>OZ012740.1:297803463-302603463 GCA_963859935.3 Lathyrus sativus
TGTGAAAGAGAGTCTGACAGTATTTCTCAGACGTGCAAGAGGATTTATATCCATTTATATATGATTGATCATATTTCATCTTATGTTATTATTCTAGTTTATCACTAATTTTTTTTCGTGTGCAGCAAGTTAAGCCTAGATTGTCTAAATATGTATGATCGTTCCAACCCTCCTTTATTACTTTTGTTGTACACATGTTTGTAATTATTTCTTCGAATATATGTGATGTATGTGTGAAATATGTATGTGTATGTGATGTTTTGTGCATTCCATGTTTAATTCATTCAATTGTACCATGCATTATTTTATTTTACTTCGCCCGTTCATAATATTTACATTCATATTTTTCATTCATTCATACATCATCATTTATTTTTAAAACTAAATTTAGCATTTTCATCAAAGTTATTTTCCATTAAAAACATCAATTAAAATTTGGCATTTCATTAAAGTCATTTTTTCTTGCATTAAAAAAATAAAAAAATATGCTTCATGATTCGTGTCACAACTTTAACATGATTCGAGTCATGAGATTTGAAAATTTTGAGTTTAGCACTGTGAAAATTGATTCGAGTCACAAACACAACGTGATTCGAATCACAACTCATTTATTTGAAATTTTTTAAAGCATGATTTGAATCACACTTACAACATGATTCAAATCATGAAAACAAAAGGCACATCTTTTGTAACCGTTAAGCATTTTCTACAACATAATTATCACACAATAGAGTCAAGAGATTACAAGTTAGTAGTTAGGACTCAAACTAATTTGTTTTGTGAACTTTCCTAAAATAGATAGATAGTTGGTTACTTCACTTGTAAACTTTCCTAATATGAAAAGGTTTTGTTAGAGGTAGTTTGAGAGATTTATTACAATTTAATCAACTCACGCTTAGTAATACTACATCCTCACATATGTATAATTAACTTTGTATCAGTTTTACAAGTTAATGAAGTCATTTACACTTTATTCATAATAATAATCTTATTAATTAAGTTAAAGAATTCTAATGCATTTATTACATGTATAGTTGTTACTTAAACAAAATATATTTTATAACTATTTAGTTATATTTTTTGTTTCAACCAATGAATGGAATACAAGTCTAATCACATTATGTCTCCTTTCAAATATGCATAAATTAAATAAACACACACATGTCATTAAACTTTGTCAAAAATGCTTCCATGTCATCCATTTCACTTAAAAATATTCTCTTCAAATACACAGGTTTATAAGAGAGAATACACATATACCTAATGCTTTAAGTTTTTTTGATGAAGATGAGTTGTCTTCCTCTCTTATGATCCTGAAGCATTTGGCACCCGTTATTGCTTATGGCTTTCCCAAACTCTCCAACACTAGTAATAGAGAGCATCAGTTATTATTAAATCATTAATTAAAATGTAATTTATGAATGGGTAAAATGTAGGATTTATAAGAGAGGAGATAAATATGCCTAATGCCTTAAGCTTTTGGGTCGAGATATGTCATCCCCCTCTCTTATGGTCCGGGAGCATTGGACACCTGATGTTGCTTCTCGCTTCCATAGACTCTCAAACACTAGTATTTGATTATCAATTTTGATTAATTATGAATTTGAATATAATTTACACATTATGATAATCATATGATGATATAATTATAATAATATGTTTTTGTATGATTAAGTGTGTTTAATTTTGTGTGATTGAATTCTATACCATCAAAAAATATAGGGTGTGTGTGTTTCCCCTACAAGGGCATGGAGACTCAGAGACCTAGTAGTTATATTACAAGTTTTGGGGTGAGGGCTAGCTCACAGCGGTGAGGAGCCATGTACGGTGGTTTTTGAGGCTGTTTGAGGGACCGACTCACGTGAGGTGAAATGCCCTATTGGTGACCGCGCTGCTGAGTTGCTGGAGGGTGGTTAGATTGAAGGTGTTAGGGCTACTATAAGTGTAGTGCTCTATGAGTAGTAGTAGATGTGTATGACTTGAGCATCTCTCTTATCCCTTTAAGGAATAGTGTATTTATAAGCATTATCGAGGCCTAAGGTTTTTGCTCCCTAAACATGGTCTTAACTATTCCCCACTTACTAGGAAGGTGATTGATTGACTATCTTCTTGGGGCCAACGAGAACTCTCTCTTGTGTGGGTCGTACACACGCAGATCCTCCCGGGTGAATCTTTTGATCAACAATGCTTATTCTCAAAAGTGCTTCCACTAAGTAGTGATTACTCATGTTAGCTTCGTCGGGAATCAACTCCATATAAGCCTTCTTGAATATACCACCTTCCTATCTTATTTTATGCTCAAGTCCAAGTTGGGACTTATCTAACCACATATAAGGTAACCACCCATGAAAAACAACAAGATAAATAATAGCAAGCAAACAATATAGCACAAATATAAGCAAGTTAGGTTCAACCCTCTCTTGGGGTCTTCCCCAATGAAGTTGTCATTTCTGTTGCGGTGAGAATCGGATATCAATCTATTGATTAACTTGAATCATAAATATTTAGAATTCACCACCGAACTTTATTTTATCCAAGGGAGAGGGAAAATATTGTATAAAACCCTAACTTTGCAATGTAACAACAATGCTAAGAGATATTAGGTTCGGGGGTTGGTTATACCTAAGGAAGGTGTTAGCATCATAAGCATCTATAGTACTCTATTGGAACCTCTTGAATATATTTGTGTTATTGTTTGATATTTGCTTTGAATTGTCTTGTGTTTGAGTTTTATTGGTGAGGATAGGAACCCAAGGGTTTATTACTAAGTATGCTCGCCAAAACTTCACAGTCTTGTGCCTACATATCCTTACAAGGATTGAATCAGAGCATTTATAATTCACCTTACTAGGGATGAATGAACACTTTGATTATGATTAAGGTTCATAATGGGGGTAAGTTTTATAGCTTTAACACTTACATGACTTAACAAAGTCAAAAGAGTTGTAAATTCTACCCTAAGTCAAGTTGTAAGACCTAATGACTCTAACAAGGTCAAAGGGAAGATGGATGTTGCTAAGCTACCTATGACATTAAGTCAATGAGGTATCATTTCCCTTGGATTTGGAAACAAAAGGCAACAAAGGAAGATGAAAGCTAACAAGCTAGCATCTCTTAGGGAATAACTTGACAAAGTTGAAAGTAAACATGAACAAATGGATGAGATGAACGAGTATGATATTCAAACATGATACCACTTGCAAGTAATCAAGGTAACATTCAAGCATGATGTTAATCAAGAAATTATATAAATTATGACAAACTCAAATATACATGGTAACAACTAAAGTATAAAGGCAGACGTGACAACATCTAAAGCAATGACTTGGTAAAGTCACAAAAGATCAAGGTAACAACCATGAATACATTCAAGACTTAATGAAGTTGCAAATAAAAAAAGGTGTCAACAAGGGTAAGCATGTACATGTAAGGATGTTACAACATCTAAGCATACATGAGAGATAGTTCTAACAAGACTAGGAATCATGGATGTAAACAAGAATTCAAATCAATCATAGATATAACAATATCAACATGGTATCATGAATGACAAGTTCAAGTACACAACTAGGGTAATCATGGATTAGAGTTTACTAACACCACTTAATCATGAATACAACACAAATATGGACAATTTGTAACTACACTTAATCATGAATACAATTTAAACATTTAAACATGGATAAGTCATTACAACACTTAAACATGGATACAAGTTCAAACAAGCACGAATATGAAATATCAAACATGGATAAGATCAATCAACATGAATGGATTAAGACATGGTTCAATCATGCACATACAAGCTAAGGAATCATATTGAGACATGGTTCATTATAAACACCACTTAATCATCAAAACAAGTTAAGACGTTCAAGGCAAACAAAGGTAATAACCAAGGCATACTTGAGAAAGGAAACATGTTCATAACAACAACATGTAAGTGAAAGATGCAAGCACAACAAATGATGATATGTGAGCATACATATAGATGACAAGATATGGTTTGAACATCACTTAAGTCATGAAAACAACTTAAGACATCACTTGAGTAATTAATTATACAAGCAAGTTAAAACATATTTAGGACAAGTAGGTAACAACCAAACATACATGTTATGGATTCAATCGTGGTCTTAAACAAGATGAAAACATCACAAAAGTTTAGACATACAAACATGTGTATAAAGGCATATTAATATGAAAATCAAGTGTTTATGAACGCATAATTATGGTACAATCCACACAAGGGCACATATGCACATCAAGGTCAAATAAACATGGGAGAAAGTCACATATCAAGAACAAAATGACCAAGCAAAATCTCATGGTATGATTAAAGTTTTAACATACACTTTAACATGTAAACATACACAAAAAATATGTCAAACTCAAGTCAAAACAAGGATGCACAAGTTAACAACATTTAAATAAGGTCTACACAAAGTAAAGGAGGTTCATACAAGTCATTATGGACAAAGAAAAGTAAATAATCAATCAAAGTGATCAAAAGAAAGCCTTAAAAATCCTAAAAAAGTCACTCACTTTGAACAAGTATAAGTGCAAGAAAAATAAATATTTTTTAGTGTTTCTTTTTACAAAAAGAAAATAGGCATTTTCATGAGAAATTGGAAAAAATAATGGGTTCAAAAGCTTTTGGGATGAAGAAGTTATGAAAGTTTTAATTTGTGAAGAAAAACAAATAAATAAGTTGTAAAAGAGGATGAAATGGTCTTGGTGGGACATGAACCCACGTTACCTGGTTTGCCACTTAAAGCATAACCAAGTGAGCTAATGCACACATGTCAATAAATATGGAAACAAAATAATATATTTGAAAATATCTTCAGAAATGAACAAAAAACAAAAAATAACACAAAAAGGCAAAAAGGGGTTCAACATGGTTCGAACCCAGGTTATAGCGCATTTTGGGCAAGGCAAGGCAAAGGTAGCTCCACTGGGGTGGCCAATACATTTGTGTATTAAACCATCCGATAAATATATATTTTACATTTTCAACTTCAATGACATATCAACACCACATTAGCTTCATCTTCTTCCCCCCACTTCTCTCTTTTTCTCTCTCCTCGTACCCTAGTTTCTTCTTCTCTTTAGAACTTCAACTCAACATAACTCTCTCATTTCCTCGCCATTTTTAGTTTTGTAAAAACCAAAGTTTGAGAATTTTTTAAAAGGATTTTAAACATACGATTAGTTCATCCTAAAACTAACTGTACAACATACAACAAACCCAATAATAGTGCAATACAACAACACCATCACATGTTTAACTCATTCAATGCAAGCAATGTTTCAAACAGATAATCTGTGATATTGTCTACATTTTTGCTTCATAAACAAACCAACAATGATGTATGTATAATGAGGTTAATGGAACAAGAAAGTTACCTAATGTAGTCAGTCCAAGGCTTCTTCAAATGTTGTTACAGAAGGGAAATGACGATTTCCTTAGCATTATTGGTCCTTAGGGAGAGTATATGAATGATTAAATTCCTTGAAAGTGGCTTCAAAATCCAAACCTGGTCCTTCTTGCAAGATGAAGGTGTGAAATGGTGAATGATGTATGGGGTGATACAGAACTTGTTAAAAGGTTGGAACAAGCTCTAGTGAGTGTTTAAAGATGGTTTATGAAGTTACTTTGTGAAATGCACGAGTGGAAAGTGTTTAGCTTGAGAATTTGCAAAAATGAGCTTATTTGCAAATTTTGTTGGAAGGGGACGTTTGTAGAGGTTTCAAGTGTGGTTTTTATGTCTTGAGACTTGAGGGAGTCCTTTATTTATAGGAATAGAGTGGAGCCAAGGAGTTGGTCAGATTATCAAGTTCTCAACCTTTGGCTTGGTTGAGTTGCAACTTGATGGTTCCATGAATTTGTGTCATCCCAATGCAAGTTACAAGCTCTTCTATGGTGGTTGAAAGTGTGTAGATGTGTTGCTTCTAATTACAAATATTTTTTAGTGCAGAAGAAATCATTTCAATGCTCAAGACAAGTTGACTTTGGTTAAAGCCACTTTATGAAAATGGAAGTGTGACCTTTCTTCCAAAAATGGCATAATCTCTTGAACAAAAGCTTAAACACTTGTGTAATGCTTCATTATTTCGTGCAACCTTCTTATTATGAATAGATTAGAGGTAATGTAGCCTGAAAAGTAAGATTATAAGGCATGTCTTGGAGATTTAGCCAAGAGCAAGTTGTGAAAATGCCTTGAAATCCAACTATGTGACACCAACTTGATGCATTTGAAACTCTCATCTCAAGAATGGGATCAAATAGTTTTTGTACTTTTTGAAAATCCATAAACATGCTTTAAAATTTTCATGTTTGAAGAATTCCTTGATTCTCAATGGATCATCATGAAAACTGGCTCCAAATTTTGTACTTTTTAGGAGCAAAAACTGTCTTGAAATTTTTTCTAAATGTGGAACTTTTTCACTCACTTGATGGCTTCATAACTCAAAATCTCTTCACTTTTTGGAGATTGAACCTCACTGAAAAATTTGTAGTATGTTGTAAGGTCTTAAATATAATCTTTGGAACACACAAAATGGTGGTCTAGGTTGAAAGTTATGATGTTTCAAAGTTGGTGCCAAATTAGGGTTTTTCACCACACTTAGAAAAAATTCAACTTTCTTCCACTTTACCCCGTTTGTGATAAACCTCCGAATTCTTAATTTCTCATAATAAAAATCAGTGGTCAAACATTTTTCCATGAAATTTAGCTTGAGGACTTCAATTTTAACCAAAAACCTTAAAAGTCAATGGGTTGACTTTGCAGTTAAAAGCTTGTGTATCAAATCAAATTGACTGTGTGATATTCAATGATCTTGAACTATTGAGTCTTTCAAACATCATGGTCAAATGATGTACATGAGCATCTTAAATCATGTCTCAAGGCTTGAGATCATGTCTTGATCAAAAGTCAAAGGCACAATTGACTTTGTCTGATGAAATCCTAATTTGTGGTCAGATGAAGTTGAGCCTCAATAGACTTGTAATGAGATCAATTTGCACTTGATTTTTAATGGAGAGAGGCCTATTGAGTGTGTGCACACTTGGTAGGTCGATGATTAATCCAAGACATTGACTGATCAAATAAATATCCTTTTGATTCTCTTGATTCAAAACCCTAATTGATAGATGAAACAAAACAAAGGGACCTTACACAAGGTTAGGGTTAACAATGCAATGTATGATGCTCCTAGAATGATGATGAAATCTAGGGTGAAAATTTGGGGTATGACAGTTACCCCTATTTAAATATCTTTATTGGATGACATGAGTGATGATGACCCTCATGGAATCAAAGTGAAAGGTATTTAAATATAGAAATAATCGGAAGTTTTTCCTCTAAATGCAATGGCATGTTATGCTAAGGATAAAATTGACTCTCTACACGATGATGAGAAAAATGCTAACATGAAATGAACTCTAGTATGATGATTTATGATGATATGATCAATGCAGACAAAGAAACCAATGAGTAAACATTCGATGGGGGTAATATATACTCGGGAAAAAAGAAGACAAGACTGGAGATATCCTTGACCAACAGGTTTAGACATGAGTCGGTGTTACTAAGAATATCAAACAAAAGTAAGACCTTATTACAAGAGATCAAAGACAAGATGGAATACTCATAACAATAGGATTAGGTCAACAAAGATCCTCATAATAATAAGATTGAACAATAAGAACCCTCATAACAATAGGGTGAGCAACAAGATCCTCATAACAATAGAAGATAAAAATAAAATTCCTTATAACAATAGGATTAAAAACAAAGTTCCTCATAACAATAGGATTAGAAGATGAGATCCTTATAACAATAGGATCAACAGAAAAGAATCCTATTAAGTATAAGATGCAAAGCGAGATAAAATCCTTATAACAATAGGATAAACATCAAGATCCTCAAAACAATAGGACTGATGGAGAAAGAATCCTCATAACAATAGGATACAAAGCATGGCAAGATCCTTATAACAATAAGGTTACATTGACAATGTCCTCATAACAATAGGAATGACAAGCAAAGGTAGAATACTCATAACAATAGGATTACCGAGCATAATAGGATCCTTATAACCACCAAATCAACAACGCATGCTATTGGAGTTTTCAAACATCCAATCTTCTAGAAATTCCTTAAAGTGAAGAATTTAAACATGATCTTCAGAAACCATAAGGAAAGTACAAGGTAATTAGACTTTTCTGTACGTGCCAAATAAATTGGACTTAGATCGCGAGCAAAGGTATCACGACCAGCTTTCGACGGATTGGTGCTAGTAACAACTAGACTTCAAGGGAAAATTGGTGACAACCAAGACATCTACCAATGACAATTGGGTTTCAAGCAGACGTACTGGAGAAAGAAATATTGATAACAAATAATATTTCAAGACACCAAGAATAAACAGACTGGTGAATGCCAGTGACTACTAAGAAAGAGACATTTGGTGACAACTTGGGGAATACATTTAACAATCATAAAGTACTAATGATAACTAGACTTCACGGGGAAAGAAGACTGGTGATAACCAACATCTAAGACAAGAAGCTAATGTTTAATATGCATGATAGAACATGATATGAATGATCATGGTATGCAAATACTTACTCTGGGAGAGACAAAGATTTTGGTGTGGAGACTCTCACGGGGAAGAGAATCTTCAACATCAATAACTCAAACAAAATGCCATAGGATGAACATTAGGGAAGCATCCTCAAACTTGATGCTCACGTTTGATCAACAGATCAATCCAAGAGTGTTATTAGTTTAGCCTTCAGTGGGGATTTTCAGTTGCAAATGGTATGATAATGCTTTTGCATCTTTGAGACTTCTTGGGGTACCTAGGATTTCCTTTTTATCCTCCCATATGTCAAAGAGATTTTATGTTTCATTAAAATGTTTTCAAAACATTTTCTTTTCAAAGACCTTTTATTTTCAAAATTCATTATTAACAAATAAAAGACATTTTGCATAATAAGAAAAAGGTAGAAGAAACATAAACGACAACAAATGATAGGCAAAGTTTGTATTTTATTCAAGAATGGTAGCTTGCAAATGGCAAGAGCTCCATGGAGTATTACAATTTTGAAAATGGCAATAGGGAAAGGTTTACATTGAATCCAATAACTACTATAATCCCTAATAACTAAAATGCCCTAGATCCTTACTTCTAACGACAGTGATCAGATTGATCTTCTGTTGATTCTTCAGTATTAGTAAACACCATCTGATACAGTCAAATACCTTTTGTCCCTAACTTTTTCCTGGACTGCCCTTTCGGGTTTTCAATCCACCGGGACACTCTATTTTGCCTAAGTCACCCTTTTGGGTTTTCAACTTAGCGAGCTCTCAATTATTTTTATTTTCATCCCTAACTTTTTCCTGGATCTCCTTCATAGGTTTAGATCCACCGGGATACCCATTATTGTCTAAGTTTCCATTTCTGGTTTTCGACCTAGTGGATTTTATTTAGGCATAATATTTTTTTACTACATCGGAGTTTACGGGATGTGCAAGCTGTTCATCATTCATGATTGTGAGAAATATTGATCCTCCTGAGAAGATTGTCTTCACAACAAATGGGTCTTCGTAGTTGGGAGCCCATTTCCCTCGGACATCTTTCTGTGATGGCAAGATTTTCTTGAGTACCAGATCTCTTTCTTTGAATTCACGCAGGTGAACCTTCTTGTCGAATGCTCTCTTAAGCCTCTTTTGGTATAACTGCCCTTGGCATATGGCAGTCATCTGCTTTTCGTCGATAAGGTCCAACTCGTAGTATCTTCTTTAGATCCATTCTACTTCTTCCAACTTGGTTTCCATCAGGATTCACAAGGATGGTATCTCCATTTCCATTGGGATAACTACTTCCATGTCATACACTAAAGAGAATGAGGTTACCCCTATTGAAGTAAGGGTTGAGGTCCGGTATCCATGCAAAGCAAAAAGTAGCATTTCATGTCAATCCTTGTAAGTCTTAACCATCTTTTGCAGGATTTTCTTGATGCTCTTGTTGGCATCTTCAACAACTTCATTCATATTTGAACGGTAAGGTGAAGAATTATGGTACTCGATCTTGAAGGATTCGCATAATTCTTTCATAGTTTTATTGTTCAAATTAGTTCTATTATATGTAATAATTATGTTTGAAATTCCATAACGACAAATAATTTCCTTTTTGATGAGGCGGGCCACCACTTGCTTGGTCACGTTGGTGTAGGAAGCAGATTCTACCCATTTTGTAAAGTAGTCGATGGCAACTAAGATGAAACGATGGTTGCTGGAAGCTTTAGCCTCGATTGCTCTAATCATGTAAATGCCCCACATAGATTAAGGTCATGGTGATGATAAAACATTCAACAATGTTGGAGGCACGTGCACTTATCAGCATAAATTTGGCATTTATGGCATTTTCTGGCATATTGGATGCAATCAGATTCCATGGTCAACCAGTACTACCCAGCTCTCAAAATCTTTTTGGACATATCATGACCAGTGACGTGAGTTCCAAATGTTCCCTCATGGATTTCTTGAACCAACAAGTCTGTTTCACGTTTATCAACACATCTATGCAGAACCATGTCATGATTTATTTTGTGCAACACATCATTGCTGAGGAAGAATTTGGACACCAATCTTCTTAGAGTATTTTTATGAAGAGTTATAGCATCAACTGGATATTCCTGGTTCTGTAGATATTTTTTGATGTTGTGGAACCATGGCTTTCCATCAGTTTCTTCTTCAACTAATTGACAGTAAGTAGGCTTGGTCTTTCGTTCAATCTGGATAAGTGGCACTTCATTAACGAATCAAACCTTCCACATAGAGGCTAGCATGGCCAAGGCATCAACAATATGGTTTTCAGACCTCGAGACATGTCGAAAAGTGATCTCATATAAGTATTTGATCAACTCCACACTATAAGCACGGTATAGGATCAACTTTTCGTCTCGGGTCTCCTATTCACCCTAAACTTGGTAAACCACCAAAGCTGAATCTCCACTCACTTCAAGAATTTTGATTCAGAGATCAATGGTTGCTTTAAGGCCTAGAATGCACGCTTCATATTCTGCAATGTTGTTTGTACATTCAAAGCATAACCTCGTTGTGAATGGGTGTATAACCACCATCTGGATTCATCAAAATAGCACCTACGCCATGATCACTGTAATTAGAGGAACCATCGAACATCATATTCCAACGGGAGCCTGGCTCAAGACCCTCATCTGGACCTAGTTCTTCATAATCCTTTATTACCAACATAATGTCTTCATCGGGAAAGTCAAGCTTCAGAGGCTCATACTCTTCAACTGGTTATTCTGCAAGGTAATCTGACAAGATACTTCCTTTAATATATTTTTGAGTTACATACTGAATGTCATATTTGAATAACAACATATGCCAACGGGCGAGTCTTCTAGTCTGAGCAGGCATTTCAAAAATGTACTTTATTAGATCCATCTTGGAGATCAATAAAGTAGTGTGACATATCATATATTGCCTGAGACGCTTAGCAGCCCATGCTAAAGCAAACCAAGTTTTCTTTAAGAGTGAATATCTACTTTCATAATCGATAAACTTCTTGCTTAAATAGTAGATGGCATGCTCATTTTGTCCAGTCTCATCATGTTGCCCTAACACGCAACCTATAGATCCTTCTAGCATAGTCAGATACATAAAAAGAGGTTTCCCTAGCACAAGTGGAATTAGGATTGGAGGTTCTTATAAATAACCCTTGGTCTTTTCAAAAGCTAGTTGACAATTAGAATTCCATTCAACTACTTGATCCTTTCAGAGCAGCTTGAAGATGGGCTCACAAGTAACAGTCATATTGGAGATGAATTTGGATATGTAGTTTAGTCTTCCAAGAAAACCTATGACTTGCTTCTCAGTTTGCAGAGCGGGTATTTCTTGAATGACTCTGACTTTATTTGGGTCAAATTAAATCCCTCATTGGCTAACAATGAATCTAAGCAATTTTCCAGGCCGAACTTCAAAAGTACACTTGGCTGGATTTAGTCGCAATTTGAACTTTTTGTGACGCTCAAACAGTTTAAACAAATGATCCATATGGTCTTCTTTGCTTTGGGATTTAGTGATCATGTCATCAACATAGACCTTTATCTCCTTATGCATCATGTCATGAAATAGTGTAATCATCGCCCTTTGGTAGGTGGCACCTGCATTTTTAAGACCAAATGACATGACCTTATAACAATAGGTCCCCCAAGGTGTGATGAATGCAGTTTTCTCCATGTAGTCAGGGTCCATTTTAATCTGGTTGTAATCCAATAAACCATCCATGAAAGAAAAGACAATGAATCTAGCAGTATTATCCACCAAGGTATCCATGTGCGGAAAAGGGAAATCATCCTTTGGACAGGCTTTGTTCAAGTCCCTATAGCCGACACACATTCGAACCTTTCCATCCTTCTTTGGCACATGAAAAATATTGGCCACCCACTGAGGGTATTTTACAACAGCGAGAAATTCGATACCAATTTGTCTTTTCACCTCTTCTCTGATTTTCAAGGCCATGTCTGGTTTTGTCCTTCGAAGTTTCTGCTTTATAGGAGGACAATCAGGTCGGAGTGGTAGCTTATGAATAACGATGTTTGTGTCTAAGGTGGGCATATCTTGATACAACCATGCGAACACATCCATATATTCTTGGAGAAGCTTGACCATCCTTGCTTTGACATCTGCCCCAAGTGTGGTGCCAATTTTGATTTCCTTTCTCTCCTCTTCACTGCCCAAGTTGATGGTTTTGACTTGCTCTTAGTGAGGTTGGAAATTTGTATACTCATATTCAACAAGCATCTTAGCTAATTCATCTGGGAGATCACAATGTTCCTCACCCTCTTTTTCAACTTGGCTGATGGGTGCATCAAATTTAGGAGAGATTGGAGAGTCATCAGATTCAATGTGAGTATCAATGATTTTGCACGTTTTAGATGATTATTTTTATTAAAATGAAAAACAAAAGTGATGCAATGAGAGAATGCTTTTTCTTTTTAGCGGTCTTTTTAAAGATTGCCACTTTCTTTTTAAAAGAGAAAAGAGAAAAACAGTAAATGAACAAAACAAGAATTTAACAAAATGCCTTCACTCATTAAGATTTGAAAATCAAAAGGGGGCCCTACAAACTAGTCCTATAGCCTTGGGAAGAGCTATGGATTTTTGAAAACATTAAAATGACAAAAAACAAAATTACTTTGATAAATGGAGGATTTCGAGAATCTCTACAGAATCCCAATTGCTTAAAGCCACATCAGAATAGTACACCAAATTGCTTAAGTCTTTATCTTCAGAATCTTCGTCAATTGCGTTCACTTGGAAGCCAACACTGACGAACACTTCTTGGATTTTCTTTGGATGACTCTTGATTAGAGTTGATGCTTTGTTGGTGTCGTGGTGAGAATCGAATATCAAGTTATTAATTAACTTAAATCACAAATCATATTTCACCACCGGTCTTTAATTTATCCAAGGGAAGGGAAAAAGAACGAATAACCCAAAATATGCAACACATGCAAATCAAAAGAGAATATAAGGTTCGGGGGTTGGTTATACTAAGGGAAGATGCTAGCATCCTAAGTATCTGTAGTACTCTACAGGAACCTCTTGTTTTAATGTGTTATTTGTTATTTTGTCTGCTAAGGGTGAAAAGGAAAAAGAGAGACCTAAGGTGTTATTTCTAAGTATGCTCGCAAGACATTGCATCTCGTGCCTACGTATCCTGACGGGAATGAAATCAGAGCATTCGTAGTTCTCTTAAAAGGGTGGATAAAATTTTATTCATTGGTTTTAGGAGAAGAGATAAGTTGTCATATTAAGGAGAATACTCAATTTAAACCACCACAAACATGTGGAAGACGAGTCTTTGCTTCGCATTAGGAGAAGGGCTTCAACTCGGATATAGAATTGACGAGTATGCAACATACCTCTCTCAAGAGGAAAAGAATCTACGTTTTTCTCGACTATGTCATGGGGTAGGAGAATTATATCTCGACTAAGGACGACTCATGTCTAATTCTCTCATGGGAGAAAAAGGAACCTAATTGTAGGTTGTCTAGTTAACATCTTAAGGGAATACTAACCTAATTCTATTACCTAAGGTTGACATTTAAAGGGAATTAATCCTAAAGATTATCCTAATCCTAATTAGCTCAGTATTAATTAATTAGTTATATATATTTTTGTATATTTTAAAATATTTATTATTTTTTTATATTTTATTAATTTCTAAAAAAATAAAGCCTATTTTGTTATGAATTAAATATATTTTGTGTTCTTTATTTTTTTTGTTGATATTTTTGAGATTGATTTATAAAATATCTAGACTAAGATTGAAACTAATCTAAACTAAATGAATTAAAATAGATTATAACCATTTATTAATTAAATATACAAAATGAAAGAGAAATTAATTAATAAACAATAATAAGACTTCAAGGAGTGTGAAATAGAAAAATTAGACTCATGAACCAATTATAAACAAATTCTAATATCTTATATTAAAAAAAAGTATATAAAAAAATGCACAGGGGAGGGGAAGCGTTCATGGTTAGCGTTCATGAATCATTAGAACAAATCAACGTATAATGTCTCGACACATGAAATGCTTAATAGAGAAATAACGAAATATTAAAATCTTCATATAACACCAGATGTTAAAAGAAAATATATCCTATCTCTGTTATCTCATCTACCGTACATGCTTCAAGGAAAAATCTACAAAACACAATCAAATCAAACTTAAAAGAAATCTCAATCTCACAAATCCACAAACAAATTCAATATTCACATAACTCACAAATCAACAAAACTGATCTTGAATTGAATAAAAAAAGTGCGTAAAAATCTTACCTGTCGAAATCGTGATGGGATGGTGGTCACGGATAAACTTGCGGTGTGTGTTTTTGTGCGGTTTTTATGAGGTACAATAAGGTTTGAATGGATCTTTTTTTTTTGTGATTTTTGTGTGTGTCCTCCCTGTTCTTTTATAGACTCCCGTGAAATTTGAATTTCAACATCGACATTGAATGTGCCAGATATTGTGATGACCATTTTTTGTTTTTAATCTGACATGTTCATGCATATTTTAGAAAGAATTTAAACTTTGTCTGGAACATGTTTGATTTTCCTTGACATTGTTTCCTTTTCGGTTCGAACATGTCCAAACCCGTCTAGTTTTCCTTCCTTTTTCATTTGAAACATGTTTAATTGTATTTTGAGAAATATTGATGGTTATTATTTTTTTTAAAACTAATTAATTAAAAACTTAAATTAAAATATCTAATTAAATCTACATAAATTAAATAACTATTTAACTAAAAAAATAATAAGAAAAACGAGTAAAAGGTCGGACAAAAAAGTGCTCAAAAAAATAAAATAAATATACTAAAATAATCAGCGCAAAATAAACGACTCTGAAAAATACAGCATTTGGTCAGATTTTGAAATAAATTTTACCCGCTAAAAAGACTTAAACTGATCAAAAAATGTCCAAAAGGTGGTCGAAAAATTTAAATGAGCACGCCAAGTTAAACTACGCGAAACATAGATTAATATCACTAACATTTTCAGGCTCGATCTTGAAATTTTCCGTCCACTGATTTTGCACACAGTTGACTTTTATTTGATCAATTCAGCTATAATTCCAACAAGTTTATTCTAGTTGATAAATTGGGTATTATACATGATAAAATGTGTGATATGCTATGCAGACGATGCGAACGAAAAACATAATCTTAGGGACAAAAGTTAGGGTATGACAAATGCCCCTGTTTAAGTTTCTTATATCCGGAGATATGGAGATGAGAATCTTCGTCTCGACATGATAAGAGAGGCTTAAATACAAACATTCATACTTTTTTACCCTAAGATGCCACAAGATGCACATGATATGACATAAAATAATATAATATGTGTTGCATTGAGAATCATATGTCAAACTATTGATTAACTTGAATCTTAATTTATTGAAATTCACCACCGAGTTTTGACTTGTCCAAAGGAAATGTTAAAGAAAGAAAAACCTTTTGCGTGATGTAACAACAATGCTAAAGATTCGGGGATCGGGGGTTGGTTATGCCTAGGGTAGGTATTTCACATCCTAGACATCAGTAGTACTCTATAAGAACGTTTTGTGTGTGTATTCTAAGTTATCTAAGTCTTTGTTTGCTAAGGTCATGAGATCAAGGTTAAGGTAAAGTTGAGGTAAAGACCTAAGGATAGTTCTAAGTTTGCTCGTGAAGATATCATATCTTATGTCTACGTATCCTTACTAGGATGGAATCAGAGCAACCATAGTTCACCTCACTAAGTTTGAGGAAAGCTTGACTGTGGTCAAAACTCCAAGGGGAACAAACATAACAATGCTTGTGTATAGTTTGACAAAACTCTCTAGGTCTAAGTTTAACACTCAAGGGGATTTACTTTGACAAAAGCCAAGAGAGTAGTAAGTAATCATGACAATGATCCTTACATAGAGTTAACAAACTCTATCTTAAAGTTCTAATTGAATAATACTCTTAACAAGGGGTAGATCTTTTAGATTTAAAGCAAAGTCTAATGGATGTAGGTTATAACTAAACTAAGTTAAAGGACCTAATGACTTAACCAAGTCAAGGGGAGGGGTAATGAGTTATCTATGACAGTGAAGTCAATAGAGAGACTTTCCTTTGGAATAAGGGGTAACAAGTCAACTGGATAAGAACTAACAAGTTCCATCACTTAGGGAAACTTAACAAAGTTAAAGCACACATAAGCATTCATTCAAACATGATTAAATTATAAAGTCATGGTAACAACCAAGAAAGATTAGGGCAAGCATGTAACAACATGAAACAAGATGATAACAAATCAACTTGATGGAAACTAACAAGTTCCATCCCATATAAATCATTCTTGAAAAAGATAAGTAGAAATAAGATATGATTAACTTAAAATACAACAAGCATGGTAACAACCAAGGTTTTGAACTTAACATAACAAAGTTCAAAGATCATGAAGGTAACAAACCAACAAGAGCAAGCATGAAATATGTGTAGCAACAACAAGTTCATCAATGATAAACAAACAAAATTCATTCATACAAGTCACAACTTGAGTAAAACATGGTATGTGAATCCAAACAAAGATGAATGTAACAACATCTAATTATTTTCAAGGCATATTGATGACAATCAATCATGGATAAGCAAGAAGAGTGACAATTGTCCAAGCATGGGTTCAAACTTCATATAAGGGAAGGTAAACAAGATTCATAGCATCTTTTAAAGCAATAATAAATCCTAAACATGTTATGGTTCTAACAATACACATAAACAAGTAAGGTAAGGTAGGGGGTGTTGAGGATCATGTTCATGAAATTACAACATCAAGAAACATACAAGGATTCACAAAAACGTTCCAAGTCATATATTCACATTCGTGCATTTAAAAAGTCAAGAATCAAACACTAAACATGTTATGGTTATAACAAGACACATGAAAAAGTAATATGAGGTTAAGGGATCATGTTTAAGAGGTTACAACATCAAGAAGCATGTCACAAATCAACAAAATGTTTTAAGGCATGGTTTTCATATTCATACATTTACAAAGGCAAGAATAAGCATGGTAAATCAAATAACCAAATGTTTTAAACATATAAACATGTTAAACATCCAAAAGTGATTCATACATGACCAATCATAAAAGAAAAATCAAGTACTAATTCAAAGAAACTCATGAAAACAATTAAAAACCCTAAAAAGGGTCATGTCTTTCAAAAATGAAAATTCTTAAATTCTTTCTTCACACATTGAAACTAGACATATAAAGAAGCATTTTTCAAAAAGAATGGCATCAAAATGATGAAAATCAAAGAAGTTTTGCACTTTGGAAAATTGGGTGTCAAAATAGGCAAGGCAAGGCAAAAACTTGGGCAACTTGAACCTAGTCTAGGCAGATTTGTAAAAGCAATCATAACTTGCTCAAAACTTAATGAAATTGAGTGAAAGAAAAAAATAAAATTGTGTATTTTTTCACAAAGAATCCAATGGTGATGGTGGTTTAGTCAGATCATGCATTATATATAAAATTCGATAGCAACATCAAAAAATGACATGTTGTATGCAAGAATATGTTGACAGTCAAATGTACATGGTTTCAGCAGCAAGCAAGGAATCAAACATACCATATGGAACATATAAATTATGTTTACAAACATCACACATAAATAGAGGAGTTCAAACCACAGATAGCACATGAAGTGGCTAAAATGCCAAGTTCGAGCAAGAACATTGTGACAGACAGAAATGCAATATTTCAATAACCCATAAGTGATTCAACATAACACATATAACATGTAAATGATGTTTACAAACACCTAGCACCTATGCTTGAACATAAACACATTGTTGCTTATAGAAATTAAACCTTAAATAAGCTAGCAAACAAAAACAATGAGACAGTCACAAACACACAAGTTTAAGGCAAACCAAAGTTCAAACATGACCTATAACAGATATTAAACATGTCCAAACTCAATGTGCATCAAAAACTTGCATGATTCTAAAAGTGGCTAGTTATGAGTACTTGCCTATTGTAGCCTCCTTAAGCAAATGCACAAATCAAGAATCCCAGTTGAGATGCGATGATTCAAACAACCTCAAGATGCTCCAAATAAGCTATTCAAGTGGTCCAAACTCCCTCTAAGTGACTGCTTTGACATAATGAACTCCTTTTGCAAGAAATCACCAAAAGTTACAAAATGAAACACTAGTAGATGGTGTCACAGAAGTTTGGTAATGATTTGGATAGCACAAACAACTTATATGTAAGGTGTTTGAAAGGTTAGAGTAGCTAGAAATGAAGTGGACAATGTTGTGGCTTCAAAGATGTAGAAAGTCAAACTATTTTGGATTGACAGTTGAATTTTTGAATGAGGTGTTTTCTGGTGAAGGTGAGTTTTTGAATAGCTTCAATACTTCATTTGTGATGTGTTTGAAGTGTTGGTGGAAGTATTTGATGGTTGGAAAGTGTTTTGGAAGAGTTTATGCAAAGGCAGTTTTTGTGCTACGAGAGAACAAGGTTCACAATGTGCAAGAAGGTTATGATCAGAGGAATGAGAGATATTTTGCCTGGTTTCTAGCTCAATATGGTGTGATTTGGATGTGAGGATAGTGTCCTATTTATAGGTAAGTTTAGAGAGCAAATGGTATGGGCAGTTCAGATCATTTTGCCAAGTTTGCCCTTTTTGGAGGCAAAATGTGCAAATCTAACTTGGGATCTCTTTTCTGAGCATGAGCCACCTCCCTATGTGTTTAATCATCATCAATAACATGCACATAATGGTCATGAAGTGAAGGAAACAATGAATTTGATGTAGTGGCTGAGTTGTGACATATTTTGCAAAACGTTTCTCTCTCCTTGCCACTTGCATCCACTTGCATGAATAAACAATTCCATTAATCCAATTCTGGTCTTTTGCTTGTGGAAATTCATTGTAATTGATCAGTGGTTTTTATGCATTATTTTACCATTAGTTTTAGTTGATCATTTTTATTGTTTCGTCGCATTTTATTTGTTTTTATTGCATTTTAGGCGTTGGTTTGGTATTTTCACTGTTTATAGGTTCAGGTAAGCAACAGAGAAGAATCGGAGAAAAAACTAGGTAAAACAGCAAGAATTTGGAAGAGTTTTGAAGTGAACCAGGAGCTTGACACGGCCACCCGTGTCACCTGACACAGCCCGTATCAGGAAGTGCTCAAAAGTTGCAAAATGGGATGAAACCAGGGAGCTGACACGACCGCCCGTGTCAGCTGACACGACCCGTGTCAGCACATCTGGAGCTGAAATAATGTTCATGCAATATAACAGGGAGCCAACACGGTCTCCCGTGTCAGCTGACACGGCCCGTGTTGGCTAAAACACTCCATCTTCTATTTTTCTTGGATTTTGGGCATTTGTGATCCATGCGGGTATTTTGCTATTGCTGGGTTGGGCCTGAGACTAATTAAGACGTGTTTTGGAAAGAGAGAGGGTACTTTGGATGGGACAAGAAAATTACAACTGAAAGGAGGAAGCTCTGGAGAATTAGGAAGACAAGGAGATTTTCATGATCGGAAGAAATTGAAGGTCAACTCTATTCCGCAAGTCTTGTAATGTTTCTATTTTCTCTGTTGTTTTTGTTGAATACTATGAATAGCTAAACCTCCATTGCTAGGGGGTTGTCCCTGAATTGTGTTGTAATGAACCTCTGTTGCATTTCTTAATGAGATTTTGTTTCATTCCCTAATATTTTTGTTATGCAATTCGTTTAAACTTCTAAAGATCGTATAAATTGGAAACGATTTACGATTAGGGATTTGGCTTGAAAAACCGATTGATTATTTTGTATAACACATTACGGTGAATATTGCCTAGGAATAGGGATATTCTGTAATGATTGTAAAAATCCTTTATCGGAACTATTGCTTGATGTCTTTCCTTGACTGCTAAGGAATTAGGTGAAGGAAGAATATCAAAGGTTTTTCAGTAAGGAATTTAAGAAAAACACTTTTGAGGTGCAATAAAAATTAAGGTTTTGTGACATGTCTCATTGATCTACTCCAAGGTTTGTACTAAGCAATCCATACACTTCCCCTAGCATGTTTTCACTTAATCTTAGTATAATTTTATCATTCAGCTCTTTTCCTGTTAAAAAACCCCAAACAAAACCCCAAGGCTATTTTGTTTGATTGAGATAACATCTGTACCTAAAAATTTACACGCAACCCTTAGAGATCGATACTGGGAAGACCCCAACTATTACTACATCGGTATAATTAGTACACTTGCTAATTTTACCGGTCAAGTTTTTGGCGCCGTTGACGGGGACTGCCAAATTTTTTAAGTACCTTGTTAGTTCAATTAGAATTTTGTCACTCTGTGACTAAAATTTTCAGTTATTTTTCTGATTATATTTTTGTTATTACTAATAATTTTCTAACATGTGTATGCGAGGTAAGACCCCAACTTTATTTTCTTTTGACTCAGAACCTGAAAGATTGTTGCACTCCAGACGTAGAAAAGCTAGGCTTGAAACACTGACAGCTTCAAACTCAGAAACAGAAATTTCAGAGAACGAAGAAGAAGTTATAATTCATTCCGAGCATACAGATTCGGGTACTGATACAGAGCCCGAAACATTCATCATGAATGGAGATCAACCTCCAGCCGAAAGACTTCTGGGAGACTATGGAAGGGAAAATGCTCCAACAGGGCAGTTGACCATAGTGAATCAACCAGTGACTGTTGTTCACTTTCAGCTACATCCATCAACCACCCGACACCTTCAGAGCAGACCTTTCTCAAGGAGAATCAATGAAGATGCAAATAAACATCTTCAAAGGTTTCTAACTATGAGCACCTCATTAAAGATTGAGGGGCATTCTGAAAAAGTAAAGAAGCTAGTTATGTTCCCTTTCACCCTATCTGATAAAGTCGAATAATGGTTTTATTCTTTACCGGTCGGGAGTATTAACACTTGGCAGGAGATAGAGACAATATTTTTGAATGAATATTTTCATGCATCTGTCTACATCAGAAAAAGATACGACATTGTTAATTTCAAACAGAAGGAGAGGGAGTCACTTGGAGATGCTTACAAACGATTCAAGAGGTGTTTGGTGGCATTCCCGACTCATAGTGTAAGTCAACCGGAGAAGGCCATTGATTTGAAACTTACTGAATAAGTGGTAAAGATGGAGGATCAAATTTCAGCGGAAGTGGAAAGAAGGTTAAAGAAGATGAGTCTTGATAATCAAACTGTGGCACAAGTCCAACTGGTTCAGGCAGTGAATTGCGAAATTTATGGGGGTCCTCACTTCACCATGCACTATGTGGCAACCACAAAACAGATTGAGGAAATAAATTTTTTGAAGCAGAACAATCCCTACTCCAACACTTATAATCCAGGTTGGAAAAATCATCCAAACTTCGCATGGAAAGATCAACAAGGGAATGCGCCACAACAATATCAACCACAACAACAACCTTACCAACCACAATATCAACCACAACAACAACAGGTACAAAAGAAAGCGGATTGGGAAATTGCTATTGAAAAGATGGCCTCTCAAAGCTCTCAATTCCAAGAAGAGACTCGTAATATTCAAAGGAGTAACACAACCTCCATCAAAAATCTTGAGGCGCAAATGGGACAGATAGCCCAACACCTTTCAACACACACCCAAGGAACCCTCCCGAGTGCGACAGTACCGAATCCGAAAAATCAAGAGAGTATTAATGCTGTCACAACAAGAAATCAGAAATGATAGAAGAAGAGGAAACAAATGAGTATGAATGTATAGAGGTGGAACTTGAGGTAAGAGAAAAAGTAAAAGAACCAGGAGAAGCTGTGTCATTTGAAAAACTAAATGAAGAGAAAAAGAAAGAGGAGGTTAAATAGAAAGTCAAGCTGCTTTATCCTCAAAGAGTTACAAAGAAAGATAAAAAAGAGAAAGACTTTGGTAGATTCAGCGCAGTGTTCAACAAATTGGAAATCAACATGTCGTTCTTTGAAGCACTCGAACAAATTCCAGTGTATAAGAAATTCATGAAAGAGGTTATAGGTAAAAAAAGATTAATGGGTGAAGAACCGAAGACCAAAACTGAACAATGTAAGGAAATATCACAAGAAAAGAGAATCCCCATCAAGAAGAAGGGTCATGGACCAGTAGTAATCCCTTGTACTATAAAAGATAGAACGTTTAAGATAGTCCTAATTGATTCAGGTGCTAGTGTGAGTCTCATGCCGTTATCCATTTTCAAAAAGCTGGACATTGGGAAAATGAGCGATACAGGAACAAGCTTGAAGTTTTCCGACCACGCAACTAAGATGGCATATAGGCTAGTAGAGGATGTATTGGTGACGATCGATAACTTCACCTTCCCAATTGATTTTCAAATCATGGATATTCCAAAAGATGAAGAGACTTCGATCATAATTGGCCGACCGTTCTTGCTTACTAGTCGGTATAATATTGATGTGGAAACAGGTACGCTCACTTTGAAATCTTTTGGTGAGGAAATCACTTTAAAAGCTCTAGAGAGCAGGAAGAAAGGTAAGGAGAAAGATATTAAACCTTCAGTTGGAATGATCAAACCAACGAAAAAAGGAGAACGATCAAAACCACTTCAAGCTGCTCTTATCTCTGAACCTGACCATTATTCTGTTGCGAAAAAGTCAAGCAATAGAGTTTGGAGGGTAAAGTACCCCCATAACAGTGCGGAGTCGACCGTCGAGCCATGTGACGTTAAACGAAGCGCTGCGTGGGAGGCAACCCACGGATTTTAAGAATTTATGTTTGTCTTTTTTGTGGTGTTTTTTTTGCAGGAATAAATGAGAGTTTGCAAGGGAAAACGTGTAAGCAGCAAAGAGATGTTGCATTATCTATCGACCCCTCCGTGAGGATCTCTGTGAGTGCATCTCCTCTTTTCTTGTTCTTAAACATTGAGACAATGTTTAGTTCAAGTTTGGGGGAGGTTTTACCGCTTTGAATTATCAATTTAAATACCTTTTTAATTAAATTCGGTAAAAATCAGGTCGAATTCGCCTCTTATGAAGACCGTAAATTTTTTCTTGTGAATGTTTATTGTGCGTGGTAGTCAGGAAAGTATTTAGAGTTCGAGGGAAGATGAGTTTGAACTAAGGAACTTGGATAATTTGGAAATGGAGGTATAATTTGAACGCCCTAGGTTCCCCGAAGTAAGGAAACGAGTCCAACATGTAGATTTGTGCCATAGTACTTGGATTTGAGAAGTATTCCCTGATTAGTTCATTATGATAGTCCGACATGATTAAAAGGATTGCATATAGTGATTATGAGAATGACTTGTGGCACCAAAAAAAATTGTTTGTGAATAATGACGGTAAAGACAACTAGTCCTTCTAAGTTGGGTAACCCTCACCCGGTTATTTAGCCTAACGGCGGTTGAATCTCTATAGTCGGCCCAAAGTGGACCAATAAACGCCAACGAGCGAGAAAAAAATAATAAAGGTGCCACAGGAAAAGTCTCGAGCAAAGGTGAAGGAAAGCAATCAAAATGCCTTAATCTGATTATCCGAATGAAAGGGGTAGAAAATCGAAGAAAAGACTTAAGCCCAAAGCATAGTTGGAGAGGTGGCCGAAAGGGGGATTTAGGTCCGTGGTTTTATTGCGGTGTGTGTTTATGTAATGCCTTTGTTATCAGATGAGTACCGAGAGAGCTGGTTTTAGCCGATCAGAACAAAGACTCACGTATGAGTATCGACACGCCTTACATCCCGAGTCCTTCACTTGATGTGCTGTTTGATTTGAAAGTTATTTATCCAAGCTTTTTACTTGAGGTCAAGCAATGGTTTAAGTTTGGGGGAGTTTGATCAGTGGTTTTTATACATTATTTTATCATTAGTTTTAGTTGATCATTTTTATTGTTTCGTCGCATTTTATTTGTTTTTATTGCATTTTAGGCGTTGGTTTGGTATTTTCACTGTTTATAGGTTTAGGTAAGCAACAAAGAAGAATCGGAGCAAAAACCGGGTAAAACAGCAAGAATTTGGAAGAGTTTTAAAGTGAACCAGGAGCCTGACGCGGCCACCCGTGTCACCTGACACGGCCCGTGTCAGGAAGTGCTCAGAAGTTGCAAAATGGGATGAAACTAGGGAGCTGACACAGCCGCCCGTGTCAACACACCTGGAGCTGAAATAATGTTCATGCAATATAACAGGGAGCCAACACGGCCGCCCGTGTCAGCTGACACGGCCCGTGTTGGCTAAAACGCTCCATCTTCTATTTTTCTTGGATTTTGGGCATTTGTGATCCCTGAGGGTATTTGGGTATTGCTGGGTTGGACCTGAGACTAATTAAGACATGTTTTGGAAAGAGAGAAGGGACTTTGGATGGGACGAGAAAATTACAACTGAAAGGAGGAAGCTCTAGAGAATTGGGAAGACAGGGAGATTTTCATGATCGGAAGAAATTGAAGATAAACTCTATTCCGCAAGTCTTGTAATGTTTCTATTTTCTGTTGTTTTTGTTGAATACTTGAATAACTAAACCCCCATTGCTATGGGGTGTCCCTGAATTGTGTTGTAATGAACCTCTGTTACATTTCTTAATGAGATTTTGTTTCATTCCCTAATACTTTTGTTATGCAATTCGTTTAAACTTCTAAAGATCATATAAATTGGGAACGATTTACGATTAGGGATTTGGCCTGAAAAACCGATCGATTATTTTGTATAACACATTACGGTGAATATTGCCTAGGAATAGGGATATTCTGTAATGATTGTAAAAACCCTTTGTCATAACTATTGCTTGATGTCTTTCCTTGACTGCTAAGGAATTAGGGTCAAGGAAGAATATCAAAGGCTTTTCAGTAAGTAATTTAAGAAAAACACTTTTGAGGTGCAATAAAAATTAAGGTTTTGTGACATGTCTCGTTGATCTACTACAAGGTTCGTACTAAGCAATCCATACACTTCCCCTAGCATGTTTTCACTTAATCTTAGTATAATTTTATTATTCAGCTCTTTTCCTATTAAAAAACCCCAAGGTTATTTTGTTTGATTGAAATAACATCTGTACCTAAAAATTTACATGCAGCCCTTAGAGATCGATACTGGGAAAACCCCAACTATTACTACATCGGTATAATTAGTATACTTGCTCATTTTACCGGTCATTAATATCATCAATTAATTCCCTAATAATCAACGAATGAGTTAAGCAAGTTATTAGAAGAGGTTTGAGTGGTTTATGCATCAAAATGCAAGTGCTGAACTTGGTTTGTGACATGAAAGATGCCCAACTTGCCCTCTTAGATTCTCCCTAACCACAAAGGTTGAGAAAATGCTCTTGTAATTTTTAAAAATCCCCAAATATGATCTACAACATTCATGTTTTACAAAAGTTCAAATTCCAAAAGGAACTATGTCAAAAATCCTCTTGAAGTTAGCTGCAAATTTGACTTACAAGTCAAGAAACATGAAAATTTCTCTAAGTGTGGAAATCCTTCACAACTTGATGAGCTTACAACTCCAAATCTATGCATTTTTTGACCTTAACCGAAGCTGTTGTAGGACTCCTCAAGAGCTTTCCAACAAGATTTGAACCACTCCAATTGGATGTGTGGCTAGGAAGTTATGATCATTTCAAGTTGGCTTTGAATTAGGGTTTTTCATGAACCCTAGTTTCTTTATTTGCAAGTTATCCATCAATCCTTGATTAAATCTCTACCAAACTCACTAGTTAGGTACAAAATGATTTTGGAAAACTTGCTTGCTTCAATTTGGGGTTAAAATCCTAAAAGTCAAAGAGTTGACTTTCCAGACAGACGAACCGAACAGTTGAAATCTTCAGGATCAATCTTTAGTGTTCTTGGTTCTTTGAGCCTTTCAAACTTCTTGAGGAGAATTAAATAAGTCATAAGAGTACCATGAACCATGATTAAAGCTTTGGAAACCCATTTAGACCAAAAGTCAAACTTTATTTGACTTTTTCCATTATAAACCCTAATCAGGGATTTGCACTACACTGCTCCTATTCTCTTGGTAACAACCTCAAATAACACTTGTTATTGGAAAGATAAGAGCCTCTTGATGATATGAATACTTGATTTGTAGAAGAACAATCTTAAACTTTGACTGATCAATCCACAGGATTGTTGATTTTGACAATGTGAAACCCTGATTTATCTGCATGTTGACAAAGATTAACTTGAAAACAGTTAGGGTTAGATAACACATGATTGATGCACCTAGAATGATAATGGAATCCAGGGTTCAAAATTTGGGTTATGACAGTTTCCCCTATTTAAATATCTTTTACCAGATGGCAATGAGAGATAACTATTTCCAATAGAATCATGGTGAAAGGTATTTAAATATAGCAAACCAAAAATGTTGCCCTTAGATACGATGGTATGCAAAAGGACAAATGTTGATCATGAAATGAGTTCTAAGAGTGATGCTTTATGATACTTGAGTGTAATAAAATGCTAACACACGAGCAAAAGAAAAAATAAAAACAAAACAACGAGTAACCACTCACTGAGAACATAGACACACTAGGGAGCGACCCAAAGCAAACCAACCAATAGTTCAGACATGACTAATTATGGTACTTTACGGGGATCCTCCACATAGGGGACGTGGAACAAAAACTCCAACGGGGAATGAAAAACCTCCACTTGGGAAAGCAAATCCACTAGGGAAATGTATATTCGGCTGGAAGATTCATCAAAGGAAACAAGGCTTGGAAAACACACAGGGGAATAAAAGTCAATAGACTCGACTCTAACTGGGGATTCAAAAGACCAGAGACATGTTCCCTCTTGGGGAACAAACCAATGGGAATTTTCCATGCAATGAAGAGTTCGAACGAGATCTTCAGGAAAGGACTAGAAACAAGACCAAACCCACCGGGGATGCTAGTGACCACTAGACCTCCAAGACTTGCTAAGGATACATAGGGGTTCACTGGGGATGCTGGTAACAACCAACCATCCTAAGATCATGTTTAGATGAATATTTCTAATAACCATTGGGCTTTTAAATGATATGGTAACGACCAAAACCGAGGTACTAATAACAGTCAAACTTTGAACAATGCCAGTCAAAACATTACTGGTCTTTCCAATAAATATGGTGACAACCAAATCCAAAATACCAATAAAAATTGGATTTTATGCAATGCTAGTGACTACTGAACTTCCTGAGGAACGCTAGTAACAACTAGACTTCATGGGGAGATGTTGGCAACAACCAATAATCAAAGAACACAACAGAGTTGGATGAAATTATCAATAACCAATGGACTTAACAATGTTAGTAACCATTGGACTTTCTTGGGGATTGATGACAACCAAAATGGTGATAATAATGACAATCAGGTTTAAACCATGCCAGTCAAAACATTGCTGGACTTCCTAGGGGAACGCTAGTAACGACTAGACTTCCTAGAGGATATGGTGATGACCAAAACAGTGATACTAATAACAATTGGATTTTAAGAAATGCCAGTAACAACCAAAATGGTGATAATAATGACAATCAGGTTTAAACCATGCCAGTCAAAACATTGTTGGACTTCTCAGGGGAACGCTAGTAACGACTAGACTTCCTAGAGGATATGGTGATGACCAAAACAGTGATACTAATAACAATTGGATTTTAAGAAATGCCAGTAACTACTGGACTTTCTTGAGGATTGGTGACAACCAAAACAACAATACCAATAACAATTGGATTTTATGCAATGCCAGTAACTACTGGACTTTCAGCAGAGTCGATTAACAAACATGGCATCAACTGAGGGATATATTCAGGTAAACACCAAATCTCAAGGATAAGCTGCAACATTAATAACGACCAAAGTTTGGTAACCACCAATTAGCAGTATCAAATAGGGGTCATCGACTGATTTATTTCTAGTCATAACTAGACTTCACAAGGGAATCTGGTGACGACCAAACACACAAAATCAATAAGGAGCTGGTAACAACTAGACTTTCTGGGGAATCCAAAGAGATAAAACCTTCCCTGGGGATTAAACCAAAAAACAGAGGATTTCCTTATAGTGAAGAGTTCGAACGAGATCTTTAGAAAACAACAGGAGGTGTTGATGACAAACAAAACATCCTAAGATGCACTAGGAGTGTTGGTAATAACCAAACATTCTAAGATTCACGGGGTGAATATTGCCAATAACCATTGGGCTTTTAATGATGCTAGTGACGACTAGACTTATCGGACTGGTGACAACCAGATTGATGATACCAATAATAATTGGGTTTAGCAATGCTAGTAACTACTAGGTGTCGCTTGCGCGAAAATAAGGTGCCGGCACAACAGAAGAGTCGCCACCTTTCGTTATTTATTCCTCAGAGCGGGAAAGGAAACGATCGGAAAAAACCTGACGAAAAAAGGGTAAGACAAGGTCGTCTCAACCATTGTCTGGGTTCGGGAGTCGGTTACGCAAGGGGAAGGTATTAGCACCCCTCACGTCCGTCGTACTCGACGGGATCCACACTTGTTGTGATTACTTGGACGGGTTGGTTTTATCTATCTACCTATCAAGGCTGGCTTAAAAAGAAAAGAAAATGACTCGGCAAAGCGTCGCACTTTATGCCTACGTATTCTCATCAGAGAACGAGAAATCAGAGTCAACGTAGTTCGACCTACGACGGGTTATGGGGGAAGGTAGCTCGCCAATACATCAGTATTGTGCCTACGTACTCTCAACAGGCATGAGAGATCAGAGCTTACGTAGTTCGGGAAACTACGGTTTATTTCCTGTCTTTTACGAAAGAAGTGTTTTTTATTGTGTTTGCGATTTCAATCGCACTAGAGACTATGACCTGAGAGTGAATACGTCGCATGTCACCCAAAGGGTACCATACTAAACATTCAGACTGTGGAAAAGAAACTCTCCCACAATCCTTTCTTAGATAGCTTACGGCTCGTAACGTACGAAAGAAATCATTCATGATTACTGTATCTTAAACTGTTTTGGGATGAGAAGAGAACAGGCCCAACTAGGAGGGAGACTATCAAGTCCTACTGTTGTCATGCCATGGATTCATCCTATGGTTGAGGTTTGAACAGGGAACTCCTAGAAGTTGTCATGCATAGGTTTCAACCTAAAGTTCTATCATCAATTCCTTATCAAAGGAAATGAGAGTCCTAAGGGATCATGTCAATGATACACCGAAACAGACAAAGCATCAGCTTAACAGTAAAATGCATGCAATGCAAGTGAGGGAGGAAATGTGTGTGGGGCTTCAGCCTCCACAAGCTCATCTCAACCTCAAGCCAGAATGGATAACAGTAATCATACTGAAATATAAAACAACATGCTGTCAAGCAATATACAGTAAACTGCAATCATACAGATAAAATGAAATGAAATGCCATCAGACAAACAAACCACATGGGCAAGGGAGCTGGGCTCTACCGAATACCTGCAAGCAAAGCCACACAGTAACAATACAAGCAGAGGGAGCAACTCAACCTCTAGTGCAATCATGCTCCTAGATTCTACCTATTCTAGATATGGACTTATTCTAATGCATCAAACAAGTCAAGCAAAACACATCAATACAACAAAGAAAAAGAAAAGAAAGCAGATCAACTCCTCTCTCCACTTCAAGCTTCAGCCCTTCCAACAGCAACCCAGTCTTCAGACTTCAATCACTCTTGACAAATATCAATTTGCTTTTCCAGGTTTCAACCCTTCACCATAAGTCTCAACTTATCCTCTCTGAGCTTCAGCTTCTTGATCAGCTCCACCTTCAGGCTTCAACTAATCTTCAGGGGTCTTCAAGTATCAACTTGCTCTTGTTGCCCTTCAAGCTTCAGCTAGAATGGCAATGCTCAAGGATTCATCCTCTTCCATACTCTTCATTGAAGTCTTCATCTTCAAACTCAACCTCAACATCTCTCAAGAAAATCAAACTAGAGGAAATCACTTACTGGATAAGCTGGGGATATTGAACTGCTTATTGACCACCAAAGGTGACCTATAAGGGTTCAACATCAAAGGAAGGGTTCCCTCAAAAGTTCTACTTCCTAGGTACAATCACTTATCCCTCCAAAGGAGAGAGGTGTATACCATGGAAGGACTTTGAATCATAGGGAGGAATGGAGGTGAAAGATACCATCCATGTTTGAGAAAGAAGTTAACTAAGTCTAAACTCTTCCTAATCCCTAATCCTATGACAATCAACAAAACAAATAAGATCAAGCTCTCAAGCTCCTCAATCCCTCTTCAAGTATTCTACTATGCTCCTCAATGCTCCTTAGAACAAAACCAAGCTCTCCAAGCCCATAAAGCAAAGCAACAAAAATACAAGCCCACAAGGGCAACACAAACAATCATCAACTACAAAAATCATCTAAAAATAGTATACTACTATATTAAAACCTAATATAATTTCTAAGGGATCCTATATACCTACCCTTAATACCCTTATATGCCCCAATACCTAACTTGACCTATAAACCCAAAATTCTAATGTTATTATGGACCTATGTTAAGGATTAACCTAATTCTACACAACCTAATGTCATCTAAGCAAAACTAATCAAAAATTAATCAAAAAATTATGAAATAAATCCAGGGGGAAGCTAAATTCCTAATCTAACTATCCTAAAAATAATGGCCTAAAAATACTAAGGGGACTACCTAAAAAAAATTCTACAAATTCATATATCAACATAAAAGAAATAAAATGCAATAAAAGTAGAAAATATACAAAAAATACTAAAAATGCATGAAATGAAAATATTTTTATTTGACAATTTTCTAGACATGAATATGAAATGGGAGCAAAAATTCCCATTTAAAAATCATTATTTTTCCAATTGATATGAATTTTCAAAGTTTAACAAAAAATGGAAGAAAATGAAATTAAAGAATGAAACTGGGGTGCAGATAATAACCAGATGCAGTGTGAATCATTCATGGGCTCAAAATGGGGGGTTCAGATAACAATACGCGCCAGGCCCAATCATCATCAGAAATTAAATCAAAAAACATAAAGAAAAAGACAAATCCACGGTGTGAAAAGTAAGCAAATGCAGTGTAAAACTTGGATGGGCCTCTAAAGGGGGTGTTGGTATCAAAAGATCACTTAAGCCCAAGAAGCCACCGTTTAATGAAACGGTGTGTTTCACTCGTTTCTGAATTCCCTCTCAAAATGAAATTGAATCATGGCCAATGGATCGTTTCTCAGTCAACCGGTCAGCTCCTCATCCAACGACCCTGAACTCGTCTTCAACCTCCAGCTAGGGTTCTTGGAGACTCCATGGAAATGCAGAACACTAAGCTTCATCTTCCTCACACACGAACTCCATCAATTCTTCATGAAAAATAGAAATTCAAGACCCTATCCTGCCTAGAATTTTATGCTGAATCCAACCATGCTCTTAAAATCACTTGAAACACCATAGATCACTGAACCCGATCCAAGATCCAAAATGTGCTCAATCATCAACTATCATGGTTCTTGAAATTAACTGCCTCAGATTAATCACCAACTCACACTGATTGATTCTTGATGTCTAGTTCATTCTATATCTCAATATAACACGAGTTCTTGGTCATCAAAGAAATGGTGTCCATAATCCAATCCTCCCCAATTGATCCGTAACTCTCCAAAATCCATCACCTATGTGTCTCTAACCTTTCTACACTAACAAATTAACCTAATTATGCATAAATTATGGTGTAGGGAAGAATTTGCAAACCTGGTAAATCTTGATGAACAGATGATGAAATCCTTCACTTCAAGCCTTGAAACTCTTCAGAAAGTTTCCTTAGATGCTAATCTTGCTACTGTTTGCAACAATTTTGATGGAGGAAGCCTCAATCTCAGAATTCGATTCTGACTTGCTACCTTGAAAGTTCAATCACCAACTCTTCAATTCACCATGGATTTGCTCTCAAATCAATCTGCACAGCTTCACTATGATCTATGGAATGTGTTTGTGTAGAAAAAAGGAATGGAAATGAAGAAGATTGTAGAATTGAAACTTGACTTGCAATGGAAGCAACAAGATATCACTCTCTCTCTCAAACCTCTTTTCTCACCAACCTTGCATCTGAGCAAGTTACACATGTTATATAGAGTGATTTAGAATCATCTAGAACCATCTAGGACCTTCTAATGAGAAGATGGAAATCTCATGTCATGACATTTTGATTTCACTTCTCACCATATGCTATCTCATGCCATAGTCCTTGTGACCTTTGTAACTGACTTGAAATTCTCCCCATATGAGATTTATGGTGTGTTACAATGCATAACTAACTTGTTTATTGAGTTTTCTTGAGTTTTGCTTTGGTGCCTTAAGATGCAAGTAAGCCATTTCCAAGGCAGCCCTAAGATCTAGGCCTCAAATCAAAATTGTGGCTGAACCATTGTTCTTAGAATGTCCTTTGGAGTCAAAATGACCTATTATATGACATGGTTTGGATGTATAACTTGTGATTTCCAATTTTCAATTTCAACTTATTTAACTTATGCCTCCATTTTAGGCCATTTTTATCACTTTTTGATACAAGCCTTTTCAACATCTCATGACCTCCATACTAGCCTTAAAACATAATTCTATGCAAGTTTGATGTTGAAGATTTTTCCATTTGAAGCTTGGAAATAGGAGATATGGCCTTATGCTTGAAATGACCTATAACCTCCAAATGACCAAAATGCCCTTGACTTGTCAAAGCCATAAGTTGAGTTCTATAAACCCTATCAAGGACTTCTAGTACTCTCTAGAAATCTAAGAAGACGATCTACAACATTCATGTTGACCAAGAGTTCATAGGAATCATCCTACTAGGGCAAAAGTTGGATGCAAATTGGGTGACTTTCAAGGACCCAAATTCACATACCTCAAATGACCTGTAATTTGTCAAAGTCATAACTTGAGTTCTACAAATCCTATCAAGGACTTCTAGTACTCAAATTAAAGCTAAGAACAAGATCTACAACATTCATGTTGTGGGAAAGATGAGATGACAATCACATCTTGAGCTACACTGCCTTGAAGATAGGGATCAAACTAGGGGATTTTACACTGTCGAGCCTTAGAAACCCTAGCTTGAAACTTCTCAGACTCCTCAATCATGATGAGTTGGTCTAGGAATCATCCTTATAGCATCTCAATGCATCATTCCATGATCACATGGCTCTTGGATCAGGTCTCAACCCTCTCCAAATCATCAGTTGACCTAGGGTTGACCTAGTCAAACCCTAATTCCACCACTCATGGCTGAATCTTCTGAATTCTTGTACAATGACCTCTCTAGGCTTCATCATGGCTTTCAAGACATCTCATAAGCTTTCTTAAAGCTTCAAGTCTATCCTAATAGTCTCAGAATCATCTGAGGAGCTCCCACAACTCTCAAGTTATGAGACACACAACCTTGGTTTCAACCAATCTCTCTGAGGATCTCTTGAGTTCTCTGACAAGGATATCAACCCTTAATCACTTTGAACAACCTTCCTGGCTAGCTTCAAAGTCTCATACAACTCTTGCTGGGTAAATACATGTTGGTCAAATTTTGGGGTGCAACAGCTGCCCCTATTCAAACGGCTTGAACCTGACTGGGTGAAGAGCGAACGACTCTCAGCCAATCAAGGTGCGAGATGGTTGAATACCGATAAACCCGGAAATTTGCCAACTGCACAAGTACACGGTACTCTGGCGGGAACGAATCTTCGAACACTGAAATAATAGTTGCACGGTAACTTGCTGGAGACATACTGATCTGAACCTTGTCGTCAGTTATCCATATTAAATTCCTCTATCATTGTCATCAGACATCTGACCTCGCCGTCAGGCATTCATGAAAATAAAGCGTCTGACCTCGCCGTCGGACAACCAAAACACCCAACATCGCCGCTGGAAAACTAAATCACCTGACATCGCCGCCAGAAACGAACATCCAACATTGCCGCTGGAGAACCAAATCACCTGACATCGCCGCCAGAAACAAACATCCAACATCGCCACTGGAGAACCAAATCACCTGACATCGTCGCCAGAAACAAACATCCAACATCGCCGCTGGAGAACTAAATCACCTGACATCGCCGCCAGAAACAAACATCCAACATCGCCGTTGGAGAACTAAATCACCTGACATCGCCGCTAGAAACAAACATCCAACATCGCCGCTGGAGAACTAAATCACCTGACATCGTCGCCAGAAACAAACATCCAACGTCGCCGTTGGAGAACTAAAGAATCTGACATCACCGCCAGACAACCAAAACACCCAACATCGTCGCTGGAAAGATAAAGAATCTGACATCGCCGCCAGACAACCAAAACACCCAACATCGCCGCTGGAAAACTAAATCACCTGACATCGCCGCCAGAAACGAACATCCAACATTGCCGCTGGAGAGGTAAAGAATCTGACATCGCCGCCAGACAACCAAAACACCCAACATCGCCGCTGGAAAGATAAAGAATCTGACATCGCCGCCAGACAACCAAAACACCCAACATCGCCGCTGGAAAACTAAAGAATCTGACATCGCCGCCAGAAACAAACATCCAACATCGCCGCTGGAGAACCAACCTACCCGACATCACTACCAGACAAACATCCAACATCACCGCTGGGACAACAAAGAATCTGACATCGCCGCCAGCCAAACATCCAACCTCGCCGCTGGGACAACAAAGAATCTGACATCGCCGCCAGCCAAACATCCAACCTCGCCGCTGGGACAACAAAGAATCTGACTTCGCCGTCAGCCAACTATAACTCTGAGAAACACCCGACATCGCCGTCAAGTACTCAAAATAATCTGACTTCGCCATCAACTCTCAACATCGAGTCGATAAAAGCATCTGACCTCGCTGTCAGGGTGAAGAAATCCATTGGGGAAATATGAACTTGAATAGTAGACTTTGTTGGAGAGAATGATAAGGTGAACACGTGTCAATGATCTTGCTGGAGGTCTGGATACCACGCACAGGTGAACGATACTCTGGTCGGTAGGCACATCTTCGACACTGAGCATAACAGTTGCACGACAACCCTACTGGGGAATTGGTCACACGGTAACCGGTAATACATAGTCGGTCATGCCATCAGGCATTCAAAGACTACTGTCGGGCATCAGCCGAACTTCAACCATCAGGTTGAACATGCCATCAGGCATTTGAAGAAATTGTTGGGCATCAGCCGGACTTCAACCATCAGGTTGATCATGCCATCAGGCATTCCAAAGACCTCGTCGGGCATCAGCCGGACTTTGTCAGCAAGTCGGGAATAGAATTCTTGGTCAATCATGAGCCAACTGGGAATATCTAAACTTCTGCCATCAGGCACTCCGCATCAGCTGAGAGAACTGCTTCATTAACATGGTCGGACTTCAATCATGGAGTCTTCAAGGGAGATTTCAACTTCGCCGTTAGAAACCTGCTGGGGATGACGCTTCGCCGCTGGGGAATCTGGAGAACCATCAAGTAACTCCGCTCCGAGGGTCCAGAAATCATTCTGGATGAATCAACTCTGCTGAGGACTTCAAGAATCATCTTGGACAAATAACTCCGTCGGGGACCTTCAAGAATCATCTTGAAGCGATAACCATTCTGGAGATTTCAGGAATCATCCTGAGTGAACACTCTATTGGGGATTTCAGGAATCATCCTGGGCAACCTTTACTGGGGACTCTAAGCATCAGCTTGAGCAACCAACTCTGGAGACTGTACTGGGTACTTAAGAATCATCTTAAGCAAATGACCCTGCTGAGGAATTCAAGAATCATCTTGAACCGAAGGCTTCGCTGGAGACTTCAAGAATCATCTTGAGCAAGCAGCTTCGTTGGGGAGAATGTCAGGAATCATCCTGAGCAATCGATTTTGCGGCGGAACACCTGCAAAACAAGAACAGTAACAACCTAGATCATGTTTATTATGCATATGCTTCGGCAATGGCGCAATGCCCCACACGGTGGAAATGCTATGCGTTTATGATAAATGCTATGCAATCATGCACAATGATGTGATCCCGTCAGCAAAATAAATGCCGAAGGGGAATTCTCCTGTCAAGGAGAAAGAACTACTCAGGTAGAGGAATCATCCTGCTGAGGAGAACAAGGTCACGCCAATCTCGACCGGACTCCGCAGGGGACACAACTTTAGTTGACTGCTGCCTGGGAACGAAGTTCTACGAGAACCTGGACCTGCTGAGGGAAGACGATGTCAACCGCGGGAATAAACTGCATGGCCTTCTCGGCTACTTCTCTGGAGATAACGACTCTGTGGGGAAACAACTTCAGTCGATCAACACTCTACTGGGGAAAAACCAATCATGGCTTGAGCAGCTTCCAAGGACTCGACTCTCTTGGGGATCTGCAAACTCGGCTGAGGGAGGAGAAATCATTCTGCTTCACTGGGGAGAGTACGACTCTGCAGGGGAATCTCAATTCTGCTGGGGAAGAAGGAATCATCCGACTTCGGGGGAGAGTACGACTCTGGTGGGGAATTTCAATTCCACTGGAGACTTCAGTCTGACACCATCAGTTGCTGCATACTTCGGCGTACGAATAGTTTCCTACGAAACCTGCACTTGTGACCCGGTGCTGGGGGAATGAATTCATGCTTCGACGCTTGACTCAGCTGGGGGGATGCCGCTCTTTCAGGACGCATCTGCTTGGGGAGAGAATCTTCTCTGCCTGGGGAGACATATCAATGCTCATGCTCTCGCGCTCAGACTTCGCGGGGAGAGGCTGCTGAACTCTGCTGGAGAAGGAGGAATCATCCTGCTTCGGTATGCGCACGACGCTCTGTCTGGAATATGCTACACCTGTAACAACACAAACAAACAGACAAGATACCCTTCTCAAAGGGACCTATCAAGGTTATTATCTCGTGACAATATTCAAGTAATTAATTGTTTCAACAATCAGTGGCCTGAGCCAGTAAGTTTATGTATGCGCATTTTATCAAAAACATCGGCGTTCTTTTTCGCAAACAAAACAGATAAATGCTAAACAGACAAACAGAATTGCTGAATAGTATACATTTTATTGATAGCGAACCCCTGAATGGGTAAAAATGTTTTACAACAGATGCAAGCTCCTGGAATGAGGAAGCCGCGCAAAAATAAAACATAAATATACATCAGTATATACAAATGTCGGCAACGAGGCGTAGACGAACACCATGAGTTGATCCCTCTATGACCTACTCGACTTCGATACTTCTCCGACGCTTCAGCTCCGGAAGAGATTGATTCAGATAAACGGCCCTCAGGTCTTCCGAACCACTAAACAATGAAAGTCCACACGCGGGACGCAGTCATTTGCTTTTTCAAATCCCTAACTTTTGCGTGAACCGCCCTTTGCGGGTTTTCAGTTCACTGGGATACCCTTTTTTGCCGAAGCCGCCCAGTGTAGGTTTTCGACTTCGCGGGTGTACATTTTTTCAATTTATATCCCTAATTTTTGCCCGAACCTTTTATTCTGTTTTTGGTTCGCCGGGATGCCCCATTTTTGCCTGGACTCTCTTTTTTTGTCCAGCGGGTCACTTTCAAGCAAAGTATTTTTTAACTGCGTCCGCGTTCACCGGGGATGCAAAATCTTCACCATCCATCGTGGATAACAACAAGGCTCCTCCCGAGAAGACCTTGCTGACGACGTACGGACCTTCGTAATTCGGAGTCCACTTGCCCCGGTGATCGGAGTGTGGAGGAAGAATCTTCTCAGGACGAGATCACCCGTCTGAAAACTTCTAGGACACACCTTCTTATCATAAGCTTTCTTCATTCGGCTTTGGTACAGACGACCAAACGCAATCGACGCTAACCTTTTCTCGTCCATCAGGCTGAGTTGGTTCAGCCGGTTCGTAATCCATTCTGCCTCGTCGAGTTTCACATCAACCAAAACTCGCAAAGAAGGGATCTCCACTTCTAACGGTAGGACAACTTCCATACCGTACACCAAGGAGAAAGGAGTTGCCCCGGTCGAAGTACGTACTGTCGTACGATAACCGTGCAATGCGAAAGGCAACATCTCGTGCCAGTCTTTGTAGGTCACAACCATCTTCTGAACAATCTTCTTTATGTTCTTGTTGGCTGCTTCAACAGTGCCATTCATCTTCGGCCGGTAAGGAGATGAGTTGTGGTGTTCGATCTTGAAACTCTGGCACAGCTCCTTCATCATCTTGTTATTCAGATTCGAACCATTATCATTAATGATCCGCTCGGGAATTCCGTAACGATAGATGATGTCCCTCTTTATGAATTTAGCCACCACCTGCTTGGTCACATTAGCATACGAGGCTGCCTCCACCCACTTGGTGACGTAGTCGATAGCTACCAGAATGAAGCGATGACCGTTAGAGGCAGCGGGCTCGATCTTGCCTATCATGTCGATGCCCCAAATGGAGAACGGCCACGGGGAGGAAATGACATTCAACGGGCACGGCGGCACATGAACTTTATCAGCATAAATCTGGCATTTGTGACATCTCTTCGCGAACCTGAAGCAATCAGACTCCATCGTCAGCCAGTAGTATCCTGCTCTCAGGATCTTTCTCGTCATAGCATGCCTGCCGGCGTGCGTACCAAATGTGTCTTCATGGACTTCTTCCATGAGCATACTCGCCTCTTTCTCATCTACACATCTGAGTAGCACGAGATCATGGTTTCTGTTATACAACACTCCATCAGGATTGAGATAAAAGTTTCCAGAAAGCCTCCTCAGAGTCTTCTTATCCTGGGTTGACGTGCTCGTCGGATACTCCTTAGTCATAAGGAAAGTCTGGATGTCATGGAACCATGGCTTGCCGTCGGCGGCTTCCTCGATTGCAAAGACGAATGCCGGTCTATCAAGACGCGAAAGGACAACTCTTGGAGCTTCATTCCAAAAATTGACTTTATACATCGAAGCCAACGTGGCTAAGGCATCAGCCATCTGATTTTCTGCTCTGGGCATATGATGGAGTTCCACTCGATCAAAGAACGGAAGTAGCCTTCTGGCATAGTTCATGTACGACACCAAATTCGATTGACGAGTCTCCCACTCCCCTTTAATTTGGTTGATCACAAGCACTGAGTCACCATATACGTCTAGATTCTTGATTCTCAAATCAATTGCCTCTTCTAGACCCATGATGCATGCTTCGTACTCCGCCTCATTATTGGTGACTGGAAACGTCAGTCTCGCAGTAAACGGGATATGGGATCCGTGGGGAGTCGTGATGATAGCCCCGATGCCACTTCCATAGGAATTAACCGCCCCATCGAATATTAGTTTCCACTGGGATTTCCTATTTGGCCCCTCGTCGGGCAACGGCTCATCGCAATCCTTCGCTTTGAGAAACATAATATCCTCGTCAGGGAATTCAAATTTCATAGGCTGGTAATCTTTGATTGGCTGTTCGGCAAGGTAATCAGACAATACGCTTCCCTTGATGGCCTTCTGGGAAACGTACTGAATATCATATTCCGTTAACACCATTTGCCATTTGGCAATCCTGCCCGAAAGAGCCTGCTTCTCGAAGACGTACTTGATCGGATCCATCTTCGAAATTAGCATGGTGGTGTGATTGAGCATATACTGTCGTAGACGTTTGGCAGCCCAGGCTAGTGCACAACACGTCTTCTCCAGCATCGAGTATCGAGATTCACAGTCCGTGAACTTTTTACTCAAGTAGTAAATGGCATGCTCCTTTCTGCCCGTCTCGTCGTGCTGGCCGAGAACACACCCCATACTATTCTCAAGAACTGTCAAGTACATGATTAATGGCCGTCCAACCACTGGGGGTATCAAGATTGGAGGTTCTTGAAGATACTGCTTTATCTTGTCAAATGCCTTCTGGCAATCCTCATTCCAAGTAATTGCCTGATCTATCTTTAAAAGCTTGAACATCGGTTCACAAGTGGCCGTGAGCTGAGAGATAAACCTTGCAATGTAGTTTATTCTGCCCAAGAAACCACAAACTTCTTTTTCTGTTTTCGGCGCTGGCATTTCTTGAATGGCTTTTATTTTCGCAGGATCAACCTCGATGCCTCGTTCACTCACGATAAACCCCAGTAACTTTCCGGACCGTACCCCGAAAGTACATTTGTTAGGATTCAGCCTCAACCTGAACTTCCTAAGCCTCTCAAAAAGCTTCAATAAGTTGACCAGATGCTCTTCCTCCGTTTGGGACTTCGCAATCATGTCATTAACATAGACCTCGATCTCATGATGAATCATGTCATGAAACAAAGTTACCATTGCTCGTTGGTAAGTGGCCCCTGCGTTCTTCAGACTGAAGGGCATTACCTTGTAGCAAAATGTTCCCCAGGGAGTGATAAACGTCGTTTTCTCCATGTCCTCCGGCGCCATCTTGATCTGGTTGTAACCGGAGAAGCCATCCATGAACAAAAACACAGAGAACTGGGCTGTGTTGTCGACCAACACATCGATATGAGGCAGCGGGAAATCATCTTTAGAGCTCGCCCTATTCAAATCCCGATAATCGACGCACATGCGTACCTTACCGTCCTTCTTCGGTACAGGCACTATGTTGGCGACCCACGGAGGGTAAGTGGTGACCGCTAAGAAGCCAGCATCAAGCTGTTTCTGCACTTTTTCTTTGATCTTAACGGCCATATCTGGTCTCGTCCTCCTAAGCTTCTGCTTAACGGGAGGGCAATCTTCTCACAGCGGCAAGTGGTGGACCACGATGTCCGTGTCAAGTCCGGGCATATCTTCGTATGACCAAGCAAAGATGTCACTATACTCTTGAAGCATCTCGACCAATCTCTGCTTGACATCACTCTGCAGCGCAGCCCCTATCCTGACATTTCTGACGAGCTCTTCATAACCCAAGTTCACGATTTCAATCTCCTCCTCATGAGGCAGAATAACCTTTTCCTCTTGTTTCAACAAGCGGGCCAACTCTTCAGGAAGGTCTTCGTCTTCATCAATCTCTTCTTCGGCTTGATAGATAGGGCAATCGAAGTCGAAGTGAGCCGTAGAAGGTCCAGAGTCGATGTCATCTGTTATGTGGATCCTGCAATAACAAGGGTTAAGTTTAAAACAAGAATATGCAGGTTAGCACAAACCCCATTGCCATTTTACTGTTTTTCAAAACAAATATAAAACAGGAATAACATAGATCACAATATTTGAATACGAAGAAAACGCCTTTGATTTATTAACAAAATGCATGTACATAATCCAACAAGGCCCTGACAATAAAACCGCTATGCCCCGGGTAGGACATAGGGTTGTACAATGATTGGAAAAAAGTAAATCATTACTCTTCACTTGTCATCTGGATGATATCCTTGATGGTCCAATTGTTGAGGCCCTCGCCTGGCTTGCTTGGCTGAATCCAAGAGTCGAGGTCACAATCGCTATCCCCGCCGTCTTCAGACGTCGCGTTGATGCTTTCGAAAATCACTCCGCCACTGGTAAATTGGATCGGCCCTTTACCTCGAGACGCACTGCTAGACGAAGAAGAAGAAGCTTCAGCTCCAGGAGAATATCCCAACCCAAACTTATCCTGCTTGTTGGGTATCTCCAAAACCCGCCCCCAACCTGGGGTAGATCCGGCTTGGACGACGTCCCGAGCCTCCTTAAACAAGGAGAGATTCATCTCTGGCTTTTCTATGACTACAGGAGCTACGTCCTTCACTTTGACAGCTTCGAACGCTTGGCAAAGAGTTTCATGGATTTCGCCATCCATTTCCACATACTTAAAGGATGACAAATGGCTTACCATTATGTCCTCCTCGCCACACACGGTTACGATGCTTCCTTCGACAGCATATTTGAGCTTTTGGTGCAACGTGGAGGTCACGACACCAGCAGCATGGATCCACGGCCGGCCCAAGAGACAACTGTAGGCAGGCATGATGTCCATAATATAAAAGACCGCGTTGAACGTTTCCGGACCGACTTGGATCGGCAGGGTCACCTCCCCGAAAACGTGGCGTTTAGTTCCGTCGAACGCCTTCACAACCAGATCACTGGGTGTGCAGATCACTCCACGAGTATCCAACTTCATTAGCGCCTTCTTCGGAAGAACATTAAGCGATGAACCCGCGTCCACCAGCACGTGCGACATGATTGTGCCCCTACACTCTATCGAGATGTGCAGGGCGCTATTGTGATTTCTCCCTTTTGGTGTCAGCTCTAAATCTGTGAACCCTAGCCCATTGCCAGCATTGACGTGTGCTACAACCTCTTCTAGCTGATTCACCGATATCTCTTGCGGTACGTAGGTGGTGTTCAACACCTTCAGCAGCGCGTTGCGGTGTGCCTCAGAACACAGCAACAGGTTTAGAATGGAAATCTTCGAGGGCGTCTGATGGAGATGATCTATAATCTTGTAGTCACTCTTTTTGATCAATCGCATAAACTCCTCGGCATCTTTGACAAGAAAATCTTTTTCTACCCCACACGGGACCTCTTCGATGACTTTACTTTTCCCCTTATCGGCCGCCTCAGCTCTGACCGCTTTATCTGCTATGACCTCTGGCGGTGCAAATACTCTTCCGCTGCGAGTAATACCACTGATTCCCGCAAGATTCTCCACAGTCGACCCATACGGCTCTAGCTCCAACCTCTGTCCGTTGCAATAGACTTCAGCCCCATAATGCCACGGGACGGCGTTAGTGCTCTCGAAGGGTATCGGCCTAGCTTTGGTAATAGTAATGGTGGGTGGTCTGGGCGCAGAAATGGTTATTGGCTGGCGAGGGATGGTGATGGTGGCGACTTCATCGACCTGCTTCAGCACTACCTCTCCTGATCCGCTTTCAGCCCTCCGGCTAAACTGTAGGATCCCTTCAGTCATCAGACTTTGAATTCCTTCTACCAACTGCTCACATCCATCAGAATGTGTGGCACAGTCCATGCATAGTTCTCCGCAACCTGGGAAGAACCCTCTTTTCAACAACTTAGCTTTGACGAAGCTAAGCGGCGTCTTTAGGTCTCTGACATCAGTCAACAGATCTGCACTCTCTTCTTCGATAATGGCGTTCACTCCGCCTCCCCTATGATTCGGCATAGGGTTCTTCGTGACATTGGGCACATTATCAGAGAAGTTAATGATCTTGGAATCTACCAGGTCCTGCACCTTATGCTTGAAGGCTTTGCAGTTCTCGATTGTGTGGCCTGGTGCCCCTGAGTGGAAGTTGCAAGTGGCATTTGCGTCGTACCCTGGTGGAGGTGCCCCTGTCAAGGGAGCCATCGTCCTCTTCTGGACCAACTGAAGCTGAAGCAAAGTCTGCAAGAGTTGCGCGTACGACATGGGCGGTGCCTCAAAGTGACGGTTTGTCAAAGATGCCCGATTCTGGTACTTTTTATATCCCTGTTGATTCGGTTGCTGCTGCTGCTGCTGCGGAGCTGCTGGGATATTTATACTGGCTATCTGCTGCTGAGGGCCTTTGCCCTTCCTTCGAGCGTTGGTCACAGCGCTCGCTTCTCCTTCTCGTTGTTTGCCAGCATAAGGTTTCTTTCCACCTCCTCCAACTGAGGATGATTCACCTTGAATTTTCCCGATCTTGATTCCATTCTCGACGTGCTCGCCCATGATAATGAGAGCTGAGAACGTCCCAGACATACCGCTGACTAACTTTTCATAGTAAACCCCTGGGAGGGTAGCTATAAACATCTGCACGAGCTCGCGTTCAACCATCGGCGGCTGAACCCGGGCTGCCAACTCACGCCACCGCTGGGCGTACTCCTTAAATCCTTCATTATTCCTCTACGACAGGTTCTGCAACTGGACTCGGTTCGGAGCCAAGTCGCTATTGTATTGGTAATGGTGCACAAACGCTTCAGCGAGATCCTTCCATGTGCGCACGCTAGTGGGCTCCAGACCCATGTACCACTCGAGGGATGGCCCAGAAAGACTGTCTTGGAAGAAGTGCATCAGCAACTTCTCGTCTTCGGAATAGGCAGACATCTTCCTGTAGTACGATCTCAGGTGGACACGAGGGCAAGTGGTGCCCTTATATTTCTCAAAGTCAGGTACCCTAAACCTAGGAGGTACCTTGAAATCAGCAATTAATCCCAGCTTGGACATATCAACGCCCAAAGTATTCTGATTCTTAATATCTCTCATTTTATCTTCAAGTGCTTTGAATCTGAGTCGCGCTTCAGCATTCAGCTCCCCTTCAGCACCTCTTTGAGAGAACGCATCATCCTGATGATCCTCAAGCCATGGCTAAGGCACCAACAGATTCCCGACGCCTGCATTGCCGTTGCCTGGCCCGATATTGACATTAGCTCCCAGACTCCCATTACCGACGCCCGTCGTATTGAGTCCGATGTTGGCCATCACGTTGCCATTAGCACTGCCGTTGCCCCCGGCCACGGGGACACCATTCTGCGGAGTATCAACTGGTGGAGGAGTAGGCATGGTCCCACCGTGGAGGATGCCGTTGCTATCAACCCTGGAGATCAAAGGCTGAACCAAAGTCCTGAGCTGGTCTTGACCGTTGGCGACCACTTGCATGAGCTCCATGAAGCGATCCATCCTTTCGCGGAGCTCCTGAACATCAGTTTGCACTTGATCCATGATCCTGGTCTGATTAGCTCTAGTCGGATAACGGTGAATTAGTCTCTGATCAATCCTGGAACCACCGGAAACAGCCTGGGACACCTGTAAACCTGAAAAAACCTGTTAAACACAGAAGGGTTAGGAAAAACAACAAAATGCTCGTCATGCAAATGCTTCATGTACATGTATGCGTGTGTCTGTGTGTTTGGGAGATTTCCCCCGATCCTAGTGCCCGAGTGCCAGTGCTGATAATAATAATAAGAAGAAGTCTAAGTCCAATCATGGAAACAACAATCTCATATATAAAGAAAGCCTATCAAGGCAGTACATAGCATCAGCGAGTACAAGATGAATCAACAGCGTGACCTCAGCCAACAAGCCTGGTGATGGTCAGCATACAACAATGATCAAAACAAAAGGAATACAAATAGTCAAGTACGGCCACGGGCGCGATACTCTTCTAACAACTCCTTCGTCTCTGGATGATCTGGCAGAGTGAGCAACCCCTCGACGAGTAACTCCCTCTGCATAATGGTATACTGAAGTCCTTCGATCGAACTTTCCCATGCTCTTTCGCCGAAACAATCTTCTAGCTTCCGCTTCTTGGACTCAAACGTCAGCTTGCGCTCCTTCAGGTTAGCGAGAGCTTTGTTGAGCTGGCCTTCGGCGGCGTATCTGCGGGCGGTTTCTTCATCGAACCTCTGCTCGCTGTCCTTCACCTGGGCTTCCAGCTTGGAGATCTGCAGCATCAGCTTATCCTCCCGCTCTTTCCTGGTGGCCAGGGAAGCCTTCCAGTGCTGGTTGAACTTGGATATCCTCCGATATGCCTCGTCCAAGTGCTGCTTCTTCGTAGCCAGTACGTCGTTGGCAGCTTTGAAGTCTCGACCCATGCGTTCACGCTCGGCTATCTGCTTAGTCAAGTCCGTACCTAGCTGGTTCACCAACTCTGTTTGCCTTTTGAAAGAATGAACGACTTCGTTCCTCTCGCTTCGGAGTTGAGCTAATTCCTTCTCCAGTTCTTCGTTCGCCCGCTTCAGTTCATCCCGTTCAGCCAATACCTGATTATGCTGATGAATGGGCACAACAGTAGGCTCTTCAGTCATTGGAGGGCTTTCTGGCTTGGCATGAGGAAACGGCATCCCTATAGCATCGGCCCTGGCTCTGATCCAAGTCACGTACGGGGGGTAGGCTTGATTGTTGCTTTTTCCCAGCAAAGGCTTTCCTCGTTTACTGATACCATTCCACGCGCGCTGAAGCTTGGACAACAGATCCCCCTCTAGAATACCAGTGAGGTACAGAGATTCCTGTACCTCTTCATCCTTCGGCGGAGTTCTCAAAGCATACGCGAATTGTCGAACCAGCAACGATGGATTGTAGTTTATACAACCCTTCCTACCTATCAAAGGCACGTTTAGAAACCCGCTGCAACTGAAGATCACCTCAGTACCCAACCTATCTCTGTCGAACCAGTCAATATCCTCTGCAGATAAACTCATCAGACGCTCGGGCCACTCAGCTGTAGCTGCAGACGAGACAAAAGAACCCCTATTAGGCAGATGACTATCAAGCAATTTGTACAGCAAGGGTACGCAGCACAAGACATTCTTCCCCCTCATGTTCTCATTTTTGTAGTAGACTGAATGATAGACATCTCCTATCAAGGTAGGGACTGGATTTCCTGAAGCAAAGATGTGAAACGCATCAAAGTCTACAAAATCGGGCATGTTGGGGAACAGAATGATGCCATATATGCATAGAGCGAGGATGGCATTGAATGCGACCCAACATCCGTCCTTGGCACACTACCGAGCTTTACCTACCAGAAACTGCAAGGAGAACCCAGGAATCTTGTTCCAACTAGTCAATACTAACTCGGAGGCGTCCGGGTGAAGTGAAGGAGCTAAACCAGCCAGATCAGGCTCAACATCCATGTGAACAAAAGGCATCTGCCTCTTGATAGGCACACCTAGCAAATCAGCATATTCTTCCAGCGTAGGTGCGAGAACAAAGTCCTGAAAAGTAAAACATCTCAGCGGAGGGTCGTAGAACTGCAACAGAGCGTGCAACCCATTCAACTCGAACACAGAAGGCTTATGAACCAAACTGAGCAACCTGCCGTAAGATTTTTCTGAACTCATCCCTCACAGAATCATCTGCTAGAGCTATCAAACCAGTCAGCTTAACCACATCGGGGACAGGGAACTTGTAAGCCACGGTCTTCCTCAGAGAGCCCATAACAATACAATAGGAGGCAAGAAATCCTGGATCGGGGAAAACGGTACCTGCAACACAGACACACGTTAATGAAATGCAAATGAATATGCAAACTAATGCAAAATGCAATCATGCAATAGGAGGCCAAAGCAACTGGTACTGTGGAGATTCTGCATCAACAATCACTGATAAGAAGAAAACCCCGGTGTAGGACCACAAATCTGATCTGTCAAGAACAACCATCTGATAGGACCATATACATAGGATCATAATTCTGCTCTATCAAGAACAAATGTCTGATAATAAGGACCTCTGCGGTAGGACCAAGAAATATCTGCTGGTGAGGTCTTCAGACCCCAATCAAAAATCTGCCCTATCAAGAACAAACAGACAGCTGCTGATGAGATCTTCAGACCCCAATCAAAAATCTGCTCTATCAAGAACAAACATACACCTGATGATAAGATCCTCTGATCAAAACCTGCTCTATCAAGAACAGACATGCACCTGATGATAAGATCCTCTGATCAAAACCTGCTCTCTCAAGAACAGACATACACCTGATGATAAGATCCTCTGATCAAAACCTGCTCTATCAAGAACAGACAAATCTGCAACTGAGAAACCCCGGTACCAACAAAACCGATTCATTGTCAAGAAAACTAGGTAGTCTGAAGGTCAAGGTTTCCTGCAATAAACCCAACCCTGCTCACGGGTATGGACCTAAACTGACTCAAGTTCGGCATCCTATGCGTTCATCAGCGTCACAGACATTCAAGAGGGGTGATACGATACCCAGAAGGTGTGGCATCACCAGCTCATGAAGCGGCCTCACTCGGCTGAATCACAAATGATCGGTCCCCAGAGTCGACAATCCACCAAACCAGCTACCGTCTCAACCCAAAGGGTTGAAAGAGAAGCCAACCAGATGAACCTCGTCTGAGCGTGGATTTCATGAGATACTAGTGCCTGCAAAACAAGCACGCGCCCACTAATTTCCACTCTAAGTCTATAGTGCACTCAAGCCTGGGTCTGGCTTCTCACTCATCAGAATTCCCATCCCACAACAACACAGATAATCATATTATACTGGAAATAAAATGCGGGAAATAAAGTGCGAGAAGTAAAATGCGATAAATAAACGCAACCCCACAAGTAAACATACAAGCGTTAGGATTGACTCGCATAGGGAACCGGAGAACCAGAGATTCTGGGTTGTTGTCCCCAGCAGAGTCGCCAGCTGTCGCTTGCGCGAAAATAAGGTGCCGGCACAACAGAAGAGTCGCCACCTTTCGTTATTTATCCCTCAGAGCAGGAAAGGAAACGATCGGAAAAAACCTGACGAAAAAAGGGTAAGACAAGGTCGTTGCAACCATTGTCTGTGTTCGGGAGTCGGTTACGCAAGGGGAAGGTATTAGCACCCCTCACGTCCGTCGTACTCGACGGGATCCACGCTTGTTGTGATTACTTGGACGGGTTGGTTTTATCTATCTACCTATCAAGGCTGGCTTAAAAAGAAAAGAAAATGACTCGGCAAAGCGTCACACTTTATGCCTACGTATTCTCATCAGAGAACGAGAAATCAGAGTCAACGTAGTTCGACCTACGACGGGTTATGGGGGAAGGTAGCTCGCCAATACATCAGTATTGTGCCTACGTACTCTCAACAGGCATGAGAGATCAGAGCTTACGTAGTTCGGGAAACTACGGTTTATTTCCTGTCTTTTACGAAAGAAGTGTTTTTTATTGTATTTGCGATTTCAATCGCACTAGAGACTATGACCTGAGAGTGAATGCGTCGCATGTCACCCAAAGGGTACCATACTAAACATCCAGACTATGGAAAAGAAACTCTCCCACAATCCTTTCTCAGATAGCTTAAGGCTCATAACGTACGAAAGAAATCATTCATGATTACTGTATCTTAAACTGTTTTGGGATGAGAAGAGAACAGGCCCAACTAGGAGGGAGACTATCAAGTCCTACTGTTGTCATGCCATGGATTCATCCTATGGTTGAGGTTTGAACAGGGAACTCCTAGAAGTTGTCATGCATAGGTTTCAACCTAAAGTTCTATCATCAATTCCTTATCAAAGGAAATGAGAGTCCTAAGGGATCATGTCAATGATACACCGAAACAGACAAAGCATCAGCTTAACAGTAAAATGCATGCAATGCAAGTGAGGGAGGAAATGTGTGTGGGGCTTCAGCCTCCACAAGCTCATCTCAACCTCAAGCCAGAATGGATAACAGTAATCATACTGAAATATAAAACAACATGCTGTCAAGCAATATACAGTAAACTGCAATCATACAGATAAAATGAAATGAAATGCCATCAGACAAACAAACCACATGGGCAAGGGAGCTGGGCTCTACCGAATACCCGCAAGCAAAGCCACACAGTAACAATACAAGCAGAGGGAGCAACTCAACCTCTAGTGCAATCATGCTCCTAGATTCTACCTATTCTAGATATGGACTTATTCTAATGCATCAAACAAGTCAAGCAAAACACATCAATACAACAAAGAAAAAGAAAAGAAAGCAGATCAACTCCTCTCTCCACTTCAAGCTTCAGCCCTTCCAACAGCAACCCAGTCTTCAGACTTCAATCACTCTTGACAAATATCAATTTGCTTTTCCAGGTTTCAACCCTTCACCATAAGTCTCAACTTATCCTCTCTGAGCTTCAGCTTCTTGATCAGCTCCACCTTCAGGCTTCAACTAATCTTCAGGGGTCTTCAAGTATCAACTTGCTCTTGTTGCCCTTCAAGCTTCAGCTAGAATGGCAATGCTCAAGGATTCATCCTCTTCCATACTCTTCATTGAAGTCTTCATCTTCAAACTCAACCTCAACATCTCTCAAGAAAATCAAACCAGAGGAAATCACTTACTGGATAAGCTGGGGATATTGAACTGCTTATTGACCACCAAAGGTGACCTATAAGGGTTCAACATCAAAGGAAGGGTTCCCTCAAAAGTTCTACTTCCTAGGTACAATCACTTATCCCTCCAAAGGAGAGAGGTGTATACCATGGAAGGACTTTGAATCATAGGGAGGAATGGAGGTGAAAGATACCATCCATGTTTGAGAAAGAAGTTAACTAAGTCTAAACTCTTCCTAATCCCTAATCCTATGAGAATCAACAAAACAAATAAGATCAAGCTCTCAAGCTCCTAAATCCCTCTTCAAGTCTTCTACTATTCTCCTCAATGCTCCTTAGAACAAAACCAAGCTCTCCAAGCCCATAAAGCAAAGCAACAAAAATACAAGCCCACAAGGGCAACACAAACAATCATCAACTACAAAAATCATCTAAAAATAGTATACTACTATATTAAAACCTAATATAATTTCTAAAGGATCCTATATACCTACCCTTAATACCCTTATATGCCCCAATACCTAACTTGACCTATAAACCCAAAATTCTAATGTTATTATGGACCTATGTTAAGGATTAACCTAATTCTACACAACCTAATGTCATCTAAGCAAAACTAATCAAAAATTAATCAAAAAATTATGAAATAAATCCAGGGGGAAGCTAAAGTCCTAATCTAACTATCCTAAAAATAATGGCCTAAAAATACTAAGGGGACTACCTAAAAAAAATTCTACAAATTCATATATCAACATAAAAGAAATAAAATGCAATAAAAGTAGAAAATATACAAAAAATACTAAAAATGCATGAAATGAAAATATTTTTATTTGACAATTTTCTAGACATGAATATGAAATGGGAGCAAAAATTCCCATTTAAAAATCATTATTTTTCCAATTGATATGAATTTTCAAAGTTTAACAAAAAATGGAAGAAAATGAAATTAAAGAATGAAACTGGGGTGCAGATAATAACCAGATGCAGTGTGAATCATTCATGGGCTCAAAATGTGGGGTTCAGATAACAATACGCGCCAGGCCCAATCATCATCAGAAATTAAATCAAAAAACATAAAGAAAAAGACAAATTCACGGTGTGAAAAGTAAGCAAATGCAGTGTAAAACTTGGATGGGCCTCTAAAGGGGGTGTTGGTATCAAAAGATCACTTAAGCCCAAGAAGCCACCGTTTAATGAAACGGTGTGTTTCACTCGTTTCTGAATTCCCTCTCAAAATGAAATTGAATCATGGCCAATGGATCGTTTCTCAGTCAACCGGTCAGCTCCTCATCCAACGACCCTGAACTCGTCTTCAACCTCCAGCTAGGGTTCTTGGAGACTCCATGGAAATGCAGAACACTAAGCTTCATCTTCCTCACACACGAACTCCATCAATTCTTCATGAAAAATAGAAATTCAAGACCCTATCCTGCCTAGAATTTTATGCTGAATCCAACCATGCTCTTAAAATCACTTGAAACACCATAGATCACTGAACCCGATCCAAGATCCAAAATGTGCTCAATCATCAACTATCATGGTTCTTGAAATTAACTGCCTCAGATTAATCACCAACTCACACTGATTGATTCTTGATGTCTAGTTCATTCTATATCTCAATATAACACGAGTTCTTGGTCATCAAAGAAATGGTGTCCATAATCCAATCCTCCCCAATTGATCCGTAACTCTCCAAAATTCATCACCTATGTGTCTCTAACCTTTCTACACTAACAAATTAACCTAATTATGCATAAATTATGGTGTAGGGAAGAATTTGCAAACCTGGTAAATCTTGATGAACAGATGATGAAATCCTTCACTTCAAGCCTTGAAACTCTTCAGAAAGTTTCCTTAGATGCTAATCTTGCTACTGTTTGCAACAATTTTGATGGAGGAAACCTCAATCTCAGAATTCGATTCTGACTTGCTACCTTGAAAGTTCAATCACCAACTCTTCAATTCACCATGGATTTGCTCTCAAATCAATCTGCACAGCTTCACTATGATCTATGGAATGTGTTTGTGTAGAAAAAAGGAATGGAAATGAAGAAGATTGTAGAATTGAAACTTGACTTGCAATGGAAGCAACAAGATATCACTCTCTCTCTCAAACCTCTTTTCTCACCAACCTTGCATCTGAGCAAGTTACACATGTTATATAGAGTGGTTTAGAATCATCTAGAACCATCTAGGACCTTCCAATGAGAAGATGGAAATCTCATGTCATGACATTTTGATTTCACTTCTCACCATATGCTATCTCATGCCATAGTCCTTGTGACCTTTGTAACTGACTTGAAATTCTCCCCATATGAGATTTATGGTGTGTTACAATGCATAACTAACTTGTTTATTGAGTTTTCTTGAGTTTTGCTTTGGTGCCTTAAGATGCAAGTAAGCCATTTCCAAGGCAGCCCTAAGATCTAGGCCTCAAATCAAAATTGTGGCTGAACCATTGTTCTTAGAATGTCCTTTGGAGTCAAAATGACCTATTATATGACATGGTTTGGATGTATAACTTGTGATTTCCAATTTTCAATTTCAACTTATTTAACTTATGCCTCCATTTTAGGCCATTTTTATCACTTTTTGATACAAGCCTTTTCAACATCTCATGACCTCCGTAATAGCCTTAAAACATCATTCTAAGCAAGTTTTATGTTGAAGATTTTTCCATTTGAAGCTTGGAAATAGGAGATATGGCCTTATGCTTGAAATGACCTATAACCTCCAAATGACCAAAATGCCCTTGACTTGTCAAAGCCATAAGTTGAGTTCTACAAACCCTATCAAGGACTTATAGTACTCTATAGAAAGCTAAGAAGATTCTCTACAACATTCATGTTGACCAAGAGTTCATAGGAATCATCCTACTATGGCAAAAGTTGGATGCAAGTTGGGTGACTTTCAAGGACCCAAATTCACATACCTCAGATGACCTGTAATTTGTCAAAGTCATAACTTGAGTTCTACAAATTCTATCAAAGACTTCTAGTACTCAAATTAAATCTAAGAACAAGCTATACAACATTCATGTTGTGGGGAAGATGAGATGACAATCACATCTTGAGCTACACTGCCTTGAAGATAGGGATCAAACTAGGGGATTTTACACTGTCGAGCCTTAGAAACCCTAGCTTGAAACTTCTCAGACTCCTCAATCATGATGAGTTGGTCTAGGAATCATCCTTATAGCATATCAATGCATCATTCCATGATCACATGGCTCTTGGATCAGGTCTCAACCCTCTCCAAATCATCAGTTGACCTAGGGTTGACCTAGTCAAACCCTAATTCCACCACTCATGGCTGAATCTTCTGAATTCTTGTACAATGACCTCTCTAGGCTTCATTATGGCTTTCAAGACATCTCATAAGATTTCTCAAAGCTTCAAGTCTATCCTCATAGTCTCAGAATCATCTGAGGAGCTCCCACAACTCTCAAGTTATGAGACACACAACCTTGGTTTCAACCAATCTCTCTGAGGATCTCTTGAGTTCTCTGACAAGGATATCAACTATTAATCACTTTGAACAACCTTCCTAGCTAGCTTCAAAGTCTCATACAACTCTTGCTGGGTAAATACATGTTGGTCAAATTTTGGGGTGCAACACTAGGCTTTCAAACGGATACGGTAACGACCAACCCGAGATGCCAATAACAATTGGACTTTAAACAATGGCAGTCAAAACATTACTAGACTTACTGGGGATAAGGTGACAACCCTAATCCACAACACCAGTAACAATTAGATTTTCACACAGAACGCCAGTCAAAACATTATTGGGCTTTAAATGGTAAGGACCAAATTAGCAATACCAATAACAATTGGATTTTGAGGGATACCAGTTACTACTGGACTTTTCGGAGATATAAGTGTTTATCACAATAATACCTAAGCCAAATAACTTGATAAAGTTAAGGTAACAACCAAAGGGTAAGCCCGTGACAACAAGTCTGAAGCAAAGGAGTTTGGTAACGACCAAAGGATCTCAAGATGATATCCAGTAACCATTGGGGAAGGAATACCTGACAGATCCTTAACAAAGAAAACCGCCTAATTGGATCATAAAGGCTACAGCCAGAACAGACCAAAACAAGAGGTATGCTGAAAAAATGCATATGCTAAAAGTATGATGCAGATGCAATGTCGAACGAACCGTAGGGGAAAGCAACGAAAGATAGATAACAATCTATCACACAGGAGGCAAACAAAGGAAACACACTGGATCCCATTGCTGGAGAATGGTCTTAATCCTCTGGAGAGGAAACAAATCATGTTCTTGCAAACTTGCAGGAGAGAGGTCATAACTTCAATACAGCTAACAAAATAACTATTCAAAGATATCAACACTTCGTAGCGCAGCGGCGTGGGGAAATAAATCTCTATAGAATCTCATATTGCTGAAATGATGGCATCAAGGTTTCAACCATTATGTCCTCATGAGAGGAGTCTAAATTTACACCGTCATGTCGTAATCAAAGTTACGTCTTGCTTGCTAATTACTTTCTTCAAAACAAATTTTGTTGTTTCAAAAACTTTTACTTAAAAAAACATTATTTAACGAATAAATGATATTTTGCATAACAAAGAAGGTAGAGCATAATAGAGCATAAACAAAGATTGGTCCAAATCTGATTTTATTCAAAGATGAAAATTTGCGAAAGGCAAAGTCCCATAGAACAAATACAATTTTGAAATATGGCAATATAGATAAAGGTTTACAAAAATCCAACGATCATCCAACTCTAACTAGCTAAGAGTCGGTCTGAAATGTTGCCTCTGACGAGAGTAGTGGAAAGTGAGCCTTTTTTGACGATCTTCCGTAGTAGTGATAACTCCTGATGCAGTGAAATGCCTTCATTTCTCATTTTTGTGTAAGCCGCTTTTCCAGGTTTTCGAATTAGCGAGCTTTTCCTTTATTTTGTTTTATCCCTAATTTTTGCCTAGATCTCCTTCATAGGTTATGATCCACCGGGATGCCCAAGTTGCCTTTCTAGGTTTTCAACTTAGCGGGTTTTTTAGCCATAATATTTTCTTACTACATCTGAGTTTATAGGATGTGGGAGCTATTCACCATCTATTGTCGCAAGGACCAGAGGGCCTCCAAAAAAGACCGTCTTCACAACGAATGGGCCATCGTAGTTCGACATCTACTTCCCGCGCATGTCTCGATGTACAGGCAAAATCTTTTTGAGTACCAACTCACCCTCTTTATATTCTTTGACCTGGACTCTTTTGTCGAAGGCTTTCTTCATTCTCTTTTGGTAGAGCTGACTGTGGCACATTGTCGTCATCCTCTTCTCGCCAATGAGATTCAGAGTATCAAACCTTTCTTTCACCTATTCAGCTTCTTCGAGCTTGGCTTCCATTAAGACCCTTAACAAAGGTATCTCAACCTCAATAGGTAATACTGTGTCCATCCCGTAGACCAGGGAGAAAGGGGTTGCCCCTGTTGAAGTGTGAACATATGTTTTATATCCATGTAAAGCGAATGGTAGCATTTCATGCCAATCTTTGTAAGTTACTACCATCTTCTGCATAATTTTTTTAATATTTTTGTTCGCAGCTTCAACAACGCCATTCATCTTAGGGCGGTAACGAGAAGAGTTGTGATGTTTAATTTTGAAATTGTCACAAAGCTCCTTCATTATTTTGTTGTTCAGATTTTTCCCATTATCTATAATGATATGGTTAGGGATTCCATAACGACAGATAATCTCCTTTTTGATGAATCGGGCAACCGCCTGCTTTGTTACGTTCGCATAGGAGGCAACTTCTACCCATTTGGTGAAATAGTCAACGGTGACTAGGATAAACCGATGATCGTTAGAATCTTTAGGCTCAATTTCCACAATCATATCAATGCCCCACATTGAGAACGACCAAGGTGATGTCAACATGTTCAGAGGATGTGGTGGCACGTGCATCTTGTCTACGTAAATCTGACATTTATGGCATTTTCGGGAAAATAGGAACAGTCAGTCTCCAAAGTCAACCAGTAATAACCAACCCTCTGTTGCACCCTAAAATTTGACCAACCGATTCTCCTATCTGACTCGTGGTTTAAATTCATATTCGCAAATCAGACGCATGATATTTGTGCACAAACAGAGGATATCAGAGTTTACAGCTTGGTTCTCGTCTATCAGATATGGCAGATCCAGTCCAGATCATCAGGGTTTTATTTTTTCGGGAAATTGTGCGCTCCTCAGTGATTTTCAGCTTGCATAGTGATTTTGGGATATTCTGATGCCCGGGGTTCTCTGTTCGATTCGATCTGGTCTCGTGCGCTCTTTTATGGGGGTCATTTGCATTTGTCTGCATTTTTAGGGTTTAATAGACTTTTGTGGATTTTCAATAGGCTTTATAGATTTTTCTGGAATTTAAATAGGGTTTTTGTATTTTTTAATAGTTTAATTCTCTTTTTAGAATTTTATAGGATTTTTAAATAGATTTTTTAGAATATAAAAGAGTTTAAATAGCTTTAATTGTTTTTAGAATAATAAAGAAAAAGGGGAATATAGTTTTTTCTTTTATTAATAATAGATGTTAATAGTTTAGAATTTTATATAGATTTTAAAATAGGTTTAATAGTTTTTTTAATCATTTTTAGAATATATTAGATTTTAAATATAGTTTTAATTGTTTTAGATAATATAGGAAATATTATAGATTTTTTCTTATTAGTTTTAAATAGATTTACTAGTTTTAAATAATATTAGAGATTAAATAGAGTTAATTAGATTTTTAATCACTTTTTAGAGTTTAATTAGGTTAATTGAATTCATTTAGATTTAATTAGGGTTTAAATCTTTTGTTTAGAATTTAATTGAGTTTGTTAGATTTTATTAGGATAGTTAATTGTCTTTTAGATTTGATTAGTTAGGATAATTAGTTAATTAGTCTAATAAGGATTTAATTAGAGATAATCAGATTTTAACTAATGTTTTCTTTTTTAGTTTTTGAGTTTTTTTAAATGATTTTGTTTGGGCCCAAAGCCCATTTTCGCAGCCAGAATAATGCATGGTTGTCCAAGTCTCGGTCCATCAATGATCCAGCAATTCTCCAGCCGTTTCCAGTTTTCCCCAGAACATTCCAGAAGCTTCCAGTAATTCCCAGCTATAAAGCCAGAGCAGGCCACGTGTTGCTCAAAGGTTGGCCCCACGCGGTACACTCTGAGGACCCCACCACAACTCAGAAACTCCCAGAGAAGCTGCCACGTATCCATCCTCGCACTCCCTTGCTGCCACGCCTCAGACATGCGCTCCCCATGCAGCAACCCTCTGCGCCACTTGTCACCTCGCCAGCCGTCGCCTGAGCCTCGCCGGAGAAGCCACCGGCCGGCATGCGAAATCCGTCCGGCCGCCTTTAACACCGCCGTCCCTCGCCGGAATCTGCAAAAATTGCAGAAACGCAAGAAATCCATTTTTTCCTCCTTTCTTCTCCGATCCTCCTCCGTCCATCATTCATCTTCACCTCGCCGGAGAAATCTACAGTCGCCGGAAACTTCAACCGCTTTCCTAGAAAATCCTTCAAGCATCAAGAACTTTTCCAGAACGTCATCGAACCTTCATCTTCATCCAAAGAGTTTCCAGAAACGCATCTCCGTTCGTCATCATCTCATCACGGAATCTTCAAATCAAGAACCTTCATCCTTTGAGTTTTTCCAGAAAATCTTTATGACCTTCATCTGAACTGTCTTCATTCGCCACGATCTTCAAGCGTCTTCCTTCAACGAACTTCCTCAAGAATATTCCAAGTCCTTTCGCTTCATCTTCATACGCGGCTTGGATCTTCGCTGAAGGGGCTTCGTTCTCCAAATACGCTCCAGTTCGCTCCAGATCCATCTCCAGGTATGCTTTCTGAAACTCATTGCATGTTCAACTTCAGATTGCGTTGCTTTCACTGATCTATAGAACGGTTAGGGTTTTGAGGAATTAATTGATGCGTGGCTTGAATGTGTGATGCTGAGATTTGGTTTGATCTTGATGATGTGTTTGAGGCTGATTTAGGATTGTTAGGCTTAGATTGTTGATGTTGCTGGGTTTGTGTTTGATGTTGGTTGAGAGTCTGAGAAGAGAGGAAGATGAGTTGCAGAGAGAGGGAGGAGGATGAACGACGGCTAGGGTTTTGGTTGGGAGTGGTGAACAGTGTTTAGGGTATGAAGAGAGGGATTTGGTTTTGTTACTTAGGGTTCAGATTAGGGTTTGGGCTGGGGTGCAAAGCCCAAACGCATGTTGCTGAGTTACACTCCCCAATTTACTCAATACCCCCCCCTGGCGTGTGAGAGGCAGATGAGTGTGATTTGGGCCTTATGCCCAGTTACTATCCATACCCCCCTGGCGCTTAAGCCCATAATGAGAATGAACTCAGAAACCTTGCTGTTTGAACCCCCTCCCCCATTTTTATTTCATTTTGTTTTTCTTTTATATTTTCATGTTTGTAAATAAATCATAAGAAAATAAAAACAATTGATTTTTTTAACTCTTCTTTTTTCTACCACTTTATAATAATGTCTAGAAAATCATATAAAAATAAAAATTCCATTTTATTTTTGTTTGATATTTTTGGTATATTTTCCATTTAATTGATTTCTTTTAATATTTCTAGTGCATGCATGTTATTAGAAAATCCATAAAAAATAGTAGATTCGATCAAATAATTCCGTTCTTTTTTCTGTAGACTCGTAATTCAATGTAGAATTTTATAGTGCAAAAACATTAGCTTAATCATGCATTCTCATTTTAATTGCATTTTTTTGTATTGTCTTGATATTGAATAATTGGTTTGTGGGTATGTCCGCTGTGTTGATTTTGATTCTTTCATCTGGTATTGAGTTCAGCTCTGATTTTTTTAGTATGTTGTCATAGAGCCATGTAGGTTTCCCATAGATTTTTGTTAGATTTTTGTAGGATGTTCTGATATGATTTGTCTGAGCTTGAGGATAGAAGAAGTCTTGATGACTTCTGACTTTGAAGTTCAACTGTGGTTGAACTTCAGAGATAGTTGCTTGAGGTTTGATAGCCTGTGGGTTCTTCTTGAAGATGGGAGCTGGTTGAAGTCCTGTTGGAGCTTGCAAGGATGCATTGGATTGAGGCTTAGTCTAGGAGCTTGTTATCTGTTTGTGAGGTTCGAGATCCTGAAGTTTGAAGGGAGTTTATGGTACTTTCCTGAGGAAGGCACTATGAATGACTTTCATTCTTTCTTCTCACCTCTTTCGTAAGTATCCGACGATGTCGGAGCCAACTTGTGAGTTTAATTTCTCCTGAGGAGGAATGTAAACTGATCACATGTTGTTGAGCCATATGGGGTACGATTCCTAAGTGGAAGCCCCCTAGTACTTTCCTGAGGAAGGTCCTATGGGTCTATCCACTTAGTTCCATTAGTTTATCTAGGATTTCTCAAGTATCCAATGATGTTGGAGCCAACTTGTGAGTTTAATTTCTCCTGAGGAGGAATATAGACTGATCACAGTTGTTGAGCCACGTAGGATACGATTCCTAAGTGGAAGCCTCCTAGTACTTTCCTGAGGAAGGTCCTATGGGTCTGTTCACTTAGTTCTCTTAGTGCATATAGGTTTTCTCAAGTATCCAGTGATGCCGGAGCCTTCATGTGAGTTTAATTTCTCCTGAGGAGGAATGTAAACTGATCACAGTTGTCGAGCCGCATAGGATATGACTCCTGAGTAGTAACCTCCTGGTACTTTCCTGAGGAAGGCACTATGAGCTTGTCTGCTTAGCTCCCTTTCTCTGTTAGGCTTGTTCTGAAGCTTGGAGACTGGGATTGATTCCCCTTGCTTAGGGTTCTGATTAGAGTTTTTGCTTAGATCTTTGCTTAAGGTGTTGTATAGGGTTTTGTTTAGAGATAGATTAGGGTTTTATTTAGGAGCCCTGCTCAGGGTTTTTGTTTAAGCTTTGGATAGAGGTTTGTTAGGCTAGCTAGCCTTCTCTTTGTATTGTTTGACTGGTGCGATGTTATGTTGCATTAGACTTAGGTGTTCATCTAGATAGTTCTGAGTAGGTGCATCTTAGAAGTAGACTTTGTGTGCATGAGAAGTTGAGGTGGTCCTCCTTCTGCTTGCTTGTTATTGAGTGGCTTTGCTTGTTGGTATTTGGTAGAGCTGAGCTCCCTTACCTTTGTGGTTTGCGGCTTTTATGCCTTGTTTGTTTAGTTGTTGCATTCATGCATATTTTCGTTATTTCTTTGCTTTGCAGTATTTCTTGTTTTTCGTTTAGTCCTGTTGCCATGATCCCTTAGGAGCTCTGACTTCTCCGTTGCGGAGTCGTTATGATAGACATTAGGGTGGTCAACCAGGCATGATGTCAGTAGGCAGATTCCCCTTTCTCAGCTATAGTTTTAGGGTTTCCCTTTTCTTTCCGTAGGAGCTTTTGAGTGGCTTGATCCGTAGTTAGCTGAACTACAGCTGCTCTGATTCCTTGTACCAGACAAGGATATGTAGGCATAGGATGCGATGTCCTAGCGAGCACACTAACAATTAACCTTTGTTCTCTCGCGGCTGTGCGATCGAGACTTTCCCGCTAATGACTAATTGTTATCCCTTTCTCTTGCCCGAGTGCATTTGAGACCAGATCGTAGTTGTAGGTTCCCGAGCCTTAGAGACCAGTTTGTTTTCTCACTGCTGTGTGAGAGCGCCCAGTTTACCCGTAGTTAGCCGAACTACATTTGCTCTGATCTTTCATACCAGATGAAAGTACGTAGGCACAGGACGCGATGTCCTGGCGAGCAACCTTTTCCCCGTTTAGACGTAGGTGGTCGAACTACGTTGACTCTGACTTTCCCATTGCACGAGGGAATACGTAGGCCCAGAACACCGTATGTTCTGTCGAGTCCTGTCCTTTTATTTTCTTTTCAGACCAACCATTAGCGTAGATAGATAACACACCCTTTTCCTTATAAATACCAAGCGTGGATCCCATCGAGTACGATGGACGTGAGGGGTGCTAATACCTTCCCCTTGCGTAACCGACTCCCGAACCCAGGTTTTGGTTGCGATGACCATACCTTTTCCCCGTCTTTTGCGAGGTTTACTTCGAGCGTTTCCTTTCCCGCTCTGAGGGATAAATAACGCACGGTGGCGACTCTCCTGTCAAGCCGGCGCCGATTTTTGCAGTAGCGACAGCTGGCGACTCTGCTGGGGACTTATAGCATCTAGGGACTTTTCCCATCCCTTATGCTGGGACCGTTTCCCATCCCCTACGCGAGTCAATCCTAGCGCTTGGATGTTTATTTGTTGGGTGTTGTGCCTATGCGTTTTATTTTCCTGCACTTTACTTTTCCGTACCTTTACCTTCCCGCATTTTATTTCCCGCATTTTATTTCCAGTTTGATATGATTATCTGTGCTGCTGTGGGAGAGGGATGTTACTGTGAGTGAAAGCCGGACCTGGGCTTGAGTACACACCTAGATATAGTTGCGGAGAAGTAGTAGACGAACCTGTTTGCTGAGCAGGCACAGTTCCCTACGAAAATCTGCGCTCAGACGAGATTCTTGCAGAGGTGCTCCTTTCCGGTCCTGAGGATCTGAGGGGAGTCCAGACGTGAGGATTGTCGACTCTGGGGACCGATCATTTGGAAGTCAGCTAAGTGAGGCCTCTTCATGACTTGATGATGCCACTCCTTCTGGGAATCGTATCGTCACTCATGAAAGTCTGTGACGCTGATGACCGCATAGGATGCCGTACCTTTGTCCGTGGGTTAGGTTTATCATACCTGTGAGGGGGATTGGGTTATTGCAGGAAAACTGGCCTTCAGAAACCATGATTCAGTAGTTATCAGATGGTGTTCTTGATTCATCTCCAGGTGTGTTGTCTGGATCAGATGGGTTTCTTATCTGAGGTTGATGCTATTATCAGATGGTTTTCTCGTCAGATACAGAGGTTCAGATGGTTTTCTTACCAGGGGATTGATATTTTGAGTATCAGATGATAGTTAGTATCATGAAGTTCTGATGACCGTGCTGGTTTTCTGTTCTTGATCACAGAGATATTCCTCTTCAGGCTACAGCATAGCCCCTGTGTTCGCAGATTGCATTATTTATCATATTGCATCATTGCATTACCATCCGCATTCAACTAACGTGTGTGTATTGCAGGTACATATTTTCCCTTCCAGTTCTGGTGTCTGTTCCTAGCAAGACATGGAAACCCTGAAGAGAGTATTGCCCTACAAGTTTCCGTCGCCAGATATCAGTTTGCTGCTAGAATTGATTACTATTGCTAAGAAGAGGGTAATGGGTGACTTCAGAAAGAGATATGGGAGGATTCTGACCTATGTTTATCAGCCATCGGCCTACGAGACCAGCGACATCTATACCCTGTTACAGTTCTACGATGCGGAGCTCAGGTGTTTTGTATTTCCCGACTTTGTTTTGGCTCCTACCCTGGAGGAGTACTCTGCACTTCTGGATATACCGATCCGCGAGCAGATGCCTTTTTATCGTACGGACGCTGAGCCTAAGCTGGCTGAGCTTTCTGCCATCCTGTGCTTGAAAGAGTCTGAGCTGTCTGGGAAGATGATCAGAAGAGGAGACGTATGGGGATTTCCGTTGGATGTCTTAGTGGAGAAGGCTCGAGAATATGCCCAGAAGGGTAGCTGGGGTGTTTTTGACGTCATCCTTGCTGTATGTGTGTATGGCATCGTGTTGTTCCCGAACATTCCTGATTTTGTTGATTCAGATGCCTTCTATATTTTGGCTGCGAAGAACCCAGTCCCTACTTTGCTGGGAGATATCCACCATTCAACTCACTACCAGAATGAAAAGCGGCGAGGAAGGAATGTGTCTTGTTGTGTACCTCTCCTGTGCAGGTGGTTCACCAGTCATTTGCCTAAGTCAGGCCCTTTTGTCACCTCTATTGATTCTCTAGGATGGCCCGAGCGCTTAATGGGATTGACTGCTGAGAACGTGGTATGGGTCAACGAAGAGGTATTCGGAGCTGAAGTCATACTCAAATGCGAGGGATTCCCGAATGTTCCTTTAGTGGGAAGGAAGGGGTGTGTCAATTACAACCCTTCCTTATTGATCAGGCAATTTGGGTATATACCTCAAGGAGCGCCAAAGCCCGAGGAGATACAGGAATCTCTGTATCTCACCGGGGCAATAGGGAAAGAGATGCTGACCAAACTCGAGAAAGCCTGGAAGAACTTGCACAAGAGAGGAAAGCCTTCAGGTAGCAGAGGGGATACTCGGGTTCCTGGCCCATATGTGGAGTGGATTCGTGAGCGAGCTGTGAAGTTCCTGATGCCTTATCCAGCGGTTCAGCCATTGCATCCTTCTCCGGTGGAGGAGCCTACCACTGTGGACATGCAGGTCTACAAGCAGCTGATGGCCGAGAAAGAGGAGCTAGCAAGGGCTAAAGAGGCTTTAGAGCAGGAGAATGCCCAGCTTCGTCATGAAAAGATTGAAACAGGATATGTTTCTAAGCAACAGGCTGAAACTCTGAAACATCTAAAGACTACGTTATTGGAATTGACTGAAACCAAGAAGCGTCTGGAGTTAGATGTAGACTCAGTTAGTAGTGTGTTGGCCACTAAGAAGCAAGAGCTGGAAAGGGCCTACACGAAGCTAGCCAAGTTCAGAGAGCACTGGGATCGCACTATGACCAAGCGCAAGGAGCGAGAAGAAGAGCTGAAGACGCAGGTAGCTCGGTTAGAAGAACAGGTCAAAGTGAAGACTGAAGAGCTTGAAGAAGAAGCCTGCCGCCGATACGAGGCCGAGCGCAAGCTGACAGATGCCATGAAGAATTTGGAAGATTTCCAGCATAGAGCAGATGCCAAGAGACCCAAACCTGGGGGCGGTGCCAATGATAAGGCTTGGGAAGACTTTGTCAGAGACATCCAGGGGACGGTCAGAAAGAGGGATCGGCTGATAGAAGGTTTGATTTATCAACCGGATCATGCAGAGACAAAGAAGATGGACGAGGACTTCCGCAACCGTACCCGTGCTTGATTTTTCTCTTGTATTCTGTATGTTGAGATCACCACCAGGCATGTTGGCTGGGATCCTCCTTATCATATCAGTTGTATGAAGCATAGTTATGTAACCTCTTGACAAGATTGTTATTCTAATGAATATATAAGGGTTTTTCCAAATATTGTCTTTACGGTTTATCTCGTCTTGCTACCACTGACACTGGAATTGGAGGGGAAATATCTCCAATGCACACATACACGTTAGCATTTTTGTATTTCTGTTTGCATAAATCATGTTGCATAGCATTTCTCTAGCAGGTCAGAGCACTTATCCAGCCTTTGTTTTCACCAGAAAGTGATTCTCGGGGAATTGTCTAAGGCAGAAGTGGGGTGGTGAAGACGACCAAGGGGCTGAAGCAGATTTGAGCAGAATCAAGCAGTGTAGTCAGTTACAGGTAATTGGTAGCTATGGCTGAAGGCAATTTCCAGGCTCCTAACACCTTGGCAAGGTTTACTATGGCGTCCAACCCTCAGTATGATTCTATGGAAGGCTTCCCGCAAGCGAACAACCTTGTTGCAGACCAAGTTGTACAGCCTACTGTCCAGAACCGAGATCGACTTGAGCAGTTTGTTGCCCGAAATGAACGTTATCCTCCTGCTAACAATCAAGGTGTTGCTCTTCCTGTGATGAATTACCGGAGAGATATTCCAATGGCTGGGATGGTAGATCCAAGAGCTCATGAGCACGATAGAAGACTCCGAGCATTGGAAGAAGGTATAAAAGCCTTAGAAGCAAAAGATGCCGTTAACCTGGATGCTGTGGCCATGTGTTTGGTTCCTGATCTGGTGTTGCCGTACAAGTTCAAAGTGCCGGAATTCGAAAAATACATGGGAGATAGCTGTCCAAAGCTGCATTTGATGATGTTCTGTCAAAGGATGACTTCGTTTGTGCGAAATGACCAGCTAATGATCCATTGCTTCCAGTATAGCCTGACTGGGGCATCCTTAAGGTGGTATGTGCAATTGGAGAGTAATCAGATTCGATCCTGGGTGGATTTAGCCAGAGCTTTCATGAAGCAGTACGATTACAACCTGGATTTAACTCCTAGTCTCGTAAATCTGCAAGAATTATCTCAGGCGGAGAATGAATCATTCAGAGGGTATTTGCGAAGATGGAAAGAATTGGCTGCTAGTGTTCAACCACCGCTTCCGGAAAGGGAACTGGTTGACATCTTCTTGGGCACTCTGAAAGGCCATTATTTTGACAAATTGTTCAGTTGCACAAACTTTGTGGGCCTGATGAGACTGGGAGAGATTGTTGAGAGAGGACTCAAGAGTGGAAAGTTTCGAGATGTTCCTTACGTCCCAGTTGATAAGATTGAGTCAGTTGTCAGTTCTCAAGAAGAGTGGGAAGGAGATGACGCCACCTCAGAATCTCTAGCATCTCAGGATCAGTTTTCAGACACTTCAAGTCAACGATCATCCTATCGCCGATCGCGTCAGCATGCTCCACGAAGACCAAGGAAGCCTGAAAGGCAGTTTACTCAGCTACCGGTGTCGTACAGTCAGTTGTTGCCAGATCTGGTCAAAAGTGGATTGATAGTACCGAAAGAGACTAAGCCGGTGATTCCACCATATCCTCCAGGTTTTGATGCCAGCGCCCGCTGTGAGTACCATGTTGGGGCACAGGGGCATTCAACAAATGATTGTAAGGTGCTTAGAAGCCAGATTCAGGATCTGTTAGACTCTAACCGGATTTGCATCACGCCTCAGGGTTTTGTTCAGATTAATGATTTTCCATCATCCAGTTGTGTGGGTTCGTCAGTTAATGTCATGGAAGACTCTACAGGAACTGTTTGCTCTGAAGATTGTCAATCAGAGAGTTCAGTTGTGTGGGAGAAGTTTCTAGAGGTTTTTGCGCCGGATGTCGCATCTGTTTTCTCTGCTTAATCTGTTTAGCTTTTTGTGCACTAGTGTCTGCCGACCACCACCAGGATTGTTGGCTGGGGTCATTGTATTCGTACTCATTTGTGCTTACGTGCTGCTTTTGTTGGTTATACACGTGTGGGAGATGTTCGTCTGTGTGCTTATAGCTTGAGTTTCTCTTTGTCTCGTTATGAATATGTGTTTGCTTTCTACGCTGCATTATCATTTAACAGGTATATCAGAACTGTGGGCCTTATTTCCTCATCGTCCAGTTTGTTGCAGGAACTCCTTCAGAGATATGGAACAGAATCAGTTTGAATTGACTGAAGTCCAAAGCCAGCTGGGGCAGATGATGAGAGACATGCAAGAGATGCGTTTGGAGCAGAAGATTCTCAAGGAGGAGAACAGTCAGCTGAAGACCCAAATGAGCTTGATCATGGAAGTGGTCAAGAATGTGCTTAGGAAAGAAGACGATCAGCTATTCGAAGCCGCAATGAAGAAGCTCGCACCACCCGTGCATGTGGAACCTGAGCAGCAGCAACAGAAGATACATCCGGCTCAACGGAGGATCCAGGAAGGAAAGCCAAAGAGAATATTTGAGGCGCCGCCTATGACATATGCTGAGCTCTTGCAGACCTTATTGAAGTTTAATCTGGTTGAGAAGAGAACGTTGGAACCACCAACGAGAGTGTTTCCTCATGGGTACGATGCCAGTAAGCAATGTGAGTTTCATTCCGGGACATTCGGACACGACATCGAGGGTTGCCATGCTTTTAAGCACAATGTTCAAGACCTGATTGACTCGCACGATATTGAATTCACGCCGAGCGGCGTAGCTGTGCGTATTGCTCCTGCCTCAGTCGATGCTAAGATGACAGATGTTGCTAAAGCTGCAGTGGGTCAGAAGCGTATCCTGGACTCCATGGCGTCAGAATCTCCAGGCCCACAACTGTTGCCTATTCCTGGGGCAGATCTGAGAAAGAAAATGGCTAAGCATAAGGAGGGCATTAATCAATACATTGAAGGTCAAGAAACCGATGTTGCATTTGATACGAAGGGTGTTCAAGGGTCAACCCGATACCAGCAGCAGCAGCCTCAGCAGCAGAACCAGCAGGGGTATAAAAGATATCAGAATCGGGCTCCCCTGGCAAGCCGTCATTTGTAAACTCCTCCTATGCCATATGCACAGCTTTTGCAAACGTTGCTTCAGCTCCAACTGGTTCATAAGAGGACAATGGCTCCCTTAACAGGGGCACCACCACCGGGGTATGATGCCAATGCTACTTGTGAATTCCACACTGGGGCACCAGGCCATGCGGTTGAGAATTGTAAAGCTTTTAAGCACAAAGTGCAGGATCTGCTTGATAGTGCAGCAATCAGCTTCGGGCCGGGAGGTCCCAAAATCATCTGAATGAAGGAGGAAGGGCTCTATAATTTGGTTGAGTCGTTGAAAGCAGATCAAGACAACATCGAATTGTCTCTAATAAAGATAGCTGGTTCAGCAGCAGGACAGATGTGAAAGCCCGGTTCTCGGAAGCTAGCATTTTTCTTTGTTTTATCTTGTCATTTCTTTACATTTGTAGTTTCTTTCCTGTTTGAATTTGTAATCTCGTTTGTAAAACTTGTTGTTTTCATTCAAGTGATGATAATGAAATAAATATGCATGTTTTGATTAAATCCATTCGTGTTCACTAACTGTTTTTACAAATGTCCAACGCTTGGTTAAGAGGAATTTGGGGAGGATGACGAAAATGAACGACATGCAACTGCCGATATTGTATGCTTTTGAAATAAAACCTGTTGATGATGTACAGGCATTGTTTCAAATCCCTAAACACCGGAGGTATAAGGAAGATAATCCCTTGTCAACCCCTTTGGGCCTTGTAGTAGGAGTTTCTTTCTGTGAATGAAAAACCCTCGATCTTTAACCTGGGGCAGGGTAGGTGTTAGCTAATTCGACCGAGCGTCCAAATTGCAAAAGGAGTGTCCGTTCGAGGATCAATCACACCTCTAGAGGTCGTGCCTAAAAGACCACAATGGTTCAATCAAGAGTGGGGCAGTCACATCACTCCCCAAAGAGTCAGACAACCAGTGTCACACGACTTGTTCGAAAGAAAAAAGAAAAAAAGAAGAATCAAAAGCCCGCTAAGTCAAGAAAACTTCGAAACAAATAACTTAGGCAAAAAAATGAGGGCATCCCGCTGGACTTAAAAAAATCAAAAGAAACTCAAAAGGAGTCAGTCCAGGCAAAAGTTAGGGATATGAAAAGAAAAAGATGAAAAGGATCAAAAGAAAAATCCTCAAATACGAGTCGTGTGACCTCAAGTGTCAAAGACGAAAAGTGAGTGGCCGTCACTCAGAAAATCCAAAAGTTTCTCGAACTATCACTCCTATCTTTCAGCCTCCGAGAGGTGAGCGCTAAGGTCGAATTAGCTGAACGTAGGATCGGAGAACATCAAGGAGAATGGGTGGGTTAAAATAAACTTTGAGCCTTTATCCTTTCCTTCAAAACCGTGAACCTGACCACGTTACAACCTTCAAAAGTCCTAATTGAAGCAGGTCGCTTCGAAAGCATACTTCGGTAAAGGTCGCGTCGATTCTGACTCCTAAAAGGGTTCCTCTTACCATATTGATACTAATGTTGATAAATGTTTTGTGCATTATATGCCATAAACTGTTTTTTCCTTTTCCCAGTGAACAGATTGGATGTCAAAGCTGTCATATGTGTTGCTTTAATATATCTTGTATGCAGAACAACTTGTTTTACTTGCGAGTAAGCGCTTGACAGCAGGAAAGTTTCCTACAATGGAAAGTATGGTCAAGATAGAATGCAGAACGCCCGAATGTTCCGAGAGCAGGGGCAAGCTATTACCGTGATCCCTAGTCGGGTCAGCCATTCAAAGTCAGAATACCGGGGCAATCAGGTCGAGATTCGGCAAATCTCTCGTAGTTGGAGGTACTACTCTGAATCAGATAATCAGGGGCAAGGTCATTGCAGTCAGGGCAGGCCATCTTAAGAGCGCATAGGTTGTTCTTTATTCGAGGAGCATTTGATGGGAAGCATCTCTCCGAAGCTCAGAATGCTGGCGCATGTTATATCAGACCATCAAGGCTCAGATTTGCAGATTTCCTTTCGAGGACTATCCCCACAAAGGTCCCGCGGGATGGGGCATATCAGAAGAGAAAGGATTGGTCTTCTCCGTATCAGCAGGGCCATTCAGAGTTATTCGAGCAGATGCAGTCGATTTTCGAGATCGAGACGAATGCGGGAAGTCGTGTCACTATCCCTTGACTCTTCACTAAAAGGCTGTGGATTCAGGCAGAGTGTTTTCCAGCGTCAGTTGTGCCTGACCCATCACGGACAGCCTAAGAGTTCAAATCCATGATTGGCAATCGCTGCGAGGCCCATCCGTGTTGGCGCATCAGTTTCCAGATCCGAGCTTCATCAGTACGCGGGAAGACTCCCTCCATTTTCTCCAGCAAAGTCCAATTTGTCATTGGCATGGGTTAGCTATCCCCAGAGGAGTCCAATCATACTCGGCACATCTGCTATTTCACAGCAGAGTTATATTCCCCAGCAGGGTATTACTTCGTCGAGGTGTCCGGTTAAGTCCTCAATATCCCCAGCGGAGTTGATTTCACTCTCCCAGCATTTATTTTGCTGGGATAATCCTGTGATATCCGGTATCCCCAGCGGAGTTGGCTTCGTCTTCAACATTTATTTTGCTGAAGTGGTTTTCTGTACCCAGCTTTCTCCGGCAGCTCGAGCCTGCATTAGCATATTGCATGCATCATCATATTTGCATCATACTTGCATATCATGGTCAAAATGCGTAGCATTTCCACCCAGAATGGAACATTACGCCGTGAAAAGATTAAAGCATATGCATATGCATACGAAGCATAAGTCAGATTTTCTATCAGCCTCATATGGCGCGTGAATTACGCTGTGATCAGTTCAGGGGCATTTATCCATCAACAGTATTCAGACGATTCAGCGGATTATTTGTATCTCAGATCAGACAACAATTATGCTTTGATCAAGCAGTCATCTGATGTCGACAGACTTTTCTTCCCGTCAATTCATATTGACGATGTGTTCCTCCAATAAGTGGATTTCTCCGTCTATCATTAGACGTCTTGAGTACGAATGTGGTTTTCTTTCCGTCTATCCTTAGACGATGTGAAGTTGCGGGTGATCGCAGTAGGGTTTCAAGAAGGGGTTTCCCCAAGATATGCTTTTCTTTCCGTCTATCAGTAGACGATGTGAAGTTTCGAGTTACTGTTCAGCGGGTTTCTTATTGCCAGATCATACGTATGATGAGGTGTTTCCCCAGCGAGTCTCCTCCGGCTATCTTTGATTGTTGGGGGGTTTCAAAACGATATTTCGGATAGGGGTTTTCTTTCTGTTTATTGGATGAGATGACGTTTCAAGAGGTACTTTTCTGACTGTCAATCCTTATTGATGTCGAGGCTCTTCGAAGAATGTTCAGTTTTCGTGATCGTTGATTCTTATTGACGACATGGTTCTTTAAAAGGTGGTTTTTCTTACCGTCGGTCCATACTGACGATGTGACCCCTTCAAGGATATTGATCTTTCCATCAATTCCCGTAGACAGAAGGATTCTGAAATTCAAGGGATGGTGTTGAAATTGCGTAAGAATGTCTTTCCGTCTATCATTAGACGATGTGAGTATGAAGATTATTTCTTCCCGTCTATCCTTAGACGATGTGAATTGTTTTGTTTCATCAATCAGGATGATTCCGTCTACCCTTAGACGATGTGAGTATATAGATTATGAATTTCTTTCCGTTTATCCTTAGACGATGTGAATTGTTTTGTTTCATCAATCAGGATGATCCCGTCTACCCTTAGACGATGTGAATATGGAGATTATGAATTTCTTTCCGTCTATCCTTAGACGATGTGAATTGATTGCTCATCAATCAGGATGATCCCGTCTACCCTTAGACGACGAGAATATTGATTTGTTTCATCGATCAGGATGATTCCGTCTATCCTTAGACGATGTGAGTATGCGATCAGGCTTTGTCCCGTCTATCCTTAGACGATGAGAATTGATTTGCTCATCAATTAGGATGATTCCGTCTATCCTTAGACGACGTGAGTATGGAGATTATTTCTTCCCGTCTGTCAGTAGACGATGTGGATTTGGAGATTATGGTGTCTTCCCGTCCATCGTTGGATGATGTGAGTATATTTCTCTTCCTGCCTATCAGTAGGCAATGTGAAAGGATCAGGTATTTTGTTGCAGCCTTCGGGTTTTGTTATATGGGTATTCAAATCAGGAGTGCTTTATCCGATGATTGATCAGTTTGGCGCCGTAATGACCGGACTCGGTTTTCTGGACTTTACTCCCCAAGCAGTTAACAGTATATGCTCGCGGTTGGCAAATTTTCGGGTTTTATTTGTATTCAACCGTCTCGTACCTCTGAATGTTTGAAGGCTGAGCGCTCTTCAAACCCTTCAGGTCCCAGTCGCTTGAATAGGGGCAGCTGTTGCACCCTAAAATTTGACCAACCGATTCTCCTATCTGACTCGTGGTTTAAATTCATATTCGCAAATCAGACGCATGATATTTGTGCACAAACAGAGGATATCAGAGTTTACAGCTTGGTTCTCGTCTATCAGATATGGCAGATCCAGTCCAGATCATCAGGGTTTTATTTTTTCGGGAAATTGTGCGCTCCTCAGTGATTTTCAGCTTGCATAGTGATTTTGGGATATTCTGATGCCCGGGGTTCTCTGTTCGATTCGATCTGGTCTCGTGCGCTCTTTTATGGGGGTCATTTGCATTTGTCTGCATTTTTAGGGTTTAATAGACTTTTGTGGATTTTCAATAGGCTTTATAGATTTTTCTGGAATTTAAATAGGGTTTTTGTATTTTTTAATAGTTTAATTCTCTTTTTAGAATTTTATAGGATTTTTAAATAGATTTTTTAGAATATAAAAGAGTTTAAATAGCTTTAATTGTTTTTAGAATAATAAAGAAAAAGGGGAATATAGTTTTTTCTTTTATTAATAATAGATGTTAATAGTTTAGAATTTTATATAGATTTTAAAATAGGTTTAATAGTTTTTTTAATCATTTTTAGAATATATTAGATTTTAAATATAGTTTTAATTGTTTTAGATAATATAGGAAATATTATAGATTTTTTCTTATTAGTTTTAAATAGATTTACTAGTTTTAAATAATATTAGAGATTAAATAGAGTTAATTAGATTTTTAATCACTTTTTAGAGTTTAATTAGGTTAATTGAATTCATTTAGATTTAATTAGGGTTTAAATCTTTTGTTTAGAATTTAATTGAGTTTGTTAGATTTTATTAGGATAGTTAATTGTCTTTTAGATTTGATTAGTTAGGATAATTAGTTAATTAGTCTAATAAGGATTTAATTAGAGATAACAAGATTTTAACTAATGTTTTCTTTTTCAGTTTTTGAGTTTTTTTAAATGATTTTGTTTGGGCCCAAAGCCCATTTTCGCAGCCAGAATAATGCATGGTTGTCCAAGTCTCGGTCCATCAATGATCCAGCAATTCTCCAGCCGTTTCCAGTTTTCCCCAGAACATTCCAGAAGCTTCCAGTAATTCCCAGCTATAAAGCCAGAGCAGGCCACGTGTTGCTCAAAGGTTGGCCCCACGCGGTACACTCTGAGGACCCCACCACAACTCAGAAACTCCCAGAGAAGCTGCCACGTATCCATCCTCGCACTCCCTTGCTGCCACGCCTCAGACACGCGCTCCCCATGCAGCAACCCTCTGCGCCACTTGTCACCTCGCCAGCCGTCGCCTGAGCCTCGCCGGAGAAGCCACCGGCCGGCATGCGAAATCCGTCCGGCCGCCTTTAACACCGCCGTCCCTCGCCGGAATCTGCAAAAATTGCAGAAACGCAAGAAATCCATTTTTTCCTCCTTTCTTCTCCGATCCTCCTCCGTCCATCATTCATCTTCACCTCGCCGGAGAAATCTACAGTCGCCGGAAACTTCAACCGCTTTCCTAGAAAATCCTTCAAGCATCAAGAACTTTTCCAGAACGTCATCGAACCTTCATCTTCATCCAAAGAGTTTCCAGAAACGCATCTCCGTTCGTCATCATCTCATCACGGAATCTTCAAATCAAGAACCTTCATCCTTTGAATTTTTCCAAAAAATCTTTATGACCTTCATCTGAACTGTCTTCATTCGCCACGATCTTCAAGCGTCTTCCTTCAACGAACTTCCTCAAGAATATTCCAAGTCCTTTCGCTTCATCTTCATACGCGGCTTGGATCTTCGCTGAAGGGGCTTCGTTCTCCAAATACGCTCCAGTTCGCTCCAGATCCATCTCCAGGTATGCTTTCTGAAACTCATTGCATGTTCAACTTCAGATTGCGTTGCTTTCACTGATCTATAGAACGGTTAGGGTTTTGAGGAATTAATTGATGCGTGGCTTGAATGTGTGATGCTGAGATTTGGTTTGATCTTGATGATGTGTTTGAGGCTGATTTAGGATTGTTAGGCTTAGATTGTTGATGTTGCTGGGTTTGTGTTTGATGTTGGTTGAGAGTCTGAGAAGAGAGGAAGATGAGTTGCAGAGAGAGGGAGGAGGATGAACGACGGCTAGGGTTTTGGTTGGGAGTGATGAACAGTGTTTAGGGTATGAAGAGAGGGATTTGGTTTTGTTACTTAGGGTTCAGATTAGGGTTTGGGCTGGGGTGCAAAGCCCAAACGCATGTTGCTGAGTTACACTCCCCAATTTACTCAAAACCCCCCCCCTGGCGTGTGAGAGGCAGATGAGTGTGATTTGGGCCTTATGCCCAGTTACTATCCACACCCCCCTGGCGCTTAAGCCCATAATGAGAATGAACTCAGAAACCTTGCTGTTTGAACCCCCTCCCCCATTTTTATTTCATTTTGTTTTTCTTTTATATTTTCATGTTTGTAAATAAATCATAAGAAAATAAAAACAATTGATTTTTTTAACTCTTATTTTTTCTACCACTTTATAATAATGTCTAGAAAATCATATAAAAATAAAAATTCCATTTTATTTTTGTTTGATATTTTTGGTATATTTTCCATTTAATTGTTTTCTTTTAATATTTCTAGTGCATGCATGTTATTAGAAAATCCATAAAAAATAGTAGATTCGATCAAATAATTCCGTTCTTTTTTCTGTAGACTCGTAATTCAATGTAGAATTTTATAGTGCAAAAACATTAGCTTAATCATGCATTCTCATTTTAATTGCATTTTTTTGTATTGTCTTGATATTGAATAATTGGTTTGTGGGTATGTTCGCTGTGTTGATTTTGATTCTTTCATCTGGTATTGAGTTCTGCTCTGATTTTTTTAGTATGTTGTCATAGAGCCATGTAGGTTTCCCATAGATTTTTGTTAGATTTTTGTAGGATGTTCTGATATGATTTGTCTGAGCTTGAGGATAGAAGAAGTCTTGATGACTTCTGACTTTGAAGTTCAACTGTGGTTGAACTTCAGAGATAGTTGCTTGAGGTTTGATAGCCTGTGGGTTCTTCTTGAAGATGGGAGCTGGTTGAAGTCCTGTTGGAGCTTGCAAGGATGCATTGGATTGAGGCTTAGTCTAGGAGCTTGTTATCTGTTTGTGAGGTTCGAGATCCTGAAGTTTGAAGGGAGTTTATGGTACTTTCCTGAGGAAGGCACTATGAATGACTTTCATTCTTTCTTCTCACCTCTTTCGTAAGTATCCGACGATGTCGGAGCCAACTTGTGAGTTTAATTTCTCCTGAGGAGGAATGTAAACTGATCACATGTTGTTGAGCCACATGGGGTACGATTCCTAAGTGGAAGCCCCCTAGTACTTTCCTGAGGAAGGTCCTATGGGTCTATCCACTTAGTTCCATTAGTTTATCTAGGATTTCTCAAGTATCCAATGATGTTGGAGCCAACTTGTGAGTTTAATTTCTCCTGAGGAGGAATGTAGACTGATCACAGTTGTTGAGCCACGTAGGATACGATTCCTAAGTGGAAGCCTCCTAGTACTTTCCTGAGGAAGGTCCTATGGGTCTGTTCACTTAGTTCCCTTAGTGCATATAGGTTTTCTCAAGTATCCAGTGATGCCGGAGCCTTCATGTGAGTTTAATTTCTCCTGAGGAGGAATGTAAACTGATCACAGTTGTCGAGCCGCATAGGATATGACTCCTGAGTAGTAACCTCCTGGTACTTTCCTGAGGAAGGCACTATGAGCTTGTCTGCTTAGCTCCCTTTCTCTGTTAGGCTTGTTCTGAAGCTTGGAGACTGGGATTGATTCCCCTTGCTTAGGGTTCTGATTAGAGTTTTTGCTTAGATCTTTGCTTAAGGTGTTGTATAGGGTTTTGTTTAGAGATAGATTAGGGTTTTGTTTAGGAGCCCTGCTCAGGGTTTTTGTTTAAGCTTTGGATAGAGGTTTGTTAGGCTAGCTAGCCTTCTCTTTGTATTGTTTGACTGGTGCGATGTTATGTTGCATTAGACTTAGGTGTTCATCTAGATAGTTCTGAGTAGGTGCATCTTAGAAGTAGACTTTGTGTGCATGAGAAGTTGAGGTGGTCCTCCTTCTGCTTGCTTGTTATTGAGTGGCTTTGCTTGTTGGTATTTGGTAGAGCTGAGCTCCCTTACCTTTGTGGTTTGCGGCTTTTATGCCTTGTTTGTTTAGTTGTTGCATTCATGCATATTTTCGTTATTTCTTTGCTTTGCAGTATTTCTTGTTTGTCGTTTAGTCTTGTTGCCATGATCCCTTAGGAGCTCTGACTTCTCCGTTGCGGAGTCGTTATGATAGACATTAGGGTGGTCAACCAGGCATGATGTCAGTAGGCAGATTCCCCTTTCTCAGCTATAGTTTTAGGGTTTCCCTTTTCTTTCCGTAGGAGCTTTTGAGTGGCTTGATCCGTAGTTAGCTGAACTACAGCTGCTCTGATTCCTTGTACCAGACAAGGATATGTAGGCATAGGATGCGATGTCCTAGCGAGCACACTAACAATTAACCTTTGTTCTCTCGCGGCTGTGCGATCGAGACTTTCCCGCTAACGACTAATTGTTATCCCTTTCTCTTGCCCGAGTGCATTTGAGACCAGATCGTAGTTGTAGGTTCCCGAGCCTTAGAGACCAGTTTGTTTTCTCACTGCTGTGTGAGAGCGCCCAGTTTACCCGTAGTTAGCCGAACTACGTTTGCTCTGATCTTTCATACCAGATGAAAGTACGTAGGCACAGGACGCGATGTCCTAGCGAGCAACCTTTTCCCCGTTTAGACGTAGGTGGTCGAACTACGTTGACTCTGACTTTCCCATTGCACGAGGGAATACGTAGGCCCAGAACACCGTATGTTCTGTCGAGTCCTGTCCTTTTATTTTCTTTTCAGACCAACCATTAGCGTAGATAGATAACACACCCTTTTCCTTATAAATACCAAGCGTGGATCCCATCGAGTACGATGGACGTGAGGGGTGCTAATACCTTCCCCTTGCGTAACCGACTCCCGAACCCAGGTTTTGGTTGCGATGACCATACCTTTTCCCCGTCTTTTGCGAGGTTTACTTCGAGCGTTTCCTTTCCCGCTCTGAGGGATAAATAACGCACGGTGGCGACTCTCCTGTCAAGCCGGCGCCGATTTTCGCAGTAGCGACACCCTCAAGATTTTCTTTGCCATGGCATGGCCGCTTGCATGAATACCGAAAGCGCCTTCATGAATTTCTGTCATCAGCGAGTCTGCTTCTCCTTTGTCAACACATCTGAGTAAGACCATGCCGTGATTTCTTTTATACAAAACATTATTGCTAATGAAGAACTTGGATGACAATCTTCTCAGAGCTCTCTTATCAATTTTAGAGGCATCGACCAGATACTCTTGATTCTGAAGGTAATTTTTGATGTCATAGAACCATAGTTTTCCATCAGACTCTTCTTCGGCCATCACGACGTATATTGGCGCAATCTTTCTTTTAATGCTAATCAAGGGAGTTTCGTTGACAAACTGAACCTTCCATATTGATGCTAGCATGGCTAACACATCAGCAATATGATTTTCAGACCTCGGGACGTGTCTGAAAGTGATCTCGTCAAAATACTCGATCATCTCCAAAATGTAGTCTTTGTCAAAATACTCGATCATCTCAAAATACTCGATGCTCGCTTTTATTTAGCAAATGCCTGTTGTTTAGCAGATGTTCTCAACTTCGTGTTGAGCCGGCCTTCGGGTTCGATGCCTGTTTGTTTAACAGATGCCCGACGGCGAGGTCAGATGTTCTTCTCAACTTCGTGTTGAGTCGACCTTCTAGTTCGATGCCTGTTTGTTTAACAGATGTCTGACTGCGAGGTTAGATGTTCTTCTTAACTTTGTGTTGAGTCGACCTTCGAGTTCGACGCCTGTTTGTTTAACAGATGCCTGACAGCGAGGTCAGATGTTCTTTTCAACTTTGTGTTGAGCCGGCCTTCGGGTTCGATGCTCGCTTTTATTTAGCGAATGCCTACTGGTTAGCAGATATTCTCAACTTCGTGTTGATCCGGCCTTCGGGTTCGATGCCTGTTTGTTTAACAGATGCCTGATTGCGGGTCAGATGTTCTTCTCAACTTCGTGTTGAGCCGGCCTTCGGGTTCGATGCTCGCTTTTATTTAGCGAATGCCTGCTGGTTAGCAGATGCTCTCAACTTCGTTTTGAGCCGGCCTTCGGGTTCGATGCTCGCTTTTATTTAGTGAATGCCTGCTGGTTAGCAGGAGTCCTCAACTTCGTGTTGAGCCGGCTTTCGGGTTCGATGCTCTCTTTTATTTAGCGAATGCCTGCTGGTTAACAGATGTTCTCAACTTCTATTTGAGTCAGCCTTCGGTTTTGATGCTTGGTTTGTTTAACAGATGCCTGATGATGGAATCAGATTATCTTTCCGACTTAATGTCGTTGCCTGCGTGTTAGCAGATGTCTCTTCCGATTACGTGTCGATGTTTTCTAATTGGTTATTAGTTAGCTTATTACCGTTGCAACTATCAGATACAGTTATTTCCGGAGTTTTTTTTCCCAATAACAAGTTTACAGTTCTATTTTTGCGGTTGGAAAATTTCCGGGTTCTTTGATATTCAACCGTCTTTTACCTTGATTGTTTGAAAGCCGTTCGCTTTTCACCCATTCAGGTCCAAGTCGTTTGAATAGGGTCAGCTGTTGTACCCCAAAATTTGACCAACTTTTCTTCTTCTTAACTTGGCTTGTGTTTCATTTCATTTTAGCATTTACATTTGCATAACATTGTTCTTAACAGGGGATCAAGAGAGGTGTGCCATTCAAGAGAAGAGTCCTTATAGTTTCAAGCTCAAGCAAGAGTGTTTATTCAGATCATCAAGTGTATGCCATCACCATGAGGTTGTCAAAGCTCCTTGAAAGGAATGATTGATGTGTGTTGTTTGTCTCCTATCGTGGGGTTCAACCGAGGATCATCAGGGGTTCATAAGATTTTTTTTGTGGATAAGATGTGATTGACAAGCTCATTGAATGCTTTGGAAGTCCTTGTAGAGCTTGTCTAGGCTTTCATTTCATCTGCAAAAGGTCACAGTCAAAGGATGTTGAATCTAGGGTTTCATCTGGTCAACTCAAGGTCAACTGTGGACTTGTGAGAGTCCAAGACTTGGTTTTAAGTCATTGAGGGCATGGGAAGTTATCTTGAGACATTTAGGATGTCATGTCAAGTTCAAATCAAGAAGAATCAAAAGTTTAAAAAGTTACTAAATTAGTGTTTCAGAGGATCTTAGTGTAAAATCCCCTTCTTTGGTACCTAACTTCAAGGATAATTTACCATATGATACAAGTTCAATCTCATCTTCTTAAAAACATGAAACTTTTAGGGCATGTTCGTATATTTCTTTTGAGTACTAGAACTCGTCCATTGAGCGTGTAGAATTCAAGTTATGATGCCGACAAGTTAGAGGTCTCAGATGAACTTATTTTTGGTCAACTAAAAGTCAACTCACTTCCAAAGCACTTTTGACCTAGAATCAAGTTTCTCCTCGACTTTATGTGAACATCAGAGTTGCTCCTCACGATCTTAGTTTTCCAAAAAGTCCTAGAAGTCCTTGATATCATTTTTACATCTCAAGTTATGGTCTTGGCAAGGCAAGGGTATTTTGGGAAGATTTCATCATAGGTCATTTGTTTATAGGTCATTTCCATGAACTTGTGCACCTCAAATCAACTTCCAACCAACATGAAAGTTGTTCATAAAGGTCTCATTTACATCTTTGAACTCAAGAATAATTTGAATCATGGAATTTTATGCCCATATGGATGGATTTTCAAGTGAAATCTGAACTTTTAAGCATGACATGGGATGGATTCATTATGGGCCATAATTTTCACTCATTTTGAATCAATTCACATCACAATAGGACCATGAGAGGATTGCACAAACTGAATTGGTACCAAAGTGCATGAAAACATGCCATTTTCAAGTTTCTTCATAAGAAATTTTCCACTTCAAACTCACAATGTGGATCAAATCAAAAGCCCAATCCAATTCAAATGCCAAATACACCTCACATGTTGCAGATTGGTGATCTCACAAGGTATGAATGGAGCAAAACGCGTGTGCTTGGGTGAGTTTTGTTTTTGGGAAAATTTTTCAAATATCACAATTGAGGCTTCATAGGCCTGCATGAAGTCATTTAATCCATCATATATAAGCTAAGAGCTTGCCCTAGAAGCTCAGAATGCGCATTTGGAGCTGGAGAGAGCAATTTCAGATTCAAAATTCTCAAGCATTTTTCAAATTCGAATTCCTTTTTTCTCTGCAAATCAAGTGAAATAGAAGTCTGATTCTTCTTCCTGGGAGCATTTGGAGTGAAACTGAAGCAAGAAAGTGAAGCTTGCATGCATCTGAAGAACCAACAGAGTTGCTCCATTCAGTAAGCTTCCATCTCTTTTTTCTCTCATTCTAGACCATGATTTAGGTTCATACTGGTTGCATCTGAAGTCCTATGTTCAGTAGGCCATGTTTGCATAGTTGTTGTTCTTATTTGATGGGGTTTTCAGTTGGTGCACTCAAACTTTAAGTCTTCGATTCTCCTTGATCTTGAGATTTTGTGATGATTGATATATGGATTTGGAATCCTTGTAGCAAGACCTTTCATTTGGTACCATTTTTGTGCCTGTTGGTGGTGGTTTTTCACCTAAGCTCCGGTGAACTCACCAGAGCCCTAGCTCCGGCGTCTGGTTTGTTTTCAGATCAGATCTGATGTGGCACTGTTTGAATCTTTGACCTGCATGCGTGTTTGGGTGTGATTGGTTTGACTGAGCTTATTTGGCACTTTGACTCCACGTATTTTAATGAAACGATGCATTTCATGTGTTGAGACTTGGCTGGATTAGTTGGGCTCAGAGTGATATCCACACCCCCTGTTTTGGAGCCCATTGCGCTTTGTTCTTGGTTTCAGTTGTTGTGGTTATTGCTTTTGCACCCCTTCCTTGATTTCCATTTATTTTATTTTTATTTTATTTGCTGTTTTCATTTGCAATTATTAAAAATAATTCCAATTGTTCAAAAATTCCATAAAAAATATTTTCTATCATTTTAAAACCTTATTTAAGTTTCATAATTTTTTATTTTGATTTTATTTTATTTTGCAATTTAATTTGAATTTTGCAATTGGAGAGGTTTTTAATATTGTTTTCATTTGATTATCCATACTTGAGCTACCATTTGATATCACCAATGAATGAGGTTTCCTTTCCATTTAGAGGATGGATTGAGGTACCTTTGAGGCTGATTTTGGTCAATGTTTGATCAATTTTTGTTTGACTTTGAGTTGGATTTGTTTGACCCTCGATTATCACTCAATAAGGTGGAGCACCCTAGTTGATCAAATCATTTGGTGATGCCTTGAGTTGAATTTGGTTTTGAAACTTTTGGCTCTGTTTGCCAATGCTTTTAGTTTCTTGGTGCATTTTATTTGAGATTTATTGAATATTCCTTCTATTTTTGGTGAACCTTGCAAGTCAAGTCACCCTAGATGAAGTTCATACAAACTAGTTGACCTAGTTTCTTTGGGAAATGACTTTGATGGATCCCATATGCACCCTATGAGTCTTGATACTTATTTTTGACATGATTAAGGTGATGGTTTTGATTTCTTAGGTCATACACTTGTGTGTTTTGTGTTGCAAGTCACTTTAAAGTTAAGGCATTCCACTTAGTTTAAGTGTTGATTATGAATGAAACTTTGGTTCTTTCTCTTTCCTTGACTTGTAACTTGCTTGTGCCTTGGTTTCCATGTGGGTTTAGCATCTTTCTTCATGCTTCTGTCCCTTGGCTTTTGATACTCATTCAAGTCAATTTGGTATCCTTTGTTCATACTTTGAGTTTGCTTTGAATGAGGGATCACTTTGAGCACTTTTGCTCCTTTCTTTTGCATGATCAATATGTTGTTTTTGGTTGAGATATCTTGCATGTTGCTTGCTGCACAAGCCTATTCTCCCATCTCCATTTTGATCATGGCTTCTCCCTTTGGCTTTGTTGTTTATGTTTTGGTTTTAGTGATTGATGTATGAATGGTTGTAGGAGTTGTGACTTCTCCCATTTCATCTCACTTTTTCTTTGACTTGTTTAAGTCATTTTGGCTTCATCTTTTGTTTGTGTTGCATCTTGCATATCATGCTTGCATTTCTTCTTGTCTTGTTTAAGTCAACTTCATCTCTTTCATGCATCTTATTTGTGATTGATTTATCTTGTGTTTTCTTGGTCTTTTGCCATGATCCCTTAGGATTCCTAGTCCCTCCGTTTAGGATGGGAGTAGGAGAGACATTAAGTGTTCAATCTAAGCATGATAACATTAGGATAGTATTTTCCCCTCCTAATCTCAATCTTAGGAGCACATTGCATGATAACATTAAGGTTGATTAATTTCCCATTAGAGTTTGTGTATTCTCTTCTCATCTCAAAACTCCTTCAAGACATCTAATAAAGGATAATAAATGTTGTACGCTACGAGCCTTAAGTACTTGGGGAATGATAGTTGGGGGGCTTCCTCTCAACTGTCTAGAGTGTTTAGCGTATTTCCTTTGGGTGATATGCGACGCATTCGCTCTGAAGTCATAGTCTTTAGTGCAACATGAGTTACAAACTTAACTCAATTCACTTCTTCTTCATAAAAAACACAAAACAAAACATCAAATCTTTTTATCCTTTGGGGTTAATTGAAAATCATTTTCAGAAAGAGTCTGTTAACTTTTGGTTCTACCGCAAACAGGTAATGCCTAAGTCTCCAATGGTCGAGTAACAATACACCTAACTGCTAGAATGAAGGTTTAACCCTACTCAGTTAAAACACTTGAACCAATCTGTGGTCGTGTCAGCCCGAACTACGTTTGCTCTGATTTCTCGTACCAGAAGAGGATACGTAGGCACAAGACGGTGATGTCTTGGCGAGCAACCTTCCCCACCTTCACCCGTAGTTTTCTGAACTATGTTGACTCTGACTTTCCCATTGCACGAGGGAGTACGTAGGCATAGAGCGGCGATGCTCTATCGAGTCTCTTTTTTTTTCTTTTGTCCCTGTGGCCAACCTTATAGATTAACACCCTTTTAGATAGACAACAAGCGTGGATCTCGTTAAGTACAATGGACGTGAGGTGTAACACCCCGTTTCCCAAAATAAAATAAAACGATTAAAATAAACACATATCAGAGTTTCTCCCACTTACAGGATGTCACAATTTCAACAAAGTCTACAAAAATCATTTTTCAAAAATAGACATTCGATAATATCGCAGCGGAAAAGATAAAATTAGTGTGCCGTAAACCAAATAACATGTATATATATACATCATCATATATACAAAAATTGGCCATCTGCCCAAAATATATATATATATAAATATATATATATATATATATATATATATATATATATATATATATATATATATATATATATATATATATATATATATATATATATATATATATATATATATATATATATATATATACATATATATATCCATCAAACATCATCACACGTCTCACAGAAAAATCAGATACGCCACAGGGGCACACATATCATCAATAAAAATAAGACTCCCCAAAAGCCCCGGTGTTACGTATCAGAGCAATCCTACGACGACGCCACAATCCAAGCTAGCTAAACACCTGGTTTGTCTGTACTTCCGAAGAAGCACAGACCACAACAGCAACAACAAAGGGGTGAGAATCACGATTAAATAATAATGGTATAGTAGTACATGAAATAAAAGGCAGGAATCTTAATAATACTATTCCATATACATATCATCCGGACTCACAGCCCCACCATCAACCACAACATACAATCACGCAACAAATGCACTCACTCAACTCTTAACACACGGTACCGACTCACAATCACGATGGGCACTTGGCCATCAGCCCTCCACTCAGGAGCACGTATCAACGATGGACACTTGGCCATCAACCCTCCACTCAGGGAGCACACCACACCGATGGGCAACTGGCCATCAACCCTCCACAATGGGAGCACCACAACAATACCGATGGACACCGGGCCATCACCCTCTCCACCGGGAGCATAACACAATATCATCGATGGACACATGGCCATCACCCTCCTCTACGGGAGCATAATAATAATACCGATGGACACCTGGCCATCACCCTCCACTACGGGAGCACACAACGATATTCACACGCATCAAACATCTAGCACACCAAGTGCACACCGATCCCATTGATCCACCCCTCACATAACATATACCTATACATGACGCACAAGGCGTACCGATCCCACAGATCCATTCACATCATAAAGTACATACACAACAAGCACACACAGTGCGTCGATCCCACAGATCCATTCACCCCACAAATTATCACATACAATGCACATAAGGCATGTCGGTCCTACTGACCCAATACATCACATAACAACATACCAATGCAACGCATAATAGGCGTATCGGTCCTACGGACCCACTTACCACAACACATCACTACCACATACTCAATGCCTAACGATCCTACTGATCCGCATATTTCGCACACTGTGCATACACCTCACGTACGCATCCACACATATTCATTCCTAGTCGAAGGATACATAGCCACTTTAGGCATCACGACGTACTTCAGTTCAATCGGTCGTATCAACGAGTATTCAAGCATACACCCTCTACATCGCCTTCATGCTCTCAACCGATCCACAATAACCACGTTCTTGCTCACGACCAACAAGGGTCCAACCACACAAGAACGGAACAGCACAGCATAAAAGTCACAAAATGCTGTCATGTTCGCTGCCATTCGCCTGGCGAAACCCCGCAGCGAACACTCGCTGGGAATCGCCCGACGAAACTCCTAGCGAAGCCAAATAGAAGCAAAACGCAACATTCGCTGCCCAGTTTGCCTGGCGAAGGCTCGCCCCCATTCGCCCAGCGAATGTACGCAAATTCTGCAGAAAACAGCCCTCAGCTCAGAGTCGGCAACACACTCTGAGCCTAGCCGATTCTATTCCCAAGTCAAACCCTATCATACCAGATAATCGTTCCACTACCCGACTATAACATCCAACTCAGTTCTGCTCGGTAACGCTTACATCTATGCAATGACCAACTTCCGGTATAACTTCGAATTCACCCCGAAACCCCCAAATTCCCTCAATCAACACATGCAACCAATCATTCATGCTAACAGCAGTCATAAACACAACAACAATACCAAATCAATTCATCATACATCATTATCAATGAGGATTAGGGATTTTTCCCCGTTTCTACCAATTTCATGCAATATACCCAACTAATCGATCAATCCCCCCTTACCTCAATTGCAGCTTGATGATGATGAAGCTTCACGAATTCCACACAGCCTTGATGTTCTGCTCAAGCTTGCTGAACCGTGTTCTTCTCCTCTTGATCGTTCTTCCTCTTTTTCCTTCTTCCAAGCGTGCTATTCTCTTTTCCTTTTCCAATATCTCCAAAATACCCTTAATCCCAAAAATAACTCTTATTTTCATTTATTCCAAATAAATATTATCCTCCATATTTCTTAATTCCATAATTTAAAAATCTTATTCCTTTTAATCCCAAAAATTCAATAATAATATTTTGGCTCATATATATTAATATTAGTAATAACAATAATAATGATTAATAGCAATATTAACATTACTACTAATTATCATATTTTATCACTATATATTAATATTATGATTTCTTGATTCTCCAATTAATTTCTCAAAACACATCCGCGAATAAAATATTTCTGAAACCAAAAATAATTAAAATGGGCGTTATAACTCTCCCCCACTTTAATTATTTTCGTCCCCGAAAATACCTGATGGAAATAGCTCTGGATACGCTTCTCGCATCCTGCTCTCTAGTTCCCAGGTCACACTGCCCCCTGCAGCATCTCCCCAAGCTACTCTCACCAACGGTATCTCTTTCCCTCTGAGTCGCTTCATCTTGCGATCCTCAATCCTCAACAGCAACGTCTCCACAGTTAGATTCTCTCTAACTTGGACTTTATCCCTCTGAATCACATGAGACGGATCGAGTACATACTTTCGAAGTTGCGACACATGGAACACGTCATGCAAGTTCGAAAGCTCCGGCGGCAACGCCTCCCTATAAGCCACAACACCAATCTTCTACAAGATCTGATACGGTCCGATAAACTTCGGATCCAACTTCTTGGACTTCAAAGCACGTCCAACACCCGTCACTGAGTTAACCCTCAAGAATACATGGTCGCCCACACTGAATTCCAACTCTTTCCTGCGGTTATCATAATAACTCTTTTGCCGATCCTGAGATGCTCTCATCTTTTCACGGATCATCTGCACTGTCTCAGTAGTCTGCTGCACCAACTCTGGTCCCAAAACCACACTCTCACCCGACTCATACCAACATAAAGGAGTCCTGCACCTCCTACCATAAAGAGCCTCAAACGGTGTCATCCCGATACTGGAATGGTAACTGTTGTTGTACGTGAACTCTGCCAAAGGCAAATGAGTATCCCACGTACCACCTTTCTCCAACACAAAAGCCCGCAACAAGTCCTCTAAAGTCTGAATAGTCCTCTCCGACTGTCCATCTGTCTGCGGATGATAAGCCAAACTCAGCTTCAACTCAGTACCCAAAGCCTCTTGTAAACTCTTCCAAAACACAGAAGTGAACCTCAGATCTCTATCAGACACAATGTTCAACGGTATACCCTGCAACTTCACAATTTCCCGAATGTAGATCTCTGCTAGCTTCTCCAACGGAAAACTGATACTAATCGGCACAAAGTATGCAGACTTAGTAAGCCGATCCACAATCACCCAAATCACATCAAATCCTCTCGCCGTATTCGGCAAACTGGTAACAAAATCCATGGCGATACAGTCCCACTTCTAAACCAGAATCTCTAACGGTTGCATCATCCTAGAAGGTCTCTGATGCTCCACCTTCGCTTTATGACAAACCAAACAAGCATAGACATAACGAGCAATATCCTTTTTCATGCCCGACCACCAAAATAACTTTTTCATGTCCTGATACATCTTCGTAGCTCCTGGATGAACACTCAGGCTACTACGATGTCCTTCATCCAAAATCGACTTCTTCAACTCATTATTATCCGGCATGCAAATTCTGCCCCGAAACCTCAACACACCCACACTATCCAACCTGAAATCACTACCGGAGTCACTTCCGGCCTCTCGCATCAAATCCACAAGTTTCACATCCAACTTCTGATGTTTTCTAATCATGTCCAAGAAATCATTCTTCACTTGCAATTTACCCAACATCACACCACCTGTAGTAAACTCACAAACCATGCTCGAATCTCGAAACTGTTCAATAAGCTCCATCTCTTTTACCATCAAAGCCGACATATGAATCGTCTTCCTGCTCAACACATCTGCAACAACATTCGCTTTCCCTGGGTGATAACTCAAACTGAAGTCATAGTGTTTCAAAAATTCCAACCATCTTCTCTGCCTCATATTCAGCTCTTTCTGATCAAACAGATATTTCAAACTCTTGTGATCACTGAATACCTCAAACCTCGATCCATATAAATAATGTCTCCAGATCTTCAAAACAAAAACCACCGCAGCCAATTCAAGGTTATGAGTAGGATAGTTACGCTCATGCACCTTCAATTATCGCAAAGCATAGGCTATCACTTTTCCATTCTGCATAAGAACTCCGCCCAATCCCATTTTGGACGCATCACAATAAACAACAAAAGGCACACACGGATTCGGTAACACCAACACCGGCGCTGAAGTCAATCTCTTTTTCAGTTCCTCAAAACTCTCTTCACAAGCCGCATCCCACACAAACACTTGATCTTTCCTCGTCAACTGAGTCAATGGCAAAGCCAATCTGGAAAAGCCCTCAATAAATCTTCGGTAATAACCAGCTAAACCCAAGAAGCTTCTAACTTCAGTTACCGTCTTCGGTGGTTCCCATTGTAACACCGCACTAACTTTCGAAGGGTCTACTAAAACACCATCACCTAAAATAACATGCCCCAGAAAACTCACCGTGTTCAACCAAAATTCACACTTCGATAACTTGGCAAACAACTTGTTATCCTTCAACACTTGTAAAGCGATCCTCAAATGTTCCGCATGCTCTTCCTCAGACTTAGAATAAATTAGTATGTCATCAATGAACACGACAATGAACTGATCCAAATAAGAATGGAAGATACAATTCATATATTCCATAAACACACCCGACGCATTAGACACTCCGAAAGGCATTACTGCACACTCGTAATGTCCATATCGAGTTCTAAACGCCGTCTTCTGAATATCACCTTCCTTAACTCTTATCTGATGATAACCCGACCTCAAGTCGATCTTACTGAACACACGAGCTCCCACTATCTGATCCATTAAATCATCGATCCTCGGAAGAGGATATTTGTTCTTGATGGTCACTTTGTTCAACTGACGGTAATTGATGCACAACCCCATGCTACCGTCCTTCTTCTTCACTAACAACACTGGAGCTCCCCACGGCGACACACTTGGTCTAATAAACTTTCTGTCCAACAACTCTCCAATCTGAGTCTTCAACTCGGCTAGCTCCACTGCCGACATCCTGTACGGCGCCATAGAAATAGGCCTCGTACCAGGAATAAGATCAATACTAAACTCAACCTCTCTCTTCGGAGGCAACTCTGTAATATCATCTGGGAACACCTCCGGAAACTCATTCACCATGGCTAACTCATCCAACAATGCCTTGTTGTCAACAGACAGTGTTGCAAATAAAGCAAACACCTGCGCTTCATCTTCCAACAAGGTTCTTAATTCCTTACCAGACAAGGAATCTGTCAACGCTTCCTCTTCAGGGGTCAAAAATAATAACACTTTCCGAAAACAATCGATGTACACTCGGTTGAACTCCAACCAGTTCATACCCATTATAACATCCAAACCACCAAGTGGCAAACAAATCAAATCCACACCGAAGCCTCGGCCAAAGATAGTCAGTGGACACTTCAAACACACTAGCGAAGTAGTCACTGAACCAATCGAGGGAGTTTCAACAGTCATCCGTCGCTCAAGAGTAGTCGGCACCAAACCTAACCTCTTCACACAATCGATAGAAATAAACGAGTGGGTCGCACCCATATTAATCATAGCAGTCAAAGGAATGTTATTGATAAAACAAGTACCTTTGATCGAACGTTCTCCGTCTTCCACTTGAGTTCCCACAACTGCAAATACTTTACCCGCCACCTGAGGCGCCTGAGCCCTCCTCGGCTTCTCACAATGAGTACTAATGTGGCCCTTCTCGCCATAGTTATAACAAGTACGCATATTAGTCCTACAATCCGCCATCACATGGCCCGACTTCCTACACTTGAAGCACTTTTTCGCATCAGGAGGACAATCATTGGCACGATGACCCATGCCACCGCACCGGAAACACTTCACACTAGCCAACGCCTTACCCTCTCTGGGCTTCCTATCAACAACACCCTTGAACTTCCCCTTACCAGTCGGAACACTGTAAGGAGTACCACCGAACCTTTGTTTACCCTTACGATCACTTGCCGCCTTGTAGTGTGCGATCCTCGCACGATTATCGTTATCATAGATACGGCTCCTACTCACCAACTCAGGATAGCTCCTGATTTTCTGACATGCAATTCCTATCTTGATCTCTGGCCTCAGCCCATTCTCAAATTTCAGACACTTCGAAGTCATAGCTTCCTCAGTATTGTAATGAGGACAATACTGAGCCAGCTCCTCAAACTTAGCCGCATACTCGGTTACCGACATACTGCCCTGTTTCAATTCCAAAAATTCCACCTCTTTAGCACTTCTGACATCTTCTGGAAAGTACTTCTCCAGAAATCCAGACCGAAACACCTCCCAAGTAATCGGAGTCCCCGAACCTTCCATCCTCTGACGACAATTATCCCACCAAGCCTTGGTCTCCCCCTCGAGCATGTGAGTACCGAATCTCACCTTATGCTCGTCACTGTACCCCATGGCTCTGAAGATCTTCTCTATTTGCCTTCAGCCATTTCTGTGCAGCTACCGGATCCAGAATTCCACCTTCAAACTTTGGTGGCTTGTTGCTCTGGAACTGCGTCAGGTCTCTAAACTGAGCTCCCACATCCAGGTTCTGGTTGGCCACCACTTGTGCCATAGCCTGCATAGCCGCAACCAACACCGCATCATTCCTTCCAGCCATACTGCTCAACAACAATCCAGGTTAACAGAAAGCAAGCAACTCTATCCTATAGACAGACTCAACACACTACACTGGCCGGATGGACCGACCTGCTCTGATACCAACTTGTAACACCCCGTTTCCCAAAATAAAATAAAACGATTAAAATAAGCACATATCAGAGTTTCTCCCACTTACGGGATGTCACAATTTCAACAAAGTCCACAAAAATCATTTTTCAAAAATAGACATTCGATAATATCGCAGCGGAAAAGATAAAATTAGTCTGCCGTAAACCAAATAACATGTATATATATACATCATCATATATACAAAAATCGGCCATCTGCCCAAAAATATATATATATATATATATATATATATATATATATATATATACATATATATATATATATATATATACATATATATATATATATATATACATATATATATATATATATACATATATATATATATATATATATATATATATATATATATATATATATATATATATATATATATATATATATATATATATATATATATATATATATATATATATATATATATATATATATATATATATATATATATATATATATATATATATATATATCCATCAAACATCATCACACGTCTCACAAAAAATCAGATACGCCACAGGGGCACACATATCATCAATAAAAATAAGACTCCCCAAAAGCCCCGGTGTTACGTATCAGAGCAATCCTACGACGACGCCACAATCCAAGCTAGCTAAACACCTGGATTGTCTGTACTTCCGAAGAAGCACAGACCACAACAACAACAACAAAGGGGTGAGAATCACGATTAAATAATAATGATATAGTAGTACATGAAATAAAAGGCAGGAAATTTTAATAATACTATTCCATATACATATCATCCGGACTCACGGTCCCACCATCAACCACAACATACAATCACGCAACAAATGCACTCACTCAACTCTTAACACACGGTACCGACTCACAATCACGATGGGCACTTGGCCATCAGCCCTCCACTCAGGAGCACGTATCAATGATGGGCACTTGGCCATCAACCCTCCACTCAGGGAGCACACCAGACCGATGGGCAACTGGCCATCAACCCTCCACAATGGGAGCACCATAACAATACCGATGGACACCGGGCCATCACCCTCCCCACCGGGAGCATAACACAATATCATCGATGGACACATGGCCATCACCCTCCTCTACAGGAGCCCAACAATAATACCGATGGACACCTGGCCATCACCCTCCACTATGGGAGCACCCAACGATATTCACACGCATCAAACATCTAGCACACCAAGTGCACACCGATCCCATTGATCCACCCCTCACATAACATATACCTATACACGATGCACAAGGCGTACCGATCCCACAGATCCATTCACATACTAAAGTACATATACAACAAGCACACACAGTGTGTCGATCCCACAGATCCATTCACCACACAAATTATCACATACAATGCACACAAGGCATGTCGGTCCTACTGACCCAATACATCACATAACAGCATACCAATGCAACACATAATAGGCGTATCGGTCCTACGGACCCACTTACCACAACACATCACTACCACATACTCAATGCGTAACGATCCTACTGATCCGCATATTTTGCACACTGTGCATACACCTCACGTACGCATCCACACATATTCATTCCTAGTCGAAGGATACATAGCCACTTTAGGCATCACGACGTACTTCAGTTCAATCGGTCGTATCAACGAGTATTCAAGCACACGCCCTCTACATCGCCTTCATGCTCTCAATCGATCCATAATAACCACGTTCTCGATCACAACCAACAAGGGTCCAACCACGCGAGAACGGAACAACACAACATAAAAGTCATAAAATGCTGTCATGTTTGCTGCCATTCGCCTGGCGAAACCCCGCAGCGAACACTCGCTGGGAATCGCCCGGCGAAACTCCTAGCGAAGCCAAACAGAAGCAAAATGCACCATTCGCTGCCCAGTTCGCCTGGAGAAGGCTCTCCCCCATTTGCCCAGCAAATGTACGCGAATTCTGCAGAAAACAACCCTCAGCTCAGAGTCGGCAACGCACTCCGAGCCTAGCCGATTCTATTCCCAAGTCAAACCCCATCATACCAGATAATCGTTCCACTATCCGACTATAACATCCAACTCAGTTCTGCTCGGTAACGCTTACATCTACGCAATGACCAACTTCCGGTATAACTTTGAATTCACCCGGAAACCCCCAAATTCCCTCAATCAACACATGCAACCAATCATTCATGCTAACAGCAGTCATAAGCACAACAACAATACCAAATCAATTCATCATACATCATTATCAATGGGGATTAGGGATTTTTCCCCGTTTCTACCAATTTCATGCAATATACCCAATTAACTGATCAATCCCCCCCTTACCTCAATTGCAGCTTGATGATGATGAAGCTTCACGAATTCCACACAACCTTGATGTTCTGCTCAAGCTTGCTGAACCGTGTTCTTCTCCTCTTGATCGTTCTTCCTTTTTTTCCTTCTTCCAAGCGTGCTCTTCTCTTTTCCTTTACCAATATCTTCAAAATGCCCTTAATCCCAAAAATAACTCTTATTTTCATTTATTCCAAATAAATATTATCCTCCATATTTCTTAATTCCATAATTTAAAAATCTTATTCCTTTTAATCCCAAAAATCCAATAATAATATTTTGGCTCATATATATTAATATTAGTAATAACAATAATAATGATTAATAGCAATATTAACATTGCTACTAATTATCATATTTTATCACTATATATTAATATTATGATTTCTTGATTCTCCAATTAATTTCTCAAAACACATCCGCGAATAAAATATTTCTGAAACCAAAAATAATTAAAATGGGCGTTACATGAGGGGTGCTCATACCTTCCCCCTGCGTAACCGACTCCCGAACCCAAGATTTGGTTGTGATGACCTGTCTTTTCCCTTTTCATAGGTTTTCTCTGATTGTTTCCTTTCCCTCTTTGGGATAAATAACGAACGGTGGCGACTCTTCTGTCCTTACCGGCCCCTCTTCGCAGCGATGCGACAAACACAATGATAAAATGAAGGATGTGTTTAATGGTCTAAGAGTAAATAATGTCTATTTGCTACATTTGAGTGAAGTATCATTGACTAACGATAAATTTCTCATGACAATGAGTGAGGACTCTTGGTTATGGCATAAACGTTTAGCGCATGTCAATTTTGACTTGCTAAATAAGATAGTTTCAAAAGATCTAGTCATAGGCCTGCCCAAAATCAAGTTCACCAAGGATCACTTATGTGATGCATGCCAAATGGGGAAGCAAACAAGGATTTCATTTAAATCTAAAAACATTGTTTCAACTACGAGACCTCTTGAACTTCTCCATATGGATCTATTTGGGCCATCTAGAATTAAAAGTATAGGTGGTAACTATTATGGTTTTGTTATAGTCGATGACTTTTCTAGATTTTGCTGGACTATCTTCTTGGCTAGCAAGAGTGATACATTCTCAGCCTTTGAAAAATTTGCTAAGATTTCTCAAAACAAGTTAAACACAAACATCATATCAATTAGAAGTGATCATGGGGGTGAGTTCGAGAATTATCTGTTTGAGGAATATTGTGGTAGACACGAAATTGATCATAACTTCTCTGCTCCGCATACCCCTTAACAAAACGGGGTTGTGGAGCATAAAAATCGAATCTTGGAAGAGTTAGGGAGAACTATGATCAATGAAAGTGCATTACCTAAGTATTTATGGGTTGACGCCATTAGTACGACATGTTACGTATTGAATAGGGTGCTCATTCGCCCTAGTCTAAACAAAATAGCGTATGAACTTTTAAAAGGGCGAAAGCCAAATGTGTCTCACCTACATGTCTTCGGTTGTAAGTGTTTCGTGTTAAACAATGGAAAAGAAAGTCTAGGTAAATTTGACTCCAAGGCCGATGAAGGTATCTTCCTCGGATATTCTCAGTCAAGTAAAGCTTATAGAATATACAACAAGAGATTACTTAATCTCGAAGAGTCCATTCACGTAACATTTGATGAGTCTTATCCGAGAAATGTCATAAAAGGTAGTTTAGTTCATGGTGCAGGTGTATCTTCGGAAGACATATTCAAAAGCACTGAGCCAAGAATTGATCAACCTGACCTAGCCAAATTTGAGGAGGAAAAAGATGACCGCCATGAAGAGACTGAGGAAGTTCATCCGTCTGACAAAGATGATCTCCCTCCAGCTTGGAAGTCTTCCAAAGACCATCCCATCGACAGTATCCTCGGTGATATCTCAAAGGGAGTGACGACTCGATCAGAGCTAAGTAATTTATGTTATCATTTCGCTTCCGTGTCTCAGGTAGAACCTAAAAACCTAAAAGAGGCTTTACTCGATAAACATTGGTTCCTATCAATGCAAGAGGAACTTAATCAATTTAAGAGAAATGAGGTTTGGGACCTTGTCCCTCCTCCGCGAGGTCATCGAGTAATTGGCACCCGATGGGTGTTTAGGAATAAACTGGACGAAAACGGAGTAATAACACGTAATAAGGCGCGTTTATTCGCGCAAGGGTATAACCAAGAGGAAGGCATCGACTATGAGGAGACTTATGCGCCGGTTGCCTGACTCGAGGCTATACGCCTTTTACTTACCTTCACATGTGCAAAAAATTTTAAGTTATTCCAAATGGATGTGAAAAGTGCATTCCTTAATGGCTATATAAACGAACAAGTTTATGTTGCCAACCTCTGGGATTTGAATCCCATGAGTATCCTGATCACGTATACAAATTAAAACGTGCCTTGTATAGAGTTAAGCAAACCCCTAGGGCTTGATATGATCGTCTAAGCAAGTTTCTTCTTGATCAAGGGTACTCAAGAGGAAAGGTCGACACAACCCTTTTCATTAAGCATTAAGGAAAACACTTAATTTTGGTACAAATTTATGTTGATGATATCATTTTCGGGTCAACTAACATGAATCTTGTAAGGGATTTTTCTACTTTAAAGCAGGGGGAATTCAAAATGAGTATGATGGAAGAGCTCACATATTTCCTCGGATTGCAAATTAAGCAACTACAGGAGGGTACCTTTGTGAGCCAGACGAAATACTGTCTTGAGCTTCTCAAGCGGTTTGACATGGCAAACTCCAAAGCTATCGATACACCAATGCCAACATGTGCGAATCTCAGTCGAGACAAAAGTGGTAAGGATGTAGAGGTGAAAAAGTATCGAGGTATGATTGGATCTCGACTTTAACCTCAAACTTGAGGGTATTCTAATTTTATGTGACAACATGAGTGCCATCAATCTAACCAAGAATCCTGTTCTACATTCACGTACCAAACATATCCAAATTCGACACCACTTCCTTAGGGATCATGTGGAGAACAGCGGCGTGGTTTTTGAGCATGTTGACAGTAAAAATCAACTTGGTGATATCTTTACAAAACCTCTTGTTACTGAGTCTTTCTTTCATATCCCGACGGGAACTCGGTGTTCTTAATATTTCGGATTGTGTGTAGCAATATCTCTCGCATATTATATATATTTGTATCTATATGTGCTTTGTCCATATGTTATCTAACAAATGAAGATGTTAAAAGCCATATGTGAGTGCATCTCGTTACTTTTGGAGCTGAGGTAATATCCTTTCTTAACTAGAATCTCTCAAAATTGTCATGTTCACAAAATGAAATGTATCAAATTATGTGTCATCATTGTCGTGTATCTCATGTTTGCACGTATTTCACTTCTTTGTATACTTGAAATATGTTTTGGCTTGCTATTTATGTCTTTATGTATGCTAAAAAGGTCAAAAATTCAAGTTTTGCTGGTTTTATCTGTATGAGTCGACCTATGCAGGGTAGTGGTCGACTCATAAAATGAACATTTTTTTGCCTGAGACACGGGTATGCTCAGGTCAACCCTCCGGTCGACGCATACCCCTGCTATCTCAAACGTGTGTTTTTCAACACAGTATGCACCGACGCATAGACCTTCTAGTCGACGCATCGCACGAATTCTGTGGAAAATTTCCTGTTGCAACTGTTCATTTCTCATTCAATCATATTGTTCATTCCAAGTCATTTTCATTAAGACATACTGCATTGTAAATTGTAACCTACATCAAGGCTATCTTCCCTCTTCCTCTCTTCCCAAAACCTAGTATCTACCACAAAGGGGTAAAATCATCATCATTCCTCTATCTTCAAGAGTAATCTCTCCATCTTCTCCAACTTTGAAAGTGAAAATATTCACCCGCAGAATCATTGGCAAACGATCAACTAGAGCTTATTCATCCCATGCAGGTCCATCATCTGCAAACCTTCTGGCAACTATTGTGTCCCTTGTCCCTCCTGAATTTGCTAAGATTTATGACAAAAACTTCAGCAAGCCATCTGTCATAAAGAAGCATGCGTACTACCGACTGTCATCTAAGTGTATGCACATCCCACAAGTGATAAATCTTCTTGATGCTCAAGGTTTTAATAATTTCTTAGAGTGTAATACAAAGTACAATGAAGACCTTGTAAGCATATTCTACACTGGCCTTCAAGGAAAATTTCAAGGTTTTGAGTTCAACACGAAAGTTGGAACTACAAAGGTATGTGTGAACGACTCCGTTTGGAAAACTTTGTTTAATATGTCTCCAGTATCCGCTGAGCCCATAATTAAGGCCACAGACACTCACACTGTCATTGGCTTAGAGTTCAAAGAAGCTTTGAACTCCATGCTGAAGAAACCGTATGCGAATAATATTGTGGCAACTGACCTTTTTCCTAAGACGGTCACTACGGGAAAGTTAAAACCAATGGATAGAATCTTACAGTGGATTGTGACGCACATTTTGTGGTCAAAGAAAGGCGGATATTCGTGAGTTGGTCAAGTTGAGGTACATTTGATCTACATTTTGAAGAAAAAGATCAAAATCAGTTGGCCTCACTATATAGCCAGTCGGATTTATTCACTAAGGGACTCGGGTAGAGGGACTGCTCTCTCGTATGGGTCTTTCATTCAAGTTCTCAACCATGCCAAAATCACAGTTCCAGGTATTCCGTATAAATCCCTAACCTCGGATCAAGAGTTCTTCCAAAAGACTCTTACAATGATGGGATATGTTTGGGCTCCAACTGAAAGTCGTTACAGGTTCATTGTCAATGCAACTACCTCTCGGCTGGAAGAATCAGATGAGAGTGATGATCAGAACGAAAAGGAACAGGAAGAAGACCAAGATGAATAGGGTGGCGGACAACTAATGGAGGCTGAAGACCAAGATGATGGAAGGTGGTTTGACCAACCTCCCCCCTCGGATCATGCAAATGACCAAGGGTGGGGCGCCTGGCAACATACTGGTTGGACATCGCTAGGCGACAGATATATGCCTCAATAGCATTTGGAGTATCAAGAAACTCCAAACTGGAGCTATGAGCCTCCACTATTCCCGAATCTGCCTCAACAACACTCTGATGAGCTCCTCAATATGATGAGGACTATGCAACTTGAACAACACTCCTTCATGACTGCTCAGGATGATCGTCTTTCTCAACTCCAAAGTCAATTTGAGACTCATACCGAAAATTTCAATGCTTTTCAATCCGGTGTCATGAGAAGGTTCGATGGGTTTATTGAAACAGCCACCAATCAACACATGGCTCTTACCATCAGCTTCAACACCCTAAACAGAGCGGTCTTGGAGTTCACCGAAAGAGTCGATGTCCAATTACCTCCGGAGTATCCCTCTCGAGGGCGTAGCCACCATTTCAGGGGGAGGAGACCTTGACGTTGCTCTACATACTACATCTTGCATCTCACTATTCTGCTTTTTCAATATTGCTATGTATTGTTGCACTTATGCATTTTTTTGTTGCATTTGACTGTCATGGATTATGAACTTATATGTGGTTAATGTTTTTGTTCTTGACTATCCTAGCAATCTTAATGTTTTATCTGTGCGTGGCTCTATTTATCATTTCCTTTTGTTATATATTCATTAACTACATTATATGTGAATGTATGTTAATGTATAGCCTGTTGTGAATGTTTTGAAATGTGCATTTTTCTGTTATTGTTATACCAGTCATTGATAGGTGTTTCTTTCTTTTTGATGTTGTCAAAGGGGGAGAAAGTGTCAAGCATTACAGTAGAACCAAAAACATCACAGGTGAAGACTTAGTATTTACACAAAAGAGTGTGTAGGGATGAAGGCATCAAGCAAGGGGGAGGATAACGTGACATATCATACAATCAGGTTCTATGTGTTTTGCCATCATAAAAAAGGGGGAGTATGTGAGAGAAAAGCCTCACATATAGATGTGCTCATTTCGATGATGTCAAAACTCAGCTCCATAGAAGGATATATGTTGGACGTTATCACCATGTCGTAGTTGCATGTTTGGTCTCTCATAATTCAAGTTCTCGTAAAAATCACGATTGTTGCATATAGAGAGCCAAATATGTGTGGCACATAGGGTTGACTTAGTTGGTGTTGGTTGCCATACTATAGGTTTCATCAAAATTATCATAAAGTATGAAAATAGGCATTTTTGAGTGTTTCAGGGCTTTGAGTCGACCAAAGACTTGTTTCGGTCGACTCACACTGCAAGCATTTTTAGTGCATTAGTCTCGGGAGGTCTCGCGTTGACCCTCTGGTCGACTCATACTGTAAGCATTTTTGTTTGGCTAAAAATGCATGCCATGCGTCGATGCATGCTATGCTCCAGTCGATGCATGATCCTGTTTTTTGCACATTCTTGCTTTCGGGTCTGCTCAGGTCGACCCCCTCTACTGCATAGGTCGATCACTCGCTGTTTTGTGTCAAAATTATGTTATGTCAACTATCTTTGTGAATTTGTTTTGTTTGTTATGTTATTTATGTTTGGTATATAAGTTCAGTTGCTCTATCATTTCATAACAATCGAGAAAAACAAGAAACGTGAAATAAGTGTCGATTTGGTTCTCATCATCTTCATTCTCTTCATAGCATTTCACAACAATTACACATAATCATCTTTGTTGTGCATTGTGCATGTTCGAGGTGATAACATCCAAAGCCGAAGATTGGTTTTATCTAGTTTGGGTTGAGGAATCAACAAGTTTTTCTTGAATAAAACCGCTAGGGTTTTATCCTCCAAGAATCTCAGATTTTGGGGGGGTTTTGTACGATTCATCTCATCACATATTCACCCGAGTGAAGGTAATCGAAGATCTGGAGGTCTATCGATTTAGTAACGGTAAATGGAGGATGTGAGTGGGAGTTTCGGGTTTGACACGCGGGTGATTGAAATTAGTCGGGCCAGATTTTGAAGACCGAAGGTTGCTCAAAGAGAGTGTCGTAATTGGAGGTTTATTCACAACTATCGAAGTACTTGATTTAACTTGAATCAAGGGGCAAGTGTCGCTACTGCGAAAATCGAGGCTGCCAATGACAGAAGAGTCGCCATCGTGCATTATTTATCCTAAGAGAGGGAAAGGAAACACTCAGAGAAAACCTAACGAAAAGAGGGATAAGATCGGCCATCGCAACCAAATCTCGGGTTCGGGAGTCGATTACGCAAGGGGAAGGTATTAGCACCCCTCACGTCCGTCGTACTCGACGGGATCCGCGCTTGTTGTCTATCTAAAAGGGTGATTGAAACTATATAGCTAAAGGCTTGAGGGTAAAAGAAAAAAAGAAATGACTCGGCAAAGCAACGACGTTTTGTTCCTACGTATCTCATCTGAAACGAGAAGTCAGAGTCAACGTAGTTCGACTAACTACGGGTGAAAAGGGGGAAGGTTACTCGCCAAGACATCGCATCTTGTGCCTACGTACTTTCATCTGGTATGAAAGATCAGAGCAAACGTAGTTCGGGCTAAAAGGACCACAGGCTGGTTCAAAAGTTTTTTAGGCCCGAGTAGGGTTAACAAATAGTTCTAGCAGTTGGTGTATGCAGCTCGAGCATGGGAGACTTAGGCTTTACCGTTTGCGGTAGAACTAAGAGTTAACAAAACTCTTGTTTATGAAAATGTTTTCCAAAGTTAAAGGCCCCCAAAGGGCAAAAAGAAGTTTGAATGATTTTGTTTTTGTGTTTTTTAATTGGTTTGCAATTCATATCGCACTAGAGACTATGACTTAGGAGTGAATGCGTCGCATATCACCCAAAGGGTGCTATACTAAACAATCAAGCCATTGAAAGGAAACCCTTCAACAACCATTTCCCAAGTAGCTTAAGGCTCGTAACGTACAATATTCATTAACCTTTATTAGGTGTTTTGGATTGTTTAGGAGATGAGAAGAGAAAGGCACAAACTAAAGGGGGACTAAACCAAACCTAAAGTTGTCATGCAATGGTGATCCTAAGATTGAGATGAAAGGGAATGAAACTATCCTAATTTTATCATGCATGGTTAAGATCCTAATGTTTATCATAACCTCTCTTGAACAAGAGAGATTAGAGGCCCTAAGGGAAAAGAGACAAAAGAGGAAACAAGAACAACATAAACATGTAAGAATGTAAACATGGAATGAGGGAGGAAATTGGTGTGGAGCAGAGACCACCACAAGCTCATCACAACCTCAAACAACAATATGAAATATGCAAGAGAAGAAATGACAAGAAAATGCACCAAAGGAAACACACAAGTGCACTAAAATGGGATGGAATGGCCTAAACCAAGCAACATCAACCATAAGGCACAAAACCAAACACAAATGAAAGGTAAACAAAACCTAAAACAAAGTGAGGATGGGAGATCATATGAGGACAGCAAGGAACTCATATAGACACTCAACCATGAGCATCACAAGCAAAGTACAAAGAAGCGCAAAGAAATCACCAAGAAATGTCCTCAAGGATTCCATCATTTTAGGTATGCTTCAAGTACCTCCAAAGGAGCGACCAAGCCACCTTAAACAACACTCCTAGGTCATTGGACAGCAAGGGACATAAAATAAAAGTTCTCAAAAGCCAAAGCAAAGCAAAGCACAAAGAAGTGCAAGTCAATTCCCAAAGGAAGCACACATGTTTCACAAAGAAACCCTAATTGAAAGCTGAAAAGTAAGCAACCAAAATAATAAGCTAAACATAATATAATGACTAAAAATGAACTATCATCATGCTCAACATGCTAGTAACATGAATCAAAAGGCTTTGAAGGTTTAAAGGATCAAAAAATGTCATATCCAAGGAAAACTAGGTCAATGTGTTTGTATGAACCTTCCTTTGGATAGCTTGACTTGCAAGCTACCCTAAAAATAGGAAAATGATCCAAAAATTATCAAAATAAATTCAAGAAGACCATAAATGTGTTGGCAATCAGAGGCCAAAATATCTCAATCAAAGTCACTTCACAACATCACCATAGAAATTGATTCACAAGGGTGCTCCATTGCGAAGGAGGATTAAATAGGGTCAAATGTAAGGCAACAAAAGTCAACTAAAAAGTCAACTAACAGGGGCAAAATGGTCCTCAAAAATTCATCAACTCATCCTTGACATGAGGATTGAATCTTACTCATTGGATCAAAAAGGAATGGAAGAAACAAATTCAAGAACAAAACATGTTAAAATTAGGTCAAGTAAGACACTTCTAAAGACAAATTTCTTTTTTAAATTAAAAATAACTCATAAAATAAAATAAAAATAACGTAAATTCAGAGGACATCTCAAGGAATCCAAAATATATTTTTGTGGAATTTTATGGTCATTGGAAGTATTTTTCATGATTTAATTTCTAAATAGATGCAAAATGAAAATAAAAAGAAAATACAAAGAAAAATAAATAAATGATTGGTGCCAATAGCAACCCAATACAGTTCAAATCACGCCTGGGCTCAGCAAGGGGGTGCCAATAATAGGCCCAACCCACCAGAAAATTAAAAATGAAAAAAACGTGTGACTACCATGTATTTAGTCAAACAAGATCTATGGTGTGATCAGCTTCCAGCCATGTGATCAAAAAGTCACCAGATCAAGTGACATACACACACACGTGGCAGGTAAAATAAAAAAAATAAAAACTGAAATAAATGTGCTTGTGTATGGCTAGGTCAAAGACGGTACACCATACGTCTTAATCTGGACCACTGAAGTGAAAAGTATGCAAATCCAACGCGTGAGAGAGAGACAACACATCATCCCCAACCTTTTAAAAGGGGGAATCAGAGGGAAGAACCAGACGGTGGCCGGAGCCACCTCCGGTCGTCTTCAACCTCACGTCCGGCCACCGCACGAAACGCAGGCGTGCCAAAATCTCACCAAAATCAACAAATTTTATATCAAAAATACTTTACTCATCACGAGGAACATGAATCAAACATTATTTTTCCATAAAAATGCCTTAATAAAAAAAACAAAAAGAAAAGGAAAACGAGCTCAGATATGAAACTTCATGAACAACCACCCAAACAACCCAGAAATGATCTATGATGTTTAAATGTTACAAAGACATGAAAATGGCGTATTAAAGATGCATAAAGAGTGAGAAATTTTGAAAAGTAAGAAACCTAAATGTAAGCTTCCTCAGAGCTCACTGTATGGTCAAAGCTTGTGATAAACTACCCAGAATCGTTCTACAACACTCAAGGAAGCTTTTAGGATGCTTAAAGTTGATTGAAACTCAGTATAACTCAAAAAACGAATTTTTACTTTCTCATCACTTTTCTCAATGCTCTCTCACTCAATATCTCACCAAAGTCCGCTCTTAGAGTATGGAAATGATCCTCAGATTAAGTATGTTGGATTCCAATGGAAAGAAAGCCCAATGAATGCTCCTTAAGCCCAATTCAATTTCAAAACTTTCACTTTTGTCCACTTGCAAAGTACAAGAATTTGTACTTGCCAAGCTGTAAAGATGGCATGGCTGACTTGCATAATGAGTAGGCTGATCAAAGGGCTGAAAAGGATCCCTTGTTTTCATCTTATGGTGTGCTTTTGATGTGTTGCTTATTCTTGAAGAAATCATGGAAATGGCCAACAAGATGCACTCAAATTCCAAATCCAATTATGGAATTGTGTTCCAAATCTGTTTTGCACTCAAAAAATGCACAAAGTTGATACAAGATGATTCCAAATGAATTAAATATGATTTTCTCATTTTAAGGCCTTTTTCATGGAAATTTCATTAGGGATTCTTCAATACAAGCCAAAGCAATGATACCTTGATGTTTGATTGAGCAAATGACCCCATTTGGAGCATGTTTGAAGTTGGAAAGATTTCCATTTGAAGTGTGAAAAGTGGTGAAACGGACCTATAATGAAAATGACTTGTAATCCTTCTTTCCCAAAATACCCCTGTGTTGCAAGCCTCATAACTTGAGTTCTACAAATCGGATGAAGGACTTCTAGTACTTTTTGGAAATCTAAGACCATGCCCTACAACTTTCATGTTGGCCAAAAGTTGAGGAGAAACATCCTTCTAGGTCAAAAATGGCTTGGAAATTGGTTGACTTTTGTTGACCAAAATCACATTCATTTGAGGACTTGTAACTTGTCTGGATCATAAATTGAGTTCTATAAATCCAATCAAGGACTCCTAGTACTCAAAAGAAATCTAAGAACATTCTCTACAAGTTTCATTTTGGTCAAAAATTGAGATGAGACTTGTATCTTGAGATAGGTGGTCTTGAAGTTAGGTACTGAACAAGGGATTTTACCCTGAGAACCCTAATTCAGTCATTCCTCATACTCTTGATTCTTGATGAATTGATATTGAAATGATATCCCATGTATCTTAACACAACATTCCTTGACCATAAAGACTTGGAATTGAGTCTTAATCTCCTTCAATTTCACAGTTGACTTAAGGTTGATCAGAGGAAAACCCTAATTGCACCAACTTCAACTATAACTCTCCACATTTGTCATAAACACTTGAATGAACTCCACAATGACCCTCAAGGCTTCTAATGAGCATAAATGATAATCTCCCCTCATGACTATGGGCTTGGGATCCTCAGATGACCTTCAAATGGCCTCTAAGACAGGAGGTAAACCACATACACTTATCTGCTTATCCAAAGGGCTTTGCCCTGTCTCTGATGATGATAACCTCCTTGTTGACTTGAATAAAACCTCTTGATTAGGTTTAGAACCTTTGGAACATCCCTCTTGTTGCACACACATATCTTGATCCCTTGTAAAAATGCAAAATGCTATGCAAGTTACTGATATGTGCAAGGCTCTATTATGGACAGTACCTTCAGGAGGCAACTTTGATTCATTGAAACCCAAATACTGACTTGCAATTATGTTTTCTACTGCATCATCAAACTGCTCTACGGGAATATTGTGCATTACATGAGCAGTATTCAAAACTTTCAACAAAGCCGATATATGCACGGGTGAGCTCATGAGTAAAGACAAGATTGAAATCCTCAAAGGAGTTTTCCCTAGCTGATCCACAATCTTAAAATCACTCTTCTTAATCACCTTGAGAAACTCTTGATCATCCATTACTTCTTTACTTTTTATAGAATCCATAGGTTGAGTGAATGGAACTTATGCAACGGTAGATGCCCCTTGTTTCAAACCAATGGTTGTTGAAGCATACTTCTCCTTGGGAGGAACAAAAGTTGGAACCTGCACTGGCTTAGACGTGACCTTTATAGAAAACACTCGTCAGCTACGAGTCATCCCTCTAGTGGTAGTTACGTTCACAATTTTGGATTTTGAAAATTGAATCTCTCGACTCCCAGAACACACGGTGGAACCATACTTCCAAGGAACCTCTTTCGAATTCTGATACGGGAACGGTTTTGGCACACAAACAGTGATATGCTATATTTTCTTTTTAGGAGCTTCCACAAGAACCTTCATATATATGATCGTGAATGACTCGATGGTAGCTATCTTTTCCACAGACTTGGCTCTGGAAAACTGTATTATACCCCGGTTCATCAAAATTTGAACACAACCCTTCAACCTTCGACACTGATTGGGATTATCATCACAAATCTGGCATTTCCCATGAAGACCTTTTAATAATCCTTGCTCTTTTAATTTCTTGATCACAACAGTCATCGGAGTTTTCACTTCGTCGACATCTCTGATCAACTCAGCCCCTTGATCATCCTGAATCATATTAATCCTAGGTCCGCCATGAGTAGGCAAGGGATTAGTTTGTATATTAGGACGCTCTTCAAAAAATGTCAGGATTTTCTAGTCAATAAGCTCTTGAACCTTGGCCTTGAGAACAATGCAGTCTTCGGTAGCATGTCTTATGTACCCAGAATAGTAAGCACATGATATTGGGCAACAACACATAAGGATAGGGTAATAAGGCATCGGAGCCATGGGAACCTGATACTGAGGAGAGGCCTTTTCCATCACAACATTTGCTTCACCTTCTTTCTTCTTCGAATAGCTGTTCTGAGGTTTCTAGGTTGGTTATTGACCAGCGGTACCAGCAATCCTACCAATTTTCAGCCCGTTCTCAATTCTTTCACCAATAGTCACGATATCAGCAAATTTTGACGAAGAACTACCCACCACTTTCTTATAGTACAACCCTTGCAAAGTGCCCATAAAGATATCAACCAACTCATCGTCAAAAAGAGCAGTTTGTACATGAGAGGCCATTTCACGCCACCTTTGTGCATATTCCTTGAACGTTTCAGTTGTACTATGAGCCTGATTCTGCAATTGCAATCTGGTAGGATCCAAATCGAGATTATACTTGTATTGCTTCAAGAATGCTTCTGACAAGTCTCTCCATGAGCGAGTCTTACTACGCTCTAAACCCATATACCAATCCAACGAAGCTCCAGACAAGCTATCTAGGAAGCACTGAACCAACAATTCATCATTGTCAATGTAGGACGCCATCTTCCTACAGTACATGGTCACATGACAGCGAGGACAACTCAACCCTTTGTATTTTGGCAATTATGGAATCTTGAATTTCTGCGGTAGCACAACATTGGGAACCAAACACAAGTCTTTGGCTTCCATGCCAAAAGCAGAATAACCTTCGATAGCTCTGATTCTTTCATCCAATAGCTTATAGTCAGCAGGTCTGACAAAAGTCTACATATTTGGAAGTTGTGATGCAGCTGGAGCAGGTATCTAAGGAGAAGCAAACTGAGACGGATACACCAACCCAGAATTTACCATATGACCAGCATTATGTCCCATCTGAAAACCATACGGATAACCAGTAGGAAGCACCACAACAACAGAGGATGCCCCAGGGTAGGGTACTCTAACATGAACATTTTGAACAGTAGTTTGAGTAGGTTGAGACAAAACCGAAACATGAATAGGAGGACCCTTATGCACATGTTCATCTTCCTCAAGGATTTCAGAATCAGTCGGCACAAAATTCTGGCGAATCTGCGCTTAAGGAATCTCATGATCATTATGGTTCACCATAGGAGGTGGAAGCGGAGTAGGCATCCTCCAAGGGTATGCAGCAGAATTACCATTGGGCACGGGTGCAACAAAAGATTGATACGGAACAAAGGCACTACCACTAGAAATTTGAGGAGTGAAATTTGGAGGCATTCCCCACGGGAAAGCAGCATGCATTCTATTCAAACCAGATTAAGCACTTGGTAGGTTGACAATAGGTTGAACAACAGTCTCCACCAGCGCTTCAATAACAGCAGGAGAAGAAGTGACAAAATAAAGGGAAATCACCATAGGTGTGACAACAGTAGCTTCAGTAACAGTTGCAACAATAGAAGTGGCATCAATGGCGTCCTTCTGAGTAGGAAGGAACTCCATGATAACATCCATGTTGGTCTGTAACTGATCCATATGACCCTGAAACTGAGCCAAAGTCTCTATGTAGGAAGCATTCTCTTGTTCAATATTAGCCATGATCTTGGGTTTGCTTGAGCGAGTGAAATAGAGACATCGAGTCATCGTCTTACTACAAGGCGGAGACGTACAATGTAAGCATTTTGGTTTTTTGAATGAAGGACATGCATATGAATATGATTGAATGAAATGTATGCAAAAATAAAGTTTTAATGCATATGCAAATCTGTTTGGCATGATGAAATGATACGCAACACAAGAATCACGAAGTCAAGCGCAATCTGAACAATCAATTCTGCACAATCTAAATATCTGCATATAATTTTATGCCGATGCAAAAATATGATGTGTGTGAGAGAGAAAAAGGTATGAAGAGTCTTGGTTTCCTGCAAAAACCCAATATCCCTCCCACATGTGTGATCTAGACACAACAAGGTGGTCCCTAGAAAGGTCTCCCAAACCATAGAACTCAAGTGAAAACCCCCCGTTGTAGCGAATTCTCGCAAGACGTAAGTATTCTCAAGCAAATCATAATCTGGGACGTTGCTCTCGTGACAACCCAACACGCAAAACGCATGCATCACAACTATCCACATTCTATCCTATGTGTATTCTCAAGCCCGATGGTGGAGTTTATCTCTCCAATAATATCTATCCATCCCAACAACAACAGAATATAGCAGATATCCATAAAATGCAGCATATGAATATTTAAAGCATTAAAGAAAATGCAGTAAATAACATAAAGATAAAGCAAGTAAAGCATAAAGAATAAACACAAAAAAAACAAGAAAGCAATCAAAAATAGGCGAGACCCCAACTTGCAAGCGCAAGGACTCCCCAGCAAAGTCCCCAGCTGAAGTTAGTGGGATTATATCTGAGTGAATCACACACTCAAAGATACAACAAAGTTTCCACTGAACTTTATTTAGTCCCAAAGGACAGAGAAAATATCGATAAAACCCAAAGGGAAGAGAAATGGGTAAGGGGGTCGGTTATGCGAAAGGAAGGTACTAGCCCTCGTGCATCCGTTGTACTCGACGAGAACCATTTCGCTTACTTCTAGGCGAGGATGGTTTATCAATCTAAAGGATTCTAGCTAAAAAGAGAGAAGAGAGAAGAAAGAGAAAGAAAGAAACGAAGTGCTCACGGAGGATTGCGGCCCTCGTGCCTATGTACCCTCATAGTGCAATGAGGAAATCAGAGCTCCATAGTTCATGGAACCAGGAAAGAGAGAAAGTATGGAGGAAGGTGGCTCGCCAATATTTCACAATATTATGCCTACGTACCCTCATAATGCAATGAGGAAGTCAGAGCCTGCGTAGTTCGGGGAACTAGGACAGAGAAAGAAAAGGAAATTGAGACGATATCAAAACTAGGAGCGAAAGGAAGAAAGCAAGACCCAACTGGGGATGCAAGAGAAGTGGTGTCAAAACCAAGAGAGAAAGGCAAAGGAAAACTCTACTAAGGAACACAGAAGAGAAGTGAATATTCCACTAGGGAAGAAACAAAAGAAATGGTTTCGGAACCAAGAGAATAAAGGGACCAAAATCGAAGTAAAGGTAAGATCCACAGGGGACTCGGTGCATTAACTGGAAGACAATGGTTGACCGAAGAGAGATAAGGGTAAGACTCTGTGGAGAGAGAAAAAGGTTGGTGTCAACAGACGGACTGTGATGAACCAGAATAAGAGTACTGAACCAAAAGAAGGTGTTTGACTCTCTGGGAGACTCGATGTGCTAACTAATAAACAATGGTTAACCGAAAAGAGAAAGGAGTTGGCTTTAACTGATAGATGGTGATCAACCAAAAGGATGGGTGTGGAACCAAGCGAAGGTTGTGACCCAAAGGATGATAAACTGACTAAACAAACAACACTTGACCGAAGAAAAGGGTATTTGAACCATTTCACAAAGGACCCTTAATCATTTTCTCAATTTCTTCTTTGGAGTTTTATGAAATGGTGGAGCTTTGTATATATAGATTTTTTCTTTGGAGTTGCTAGGTTTGGAATATGCTTTGGAACTAGCTTTGGAACTAGCCTTGGAGTTAGTTGGACTCAACTCACTGAGTCGGAAGTTAACTCAGTTAGTTAGGTAGTTGACTCGGTAGCAATCCCAATGTAAGTTCAAATCAAAGGGTTTCATGCTTGCAAATGAAGTTACATGGTACTCTTTATCCAAATTGATGTATTGAAGTAAAAGTTTGAAGTGTTTAGAAAGGTCTTGAAATGTCTAGAGATGTCTAGAATGTTCCATACAATGCTAGAACCAAGTAGACCCCAAAATAGTAGCGAAAACATTGTTGTCATGAAAATGCAGCAGAATCTGCATTTTTTACAAGGTTTAATCGATTAACCCATTTGCATTGGAAAATGGTTAATCGATTAACCAGGCCAAAATTTGCCCAATTTGCTTGAGAAAAGGTGTTGTGGCCACGAGTCTGATTTTTGACCTTTTGCTTTGATGAATAGGCATAGAAACCCTTGTTTTTTTGCTTGTGTCGATGATATGATGACCTTGTGAGGATATGATTAATCGGGCTTGGAAAACTTGAATATTACTACAGTAAAAATCACAGAGAAAAGGTGTGAATGTGTATGCCAATGATACGAACGCATATGCCTATGCAAAAGGAAAATGGGGAGGTCAAATTTCGGGTTACAACAGTTATGCAGCGATGAAAATTCAGATTTGCAATTCGCTGAAAAACCAATATCAAAATAAGAAAACCACCTCTGAGCACTTGTCATAAAAGCATGTATGCATGAAAATGCATGATTGTATGCAAATGCCATGTTCAATTATTTCCAAGGATTCTACCTACTATGATTCATGTCTTAAGCACAAGATGGAACACTAGCAAGACAAGCTCATATCATCAATAGAAAATCAGAAAAATAGTAGTACAATGTGTTCATACAAATATGATATGATGCTATGAATGCAAAGACATGGGATCAAAGCTTCCGTATATTCTGGATAACTATTGTACTTATAACATGCTGAATATAATAGGTTCAAAAGTTCGCCTCTATAAGAAAACCTATAAGGATGAAGGTCAAGGTTTCCTGCAAAAAAATTCATCCCCTCTTACAAGTGGGTTTTAGTATTGAATAGAGGTTTCTAAAGGTCCTCAGCTTCTCAGGCTCTCAGGTCGAAAAGTGATAATGCTTTCACAATGACTTGTTTGGCATTACTACCCCTCAAGAAGGCCTCCACTGAAACTACCAAAAGGTCTCCAGAGCCATAAGTTCTCTATGAAGACACCATGTATACTACATAGGCATGCATGATAGAGGAACCCCTAAGAAAACCTCGTCTAGATGTGGATCTCGTTTCAAGTAAATGTAACATGTGCTACGCAAGTCAACATGACTATCCACTATACTCCTGTGGGTATACTCAAGCCTGGGTAGTGGGCTTATCACTTAGTAACAACCCAACCCAACAGCACAGTAATATCCATAATAAAGTGAATCACAAAACTAAAATGCCAAGAATGCAATGAGTAAGACAGTAAGGCATAAAGATAAACACCCAAAGAAAAGAAAACAAATAAGAGCTAGGACTTACTTGCTTAGGTGTCCCCAGCAGAGTTATCAGTTTTTGCTATGCAAAAAATAACATGGAGTTGCGATCGAACTTTATTTATCCCAACGAGGAAAGAAAAACATCGAGAAAACCTCAGAAGGGAATAAACATGGTTGCGCAACCAAATTCAGGTTCTGGAGTCGATTACACAAGGGGAAGGTGTTAGCACCCCTCACGTCCATTATACTCAAAGGGATCCACTATTGTTATTCTAATCACAGGGTCTGTATATTTAATGACTTACTTGCTAATGGAATGCCTAAGTGAATTAATTGGGAAAAAAGAAAAGTTTTTTATTATTGAGTTCGTTCGAGTATTGCAACCCAGTGCCTACGTATCCCAGAGGGAATCAGAACTTTGTAGTTCTTGTTAAAAAAATTTGATTTATTGTGTGTTTTTTATGGACGATACTAAATTCGCATACTAGAAGTTAGAGACACTGTCTGTTTGCGGTAGAACGAAAGTAGCATGCCCTTTCTGAATAGGTTTTAAAGGGAAAAGTCCGAAGGCAAAAGGTTTGAATTTGTTGAAGTGTTTTGTTAGGAGATATAAAAATTATTTAAGATACGTATTATACTAAAGTTTATGACAATGAGAGTGAGTATGTTGTATAAATGAGCCAAGTGTCTCATGTACAACATACCCTAAAAAGAGGTAAGGAAAACTCATGCTCATCCGTTCCCATGTACTTAAAACTCGTGACGTATTATACATATCGTATTTGTTAAGTATTTTTGAATTTTGATTAAGAAAATATTTTTTGTTTTTATGAGAAAAAGGATGGATAAAAGGGAATTTTTGTCCTAGTGTGATCATGCAGAATGATTCTAAGATTAGGATTGAAGGGAAACTATCCTAATTTTATCATGCCAAAGATTTAAAGACTTAAAGCTATGATATGTTTTAATTCAATTTAATCAAGAAAAACATAATTAAGTTGGACTAGAATCAATCCTAAGGTAGCATGCGAACAAGCAATCAAGATCATGGCAAAAATAATCAAGAAAAATAATTTATTTATATTTAGTTAGATGTTTAATTTAAATTTTTATTTTTATTAATTAATTTTATTTTTAATTTGTTTATTAATATTTTGTTTTTTTATAAAAAAACATAAGCATAATTTTTAATTATTTTTATTCTTCTCTTATTATAAAAAACATAAAAAAATTATTTTTAATTATTTTTATTTTTGTCTTATCATAAAAAACACAAAAACATGATTTTTAATTCCTTTGATTCTTGTCTTATCATAAAAAACACAAAAATAATTTTTAATTCCTTTTATTCTTGTCTTATCATAAAAAACACAAAAACGTGATTTTTAATTCCTTTTATTCTTGTCTTATTATAAATTAAAATAAAAATATTATGTTAATTGTTATTATCATTCTTGTCTATTTTCTAGTGTTATATATATGCATTAGAAAAAATAAGCAATCACACAATAAAAGAGGCAAAAAAAACCTCTGTTCCCTCGTTACTCTCTCTCTCTCTCTCTCTCTCTCACACACACACACACACACACACACACACACACACACACACACACACACACATTAAAACAAAATAAATAAATAAATAAATAAAAGAGAGATCATACTTCATCTTCACACAAGCTCATGGATAACAACAACAAAGTCGTTTTTCTTTCAAGCTCATAACAAATCCGTAAAGAACCACGAAAGTGTTTACGTAACAAACTAAAACATCCGCAATCATGCACACCTTCGGCACCGTTCAGCCTCTGCTTGTGTTAGCTATCTCTTATCCCTTTCGTTTTATGTTCATAATTTTTTTTATTTATTTTGTTTGTTTTACTTTTTAGAAATTTTTTAATTAATATGTTATATGTTTAGAAATCTTTTTTTTTCTTTTTTTATCAAAACAAAACTTTTTTTAAAAATAAAAAATGACAAAATGTAAAAAAAATATAACAAATATTTTATCTTAATGTTTGTGATTGATTTTCTCTTAGTTTATTTATAGAGATTTATGTGGGTTGTCTAATTTTATAATTTATTGTTTTGTTTGTGATTGTTTAATTATATTTATTGCTTTTGATTTTCATTAGCTAAAAAAAAGTAATTAATTGAGTAATTGATAAAATACAACAAAAAACATAAAATCAAAATTTTTTTAAAAGAACAAAAAATAATAAATACTCGATCCAACGGTGTGACACTTTTTCTCAAGTCAAAACCAACGAGCTCATTTTATTTTCGTGCTTATGCTTATTTCATTAATTGGGTTTACTTATAATCTTTTCATTTCATCCACATCCGACAAAATGTATCCTGTTCCCATTAAGTGTAATAATTTTATCGCTTTCATCTTGATTATATTTTAATATTTTATCCATCTCTCACTTACACGCTCAAACCATTTTCATACTAACTCTCAATTCAATATCGAGCTCTTTTTCAAAACACCTTTGTAAGTCGATTGTTTCTACGATCACCATTAACATCATGCACAAACTTGCACCTTTCCTTTGGTCGTGATTTCGTTTACTAGGAGCATCCTTAGGGGCTAGGAATCGACCTAACTTTTTCTCAAACTCTTGATCCAACGTCAAGTGGTTACTTCTCTCATAAGTCGATTGCCTTTTGCAATCACCATCATGCAAATTCAAACCTCGATCTTTTATCGAGTATTTTTTTAAAACAAATCTCTTTCTTTTCTCAAAAATACAAAAATATTTTAATCATATTTCTAATTTGTTTCAGAAACTGATCAGTGCATTTTGATGCACATTCCTCTATGCTTAGACTTAAGCATTTTTATAGTTTGGTTTGTTTATTTGTCTGTTTTATGATGTTTTTATAATTCAATTTATTTTAAACCTTATTTGATTTTCGTCTGGTATTTTCGACATAAGCAGCTTTCAATAAAAAAATTCATAACTGGAGTTACAGGAATCAGATTGAGGCGTTCTATCAGTTGCTGGAAAGCTAAGAAAAAGATATACAACTTTCATGTTGGATGAAGAATCTGATTCGGATTGCATGGGTCTCGAATAATTCGTTGAAGTTTCTAATTGTAGTAATTAAGTTGTTTCGGGTCATCTTTATTGGGCCTGGTTTATGTTTTCGATCCAGTTGAGTGTGTAATGCAAACCTTATTTTGTTTATAAGGTTTGCTTTCGTGCTACTATAGAGAAACCTTCTTATTATGAATTTTATATTGCTTTGTACGAATTTCATGGTGAACTAATCCCAAGGGGAAATCTGCCGGATTCGAATTCCGTAATTCTTTGAGGTTATTATAAATTTCAATTTAATTCAGTTCCTTTCCAATTTGTTCTATAATTTTTTTTTGCTTAATTCATTTCTTATAGAATAGATTGGATTTAATTTGGTTGATCTATGTTCCTTACTTTAATCGCATTTAACTTAGCTTTTTCGTTAATTTGCGCCATCTTTAACCGTCTGCTTAATTCGGCGAACCATTTGCTTAATTCAGTGATTAGGAATATAACTCGTGTAGTATTGTTGATGCTTGTTTGTTCAATATTGAAATCGAGTAGGGATTGGAACCTCTTAAGAAATTCGAATTATAATAACCGATGATAAGTTGGTAGTCGAACTGGTAGATTAACCTGTTTTAATCACTTATTTCAATAATCGCTTATTTACTCTATTTATTTTCTTAATCGAATTCTAAAACAAAACAACTCCCCTATATTTGTTTTCAATTGGTTAATTCATCATCAAGAGTCCTTGTGAATCGACATCTGAGTCATTGTCGCTTTACTATATTTTTTTTCTAATACTCGTTTTTTATCCGTGCGCGACAATAGATCAAATTGGTGTTATTGTCGTGGATTCTTATCGATTTATCCAATAGTTTAGTTTTAGGTATTGTTTGTCTTGATTTTCTATATTTTTTGTGTATTTTCTTGCGTTATCGCATCCGACCTAGTAAAAAAACCGGCTTTGGGGAAATCGCCTCCTTTTTAATTAATTTTTTTTACTGTTTTAATAGTTTTGAAAAAATCCAAAAAAAATTCCAATATTCTCATTTGACGTAATTAGATTAAATAGTTACTTCTTAAGGTACAAAAGACGTGTCCAAGATTTTTAATAAGGCATTCCGATGGGCCTCTGAACAAAGCAACAATGATAGTATTTAAATTTTGGAGGGCGTCTGCTGCAAGTGCTCCACAATCTTATAGTCACTTTTGCGAATCAACCTCATAAACTCTTCTACATCCTTGATCGATGTTTCTTTCTCTTTTGACTGGGAAGGTCCTCCTTCATTCATTTTGGCTTTGCCTTTAGCAATCCTTTCAGCCTCGATTTCAGGTGAAGTGAAGATTCTACCACTTCGGGTCATGCATCCCGCTTCAACAAGACTACCCACTGCCCCTGTTGGTTGGCTATCCACATTAATCTTTTCCCCGTTGCAAAAAGCTTCCAACCCATAGTTCCATGGAATGGCTTTCGTACTTTCATAAGGGACGGGTCCTGCTTTCGTTATCGTGATAGTTGGCCGCTTGGCGGGCGCTGATATCGTAATAGTCTTTCGTGGAATTGTAATTGTCGCGACCTCACCCTGCTTTTCAAGTATTACCTCACCAGGTTTTTCAACAGCAATGTGTAACACCCCCTTCTATACCCCAAATAAATGCATATAAAACAATTAAGCACATACAAGTTATCAGAGTAAAAAGGTTTTATAATAAGGTATAAAAGAAGAATGCCACAATTTCACCAATAAAACACTTTCACAATTTGCTCCATAAAATATGTAACATTTTCAATTTAAGCGGAAGATAAAATCATTTGATCGTTTTCAAAATATTAATCCATGTACACATAAGCTATCTAAATTAATATATCATATCAGTTAGATTTACAGAACCACATAAGCTGATACATCGCAATGTATCACAAAAGAATGACTATACTAGTCTAACTACCCGGTGTTACATATCAGAGCAGTAGACTCAAAAGAATGAAGACTATTCTTCACAAAAGGACTCCAGCATCCTAATCTGCAATGCCTCATAGAGCATTATAAAACAGCAGAAGGGTGAGAAATATAACCATAATAATCAAAGCATAAGATTACGTATATATAGGTATCATATAACACATATTCACATTTCTCACCACACTTCATTCTCACAATCATAATCATATCACATTCACATATATCAACATTGTGAATAACCACAAGCACATCCCTTCATGCTTGACTTCACAATCATTCACAAGCACATATGTACCACAACAATATTATGCAATGTGACTCAACATATTCAATGCAACTCAATGCTATGCGGTACCGACTCTCGTTATCTTTTCTCGGTTTTTACTTTAAACCGGGTCCACCCTTCTAGACCGATAACTCGTTATCATTTTTCGGTTTTTACCTTAAACCGGGTCCACCCTTCTAGACCGATAACATCCAAGCCCGTCCCCTAGGCTTCAAACCCACCCTTCTAGGTTTGGGACAAGCCACTAGTTTCCACGAAACTAACAGACATTGCCTCTTGACTGAATGATGCATGTACAACCAATCACAATAAATGCACTTAAGACCGTTCTCGCGTCTTAATCCCATACATTCGAATAATTCACCCCTTCGAGAATTTCATCATGATTGCACATACAACATATATCAAACATTTATCAATGTATTCATTTCACACATCATCATATTCAACAACAATGCACACATATCACATATGTTCCCATGCATTCACACAACAATCGCATACATATATGCACTCACAATTCATTAGACGATACACATACATTCCTCATTGTATTCCCATGTATCTCTAATTATCACAACAATCAAGGTATTCTCATTACAATACCAATCATACAATTATAAGTTATGCACACATATTCAAAATATTCTCATGCATACTCATTACATAATTGTATACACATCAAGCATTTGCAAATTCATTAAATAATACACACATAATCACTGATTATGTTCACATGTATTTTAACCGATTACAATTAATCCTTCATATCACAACTCTAGGATTCACGCCCGAAGGCTACCCACAGCACATGTTATCACAATAGATCATATCTATATTCATATCATAAGGTATCCACCTATATGGAACAACCAAACCATCTCCACATGATCAACACAGCAAAATAAAAATGCTGTCACATTCGCCTCCATTCGCCTGGCGAACCCTCGCAGCGAACCTTCGCTAGGCTTCGCCTGGCGAGACTTCCCAGCGAGCCCAAGTCAGTAGCTACTGACTTCATTCGCCACCATTCGCCAGCACCTTCGCTGGGCGAACCTTCGCTATTCCACTTCGCCTGGCGAACCCACCGGCGAAGTCTACTGGGACTTAAATATAATTATTCGCCAACATTCGCTAGGCTTCGCCTGGCGAAGCTTCGCCTTTGCTCGCCTAGCGAGAGCCAGCGAACCTGCGCAGAACAGAACCCTATTTTGTTCCTCCTTCACCAATCCATCATCAACCTTCTCTTACACACCCAAATCAGTACAAATAGCATCAATACATGTTACCCGACTATTCTACGGCGTTATTACTCAGTTCCAACCGATTAAATCATCAATCTACCGATTAATCCAACATTTGCCCTAATTGGAAAGTGATGAAAACTCTACCAAAACCCCAACCCAACATACATAACATCATACAATGATCAAATAGAAACATTTCTCACCCTTACCTCGATTAATCGGAGCTTTGATGTTGGTTCTTGATGATTTCCACTTTTCCTCTTCTTCTCTTCTCTTTCTCTCCTTTCTTCTTCTTTCCTCTTTCTTTCCAAATGTTTTCTATCTTTCTTTTCTTTTCTTTCTCTCTTATATATTTCCTTCATTTTCCTTCCTCTCCAATTCCTTCTTAATTTTCTATCCATACCAATTAATAAAAATTAATTCCAACATTAATAAAAACCCCACTAAATCAATTAATTACTACAATTAATTATTTAATGAAATTTGGGCTGTTACAACTCTCCCCCACTTTAGGAATTTTCGTCCTCGAAAATGTTACCTGATTCAAACAGTTCTGGATAAGACTCCTTCATCCGACTCTCAAGCTCCCAAGTAACATTTCCACCAGCCGATCCTCCCCACGCGACCTTCACTAAAGCGATCTCTTTACCTCGAAGCTGCTTCAATTTCCGATCCTCTATCCGCATAGGTGATGTCTCAACAGTCAGGTTATCTCTCACCTGCACATCATCTACTTGGACTACATGAGACGGATCCGCAATGTATTTCCTCAACTGAGATACATGGAATACGTCATGAAGATTAGCAAGCGACGGTGGTAAAGCCACACGATAGGCCACTTCCCCTATCCTTTGCAAAATCTGATAAGGACCAATGAAACGCGGCGACAACTTGCGCGACTTCAGTGCCCTACCAACACCTGTCATCGGAGTGACTCGAAGAAACACATGATCTCCCTCTTGAAATTCAAGTGCCTTCCTCCTCTTGTCATAATAACTCTTCTGACGACTTTGAGCAACTCTCATCTTCTCTTGAATCATCTTGATCTTATCAGTAGTCTGTTGAACTAACTCGGGTCCAACAACAGAACTTTCTCCGGACTCGAACCAACACAATGGTGTCCTACACCGTCTACCATACAACGCCTCAAATGGTGCCATACCAATACTCGAATGGAAACTGTTGTTGTAGGTAAACTCAATCAAAGGCAAGTAGCTATCCCAAGCTCCTCCTTTTTCCAATACACAAGCTCTCAAAATATCTTCAAGCGACTGAATCGTCCTCTCCGTCTGACCATCTGTCTGAGGATGATACGCTGAACTCAGACGCAACTTAGTACCCAAAGCACTTTGCAGGCTCTCCCAAAATCTCGAAGTAAACCGCGGATCTCTATCCGAAACAATACTTAACGGAATACCATGCAGACACACAATCCTCTCAATATACAACTTAGCCAACTTCTCCAAAGAGTAATCCATACGCATAGGGATAAAGTGAGCAGATTTAGTCAACCTATCCACGATAACCCAAATAGCCTCAAAATTACTCGGCGTCCTCGGCAAACCCGATACAAAATCAATGGAGATACTATCCCATTTCCACTCAGGAATAAACAACGGCTTCATCAAACCCGATGGCTTCTGATGCTCAACCTTTGACTTTTGGCAAGTCAAACAAGAATACACAAATTCCGCAATATCCTTCTTCATACTAGGCCACCAAAATACTTTCCTCAAATCCTGATACATCTTAGTAGCACCCGGATGAATACTCAATCCGCTACGATGTCCTTCCTCAAGGATACTCTTCTTAAGCTCAACCACATCTGGAACACAAACTCGATCCCGACATCTCATAATACCATTCTCATCAATCCTAAAATCACCACCTTGGCCTTGGTTGATTAAAGTCAACCGATCAACTAAGCTCAAATCTGATTTCTGTCCTTCTCGAATTTCATCCAAAATACCACTTGTCAGCTTTAACATACCCAACTTAAATCCAAAAGAAGTTCTCTCACATACCAAACTCAAATCTCGAAATTTCTCAACCAATTCTAACTCTTTCACCATCAATGCCGACATATGCAATGATTTCCGACTCAATGCATCCGCTACTACATTCGCTTTACCCGGATGGTAATTCAAGCCAAAATCAAAATCCTTCAAAAGTTCAAGCCATCTTCTTTGTCTCGCATTCAATTCCTTTTGATCAAAAAGATACCTCAAACTCTTGTGGTCACTAAACACTTCAAATCTTGCGCCAAATAAATAATGCCTCCAAAGTTTCAACACGAACACGACGGCGGCCAACTCTAAGTCATGCGTCGGATAATTCTTCTCATGCACTTTGAGTTGCCTCGAAGCATAAGCTATAACTTGGTTATTCTGCATCAACACACCTCCTAAACCCATCAAAGAAGCATCACAATACACAACGAATGGTTCTTCTGGATTTGGCAGGATCAAAACAGGAGATGTCGTCAACCTTCGCTTAAGTTCTTGAAAACTCGCTTCACACTTGGCGTCCCAGACAAAGGCTTGACCTTTCCTAGTCAACTGCGTCAACGGCAACGATAACTTAGCAAATCCTTCAATAAACTTCCGATAATAACCGGCTAAACCAAGAAAACTTCTGATCTCAAAAACTGACTTCGGAGTCTCCCATTGCGACACCGCCTCAACCTTCGACGGATCGACCGCAATACCATTACTCGAGATCACATGACCAAGGAAACTAACCTCCTCCAACCAAAACTCACACTTAGAAAGCTTCGCGAACAACTGCTTCTCTCTCAGCACAGATAACACCATCTTCAGATGCTCGGCATGCTCTCCTTCGCTCTTCGAATAAACCAAGATGTCGTCGATAAACACCACCACAAACTTATCCAAATAAGGATGGAAAATCCTATTCATGTACTCCATAAATACACCCGGTGCATTAGTCACACCAAATGGCATCACAAAATACTCATAGTGTCCATACCTCGTCGGAAAGGCCGTCTTCCGAATATCCTCAGCTTTCACACGGATCTGATGATACCCAGATCTCAAATCAATCTTGCTGAACACACTTGCACCAACCAACTGATCCATCAGATCATCAATCCTTGGAAGTGGATACTTATTCTTAATAGTCACCTTGTTCAACTGTCTGTAATCCACACAGAGCCTCATAGAACCCTCTTTCTTCTTAACCAACAACACCGGTGCACCCCACGGTGACACGCTCGGACGAATAAACCTCTTTTCAAGCAAATCCTCAAGTTGACTCTTCAACTCTTTTAACTCTGAGGCCGACATACGATATGGAGCCATCGATATCAGACTAGTTCCAGGAATCAAATCTATCGAAAACTCCACTTCTCGCTCCGGCGGTAAATCCTTTAACTCTTCAGGGAATACTTCCGGAAAATCTCTAACAATGGGCACAACATCAATCTCTTCACTTTCACTAGTCCTCAAGGTTGCCATAAGCATAAATACCTTAGCCCCATCTTGTACCGATTCCTTCACTTGCTTCCTCGTCATAAACAAATCCCTTTCAACATCCGAATCGGGAAAAATAACCGTTTTGTCAAAACAGTTAATATACACACGATTGAATTTTAACCAATTCATTCCAAGAATGACATCCAGTTGATCCAAATGAAGACACACTAAATCAATCCCAAAATCTCTACCGAAAATACTCAACGGGCAATTCAAGCAAACATACGGTGTAGCTACCGAACCCATAGCAGGAGTATCAATAACCATACCGCCACCAATCACAGACAACTCAAGATTCAACCTTCTAACACAATCCAAAGAAATAAAATAATGCGTAGCTCCGGTATCAATTATAGCGATCAAAGGTATACCATTAATAAAACACGTACCTCTGATCAATCGATCGTCGCTAGCAGTCTCAGATCCAGATAGAGCGAACACTTTCCCGCTCCCTTGATTCTTCTTCGGCTTATTGCACTTGGTACTAATGTGCCCTTGCTCATCACAACTGTAGCAAGTCACGCCCGCACCACTTCTGCATTCCAGAGCCTTGTGGCCTGGCTTGCCACACTTAAAACACGTCTTCTCAACACTTTTGCATTCAGGAGCACGATGTCCCTCTTCACCGCACCTATAACATCTCACCGGAGTAGAAACTCCCCCACTTGGCCTCTTGCCATAACCCATTCTCTGCTTCCCTTTGTCCGCAGGAGTCACATAAGGTTTTCCTCTGAATTGACCTTTTCCTTTCTTATCACTTAGGCTCTTATAGTGGCTAGACCTAGCCCTACTGTCTTCATCATAAATTCTGCTCTTGTTAACCAACTCAGAAAACCGCCTGATTTCCTGATATCCAATAGCTTGTCTAATCTCGGGTCTCAAACCGTTCACAAACTTGAGGCACTTAGACCTCTCAGCATTACCAGTATTATAGTGAGGACAAAATTTGATCAACTCCTCAAATTTCGCCGCATACTCAGCAACCGTCGAATTACTTTGCTTCAACTCAAGAAATTCGATCTCTTTCTTCCCCCGCACATCCTCTGGAAAATACTTCTCCAGAAAAGTTTCTCTAAACAAATCCCACGTAATCACAATATCATCTTCCTCAAATCTTTGGCGAGTATTACCCCACCAATCTTCAGCTTCTTCTTCGAGCATATGAGTCCCAAACTGCACCTTCTGTGCATCCGAGCAATTCATAACTCGAAAAATCTTTTCCACAGCTTTCAACCAAATTTGTGCCTTGTCCGGTTCATGAGTTCCCTTGAAGACCGGAGGGTTATTCTTTTGGAATTTCCCCAAAGCACGGAATCCATCATCAACATGATTCCCCACATTCACATTGGCCGGAGGATTCTGCCCAATTGCCCCCGCCAATCTCGTCAATGCCTCCGCAATCGCTTCGTCGTTCCTCCCTGCAACCATCTTACTAATTCCAACAACAGAACCACGTAAGAACAACCAATATTGATAATGCATCACACGCATATCAATAACACACAGGGAAAAACACTCTAACAACTTGGTCGGACGGACCGACCTGCTCTGATACCACTATTGTAACACCCCCTTCTATACCCCAAATAAATGCATATAAAACAATTAAGAACATACAAGTTATCAGAGTAAAAAGGTTTTATAATAAGGTATAAAAGAAGAATGCCACAATTTCACCAATAAAACACTTTCACAATTTGCTCCATAAAATATGTAACATTTTCAATTTAAGCGGAAGATAAAATCATTTGATCGTTTTCAAAATATTAATCCACGTACACATAAGCTATCTAAATTAATATATCATATCAGTTAGATTTACAGAACCACATAAGCTGATACATCGCAATGTATCACAAAAGAATGACTATACTAGTCTAACTACCCGGTGTTACATATCAGAGCAGTAGACTCAAAAGAATGAAGACTATTCTTCACAAAAGGACTCCAGCATCCTAATCTGCAATGCCTCATAGAGCATTATAAAACAGCAGAAGGGTGAGAAATATAACCATAATAATCAAAGCATAAGATTACGTATATATAGGTATCATATAACACATATTCACATTTCTCACCACACTTCATTCTCACAATCATAATCATATCACATTCACATATATCAACATTGTGAATAACCACAAGCACATCCCTTCATGCTTGACTTCACAATCATTCACAAGCACATATGTACCACAACAATATTATGCAATGTGACTCAACATATTCAATGCAACTCAATGCTATACGGTACCGACTCTCGTTATCTTTTCTCGGTTTTTACTTTAAACCGGGTCCACCCTTCTAGACCGATAACTCGTTATCATTTTTCGGTTTTTACCTTAAACCGGGTCCACCCTTCTAGACCGATAACATCCAAGCCCGTCCCCTAGGCTTCAAACCCACCCTTCTAGGTTTGGGACAAGCCACTAGTTTCCACGAAACTAACAGACATTGCCTCTTGACTGAATGATGCATGTACAACCAATCACAATAAATGCACTTAAGACCGTTCTCGCGTCTTAATCCCATACATTCGAATAATTCACCCCTTCGAGAATTTCATCATGATTGCACATACAACATATATCAAACATTTATCAATGTATTCATTTCACACATCATCATATTCAACAACAATGCACACATATCACATATGTTCCCATGCATTCACACAACAATCGCATACATATATGCACTCACAATTCATTAGACGATACACATACATTCCTCATTGTATTCCCATGTATCTCTAATTATCACAACAATCAAGGTATTCTCATTACAATACCAATCATACAATTATAAGTTATGCACACATATTTAAAATATTCTCATGCATACTCATTACATAATTGTATACACATCAAGCATTTGCAAATTCATTAAATAATACACACATAATCACTGATTATGTTCACATGTATTTTAACCGATTACAATTAATCCTTCATATCACAACTCTAGGATTCACGCCCGAAGGCTACCCACAGCACATGTTATCACAATAGATCATATCTATATTCATATCATAAGGTATCCACCTATATGGAACAACCAAACCATCTCCACATGATCAACACAGCAAAAGAAAAATGCTGTCACATTCGCCTCCATTCGCCTGGCGAACCCTCGCAGCGAACCTTCGCTAGGCTTCGCCTGGCGAGACTTCCCAGCGAGCCCAAGTCAGTAGCTACTGACTTCATTCGCCACCATTCGCCAGCACCTTCGCTGGGCGAACCTTCGCTATCCCACTTCGCCTGGCGAACCCACCAGCGAAGTCTACTGGGACTTAAATATAATTATTCGCCAACATTCGCTAGGCTTCGCCTGGCGAAGCTTCGCCTTTGCTCGCCTGGCGAGAGCCAGCGAACCTGCGCAGAACAGAACCCTATTTTGTTCCTCCTTCACCAATCCATCATCAACCTTCTCTTACACACCCAAATCAGTACAAATAGCATCAATACATGTTACCCGACTATTCTACGGCGTTATTACTCAGTTCCAACCGATTAAATCATCAATCTACCGATTAATCCAACATTTGCCCTAATTGGAAAGTGATGAAAACTCTACCAAAACCCCAACCCAACATACATAACATCATACAATGATCAAATAGAAACATTTCTCACCCTTACCTCGATTAATCGGAGCTTTGATGTTGGTTCTTGATGATTTCCACTTTTCCTCTTCTTCTCTTCTCTTTCTCTCCTTTCTTCTTCTTTCCTCTTTCTTTCCAAATGTTTTCTATCTTTCTTTTCTTTTCTTTCTCTCTTATATATTTCCTTCATTTTCCTTCCTCTCCAATTCCTTCTTAATTTTCTATCCATACCAATTAATAAAAATTAATTCCAACATTAATAAAAACCCCACTAAATCAATTAATTACTACAATTAATTATTTAATGAAATTTGGGCTGTTACACAGTGCAGTCAAACTGTAAAGTTCCCTCATCAATCATAGCCTGAATACCTCTCTTCAAATTAATACAACCCTCTGGTCGGGTCCAATAATCCAAACAGTACTCATCACATCCGGGGAAGACCCCTCCTTTCAACAATCTGCTTTTAACATAGCTTAAAGGCGTCTTCAAATCATCTACGTCCATAACCAAATCCAAATCTTCCTCTGTCAGAACAGCATTCACTCCATGATTCGGCATTGGTTTCTGTACAATGTTTGGACCATCCTGACTGAAGTTGATGACTTTACTATCAATCAAATCTTGGACTTTATGCTTAAAAGCATGACAACTCTCGATATCATGTCCGGGTGCCCCAGAATGAAATTCACACTGCTTACTAGTATCATACCCATAAGGAAGTGCTCCTATGGGTGGGTCCAATGTTCTCTTCTCAACCAGATTCAAACTCAACAGCGTCTGAAGCAGTTCTGCATACATTGACGGAGGTGTATCAAATACCCTCTTTGGCTTCCCATTCTGGATCCTTCTTTGAGCAGGATTCTGCCTTTGTTGTTGCTGTTGTTGTTATTGTGGTTGTTGTCGTTGTTGAGTGTTGCACCCTAAAATTTGCTCAACCTACTTCACTTGGTTTATGTTTCAATTACATTAGCATTTGCATACTGCATATAGCGCATTTCATCAATCATGGTGATTTTATCGGGATCACAGCCCTGCTGTCGCTTTTCGGGTATTTCAGACCAGTTCGGATAATCGGAGGTTATTTTGGGAAGTCGCGCGCTTCCTGGGTGTTTTCAGTTTATGCAGTGATTTTTGAGATTTTGGGTATCTGGTTATCGTTTTGCTTCGATCTGGTCTCGCGCTCTCTTTTATATTGATTATTTGCCTTTGTTTGCATTTTTAGAATTTAATAGCTTCTTGTAGATTTTAAATAGGCTTTGTAGATTTTTCTAAAATTTAAATAGATTTTCCTAATATTTTTAAATAGCTTTAAGTCATTTTTTTACCATTTTTAGGGTATAATAGATTTTAATAGGATATTAATAGGTTTTTTTATATTTTTAATAGCTTGAAATCTTTTTTAGAATTTTATAAATTGTTTTTAATAGATTTTTTAGAATATAATAGATTTTTAATAGATAATAAATAGATTTTAATTTTTGTTTTAATAGTTTTAAATCAATTTTATAGAATTTAATAGATTTTGATATTAAATAGCTTTTAAATGTTTTTAGAATAATATAGAATAATAATAGATTTTTCTTTAATATAGTAAATTTGTTAGATATAGATTTTAATATAGATATAGGAATTAATAGCTTTTTTAATAATAGATATTAGTAGAGTTTAGTAGTTAATCTTTCTTTTAGATTTAATTAGGGTTTAAACTAGTTTAATTTTCAGTTTAGCTTAATGATAGTTTTAAGTCTATAAGCAGTTTTTTAATGGAGTTTAATTCAGGTTTAACCAATTCATTATTCATGTTAATTCAGATTTTGTTGGGTTTTGTTATTCATTTCGTGGGCCCAGAGTGGGTTGGGAGGCCCAATTCATCTTTTTTGTCCATTTTTCAGGTCCAAAGTGCCAGCACACTATATATGCAGAGTCCCACGTGTAATTCACTAGAAAAGCCACGTTTTGCATTCACACACTGCCACGCTTCACACTCACTTCACTTTCCCTCTCTCTGCCACGCCTCTCACCACGTGGCACACATGCAGACCACCCTCTCTCCAACTCATCGCCACTTGTCTCCGTCTCCTCTCATCGGAACCCTCACAGGTTGCATGGCCGGCGACCATGCAACCACCGTCCCTAACCTATTCCGGCCACCCTAACCTACTCCGGCCGCCGCACATTTCACCGGAAAGCTGGAAAACTCAGAAATTGCTTCTCATATCCTTGATCTTCATCTTCTCCGGTCCCAAATTCATCCAATATTCATCAAGTTCATCAAAGTTCTTCCAGAATCGCCAGAAAACGTCCAACCGCGTTCATCAAACTCAAGAAGCTTCATCCAAATTTCCAGAATCGTTCATCATACTTCAAGAACCTTCAATCGCGTTCATCGTCATCCCAGAAACACTCAAGAACCTCATCCCAGATTCAAGATTCTTCCCCAGATTCATCAGTTTCGCCACATCCAGATCAAGAAACTTCTTCACCATCTTCGTTTTCAGACGATCTCCATCATGATTTCGCTAGAAGACTCATCTGATTCGTTTTCCAGAAACTACCAAAGATTCATCCACGACTGTCAACTAACTCATTCGTCCAGATCTCATCAAACCTCCAACAACCTTCGTCAAGCAATTTTTCCAGAAACCTTCAATAAAACTCAGAATCTTCGAAGCGCTCGAACATCAAGATCCATCTAAGATCTTCGTCAAGAACACGAACCACGAGTTCTTCAAGAACTTCCTCTGAGATTGTCAAACCGTGGATCATCTTACGTCAAGGGCATGGTTGTTGTTACTTCATTGGTGATTGCAAGATTCATAAAGTTTTTTTGTTTTGAGATGTGAATGATGAGGTTGAGTGAGGGTGAGTAATTTTGAGAGATAGAGGTTGAATCAGAGAGAAGGTTTCAGGGAGGACGAAGGAGGAAACGGCGCAAAGGCCATGAACAGTGCAGAGAAAGGGATCTAGGGTTTGAGAAGGGGGAGAAGAGATGGACCATGTTGGATTTGGGCTTCTGAGGCCCAATTGTGATTCAGACCCGTACACACCCCTCATTTTTTTGCCATACACCCGTTTTCGCCATGGATTGGGCTGGGCTTTTTTGTTATCAATACTCCCGTTCTCACTTCCTGCACCCCCCCCCCTTTTCTCCATTTGTTTGCTGAAGGATTCTGTTGGGCTGGGCCCTCAGTGCTTTGTTTTTGTTTTTTCTGTTAGCACTCCCCCCTTGTACTGCTGCACCCCCCTTTCCCTTATGTTTTCTTTTATATTTTCTTTTATATGGTTTTATTGTTTTATTATAGAATGAGGGAAAATAAATAAAAAAAGAAATATTGGAAGATATATGAAAAAAATAGAGAAAAAATATAGGAAAATATATTGAAAAAGGAAAAAGAAATAGAGAAAAGAAAGGAGAAAAGAATATTGAGAAAAAATAGAAAAAGAAAGAAATGAAGAAAAACAAGAAAATAGAAGTATGAAAATAGTAAAAAATATTAGTGTAGATTTAATATTTTTTAGAGTACATTTTTCATGGAGTTTATTTTAGGGATAATTTTAGAAGTCCACTTGTTAGGGGACTATTTTCCATTTGATTTTTCAGGATAGGATAGGATAGTATTTCATAGGGGTTTATTTTTCAATCTTCAATCATTGTAACCATTTTTTTTCCAGAATATTAATAAAACGAGATTTGAGCTGTGGTCCCGAAAGTAGCCGAACTACAGCTGCTCTGATTCCTCGTATCAGACGAGGATATGTAGGCATAGGATGCGATATCCTAGCGAGCACACTAACAACTAATTCTTTTGTTCTCTCGCTGCTGTGCGATCGAGACTTTCCCGCTGACGACTGATGTTACCCTTTTCTCTTGCCCGAGTGCATTTGAGACCAGACCGTAGTTTTTCCCATAGGTTCCCGGACCTTTGAAACCAGATTAATTTCTCACTGCTGTGTGAGGACACCCAGTCTAGCCGTAGTTAGCCTGAACTACGTAAGCTCTGATCTTCCATGCAGTACGGAAGTACGTAGGCACAAGACGCGAAGTCTTGGTGAGCCAATTTCCCTGTAGTTTCCCGAACTACGTTGACTCTGACTTTCTCTCTTGAGAATACGTAGGCATAGAGTGCGACGCTCTATCAAGCCAATTCCCTTCCGTTTAGATTTAGCAGCCGTAGATAGATTGTTTTGCATCCTTTAGACAACCCAAGCAAGCGTGGATCCCGTCGAGTACGACGGACGTGAGGGGTGCTAATACCTTCCCCTTGCGTAACCGACTCCCGAATCCAGGTTTTGGTTGCGATGACCATTCCTTTCCCCGTTTTGCGGTAGGTTTACCTCGAGCGTTTCCTTTCCCTCCCTGTGGGATAAATAACGCACGGTGGCGACTCTTCTGTTCAGCCGGCGCCAATTTTCGCAGTAGCGACAGCTGGCGACTCTGCTGGGGATCCAACGTCCCCTGGCTGCTAAGGACTGCGATAGTCCTTATGCATGTGGGATCCAACGTCCCCTAAGAGAGTCAATCCTAGCGCTTGTTTGCTTGTCTTTTGGGTGTTTATTTTTCATCGCTTTTATCTGTTGCCGTTGTGCTGGGGAGGGTGATATTCTGAGTGATAGCCGGACCTGGGCTGCTTGAGTGTGCATTTAGACATAGTTGCGGAGAAGTAGTAGACGAACCTGTCTGCTGGGCAGGCACAGTTCCCTATGAAAATCTGCGCTCAGACGAGGTTCTCTCCGAGGTGCTTCTCTAAGATCCTGAGGATCATAGGGGAGTCCAGACGTGAGGATTGTCGACTCTGGGGACCGATCAATTGGAAGTCAGCTAAGTGAGGCCTCTTCATGAGATGACAATGCCACTCCTTCTGGGAATCGTATCATTCCTCATGAAAGTCTGTGACGCTGACGACTGCATAGGATGCCGTATCTTAGGTCCATACCCGTGAGTGGGGGGGTTTTTTCTTTTTGCGAAACCTTGACTTCCATACTACCAGCTATCCCGACGTTCTCTTTTAGAGAGAACGTACTTCGTCAGCAGTGCAGTGGCACTCAGTTTGTTGTGTGGGGGCTGTGATCCCGTTGATTGCTGCATCTTGCATATCATGTGCATAACAGTGTTGCATCATATTGCATAGCATTTCTCCAGCTAGCCAGAGTTCTGATCCAGCCTTTGTGCCCTGAATGTGAGTACCCGGAGTTTGGATTGAGCAACTGTGGATTGTCAGAAGAAGACCAAGGGGTTGGAGCAGAGCAGATTTGAGAATCAAGCAGTGTAGTCAGTTACAGGTAATTGGTGGCTATGTCTGAAGGCAATCTCCAGTCCCCTAATACCTTGACGGGGTTCACTATGACGTCCAAACCTCTGTAGGGTTCCATGGAAGACTTCCCGCAAACGAACAACGTTACTGCAGACCAAGTTATACAGCCTACTGTTGAGAACCAAGATTGACATGAGCAGTTTGTTGGCCGGAATGAGCATCCTCCTCCTGTTAACAATCAAGGTGTTGGTTTCCCTGTGATGAATTACCGAAGAGATATTCCAATAGCCAGGACCGTAGATCCAAGAGCTCCTGAGACGGATAGAAAACTCCTAGCGTTGGAAGAAGGGATGAAAGCTTTGAAGGTGAAAGATGCTGTTAACCTGAATGCTGCAGACATGTGTTTGTTTCCTGACCTGGTGTTGCCTTACAAGTTCAAAGTGCCGGAAGTTGAAAAGTACACGGGAGATAGCTGCCGAAGCAGCATTTGCTGATGTTCTGTCGAAGAATGACTTCGTTTGTGCGAGATGACAAATTGATGATCCATTGCTTTCAGTATAGTCTGACTGGGGGCATCTTTGAGGTGGTATGTGCAGTTAGAGAGTAATCAGATCCAATCATGGGCGGATTTAGCCGATGCTTTCCTGAAGCAGTATGACTACAATCTTGATGAGGCTCCTAGTCGCATGCAGTTGCAAGGATTGTCTCAAGAGAACGATGAACCTTTCAGGAAGTATGTCCAGAGATGGAGAGAATTTGCCGCCAGAGTGAAGCCGCCGCTCCTAGACCGAAAGTTAATGAGCATGTTTGTACACTCCCTGGAGAGCCCGTACCTTGAAAGAATGCTTGGAGTTACTTCAAACGATCAAGCCGGTGAAACTGAATATCCTTGTGACTATCAGAATGAAGAAGGAGTTGTGATCAATGCAGTCATGCCAAAGGTTGAATATCCCCGAAGCGAATCAGTGAATTTTGTTGGTTCTTCGTCTTCTAAGCGGTCAGTATCTTCTGTGTCTTGTTATTCTGGACAGACAATCGTGCCTAGGGCATCCCATCAGGAGTCTTATGCCGCTTCCCTTGCAAATCAGCGAACTCGTGGCCGAGGTTATCACAATCAGCGTCAGAATCAGAATCAACCTCGCAACAATTTGGAACGAAGGAAAGCTCCTTCTCACCCAGTGCCTATGCCGTATAGCCAGCTGCTACCATCTTTGATCCAGAGTTCTTTAGTGGAACCTAAAGCTCTCAAGTTTGTGCCAGAACCTTACCCTCCTGGGTACAATCCCCAAGTTCAATGTGGTTACCATGGTGGCTCTCCAGGGCATGCAACTGAAGATTGTAAAGCGTTTCAGGCGAAGGTACAGCAGTTGATCGACCAAGGGTGCATTTCCTTTCCAGAAGGAGTTTTGTTTGTTCATGCCAACCTCAGCTGTCTAAGCTCGTAGATTCAGAGGGTCCTTTTCAAGAAGCCAGTGGTCCAGACAGGAGGGCACCCTCAGCATTGGCAGTCCTCGGACTTTTATATCATTTGCATTTGTAGTTTCTTTTCTGTTAGTTACTACTTGCTGGTAAACATTGTATGTTTCGAATGGTGATATTAATATGGTGACTGTGCATTTTTCTGAATTAATCATGTCGCTGTCTCTCATTTACTGCATTGCACTGACACTTGCATTTTATTCACTCCACTTTATCACTGTGACTAGCAAAGACTGGAGGGGGGATGACGAAACTAAACTCATAACCGATGATCGTATGCTTTCAGATAAAACCTTGCCGATGACGTACAAGGCATTGTTTCAAATCCCCAAACACTGGAGATATAAGGAGTTAGTCCCTCGTTAACCATTTCGAGCCAGGAAGTAGAAGTTTTTTTCGGACTTTTAAACCCTCACATCTTAACCCGGGGCAGGGTAGTTGTCAGTTAGCTTGACCGAGCATTCAAGTCTTACAGAGGAGTGTTATCTTTCGAGGACCAATCAGTCTATACCTCTCAAGAGGTCGCACATTGCCAACCACAATGGTTAAACCTCACCAATCAGGAGTAAGGCAGTTACAATCCTTTCGAAGAAACCAAGACAATCAGTGTCACACGACTTTGTTCCAAGAAAAAAAGAGAGGAGAAAAAAGAAAGCCCGCTAAGTAAAAAGAAAAAGAAAAAGATGGAAGGCTAATACTTAGGCAAAAATTAGGGAATCCCGCTGGACTTCAAAAGAAATCGAAAAGAACTCAAAGGGAGTCAGTCCAGGCAAAAGTTAGGGAATCAAAAGAACGAAAAGAAAGGATATAAAAAGAGAAATCCTCGAACAAGGACAAAGTCGTGTGTACAGACACCGAAAACGAAAAAGGAGTAACTGCCACTCCGAAAACCTTGTGAGTTTTCCTTAGCCATGGTCCTTACCATTCAACATACCTCTCGAAGAGGCGAGCGCTCGAGCCAAGTTAATTGAACTTTAGGATCGGAGATCATCACGTAGAAGGGGTGGGTACAAAACATAATTTGAGCCAAATATCCTTTGTTTCACGAACCGTGAACCCGACCACGATACAACCCTTAAAAGACCTAATTGAGGCAAGGTTTATTCTGAAGGCGCATTACGGTAAGGTGGAGTAACCTAACTCCCTCTTGATTTGCTAGTCATATCCTTGTTGTATTTTTCACTGATCACATAAGCACTACGTTTGAACTTTGGTTCATTCGTCACTCACAATCATGACACGTAAATGAGTGACAACACATTTTTTCAAAATCTGCATGAACACTGCATTAAAATTACCATTCGGGACTGAACAATTTTACTTGCAGGTTAGTGTCGCTACTGCGAAAATCGGCGCCGGCTGACAGAAGAGTCGCCACCGTGTGTTATTTATCCCAACGGAGGGAAAGGAAACGCTCGAAGTAAACCTCGCTAAAAACGGGAAAGGTATGGTCATCGTAACCAAAACCTGGGTTCGGGAGTCGGTTACGCAAGGGGAAGGTATTAGCACCCCTTACGTCCATCGTACTCGATGGGATCCACGCTTGCTTGGGTTGTACGGATTACATTTCTATCTAAACTAAAGGGTGAGGTCTGAAAAGGAAAAGAAAAGATGACTCGGCAAAGCATCGCACTTTATGCCTACGTATTCCCGTCTGGAACGAGAAATCAGAGTCAGCGTAGTTCGCCTAACTACGGGAAAAGGGGGGGAGGTTGCTCGCTAGGATATCGCATCCTATGCCTACGTACTTCCACACTACATGGAAGATCAGAGCAAACGTAGTTTGGGCCACGCACGACACAAGCTGTTCAAGTGTCTTTTATGAAAAATCTCACCTTAACCAAGGGTTTTCTTATTGCAAAAAGGTTGATGTTTGTTCAAATCTTTTGACGGAAGAAATGAATTAATCTCTGTTATAACCTTTATTAGTGTTTTTCTGTTGTTTTGAGGAAGAAGAGATGACACTCTAAAAATCCTAGGGTTGAAAAGGGAAAAAAATCTACACTAATGTTATCATGCATGGGTTAATACCTAATGTCTATTATGCTCCTCTCTCGCGCAGAGAGAAACAGAGATCCTAAGGGAATAGACGGAAACAGAAACAACAGATATATACAATAAAGCAGTAAAATGCATGGATGCAACAGTACAAGCGAGGCAAGGGAGTCCCACTCAACCTCGAACCTATAAAACAATAGGCAAAAGTGAACAGGATTCACTTTCAACCCAACAAGTTAAACAGCAAACATACCAATCCGGGAAATTCACACAATACATCAAAAATTAAACAGCAAAAGCTAAACAGCAAAGCAGTCTTCATCAGCATCTGCAACCATCTTCAGGCTTCAAGCAGGCATCAGTCTTTTATCTTCAGTCTCTCAATGGCTTTTCTTCAAGTCCTACTCTTCAAGCTGAGGAATCAATCACAAGAATGAACTGGGTGTTAAGCAATTAGTTGACCACCAAGGGTGGCAAACATACTGCTATCAACACAACGAATATTTCTCTCAAGAGTTCTATCCCTTAGACATTAGCACCAAGCCTTCCAAAGGAAGGGGGTGAGTGTCTCAGAGAGACTCTGCATCACAAATAAGAATGGAGGCAGTCAAGACCTTCCATGTTTGAGAATCAAGTTGGCTACTCTAGAGCTCTGCCTAACTCCTATGTCCTACAAACTTCAGCAGCCACCAGCAAGAGATACTCCTCATTAGCTCTGGAAATTGGTCTTCATTCTCTGATCTTCAACTGGGCTTCATCATCACAGGTCTCCAGCTCCCCCCAAATCCCAAACAAACCCAATACCCCACACAGACAAAAATATAACCCTAAAGAGGGCACACCACACAATTAATCAAATATAAGCAATACACTAATAGCAGTAGGGGAATCTTAATATTTTCTAAGGGATCTATCCTATACCCATAACCCCTATAGTCCCATACCCCCAAAATCAAATTAAAATTCCTAAAAGAATTAATCTATTTCATCTACGCTCACTTAAAACCCTAATTTTGATCACACTAATCACACTTAACCAAATCACCTAAAAATTAATCCTAAAATTGTGAATTAAATTTTATGTACAAGTTGAAGTCCTATACTAATCACTCTAAAAAGAATGAACCCTAAATCTAATGGGACCTATGAGAACTAAAATCAACAAATTCAAGTATCAAACTAAATCCATTAAAATGCTATTTACAAGAAAAATACACAAAAAATAGTAAAACAAAATAAAATGCTAATTTTATTATTTGGTATTTTTCTAGACATAATTATGGACCTATAGCAAAAAGAACCAATTAAAACTAAGCTATTTCCAATTTTATATGATTTTTTAAAGGCATTAAAAATATTAAAGGAATTAAAATAACCAAATAGAAATAAAAGGGGAGGGGGGGTCTGAACAGCAAGTTCGCTCAGTTAAAAATCATATGGGCTGAGAAAAGGTGGGGTGCAGTTAGCATGTGGCGCAGGCCCAATGTCTATTTCAGAAAAAATAAGAACAAGGAGATGCGCGCAGGGGTGTAGTGAGTAACAATCTCATGCGTATTTGGTTTGGGCTTCAAATAAGGGGGGTGGGATTAAGAATCAGACTAAGCCCAAGGTGAATCACTAATTGAAACGGTGCGTTGCACCTTTTAAATTCTCCCTCCAATTTTTTAAACAAATCTGAGCCATTAGATGAGATGAAATAGTCAAATTTCCAGGGTAATCTAAGGGTTCTACGTTCATCTTCTTCCTTGGTCAGCTAGGGTTTCAGAAAATCACTCTCATGCACGATACTTCCACCTCCTCTATCTCCCTCACCTCTCAACCAAATTCCACGATCCAAAGAGCAAACATGAACTACGTTTCTCCCTCTACACAGCCATGGTATCATCTCTTCCTAACTCTCAACCTAAACTGAAACACGATGGATGGAAGTTCTGGGCACACTTGTTTTCACCTGACATGCATGGTAATCATCCTTGCTGAAACTATGCTAGTTTGTTCTACATCTTATGGTGATCATTCTAAACTAAAGAACTAAGATTGTAGTACACTAATACACGAGTTCTTGATCCTAAAACAGAAATGGCCATGGAACCAAACCTCAAGAACGACCCTCAAACTATTCATGATTCATCCCTAAGAGTCTCTAATCACATTTATCCTAACCACATGTTCTAATATTGAATAATTAAGGCGATTCGAAGAGAAATGCATACCTTGCAAGTGATGATGACTATGGTGGTTCCCCTTCAATTCAATCCTTGATGCTGGCCTCGAGTGATCTTCAATGGATGCTAGTCCTTCTGTTCGCACTGGTTCTTGCTCAAACTTCTTGAATCACCCTAGCCACTCCTTCATGCAACTTGGAGTGAAGCTTTGGATCTCATGAACCAGCCACGAATTCCTCTCACTCTTGTTTGCCAATTGCTCTATGATGATGATGGAAGATGATGGAAACAAGAACTATGATGATTGATGAAGTTTTAATGGAGTTTGAGATCAAAATGCAATTTGGAGTGATGTAATCAAACTATGGTATGCAAGCACTATGAATCACCAACCCCTGCATGGATCCACTCTAGGGCATATATAGATGTCAAAAGAAACCTCTAGAAGTTTTGAGAACCTTCCAAGAAGTTTCTAGAACTTCTCATGCAATGAGATTTTCAACTTTTCTATTTTTAGTAAATCCCATGAGATCTCATGATAACCATGCAATTCTCCTTAAAATCCCCTTATATGAGATGGTAAAATGAAAACAAGGCATTTCAAGTCATTTTAAGGCTTTGGCAAGCTTTTCCTTTTGGTACCTTAAAATGCAAGAATCAAATTTACAAAGGAAGTCCAATTTTTAAGCCTAAACTCAAAAATGTGGCTAAACCATTGTTTTCAAAATTTTGATTCCAATCAAAATCATCTATCATATGCCCCATTTTGGATTTGTAGATCCTTCAAACCAAAATTTCATTTCAACTTTTTTAACTTATAAGCCATTTTCAAGTCATTGGCACCACTTTTAAAATTCCATGCTCTAAGCTTTTCCAAACTTTCACACCTTCTTTTCTAGCCTTAAAATCCCATTTTGAACAATTTTGATGTTGTGAAGTTTTTCATTTGAAGCTCCCTTGTATGAGTTTTAGGCATAGGCTAAGAATGACCTGTAATCCTCAAATGACCAAAATACCCTTTGCTTGCCAAGACCATAAGTAGAGTTCCACAAATCATATGAAGGAATACCATACCATTCTAGAAATCTAAGACAACAAGGAACAATTATCATGTTGGCCAGAAATCCATTTGAAGTACCCTTGAAAGTCAAAAGTTGCTTGGAATACAGACAATTTTCACAGACAAATTTCAGTGCCCTCAGATGACTTGTAACTTGCAAGAGCCATAACTTGAGTTCTACAAATCATCTTGATGACTTCCACCAATCAAATTAAAGCTATGAAGATACTCTACAAGTTTCATGTGGACCAAGAATTCATATGAAGCTTGCATCTTGAGTTACACTGCTTTGAAGTTTGACCTAAATCAGGGGATTTTACACTGAAACCCTAATTTAGTAACTCCAATTCTCCTTGACTCCTCTGGATTTTTCTTTATCACAACATCATGTCCATATCCATATAGCAAATAATGAATCCCACATTCTTCAAATGAGCCTTGATGCCCTTCAAAACACTTCTTTGACCTAGAGTTGACCCAGTGTTGACCCTAGTTGACTGACTTCAACTGAGGCTCTTGCAATCATTCAAATGACTTGGTTCTCCTCAAAAATGATTCTCTAGACTCTTCATAACATCCATACACACCTCATACTATTGGCTCATAGCTCACATTTCCTCTGATGATCCCCAACTAGCCTCAAGATAAGAGAGAATTCACTGATCAACCTGGCAGCTCTTCAAAGCTCAAATTCTCCTCTGATGACCTGAGTAGTCTTGACTATGAATGAAACCCTTGGATATACCTCTTGAGATAAGAATAGCACTTGATTCCCTGATTAAGATAGCTTGCTCATGATATGCAATGCAGATGAATACACTATGCACATGATGACAATGCAAATGACTATGCAATTGAAACATAAACCTAGGTTAGAAAGGTTGGGCAAATTTTGGAGTGCAACAGCTGCCCCTATTCAAGCGACTTGGACCCGACTGGATGAAGAGCGCGCAGCTTTCAGACATTCGAGGTACGAGACGGTTGAATACGAAAGAACCCGGAAATTTGCCAACCGCAAAAATAAATTGCGAAACGACTACTGCTTGAGAAAAACCCTGGGAACTGGCTTCTGTCGTCACGGCAACAACTAGCCATCCATCTGTCAAATAATCTGATGTTGTCCGCAGACCACTCCATTCCGAAGAAATGAGCATACACCACAAGAAATTGTTGATATCACTTATCAACCTCTATTGATCTCACTTATCAACCTCTGTTGATTTCACTTATCAACCTCTGTTGATCTCACTTATCAACCGAGAACACGCTAACCAGCAGGAGAATATTGACTTCACTGATCAATCTTTCGTATCCTGAAGAAACGAGCGAACGCTTACCCAAACGAGACAATGTTCGAAGACACGAACAACCAACTCCGTGGGGAAATGAGAAACTTAACCAAGTAACTCTGAGGACAATTCTGACGACGGCCGTCAAACACCTGCTGGGAGAATTAGGAACTTAACCAAGCACCCTTATTGCCAAATACGAGGAATTTAACCAAACAACTCCTGTAGCAAGCTCCCTGCTGGGGACAATGAGGGACTTAACCAAGCAACTCACTAACGTAACACCCTGCTGGAGCACCTAACTCTGTTGGGGAATTGCGGGTAACCACCCGAAAATCTGCATTATGCTATTTCTACGGCACTCTGAGAAAGGACTCGGCTGGGGAGAAAGAGAAATGCTCGACCAAGCAACTCTTCTAGGGGGAACATGACATGACGAACACGATCACTGCATGCCCGGCGCAACCCTCTGTAATAAGATGAACACGATCACTGCGTATTCTACACCAAAATCCTCTTGACAGGAGAAAACACGATCACTGCGCGTCCTGGCGTTGCAAACAAAATCACATAATGGGACAAACACGACCACTGCGTGTTGCGCTACCACCAAAATCACATCGACCACAAATCCAACCGGATGAGACAAACACGATCACTGCATGCCAGACGAAATAAATCCACATAGAAGAGGCGAACACGTTCACTGCGTACCTCAACCACCCATATGATGAACACGATCACTGTGTGTGCTGTAATAGGACAAACACGATCACCGCGTGTATTGACCAATGATACCGACAAGATGAACACGATCACTGCGTGTCAATCTATAACCACTGTATAACGGACGAATACGATCACTGCGCATATTGACCAACAAGACCACCTGACATGGTAAACACGATCACTGCGTGTCCTGCCCAATAAACCCCGAGACGAAACCAACACGATCACTGCGTGTCTTACAAAACAATCTTCTTAGATCGGGACGAACACGATCACTGCGCCATTCGACCATAGATATACATAACAAGATCAACACGATCACTGCGTGTCCTATAACATGAACCCCATAGAGGGTACAAGTGCGATCGCTGCGTACTTGGGCCACAAATCAACATCTTAAAATTAACACGATCACTGCGTGCCTTACAACATGAACCCCTTAGATGGTACAAATACGATCACTGCGTGCTTTGACCATAAAACAACATCTTCCTGAATCACGACTTCTCTTATCGGCAGGGAACAACACATCAGAAACCGAAGAGGTAACCACCTGGCTTATGTTTCAAAAATGCGCGTTTGATAATGACATAATGCTTCCACACTGCATGGAAATGCCAAAAATGCAAATGCTCATGATGCATGCTTATGCAAAGAGTTACTTCAGCAAAATAAATGCCGAAGACACACTGGATCCGCCGGGGATGACCGGAATACTACCGATACGCTTCCAACAAAATAAATGTTGGGAAGATGATTTAACTCCGTTGGGGATAACCATCCTGCTAGGAAAGTAGCTCACGAACTCAAAACTCCAAAATCTGCTGAGGACGATCCTCCTGACGAGGAGGAGCGACTTGCTGGGTAAAGAAAGGACAATCGTGCTCGGGAAAACTCCTTTCAGCAGCTCCAACCACCTGATCATACTCTGTGGGGAACCTCTCCTGCCATCACTGAGCTGGGGAACTCATCCCGCTATCACTGAGCTGGGGATTGAACTACACATTCTGATTTGCACTGCACAAGAACTCTCTGGGGAAGTTAATCACATTTGTCTTGACCTTCGCTGAGGAGGACTCTGCTCTGCTTGATAGGCCAATTTTGAACTACTGAAGATACATTGATCTTTTCCTTTGGCGCAATCTCAACTCTCCTGGGGAGATAACATTCAGTTTTGCCTGGGGCGACTTCACTGGGGAAGACACAACATACGATCTCTGGAGAGGGTACTAGCCTGCCATGGACTCTGGCGGGGAACTTTGCGAGCTTTTGAATACCTGCAGAAGTTAACAAGCAAACACAAGGCAATCTATGCAAACAGAAACATCTTGGTAATCACCCACGACAACCATTCAGGTAATTTTTGGTTTTAACAATCATAGGCCGAGGCCTGCCTGGTTACACGCATGTAAGCTTATCAAAAACATCGGCGCTTTTTGCAAACAAAACTGTAAAATATTAAAACCAAAGTCACACACTACCCTGAATAAACACTTTATTGATAACAGCCTGAGACTAGGCAAAATTTGTACATAGGATGCAACTCCTGAAAAGAGGTAGTTACGCACAAACAAAATGCAGAAGTATACAAATATACAGAATAAAATTTGTACACATGTCGGCAACGTGTTACAGACGAACACCATGAACCGATCCTCCTATGACTCGTCGGACTCCGACGCTTTCCCGATTCCTGTCTTCGGAAGAAACTGCTTTGGATAATTGACCCCCGGATGCTCCCAAACCGCTAAACAATCAAACTTGGACCGCAGTCATTTGCTTCTTAAATCCCTAACTTTTGCGTGAATCGCCTTTTGCGGGTTTTCGATTCACCGGGATACCCCTTTTTGCCGAAGCCGCCCAGTGTAGGTTTTCGACTTCGCGAGTGTACACTTTTTCATTTTATCCCTAACTTTTGCCCGAACCTTTTTATTCTGTTTTTTGGTTCGCCAGGATGCCCCATTTTTGCCTGGACTCTCTTTTTACTGTCCAGCGGGTCAATTTTAAGCAAAGTATTTTTTAACTGCGTCCGAGTTCACAGGGGACGAAAAGTCTTCACCATCCATGGTGGATAACAATAAGGCTCCTCCGGAGAAGACCTTTCTCACGATGTATGGACCTTCGTAGTTGGGAGTCCATTTGCCCCTGTGATCCGATTGCGGTGGGAGAATCTTCTTCAGCACAAGATCACCCGTCTGAAAGCTTCGAGGTCGAATCTTCTTGTCGAATGCTTTCTTCATCCGGCTCTGATACAGCCTACCGTGTGCAATGGACGCCAATCTCTTCTCATCTATCAAACTCAGCTGATTCAATCTACTTCTCACCCATTCTGCCTCTTCCAGCTTAACATCAAGCAAAACCCTCAAAGATGGTACCTCAACCTCCAATGGCAGGACAACCTCCATGCCATATACCAGTGAGAAGGGTGTGGCCCCGGTTGATGTACGCACTCTAGTACGATAACCGTGCAAAGCGAATGGCAGCATCTCATGCCAATCCTTATACGTTACCACCATCTTCTGAACAATTTTCTTTATGTTCTTGTTGGCCGCTTCAACAGCGCCATTCATCTTGGGTCTGTAGGGAGATGAATTATGATGCTCGATCTTGAAATCCCGACACAAGTCTTTCATCATCTTGTTGTTCAAATTCGAACCATTATCAGTAATGATTCACTCAGGAATACCGTATCTGCAGATTATATCCTTCTTGATAAATCTGGCCACTACTTGCTTCGTCACATTGGCGTAAGATGCTGCTTCCACCCACTTGGTGAAGTAATCTATCGCGACCAGAATGAAGCGATGCCCATTAGAAGCAGTAGGCTCAATCTTGCCAATCATATCGATTCCCCACATGGAGAAAGGCCATGGAGATGCCATAACGTTCAGTGGACTGGGCGACACATGGATCTTATCAGCATAGATCTGGCACTTGTGACACCGCTTGGCAAATTTGAAACAGTCAGTTTCCATCGTCAACCAATAATACCCTGCTCGCAACAACTTTCGAGTCATAGCATGCCCACCTGCATGTGTACCAAAAGTTCCTTCATGGACTTCTTCCATGAGCAAGTTGGCTTCCTTCTCGTCCACACACCGGAGGAGTACCAAATCGTGGTTCCTTCTATACAAAACGCCGTCGGGATTCAGATAGAAGTTGCCTGCTAATCTCCTTAGAGTTTTCTGATCACGACTGGATGCCCCAGCCGGATATTCCTTATTCTTCAGGAAATTCTGTATGTCGAAATACCAAGGTTTACCGTCAGATGCCTCATCAATTGCAAACACAAAGGCCGGCCTATCAAGGCGAGAGATGACAATGCTGGGAGCCTCATTCCAGCGGTTGACTTTATACATCGAGGACAACGTTGCAAGGGCGTCCGCCATTTGATTCTCAGCTCGAGGTACATGGTGGAACTCCACCCTATCAAAGAAAGGTAGCAACCTTCTCGCATAATTCATGTACGGTATCAGATTAGGTTGGCGCGTCTCCCACTCTCCCTTAATCTGATTCACAACCAATGCTGAATCCCCATATACATCCAGATTCTTAATCCTCATATCGATAGCCTCCTCTAACCCCATAATGCAGGCTTCATACTCGGCTTCATTATTCGTCACTGAAAAAGTCAATCTGGCTGTGAACGGGATGTGCGACCCGTGGGGAGTGGTAATGATTGCCCCGATCCCGCTGCCGTACGAATTGACAGCTCCATCAAAAATCAACTGCCACTGGGAACTCCGCTCAGGTCCTTCACCAGGCAACGACTCATCACAATCTTTAGCTTTCAAGTACATTATGTCCTCATCAGGAAACTCAAACTTCATAGGCTGATAATCCTCAATCGGCTGCTCGGCGAGATATTCGGACAGAACACTTCTCTTAATGGCCTTCTGGGAAACATACTGGATATCGTATTCTGTCAATACCATCTGCCATCTAGCAATCCTTCCAGAGAGCGCTTGCTTTTCAAACACATACTTAATCGGGTCCATCCTCGATATCAGCATGGTTGTATGATTCAGCATGTACTGTCTTAGACGTTTGGCAGGCCACGCCAATGCACAACACGTCTTTTCGAGCATAGAGTATCGAGATTCACAGTCCGTGAACTTTTTACTCAAGTAGTAAATTGCATGCTCTTTCCGCCCTGTCTCGTCATGTTGACCGAGAACACAACCCATACTGTTCTCCAGAACCGTCAGGTACATAATCAGTGGTCGTCCTGCTATTGGGGGTATTAACACCGGAGGTTCCTGCAAGTATTCTTTTATCTTTTCAAATGCCCTTTGGCAATTGTCGTTCTAGACCACCGCTTGATCTTTCTTTAACAGCTTGAATAATGGTTCACACGTGGTCGTTAGGTGAGAGATGAACCTAGCAATGTAGTTCAACCTTCCTAAGAACCCACGGACTTCTTTTTCTGTTCTCGGTGCTGGCATTTCTTGTATTGCTTTTATTTTTGCAGGATCGACCTCGATTCCTTTCTTGCTCACAATGAACCCCAGTAGCTTCCCGGATCTCGCTCCGAAGGTACATTTATTTGGATTCAGCCTCAGCCTGAATTTCCTCAGCCTGAATTTCCTCAGCCTCTTGAACAACTTCAACAGATTAACCAGATGTTCTTCCTCTGTTTGAGACTTAGCAATCATGTCATCGACATACACCTCAATCTCTTTGTGCATCATGTCGTGAAAAAGCGTTGTCATAGCCCGCTGATACGTTGCCCCAACATTTTTCAAACCGAAAGGCATCACTTTATAACAGAAGGTCCCCCATGGGGTGATAAAGGTCGTTTTTTCCATATCCTCCGGAGCCATTTTAATCTGGTTGTACCCTGAAAATCCATCCATGAAGGAGAATACCGAAAATTGAGCCGTGTTGTCAACTAACACGTCAATATGCGGCAGCGGGAAATCATCCTTCGGGCTCGCTTTGTTTAAATCCCTATAATCAACACACATCCGAACCTTGCCATCTTTCTTTGGCACATGCACGATATTAGCGACCCAAGTGGGATAAGTGGTAACAGCCAGGAACCCAGCATCCCATTGCTTATGCACCTCTTCCTTTATCTTTACAGCCATATCAGGACGAGTCCTTCGGAGTTTCTGCTTCACAGGCGGGCAATCTTCTTTCAACGGCAAACGATGAACAACCATATCAGTGTCCAAACCCGGCATGTCCTCGTAGGACCAAGCAAATATATCACTGTATTCACGCAGCATCTCAATAAGCTCCTGCTTAATGTCCTCTTGCAACGCAGCCCCTATACGGATATTCCTGACGCATTCTTCAGACCCCAAATTGACAATATCAATCTCTTCCTGGTGAGGCAGAATGACTCTCTCCTCTTGCTTCAACAACCGACTAAGCTCTTCTGGTAAGTCACTATCCTCCACAATCTCCTCCTCAACCTGGAAGATCGGATGCTCGAAGTCTAAACGAGTCATAGGAAGTTTTTGGTCGGTGTCATCTGAAAATTCATGAATCCTGCGAGGGAAACAGTTAAGTGCTTCAAAAATGATGTACAAGCAAAATGCATAACCACGCTGCCATTTTATTGAAAAATAAAAACAGAAAGAAAAGGATCACAACATTTGAATGTAAAAAACACCGTCATTTATTGATCATGCAAACATACAAGTAAACAGTTAGGCCCTAAGACAAGATCATCGATGCCCCGGGCAAGGCATGTGATTATACAATGATTGAAAAAAAAACAATGCATTACTGTTTGGTGACTTGGATGACGTCCTGGATGGACCAGTTGCATAGGCTTTGCCCTGGCGTGCTGGGTCGAATCCATGAGTCCATGTCGCAATCGCTATCCACCTCATCCGTATCAGACACGGCATTGATCCTTTCAAAGCTAACCCCTCCGGGTGTGAACACGACAGGTCCCTTGTACTTAGGCGCACTGTGCGAGGAAGATGGATGGTACCCCAAGCCATACTTGTCTTGTTTTACCGGAATGTCCAGAACCTGCCCCCACTTTTGAGTCTCTCCTGCCTGAACCAGCGCCTTGGCTTCTTTATACGAGGAGACGGCCACCTCTAGTCCTTCACTCTTTACCGGAGCTTCCTCTTTAACTTTCACTTCCTCGAACGCTTGACATAACGTTTCATGAATCTCTCCATCTACCTCCACGTACTTGAAAGAAGATAAATGGCTGACTAGGATGTCCTCTTCGCCACACACCGTCACAATACTCCCCTCAACCATATATTTCAACTTCTGATGGAGCGTCGAAGTTACTTCCCCAGCGGCGTGAATCCAGGGTCTCCCAATTAAACAGCTATATGCGGGCTGTATGTCCATGATGTAAAACACTGTATCAAACACCTCCGGACCTACCTGAATAGGTAACGTTATCGACCCGAATACTGACCTCCTGGTTCCGTCAAAAGCCCTTACTACCAAATCACTAGGTGTGCACAACAACCCACGGGTATCTAACTTCAACAGAGCTTTCTTTTGTAACACATTCAACGAGGACCCAGTGTCTACCAGCACATGGGATAAAACAGTGCCCCGACATTCGATAGAGATGTGCAAAGCATTATTGTGATCGCGCCCTCGAGGTGTTAAGTCAAAATCTGTGAATCCCAGTCCATGCCCAGCGTTGACATGTGCCATAACTCCCTCCGGTTGATTAACTGAAATCTCTTGCGGCACGAAGGATGTCTCAAGTACCTTCAACAGGGCGTTTCTATGCGCCTCAGAGCACAACAACAGCGATAATATGGAGATCTTTGACGGGGTCTGCTACAGGTGATCTACAATCTTGTAATCACTTTTGCGGATTAACCTCATGAATTCTTCCACATCTTTGGTTATCGGCTCTTTCTCTTTACCCCCTGAAGATTCCCCTTCAACAACCTTGTTCTTACCTTTGGCGAGCCTCTCTGCTTCGACCTCAGGTGAAGTGAAAATTCTCCCACTCCAGGTTATGCCACCTGCTCCCACTATGTTATCAACGAATCCTGCTGGCGGATCATTCAAGTCAATCTTTTCCCCATTGCAATACGCCTCAGCACTGTAGCACCACGGGACTGCCTTTGTGCTTTCAAAAGGGACTGGCTTAGCGTTGGTAATAGTAATGGTCGGCCTTTTTGATGATGCCAAAATCATCACCGATTTGAACGGAATGGTGATCGTAGCAATCTCCCTACGCTCTTTTTCAGATTCTGTCTCAACAGACTTCTCTTGCCCCACAGTCTTGTCAAACTGCAAAGTTCCTTCATCAATCAAACTTTGAACTCCCCTCTTCAGCTTCTCACAGCCCTCAGGTTGGATCAAACAGTCAACACATTCGTTACTGCAACCGGGATAGACGCCTCCGCTCAACAGGCGCTGCTTCACGAAACTCAAAGGGGTTTTCAGCTTGCTCACTTCTGAAACTAAGTTCCACTCATCATTTGACATGATTGCATTGGCCCCGGCTCCACCATGCTTGGGCATTGGCTGCTGCGTGATATTGGGGCCTTCCTTCCTGAAGTTGATGGCCGTACTATCAAGCAAGTCCTGCACTTTATGCTTGAAAGCCAAGCAATTCTCAATATTGTGCCCCGGCGCCCCCGAATGGAAGTCACAGTCCTCATTAACATCATATCCGGCCGGAAGCTGGCCAGTTGGTGGTGCTAAGGTCCTCTTCTCGACTAGCTGCAATTTCAACAAGGTCTGAAGGAGTTCTGCATATGACACTGGCGGTACCTCGAACACTCTCCTTGGTCGGGGGTTCTGAAATCTACGCTGATTATTAGGCTGCTGCTGAGCCTGCTGCGGTGGTTGTTGTCTCTGCTGCTGAGAAGGCCCTGGAATGGTTACACTTGCGACTTGCGCCTGCTGACGCCAGTTCTGACCTTTATTCTTTCGTCGAGCACCGAATACAGCATTGGCGTCACCTTGCCGTTTACCACCGAACGTCTTCTTATTACCTCCTGCGGAACTGGACTCACCTGCTTGAATTTTACCAATCTTCACCCTGTTTTCAATTCGCTCCCCCATCAAAATCAGCTCAGAGAAAGTACTCATCGAAAAGTTGAGCAGACGGTCGTAGTACATTCCAGAGAAAGTTCCTATGAACATATCCATCATTTCGCGTTCCACCATTGGAGGGTGCACCCTAGCAGCCAGATCTCGCCATCTCTGGGCGTATTCTTTAAAGCTCTCACTAGACTTCTGAGACATGCTTTGCAGCTGAACTCGGTTAGGGGCGAGATCGCTATTATATTGATAATGTCGAACAAAAGCCTCTGCCAGCTCTTTCCAACTCCTGATCTAAGTAGGTTCCAAGCTCATGTACCACTCCAGCGATGGCCCTGACAGGCTATCCTGGAAGAAGTGCATTAGCATCTTCTCATCCTCAGAATACGCAGACATACGCCTGTAAAATGCGCGCACATGCACCCTAGGGCATGTATCCCCTTTGTATTTATCGAACGACGGTGCTTTGAATTTCAGCGGGACCCTCAACCCTGGGACCAACCCCATATTTGACATATCCAACCCAAGAGCATTCTGGTTGGCCAACCCGTTCACCTTCTCTTCTAGCAACCTCATCCGATGGTTGTCACCCCTGGCTCTTTCATAGCCTTCATTCTGACCAGAGAACACATCCTCCTGGCGATCCTCCCAGCGAGGCACTGCCTCGTATCCAACATAATCTGCATCGCGACCCGGACCTGTTTGAACGTACCTGGGGTCATACCTCAGATTACCCATCTCTTGAGTGTTGTATACGCCAGCTCCATATCCAAGATTCCCATAGCCACCAAACCCAGCCTTGGCGCCAGCCATGCTGCCATACCCCATATTCACACCGTTGAAGCCCTGGTTACCATTAATACCGTTCATTCCGACATTCTCAACACCCCCACTGAAACCCTGGTTGACGTTGCCCACAAATACCCCAGCAGTATCTGTATTGACATTCATATTACCGGTGTTCCCACCTCCACCTACAGGACCAGTTTCTCCAACATTCAAACCGGTTACGGGACCAGCGTCAGCACCTTGACGATTCTCAACTTGGGGAGAAGCAGCAATGTTTTCACCCTGCGGTGTCCCGTTGTTTTCAGCCCGCGCGACTATCGGTTGGACCAGATTCTGCAGCTGCTCTTGCCCTTTGGCGATAGTCTCCATGGTTTGCATGAGCAGGGCCATCCTGTCACGCATCTCTTGCATTTCACTCTGCACGTTGTCCATGATCTTCTTCTGATTGATTCTTGTAGAGTAACGGTGGACCCGCTTTTCTGCAATCCTGAAAATACCTGCTTCAAAGATGCAAGAGATAAGATACCTGGATCACAAACCTGTAATGCAAATATGATTACGTATGCAAAATGCAATGTGTGTCTGTGCATTAGGGATTATTATGCCCCGATTCTAGTGTGAGTGCCAGTGCAGTGACAGTGCTAGCAATACAGTGATTGGAGCCGAATCATAGAAAACCTCGTATATTGAAGAGAAAACCAAGAATACAATATCACCGAGGGTATACAGTAAGATGGCATGACCTCAACCAACAATCCTGGTGATGGTCAGCGCTAATGCAAATAAAGCATACAAATACATGAAATGATCAAGCACCCCCATGATCCCGGTACTCCTCTATCAACTTCTTGGTCTCTGGATGATCTGGTCGGGTAAGCAGACCTTCGACAAGCTGGTTTCTTCTCTTGAGAACACGTCGCGCGTCACCAGCGGTTTCCTCCCCTGCTCCATCTCCGAAGCGATCTTCTAGCTTCCGCTTCTGAGACACTGCTTCGTTCCTGCCTTCAATGGCTTTGTTCAATGCCTTCTGGAGACTGTATCTGGTCATCACTTCTTCTTCGCACTTCTCAATGCTAGCCTTCAACTGCTTCTCGAGGTCAGAAATTTGCTGCTTCAACTTGTCTTCCCTCTTCTTGTTATTGGTCAGCGTCGCATTCCAAGTCTTATTGCAAGAGGAGATCTCTCGGTGAGCGGCGTCAAGTGCTTTCTTTTTGGCCTCTAGCATGTCGTGGGAGCTTCTGAACTCTTGACCCAGACGTTCGCGCTTTTTCTTCTCTTCAGTCAATTCAGCGCCTAGCCTGTTCACTAGTTCGATCTGCTGTTGGGAAGAACGGACGACCTTATTCTTCTCACTCCTCATCTGAGCTAGCTCCTTCTCTAACTCTTCATTAATCTTCAGCAAGGCTTCCTTTTCCTTCACAACCTGCTCGTAGACCTCCCTTGTGACAGTGGTTGGCTCTTCTACCGGAATGTGAACGGGGACCGGAGCAGCTGGAAATGGCATCAATATCTGTCTGGCTCTCTCCTGAATCCAAACTTTGTAGGGTGCATACGCCTGGCAATCGTTCTTCCCCAACAGTGGCTTCCCTTTCCTGTTAATACGCGTCCAGGCGTGCCGAAGCTTGGCTAGCAAATCTCCGCTCAAATCGCCTGTGAAGTACAGAGATTCCTGTACTTCATCCTCCTGAGGTGGGCTCTTCAGCGCATATCCAAACTGACGGACGAACAGAGATGGGTTATAGTTAATGCACCCTTTTCTCCCTATCAGCGGAACATTAGGATACCCAGCACAACTGCAAATAAGCTCGGACCCCAGCAGGTCTCGATCGAACCACTCAATATCTATAGAAGACAACCTTATCATACGCTCTGGCCAGTCAGATGTTGTCGCATCATCCACAAAAGGTCCCTTCGAAGGAAGATGGCTCTTGAACCACATGGATAGCAAAGGCACGCAACAAGAGACATTCTTGCCTCTCCTGTTCTCATTCCTGTAGTGCATTGAATGGCAAAAGTCCCCGATCAGTGTTGGCACCGGGTTACCAGCAGCAAATAGATGAAATGCATCCATGTCCACGAAGTTTGGGAAGTTAGGAAACAACACGATCCCATAAATGCATAGAGCCAGAATAGCGTTAAAGACCGCCCAACACCCATTCTTGGCGTACTCTTGAGCCTTACCAACCAGAAACTGGAGAGAAAAACCCGGAACTCCTCGCCAAGAAGTTATCAACAACTCAGAAGCGTTCATATGCAAGGCTTTGGCCAAATCCTCCAACTTAGGTTCAACGACAGAGTGAATAAAGGGAACTGCATTCTGCACTGGCAGCTCAGTAAACTCCACATACTCCTCCATGGTAGGTCCCAAAATGAAGTCTGCAAATGTGAAACATCTCAAAGCCGGGTCATAGAACTGCATCAGCGTGTACAACCCGTTCAACTCATCATCAGTGGATCTGCGAACCAAACTCAACAGCCGTCCATAACTCTGCCTGAAGCTTCTACGGACATCATCATCTGCCAGAGAAATCAGACCCAGGAGTGGAGTAATATCAGGAACAGGTAGCTTGTAGGCAACTATCATCCTCAAACCAGCCATGATCAATACTCATAAGTCTAGACACTAGAACCGGGGGATACGCAAATGCACCTGCAGCACAGACACACGTTAATGGGATGCAATGATAATGAGTATGCAAAACAATGCAATGCGAGCAACATGCAACGGGGACCAAGTGCTATAGCTGAGAAGCCTGGACCATATCAAGAGTCTCAGATAGACCCTCCAATACTCATCAATCCCTGGTCTCAGATAGACCTAATACAAAGCTCCAACATCGGTCTCTGATAGACCCATAATATAACCCCAACTGGTCTCTGACAAACCTCAAACCATAACTCGGACTGGTCTCTGATAGACCTCACAAATATCCATAAATATCCAGGATCTCTGATCAAGAAATAACCGGTATCTGAAGGTCTAGTCACCTGCATAACCCCAAGCCCTCTCACAGGTGGATGTCCTAGTAACTGACAAAGGTATGGCATCCTATGCGGTCGTCGGCGTCACAGACTTTCAGGGTTGATGATACGATTCCCAGAAGGAGTGGCATCATCAAATCCTGAAGAGGCCTCACTTAGCCAACTTCCAAATGATCGGTCCCTAGAGTCGACAATCCAACTAACCAGCAACCCGAGCCACCCAAAGGGCAGGACAGGAGGCCAACCAGAAGAACCTCGTCTGAGTGTAGATTTCGCGGGACACTAGGACATGCAAAGCACATGCGCACCCACTAATCTCTACTCTAAATCTAGGTGCACTCAAGCCCAGGTCCGGCTTATCTCTCAATCATAGAACACCCGTCACACCCCACAATACAACAATAATAATAATAAAATGCTGAAATGTAAATACAGAAATGTAAATCCATACAAATTCCTCGACGGGCAAACAAGCGCTAGGATTGACTCTCTAAAGGGACGTTGGATCCCAAATGCATAAGAACTATCGCAGTCCTTAGCAGCCAGGGGACGTTGGATTCCCCAGCAGAGTCGCCAGCTGTCGCTACTGCGAAAATCGGCGCCGGCTGACAGAAGAGTCGCCACCGTGCGTTATTTATCCCAACGGAGGGAAAGGAAACGCTCGAAGTAAACCTCGCCAAAAACGGGAAAGGTATGGTCATCGCAACCAAAACCTGGGTTCGGGAGTCGGTTACGCAAGGGGAAGGTATTAGCACACCTTACGTCCATCGTACTCGATGGGATCCACGCTTGCTTGGGTTGTACGGATTACATTTCTATCTAAACTAAAGGGTGAGGTCTGAAAAGGAAAAGAAAAGATGACTCGGCAAAACATCGCACTTTATGCCTACGTATTCCCGTCTGGAACGAGAAATCAGAGTCAGCGTAGTTCGCCTAACTACGGGAAAAGGGGGGGGGGGGAGGTTGCTCGCTAGGATATCGCATCCTATGCCTACGTACTTCCACACTGCATGGAAGATCAGAGCAAACGTAGTTCGGGCCACGCACGACACAAGCTGTTCAAGTGTCTTTTATGAAAAATCTCACCTTAACCAAGGGTTTTCTTATTGCAAAAAGGTTGATGTTTGTTCAAATCTTTTGACGGAAGAAATGAATTAATCTCTGTTATAACCTTTATTAGTGTTTTTCTGTTGTTTTGAGGAAGAAGAGATGACACTCTAAAAATCTTAGGGTTGAAAAGGGAAAAAAATCTACACTAATGTTATCATGCATGGGTTAATACCTAATGTCTATCATGCTCCTCTCTCGTGCAGAGAGAAACAGAGATCCTAAGGGAATAGACGGAAACAGAAACAACAAATATATACAATAAAGCAGTAAAATGCATGGATGCAACAGTACAAGCGAGGCAAGGGAGTCCCACTCAACCTCGAACCTAGAAAACAATAGGCAAAAGTGAACAGGATTCACTTTCAACCCAACAAGTTAAACAGCAAACAATACAATCCGGGAAATTCACACAATACATCAAAAATTAAACAGCAAAAGCTAAACAGCAAAGCAGTCTTCATCAGCATCTGCAACCATCTTCAGGCTTCAAGCAGGCATCAGTCTTTTATCTTCAGTCTCTCAATGGCTTTTCTTCAAGCCCTACTCTCCAAGCTGAGGAATCAATCACAAGAATGAACTGGGTGTTAAGCAATTAGTTGACCACCAAGGGTGGCAAACATACTGCTATCAACACAACGAATATTTCTCTCAAGAGTTCTATCCCTTAGACATTAGCACCAAGCCTTCCAAAGGAAGGGGGTGAGTGTCTCAGAGAGACTCTGCATCACAGAGAAGAATGGAGGCAGTCAAGACCTTCCATGTTTGAGAATCAAGTTGGCTACTCTAGAGCTCTGCCTAACTCCTATGTCCTACAAACTTCAGCAGCCACCAGCAAGAGATACTCCTCATTAGCTCTGGAAATTGGTCTTCATTCTCTGATCTTCAACTGGGCTTCATCATCACAGGTCTCCAGCTCCCCCCAAATCCCAAACAAACCCAATACCCCACACAGACAAAAAGATAACCCTAAAGAGGGCACACCACACAATTAATCAAATATAAGCAATACACTAATAGCAGTAGGGGAATCTTAATATTTTCTAAGGGATCTATCCTATACCCATAACCCCTATAGTCCCATACCCCCAAAATCAAATTAAAATTCCTAAAAGAATTAATCTATTTCACCTACGCTCACTTAAAACCCTAATTTTGATCACACTAATCACACTTAACCAAATCACCTAAAAATTAATCCTAAAACTGTGAATTAAATTTTATGTACAAGTTGAAGTCCTATACTAATCACTCTAAAAAGAATGAACCCTAAATCTAATGGTACCTATGAGAACTAAAATCAACAAATTCAAGTATCAAACTAAATCCATTAAAATGCTATTTACAAGAAAAATACACAAAAAATAGTAAAACAAAATAAAATGCTAATTTTATTATTTGGTATTTTTCTAGACAGAATTATGGACCTATAGCAAAAAGAACCAATTAAAACTAACCTATTTCCAATTTTATATGATTTTTTAAAGGCATTAAAAATATTAAAGGAATTAAAATAACCAAATAGAAATAAAAGGGGAGGGGGGTCTGAACAGCAAGTTCGCTCAGTTAAAAATCATATGGGCTGAGAAAAGGTGGGGTGCAGTTAGCATGTGGCGCAGGCCCAATGTCTATTTCAGAAAAAATAAGAACAAGGAGATGCGCGCAGGGGTGTAGTGAGTAACAATCTCATGCGTATTTGGTTTGGGCTTCAAATAAGGGGGGTGGGATTAAGAATCAGACTAAGCCCAAGGTGAATCACTAATTGAAACGGTGCGTTGCACCTTTTAAATTCTCCCTCCAATTTTTTAAACAAATCTGAGCCATTAGATGAGATGAAATAGTCAAATTTCCAGGGTAATCTAAGGGTTCTACGTTCATCTTCTTCCTTGGTCAGCTAGGGTTTCAGAAAATCACTCTCATGCACGATACTTCCACCTCCTCTATCTCCCTCACCTCTCAACCAAATTCCACGATCCAAAGAGCAAACATGAACTACGTTTCTCCCTCTACACAGCCATGGTATCATCTCTTCCTAACTCTCAACCTAAACTGAAACACGATGGATGGAAGTTCTGGGCACACTTGTTTTCACCTGACATGCATGGTAATCATCCTTGCTGAAACTATGCTAGTTTGTTCTACATCTTATGGTGATCATTCTAAACTAAAAAACTAAGATTGTAGTACACTAATACACGAGTTCTTGATCCTAAAACAGAAATGGCCATGGAACCAAACCTCAAGAACGGCCCTCAAACTATTCATGATTCATCCCTAAGAGTCTCTAATCACATTTATCCTAACCACATGTTCTAATATTGAATAATTAAGGCGATTCGAAGAGAAATGCATACCTTGCAAGTGATGATGACTATGGTGGTTCCCCTTCAATTCAAGCCTTGATGCTTGCCTCGAGTGATCTTCAATGGATGCTAGTCCTTCTGTTCGCACTGGTTCTTGCTCAAACTTCTTGAATCACCCTAGCCACTCCTTCATGCAACTTGGAGTGAAGCTTTGGATCTCATGAACCAACCACGAATTCCTCTCACTCTTGTTTGCCAATTGCTCTATGATGATGATGGAAGATGATGGAAACAAGAACTATGATGATTGATGAAGTTTTAATGGAGTTTGAGATCAAAATGCAATTTGGAGTGATGTAATCAAACTATGGTATGCAAGCACTATGAATCACCAACCCCTGCATGGATCCACTCTAGGGCATATATAGATGTCAAAAGAAACCTCTAGAAGTTTTGAGAACCTTCCAAGAAGTTTCTAGAACTTCTCATGCAATGAGATTTTCAACTTTTCTATTTTTAGTAAATCCCATGAGATCTCATGATAACCATGCAATTCTCCTTAAAATCCCCTTATATGAGATGGTAAAATTAAAACAAGGCATTTCAAGTCATTTTAAGGCTTTGGCAAGCTTTTCCTTTTGGTACCTTAAAATGCAAGAATCAAATTTACAAAGGAAGTCCAATTTTTAAGCCTAAACTCAAAAATGTGGCTAAACCATTGTTTTCAAAATGCTGATTACAATCAAAATCATCTATCATATGCCCCATTTTGGATTTGTAGATCCTTCAAACCAAAATTTCATTTCAACTTTTTTAACTTATAAGCCATTTTCAAGTCATTGGCACCACTTTTAAAATTCCATGCTCTAAGATTTTCCAAACTTTCACACCTTCTTTTCTAGCCTTAAAATCCCATTTTGAACAATTTTGATGTTGTGAAGTTTTTCATTTGAAGCTCCCTTGTATGAGTTTTAGGCATAGGCTAAGAATGACCTGTAATCCTCAAATGACCAAAATACCCTTTGCTTGCCAAGACCATAAGTAGAGTTCCACAAATCATATGAAGGCATACCATACCATTCTAGAAATCTAAGACAATAAGGAACAATTATAATGTTGGCCAGAAATCCATTTGAAGTACCCTTGAAAGTCAAAAGTTGCTTGGAATACAGACAATTTTCACAGACAAATTTCAGTGCCCTCAGATGACTTGTAACTTGCAAGAGCCATAACTTGAGTTCTACAAATCATCTTGATGACTTCCACCACTCAAATTAAAGCTATGAAGATACTCTACAAGTTTCATGTGGACCAAGAATTCATATGAAGCTTGCATCTTGAGTTACACTGCTTTGAAGTTTGACCTAAATTAGGGGATTTTACACTGAAACCCTAATTTAGTAACTCCAATTCTCCTTGACTCCTCTGGATTTTTCTTTATCACAACATCATGTCCATATCCATATAGCAAATAATGAATCCCACATTCTTCAAATGAGCCTTGATGCCCTTCAAAACACTTCTTTGACCTAGAGTTGACCCAGTGTTGACCCTAGTTGACTGACTTCAACCGAGGCTCTTGCAATCATTCAAATGACTTGGTTCTCCTCAAAAATGATTCTCTAGACTCTTCATAACATCCATACACACCTCATACTCTTGGATCATAGCTCACATTTCCTCTGATGATCCCCAACTAGCCTCAAGATAGGAGAGAATTCACTAATCAACCTGGCAGCTCTTCAAAGCTTAAATTCTCCTCTGATGACCTGAGTAGTCTTGACTATGAATGAAACCCTTGGATATACCTCTTGAGATAAGAATAGCACTTGATTCCATGATTAAGATAGCTTGCTCATGATATGCAATGCAGATGAATACACTATGCACATGATGACAATGCAAATGACTATGCAATTGAAACATAAACCTAGGTTAGAAAGGTTGGGCAAATTTTGGGGTGCAACAGCTAGTAGTTGACAGGAAAGAAATTCCAACAGGGAATAATCGAACAGGACTGAATAATTCAGCAATCGGGATCAGAATGGTGAATGTTGTGAAACCTTGTAAATCTGGGGCATTGACTTCCAGTGAGTTCGAAATCAATTAGTCTGAGGAAAAGTCCCGAAGCATCAGTTGATTATGGGGCAGAGGTTGATCAGAAGTGAATCTTCTCGAGAGCCAATCAGGGGCAGTTATCCAGAATGCTATGTTTGATCAGGGCAGGTTAAGTCGCTCAACGCTCGTTCAGGGGCAAGTTACGATGCTGATAGTTGTTGAATTGAGGGAAACATCGGGGTAAGCCACCGCAAGGTCGTATTGTAGCAAGGTGCTTTCGGTTCAGAGTGGTTTTTTCCAAGAACCAGATTAAGGCAAAGTCAGTGCAGACAGGGGCATGTCTTTATTCGAGAGACGTTTGATTCGAAGTATCTCGAGGATGTTCAGAATGCTGGGGCAGTTCATATTAAACCATCAGGGTACAGATTTTCAGACTATCCCACAGAGATTCCTGCAGGCAGGGGCATAACAAAGGCGAAAGAATTGTTCTTCTCAGTGTCATCAGCGTTACTCAGAGCTACTTGAGCAGATTCAGCCGATCTTCAAGTTTGAGACAAATATCGGGAAATTGGGACCCTTCTACTAGAAGCCGTGAATTTAGACCGGATATTGTCCAGCATCAGGCGTATATGACCCACCACGGATGTACAGAAGTCCAGCCTACTTGGCATATTCGGTTATCCCCAGCAAAGTCATACGGTCGAGAATCAGTTAATCTGGGGCAATTAGGTCGAGGTTTGGCAAATCTCTCGCGGCTATGGGCATTACTCCACGAATCAGTCGATCAGGGGCAAAAGATTATCACAAGACCGAGGCAGAACATCCTAAAACAACAAAAGATGTTGTTGGGACATTCTTTTGGGGTTTGATGTGCAGAAACAGTTCAGATCTAACCGTCAGGGTACAGAGATTGAAGAGTCTTAACCAGAAGCTCGTAATGAAAAGACTTGATCGTCAGGTGAAGTGAATCCCCACGCAGGTCGCGCTTCCAAGATAACATTGTTCCTCACTGAAGAAGGATCAAATACCCCAGCTAGTCGTAGCTTACCCAAAGGACATTCTCCAGCAAAGTCGTTTATCCTCAGCAGAGTTTGGCAATTCCAAGATTGTAGGATGTATTCAGACAGTGTGGTGTCCCCCAGAAGGATTCCCCCATCTCAAGCAGAGTGGTTTAGCCGCAGAAGATTAATATTTCTGACTCGTGAGCTGTACTCAGGCAGTCTACCCTTCCCAGTAGGGTCATTTACTCTCCCCCAGCGGAGTCAGTTGATTTTCCCCAAGAGAATCGTTCCATCCCCAGCGGAGTTCTCTTTTCAGCAAGTGTTTTCTTTCCTCCCAGTGGAACTCGAAGATTAAGACCATCCCCGACAGAGTTGGTTGTGTGTCCCGGCATTTATTTTGTCAGAATACCGTGGGATACCTGTTCACTCCCCAGCAGAAGCCCAATCATACTGGGCACATCTGCTATTCCCCAGCAGAGTTATATTCCCCAGCAGGGTGTTACTTCAACGAGGTGCTTGGTTAAGTTCCCAATTTCCCAGCAAAGTTGGCTTCACTTTTCCAGCATTTATTTTGCTGGAATAATTCTGTAGCACCTGGCTACCCCCAGTGGAGTTGGCGTTGTCTTCAGCATTTATTTTGCTGAAGCGGTTTCTGTATCCCAGCAGCTCGAGCCTGCATTTGCATCAGCATATAGTGTCACATTTGCATCAGCATATAGTGTCATGTTTGCATCAGCATATAGTGTCATATTTGCATCAGCATATAGTGTCATATTTGCATCGGCATATAGTGTCATACTTGCATCCACCAAATAAAAGCGCGTAGCATTTCCATGTCGAATGGAGCATTGCATCATTGTCAAACATATGCATTTTGAAACACGAACCAGGTTGGCTAACTGTTTGTTTCAAGTATTGTTTTCCTTGCAGGTGGAAAGAGCTCTTGCTCAAATGAATTACCAAATATTCAAGATCTCGGCGTGAGACATTCAACGAAAGTGTCGGTTTCATTCCCCACAGGGTTATCATGATAAATTTCTATTTGTCCCCGAGCAGAGTTATCTCTTGTTTTCCCCGCCAGAGTTGTTTGTTGAAGTGTCTCTAGTCCGGCCAGCGGATTGTTTTCTTCAAATTTGTTGTTACGTCAGCATCAAAGGGTTTCATGAATCAGAATTTCAGAGGCTGCCGCCGGTTATCAGAGCAGACGTCCAGTAGTTTGGTTTCCAGATATCCCCAGTGAAGTCCGCCTCAAAGTCGCCGTCACGTCAGTGCTAAGAAGTTTGTGGGTTGGGATCAATGGAGAAATGAGTCCTGACGTGGACAATTTATTCCTATATTGACGGGATTTCTTCGTGCTAGAGAAGTGGGTGTCCTAACGTGGACAGATTTATTTCCTCGGGTTGATGAGATGTGCTAGTCCTAACGTGGACAGATTCGGTTTCTCGATACTGGTGGAATGTGAAGTCATGATGTTGACAAAATTGATTACTCTTTGTGTTGGTATCCTGACGTGGACCATTTATTTCCAGCAGATATCTTTATTCGTAATGGTGAAATGTGCGTCCTGACGTGGACAAGTTTATAATTCTTCATGACGACAAGATGCGCGAGTCCTGACGTGGACGAATTTATCTTTCTTCGTGTTGGTGAAGCGTGAGTCCTGACGTGGACAAGTTTTATTTCCCCAGCGGGTCGAAGATGCGTGAGTCCTGACGTGGACGAATTTATATTTTTTTCAAGTCAACGAACGGTGTCCTGACGTGGACGATGTTACCCCCATGTTGATAAGATTTTCTTGTGCAGACGAAGATGTGAGTCCTGACGTGGACAAGTTTTATTTCTTCAGCAGGTTGAGATCAGGTTGAGATATGAGTCCTGACGTGGACAAGTTTTATTTCTTCAGCAGGTTGAGATCAGGTTGAGATATGAGTCCTGACGTGGACAAGTTTTATTTCTTCAGCAGGTTGAGATCAGGTTGAGATGTGAGTCCTGACGTGGACAAGTTTTATTTCTTCAGCGGGTCGAGATGGGAGTCCTTACGTGGACAAATCAAGACGAGATTGAAGTCTTTACGTGGACAAATCAAGACGAGATGGGAGTCCTTACGTGGACAAATCAAGATAAGATGGTTTCCTTATGTGGAAAGATGTATTCCTTACGTGGAAAGCTGGTTTCCTTACGTGGAAAGATGGTTTCCTTACGTGGAAAGATGGTTTCCTTACGTGGAAAGATGGTTTCCTTACGTGGAAAGATGGTTTCCTTACATGGAAAGAGGTATTCCTTACGTGGAAAGATGTATTCCTTACGTGGAAAGAGGGATTCCTTACGTGGAAAGATGTGATTCCTTACGTGGAAAGATGTGATTCCTGACGTGGAAAGATTGATTCCTTACGTGGAAAGAGATGAGATTCCTTACGTGGAAAGAGATGGATTCCTTACGTGGAAAAAGATGTATTCCTTACGTGGAAAAAGATGTATTCCCGACATGAAGAAGTTTAGTCCTAACGTGGACAGGTTATTCCTTACGTGGAAAGAAGTTTAGTCCTGACGTGGATAGATCCAGACGAAGTTTTATTCCTAACGTGGACGGTGTTGTTCTTAATGTGGAAAGAAGTTATTCCTAACGTGGAAAGGTGAGTCCTAACGTGGACGATGGAGTCCTAATGTGGACGAAGATGTATTCCTTACATGGACAGATTATTCCTAACGTGGAAGAGTTTATTCCTAACATGGAAGAGTTTATTCCTAACGTGGACGATTTATTCCTGATGAAATACAGACGAGTCATCCCCAGCGAAGTTGTCGAGATTTTTCCGTGTTGACAGCAGTTGGAGTCCTGACGTGGACAAGTTTTAGTTGAGATTTCTTCATGTTGACGAAACAGGCGTCCTAACATGGACAAAGTTCTACCCCTGCGATGATAGAATCTTTTTCAGGCTAATGAAAATAATCCCCAGCACGGTCGGTAATGGATAAGTTTGTTGCCGTAACAACCAGATCCAGTCAGCAGATGTTGTTATTCAAGCAGTGGTGCAGTTTATTTCTGCGGTTGGCAAATTTCAGGGTTCCATTTGTATTCAACCATCTTCTACCTTTGAATGATCAAAGGGGGCGCTCTTCAACCATTCAGGTCCAAGCTGCTTGAATAGGGGCAGCTGTTGCACCCTAAAATTTGCTCAACCTACTTCACTTGGTTTATGTTTCAATTACATTAGCATTTGCATACTGCATATAACGCATTTCATCAATCATGGTGATTTTATCGGGATCACAGCCCTGCTGTCGCTTTTCGGGTATTTCAGACCAGTTCGGATAATCGGAGGTTATTTTGGGAAGTCGCGCGCTTCCTGGGTGTTTTCAGTTTATGCAGTGATTTTTGAGATTTTGGGTATCTGGTTATCGTTTTGCTTCGATCTGGTCTCGCGCTCTCTTTTATATTGATTATTTACCTTTGTTTGCATTTTTAGAATTTAATAGCTTCTTGTAGATTTTAAATAGGCTTTGTAGATTTTTCTAGAATTTAAATAGATTTTCCTAATATTTTTAAATAGCTTTAAGTCATTTTTTTTACCATTTTTAGGGTATAATAGATTTTAATAGGATATTAATAGGTTTTTTTATATTTTTAATAGCTTGAAATCTTTTTTAGAATTTTATAAATTGTTTTTAATAGATTTTTTAGAATATAATAGATTTTTAATAGATAATAAATAGATTTTAATTTTTGTTTTAATAGTTTTAAATCAATTTTATAGAATTTAATAGATTTTGATATTAAATAGCTTTTAAATGTTTTTAGAATAATATAGAATAATAATAGATTTTTCTTTAATATAGTAAATTTGTTAGATATAGATTTTAATATAGATATAGGAATTAATAGCTTTTTTAATAATAGATATTAGTAGAGTTTAGTAGTTAATCTTTCTTTTAGATTTAATTAGGGTTTAAACTAGTTTAATTTTCAGTTTAGCTTAATGATAGTTTTAAGTCTATAAGCAGTTTTTTTAATGGAGTTTAATTCAGGTTTAACCAATTCATTATTCATGTTAATTCAGATTTTGTTGGGTTTTGTTATTCATTTCGTGGGCCCAGAGTGGGTTGGGAGGCCCAATTCATCTTTTTTGTCCATTTTTCAGGTCCAAAGTGCCAGCACACTATATATGCAGAGTCCCACGTGTAATTCACTAGAAAAGCCACGTTTTGCATTCACACACTGCCACGCTTCACACTCACTTCACTTTCCCTCTCTCTGCCACGCCTCTCACCACGTGGCATACATGCAGACCACCCTCTCTCCAACTCATCGCCACTTGTCTCCGTCTCCTCTCACCGGAACCCTCACCGGTTGCATGGCCGGCGGCCATGCAACCACCGTCCCTAACCTATTCCGGCCACCCTAACCTACTCCGGCCGCCGCACATTTCACCGGAAAGCTGGAAAACTCAGAAATTGCTTCTCATATCCTTGATCTTCATCTTCTCCGGTCCCAAATTCATCCAATATTCATCAAGTTCATCAAAGTTCTTCCAGAATCGCCAGAAAACGTCCAACTGCGTTCATCAAACTCAAGAAGCTTCATCCAAATTTCCAGAATCGTTCATCATACTTCAAGAACCTTCAATCGCGTTCATCGTCATCCCAGAAACACTCAAGAACCTCATCCCAGATTCAAAATTCTTCCCCAGATTCATCAGTTTCGCCACATCCAGATCAAGAAACTTCTTCACCATCTTCGTTTTCAGACGATCTCCATCATGATTTCGCTAGAAGACTCATCTGATTCGTTTTCCAGAAACTACCAAAGATTCATCCACGACTGTCAACTAACTCGTTCGTCCAGATCTCATCAAACCTCCAACAACCTTCGTCAAGCAATTTTTCCAGAAACCTTCAATAAAACTCAGAATCTTCGAAGTGCTCGAACATCAAGATCCATCTAAGATCTTCGTCAAGAACATGAACCACGAGTTCTTCAAGAACTTCCTCTGAGATTGTCAAACCGTGGATCATCTTACGTCAAGGGCATGGTTGTTGTTACTTCATTGGTGATTGCAAGATTCATAAAGTTTTTTTGTTTTGAGATGTGAACGATGAGGTTGAGTGAGGGTGAGTAATTTTGAGAGATAGAGGTTGAATCAGAGAGAAGGTTTCAGGGAGGACGAAGGAGGAAACGACGCAAAGGCCATGAACAGTGCAGAGAAAGGGATCTAGGGTTTGAGAAGGGGGAGAAGAGATGGACCATGTTGGATTTGGGCTTCTGAGGCCCAATTGTGATTCAGACCCGTACACACCCCTCATTTTTTTGCCATACACCCGTTTTCGCCATGGATTGGGATGGGCTTTTTTGTTATCAGTACTCCCGTTCTCACTTCCTGCACCCCCCCCCCCCTTTTCTCCATTTGTTTGCTGAAGGATTCTGTTGGGCTGGGCCCTCAGTGCTTTGTTTTTGTTTTTTCTGTTAGCACTCCCCCCTTGTACTGTTGCACCCCCCTTTCCCTTATGTTTTCTTTTATATTTTCTTTTATATGGTTTTATTGTTTTATTATAGAATGAGGGAAAATAAATAAAAAAAGAAATATTGGAAGATATATGAAAAAAATTGAGAAAAAATATAGGAAAATATATTGAAAAAGGAAAAAGAAATAGAGAAAAGAAAGGAGAAAAGAATATTGAGAAAAAAATAGAAAAAGAAAGAAATGAAGAAAAACAAGAAAATAGAAGTATGAAAATAGTAAAAAATATTAGTGTAGATTTAATATTTTTTAGAGCACATTTTTCATGGAGTTTATTTTAGGGATAATTTTAGAAGTCCACTTGTTAGGGGACTATTTTCCATTTGATTTTTCAGGATAGGATAGGATAGTATTTCCTAGGGGTTTATTTTTCAATCTTCAATCATTGTAACCATTTTTTTTCTTCAGAATATTAATAAAACGAGATTTGAGCTGTGGTCCCGAAAGTAGCCGAACTACAGCTGCTCTGATTCCTCGTACCAGACGAGGATATGTAGGCATAGGATGCGATATCCTAGCGAGCACACTAACAACTAATTCTTTTGTTCTCTCGCTGCTGTGCGATCAAGACTTTCCCGCTGACGACTGATGTTACCCTTTTCTCTTGCCCAAGTGCATTTGAGACCAGACCGTAGTTTTTCCCATAGGTTCCCGGACCTTTGAAACCAGATTAATTTCTCACTGCTGTGTGAGGACACTCACTACGTTGACTCTGACTTTCTCTCTTGAGAATACGTAGGCATAGAGTGTGACGCTCTATCGAGTCAATTCCCTACCGTTTAGATTTAGCAGCCGTAGATAGATTGTTTTGCATCCTTTAGACAACCCAAGCAAGCGTGGATCCCGTCGAGTACGACGGACGTGAGGGGTGCTAATACCTTCCCCTTGCGTAACCGACTCCCGAATCCAGGTTTTAGTTGCGATGACCATTCCTTTCCCCGTTTTGCGGTAGGTTTACCTCGAGCGTTTCCTTTCCCTCCCCGTGGGATAAGTAACGCACGGTGGCGACTCTTCTGTTCAGCCGGCGCCGATTTTCGCAGTAGCGACATTGAGGTATAGGGATCGTCACACTAGCAACATGTTGTCGAATATACTGATTCCTACCCCTACCTCGTCCTCGACCATCATACACTGCGCTGGCGTCTCCTTGTCTTTTACCACCAAAAACCTTTTTTGCACCTCCAGCTGAGGTCGATTCACCAGCTTGAATCTTACCAATTTTGATGTCGTTTTCAATCCGTTCTCCCATGAGTATCATGTCAGAGAAACTACCCATCGAGCAATTGAGCAATTTATCATAGTACATCCCCGAGAATGTCCCAACAAAAATATCAATCAATTCCCTTTCAACCATAGGTGGGTGGACTCTTGCAGCCAGATCCCGCCAACGTTGGGCATACTCCTTGAAACTTTCCCCATTCTTCTGTGAAAGACTTTGAAGCTGGACCCTATTTGGCGCAAGGTCACTGTTGTATTGGTAGTGTCTGACAAAAGCATCAGCTAATTCTTTCCAACTTCCGATCTGTGCAGGCTCTAGTCCCATGTACCATTCCAGCGATGGTCCCGACAAACTATCTTGGAAAAAATGCATAAGCATCTTCTCATCATCAGAGTAAGCAGACATCCTCTGGTAATATGAACGCACATGAACCCGTGGGCATGTATCCCCTTTATATTTATCGAAAGTGGGAGCTTTGAACTTCAATGGCACCCTCAGCCCAAGAACCAGCCCTATGGTAGCCATGTCCAAACCTGCAGAATTTTGATTGGCTATACTTCTTATCTGCTCTTCCAGCATTTTAATCCTCCGATCATTATCAGCAGGACCCTCAAAACCCATGCCTTGCCCAGAAAAGGCATCCTCCTGACGATCTCTATTCCAGTACGGACCCTCATTACCATATCCATCATAAGCAGCATTACGACCATGACCATGACCACTTTGGAAGAACCTGGGATCATACCTCAGATTGCCAAGCTCTTGATTAGCAGCCACTGTCCCAAAACCAGTATTGAAAGGACCCATCCCAGCACCATTGGTATTCATATTGCCAAACCCAGCATTGCCGTAGCCTTGATTACCAAAACCTTGATTGTTATCGCCAAACCCTCCGTTGCCGAAGCCTTGATTATTGAAGCCATCATTGCCATCCCGATTGCCAAAGCCAAGACCCTGATTGTTGTCACCGAAACCAATATTGATACCAACATTCCTGTTGGTTTCCACGTTCCCATTAACATTATCAGCATTTCTGTTACCAGCGTTGCCATTGCCGTTGCCAGTACCATTCTCACCAGCATTTGGTATCACTTCCTCCCTGCGAGGAGTCTCAACATGAACAAAGTTGTATTCAGTATTACCAGCCGCTCGCGCCAGCAGCGGTTGCACCAGAGTTTGAAGATGTTCCTGACCTTTAGCCACAACCTCCATAGTCTGCATGAATTGGGCCAACCTATCCCGGATCTCCTGCATCTCAGACTGTACCTGATCCATGATCTTCTTACTGTTGCTTCTTGTAGCGTACCGGTGAGTTCTCTGTTCGTCAATCTTGAAACAACCTGTAAGACGCAGGAGATAAGATTCGAGCTCAAAAGAAGCACCTGCCATGCAACATGAATATGCAAATGCACACGTATAAATATGCAACAGGTTAATTTCCCCCCCGATTCTAGTTCCAGAGAAGAAGCCATAACGACAATGGAGTCCCAAGTAAACAAGCGCAGAATCAGAAACCTCATACATAAACAAATGCCAAGAGGCAAAGTACAAAGATACAATTGAATACCACTGAAAAGACCTCGGCCAACAAGCCTGGCGATGGTCAAAATACAAGTACGAATAACAAGAGAAAAGCAAAGATAAATCAGGACGGATGGCGCGCTCGAACATCTTCCAATAGTCTCAACGTCTCCGGATGACCTGGTCTGGAGATTAGTTCCTGTATCAGTAATGCGTGTCACTCAACAGTGGATCTCAGCTTTTTGGCGTCCTCTACATAGGCTCCCCTGCCAAAACACTCATCAAGCCTGCATCTCTTGAAGCCAGCCTTCAATTCACAACCCCTAGTTTCTTTGACCATGTTACTCACTCTAAACTCAGGCGTCACGTCTAAGAGATTCCTCTTCAGCAATCTTCGCATCCTTAGCGCTGAGCTGCTCCTCTAACTGGGAAATCTGTAGCTGCAACTCATCTTCACGCTCCTTCCGGCTAGTAAGCATGGCATTCCACAAAAATTCCCATTTGGAAAGTCGAGAATAAGCCTTATTCAGAAGCTCTTTCTTAGTAGCAAGTACACTACTAACACCATTCAGGGCTACTCCCACCTTCTCTCTCCTGCTGGTTTCTTCAGTCAAATCTGAACCCAACCTATTAATCATCTCAGTCTGCTTCTTCAAAGTGAAGGTTGCCTCATTCTTCTCATGCCGAAGCTGGGAAATCTCTTTCTCTAGCTCTTCATTTGCTCTTTGCAACTTTTCCTTTTCAGCCAGCAGCTTGTTATACTTCTCAATTTCTACTAAAATAGGTTCCTCAATCACCGGAAGACACAAAGGCTCTGCAGCAGGATATGGCATCAAAGAAGTCCTAACTCTCTCACGGATTCAGAGCCGATAAGGATTATAAGCTCGACTATCACTCTTGCCAAGCAATGTCTTTCCTCTTCTGTGAATATTACCCCAAGCACGCCTCAATCTGACCAAAACATCTCCATCTAATAAACTCATGAGATACAGAGATTCCTGTATCTCGTCTTCAACCGGAGAATCCCTCAAAGCATAGCCAAAATGTCTCACAAGCAGAGAAGGGTTATAGTTAATACAACCTTTCCGTCCAATCAATGGAATGTTCGGAAAGCCACTGCAACTATATATAATATTCACTCCAAGCAAGTCCCAATCAAACCAAACAATATTCTCAGCACACAATCCCATCAATCGGGAAGACCAATCTAAAGTACCAGCAGTATCAACAAAAGGTCCCGTCTTAGGAAGATGTCCCTGAAACCACCTGTATAGAAGAGGTACACAGTAAGAAACATTCTTTCCCCGACGCTTCTCATTCTTATAGTGAATAGAATGATAAACGTCACCCAAGAGAGTAGGCACCGGATTCTTCGAGGCAAGAATAAAGAAAGCATCTGAGTCAACAAAATCAGGCAAGTTTGGGAACAATACAATCCCATAAATGCAAACATCCAGAATAGCATTGAAGACAATCCAACATCCATCCTTCGCACACTGCATAGCCTTCTCAACCAAGCAACAAAGATGAAAACCATAAAACCCATTCAGCTTGACCAAACCTCCGGGGAACTCAGAAGCATCTAACCTGACAATCTCAACAAGCGTAGCCAACTCAAGCTCAGTATCCTCATGAATAAAAGGCATCTGATCTAACACAGGAACTCCTAGCATATCAGAATACTCCTCCAAAGTAGGAGCCAAAATAAAATCAGGGAATAAGAAGCATCTCAACTGAGGCTCGTAAAACTGCATCAGGGTATACAATCCAGTCATCTCAAACACGGAAGGTCTGCACACCAAACTGAGCAGTTTCCTATAAGACTCTCTAAACTCAACCTTCACTCTCTGATCTGCTAGAGCAACCAACTGCAATAAGGAACTGATATCTGGAGAAGGCAACCTGTAAGCAACTGTCCTCTTCATGGACTCCATGTCTGACAAGAAGAACACTAGAATCTGAGGGGAAAAACACACCTGCAACATAAATACACGTTAATGAAATGCAAACATGAAAATGCAAATGCATATGTGACAGGGGATCAAGTGCAATGATAAAGAACTGTGTTGTGCTGTACTGCCACTTTAGAACCATCAGATCTTCTCCTCAAACCAAACCAACCACAAAAGAACCCTCACAACCAATTCTCACTGACAGAGACAAACCAGGTGTTTTGAGGCCAGAGTTTTCCTGCAAAAAGACCCACCTACCCCTCACAGGTATGTACTTAACTCGCAGACGAGGTACAACATCCTATGCGGTCATCAGCGTCACAGACTTTCAAGAGCGGTGATATGATACCCAAAAGGTGTGGCATCATCATCCCTTGAAGAGGCCTCACTTAGCCGAATCCCAAATGATAGGTTCCCAGAGTCGACAACCCTCAAATCCAACAACCTGTCGAGCCCAAAGGGCCAGGCAAGATGCCATCAAAGAGAATCTCGTCTGAGTGTAAATTTCGTAGCTAGCTGGTGCGAGCAAAGCAAGCAGGCTAACCACTACTATCTACTTCTAAGTCTATGTGCACTCAAGCCCAGGCCCGACTTATCTCTCAAACTAACCCTCTACCCACAGCATAATAACAAATGTATACAATACTGAAAGTAAAGACAGAAAGATAAATACATACAAAACCCCAGACGGGAAAACAAACGCTAGGATTGACTCGCATAGGGAACCGTTGGGGTCCCCAGCATAGTCGCCAGCTGTCGCTACTACGAAAATCGGCGCCGGCTATGACAAAAGAGTCTCCACCGTGCGTTATTTATCCCACAAGAGGGAAAGGAAACGCTCAGAGTAAACCTAACGCAAAGAGGGAAAGGAATGGTCATTGCAACCAAATCCTGGATTCGGGAGTCGGTTACGCAAGGGGAAGGTATTAGCACCCCTCACGTCCGTCGTACTCGACGGGATCCACGCTTGTTTTCTATCTAAGGGTGTATTTATCTATCTACTCTAAAGGCCTGGTCTAAAAAGAAAATAAAATGACTCGGCAAAGTATCGCACTTTATGCCTACGTATTCCCGTCTGGAACGAGAAATCAGAGTCAACGTAGTTCGCCTAACTACGGGTTATGGGGGAAGGTTTCTCGCCGAGATGTTGCATCTCGTGCCTACGTACTTTCATACGGAATGAAAGATCAGAGCAAACGTAGTTCGGGCTACGGAAGACACAAGTTTGTCTGACAGTTTTTTATCTCCTTATGAAAGGGTTTTCCTGATTAAAGGTCCAAGAGGACAAAAACAGAGTTTGAATGTTTGTTTGAGTCTTTTACGAAAGAACTATTTTTTAGGATGTTTGCAATCTCAGTCGCACTAGAGACTATGACCCAGGAGTGAACGCTTCATATGTCACCCAAAGGGTACCACACTAACATCCAGATTACTGGAGAGAGACCCTCCACCAACCTTTTCCTAGATAGCTTAAGGCTCGTAACACACAACTTCAATTAACCTTATTACTGTGTTTTTGAATTGTTTTGAGAGGAGAAGAGAAAGACGCCCTAAAACTATGGTTGAAAGGGAAATCTACCTACAGTTATCATGCATGGGTCAAAACCTAATGTCTGTCATAATTCCCTCTTGCACAGAGGAAATCAGAGATCCTAGGGGAAAACAGCAAAAGAAAGCAAGCAGTAAATAGTAAACAGTAAACAATAAACAGTAAACAGTAAAATGCATGTTATGCAACAGTACAAGCGAGGCAAGGGAGTCCGGCTCAACCTCAAACCTAAGAAAACAACAGGAAAGAGGAGACAAGCTCCACCTCAAACCTAGAGGTAATTAACACAAGCAAATAGACAATACAACAAAAGAAAAGAAACAGAGAAAGCAGCCCAAGCAACAACAACAGTCTTCAGCAACTTCAACCTTCAACAGCAGCTCTGAACAGCAAATCCTCTTGACAGCAGAGTTAACAGCAAAATGGCTTCATCTTCAAGCTAGCTTCTACCTTCAAGCTTCATCCAACTTCATCTTCAAGCTCTAGCAAGCACACTCCAAGCAAAGAATTAATCACTAAGATCAAGGTTGCAATACTGAGAACCAAATGAAAACCAAAGGAAACCAAAGTCCTTCTAGGGTACAAAATACTCATCTGAAAGTGGCAACTTCACTGGGGAAGAATCGAAATCCAACCTGTCAGGGATACTCAGCTGGGGAATAATCTACCTCTGCTATAGATTGCTCCGTGAGGGAATCGGTATCGACCTCTGCTTGGGGTAAGTGAGAATAAAACTCAACAATATCAACCTCTAATTAGGGAATGAGTCAATGATTTAGACCCTGAGGGGAAAGGAGCCAAAGGCTTGGACTTTGTGGGGACAACAACACTGCATTCGTCCCACCGCTGGGGAAATAAAACCAAATTTGCCTGTCAGTGAAAACTTCAATCTCAACCTTCTGGAGATAGGCACATGCCATCAATTTGCTGGGGATGGCCACACTCTGCCGGGATAATCTTGATCATACTCTGGAGGCAATCCCAACCTGCTGGGGAGAAACAAATTTAAACTGCGCATCTCTGGTTGCGATATATTCCTTATTTAACAACATCAACATGGGGAATACATCATCTCTACTGTGGAGGAGTGAGATCAATCAAGCCTCGTGTCGGGGAACATGATAACATGTGAGCCACTGGGAATTATCGTGCCATGTACCGTTGGGCATTTTTTTGTTTAGGGATGGGAATAAGTTTATGGTGATAGGGATTTATTTCTGGTTACCAACAAAAGTGGATTTAAAAGCGAAATACTAGACGAGAACTAGCATTCGAGAGTGGACTACCATATCAGAACTGGTGGCAAAGGGTTAAGTTGTCAGACGGGAGCTGACTTATATGTTTTAGGTATCAGACGTGAACTGATTTCTAGTTTGGGTATCAGACGAGAACTGATTTCTGGTTTTCCAGACGAGAACTGGACTTTCGGACTATGTTAGCCAGACGAGAACTGGTTAAACAGTGGGCTACCGAAAAGGTTACCAGACAAAAACTGGTTGAAAAGCTTGACAGGTACCAGACGGGAACTGGTGTTTACAGAAGGGTTGACCAGACGAGAAATGGTTTGAAGGTTTTCCAGACGAGTTCTGGGCTTTGGAGGTTTTTCCAGATGAGAACTGGGCTTTGGAAATGAATGGTTACACGGTTCTGACATGTAACAGGTTCAGGCTATGGGATGACGATCCAATGACAGCAAGGCCTTTTCAGAAGGTTCAAGTTATTTGACGAGGTAATGGCGCAATTCCCCGGCACTCAACTCTTGCTAAGGAGAATAAAATTGCTTGAGTGACTTGCCCCAGTGTAATTCAACTTGCCCCAGTCCGATCTTTGGGAAAGAGTCCACTGTGAGAAGAAAATAACTTGCCATGAAACGACCTCGAGATGGCTTGCCCCAGAATCTATACCATGAAAGGATTCACCCTTGATTAACCCAATCTTAGAATGATTGGCTTCAATATACCCTTGAAGTGATTTTCCCCTGAATGAGCGTTGAAGCGACTTAACCTGATCTGACTGAATACTTGGAGATATTTTCCCTCAACTCAAAGAAACTCTGGATGATCTTCCCCTGATTGGTGGAATCTAGAGATGATTCACTTCTGATCAACTACTTCTTGAATGACTTGCCCCATAATCAACCGATGCTTCGGGACTTGTCTCAGACTGGCTAATTCCAAACTCACTGGATGTCAATGCCCCAGATTCACAGGGTTCAAAGTATACACCATTCTGGTCTAGACTGCTGAATGATCTAGTCCTGTTCGATTATTCCCTGCTGGAATTTCCTCCATGTCAACTACTGACCTGTAATTAAAATTGTTTGCTCACGAATGGTAATTTTAATGCGGTGTTCATGCATATTTTGAAAAAGATGTCACTTATTAAGTGTCGTGGTAGTGAGTGACGAATGAACCAAAAGCCCAAACGTAGTGCTGATTTGATTAGTGAAAAATACAACAAGGATATGATTAGAAAATCATGTAGGAGTCAGGTTACTCAACCTCATTGGGGCATGCCTTCAGAATAAACCCCGCCTCATTTAGGTCTTTTAAGGGTTGTATCGTGGTCGGGTTCACGGTTTATGAAACAAAGGATATTAGGCTCAAAGTATGATTTGTACCCACCCCTTCTCCGTGATGATCTCCAATCCTAAGTTCAGTTAACTTGGCATGAGCACTCACCTCTTCAAAATGTTTGTTGAATGGTAGGAGTGATGGTTAAGGAACTCACAAGGTTTTCAGAGTGACATTCAACCCTTTTTGTCTTATGTGTTTGTATCCACACGACTTTGTCCTTGTTTGAGGATTTTTCTTTTGAGATCCTTTCTTTTTATTCTTTTATTCCTTAATTTTGCTTGGACTGACTCTTTTCGAGTTCTTTTTATTTTTCGATTTTGAAGTCCAGCGGGATGCCCCAATTTTTGCCTAAGTATTTGCTTTCCAGCTTTTCTACTTAGCGGGCTTTCTTTTTACTTTTTTTTTTCTTTTTTCTTTTGGAACAAGTCGTGTGACACTGGTTGTCTTGACTTCTCCGAAAGGGTTGCAACTGTCTCACTCTTGATTGGTGAGGTTTAACCATTGTGGTTGGTGAGGTACGACCTCTTGAGAGGGATAAGATGTGAATGGTCCTCGAATGGGGATACTCCTCTATGAAATTTGAACGCTCGGTCAAATTAACTAACAACTACTCTGCCCCAGGTTAAGATGTGAGGGTTTGAAAGTTCGAAAGAAACTCCTACTTCTAGGCTCGAAGTGGTTAACTAGGGACTAACTCCTTATCTCTCCGGTGTTTAGGGGATTTGAAACAATGCATGTACGTTATCATCAGGATTTTATCTGAAAGCATACGATCATCAGTTATGGGTATTCAGTTTTCGTCTTCCTCCCTCCAATCTTTGCTAAACATAGTGATAAAGTGGAGTGAATAAAAAGTGCATGTGTCTGTGCTGTGCAAAAAATGAGCGAAAGCGACATGATTAACTCAGAAAATGCATAATCACTTCATTAATATTACCATTCAAAACAACAATGCTTAACAGCAAGTAGCAACTAACAGAAAAGAAACTACAAATGCAAATAATAAAAGTCCAAGGACTGCCAATGTTGAGAACGTCTGCCTGTCTGGATCACTGGCTTTTGGAAATGACTCTCTGAATCTATGAGCTTAGACAACTGATAGGTTGACATGAACAACCAAAACTCCTTCTGGAAAGGAAATGCACCCTTTGTCGATCAACTGCTGCACTTTGGCTTGGAAAGCTTTGCAATCTTCGGTTGAATGCCCCATGGATCCGCCATGATATCCATACTGCTCATGGGGATTGTACCCAAGAGGGTAAGGTTCTGGCACATGCTTAAGAGTCTTAGGCTCCACCAAAGAGTTCTGAATCAAATGTGGCAGAAGCTGGCTGTACGACACAGGAACTGGATGAAAATGAGCAGTCTTTCTTTCCAAGTTGTTGCAAGGCCTATTCTGATTTTGGCGCTAATTTGGATAACCTCGGCCATGGGCTCGTTGATTTTCATGAGGAGCGACCCAAATTTTCTGATGTGGTGCCCTAGACACGGTTGTCTGTCTAGAGTAACGAGACACAGAAGATAATGCCCGCTGAGAAAATGAAGAACCAAAAGATTTCACCGATGGCTACCTCAACCACACTTTCTTCTTCATGGGAGCTACAGAGAGATTCAGTTTCACTGGCCTGACTGCGTGAGACATTTTGAATTTTTCCAGTCTTTATGCCATTCTCAATGTGTTCTCCTGCCATTACCAATTCGGAGAAGTTCGGCGCAATCCCAAGCATTCTTTCAAAGTATGGGCTCTGCAAGGAGTTCACGAACATGTCTGCCAACTCTTGGTCTAGAAGTGGCGGTTGCACTTTGGAAGCAAATTCTCTCCATCTCTGAGCATACCTTCTAAAGGGTTCATTGTTCTCTTGAGACAATCCTTGCAACTGCATGCGACTGTGAGCCATATCAAGATTATATTCATACTGCTTCAGAAAAGCCTTGGCTAAATCCACCCATGATCGAATTTGACTACTCTCCAACTGCATATACCAACTCAAAGATGCCCCAATCAGACTGTCCTAAAAACAGTGAATCATCAACTTGTCGTTGTGTATAAACGAAGTCATTCTTCTGTAGAACATCACTAAATGTTGCCTCAGGCAGGTATCCCCTTTGTACTTTTTAAACCTCGATGCTCTGAAATTTGGAGGTAACACTAGGCCAGAAACCAGACACATGTCTGCAGCGTTGAGACCAACAGTATCATTAACTTCCAAGGCTTTGAATCTTTCATCCAATGCATGAAACCTTTTAGCATACTCGAGAGCTCTCGGGTCCTTAGTCCTCATTATCAGAATCTCTCTTCTGGAATTCGGCGCAGGGAAAGCAACACCATGACAATTTGTAGTATCAAGAGAAGAGGAACGTTCACTTCAGACAACAAACTGCTTATGTAGATCCTGATTCTCAACAGAAGGCTGCACAGGCTGAGCTTCAGCTAGATTGTTCACTTGCGGAAAGTCTTCATCGGGAAGAGAACCATACAGAGGATTAGTCATCATAGTGAAACCTGACAAGGTATCAACAATCCGGAGGTCGTTCTCTAACATAGCTACCAATAACTTTCAACTGACTTCACTGCTTAATTATGCTTGATTCTGCTTGACCACTTGGTCGTCTTCCAACACTCACCACTTGTTCAGCCCAAACACCGGGGAATCACCCTTTGAATCAAAACAAAGGCTGGATAAAAGCTCTGGCCAGCTGAAGAATGCTATGCAAAAATGATGCAAAGATGCTTATGCAAATGCAATGCAAGATGCCGCAAATACGGGATCACAGCCCCCACAAAGCTCTGAACAACTGCTGTACTGCTGACTCGATAAGTTCACTCTAAAGAGAAAACCAAAATACCGGGTTGGCTGGAAGTCAAGTTTCCTGCAAAAACCCTCCCACTCACAGGTATGGACCTAATCTGATAAGGTTCGGCATCCTATGCGTTCATCAGCGTCACAGACTTTCAAGAAACAATGATACGTTCACCATTTCTAGTTTGGCATCATAATCTCCCGAAGAGGTCTCACTTAGCTGAATCCCAAATGACCGGTCTCCAGAGTCGACAATTTCCTGATCCAATACCCTCTCCCGTCTAATGTACAAGATAGGATACCTTCACAAAAAACCTCGTCTGAACACGAATTTCGTGGGAACTAGTGCATGCTGAAACATACAGGTCCGTCACTACTTTCCGCTCTAATGCTAGATGTGTACTCAAGCCTGGGTTTTGGCTTATCTCTCAAAGGAACAACCATCCAACATCACAACAGCAACAAATAATAATAGAGTGCGGAAAATGTAAATACAATAATATACAAAATATAACACACAAATATACACACCCATAGACAAGCAAATAAGCACTAGGATTGACTCGCATAGGGGATGTTCCTATCCCCAACAGAGTCGTCAGCTGTCACTACTGCGAAAAAAAGGTGCCGACAATGACAGAAGAGTCGCTACCGTTCTTTATTTATCCCAAAAGAGGGAAAGGAAACGATTAGAGAAAACCTGACGAAAATGGGAGAAGACAGATCATCGCAACCATGTCTCGGGTTCGGGAGTCCGTTACGCAAGGGGAAAGTGTTAGCACCCCTCACGTCCTTCGTACTCGACGGGATCCACGCTTGTTATCTATCTAAAGGGTGTTTACTATCTACGCTAAAGGTCTCAGGGACAAAAGAAAAGAAAAGAGACTCGGCAGAGCATCGCCGCTCTGCGCCTACGTATTCCCTCGTGCAATGGGAAAGTCAGAGTCAACGTAGTTAGGCAAACTACGAGTGAAGGGGGAAGTTTGATCGCCGAGACATCGCCGTCTCGTGCCTACATATTCTCATCTGGTACGAGAAATCAGAGCAACTGTAGTTCAGCTAACTACGGGAAAAGGGGAAAAGTGCTCGCTAGGATTATCACAATCCTATGCCTACGTACTCTCAACGGATATGAGAGATCAGAGCAGCCGTAGTTCAGCCAACTACAGAAAAACAGTCTTGATTACACGGGGGCAAGAGAAGGATCTCAATCGCCAGGATGCAAGAGAAAAGAGTCTCAATCGCAAGGATGCGAGAGAAAAGGTCTCAACCGCAAGGATGCAAGAGAAAAGGTTCAGAACGGGATGCACACGCTAAGTCCTAAGACGTAGGAGCGAATGTGTCGCATATTGTCCAAAGGACATATGCTAAACGCTCTAGACGAGTGAGAGGAAGCCACCCACTCATCATTTCCCACGTATCTAACGCTACATCTCACAACACTCGACGATTTAAATAAAGAGATGAAAGAGATGAAATAAAAATAATGTTACCGAACGGAGTGGTTCCGTTGACCCTTGACTTTGCGTGCAAGCTCCACTCCAAGCTCTTCTCTTTTGATCCTTGATGATGACATTTAGAATCGAATCGGAACCAATGTGATGCTAAACCATCGTAGCTCGACTTATAGATGGAATTCGAATTATAAGAAGTCGCGTATTGATATCCATGTCAAAGACAAGATAGAGAAATGATATTGAGAATCATTCTCCAATTGAATCGTGTCACACGGACCAAACCAGAAGAAAGTCTAAAATAAAATCAGAAGGAGAAGAAGAATGAGGAGAGAAAGAAGTGGTCTCATATCCTACATTATCCATCGATAATTCGATTAATAATGAATTACGGAGGTCTCATCATCACCCTACAAAATGAAAATGAGATGAAAAGTCCAATAACAAATGAAAATTGAAATGAACTTCTAATAGAAAAATAAAATTTCTAAAGAAATTATATTGAAATTAAGTATGAAAAAAAAACTATATAAAACTCTATGTATTATATAATATTCTAAAAGAAAATATAATTTCCTAAAAGAAAATATTGAAATGTATTTACATATATACAAAATATAATACAAAATATCAAAGTATATTACAAAACAAAAATACAAAAAGAAATAAAGAAAATCAACAGGGGGTTTCAGCCATTAGACAGGGGTGTAGTCTAGCAAAAATAATAAGCCAACAATCAGCAACAAAAGAGTCCAACAAAGGGGGTGCAATGAGGGAATATGGGGGGATTGCCTGAAAACAAACAGATGGGCCAAAACCCACTAACTCATCCAAGAAGTTCCACAAAGCCTCTTCTGCTTCCTTTCACCTTGGCAAAACCCTACTTCCTCTTCTTCAACATCATCACCCTCTCTGCTACAACAATGTCACAACATAACTCTAACCTAAATGACCAAACCACACAAACTCCACTGCGTTCATCCCCTCTCCGCTCACCTCCATCCCTGTTGTTCTAAATCCCTTCCAGCTGGTTCCGCTTGGATGTCAAACTCTCCCTATCATTCAATGAACCTCAGATGGCTTCCGTTTGAGCTGTGAATCACGTACGAGTTTTCTGAGAAGAAGTTAAGGTGGTCTGATGGTGACGAAACAATGTTTGTAGTTGAAGGGGAGTTGCAAATGAAGCGGCCGTGGGTTTGGTTAAGTGAGTTATAGAGTGATACCAGATTTTTTGTTGTTGGATGTTTAACGAGGATGAACACGGTGGTAGGTTGTTAGAGCTGCGCTCGTTCAACAAAGGTTTGGTAATGAAGGTGACGATGACGTGTTTTGCGGATCTAGAATTTGGTTAAACTCTGGAGATGATGTAAGTTGAATGGGAGAACGATCAATGACAAAAATAGGTTTAAGAGTTCTTTAATGGTGTTTTGCAAAGATTTGTTGTGAAGGTGATTGAAGCTTATCTGCGGTAAGCGATGAAGATCTATGGATGTTCGAAGGTTGAAGATCTGGATATTTATAGATCGAAGGTTTGGTTATGGATCCGGAGATCTGGAGATTTGTGATGAAGCTATTTGAAGATGTTAATGGACAATCATGATGAGGATATGAAGAAAATCTGGAAAATGTTCATGGCAGATGATGAATCGGATGGAGATCTGGAAGATATACGAAGATGATTAAGAACAAACAAAGGTTTGTTCATGGTGATGGTTCAAACGGAAATATGTGATGAGATTCGAAGATGGTGGTTGATTTTGCGATTGGAGATTTTCGTTTGGATCTGGTTGAAGTTTGTAGGCTGGATAGATGAACATAGTTCAGATCTGGGGAATTTGTTGAAGATATGATGAAGATGGGATGAAAATTGAAGAGATCTGGAAAAATGACGATGAATGATGATGATTGTTTGAAGAAATCCGGAAAATTACTGGATGAAGGTGATGAAAGGATGAAGAAATCTGGAAAAACTGTATGAATGTTGATGAAGATCATATGAAGATCTGGTGAACATTGATGAACGGTATGAAGTTTTCGGCGAGTGATAAATTTTCCGGCGACTTGGATGAGTTTTCTGGTGAGGTGATGAAGTTTCCGGCGATGGGAGGGTGGCCGTTTGATTTTGCCGGCGAGGTCCAATCTAGAGTTTTTTGGGTATCGTGGCGCCACCTCACGAGAGAGAGAGGCGTAGGCTATTTATAGCTTGACACATGTCAGTGAAATCTGCACTAAACTTGATTAGTTGGACTGAAATGATTAATTAAACTGCCACTAACTAATGAAATGCTGAAAGTTAATAATAAAGCTGAACCCAATTAAACTAATATTAAACTAACTAATATTGAAACAAAGTTGGTTAGTAAATGCTGACTAATAATCTAACTAATATTAATGCAACATTTTTAAAACCTAGCCAATTAAAACTAACTAATTAAAACCCAAATAAACCAATAACAACTAATCAATTAATATCCTAATTAAAAACTATTTAAATTCTAACCAACTTCAATCTAGATTAATAAGTCTAACTAAAATCTAAGAATTAATTCTAAAAATAAAATCTAATATTCTAATACAATTAATTTCTAGAAAACTCTAAAAAATCTATTAAGAAGTAAAATCTAAAAATAGAAAATAAAAGATAAAAGACTATTTAAAGTCCAATTTCTATGCCAAAAATTAACAAAATAAAATCTAGAAAATTAATAATAATTCCAATGCAAAGTAATTAAATTAAAAAATGCGAGAATGCAACAAAATAACCGATAATAATGCGGACACCGAAATATCCTAAAATAACAGCATAGACTGAGTCACCGGGCAGAGCACAAATTCCACAATAAACCTCTTTATCCGAACTAGTTTGAATCGCCTGAAACGCGAGAAAAGGGCTGTAATCCCGATAAAATCAATTCGGGTGAAAAAATGCACAGTATGCGGTATGCAGATGTAAATGCGAATAAAACGAAACATAAGCCAAATTATGGGAAACAATTGGTCAAAGTTTGGGGTACAACACCGACCCGTGAAGTGTGTCCGCCGGTCAAGCAGAAGCTCAGGCGTACTAGACCAGATATGGCTGTAAAAATCAAAGAAGAAGTTCAGAAACAATTGGACGCATGATTTTTAACTGTGACAACTTACCCTCCATGGGTCGCCAACATCGTACCTGTGCCTAAGAAGGATGGCAAGGTACGGATGTGTGTTGATTACAGAGATTTGAATAAGGCGAGCCCAAAGGATGACTACCCGCTCCCTCACATTGACATATTGGTCGACAATACTGCTCAATATTCCATGTTTTCCTTCATGGACGGTTTTTCCGGTTATAATCAGATTAAGATGGCACCGGAGGATATGTAAAAATGACGTTTATCACACCGTGGGGGATGTTCTGTTACAAGGTAATTCCTTTTGGGTTGAAAAACGCAGGGGTAACCTACCAGCGGGCTATGGTCACTTTGTTTCATGATATAATTCATCATGAGATTGAAGTTTATGTTGATGACATGATAGCAAAGTCGTAAACGAAGGAGGAACATCTGGTCAACTTGTTGAAGTTGTTTGAGAGGCTCAGGAAGTTCAAGTTAAGGTTAAATCCTAACAAGTGCACCTTCGGGGTGAGGTCAGAAAAGTTGTTGGGTTTCATTGTCAGTGAAAAGGGAATCGAGGTCGATCCTGCAAAAATAAAAGCTATTCAAAATATGCCAGCAGAGAAAACGGAAAAAGAGGTTTGTGGTTTCTTAGGAAGATTGAACTACATTGCTCGGTTCATATCTCATCTCACAGCCACGTGTGAACCTATGTTCAAATTGCTAAAGAAAGATCAAGCGGTCGTCTGGAATGAAAATTGCCAAAGGGCATTTGATAAAATAAAGGAATATTTGTAGAAACCTCTGATATTGATACCCCTAGTTGCTGGAAGACCTTTGATAATGTATCTAACGGTTCTTGAGAACAGTATGGGTTGTGTTCTCGGTCAACAGGACGAGACTGGTAAAAAAGTGCACGCAATATACTATCTGAGTAAAAAGTTCACAGACTGTGAATCCAGGTACTCGATGTTGGAGAAAACATGTTGCGCACTCGCGTGGGCTGCCGAATGTTTGAGACAGTATATGCTTAATCATACAACCATGCTGATTTTGAAGATGGATCTGATTAAATATGTCTTTGAAAAACAAGCCCTTTCCCGAAGGATTGCCAGGTGGCAGATGGTACTGACAGAGTACGACATCCAATATGTTTCCCAGAAGGCTATCAAGGGAAGTGTTTTGTCAGAGTACCTTGCTGAACATCCTATCAAGGACTATCAACTGATGAAATTTGATTTTCCTGACGAAGACATCATGTTCCTAAAGATGAAGGACTGCGATGAGCCATTACCCAACGAAGGTCCGGAGAAGGGTTCTCAATGGCAGATGATATTTGACGGCGCTGTCAACTCCTATGGTAATGGAATTAGGGAAATTATCACGACTCCTCATGGTACTCATATCCCATTCACTGCCAGGTTGACATTCCCGTGCACCAATAATGAAGTCGAGTACGAAGCGTGCATCATGGGGTTGGAAGAAGCCATTGATTTGAGGGTCAAGAATTTGGATGTATATGGCGATTCAGCGCCGGTTGTTAATCAAATCATAGGAGAATGGGAAACCCGATAGCCTAATTTGATTCCTTACAAGGACTATGCAAGGAGGTTGTTGCCTTTCTTTGATCAGGTAGAGTTCCACCACGTACCGAGAGTAGAGAATCAGATGGCGGACGCTCTGCGACGTTATCCTCCATGTATAAGGTGAACTATTGGAATGATGCTCCTATAATAGTCATCTCTCGCCTTGATAGACTAGCATTCGTATTCGCCATTGAAGAAGCTTCTGATGGCAAGCCGTGGTTTTATGACATCTAGAACTTTCTCAAGAACCAAGAGTATCCGCTAGGGGCGTCAACCCAGGATAAGAAGACTCTGAGGAGGTTGTTTGGAAACTTTTATTTGAACCAAGATGGTGTGCTCTACAGGAGAAACTATGACTTGGTGCTATTGAGATGCGTGGACGAAAAAGAAGAAAAGCTGCTTATGGACGAAGTCCACGAGGATGCCTTTGGTACACATGCCGGCGGGCACGCCATGTCTCGGAAGTTGTTACGAGTAGGGTATTATTGGCTGACGATGGAATCTAATTGTTTCAAATTTGTGAAGAAGTGCCATAAATGCCAGATTTATGCAGATAAGATTCATGTGCCGCCGTGTCCTCTAAACATCATGGCATCTCCTTGGCCCTTTTCCATGTGGGGAATTGACATGATTGGCAAGATCGAGCCAACTGCATCCAATGGACATCGTTTCATCTTGGTCGCCATTGGCTATTTTACCAAGTGGGTGGAAGCAGACTCCTATCCGAATGTTACGAAGCAAGTCGTGGCCAGATTTATCAAGAAGGACATCATCTGTAGATACGGAGTGCCTGAAAGAATCATTACTGATAATGGTTTGAACTTGAACAACAAGATGATGAAGGAACTGTGCCAGAGTTTCAAAATCGAGCATCACAACTCATCGCCCTATCGTCTGAAGATGAATGGCGTTGTTGAAGCGGCCAACAAGAATATCAAGAAGATAGTGCAGAAGATGGTTGTGACCTACAAAGATTGGCAAGAGATGTCTCCCTTTGCCCTACACGGTTATCGTACTACGGTACACACTTAAACTGGGGAAACTCCTTTCTCGCTGGTGTATGGTGAAGCTGTCCTACCATTAGAAGTCGAGATTCCTTCTTTAAGAGTTCTGGTCGATGTCAAGCTCGATGAGGCAGAATGGATACGAAATAGATTGAATCATCTCAGCCCGATGGATGAGAAAAGGCTAGCGTCTATTGCATATGGTCGGTTGTATCAGAGCCGGATGAAGAAAGCTTTCAATAAGAAGGTGCGTCCTTGGAGCTTTCAGGCAGGTGAGTTAGTTTTGAAAAAGATTCTCCCTCCACAGACAGATCACAGGGGCAATATGGGCTCCCAACTATGAAGGTCCATACATCGTGCGAAAGGTCTTCTCCGGGGGAGCCTTGCTGTTATCCACCATGGATGGTGAGGATTTTACATCCCCTGTGAATGCAAATGGAGTTAAAAAATACTTTGCTTAAAAGAGACCCGCTGGAAAGAAAAAGAATATCCAGGAAAAAATGGGGCATCCTGGTGAACAATAAAAAGAATGGGTTCAGGCAAAAGCTATGGATATAAAAGAAAAGACGTAGACCCGCAATGTTGAAAACCTGAAAAGGCGACTTTGGCAAAAACGGGTATCCCGGTGAATGGAAAACCCGAAAGGTCGATTCATGCAAAAGTTAGGGATTTGAAAAGCAAATGACTGCGGTCTGCATGTGATCTTCAGAGCTTAGTGGATTGAGGGAGGACCTGAGGGCCGTTTATCTGAATCAATCTCTTCGGAGGATGAAGTGTCGGTGAGGCATCAGAGTCATGCGGGTCATAGATGGATCAACTTTTGGTGTTTGTCTGTGCCACATTGCCGATATTCTGTATATTTCTGTGCATTTCTGTATATTTTTGTGCAACTTCCTCTTTTCAGGGGTTACATCTGTTGTAAAAACTTGCCTATTTACAGGCCCATCTGTCAATAAAGCATATGCTATTCAGTAATTGTTTGTTTTGAATTAGCCTTACTGTTTTGTTTGCAAAAAAAAAATGCCCCGATGTTTTTGATAAACTGTGCATACATAAGCTTGTAGGCTTTGCAATAATTGTTAAAACTTTGAATTGTTTTACCAACGTCACAGATGAGGACTGAGATAGTTCCTTTGTACAGGATATCTTGTCTGTTTGTGCATATTTGCAAGGTCGTTACCCTTGGGGAAATTCGTCAGATGTGTATCTCCGGTGATCACCATTTCCCCCAGCTATTGAAGTTTGAACATCTTTATCCCCGGAAGAGTTGTATGAAGGTGGAGCAAACAGTTGAGTGTGTACGCTTATCTCCAGCAGTTGGTACACATCTAGCTCTTCACAGTTCGAGACCGAGGTCTCTAGCAGAGTAGGTTATCCCCAGAGGGCCGTAATTGATATTCCCAGCAGATTCAGTGTGTACGCTTGTTCCCAGCAGTTGGTTAGTACACATTTAATCCCTGCAGGGTTGCAGGTGTTGCTACTGCGAAAATTGGTGCTGGCTATGACAGAAGAGTCGCCACCGTGCGTTATTTATCCCACAGGAGGGAAAGGAAACGCTCAGAGTAAACCTAACGCAAAACAGGAATGGAATGGTCGTCGCAACCAAATTCCTGGATTCGGGAGTCGATTACGCAAGGGGAAGGTATTAGCACCCCTCACGTCCGCCGTACTCGACGGGATCCACACTTGTTTTCTGGTACGGATTATTACTCTATCTACACTAAAGGTCGGGGTTAAAAGAAAAGAAAATGACTCGGCAAAGTATCGTACTTTATGCCTACGTATTCCCGTCTGGAACGAGAAATCAGAGTCAACGTAGTTCGCCTACCTACGGGAAAGGGGGGGAAGGTTGCTCGCTAGGATACGACATCCTATGCCTACGTACTTTCATACAGCATGAAAGATCATAGCAAACGTAGTTCGGGCTACGGAAGACACAAGCTTGTATGAGTGTTTTTTATTACCTTCAAAAAGGGTTTTTCTTGATTAAGAGTCCAAGCGGACAAAAATGACACTTTGATGTTTGTTTGAATCTTTTACGAAAGAAGTGTTTTTTAGTTTGTTTGCAATCTCTGACGCACTAGAGACTATGATTTGAGAGTGACTACGTCACGTGTCACCCAAAGGGTGCCACACTAAGCAGCCAGACTACTGGAAAGAAGCTCTCCAACAACCCTTTCTCAAATAGCTTAAGGCTCGTAACGTACGACGTCGATTAACCTTATTACTGTATTTTTGAGTTGTTTTGAGATAAGAAGAGAAAGAAGCTCTAAAAACCTAGGGTTGAAAAGGGAATAAAAACTAACCTAATGTTGTCATGCATGGATAAGAATCCTAATGTCTGTCATAATTCCCTCCTGCACAGAGGAAACCAGAGATCCTAGGGGATAAACAGAAAAGGAAGCAAGCAAATACAGTAAAATGCATGCAATGCAGCAATACAAGCGAGGCAAGGGAGTCCGGCTCAACCTCGAACCTAGGAAAACAACAGGCAAAGTGAATCAACATTCACTTCAAACCTAAGGGGCAAGCTGCACAAACCAACAAACAATACAGAAAAACCAAAACCACAGCAGAGGAGGCAGCCCAAGCAGCAGCACCAAACTCCTACAGCAGACAACACAAACAACAGCTCTGACAGCAACAGGTTGATTACACAGCAAAAAGTTGACAGCAACAACTCCTATCTTCAAGCTCCACTAAACTTTCAATCTTCAACAAGCACTAAGCTTCAACAAGCTTCAAACTTCAACAAGCAACCAGCAAGAACCAACAAACTTCACCCAGTAAACAGCTTCAACAAGCTCCTAACTTCATCTTCAACAAGCAGCAAAACCCTAGCTTCAACAAGCAACCGGCTTCAACAAGCACAAACTCCTAGCTTCAACAAGCAACCAGCTTCAACAAGCAGACAACTCATTCTCAACAAGCTTCAAAAAGCAACCTCCAAAGGAGAATCATTCAACAAGATCAAGTTGAAGTGTTAAGAAACTCAGTGACAACCAAGGGAAGTCATTAAGATCTTAACACTGTAATAGAATGGCATCCTCAAAGTTCTACTCTTGAAGCATGCCACTCATCCCTCCAAAGGAGAGATATGACTTATTTAAGAGGACTTTATGTCATTGGATTGAATGGAGATGAACAATATACTCCATGTTTGAAGAAACAAGCAAAACTAGTCTAATGCTCTTCCTAAAACCCTAGTTTTCCTAAGCTCCTGACAAGCACTCCACAAGATGAGAAATTCTTCACATCCAAGCTCCTTCAAGCTCTCCAAAGCATCTTCAATTGGTATTCATCTTCATCCAAGCACAAGACACCACCACCCTAATCTAAGGGGAACTATTGAATTAAACTAGTCAAGTTAGTTCACCAGAAACACCTAGAAGTTGGTCCTAAAACTAAATCTAATTAAAATACCAAAAGTGATTGTAAAATCCTATAAACAATTCTAAGGGTTCCTAAACCTCTTAAGAATATGCCATATCAAAACCAGGGGGTTAACCATTCATTAAGACCTAAAACTATGCCCTAAACCTAAGGGTACTATCCTAAAACCCTAATCTAAACCACTTAATGTTTAATGTTCAAACTAACCTAAAATTCTCTCACAAAATTATGAGAAAATTACTAGGGGTACATGCACATCTAAGCTAACTAGTCCAAAAAGAATCACTCCAAAAATCCACACCAATCATCCATACTAAAATCAGCAAGAACACATATCAAACATATTGAAAATGAAACCAATTAAACTTCCAAAAATGCAATTAAAAAATAAAATGCATGAATTAATAATTTTTTAATCCTATTAAATTCTAGACTCTTTAAAGAGTCAGGGGAAAAAAATATCACCTAAAAATGTTAATTTTCCTATTTATTGTGATTTAATTTCTAACTATGTGCAAAATGTGAAAAATAAAAAGAAAACAATGAAAATAGAAAGAAGCGCGTGCTGAATAGCAATTATATTCAGTTGTAAATCCAACTGGGCCCAGCAGGGGGGTGCGCGTAGAAATCTGGTAACCAAGCCCAAAAAAAACTAAAACAACTCAGAAAAAGAAATGGAAATTGGAAAATCCCTGTGTTGAATAGCAACTTATTTCAGTTTAATTCAACCTTGGGCCTTACTAGAGGGTGTGGTTAGCAAGAAAATGATTCAGCCCATCCAATTCAGTTTAATGAAACGCAGAGTTTTGATGAAACTCAAACTCTCTTCAGCTTTTGAAACGAAATCGTGGCCATTGGTTCTAGGTTTTAGTCAAAGTCAAAACATGATCCTATGGTTAATACTTCATCTTCTCCAAAGATTCAAACTGGGAGGGAAATGTTCAGGACGGTGGCCTGAGCTTTGCGCCACCTTCGTCTCCGGTTAGGCATATCCAAAAGTGTACCAAGCAAGCCAACTAAATACCCTATCTCACTCGTTTTTTCATCCTGAGTCCAATTATGACCTCCAAATTCCATGATTCTTGCTCTATCTTAAAAACCGATCCAAAGTTCAGACATATCACAAATCTTGATCATCTCAAAACCTAAAATTAAAGATCCTATTCTCATCTACACGCATCACTGGTCGAAACTAACCATTCAGCCATGCTTAAAGCCTCAAGAATCAAGATATATCTCCCTCAACATAAATCTTGCACTGACCTAAAGTGTCACGAATTGTTCAATTCTTGTGCCTAAATCCATCTAAGCATCATCAACAACCTATTCTCATGTTCATTTCTACTCAATTGCCTATAATCTAAGCTAAAAATTGAAAAATGCAAACCTGGTTTGAAATGATGAACAAATGAAGATTTTGCTCGAATCAACCTCCAATCTTTTGCAGAATCACTCAAGAACCACTTCCCAAGCTACTCCAATGATCAATTTGCACTGAATTCTCCTTAATCTCCAATCACGATTTCTGATGCAGATGAAGAAATTTCAATGGCTTCTTCTGATTCCTTGCTCAATCCTTGCCAAAAAATGATCTGAACACATTGCAAATGTTATATAGAAGTGGATAGAACCCTCTAGAAACTTCTGTAACCAACTGAATGAGATTTTGAATTTCTCATTCTCTTCCAATTTCTCATATGTGCAGTTAGTGAATTGCTCTGCTCCAGCTCTCAAGTTCACTTGAATTTCTCATCTCATGCCATTTGGAATTGAATGGGAATGATATGCTCCTTGTTTTTTATCTTATGGCATGAATTGGTTATGTTGCTTCCACCTTAAGACACAAAATGAAAGTGATGGAAAATGACCCCAATTCAAAAATGTAATAATGTCATCCTTCTCCAAATGGTATTTCTGATAAAAATGACCTATAACATGACCTTGTTTGACCATAAAACAAAGAATTCCATTTTTTGGCTTTTAAATGACTTTAATTTCTTCCTTTTTAAGCCCTTTCAAGCAACTTTGTGTTAAAAGCCAAACCAAAGTCTCATAACCACTTGGTTGCACTCAAAACATCATTTTGAACAAGTTTCATGTTGAACAATTTTTCATTTGAAGCTTGCAAGTTGGAGTTATGGACCTATGATCACAAATGACCTATAATCACCAATACCCAAAATGCCCCTGGCTTGCCAATATCATAACTTGAGTTCTACAAATCCTATCAAGGACTTCTAGTACTCTATGGAAATCTAAGATCAATATATACAACTCTCATGTTGGCCAAAAGTCCATTTGAAAACTCCTTGAAGGGAAAAGGTTGCTTGGAAGTCAAGTGACTTTCACAGATAAATTTCATAGTCCTCTGATGACCTGTAACTTGCAAGGACCATAACCTGAGTTCTATAAATCCTCTTGAGGACTTATAGTACTCAAATTAAAGGTATTGAGATGCTATACAAGTTTCATGTTGGCCAAAGATCCATTTGAAACTTGTATTTTGACTTATGTGGCTTTGAAGTTAGGCACTAAACAGGGTGATTTTGCACTGAAACCCTAATTTAGCAACTTTCCACATCCTTGATTCTTCTTTGCTTAACCTTGGCACAACAGCACACATGTATCAACATACCAATCCATGAATCCCATGACCTCAAAGTAGGCTTTGATGCTCTTCAATTACTCAACTGAACTAGGGTTGACCCAGATGAAACCCTAGTTGACTGCACCTCAACTGTGGCTCTTGTACTTGAATCAATGACTTGTCTCAACTTCAATAGGGCCCTCTAGGCATCCCATGAGATCCATACACACCTCAAATTCACATTCCATGTTCCACATCCCACTGATGATTCTCAATATTCCTCAAGATAGGAGCAAAACCCCCATGTAGGCACTCAAACTTCTCAAGACTTCAAATCACTTCTTGATGGCTTGGATGATCTCTCAAACTTGGATAAGACCTCTTGCTAGGATCTTCTCTTGATAGACACCCTTGATCCCTTGTTGGATAAGTGCTATGCTATGATATGCCAATGATTGAAGCTATGTGAATAATGTAACTATGCAAACGAAATGCAATGAAACATAAATCAGGCAAGAAAAGGTTGAGCAAATTTTGGGGTGCAACAGCAGGTATCCAGTTACTCCTCAGCGAGTCAAGTGTTGTCTCCCCACAGAGTTTGAGCCTATAACTCTGTGTCCCCTCAGAGTTTGATTTGTTGACTCATCCCCAAGCAGAGGTCAATGTTGTTTCCCTCGTTGGGCGATCCTCAGTAGAGTTGGCTTTTCTCCCTTGCAGGATCGTAGAGTCGTCTCTATCCTCAGCAAACTGCTTCCCTGGTAAGTCGTCACTTTCAGGTGAGTATTGGTGAGCCTGTCAGAGCTATTTTCTTTAGCAGGGTGTGTTGTGAATCTCGGTGGTTGATTTCGGATTCCTCGCAGAGTTGTTGATTCCCCAGTAGGGTGAATTTGTTTTCAATGTCTGGTTGTCTATCCGGCAGAGCTGTCATTCCCCCAAAAGAGTTGTATTCTAGAAGGCCATTTAGGTATTTTTCCTCAGCAGGTTTTTGATGTAAATCCCCAGCTGAATTTGAACTTCTTGTTCTCGTAAGAACTTTGTCCCCCAGTGTAGAAGCTGTCAGGGCTCGCATTCCAGCTAAAGTCCAATTGTTATTGGCATGTGTTAACCTTTTCCCCAGCAGGGTGGATCTTGGAGTTCTTCTCAACATTTATTTTGCTAGTTTGGTTCCGTGGCATTTTGCATTCTGTGCATAACATCCTACAAACGCGTAGCATTTCCATCTCGTATGGAGCATTACGCCATTTTCAAACATACGCATGTGGAGCATAAGCCAGGTGGTTATCTCTTTGTTTGAAGGTGTATCTCTGAAAAATGACTGATATCTTTGCCCGAATGATATCCCGACCCTGGCAGTTTCCGTTAGCCCGCGTGGTATTCAGACCCTGGCTTACGTTTTTCCCCAGCAGCGTCACCGAACTTTAACGGATGTTCTAAACCCACATGGTGTCCAAAACATGATATAATACTTGAGGGATGTGTTCATCTTATTAGGTGTTTCTTAACAAAGTTACTTGGTTAAGTCCCTCTTCTTTCCCCAGTGGGATCCCCAAAGGAGAGCTATTTGGTTAAATTTCTCTCTTCCTCCCTGCAAGAGTTGCTTGGTTAAGTTTCTCTCTTCCCCAGCAGAGTATTCTCAAGATGTGTTTAGCAGCTTCGGTTGACCCGGCCTTAGGATTCAAGGCTCGCTTTTATTTAGTGAATTTCTGGTGGCGATGTCAGAAGTCCTTATCTTTGGGTTTGATTCTCGCTTTTATTTAGCGAAGGTATGTCGGCGATGTCAGATGTTATTAACTTCGGGTTCGTTTCTCACTTTTATTTAGCGAAGGTCTGACGGTGATGTCAGATGTTATTACCTTCGGGTTCGTTTCTCGCTTTTATTTAGAGAATGTTTGGCGGAGATGTCAGAAGTTCCTAGCTTCGGATTGCGTATTTGTATTTTATCAAGTAAGATACCTGACGGCGATGTCAGATATGTGTGTACACCTGGCGGCGAGGTCAGATGTGTTCTCTGACATGATGCAGATTCCTAACGGTGATGTCGGATGTGTATCAAAATTTGCAGATTTCTGGCGGCGATGTCAGATATGTGTTTGTCTGGCGGCAATGTCAGATGTGTAACAACTTTGTGGTTGTCTGGCGGCAATGTCAGATGTGTAACAACTTTGTGGTGGTCTGGCGGCAATGTCAGATGTGTGTGGATAACTGGCGGCGATGTCAGAAATTTTTATCCCCTATAGATGCCTGGCGGTAATGTCAGTTGTTTATCAGTTTCTTGTTGATCCGATCTTAGAGTTTGATGCTTGCTTTTATTTAGTGAAGGTCTGGCGGTGATGGCAGAGGTTTCTCAACTGCATGAATACTTGACGGCGACGTCAGATGTTTATCCCCTGCAGATGGGTATCAGCTTCGTGAATTCTTGGCGGCGATGTCAGATGTCTTCATCTTTTCAATAGATGCCTGGCGGCGATGTCAGATGCTCTGTGTAGATCTGATTTTTAGATTTATTACTCGCTTTTATTTAGCGAAAGCTTGGCGGCGATGTCAGGAGTTATTATCTCAGGATCTGATACCTATTTTATTTAACGGATGTCTGGCGGTGATGTCAGATGTTTCTTCTCAGCTGTGTGTTGAGCCGATTGGTTTATTACTTATTGGGTTCAATGGTTCTGAAAGCGATGTCAGATGTTTTACCGGCCTAGTGCCGATGCGTGACGGCAAAGTCAAAGATATCTTCTTTCAGAATTGATGTTATTACCTGACGGCGAGGTCAGATGTTTTTCTAAATTGATACAGAGGTCTGACGGTGAAGTCAGAGGTTCAGTATCCGCTACGTGTTAGAAGATGTGTTCCCGACTTAGTGTCGATACCTGACGGCGATGTCAGATGATTCTTCCGACTGTGGGTCGATGTTGCCACTATCAGTTCTGGAGATTTTTATCCCTAATCAGAGTTTGCAGTTTATTTCTGCGGTTGGAAAATTTCCGGGTTCGTTGGTATTTAACCGTCTTTTACCTTGATCGTTTGAAATCCGGTTTGTTTTCAAGCATTCAGGGCTAAGCCGTTTGAATAGGGGCAGTTGTTGCACCCCAAAATTTTCCCGACCTTTTCTTTACTTGGTTTATGTTTCATTGCATCTTCTAGTATTTGCATTTGCATATCATTGTTCATTTGCAGGAAATCAAGAGAGGTGTTCATAGCAATATAAGCTTACCAAGGGTTCTAAGCCTAAGAAAGAGGTTTTATTCAAGTGGTCAGGTGCTTATCATCATTAGGAGAAAGGCAAAACTCTTTGAGAGAAAAGATGGATAGTTGTGGTGTAACCCCTATCTTGGAGGCCAATTGAAGATCATCTGAGGATCACGAGTCCTTGGTTATGGATAGAGAATGTTGGGTAAGCTCATTGAGTGCTTTGAGAGCCATTGTGGAGCTTATCCAAGTTGTTACATCATGTGCAAGAGGTTGCAGTCAGAGGATTGTACACCTAGGGTTTCATCTGCCTAGTGAAAGATCAACTGTGAATTTGAAGGAGATTAAGACTTGGTTATAAGTCATTGTGATCATGGAGAGTTGTGTTGAAGTATCTAGTATATTATTTCAAGATCAATTCAAGAAGAATCAAGGGTGTGAGAAGTTGCTAAGTTAGGGTTTCCAAGCTTGTCAGTGCAAAATCCCCTATTTAGTGCCCAACTTCAAGACCACATATATCAAGATACAAGTTTCATCTTACTTTGATGCAAACATGAGACTTGTAGAGCATGTTATTAGCTTTCTTTTGAGTACTAGAACTCATCCATTGGGTTTCTAGAACTCAAGTTATGATGCTGATAAGTTATGGGTCCTCAGATGAATGTGTTTTTAGTCAACAAAAGTCAATCAACTTCCAAGGCATTTTTGACCTTGAATCATGTTTCATCTCACTTTGACCCAAACAACAAAGTTGTTCCTTATGATCTTAGATTTCCAAAAATTCCTAGAAGTCCTTCATCTCATGTGTAGAACTCAAGTTATGAAGCTTGCAAGGCAGGGGTATTTTGGGAAAGTGAGATTATAGGTCATTTTCGTTTTAGGTCCATTTCATGCTTTTGTGCACTTCAAATGAAACTTTTCCCAACATGAAAATTGTTTCAAAGGATCTCATTTCCATCATTGAACATCAATTTGTCATGGATTTGGCATGGTTGTGAGGATTGGTGAAGGAATTCCATGGAAAAAGGACTTTAAAAGTCATGAATTGAATTGAATTGGTTTAATTCCTTCTCATGCCATATTTGTGCATTTTTTGATTCACAACATCATACTAAACACAATGCACCAAAAAATATTTGAGGCTTGATGTGCAAAACTCATGAAATTTCAAGTTGATTCAAGTATAAGTTACACATTCAAAATCAACCATTGGATCAATTCAAGGATCAATTTCAGTCCACAAGATCAATGCTAAGTCTCAGCAAGCAATTGGAATAAAAAACAAGGCAATTGGAGCCATTTTGCACATGTACTTGAAGCTTCCATTTCCAATTTTAGATTTTCTTCAATTCACCATAGCAGGCCAAATTGGGCCTCCAAACTATCATGGATCCAAAATATAAAAGGTTCTGATGAAGAATGAACCTTCATTCAGGCAATTTCGTGCAAAAGGAGCTCAATTACAGTTGGAGCATTCAAAGAGAAAGTGAAATCGTGAATCTAAGATTCAAGCAAATTCAGAGCAATTCAAGATCAGCATTCTCTTCATTGATCTTCATTGAATGTTTCTGCAAGGTTTTACGCAAGCTTGACTCCATTAGAAGCCCCAACGGAGAGGCTCTGTTAGTTAATTTTCTTTTCAAGAATTCACTCTTAATATGCATCTATTGCACACCATTTTTGTTGCATATTGAAGTCCTATGTATGTAGGCTAACTCTGGATAGATTAGGTTGTTGTTTTATGCAATTCAGTTATGGTGCTTGAATCTTTGATGTTTCGTTTCTCTCTGTTCTTGCGTGATAAATCAAAACCAAACCTAGAATCATGATCTATGCAGTGAGCGCTTTAATTTGGTATAAGGTTTCACTTGATTTGGTTCAGTCTTGAAATTGCAACTTTGGTGAGACGAACGGAGAAGACGACTAGAGCACGGTGGCTCCGGCGTCTAGTTATTTTATCCATTAGGCTTAGTCAGTGTGCCATGTAAGCGTTGAATCTTTGACTTAGGCGTGATGAGCGGTTGAGATGCGCTTTAACCTGCCAACACGTTTTTTGACCTGCCACCTCATAAATGAAACGCGTCGTTTCATTGTGGCTCAGCCTTTGTTTGGATTTTGGGCTTAGAGATGCTATATGCACCCCACCTCCAAGTGAGCCCAATCATTTTGCCTTGGCTGACCTACTATTTGCACCACTCTCTTTTTCTTTTATTGTTTTTTACTTCAATTAATTTATGTTTGATTTTAATTCACTAAAAATAATTCCAAGTGTTGTAAAATTCAATAAAAATAGTTTTTAGACATTTAATGTGTTAAATAATTTTTGACATATTTTATTTTTATTTTCCTTTTATTTTTCAATTAAAAATGGAATTAATACTTGGAATGGTTTTAATTGGAATACTTTTTGTTCTTTATTGTTCTTGATTTCATTTCTTGATCAATATTTCTTTCCAATGATTGAAATTTCTTCCTCATGTCCATGATGAGTTGAAGAATTTCATAGGACCATTTTTCCTCTAGTTTGAGTCATTTTAGTGTGATTTTTATGGCATTTTTGTTGACCATCGATTCTTCCATTCCAAAGTGGTACACCTTAGGGATTTATTTCTTTTGGTGGTGCTTTGATGGAACATTGCCCTTGGGCTTTTGGCCTCTGGTTTCCAACATCTTAATTTACTTCTTACATTTTATTTGGATTTAATTGAGCCATTTTACTATTTTTGAGATGACTTACAAGTTAAGTCAATTCTAAGGGAGGCTCACACAAGTACTTGACCTAGTTTGATTTGGAAATGACCTTTTGGATCCATTGAACTCCTAAACTTTGTTGATTCATTTTGTTAACATATTGAGGTGTTTGGATGTTCATTTTTAGGTCATAAATATGTTCATTTCTTGTTGAGAATTGCATTTCTTTTTAGGCTTTCCACTTGTGCTTCAAGTGTTGAACATGCTTAAGACTTAGGTCTTTTGCCTAGCCTACCTTTGCATTTTCTTTTGTGCTTTTCTTTCTTTGGTTTGTGCATATTCTCCTCTCATCCCTAACTCTGTCCAATGACTTTGAGATCCCATTTGAGATAGCTTAGTCCCTCCTTTGGAGGTACTTGAAGCATGCCATGAATGGTGCTTCCTTGAGGACTTATTTTGTTTGTTTCTTGCATAATCATTGAGTTTGCTTATGGTTGATTTGCCCTTATGTGTTACCTTGGTTCTCATATTGCCTCCCATGCTCTCATTGGTTTGTGTCCTCATTTCTTTTCATTTGGTTTGCCTTTGGGCATTGTGGTTGATGTTTGAATGGTTATAGGATTTATTCTCCCATTTTTATCCCATTGTTGTGTGCAATTGTGTGCTTTCCTTTGGATTGTTTCTTCTTTGCTTTTGCATTCCTCATTGCATTAATAAAGGTTGATATGTGCTTGTGGAGGTTTTTACCCCACACTTTTTCCTCCCTTCGCTTGTGTGTTGCATTGCATATGCATACTTGCATCTTTCCCACTTTATGCTTCCTTCTTCTTTCTTCTTTCTTCTTTGCCATGTTCCCTTAGAATCTCTAATCTCTTGAGATTATGATAGAACTTAGGCTTGAACCCATGTATGACAACATTAGGTAGGATTCCCTTTTATCCCAACTATAGGTACACTTTGCATGAGAACATTAGGTTGAGTCTTAGTCTCCCCTTAGAGTGTCTCTCTCTTCTCATCTTCAAACAATGTCAATACACTTTATAAAGGTTAATGAATGTTGTGCATTACGAGCCTTAAGTACTTGGGAAATGGTGATTGGGGGGTTTCCTCTCAATGGCCTAGAGTGCTTAGTGTACACCTTTTGGGTGATATGTGACGCATTCGCTCCTAGGTCATAGTCGTTAGTGCAACACGAGTTACAAATCAAACTCAAAACACTTCTTCTCTAAAAAAACACAAACAAACTTCAAATCATTTTTATCCTTAGGGACTTAATATGGAAATTTTTTTCACAAGGAAAGTTTTGTTAACTCTTGGTTCTACCGCAAACAGGTAACGCCTAAGTCTCCAATGGTCAAGCTGCATACACCAAACTGCTGGAACTAAGTTTAAACCCTACTCGGGTAAAATTTTTTGAACCAACCGGTGTTCTTATTAGCCCGAACTATGTTTGCTCTGATTTCTCACACTAGATGAGAATAAGTAGGCACAATACGACGATGTCTTAGGGAGAAACCTTCCCCCACCTTTCACCCGTAGTTAGCCGAACTACGTTGACTCTGACTTTCCCATTGCACGAGGGAATACGTAGGCACAGAGCGGCAATGCTTTGCCGAGTCTCTTTTCTTTTCTTTTGTCCCTGAGACCTTTAGTTAGATAGTTCAACACCCTTTAGATAGACAACAAAGCATGGATCCCGTCGAGTACGACGGACGTGAGGGGTGCTCATACCTTCCCCTTGCGTAACTGACTCCCGAACCCGAGACATGGCTGCGATGACCTGTCTTCTCCCGTTTTTATCAAGTTTTCTCTGATCGTTTCCTTTCCCTCTTTTTGGATAAATAACGAACGGTGGCGACTCTTCTGTCATTGTCGGTACCTTTTTCGCAGTAGCGACAGTAATAAGGCGCGTTTAGTCGCACAAGGGTATAACTAAGAGGAAGGAATCGACTATGAGGAGACTTATGTGCCGGTTGCCCGACTCGAGGCTATACTCCTTTTACTTTCCTTCACTTGTGCGAAAAATTTTAAGCTATTTCAAATGGATGTGAAAAGTGCATTCCTTAATGTCGCTACTCGAAAAATACGCGCAACGACGGGGAAGGAGAAAAGAAAAAGGACAGAAGAGTCGCCACCGAATTTTATTTATCCCATGAGGGGAAAGGGAAATATCGAGAAAACCTCAAGAAAAGGACGAATAAGATGGTCTCGCAACCAAGAACAGGTTCGGAAGCCGGTTATGCGAAGGGAAGGTATTAGCACCCCTCGCATCCATCGTACTCGATGGGAACCATTTGTTTGTCGTGTGTGATTTATTTGCTTAAAAATTATGCTATAAAAGAGTGTTCCAAAGGATAGAGGGAAAGGTTAGAAATTGGGAAAAGAGAGATAACAGGGGAAGGAAGAGAAAGAACGGACTCGGTAGGACTTCGCGGTCCTAGGCCTACGTATTCTCGATAGACATGAGAAAATCAGAGTCGACGTAGTTCGGGGAACTACAGATATAAGGGGGAATGTGCTCGACAAGGATTGTGGCCCTTGTGCCTACGTATCTTTACTTTAAAAGAAGTAAAGAATCAGAGCCGTCGTAGTTCGGCCTACGATTTGTTGATGTTTTTATGGATGATGCTATCGTACGCATTCTAGCAGTTAGGTGTATTGCTGCTCGCTCGTTGGAGACTTAGGCATTACCTGTTTGCGGTAGCATGGACGTATCATATCCTTTTTGAAAGATTAGTTTTCGCCATGCGAGGCAAGATGTCACATTTGATTTGTTGAAATGTTTTTTAGGGGCGAGATAGATCCTCAGATAGTAACCCCTATGGATAGTACCCAATTCTTTATCTCAAAGTTTTTGTTGTAAAAAAAAAAGTGTGGCGAACGTAGCGTCTTCGTATTGAAAGACAAGTATCAAGACCACACACACTACAGTGAGTATCCTGACACTCAGAGAGGAAGAAGACTACACTCAATCCTCTCTTTTTAGTTCAACACAAAGAGAACTTTATTCTCTTATTAAAGTGTTTTTGGTTTTGAATGGTAAGTGCTTTTTGCGACAGAGAACCCTACGGTAAACGTCAGCACTCGGGATAGGAAAAGGCCTACGCCTAACCACTCCACGACCATTCAAGTTTTTGTTACGAAAAGAAGTTTAAAAATGCGCTCGGTATGGGACCGAGGTTTTTAGGTGAAAAAGGTTGCGGGAGGAATTTATGGAAAGAGATAGGTGGAAGGAGTCGCGTCTTCATATTGAAAGACGAGTGTCTAAACCACCCACACTACAGTGAGCATCTCGACACTCGGAGAGGAAGAAGTCTACACTCAATCCCCTCTCTTTAGTTCAATACTAAGTGAACTTTATCCTTTTGTTAAATATGGTGAATTGGCTTAAAAATCGTTTGAGAACATCCGCTTGACGTTGGGTCAAGGGTTTAATTGCTTAAAAAGGCTTGAGGTGAAGCGAGCAAGGTCGATGGCGACGCACAAGGCAATCGGCTTACAAGGTCAAAAATGGCTCGATGAGAATCGAGAGTTTGTTTTCTTGAAAATAGTTTTTTAGAAAAAAAGGTAAAAACAATGACCAATAATAAATATGCACAAAAACCATACCAAACACAACGGGTTAATCGGCTCAAAAAGAAAACGAAACGCAAAAAAAAATGGGAAAAATTTTTTTGAGATAAAAAAGTCGAAAAAACGTGAAAAACAGGGATCTGACACGGGTGGCCGTGTTGTGTGACACGGCCCGTGTCACAGTTCCAGGAAACTTAGGGTTTTTGAGGCAAACAGAAGTGTGACACGGGTGGCCGTGTTGTGTGACACGGCCCGTGTCACAAGGTCTGGGAGAAAAATGATTTTTTAGGGCAAACAGAAGTGTGACACGGGTGGCCGTGTTGTGTGACACGGCCCGTGTCATGTGTTCTGGGCATTTTACGCTTTGAAAAGTCACACAGGGATGCAACACGGCCGGTCGTGTCATGTGACACGACCCGTGTTGGGCTACCAGAAGAAAAATCCAAACTTTTCTCTTGTTTTTTTTTGCTTCTTTTTATGGTTCTTTCAAAAGGTTTCTTGGTCCCTTAGAACCTTACATGATGCATACAATACAACAACACATAAAAGAGTAAACGAAATGAATGTAAATAGCAAAAATATAAAGAGAGAAAGGTTGGAGGAAATGGATACCCAAGAGCTTTCTATCCTTCTTGCAAGTCCTCCTTGGTCTTGGTTGAATGTACCTCACTCCTCTTCCCTCTATGTTGTGAAGGTTTTGTTTCTTAATGATCCTCTTGGTTCTATATCACTCTTTTTTTTTGGTTTGCAAAGCTTCCTATTTTTCTGTTTTTTAGGGTATTGTTTTGCTCTCTCTATTTTCTGATTTTGCAAGTGTGTGTAGAAATGAATGTTGAATGAATCCTTTTGTTTACATCCCCCTCCTCTTATCTCAGCTCCTAGGGTTTTCTCTTCCCCCCAAACATCAGATTTTTTCATGGGGCAATGTCTCTTGCCACCTTTTCTCATGTCACTCTCTTTCTTTCCATTTCCATGCAAGGTGCTATGCTGCATTTTCTGCACTACTTTCCTATGCTATTTGCTGCAGCACCTTGTGCCTTGCACCCATTTTGTTTGTTTGTGTTTGGACAGCTCCTCTTGGTCAATGCCACTAACTCTTGACAGCATTTTGAAAATTCTGATATGTAGAAGCATTGTCACATGTTATTCCTTTGGTCTTGTGACATGTGATCTTGTGACATGAAGAAATTTGTCACCTCTTGCATGGGACTGTTTTGCCATGATTAAACATGCATACTCTTGGTCCTAAAACATTCCAATGTTGATTTAATCCTTGCATGTTTCTTGGATGTTTGTAAGCATAATGTAGACTTGGTGTGGCATTACCATAACATGAATTTGACTAGAGACTTGAATGAAGTATTAAAAATAAATTAATTTCTAAACATTACTTAGAGTTGAAAATCTTGCAACAAATGACATTCTTGTAATGTCACAAAACTTCCCTTTATAATATTCTTGCCTTTAATCTTGAATTCATGATGGATTTCCTTTATGTCATTGAATTTGAAAGAAATGAAGAAATGAGTCAAGTCTTGAAAGAGGGCAAATTTTGGGGTGCAACACTTAATGGCTATATAAATGAAGAAGTTTATGTTTCCCAACCTTCGGGATTTGAATCCCATGAGCATCCTGATCACGTATACAAATTAAAACGTGCCTTGTATGGACTCAAGCAAGCCCCTAGGGCTTGGTATGATCGTCTAAGCAAGTTTCTCCTTGATCAAGGGTACTCAAGAGGAAAGGTCGACACAACCCTCTTCATTAAGTGTCAAGGAAAACACTTAATTTTGGTATATATTTATGTTAATGATATCATTTTCGGGTCAACTAACATGAATCTTTGTTGTACCCCAAAATTTGACTAACCTTTTTCTTTACTTGGCTTATGTTTCATTTCATTCTTTAGCATTTGCATTTGCATGGCATTGTCCTTTACAGGGGATCAAGAGAGGTGTGTCATTCAAGAGAAGAGTTTCAAGGGTGTAAGTGCTCTTGATTGGCTGCATTTTGTGGTAAAATCTGAGTACATGTATGAATGTCATGTTTGATGTTGTTACATTCATAATATGGACTGTGCATGGTAAGTTAACTAAGCTAACTATAAGTTAAGCTGGATGTCATGCTCAATGTTATGATATAAGTTGTATGACATCAAGCGAAAGTTTGTTATTCTGGTAGCTATAACTCAGGAAATAACTCAGAAGCTCAAGCTGGAATGCAGGAGACATTTTAGACGCTCTAGGGGAACTAATATGTACCTGATTAAAGTGGAAAATGTGCAAAATACAAAAGAGAGGTTTTATGATGGATAAAACCTAATGTATGCGCCCAGGCCCAAGGACTAATCTGCTGCTATAAATACCAGGAGAAGGAATCCTAGAAGGCAGCTGTTAGAACTAGAGAAACAGAGAAATCACCATAGTGGTTTAGAAATGAAGAGGTTGTTCTTCACGATTGTGTCTTAGGAACTCTTGTAATTCAAACAATTAGCTTCTGCATAATTGTCTTGATTAGGTAGTTTCTAGGCTGGTGTAACACTCAAAGCTGTGAAGCAAGAGTGATGTGTTCTTGATCAAAGCTGTGAAGCAAGATCAAGGTGTGTGTTTTGGAATGTCTCTTCAAAACCATCTTTGCAATTGTAACTAATATCACAGGTGTGTGATAGTGGGGGAGTGAGTGGGTATACTCAGGTACTAGAGAGTCTCTAGGATGAAGTGTCATTGGGTAGTGATTAAGTGAGGAGTGTAAACTGGAGGTTTAACTCTGAATTGATAATGCTAATAGTGAATTTCCTCCCTGGTTTGGTAGCCCCCAGATGTAAGTGTTGTTGACACTGAACTGGGTAATCAATTGCTGTGTGTTCTTTACTGTTTTCAATTTCTGCTAGTTAACTGTTAAGTGACCTATGTTATTGTTAATGTCATAACATCAGTTATAACATTAGTCTGTGCGGAAGCAGAATTTTCAATTGGCATCAGAGCAGGCACCCTGCCTGTTTGAATCTGGGTGAGATCTAGGGAAGATAAACTCTGCTATTATGGACAAAGACATAGGATTCACAAATAGACCACCAATTCTGGATGGGTCTAACTATGACTATTGGAAACCAAGGATGTCTGCATTCTTGAAGTCTATAGACTATAAGGCATGGAGAGCTGTGAATTCTGGATGGGAACATCCAGTAAAAACTGATAAAGATAGAGCTTTAGTCTGATCCCTGAAGAAGACTGGACTAAGGATCAAGAGGCTCTAGCTCTTGGCAATTCTAAAGCACTAAATGCCCTATTCAATGGCATAGATAAGAACATCTTCAGGCTGGTACACCATTGTGAACTAGCTAAAGAGGTTTGGGACACCCTCAACACTACTCATGAGGGAACCTCCAAAGTAAAGATGTCTAGACTTCAAATGTTAACCATAAAATTTGAAGGTTTGAAAATGAAAGAGGATGAGACCATTCATGAATTTTACATGAATGTGCTGGAACTTGCAAACAGCTCAGGGGCCCTGGGTGAGAAAATGTCTGAAGAAAAACTAGTGAGAAAAATTCTCAGGTCCCTACCTAAGAGGTTTGTAATGAAGGTCACTGCCATTAAAGAAGCCCAAGATATATGTCACATGAAGGTGGAGGAACTCGTTGGCTCTCTCCAAACCTTTGAGATGGGATTAAGTGACCAGTCATTGGAGAAAAAGAAAAAAAGCATTGCTCTTGTTTCAAGCACTGTAGAAGAGACAAAAGGAGAAGATGGGGAAAGAGAAGAAGACTTGACAGAAGCAATAACATTGCTTGGCAGACAATTTAGTAAACTGATCAAAAGAATAGATCAGAAATCAAAGCTCTATGGCAAGAACAGAACCTCTGACAGTGGCAAAGATAAAGCTGAAGACACCATTGGTCAAAGCAAAGGTGTCCAATATCATGAATGTGAGGGATATGGTCATGTTAGAAGAGAATGTCCCACATATCTCAAGAAAAAGGGAAAGAGTCTAAATGTCTCTTGGTCTGATGAAGACTCAGAAAGTGAGTCAGATGTTGAGGCTGCCAAACATGTCACTGCTCTCAACAGTGTGTGCATCACTGATGGCTCCTCAAGTAAAGAAGACATGACATTTGAGGAGCTTGCAGCCTCATATCAGAAGCTTCACATTAAAAGCTCTGAGCTGTACCAGCAAGGAGAGCATCAGAAGAAGCTCATCAAAGAACTAGAAGCTAAAAAGAGAGAGCATCTAGTTACTATAAACTCACTCCAAGGAGAGATAAAGGAGTTGAAAGGAGAAAAGGATAAAATGACAAAATCCATAAGGATGCTCAACTCTGGAACTGACACCCTAGAGGAGATTCTTCAGAGTGGTCAGACTGCAGGAAATAGGTCTGGTCTAGGATTTGTTGAAAAACAAAATCCTGTCTTAAAACTCAAGAGGTTGCAGCCTGAGATTCAAAAGGTACAAAGGATGTCACATTCAAAGGTACAACATCCTTCACACAGAAATTGGAATCAAGTCAAGAGACAATTCCAAAGGCATAGATGCTACCACTGTGGAAAGCTTGGGCACATTCGTGCTGTGTGCTTCTGGTTGCATGGATTTCCTAGCCAAAGAAGTGATAACCAGGGTAAGCATGGAAAAAGACAGCATCATGGACAAAGGCATCATCATGCCAACCAGAGCTAGAGGCAGCATCAAGCCAAACCCAAGAAGAAGGAAGTGCCTAAGAAGCAAGAACAATGGGCTGTCAAGATTGTAGCTCTAACAGCTAACATTTCCCTAAGAATGCCAACCAATGAGGATTGGTACTTTGACAGTGGCTGCTCTAGGCATATGACTGGAATTGAGGATCTGTTGATCAAACTCAAGCCTCATTCATCTAGTCATGTGACTTTTGGGGATGGAGCTAGAGGAGAAATCACAGGTGCTGGACAACTTGACAGTCCTAAAGCTCCAGAATTGAAGGATGTTCTGTTAGTTAAAGGATTAACTGTTAACCTAATAAGCATAAGTCAGCTATGTGATCAAGGTTTAAAAGTCTATTTTTCCAAAGGCAAGTGTGTGGTGATCAATGAAGAGGGTAAGGAAGAAATGAGGGGATCTAGATCTAAGAATAACTGTTACCTATGGGAGCCCAGAAGTAACATAAATGAATTGGTTAATGAGGAAAAGAAGGATCACCTAGGGCTAGAGAAAAGAACCAGATCCAAATCATCAGCAAAAGGATCCTCAAAGTGTGCCTCAGAACGAAGAACAGGTTGTAAGAAAAGTCAGGTGGGAAGGCTAGACAAGAAGGGATACCTAAAGATTGCTCATCAGGTAAAGCTAGATAGGCTATATTGGAACCTGATGGAGGCCACAGAAGCTACCCTGCAGAAGAGAAGCAATGTCACTCCTGGTGTTATGACCCTGTTCTGTGACATCAAAGGATTCATCCAAGAGAGGTCTGCTGATTTCAAGAGGGGAATGCTCAGTGGTAGAGTGTGTAAATGGACAATGACGTGTGGAAACTACGGGGAATATGTACTAAATATTGTTGACAAGGGTTCAAAAAGTATAAAGGAAGCTCAAGTTAAGAATGATCAATGGAAATTGAGTTCTTATAATAAGGAGTTATAGCAATTAACAGTAATTGGGAATTATGCCTTAAAATTAATACTATTAATAATAAATCAAAAAGGCAAGTTCCCTCCTAATGGGCAAACGTACCCCACCATCACGTATAATATACACCTCCTCCACTCTTGGTGCCAGCATAATCTCTTCAGTTTCCATAACAACTTACCCAAGCAAAGAAAAGTCATTATCTCTCGATCAAAGTCATCAACCATGTCACAACATACGAACCCTAAAATCACCACTAGCAATGCTGAAACTAACCCTAATGAGGTTCTAGAGATAGCGCCCCTGCGCATGATGACACCAGAAGGATTGTTGGTAAAGAAACCTAGAAAGCTGCATGCAAGAAAACCCAGAAACCTAGGCTCTGGTCAAGCTTCCTCTACTACTGAATCGACTGCCCTAGATACAGAAGAAGCTAGGCGAACCCACCTGAAACTCGCAGAAATGGTGGGTAGTGCTCTCAATATACCCACGACATCTAGCATAAAGGGGTATGAGCCTAAACCACATAATCAAGCCAACGTCTTGCCGGATGTCACAACATCAAAAGACCCTACACCAGAAGAAAAGAACAAGGGAGAAAAGGCTAAACACACAGATGAATGCACGCATGGAACCAAAAGAACTGCAGTACTTGACCTAGAAGACTACTTAGACAATGATCTCATTGTTAAGCTTAATCCAGGAATAGCCAAAAGGCTAATGACAAGAAAAGGAAAAAGGGAAGCCAATCAAAGTTCCCCCAAGCAAAAGAAGGATAAGAAGATTGCTGAACAAGAAACCTCTGCAAAGAAGACTGGTACAAAGAGGTCTAAGGTTGGTCCTTCAAAGGGCTGAAGCAAAGTTGTCACCACGAAGCAGAAAGCTGAGTCTAGTTCAGAATCAGAAACAGATTCTGATGTAGATGTTGATGTCACTGACATTCAAACCAAGCAAAAGCCTACTACAAGCAAACTGGCTGCAAACATTCCTGAGGTACCTACTGATAACATTTCCTTTCACTATCCATCTAGTGTCAACAGATGGAAATACATGTATCACAAGAGATTAGCCATAGAAATGGAGCTTGCTCAAAATGCTCTTGAGAACAAAGAAATCATAGCCCTGATAAGCAATGTTGGCTTGATGAAAACAGTGACTCAACTCTCCCAATGTTATGAAATGTTGGTGAAAGAGTTCATAGTCAATCTGGCAGGAGAAAGTGCTGATAAGAAATCAAGTGAGTATGGGAAATTATATGTGAGAGGAAAGTGTGTCAAGTTTACAGCAGCACTCATTAACAAATACCTGGGGCGACCTCATGAAGGGCTGACAAAAATACAAGCCTCAGATCATCAAGTGTGTAAAGAAATCACTGCCAAACAAGTCATACAATGGTCATCCAAAGGGAAGCTTGTAGCAAGCAAGCTAAGTGTCAAATATGCTATGCTTCACAAAATTGGGGCTGCAAACTGGGTGCCCACAAATCATAAGACCACAGTGGCCACCATCCTTGGAAGGTTCATATATGCAGTGGGAACTAAGGCTCACCTCAATTATGGGGCATACATACATAAGCAAATAATGAAACATGTTGGGAGTTATAGTGTCAAGGGACCTATTGCCTTTCCTTCACTCATTTGTGGGATAATCTGTGATCAGCATCCCAACATTGTCAAGGAAAATGAATAGCCTGCAAGAGAGAAACTCCACTGTCCTTCAACTATAAGCTGTTTAAAGGAACTCATGTTCCTGACATTGCTGTACCTTCAGCTGAGACTTCCAAAAGGACCTCAACAACTAGCAAAATTGAGGTAATAGAAATGCTCAAAGACACCTGCAACGAGTTGGAGACAAGGAAGTTAAAACTGGAAAAATTAATCAGAACTCTGGAGCTAGAAGAGGTGTCAGAATGTGCTGATGAAACCAAGAATAGTGATGACTCAGATGATGAAGTTCAGGAAGCAGAAGAAGCTGCGGAGAACTCTGAAGAAACCAGTGGTGCAAGTGAGGCAACAAGTAAAGATGGGTCCGAGGAAGCAGGTACAACAAAAGACAGGGCAAGCTCTGCTGAAGAGGAGGAAGAATAGTGTGTTTGGCTCAGGTTGCTAAACTGTTGAGCTAAGGGGTGTGTGTGAGTTGTGACCATATGTAAGAATATCTAAACAAAATGTGTTGTCCCTAACAATATTTTAATCTATACTATGGTTAGTTGGATTTTAATTTGTGGCTAAAAAGGGGGAGAGAAAGAGTGTTGAGTGCATATGTGATTATAATGTGATAAGCAGGTGGAAGAACATGTAGATTTGAATGCTAGAGGATGTTAGCTCATGTCAAATCTTGAATGCAGGGTGGTAACCACAGGTTCTGCAGATGATGGCAGCTGATGCTGTAATGTATGTTAATATGTTAGAACTGCTAGAAATGTTGCAGGTACTGATTTGGTTGTGTTGTGGAATAATAAACCTGTTGTGAATGTATGCTAGCATTTCTAATTATTGGCTAGAACTAATTAGGAATGTATGCTAGTGTGTGTATCTGCAAGGTGCAAGTGTCGCGGTGAAATTTGGATACCAAACTATTGATTAGTTTGAATCTTTAATTCATTTTGCAACCGAACTTTGATTTGTCCAAAGGAAGGGATAAAGATCGAAATTCTCACAATGCAATGCAAATGCAAGGTTTAGAGAGTTAAAGGTTTGGGGGTTGGTTAAACTTAGGGAAGGTGCTAGCATCCTAAGTTTCTGTAGTACTCTACAGGAACCTCTTGTTTTATGTTGTTTATTGCTATGGTTTATCTGCTTAAAGGTTGAATACCTAGGGGGTTTATTTCTAAGTATACTCGATAAAATATCGCATCTTATGCCTACATATCCTTACGGGAGTGGAATCAGAGTATCTGTAGTTCCTCTAAAAGGTTAGAGGAGTTCTTTGACTATGGTCAAAGTTCCTACGGGTTTAGGGTAGTTGTTTTGATTGAGTTTAGGAGAAGAGATGCGTTGTCATTTTAAGAGAGATTTAACCGCCACAAGTGTAAGAGATTGTATTGTTGTGGGGTGGAGATTCTATCTCGCTTAAGATGATTAACATATTTCTCTAATGTGCTTAAGTTATATTGTTGAATTGTTTTGTTTCTATGTTGTAAAATAAAGACGAAGGTCCTTCCTATGGGGTAGGATCTATCCTAGAGATCAACTTGAATGGGATCAAGGATCATGTGGGGAGAATGATGCAAATGCGAATGCATACGCACGATTGTTGAGATCATGCGCAGATTCTTCCTTTGGACGGAATGCAAGGCGGAAATATAAATTGCGATAATGAAAGTTGCTTGTAAAATAAATTACGGAAATAAGTAAAGCATACATGTACGCATGAAAGCGCTGAAGAGTGAATCGTGAATGCGGGTGTGCACAATTAGGTTGTATTTTACGCTGTGAGTTGATTTTAATTGGTTAAATTGATTTTAGTTTGAATTATGTTGATTTGGGTGAATTGACTTATAAGCGAGAAGTTGATATAGATTAAATTCTAAGGTTTTTACTAAAATACTACAATTTATTATAAAAAAGAAGTAATAATTTTGTTATGGCTATTATTATGTTGATTATAGAATGAAAATAGTTTTTATTATTTGTTTTTTTTAAAGTTAATTAAATACTCAGAATTTATTTAAATAAATAAATTAACAAATAGGTGTGATTTATTTATAAAAGGTTTTTTAGTGAATAAATACTTATTTGATTAAAATGTTATTAAAATAAAAAAAGGTTAAATTAATTAATTAGCAAAATAATTAACCATTAATACAAATTAAATTATTTAGGAAGAAAAAAAAGTTTTTTTTAAAAGTATAATAGGATAAGTTATATGTTTAATAAAATAAAAGGTTTTGTTATTAAAGTAAATTAATAATATTAATAAAGTTGAGAGAAATAAAATTATGAAATTGGTTTCGGTTGAATTTAATTATAAAAGATTAATTAATTAATTAGATTAAAAAAAGATATTAGGTTGATTTATCATTTTAATAAAAAAACCAAAGTTAATTAAAGGATTAAAGGTTTTTTAAAAAATATATTAAAACAGATTATTGGTTTTTAAAAGGATTAATTAGAGTTTAATAAAAAGGCGCTGGATACCATGGTGGAGGTGCATCGGATCTACTGTGGGCATGCAATGTGATCCGTGTGATCATGAGGTGTATGGTGATAATGACAAGGGACCACGGTACTATCGTGGTCGTGCATACATATATCAGAATAACAATAAAACATCAGAATAGTAAAAAAAATGCAGGAAGCTAAGCAATGGAACCCTAATCCCAAACTCGTTCGCTCGATCTCCTCTCCCGTTCAACCTCCGTTTCAATCTCCATTGCAATATTTGTCGTTTCGTTCTATTCTTGTACCTGAAACAAAATTTGAAGTGTTAATCGTTCAACAATTTCAAACGAGTAAGGATTTATCGAAGTTTGGTGGAGCGGTGATGACTCGTGCGGCGAAATGGGGGTTTTGTCCGTCAAATCTGCGGCGCCGGTGATGGTTGGCGGTGACCAGAGATGATTGCCAATTGAGATAAGTTTCTTTTACTCGAAGTTTTTGTTTACGCTCATAGGATTTTTCCGCCGTCCTGAATTCCTTCTCCTCTTCATCTTATATAGGCTTTTTAGAATCAATTGCCTTGAAAACTGATTTAAAACACTTTGAAGGCTTAATTGGATTTTCTATTTCGGTACAAACTAATTTGAAAACTTTCCTTTCTCGCTCAAATCTCTTAAATATCTGTTAAATGAAAATCCAATCTTTGATACCGTATCAATTTCGTTAAAACTCATATGTCCAGGTTCAATGTTTGGATTTGGATCGGATATTTTCGAATCTTCTTGTGGTAATATTCTTCTGGATTTACTAATTCGAGATTTGCGTTTTACAGGTGTAGAAAGCGAACGAGTTGGGCCAGTAGACGGACAACCCAAAGCGAATACGGTAGTGGAGTGGACAGGTTCGTCGCGGCCATTCAACGAGAACTGAACGGTCCTTAGAGATGTCATTCGAAGACTAAATTGGGATTGATTCTCTTGCTGTTGATAATGTTACACGAATTGGTTGCTTTTGAACTAATTGATTCACTGATGGTGTAGGAATGGAAGAGGATGCAACAGGTGTTCCTGATTCCCGCAACTTCTTCTCGATCAAATCTCGTGCCGCTGGTGAGCTCTGTACACTAGAGGGTTTAGGAGTTGCAGCATCATGACCACCAGTGGTAATAGCGGGAGCATTCGAAACAACCACTCCAGACCCTCTATCAGAAGATGAATCAATATTTGGAACTGGTACTGAACTGTCTTGTAACATCACCCTCCTGCTTTTTAACTTAGCTACCTCAATTGGAACTTGCCAGCAGCTTGTTATAATAATATTTCTATCACTAGTAGAGACCAACTGTCAATCAGTACCAGGCAAATCCATCATTGAAACTGGGGTAGGCTGCATAGAAACTTGGTAAGCCTTTCCTGACTTTTCTGCAGTTAACTCCTGGAACCTAACCTTATGCTTTGTTTTTGGCTTCGAAAGTAGTAGAAGATATATTATTAGTTATGAATAATATCTTGTCCTAAACCTCTGACTTTGGAGCTTGTATTCGGAACACCAGTAGCATATCGGGATTTTCATACAAATGGATGATGGGTTTGATGAGGCACTGACTGTGCTATGTAACTCATTGCCACTATAAATGTCGACTGGTATAATCATCGAAGATTTCCCGAGAGAAGCTAATGGTGGTTTTGTTATTAGCAGATGAACCAACAGAGGTCTTGTTAGAATCATCCAGAGGATTTTCACATCTGTGCTGAAGCTGCATTAATAATGCTGCTGCCCAGGTTGTATGATACTGGAGATGGCGAGCTGTTATTAGTGTGCATTCTGATTTTTCTTAAATTGCTTGTCTGCAGTAATTATTGGTAGGAACAGTGCGTTGAGATCCAACCTCATTAGTTGCATTTAAGATATCTTGTCCAACCACGAGGACACTCAGTTTACGGGTTACCAACAGGCTTTCCATGTCTGCCTTATCATGACCATATTACTGTGCAAACCATGGATAGTACTGCTCTTTCAAAAATTCAGTGGGCTCTTTTGCTTTGGCTTTTGAGGGTGGCTCATATCCTTGTCAACAATGATTCCATACACCAACTTAGTATCCTCCAATTTCCCACCAACTTTACCTTCTACTTTAATTAGATCCAAGTTAACATCTTTTCTCTCTAGATCAACATCAACAAGAACAGCTTTGACAGCAATCTCAGCCAAGCTACGCTTACACCGATTCACAATTTTGGATGACAGCATAGTCATACAAGTCTGAATCAGAGGCTCCAAAATAGTTTCTCCAAATTCAAACTTATTAGCAATTGGTTCCAGATGTTCAACAGCAATCCTGGAAGCCATTTCATATCCCTCAGAAATCCTAATGGGGTGAATTCCACGTTCCAAAAGCCTCTCGGCTTGCTCAAGAAGAGATCCAGCCAACACAACAACACCGACATCAGATTCATGTTTATCATCCTTTTGTATTGTATTCCTTACGACACTTGAATTTGTTAATTGAATTTATGACTTTTGCATTTGGATTCTGTTATGGTGAGAGACTAATTACTTCATTGAATGCAGGGGTGGCAGCCTTTCAGCTATTCCCCGTATAACACCGATAAGACCATCTAAAGCAAGAATATGCATGGCAGACAAAGGACAGCTTATAGGGAATGCACTTCTTGACAATGAGTTAGCAAGGTCTTTAAAGACATTACTGCAAGTTATGTTGCTATCAAAGTTAGCAATACATATTAACCATAAATGTCTTTTGTCTGCAGGAGTCAACAAGGGCTTCCGTGGCTATCTCTTGCTGCTGGTACGAAGTCTTATATCTGCTTTGTGCAAGTCTCAAAATGACACAAGAGCAAAAAATTCTAGCTGCAATTTGAGTTCTGTACGAAGATGATGATAAAGACCGAGAACAATGCTTGGGTGACGGTGAATAGAAGACCCTCCAAGTTCTGAAGTCTTCATCAAATGCATGGTATATCGAATTGTCATTCTGTGACAGCTCACCTTTGGTTCCTGCTTGATGAACTATATGGAAGCAGGTGTTCACTATAGTGCAAATGTGCTGGTTACTAAGTATTACAAATGCTTTAATTTTCATACATGCTAGGAGAACTTGTAAAATCTTCATCGATACCACTTCTTCTGATCCAGGATCTGTCACCTCAAATCTACAACTTGTTACAACATCAGCCACCAAGTCCATAGTATCAACAACATTGGCTGTGTTTGATCAATCACATCCAGAGTTGACGACAGAGCAACACCAGTAATCAGGGCGCCAGTTTCATCCGACTGAATCACATCCATAACAGGCTGGAGATACAGGGCAGGTTATTGGCTTGGGTGGTTTGGTGAGCTTCCATTAGCAATCTTGATCTCTTTTAGGAATGTAAGTACCAATTGTAATATTTATGCAATGTTCAAGACATGTTTAAATCTACGCGTCATCGACCTCGTACTTCATAAATCATGACTTCAAACATTACTCTCATTTCATGTAGTGATAGTATTGTCGTGAGTATGTCAAAACAGGGTAAAGTTGTATGTGTAACGTGCTGGTACATGGCATTTTTATTCACGCCAATAATGATTCTGTGTTTGAGTTTCTCCTTGTATAACCTTCTCTGAATATTGCTGTTAGTCTTGGCAGGTTTCACCGTGTTGCCGTGATTAGTTGACGACTGATGGATCTTTTGTTTCCTTGAACAGAGCTGTGACTTGCTGCTATGAAGATCCTCACTCATTCTTGTGTTTTTGCAGGTGTTTAATGCGTAGAAACGATGGCCAAGTGTGGTCCCGTTGGACATTACTGCTAGAAATAAAGATTTTCTCACAAACTTGGTCGCGACGGTGTCGGCAGAAGCTTTGAAGATTCAGCATTACCGAGAAAACTTTGGCTGTCCTGAGTCGGCTCATCTAAGTGTGTCCATGGAGAGGAAAAAAAACCTCATCTTGTAGTAGCATAGTTATATGAGTAGGTTGTTCTTGTAGTCATTTATCACCTTTTAGTGTGTTTCAAACTTCAATTGTATGATGGTCACTTGTTCCAAAATGACAAAAGATGATGCTACTTAGTTACTTGAGTAACAGTTCGCATTGCTTACTAATTCGCAATTTCTTTCAAAATACACATCCCTGCAAATTATGACCTCAATTATCTGCATACCAAATTAAAGTTTTTTCATATATCCCACCTGTTGAATTAATATAAGCTTTCCAATAACGTGATCCTCAATAGAGAGTATTTACTCCTTTTATGATGAAGCTTTTGACGTGAACCAAAATTACTCATAATAAAAAAAGAACTCTTTACAAATGGAACTTGTGAATGAATGGCAACCGGGCGAATCTTAGTATAGCCGGAAGTTTGAGCACTTAGACCTTGTGAGGATCAAGATTCATGGACTCCTTAAAGGTATTCTTATCTCATACAATCTCAACATCTCAAAACAAATTGATCGTGAACCACCATTAAGAACATCCTCGTTTTCTCTTTGAAAGTAATGATACAATCCGTGATGTAGCCACCCAATGAGAGTTATAATGGGCCTCTAATGTTTACGCCTTGAAGTACTTGACTGTGGGGGTCTACACTCGTCATTATCGCACCTGCACCAACTAGTTAGTCGAATATAAAAATAACAAGCAAAAAAGAAAGCAAGGAGGCGGGATCTTATGGTCAAAATTAGGGTGCAACAGCAAGCAGATTGTGTGTGTATCTGCCAGGTGAGCAGATTATGAGGGTGGTGCATCCCTGCAGGGGGAGGAGCACTAGTTAGTCCACAAGCAAGTGAGACTGCTGAAGTCTAAGCTAACAGGTCAGAGTGTTAGGCTTAGTAATTTGTGTGACTTCAAAATGTTATCCTGGATGTCATGACACCCAAAACAGGATGGATATTGCTAGGTAACTACATGATGTGAACTCAGCTGAAGAGAGCATCAGTTGAGGGGGAGTAACCAAGCAAGGTACTCAAGTTATGTAACTGCTGTATATGCAGGATATTGACTCACCTGATAAGTGCATCAGTCTGAGGGGGAGTAACCCAGCAAGGTACTCTAAGTAATGTTGCATCTGTAGTGGCAACTAACAGATGTGTGTGAGCAGGTTGAGCTTGAGAAGCTGAAAGCCAACTATGAGGATTCTGAGAGCTTGAGCAGCAAGTAACTTACTTGCATGGCAGGACCTATGTTAAGTCTTCTGCTGTGTGGAAATATCTGATGTAAGTACAGAGTGTTTTAGCCAAAAATTTTCCAAAGGGGGAGTTTGTAAGTGCTCTTGATTGGCTGCATTCTGTGGCAAAATCTGAGTACATGTATGAATGTCATGTTTCATGTTATTACATTCATAATATGGACTGTGCAGGGTAAGTTAACTAAGCTAACTATAAGTTAAGCTGGATGTCATACTCAATGTTATGACATAGGTCGTATGACATCAAGCAAAAGTTTGTTATTCTGGTAGCTATAACTCAGGAAACAACTCAGAAGCTCAAGCTGGAATGCAGGAGACATTTTAGACGCCCTAGGGGAACTAATATGTACCTGATTAAAGTGGAAAACGTGCAGAATACAAAAGAGAGGTTTTATGATGGATAAAACCTAATGTATGCGCCCAGGCCCAAGGACTGATCTGCTGCTATAAATACCAGGAGAAGGAATCCTAGAAGGCAGCTGTTAGAACTAGAGAAACAGAGAAATCACCATAGTGATTTAGAAGTGAAGAGGTTATTCTTCACGATTGTGTCTTAGGAACTCTTGTAATTCAAGCAATTAGCTTCTACATAATTATCTTGATTAGGTAGTCTCTAGGCTGGTGTAACACTCAAAGCTGTGAAGCAAGAGTGATGTGTTCTTGATTAAAGCTGTGAAGCAAGATCAAGGTGTGCGTTTTGGAGTGTCTCTTCAAAAACATCTTTGCAATTGTAACTGATATCACATGTGTGTGATAGTGGGGGAGTGAGTGGGTATACTCAGCTACTAGAGAGTCTCTAGGTTGAAGTGTCATTGGGTAGTGATTAAGTGAGGAGTGTAAACTGGAGGTTTAACTCTGAATTGATACTGCTAATAGTGAATTTCCTCCCTGGCTTGGTAGCCCCCAGATGTAAGTATTGTTGACACTAAACTAGGTAATCAATTGTTGTGTGTTCTTTACTGTTTTCAATTACTGCTAGTTAACTGTTAAGTGGCCTATGTTATTGTTGATATCATAACATCAGTTATAACATCAGTCTGTGCGCAAGCAGAATTTTCAAAGGGTTTCAAACTCAAGCATGAGTGCTTATTCAAGTTATCAAGTGATTTACAATCATCAAGAAGTGGTTAGAGCTCTTTGAGAGAGTAGATTGATGTATGCTGCTTATCTCTTATCTTGGAGGTCAACTGGGGATCATCAGGGGTTCATAAGATCATGGTTATGGATAAGAGGTGTTTGAGAAGCTCATTGAGTCCTTCAGAAGCCATTGTGGAGCTCATCTAAACATTTATTTCACTTGCAAGAGGTCACAGTCAAAGGTTGTGCACCTAGGGTTTCATCTGGTCTACTCCAGGTCAACTGTGGGCTTGAGGGAGTTTGAGACTCAGTTTTAAGTCATTGGAGCTATCGGGAGTTATATTGAGACATCTAGGATGTCATTTTAAGTTCAAATAAAGAATAATCAATAGTTCAAGAAGTTACTAAATTAGGGTTTCAGTGTAAAATCCCTTTCTTTAGTGCCAAACTTCAAGGACAATTTACATCATGATACAAGTTCAATCTCATTTTCATGCAAACATGAAACACTTAGGGCATGCTCTAAGCTTTCTTTTGAGTACTAGAACTCATCCATTGGGTTTGTGGAATTCAAGTTATGATGCCATCAAGTTTTAGGTCTCAGATGAACATATTTTTTGGTCAACCAAAGTCAACTCACTTCCAAGGCACTTTTGGCCTAGAATCAAATTTCTCCTCAATTTGAAGTGAACATGAAAGTTTTTCCTCATGATATTTTCTTTACAAAAAGTCCTAGAAGTCCTTTATATCATTTGTGGAACTCAAGTTATGGACCTTACAAGGCAAGGGTATTTTCGGAAAGTTTGATTATAGGTCATTTGTTACATAAGCCATTTTCATGCACTTGTGTACTTCAAATGAACTTTCAACCAACATGAAAGTTGCTCCTAGGGACCTCATTTGCATTTTAAAACTCAAGGATTGTGTGAATCATGATTGATTATGGACATTTGGTGAGAATTTCAAGTGAAAAATGGACTTTAAAGTGTGATTTCAATTTAGTGCATTATAGGCCATCTTCATGTCTTATTTTGATCCAATTCTCTTCAAGATACATTCACAAGCAAAATGCACAAATTGGTTTGGCACACGATGAGAAAAAACACGGGCATTTTGGCATTCCTTCACAAAGAAGTTTCACATTCAAACTTGCTAATTGGATCCAATGCAAAGCCCAATCCATTTCCCATGTAAAATTCAACTCACCAGCGACAGAATTAAGTGATTTCCATGTGTGTATGCAAGCAATTCACGTGTGCATGAGGAGCTTGCCATTTTGGGTATTTTTTCAAATTCAGCAAAACAAGGCTTCATGGGCCTTCCAATTGATCAGATATCCATCATATATAAACTCAAAACGCTCCTTGAGAGCTCAGATGTGAAAATTGGAGCAAGAGAGTGCATTTTCAGTTTTCAAATTCTCAAGAAAAATTCAAAATTGTGTTTCACTTTTCTCTGCAAATCAAGGAAAATTGAAGCGCAATTCATCTTCCTTGAAGTAGTTGGAGTGGATTTGGATCATTTGAAGCAAGCTTACACGTATGAGAAGCACCAACGAGTGTCTCTATTCAGTAAGTTTCCAATCAACTTTTCTCTCGTTCTAGGCCATGATCTAGGTTCATACTGGTTGCATCTGAAGCCCTACCTCGTGTAGGCCATGTTTGATCCATTATTGTTCATGTTTGATGGAGTTTTCAGTTGTGCATCTCAAATTTGGCGCTTTCGATTCTCTTAATTTGTGAAGGTTTGGGATGATTGGATCTTGGATTCATGACCTATGTGAGTTCAGCTTTAATTTGGTATAAGTTTTGTGCATTTTGGTGGAGGTTTGATGACCTGAACTCCGGCCACCTTGCTGGAGAAGACGAACGGAGCTAGGGCTCTGGCGTTTGGTTCTTTTGACCTCAGATCTAAGCTGGCTTTAGTTTGAATCTTTGACCATGCGCATGCTTAATTGCTATTGGCTTGACCTTGCACATTTGGCATTTTGACTCCACATGGATTAAATGAAACACTGTGTTTCATTTAATCAGATGTGTTTGGATCAGTTTGGCTTCTTTTGATATTGACACCCCCTAGTTTGTGAGCCCAACGCGTTTTAACCTGAATCCCGTTGTTTCCAGTTCTGCTTGATGCACCTCCTTTGGTTTTCCATTTTATTTTTGTTTTATTTTATTTTCTGTTTTGCTTTTTAATTATTAAAAATGCTTCCAAATATCAGAAAATTCAACAAAAAATATTTTGAACACTTTAAAGTCTTAATTAATTTTCCATAAATTTTAATTTTAATTTTCCTTTATTTTTCAATTTAATTTGAATTTTGTGATTGGAAGTGTTTTTAATATGGTTCTTCTTAAATCATGCTTGCTTTGTGGACCATTTACAATCACCAATGAGTGAGGTTTCTTCTCCACTTTGATGATGGATTGAGGTACCTTTGAGGCTAATTTTTGTCCATGTTTGACTAATTTTTGTTTGACTTTGTGTTGCTTTTGTTTGACCCTCGATAATAATTCCATAAGGTGGAGCACCCTAGTTGATCAAATCATGTGGTGATGCCTTGAATGGAATTTGGTTTGGATGTTTTGGCCTCTGGTTGCCAACACGTTTGAGAGATTTTGGTATTTTATTTGATATTTATTGAACATTTCTCCTATTTTTGGTGAACCTTGCAAGTCAAGTCACCCTAGTTGAAGCTCATATAAACTAGTTGACCTAGTTCCTTTGGGAAATGACCTTTGTGGATCCCATATGCATCATATGCTTCTTGTTTCACATTCTTGACATGTTTAGGATGTTGGTTTCAACTTTATAGGTCATACATTTATTTGGTTTGTGTTGCAAGTTACTTTTAATTAGGGCTTTCCATTTGCATTTGAATGTTGAAAGTGTTTTGAACTTTGGTTCTTTACCTTACCCTACTTTGTAACTTGTCTTGGCTTTGTTTCTTCTTTGGTTTGTGAGCCTTCTTCTCTTATTTTCACTTCCATCCCTTGGACTTTGGAACTCATTCAAGGTGATTTGGTACTCTTTGTTTGTACTTTGAGTTTGCCTTGAATGAGATGCCACTTTGAGAAATTGTTTGTGCTTTCTTTTTGCATGATCAATTTGATGCATTTGGTTGAGATTCTTCTTATGTTGCTTGCTTCCCAGACCTATTCTTCCGTCCTCATCTTGATCATGCCTTCCTTGTAATACCCCAAATTTAATTGGAATATTTTAATTATTATTTAATTGAGAATATTCGTATTTTGGTGGTTTTCGGTGGTTTTATGGATTATTCGAAATTATGTGTTTTTTGATTATTTATTTAATTAATAGTATACAATATGGAAATATTAGTATTATTATTATTTAAAATAAATATAAGTGAAATAAGGGTATTTTGGGCATTAAGAGGAATTAGTAAGGGTATTAAGAAAAAAACCCAAATTTGTGAGGCCCAAGTCTAGGTTTAACAAAAAGGAAAATATGATGGAATTAGGATTCATTTGTTAGACTGTGAAAAGAATGGAGGGCAGAGCTCTGAAAAGTGAGATTGGAGGCAAAAGCTTCGGAGGATTCCCAGAGACATTTGAGAGGGCTTTGATCGACAATTAAGGTATAGGGAGTATAGCTTTTCATAATTTTCCATGTGTAACTTTCGATGTGATTATGGTTGATTTAAGGGTTTTAAGGAGAATTATGGGAAAAATGGATTTTGGCCTTCGCGGCCTAAATCTATTATTGAGATTTTGACCGTGGGGATTTATTTGGGTTACGAAAGATTATAAGGATATGAGAACAAGTGATCTATGGCCTTCGTGGCCTAAATATATTATGGTGAATCTAACCGTGGAATTCATTTGGGGAAAAAGAAAACCTTAGGCCTTTGTGGCCAAAACTATGAATTGAAGCTGTCTGACCCTGAAGGGATAGGAATATTTGATAGTGAGTAACTCAGATGCCTACAGAGTAATTGTAAGGAAATTGTGATTTAGGGCGTGAATATGTCCCAGGATTGGCCTAATAAACCGTAGATTTTGTGTCTTTATTGTTGTAAGACCTTAGGGATGATTTAGGGATGTTTTGGGGGCATTTGGGAAATGAATCGTGTGGACTTTTGGGTTGATTTAGGTTCTGGTGCGTAACAGCGTTTTGCTGTCCGTCACGACTGGTCATGTTTTCGGTCGAAATCGTTTTGGACGTAACTTTTGATCCGTAAGTCCGTTTTGGCCCCCGTTCGAAGCTTTGGAAAGCTAATGAACAGGGTTATAACATAGTATAGATAAGGGAATTGGTTTCCCAATATATTTATATCTAATTATGTTTGAGAAGTCAATTGTGTATATGTTCTATTAATGAATCATGTTTTGGTTCAGTGACGTCTTGATGTTTTGATGTTGCGATTTTCCTGATGAATTACCATGAGGGTAACTATGATAATATGATAAATTAACATGAGTAGGATTTTGAAGTTCATGTGATTAATAGGCGATAGTATGAGAATTACCCCGAGTATAATTATGAATTAATATGTGATAATATGTGATAATATGATGAATTAATATGAGTGTGACTGTGAGCGCTATGTGATTTTTATATGATTATATGATGATTTCCATGATGTATGATGATGATTATTATGATGAGCTATGATGACATGATGTATGATGATGATTACGATGATGAGCTATGACGTTTGATGATGATGAATATAATGAATGATGACGCACCTATGATGTTGTTATGAGGATGAATTGTGACGTGTGCATCATGCATTCATGTGCATCCGGACTTCGGTTCAGGACCTCGATTATAAGGATATGAGAACAAGTGATCTATGACCGTGTGGATGTGAAGTATTTTGATGTGCTCCGGTTCTCAAGTAGAATCGATCCTATTGATGGGGATCTATGGAGGGTTGATGGCCCAGTGTCTATCAGGCTGTGATGATTGGTACCACATGCATTGAGTCTTGTTGCATTTTCATTTATGGGTCTTTTTGTATGAATTATGATGTTGTGGCCTTCGAGGCCTATTAAGGAATATGAATGCGTTTGTTGCGGTTAAATTTGGATACCAAGCTATTGATTAACTTGAATCTTAATTCATTTACAGTCGGACTTTAATTTATCCAAAAAGGAAAGGTTTAAAGAAAGAAAAACCTATAAGAATGCAAAACAAAAGGCAAGGCCTAAAGTTGAGCAAAGAGAGATCTAAAGGTTTGGGGGTTGGTTATACCTAGGGAAGGTGTTAGCATCCTAAGCATCTGTAGTACTCTACAGGAACCTCTTGTTAATATTTGTGTTTGCTAAAGTTGCTTGCTAAAGGGAAAAAGTGCTAAGGTAAAAATCTAAAGTATAAAAGTATGTACAAAGTTTGTTCGCGAAGACATCGCATCTCGTGCCTACGTATCCTGACGGGAATGGAATCAAAGCAATCGTAGTTCCCCTAGCTAGGGATGAGGAACTCTTGACTGCGGTCAAGGTTCCAAAGGGATGTAAGCATTCATAGAGAAGTACTTACAGGGAGTGCGGCGACTCCAAACTAAAGTTTATGCTAAACGGGAAAAGAAATGTCCACGACGGGACGACTAAATAGAGCACGACGACTCTAAGTCCTATGGTTGAAGTAAAAAGGGAAATGTCCACGGCGGGACGACTAAATATGAGTACGGCGACTCAAATCCTAAGGTTAGGACAAAGGGGATAAAGGGTTGTCCACGGCGGGACGGTAAACATGAGCACGACGGCTCAAATCCTAAGGCTAGGATGAAGGAAAGGATGTCCACGGCGGGACGGATTAAAAGTGAGCACGGAGACTCAAATCATAAGGCTAGGATTAAGGGAATAAAATCATGAATCATACCTCATGTGAAAATACATATTAACACAATAATTTAGAAAAAAGAATCAACTAAAACGGATTTAAAATTAAGGAGTTAAGATTTTTTTGAATTTGTGAAGGAAATAAAAAATAAACAAGTAAAAAAAAGAGTAGAATGTACAAGCTGGGTGTTGAACCCATGACCCTTGGACCACAAACGTGATACTCCACCACTAGGCCATATGCGCGCGTGTGAACATGAGATAGAAGAGAAGAAGAAAATGATGAAACCTGGAAAATATGAAAAAACCAAAAGAGTTGATCCTCCTCAGGGATCGAACTCAGGTTCAAAGGTATGATAAGGCGTTTTAAGGGCAAGGTTTCTACCACTGGGGTGGTTGTACATCCGTTTGTAAATGCCACCCCATAAATATATAATGGATGTTTTCTAAGCAGGTTGGGCACAAAACATAAACATCAAACCAATTTTTCATTTTCAAGTGTAACTCAGTCAATTCTCAATGGTTTTAAGCAAAATTTAGGTCTAAATTGCCTAGAATTTCATGAGGATCACATTGGTGACATTGGTTTTTTGAAATTCCTCCCCCAACTCAAAACCCGATAGTACATGCTTTGGAGATGTTTGAAATGCATTTTGAATCCCAGAACATGTTCTAACTACTTTCAATTCAAACCAACCACACACACACACTATGAATATGTCAATGAATGAGCGTGTGCACAAGGTGGAGTTTAAAACCAACTGTGGTGAGGAATGCTGTTCAAGTTGCAAAATTAAAATGTGAAATGCATCATGGTGTTCAGTTCTGATTCTAGGCATTTTCAAATTGGGTTAAATGCACACACATATTGAAAACATGATAATGAGTGAATTTCAATCAAGAGTTTTGGATCAGAGCAGTTTGAAATAAGAAATGGTATGCAAGCTGCCAAACTGTCATGTGAGATGCATGATGAGGTTCAGTTTTGATTCCAAACATATTCAGGTCAAATGAAACATATACACACTATACATACATTATATTGAGTGAGTTTAAGCCAAGAAAACAAGCCCAAAATGGTCTGTGGTGAAAGTGGCCTTCTAGTTGCAAAATTGACAAGTGATATGCAGGCTGTGAGGAAATTCGGTTTCTATGCACATATTGATCAAATTAATCACTCATACACATTAAATATATGCTAATGAATGTGCTCATGCTCAAAAATCAGCTCACAACAGTCTGTGGCAAAATATGACTTTCAAAATGCACTTTGGTGTTTTGGTTATGCATGAAAAAACTCAGTTCATGTTCTAGACATATTTTGACCAAACAAATCATGTACATAGTTCACATATATGCTATTAAATGAATTCAAACACAAAGAAGGGCTCAAAAAGGTCTGTTATGAAAAATGGTATTCTAAATGCAAGTTTTGACAAGTGCAAAGCCTCATGATGCTCAGTTTTGATTCTAGGCACAATTTAATCCGGTTAAGCATACATACACATCATATACATGATATTAGATGAAAATGAACACACATTATGTCTCAATAATGACTGGTATGAAAAGTGGTGCTTCAAGTGTAGGTTTGTGCTTGTGAAGTGCATGAGCATATTCAATTTAAGTTCAAAACATTTTCAGATTAATTCAAACATATACACATCACATATACATGATATTGAGTGGATTCAAACATCAAAACAAGTTGGAAAAAGACTGCTATGAGAAATGGTTCACAAATTGCAAGTTGTCATGAATATGAGGCATGATGAGATGAAGCTTCAGTTCCAAACATTTTCTGATCCAATTAATCACACACACAACACCTATACATGATATTGAATGAATTTGAACACAAAGATTTAGCCTGAATAGACTGTGACAGAAAATGAGGTTCAAGTTGCAAATTGATGTTTTGATGAAATGCAAGATGGTGTGAGATAACAAAACAGATAGAAATGAGTTGAACAAATCATCCACACATGTCCTAAACATCATACTAAACATGATCATACTCAAAAATCATGTACAAAACCATCAAGGCAAAGTTTGGTATGTGAACCCAAAAACAATAGCAAAGCAAGCTTTATGTCAAAAACCTCAAAATTATCCTTATGGGTATAATGATGAATGAGATGAATTCAATGCACATACCTCTTGTAGACACTCTTGATCAAGCAATAGAATAAAGAAAACCAGAGAACTTCAAGTACCACATATCTTTGAAACTTCCCTCCTTTTGAAGCAAAATGCAATTGTTGTGACAGTTGGAGCAAACTCAATTCCAGCTGGTTCTTGAGCTTTTGGATAGTTAGAACATCATAAACATGAATTGTTAAGAGTGTTGAAAGATTCAAAACAGGTCCAAGTGGAGATTTGTGAGATTTTGTATGTGAAGTCAAACTTTCTTGGATTGAAAGTTGACTTTGCGGAAAAATGGTGATTTTGAGTGGTTTGAGAGCTTGAGCACCTTCTATATCATATTTATGGATTGTGGGGATGATGTTTGGTGAGTTTGAGTGTAGGGAAATGGATATGGCAGTTGTTCTACCAAGACAAATTTTTGAGGTTTTTGTGGTTTTTGTGATTTTGTGAAAATGGGAGCAAAGAGTGAAAGAGTGGATGCTTGAACTTTCTCTGGTTTTTAGAAGAGTTCTTCTGTCATCAAATGAGGTGAAGGAGGCCTCTATTTATAGGCAAAGCAAGGGTAATGGGCAAATTTGAGGTTTCCTTATCAAATCTCCAAAAAGGGCTTTCTTGGCTGATAGGTAAGCTTAAAGTCAAGCAAAATGATGAACTTAGAGTGGCTAAAATCAGGCTAGAAGGTATAGGTTTATGGCTGGTTCAGATTTCACTTTTCACCTCTTGCTTGTTTTATGATTTTTTAATGCAAGTTGCATTTGCAACTTGCAAGGCAACTCGCAAACTTGGCAAATCCAACTCGTCTGCATTTTCTTCACATTTCTACACTAAAAAGCCTCTACATATCAGAAACAATGACATTCAAGGGCTGAGATTGGTCCAATTGATCAAAGGAATGATTTTTTGAAACTTTGACAATGTGGGACTCAAGTGTGAAAACACCAACATGCCAAATCCATAACTCTCAGCTCACAAATTCCATTGAGATGTTCTAGTACTTTTTAGAAATCCCTCAAATAGATATAAAACATTCATGTTTTCATGAGTTTCAAATTCTCAAAGGAACTTGGCCAAAAAGCCTCTCAAAGTTGCTAAAAAACAAGCTAAAAGGTGAAATTTCCCTAAGTCATTTTCCCTTGAAATGAATTTGATCATAACTCCAAATCTATGCATTTTCTGATCATGGACCACTTAGGGACTTTTGTAGGATTTGCCAAGAGCTTTCCAATGAGCTTTGAACCACTCCATTTGGATGTGTGGTTAAGGAGTTATGATCTTGCCCCTTTCGAAACCCTAATTCTCGACTTTTGCGATTACTCCTCTACCCTTGATCCAATTGCCATGAAATTTTATGGGTAGATGCAATATATCATTAGGAACATTTTTGATTCACATCTTGAGGTCAGATTCTTTATTGTTGAAGAGTTGACTTTTCGGTCAACTGAACGATCGATCTGTGGCTACCGAGTCGACTGTTGATGCTCTGGACCTTTTGAGGCTTTGAAACTTCTTGAATGGACTTTACCAAGCCATATGAACATTATGTACCACAATCCCATCATTATGACACCTTTTAAATCAAAAGTCAACCACATTTGACTTTTTCCTACTTGAAAAACCCTAATCGAGTATCCTGGATTTCACTGTTTTTGATTCCTGGGTAACAACCTCAAATTGGATTCATGCTTGATCCAATGGAATACTCTTGATGATGTGGAGACCCAATCTCAAAGAAAACCAATCCAAAACATTGACCGGTCAACCCTCGAAACCTCGATTTAGGCTGTAAAAAACCCTGATCCTCCTGTAACTTAACAAAGACCACTTGAAAAGGGTTAAGGTTAGATAAACATGTGAACATGCTCTTAAAATTATGATGAAGATCTAAGGGGTCAAAATTCAGGGTGTGACAGCGTTGAATATGATTATGATGCCATTTATATGTTGATTTTTATACAATGATTATTATGAATTGTTTTACTCACCCTGCCTGTTTGAATGTTACCTCCACGTGGGTAACATGTAGATGACCAGGTTTAGCCGTGGACACCATTGAGGACTTTTAAAGTTTCTAGTTGTTAGCCTTTGGTTAAGTTAGAGGGTCTGGCTTTAATAGTGTAACATCGGGTTGGGTTCTATGTTTTATTTGAGTTATTTTGATTATCTTTCTGTATAAGGAAAACTTTGGATATGCCTTTTGAGTTCCGCTGCCTTTGAGCAATTTTTTATATCTTTTGGGAAAACCCGTTGTACACGGAACATTGACTTATTTTGAGCTATTGAGAAATGTACACCCTTTGAGGTGATTTTTTATTGAGTTAAATATTTTACTCTGATTTATGTGATAAATGGGCCTTTTAATTGTGGGTAGAAAAGGGTGTTACATTCCTCTCTTTCCTTTTTATTTACCTTTTGAGATTGGTGGTTGATGTTTGAATGGTTGCAGGAGTTATAACTTCTCCCATTTCATCTCACTTTTGTTTGGACTTGTTTAAGTTCTTTTGCTTGCATTCCTCTTTTGTTTTGCATCTTTTTGCTTGCTTTCAAGAGTTTGAGATGTGCTTGTGGTGGCTGCTGCCCCACACTTTTTTCCTCCCACTTTTTATTGTGTTGCATTTCATGTTTGCATCCCTTTCTTCCTTTTCATTTGTGATTGATTTATCTTGTGTTTACTTAGTTTTCTTTGCCATGATCCCTTAGGATTCCTAGTCCCTTGGGAGTAGGAGAGACATTAAGTGTTCAATCCAAGCATGCTAACATTAGGATAGTCTTTTCCCTTTTCAATCTCAACCATAGGAGCACATTGCATGATAACATTAGGGTTGAGTTAGTTTCCCCTTAGAGTTTGTGTCTTCTCTCCTCATCTCAAAACTTCTTCAAAACATGTAATAAAGGATAATGAGTGTTGTACACTACGAGCCTTAAGCATTTGGGAAATGATGATTGAGGGGCCTCCTCTCAATTGTCTAGAGTGTTTAGTGTATGCCCTTTGGGCGATATGTGACGCATTCGCTCCTAAGTCATAGTCTTTAGTGCAACATGAATTAAAAATACAATTTAATTCACTTCTTCTTCATACAAGACTCAAAAACAAATATCAAACCTTTTTATCCTTCGGGGTCGTTTGGAAAATCATTATTATAAAAAGAGTGTTGTTAACTCTTGGTTCTACCGCAAACAGGTAACACCTAAGTCTCCAATGGTCGAGCAGCAATACATGTAACTGCTAGAAGAAGGTTTAACCCTACTTGGTTAAAACACTTGAACCAATTTATGGTCGTGTCAGCCCAAAAACTACGTTTGCTCTGATTTCTCGTACAAGCGAGGATAAGTAGGCACAAGACGACAATGTCTTGGCGAGCAACCTTCCCCACTTTCTCCCGTAGTTTTTCGAACTACGTTGACTATGACTTTCCCATTGCACGAGGGAGTACGTAGGCATGGAACGACGATGCTCTATCGAGTCTCTTTTATTTTCTTTTGTCCTTGTGGCCCGTAGCTTATATAGATTAACACCCTTTAGATAGATAACAAGCGTGGATCCCGTTGAGTACAACGGACGTGAGAGGTGCTCATACCTTCCCCTTGCTTAACCGACAACCGAACTCAAGATTTGGTTGCGATGACCTTGTCTTCTCTGTTTTCGTAGGTTTTCTCTGATCGTTTCCTTTCCCTCTCTTTGGGATACATAACAAACGGTGACGACTCTTTTGTCTTTGCCGACACCTTTTTTCATAGTAGCGACATCTGGCGACTCTGCTGGGGACTCTTCTCATCCCCTATGCGAGTCAATCCTAGCGCTTGTGTGTTTTATCTTAGGGGTGTGTACATATGTGTATATGTGTTGTACTTTACTACATTTGCATTTTACTTTTGGCATTTATATTATCATATTGCTGTGTTGTTGGATGGAATGTTCCACTGTGTGATAAGCCAAAACCCAGGCTTGAGTATAACCATAACATTAGAAGTGGAAAGTAGTGGTGAACCTATAGGTTTGGCATGCACTAGTTCCCACAAAATTCGCGCTCAGACGAGATTCTCTTTGATGACTACCTTTCTAGTCTGTTTCGGACAGTTGAGAGGATGTTGGATCTGAGGATTGTCGACTCTGGGGACCGATCATTTGGAAGTCAGCTAAGTGAGGTCGGTTCGCTAGACTATGATGCCAAACCAGAAATGGTGAACATATCATCGTTTCTCGAAAGTCTGTGACACTGATGACCGCATAGGATGCCAGACCTTATCAGAAATAGGTTCATAGCTGCGAGTGGGGAGGGTTATGCAAGAAACTTTGACCTTAAACCTACCCGGTTTTCTCGTCACTGTGAACTTTTGGTCCTTGATACAATGGTTCCTTATATCAGTGTTGTGTTGTGTTCTCGCCGAAGTGAAGTGCTGGTTCTTCTTAGTTAATAGCACAGCAATCTTGATCCTCTATTGCATTTGCATGTGCATTTAACATTGACATGTATTTATGTTGCAGGTGTATATTTTCCTCTCGATTCTATGAGTTATTCCACTTCTGATATGGAGCCTAGTTTGAAGAAGACTGTTGTGTACAAGTTTCCTACTTCTGATATAGAATCTTTGCTCAGCTTGATTTCTGTTGCTGATCGTACTGTGATGGAAGATTTTACGAAAGAGTATGGGAAGCTTTTGGGATGTGTTTGCAAAGCCTCAGTGTTTGAGTTGGGAGGTCTTCATACCTTACTTCAGTTCTATGATCCACAGTTGAGATGTTTCACTTTCCCGGGTGTTGCGGTGGAAATAGGATCACAAACTATTAATGAGTTTGAATCGCAATTCAATTCACAACCGCTCTTTGATTTATCCGAAGGAAAAGGTCAAAAGAGGGAAAACCTATTTTGCATCGTAAACACAATGCGGGGAAAGATCTAGGGTTCGGGGGTTGGTTAAATTTAGGGAAGGTATTAGCACCCTAAACTTCTGTAGTACTCTACAGGAACCTTTTGTTCAAATGTTTACTATTTGCTTTATTTATTTGCTTAAGGTATATGTACAAAAGATTAAAAGTGAGAAAAGAGACCTAAGGGGTTAATTCTAAGTTTACTCGGCAAGACGTCGCATCTTGTGCCTACGTATCCTTACGGGAGTGGAATCAGAGTAATCATAGTTCCCCTCAATAGGGAGGTTAGAAACTTCTTGACTGTGGTCAAGGTCTCAAGGGGAATAAACATGTCTTAAGGACACGCTTACGCGGAGTGTAGGAACTCCAAATTTCTACTTGAAATGTTAAGTTGTAATTAGGGTTAAATTAGGTTAAGTTAGGGATTACTCGGCGGGAAACCCTAAAACGAGCGCGGCGGCTCTTTGACCTAATGCTAGGGGTGAAATTGTAATCTTGCCTGCGGCGAGGCATTTGTGAAAATTAGGGTTTGTAGTTTGTAGTTTGAAGTTGAGGTTGAGGACTATTGACACGGCGGTCAAATGCTAGACCTAATTCCTTCGGAGCGTGTAATGTGACAGAAATATTGCAATACATCAGCAGAAATTTAAACCATACATTAGCGGAAATTTAAATGCGAAAAGTAAACGCGATTATTAGGTTCGCGAGATTACAACCGAGAAGCAGATACAAATATAAACGAAACTTAAATCGAGAAATAAATAACGGTAAACATGACAAGCTGCAAAACCAATGAACAATGTTAGTAGGCAAAGTCAACCAGCTATCAGATGAATTACGAGACAATGAAGAAAATGAGATACAAACTTGAGATAGTTTTATTTAATATTTAATAATTTAACTTACAAAAGAATTTTTAAAAAAAAGTTTTATTTTTGTATTTTTAAAAAAGGAGTTTTTCATTATTTTATATTTACAAAAGTTTTAAGTTTATAAAAAGATTTCAATTTATTCTTAATATTTATTTTTAAAAAAAGTTTTTCTTTTATAATTACAAAACTAAAATGTTATATTATTTTTTTTATAAAGATTTTTTTTATATTATAAAAATTAAAATGGATTTTTTAAAAAACATAAAGCAAATTAAATTAAAAAAATGAAATAAAGAAAAAAATAAAAAAAGAGGAGGGGTTGGGCCGGTCACCACATCCGGACCCAACCCGGTTGAGTTAAACTTTGGAAAGCAATTAGGGTTCTCAGAACCCTAATGCTCTTGAGGCGCCGCTTTACTTCTTCTTCCTCCCGTTTCTCTCGTTCTCATCTTTCTTCTTCCTCGCGTGCCTCTAGGGTGTACCGTCCGCCACTTTTTCCTGCAATCACAACACGAACAGATAAACACTTGATCTCCCTACCTTTTTCTTTGATGCTAGGCTTGAACTTATGGACGGTGAGGAAGAACTTCAACTCTCTGAGTCTGCGGATTCGAGGAAGGTTTGATTGCCCGCCGTTTAAACGGCGAAGGTGATCTTCCTTCGATTGATAGCACGGTTGTGGCTGTTGGAGGCGATGATGAGACTTCGTCTCTGAGTCTCGCGATTCTCACTCGTTAGGGTTTCTGCATGTGGATTCTTCACCGCTTCTGATACTCTCCGCCTAGGGTTTCAACTCCCTCCTTCCATCAGGTTGTATCTCCCTTTTTATACACGCTTTATTTTTCTTTTTGGGCCTTGAACTTGTGTTATTCTGATTTGATTTTGTGTTGATGAGATTTGATTTTGATTTCCTTTGGTTTTTTCAGATTGAGTTCCAATAGGGGCTTTCTGATACGATTGGGATCTCAATTCATTTTTCTGGTATGACTTTGATTGATTCAAAATGAGTTCCAATGGGATACGATTTGGTTCCATCTGATACACTCCCCTTTTAGGATTTGATTGGTCTCTGATTTCCAGCTGATTCTTCTGACCCTATTCGATTTAATAACCTGAACTGATTTGTTTTGATCTACTTTAGGATTGACATCAGATCAGAATCTCTATTATTTTCTGATATGGTTTGCCTTCAGATTGGATTGATTGGCATCTGATATTAATTCACGGGATTTCTTGATGGATTCATTTTGATTTGTTTCTATTTTTCCCAGATTGAGTTCCAATATGATTTGGACCTGACTCGAAACTTTCTATTTCCATATTCAATTTGATTTGATCATCTTCTGATTAGACTCTTGCAGATGTGAATTGGATTGCTTTTGGGGAATTTGGATATTGATTTGATTCCTGATGCGATTTTGTTTTGATTCAATCCTGATCATTAACACTTACTTTTCTTTTTCTTCTTTCAGGATGGACACTTTGCCTTGATCTTTGCCGCTGAGAAGGGTACATGGTAGTGATGACGTTTAGTCTGAACCACTTGGAGCAGGATACTACATCCTGGCTTCTGATCATATTGCTGCTTCTGATTGAATTGGTGATGATGACCTGGGCTATGATGTTTGATTAACTGAGCCCCGTGTTTGATGATTTGTTTGTTTTATGAACTGAGCATGATTTGATAACTTGTTTTGGTGACTTATTTGTTGGGGCGATGATGCTCATGACTGAGCCCCATTCTGCGCTATGCTTTGTGCTGCAACTTGGTGTCCATTTCTTTGTGACTTGCCATCTGTATCGTGTGAAGCTGGCCCTCCTAACTGACAACCTTTTGGTATGTTTTATGCAGCTTGATGCGGTTTTGTGTGGATACTTCATTCTTCTTGCTAAACTTGCTTTCTTCGTATGCTGTTACCTTTCTTTTCTTTGGATCCTGTTGGGCATGATTTACAGGACGTTTTCTGTGGCTTCTTGCGCATAATTCTGCCCTCTGATGCATTGTTTAGTTTGCATATGGTATTCTGTTTGCAATGTGATGCAGCTTTGGCTTGTATTCAATTCTCTTGTCTTGTTTTGGTATGCTTTTGAGCCGAAGGCTTTGATGGTGTATGATGCTGTTTTGGTTTCGTTTCTCTGCCCTGTTCAGGATTGCTGCAGTTTGATGCCTTATGGCAACTTATGAATCGTTTTGAGTTTTGAATGCTGAACCTGATATTGATGTGTTTGTGGATTTTCAGGTGTGGAAGCTTCAGAACCAAAGTGACTCAGACCTGCCGGCATCCGGGTTTGAGTCGGAATTTGCCTATGTTGCCTCATTCTCGTATCAGTTTAGAAATCCAATCGCGGCAAAACGAATCAGTCCCGCTTCTTTTATTTTTTCTATCTCTCGGATGTCCCGTATCGATAAGAACAGGTATTACCTGATCTGACGCCCACGGCGCGGATCGGTAACGGGGGTAGGACGCAGCTTCGGTTGTGCCACTCCCGGCACTCGATGATGACATTGTTCTGAGAGTGTCAAAAAAACTTCTAACATTTTTTCTACACTGTTTGTTTCCTTTTTGATGTGCAGGTTAGTCGAGGATTCGTGGAGAAGTTCAAAGACAACATGAAGACATTTAGATGCTCTTAGGATAGATACTTTAATGTAATCCCTTAGGATTTAGAACTTTAATGTATTTCCTTGTAACAGCACTTATAAAATATGAAGCAATCTCCACTTCTTGTATGATGACATTTTTTATGAAATAAAATTCCCAAAATTTTGAATTTATTTATATTTTATTCTTAGTTAAAAAATATAAACATTTGTGAATAAATCCACAAGTATTTAAATTCATTAACATAGGCATAAAACATAAATACTCCCAAGTGGTATTCTTATTGGTGCACTCGTCTCATTTGTAATCCTAACCTCATCATCCGATTAAAATGTTAACCAACCATTTCATAACCAAACACATATGGGCACCGTAATCACAATAGTTTCAGCATCACCAGTAACATTACTCGTAATTAAATTCCACTGACCAAATGCCAGAATCTTAATATGAACAGACCTGGTGATAGATAAATGCCTCAAAACAACAACGTATCAAATGCCCCAGAATTTTAATAACAGCCCGTCTTCAAGGCATTGGTAGAATTTGTGTAAGATGACCAAAATACCCCTGGGACCAAATCTGCAAAACAAACACCTTCATAACTTGTTAGTGGTTAGCAAATGTACATATGAGACGATATGCGAAATGACTGACTAAATATAAGGGTAAAATTTGGGGTATTACAGTTGCCCCTATTTAAATAGCTACACCGGACGATTTGAGTGACAGAGACTCGAGGAATCGTGGTGGAGAGATTTAAATATAGATAACCGAAAATTTTGCCCTTATATGCGACGGTATGCAATGCTATGGACAAAGCGAGGACCGCTTAATGCAGATGATACGGTTATGATGTGATGCGTATGCTGGAATGATGGATAAGAAACTGATGACAAGCGCTACGAGGCAGACGCTATGAGAAGAATACACTGGGGAAAATGTCGTGCTGAGACACAGTACAAACACTGGGGAATCCTAAAATGATAGTCAACTGGTGCGAACACGACCAATTGTCATTTCGGGAACGAGATTCTCAAATGGAGATGACACCTGTGAGACGGCCTCCACTGGGGAATCTTAAAAATAAAACTGTACGATTGTAAGATCGATTACAAAACGCTGGAGCATTGAGCAAAGAATAACATCCAAGCTTCTGTAAACTATCTCTCGTGACAGGATCAAACGGACTTTTCGGAACTCCGTAACAAATATACAGGGTAAAGACCGGCTGTATGCCAAAATAAATGGACTTTGATGGGAAATGCCCTGATAAGCTTCTCGCGGGAGAATTGTCACTTATCGTTGGAAGGGACTTATATGCCAAAATGGATAAGCACTCAAATAAAGAGGCTGTTGCTTATCTGATAAATAAATCTTCTCGCATTTAAGGTCGGCGCCTGGAATACGATTCTGATTTTTTCTCTTACTGAAGGATAAATAAACTTCTCTATGCTTCAAGATCGTGCTCTCCTGAACATGAAAAGGGTAAACTGAACTTCATCATACCTCAGAATCGTGCTCTCCTGAATATGATTTGGTTTTCTCGTGTAAATGAAACTCTCCATACTTCAGAATCGTGCTCTCCTGAATATGAAAAGGGTGAACTGAACTTCCTCATACTTCAGAATCGTGCTCTCCTGAATATGATTTGGTTGTAAATGAATTTTTTCATACTTCAGAATCGTGCTCTCCTGAATATGATTTGGTTGTAAGTGAATTTTTTCATACTTCAGAATCGTGCTCTCCTGAGTATGAAAGTGGATAATCGAACTTCCTCATAACTCAGAATCATGCTCTCCTGAATATGATTCGGCTCTTGAAATTTCTTCATTCTTCAGAATCGTGCTCTCCTGAAAAACGGCCAATTGAACTTCCTCATAACTCAGAATCGTGCTCTCCTGAATATGATTCCGCTCCTTCTTTTACTAAAGGATAAATGAACTTCTTCATAACTTCAGAATCATGCTCTCCTGAATATGATTCCGCTCAAAACCTCTGCGTACTTCAAGATCGTGCTCTCCTGAATACGATTTGGTTCATACCTCCTATACTTCAAGACGACAGGTAAATGGAAGCCCAACTGCTCCATGGAGATGGACATTTGCTGCGAGTCATAACGAAGATAGGATCGACTTCTTAGGTGAGAAGTGTTGTATATTGATGCTGTAAGATGTAAAGTGTAAAGTGTTGTTGTAACATGTAGGATTGTAAAGTGTTGTAGTGTTGTACTGATAGATTTTCCAGGCGTGAACTGGCATGTATCTTGTAAAGGATTGTAGTTGATTTTTTTGAAATATAGTGCAAAATAAATGCACGTCCGGGTACAGTAATAACCTTCTCGGGCGAGAACAGTCGCGTATCTGTCATGGTATGGTGAAAACCTTTAGATGGTGCAAAATAAATGCACGTCCGATTGGGCTCGACAACCGACAAGACTGAGATTCAATCTAGGATCGAGCTAGAAAGAAAACTGGTAATCAAGACTCCATCGAGGGAATGAACTCGAAGGGTAGATATCTTATCCTGGCGAGGAAAGATAGCTGAAGTAACCGTCATCCACGAGGATCGAGCTCTATGGGGAAACTGGAAACACATATGTATTTTATGCTTAGGGCTGACAATCTATTTGGAGAGAATGGACAAACCCCAGTTACTCGGCGGTAACGACCAATGATAGAGACACAATGAACCTGTGCATGCTAACGCGTATGTTAATGAATATGTTAATATGAATGTATGTTGATGTCTATGTATGTGAGATGTTATGAAATGAGTATGTAATGAATATGTAATGAATATGTAATGAATATGTAATGAATATGTAATGAAATAGGCATGTGACGCTTATGCCCCTGCGTATACTGACGAACAGACTAGAGATGGGACGAGAGACGAAATAAACATCTCGACGGGGATACCCTGTGTTCTCTGCAACCAATACGTCAATCATGGGAGAGAATGGTAGGATCAACTCTGGTTTCTGAATTCTGAATTCTCTGGGGAGAAGGTAATCTGCTTGGGTGCACAGTATCACGTCTTCACATAGGGAGAAGAAAACCTGAGGGACACTTTCGAGTTACCCAAGAAAAAGTTGTCAGCTTATAGTCTCTCTGGGGACTGTGTTAGAGCAATGGTTTGAAAGTGTTTCTGCAATAATGATATTTCCGGGGAGTGAAAAGATCCTTCCGAAATTTCCACTAGTCAAAGTAATTTATTACATTTCAAATTTGTTGTTTTTGAAAAACAGTTTTGAAAAATCTACAATGCACCTTTCATTTTCAAATTTTAAGAATAAACGCATTTTGCATAACAATAGAAAACAAATAGCAATGCACCAAGGAATGTAAGTAACGAGATGGTTTCTTTTATTTAAAGGGCGGTAGCTCGCTGAAGGCATAGCTCCACAGATGATTATGTTTTGAAATTGGCAACATGGGAAAAAGTTACATCGAATCCAATGACACCTACTGACACTAATAACTAAGACTAATCCAGAATCTTGCTTCGGGCAAGGATGAAAGAACTGAAACATGGCTCTCATGCGGAAAGTGTGTTCGAGATGATCAGTGTCCTCTGATGCAATGAAATGCCTTTGTCCCTAACTTTTGCCTGGACCGCCCTCTCGGGTTTTCAATCCACCGGGACGCTCTTTTTTGCCTAAGCCGCCCTTTCGGGTTTTCAACTTAGCGAGCTTTTTATTATTATTTCTTTTTTTCAACCCTTACTTTTGCCTAAGTCGCCTTTTGCAGGTTTTCGACTTAGCGGGTTTTTAGGCATAATATTTTCGAACTGCATCAGAATTCACGGGGTGTGCAAGCTCTTCACCATCCATTGTCGTAAGTATCAGAGACCCTCCGGAGAAAGCGGTCTTTACAACAAATGGGCCTTCATAATTGGGCATCCACTTTCCACGCATATCTTTGTGTACTGGCAAGATCTTTTTGAGTACGAGCTCTCCTTGACGGAACTCGCGGATACGAATCTTCTTATCAAACGCTCTTTTCATCCGTTTCTGATATAATTGCCCATGGCACATGGCTGTCAAACGCTTCTCGTCAATGAGATTCAACTGATCCAGTCTGTCTTGAACCCACTCAGCTTCCTCAAGTTCAGCCTCCATTAACACTCTTAACGAAGGTATCTCTACTTCGATGGGGAGCACGGCGTCCATTCCATATACCAGTGAGAAAGGTGTTGCCACTGTCGAAGTTCTCACCGAGGTTCTGTATCCATGCAAAGCAAACGGTAACATCTCATGCCAATCTTTGTAAGTCACAACCATCTTTTGCAGGATTTTCTTGATATTCTTATTCGCAGCTTCAACGGCCCCATTCATCTTAGGACGGTACGGAGAAGAATTGTGATGAGTGATCTTGAAACTATCACACAGCTCTTTCATAGTCTTGTTATTCAGATTGGTGCCATTGTCAGTTATTATCCGGCTTGGGACTCCATAACGGCAGATGATCTCTTTCCTGATGAATCGGGCAACCACTTGCTTGGTCACGTTGGTGTAGGAGGCAGCCTCTACCCACTTAGTGAAATAATCAATAGCAACAAGGATAAAACGATGACCATTAGAAGCTTTCGGCTCGATTGCCCCAATCATGTCAATGCCCCACATAGAGAACGGCCATGGTGAAGACAAAACATTCAACGGTGACGGAGGTACGTGCATTTTATCAGCATAAATTTGGCACTTATGGCATTTTCTAGCGTATTGGATGCAGTCGGCTTCCATGGTTAACCAATAATACCCAGCCCTTAACATCTTCTTGGACATAGCATAACCATTGGCATGAGTTCCGAAGGTCCCCTCATGAATTTCCTGTAGTAACATGTCCGCTTCCCGTTTATCAACACATCTGAGCAAGACCATGTCGTGATTTCTCTTGTACAACACACCATTACTGATAAAGAATTTGGACGCCAGTCTTCTTAATGTCTTTTTGTCCAGACCAGTAGCACCATCGGGATACTCTTGCTTGATGAGATAGTTCTTGATATCGTGAAACCAAGGCTTTTCATCCGCCTCAACTTCTTCGACCGTCTGACAATAAGCGGGCTCAACCTTGCACTCAATATGGATAAGAGGTGTTTCATTAACGAATCTAACTTTCCACATGGATGCTAACATGGCTAAAGCATCAGCTACGTGATTCTCGGATCTAGGAACATGCTTGAACTCTATCTCGTCGAAGTACTTGATCAGCTCAATAATATAGTCCTTATAAGGGATCAACTTCTCATTCTTCGTTTCCCATTTGCCTTGTACCTGGTAAATAACCAGGGCAGAGTCACCACTTACTTTAAGAAGTTTGATTCGGAGGTGAATCGCTGCTTCGAGGCCAAGAATACATGCTTCATATTCTGCGACGTTGTTAGTACACTCAAAGTCCAACCTCGCTGTAAATGGAGTGAATCCACCCTTTGGGTTCATCAAAACGGCGCCTATACCATGCCCATTGAAATTCGAGGAGCCATCAAACATCATCTTCCACCAAAGACCTGGTTCTGGACCTTCGCTCGGATCTGGCTCTTCACAATCTCTTTTACTCAACAAAATATCCTCATCAGGAAAATCGAGCTTAAGAGGTTCATAATCTTCAACTGGCTGGTCTGCAAGATAATCAGATAAAATACTACCCTTAATCGCCTTCTGGGGTACATACTGGATGTCATATTCGGATAACAACATGTGCCAACGGGCTAGCCTCCCGGTTTGAGCAGGTTTTTCAAAAATATACTTGATCGGATCCATTTTAGAAATTAATAACGTGGTATGACAGACCATATATTGCCGAAGGCACTTAGCGGCCCATGCCAATGCACAACAAGTTTTCTCCAATGGTGAGTATCTGTTTTTGCAATCGGTAAACTTCTTGCTCAGGTAATAAATCGCATGTTCCTTTTTCCCAGTCTCATCATGTTGTCCAAGCACACAACCCATAGACTTCTCAAGAACAGTAAGGTACATAAACAACGGTCTTCCAGGTACGGGCGGGATCAGAATAGGGGGATCTTGCAAATAACTCTTAATCTTCTCAAACGCTTTCTGACAATCTGGGTTCCACTCAACTGTCTGCCCCTTGCAAAGTAACTTGAATATCGGCTCACAAGTAGCGGTCATATTGAAGATAAACCTGGAAATATAATTCAAACGTCCCAGAAAACCTCTAACTTGTGTCTCGGTTCGCGGAGCCGGCATATCTTGAATGGCTCGGACTTTGTCAGGATCCACCTCAATCCCTCGCTGGCTAACAATGAAACCAAGCAATTTTCCAGATCTGACACCGAAAGTACATTTAGCAGGATTCAATTTCAACTGATATTTCCTGAGTCGTTCAAACAATTTCACCAAATGGTCCAGATGCTCCTCTTCACTCTGAGACTTGGCTATCATATCGTCCACATACACCTCGATCTCTTTGTGCATCATATCATGAAAAAGAGTGGTCATAGTGCGTTGGTAAGTTGCCCCCGCGTTCTTCAAACCAAAGGACATGACTTTGTAACAGAAGGTTCCCCAAGGAGTAATAAAAGTAGTCTTCTCTCGATCATCGGGATCCATCTTGATCTGATTATAGCCAGAGAAACCATCCATAAATGAGAACAATGCAAAAACTGGCTGTATTGTCTACCAGTGTATCAATGTGTGGCAGTGGGAAGTCGTCTTTCGGACTTGCTTTGTTCAGATCCCTGTAGTCTACACACATCCTAACTTTACCGTCCTTCTTAGGTACTGGCACAATGTTGGCAACCCAATCTGGATATTTTGCGACTGCCAAGAAACCTGCATCCAACTGCTTTTTAACCTCATCTCGAATCTTCAAAGCCATGTCGGGTCTCGTTCTTCGGAGTTTCTGCTTGATAGGTGGACAATCTGGCTCAAGCGGCAACTTGTGAACAACGATGTCCGTGTCTAGGCCCGGCATATCTTGATACGACCATGCAAACACGTCAATATACTCTTTTAGCAACTCAATCAACCTCGGCCTAATCTCTGTCCCAAGCATTGCACCAATCTTGACCTCTTTCTTGTTCTCATCTATACCAAGATTAATTAAGTCCACCTGCTCTTTATGCGGTTGAAGCTCTGTGTACTCGTACTCAATCAATCTTGTCAGTTCAGCGGGTACTTCAAAATCTTCTTCACCCTCGTCCTCAGCTTGATTGATGGGTGCATCCCAGTCAGGAGTGTCAGTAAAGTCATCGGATCCAACAAGGTTTACGATGTCTCTGCATGATGGAAGGCTTACTTAATTAAAATGCTCGAAGATATGTAAGAAATGCTGTTTTTTTGTTTTTTCGGAAAAAAAGGTTGCCAATTTCATTTTTAAAAGTGAAAACGAAAAACGCAAATGAAACAAAGTGGAATTGAACAAAATGCTTTTATTAATATCTTTTTAGGAATGAAAGGTGGCCCGATAAAAGCGACCCTATAGCCTTGGGCAGAGCTACGGATTTTTATTTGAAAATGTAAACGAAAACTTTTTTTTTTAAAAACAATTACTTTGACAAGGGAAAGATAACAAGGATCTCTACGGCCTCCCAGTTGTTCAAAACTGCATCACCCTTAGACACCAGGTTGCTCAGCTCTTCACTTTCCTCACAGTTACTGATGGCATTGACTTGGAAACCTCCGCTGACAAATACCTCTTGGATAACCTTCGGACGCCCTTCGACCGTTATGGCAGCTCCATTCTGAGTTGGTTTGTAACCCAACCCAGAGCGATCAGTCTTGGTCTTGACATCAATTACCTCTCCCCAACCTTCAGGCATACCCCTGTCAATTGTTGATTTGGTACTCTTCAGAGATGCAAAAGATGGATTACCCTGGCCCACTGTCTCTTCGACTTCTAGCAGAACGGCATTGGCGATCTCAAGTGCTTGAAAGGAGATTTCTAAAGCATTCTCATCGGCCTCGATGTAACGGAACGAAGACAGGTTACTGACCATCAGATCCTCCTCACCGTGTATAATAACCAACTTTCCATCGATCACGAACTTCATCTTCTGATGTAAAGTTGAGGTTACTGCCCCAGCGGCATGGATCCACGGCCTTCCAAGCAAACAACTGTAATTGGGATTAATGTCCATGACTTGAAACGTGATATTAAAAACTTGAGGACCAATCAGGATAGGAAGCTCAACCTCCCCCATTACCGATCGACGAGAGCCATCGAAAGCCTTGACAACCAAAGGAGTAGGTTTCAACACAGTCTCTTTACAAGCCAACTTATCAAGAACTCTCTTGGGTAGAACATTCAGAGAAGACCTGGTGTCTACTAGCACTCTCGCTAAATTGTCCTCCTGACATTTCACCGATATATGTAAAGCACGATTATGGTTCGGACCCTCCTTCGGTAACTCTTCATTGCTGAAACTGAGAGTGTTACAGGCGGTCAAATTGGCAATCACACTATCAAACCGACTGGTGCTGATATCTTGATCCACATGTGCTTGAGTCAAAACTTTCTGCAAGGCCATCCTATGAGCGGGTGAACTCATCAACAGTGACAAAATCGAAATCTTGGAAGGAGTCTGATGAAGTTGGTCAATAACTTTATAGTCACTTTTCTTGATGATCCTCAAAAATTCGGCATCTTCATCATTCGTGACGGCTCCTTTACCTTTGTCTTTGGCAGGCACTGGGATACTAGTTGTTTCCTTAGGTGGGACCTCGTTGGAATGGGGAGTATACACACGGCCACTGCGAGTCATCCTGCTTGCCTCTGCGATATTGGTCACCGTGCCCTTAACCTCTTCATTTAGAATAACCTTCCCAGACTCCTTGTCAATCATCGTCACGTCATATTTCCAAGGCACAGCTTTAGGATCACTAAAAGGAAACGGACTTGGTCTTCGAATAACTATAGGCTTAGGCTGATTCACCTCAGGGATATACGACTTCGGTATATCGAACACGAGATTGGCAGAACCTGCCCCTGATAGATTAAACACTGGTACCTTACCCTTTGATTCAGGCTGATGGAAGACAGGCTCAACCACAGCGACCTCATCCTTCTTGGCTTGGCTTGTCACTTGCAAAACATCCTCATTAATCAACCTTTGAACATCATTCTGAACCAACACACAACCCTTAACACTGGCTTCACAACTTACGCATGCAACGTGGGAAGTATCCACCAAACCAGCTTCAAACAGTTTCGAATGGAACATCTTGAGAGGAGTCTTAATCTGTTCAACGTCAAGGGCATAACCTTCCCCCGAATCAGCACTAATGGCATTGACACTCTCATGGTTAGGAAAAGGGTTCTTCTTAACATTCGGTTGAGGATCTTCAAATGACAAAATCTTCTTCTCCAATAAATCCCTGACAATATTTTTGAGAGCATAACAATTCTCCAGATCATGACCAGGCGCACCCTCATGAAATAAACAATGAGCGGCGGCGTTGTAATTGGCGGGTAGAGGATTAGGAGGCGGACCCAAAGCCCGAGTAGTGATGAGACCTTGCTTGATCAAAGAAGGATACAACTCGGTAAAAGTCATCGGAATCGGCGGGCAAGGCTTATACGTTCTTCTATTCGGAACATTCTGGCGAGGAGCCGAACTCTTTGGCTGTTGAGGAGCAGGAGTGTTGGGCGCCTGTAGATAGTTGACAGGAGGCGGATAAACAGGAGGTTGTTGCATAGGTTGATACATAGGAACCTGTTGATTGAAAGAAGGTGTAATAGCTGCCACATAGGGTTGTTGAGCATATTGGACTTGGTACCCTTGAGGTTGAGCATAACCTTGCGGATGTCGATAAAAGCGTTCTCTTGGTCTACCAGAGGATATAGCATTAGTCTCACCCTCCTTCTTTTTCTGGGAGCTATGCGGAGGTTTCTTCGGATGATCCTTAGAAGCACCATGATTATTTGTCATTTTACCACTTTTCATACCCAATTCAATCTTGACACCCACAGCAACGATGTCGGAGAAATTTGAAGTCACACTACCCACCATTCTTTCGTAAAATTCTGGACGAACCGTGTCGACAAACCAATCAGCTAACTCTTTCTCGGTCAAAGGAGGTTCTACCTGCGAGGCAGTCTCTCTCCACCTTTGAGCATACTCTTTGAATGACTCAGAATTCTTTTGTGACATACTCAACAACTGTCTTCTGTCAGGAGCCAGATCCATATTGTACTTGTAGTGTTTGATGAAAGCGTCAGATAAATCTTGAAAGCTCTTAATGCGAGACTGGTCTAAAGTTAAATACCACTTGGAGGAAGCACCCTTCAAACTATCTTGGAAGCAATGGATCATCAGTTTATCATTCTCAACATGGGCAGCCATTTTGCGATAATACATGATCAAATGACTCTTAGGACAGGTGGCACCTTCATAACGATCGAAATTCGGAGTTTTGAACTTCGGGGGAATAACCAAACCTGAGACCAAACAGACGTCCCTTGCAGCAGTCCCAAAAATTTGATCGCCCTCTACCTTTTTCAATCTCTGGACGATGGTGTTTACCTCCTCACGAAGCTTATCATGTTTCTCATAATCCTCGACATTCTCATCAAGATTATCAAAAACTGTCTCATTGAAGTACGGTTGCGCACGAGTGTGTACAACAGGTGGTGCAAAGATAGGAGCCCCCCTAGAAACTTCAGAAAATAAAGGCACGGTTTGCTGAACAGGTTGATTAATTGGAACAGTGGCTTGAGGAGGCGCAAAACCGGGAGCAAGACCATAAGGTGGGTCCCTTGCTACGGTCACACTTGGTGGAGGGTCCACAGTAACGCCGGTAATCTCATAAACAACAGTGGGCTGAGTATCCATCTTAGCATTCATGACATGTAACAATTCCATCATACGCCCCATACCCCCTCGAAGGTCTTCAAGTTCATTACTAAGGCGATCAATCTCTTTTGCCTGATCCTCCATTCTTTTCCGAGTTTGAGCTCTGGTGTTGTATTGGTGCCGGGAACTCAGGGTGACGAAACTGGAAGGCGAGAGAACCGAACATGAGAAAACGGAAGACACATGCAATGCAATAAATGATGATGTGATGAAGATTTCATGGAATTCAAACATTTACGAATGTCGTGGGGTACCGAGGAAATCCTTTTCTTGTTTTTTTCTTATTTTTTTTATTCATGGTATCCCGCGATATCCATAAATGGTATTTGAACTCCATGAAATACAATGCAATGAGATGCTTTATGGATGTAATGCATGAAAACACACAAAGTCCTAGGTTAAAGGAACGTGAGCGGAGTTAAGGTCTACCCATCCCAGAAAGGAGTGTACTATAGGTTAGTTGTACCTGTAGAACAAGGTTCTAAAAAGTGCCCAAAGTCATCAGCCCATCTTTCGGATATTATCAACCTTCCGATTGACTCGGGGGTTAATAATATTCTCAAGAGAACCTCTTTTGAGTGTAGTATCGCGTAGCAACCATTGTAGGACTACTCCCACATAGTTCCCGCACTACGTCCTAAATAAGGCCAAGGTGGTGTTAAGGTACTACGGTCCCCAATATCACAGACTCCAATCGACCATGGAAAACGTTTTCGCGATTACTCGTTCAACCAAACCATTTTCGAAAAGGTCTCAACTGAGCGGTGATTCTCGAATCAGCTTGGTCGGGATTCACTCCCTATAAGCCTCATCGAATATATCCCCATCCTATAATAATGTCACTAGTCCGGGCGTAGGACTTATCTCACAACACAAGGAACCATCCCAAAATCAGAGTACAATATATACATGTAAATGAATAGTAAAGCAAATAGTAATAAACATGAACAAATTAGGGGTAACCCTCAAAAGTTTAGATTCCCCAGTGAAGTCGCCATTTTCTGTTGCGGTGGAAATAGGATCACAAACTATTAATGAGTTTGAATCGCAATTCAATTCACAACCGCTCTTTGATTTATCCGAAGGAAAAGGTCAAAAGAGGGAAAACCTATTTTGCATCGTAAACACAATGCGGGGAAAGATCTAGGGTTCGGGGGTTGGTTAAATTTAGGGAAGGTATTAGCACCCTAAACTTCTATAGTACTCTACAGGAACCTTTTGTTCAAATGTTTACTATTTGCTTTATTTATTTGCTTAAGGTATATGTACAAAAGATTAAAAGTGAGAAAAGAGACCTAAGGGGTTAATTCTAAGTTTACTCGGCAAGACGTCGCATCTTGTGCCTACGTATCCTTACGAGAGTGGAATCAGAGTAATCGTAGTTCCCCTCAATAGGGAGGTTAGAAACTTCTTGACTGTGGTCAAGGTCTCAAGGGGAATAAACATGTCTTAAGGACACGCTTACGCGGAGTGTAGGAACTCCAAATTTCTACGTTGAAATGTTAAGTTGTAATTAGGGTTAAATTAGGTTAAGTTAGGGATTACTCGGCGGGAAACCCTAAAACGAGCGCGGCGGCTCTTTGACCTAATGCTAGGGGTGAAATTGTAATCTTGCCTGCGGCGAGGCATTTGTGAAAATTAGGGTTTGTAGTTTGTAGTTTGAAGTTGAGGTTGAGGACTATTGACACGGCGGTCAAATGCTAGACCTAATTCCTTCGGAGCGTGTAATGTGACAGAAATATTGCAATACATCAGCAGAAATTTAAACCATACATTAGCGGAAATTTAAATGCGAAAAGTAAACGCGATTATTAGGTTCGCGAGATTACAACCGAGAAGCAGATACAAATATAAACGAAACTTAAATCGAGAAATAAATAACGGTAAACATGACAAGCTGCAAAACCAATGAACAATGTTAGTAGGCAAAGTCAACCAGCTATCAGATGAATTACGAGGCAATGAAGAAAATGAGATACAAACTTGAGATAGTTTTATTTAATATTTAATAATTTAACTTACAAAAGAATTTTTAAAAAAAAGTTTTATTTTTGTATTTTTAAAAAAGGAGTTTTTCATTATTTTATATTTACAAAAGTTTTAAGTTTATAAAAAGATTTCAATTTATTCTTAATATTTATTTTTAAAAAAAGTTTTTCTTTTATAATTACAAAACTAAAATGTTATATTATTTTTTTTATAAAGATTTTTTTTATATTATAAAAATTAAAATGGATTTTTTAAAAAACATAAAGCAAATTAAATTAAAAAAATGAAATAAAGAAAAAAATAAAAAAAGAGGAGGGGTTGGGCCGGTCACCACATCCGGACCCAACCCGGTTGAGTTAAACTTTGGAAAGCAATTAGGGTTCTCAGAACCCTAATGCTCTTGAGGCGCCGCTTTACTTCTTCTTCCTCCCGTTTCTCTCGTTCTCATCTTTCTTCTTCCTCGCGTGCCTCTAGGGTGTACCGTCCGCCACTTTTTCCTGCAATCACAACACGAACAGATAAACACTTGATCTCCCTACCTTTTTCTTTGATGCTAGGCTTGAACTTATGGACGGTGAGGAAGAACTTCAACTCTCTGAGTCCGCGGATTCGAGGAAGGTTTGATTGCCCGCCGTTTAAACGGCGAAGGTGATCTTCCTTCGATTGATAGCGCGGTTGTGGCTGTTGGAGGCGATGATGAGACTTCGTCTCTGAGTCTCGCGATTCTCACTCGTTAGGGTTTCTGCATGTGGATTCTTCACCGCTTCTGATACTCTCCGCCTAGGGTTTCAACTCCCTCCTTCCATCAGGTTGTATCTCCCTTTTTATACACGCTTTATTTTTCTTTTTGGGCCTTGAACTTGTGTTATTCTGATTTGATTTTGTGTTGATGAGATTTGATTTTGATTTCCTTTGGTTTTTTCAGATTGAGTTCCAATAGGGGCTTTCTGATACGATTGGGATCTCAATTCATTTTTCTGGTATGACTTTGATTGATTCAAAATGAGTTCCAATGGGATACGATTTGGTTCCATCTGATACACTCCCCTTTTAGGATTTGATTGGTCTCTGATTTCCAGCTGATTCTTCTGACCCTATTCGATTTAATAACCTGAACTGATTTGTTTTGATCTGCTTTAGGATTGACATCAGATCAAAATCTCTATTATTTTCTGATATGGTTTGCCTTCAGATTGGATTGATTGGCATCTGATATTAATTCACGGGATTTCTTGATGGATTCATTTTGATTTGTTTCTATTTTTCCCAGATTGAGTTCCAATATGATTTGGACCTGACTCGAAACTTTCTATTTCCATATTCAATTTGATTTGATCATCTTCTGATTAGACTCTTGCAGATGTGAATTGGATTGCTTTTGGGGAATTTGGATATTGATTTGATTCCTGATGCGATTTTGTTTTGATTCAATCCTGATCATTAACACTTACTTTTCTTTTTCTTCTTTCAGGATGGACACTTTGCCTTGATCTTTGCCGCTGAGAAGGGTACATGGTAGTGATGACGTTTAGTCTGAACCACTTGGAGCAGGATACTACATCCTGGCTTCTGATCATATTGCTGCTTCTGATTGAATTGGTGATGATGACCTGGGCTATGATGTTTGATTAACTGAGCCCCGTGTTTGATGATTTGTTTGTTTTATGAACTGAGCATGATTTGATAACTTGTTTTGGTGACTTATTTGTTGGGGCGATGATGCTCATGACTGAGCCCCATTCTGCGCTATGCTTCGTGCTGCAACTTGGTGTCCATTTCTTTGTGACTTGCCATCTGTATCGTGTGAAGCTGGCCCTCCTAACTGACAACCTTTTGGTATGTTTTATGCAGCTTGATGCGGTTTTGTGTGGATACTTCATTCTTCTTGCTAAACTTGCTTTCTTCGTATGCTGTTACCTTTCTTTTCTTTGGATCCTGTTGGGCATGATTTACAGGACGTTTTCTGTGGCTTCTTGCGCATAATTCTGCCCTCTGATGCATTGTTTAGTTTGCATATGGTATTCTGTTTGCAATGTGATGCAGCTTTGGCTTGTATTCAATTCTCTTGTCTTGTTTTGGTATGCTTTTGAGCCGAAGGCTTTGATGGTGTATGATGCTGTTTTGGTTTCGTTTCTCTGCCCTGTTCAGGATTGCTGCAGTTTGATGCCTTATGGCAACTTATGAATCGTTTTGAGTTTTGAATGCTGAACCTGATATTGATGTGTTTGTGGATTTTCAGGTGTGGAAGCTTCGGAACCAAAGTGACTCAGACCTGCCGGCATCCGGGTTTGAGTCGGAATTTGCCTATGTTGCCTCATTCTCGTATCAGTTTGGAAATCCAATCGCGGCAAAACGAATCAGTCCCGCTTCTTTTATTTTTTCTATCTCTCGGATGTCTCGTATCGATAAGAACAGGTATTACCTGATCTGACACCCACGGCGCGGATCGGTAACGGGGGTAGGACGCAGCTTCGGTTGTGCCACTCCCGACACTCGATGATGACATTGTTCTGAGAGTGTCAAAAAAACTTCTAACATTTTTTCTACACTGTTTGTTTCCTTTTTGATGTGCAGGTTAGTCGAGGATTCGTGGAGAAGTTCAAAGACAACATGAAGACATTTAGATGCTCTTAGGATAGATACTTTAATGTAATCCCTTAGGATTTAGAACTTTAATGTATTTCCTTGTAACAACACTTATAAAATATGAAGCAATCTCCACTTCTTGTATGATGACATTTTTTATGAAATAAAATTCCCAAAATTTTGAATTTATTTATATTTTATTCTTAGTTAAAAAATATAAACATTTGTGAATAAATCCACAAGTATTTAAATTCATTAACATAGGCATAAAACATAAATACTCCCAAGTGGTATTCTTATTGGTGCACTCGTCTCATTTGTAATCCTAACCTCATCATCCGATTAAAATGTTAACCAACCATTTCATAACCAAACACATATGGGCACCGTAATCACAATAGTTTCAGCATCACCAGTAACATTACTCGTAATTAAATTCCACTGACCAAATTCCAGAATCTTAATATGAACAGACCTGGTGATAGATAAATGCCTCAAAACAACAACGTATCAAATGCCCCAGAATTTTAATAACAGCCCGTCTTCAAGGCATTGGTAGAATTTGTGTAAGATGACCAAAATACCCCTGGGACCAAATCTGCAAAACAAACACCTTCATAACTTGTTAGTGGTTAGCAAATGTACATATGAGACGATATGCGAAATGACTGACTAAATATAAGGGTAAAATTTGGGGTATTACACCGGGTTATGTGCTGATGCCTACTTTGGAGGAGTTCTCTATGCTGCTAGGGGTTCCTATTTTGGATCAGATGCCTTTTTATCATACTGAAGCTGAACCTAGTTTGACTAAGTTGGCTAATGCTCTGCATCTAGATGTTTCAGAGTTAGAAGGGAAGTTGGTTAGAAGAAATGGGATGCCTGGTTTTCCATTGCCTTTCTTGGTTGGTAAAGCTCAACACTTTGCGAAAGAGGGTCGTTGGATTGTCTTTAATGCCATCTTAGCTCTGTGCATATATGGTGTAGTTTTGTTTCCAAATATTCCTGACTTTGTGGATTTGGATGCTTTCCACATTTTCTTCTCAAGAAATCCTGTGCCTACACTTCTGGGAGATGTTTATCATTCTGTGCATTACAAGAATGAGAATCGGAGGGGAAAGAATGTGTCTTGTTGTGTACCTCTTTTATACAGATGGTTTGTGAGTCACCTTCCCAAGGTTGGTATCTATGAATGGTCAGAGAGACTTATGGGCTTAACTTCTGAGAACATCGTATGGTTTGACAGAGATCAGGTGGGCACATATATTATCTTTAGCTGTGGTGGTTTTCCTAACGTCCCGTTGATTGGAAGGAAAGGAGGTATCAACTACAACCCAACTTTAGCAGTGAGGCAGTTTGGGTATGCTCTAAGGGAACCTCCGAAGGAAGAGGAAATACATGAACCTCTGTATTTCACTGGTTTTCTTGAGAATGAGACCCTGGTCAGAGTGGAGAAAGCTTGGAGCAAGATTCACCGTAGAGGGAAGGCTTCTTCGGGTAAGAGCAATAGTAGAGCTTACGATCCTTATATGGTTTGGATTCAGGAGAGAGCTGAGAGATTGTTGATTCCATTTCCGATTTGTGAGCCTCTATATCCTTTGATGATTGAAGACCCGACTACAGTTGATATTCAGAGATATAATCAACTATGGTCCGAGAAGGAGGAGTTACGTAATGCAAACAAGGAATTGGAAAAAGAGATTATTCAGCTCAGAAGTGAGAGAAATCAAGCCACCTTTTCATCTAAGAAGAAAACTGAATTGGTGAACAAGTTGGGAAGGGAATTAACAGAAGAGATTCGCGCTCGAGACCGTGTAGGCTTGGACTTGAAGAGTGTTAGTGATGTCTTCTGAAGTAAGAAGAAGGAGTTGGAAAGGGCACAATTAGAGCTTTTAAAGTTTAATGACCAATGGAATGTCATTCTAACTAACAACAAGGAGCGAGAAGACGAACTGCGGCAACAGGTTGCTAAGTTGAAGGCTCAGATCCAAGTGAGAGATGAGAAAGTTATAGCTAAATCCTCACGCCGACATGAAAGTTACTGCAAGCTGAATGAAGCTCTTGCAACGTTGAAGGATTATAAGGCAAGAGCATATTCGAAGAGGTCTAAGCTTGAGGAAGAATTTGGTGAAGGCGCTTGGGAGGATTATGTTCAGAGCTTGCAGAGCATCATTAGCCAGAGAGAGTTGCTCATCCAGGGGTTGGTAGCCAGGCCAGGTCATTCAGATACGAGAGAGTTGTTAGAGGATTTCCAGGCTCACCATCATATTTGATGTTTTTCTCTCTTTATAGTTTGTTAATATGATGTATCCTGACCATCACCAAATTTATTGGCTGAGGTCATTTTGATACATTGACTCTTGGCTCTCATCTTATTTATGAGGAGTTTGCTATGCTTATCTATTGGCTTCCCATTGTCTTGCTGTTCTTGCAGAACTAGAATCAAGGGGAAAATTTCCCTAACGCATATTTACATGTCTGCATACTGCATCATTTCTCATTTTGCATCGCAGGTTCTCCGGAACCGTTAACCTTATCTCTTCTTTGTAGTTTGTTTAACTTGTTTCAGGATTGACAACCAAACAACTCATCGCTACGCTATTAGGGGAAATCAACGCAGGATTATGGATCAGATTCAGGCTGAGCTTCAAGAATTCCGTGACAGGATGGCCCAGTTCATGGATATGACGCAAGGGGTCACCAATAGCCAAGAACAACTGAGAACTTTGGTGCAACCGTTAATTGCTAGGGTTGACGGGAGTGGTGTGCTTCATGGTGGAACTGCTGTTGTTCCTCCTCAAAATGACAATGGTGCTTCACATGTAATATTGTTCCTACAGTTGTTATCCCTCCGGGCGGAGGAAATCAGACTGGAGTTCATATTCCTGGACCTACGTGTGCTGTGCATGGGAATACTGCCCCTCAGTGGGAGGAGGATGATCAAGAGGATGTGTTCTCTATGAGGGATGTTGGTGCTGGTCTGCCATCTGACACGGACAGGAGGTTTAATCTGCTCGAGGGAAAGATGAAGAATTATGAGAATCAAAATTCTATGAGGTTGGATATGGAAAATTTAGGGCTGATCCCAGATTTGAAGGTTCCTCTGAAGTTCAAAGTCCCGGACTTTGATAAGTATAAGGGGACAACCTATCCGAGGGTTCATCTTTATTCATACTACCGCGAGATGTCCGCCTATTCTGACGATGATAAGCTGCTTATGCACTTATCTCAGTGATTTAGCTGGAGGGATTTAGCTAAGGCGTTTGTTAAGAATTACTAGTACAACAATGATCTGGCGCCGAACAGGGTCCAATTACAGAACTTATCTAAGAGAAATAATGAATGCTTCAAAGAATACGCCCAGAGGTGGCATGAATTGGCTGCTAGAGTGCAACCTCCTATGGTGGAGAGGGAGTTGATAGACATGTTTGTTGCCACATTACCGAGGGTGTATTACGAGAAGGTGATTGGAAACATGTCGGGGAGCTTCTCAGATCTAATCATTACTGGAGAAAGAGTTGAGAACGAGATTAAATTGGGTAAAATTCAAGCCGATGAAGGATCCTCACCTGGGGGAGTTAAGAAAAGTTTTGGCAATAAGAGGAGAGAGGGGGAAACCAATGCAGTCTTGGGTTCCCAAAACAGAAACAAGGGTAGAGGTCAGTAGTACCATAAACAGAAACCTTGGGTTGCAAGCATTACATTCCCTGCAGTACCACAACCACAGCAGCAGCAACAAAATTATGCTCCTCGCTGATTTCAGGATTGGGGCAGAGCAGTAAATAGGCAGTTTGATACGCCACTGATGCTATACTCGTAGTTGCTTCAACACTTGATGCAATTACAATTGATTCAGAAAAGGACTCTATCTCCTTTGACTGGTGCACCACCACCTGGATATGATGCTAATGCTAGGTGTGATTTTCATTCCGGTGCTCCCGGCCATAACATCGATAATTGTAAAGCATTTAAGCATAAGGTGCAAGACCTTATAGACAGCAAAGCCATCAACTTCTCTCATGATGCGCCCAATGTCGTGCATAATCCCACGCCTAATCATGGGGCAGATGGGGTTAATGCCATTATTAAGGATGAGGGTTTGAACTTAGTAGCTGATGTTGAAGATTTGAAGACTCCGTTGAGTTTTGTAAAAGACAAACTGCTGAGTGGAGGGGTATTTCTTGGTTGGGATGCGAGAAGTTGAAGAGTCATGTTCAGAAGCTGATGAATGATGGTATTCTACAATTTGACAGAGTGTCAGAGAAGAAAGATGAGAAAATAGTCGATGAAGAAAAGAATGAAATTGCGACGATTTTGATTCCTTACAAGACAATCATTATTTTCGCGCCTCCAAGGCCGCCCACCATCATAATTACTAAAGCTGGACCGTACCCTATAAAAGCACCAAGGCGATCCCATGGAATTATGGGGCCGAAGTATATTGTAATGGTCAGAAGCAGGAACTGAAAGGTTCACCGTTGGATTCTGTTGACAATCTGGTAGGTGTCGGGGGAATAACCAGAAGTGGAAGAGTATTTTCATCTCCCAAAGTGAGTGCTGAGAAATCTAATAAGGGTAAAGGAAATGCGGTGGTCGAAGAGAGTTCTCAGGCTGGTGAGAAAGAGTCCTTGTTGAAGGATGCAGAGGCGTTTATGCGGTTGATCAGGAAAAGTTACAACAAGATTGTAGATCACTTACTGAAAACACCGTCAAAGATCTCCATTTTGTCATTTTTGTTGTGTTCCGAGGCACACATAAATGCTCTCTTAAGAATCTTGAATACAACATACGTGCCACAGGAGATATCTGTGAATCAAATGGAAGGTGTGGTGGCACAAGTTAATGCTGGTAACGGGCTGGGCTTTACTGATCTTGATTTGACGCCCAAGGGACAAAATCATAATCTGGCGTTGCATATCTCCATTGAATGCAGAGGGTCTGTAATGTCGCACGTGCTGGTAGACACCGGGTCATCACTGAATGTGCTACCCAAGAAAGCTTTAATGAAGCTAGACACCCGAGGGATAATGTCCACCCCAAGTGACTTGGTGGTTTGAGCTTTTGATGGGACCAGAAGGTCTGTGTTTGGGGAATTGACTCTTCCGATCCAGCTTGGTCAGGAAGTTTTTGATGCTTTGTTTTACATCATGGATATTCAGCCAGCATATAGCTGTCTGTTGGGATGACCCTAGATCCATTCGGCAGGCGCTGTTACGTCAACTTTGCACCAGAAGTTGAAATATATGATGGGTGGAAGTGTTGTTATTGTTTATGGGGAAGAAGATATTATGATAAGTTATTTGTCTTCATTCAAATACGTCGAAGTTGACAGTGAGATCCACGAGACGTTATGTCAGACTTTCGAGACTATGTAGATTAAGGAGAGAACACCCGCTATAGACAAAGTACCTGAGGTTGCCATGTCATCTTTTAAAGAAGCTCAGGCAGTGGTGAAATCCAAAGCATCTCAGAGTTGGGGCCAAGTTCTGAGCATCCCCAACAAACAAGACAAGTTCGGACTGGGGTACAACCCATCCTCCTTTCACAGAGCGCGCCGCGCTACAAAGGACCCGTCTAATTCACCAGCGATGGGGTGATGTTTGAGTAGATCAATGTTGTGTCCGACGAAGAAGGGGATAGCGATTGCGACATGGATTCATGGATTCGGCCATGTATTTAGGGTCAGAGCCTAAGCAATTGGACAGTCAAGGAAGTCATCCAAGTGACTAAAGAAGAATAATGATTTGTTTTCTTGATTATGTGTAGCCCTATGTTCTACCCGGAGCATAGTGATCTTTGTCTGCATGGCCTAATCTTTTATGTTAGAACAATCGTTTTATCAATTAATCAAAGGGCGTTTTTCTTGCATTCCAATATTGTGATCTCTGTTTTTCTTGTTTTAATTTTAACAATAAAATGGCAATATGGTTTATGCTTGTTTGCATATCATTTTAAGCATTAAATCATCATCATTACAGGTTTCACATTGCAGATGACACCGCTCCAGAATCGTCTATGACTCGCTTTGACTTTGATAATCCGATCTTTCAAGCCGAGGAAGAGATTGAGGAAGATGAAGACCTACCTGAAGAGTTAGCCAGGCTACTGAAACAGGAAGAGAAAGTCATTCTGCCTCATCAGGAGGAAACTGAGGTCGTCAACTTGGGTACTGAGGAAGCCAGAAAGGAAGTCAGGATATGGGCTGCATTGTAGAGTGATGTCAAGCAAAGATTGGTTGAAATGCTCCGAGAGTATAAGGATATTTTTGCTTGGTCATACGAAGATATGCCTAGTCTTGATACAGATGTCTTGGTTCATCGCTTGCCTTTGCATGAAGAGTGTCCACCTGTCAAGCAGAAACTCAGGAGAACCAGACCAGACATGGCGGTAAAAATCAAAGAAGAGGTCCAGAAACAATTGGATGCAGGATTTCTCGTCGTGACAAACTACCCTCCGTGGGTCGCTAACATCGTACCTATGCCTAAGAAGGGCGGTAAGGTAAGGATGTATGTTGATTATAGAGACTTGAACAAGGCGAGCCCGAGAATGATTTCCCGCTCCCCAACATTGACGTACTTGTTGATAATACCGCATAATATTCAGTGTTTTCCTTCATGGACGATTTTTTCGGATATAAAATAGCGCCGGAGGATATGAAGAAAACAACTTTTATCACACCGTGGGGGACTTTATATTATAAGGTAATGCCTTTTGGGTTGAAGAACGCAGGGGCAACCTATCAGCGGGCAATGATGACGCTCTTTCATGATATGATTTATCATGAGATCGAGGTCTATGTTGATGACATGATTGCGAAGTCACAGACGGAGGAGGAACATCTGGTGAACCTTTTGAAGTTATTTGAGAGGTTAAGGAAATTCAGACTGAGGTTGAATTCGAACAAGTGCACTTTTGGTGTACGGTCAGAAAAGTTGCTGGGGTTCATTGTCAGTGAAAAAGGAATCGAGGTCGATCCTGCAAAAATAAAAGCAATTCAAGAAATGCCAGCGCCGAAAACAGAGAAAGAGGTTCGTGGTTTCTTGGGTAGATTGAACTACATTGCTAGGTTCATATCTCATCTCACAGCCACGTGTGAACCCATGTTCAAATTGTTAAAGAAAGATCAGGCGGTCGTCTGGAATAAAAATTGCCAAGGGGCATTTGAAAAAATAAAAGAGTATTTGTAGGAACCTCCGATACTGATACCTTCAGTAGTTGGAAGACCATTGATAATGTATCTAACGGTTCTTGAGAATAGCATGGATTGTGTTCTTGGTCAACACGACGAGACTGGAAGAAAAGAGCATGCCATATACTACTTGAGTAAAGAGTTCACTAATTGTGAGTCCAGGTACTCAATGTTGGAAAAGACGTGTTGCGCACTTGCTTGGGCTACCAAACGCCTGAGACAGTATATGCTAAATCACACAACCATGTTGATTTCGAAGATGGATCCGATTAAGTACGTCTTTGAAAAGCAAGCACTTTCGGGAAGGATTGTTAGGTGGAAGATGGTCTTGACAGAATACGAGATTCAGTATGTTTCCCAGAAGGCCATTAAGGGGAGTGTTCTGTCAGAATATCTTGTAGAGCAACTGATTGATGACTATCAACCGATGAAATTTGAATTTCCTGACGAAGACATCATGTTTCTGAAGATGAAGGATTGCGATGAGCCACTACCTGATGAAGGTCTTGAGAAAAGTTCCCAGTGGCAAATGATTTTCGACGGTGTTGTTAACTCTTACGGTAGTGGAATTGGGGCAATCATCACGACTCCCCATGTTTCTCATATACCATTCACTTCCAGGTTGACATTTCCCTGCACCAACAACAAAGATGAGTATGAAGCATGAATCATGGGTATTGAAGAAGCGATTGATTTGAGAATCAAAAACCTTGATATCTATGGTGATTCAGCTTTAGTTGTTAATCAAATTAAAGGAGAGTGGGAGACTCGACAACCCAATCTGATTCCTTATATGAACTACGCAAGGAGGCTGTTGCCTTTCTTTAACCGGGTGGAGTTTCATCACGTGCCAAGAGCGGAGAATCAGATGGCAGATGCTCTGGCAACGTTATCCTCAATGTACAAGGTGAACTACTGGAATGACGCTTCAAGAATAATCATCTTGCGCCACGATAGGCCGACATTTGTATTTGCAATAGAGGAAGCTTCTAATGGCAAGCCATGGTATTATGATATCCAGAATTTTCTCAAGAACCAAGAGTATTCACCAGGGGCATTGACCCGAGATAAGAAGACTTTGAGGAGGTTGTTTGAAATTTCTATCTAAACCAAGATGGTGTACTCTACCGGAGGAATTTTGACTTGGTACTGTTGAGATGTGTGGATGAAAAATAAGCTAGTTTGCTTATGGAAGAGGTCTACGAAGGTGCCTTTGGCACGCACGCCAGCGGGCATGCCATGTCTCGAAAGCTGTTACGAGCAGGGTATTATTGGTTGACTATGGAGTCTGATTGCTTCAAGTATGCAAAGAAATGCCATAAATGCCAGATTTATGCTGATAAGATTCATGTGCCGCCGAGTCCTCTGAACGTCATGGCGTCGCCGAGTCCTCTGAACGTCATGGCGTCGCCTTGGCCCTTTTCCATGTGGGGCATTGACATGATAGGCAAGATCGAGTCAACCGCATCCAATGGACATCGCTTCATCTTAGTGGCAATTGATTATTTCACTAAGTGGGTTGAAGTCGCTTCCTATGCGAATGTCACCAAACAAGTTGTAGCCCGGTTTATCAAGAAGGACGTCATCTGTCGTTACGGAGTGCCTGAGAGAATCATTACTGATAATGGTTTAAACTTGAATAACAAGATGATGAAGGAACTGTGCTAGAGTTTCAAGATTGAGCATCATAACTCTTCTCCCTATCGGCCAACAAGAATATAAAGAAGATAGTGCAGAAGATGGTTGTAACCTATAAGGATTGGCATGAGATGTTTCCCTTTGCTTTGCATGGATATCGTACCACGGTACGTACTTCAACTAGGGAAACTCCTTACTGGATGGTGTATGGTATGGAAGCTTTCCTACCATTGGAAGTCGAGATTCCTTCTTTGAGAGTTATGGTCGGCGTCAAGCTTGATGAGGCTGAATGGGTGAGAAACAGATTGAATCAGCTCAGCTTAGTGGACGAGAAAAGGCTGGTGTCCATTGCGTATGGTCGTTTATATCAGAGCAGGATGAAGAAAGCTTTTGATAAGAAGGTGCGTCCTCGGAGCTTTTAGGCAGGTGAGTTAGTGTTGAAAAATATTCTCCCTCCACAGACAGATCATAGGGGCAAATGGACTCCCAACTATGAAGGTCCATATGTCGTGCGAAAGGTTTTCTCTAGAGGAGCCTTGCTGTTATCAACCATGGATGGTGAAGATTTCACATCCCCTGTGAACGCAGATGCAGTTAAAAAATACTTTGCTTAAAGAGATCTGCTGGAAAGAAAAAGAATATCCAGGCAAAAATGGGTATCCCGGTGAATTAAAAACCCGAAAGGGCAATTCAGGCAAAAGTTAGGGATTTTAAAAAGCAAATGACTGCGGTCTGCATATTGATCTTTAGAGTATAGTGGATTGAGGGAGGACCTGAGGGCCGTTCATCCGAATCAAAATCTTTAGAAGACGAAGCATCGGAGAAGCATCAAAGTCATGCGAGTCATAGATGGATCGATACACGGTGTTTGTCTGTGCCACATTACCGATATTTTGTTTATTTCTGTTCATTTCTGTAATTTTTTGCGCAACTTCCTCTTTCCAGGGGTTGCATTTGTTGTAAAATCTGCCTATTTATAGGCCGTTTGTCAATAAAGCATATACTATTCAGTAATTTGTTGTTCTTTGATTTGGCTTTACTGTTTTGTTTGTGGAAAAATGCCCGATGTTTTGATAAAACTTTGCATATATAAACTTGCAGGCTTTGCCAATAATCATTAAAACATTGATTTATTTGAACAACGTCATGGATGGTGACGAGATAGTTTCCTTTGTGCAGGATATCTTGTTGTTTGTTCATGTGTAGGGTCGTTACCCTTGGGGTAAGTTTTTCAGAGGTGTATCCCCGGTAGGATCACCATCCCCACGGAAAGAAGGTGTGTAGTTGAGACTCATTCATCCCCGGCAGGCGGAATTTGTGCATCTAGTCTCAGCGGTCAGAATGCACCTTGTCCCTAACAAGAGTCTGTTTCCACAAGAAAGGATACGCAAGTTAAGTGTGCGGTTGAGTGTATACACTTATTCCGGGCAGTTTTTCTGTATGCACTTATTCCTCAGCAGTTCAAGTTTGATTTATTCGGCAGAATAAAGTCATCCCTAGAGGGTCGAGATTGATATCCCCCACGCAGGTCATGTGTGTGCCCATATCCCCAGCAGATTATAGGTATGCACTTACTCACCAGAAAGTCAAGACTGGATTTCTTCCACCATGAAGATATGGAACTTTTCCCAAGCAGCGGAGCAAAGTCAGAAATTTGTTTCCCTACAGAGTCCAAATATGTTTGACTTCGTATCCCCTCAGAGTTTGATTGCTGACTAAATGCCCAATCAGAGGTTGATGTTGATTCCCTTATTTCTTATTCCCCAGCAAAGTCGGCAGAGTATACTCTTCCTCGGCAGAGTAGGTTCTTCCCCGCAGGTTGGAATCGTTTCTGAGAAAGTTTATTGGTGCATCCCTAGCAGTTGGGATGTATTTTAATATTGATTTCCCATTAAGTAATCTCCGACAGGGTGGATTTGGATCTCTAGTGGAGTGGATTTATCCCCAGATGTTTGCTTTATACCCTAGAAGGTTTCGGTGTTCTAGGAGGCCATTCAGGACTGCTTTCCCCGTTAGGGCGCAGGCTAATCTCAATGGTTGTTTGTGGTTCCCCTGCAGGGTCGTTGATTTCCCCAGTAGATTGCTTTTGATTCCAACGGTTGGTTATCTTTCCCCTAGCCGGATTGTTTGTTCAACAGAAGAGTCGTATTCTGGGAAGGCCATCTAGGGTGTTTTCCTCAGTAGGAGTTGTTTTGATTCCCGGTCGAGTGGATTTTGTTCTCGTCAAAACAGTGTTACCCAAGAAAGTTCTTTTCCTGGAGGCCATCTGTTGTACCCCAAAATTTGCCCAACCTTTTCTTCACTTGGCTTATGTTTCATTGCATAGTTCTAGCATGTGCATTTGCAAATCATTGGTCACTTGAAGGGGATCAAGAGAAGTGTGCATAACAAGAGAAGGTTACCAAGGGTTCTAAGCCTAAGCAAGAGGTTTTATTCAAGTGGTCAAGTGCTTATCATCACCAGGAGAAGGTCAAAGCTCTTTGAGGGAGTGGATGGATAGTTGTGGTTTATCTCCTGTCTTGGAGGCCAATTGAAGATTATCAGAGGATTGTGATTCCATGGTTATGGATATGAGATGTTGTGGGAGCTCATTGAGTGCTTGAGAGACATTGTGGAGCTTATCCAAGTGGTTATATCATGTGCAAGAGGTTGTAGTCAAAGGATTGCATACCTAGGGTCTCATCTGCCTAGCGCAAAGTCGACTGGAGATTTGAAGGAGATTAAGACTTGGTTTTAATTCATTGTGATCATGGAGAGTTGTGTTGAAGCATCTAAGATGATATTTCAAGATCACATCAAGAAGAATCAAGAGTGCGAGAAGTTACTAAATTAGGGTTTCAGAGGGTTGTCAGTGTAAAATCCCCTGTTTAATGCTTGACTTCAAGACCACATATCTCAAGATACAAGTTTCATCTCACTTTGATGCAAACATGATACTTGTAGAGCATGTTTTAGCTTTATTTTGAGTACTAGAACTCAAGTTATGATGCTGACAAGTTATGGGTTCTCAGATGAATGTATTTTCAGTCAACAAAAGTCAACTAACTTCTAAGGAAATTATGACCTAGAATCATATTTCATCTCACTTTGACCCAAACATGAAAATTGTTCCTTATGATCTTAGCTTTCCAAAAAGTCCTAGAAGTCCTTCATCTGATTTGTAGAACTCAAGTTATGAAGCTTGCAAGGCAGGGGTATTTTGGGAAAGTGAGATTATAGGTCATTTTCATTATAGGTCCATTTCATGATTTTGTGCACTTCAAATGAAATTTTTCCCAACATGAAACTTGCTTCAAATGAACTCAATTCCATCAGGGAACATCAAATTGGATTGAATTATGCTAGGGTTTGGAGATTGGTGAAGGAAAATCAAAGAAAAAGGACTTTAAAGTCATGATTTGAATTAAGTTGTTTTTAATCCCTTTTCATATCACATTTGTGCATATTTTGAGTCATATTATCATACTAAGTGAAATTCACAAGTTGGATTAGAGTGGTGCAAGCTAGAATTCATCGAATTTCAAGTAACTTCAAGCATACGTCTCACATTCAATTTCAACCATTAGATCAATTCAAGGGATAATTATCACCCACAAGATCAAAGCACAACCCCAACAATTGATTTGAATCAGAAACAAGGCAATTGGAGCCAATTTTGCGCATGAACATGAAGCTTGAACTTCAAACTTTGGATTTCTCCAATTCACCATAACACGCCAAATTGGGCCTCCAAACTCTCATGGATCCATAAAATAAAAGGTTCTGATGAAGAATGCACCTTCATTCATGCAATTTCGTGCCCAGAGAGCAAGAATACAGTTGGAGTTTTCAAGAGCAAAGTGAAATCATTATTTTGGAATTCAAGCCAATTCAAGCCAAATCAAGATCAGCATTTTATTCCTTGATCTTCATTGAACGTTTATGCATCTTTTTGCGCAAGCTCAAGAAAGTTAGAAGCCCCAACGGAGAGGCTCTGTTAGGTAATTTACTTTTCAAAATTGATATCTCAATATGCATCTATTGCATGCCATTTTTGTTGCATATTGAAACCCTACATATGTAGGCAAAATCTGGATAGGTTAGAGTTGTGTTTGATGCAATTCAATTATGGTGCTTGAATCTTTGATGCTTCGTTTCTCTCTGTTCTTGCGTGATAAATAAAATCCAAACCTAGAATCATGATCTACGGTGCGTGAGGATCATTTTGGTATTAAACTTTGCACGTTTTGATGAGGTTTTTGATCATCAACTCCGGCCAGGTGTGCCGGAGAAGACGACCGGAGCACAGTGCTCCGGCGTCTGGTTCTCCCCTCCGTTGCTTACGTGTGCCTGCCACCTGTGCGTTTGAAACTTTGACTGAACATGGATCAACGACTTTGATCTTTTTGACTGGCCACGTGTGCACTTGTTGACTTCCAACACATAAATGAAACACATAGTTTCATTTGGACTCAGCTTGCATTTTTAATTGGGCTCAAAACGCTAATTACACCCTCATTCTTCTAAGGCCCAGTGAATTGAACTGAAAATATTGCTATTCATCACACACTCTTTTCCTTTTATTGTTTTTTACTTCAATTAATTCTTATTTGATTTTAATTCACTAAAAATAATTCCAAGTGTTGTAAAATTCCACAAAAATAGTTTTTAGACACTTGAATGTGTTAAATAATTTTTGACATTTTTTATTTTTATTTTTATTTTATTTTCCAATTAAAAATGGAATTAATACTTGGAATGGTTTTAATTGGATTAATTTTTGTTCTTTATTGTTCTTGATTTTATTTCTTGATCAATATTTATTTCCAATGATTGAAATTTTTTTCTCATATCCATAATGAGCTGAAGAATTTTATAGGACAATTTTGCCCCTGGTTTGTGGCATTTTGGTTTGACTTTTATGGCATTTTTGTTGACCCTCGATTCTTCCATTTTGGTGCTTTGATGGAACATTGCCCTTGTGCTTTTGGCCTCTAGTTGCCAACTCATTTTTGATCATTTGAGATTTTATTTGGTTATTTTTGAGCCTTTTTCCTATTTTTGAGGTGACTTACAAGTTAGGTTACTTCTAAGGGAAGCTCATACATGTGTTTGACCTAGATTGCTTTGGAAATGACCTTTGTGGATCCATTGAACTCCTAACTCTTGTTGAATCATATTGTTAACACATTGAGGTGTTGGTATGTTCATTTTTAGGTCATAAATTTGTTCATTGCTTGTTGAAGTTTTCATTCTTTTTAGGCTTTCCATTTGAGCTTCAAATGTTGAATGTGTTGAATGACTTAGGTCTTCTTCCATGCTTATGCTTGCATTCTCTTTTGATGTATGCGCTTTTTGTTTTGTGCATATTTTCTTATCATCCCCACCTCTGTCCAATGACTTTGGGATCCCATTTGAGATAGCTTGGTCCCTCCTTTGGAGGTACTTGAAGCATGTCATGAGTGGTGCTTCCTTGAGAACTTCTTTTGCTTGTTTCTTCCATGATTTTGGGCTTGCCTTTGGTTGAGTGCCCTTATGAGTTCCTTTGGTTCTCATATTTCCTCCCATTCTCCCATTCAATTATGTTCTCATTTCTTTTCATTTAGTTTTCCTTTGGGAATTGTGGTTGATGTGTGAATGGTTGTAGGATTTATTCTCCCATTTTCATCCCATTTTTGTGTGCAATTGTGTGCTTTCTTTTGCATGTGCTTGTGGAGGTATTCCCCCCACACTTTTTCCTCCCTTTGCTTGTGTGTTGCATTGCATATGCATACTTGCATCTTTCTATTTTATGCTTCCTTCTTCTTCTTCCTTCTTTGCCATGTTCCCTTAGGATCTCTAATCTCTTTTGTTTAAGAGAGGTTATGATAGACCTTAAGTTTGAACCCATGTATGACAAAATTAGGTAGCATTCCCTTTCATCCCAATCATAGGTGCATTTTGTATGAGAACACTAGGTTTGAGTTAGTCTCCCTTTAGAGTGTCCTTTCTCTTCTCATCTTCAAACAATTTCAATACACTTAATAAAGGTTAGTGAATGTTGTGCGTTACGAGCCTTAAGTACTTGGGAAATGGTGATTAGGGGGCTTCCTCTCAATGGCCTAGAGTGTTTAGTGTACACCCTTTGGGTGATATGCAACGCATTCGCTCCTAGGTCATAGTCTTTAGTGAAACATGAGTTACAAATCAAACTCAAAACACTTCTTCGCTAAAAAACACAAACTAACTTCAAATCATTTTATCCTTCGGGATCTTAATTTGGAAAACCTTTTTTATAAGGAGGGTTTTGTTAACTTTTGGTTCTACCGCAAACAGGTAGTGCCTAAGTCTCCAATGGTCGAGCCGCATACACCTAACTGCTAGAACTAAGTTTAAACCCTACTCGGGTCTAAAACATTTGAACCAACCGATGTTCTTGTTAGCCCGAACTACATTTGCTCTAATTTCTCATACCAGATGAGAATACATAGGCACGAGACGACGATGTCTCGGCGAGTAACCTTCCCCACCTTCACCCGTAGTTAGCCGAACTACGTTGACTATGAATTTCCCATTGCACGAGGGAATACGTAGGCATAGAGCAGCGATGCTCTATCGAGTCTCTTTTCTTTTCTTTTCTCCCTGAGCCGTAGCTAGATTATTTTTCACCCATAGACTAGACAACAAGAGTGGATCCCGTCGAGTACGACGGACGTGAGGGGGTGCTAATACCTTCCCCTGGCGTAACCGACTCCCGAACCCGAGACATGGTTGTGATGACCTGTCTTTTCCCGTTTTCGTCAGGTTTTCTCTAATCGTTTCCTTTCCCTCGTTTGGGATAAATAACGAACGGTGGCGAATGCTTGCTGGTTAGCAGATGTTATCAACTTCGTGTTGATCCGGCCTTCGGGTTCGATGCCTGTTTTTATTTAACAGATGCCTGACCGCGAGGTCAGATGTTCTTCTCAACTTCGTATTGATCCGGCCTTCGGGTTCGATGCTCGCTTTTATTTAGCGAATGCCTGCTGGTTAGCAGAGGTTCTCAACTTCGTGTTGAGCTGGCCTTCGGGTTCGATGCCTGTTTTATTCAAATAGATGCCTGAGGGTGATATCAGATGATCTTTCTGACTTAGTATCGTTGCCTGCGCATTAGCATATGTTTCTTCCGACTGTGTGTCTAGGCTTCTTGATTGGTAATCGGTTAGCTTGTTGTCGTTGCAACTATCAGATTCATTTATTTCCGAAGATATTTGTTCCTAATAACAAGTTTGCAGTTCTATTTCTGTGGTTGGAAAATTTCCAGGTTCTTTGGTATTCAATCGTCTTTTACCCTGATTGTTTGAAAGCCATTCGCTTTTCACTCATTCAGGTCCAAGTCATTTGAATAGGGGCAGCTGTTGTACCCCAAAATTTGACTAACCTTTTTATTTACTTGGCTTATGTTTCATTTCATTATTTAGCATTTGCATTTGCATGGCATTTCCCTTTACAGGGGATCAAGAGAGTTGTGTCATTCAAGAGAAGAGTTTCAAGGGTTTCAAACTCAAGCATGAGTGCTTATTCAAGTTATCAAGTGATTACAATCATTAGGAAGTGGTCAGAGCTCTTTGAGAGAGTAGATCGATGTATGCTGCTTATCTCCTATCTTGGAGGTCAACTGGGGATCATCAGGGGTTCATAAGATCATGGTTATGGATAAGATATTTTTGAGAAGCTCATTGAGTGATTTGAAAGTCATTGTGGAGCTCATCTAAACATTTATTTCACATGCAAGAGGTCACAGACAAAGGTTGTACACCTAGGGTTTCATTTGGTAAACTCAAGGTCAACTGTGGGCTTGAGGGAGTTTGAAACTTAGTTTTAAGTCATTGGAGCTATGGGGAGTTATGTTGAGACATCTAGAATGTCATTTCAAGTTCAAATAAAGAAGAATCAAGAGTTCAAGAAGTTACTAAATTAGGGTTTTAGTGTAAAATCCCCTTGTTTAGTGCTCAACTTCAAGGACAATTTACATCATGATACAAGTTCAATCTCATTTTCATGCAAACATGAAACTTTTAGGGCGTGTTTTAAGCTTTCTTTTGAGTACTAAAAATCATCCATTGGGTTTGTGGAATTCACGTTATGATTCCATCAAGTTATAGGTCTCAGATGAACTTATTTTTTGGTCAACATAAGTCAACTCACTTCCAAGGCACTTTTGGCCTAGAATCAAATTTCTCCTCAATTTGAAGTGAACATGAAAGTTTTTCCTCATGATCTTAGCTTTCCAAAAAGTCCTAGAAGTCCTTGATATCATTTGTGGAACTTAAGTTATGGACCTTACAAGGCAAGGGTATTTTGGGAAAGTTTGACTATAGGTCATTTGTTACATAAGCCATTTTCATGCACTTGTGTACTTCAAATGAACTTTCAACCAACATGAAAGTTGCTCCTAGGGACCTCATCTGCGTCATAAAACTCCAAGATTGTGTGAATTATGATTGATTATGGACATTTGGTGAGAATTTCAAGTGAAAAATGGACTTTAAACTGTGATTCCAATTCAATGCATTATAGGCCACCTTCATGTCTTATTTTGATCCAATTCTCTTCAAGATACATTCACAAGAAAAATGCACAAATTGGTTTGGCACATGATGAGCAAGAACACAGGCATTTTGGCATTCCTTCACAAAGAAGTTTCACATTCAAACTTGCTAATTGGACCCAATGCAAAGCCCAATCCATTTCCCATGTAAAATTCAAATCACCAGCTGTAGAATTAAGTGATTTCCATGTGTGTATGCAAGCAATTCACGTGTGCATGAGGAGCTTGCCATTTTGGGCATTTTTTCAAATTCAGCAAAACAAGGCTTCATGGGCCTTCCAATTAATTAGATATCCATCATATATAAACTCAAAACGCGCCTTGAGAGCTCAGAAGTGAAAATTGGAGCAAGAGAGAGCATTTTCAGCTTTCAAATTCTCAAGAAAAATTCAAAATCGTGTTTCACTTTTCTCTGTAAATCAAGGCAAATTGAAGCGCAATTCGTCTTCCTTGAAGTAGTTGGAGTGGAATCTGGATCATTTGAAGCAAGCTTACACGTCTGAGAAGCACCAACAGAGTGTCTCCGTTCAGTAGGTTTCCAATCAACTTTTATCTCATTCTAGGCCATGATTTAGGTTCATATTGGTTGCATCTGAAGCCTTACCTCGTGTAAGCCATGTTTGATCCATTATTGTTCATGTTTGATGGAGTTTTCAGTTGTGCATCTCAAACTTGGCACATTCGATTCTTTTAATTTTTGAAGGTTTGGGATGATTGGATCTTGGATTCATGACCTATGTGAGTTCAGCTTTAATTTGGTCTAAGTTTTGTGCATTTTGGTGGAGGTTTGGTGACCTAAACTCTGGCCACCTTGCCGGAGAAGACGACCGGAGCTAGGGCTCCGACATCTGGTTCTTTTGACCTCAGATCTGAGCTGGCTTTAGTTTGAATCTTTGACCATGCGCGTGTTTGATTGCTATTGGCTTGACCTTGCATATTTGGCATTTTTACTCCACATGGATTAAATGAAACGTTGCGTTTCATTTAATCAGATGTGTTTGGATCAGTTGGGCCTCTTTTAATATTAACACCCCCCAGTTTGTGAGCCCAACACGTTTTAACCTGAATCCATTTGTTTCCAGTTCTGCTTGATGCACCTCCTTTGGTTTTCCATTTTATTTTTCTTTTATTTTATTTTCTGTTTTGCTTTTTAATTATAAAAATGCTTCCAAATATCAAAAAATTCAACAATAAATATTTTCCAACACTTTAAAGTCTTAATTAATTTTCCAAAATTTTTAATTTTAATTTTCCTTTATTTTTCAATTTAATTTTAATTTTGTGATTGGAAGTGTTTTTAATATGGTTCTTCTTTGATCATGCTTGCTTTGTGGACCATTTGCAATCACCAATGAGTGAGGTTTCTTCTCCACTTTGATGATGGATTGAGGTACCTTTGAGGCTGATTTTGGTCCATGTTTGATTAATTTTTGTTTGACTTTGTGTTGCTTTTATTTGACCCTCAATAATGATTCCATAAGGTGGAGCACCCTAGTTGATCAAATCATGTGGTGATGCCTTGAACGGAATTTGGTTTAGATGTTTTGGCCTACTGTTGCCAACATGTTTAAGAGCTTTTGGTATTTTATTTGATATTTATTGAACATTTCTCCTATTTTTGGTGAACCTTGCAAGTCAAGTCACCCAAGTTGAAGCTCATATAAACTAGTTGACCTAGTTCCTTTGGGAAATGACCTTTGTAAATCCCATATGCATCCTATGCTTCTTGATTCACATTCTTGACATGTTTAGGATGATGGTTTCAACTTTATAGGTCATAAATTTATTTGGTTTGTGTTGCAAGTTACTTTTAATTAGGGCTTTCCATTTGCATTTGAATGTTGAAAGTGTTTTGAACTTTGGTTCTTTACCTTGCCCTACTTTGTAACTTGTCTTGGCTTTGTTTCTTCTTTGGTTTGTGAGCCTTCTTCTCTTATTCTCACTTCTGTCCCTTGGACTTTGGAACTCATTCAAGGTTATTTGGTACTCTTTGTTTGTACTTTGAGTTTGCCTTGAATGAGATGCCACTTTGAGAACTCGTTTGTGCTTTCTTTTTGCATGATCAATTTGATGCATTTGATTGAGATTCTTCTTATGTTTCTTGATGCCCAAGCCTATTCTCCCATCCTCATCTTGATCATTCCTTTCTCTCTTTCCTTTTTGTTTACCTTTTGAGGTTGGTGGTTGATGTTTGAATGGTTGCAGGAGTTATAACTTCTCCCATTTCATTTCACTTTTGTTTGGACTTGTTTAAGTTATTTTTCTTGCATTCCTCTTTTGTTTTGCATCTTTTTGCTTGCTTTCAAGAGGTTGAGATGTGCTTGTGATGGCTACTGCCCCACACTTTTTTCCTCCCTCTTTTCATTGTGTTGAATTTCATGTTTGCATCCCTTTCTTCCTTTTAATTTGTGATTGATTTATCTTGTGTTTACTTGGTTTTCTTTGCCATGATTGTTGTACCCCAAAATTTGGCCAACCTTTTTCTTTACTTGGCTTTTGTTTCATTTCATTCTTTAGCATTTGCATTTGCATAATATTGCTCTTTACAGGGGATCAAGATAGGTTTGTCATTCAAGAAAAGAGTTCCAAATGGTTTCAAACTCAAGCAAGAGTCCTTATTCAAGTCATCAAGTGCCTACAATCATCATGAAATTGTCAGAGCTGTTTGAGAGAGAAGATGGATGTGTGTGACTTGCCTCCTATCTTGGGGGGTCAACAGAGGATCATCAGGGGTTTACAAGTTTGTGGTTATGGATAAGAGATGTTTGAGAAGCTCATTGAGTGCTTTGGAAGCCATTATGGAGCTCATATAAACATTTATTTCACTTGGAAGAGGTCGCAATCAAAGGTTGTGCACCTAGGGTTTCATCTGGTCATCTCAATGTCAACTGTGGGCTTGAGGGAGTTTGAGACTTGGTTTTAAGTCATTGGATCTATGGGGAGTTATTTTGAGACATCTAGGATGTCATTTCAAGTTCAAATTAAGAAGAATCAAGAGTTCAAGAAGTTACTAAGTTAGGGTTTCAGAGGATCTCAGTGTAAAATCCCCTTCTTTAGTGCTTAACTTTAAGGACAATTTACATCAAGATAAAAGTTTAATCTCACTTTCATGCAAACATGAAACTTTTAGGGCATGTTATAAGCTTTCTTTTGAGTACTAGAACTCATCCATTGGAATTGTGGAACTCAAGTTATGATGCCATCAAGTTGTAGGTCTCAGATGAACATATTATTTGGTCAACAAAAATCAACTCACTTCCAAAGCACCTTTGACCTAGAATCAAGTTTATACTCAACTTTAGGTGAACATGAAAGTTGAACCTCATGATCTTAGCTTTCCAAAAAGTCCTAGAAGTCCTTGATATCATTTGTAGAACTCAAGTTATGGACCTTACAAGGAAAGGGTATTTTGGGAAAGTTTGATTATAGACCATTTGTTACACAAGCCATTTTCACGCAGATGTGTACTTCAAATGAACTTTCAACCAACATGAAAGTTGCTCCTAGGGACCTCATTTGCATCATAAAACTCAAGGATTGTGTGAATTATGATTGATTATGGACATTTGGTGAGAATTTCAAGTGAAAAATGGACTTTAAAGTGTGATTTCAATTCAATGCATTATAGGTCATTTACATGCCCTATTTTGATTCATTTCTCTTCAAGATACATCAACAAGTAAAATGCACCAATTGGTTTGGCACATGATGATAAAAAACACGTGCATTTTGGCAGTTCTTCACAAAGAAGTTTCACCTCAAAACTTCCGAATTGGATCACCTACAAGGCCAAATTCATTCCATTGTTAAATTCAACTCACCAGCTGAAGATTTGAATGATTTTCATGAGTGTATGCAACTGTTTTCACGTGTGCATGAGTGAATTTTATTTTTGGGCAATTTGCAAATTCATCCAAACAAGGCTTCATGGGCCTTCCAATTGATCAGGTATCCAACATATATAAGCTCAAAACGTGAATGATGAGCTCAGAAGTGCATTTTGGAGCAAGAGAGAGCAAATTCAGTTTTTAAATTCTCAAGGAAATTTCAAATTCGTGTTTCACATTTCACTACAAATCAAAGCCAATTGAAGTGTAATTCATCTCTCTTGTCCAATTTGGAGTGGATCTGGATAGTTTGAAGCAAGCTTGCAAGCATCTGAAGCACCAACGGAGTGTCTCCGTTCAGTAAGCTTCTTCTCCATTTTTATCTCATGTTAGGCCATGATTTAGGTTCATATTGGCTGCATCTAAAGCCATACCTTGTGTAGGCCATGTTTGGTTGCTTGATTTTCATGTTTGCTTAAGTTTTTAGATGTGCATCTTGAAATTGATCTGTTTGATTCTCTTGATTTAGACATGTTTAAGATGAATGGATCATGGATTTGAAACCTACGTAAGCTCAGCTTTCTTTTGATGTGTATTTTGTGAAGTTTGGTGAAGGTTTGATGATCTGAGCTCCGGCCAGCTCACCGGAGAAGACGACCAGAGCTAGGGCTCCGGCGTCTGGTTCAAAACCCTCAGATCTGAGGTGGCTTTTGTTGACCTTCTGACTAGATGAGGTGTTTTCCTCTCATTTGCTTGACCACGCGTATGTGGATGTTTGACTCCACCTCAGATTAATGAAACATTGCGTTTCATTAATCTAGAGGTTAGCTTGTGAACAGGGCCCTAAATGCTTTTCACACCTCCCATATTATAAGCCCAATGCACGTGTAACTGGATTGCTTTATTATTTGGGATTGCTGATGCACCTCCCTTCTTCTTCATTTTATTTTCTTATTATTTTATTTGCTGTTTTGATTTTATTTTATTAAAAATACTTCCAATTGTCATAAAATTCAACAACAAATATTTTTAAATACTTTGAGGTGTTAACTAATTTTTCATATTTTTTATTTTGAGTTTTCTTTTATTTTTCAATTTAATTTGAATTTTAGGATGGGAAGTGTTTTTAATTTGGTTTTCATTTGTTCTTGCTTGATTTGTGGACCATTTGCAATCACCTATGAGTGAGGCCTCCTCCCCATTTTGATGATGAACTGAGGTGCCTTTGAGGCTGATTTTGGTCAATGTTTGACCTTTTTTTTTTTTACCTTGGTTTGCATTTGTTTGACCCTCGATAAATATCCTTCATGGTGGAGCACCCTAGTTGATCAATTCATTCGGTGATGCCTTGATTGGAATTTGGTTTGGTTATTTTGGCCTCTGGTTGCCAACATGTTTAAGAGCTTTGTGTATTTTATTTGGCATTTATTGAACATTCTCCTATTTTTGGTGAGCCTTGCAAGTCAAGTCACCCTAATTGAGGTTCATATAAACTAGTTGACCTAGTTCTTTTGGGAGATGACCTTTGTGGATCCCATATGCATCCTATGCCTCTTGATTCACATTCTTGACATGTTTAGGATGCTGGTTTCAATTTTATAGGTCACACATTTGGTTGGTTTGTGTTGCAAGTTACTTTTAATTAGGGCTTTCCATTTGCATTTGGATGTTGAAAGTGTTTTGAACTTTGGTTCTTTACCTTGCCCTACTTTGTAACTTGTCTTGGCTTTATTTCTTCTTTGATTTGTGAAACTTCTTATATTGTTCTCACTTCTGTCCATTGGACTTTGAAACTCATTCAAGGTGATTTGGTGCTCTTTGTTTGTGGTTTGAGTTTGCCTTGAATGAGATGCCATCTTGAGAACTTGTTTGTGCTCTCTTTTTGCATGATCAATTTGATGCATTTGGTTGAGATTCTTTTCATGTTGCTTTCTGACCAAGCCTATTCTCCCATCCTCATCTTGATCATGGCTTCTTCTCTTTCTTATTTGTTTACCTTTTGGTTTGGTGATTGATGCTTGAATGGTTGTAGGAGTTGTAACTTCTCCCATTTCATCTCACTTTTGTTTGAGCTTGTTTGAGTTCTTTTGCTTGCATTTCTCTTTTATTTTGCATCTCTTTACTTGATTTTAAGAGGTTGAGATGTGCTTGTGGTGGTTGCTTCCCCACACTTTTTTCCTCCTTCTTTGCTTTGTGTTGCATTTCATGTTTGCATCCCTTTCTTCCTTTTCACTTGTGATTGATTTATCTTGTGGTTACTTGGTTTTCCTTACCATGATCCCTTAGGATTCCTAATCCAATTTGTTTAAGATGGGAGTAGGAGAGACATTAAGTGTTCAATCCAAGCATGATAACATTAGGATAGTTCCTACCTTTCTCAATCATACGAGCATATTGCATGATAACATTAAGGTTGAGTTAGTTTCCCCTTAGTTGTGTCTTCTCTCTTCTCATCTCAAAACTTCTTCAAAACATGTAATAAAGGATAATGAGTGTTGTACGCTATGAGCCTTAAGAATTTAGGAAATGTTGATTGGGGGGCCTCCTCTCAATTTTCTAGAGTGTTTAGTGTATGCCCTTTGGGCGATATGCGACGCATTCGCTCCTAAGTCATAGTCTTTAGTGCAACATGAATTACAAACACAATTTAATTCACTTCTTCTTCTCTAAAAGACTCTAAAACAAACATCAATTTTTTTATCCTTCGGGATTAATTGAAAACCATTTTCAAAGAGAGTGTTGTTAACTCTTGGTTCTACCGCAAACCAGTAACGCCTAAGTCTCTAATAGTCGAGCAGCAATACACCTAACTGCTAGAACGAAGGTTTAACCCTACTCGGTTAAAACACTTGAACCAATCTGTGGTCGTGTCAGCCCGAACTATGTTTGCACTGATTTCTCGTACCAGACGAGGATACGTAGGCACAAGACGGCGATGTCTTGGCGAGCAACCTTCCCCACCTTTCACCCGTAGTTTTCCAAACTACGTTGACTTTGACTTTCCCATTGCACGAGGGAGTACGTAGGCATAGAGCGGCGATGCTCTATCGAGTCTCTTTTCTTTTCTTTTGTCCCTGTGGCCTGTAGCTTAGATAGATTAACACCCTTTTAGATAGATAACAAGCGTGGATCCCGTCGAGTACGACGGACGTGAGGGGTGCTCATACCTTCCCCTTGCGTAACTGACTCCCAAAACTGAGATTTGGTTGCGATGACTTGTCTTCTCCCTTTTTCCTAGGTTTTCTCTTATCGTTTACTTTCCATCTCTTTGGGATAAATAACAAACGGTGGCGACTCTTCTGTCCTTGTCGGCCCCTTTTCGCCCTTGGGAGTAGGAGAAACATTAAGTGTTCAATCCAAGCATACTAACATTAGGACAATCTTTTCCATTTTCAATCTCAATCATAGGAGCACACTGCATGATAACATTAGGGTCGAGTTAGTTTCCCCTTAGAGTTTGTGTCTTCTCTCCTCATCTCAAAACTTCTTCAAAACATGTAATAAAGGATAACGAGTGTTGTACGCTACGAGCCTTAAGCATTTGGGAAATGATGATTGGGGGGCCTCCTCTCAATTGTCTAGAGTGTTTAGCGTATGCCCTTTGGGCAATATGCGACGCATTCGCTCCTAAGTCATAGTCTTTAGTGCAACATTAATTAAAAATACAATTCAATTCACTTCTTCTTCATAAAAGACTCAAAAAAAAATATCAAACCTTTTTATCCTTCAGGATTGTTTGGAAAATCATTTTTATAAAAAGATTGTTGTTAACTATTGGTTCTACCACAAACAGGTAACACCTAAGTCTCTAGTGGTCGAGCAGCAATACACCTAACTGCTAGAACGGAGGTTTAACCCTACTCAGTTAAAACACTTGAACCAATCTGTGGTCGTGTTATCCCGAACTACGTTTGCTCTGATTTCTCGTACCAGACGAGGATACGTAGGCGAGCAACCTTCCCCACTTTCACCCGTAGTTTTCTGAACTAAGTTGACTCTGACTTTCCCATTGCACGAGGGAGTACGTAGGCATGGAACGACGATGCTCTATCGAGTCTCATTTCTTCTTTTTTGTCTCTGTGGCCTGTAGCTTACATAGATTAACACCCTTTAGATAGATAACAAGCATGGATCTTGTTGAGTACAACGGATGTGAGGGGTGCTCATACCTTCCCCTTGCGTAACCGACTCCCGAACCCAAGATTTAGTTGCGATGACCCTGTCTTCTCCCTTTTCGTAGGGTTTCTCTGATCGTTTCCTTTCCCTCTCTTTGGGATAAATAATGAACGGTGGCGACTCTTATGTCTTTGTCGGCACCTTTTTTCACAGTAGCGACAATCTTGTAAGGGAGTTTTCTAATCTAATGCAGGGAGAATTCGAGATGAGTATGATGGGGGAGCTCACATATTTTCTCGGATTACAAATCAAGCAACTAGAGGAGGGTACTTTTGTGAGCCAGACGAAATACTGTCTTGAGCTTCTCAAGCAGTTTGACATGGCAAACTCCAAAGCTATCGGTACACCAATGCCAACATGTGTGAATCTCAATCGCGATGAAAGTGGTAAGGATGTAGAGGTGAAAAAGTATCGAGGTATGATCGAATCTCTCCTCTATCTTACCACCTCTAGACCCGACATTATGTTTAGTGTATATATGTGTGCTAGGTATCAATCCTCTTCTAAAGAATCCCACCATCTAAAAGTAGTAAAGCGCATACCTAGATACCTTTCGGGTACTCCAAAGTATGGGCTATGGTATTCTAAGAGAAACAATTTCTCCTTGGTTGGCTTCTCCGATTCTGATTTTGTGGGGTGCAAATTAGATAGGAAAAGTACGAGTGACACATATCATATATTTTCAAACTCTTTGGTAAGTTGGCATAGCAAAAAGCAGGTCTATGTGGCTTTGTCAACCGCCAAAGCAGAACACGTCGCAGCCGACAGTTGTTGCGCTCAAGTCTTATGGCTCAAGCAACAATTGCTCAACTTTAATCTCAAACTCGAGCATATTCCAATTTTCTGTGACAACAAGAGTGCCATCAGTCTTACCAAGAATCTTGTGCTGCATTCACGCACCAAACATATCAAAATTCGGCACCACTTCCTTAGGGATCATGTGGAGAAAGGCGACGTGGGTTTTGAGCATGTTGATACTAAAAATCAACTAGCTGATATTTTTATAAAACCTCTTGCTATTCAGCCTTTCTTTCATATCTGACGGGAACTAGGTGTTCTTGATATTTTGGATCGTGTTTATTCAGATCTCTCGCACATTATATATGTCTATGTTTATATGTACTTTGTTCATATGATATCTAACAAATGAAGATGTTAAAAGCCATATGTGTGTGCATCTCTCTACTTTTGGAGTTGAGGTAATATCTTTCCTTAACTAAAATCTCTCACAATCTTCATGATTCACAAAAATGAAATGTATCAAATTATGTGTCATCTTTGTCGTATATATCGTGTTGTATGTATTTCACTCCATTGTATGCTTAAAATATGTTTTGGCTTTGTATCTATGTCTTAATGTATGCCAATATAGTCAAAAATATAAGTTTTGTTGGTTTTTATATACATGAGTCGACCTATGTAAGGTAGCGGTCGACTCACAAAATGAAGTTTTTTGTTTGCCTAAGTCACGGGTATGCTCAGGTCGACCCTCCGGTCGACGCATACCCCTGCTATTTTAAAAGTGTTATTTTCAACAAAGTATTGGTCAAAAAAAATTCTGTTGAAACTGTTCATCTCTCATTAAATCATTTTGTTCATTCAAATTTATCTTCATTAAGACATTTTACATTGTAAATTGTAACCTACATCAAGGCTATTCTCTTCTTCCTCTCTTCCCAAAACCTAGTATCTACTACAAAGGGGTAAAGTCATCATCATTTCTCTATCTTCAAGAGATCTCTCCAACTTTGATATCTTCATCACCCACTCCTCTTCTTTAACTTTGAAAATGAAAATGTCCACCCGCAAAATTACCGACAAACGACCCACTAGAGCTTCTTCATCCTACCTATGCAGGTCCATCATCTGCAGCTCTTTCGACAATGGTTGTGTCACTTGTTCCACCTGAATTTGCTGAGATCTATGACAAAAACTTCAGTAAGCGATCTGTCATAAAGCAGCACGCGTACTACCGACTGTCTGCTGAGCGTATGCACATCCCAAAAATAATCAATCTTCTTGATGCTCAAGGGTTTAATAATTTCTTGGAGTGCAAAACAAAATACAATGAAGACCTGGTAAGGATATTCTACACCGGCCTTCAAGGAAAGTTTGAAGATTTTGAGTTCAAAATGAAAGTCGGAACTACAAAGGTATGTGTTAACGACTCCGTTTGGAAAATGTTGTTTAATATGTCTCCAATATCCACTGAGCCTATCATTAAGGCCACGGACGCTAAAACTATCATTGGCTACGAGTTCAAAGAGGCTTTGAACTCAATGTTGAAGAAACCTTATGCATATGAAATTGTGGCAAGTGATCTCTTTCCCAAGACTGTCACTACGAGAAAGTTGAAACTAATGGATCGAATTTTACAGTGGATTGTGGCGCATATTTTACGGCCAAAGAAAGGCGGATATTTGCGAGTTGATCAAGCTGAGGTACATTTGATCTACATTTTGAAGAAAAAGATCAAAATCAGTTGGCCTCACTATATAGCAAGTCAGATTTATTCACTCAGAGACTCGGGTAGAGTGACTGCTCTCTCGTATGGTTCTTTCATTCAAGAAGTTCTCAACCATGCCAAAATCACAGTTCCAGGTATTCCGTATAAATCTATAACCTCTAATCAAGATTTCTGCCAAAAGACTCTTACAATGATGGGATATATCTGGGATCTGACCGAAAGTCGTTATAGGTTTATTGTCAAGACAACTACCTCTCGGCTGGAAGAATCTGACGAGAGTGATGATCAGAACGAAGAGGCACAGGAAGAAGACCAAGATGTACAAGATGGTAGACAACCAGTGGAGGTTGAAGACCAAGATGATGGAAGGTGGTTTGACCAACCTCCTCCCTTGGATCATGCGAATGACCCAGGGTGGGGCGAATGGCAACATACTGGTTGGACATCGTTAGGCGACAATTATAGGCCTCAACAGCATTCGGAGTATCAAGAAACTCCAAACTGGAGCTATGAGCCTCCACTATTCCTGAATCCGCCACAAAAACACTCTAATGAACTCTTCGAGATGATGAGGACTATGTAGCTTGAACATTGCTCCTTCATGACTGATCAGGATGAGCGTCTCTCTCAACTCCAAAGTCAATTTGAGACTCACGCTAAAAATTTCAATGCCTTTTCCTCCGGTGTCATGAGATGGTTCGATGGGTTTGTTGAAACAGCCGCCAATCAACACAGGGCTCTTACCACCAGCTTCAACACCCTAAACAAAGTGGTCTTGGAGTTCACCGAAAGAGCCGATGCCCAATTACCTCCGGAGTATCCCTCTCGAGGGCGTAGCCACCATTTCAGGGAAGGATACCTCGAAGTTTCTCTGCATACTGCATATTGCATCTCACCATTCTGTTTTTCAATATTGCTATATATTATTGCACTTATGCGTCTTTTTTGTTGTTGCATCTAAATGTCATGAATTCTGAACTTATGTGTGGTTAATGTTTTTAATAACCTAGCAATCTTTATTATTTTATCTGTGTGTGGCTCTATTTATCATTTTGTTATATGTTCATTAACTATGTTATATGTGGATGTATGTTAATATATAGCCTATTGCGAATGTTTTAAAATGTGTGTCTTTATATTACTGTTATACCATTCATTGATAGGGGTTTCTTTCTTTTTGATGTTGTCAAAGGGGGAGAAAGTGCCAAGCATTATAGTAGAACTAGAACCATCACAGGTGAAGACTGAGTATTAGCACAAAAGTGTATGTAGGGATGAAGGCATCGAGCAAAGGGGAGGATAACGTGATATATCATACATCAGGTTATATGTGTTTTGCCATCATAAAAAAGGGGATTATGTGAGGGAAAAGCCTCATATATAGATGTGCTCGTTTCGATGATGTCAAAACTCTATTCCATAGAAGAATATATGTTGGGCGTTATCATCTTGTCATAGTTGCATGTTTTGTCTCTCATAATTCAAATGTTCGTAAAAATCATGTTTGTTGCATATAGATAGCCAAATATGTGTGTCACATAGGGTTCACTTAGTTGGTGTTGGTTGATATACTATAGGTATCATCAAAAGCATCACGAAGTTTGAAAATATGCATTTTTGAGTGTTTCAGGACTTTGAGTCGACCAAAGACTTGTTCCAGTCGACTCACACTGTGTGTCATTTTCGTGTATTAGTCTCGGACGGGCTTGCGTCAACCCTCCGGTCGACTCATACTGTGAGCATGGTCCCGTTTTCTTCATAATCTTGCATTCGGGTCTGCTCAGGTTGACCCTCCCTACTGCATAGGTCGACCGCTCGCTGTTTTGTGCCAAATTTTTGTTATGTCAACTGCCTTTGTGAATTGTTTTTGTTTGTTATGTCAGTTATGTTTGGTATATAAGTTCGGTTTACTCTTTCATTTCATAACATTGAGAAAAACAAGAAAAGTGAAATAAGTGTCGATTTGGTTCTTATCATCTTCATTCTCTTCATAGCATTTCACAACAATTACACATAATCATCTTTTTTGTGCATTGCGCATTGTTAGAGGTGATAACATTCAAAGCCGAAGATCGGGTTATCCAATTTGAGTTGAGAAATCAACAGGTTTTTCTTGAATAAAACCTTTGGGGTTTTGCCCTCCAAGATTCTCATATTTTGGGGGTTTTTGCACGATTCGTCTCATCACATATTCAGCCGAGTTAAGGTAATCGAGGAGCTGGAGGTTCCGCCGATTTAATAACGGTAAATGGAGGATTGTGAGTGGGAGTTTCGGGTTCGACACACGGGTGATTGAAATCAGTCGGGCCAGATTTTGAAAACTGAAGGTTGTTCAAAGATAGTGCCGCAATCAGAGGTTTATTCACAACTGTCGAAGTACTTGATTCAACTTGAATCAAGGGGCAAGAAGAAATAGGATCTACAACAACAATAGTGTTCGATTGTTTGATAGCTATTAGATTCTTGTATAAACTTTCAACATGTTATATCTATCTATTAACAGGTTTCAATTCTATTATTAGAATTGAGGGCAGACGTACCTCGAGCGAGGACGACAGGGGAACTGCCTCAACAAATTGGTGTGTCTTTTGCTTTACGTTTATATTGCTTAATATTTTTGTTTTTAGTGCAAACGATTATATCAATCTAGGTCTGGTTTGAGTAGTGTTAAACTAGTTTTTGAACCTAGTACAATCATTGATTGTTAGAGGAAACTTGAGCAATTCACTCTTAAAACAGAGCTAACTTGTAGTGCTCGGCACTCCAAGTGTTTGATAAATTGTCTGAACTAAAAGCCTTGTTTGTTGTCTTTTCATAGTGTTAATATTTTTAAGGCATTGGAACTAGTCACAACGTATAGTGAGCTGAATCAAATTGATAGTGTGATTAACGTAGTGATTCTTATATCTCGTTATCGGATTCCATAGGCTTAACACATATCCGGTTTTCTAGTAACCGTTTGTTTTAGACGTGTATAGTTCCTCGGCCGCTTCCGCAATTAAACAAATTTTAAAAACCATTTTCATTGGTAGCGCCGACTCTTTTAAGCAAGTGATCTATTCAACCCCCCTTCTAGATTTGCGTCATCGTCTAACAATAATCAACATTAGCATATTCATTGACATGAGTAAATAAATTATTCAATTAATTAAATAAAATTGATCGGAGTACCTGATGTATGAATTCATAACACTGATGCCTAATTCAGAATGTTGAAAAATCTGACCCAAATCCTCTTTGGCAATTGTTTCGGTATAAGAAAAACTAAAAATACCTTCCTCTATAGGTATTTCCCAAATACCACCTTCCATCACATCCTTTGTTCCTACATATGTTTCAAGGCACAACCTAAATCGAGGAATAAATGCTTTTTTAGGCTCGGTCTTTACGAGATCCTATTTTTTGTTGGACATATTCTTGCTGACTTGCTGCAACTCTTGAGCATGAATCTAAAAATCATATAAGAGTTAGGTAATGTATAAGATCAAGAAGCTTTTAAATTTGGAGGATAGAATTAACATTTTCTATGCATATATATATATATATATATATATATATATATATATATATATATATATATATATATATATATATATATATATATATATATATATATATATATATATATATATATATATATATATATATATATATATATATATATATATATATATATATATATATATATATATATCAATTTACCTCTTTTTTATTATGCAACTGACTCGGTGTGTCGCACAATCCCCTTATCTTTTGATTTGGATTTTGTAGGAGTCTAACATTACCATGTAAATAAAATGTACGTAAATGTAAGACTAACTTACGTGGCTCGTAAAACATTTGAATACTAAAAGCTTCATAATGGTTTTTAACATACCTCATTATTTATGAAAATGAGGTTTGACAGTCATGCAATATACGATCCTATTGCGTCTCCCACTAATGTTGCATCTGAAACATCATCTGGTATAGGTAATAACGCATCCCCCTTTAAAGCAACATCAATCGATACTTTAAAAAATCCAGCAGGGAGCGGTTTATGGTGAAGTACATCTCCTAAATTGCTATGTACTTTCAACCAGCGATAAGTCGGCGACGATAAATAGAGCTTGACAAGGTGAAATGCCCTAAATCAATAATAAATATGAAATTTTTAATGTGTATATATATCAATTAAAAAAATTGTTCTAATTTAATTTCATAATAATATATATAATTACCTTGGGAATTTTCTGTTGAAAATTATAATTGATATTATCTTTGTCACTAGTATCTTTAAACTCTGAATCGCGCCTTTCTGACATATATCTTTCTTTATTCTATTGCAATTCATGAATTTGAGCTTTTAATTCCTCCAACGATTCCGTTAATTTTTTATTGCTCGGACTATTACTCTTTGAATGTTATACAAGCTTGTTGGAGTGGTTGATAACTCGATTTAGTATCGCGATTTTTGGCTCATTATGCGTATTTTTGTTCGTGTTTTATCGAGTCTTTATTGTTATTCTGTCACACTTTTACTTCGTTTTTTTTGTTTTCAAGAATCAGTGAAAATCGTGGAAGAATCAGGAAATCGAAGCCTTTGGAGAAGATCTACGCAGATAAGTAGCAAATTTTAATGATTCTACTGAGATGGCATTCGCCATCCACTGATGGCATTCTCCATCACTTATTTGGTCGCCTTCAGCACTGAAGTAAGCATGGCGCTCGCCATGGCCCTTACGGAAATCGTCGTACAGTCGCAGCAAGAGTTTCTAATTTCGAAGCAATTTTAGAGTAGTTATCAGCAGTTTTATTTCCCTCCAATACTTTGTTTTGAATTCCTCTTGGTTGTAACTGATTATTGGCCTATAAATACAAGGTCTTTAGGTAGTTTTTAGGGGAATTCGACTGCGGAAGTGCTGGTGTTTTTTAGTTTGAATTCTAGGCATTCTTAGATAGTTTTAGAAGCAGTAATTACTCACATCGAGGAATTACTGCAATTATGTATTTACCAAATATTTTGAATTTAATCAAAGCTTGCTGCCATTTTCTTTCAATTGTCAGTTTCTACAGGTTTTTTCTTTTTCTCTTACTTCGAATTGCACTGTTATTACTAATTCTGCCTTAAATTGTTTTAGTATGTTAGTAGAATTAAATGCATGTTTTAGTATCTTAAATGTAACTATAATTATGTTTGGCTAAATCCTGTTGAGTCCGTCGTTGAGGACCGCCGTTACCGGCGGGACTCGGTAGTGAACTTAGTGCAAAATTGCGGTTTTTAAGTCGTTTCGATTGTAGTTTCTAGCCGTAATTTAGGTAGCTTTGTCGCGAGAGCGGGAAGTTGCTTACCATTGCTTTGTCACGAGAGTGAGAAGCATATTAAGGTTTGAACCGAGATCCGAGAGAGCGTGAGGAGCGAGCCAGATAGTAGAAACTAGGCATCCCATCTAAAAATAGCGAGAGCACTTTAGACGTCATTTAGGATATTTCGAACTTCCAAAAAGTGTTCTTAATTACCGGGAGAGTGAGAGAAAAATCTTGGGGTTAAGCAACACGGATTTTGTCGAAACCGTGAGAGCGTGAGGCGGAGCCTTTCAGTCAGTGTATCCTACGGAATAGGCATCTGACCGTAATTAGTACTTGTTTCCTATAAGTCCCTTAGGTGCGCGGAGATCTCCTGTCAGACTCATTTTATTATTTAGTTCAGTTTCTAGTAATTCATCCCCGTTTCTAGTTTCGATCTGTTGTTAACCATTAGCCTTCACTTTGCACAAAAACCATAGAGCACAATAGTTTGATTATTTGTCCTTGTGGGTTCGGCAACCTTTTTTAAGGCTACATGATCAACTGTATGCTTGCAGATTAATCTGTCAAGTATCGGACGGTCACGATCAAGTTTTTGGCGCCGTTGTCGGGGACTAGATTTAGTCAATATTGTGAATCTTTTGTCGTGCAGTATAGACTAAGGCAACTTTTTATTTTTATTTTCTTTCTAATTGTCAATTGTATGCCAAAAACTCGCTCTCAAGGCGAAGAGTTAGAGCAGCCGATTGACGAAGTCGAGTGTTTTCTTAATTTAAGATGCCGAATAAACGAATTTCATATTGAATATAACCTTACAAATCCTATCGTGCTTTACTTAGATTCAGACACCGAAACCGAGCCAACACAAACCATGGCCCAAGGACCTCAAACCCGTCCTCTGAAGGATTTCGCTGTCCCATCGCAAGATGAACTCACAACAGCATTGTTGCCCCAGCAATCAATCGAAAGGATATCGAGTTAAAACCATCGTTGTTGCAAGTTCTTCAACAGAACCAATTCTAAGGAAGCCCAGTGGAAGACCCGAACTTACATTTATCTGTTTTTGTGCAATACGCTGACACTGTAAAAGTAAATGGTGTTAGTCCCGAAGCGATTAGACTACGTCTATTCCCATTTTCTTTAAGAGATAGAGCTAGAGCTTGGCTCTAGTCTCTGCCATCAAATTTCGTCACAATGTGGGATGAATTGGAAAGAGTCTTCTTAACCCGTTACTTTCCACTAAGCAAAACAACTATGCTAAGAGCGCAAATTAACAGTTTTAAGCAAAAAGACAACGAATCTCTTTTCGATGCTTGGGAAAGATACAAGGACCTGATGAGGCTTTGTCCATATCATGGACTCGAACAGTGGCTGATAATTCATACCTTTTACAATGGGATGTTATATAATACCAAAATGAACTTAAGCGCAACAGCGGGCAGTGCCTTAATGGAAAAACCATACGAAGAAGTCGTTGAGCTCATAGAGAATAAGGCTCAAAATCACTTCCAGTGGGGGGAGAACATGCTGCTCTCGAAAAACCAACTCCGAAAAGCAGAATGTACGAAGCCAATGCCATAGACCGTATAAATGCTAAATTTGACGCGTTAACTCAAAAGATTGAAAGCTTAACCGTAACACCACCAGCAGCCACCGTGACCACTGTTACACCAAGTTGCGAGTTATGTGGAACCCCTGGACATACAAATGCCGAATGTCAATTATTAGTTGGTATACCTACCGACCAAGCAAACTATGCTCAAAGAAACCCGTACTCGAACACTTATAACCCTGGCTCGAAAAATTACCCAAATTTTTCATATAAGAATAACAATAACTTGTATCCACCAAGCCCAACACCTGTTATTCCACCTGGTTATCAAAAAGGAGCACCCTTTGCTCCACAAGTGCCCAGAAAGTCAAATATAGAAATTATGATGGAAAACCTTATGAATGCTCAAGTTCAGCAAAACAAATAATTTGCAAATCAAAACGCTCATACTAGTGAATTGATAAAACAAGTGACGAGTAAACTTGATGATATGGCTACTCACAACAAAATGTTAGAAACTTAAATTTCTCAAATAGCAGCCCCGACTGGAGCATTTCTTGGCCAACCACAACCAAACCCGGAAGGACATGCAAATGCCATGACATTGCAAAGCGGAACATAGTATGATGGACTAGTTGATCCGAGACTCAAAAACCCATCCATGCAGCAAAATCATAAGCAAGGAACTTAGAAGGTGAATGAACCAAAAACTAATGAAAACAATGATAAAGACGAGGAGGCCATAGAGAAAGAAACACCATACGTGCCCCCTCCACCATATAAACCACTTGTACCTTACCCTCAGAGATTAGCCAAAACCAAAAACGAAGGACAATTCAAGAAATTCGTAGAACTTCTGAAACAATTGAATATCACCATACCATTCACATAAGCTATTACGCAAATTCCTTTGTATGCCAAATATTATCAAGGAGATCCTGTTAAATCAGAAAATACTTGAGGATAACGAAATTGTTGCGTTCACTGCCGAGTGTAGCGCTATAATCCAAAATAACATGCCCCCTAAGTTAAAAGACCCAGGAAATTTGTCGATACCCTGTGTAATAGGAAAACACTTCATAGACAATGGTCTATGCGACTCGGGAGCCAGTGTTAGTTTGATGATGTTGTCCACATGCAAGAAACTTAATTTAGGTGAACTGAGACCAACAAAGATGTCTCTCCAACTAGTTGACCACTCAGTCAAATATCTCGTAGGTATGCTAGAAAACATCCCGGTTCACATAGGTCAATTCTACATTCCCACAGATTTTGTGATAATGGACATAAAAGAGGACTCCAATATACCCATTATTTTGGGAAGGCCATTTTTAGCCACATCCGGAGCTATAATTGGTGTTTAAAAGGGAAAGCTAACTTTCGAAGTTGGTTAAGAGAAAATCGAATTTATCTTAGCTCAGTTTCTAAGAGCTCCAACTATTAACAATACATGTTGCTTGTTAGATGTTATCGATGAATGTGTGAAAGAAATGGAGATGCAACCATCCGAATACCGAAATGCGCTTAAAATTCCAGTACCTCTTATATTCGAAGACGATGATTGGAAAACACCATTCATAGATGACAGTCTAAGAGAATGTCTTGCACTAACACCCGATCCAATGCCAAGCCCAGACAAACCTACTATAGAACTTAAGACATTACCAAAAATATAAGGTATGAAATCTTAGACGCCAAGCTCGAGAGATCAGTGATAGCCAATGCTGACTTAGGACAGATAGAAACTGAAAAGCTGCTACATGTTTTAAGTAAGTATATGACAGTGTTGGGATACAATATCTTAGATCTAAAAGGTATAAGCCCATCCCTATGCATGCACCGTCTTATGTTGGAAGAAGACAGTAAAACCTTTAGAGAACACCAGAGAAGAATAAATCCCATCATAAGCGATGCAGTCAAACAAGAAGTGAAAAAGCTATTGGAAGCATGAATCATATTGTCGCAACTGTGAAAAACACCCGGCGGAAAACAGAAGAGTCGCCACCTTTCATTATTTATCCCAAAGAGAGGGAAAGGAAACGATCGGAAAAACCTAGCGAAAAAGGAAAAGACAAGGTCATCACAACCAAGTCCTAGATTCGGGAGTCGGTTACGCAAGGGGAAGGTATTAGCACCCCTCACGTCCGTCGTACTCGACGGGATCCATGCTTGTTGTCTATCAAAGGGTGTGTTTATCTATCTAAGCTACAGGCTCACAAGATAGAAAGAAAAGAGACTCGGCAGAGCATCGCTGCTCTGTGCCTACGTATTCCCTCGTGCAATGGGAAAGTCAGAGTCAACGTAGTTCGGCTAACTACGGGGGAAGGTTGCTCGCCAAGACATCGTCGTCTTGTGCCTACATATCCTCATCTGGTATGAGAAATCAGAGCAAACGTAGTTCGGGCTGACACGAAACCACAGGTTGATTAAGCGTTTTAACCGAGTAGGGTTAAACCTTCGTTCTAGCAGTTAGGGACGATGCCTGTTTGCGGTAGAACCAAAGCTTAACAACACTTTTTTCTGAAAAAGGTTTTCGATTAATCCCGAAGGAAAAAGGTTTAAAGTGTTATTTTGTGTTTTATTAGTGAAGTGAGTTAATTCAGTTTGTGATTCACGTTGCACTAAAGACTATGACATAGGGGCGAATGCGTCGCGTATCGCCCCCAAACGGGACGTACACTAAACACTCTAGACAAGCGAGAGGAGACCCCTCACTCATCATTCCCCATGTAGCTTAAAGCTTGTAGCGCACAACGTTCATCATATTTATTAGATGAATTAGAATTGTTTTGAGGTAAGAAGAAGAAGACGCACGGAAGGTCTAAGGGAAACTTGGTCCTAATGTTGTCATGCAAAGTGGACCTAAAGTTTGGATTAAAGAGGGGAAACATCTACCCTAATGTTAGCATGCTTGGATTGAACACCTAATGTCTCTCCTACTCCCATCCTAAACGGAGGGACTAGGAACCCTTTGGGGATCATGGAAAAAAGCACAAGAAAGCACCAGATAAATTCAATCACAAGTAAGAGATGCAAACATGGAAAATAAACATGCAAAGAGGGAGGAAAATAGTGTGGGGCAGCAGCCTCCACAAGTGCGTCTCAACCTATTGGAAGCAAGCAAAGAATGCAAATGCAAAAGAGAAATTCAAGAAGGCAAGCAAAACATGGAAATGCAAGCACAAACGAGAGTGGATGAGACAAAACGGGAGAAATGAACTTCTACAACCATTGGCTATCAATCATTGGAGACCAGTGGGAGGAAAAGAAGTGCGGGGCAGCAGCCGTCACAAGCGCATCTCGACCACTCGACTCTAACACTCAAGCGAAAGATAAACATCACGTTTAACGACATATACGAGAATATGCATTCAAGTGGAAAACAAGCACACGTGTCAAAGAAATCTCGATTAAACAATCAAGAACAGCGACAAAATGTCCAAAACATTTCACTCCTGATGCATCATATTAATCTACGATGATCCGATGTGAAACGGTTTTAGAACACAGATTGGTTCTTAATAATAACTCTTTGTTTTGATGATAACTGTTAGGAAATTTATATTTAAGAATTATATACTCTAAAATTTGTTTGAGAGTTTTACTGCAGATTGAAATTATATTAACTCTCTAGAAGCAAATCTGTTTTGAATACAAGAAGTTATTCTGACTCTGAAGCGCCAGATGCACCTTACAGAAGAATCTGTTTGCTCCTTACAAAAGATCCTGAGCGTAGTCTCCAGAAGGATCTGAAGCAAGAAGCTCCAGAACATTCTGAGTCAAAAGCATCTGAAGATAATCAGAAGCATCTGAAGCTGAAGCATCTGAAGCATAGAAGAATATTGATTGAAGAGTTTCTCAAAGCATTTATCTACAGAAGTTTCTGAAAGTACCTACGCTGCCTAATACTGAAGCTCTGTGTCAAATATGCTCTGATGATCAACACGCTGAAAGCACACATGCTGCAGAAGACTCTGATACAACATAGTTCTGAATCTCATTAGAAGACTCTGATCCATTCAGACTCTGAAGAACTTGCTGAAAACTGAAGAAGCAATTATTCAAGAATATATCCGTTGGAGTTATTCAACGTCTCTTTCCTTATTTGTGCTAGATACACTTACACAGACAAAAAGGATTTTTCTGTGCCATCTACTTCTAGGAAAGGTCACTTGATGTAAAGACAAAAAAGGCTCAGACCTTTTTGGGACTCTCTTTTCAACGTTCAGCTTGCTTGGATCAGCTGCCTATAAAAGGAGAACTTCACTACTTTCTTCAGTTACACAATTTTGTTGAAAAGAAATCATTATATTCTAAGCTCTCATTCATTCTTATTCTTCTTAGAATTTATTATACTTAAACTTAAGAGAAAAATCATTGTCGTGATAAAATCTTTATAGAAGCATTAATACTCTTGTATTTAATTTACATTGATTGTAAAGGATATTCCTTAAGAGGATTCAGTTAGAATCAGTAGCTCTTGAGAATACTAAGAACTGTTGTTCTTAGGTGATACTATTGTAATCAGTTTGATTTAATAGTGGATTAAGTCCTTGTTGAGAAAGGCAAATCACTCTAGGAAGGGTGGACTGGAGTAGTTGTTAAACGAACCAGGATAAAAATAATTGTGTGATTATTTTTTAAGTCTTAATTTATCATACTTATTCAACCCCCCCCCCCCCCCCTTCTAAGTATTATCTCACCTTCAGTTGGCATCAGAGCTCCGGTTCTGAGTGTGCTACCACTTAACAGTGTCAGTAAAGATCCAGAGAGATATACTTTGATATATATATTTATTTGTTATCATGGCTGATAATTCAATGTCAAATATTAACAATAAATATGAAGAGAGGGATAGGATCAGCACCAAACCCCCAATGTTTGATGGGGAGAAATTTGACTACTGGAAAGACAGAATTGAGAGTTTTTTCCTAGGATATGATGCTGATCTATGGGATCTTGTCATAGATGGATATGTACATCCCACATATGGGGATGGCAAAAAGATTGACAGAAAATCTATGACAGATGCTCAGAAGAAAGACTTCAGAAATCACCACAAAGCCAGGACTATATTACTGAATGCTATTTCACATACAGAGTATGAGAAAATTACAAACAGGGAGACTGCTTTTGATATGTTTGAATCCCTTAAAATGACTCATGAGGGAAATTCTCAAGTTAAGGAGACAAAAGCTCTGGCTCTGATCCAGAAGTATGAGGCTTTCAAAATGGAAGACTCTGAATCTGTTGAAGCCATGTTCTCCAGATTCCAGATACTCACTGCTGGGCTGAAAGTTCTGGACAAGGGATATTCTACGTCAGATCATGTAAAGAAAATCATCAGAAGTCTGCCTATCAGATGGAGACCAATGGTGACTGCCCTGAAGATGGCCAAAGATCTGAACAAGATCTCTCTAGAAGAACTCATCAGCTCACTGAGGAGCCATGAGATTGAGCTTGAGGAAGATGAACCTCAGAAGAAAGATAAAGGTAAATCTGTAGCATTAAAATCTAACAAAACTGCTAAAGCTTTGCAGGTCATTCAAGAAAGCTCTGAAGAATCTTCTTCTGAAGAAGAAGATGAGTTATCCATGCTGTCCAGAAGGATTAACAAACTCTGGAAGCACAAGGGAAAGAAGTTCAACAACTTCAGAAGATCTGACAACAGAAAGGAATCTTCTAGTCACAGAAGATCTGCCAAGAAAGAAGTTGTGTGCTATGAGTGCAAAGAACCTGGGCACTACAAGAATGACTTCCCCAAACTTCTGAAAGAAAAACCTAAGAAGAAGTTTAACAAAAAGAAGAAGGTTCTGATGGCAACATGGGATGACTCAGATGAGTGTGAATCATCTTCTGAATCAGAAGAAGAATGTGCAAACGTTGCACTGATGGCCAGGACAGAGGATCAAGAGGAAGGTACCTCAGGATATGAATCAGAATCTGAATCTGATGATGATGCAGAAGAGGTAATGGCTAAACTTACCAAAGAAGAACTCATTAAAGTTTTAACAGAAGCTCTTAAAAGTTATAACAACACCAAACTCAAATACAAGAAGATGAAAAGCAATCTTGAATCTGAGATTGATCTTCTGAAAACAGAACTTGTTGAGCAAAAAGAAATAAATTTAAAAATCAAAAATGACTTTGAAATAACTCAACAAGAATCTGAATCTGAGACTAAGTCATGTGAAAATATTTTAGAAAAATATGACTCCAGTTTTCAGAGATTTCTCACTAAGAGCATAGACAGAAGCAAAATGGCTTCCATGATCTATGGTGTTAGTGGAAACAACAGAAGAGGCATTGGATATGAATCTTCATCTGGAAGCAATCCAAAACCTGTTGACAAACTTTTCATCAGGAAGACACCTCTGTATTCTCAATTCAAATTTGGTCACTTGAATGACATTAAACACACAAGCTCTGAGAAGAGTACTTATGTGTTTAAACCCAAGGCAAGTCAGAATAAACATTATGTTGCAAAACAGAAGTTTAGACAAACCTACAAACCAACTAACCCCAAAGGACCCAAGAAGATCTGGGTACCTAAAAACAAAATAATTCCTGTTGCAGATGTTCTTAGCAGCAAGGTCAGGACACCAATCATGGTACCTGGACTCTGGATGCTCACGACACATGACAGGAGAAAAGTCTATGTTCCAAAGCCTGGAACTTAGATCTGGAGGTGACGTGAAGTTTGGAGGGAACCAGAAGGGCAAGATCATTGGATCTGGCACCATTGGAAATGGTAAACTTCCCTCTATTACTAATGTTTTACTTGTTGAAGGGTTAAAGCATAACTTATTGTCCATAAGTCAATTAAGTGACAATGGTTATGATATAACTTTTAATCAAAAATGTTGTAAAGCTATTAGTCAGAAGGATGGCTCTATCCTATTAGTGGTAAGAGGAAAAACAACATTTATAAAATAAATCTTTCCGAACTTAAAGTTCAAAATGTTAAATGCCTCTTGTCTGTTAATGAAGAGCAATGGGTCTGGCACAGAAGATTGGGCCATATTAATATGAGACGTATATCTCAGATTAATAAACTTAATCTTGTTAGAGGACTCCCTAATCTGAAGTTCACTTCAGATGCTCTTTGTGAAGCATGCCAGAAAGGGAAGTTTTCAAAAACATCTTTCAAATCAAAAAATGTTGTTTCTACCTCTAAACCATTAGAACTACTTCATATTGATCTGTTTGGACCAGTGAAAACTGCATCCATCAGAGGCAAGAAGTATGGATTGGTCATTGTTGATGACTTTAGCAGATGGACATGGGTAAAGTTCTTAAAACACAAGGATGAGTCACATTCTGTGTTCTTTGACTTCTGCAAGCAAGTCCAGAATGAAAAGAATTTCAAAATTATAAAAGTCAGAAGTGATCATGGTGGTGAATTTGAAAATAAATATTTTGAAAAATATTTTTCTGAAAAAGGCATTGCTCATGATTTTTCCTGTCCTAGAACTCCACAAAAGAATGGGGTTGTAGAGAGGAAAAACAGAACTTTGCAAGAAATGGCCAGAACCATGATCAATGAGACAAATCTGGCAAAACATTTTTGGGCAGAAGCAACCAATACAGCATGCTACATTCAGAATAGAGTGTCTGTTAGACCTCTTCTGAAGAAGACTCCTTATGAATTGTGGAAGAACAAAAAGCCCAACATTTCATATTTTCATCCTTTTGGATGTATCTGTTATATGTTAAACACTAAGGAAAATCTGAGCAAGTTTGATTCCAAAGCACAGAAGTGTTTCATGCTTGGATATTCTGAACGCTCTAAAGGCTACAGAGTATACAACACTGAGACACAAATTGTGGAAGAATCCATTCATGTCAGATTTGATGATAAGCTTGGCTCTGAAAAGCCAAAGCAGGTTGATAACTCTGCAGATAAGGAAGTAGTCTTTATTGACTCTGAAGTTCCAGAAGCAGACAAACTTCAAGTGAAGGAACCAGAAGCAACTCCAGATGCTACTCCCTTAACTTCTCAGATGAATAATCTAAAAATTTCTGAAGAGTCAACTATCAGAGGATCATCATCCCAAATTAAAGCTTCTCATCCAGAGGATGTCATTATTGGAAAGAAGGATGATCCCATCAGAACAAGATCATTTCTAAGATCATCTGAAGCATCACTTTTTGGACTAGTGTCAGAAATTGAACCATCTTCTGTAGAAGAAGCTTTGCAAGACAATGATTGGATTATTGCCATGCAAGAAGAGCTAAACCAATTCAGCAGAAATGATGTATGGGATCTAGTTCAAAGACCTCAAGGATTCAATATTATTGGTACAAAATGGGTCTTCAGAAATAAGCTAAATGAGAAAGGAGAAGTTGAGAGGAATAAGGCAAGGCTGGTTGCTCAAGGGTACAGTCAGCAAGAAGGTATTGATTACACTGAGACATATGCTCCAGTGGCAAGGTTAGAATCTATATGCCTTCTTATTTCCTTTGCTGCACAGAATAACATCACTCTGTATCAGATGGATGTTAAAAGTGCCTTTCTTAATGGTATTATAGAAGAAGAAGTTTATGTCCACCAACCCCCTGGTTTTGAAAAAGAAAAATTTCCAGATCATGTTTTCAAATTAAAGAAATCTCTATATGGATTAAAACAAGCTCCCAGAGCTTGGTATGAGAGATTGAGGAATTTTCTTCTGGAGAAGAATTTCATCAGAGGCAAAGTGGATACAACTCTATTCTGTAAAAAAAAAAAAAAGAAAGATCTTCTAATTTGCCAAATTTATGTAGATGATATTATTTTTGGATCAATAAATATTATGCTTGGAAAGGAGTTTGCTACATGTATGCAGGCATAATTTGAAATGAGCATGATGGGAGAACTCAGATTCTTTTTAGGAATCCAAGTTAATCAAACTCCAGAATGCACCTACATACATCAGACAAAGTATGTTAAAGAACTTCTGAAGAAATTCAACATGTCTGACAGCAAGCTGGCAAAGACTCCAATGCATCCTACTAGCTCACTTGGCAAAGAAGAGGTAAGTAAGAAAGTAGACCAGAAGCTCTACAGAGGTATGATTGGTTCTCTTCTTTATCTTACTGCTTCTAGACCTGACATATTATTCAGTGTTTGTCTGTGTGCTAGATTCCAATCAGATCCTAGAGAATCACACTTGACAGCTGTCAAGAGGATTCTAAGGTATCTGAAAGGTACTTCTAATGTGGGTTTGTGTTACAGAAAATCTGATGATTTCAAATTAGTTGGATTCTGTGATACTGACTATGCTGGAGATAGAGTGGAAAGAAAAAGTACTTCTGGAAGTTGTCAATTTCTAGGAAGAAATCTAATCTCCTGGTACATCAAGAAGCAACCCACAATTGCACTTTCAACCACAGAGGCTGAATACATTGCTGCTGCTGGATGTAGCACGCAGATGCTCTGGATGAAAAGTCAACTAGAAGATTATCAAATTTTTGAGAGTAACATTTCTATCTTTTGTGATAATACTTCTGCTATATGTTTGTCCAAGAATCCCATTTTACATTCTAAGGCAAAACATATAGAAATTAAGCATCATTTCATCAGAGACTATGTTCAGAAGGGAATCATAAATTTAGCCTTTGTTGATACAGATCATCAATGGGCAGATATTTTTACAAAACCCCTTGTTGAAGATAGATTCAATTTTATTCTGAAAAATATTGGTATGGATTTTTGTCCAGAATGATATTTAACAGAGGCAAATTGTTACAGATGCAAAAATGCTTAATTCATCTGAAGTATTTCTTCTGCTTATTTATTCTATTCTGATTAAAATTTTTGATATAAAACTATGAACTAACCATCTTTAGAAGATCTGGACGTTGGCTAACGTTTCATTTCTTGAGAGAATTCAGAACAACATGCAAGTAAACACGTGTCACACAAAATCTGAAGAGGTGGCGTGTACATAACTGAAAAGACGTTTGAGGTGAAGTTTGAATAGTAAATATCTTGGTTTTCCCCCCCCAAATTGTCATAAGCATTTATTGTTTGAAATGATTTTATTCTCTTCATTTAATGCTTGCTCAAACGTGCGTTTTTCTGACTTTTGATGTGCCTGACTGTTTAGTATAAATACTTGTTGTGTATTCACTTTCACACTTTTCACTCTCAGAATTTACATGCGTTTTCATCTCTTGTTCTCTCTGCATAAAAACCCAAAACCTAAGTGTTTGAAAAAGCAATCTTCAATGGCGTCTTCTTCATCAACAACTGCTCAGTTTCAATCTACAATGGCTGCTGTGACTTCAGATAACTTAGGTGCTGCTCCATATTCTCCTCCCAAGAGAACTCTTCTCACACCTATTGATAAACTAGAAGTGTTGTGTGAATCTATGGTTGAATTTGATTCTCTGGCTGACAATGGGTTTGATTTTCGCTCCATTGTTAGAGCTCAAGGTTGGGTGAAATACTTTGATAGGTTGTTTGGACCAGTTTACCCTCTACTTGTGAAGGAATTCTGGATTCATGCATCTGTTTATCCCAAGTTTATCTTATCATCTGTGCTGGGAAAAGAGATTATCATCACAGAGGATCTGATAAGAAGATTGATTGGTTATGAAGAAACATATGGTGTTTCCCACTTGCCAGCTGGGCGTGTGGATATGGAAGAGGTTTATGAGGAAGTTATGACTGCTGGACAAGCTTCTAACAGATTCAAAGATCTGAAGCCTGATTACAAGATCTGGGCCAAGATCTTCATGGGATGCATACATCACAGGAAGTCAACAAATTCCCCAGATTATGTCAACAATGAACAGATCTATTTTATGTACTGCCTTAGTCAGAGCAACAAGGTAGATCTTCCTTACATTCTGTTCATGCATCTGTGGAATCACATCAATGCATCTAGAGAATCTGTAAAAGAAAAAGGCCAGAAGATCAGGACTTGGATCCCATTTGGAAGGTTGATCTCAGATCTTCTCACTGAAAATGGTTTAGTGGCTGCTCTGTATGATGTTGGAGTTACAGAGGAATTAGAGTTCATTATGGGAAAGCCTCTGAACGCTAAAAGTCTTCTGAGACTCAAGATTGTAGATGAACTCACTACTGCTCCAAAGAGGTTGAATATGTCTGATTTGAATAAGAGGGTTCCAGTATATGATTTTCCTCTATTCTTTGCTGAAGAACCTAGACATATAGTACTGATGTATATAGAGGAATGCAAAAGGGAAGGAGTACCTGTTCCAGCAAATGTGTTTCAGCTTGTCAAACAACGACTACCAGATGCAGGAGAAGAAGAAGAAGTACCACTTCAGAGGAAAAGGTCTCAGCCTGCAGCAGAATCTGAACCTGTCCAAAAGAAGGCTAAGATTGCTGAGAAACCCAAGAATCTCTTAAAGAGAAAGGATTCTGAAGAAGTTGCCTCTGCATCTGCCAAGAGGATTAAACTAAAAGGTACTAAGACTTCTGTTATTTCTAAAAACGTTGTTATTAATGATTCAACTATTAAGTCTGTTCCCAAACCACCTGTTACTCAAACAACTTCTGTTGTTGCCCCTAGTTCTGTCTCACCTCAAAAACAAAACACTACTTTTGTATAAAAAACACCTCAACCCAAAATACACATCAAACACTTTATTCCACGTCCACAACCAACAGAACCACAACCAACAGAACCACAACCATCAGAATCACAGTCATCAAAACAACAACAACCTTCTGAAAAACAAAACTCTGATCCACCACAAACAGAAAATCAACCACAAACTTCTAATCCATCATCATCTGGTATATCTTGTGCCCAAGTGTCTTCTCTTTATCATAATTTATCTTATGGTTTCAAACTGAAAGATTTTTATGATAGAGTTGAACCTTCTGAACCCCTGAAACCTCTGAAACCAAAACTCAGACAGGCTCTTCCATCTGTAATCCTTTCATATATTCAATCTATGAACAATGAAGGATCCCTAGCAACCATATCTGCTACATCTGGTAAAGCTGTTGTTTCAGCTCTGCAACCTGCATCTGATAACACAGTTGCATCTGATAAACCATCAACCTCTGCTTTCATACCATACTCTAATGAACCTTTTGATGTTGTTTACCCACGCACAAGACCAAAACCAAATCTGCTTAATGCTTTAAACAGATCCTTACCTCAAAAACCAGAAATTCCTTTCATTCCATATTATCCCCCTCCTCTGATTTCCATCCCAAAATCACTAATACCACCAACTCCCAAACCTAAACATATAACTCTGGAAACCTTGCTTAAACCTCCACCCAGACTTAATATTGATCATTTATTTCAAACATTTTTACAAGAAATACAGATGTCTTTAGGTACTGTTCAGAAGAGATGCTCTGAAACTATGGATGCAAATGAAATTGACATCATCTGGAAAGGATTTATCAATAGATTCAACAATGTAGCTTTCAATCTGAAGAACATCTGTTCTGATGATGCAAAGCTCAGAGCTGAAAGAACTCAATTCTGGATTGTCAACAAAACTAAACCTCTGCTTTGTTTGGATGCTCCTCCTCCTCCAACAGAACCAACTGCCAATGCATTGACTATGACTCTGGTAGAACCCCCTTCAGGATCTCCAGAACCTATGGCACTTGACTCTGTTTAGGCTGCAGAACCTCCACCTTCTTCATCAGAGACAAAGACAGAACATCCAGATTTTGGAGACAAGATTGCTGCTCTGGAGGCTGGTCAATCTGAAATAAAATCTTGGATGGCGAAGCAAGACAAGAAATCTGAGGACATGACAGAGTGGATGTCAAAACAAGATGAGAAGAATGAGACAATGACTAAGTGGATGTCAAAGCAAGAGCAATCTTCATATGATATTACAGACCTATTGAAGATGCTTTTGTCAAAACACTCTTAGATTTTTTTTTCATTCTCATGTTTGTGCATCTGTTGTTTTGCATCTGAATTTTATTGTTATATCTTCTGATATTTACCAATGTACTCTTGCTCTGTTTTGTTAAATGAATCAGTGTTTCTCCATTGAATTATCTATTTATTATTCCTTCTATTTGTCTTTATTAAAAGCTTTTACTTTTTTGCTTATGACAAAAAAGGGGGAGAAAATAAAGATCTGAACTATTTAATATAATTTCACTAGAATGAATCTTCAGACATATCTATTCTTTCTAATATCTAAATTGACTATTTCAGATCATTTGATAAGAACATTCTATAAAAGAATCTCTGAGTCTCTCAGATCATTTATCTTTTATCAACTCTGAATCTTATATCTGCAAGATTTTCTGACCCTAAATTGTTATAAGAACAAACAAGATCTGACTCTGAAGATTACTAAAAAAAAAAAGGGAAGTTTCTATTCTTTTTTCATATTTAACTCAGGGGGAGATTCATCATCTCAGGGGGAGTTATAATTCTTTATGTTCAGTTAAATAAAATTTCTGATACTTTTTGTCATCATCAAAAAGGGGGAGATTGTTAGAACACAGATTGGTTCTTAATAATAACTCTTTGTTTTGATGATAACTGTTAGGAAATTTATATTTAAGAATTATATACTCTAAAATTTGTTTGAGAGTTTTACTGCAGATTGAAATTATATTAACTCTCTAGAAGCAAATTTGTTTTGAATACAAGAAGTTATTCTGACTCTGAAGCGCCAGATGCACCTTACAGAAGAATCTGTTTGCTCCTTACAAAAGATCCTGAGCGTAGTCTCCAGAAGGATCTGAAGCAAGAAGCTCCAGAACATTCTGAGTCAAAAGCATCTGAAGATAATCAGAAGCATCTGAAGCTGAAACATCTGAAGCATAGAAGAATATTGATTGAAGAGTTTCTCAAAGCATTTATCTACAGAAGTTTCTGAAAGTACCTACGCTGCCTAGTACTGAAGCTCTGTGTCAAATATGCTCTGATGATCAACACGCTGAAAGCACACATGCTGCAGAAGACTCTGATACAGCATAGTTCTGAATCTCATTAGAAGACTCTGATCCATTCAGACTCTGAAGAACTTGCTGAAAACTGAAGAAGTAATTATTCAAGAATATATCCGTTGGAGTTATTCAACGTCTCTTTCCTTATTTGTGCTAGACACACTTACACAGACAAAAAGGATTTTTCTGTGCCATCTACTTCTAGGAAAGGTCACTTGATGTGAAGACAAAAAAGGCTCAGACCTTTTTGGGACTCTCTTTTCAACGTTCAGCTTGCTTGGATCAGCTGCCTATAAAAGGAGAACTTCACTACTTTCTTCAGTTACACAATTTTGCTGAAAAGAAATCATTATATTCTAAGCTCTCATTCATTCTTATTCTTCTTAGAATTTATTATACTTAAACTTAAGAGAAAAATCACTGTTGTGATAAAAGCTTTATAGAAGCATTAATACTCTTGTATTTAATTTACATTGATTGTAAAGGATATTCCTTAAGAGGATTCAGTTAGAATCAGTAGCTCTTGAGAAGACTAAGAACTGTTGTTCTTAGGTGATACTATTGTAATCAGTTTGATTTAATAGTGGATTAAGTCCTTGTTGAGAAAGGCAAATCACTCTAGGAAGGGTGGACTGGAGTAGTTGTTAAACGAACCAGGATAAAAATAATTGTGTGATTATTTTTTAAATCTTAATTTATCATACTTATTCAACCCCCCCCCCCCCTTCTAAGTATTATCTCACCTTCAGTTGGCATCAGAGCTCCGGTTCTGAGTGTGCTACCACTTAACAGTGTCAGTAAAGATCCAGAGAGATATACTTTGATATATATATTTATTTGTTATCATGGCTGATAATTCAATGTCAAATATTAACAATAAATATGAAGAGAGGGATAGGATCAGCACCAAACCCCCAATGTTTGATGGGGAGAAATTTGACTACTGGAAAGACAGAATTGAGAGTTTTTTCCTAGGATATGATGCTGATCTATGGGATCTTGTCATAGATGGATATGTACATCCCACAGATGGGGATGGCAAAAAGATTGACAGAAAATCTATGACAGATGCTCAGAAGAAAGACTTCAGAAATCACCACAAAGCCAGGACTATATTACTGAATGCTATTTCACATACAGAGTATGAGAAAATTACAAACAGGGAGACTGCTTTTGATATGTTTGAATCCCTTAAAATGACTCATGAGGGAAATTCTCAAGTTAAGGAGACAAAAGCTCTGGCTCTGATCCAGAAGTATGAGGCTTTCAAAATGGAAGATTCTGAATCTGTTGAAGCCATGTTCTCCAGATTCCAGATACTCACTGCTGGGCTGAAAGTTCTGGACAAGGGATATTCTACGTCAGATCATGTAAAGAAAATCATCAGAAGTCTGCCTATCAGATGGAGACCAATGGTGACTGCCCTGAGGATGGCCAAAGATCTGAACAAGATCTCTCTAGAAGAACTCATCAGCTCACTGAGGAGCCATGAGATTGAGCTTGAGGAAGATGAACCTCAGAAGAAAGATAAAGCTAAATCTGTAGCATTAAAATCTAACAAAACTGCTAAAGCTTTGCAGGTCATTCAAGAAAGCTCTGAAGAATCTTCTTCTGAAGAAGAAGATGAGTTATCCATGCTGTCCAGAAGGATTAACAAACTCTGGAAGCACAAGGGAAAGAAGTTCAACAACTTCAGAAGATCTGACAACAGAAAGGAATCTTCTAGTCACAGAAGATCTGCCAAGAAAGAAGTTGTGTGCTATGAGTGCAAAGAACCTGGGCACTACAAGAATGACTGCCCCAAACCTCTGAAAGAAAAACCTAAGAAGAAGTTTAACAAAAAGAAGAAGGTTCTGATGGCAACATGGGATGACTCAGATGAGTGTGAATCATCTTCTGAATCAGAAGAAGAATGTGCAAACGTTGCACTGATGGCCAGGACAGAGGATCAAGAGGAAGGTACCTCAGGATATGAATCAGAATCTGAATCTGATGATGATGCAGAAGAGGTAATGGCTAAACTTACCAAAGAAGAACTCATTAAAATTTTAACAGAAGCTCTTAAAAGTTATAACAACACCAAACTCAAATACAAGAAGCTGAAAAGCAATCTTGAATCTGAGATTGATCTTCTGAAAACAGAACTTGTTGAGCAAAAAGAAATAAATTTAAAAATCAAAAATGACTTTGAAATAACTCAACAAGAATCTGAATCTGAGACTAAGTCATGTGAAAATATTTTAGAAAAATATGACTCCAGTTTTCAGAGATTTCTCACTAAGAGCATAGACAGAAGCAAAATGGCTTCCATGATCTATGGTGTTAGTGGAAACAACAGAAGAGGCATTGGATATGAATCTTCATCTGGAAGCAATCCAAAACCTGTTGACAAACTTTTCATCAGGAAGACACCTCTGTATTCTCAATTCAAATTTGGTCACTTGAATGACATTAAACACACAAGCTCTGAGAAGAGTACTTATGTGTTTAAACCCAAGGCAAGTCAGAATAAACATTATGTTGCAAAACAGAAGTTTAGACAAACCTACAAACCAACTAACCCCAAAGGACCCAAGAAGATCTGGGTACCTAAAAACAAAATAATTCCTGTTGCAGATGTTCTTAGCAGCAAGGTCAGGACACCAATCATGGTACCTGGACTCTGGATGCTCACGACACATGACAGGAGAAAAGTCTATGTTCCAAAGCCTGGAACTTAGATCTGGAGGTGACGTGAAGCTTGGAGGGAACCAGAAGGGCAAAATCATTGGATCTGGCACCATTGGAAATGGTAAACTTCCCTCTATTACTAATGTTTTACTTGTTGAAGGGTTAAAGCATAACTTATTGCCCATAAGTCAATTAAGTGACAATGGTTATGATATAACTTTTAATCAAAAATGTTGTAAAGCTATTAGTCAGAAGGATGGCTCTATCCTATTTAGTGGTAAGAGGAAAAACAAAATTTATAAAATAAATCTTTCCGAACTTAAAGTTCAAAATGTTAAATGCCTCTTGTCTGTTAATGAAGAGCAATGGGTCTGGCACAGAAGATTGGGCCATATTAATATGAGACGTATATCTTAGATTAATAAACTTAATCTTGTTAGAGGACTCCCTAATCTGAAGTTCACTTCAGATGCTCTTTGTGAAGCATGCCAGAAAGGGAAGTTTTCAAAAACATCTTTCAAATCAAAAAATGTTGTTTCTACCTCTAAACCATTAGAACTACTTCATATTGATCTGTTTGGACCAGTGAAAACTGCATCCATCAGAGGCAAGAAGTATGGATTGGTCATTGTTGATGACTTTAGCAGATGGACATGGGTAAAGTTCTTAAAACACAAGGATGAGTCACATTCTGTGTTCTTTGACTTCTGCAAGCAAGTCCAGAATGAAAAGAATTTCAAAATTATAAAAGTCAGAAGTGATCATGGTGGTGAATTTGAAAATAAATATTTTGAAAAATATTTTTCTGAAAATGGCATTGCTCATGATTTTTCCTGTCCTAGAACTCCACAAAAGAATGGGGTTGTAGAGAGGAAAAACAGAACTTTGCAAGAAATGGCCAGAACCATGATCAATGAGACAAATCTGGCAAAACATTTTTGGGCAGAAGCAATCAATACAGCATGCTACATTCAGAACAGAGTGTCTGTTAGACCTCTTCCGAAGAAGACTCCTTATGAATTGTGGAAGAACAAAAAGCCCAACATTTCATATTTTCATCCTTTTGGATGTATCTGTTATATGTTAAACACTAAGGAAAATCTGAGCAAGTTTGATTCCAAAGCACAGAAGTGTTTCATGCTTGGATATTCTGAACGCTCTAAAGGCTACAGAGTATACAACACTGAGACACAGATTGTGGAAGAATCCATTCATGTCAGATTTGATGATAAGCTTGGCTCTGAAAAGCCAAAGCAGGTTGATAACTCTGCAGATAGGGAAGTAGTCTTTATTGACTCTGAAGTTCCAGAAGCAGACAAACTTCAAGTGAAGGAACCAGAAGCAACTCCAGATGCTACTCCCTTAACTTCTCAGATGAATAATCTAAAAATTTCTGAAGAGTCAACTATCAGAGGATCATCATCCAAAATTAAAGCTTCTCATCCAAAGGATGTCATTATTGGAAAGAAGGATGATCCCATCAGAACAAGATCATTTCTAAGATCATCTGAAGCATCACTTTTTGGACTAGTGTCAGAAATTGAACCATCTTCTGTAGAAGAAGCTTTGCAAGACAATGATTGGATTATTGCCATGCAAGAAGAGCTAAACCAATTCAGCAGAAATGATGTATGGGATCTAGTTCAAAGACCTCAAGGATTCAATATTATTGGTACAAAATGGGTCTTCAGAAATAAGCTAAATGAGAAAGGAGAAGTTGAGAGGAATAAGGCAAGGCTGGTTGCTCAAGGGTACAGTCAGCAAGAAGGTATTGATTACACTGAGACATATGCTCCAGTGGCAAGGTTAGAATCTATACGCCTTCTTATTTCCTTTGCTGCACAGAATAACATCACTCTGTATCAGATGGATGTTAAAAGTGTCTTTCTTAATGGTATTATAGAAGAAGAAGTTTATGTCCACCAACCCCCTGGTTTTGAAAATGAAAAATTTCCAGATCATGTTTTCAAATTAAAGAAATCTCTATATGGATTAAAACAAGCTCCCAGAGCTTGGTATGAGAGATTGAGGAATTTTCTTCTGGAGAAGAATTTCATCAGAGGCAAAGTGGATACAACTCTATTCTGTAAAACAATAAAGAAAGATCTTCTAATTTGCCAAATTTATGTAGATGATATTATTTTTGGATCAATAAATATTATGCTTGGAAAGGAGTTTGCTACATGTATGTAGGCATAATTTGAAATGAGCATGATGGGAGAACTCAGATTCTTTTTAGGAATCCAAGTTAATCAAACTCCAGAATGCACCTACATACATCAGACAAAGTATGTTAAAGAACTTCTGAAGAAATTCAACATGTCTGACAGCAAGCTGGCAAAGACTCCAATGCATCCTACTAGCTCACTTGGCAAAGAAGAGGTAAGTAAGAAAGTAGACCAGAAGCTCTACAGAGGTATGATTGGTTCTCTTCTTTATCTTACTGCTTCTAGACCTGACATATTATTCAGTGTTTGTCTGTGTGCTAGATTCCAATCAGATCCTAGAGAATCACACTTGACAGCTGTCAAGAGGATTCTAAGGTATCTGAAAGGTACTTCTAATGTGGGTTTGTGTTACAGAAAATCTGATGATTTCAAATTAGTTGGATTCTGTGATGCTGACTATGCTGGAGACAGAGTGGAAAGAAAAAGTACTTCTGGAAGTTGTCAATTTCTAGGAAGAAATCTAATCTCCTGGTACATCAAGAAGCAACCCACAATTGCACTTTCAACCACAGAGGCTGAATACATTGCTACTGCTGGATGTAGCACGCAGATGCTCTGGATGAAAAGTCAACTAGAAGATTATCAAATTTTTGAGAGTAACATTTCTATCTTTTGTGATAATACTTCTGCTATATGTTTGTCCAAGAATCCCATTTTACATTCTAAGGCAAAACATATAGAAATTAAGCATCATTTCATCAGAGACTATGTTCAGAAGGGAATCATAAATTTAGCCTTTGTTGATACAGATCATCAATGGGCAGATATTTTTACAAAACCCCTTGTTGAAGATAGATTCAATTTTATTCTGAAAAATATTGGTATGGATTTTTGTCCAGAATGATATTTAACAGAAGCAAATTGTTACAGATGCAAAAATGCTTAATTCATCTGAAGTATTTCTTCTGCTTATTTATTCTATTCTGATTAAAATTTCTGATATAAAACTATGAACTAACCATCTTTAGAAGATCTGGACGTTGGCTAACGTTTCATTTCTTGAGAGAATTCAGAACAACATGCAAGTAAACACGTGTCACACAAAATCTGAAGAGGTGGCGTGTACATAACTGAAAAGACGTTTGAGGTGAAATTTGAATAGTAAATATCTTGGTTTTCCACCCCAAATTGTCAGAAGCATTTATTGTTTGAAATGATTTTATTCTCTTCATTTAATGCTTGCTCAAACGTGCGTTTTTCTGACTTTTGATGTGCCTGAGTGTTTAGTATAAATACTTGTTGTGTATTCACTTTCACACTTTTCACTCTCAGAATTTTCATGCGTTTTCATCTCTTGTTCTCTCTGCATAAAAACCCAAAACCTAAGTGTTTGAAAAAGCAATCTTCAATGGCGTCTTCTTCATCAACAACTGCTCAGTTTCAATCTACAATGGCTGCTGTGACTTCAGATAACTTAGGTGCTGCTCCATATTCTCCTCCCAAGAGAACTCTTCTCACACCTATTGATAAACTAGAAGTGTTGTGTGAATCTATGGTTGAATTTGATTCTCTGGCTGACAATGGGTTTGATTTTCGCTCCATTGTTAGAGCTCAAGGTTGGGTGAAATACTTTGATAGGTTGTTTGGACCAGTTTACCCTCTACTTGTGAAGGAATTCTGGATTCATGCATCTGTTTATCCCAAGTTTATCTTATCATCTGTGCTGGGAAAAGAGATTATCATCACAGAGGATCTGATAAGAAGATTGATTAGTTATGAAGAAACATATGGTGTTTCCCACTTGCCAGCTGGGTGTGTGGATATGGAAGAGGTTTACGAGGAAGTTATGACTGCTGGACAAGCTTCTAACAGATTCAAAGATCTGAAGCCTGATTACAAGATCTGGGCCAAGATCTTCATGGGATGCATACATCACAGGAAGTCAACAAATTCCCTAGATTATGTCAACAATGAACAGATCTATTTTATGTACTGCCTTAGTCAGAGCAACAAGGTAGATCTTCCTTACATTCTGTTCATGCATCTGTGGAATCACATCAATGCATCTAGAGAATCTGTAAAAGAAAAAGGCCAGAAGATCAGGACTTGGATCCCATTTGGAAGGTTGATCTCAGATCTTCTCACTGAAAATGGTTTAGTGGCTGCTCTGTATGATGCTGGGGTTACAGAGGAATTAGAGTTCATTATGGGAAAGCCTCTGAACGCTAAAAGTCTTCTGAGACTCAAGATTGTAGATGAACTCACTACTGCTCCAAAGAGGCTGAATATGTCTGATTTGAATAAGAGGGTTCCAGTATCTGATTTTCCTCTATTCTTTGCTGAAGAACCTAGACATATAGTACTGATGTATATAGAGGAATGCAAAAGGGAAGGAGTACCTGTTCCAACAAATATGTTTCAGCTTGTCAAACAACCACTACCAAATGCAGGAGAAGAAGAAGAAGTACCACTTCAGAGGAAAAGGTCTCAGCCTGCAGCAGAATTTGAACCTGTCCAGAAGAAGGCTAAGATTGCTGAGAAACCCAAGAATCTCTTAAAGAGAAAGGATTCTGAAGAAGCTGCCTCTGCATCTGCCAAGAGGATTAAACTAAAAGGTACTAAGACTTCTGTTATTTTTAAAAACGTTGTTATTAATGATTCAACTATTAAGTCTGTTCCCAAACCACCTGTTACTCAAACAACTTCTGTTGTTGCCCCTAGTTCTGTCTCACCTCAAAAACAAAACACTACTTCTGTATAAAAAACACCTCAACCCAAAATACACATCAAACACTTTATTCCACGTCCACAACCAACAGAACCACAACCAACAGAACCACAACCATCAGAATCACAACCATCAAAACAACAACAACCTTCTGAAAAACAAAACTCTGATCCACCACAAACAGAAAATCAACCACAAACTTCTAATCCATCATCATCTGGTATATCTTGTGCCCAAGTGTCTTCTCTTTATCATAATTTATCTTATGGTTTCAAACTGAAACATTTTTATGATAGAGTTGAACCTTCTGAACCCCTGAAACCTCTGAAACCAAAACTCAGACAGGCTCTTCCATCTGTAATCCTTTCATATATTCAATCTATGAACAATGAAGGATCCCTAGCAACCATATCTGCTACATCTGGTAAAGCTGTTGTTTCAGGTCTGCAACCTGCATCTGATAACACAGTTGCATCTGATAAACCATCAACCTCTGCTTTCATACCATACTTTAATGAACCTTTTGATGTTATTTACCCACGCACAAGACCAAAACCAAATCTGCTTAATGTTTTAAACAGATCCTTACCTCAAAAACCAGAAATTCCTTTCATTCCATATTATCCCCCTCCTCTGATTTCCATCCCAAAATCACTAATACCACCAACTCCCAAACCTAAACATATAACTCTGGAAACCTTGCTTAAACCTCCACCCAGACTTAATATTGATCATTTATTTCAAACATTTTTGCAAGAAATACAGATGTCTTTAGGTACTGTTCAGAAGAGATGCTCTGAAACTATGGATGCAAATGAAATTGACATAATCTGGAAAGGATTTATCAATAGATTCAACAATGTATCTTCCAATCTGAAGAACATCTGTTCTGATGATGCAAAGCTCAGAGCTGAAAGAACTCAATTCTGGATTGTCAACAAAACTAAACCTCTGCTTTGTTTGGATGCTCCTCCTCCTCCAACAGAACCAACTGCCAATGCATTGACTATGACTCTGGTAGAACCCCCTTCAGGATCTCCAGAACCTATGGCACTTGACTCTGTTTAGGCTGCAGAACCTCCACCTTCTTCATCAGAGACAAAGACAGAACATCCAGATTTTGGAGACAAGATTGCTGCTCTGGAGGCTGGTCAATCTGAAATAAAATCTTGGATGGCGAAGCAAGACAAGAAATCTGAGGACATGACAGAGTGGATGTCAAAACAAGATGAGAAGAATGAGACAATGACTAAGTGGATGTCAAAGCAATAGCAATCTTCATATGATATTACAGACCTATTGAAGATGCTTTTGTCAAAACACTCTTAGATTTTTTTTTCATTCTCATGTTTGTGCATCTGTTGTTTTGCATCTGAATTTTATTGTTATATCTTCTGATATTTACCAATGTACTCTTGCTCTGTTTTGTTAAATGAATCAGTGTTTCTCCATTGAATTATCTATTTATTATTCCTTCTATTTGTCTTTATTAAAAGCTTTTACTTTTTGCTTATGACAAAAAAGGGGGAGAAAATAAAGATCTGAACTATTTAATATAATTTCACTAGAATGAATCTTCAGACATATGTATTCTTTCTAATATCTAAATTGACTATTTCAGATCATTTGATAAGAACATTCTATAAAAGAATCTCTGAGTCTCTCAGATCATTTATCTTTTATCAACTCTGAATCTTATATCTGCAAGATTTTCTGACCCTAAATTGTTATAAGAACAAACAAGATCTGACTCTGAAGATTACTCAAAAAAAAAGGGAAGTTTCTATTCTTTTTTCATATTTAACTCAGGGGGAGATTCATCATCTCAGGGGGAGTTATAATTCTTTATGTTCAGTTAAATAAAATTTCTGATACTTTTTGTCATCATCAAAAAGGGGGAGATTGTTAGAACACAAATTGGTTCTTAATAATAACTCTTTGTTTTGATGATAACTGTTAGGAAATTTATATTTAAGAATTATATACTCTAAAATTTGTTTGAGAGTTTTACTGCAGATTGAAATTATATTAACTCTCTAGAAGCAAATCTGTTTTGAATACAAGAAGTTATTCTGACTCTGAAGCGCCAGATGCACCTTACAGAAGAATCTGTTTGCTCCTTACAAAAGATCCTGAGCGTAGTCTCCAGAAGGATCTAAAGCAAGAAGCTCCAGAACATTCTGAGTCAAAAGCATCTGAAGATAATCAGAAGCATCTGAAGCTGAAGCATCTGAAGCATAGAAGAATATTGATTGAAGAGTTTCTCAAAGCATTTATCTACAGAAGTTTCTGAAAGTACCTACGCTGCCTAGTACTGAAGCTCTGTGTCAAATATGCTCTGATGATCAACACGCTGAAAGCACACATGCTGCAGAAGACTCTGATACAGGATAGTTCTGAATCTCATTAGAAGACTCTGATCCATTCAGACTCTGAAGAACTTGCTGAAAACTGAAGAAGTAATTATTCAAGAATATATCCGTTGGAGTTATTCAACGTCTCTTTCCTTATTTGTGCTAGACACACTTACACAGACAAAAAGGATTTTTCTGTGCCATCTACTTCTAGGAAAGGTCACTTGATGTGAAGACAAAAAAGGCTCAGACCTTTTTGGGACTCTCTTTTCAACGTTCAGCTTGCTTGGATCAGCTGCCTATAAAAGGAGAACTTCACTACTTTCTTCAGTTACACAATTTTGATGAAAATAAATCATTATATTCTAAGCTCTCATTCATTCTTATTCTTCTTAGAATTTATTGTACTTAAACTTAAGAGAAAAATCACTGTTGTGATAAAAGCTTTATAGAAGCATTAATACTCTTGTATTTAATTTACATTGATTGTAAAGGATATTCCTTTAGAGGATTCAGTTAGAATCAGTTGCTCTTGAGAAGACTAAGAACTGTTGTTCTTAGGTGATACTATTGTAATCAGTTTGATTTAATAGTGGATTAAGTCCTTGTTGAGAAAGGCAAATCACTCTAGGAAGGGTGGACTGGAGTAGTTGTTAAACGAACCAGGATAAAAATAATTGTGTGATTATTTTTTAAGTCTTAATTTATCATACTTATTCAACCCCCCCCCCCCCTTCTAAGTATTATCTCACCTTCAAACGGTACCCAAACAATCAAGAAAACAGCAAAACAGACCCATTGGCACAGTGTTAATCGGTTAACGCCAGAGGTTAACCGATTAACCACTGTTAACATTTTAAAAAATTGAATATTTGTACATGTTAATCAGTTAACACAAGGCGTTAACCGATTAACACCTTGAAATCTTTGAAAAATTTGAATATCTGAAATGGTTAATCGGTTAACCATATGTGTTAACCGATTAACACTGTGCCAACAGCAGAAAAACAGCAACAGAGCAGTATGTTCAACAAATAAGCACTTATCCGATCAACCGGATGACCGCATAATCACTTAGTCATGAAATTAAACCAGTAAATCATGATAACAACAAGATGTAAACACATCTTAATAGCACCATCAACATTCATATCAATCACAACTCAACTGAATATGAAAAATCAACATGAATATGCAAATAAGCTCAAAAATGCTATGGATCTAGAATTCCAACCTTCGAAGTGGAGAATTGCTCCGGTTAATGTTGATTCAACTGTAATTGAACAGATCCAATGCTAGAAGTCCGGAATACTTCAAGATCTACACCAATTCTTGTAGTAACAATGAAGATCCTTCAAGATTAAGCCAAATTGAGCCAAATAATCACTTCCAAAATCACTTCCAAGTTCAGATCCAATTTTGCACGAAAATTGAATGAAGAAATCAATTCAATGAAGATGATGGATGGAGGGTTGAGCTCAAGAATTCATTGATTCCAAGGAAGAATCAAAGAATTCAATGGAAAAGAGCTTTGGTGAGGTTTTTGGAGTTGGAAAAATGGGAGAGAATTTGAGAGAATTGAGATGAATTCTGAAATTGAAATGAAATTATGAGGCTTCCCCCCCTCCCCTTTGGTTTGGAGTGGATCACTTAAATATCACTTAGGCTTGGATCCAAAGGTAAGGTTTGGAATGTGGTTTGTGAAATTTGGTTTGGAATGAGGAATGGGAGTTTGGAGGGAAAATGAAATTAATCAAATTCTGAAATGATTCTAGATCCTTCCCAAGTGAAAAATTGAAATTCAAATGATCAAAATTGGACCCCAAAACAACTCCCTTTGAAAATTCATGTGCAGAGGCAAAATCTGCACTAGTTAATCGATTAACCATATAGGTTAATCGGTTAACACCTTCAAAACTTCAGATTTGACCTAATTTTGACTTGGTTAATCGATTAACCATATGCGTTAATCGATTAACACCTTCAAAATTTTGAATTTGGCGCCTTTTGGAGGGAAATCTGCCTGTTGCACGTTTTCAGCCATTATGAGCTCTGTTCTGCTTCTGAAACTTGTTCTTGAATGTTACAACCATGAGAATGCTTGCGATAGCCTGAATGCTACTTCCTGAGCTGAAAATAACATGCAAAATAAAATAAAATCAGTCGCTCGACCGTTGGGCAAAATAAATGCGGGGGACTCTGATGCTCGTTGTTCAGGTTCATGCATTGAGATGAAAACTGAGTCACGGGAAAACCTTGATCCCTTGTCTCAAGAACGAATGCTATGCAATGCAGAAATGTAAAAATGCGAAAAGAAACGTAAGCCAAGTACAAAAAAGGATGAGCAAATTTTGGGGTACAACAGCTGCCCCTATTCAAGCGACTTAGACCTGAATGAGTGAAACGCGAACGGCTTTTAAACAATCAAGGTAAAAGACGGTTGAATACCAAAAAACCCAGAAATTTGCCAACTGCAGAAATAAACTGCAACTCTGATTGAGGATAAAAATCTCCGAAGCTGACTGAGCTGATGGTTGCAACGTCGACACGCTGATGGAAGAAACATCTGACATCGCCGCCAGACAACGACACTAAGTCGGGAAAACATCTGCCATCACACAGTTGATAATAAGCGTCCGACTTCGCCGTCGGGACTCTACATCAATATAGAAAAACACTTGACCTCGCCGTCAAGTAAAAACATCACTTCTGAAAGAAGATACCACTGACCTCGCCGTCAAGCACCTGACCTCGCCGTCAAGCGTCAACCTTAAGTAGGTAAACCTTTAGCATCACCGCCAGTTTATCAATATCCAGTCAATAAAGCCTTTGACATCGCCGCCAGGCTTCAACATCAAGTTGGTGAAACAGTTGATATCGCCAACATTCCTCTGTTAAATAAAAGTAGGAATCAAATCCAAAGATACAGCCCTCTGACATCGCCACCAGGCCCTCGCTAAATAAAAGCGAGTAACAAATCTAAACATCAGATCCACACAAGGCCTCTGACATCGTCGTCATGCTCCTGTTAAATAAAAACAGGTAACGAATCAAAGAACTGAACAATATCTAACATCGCCGCCAGGCACCAACAACGTTGGGAAAGACATCTGACATCGCCGCCAGGCATCTACGGGGGGGTAAAAATTTTTGACCTCGCCGCCGGACCAACACAAAGTTGATAAACATCTAACATCTCCGTCAGATAACCACAAGATTGATATACATCACTTGGCATCGCAGCCAAGCTCCTGTAGGGGATAACAAATTCTGACATCGCCGCCAGGCATACGCAAACATGATAAATGTCTAGCATCGCCGCCAGACCACCACCCGGTCTAATAAACATCCGACATCGCCTCCGGATAACTAGAAAGTAGATAACATCTGACATCACCGCCAGACAACCACAAGGTAGATAACATCACTTGGCATCACCGCCAAACTTCGACAAAGTAGATAAAATACCTGACATTGCCGCCAGGCAAACATCATGTTGATAAACATCTGACATCGCTGCCAGATCAACACCTTGTTGAAGAATATCTGACCATGCCACCAGATAAACCTTAGGTTGAAAAACGTTTGACATCGCCGCCAAACAAACACCATGTTGAGAAAATACCTGACATCGTTGCCAGGAAACTTGAAGATTGATTAAGATCTGACATTGCCGCCAGAAGCTACAACCAGTTGGTAAACATCACTTGGCATCGCCGCCAAGCTTCTACAAAGTAGATACAGTTCCTGACATCGCCGCCAAGTAACCACAACATCGGTGAACATCTGACATCGCCGCCAGAAAATCCACACACATCTGACATCGCCGTCAGAAATCTACCCACATCTGACATCGCCGCCAGAAATCTGCGATGTTGATAGTCTCTGACATCGCTGCCAGACAACCACACATCTGATAATCATTTGACATCACCGTCAGACCAACTTCGATCTGATAACCATCTGACCTTGCCGTCAGAAAAACACAAATATGATAACCATCTGACATCGCCGTCAGACAAACTGCAGGGGATAAGAGAATCTGGCATCACCGCCAAGAATCTGCAAGGAATTAAACAATCTGACATCGCCGCCAGAACTCTGCAGGAGATAAACTATCTGACATCGCTGCCAGCACTCTATAGGGAATAACATCTGACCTCGCCGCCAGATATCTTTATTGATAAAATGCAACCCTAAATTTAAAGACAGAGACTTCTGACATTGCCGCCAGACCTTCGCTAAATAAAAGCGATCATCAAACCCAAAGGTAAAAACTTCTGACATCGCCGCCAGACCATCGCTAAATAAAAGCGAAAAACAAATCCAAATGTGACTTCTTCTGACATCGCCGCCAGAACATCGGTAAATAAAAGCGAGAATCAAATCCAAAGGCGACTTCTATCATCGCTGCCAGACACCTGTAGGGGATAAAACAACCTGACCTCACCGTCAGGCATCCGCTCAATTGAGAAACATCTAACCTCATTGTCAGACGTCTATTGCAGCCCATAAACAATTAACTAAAAGTAGGATCAAGGAGAAGCTAACAAACATCTGGCATCATCGCCAGACAAACACAAAGCTGATAAGCATTTGACATCGGCTCCAGACAACCAGAAAGTTGATGAACATATGACATCACCGTCAAACCAACACAAAGTTGATAAAGTCACCTGGCACCGCCGCCAGACAAACACAAAGTTGAGAAAGATTGGCTGATAAACCTCTACAAACAAGTAGACAATTGCTGAATAGAGCAAATCCTCAAACCCGAAGACTAAGATCAACCCGAAGCTGATAAACCTATGGCATCACCGTCAGGCACCCGCTAAATAAAAGCGAGCATCTGACCTTGCCGTCAAATTAACACGAACTCGACAAACTTCTGATTAGAAATCCCACAGGAACTCCGCTAGGGAAAAGAGAGAACTTGAACAAGTAACTCTAATGGGGAACAAAGAAAAAATCAACCAAGTAACTCTGTCTAGACTTCACTGGGAAGCACAGGAGAACATGAACACCGTTATCCCGGATCTTTTGCTGAACACGTCAACCTTCCGGATATTACCTGAAACAAAATTATAACCACCTGGCCTATGTTTCACATGCACATGTTTGAATATGGCGTAATGCTCCATATGAAATGGAAATGCTACGCATTTCTGAGGATGTTATGCATGCATGCAGATGCAACGGAACCGAATCAGCAAAATAAATGCTGGAGATACGGAGACTACCCTGCTGGGAAAAGAAAACGACCCTGCTGGGGATAGCTAACACATGCCAGTAAACTGGACTTAAGATGGGGAAGCAAGCCTTGAATAGCTTCCTGAATAGCAAACGAATCTGCTGCGGAGATAGAGCAAATCTGCCAGACAGTAATTCTACTCTACCGGGGATTATATTAAATCCTTCTAAGGAAAACGCCATGAATGGTCTTCCAAAATACAAACCTTCTGGAGAATAGGCAACCCTACCGGGGAAAAAGAACCACACACGGGAAGCCATCCGCCTGTTGGGGAATCAACGACTCTGCGGGGAATAACGATTCACCTCCCGAGATTAACCACGTTCTTCTAAGGACATCAGCTCTGAATAGCCTGTCAGAATATAACATTCTGGCGAACAGGAACCTCTGTTGGAGAAACGACGCAAACTGCGAAGACCTAATTCTGATCCACGGGGCGTACTCAGCTGGGGAAGATATATTTCCCCTCCGACTCCACTAGGGATAACTTAATGAGGGAATCAACCTCAACCTCTGCTTGGGGAGATGAGGAATGGACTCATCAAAGGAAACTTGGCCTCTAAGGGGATACAAAATCACCTGCTCAGACTCTGTGGGGATTACTTACTCTGCTGAATAAGCCAACCTTGCACCGCCGAGGAATGAGTGCACACAGACAATTTGATGGGGCTAAATGTGTATTGACCAACTGCTGGGGAAGATTCCACACCTTCTCGGTGGAAAGAAATCCAATCCTGACTTGCTAGATAGTAAGCACATATCTGTAATCTGCGGGGATTAAATGTGTACCGACCAACTTCCGGGTATAAGCATACACACTACTTGCTCACAACTCTACTAGGGATAGAGATACAACCTCCAATTGCTGATGACGGACTCTTGTTGGAGAGAATAACCTTGCTTGAGTAACTGCCCCAGTGTAGTTCAATTTCCCCCCAGTCTAATCTCTAGGACGAAAAGGAAAGCTTACCATGAAACGACCTCGAGATGGCTTATCCCTGAATTTGTAACATGAAAGGATTCGTACCCAATTTTGCCCCAGCCCGTGGGATCTCTGCAACATCTTCCTCGAAAGGAAAACTGAACTTTTTGTACCCTGCCGGTTTGGTATGAATTCCCTTAGCATTTTGAACCTCGAAGCGGTGCTCATATTAACTGCCTTCTGGACTAGCGCCTGTGCTCTTAGGGTAATCTGCCCCAACCTCGCAATGACTCTGCCCCTGATTGGCTTATTGGTGAAGCATTAACCCCTAACTGCGAGAGATTTACTGAATATTGACCTGATTGCCCCAGGTTAACTGGCTGTTAGATGGCTGACTCTCATGATGTGATCGTTTAACAAATTGCCCTGGTTCAACAAGCGCATAAACGCTCTGCATCTTATCCTGATAAAAACTTTCCACTATGGAATCTTTCTGGATGTTAAGCGCTTACTCGAAAGTAAAACAAATTGTTCTGCACAAAAGATACATTAATGCAATGCATATGACAGTTTTGAGATCCAAGTTTGTTCACTGGAAAAAACAAATTGTGACATATAGTGAACGAATCACTTATCAGAATGTCAACCTTAAAACCTGCAAGTTGAGCAGAATCCTTTTAGAAGTCAGTTTCGACGTGATCTTTACCGGAGTATGCTTTCGAAACAACCATGCTTCAATTAGGACTTTTGAATGTCGTAACGTGGTCAGGTTCACAGTTAAGAAAGAAAGGATATAAGGCTCAAAGTTTATTTTAACCCACCCATTCTCCGTGATGTTCTCCAATCCTATATTCATCTACTTCGACACTAGCGCCCACCTTTCAAAGGTTGAATGATAGGAGTGATGGTTCAGGAAACCATAAGTTTTTGGGAGTGACAGTCACTCGCTTTTCGTCTTTTGGTGCCTGGAGTCACACGACTTGTTTTTCACCATTCTTTTTCCGATTTCCCTATTTTTGCCTGGACTGGCTCTTTTGAGCTTCTTTTGATTTGAAAGTCCAGCGGGATGCCCGAATGTTTTTTTTCCTAAGTCACTTGTTTTCAAGTTATCAACTTAGCGGGCTTCTTCTTTTGATTCTCTCTCTCTCTCTCTCTCTCTCTCTCTCTCTCTCTCTTTTTGAACAAATTGTGTGACACTGGCTTGTCTGACTTGTTGAAGGAATTATGACTGTCTCACTCCTTGGTCGGCAAGGGATAATCACTGTGGATTTTTAGGCACAACCTATACAGGTGTGATTGACCCTCGAACGGGAACACTCCTTTCACGATTTTAGACACTCGGTCAAAATAACTGACACCTACCCTACCCCAGGTTAAGATTGAGGGTTTTTTCGTTTTTCAAAAAGAAACTCCTACTACTAGGCTCAAAGGGGTTGACAAGGGATTATCTTCCTTATATCTCCGGTGTTTAGGAATTTGAAACAAATGCATGTGCATCATCAGCAGGTTTTATTCAAAAGCATACAATCGGAAGTTCATCTTTCAATTTCGTCATCCTCCCTGGATTCCGCTTAAACAAGCGTTAGACATCATTTAAAAATATAAGTGAACACAAATGGATTTGATCAAAAACATGCATATTCATTTCATTATCATTATCAATTGAAAACAACAAGTTTTACAAATGAGTTCGCCCTCTAACAGAAAAGAAACTACAAATGCAAAGAAATGACATGATACAAAAGAGATTGCCAGCTTCAGGGAACCGGGCTTTTCAAACTTGACTTGCCGCTGAATCAGCCATCTTCATAATTGACCGTTGAAGTCAGTCTGATACTTTTCTGATCCTTTGCCTTTAATGGATTCTTCTACGACATGAACTGATACATCCACCTGGCTGGATGAAGGGAGATTGTTAATCTGAATACCCTGAGGCATGATCGAGAACATGTTGGAGTCCAGCAGAGTCTGAACCTGGCTCTTAAGCACCTTACAGTATTCAATTGAATGCCCCTGTGCCCCAGCGTGGTACCTACAGTGGGCGTTGATATCAAAACTTGGCGGATACGGGATTAACCTTCTTTGGCATTATCAATCCACTCTTGATCAAATTCGGCAACAACTGGCTGTATGATATCGGCAGCTGAGTAAAATGTCTCTCTGGCTTCCTTGGTCTTTGCCTAGCGTGCTGACACGGCTGATGACGGCATGCCTATTGACTCTGGCGAGAAAATGATATTTGATACAAAGACCCAAAAGATTGTTGACTCCGAATAGTTGAAACATCTAGAGACTGAGTCTAAGGTATCGGGGCTTCCTTTGTTCAGGTACTTTCATCCTTAGGCTTGGCCCAGGAACCGGCAATAGCTATGGGCACGGGGATTCATAAGTCATAAATTACAAGACATCCTCTTGGCCCAATCCAGCTTCTGGGACGAAAACAAGAATGTCCACCTTTTATGTAGTGATTGGAATGAGACCATCTGCTACACTCATGCCGCCCGACGCGAATTTAACTGCCTTTGAATCGATTAAATCCTGAACTATGTGCTTAAAAGCTTTGCAGTTCTCGACGTTATGCCCTAGTGCCCCAGCATGAAAATCACAATGGACACTTACATCATAGCCTGGTGGTGGCTCACCAGTTAGCAGAGACATCTTTCGTGGTTCGACCAACCGAAGCTGAAGCAAGACTTGGAGCAACTGAGTATAACTCATAGGGACCTGGTCAAAGATTCTGTCGGGCTGCTTCAGCCTTGGAGCATACCTCCTAGTCTTAAGATTGTCTTGGGGAGCAAGAGGTAGCTGCTGACGTGGCAAATCTGGGATCTCAGGTTGTGCAGCAGGTCTTCGAGGCACATCACGCCTTGGGAGAGGTTCCATGGACAAAAGTGGAACGAGTATCTCTACTACAACTTTAGGCACCTGATCACCCTCCTTCCTTAGCACATTCCTTATCACTTCTATGATCAGGCTCATCCGGGTCTTCAGCTGATGAACTTCTTCCCTTAGCATCTTCTGACCCTGACACAAGGCCTGCATGTCCATCGTAAATCGCCCCATCTGGCTTCGGACCTCCCTCAACTCTGTCCGAATCTGATCCATTACTCTTCGCTGATTCCCCCGAGTTGGATATCTGTGGAAACTGAACTCCTCAATATGTTACTTAAGAAAACCAAGCAGAGATAAGAACACGAGGCCACTGAGAACCACATGCAATGCAAATGAGAATGTAGGATGCAAAATGAAAACATGTCTATGTATTTACAGGGAGATCTTCCCCTTGATTCCAGTTTCAAATAAACGAGAACAGCAGAGATGGATAAGAACACCATAATAATCTCTTCATATATCGAGTAAAGCCAAAACAATACAAACATCAATGAGCAATATCCGCATACAAAGATGTATTGATCTCATCCAACATGTCTGGTGATGATCAAGATACCATAACAAGGAAACTACAAAAGATAAAACTCCTTAGTAGTCATATTCTTTGCCCCGGACTTGAGCTTCCTCAAGCATAGTCTTCGTATCTGGCTGATCTGGTCTGACAACCAACTCTCTGATAAGGATGTCCCTTCTGCGTATCACATCCTGTAGATAATGACAATGATCCTCCCAAGCATCTTTGCCAAAAGCATCCTCGAGCCTGGGTTTCTTTATGCCTGCGCGTACTTTGAACTCTCCGAGTGCTGACGAAGCCTCTTGGTATTTCTGTTCAGACGAGCACCTGCTGAACGATTCCAACAATAACTCTTTCTCCTTTACCTTGAGTTGCGCCTTTAGCTTATCAATCTGCATACAAAGTTGATCCTCCCTATTCTTGTTGGCGATCAAGGTAGCATTCCACTGCTCATTGAATTTGGATATCTTTAGATATGCTATGTCTAAATCCTCCTTCTTACTCTTCAGAATGCTGCAAGTGCTTTTCAAATTAAGACCGACTTGCTTCCGTGCTTGTACCTGATCAGCAAGTTCTTTCTCCAACTTGATCAATACTTCTGACTTCATCTTGGCCAAATAAACAGCTTCACTCTTATCATGCTTTAACTGACTGATTTCATGTTTCAGTTGTTCATTCTCTTTGTGTAGCTCTCCCTTCTCTGCCCAAAGCTTGTTGTGCTTCAGGATGTCGATAGTGATAGGCGGCTCAATGACTAAGGGATACAGTGGTGCTTCAACAGGAAACGACAGTAGTACCTATTCAACTCTCTTTTGAATCCACTCCAAGTAGAGATCATAAGCTCGACAATCGCCTTTGCCCAAAGAAAGCCTTCCCTTCTTGTGAATTTTACCCCATGCGTCCAGGAATTTGGCCGTAATACAAGGATCAGCTACACCTGTGAAGTATAGAGATTCCTGCACTTCTTCTTCTTTTGGTGGTCCTCTCAAAGCATAACCAAATTGTCTGACAGCCAGAGAAGGATTATAGTTGATGCCGCCTTTCCTCCCTATCAAGGGCACATTAGGAAAGTTAACACAACTAAAGATAAGCCCGCGTCCCAATAGGTCCCGGTTGAGCCAGATGATATTCTTTTCTGTTAAAACCATAAGCCTCTTTGACCATTCATATGAGTTCCTCAAATCCATAAAAGATCCAGAGCGAGGAAGGTGATCAACAAACCACTTATGCAACAACGGTACACAACAAGAAACCATCTTTCCTCTTCTTTTCTCATTCTTGTAATGTACCGAATGATACAAATCTCCCAGAAGAGTGGGTACGGGGTTCCCAGAAGCGAAGATATGAAAAGCATCAAAATCCACAAAGTCCAGTACATTGGGAAACAACACAATGCCATAGACACGCAGAGCCAAGATAACACTGAAAACCACCCAACAACCCTTTTCAGTATACTCTCGGGCTTTGTCCACCAAGAAATATAAAGTAAAGCCGGAAACTCCATTTCTGCTGATAACATGGTCTACTAAGTCAGAGGCGCTCAAATAAAGAGCGGTGGATAACTTCTCAAGATTAGGTTCTTCCTCGGAGCTGAAGAATGGCACCTTATTTAGGATCAGAACACCTAAGATGAAGGCAAACTCCTCCAAGGTCGGAACCAACACATAGTTCGGGAATGTGAAACAGCGCAGTGGCGGATCATAAAACTGTAACAGGGTATGAATAGCACCATACTCATAGCTCGTGATCTTACGGACAAGATTTAGAATACCCCTATAATCTTCCCTGAAGGTTACCAGAACACCAGGATCATCCAGGGAAATCAGACCAAATAAAGGTCCTAACTCAAGTGACCAGTGCCAGAATACCCCTCTTTTTGCTTGCTTCCATCTCTACAGAAGAATAGTACCAGAATCAAGGGAAAGACAAGAACCTGTAATACACACAAACATGCAATGTAAAATGCAGAATGATTATGCAGATGCACACATGGGATCAAGGTATCCAATGCTCAAACTTTGTTGTTGCGTCGTTGACTGAACTCGACCAGAGCTCCGCTCTAATCAAAACCATTGAGATAATAGAAAACCGGAGTACTCAGGATCAAAAGCCCGCACTGACAAGAAAACCAGGGTTGGTTAAAGGCCAGATTTACTTCAAAACCCACCCCTCTCACATGTAGGTTCTAGTCTTGAAAGGTACGACATCCTATGCGGGTGGTCAGCGTCACAGAATTTTGAGAAATGATGATACGTTCACCATTTCTGGTTTGGCATCATAATCTAACGAAGCGGCCTCACTTAGCTGACTTCCCAAGTGAACGGTCTCCAGAGTTGACAGTCTCTCTAAGTCAATATTCCCCCAACTGCACCAGATGCGCAGGATAGAATATTTCCAAAGAAAAACCTCGTTTGAACGTGAATTTTGCACGAGCTATTGTGTGGCCAAATGCCACACAAGCTCCTGCTACCCTCCACACTAATCCTGTGTGTACACTCGAGCCCGGGTTCGGCTTATCTCTCAATGGAACGATCCAACCCACAACAGAGCAGCTTAAGAATGCAAATGCAATAATATACAATAGATATGTACATAAAGCAAAAAATAACTCCACAATAGTAAACACCCAAAAACGCAATAGACAAGCGCTAGGATTGACTCACATAGGGAACCATCGCAGTCCCCAACAGAGTCACCAGCTGTCGCAACTGCGAAAAACACCCGGCAGAAAACAGAAGAGTCGCCACCTTTCGTCATTTATCCTAAAGAGAGGGAAATGAAACAATCGGAAAAACCTAGCGAAAAAGGAAAAGACAAGGTCATCTAAACCAAGTCCTGGATTCGGGAGTCGGTTACGCAAGGGGAAGGTATTAGCACCCCTCACGTCCGTTGTACTCGACGGGATCCACGCTTCTTGTCTATTGTTGCACCCCAAAATTTTCCCAACCTTTTTTACTGGCTTTTGTTTCATTGCATTCATAACATTAGCATTTGCATATCATAGCCCATTTGCAAGGGATTGAGAGGGATGTGCTTATCAAGAGAAAGATATCAAGGTCTAATCTCAATCAAGGGGTTGTGTTCAAGCTATCAGGTGCTTATTATCCTCAAAAAGATGTCAAAGCTCACTGAAGGGGTGGATGGTTAAGAATGGTGTACCTCCTATCTTGGGGGTCTATGAAGGGCATCAAGTGATATTGAATCCATGGTCATAGGTGGTAAAACATTGAAAAAGATCATGGGATACCTTGAAAGTCATTATGGAGCTCGTCCATGTCATTATTCAAAGTGCAAGAGGCCACGGTCAAAGTTGGTGCAGCTAGGGTTTTCACATGGTCAACCCTGAGTCAACTGTGAGTCTTGAGGAGATTAAGACTCAATTCCAAGCAATTATGATCATGGAATGTTATGTTGAGACATGTCATATATCATTTCAAGATCAATTCATCAATATTTAAGAGTGTGAGAAGTTACTAAGCTAGGGTTTCTGAGCTTGATAGTGTAAAATCCCCTATTTTAGTGCCTAACTTCAAGACCACATATCTCAAGATACAAGTTTCATCTCATCTTGATATCAACATGAGACTTGTAGAGCATGTTCTTATCTTTATTTTTAGTACTAGAAGTCCTTGATTGGATTTGTAGAACTCAAGTTATGAAGCAGACAAGTTACAGGTCATCAAATGAATGTGATTTTGGTACTTAAAAGTCAACCAACTTCCATGCCATTTTTGACCTAGAAGGAGGTCTCACCTATCCTTTACCCAAGCATGAAAGTTGTTCCTTATGGTCTTAGCTTTCCAAAGAGTACTAGAAGTCCTCATTTGGATTTGTAGAGCTCAAGATATGAAGCTTGCAAGGCAAGGGTATTTTGGGAAACTTGGATTATAAGTCACTTTTGGTTATAGGTCCATTTCATCACTTTGCATACCTCAAATGCAAAGCTGTCCAACTTGAAAGTTGCTCAAAATGGGGTTATTCGCTTAATCAAACACCAAAGATCCATTGATATAGATTGGATTGAAGATTGGTTGAAGAAATTTTCATGGAAGGAGCTTTAAAGGCCATTAAAAGTCAAAAATCCAAATTAATTCATAATGCATCATTTCAAGACATATTTGTGCATATTTTGAGCACATTTTAAATTTCAAGAACAATGGCATTCATGGATTTGAAAGTTGAGCCATAAAAACACCTCATTTTACAAGTTACTTAAGCTTGAAGATACATGATCAAGATCCACCATTGATCAAAAACAAGGAGATAATCCCATCCATTCATGTTCACCACACCACCAGCAAATGAATTGAAGCAACTAGCAAGAGTTTTGGCTCTGTTTTCATGCACATGGACAAGCTTCAAAGTGAAGAAAAGTGAGTTTTGGATTGGGCCAAACCAGCCACCATTGGGCTTAAAATCCATTCCAAATTGATTATATATAAACTCTGGATTGATTCCATGAGAAGATTGATGAAGATTCATGCAAAAAATGGTTACAAGCAGTTAGAGAAGTGAAGGTGAAGGTGAAAATCGAGTTTCAAGAATCAAGCACAACCAAGGCAAATTGAAGATCAAGAAAGCTTTGGGAGGTTCCATTGAAGGTTTTTGTATCATTTGGAGCAAGAATCACCAGCAATTCACTCCTCTGCGCAAGCTCCAAAACAGGTTTCTTTCTTTCAATCATACACTCAATTCTGGACAAATTAGCATCTGATATGTATGTGGTTAGGATCCTTGGTAGGTGTAGTTTGATTTAGGATAGGTTTGGAGTTTGATTATTGCAAATTTTGGCATGACACCATTTCCTTGTAGCTATCGTTTTAGCTTAATTATAGGTTAGAAATGAATTTAGAACCTAGAATGTTGATGTACATGAGGAGACGAAGGGAATGGTATAAGAAAATCCAAGTTTGGTTGAGTTTTGGTAACTGGCACTGTGGCATCCCACCAGAGTCTTCTCCGGCCACCACTGGTTCGTTTCCCCCCTTTTCCCAATTTAAATTGCCAGACGCAATGTGGACCCTTGGATCTTGATGGCTCCTTGACTTGTTCTCCTCATCTCATGGTTGTGGTTTGAGTCAACTAGGTTTTTGACTCTTTAATTGAGGTGGCAGCATGAGAAGCGTAGGATCTGATGACTAGATGGTTAGACGGATAGGATTAAGACGTACCATAGTCTTAAGTTGACTGAAGTGCATGGGAACCTCTGAATTTCATTAAACGAATTGGACCTGGGCCCAAAGTTGATATTGGCACCCCCCTTAGAGGAGGCCCAGGCGTTTTAACGTGTTATTTTTGCTATTCAGCACGCAAATTTAATCTTTTTCATTTCTTTTTCTTATTTTTCCTATTTTATTACATGATTGTTTTAATCCATTAAAAATAGTGAAATGCATCCATAATTCCTGAATTTTTTTCCCATGATTCCTTAATGTGTTAAATGATTTTACATGTTGTTGGATTAATTTTTTAAAGCATTTTTTTAATTTAATTAGAATTTTCTTTGATTGGTCATTTCTTTAATTTTGAAAATATGGACGCTAGCTTGTAGGAATTTATTTCTTATACAATGCTTAAAATTAATCCCTAATTTTTTGTATGTTGTTTCTAGATACCCTTAGTGATCTTTAGGTATTTTTGTTCTAATTTTTAAGTTCCATTTGATTAAAGTTAGAAGTAGGTCTTTAGAACCTTTCCCATTTGCATTCTCCATGGCACATATCAAGGTTTTGCATTCTGTTCATACCCTTAGGCTTGGAATCTTGACCTGAAATTTTGACCATAGCCTCCTAACATCTTGAGGATCCCTTAGGATTTTTATTAGAATTTTTAGGATTGTTTTCCTATTTTTTTATAGGTTTTACATTCTGGTTGTTGTTAGGGTGTTCCCCATTTGAACCTCCACCTAGTTTTTCCCTTTAAGTGATCTTTAGGCAATCCTTAGTCACCCAATAATTACATGAACCCATAGTAAATAGGTTGAGACCTTTGTAGGGTAGTTTTCAAGTCTTTATGATGTCGTTAGCTCCCTTAGGATGGACTTCCTTTAGAGTTTAACTATTAGGGTTTCTTTAGAAGCTTTAGGTGATTGATTTTTCCTTCCCCATTCCTTATCCTATGATTTAGGGTTCCTTTGTGGGAGACTAGTCCTTCCAAAGGATGGACTAAAGTCATACCATGAATGGTAAAACCCTAGAGGATACAATCTTTAAGATGATTGTTTGAGTACCATGGTGGATTCCTTTGGTCTTCCTCATGCTTCCCATCATCATTCCATCTATGTCCATTGATCTGAGGATCTCTCTTGTGAGAGCCTGGTCTTCCCTTTGGGAGGTCTAATGTGTATTCCATAAAGAGGTTGAGCCTTAGAGGACTCTTGTGTTGATACACAATGAACCTAAAACCATAGTTGTTCATTAGGTTCCACCCATCATCATTCCATCTTTATCTAGTGATCTGAGGATATCTCTTGTGACAGCCTGGTCCTCCCTTTGGGGAGGTCTAATGTGCATTCCATAAAGAGGTTGAGCCTTAGAGGACTCCTGTGTTGATACACATTAACTAGATACCTTAGATTGACATCTAGGTTCTACCATTCTCATCTGTCCTACATTCTGAGGATCCCTCTTGTGAGAGCCTGGTCTTCCCTTTGGGAGGTCTAATGTGCATTCCATAAAGAGGTTGAGCCCTCGATTGACTCTTGTGTTGATACACATCCAGCATGATGTAGCCTTGGGATGATTTCCTTGTTGCTCTTCTTATTTACCTCTCTCCTGTTGGATTACTTTGCTTGATTGATTGCCTGTTTGCTGTGATTCATTAGGATAGACTTGCATGAGTAGATACTCTTGTTTAGGTGCATGATTGCATTAAAGGTTGAGGTGATCCTCCCTTTGCTTGATTGTTTCGCTGCTTTCGTACTTGCCCTTGCTTGATTACATTAAAGGTTGAGTTTGTCTCCCTTTGCTTATGTGCTTTCTCTGTGAATCTCTGTTTGCATCCCATGTTTGCATTAAAGGTTGAGCTTGTCTCCCTTGCTTGTACTGTTGCATTGCATTTGCATCCAGTTACTTTATGTTTCACCTGCTTGATAGCTGTGTTTCTTTTTCCCCTTTGCATGTTCCCTTAGGACTCTCACTTCCTTGTTCAAGGAGTGATGATAGACTTTAGGTTGAATCCTTTGCATGATAACATATAGGATCGATTCCCTTTCAAACTCAACATTAGGACCATTTTGCATGATAACATTAGGGTTCTGATTTAGTCCCCCTGTAGAGTCCTTTTCTCTTCTCATCTCAAAACAATAGTAAAACGCTTAATAAAGGCTGATTTGTATTGTACGTTATGAGACTTAAGCTACCCAGGAAATGGTTATTGGAGGGTTTCCTTTCAGTATTCATGATGTTTAGTGTGGCACCCTTTGGGTGACATGCGACGCATTCACTCCTAGGTCATTGTCTCTAGTGCGATATGAATTACAAACATTCATAAAAAATAATTCTTCTCGTAAAAGACAAAAACAAACATCAAACTTCTTTTGCCCTTTGGGGCTCCCTTTAATCCGGGAAAAACTTTTCAGATGAAAAGAGTGATGTTAAGCCTTGGTTCTACCGCAAACAGGCATTGTCCCTAACTGCTGGAACTGTAGTTTAACTTTACTCGGGTAAAAATAGTCGAGCAAACTTGTGTTCCGTTTTATCCTGAACTACATTCGTTCTGATCTCTCATACCTGTTGAGAGTACGTAGACACAAGACGCAATGTATTGGGGAGCAACATTCCCCCATCACCCATAGTTAGCCGAAATACGTTGACTCTGACTTTCCCATTGCACGAGGGAATATGTAGGCCCAGAGCAGCGACACTCTATCGAGTCCTTTTCCTTTCTTTTTCTTTTGAACCAGCCTTGATAGGTAGATAGATAAACAACTTGTCAGATAAACAAACAAGCATGGATCCCGTTGAGTACAACAGATGTGAGGGGTGATAATACCTTCCCCTTGCGTAACCGACTCCCAAACCCGAGATTTGGTTGCGATGACCGATCTTATCCCTTTTCGCTAGGTTTCTCCTGATCGTTTCCTTTCCCTCCTTTGGGATAAATAACGATAGATGGCGACTCTTCTGTCTTTGCCGACACCTTTTTTCTCCGTAGCGACATCTATCAAAGGGTGTGTTTATCTATCTAAGCTACAGGCTCACAGGACATAAAGAAAAGAGACTCGGTAGAGCATCGCCGCTCTGTGCCTACGTATTCCCTCGTGCAATGGGAAAGTCAGAGTCAACGTAGTTCGGCTAACTACGGGGGAAGGTTGCTCGCCAAGGCATCGCCGTCTTGTGCCTACGTATCCTCATCTAGTATGAGAAATTAGAGCAAACATAGTTCGAGCTGACATGAAACCATAGGTTGATTAAGCGTTTTAACCGAGTAGGGTTAAACCTTCGTTCTAACAGTTAGGGACGATGCCTGTTTGCGGTAGAACCAAAGGTTAACAACACTCTTTTCTAAAAAAGGTTTCCGATTAATCCCGAAGGAAAAAGGTTTGAAGTTTTGTTTTGTGTTTTTTTAGTGAAGTGAGTTAATTCGGTTTGTGATTCACGTTGCACTAAAGACTATGACATAGGGGCGAATGTGTCGCGTATCGCCCCCAAACGGGACGTACACTAAACATGCTAGACAAGCGAGAGGAGACCCCTCACTCATCATTCCCTGTGTAGCTTAAGGCTCGTAGCGCACAATGTTCATCGTATTTATTAGATGAGTTAGAATTGTTTTGAGGTGAGAAGAAGAAGACGCACAGAAGGTCTAAGGGAAACATGGTCCTAATGTTGTCATGCAAAGTGTACCTAAAGTTTGGATTAAAGAGGGGAAACATCTACCCTAATGTTAGCATGCTTGGATTGAACACCTAATGTCTCTCCTACTCCCATCCTAAACGGAGGGACTAGGAACCCTATGGGGATCATGGCAAAAAGCACAAGAAAGCACCAGATAAATTCAATCACAAGTAAGAGATGCAAACATGGAAAATAAACATGCAAATAGGGAGGAAAATAGTGTGGGGCAGCAGCCGCCACAAGCACGTCTCGACCTCTTGGAAGCAAGCAAAGAATGCAAATGCAAAAGAGAAATGCAAGAAGGCAAGCAAAACATGGAAATGCAAGCACAAACGAGAGTGGATGAGACAAAACGGGAGAAGTGAACTTCTACAACCATCAGCTATCAATCATTGGAGACAAGTGGGAGGAAAAGAAGTGCGGGGTAGCAGCCGCCACAACCGCATCTCGACCACTCGACTCTAACACTCAAGCGAAAGATAAACATCACGTTGAATGACATATACGAGAATATGCATTCAAGTGGAAAACAAGCACGCGTGTCGAAGAAATCTCGATTAAACAATCAAGAACAACAACAAAATGTCCAAAACATTTCACTCCTGATGCATCATATTGATCTACGATGATCCGATGTGAAACGGTACCCAAACAATCAAGAAAACAGCAAAACAGACCCACTGCCACAGTGTTAATCGGTTAACGCCAGAGGTTAACCGATTAACCACTGTTAACATTTAAAATTTTTGAATATTTGTACAAGTTAATCGGTTAACACCAGGCGTTAACTGATTAACACCTTGAAATCTTTGAAAAATTTGAATATCTGAAATGGTTAATCGGTTAACCATATGTGTTAACCGATTAACACTGTGCCAACAGCAGAAAAACAACAATAGAGCAGTATGTTCATCAAATAAGCACTTATCCGATCAACCCGATGACCGCATAATCACTTAATCACCAAATTAAACCAGCAAATCATGATAACAACAAGATGTAAACACATCTAAACAGCACCATCAACATTCATATCAATCACAATTCAACTGAATATGAAAAATCAACATGAATATGCAAATAAGCTCAAAAATGCTATGGATCTAGAATTCCAACCTTCAAAGCGGAGAATTGCTTCGGTTAATGTTGATTCAACTGTAATTGAACAGATTCAATGCTAAAAGTCCAGAATACTTCAAGATCCACACCAATTCTTGTAGTAACAATGAAGATCCTTCAAAATTAAGCCAAATTGAGCCAAATAATCACTTCCAAAATCACTTCCAAGTTCAGATCCAATTTTGCATGAAAATTGAATGAAGAAATCAATTCAATGAAGATGATGGATGGAGGTTTGAGCTCAAGAATTCATTGATTCCAAGGAAGAATCAAAGAATTCAATGGAAAAGAGCTTTGGTGAGGTTTTTGGAGTTGGAAAAATGGGAGAGAATTTGAGAGAATTGAGATGAATTCTAAAATTGAAATGAAATTATGAGGCTTCCCCCCCTTTGGTTTGGAGTGGATCACTTAAATATCACTTAGGCTTGGATCCAAAGGTAAGGTTTGGAATGTGGTTTGTGAAATTTGGTTTGAAATGAGAAATGGGAGTTTGGAGGGAAAATGAAATTAATCAAATTCTAAAATGATTCTAGATCCTTCCTGTCGCTTGCGCGAAAATAAGGTGTCGGCATGACAGAAGAGTCGCCACCTTTCGTTATTTATCCCTCAGAGCGGGAAAGGAAACGATCGGAAAAACCTAATGAAAAAGGGTAAGACAAGGTCGTCGCAACCATTGTCTGGGTTCGGGAGTCGGTTACGCAAGGGGAAGGTATTAGCACCCCTCACGTCCGTCGTACTCGACGGGATCCTCGCTTGTTGTGTTTACTTGGACGGGTTGGTTTTATTCTATCTACCTATCAAGGCTGGCTGAAAAAGAAAAGAAAAATGACTCGGCAAAGCGTCGCGCTTTATGCCTACATATTCTCATCAGAGAACGAGAAATCAGAGTCAACGTAGTTCGGCCTACGAAGGATTATGGGGGAAGGTAGCTCGCCAAGACATCGCCATCTTGTGCCTACGTACTCTCAACAGGTATGAGATATTAGAGGATACGTAGTTCGGGAAACTACGGTTTATTTCCTGTCTTTTACGAAAGAAGTGTTTTTTATTGTGTTTGCAATGTCAACCGCACTAGAGACTATGACCTGAGAGTGAATGCGTCGCATGTCACCCAAAGGGTACCATACTAAACATCCAGACGATGGAAAAGAAGCTCTCCCACAATCCTTTCTCAGATAGCTTAAGGCTCGTAACGTACGAAAGAAATAATTCATGATTACTGTATCTTAAACTGTTTTGAGATGAGAAGAGAACATGCCCAACTAGGAGGGAGACTATCAAGTCCTACTATTATCATGCCATGGATTCATCCTATGGTCAAGGTTTGAACAGGGAACTCCTAGAAGTTGTCATGCATAGGTTTCAACCTAAGATTCTATCATCAAATCCTTATCAAATGAAATGAGAGTCCTAAGGGATCATGTCAATGATACACCAAAACAGACCAAGCATCAGCTTAACAGTAAAATGCATGCAATGCAAGTGAGGGAGGAAATGTGTGTGGGGCTTCAGCCTCCACAAGCTCATCTCAACCTCAAGCCAGAATGAAATAACAGTAATCATACTGAAAGATAAACAACATGCTATCAAGCAATAAACAGTAAACTGCAATCATACAGATAAAATGAAATGAAATGCCATCAGGCAAACAAACCACATGGGCAAGGGAGCTGGGCTCTACCGAATACCCGCAAGCAAAGCCACACAGTAACAATACAAGCAGAGGGAGAAACTCAACCTCTAGTGCAATCATGCTCCTAGATTCTACCTATTCTAGATATGAACTTATTCTAATGCGTCAGACAAGTCAAACAAAACACAGCAATACAGAAAAGAAAAAGAAGAAGATCAGACTCCTCTCTCAACTCCAAGCTTCAGCTTTCCAGAATAATCCAGTCTTCAGACTTCAATCACTCTTGACAAATGACAATTGCTTTTCCAGGTTTCAACCCTACAACATGAGTTTCAACTCATCTTCTCCCTTAAGCTTCAGCTTCTTGATCAGCTCCACCTTCAGGCTTCACCTAATCTTCAGGGATCTTCAAGTATCAACTTGCTCTTGCTACTCTTCACTGAAGTCTTCATCTTCAAGCTCAGGCTCAACCTCTCTCAAGATAATCAAAACCAGAGGAAATCACTTACTGGATAAGCTGGGGGATATTGAACTGCTTATTTGACCACCAAAGGTGACCTATAAGGGTTCAACATCAAAGGAATGGTTCCCTCAAAAGTTCTACTTCCTAGGTGCATCACTTATCCCTCCAAAGGAGAGAGGTGTATACCATGGAAGGACTTTGAATCATAGGGAGGAATGGAGGTGAAAGGTACCATCCATGTTTGAGAAAGAAGTTATCTACATCTAAACTCTTCCTAATTCCTAACCCTAAAACAACAACAAAAGAAAATAAGATCAAGCTCTCAAGCTCCTCAATGCATCTTCAAGTCTTCTACTATACTCCTCAATGCTCCTTAGATCAAGGTCAAGCTCTCCAAGCCCACAAAGCAAAGCAACTAAAGCAAACATGCCCTAAAGGCAACACAAACAATCAACCAATACAAAAATCACCTAAAAATAGCATACTACTATATTAAATCCTAATATAATTTCTAAGGGATCCTACATACCTACCCTTAATACCCGTATATGCCCCATAGTCTAAATTGTCCAAAAAACCCAATATCTAAAGTTATTATGGACCTATGTTGAAGTTTTAACCTAATTCTATACAACCTAATAGCATCTAATCAAAACTATCCTATAATTCATCACAAAAATATGGAATTAATCCAGGGGGAACCTAAAACATATATCTAACTACCCTAAAAAGATTGACCTAAAAATATTAAGGGAGCTACCTAAACTAAATTCTATAAATTAAGGTATCAACATAAAAGCATAAAAGAGCAATTAAAGAAGAAAATATGCAAAAAATACTAAAATGCATGGAATGGAAAATGTTTTCATTTTATATTTTTTTAGACAAAAATATGAAAAGGGAGAAAAAACTCCCATCAAAAAATATTCATTTTTCTAATTGATATGCATTTTTAAAGTTTGAAAATAAAAATGAGAAAAAGAAAATGACATGGAATGCATGTGGTGTAACTAGCAACCAGACATAGTACAAATACGCGTATGGGCCCAAACAGGGGGTGTGGTCAGTAAGCGTACTAAGCCCAACTTTAAATCAGAAAACAAATATCAAAATCAAAAGAAAAAGAAAAGTGCACGGTGTATTAAGTAATCATTTTCAGTTAAAACACGCATGTGGGCCTTGATGGGGGTGGGTATAGCAATTTCACTAAGCCCAGGGAGAGCGTTTTAATGAAACGCCGCGTTTCATGGTTTCTAAAGTTCCCTCCACAATTCAAATCAAACGTGAGCCGTTGGATGGTGAACAAGTCAACTGGTCAGCGCTTCATCCAATGGACACGAAATCTTCTTCTTCCTTGGACAATTAGGGTTTCTGCAACACCATGAAAATACAGCTCCCATGCACCAACTTCCACCTCTTCGTTCTCCTTCGTTTCTCCACCAATTTCCAAAATATAAAACACAAAGTTGCTCAGAATTTCGCCCTGATCACGCCTATGGTCTTAGTTTCCATTGAAAGATCCTCCATACTCAAACCCGAAGGTGCAACCAACTTAAACTCAAAATGTGATCAGTTTTCAACTTCAACCAAACTCAACTTTCTTGGTATCAAAATGATCCTCATGCTACGCTAATCAAAATCAGCTATTAATTTGGCATTATCACTCACTATTTCACACGATCTTGCTCATCCAAGAATTGGCATCCATTAATGAAACTTCACCAATCACTCCTAAACTCATCATACATGATCACCTAATTGTCTCTAACAGGTCTAAACTAATAATTTACCCTAGCCATGCCTAGATTAAGAGGTGGAAGGGATTTTGCAAACCTGGCTTCTTGAAATGGTAGGTGATGAAGATCTTCAATTCAAGGCTTGAAACTCTTCAAGAACACTCCTTGGATGATGAATCTTCTTCTGTTTGCAAAAGATTTGGAGGAGAGAGCTTGTATCCTTGAATTTGAATGTGATTTGCTTTCTTGCAATTTCCAAAGGCAACCTTCAATCTTCCATGGATGGAGCTTCAAACCAGTATGAACACACTCAGAAATATCTATGGAGAAGGTTTATGGAGAAAAATGGGATGGTGTCGCTACTGCGAAAATCGGCGCCGGCTGAACAGAAGAGTCGCCACCGCGCGTTATTTATCCCACGGGAGGGAAAGGAAACGCTCAGAGTAAACCTCGCACAACACGGGAAAGGTATGGTCGTCGCAACCAAAACCTGGATTCGGGAGTCGGTTACGCAAGGGGAAGGTATTAGCACCCCTCACGTCCGTCGTACTCGACGGGATCCACGCTTGTTTTCGGGTATGGATTGTTATTCTATCTACTCTAAAGGTCAGGGGTTAAAAAGAAAAGAGAAGTGACTCGGCAAAGTATCGCACTTTATGCCTACGTATTCCCGTCTGGAACGAGAAATCAGAGCCAACGTAGTTCGCCTACCTACGGGAAAGGAGGGGAAGATTGCTCGCTAGGATATCGCATCCTATGCCTACGTACTTTCACACGGCATGAAAGATCAGAGCAAACGTAGTTCAGGCCACGTACGACACAAGCTTGTCTTGGTTGATTTTATTCCTTCTGAAAAAGGTTTTCTTGATTAGCAGTCCAAGCGGACAAAAATGACATCTTGATGAGTTCACATTCTTTTACGGAAGAAGTGTCTTTTATTGTGTTTGAAATCTTTATGTGTTTTTCTGTTTGTTTTGAGAAAGAAAGAGACAGAACTCTGACCTACGGTTGCGAAGGGAATCAAACTAAACTAATGTTATCATGCATGGGTTAAGACCTAGTGTCTATCATGCTCCTCTCTTGCATAGAGAGAAACAGAGATCCTAAGGGAATAGACGGAAACAGAAACAACATCATATATATACAGTAAAGCAGTAAAATGCATGGATGCAGCAGTACAAGCGAGGCAAGGGAGTCCCACTCAACCTCGGACCTAGAAAACAATAGGCAAAAGTGAACAGACTTCACTTTCAACCCAACGGGGTAAACAGCAAACAATACAGTCCAGAAAACCAATCAATACATCATAAATGAAATACAGCAATAAAAAACAGCCCCAGCAACCCTGGATCAACATCTGGCTCCAAGTAATCTCCCATCAGCTACAGGCTTCAACAAGCATCAATCTCCATCTTCATGGCCTTCAGGCAAGGGCTTTGATCATCAGTCCTCTATCTGCAATGGCTTTTCTTCAAGCTCAAACCTCCAGGATGAGGGATCAGTCACAAGAGTGTATTGGGTGTTAAGCAATCAGTTGACTACCAAAGGTGGTGAACAGACTGCTTCTAACACAAAAGACATTTTCTCTCAAGAGTTCTATCTCTTAGACACTATCACCAAGCCTTCCAAAGGAAGGGGGTGAGTGTCTTAGAGAGACTCTGAATCACAGAGAAGAATGGATGCAGACAAGGCAATCCATGTTTGAGAAACAAGCTTTCTAATCTAGAGCTCTGCCTAGCTCCTAAACCCTAGTCTCCTCAGCATCTGCTAGCAAGAATCTCCTTTTCAACTCTGGAAGTTAATCTTCAACATCTGGATCTCCAATGGCCTTCATCTCCTCAAGTCTTCAGCTCTCCCAAATCCCAGACAATCCCAATACCCACACAGACAAGTAATAATCCCCAGAGGGCATACCACACCAGTCAATCAAATATACAGTACATTAATAGCAGTAGGGGAAGTCCTGACTTTTTTCTAAGGGGATCTAATAACTACCCATAACCCCTATAGTCCCATAGCTAAACTATTCAAACCCTAAGTCCTAAGGGAAATGAATTGATTCTCCTAAGTCATCACCTAAAACCCTAGTTTGTTCATGTTGTTCACACATACACTAAGCACCTAAAATTAATTTCTAAAAAATGGGAATTAAATTTTATTTACAAGTTTAATGTCTACACTAAACAATCTAAAAAGAATGTACAAAAAATATTGAAGCATTTAATAGAACAAAAAATAACAAAATCATGCATGAAATGAAACTATTTAAAATGTTATTTATTTGAAAAATATGGGAAAAATATCAAATAAAAAATAAAATGCCATTTTTATTTTTTATAATTTTCTTGACTCTCTAAAGAAAATAATGCAAAAAGAATGAATTAGAAATAATGATTTTTCTATTTATTATGATTTTTTAGAAAATGCATGAAAAAATGTAAAGAAAATTAAATGAAATATAATGGAAATGAAGGGAGGGGGTGAAAATAGCAAGCAGATCATGTTCAGCGCGTTGGGCCCATTAAATTGGGGGGTGCGAATAGCTGTCTGAGCCCAAGTCCCCCCATTAAATGAAACGGCGCGTTTCATCTTTTAAAAATTCCCTCCATTCTGAAATTTGATCGTGTTCGTTGGATGAGTCCTCTAAGTCAAAGGTCAGACTTCAATCGTGTGGCTCCTGACCCTTCTTCAACCTCCAGCCATTTAGGGTTTCAGAAACCCTTCTCATGCATGATACTTCCATCTCTTCGTGCTCTCTCCACACGCCATGAAAACACACGATTCCAAAAGCAATTTTGCCCTAATTCTTTCCCTCTACACAGCTATAACCATAGTTTCCATTAAAACTCAAGCAGTCAAACAATTCGATGGAGGTAACAGTTGGGATCCAATCTTTGCACCTGTGATCAACTCAACCAAACCTTGCCAATTTTCATCCTAATGTAATCACTACGTTGCACTGATCATTCTGAGCTCATCTTCCATAATTATCATCCCCTAAACTAGGTTTTCTTGTTCATCCAAGTTTCATCACTCTGCCTCCAAACTCCCTATTACTCTCCCTAAGTTTCAAGAATTAAACTCCTATGGTTTCTAAGCAATTCTATCCTAACCACATGATCTACAACAGCCTGAATAATGAGATTCGAAAGATTATGCATACCTTGCAAGTGATGATGGCAATGGTGGTTAGACTCCAATTCAAGCCTTGATACTTGCTGAAAGTGATCTCCAATGAGTGTATGTGCTTCTGTTTGCAGTGATTCTTGCTCAATCCTTGTGAATTACTCTATTCCATTCTTCATGCAAATTGGAGTTCCAACTTGAATCTCTTTAAACAGCCACGAATTCTATCCAAGTTCTTGTGCCAATTACTCCATGATGATGGTGGATGATGATGATAACAGAAATTGGAATGATGGAGGAAGTTTTAATGGAGTTTGGATGAAGATGCAACTTGGAATGAAGAATAGGAATGGTACAATTCTTGATCAATTTAGCCACTTCTTGATGTGAATCATGGTGTTTGAATGATGATGATGAAGATCCAATCAACAAAAATGAGAATTGAGGAAGATTGTGAGAGTTTGTGAAGTTTATGCCAAAAATGAAAAATGAATGAAAATTGAGGTTTTGAACAAAATGAGATCACCAACCCTTGCATGAACCAACTTGTATGAATATATAGATGAGGTTAGAACCTCCTAGAAACTTGGAGAAGTTTCCCTTGCACCTTTCCCTTTCAATTTGGTTTATGTAACTTTCAATTCAAGCAACCATGGATAACTCTTAAATCTTGAACCAAACTCAAAATTCTACTTTAGCCAATGTCTTTAAAATGCCCTTTCCATTCAAAATGACCTATAATTTTGCTTCATTTGGCCAAGATATGAAAAATCCCATTTTTAAGGCCATTTTTCTTCATTAAATTCAACAATTTTGAAACCTTGTGCTATGAACATTTTCAATCTCCCATGGTCACTTTTCTAGACTCAAAATGTCATTTGGAGCAAGTTTGATGTTGTAAGTTTTTCCATTTGAGGCCTCCTTGTATGAGTTTTGGACATAGGTTAAAATGACCTGTAATTCACAAATGACCAAAATACCCTTTGCTTGCCAAGACCATAAGTAGAGTTCCCCAAATCATATGAAGGCATACCATACCATTCTAGAAATCTAAGACAATAAGGAACAACTCTTATGTTGACCAGAAGTTCATTTGAAATCTCCTTGAGGGGTAAAAATTGCTTGGAAGTCAAGTCACTTTCACAGGCAAAATTTCAGATACCTCAGATGACCTGTAACTTGCAATAACCATAACTTGAGTTCTATAAATCTCCTTGATGTCTTCCACCACTCAAATTAAAGGTCTTGAGATCCTATACAAGTTCCATATTGGCCAAGGATCCATTTGAAGCTTGCATTTTGACTTATCTTGCTTGGAAATTTGACCTAAACTAGGGAATTTTACCTAGAAACCCTAATTTAGAACCTCCTCTTCTCCTTGATTTCTCTTGAATTCCTCTTGGCATAACAACATATCCCTATTCTTCATGTCAAATGATAAACCCCACATCTCTCCAATAGCCCTGAATGCCCCTTCAATCAGTCAATTGACCTAGAGTTGACCCAGGGTTGACCCAGATGAAACCCTAGTTGACTGTTTTCAACTGCAATTCTTGTGATTACCTCAACAACTTTTTTTCTTCTCCAAATGACTTTCTAAGTCCTCCAAGATGTCTAGATACTCCCCATGCTCTCAATTCACAACTCATAATTCCCTTGTTGATCCTCAGACACCCTCAGTTAGGAGATATACTCAATGCTTGATCCACTGAACTCCCTGCTTTCAAATTCTTTTCTGATGACTTGAATGAGATTGAATTAGGATAATAACCTCTGGATAGGCCTCTAGAGATGAGAATAATGATTGGCCCCTGCTGGATGACTTGCTATGCTTATGCTATGCAGATGGTTAGGCTATGTACATGACTCTATATGCAAATGCTAATGATATTGAAACATAAACCAAGTGAATAAAGTTGAGCAAATTTTAGGGTGCAACAACTGCCCCTATTCAAGCGACTTGGACCCGATTGGGTGAAGAGCCCGGAGCCTTCAGACATTCGCGGTACGAGACGGTTGAATACCAATGAAACCAGAAATTTGCCAACCGCAGAAATAAACTGCGCCACTGCTTGGGGAACGACATTCATCAGTTGAATTTGACCGTTACGACAACCCACTGATCTCGTAGCGACCGTGCCGGGGATTCTTTTCATCATCCTGAAAAAGATTGAATCATCGGAAACTTCGTCCATGTTAGGACTCCAACTGTTGTCAATTCGAAAAACTTCAACCACTTCGCTGGGGATGGCTCGTCTGCCTTCTCATCAGAAATAAATCGTCCATGTTAGGAATAAACTCTTTCACGTTAGGAATAACATCTTCTTCGCCAAACTCTTCCACGTAAGGAATATGCCTTCTTTTGAATCTGTCCGCGTCAGGACTGAACTTCTTCCACGTCAGGAACACTTTCTTTCCACGTCAGGAATACAACTTCTTTTTTCCACGTAAGGAATACTATCTTTCCACGTAAGGAAGCACATCTCGATTTGTTCACGTAAGGACCCCAATCTTTCCCCGCGAGGAATATAGTCTCGATCTGAATCTGTCCACGTCAGGACTGCGACTTGATATGTCCGCGTAAGGACCCCATCTTTCCACGTAAGGAATCACATCTTGGTATGTCCGCGTAAGGACTCAATTTTTCCACGTAAGGAATAAACTCGTCTTTCCACATAAGGAAACCATTTCTCTTCCACGTAAGGAACGCTCTTGATATGTCCACGTAAGGACTCTAATCTTTCCACGTAAGGAATCATCATCTCCGAACTTTCCACTTAAGGAATCTTCATCTTTCCCCGTTAGGAACCACATCTGCTCCACGTAAGGAATCAGCTTTTTCTTTCCACGTAAGGAATCATATTTTGATATGTCCGCGTAAGGACCCATCACTTTCCACGTAAGGAATACAATCTCTTTTCTGAATCTGTCCACGTCAGGACTGCACTTGCTTTTCCACGTAAGGAACTGAAGCTTCTCTTTCCTCGTAAGGAATAAGCTTGTCCACGTCAGGACTCACATTTCGTCTTGATTTGTCCGCGTCAGGACTCCGCTGAGGAAATAAAACTTGTCCACGTTAGGACCCATGCACCTTTGACCCACTGGGGAAGTGAGACTTGTCCACGTCAGGACTCACACTTTGCCCACAACACAAAGAAGGATAATCTTGTCCACGTAAGGACTCTCACATCTTGTCATCTTAAAGAACTATAAACGTCCATGTCGGGACGCTCCTTTCACCATTACGAATAAAGCTATCTGCAGGAAATAAATTGTCCACGTCAGGACACCAACACGAAGGGTGATCAATCTTGTCCTCGTCAGGACTCCACACTCAATCAATACCGAGAACTCGCACCTGTCCACATTAGGACTAACACGCATCGACAACTCGAGGAAATGTCCACGTTAGGACTCCACATTCCAACAATCTTCTCTAGCACACAGAAAACCCGTCAATAAAATTGTCCACGTTAGGACTCATCCTTCCATTGGTCCGCAAATTTATTATCACTGACGTTACAGCAACTTTGAGGCTGGCTCTACTGGGGATATTTGAAAATCATACTTCCGGACGCCTGTTCTGATAACCGGCGGTAGCCTCTGAAATTCTGATTCATGAATCCTTTGATAATCAATAGCTCTGCTTGGGGACAGGGAGAAACTTATCCTGCTGACTCTGGCGGGGAAAACACAAGAAATTCATAAATAACTCTGCTCGGAGACAAAGAGAACTTCATCTTGACAACTCTGTGGGGAGTAGTGCCAAAGCTGACCCTTCATGAGATATCTCACGTCGCGGTCCTGAATGCTTATTGATTCACCTGAGCAAGGGCTCTCTCTACCTGCAAGAGAAACAATACTTGGAGCAAACGGTTAGCCAACCTAGATTATGTTTCAAAATGCATATGTTTGACGGCGATGCAATGCTCCATTTGACATGGAAATGCTACACTTTTATTTGGTGGATGCAAGTACGACTCTATATGTCAATGCAACTGCAGACTCGAACTGCTGGGTACAGAAACTGCTTCAGCAAAATAAATGCTGAAGGTAATGCCAACTCCGCTGGGGATAGCCAGGTGCTACAGAATTATCCCAGCAAAATAAATGCTGTAAGAGTGAAGTCGACTCAGCTGGGAAATTAGGAACTTAAGCCAAGAACCTCGTTGAAGTAGCATCCTGCTGGGGGAACATAACTCTGCTGGGAAACAACAGATGCGCCTAGTATGATTGAACTTCTGCGGGAAAGTGAACGGGTATCATACGGTATTCTGACAAAATAAATGCCATGACCCACACCAACTCTGCCGGGGAGAGCCTTAATCTTTGAGTTCCACTAGGAGGAATACTTGCTGAGAAGAGAATTCCGCTGAGGATGGGATGATTCTCTTGGGGAAAATCAGCTGACTCCGCTGGGGGAGAGTAAATGACCCGGCGGGGAAAGGTAAGCTGCCTGAATACAGCTCACAAATGTTAATCTTTTGCGGCTAAACCACTCTGCTTGAGATACACCGTCTGAATACAGCCTACAATCTCGGAACCGCCAATTCTGCTGAGGATAAACGACTTGGCTGGAGCATGTCCTCTTGGATAAGCTACGGCTAACTGGGGGATTCGATCCTTCTTCAGTAAGGACATGCATGACCTACGTGGGGGTCGAGTCTTTTATTACTGCAGTCTCTTGATCATCTTCCTCGTACGGCTATGAAACCTGCGACAACACAAACAAAACAAGACAAGCCTATGCAACCACACCGATTCAGGTTAGCGACGTTATTTTCAGTTAATTCGAAGCTTTAGCAACTGTTGGCAAGAGCCAGTGACGTTATGCACATGCTAGTTTCATCAAACTTAGGCGTTAATCATGCACAAAACAGTAAAGAACAGTGTCAAGTACTGAATAACGTATTTTATTGATTGGGCCCCTGAATGGGCGGAAGTTTTGTACATGGGATGTAACTCCTGAAATGAGGAAGCTACGCAAAGCAAATACACAAGTATGCACGAGAAGCATAAATATTTTGACAAATCACATTTTGTACACATGTCGGCAACGGGATGCAGACGAACACCACGAACTGATCCTCCTATGACTCATCCGACTCTAATGCTTTCCCGGCATTCATACCTCCGAAATGGTTGTATCTGATAATCGACCCCTCAGGTATTCACTAATGCTCGCTGCAATATCAAATTCGGACCGCAGTCATTTGCTTTTCAAATCCCTAACTTTTGCGTGAACCGCCCTTTACGGGTTTTCAGTTCACCGGGATACCCCTTTTTGCCGAAGCCTCCCAGTGTAGGTTTTCAACTTCGCGGGTGTACATTTTTTCAATTTTATCCCTAACTTTTGCCCGAACCTTTCATTCTGTTTTTGGTTCGCCAGGATGCCCCATTTTTGCCTGGACTCTCTTTTTTTCTGTCCAGCGGGTCTATTTTAAGCAAAGTATTTTTTAACTGCGTCCGAATTCACAGGCGACGTAAAGTCTTCTCCGTCCATGGTGGACAACAACAACGCTCCTCCGGAGAAGACTTTCCTGACAACGTATGGCCCTTCGTAGTTGGGGGTCCACTTGCCCCTGTGATCTGCTTGCGGCGGGAGAATCCTTTTCAGCACAAGGTCGCCCGTCTGAAAGCTTCACGGATGTATCTTCTTATCATACGCTTTCTTCATTCGGCTCTGGTATAAACAACCGTATGCTAGAGAAGCTAGCCTCTTTTCATCCATCAAACTCAGTTGGTTCAACCTGTCTTTCACCCATTCTGCCTCGTCCAGCTAAACGTCTCGCAATACCCTCAGAGAAGGGATCTCAACTTCCAATGGTAATACCGCTTCCATGCCATACACTAATGAGAACGGGGTTGCCCCGGTTGATGTGCGTACCGTCGTACGATAACCGTGCAGAGCAAAAGGTAGCATTTCGTGCCAATCCTTGTAGGTCACCACCATCTTCTGGACGATTTTCTTGATATTCTTATTGGCCGCTTCGACAACGCCATTCATCTTGGGTCGGTAAGGGGAGGAGTTGTGATGTTCCATCTTGAAATTCTGACAGAGCTCCTTCATCATTTTGTTGTTCAGGTTTGAACCGTTGTCTGTGATTATCCGCTCGGGGATCCCATATCGGCAAATGATATCTCTCTTGATGAACCTGGCCACCACCTGCTTAGTTACATTTGCGTAAGACGCCGCTTCTACCCACTTGGTGAAATAATCGATTGCTACTAGAATGAACCGGTGCCCATTAGAAGTTGTCGGCTCGATCTTTCCAATCATATCGATTCCCCACATCGAGAATGGCCATGGCGATGACATCACATTTAGAGGGCTCGGAGGCACATGGATCTTATCAGCATAGATTTGGCACTTGTGGCACTTCCTTGCAAACTTGAAACAATCAGTTTCCATAGTCAGCCAAAAATAACCTGCCCGCAGCAGCTTCCTCGTCATAGCATGCCCACCAGCATGCGTACCAAAGGTACCCTCATGTATTTCCTCCATGAGCAGCTTTGCCTCTCTTTCATCCATGCAACGTAACAGCACCAAGTCGTGGTTTCTTCTGTATAAGACGCCATCCGGATTCAAATAGAAATTACCCGCTAACCTCCTGAGAGTCTTCTGATCTTGACTGGATGCCCCAGCCGGATACTCTTTATTCTTCAGGAAATTAAGGATGTCAAAATACCACGGTTTGTCGTCGGACGCTTCATCAATAGCAAATACATAAGATGGTCTGTCAAGCCGAGAGATAATGATTCGGGGAGCCTCGTTCCAGAAGTTGACTTTGTACATGGAAGACAAAGTGGCCAGGGCGTCAGCCATTTGATTCTCTGCCCGCGGTACGTGATGCAATTCAACTTTGTCGAAGAAAGGCAACAATCTTCTTGCATAATTCATGTAATGTACCAAGTTGGGTTGACGTGTCTCCCATTCCCCTTTGATCTGATTCACCACCAGAGCTGAGTCTCCGTATACGTCTAAATTCTTGATTCGCAAATCAATGGCTTCTTCAAGCCCCATTATACAAGCTTCGTATTCGGCCTCATTATTGGTAACGGCAAAGGTCAATCGGGCAGTAAACGGGATGTGCGACCCGTGTGGCGTAGTGATGATTGCCCCTATTCCGCTACCGTAAGCATTCACAGCTCCGTCAAATATCATCTTCCATTTGGAACCCACCTCTGGTCCCTCGTCTGGCAACGGCTCTTCACAATCTTTCATCTTAAGGTACATGATATCCTCGTCAGGAAAATCAAACCTCATCGATTGATACTCTTCAATAGGCTGCTCCGCCAGATACTCAGACAGCACACTCCCCTTTATAGCCTTTTGCGAGACGTATTGGATGTCATATTCAGTCAAGACCATCTGCCAACGGGCAATTCTTCCTGACAACGCCTGCTTTTCAAATACATATTTGATAGGATCCATCTTCGAGATGAGCATGGTTGTATGATTCAGCATGTACTGCCTCAAACGCTTGGCGGCCCAAGCTAGCGCGCAACAAGTTTTCTCCAGCATTGAGTATCGAGATTCACAATCTGTAAATTTCTTACTCAAGTAGTAGATTGCATGCTCTTTTCTTCCTGTCTCGCCGTGCTGACCGAGAACACAACCCATGCTTCCCTCAAGAACCGTCAAATACATGATCAAGGGTCTACCTGCCACTGGGGGTATCAAAATAGGAGGCTCCTGTAAATACTGCTTTATTTTATCGAACGCCTTTTGACAATTTTCGTTCCATGTTACAGCTTGATCTTTCTTTAGCAACTTGAATAATGGTTCACACGTGGCCGTTAGGTGAGATATGAACCGAGCGATGTAGTTCAACCTCCCTAAAAACCCGCGCACCTCTTTCTCTGTTTTAGGCGTCGGCATTTCTTGGATCGCTTTTATTTTAGCAGGATCGACCTCTATTCCTCTTTCGCTTACGATAAACCCCAGCAGTTTACCCGATCTCACCCCGAAGGTGCATTTATTAGGGTTCAGCCTCAGCCTGAACTTCCTAAGTCTTTTAAATAACTTCAGCAGATTCACCAGATGCTCTTCCTCCGTCTGGGATTTGGCAATCATATCGTCAACATAAACTTCGATCTCTTTATGCATCATGTCATGGAAAAGAGTCGTCATCGCACGCTGATATGTTGCCCCAGCATTCTTCAAACCAAAGGGCATCACTTTGTAGCAAAATGTTCCCCAAGGCGTTATGAAAGTAGTCTTCTCCATATCCTCTGGCGCCATTTTAATTTGATTATAGCCTGAAAAGCCATCCATGAAGGAGAATACGGAGTATTGAGCAGTATTATCAACTAGCACGTCAATATGAGGAAGTGGAAAATCGTCTTTTGGGCTTGCTTTATTCAAATCTCTATAATCCACGCACATTCGAACCTTGCCATCTTTCTTTGGCACTGGTACGATGTTAGCAACCCATGATGGATACTTTGTCACAGCCAGGAACCCAGCGTCCCACTGTTTTTGAACTTACTCTTTGATCTTCACTGCCATATCTGGTCGAGTTCTGCGAAGCTTTTGTTTGACTGGCGGGAAATCTTCTTTCAGTGGCAGGCGATGCACAACCATATCTGTATCGAGCCCTGGCATATCTTCATACGACCAAGCGAATACATCACTATACTCTCGAAGCATTTCAACCAATCTTCGCTTGATATCACTCTGCAGCGCGGCTCCGATACGAATATTCTTCTCAACCCCTTCCGACCCCAAGTTGATAATTTCGATGACCTCGTCGTGAGGCAGAATGGCTCTTTCCTCTTGCTTCACCAACCAAGACAGTTCTTCGGGAACGTCACTATCTTCGACAACCTCTTCTTCGGCCTGAAATACCGGGTGTTCAAAGTCGGGACGAGTCATAGGTGGTTCAAGGATGTCATCTGAAAATGTTATCCTGCAAAAGGGAATGGTTAAGTGCTTCAAAATGCGTATAAAGCGAATAACCACGTTGCCATTTTATTGAAAAATATAAAACAAGAAAGACAGGGATTACAATATTTGCACATGAAAAAAAACGCCATTTATTTAATGATTAACACACAATGTTCATAACAACACAACCCTAAGCAAATCTCGATGCCCCGGGCAAGACATCAGATTATTCAACAATTAATAAAGCAAAGCATTACTGTTTAAGAGTCACAGGAACAAGCTCCTGAATAGACCAGTTGCATAGTCCTTGTCCTGGCGTGCTTGGCTGAATCCAGGCATCCATATCACAGTCGCTGTCTCCTTCGTCAGACTCCGAAGCAGCATTGACAGTCTCATGACACACTCCACTGGCAGAGATGGTGATTGGCCCTCTGAAACGGGGTGCCCCCACGGCAGGAGTTGACGACGACGGTTGGTATCCCAGCCCGAACCGATCCATCTTCACAGGAATGTCCAGCACTTTGCCCCAACCCTTTGCTTCTCCTGCTTCTACTAGAGCTTGAGCTTCTTTATACGATGAGACGGCTATCTCTGGCACTTTGCTCGGCCCGGGACCTTTGTCCTTGATGCGCAAACCTTCAAATGCCCGGCACGGTGTTTCATGGATTTCTCCGTCGACTTCCACATATTTAAATGACGACAGATGGCTGACCAGGATGTCCTCTTCTCCGCATACGGTGACTATGCTGTCTCCGACCATATATTTCAACTTCTGATGTAGGGTAGACGTGACTGCCCCCGCCCCATGAATCCAGGGTCTTCCAAGCAAGCAGCTGTACGCAGGCTGTATATCCATAATATAAAACTCAGTTGCAAACACCTCCGGCCCCACCTGTAGAGGCAATGTGATCGATCCAAAGACTGTTCTCCGCGTGTCGTCAAACGCTCTGACTACCAAGTCGCTGGGCGTACACAAGATTCCTCTAACATCCAGCTTCATCATCGCCTTCTTGGGCAGCACATTCAAAGATGACCCAGTGTCGACCAATACGTGCGACATTACTGATCCTCTACACTCAATAGATACGTGCAGCGCCATATTATGATCTCTCCCTTTCGGAGTCAAATCGAAGTCGATAAAGCCCAAGCTGTGGCCTGCATTCACATGTGCCAACACTCCTTCCAGTTGATTCACGGAGACGTCTTGGGGTACAAAAGAAGTATCCAGGACTTTCAGCAAAGCATTTATGTGAGCTTCCGAACACAACAGCAATGACAGGATAGATATTTTGGACGGCGTCTGCTGCAGATGCTCCACAATCTTATAATCACTTTTTCGAATCAAGCGCATGAACTCTTCTACATCTTTCGATGCCGCTTCTTTTTCGCTTGCTTGCGCCGGAACGTTCTCAACCACTTTCCCTTTTCCTTTTGCTAGTCTTTCGGCCTCCACTTCAGGGGATATAAAGATCCTACCACTCCTTGTCATACCTCCTGAACCAACAACATTATCCACAGTCTCGGCTGGCTGCTTATTAACATCAATCTTTATCCCGTCACAATACACCTCCAACCCATATGACCATGGGACTGCTTTCGTGGTCTCGTACGGGATCGGCCCGGCCTTAGTTATGGTGATCGGTGGTCGCTGAGCTGGTGCGGCAATAGTGATTGTCTTTCGGGGAATCGTTACAGTGGCCACATCACTCCGATTATCTGTTACTGCCCCTGTAGGCTCTTCGGTTGCTGCTCGGTCAAACTGCAATATGCCTTCATCAATTAAAGCCTGAATGCCTTTCTTCAAATTATCACACCCCCCAGCTAGGGTCCAACATTCTAAGCAATATTCGTTACATCCTGGATAAACACCCCCTTGCAACAGTCGGCTCTTTATCTCGCTCAGCGGCGTTTTTAACTCTTCGACATTCATAATCAGATTCAACCCTTCCTCAGTCAGAATGGCGTTTGCCCCGTGATTAGGCATGGGCTTCTGCACTATATTCGGACCTGCCGTTCCGAAATTGATAGTCTTATTGTCCAAAAGATCCTGCACAACATGCTTAAAAGCATGGCAACCTTCTATATCGTGGCCCGGGGCCCCAGAATGAAACTCACAGTGCCTACTTGCATCGTAACCAAACGGGGGAGCTCCCGTTATCGGTGCCAGAGTTCTTTTCTCTACCAGGTTCAATCCCAACAATGTCTGCAACAAATCAGCATATGTCGTGGGAGGCTTCTCGAACACTCTTCTCGGTTTGCCACCCTGGAATCTTCGCTGAGCCTGCTGTGCCCCCTGCTGAGGCTGCTGCTACTGCATTGGCTGTTGCTGAGACGGTTGTTGTTGTTGCAGCGGTTGTTGTTGATACGGGATAGCAACACTCGCCACCTGCTGCGGCTGATGATATTGGTTTCGTCCCCTGCCTCGTCCTCGGCCTCGGCCTCCAAACACTGCGCTTGCCTCGCCCTGACGGCGCCCGCCAAAAGCCTTCCTATTACTGCCAGATGCAGTCGATTCTTCAACCTGGAATTTTCCTTGCTTAATGTTACGCTCAATCTTTTCTCCCATCAGAATTAGGTCTGAAAAACTGGCCAGAGACGTGTGAAACAACATGTCATGAAACAAGCCTGTGAATGTGCCAATGAACATGTCATTCATTTCCTTATCTTCCACAGGAGGACGGACCCTGGCAGCCATATCGCGCCACCTTTGCGCGTACTCTTTAAAGCTCTCTCCCTTCTTCTGAGACAGCCCCGCCAATTGGACCCGATTGGGCGCCAAATCGCTATTATACTTGTAGTGAGCTACGAATGCCTCTGCTAATTGCTTCCATGTCTTGATATTGGTTGGCTCCAACCCCATATACCATTCTAGGGAGGGGCCTGACAAACTATCTTGAAAGAAATGCATTAGCATTCTTTCATCAGTTGAGTATGCAGACATCTTTCTGTAATAAGCTCGTACATGCACTTTCGGACACGTGTCCCCTTTATACTTATCAAACGCAGGGGCTTTGAATTTGATTGACACCCTCAAGCCAGGTACCAAACCCATTGTTGCCATGTCCAAACCCACATCACTTTGGTTCAGGACTCCCCTCATCTGCTCTTCCAGCATTCTGATCTTCTGGGAGTCATCCATCGGCCCTTCGAAACCTCCTCCGGAGAAAGCGTCCTCCTGCTGATCTTCCTGCCACATACCATTTCCGGCCCCATACCCATCATATCCATTATTACGTCCAACTCTGATCTGATTCATCCCCGGACCTCGTCCTCTGTTACCGTACCCCTGAACACCTCCAGCAGGCCCAAAAGCCATAAACCCTGTGCCGTTTCCATTTCCGAAACCTCCGTAACCCTGATTGGCCGCACCATAACCATCTTGCCCAAAGCCTTGAGCATTAAAGCCATATTTCCCAGCATTATCGAATCCCTGATCATTGAACCCGAATCCAGCATTGACAAAGCCGTTGCCTCCCATATTATCTCCCAAATTGACGTCACCCAGCCCAACGTTATGGACAGCAGTCTCATTCCCGACTCCGACGTTACCATTCACAGCAGCGGTAGTGTTGTTGATATTAGCAGCAGGTATATTGACTACAGGTGGAGCCACTGGCGTGGGAGTGCCGTCTCCATGAACAGTATCGAACCGTACGGACTGATGATCCTCATTACCGTGACCAGCATTTCGGGCCAACAGAGGCTGGACCATGGCCTGCAAATTTTCCTGACCCTTTGCAATAGCTTCCATGGTCTGCATGAAGAGAGCGAGCTTCTCGCGCACATCTTGCATCTCGTTCTGCATTTGGTCCATGATTCTTCGACAGTTGGTGCGGGTAGAGTAGCGGTGCGGGTGTTGATCTGCAATCCTGGAAAGTACCTGGTACAGAGCAAGAAATAAGACACTATTCAAAGATTACCTATAATGCAATATGAATATGAATGCAATGCAATGTGTCTGTGCATTAGGGAAGTTCATTCCCCCAGTTCTAGCGTGAAGGTGTTGGCGCAGTGACAGTGCTTATCAATATAAAGATCGGAGCTGAATCACAGAAAGCCTCATATATTGCTGAGAAAACCAGAATACAATGTCGCTGAGAGTACAACAAGAAGGCATGACCTCAACCAACAATCCTGGTGATGGTCAGCACTATGCAAATAAAGCATACAAGTTACTACAAGAAATGATCAAATCCTCCCAAAAGTCTGGTACTCTTCTATCAACTTCTTGGTCTCTGGATTACTTGGTCGATCAAGCAGCCCTTCAACAAGTTGGTTTCTCTTCTTAAGAACACGTCGCACGTCTTCAGCAGTTTCTTCCCATGTCGCTTCTCCGAAACAATCTTCTAGTTTTCGCTTTTGAGACACAGCTTCATCTCTGCATTTGATTGCCTTGTTCAGTGCATTCTGGACACTATACCGGGTCATCACTTCTTCCTCACACTTCTTGATGCTAGACTTCAACTTCTCTTCGAGGTCGGAAATTTGCTGTTTCAACTTATCTTCCCTCTTCTTATTGTTGGTGAGTGTAGCATTCCAAGTCTTATTGCAAGAAGAGATCTCTCGGTGTGCGGCGTCGAGCGCCTTCTTTTTGGATTCCAGCATGTCATGGGAGCTTCTGAACTCTTGCCCCAGACGTTCGCGCTTTTTCTTCTCCTCAGTTAACTCAGCCCCTAACCTGTTTAACAGCTCGATCTGTTGTTGGAAAGCATATACGGCCTTGTTTTTCTCACTGCGTACCTGAGCTAGCTCCTGCTCTAACCCTTCATTGATCTTCATCAAGGCTTCCTTCTCTCTCACAACTTGCTCGTAGGCTTCCCTAGAAACAGTAGTTGGCTCTTCTGTCGGAATAGGAACAAGGACGGGCGCAGCTGGAAATGGCATTAATAACTGACTTGCTCTTTCCTGGATCCAAACCCTGTAAGGTGCATAGGCCTGGCAATCGTTCTTACCTAACAGTGGCTTCCCCTTGCGGTTAATACGTGTCCAGGCATGCTGCAACTCAGCTAGCAATTCTCCCTTCAAATCACCTGTGAAGTACAGAGATTCCTGTACTTCTTCCTCCTGAGGTGGATTCTTCAGTGCATATCCGAACTGGCGAATGAAAAGAGAAGGGTTGTAATTGATGCACCCTTTTCTTCCTATCAACGGCACATTAGGGTACCCAGAACAACTGAAGATGAGCTCAGATCCCAACAGGTCTCGATCAAACCACTCCATATCTTCCGACGATAGCCTCATCAGGCGCTCTGGCCAACCAACTGGAACTGTAGTCTCTGCAACAGATCTTCTCTTAGGAAGGTGACTTTCAAACCACATACTCAGCAATGGTACACAAAGATGAACATTCTTTCCTGTCCCTTTCTCATTCTTGTAATGCAGTGAGTGATAGAGATCTCCGAGTAAGGTAGGTACAGGATTACCAGCGGCAAACAAGTAGAAAGCATCGAAGTCCACGAAATCCGGTATATTGGGAAACAAAACTATGCCATAAATGTACAAAGCCAACACAGCATTGAAAGCAACCCAGCACCCGCTCTTGGCATACTCCTGGGCTTTACCAACTAAGAACTGGAGTGAGAAGCCTGGAACTCCGCGGGAAACAGTAGTCAATAGTTCAGAAGCATCAATATGCAAAGCTTTTGCCAAGTCCTCCGGCTTGGGCTTGGCGCCAGAATGGATGAATGGAACCTGGTTCTGCACGGGCAGCTCAACATACTCAGCGTATTCCTCTAGGGTTGGTCCCATAATAAAGTCAGAGAACGTAAAGCACCTCAAAGCAGGGTCGTAGAATTGCATCAAAGCATACAACCCATCCAACTCTACCTCTGTAGGTTTGCACACCAATCTCAGTAGTCTACCATAGCTCATCCGGAAGCTCCTACGAACACCCTCATCAGCAATAGAGATCAACCCCAGTAAAGGAACAATATCAGGAGTAGGCAATTTGTAAGCAACTGTTCTCCTTAGGCTAGTCATGATCAGATACTCAGAAGTCTGGGCACTAGAACTAGGGAAATGCAAATGCACCTGCAGCACAGACACACGTTAGTGAAATGCAAATGGTAATGGATATGCAGTAATGCAATGCAAGTAACATGCAACAGGGACCAAAGCTGTAGCTGAATGGTCTGAACCCAATCCAGAAAGTCCCAGACCCTCCAGAAGTCATCCAAACCTGGTCTCGGATAGACCTCAAACAAAGCTCCAATACTGGTCTCTGATAGACCCCATAATCATAACCTGAATGGTCTCTGGCAGACCTCAGATCATATCTCCCACTGGTCTCTGACAGACCTCAGAGCACATCAACTGGTCTCTGACAGACCTTAGAACACATCTTCACCTGGTCTCTGACAGACCTTAGAACCCTCCATAAATATCCAGGATCCTGATCAAGAAACAAACCGGTGGTCTGAAGGTCTAGTTACCTGCATATCCCTGAATCCCCTCACAGGTGGGTGGCCCTATAACTGGCACAAGGTACGGCATCCTATGCGGTCGTCGGCGTCACAGACTTTCAGGGTTGATGATACGATTCCCAGAAGGAGTGGCATCATCAATCCCTGAAGAGGCCTCACTTAGCCAACTTCCAAATGATCGGTCCCCAGAGTCGACAATCCAACTAACCAGCAACCCACGCCAACCAAAGGAAGGGGCAGGAGGCCAACCAGAGGAACCTCGTCTGAGTGTAGATTTCATGGGACACCAAAGCAAGCAAAGCAAGCGGGCGCCCACTAATTTCTACTCTAATTCTAGGTGCACTCAAGCCCAGGTCCGGCTTATCTCTCAATATCAGAACACCCGTCACACCCCAACATACAACAATATATAAATCTGCAAATACAGGGTTAGAAATATAAAATAACTCCATACAAAATCCTCGACGGGAAAACAAGCGTTAGGATTGACTCTCTTAAGGGACGTTGGATCCCAAATGCATAAGAACTATCGCAGTCCTTAGCAGCCAGGGGACGTTGGGTCCCCAGCAGAGTCGCCAGCTGTCGCTACTGCGAAAATCGGCGCCGGCTGAACAGAAGAGTCGCCACCGCGTGTTATTTATCCCACGGGAGGGAAAGGAAACGCTCAGAGTAAACCTCGCACAACACGGGAAAGGTATGGTCGTCGCAACCAAAACCTGGATTCGGGAGTCGGTTACGCAAGGGGAAGGTATTAGCACCCCTCACGTCCGTCGTACTCGACGGGATCCACGCTTGTTTTCGGGTATGGATTGTTATTCTATCTACTCTAAAGGCCAGGGGTTAAAAAGAAAAGAGAAGTGACTCGGCAAAGTATCGCACTTTATGCCTACGTATTCCCGTCTGGAACGAGAAATCAGAGTCAACGTAGTTCGCCTACCTACGGGAAAGGAGGGGAAGATTGCTCGCTAGGATATCGCATCCTATGCCTACGTACTTTCACACGGCATGAAAGATCAGAGCAAACGTAGTTCAGGCCACGTACGACACAAGCTTGTCTTGGCTGATTTTATTCCTTCTGAAAAAGGTTTTCTTGATTAGCAGTCCAAGCGGACAAAAATGACGTCTTGATGAGTTCACATTCTTTTACGGAAGAAGTGTCTTTTATTGTGTTTGAAATCTTTATGTGTTTTTCTGTTTGTTTTGAGAAAGAAAGAGACAGAACTCTGACCTACGGTTGCGAAGGGAATCAAACTAAACTAATGTTATCATGCATGGGTTAAGACCTAGTGTCTATCATGCTCCTCTCTTGCACAGAGAGAAACAGAGATCCTAAGGGAATAGACGGAAACAGAAACAACATCATATATATACAGTAAAGCAGTAAAATGCATGGATGCAGCAGTACAAGCGAGGCAAGGGAGTCCCACTCAACCTCGGACCTAGAAAACAATAGGCAAAAGTGAACAGACTTCACTTTCAACCCAACAGGGTAAACAGCAAACAATACAGTCCAGAAAACCAATCAATACATCAGAAATGAAATACAGCAATAAAAAACAGCCCCAGCAACCCTGGATCAACATCTGGCTCCAAGTAATCTCCCATCAGCTACAGGCTTCAACAAGCATCAATCTCCATCTTCATGGCCTTCAGGCAAGGGCTTTGATCATCAGTCCTCTATCTGCAATGGCTTTTCTTCAAGCTCAAACCTCCAGGATGAGGGATCAGTCACAAGAGTGTATTGGGTGTTAAGCAATCAGTTGACTACCAAAGGTGGTGAACAGACTGCTTCTAACACAAAAGACATTTTCTCTCAAGAGTTCTATCTCTTAGACACTATCACCAAGCCTTCCAAAGGAAGGGGGTGAGTGTCTTAGAGAGACTCTGAATCACAGAGAAGAATGGATGCAGACAAGGCAATCCATGTTTGAGAAACAAGCTTTCTAATCTAGAGCTCTGCCTAGCTCCTAAACCCTAGTCTCCTCAGCATCTGCTAGCAAGAATCTCCTTTTCAACTCTGGAAGTTAATCTTCAACATCTGGATCTCCAATGGCCTTCATCTCCTCAAGTCTTCAGCTCTCCCAAATCCCAGACAATCTCAATACCCACACAGACAAGCAATAATCCCCAGAGGGCATACCACACCAGTCAATCAAATATACAGTACATTAATAGCAGTAGGGGAAGTCCTGACTTTTTTCTAAGGGGATCTAATAACTACCCATAACCCCTATAGTCCCATAGCTAAACTATTCAAACCCTAAGTCCTAAGGGAAATGAATTGATTCTCCTAAGTCATCACCTAAAACCCTAGTTTGTTCATGTTGTTCACACATACACTAAGCACCTAAAATTAATTTCTAAAAAATGGGAATTAAATTTTATTTACAAGTTTAATGTCTACACTAAACAATCTAAAAAGAATGTACAAAAAATATTGAAGCATTTAATAGAACAAAAAATAACAAAATCATGCATGAAATGAAACTATTTAAAATGCTATTTATTTGAAAAATATGGGAAAAATATCAAATAAAAAATAAAATGCCATTTTTATTTTTTATAATTTTCTTGACTCTCTAAAGAAAATAATGCAAAAAGAATGAATTAAAAATAATGATTTTTCTATTTATTATGATTTTTTAGAAAATGCATGAAAAAATGTAAAGAAAATTCAATGAAATATAATGGAAATGAAGGGAGGGGGTGAAAATAGCAAGCAGATCATGTTCAGCGCGTTGGGCCCATTAAATTGGGGGGTGCGAATAGCTGTCTGAGCCCAAGTCCCCCCATTAAATGAAACGGCGCGTTTCATCTTTTAAAAATTCCCTCCATTCTGAAATTTGATCGTGTCCGTTGGATGAGTCCTCTAAGTCAAAGGTCAGACTTCAATCGTGTGGCTCCTGACCCTTCTTCAACCTCCAGCCATTTAGGGTTTCAGAAACCCTTCTCATGCATGATACTTCCATCTCTTCGTGCTCTCTCCACACGCCATGAAAACACACGATTCCAAAAGCAATTTTGCCCTAATTCTTTCCCTCTACACAGCTATAACCATAGTTTCCATTAAAACTCAAGCAGTCAAACAATTCGATGGAGGTAACAGTTGGGATCCAATCTTTGCACCTGTGATCAACTCAACCAAACCTTGCCAATTTTCATCCTAATGTAATCACTACGTTGCACTGATCATTCTGAGCTCATCTTCCATAATTATCATCCCCTAAACTAGGTTTTCTTGTTCATCCAAGTTTCATCACTCTGCCTCCAAACTCCCTATTACTCTCCCTAAGTTTCAAGAATTAAACTCCTATGGTTTCTAAGCAATTCTATCCTAACCACATGATCTACAACAGCCTGAATAATGAGATTCGAAAGATTATGCATACCTTGCAAGTGATGATGGCAATGGTGGTTAGACTCCAATTCAAGCCTTGATACTTGCTGAAAGTGATCTCCAATGAGTGTATGTGCTTCTGTTTGCAGTGATTCTTGCTCAATCCTTGTGAATTACTCTATTCCATTCTTCATGCAAATTGGAGTTCCAACTTGAATCTCTTTAAACAGCCACGAATTCTATCCAAGTTCTTGTGCCAATTACTCCATGATGATAGTGGATGATGATGATAACAGAAATTGGAATGATGGAGGAAGTTTTAATGGAGTTTGGATGAAGATGCAACTTGGAATGAAGAATAGGAATGGTACAATTCTTGATCAATTTAGCCACTTCTTGATGTGAATCATGGTGTTTGAATGATGATGATGAAGATCCAATCAACAAAAATGAGAATTGAGGAAGATTGTGAGAGTTTGTGAAGTTTATGCCAAAAATGAAAAATGAATGAAAATTGAGGTTTTGAACAAAATGAGATCACCAACCCTTGCATGAACCAACTTGTATGAATATATAGATGAGGTTAGAACCTCCTAGAAACTTGGAGAAGTTTCCCTTGCACCTTTCCCTTTCAATTTGGTTTATGTAACTTTCAATTCAAGCAACCATGGATAACTCTTAAATCTTGAACCAAACTCAAAATTCTACTTTAGCCAATGTCTTTAAAATGCCCTTTCCATTCAAAATGACCTATAATTTTGCTTCATTTGGCCAAGATATGAAAAATCCCATTTTTAAGGCCATTTTTCTTCATTAAATTCAACAATTTTGAAACCTTGTGCTATGAACATTTTCAATCTCCCATGGTCACTTTTCTAGACTCAAAATGTCATTTGGAGCAAGTTTGATGTTGTACGTTTTTCCATTTGAGGCCTCCTTGTATGAGTTTTGGACATAGGTTAAAATGACCTGTAATTCACAAATGACCAAAATACCCTTTGCTTGCCAAGACCATAAGTAGAGTTCCCCAAATAATATGAATGCATACCATACCATTATAGAAAGCTAAGACAATAAGGAACAACTCTTATGTTGACCAGAAGTTCATTTGAAATCTCCTTGAGGGGTAAAAATTGCTTGGAAGTCAAGTCACTTTCACAGGCAAAATTTCAGATACCTCAGATGACCTATAACTTGCAATAACCATAACTTGAGTTCTATAAATCTCCTTGATGTCTTCCACCACTCAAATTAAAGGTCTTGAGATCCTCTACAAGTTCCATATTGGCCAAGGATCCATTTGAAGCTTGCATTTTGACTTATCGTGCTTGGAAATTTGACCTAAACCAGGGAATTTTACCTAGAAACCCTAATTTAGAACCTCCTCTTCTCCTTGATTTCTCTTGAATTCCTCTTGGCATAACAACATATCCCTATTCTTCATGTCAAATGATAAACCCCACATCTCTCCAATAGCCCTGAATGCCCCTTCAATCAGTCAATTGACCTAGAGTTGACCCAGGGTTGACCCAGATGAAACCCTAGTTGACTGTCTTCAACTGCAATTCTTGTGATTACCTCAACAACTTTTTTTCTTCTCCAAATGACTTTCTAAGTCCTCCAAGATGTCTAGATACTCCCCATGCTCTCAATTCACAACTCATAATTCCCTTGTTGATCCTCAGACACCCTCAGTTAGGAGATATACTCAATGCTTGATCCACTAAACTCCCTGCTTTCAAATTCTTTTCTGATGACTTGAATGAGATTGAATTAGGATAATAACCTCTGGATAGGCCTCTAGAGATGAGAATAATGATTGGCCCCTGCTGGATGACTTGCTATGCTTATGCTATGCAGATGGTTAGGCTATGTACATGACTCTATATGCAAATGCTAATGATATTGAAACATAAACCAAGTGAATAAAGTTGAGCAAATTTTAGGGTGCAACAGATGGCAATGAAGAAGAATGTGAAGTTTGAATATGATTTGCAATAGAGAATTTTGGATTCCACTCTCTCTTCTCTACACCAATTAACACCAACGTTTGCTTTGAGCAAGTCACAATGGTTATATAGAATGGATTAGAACAGTCTAGAACCCCCTAGAACAATCCAATGAGAAAATGATGTTTTCATGTCATGGCATTTTGAATTTTCATTTCTCCTTACATGGTATCTCATGCCAAATGCCTTGAAACCTTTGTAACCAACTTGATTTTATCCCCACATGATATTTTGGATGAGATACAATGCATATCTTCCTTGTTTATTGAGTTATTTTGAGTTTTGGTTTGGTACCTTCATGTGCAAGTAATCCAATTACAAAGCAGCCCTATGATGCAAGCCTCAAATCAAAATTGTGGCTGAACCATTGTTCTTAGAATGTCATTTGGAGTCAAAATGACCTATTACATGACATGGTTTGGACTTGTAACTTGGGATTTCCATTTTTCAACTTCACTTGAATTAACTTATGCCTCATTTTTAGGCCATTTTTATCACTTTTTGATATGAGCCTTTTCAACATCTCATGACCTCCCTAACAGACTTAAAACATCATTCTAAGAAAGTTTGATGTTGAAGATTTTTCCATTTGAAGCTTGGAAGTAGGAGATATGGCCTTATGCTTGAAATGACCTATAACTTCCAAATGACCAAAATGCCCTTGGCTTGTCAAAGCCATAAGTTGAGTTCTACAAATCCTATCAAGGACTTCTAGTACTCTCTAGAAATCTAAGAAGATTCTCTTCAACATTCATGTTGACCAAGAGTTCATAGGAATCATCCTACTAGGGCAAACGTTGTCTGCAAGTTGGGTGACTTTCAAGGACCCAGATTCACATACCTTAGATGACCTGTAATTTGTCAAAACCATAACTTGAGTTATGCAAATCCTATCAAGGACTTCTACCACTCAAATTAAATCTAAGAACAAGCTCTACAACATTCATGTTGTGGGGAAGATGAGATGACAATCACATCTTGAGCTAAAACTTCCTGGAAGATAGGGATCAAACTAGGGGATTTTACACTGTCAATCCTTAGAAACCCTAGCTTGAAACTTCTCAAACTCCTCAATCATGATGAGTTGGTCTAGGAATCATCCTTATAGTATCTTAATACATCATTCCATGATCACATGGCTCTTGGATTAGGTCTCAACCCTCTCCAAATCATTAGTTGACCTAGGGTTGACCCAGTCAAACCCTAATTCTACCATTCATGGTTGAATCTTCTGAATTCTTGTACCATGACCTCTCTGGGCTTCATGATGGCTTTAAATACATCTCACAAGCTTTCTCAAAGCTTCAAGTCTATCCTCATAGTCTCAGAATCATCTGAGGAGCTCCCACGACTCTCAAGTTATGAGACACACCACCTTGGTTTCAACCAATTCCTCTGAGGATCTCTCGAGTTCTCTAATAAAGGTATCAACCTTTGAACATTGAAATAACTTTCTTGGCTAGCTTCAAAGCCTCACACAACTCTTGATGGATAAATAAATGTTGGTCAAATTTTGGGGTACAACAGCTGCCCCTATTCAAACGGCTTGAACCTGACTGGGTGAGGAGCGAACGGCTCTCAGCCGATCAAGGTGCGAGACGGTTGAATACCGGTAAACCCGGAAATTTGCCAACAGCACGAGCACACGGTACTCTGAGGGGAACAAATCTTCGAACACTGAAATACTAGCTGCACGGCAACTAGCTGGAAACATACTGATCTGACATCGCCGTCGGACAACCAAAACACCCAACATCGCCGCTGGAGAGATAAATCTGACATACCCAACATCGCCGCTGGAAAACTAAATAATCTGACATGCCCAACATCGCCGCTGGAAAACTGAAGAATCTAACATATTCAACATCGTCGCTGGAAAACTGAAGAATCTAACATACCCAACATCGCCGCGGGAAACCCGAATTATCTGACATCGCCGTCGGACAACCAACCCATCCAACATCGCCGCTGGAGAACTAAATCAATCTGACATCGCCGCTAGAAACAAACAAAATATCCAACATCGCCACTGGAGAACTGAACCACCTGACATCGCCGCCAGAAACAGACAGCCAACATCGCCGCTGGAGCTATAACAAAGGATCTAACATCACCGTCAGAGACAGACATCCAACATCGCCGCTGGAAAACTAAAGGATAATCTGACATCGCCGCCAGAAACAAACAAATATCCAACATCGCCGCTGGAGAACTGGAGAACCTGACATCACCGCCAGAGACAAACAAATACCCAACATCGCCGCTGGAAAACTGAATCACCTGACATCGCCGCCAGACACAAATATCCAACATCGCCGCTGGAGAAAGAATCACTTGACATCGCCGTCATAAACAAACATAACTCTGAGAGACACTCGACATCACCGTCGTACAAACATAATCTCTGCTGGGGAGCTAAAGAGTTTGACATCGCCGTCAAACATAATCTCCTGACATCGCCGCCAGAAACAAACATCCAACATCGCCGCTGGAAACAAACATCCAACATCGCCGCTGGAGAAACTGACTCACCTGACATCGCCGTCAGAAACAACCATCCAACATCGCCGCTGGAAACAACATTATATGACCTCGCCGCCAAGACAATCATCCAACATCGCCGCTGGAAACACACATAATCTGACCTCGCCGTCAAGATAATCATCCAACATCGCCGCCGAAAACACACAAAGAGTCTGACATCCCCGTCAGAAGCAAACATCCAACATCGCCGCTGGAGAGTTGGAGGATTTGGTCACACGGTAACCGGTAATACATAGTCGATCATGCCATCAGGCACTCAAAGAACACTGTCGGGCATCAGCCGGACTTCAACCATCAGGTTGATCATGCCATCAGGCATTCCGCATTAGTGAGATAACTGCTTTAATAACACGGTCAGACTTCAATCATGGAGTCTTCAAAGGGAGATTTCAACTTCGCCGTTATAAAACCTACTGGGGAGGACGCTTCGCCACTGGGGAATCTGGAGAACTATCAAGCAACTCCGCTCCGGGGGTCCAGACATCATTCTGGATGAATCAACTCTGCTGAGGATTCCAAGAATCATCTTGGACAAATAACTCCGCCGGGGACCTTCAAGAATCATCTTGAACCGATACCCATTCTGAGCAAACACTCTGTTGGGGATTCCAGGAATCATCCTGGGCAACTCTTGCCGGGGACAAACCAATCATGGCTTGAGCAGCTTCCAAGGATTCGGCTCTCTTGGGGCTTCAGGAATCATCCTGGGCAACCTTCACATGGGGACTGCGCTGGGGAGCTTAGGAATCATCTTAAGCAAACGGCCCTGCTGAGGAATTCAAGAATCATCTCGAACTGAAGACTTTGCTGAGGATCTCAAGAATCATCTTGAGCCAGTGACTTCGTTGGGGAGAATGTCAGGAATCATCCTGAGCAATCAATTCTGCGGCGGATCACCTGCAAAACAAGAACGGTAACAACCTAGATCATGTTTATTATGCATATGCTTCGGCAACATGCTCCACACGGTGGAAATGCTATGCGTTTATGATAAATGCTATGCAATCATGCACAATGATGCGATCCCGTCAGCAAAATAAATGCCGAGGGGGGAATCCTCCTGTCAAGGGGGAAGAACTACTCAGATAGAGGAATCATCCTGCTGAGGAGAACATGGTCACGCCAATCTCAATTGGACTCCGCAGGGGACACAACTTCAGTTGACTGCTGCGGGGGAAACAACCTCAGTTGATTACTGCAGGGGAACAAAGCTCTACGAGAACCTGGACCTGCTGAGGGAAAGCGATGTCAATCGCGAGAATAAACTGCGTGGCCGTCATGGCTACTCTTCTGGGGATGATAACTCTGTGAGGAAACAACTTCAGCTGCTCAACACTCCACTGGGGAAAAACCAATCATGGTCTGATCAACTTCCAAGGATTCGGCTCTCTTGGTGATCTGCAAACTCGGCTAAGGAAGGAGAAATCATTCTACTTTGCTGGAGAGAGTACAACTCTGGGGGGAATACAGCATCAGCTGTTCAACGCTCTGCTGGGGAAAACCAATCTTGGTCCCAACTGCTTCACTGGAGAGAGTACGACTCTGATGGGGAATGTCAATTCCGCTGGGGAAGAAGGAATCATCCGACTTTGGGAGAGTACAACTCTGCATGGGAATACAACATCAGCTGTTCCAACACTCTACTGGGGAAGAGGGAATCATCCGACTTCGGGAGAGAATACAACTCTGGTGGGGAATCTCAATTCCGCTGGAGACTTCAGTCTGGCACCCTCAGTGGCTGCATACTTCGGCGTACGAACAACTTCCTATGAAACCTGCACTGATGACCCGGTGCGGGGGGGAGAACACGAGCTTCGGCGCCCGAGCATTTCTATGAAACCTGCACTTGTGACCCGGTGCTGGGGGAAGAACACGAGCTTCGGCGCCCTAACATTTCTATGAAACCTGCACTTGTGACCCGGTGTGGGGGGAATGAACATACGCTTCGGCGCTTGACTCAGCTGGGGAGATGGTGATCCTTCAGGATGCATCTGCTTGGGGGAGAATATCATCTCTGCCTGGGGAGACATATCAATGCTCACAATCTTGCGTTCAGACTCTGCGGGGAGAGGCTACTACACTTTATCGGGGATATCAATCCTGGTCTGTTGGAGATAATCTTGCATACGCCTTTCGGAGACTGACCCTTCTGGGCAATACCTGTTGGACTATCAAGTCTGATGAGGAATATATGTGTATCAACACTGCTGGGGATATTAATCCTTAGCTACTCGTTGTACAACTCTGCTGGAGATGTGCTGATCCTATCAAGGAAACACCTCTGGCGTCTGCGGAAGATAACAATCGACCACTGCACTAGAATCTCACTTCATTGAGGAAAACAACCCTGAACGGTCCTTTTGAACACCCTAAGTCCTTATAGGGTACGAGGCAATCTGCTGAGAAATAACTCTTCTCTGGCTGACATCAAAATCTGCCCGTCTGGAGGTTACTCAATGAGGGAATCACCGTCGACCTCTGCTTGAGGAATGAGTCAATGACCTGGACTCAGAGGGAAAAGGAGTCAAACTCGGACTCTGTGGGGATACAACATTGCATCAGTCCCACTGCTGGGGAAATAAACCCAAATCTGCTAGTCAGGGAAAGCTTCAGTCTTAACCCACTTAGGAAAATAGCACATCAGGCTAATCAACGTTCAACGCTTGGGATGGCCATACTCTGCCGGGAATCTCAATCTCGCCCTGCCGAGGATAATCTTGATCCTACTCTGATAAGGGATAAGTGTCGTCTCAACTTGCTGCAGTCTCAAACTGCTCAGGGGAAACAATCTCAAACTGTACATCTCTGCTGAGAAAACAATCCTGATTCAACAACATCAACACGGGGAATACAGAATACCAATCATGGAGCTGAGATCACTCGAGCCTTGTGTCGGGGAATGTGACAATATACGGGTCACTAGGAATCATCGTGCCAGGTACAATTAGGCTTTTTTCTGGTTTAGGGATAGGTTTATGGCGATAGGGATTCATTTCTGGTTACCAACGAAAGTGGATTTGAAAGGGAAATACTAGGCGAGAACTAGCACTCAAGGTGGACTATCAGACGAGAGCTGGTAGCGACATGTGTTAGGTTGTCAGACGAGAACTGACTTACGGGTTTTGGATATCAGACGGGAATTGATTTCTGGTTTGCTAGACGAGAACTGGGCTTTAAAACTGTGTTAGCCAGGCAAGAACTGGTTGAACAATAGGTTACAAAAAAAGGTGACCCGACAGGGCTGGTTTCTGGTTTGGATTTCAGACGAGAACTGATCTCTGGCTTGCCAGACGAGAACTGGGCTTCAAAACTGTTTGGTTACAAGGGTCAGCCGAGTAACGGGTTAGGCTGTAGGATAACAATCCAATGACAACAAGGTTTTAGAAGGCTCAGGTTTTTGGTAGGGTAATGACACGATTCCCCGACATTCAACTCTTGCTGGGGTGAACAAATTAATTTGAACAACTTGCCCCAGTGCAATTCAACTTGCCCCAATCCGACTTTTGGGAAAATTCATTCTGAATAGAAAGCGGCTGGCAACGAGACAATCTTCAGATGTCTTGCCCCAACATCTGTACAACGGAAGGATTCATCCTCAACTAACCAACTCTCAGCACGGCTGGTTTCAGTATACTTCTGAAGTAGCTTGCCTCTGAACGAGCGGTGAGCGACTTAACATGCTCTGATTGAACACTGTAGGGATCTGCCCTCAGATCACAAGAGTTCTGGATAACTGCCCCTGATTGGGTCTCGAGAAGATTCATCTCTGATCAACTGCTTCTCGAACAATCTGTCCCATAATCAACCGATACTTAGGGACTTGTCTTCAGACAAACTGATTCTAAACTCACAGGAAGTCAATGCCCCAAATTCACAGGGTTTCACAGCATATCATTCTGATCCAGATTGCTAACGATTCGGTCCTGATTGACTATTCCCTGTTTGGAGTTCCTTCGTATCAACTACTGACCTGCAATTAAAATTGTCTATTCACGAATGGTAATTTTAATGCAGTGTTCATGCAGATTTTGAAAAAATGTACTGTCACTCATTTACGTGTCCTGCTAGTGAGTGACGAATGAACCAGAGTTCAAACGTAGTGCTGATTCGATCAGTGAAAAATACAACAAGGATATGATTAGCAAATCATGTAGGAGTCAGGTTACTCAACCTTATCGTAATGCGCTTTCAGAATAAACCCTGCCTCAATTAGGTCTTTTAAGGGTTGTATCGTGGTTGGGTTCACGGTTCGTGAAACAAAGGATATTTGGCTCAAAATATGATTTGTACCCACCCCTTCTACGTGATGATCTCCGATCCTAAAGTTCAGTTAACTTGGCTCGAGCGCTCGCCTCTTCGAGAGGTATGTTGAATATTGAGAACAACTGGTTAAAGAACTCACAAGGTTTTTCGGAGTGACAGTTACTCCTCTTTCGTTTTCGGCGTCTGTATCCACACGACTTCGTCCTTGTTTGAGGATTTTTCTTTTTTATATCCTTTCTTTTTCATTCTTTTGATTCCCTAATTTTTTCCTGGACTGACTCTTCAGAGTTCTTTTCAATTTTTCTTTTGAAGTCCAGCGGGATGCCCTGATTTTTTGCCTAAGTATTTGCTTTCCAGCTTTTCTTTTTTACTTAGCGGGCTTTCTTATTCCTTCTTTTCCTTGGAACAAGTCGTGCGACACTGGCTGTCTTGATTGCTCCGAAAGTATTGCAACTCTCTCACTCCTTATTGGTGAGGTTTAACCATTGTGGTTGACGAGGTACGACCTCTGGGGAGGAATATGATGTGATTAGTCCTCGAAAGACAACACTCCTCTATAAGACTTGAACGCTCGATCAAGCTAACTGACAACTACCCTGCCCCGGGTTAAGATGTGAGGTTTAAAAGTCCGGAAGAAACTCCTACTTCTCAGCTCGAAGTGGTTAACAAGGGATTCTCTTCCTTATCTCTCCAGTGTTTAGGGGATTTGAAACAATGCCTTATACGTCATCGGCAAGGTTTTATCTGAAAGCATACGATCATCGGTTATGAGTATTCAGTTTCATCATCCTCCCTCCACTCTTTGCTAATCATAGTGATAAAGTGGAGTGAATGCAATGCAAGTGTCAGTGCAATGCAGTAAATGAGTGACAACGACATGATTAATTCAGAAAAATGCATAGTCACTTTATTAACATTACCATTCGAAACAAACAATGTTTAACATCAAGTAGTAACTAACAGAAAAGAAACTACAAGTGCAAATGATAAAAAGTCCGAGGACTGCCAATGCTGAGGATGTCTGCCTGTCTGGACCACTGGCCTCTGGAAATAACCCTCTGAATCTGCGAGCTCAGACAGCTGAGAGGTTGTCATGCACAACCAAAACTCCATCTAGAAAGGAAATGCACCCTTTGTCGATCAACTGTTGCACTTTTGCCTGAAAAGCTTTACAATCTTCAGTTGAATGCCCTGGAGATCCACCATGGTAACCACACTGAGCATGGGGATTGTACCCCTGAGGGTAAGGCTCTGGCACGGGCTTGAGAGCTTTCGGTTCCACCAAAGAATTCTGAATGAACTGCGGAAGAATCTGGCTATACGACACAGGAACTGGATGGAAAGGAGCATTCCTTCGTTCCAAGTTGTTACGAGGTCGATTCTGATTCTGACGCTGATTCTGATAGCTTCGACCATGGGCTCGCTGGTTTGCAAGAGGAGCAACATAAAGTTCCCGATGGGGTGCCCCAGGCACAATTGTCTGTCCAGAATAACGAGACACAGAAGACATTGACCGCTGAGAAGATGGAGAACCAACAGATTTCACAGATTCGTCTTGAGGATACCCAACATCAGTCAGGACTGCATTGACCACAATTCCATCTCCAGTTTGACAGCTATAGAGAGATTCAATTTCACTAGCCTGACCGCTTGAAACATTCTGGATTCTTCCAGTCTTTACACCATACTCGATGTGTTCTCCTGTCCTTACCAATTCAGAGAAATTTGGCGCGATTTCAAACATTCTTTCAAAGTACGGGCTCTGCAAGGAGTTTACGAACACGCCTTTTAGCTCTTGGTCTAGAAGCGGTGGTTGCACTCTGGCAGCAAATTCTCTCCATCTCTGAACATACTTCCTGAAAGGTTCATTGTTCCCTTGAGACAATTCTTACAGCTGCATGCGACTAGGAGCTTCATCAAGATTGTAGTCATACTGCTTCAGGAAAGCATTGGCTAAATCCACCCATGATCGGATCTGATCCCTCTCTAACTGCATATACCAACTCAGAGATGCCCCAGCCAGACTATCTTGAAAGCAGTGAATCATCAGCTTGTCGTCGTGCACGAATGAAGTCATTCTTCGGCAGAACATCACCAAATGTTGCTTCGGGCAACTATCTCCTTTGTACTTTTCAAACCTCGGCATTCTGAACTTCGGAGGTAACACTAGGCCAGGAACCAGACACATGTCTGCAGCATTAGGGTTAACAGCGTCTTTACCTTTCAAGGCTCTGAATCTTTCATCCAATGCACGAAACCTTTCAGCATACACGGGAGCTAACGGGTCTTCATTCTTTGATATCGGGACCTCTCTTCGGGACTCTGGCATAGGGAAGGCAAAACCCTGGTAATCTGAGATATCAACAGAAGGAGAACGTTCACCTCGGATGACAAACTGCTCACGTAGACCTCGGTCTTCAACAGAAGGCTGCACAGGCTGAGCTGCAGTAAGGTTGTTCACTTGCGGAAAGTCTTCATCATGCGTAGATCCATACAAAGGATTGGACGTCACCGTGAAACCTGACAAGGTATCAACAAACTGGAAGCCGCTCTCTGACATAGCTACCAACAACTTTCAACTGACTTCACTGCTTGATTCTGCTCAAATCTGCTTCAACCCCTTGGTCGTCTTCAATACTCACCTTCAGAATCAAAACAACGGCTGGATAAGAGCTCTAACTAGCTGGCGAATGACATGCAATATGATGCAGGAATGTTCATGCAAATGCAATGCAAGATGCAGCAAACATGGGATCACAACCCCCACAAAGCTCTGATTACTGCTGCGCTGCTGACGGGATAAATCTGCTCTGACGAGAGAAAGCCAAGATATCGGGTAGGCTGGAAGTCAAGTTTCCTGCAAAAACCCTCCCACTCACGGGTGTGGACCTAAACTGACTCAAGGTACGACATCCTATGCGTTCATCAGTGTCACAGACTTTCAAGAGGGGTGATACGATACCCAGAAGGTGTGGCATCACCAGCTCATGAAGCGGCCTCACTTAGCTGAATCACAAGTGATCGGTCCCCAGAGTCGACAATCCACCAAACCAGCAACTGTCTCAACCCAAAGGGTTGAAAGGGAAGCCAACCGGATGAACCTCGTCTGAGCGTGGATTTCATGAGACACTAGTGCCTACAAAACAAGCACGCGCCCACTAATTTCCACTTTAATTCTATGGTGCACTCAAGCCTGGGTATAGCTTCTCACTCATCAGAACTCCCATCCCACAACAGCACAAATAATCATATTATACTGAAAATAAAATGCGGGAAATAAAGTGCGAGAAGTAAAATGCGATAAATAAACGCAACCCAACAAGTAAACACACAAGCGTTAGGATTGACTCGCATAGGGAACCGGAGAACCAGAGATTTTGGGTTCGATCCCCAGCAGAGTCGCCCGCTGTCGCTTGCGCGAAAATAAGGTGCCGACATGACAGAAGAGTCGCCACCTTTCGTTATTTATCCCTCAGAGCGGGAAAGGAAACGATCGGAAAAACCTAACGAAAAAGGGTAAGACAAGGTCGTCGCAACCATTGTCTGGGTTCGGGAGTCGGTTACGCAAGGGGAAGGTATTAGCACCCCTCACGTCCGTCGTACTCGACGGGATCCTCGCTTGTTGTGTTTACTTGGACGGGTTGGTTTTATTCTATCTACCTATCAAGGCTGGCTGAAAAAGAAAAGAAAAATGACTCGGCAAAGCGTCGCGCTTTATGCCTACGAATTCTCATCAGAGAACGAGAAATCAGAGTCAACGTAGTTCGGCCTACGAAGGATTATGGGGGAAGGTAGCTCGCCAAGACATCACCATCTTGTGCCTACGTACTCTCAACAGGTATGAGAGATCAGAGCATACGTAGTTCGGGAAACTACGGTTTATTTCCTGTCTTTTACGAAAGAAGTGTTTTTTATTGTGTTTGCAATTTCAACCGCACTAGAGACTATGACCTGAGAGTGAATGCGTCGCATGTCACCCAAAGGGTACCATACTAAACATCCAGACGGTGGAAAAGAAGCTCTCCCACAATCCTTTCTCAGATATCTTAAGGCTCGTAACGTACGAAAGAAATCATTCATGATTACTGTATCTTAAACTGTTTTGAGATGAGAAGAGAACAGGCCCAACTAGGAGGGAGACTATCAAGTCCTACTGTTATCATGCCATGGATTCATCCTATGGTCAAGGTTTGAACAGGGAACTCCCAGAAGTTGTCATGCATAGGTTTCAACCTAAGATTCTATCATCAAATCCTTATCAAAGGAAATGAGAGTCCTAAGGGATCATGTCAATGATACACCAAAACAGACCAAGCATCAGCTTAACAGTAAAATGCATGCAATGCAAGTGAGGGAGGAAATGTGTGTGCGGCTTCAGCCTCCACAAGCTCATCTCAACCTCAAGCCAGAATGAAATAACAGTAATAATACTGAAAGATAAACAACATGATATCAAGCAATAAACAGTAAACTGCAATCATACAGATAAAATGAAATGAAATGCCATCAGGCAAACAAACCACATGGGCAAGGGAGCTGGGCTCTACCGAATACCCGCAAGCAAAGCCACACAGTAACAATACAAGCAGAGGGAGCAACTCAACCTCTAGTGCAATCATGCTCCTAGATTCTACCTATTCTAGATATGAACTTATTCTAATGCGTCAGACAAGTCAAACAAAACACAGCAATACAGAAAAGAAAAAGAAGAAGATCAGACTCCTCTCTCAACTCCAAGCTTCAGCTTTCCAGAATAATCCAGTCTTCAGACTTCAATCACTCTTGACAAATGATAATTGCTTTTCCAGGTTTCAACCCTACAACATGAGTTTCAACTCATCTTCTCCCTTAAGCTTCAGCTTCTTGATCAGCTCCACCTTCAGGCTTCACCTAATCTTCAGGGATCTTCAAGTATCAACTTGCTCTTGCTACTCTTCACTGAAGTCTTCATCTTCAAGCTCAGGCTCAACCTCTCTCAAGATAATCAAAACCAGAGGAAATCACTTACTGGATAAGCTGGGGGATATTGAACTGCTTATTTGACCACCAAAGGTGACCTATAAGGGTTCAACATCAAAGGAATGGTTCCCTCAAAAGTTCTACTTCCTAGGTGCATCACTTATCCCTCCAAAGGAGAGAGGTGTATACCATGGAAGGACTTTGAATCATAGGGAGGAATGGAGGTGAAAGGTACCATCCATGTTTGAGAAAGAAGTTATCTACATCTAAACTCTTCCTAATTCCTAACCCTAAAACAACAACAAAAGAAAATAAGATCAAGCTCTAAAGCTCCTCAATGCATCTTCAAGTCTTCTACTATGCTCCTCAATGCTCCTTAGATCAAGGTCAAGCTCTCCAAGCCCACAAAGCAAAGCAACTAAAGCAAACATGCCCTAAAGGCAACACAAACAATCAACCAATACAAAAATCACCTAAAAATAGCATACTACTATATTAAATCCTAATATAATTTCTAAGGGATCCTACATACCTACCCTTAATACCCGTATATGCCCCATAGTCTAAATTGTCCAAAAAACCCAAAATCTAAAGTTATTATGGACCTATGTTGAAGTTTTAACCTAATTCTATACAACCTAATAGCATCTAATCAAAACTATCCTAAAAATCATCACAAAAATATGGAATTAATCCAGGGGGAACCTAAAACATATATCTAACTACCGTAAAAAGATTGACCTAAAAATATTAAGGGAGCTACCTAAACTAAATTCTATAAATTAAGGTATCAACATAAAAGCATAAAAGAGCAATTAAAGAAGAAAATATGCAAAAAATACTAAAATGCATGGAATGGAAAATGTTTTCATTTTATATTTTTCTAGACAAAAATATGAAAAGGGAGAAAAAACTCCCATAAAAAAATATTCATTTTTCTAATTGATATGCATTTTTAAAGTTTGAAAATAAAAATGAGAAAAAGAAAATGACATGGAATGCATGTGGTGTAACTAGCAACCAGACATAGTACAAATACGCGTATGGGCCCAAACAGGGGGTGTGGTCAGTAAGCGTACTAAGCCCAACTTTAAATAAGAAAACAAATATCAAAATCAAAAGAAAAAGAAAAGTGCACGGTGTATTAAGTAATCATTTTCAGTTAAAACACGCATGTGGGCCTTGATGGGGGTGGGTATAGCAATTTCACTAAGCCCAGGGAGAACGTTTTAATGAAACGCCGCGTTTCATGGTTTCTGAAGTTCCCTCCACAATTCAAATCAAACGTGAGCCGTTGGATGGTGAACAAGTCAACTGGTCAGCGCTTCATCCAATGGACACGAAGTCTTCTTCTTCCTTGGACAACTAGGGTTTCTGCAACACCATGAAAATACAGCTCCCATGCACCAACTTCCACCTCTTCGTTCTCCTTCGTTTCTCCACCAATTTCCAAAATATAAAACACAAAGTTGCTCAGAATTTCGCCCTGATCACGCCTATGGTCTTAGTTTCCATTGAAAGATCCTCCATACTCAAACCCGAAGGTGCAACCAACTTAAACTCAAAATGTGATCAGTTTTCAACTTCAACCAAACTCAACTTTCTTGGTATCAAAATGATCCTCATGCTACACTAATCAAAATCAGCTATTAATTTGGCATTATCACTCACTATTTCACACGATCTTGCTCATCCAAGAATTGGCATCCATTAATGAAACTTCACCAATCACTCCTAAACTTATCATACATGATCACCTAATTGTCTCTAACAGGTCTAAACTAATAATTTACCCTAGCCATGCCTAGATTAAGAGGTGGAAGGGATTTTGCAAACCTGGCTTCTTGAAATGGTAGGTGATGAAGATCTTCAATTCAAGGCTTGAAACTCTTCAAGAACACTCCTTGGATGATGAATCTTCTTCTGTTTACAAAAGATTTGGAGGAGAGAGCTTGTATCCTTGAATTCGAATGTGATTTGCTTTCTTGCAATTTCCAATGGCAACCTTCAATCTTCCATGGATGGAGCTTCAAACCAGTATGAACATACTCAGAAATATCTATGGAGAAGGTTTATGGAGAAAAATGGGATGGCAATGAAGAAGAATGTGAAGTTTGAATATGATTTGCAATAGAGGATTTTGGATTCCACTCTCTCTTCTCTACACCAATTAACACCAACCTTTGCTTTGAGAAAGTCACAATGGTTATATAGAATGGATTAGAACAGTCTAGAACCCCCTAGAACAATCCAATGAGAAAATGAAGTTTTCATGTTATGGCATTTTGAATTTTCATTTCTCCTTACATGGTATCTCATGCCAAATGCCTTGCAACCTTTGTAACCAACTTGATTTTATCCCCACATGATATTTTGGATGAGATACAATGCATATCTTCCTTGTTTATTGAGTTATTTTGAGTTTTGGTTTGGTACCTTCATGTGCAAGTAATCCAATTACAAAGCAGCCCTATGATGCAAGCCTCAAATCAAAATTGTGGCTGAACCATTGTTCTTAGAATGTCATTTGGAGTCAAAATGACCTATTACATGACATGGTTTGGACTTGTAACTTGGGATTTCCATTTTTCAACTTCACTTGAATTAACTTATGCCTCATTTTTAGGCCATTTTTATCACTTTTTGATAGGAGGCACCCAATCATTTGGATTCAAGCAGATATGTTTATGAGAGTCACTCGGTTTGCGACAAAATAGTGGAAAGAAATAATCAGACACGTGTTTTGGATAAAAATATTGTGAATTTTATTCATAATTATTTTTATTATTACAAATTACAAAGGAAAAATAAAATACATTTGAGTTTCCATTTCTAAGTCCTTTTGTCTTAAAGACCAACTTCTTCACGTCGATTCTTCGAGACTCGATTTTTCTACCTGCACAGAAACAGACAAAAGCATAGAAAACAACATTAATATTAGAAAAATAGTTTTTCGATAGTTCTGATACCCTCAGTTACTCATTATAGGGTACGTCGGGAGGGCAACGACAAAAGTCGAAGCCAGCTCCCGACTTATATTCCCGACCTCAGACTAAAACCAGAATATTCTGTTCTTATTTTTAAGGCCTCTAGAGAGAAAAGGAGCTTTTGTAAAAGAAGTGATTTTTTGTAGCCAAAGAGATCCTTATGCCAAATCCAAATCAATATCCAGTTCTATCAAGTGAATTATATGGATATACAAAATCTTATCCAGAATCACAGGCCAAGAACAAAATGGATCAGGTCTAATCCACATTAGAAAAATCCATAACAGAGATCCATGGATATCCAACGAACCAAATCGAATCTGGATCTATAGTATGGGAAATCGAAAAATCCTTCAGCAAACACCAAATCTGCGGAATCAAATCACCATCAAGGATCCAAAAATCAAATCAAATCTGCCAAATCATAATAATCAGATCCGAAAATCAAAGCTCTATTTTCATCAAAAATAAAACGTAAATCAAATAAGTCCAAGCCCAGTGAGAGTAAAAATAAGCATATAAAACAAATGTTCATAAGAAGTAGAAAAGGGCCGAAAAACCCTAATGAAACCACCATCAAACTCTCCAAACATCACAAGTTTCACGGTCGGAAATCATCGTAACCCTCAACAACAACCGAAGGCAACAAGCCTCAGATGAACATCATAGGCCATAAAACACCAAAACGGACGAAAAAGCCCTAATCACAAAACGGGAACGAACTCACCAAAACGGCGCAAACCCCAGAAGCAATCATTCGAACCATCAATTCGTCCTCAAAAAACGTAAATCAAGCCTCAGTTCACCACATCATTGGCCTGAAAATAGCGAACACACCAAACGGCATAAAACCTTCACGAACAGACGAAGACGACCGCGAAAACCCACAAACAAAACTCATAAGAAGTGAAAACATCATAAAAACCCGCGAATTCGGCTCAGAAATCATTCTTCATTGCCAGAAACGTCCATTGAACCGTAAGCTACAATGTCTAACACCATTTTGTTTGGTTGATTTTGTTTTTTAATGATAAAGAAGAAGAAGGATAAGGAAGGCATTACATACAAGAAGAAATACGAAGCTATTCACGGACAAGAATGAGAAAGAAGAACGAACCGCAGCAAAGACCTCATGGGTCCGCCGCCGCCGTTGTGAAATAGGGTTTTAGAACTCTAAAAAACTTTCACATTTCCCTTTTATGTTGTCCAACCGGGTCGGGTTTGGGGCCTGACCACCCAGCCCGACCCGTTTATTTTTTTATTGTATTTTCTTTTTTATTTTATTTTGATGATTGTTTTTGTTTATTTATTATTATTTGCTAATTAAACTAACAATAAATTTTTCTTTTTTAATTTTACAACTGATTTAATCCATTTTTCTTGCCATAAAAATTTAATTAATGAATTTAATTTAGGGATTAACATTTCTTTAATCTAACCGTTTTTTAAAATATAAATGTAACTCTTTTTTTATAAGAAAACCATTCTTTAAAATTTAAAACTAAAACATTTTTTAAAATTTAAAACTAAAACATTTTTTTTAATTTAAAACTAAAACTTTTTTTTTGAAATTTAAAACTAAATCCTTTTTCAAAATTTAAACTAAAATCCTTTTTTTTAAAATAAAAAATTCCAACCCTCCTTTTTTAAATTCCAACATTTTTATGGCATGAATCTCAAACCTTTTTCTCAAAAAACCGCACGAAATCCTATCCCGATTAATTTCAATTTCTGTCTGATTTTCATTCTTAACATCGTTCTCAATTATACATGAAATTGTTACTAACCTTTTCTTCGTATTTTTATTCGTACATTCTCTAACATTACAATTATTATTATTATCCGCATCTTATTATCACTTGTATATTATCACCACCTTCATTGCATATCACTTTCCCTGGTTATCCTTTATCTACCGTAATTTCACCTTCCAAAGGATTAGGTCTAGCCGTTTGACCTCCGAGTCAATAACCCTAACCTTTGACTTTTTCAAACCCTAATTTACCTAGGCGTCCCGCCGTGGACAAGTTTACCCTTTACCCTAGCTTTAGGATAAGGAGTCGACGCACTCCGTTTTAGGCTTCCCGCCGTGGAATACCTAATTTACCCTTTTCATTTCAATTCATACTTTACAAGGTAGAAATAGGAGTCACCGCACTCCACGTAAGTGCTTCCTTAAGAACACTTACTCCCCCATGAAACCTTGACCACAGCCAAGAAGTTTCCAACCTCCCTTTCGAGGGGAACTATGATTACTCTGATTCCATCCCCTATCAAGGATAAGTAGGCACAAGATGCGAATCTTGCCGAGTAAAATTAGGACTAACCCCTTAGGTTTTTTAGTCACTCTTAACCATTAGCTCAGTATATGTCTTCAAGAAAATAATAAAGCAAAATAGTAAATTTAAAGAAAAGGTTCCTGTAGAGTACTACAGAAGTTTAGGGTGCTAATACCTTCCCTAAGCTTAACTAACCCCTTACCTAGATATCTCCCCGCATTATTTACGATACAAAATTAGGTTTTCCTTCTTTTGACTTTTTCCTTCGGATAAATTAAAGATCGGTTATGAATCAATGATTGTGATTCAAATTAATTAATAATTTGATATCCTATTCTAATCACAACAGAAAATGGCGACTTCACTGGGGAGTAAGCGTTTACTTTTAAGGGTTACCCCTACTTTGTTTATTTCTTATTTTTTGCTTCCTTATTTGTCTATATATATATATATATATATATATATATATATATATATATATATATATATATATATATATATATATATATATATATATATATATATATATATATATATATATATATATATATATATATATATATATATATATATATATATATATATATATATATATATATATATATATATATATATATATATATATATATATATATATATATATATATATATATATATATATATATATATATATATATATATATATATATATATATATATATCAATTTGTACCTTGCTTGGGGGTATATATTTTGTTGTGAGATAAGTCCTGGACCCGGACTTGAGTGACATTATTATAGGAAGGTGAGATATTCGACGAGGCTTGTAGGGAGTGAATCCCGACCAAGTTGACTCGAGAATCACCGCTCAGTTGAGACCCTTTCGAAAATGGTTCGGTTGAACGAGTTAGTCGTGAACACTTTTACTATTTTCGATTGGAGTCTGTGATATTGGGGACCATAGTACCTTAACACCACCTTGGCCTTATATAGGACGTAGTGCGGGGACTATGTGGGAGTAGTCCTACAATAGTTGCTACGCGATGCTACACTCAAAAGAGGTTCTCTTGAGAATATTATCAACCCCCGAGTCAGTCGAGAAGTTGATAATATCCAAAGGATGGACTGATGACTTTGGGCACCGCTTTAGAACCTTGTTTTGCAGGTACAATTAACCCTATAGTACATACCTTTTAGGGATGGATAGACCTTAACTCCATTCATTGTTCCTCTAACCTAGGACCTTTTGTTGTTTGTGGTTGTGCATTGCATCCATAAAGTATCATATCATTCCTAGTTTCAAGGGACTCAGCAATCCTTCGCAAATTTTAAATAAAAAAAAAGTCCTACATCTTAAAGTCTAAAAACTTTTCCAGATTTCCTAAAAAAGGAATATTTGCAATCGACCGTTGAAATTCTTGAAACCATTGCATGTCATTAGCATCACACTTTTGCATAGAATTTTTCCCCCGGTTTCTCATTATCGGTTCTCTCGTCTTCCAGTGTCTCTTTGAGTTGTCAAGCTGATTCCTCGACACAGATATCAGACCAGAGCTAACTATAGACGTAAGATGACAAAACAAGAAGCATATAATGCAGAAATCCGAATGAAGATCTATGAGTTGAAATCAGGCATGACCAAGCTCACCGAGATGCTTCAAGTACTAATTTCCAGAGGAGAGCCATCTCAGAGGGCTGTCATCCAGGAGGTTTCAAGTGCTGATCCACTTCCTGTTCAAATGCCACCATCTACTTGGCCAAAGTTTGGTTTACCTCCTAACTACTCTCCACCCCTTTCATCTACTGCTATGATTGGTCAGACTATCAGACCAATTTTTCAAGCTCCCGTCCTTACCGAGCCCAAACCTGTGGTCCACACTGTTAGCCAGACTGTCCGAGCTCCCTTTGAGAATCCTCTATATGAGTACAATACTGCCACTGTTCAAGGGGAAGACCATGAAGATTTTGTTGAGCCTGAGGTTGTCCGTGAACAGGTTCAGATCATAGATAAGAGACTCAAGGCAGTCGAGGGTACTGACTTCTTCAACATTGATGCAGACAATATGTGCCTAGTTTCTGGTCTTGTTATGCCGGCCAAATTCAAGACTCCCGAGTTTGTGAAATATAAGGGTCACTCATTTCTAAGAGCTCATTTAGTCATGTACTTCCGAAAGATGGTAGCTTACACCAACAATCAAAAGCTGCTCATCCATTGCTTTCAGGATAGTTTGAGTGGTGCTTCCCTAAAAATGGTATATGAACTTAGAGCATAACAACGTCCACTGCTTCCAGGATCTTGCCAATGCTTTTATGAAACAGTACAAATACAATTTGGATATGGCTCGTGATCGTCAACATCTTCAAAGCATGTCTCAGAAGGAAAATGAGTCGTTCAAGGAATATGCTCAACGCTGGAGAGAGTTAGCTTCCCAAGTTGAACCCCCTATATCAGAGAAGGAACTAACAGGAATGTTCATGGATACTTTGTCTCCTTTCTATTGGGAAAAGATGATTGGAAGCGTCTCTTCAAGCTTTACAGATCTGGTGACTATTGGCCAAAGGTTAGAAGAAGGTTTAAAAAATGGTAAGGTATCCAAAGCTGCCGAATCTTCTAATGGGGCAAAGAAATCCTGTGGGAATTTCCATAAGAGGAAAGAGGAGCAAACCAATGTTATTATGTCTGAATCAAGAAATCCTCGCCATGGACTTCACCCTGTTGATAATCATGTTGCGTCTCCATAGCCAGCTCAGACTCCTCAACATCCAGTTGTTAGACAAAACCTGTATCGGAATAGGAATCAATTTGATCCCATTCCCATGACTTACACAAAACTTTATCCTGACCTGGTTCAACAAGGGCTGATCACTACAAAGGCTTTTCCACCTCCTCCTAATCCCCCTCCAGCTGGATTTTAGGCTGATCTCCATTGTGCTTTTCATGAGGGTGCCCCGGGCCACAACTTGGAGCATTGTTTTGCACTGAAAGCTAGAGCACGCAAGTTGGTCAGAGAAGGAATACTTAATTTTACAGATAATCCTCCAAATGTCCAAAAGAATTCTTTGCCAGTGCATCAAAATTGAAGTTTCAGTCTGACCCCATCGGATCGTTTGTGTTTCAGACAGGACGGCTCACTGATTTAGTAACTAGGCTTTTGTTTCTCATTGTTTGTACTTTCCTTATTTTATTAGTTGTTTGCTTTCGAATTATGTTTGTACTTTTACATTAATGAATTGGGCATTGCAACTTTTGATTTAATTCATTTTATCTATTATTTTTATCTTTACGCTTAGTCTTTCAAATATTTACTCGTTGTTCAAAAATTTTATATGCAAAGATTGGAGGGAGGATGACGAAAACGTTATACCCATAACTGCTGCCAGTATGCTTTAAATCAAACTTTGTTAACAATGTAAGGCATTGTTTCAATCCCCAAACACTGGAAAAATAAGGAAGTTATTCCCTTGTCACCCCCTTCGAGCCTAGAAGTTGGAGTTTCTTTCTTTATAAATCCCGCAATCTTAACCTTGGGGTGGGTAGTTCTCAGCTAACTCGGTTGTGCTTTCCTGCAATACACATTTCATGTGAAGGTTTCATTCACAAGTTTTCCTTCGCACAGAACAAACAAGTGTCGAAGATGTTTTTTAAGCCAAAAAGCCGATGATGGTTCACCATAATCATTAAGCCAGGTAGTCACTTTCTTTTTTAAAAAATTATCAAAAGAAAAAGCCCGCTAAGTCAAAACCTATGAAGGAGACTTAGGCAAAACTGGGGCATCCCGCTGACTATGTGCTTTAAAAGAAACAGTTCATGCAAAAGTTAGGGATAATAAAAAGAGGAGATCTTTAAATCCTTACCCTGAAAATCCTCAATGCCAAAATAACCAAATGTTATAAGGAAGTAGTGGCTGCCATTTCATAGGTTCCTTGACTTCTGAACCATCATTGCTACCATCAGTGCAATTCTTAACCTATAGGAACCTGAATGCATAATATGAGTTAACTGAGTGTAGGACTGAAGATTATCACGTAGAATGAGTGGGTACAAATAAATTTTGAGCCTTTATCCTTGTTTAATAAACCGTGAACCAGACCACGTTACAACCCTCAAAAGACCTAATTGAAGCAAGGTTATTTTTAAAGCATACTACAGCAGGGTTGCGTAAGCTGACTCCTAAATATCTTTGTGAATCATTTATTTTGGCTGTACACTTTTGTTTTAAACTGTGAGCGTCTAGAACCGCCGTGTTCTGGCCAACGACTCATTTTTATCTTTCAAAAAATAATTTTGGTTTCAAAGTTGCATGAACTTTGCATTACCATGTTGGTATGAATATTTTTGTTTGCAAATTGGCTTTCCTCTAAGGAATTTTCAAACAATCGAGAAACTTGGTCAGGTGGTCTTGTCAGGGGCAGGTTCCTTTTACATCCCGTCTAAGAATCAATTCAAGATTTGTTCAGGGCAAGTCATTCTCAGATTTGGTTTATCCATAAGATTTTCAAGACTCGGACTGGGGCAAGCCTTCCGAGGGTACAACAAAACAGTCATTTTCCGAATCAGACCAGCTGAAGCAATTATCAGTTCGTCTATAACGGACAAGTTAATATGGGGCAGTTTACTTGAAAGATCTCCAAGTAGCTCTCCATCCTTATTACAAGGACCATCAACCTGATTACAATTTAGCAAAGTGGCAGTGATGTATGTGTTGAGGAATCAGTCTTTCAGTCTTTTAATCTTACCAGAAGAGTCGAGCCTCGTCGTCGGCGTCTGCATTTGCATTCAATCATATATCATAGCATTATTCTTATACATATGCATATCATGAGTGTCATCCTCATTTGCATTTCTCCCGAGGTCGTGTTTTACCCATTGTCTTACCTTGTGGTCAAAGTCCAACTTATTTGGCACCTACCAAACAGAGTTGTCGTGTCTATCTGACGTTCTTCCAGATATGATGTTTTTTCTTATCCGATGGTTTTTCGGATATGTCTGTTCCTTTCGCACCTAATCCTCTTCTCATATATTGTGTTTATACATTTCATTCAAACCCATTATTGGATGTCTGGTACCCTTATTTTTTCGTTTCTCTTTCTGATGGTTTTCCAAACTAAGTCTTTGTTCTGATGTTCTTCCAGAACTTATCTAACGGTTTTCTAGATATTACCTTTGATTCTGATGGTTTTCCAGAATCTATCTGATGGTTTTCCGGATACGTTTCTCTTTCTGATGGTTTTCCAGATCGAGTAATTGTTCTGATGTTCTTCCAGAACTTATCTAATGGTTTTCTAGATATTCCTTTGGATGGTTTTTCAGAATCTCATCCGATGTTTTTTTCGGATCTGTCTCTTTCTGATATTTTCCCAGACTGAGTTTTTGTTCTGGCGTTCTTCCAGAACTCCTTTGTTGCTTATTTGATGTTCTTCCAGATACGTCTTCAAACTCTTCCTGTACATTTGATTTTTTCCTAAATGTTCTAGATGTTTCTGATGTTTTTTCTCTCTGTATGTTTTCCGATGGTTCCTGAAGATCCCGCTCGATCTCTTCATTTAAAGGAATATCCTGGAAACTAACACTTGTCATTTACCTAATCCTACCGCCGTGTGGATCTTGTGTTACCTTGTCATCCTAGAGCATCAGTCGGTCATGCTTGAATCTCTTAGGTATTCCCCAGTGGAGGCCGTCTCGTCGGTGCCATCTCCATTGAGGATCCCATTCTTACCGTTCTTTCTAAAGTGACAATTAGTCATGCTTGCACATATTGGCCATCACTTTAGAATTTCCCCGTGCCGTGTTGTTTCCCCAGTGCGTCGTGTTCCCTAGTGGTTGGTTCGTCACGTTTGCCCCTATGTTGTTGTATCCTCGCATTTATCATCCCAGCATACGCATCATACCATATTCATGGCATCGTCAGCATTATGTTTTGTTTTGTCCATAGCATTACATATCACTGTGTCTAAGGGAAAAAATTTCGGTTATCTGTATTTAAATCCCTCCACCATGATTTCTCGAGCCTTCGTCGCTCAAATCATCCGGTGAAGCTATTTAAATAGGGGCAACTGTAATACCCCAAATTTTACCCTTAGATTAGTCAATTCATGTCGCAGTACATCTCATTTTTGCGTTTACATATCAGCTAACTGCTAACAGGTTACATAGTTTATTATTTTTACAAGAGAAGCGCTCCAGGCGCACTTTAACTGTGGAAGGGCGAAATGGTCATTTATTTACTATTTTCCGAAAATTTAGGGAGCAGAATCATCATCAGGAATCCATCGAGTGATTAGGGTTTCCGCTTCCGAATGTCATGTTTGGTTGAGGATAAATTGAATTTTACAGTAATTTCGACGTTGGGATTTTCGAGACACAGTAATTTATTCAAAGGTCAGGGTGTTGTCGTCAGGGTATTTCAGAGCCGTTGTTTAATCATATAGGGCTGATGGTGTTGAAATGTCATTTGGTGTGGTTTTCAGTGCGAGAATTCACTCTGCGGAATTTATTTTAACAGGGCCTATTTTCTTGTTCTTCTGCTATCTGCCAGTCAAATTTTAAAGGGAAAGCAATGGAAATTTTGACTCATGTGTGGATTTATTAATCTGTTTAATCGTGGTTTTTTGGCCGAGTCGGTTCAAGGCATTGGATTTAACCAGTGGAGATACAAGTTGATTTTTAGTGCGCAGGTTAATTCTGTTTTGCTGTTAATCAGATTTCTCTACTTTTACTCGTTCAAGGCCGTATTTATCGTTTTTATTATCAGACACGAGTTAATTTGGAAAGAGGTTCCCGTCCAAATTTAAAGTTACGTCAAGTTTGAATTGAGTAACATGTTCTGAAATGAAATAGTGGATCCGGATAATTGTTTTGGAGTTTGTTCGTATGAATTTAATTGGTGAGGTTAATCCGTTTGTTTAAGTTTAATCGGTTAAGTTTTAATCGATTAAATTTATTAGGAGGCACCCAATCATTTGGATTCAACCAGATATGTTTATGAGAGCCACTCGGTTTGCGACAAAATAGTGGAAAGAAATAATCAGACACGTGTTTTGTATAAAAATATTGTGAATTTTATTCATAATTATTTTTATTATTAAAAATTACAAAGGAAAAATAAAATACATTTGAGTTTCCATTTCTAAGTCCTTTTGTCTTAAAGACCGACTTCTTCACGCCGATTCTTCGAGACTCGATTTATCTACCTGCACAAAAACAGACAAAAGCAGAGAAAACATCGTTAATATAAGAAAAATGGTTTTTCGATAGTTTTGATACCCTCAGTTACTCGTCATAGGGTACGTCGGAAGGGCAACGACAAAAGTCGAAGCCAGCTCCCAACTCATATTCCCGACCTCGGACTAAAACCGGAGATTCTGTTCTTATTTTCGAGGCATCCAAAGAGAAAAAGAGCTTTTGTAAAAGGAGTGATTTTTTGCAGCCAAACAGATCCTTATGCCAAATCTAAATCAATATCCAGTTCTATCAAGTAAATTATATGGATATTCAAAATCTTATCCAGAATCACAGGCCAAGAACGAAATGGATCAGGTCTAATCCACATCAGAAAAATCCATAACATAAATCCATGGATATCCAACGAACCAAATCAAATCTGGATCTATAGTATGGGAAATCGAAAAATCCTTCAGCAAACACCAAATCTGCTGAATCAAATCACCATCAAGGATCCAAAAATCAAATCAAATCTGCCAAATCATAATAATCAGATCCGAAAATTAACGCTATATTTTCATCAAAAATAAAACGTAAATCAAATAAGTCCAAGCCCAGTGAGTGTAAAAACAAGCATATAAAAAATGTTCAGAAGAAGTAGAAAAGGGCCGAAAAACCCTAATGAAACCACCATCAAACTGTCAAAACATCACAAGTTTCACGACCGGAAATCGTCGTAACCCTCAACAACAATTGAAGCCAACAAGCCTCAGATGAACATCATAGGCCATAAAACACCAAAACGGACGAAAAAACCCTAATCACAAAACGGGAACGAACTCACCAAAACAGCGCAAACCCCAGAAGCAATCATCCGAACCATCAATTCATCGTCAAAAAACGTAAATCAAGCCTCAGTTCAGCACATCATTGGCCTGAAAATAGAGAACACACCAAACGGCGGAAAACCCTCACGAACAGACCAAGACGACCGCGAAAACCCACCAACAAAACTCATCAGAAGTGAAAACATCATAAAAAAACCTGCGAATCCGGCTCGTAAATCATTCTTCATCGCCAGAAAAGTCCATTGAAACGTAAGCTACAATGTCTAACACCATTTTGTTTGGTTGATTTTTTATCAGGGATAAAGAAGAAGAAGGATAAGGAAGGCAGTACATGCAAGAAGAAATACGAAGCTATTGACGGACAAGAATGAGAAAGAAGAAGAACGAACCGCAACAAAGACCTCATGGGTCCGCCGTCGCTGCTGTTGTGAAATAGGGTTTTAAAACCCTAAAAAACTTTCACATTTCACTTTTATGTTGTCCAACCGGGTCGGGTCTGGGGCCTAACCACCCAGCCCGATCCGTTTATTTTTTTAATTGTATTTTCTTATTTTATTTTTTTTGATGATTGTTTTTGTTTATTTATTATTATTTGCTATATAAACTAACAATAAATTTTTTTTTTAATTTTACAATTGATTTAGTCCATTTTTCTTGCCATAAAAATTTAATTAATGAATTTAATTTAGGGATTAACTTTTCTTTAATCTAACCTTTTTTTAAAATATAACTATAACTCTTTTTTAATTAGAAAAACATTCTTTAAAATTTAAAACTAAAACATTTTTTAAAATTTAAAACTAAAACATTTTTTTTAATTTAAAACTAAAACTTTTTTTTGAAATTTAAAACTAAATCCTTTTTCAAAATTTAAACTAAAATCCTTTTTTTTTAAATAGAAAATTCCAACCCTCCTTTTTTAAATTCCAACATTTTTATGGCATGAATCTCAAACCTTTTTCTCAAAAAACCGCACGAAATCCTATCCCGGTTAATTTCAATTTCTGTCTGATTTTCATTCTTAACATCGTTCTCAATTATACATGAAATTGTTACTAACCTTTTCTTCGTATTTTTATTTGTACATTCTCTAACATTACAATTATTATTATTATTATCCGCATCTTATTATCACTTGTATATTATCACCACCTTCATTGCGTATCACTTTCCCTGGTTATCCTTTATCTACCGTAATTTCACCTTCTGAAGGATTAGGTCTTGTCGTTTGACCGCCGAGTCAATAACCCTAACCTTTGACTTTTTCAAACCCTAATTTACCTAGGCGTCCCACCGTGGACAAGTTTACCCTTTACCCTAGCATTAGGATAAGGAGTCGTCGCACTCTGTTTTAGGCTTCCCGCGGTGGAATATCTAATTTACCCTTTCATTTCAATTCAAACTTTACAAGGTAGAAATAGGAGTCACCGCACTCCATGTAAGCGCTTCCTTGAGAATGCTTATTCCCCCGTGAAACCTTGACCACAGCCAAGAAGTTTCCAACCTCCCTTTCAAGGGGAACTACGATTACTCTGATTCCATCCCCTATCCAGGATACGTAGGCACAAGATGCGAATCTTGCCGTGTAAAATCAGGACTAACCCCTTAGGTTTTTCAGTCACTTTTAACCCTTAGCTCAGTATATGTCTTCAAGCAAATAATAAAGCAAAATAGTAAATTTAAACAAAAGGTTCATGTAGAGTACTACAAAAGTTTAGGGTGCTAATACCTTCCCTAAGCTTAACTAACCCCCTTACCTAGATCTCTCCCCGCATTATTTACGATGCAAAATTAGGTTTTCCTTCTTTTGACCTTTTCCTTCGAATAAATCAAAGATCGGTTGTGAATCAAAGATTGTGATTCAAATTAATTAATAATTTGATTTCCTATTCTAACCGCAACAGTAATGAAATACCGAAATACTTTTCAGACTTCTATGACGCAAATTCTAGTGAAGCCGTAGAATCAATTTGTGTTGAAACCATGATGCCTTGGTATACTGACTTTATCAACTACTTAGCCGCAGGCATGCTTCCGCCAGACTATACCTACCAACAATAGAAGAAATTATTCCATGATCTTAAACATTATTACTGGGATGAGCCCTTGATTTTTAAGAGAGGCGCCAATGGTATTTTACATTGTTGTGTCCCTGAATCGGAAATTAACAAAATTATATCTCATTGCCGCACTGCACCTTATGGAGGGCATGCAAGCACTTCGAAGATATGTGCTAAAATCCTTCAGTCGGGTCTATTCTAGCCCAACTTGTGGAAAGATGTCCACATTGCTATATTGGGTTGTGACCTATGCCAATGCACTGGCAATATTTTGAGACACAATGAGATGCCACAGACAGGCATCCCGGAAGTGGAGGTCTTTGATGTGTCGGGTATAGATTTCATGGGCCCTTTTCCTTCTTCTTTTGGTAATAAGTACATACTTGTCGCAGTCGATTATGTGTGAAAATGGATTGAAGAAATACCTTCTCCCACTAATGATGCACGATTAGTTGTCAAGCTGTTCAAAAATATAATCTTTCCCAGATTCGGTGTGCCGCAATCGTAATAAGTGATGGAGGATCCCACTTTATCTCGAATGTCTTTGGAAAACTGTTACTTAAATATGGAGTCAGACACCGAGTAGCAATGCCCTATCACCCTCAAACGAGTGGACAAGTTAAAGTCTCAAACAGAGAGATCAAATGGATACTTGAGAAAACCTTTATAACGTCTAGGAAATATTGGTCTACCAAACTTTACGAAGCTCTGTGGGCATACCGAACCGCGTACAAGACTCATATTAGAACCACTTCATTCAAACTAGTTTATGGAAAATCTTATCACCTTCCTGTAGAATTAGAGCACAAAGCCTATTGGGAAATTAAAACCCTGAATATGAACTACACAGCTGCAGGAGAGAAAAGAGTACTAGATATCCATGAACTGGAAGAACTTAGACTCGATGCCTATGAAAAAGCCCAAATTTACGAAGAAAGAACCAAAAAGTGGCATGACAAAAGAATCTTGAGACAAGAGTTTAATGAGGGAGACATAGTTCTTCTTTTTAACTCCCGACTTAAACTGTTTCCAGGAAAACTACGTTCTCGATGGTCTGGACCCTTTGAAGTCATGAGAGTTTACCAAAGTGGAGCTGTCAAAATTAAAGGAAAGTCGAACCAAATATTTGTAGTGAATGGACAAAGACTTAAGCATTATCATAATGTAGAGAATAGAGACTTCTGTGTAAGCTACAAATTAGAGAAGCAACCCGCTCTTCCACCTGGATAGTATGTTGAACCGTTGTCAAGCTCCCGACCATAATTGAAGCGGTATATGGGAGGCACCACATAGTTAGTAGTTTAGATTATTTTGTATGTATTGTTTCCTTTAAATCTTAGTTTATGTTTATTGTAATGCATATCTTTTTAATTATTGTTATCATTACTATTGTTAGTATTATTGTTGTCGTTACTATTGATGTTTTCTTTATTACTAGTTAAGCAATTTGTTTTTTTTTCTAATAGAGTTATATTTGTTTTCTTTTTTATTTTAGGATAGCATAATTTAGAATTACCTTTTTGCTATTTTTAGGATATGGAGTCAACTGTTGACATGGAAGTTGTATTTAGGAACGAGGCACAGAGGCGCCGCTTCGATGCCTTAGCTCCCAGAGACATGGATCTGCCTATTTACCGTAATGGCCTGACTCTGACCATTCTTGGACTCAGAGATTTTGTTATGCATTTTCTCAATCAACTGGGTTGGGACAATTTTACCGTGGTAAGGAGATTTAACCCATACCGTAGGCTCACACTTGAGTTCCTCAGTTCACTCTACCATGATCCTGCCCGAGGGTATGGAACCGGGCGAGGTCTGACTACATTTAGACTATTTGGTAACAAAATACCGTTACACACATCATGAGATAGCTGGACTTCTAGGATTTCCTAGTGGACATGATGCCTTCACCGTCACATTCGACGATGCCTTTACCCAGATGGATTTTGACTATTTTTGGGGAACAATAACAGGTGACTATCATCCAGAGCCCACTACCATGTTTTCCAAGAGTATCCATAACCCCCATTTTCCGATGCTTCCATAAAATTCTACCCCATACACTTTTCACCAAGGAAGAAAACATCACATTTGTATCCAAAGATGAGTTTTTCATCATGTATTGTGCTACGCGGGGAAGGCCTGTGAATGCTGATGCATACATACTTGCTAACTTAACCAAGATCAACCGAGAACTTAACACCGTCTTACTTTCAGGAGGCCTTGTGACCATAATAGTTGCTGAGTGTTGCACCCCAAAATTTGCCCAACTTTTCTCTACCTAGCTTATGTTGCATTTCATTCACATTAGCATTATCATTTGCATTTCATTGACATGTATGCAGGAGATCAAGAGGTATTATTACCAATCAAGAGCTATACAAGATTGTGAGGCTAGCTAAGAAGGTTATTCATATGTTCAAGGGTTGATATCCTTGTCAGAGGAGTTAAAAGATCCTCAGAGATAGTGGTTGAAACCAAGAGTATGTGTCTCCTAACTTGAGAGTTGAGGAAAGCCATCAGATGATTCTGAGGCCATGAAGTTGGACTTGAGGTCTTGAGGAGCTCATGAGAAGTGTTGAAGATCACTTTGAGGCCTAGACAGGTCATTGTGCAAGATTAAGAAGCCTCAGCAATGATTGGTGCAATTAGGGTTTGACTGGGTCAACCCTAAGTCAACTGATGATTTGAGGAAGGTTGAGACCTAATTCAAGAGCCATGTGATCAAGGATTGATACATTGAGATGTTATAAGGATGATTCCAAGGTTAACTCATCATGATTGAAGAGTTTGAGAAGTTTCAGGCTAGGGTTTCTAAGACTTGATAGTGTAAAATCCCCTGGCTTGACCCCTGACTTCCAGGCCATTTAACTCAAGATATGATCTTCATCTCATCTTGACCCCAACATGATTGTTGTAGGGAATGATATTAGCTTTAATTTGAGTACTAGAAGTCCTTGATAGGTTTATAGAACTCAAGTTATGAGCCAAACAAGTTACAAGTCATCTGAGGCATGTGAATTTGGAGCTTTAACGTTACCCAACTTGCATGACACTTTTTCCATAGAATGATGATTCCTATGAAATTTTGGTCAACATGAATTTTGTTCCTTATTCTCTTAGCTTTCCATATAGTACTAGAAGTCCATGATTGGATCTGTAGAACTCAAGTTATGGCTTTGACAAGTCAAGGGTATTTTGGATATTTGGACATTACAGGTCATTTTGAATTATAGGTCAATTTCATCATCTTGCAAGCTTCAAATGGATTTTTGTTCAACATGAAAGTTGCTCAAAATGATGTTTTTAGCTTAGCCAAGTACCAAGAGCCCATTGATATGGATTGTATCAAGCATTGGTTGAAGAAAATTCACAAAAGACCATTTTAATAAATTAAAATATAAAAATTAAAAACCATTGGTAATGGGATGTTTTCAGGCCAAATTTGTGATCATTTTGATTGGAATTGACATTCCAAATACTTTGGCATCATCACTTTTTTGAATTGAAGTTCATAACATGGCCATATGGAGTCTTGCTTCATGATGAAGAAACATACCAAATACACCCTATTGATTGAAATCAAGGAGGGGAAACTATCCAATTGTACTCCACAACTGTTAAGTGAATTGGACTGGAATTGAGGGGAGAGCAAGGCTAAAATGTGCACATCATCATTGAAATTTTGGAAGGAAAGTGAAACTTGAAAATCCCAAATTGAGCTTTGTTTGGGCCTCCAAAGTTGTTAAATTGAATATAAATTGGATGTGGATCATTCTGAGAACCTTCTAGTGGCAAATTCAGTTGAGAATCCATTGGAGCAAGTTTGTGAAGGAGCTTAGAACTTGATTTTCGGTTTTGGAGATTTGGAGAGTTTCAGTAGAAATTGGTTATCAAGAAACGTTCATCATCATTCACTGAAGCGATCTGCACTCTTTGGAGAAGAATTGAGGCCTTAAACCTACCTTGCTCGAAGCTTAAACTCAGGTTTTCACTTCTCAAATTTACACTTAATTTACACGTTTTTAGCATCTTAGATTCATGTGGCTAGGTTGTAATTGAACCATAGGTGGATTCTATGTAGTTTCTAGGACGGATCGTGGAAGTTTAGGTTATGGTGATCCAAGTTGTGATGCGTGTATCTCATTGATGGTTAGTTAAAAACGAAAATGGAGGTTAGATTAAGAACGTAGGAAGCAAGACGATTAAAATGATGTAAAAAAGTGGATGTTTCGTGAAGGTTGAATTGAGCGCTACTGTTCATGTTCGTCGGAGAAGACGATCGGTGCTTCTCCGACCGCCCCAGGCTCCACCACGCGTGAACAGTCCTCCGTTTGAGTTTAAAATCACCAGTTGCATGTAGGACCATCAGATCTTGTTTAATCTTGGACTGAGTATGCACATCACATGGCCAGTGGGCGTCCGCGTGGCACTTTCCATGGCCTTCTCCTCCAGTTTTAATGAAACGCTGAGTTTCATCTAGAAACTCAGTTGGGCTCAACGTTTGTTTTCCACACCCCCTCATGCAGCCCAAAACCAAAACCACACTATAGGTTGTTACTTCGTGTACCCCCCTGGGGCTTATCCCTATTCAATTTAGTGCTGAGTTAAGAACTCTGGGCCCAGTGATGCTATCCACACTCCCCATTCGTAGGCCCAACAGGAATAACATGTGAAGTTGTTGCTTAATGAACCCCCCCTGGCGTGTTTCAATAAGAAGGAATTTGCTGAGTTGAGACTCAGACTGGGCCCAGTTCCCAGCGCTTTTCGCACCCCCCTCATATTGGGCCCAGGCGAATAAACCCTTGTTTCTCCTGCTAGTTGCACCTCCCTGTGTTTATTTCTTTTATTTTCTTTTTCTTTATTTTTTGTTTTAATTGATTGTTAGATTTAATTCATAATAAATAGTGAATGTTGGTAATAAATTCTGGGAAAATTGGTGGATATATATTGAGATGTGTGGAATACTTCCATGCTTTTTATTTTAATTTTCCATTTATTTTGCAATTAATTTCATATTTTCTAGTGTAATATGTTTTTAATAATGGAATAATTGTGTACTAAATTTGTTCATTTTATTTCTCATCCATACTTCTGAGTTTGATCTTGAAATCTTGTATGTTGATTATACACATGTTGATTGTATTGTGTAATTTTTGTTATGATTTTTAGATGATTTTAAATAAGGTTTTAGGGTAGTTGCTTATGAGTGTTCATGAATGGATCCCCTTAGTGTGTCTTTGAGGTTTTAGATTTAGTTTGAACCTTTTAACTTAGGTTTAGTCCCTGGTTTTTGGACAATAACATGTTGATACATGTAGGATAGTGTGATATTTTTCTTGGAATTGTTAGAAATGATTTTCTATTAAGTTCCTATTTTACAAGTTAACCTTAGTTTAGGTGATCCTAACTAGGTTAGATGCATATATTGGGCTTGTAAGTGACCTCTAGATGATTCTAGGTCCCATTTTCTCTCTTGATAGATTGGTATTTAGATAGTTGCCTCTTTTAGAACCCTTGATCTCTAGGATAGATGTCCTTAGAAGGTATCATTTGTGGTTTTTTAGAAGCTTAAATAGGTGGATGATTCTTCCTATAGGGGTAGTTTCCTCTTCAATTTTTCCTTGCTTGATTGGAATCCTTCTTGTGAGCAATGTTTTCTCCTGTGGAGGAATACATTGCACTATCATAAAGAGGTTGAGTCCATGAAAGCTCTCTCTCTCTAAAGGAAGTGGAGTTGGTTGAGTGTCTGTGGTAAGTTCCTGTGGAACTTACCTTGCTTCTCATCTCCATTCTCCTAAATCTCTCTCATTCAATTCTTTCTAGGAGCTTCTTGAGGTAGCATAGTCCATCTTGTGGGGGGAATGTTGCACATCTCTTGAAGGAGCCAAACCCCCAGGATTACCCCAAATCTCTTAGTTGGTCGAGTGCCTGGGATAAGTTCCTATGGACCTTACCTTTGCCTCCCAACACCCAATTTCTTTCATTAGGATAGAAGCCTTGTATGAATACTTGTGGAATGAATCCATTATTTGTCATAAGTCCTTTTCCTCATTCATTGATTGAATTGCTTGTTGCATTAGGATAATGCATGAGTAAAATAGTTTAATATAGGAGCATGACTGCTTAGAGGTTGAGTGAGTCTCCCTCTGCTTGTTTGCATTAAGGGTTGAGGTGATCCTCCCCTTGCTTGTGTGTTGTTTTTCTTTTTCTACTTGACGTATTTGCATAATAGAGGTTGAGTGAGCTCCCTCTGCTTGTCTGTTTTGTCTGTTTTTCTTTGCTTGATTGCTAATAGGTTGAGTGGGTCTCCCTCTGCTTGTATTGCTGCATTGCATATGCATCTTTACTATATATCTGTTTACTGTTTAAGCTGATGCTTTATCTGTTTCTATTTACCATTGCCATGATCCCCTAGGAATCTCACTTCCTTTGATAAGGAAGTGATGATTAGAACTTTAGGTTAAACCTATGCATGATAACTTCTAGGAGTTCTCTGTTTCAAACCTCAACCATAGGATGAATCCTTGGCATGACAACATTAGGACTTGATAGTCTCCCCATAGAGTTCGTTCTCTTCTCATCTCAAAACAACAGTAAAAAATGTAATAAAGGCAAGTTAGTATAAGCGCGTTACGAGCCTTAAGCTACTTGGGAAGTGATAATTGACCGGTCTCCTCTCAATCATCTAGGATGTTTAGTATATGTCCTTGGGACGCTATACGATGCATTCGCTCCTAAGTCATAGACTCTAGTGTTGTACAAACTACAGACAACCATAAAAAATAGTTCATCCGTAAAAGACAGAAAACAAACTTCAAACCTTTTTGCCCCGTGGGCCCCTAATTCAAAGGAAGCTTTTATGAAGAAAAGAGTGTCGTTAACTCCCAGTTCTACCACAAACGGTAACGCCTAAGTCTCAAAGGGTCGAGCTGCATACGCCAAACTGCCGGAACTGTTTGTTAACCCTACTCGAAAAAACAGATGAATCTGAACCCCCGTAAGCTGTTTTTTCCCGAACTACGTAAGCTCTAATCTCTCATATCTGTTGAGAGTACGTAAGCACAATACTGACGTATTGACGAGCCACCTTCCCCGTAACCCGTAGTTAGTCGAACTACGTTGACTCTGATTTCTCATTCTCTGATGAGAATATGTAGGCATAAAGTGCGATGCTTTGCCGAGTCATTTTTCTTTTCTTTTCAGACCAGCCTTGATAGGTAGATAGTAAACCAACCCGTCATATAAACACAACAAGCGTGGATCCCATCGAGTACGATGGACGTGAGGGGTGCTAATACCTTCCCCTTGCGTAACCGACTCCCGAATCCAGACACTGGTTGCGATGACCTTGTCTTATACCTTTTTCGTCAGGTTTTTCCGATTGTTTCCTTTCCTGTTCTGAGGGATAAATAACGAAAGGTGACGACTCTTCTGTTTTGCCAGCACCTTATTTTCGCGGTAGCGACAGCTGGCGACTCTGTTGGGGATCCAACGTCCCCTGTGCGAGTCAATCCTAGCGCTTGCATGTTTATCTGTTGGGTTGTGTTTATTTATCGCATTTTATTTCCCGCATTTTATTTTCAGTATGATATGATTATCTGTGTTGTTATGGGAGGGGCTCTGATGAGTTATAAGCCAGACCCAGGCTTGAGAGCTACATAGTATTAGAGCAGATTAGTGGTGAACCTGCATGTTAGGTATGCACTAGTTCCCATACAATCTGCACTCAGACGAGATTCTCTGAGATGATTTCCATTTCCAGCCCAGTGGGCCGTCGAAAGGATTTCAGATCTAAGGATTGTCGAATCTGGGAATCGATCACTTGCGATTCAGCTGAGTGAGGCCACTTCAAGAGATGATGATGCCACACCTTATGGATATCGTATCATCGTTTCTTGAAAGTTTGTGACGCTGATGAATGCATAAGATGTCGTACCTTTGTCAGTGATTAGGTCCATACCTGTAAGCAGGGTCGGGTTATTACAGGAAACCGTAACCTTCAGACAACTTGGTTTTCTTGACAGTGAATCAGTATTGTGGGTTTCAGTAGGCCTTTATTATCAGATTGTGGTATTTTCTTGCTGAAGCAAAATTACGACCTGCCACTTCACAACACAGCACCGCACAGCACAACACTCGTGATTTCTTGCCGCATTTTGCATTCGCATTCACATTTTCATATTGCATTGCATCTAACGCGTATCTGTGTTGTAGGTGTGCAGTTATCTCTCGATTCTAGCAATCTTGTCCTTTCTGTGTCCATCATGGAACCCAATGTGAGAAGAACTTTGGCCTACAAATTCCCTACTCCAGACATTACTACTCTGAGGAGTTTGATTTCTTTGCCTGGTAAGGAAGCTATGAGAGACCTCAGAGGAACCTATTGAAAGCTACTCAGTGTTGTGTGCAAGCCATCTGTGTATGAATTGAACGGACTCCAGACTCTGCTTCAATTTTATGACCCACCGTTGTGTTGCTTCACATTTCCAAGCTATGTGTTGGCCCCCACTCTAGAAGAGTTTTCTGTCATATTGGAGATACCCATTCTTGCTCAGGTACCCTTTTGGCCTGTTGATCAGGATCCAGATCTGGCTAAGATTGCTACAGCTCTGCATATTGATGTTTCTGAGTTGGAAGGAAAGACCGTCAAGAGAAATGGAGCCTGGGGGTTCCCATTACCATTTCTAGCTGAGAGAGCCCGACACTACGCCAAGAAGGAATGTTGGGTGGCATTCAAAGCTATTTTGGCGCTGTGCATATACGGTATCATGTTATTCCCCAATATTCCAGATTTTGTAGATGTGGATGCTCTGCGTATCTTCGTCTCAAGGAATCCAATCCCAACCTTGCTCGGAGACGTGTACCATTCGGTGCACTACAAGAACGAGAATAGAAGAGGTAAAAGTGTATCCTGTTGTGCTTCACTGTTCTACAGGTGGTTTGTCACTCATCTACCTAAGGATGGCCCTTTTATAAAGACTGCAGAGACGAAAGAGTGGTCTGAGCGTCTGATGAGCTTGTCTGCCGAGAACATTGATTAGTTTGATAGAGATCGCCTGGGGAGTGAAATCATCTACAGTTGTGGGAACTTTCCTAATGTCCCTCTTATGGGTAGGAAGGGCTGTATCAACTATAATCCGTCTATCGCTATCAGGCAATTCGGGTATGCCTTGAGGGGCCCTCCTAAAGACGAAGAGGTACAAGAATCTTTGTACCTTACTGGCGCATTAGAAGGGGATGATCTGGTTAGATTTGAACATGCTTGGAATAACATTCATCGCAAGGGAAAGACCTCGTTGGGGAAGAGCAACAATCAGGCTTACCCTCCTTATGTGGACTGGATTCGTAACAGAGCAGAAAAAGTGCTGATGCCTTTTCCTCATGTCAAGAAGGACTGCCCTCCAGAGCCTACCATGATTGAAATCCAGAAGTATTAGCAGCTTCAGGCTAAGAATGCAGAGCTAGTCAAAGCCAATGGAGAATTGGAAAACGAGATAGCTCAACTCCGAAGAGAAAAGAGCGAAGCCGTCTACACCTGCAAGCAGCAACGGAGTTGATCAACCACCTAGGCGCTAATCTGACCAAAGAAACTGACTCTAGAGAGCGGCTTGGGTTGGACCTGAAGGCAGTGCATGGGGTATTGACCACCAAGAAGCAGGACCTTGACAGAGTATACCGGAAGTTATCCCAATTTGAGAAGTTGTGGAACAACACTTTGACTAGCCACAAAGAGAAGGAAGAAAAACTGAAGCAGCAGATCACCCAGTTGGAAGCTCAGATGGAAGTCAAAGACAAGAAGATAGAGGCTGAAGCCTCGCTGCGACGAGATGTCCAGTATAAGTTGATTCAGACCAAGGCAAACCTGATGGATTGCCAACTTCGGGCTGATGCTAAGAGGAGTAGAGTAGAGAACCGTTCTGAAGAAGGTATTTCTAGGAGCGTTGCCGAGAACCTCCCAGAGTCCATTAGGCAGAGGGATCTGCTGATTCAGGGCCTGCTTACCCAGCCTGATCATCCCGATACGAAGAGGCTACTAGAGGATTTTCGTGCCCGTGGCCGCACTTGATTTCTCTGTATTTTCTTTTGCACATTTTATGCATTGATATGCTGATCACCACCAGGCCTATTGGTTAGGGTCATGATTGTCACTTCAGTTGTATTCAGTTACTGTTGTACGCTGCCCGCGCGGGTTTCTTTTTCAAATGAATATATGAGGGTTTTCTTTCCATGATTGGACGATAGACTTTATTTTTCTCGGAAGCTAGAATCGAGGGGGACTTCCTCCTAATGCATGGATACATGTTTGCATTTGCATGAATCATTTGCATGACAGGTACCTGGCCATTTTGCTAACCCTTTGCATGTGCAGGTTGTTCCAGGATTGACCGAAGACCGATCCACCGATACTCGACCAGAGCGAATCAAGCTAGAGCAATGGAACAAGTGCAGACAGACATCCAGGAACTCCGAGAGAGAATGGACTGCTTCATGGAGCTCATGCAAGTGGTCTCTAATGGCCAAGACCAGCTTAGAACCTTGGTCCAACCTCTGATCTCAAGGGTTGACAGCAACGGTGTACTTCATGGTGGAAACACTTCAAACCCTCCACTTGTTAAGACTCCACAGAATGGCGTCCCTGTGACCGGGGGGAATGGAAGTGGTAACGGAAATCTGGTCACTAACATCGGGCTTAATGGAAATACGACTGGCGTCGGTAACGGTAACTTTGAGGCCAATGGCAATACTGGACTAGGCCATGGCATCACGGGGAACATTGGTGCTGGAAATCTGTACGGGCCTAATGCTGCTGGGTTTGCTGCTGGCAATGGCACTCAGCCATGGCTAGAATATCGCCAAGAGGATTTGTTCTCACAGAAGAGTGCTGAGGGCGAATTGAATGTTGAAGCCCGTCTGAGGTTTAAAGCACTTGAGGACAAAATGAAGAGTTTCGAGAACCTGAACACCTTGGGTGTCGACATGACTAAGCTGGGATTGATTTCTGACTTTAAGGTGCCTTCCAAATTTAAGGTGCCCGACTTTGAGAAATACAAGGGCACTATTTGCCCTCGTGTCCACTTAAGGTCATACTACCAAAAGATGTTCGCTCACTCTGATGATGAGAAGCTGCTGATGCACTTCTTCCAGGATAGCTTATCCGGCCCATCCTTGGGATGGTATATGGGTTTGGAACCCACCAGTGTACGTACATGGAAAGAACTTGCTGAGGCCTTTGTACACCATTATCAGTATAACAGTGACTTGGCTCCTAATCGGGTTCAACTGCAGAACTTGTCTCAGAAGAACAATGAGGGGTTCAAAGAATATGCCCAGAGGTGGCAGGAATTAGCTGCTAGAGTTCAACCGCCGATGGTTGAACGAGAGCTCGTGGAGATGTTTGTAGCCACTCTTCCGGGGGTCTATTACGAGAAAATGGTCAGTGGTATGTCAGGGAGTTTCTCCGATCTCATCATTACTGGCGAGCATGTTGAAAATGGGATCAAATTGGGGAAAATTCAGGGTGTTGATCTATCCTCAGCTGGAGGAAGAAAGAAACCGTACAGTAACAAAAGGCGTGAAGGAGAGACGAACGCAGTGTCTAACGCTCGGAGGAAAGGTAAGGGCCAGCGCCAGCAGGTTGCTAGCATAACCATCCCTGCTGTCCAACAACCCCAGTAGCAGCAGCAGCAGAAAAATCAGCAAGGGTACAGAAGGTACCAAAACAAAGAACCTCTAGCAAATTGTCATCTTGAGACACCACCCATGTCATATGCTCAGCTATTACAAACTTTGCTTCAGTTACAGCTAGTCTAGAAAAGAACCTTGGCTCCCTTGACAAGGGCACCTCCACAGGGTTATGATGCGAATGCAAAATGCGAATTCCACTTGGGGGCACCTGGCCACACGATAGAAAATTGCAAGGCAATCAAGCACAAGGTGCAAGATATGGTCGACGCTAAAATCATCAATTTCTCTGATAATGTGTCGAACATCACAAATGACCCTATGCCGAACCAAGGGGGAGGCGGGGTGAATGCTATTATTGAAGAAGAGGACTCAGATGTACTGACTGACCTCAAGGACCTGAGGACACCGCTTAGCTTCGTTAAAGCCAAGCTGATGAAGAGAGGCATCTTTCCGGGCTGTGGAGAATTGTGTATGGGTTGTGTGGTTCGTTCAGACGGCTGTGAACAGTTGATAATGGGGATTTAGAGTCTGATGACCGAAGGAATCTTGCAGTTTAACCGGAGGGCCGAATATAGATCTGGAGAGGTAATGCTGAAACAGGATGATGAAGTTGCCACCATCACCATCCCTCGCAAGACAATAACCATTTCTACATCCAGGCCACCAACAATTACCATCACAAAGGCTGGGCCGATACCTTTTGAAAGCACCAACGCTGTCCCGTGGCACTATGGGGCAGACGTCTACTGTAACGGACAGAAATTGGAATTGGAACCATCTGGGCAGTCTGTGGACAACTTAGTGGGAACCGGCGGGATCACACATAGCAGAAGAGTATTTGCTCCACCTGAGGTTGTGGCTGACAAAACTGACAAAGCTGAGAAAACCGATAAGGGAAAGAGTAAGGTCGTTGAAGAAACTCCTTGAGGGGTAGAGAAAGACCTACTTGTAAAGGACGCTGAAGAGTTCATGAGGTTAATCAAGAAGAGTGATTACAAGATTGTTGATTAACTCCATCAAACACCGTCGAAAATCTCTATTCTAAACTTGTTGTTGTGTTTTGAGGAACATCGTAATGCGTTGTTAAAGGTCCTGAATGTCGGGTATGTACCGCAGGAGATCTCGGTCAACCAGCTGGAGGGAGTAGTGGCCCACGTGAATGCTGGAAACAGGTTAGGGTTCACTGACCTGGAGCTGACGCCGAAGGGAAGAAACCACAACAGCGCCCTGCACATCTCGATAGAGTGTAGGGGAACAGTGACGTCCCATATGTTGGTGGACACCGGATCATCGCTCAATGTTCTCCCAAAGAAGGCATTGATGAAGCTAGATACGAGGGGACTAATTTGCACACCCAGTGATCTGGTGGTGAAGGCTTTCGATGGAACCAAGCGTCATGTCTTTGGAGAGATAATTCTGCCAATCCAAGTTGGGCCGGAAACTTTCGACACAGTCTTCTACATCATGGACATCATGCCCGCCTATAGCTGTCTGTTAGGCCGGCCATGGATCCATTCTACTGGTGCAGTGACCTTCACATTGCACTAGAAACTCAAGTATATTGTGGGAGGCAGCATTGTAACTGTCTGCGGCGAGGAAGACATAATGGTGAGCCATTTGTCGTCTTTCAAATATGTCGAGGTGGATGGCGAGATCCACGAAACCCTGTGTCAGGTATTCGAAGCTGTTAAGGTCAAAGATGTGACTCCAGTGATGATTGAGAAACCAGAGATGACTCTCTCTTCCTTCAAGGAAGCTCAGGCTGTTGTTCAAGCTGGCTCTGCCCCAGGCTGGGGGCAAGTTCTGGAAATACCTAACAAACAGGACAAGTTTGGGTTAGGATACTCTCCTGCTGCTGAGACTTCCTCCTCTCACAGTGCGTTGCGGGTTAAAGGGCCGATCCAGTTTACAAGCGGTGGGGTGATATTCGAAAGTGTCAACGCAGTGTCTGAAGACGACGAAGACAGCGATTGCGACCTGGATTCCTAGATTCAGCCAAGCAAACCAGGCTAGAGCCTCAAAAACTGGTCCGTGAAGGACATCATCCAAGTGACAGGCAAAGAGTAATGATTTACTTTCTCCAATTATTGTACAACCCTATGTCTTACCCGGGGCATAGTGGTTTTATTGTCAGGGCCTTGTTTGATTATGTACATACATTTTAACAATAAATCAAAGGGCGTTTTTCTTCACATTCAAATGTTGTGATCTCTGTTGTTCCTATTTTATATTTGTTTTGAGAAACAATAAAATGGCAATATGGCTTGTGCTAACCTGCATATCATTGTTTTAAGCGTAACCCTTGTTATTGCAGGATTCACATCACAGATGACATCGACTCTGGACCTTCTACGACTCACTTCGACTTCGATTGCCCGATCTATCAAGCTGAAGAAGAGATTGATGAAGACAAAGACCTTCCCGAAAAGTTGGCCCGTTTGTTGAAACAAGAAGAGAAAGTCATTCTGCCTCATGAGGAAGAGATTGAGATTGTGAATCTGGGTTCTGAAGAACTTGTCAGGAATGTCAGGATAGGGGCTGCATTGCAGAGTGATGTCAAGCAGAGATTGGTCGAGATGCTTCGAGAGTATAGTGACATCTTTGCTTGGTCATACGAAGATATGCCCGGACTTGATACTGACATCGTGGTCCATCACCTACCACTGCGAGAATATTGTCCTCCCGTTAAGAAGAAGCTTAGAAGGACACGACCAGATATGGCCGTTAAGATCAAAGAAGAAGTGCAAAAGCAGCTGGATGTTGGCTTCTTAGCGGTCACTACCTACCCTCCGTGGGTCGCTAACATAGTGCCTGTACCGAAGAAGGACGGTAAGGTGCGAATGTGTGTCGATTATTGGGATTTGAATAGGGCGAGCCCAAAGGATGATTTCCCGCTCCCCCATATTGATATGTTGGTCGACAATACAGCTCAGTTTTTCATGTTTTCATTCATGGATGCTTCTCTGGCTATAACCAGATCAAGATGGCGCCGGAGGACATGGAGAAAACCACGTTTATTACACCTTGGGGAACATTTTGCTACAAGGTAATGCCCTTCGGTCTGAAGAATGCAGGGGCCACTTACCAACGAGCAATGGTCACTTTGTTTCATGACATGATTCACCATGAGATTGAAGTCTATGTTGATGACATGATTTCGAAGTCCCAAACGGAGGAGGGAAATCTGGTCAATTTGCTGAAGCTTTTTGAGAGGCTTAGGAAGTTTAGGTTGAGGCTGAATCCTAACAAGTGTACCTTCGGAGTACGGTCGGGAAAACTACTGGGGTTTATTGTGAGTGAAAAAGGCATTGAATAAACTACATTGCAAGGTTTATATCTCATCTCACGGCCACGTGTGAACCGATGTTCAAACTACTAAAGAAAGATCAAGCGATTATCTAGAACGAGGATTGCCAGAAGGCATTTGATAAGATAAAATAGTATCTGCAGGAACCTCCAATCTTGATACCCCCAGTGGCCAGAAGACCCTTAATCATGAACTTGACAGTTCTTGAGAATAGTATGGGGTGTGTTCTCGGTCAGCACGACGAGACGGGAAGAAAGGAGCATGCCATTTATTACTTGAGTAAAAAGTTCACAGATTGTGAATCCCGTTACTCAATGCTGGAGAAAACGTGTTGTGCACTCGCGTGGGCTGCCAAACGTTTACGACAGTATATGCTCAATCACACAACCATGCTAATTTCGAAGATGGATCCGATCAAGTATGTCTTCGAGAAGCAAGCGCTTTCGGGCAGGATTGCCAGATGGCAAATGGTGTTGACGAAATATGACATTTAGTACGTTTCCCAGAAGGCCATTAAGGGGAGCGTATTGTCTGAATACCTTGCCGAACAGCTGATTGAAGATTATCAACCGATGAAATTTGAATTCCCTGATGAGGATATCATGTTTCTCAAGGTGAAAGATTGTGGTGAACCGTTGCCTGACGAGGGTCCAGACAGAAAGTCCTAATGGAAATTGATATTTGACGGGGCGGTTAATTCGTATGGAAGCGGTATCGGGGCAATCATTACAATTCCCCATGGATCCCACATCCCGTTCACTGCTAGATTGACGTTTTCGGTCACCAATAACGAAGCAGAATACGAAGCATGCATCATGGGTCTAGAAGAAGCGATTGATTTGAGAATAAAAAACCTAGATGTATATGGTGACCCGACACTTGTGGTTAACCAGATTAAAGGGGAGTAGGAGATTTGTCAGTCGAATTTGGTCCCGTACATGAATTATGCCAGAAGGCTGCTTCCGTTCTTTGATCGAGTGGAACTCCATCATGTGCCCAGAGCTGAAAATCAGATGGCTGATGCCTTAGCCACATTGGCTTCGATGTATAAAGTCAATTTTTGGAATGAAGCTCCAAGGATTGTCCTTTCTCGTCTTGATAGACCTGCATTCGTTTTTGCAATTGAGGAAGCCTCCGATGGCAAGCCATGGTTCCATGATATCCTGACCTTCCTTATGACTAAGGAGTATCCTGCAGGAGCGTCAACCCAGGACAAGAAGACTCTGAAGAGGCTGTCTGGGAATTTCTATCTCAATCCTGATGAAGTTTTGTATAAGAGAAACCACGATCTCATGCTACTCAGATGTGTAGATGAGAAAGAAGCGAGTATGCTCATGGAGGAAGTTCATGAAGGCACATTTGGTACGCACGTCGGTGGGCATGCTATGACGAGAAAGATCCTGAGAGAGGATATTACTGGCTAACGATGGAGTCAGATTGCTTTAAATTCGCGAAGAGATGTCATAAATGCCAGATTTATGCTGATAAAATACATGTGCCGCCGTGCCTGTTGAATGTCATGTCCTCCCCGTGGCCGTTCTCCATGTGGGGCATCGACATGATAGGCAAGATCGAGCCCACTGCATCTAACGGTCATCGCTTCATTTTGGTAGCCATCGACTACTTCACTAAGTGGGTGGAGGCAGCCTCATATGCTAACGTGACCAAGCAGGTGGTGGCTAGATTCATAAAGAAGGACATCATCTGTCGATATGGAATTCCCGAGCGGATCATTACTGATAATGGTTTGAATCTGAATAACAAGATGATGAAGGAGTTATGCCAGAGCTTCAAGATTGAACATCAGAACTCATCTCCTTATCGGCCGAAGATGAATGGCGCGGTTGAAGCGGCCAACAAAAACATTAAAAAGATCGTACAGAAAATGGTTGTGACCTATAAAGATTGGCACGAGATGTTGCCATTTGCATTGCACGGTTATCGTACGATGGTACGCACATCAACCGGGGCAACTCCTTTCTCACTAGTGTACGGTATGGAAGTTGTCCTACTGTTAGAAGTTGAGATTCCTTCTTTGCGAGTTTTGGTTGACGTGAAACTCGATGAGGCATAATGGATTAAGAACCGACTGAACCAACTCAGCCTGATAGATGAGAAGAGATTAGCATCAATTGCATATGGTTGTCTGTACCAGAGCCGAATGAAGAAAGCTTATGATAAGAAGATGCGTCCTAGAAGCTTTCAGACGGGTGATCTCGTCCTGAAGAAGACTCTTCCTCCATACTCCGATCACAGGGGCAAGTGGACTCCCAATTATGAAGGTCCGTACGTCGTCAGCAAGGTCTTCTCGGGAGGAGCCTTGTTGTTATCCACAATGGATGGCGAAGATTTTGCATCCCCTGTGAACGCGGACGCAGTTAAAAAATACTTTGCTTAAAAAATGACCCGCTGGAAAGAAAAAAGAATATCCAGGCAAAAATGGGGCATCCCGGCGAACCATAAAAAAGGAAAAAAGGTTCGGGCAAAAATTAGGGATATAAATGAAAGAATGTACACCCGCAAAGTTGAAAACCTGGAAGGGCGGCTTTGGCAAAAAAGGGTATCCCGGTGAATCGAAAATCCGAAAGGGCGGTTCAGGCAAAAGTTAGGGATTTGAAAAAGCAAATGACTGCGTTCCGCGTATGGACTCTCATTGTTTAGTGGTTTGGAAGACCTAAGAGCCGTCTATCTGAATCAATCTCTTCTGAAGCTGAAGCATCGGAGAAGTATCAAAGTCGAGTGGGTCATAGAGGGATCAACTCATGGTGTTCGTCTACGCCACATTGCCGACATTTGTGTATATACTGATGTATATTTATGTTTTTATGCTTGCGCAGCTTCCTCATTTCAGGAGCTTGCATCTGTTGTAAAACATTTTGGCCCATTCAGGGGTGTGCTATCAATAAAACATATACTATTCAACAATTCTATTTGTTTGTTTAGCATTTATCTATTTTGTTTGCGAAAAAGAACGCCCGATGTTTTTGATAAAATGCGCATACATAAACTTGTTGGCCTAGGCCGATAATTGTTGAAACATTTAATTACTTGAACATTGTCGTAGGATGATAACCTTGATAGGCCCCTTTGAGAAGGGCATCTTGTCTATGTGTTTGTGTCGGTGCAGGTATGGCATATTCCAGGCAGTACGTCGTATGTTTTCCAAGCAGGATGATTCCTTCTTCCCCAGCAAGTTCAGCAGCGTCTCCCCACGGAGTCTGAACATGGGACCGTGAGCATCGATATGTCTCCCCAAGCAGAGAAGATTCTCCCCAACCAGATGCATCCTGAGGAAGGATCGTCATCTCCTCACCTGAGTCATGCGCTGAAGCGTATACCCATTCCCAGCATTGAGTCAATGTGCAGTTTTCTCACGAAAGACTATTCGTAAGTGTGCAGCTTCCGATAGTTCAGACTGAAGTCTCCAGCGAAATTGAAATTCCCCACAAAGTTGTACTCTCCCTGGCAGGTAGGAGTGATTCCAGCGTCCGGTTACCATCCTCAGTCGAGTTTGCAGTCCCCCAAGAGAGCCGAGTCCTTGGAAGCCGTGCGGGCCATGATTGGTTTTCCCCAGTAGAATGTTGAATAGCTGATGTTGTATTTCCCCATTGGAGTCGTTATCTCCAGGAAAGTTTTGCCGTGAAGGCCGTGCAGTTTATTTCTGCGATTGACATCGTTTTCCTCAGCAGTTGTGGTTCGTATACCCAGTTGAGCGGGTTCAGGTTCTCGTAGAATTTTACTCCCCTGCAGTAGTCGACTGAAGTTCGTTTCCCCAGGCGGAATCCAATTGAGATTGGTGTGACTTCTTCTCCTCGGCAGGATGATTCCTTCCTCCACCAGAGTGGTTCTTTCTCCTTGACAGGAGGATTCTCCCTTCAGCATTTATTTTGCTGATGGGGTTGTGGCATTTTGCATGATTGCATAGCATCTACCCTAAACGCGTAGCATTTCCACCGTGTGGAGCATTGCGCCATTGTCAAACATATGCATAAGAAACATGAGCTAGGTCGTTACCATTCTTATTTTGTAGGTGTTCCTCCGCAGAATGGTTTGCTCAAGATGATTCTTGAATTCCCTAGTGAAGTTATTGATTCAAGATGATTCATGAATTCCCCAGCGAAGTTGTTTGCTTAAGGTGATTCTTAAAATCCCCAGTGAAGTCGCCAGAGTTGGTTGCTCAAGTTGATGCTTAGAGTCCCCGGCAGAGGGTTTGTGCAGGATGATTCCTGAAATCTCTAGTGGAGTTATTAGTTCAGGATGATTCTTGAAATCTCCAGCAGAGTGTCTGCTCAGGATGATTCCTGAAATCTCCAGCAGAGTTATTGGTTCAGGGTGATTCTTGAAGTCCCCGGCAGAGTTATTTGTCCAAGATGATTCTCGAAGTCCTCAGCAGAGTTGATTCACCCGGAATGATTTATGGATCCCCAAAGCAGATTTACTTGATAGTTCTCCAGATTCCTCAGCGGAGATGTGTCATCCCCCAGCAGGTTTTGAACAGAGAAGTTGAAATTTCCCTTGAAGACTTGATGATTGAAGTCCGGTAGTATCGCTAAAACCCCTGACTTACTGATAAAGTCTAACTGCGATGTTAAAGCAGTTCTCCCAGCTGACGTAGGGTGCCTGACGGCAAAATATTGTATATCCTTATTGGTCCGTGATTGACCGAGGATTTTATTCCCGACTTACTGACGAAGTCCAACTGTAATGTCGAAGCAGTTCTCTCAGCTGATGCGGAGTGCCTGATGGCAGAAGTTTGGATATCCCTATTTGGTTCATGATTGACCGAGGATTCTATTCCCGACTTACTGATGAAGTCCGGCTGACGCCCGAGATGTTCTTTGAATGCCCGACTGCATAATTAACTTGATTGTTAAAAAAATTCCTAATGACCTGATGAGTCCCGAGGAATCCTTCTACCGCAGTGTCACAGAATGCATGACGGCAATATCAGCTATGTATCACCGGTTACCGAGTGACCAGTGATCCCTTGATGATTTGAGGAAGAAGCTGCAGCGAAATCTGATAATCATCCCGACGGAGATTTGAGAGTAGCCCTTCACCAGTTACCGAGTAACCGGTGATCCCTTATTGACTTACTGATGAAGTCCGACAAAGATGTTGTCGACGTGCCTAGCGACACGATGAGTCCATAGGCGACGATAAGGAATTCTTCTGCAGTGGTGCAGAATGCCTGACGGCAGAATCAACCATCATTCACCAGTTACCGAGTAGCTGGTGATCCCTTATTACTGATGAAGTCCGACAAAGATACTATTGACGTTCCTAGCGACAGGATAAGTCCATAGGCGACGATAAGGAATTCTTCTGCTATGACGCAGAATGCCTGATGACATAATCGACCATCCATCACCAGTTACCGCGTAATAGGTGATCCCTTGATAACTTGAGGACGAAGATCTACAGCAAAATTAGATAATTATCCTGACGGAGATTCGACCCTTCACCAATTACCGTGTGACCAATTCCCCAGCAGAGTTTCCGAGCAACTGTCATGTTCAGTTTTGAAGATGTTCCTACTAATCGAAGTACCGTCTACCCGTATGGTTGGCAAATCACCAGTTACCGCGTAATCGGTGATCCCTTGATGATTTGAGGATGCAATGATATCAGATAAATCAGAGAATCATCCTGGCAGAGATTCAGATCAGTATTTCTCCAGCTATTTGTTGTGCAGCTATTATTTCAGTTTCCGAATATTGGTTCCCATCAAAGTACCGTGTACTTGTGCAGTTGGCAAATTTCCGGGTTTGTTGGTATTCAACCGTCTTTTACCTTGATTGTTTGAGAGCCATTTTCTTCTCACCCAATCAGGTCCAAGCTGTTTGAATAGGGGCAGCTGTTGCACCCCAAAATTTGCCCAACTTTTCTCTACCTAGCTTATGTTGCATTTCATTCACATTAGCATTATCATTTGCATTTCATTGACATGTATGCAGGAGATCAAGAGGTATGATTACCAATCGAGAGCTATACAAGATTTTGAGGCTAGCTAAAAAGGTTACTCAGATGTTCAAGGGTTGATATCCTTGTCAAAGGAGTTAAAAGATTCTCAGAGATAGTGGTTGAAACCAAGAGTATGTGTCTCCTAACTTGAGAGTTGAGGAAATCCATCAGATGATTCTGAGGCCATGAAGTTGTACTTGAGGTCTTGAGAGAGCTCAAGAGAAGTGTTGAAGATCACTTTGAGGCCTAGACAGGTCATTGTGCAAGATTAAGAAGCCTCAGCCATGATTGGTGCAATTAGGGTTTGACTTGGTCAACCCTAAGTCAACTGATGATTTAAGGAAGGTTTAGACCTAATTCAAGAGCCATGTGATCATGGATTGATACATTGAGATGTTATAAGGATGATTACAAGGTTAACTCATCATGATTGAAGAGTTTGAGAAGTTTCAGGCTAGGGTTTCTAAGACTTGACAGTGTAAAATCCCCTGGCTTGACCCCTGACTTCCAGGCCATTTAACTCAAGATATGATCTTCATCTCATCTTGACCACAAAATAATTGTTGTAGGGCATGATCTTAGCTTTAATTTGAGTATTAGAAGTCCTTGATAGGGTTTATAGAACTCAAGTTATGAGCCAGACAAGTTACAAGTCATCTGAGGCATGTGAATTTGGAGCTTGAAAGTTACCCAACTTGCATGACACTTTTGCCATAGAAGGATGATTCCTATGAACTTTTGGTTAACATGAATGTTGTTCCTTATTCTCTTATCTTTCCATAGAGTACAAGACGTCCATGATTGGATCTATAGAACTCAAGTTATGGCTTTGACAAGTCGAGGGTATTTTGGATATTTGGACATTACAGGTCATTTTGAATTATAGGTCAATTTCATGATCTTGCAAGCTTCAAATGGATTTTTGTTCAACATGAAAGTTGCTCAAAATGATGTTTTTAGCTTAGCCAAGTACCAAGAGTCCATTGATATAGATTGTATCAAGCATTGGTTGAAGAAAATTCACAAAAAGACCATTTTAATGAATTAAAATATAAAAATTCAAAACCATTGGTAATGGGATGTTTTCAGGCCAAATTTGTGATCATTTTGATTGGAATTGACATTCCAAATACTTTGGCATCATCACTTTTTTGAATTGAAGTTCATAACATGGCCATATGGAGTTTTGCTTCATGATGAAGAAACATACCAAATACACCCTATTGATTGAAATCAAGGAGGGGAAACTACCCAATTGTACTCCACAACTGTTAAGTAAGTGAATTGGACTGGATTTGAGGGGAGATCAAGGCCAAAACGTGCACACCATCATTGAAATTTTGGAAGGAAAGTGAAACTTGAAAATCCCAAATTGGGCTTTGTTTGGGCCTCCAAAGTTGTTAAACTGAATATAAATTGGATGTGGATCATTATGAGAACCTTCTAGTGGTAAATTAAGTTGAGAATCCATTGGAGCAAGTTTGTGAAGGAGCTTAGAACTTGATTTTCGGTTTTGGAGATTTGGAGAGTTTCAGCAGAAATTGGTTATCAAGAAACGTTCATCATCATTCACTAAAGCGATCTGCCCTCTTTGGAGAAGAATTGAGGCCTGAAACCTACCTTGCTCGAAGCTTAAACTCAGGTTTTCACTTCTCAAATTTGCACTTAATTTACACGTTTTTAGCATCTTAGATTCATGTGGCTAGGTTGTAATTGAACCATAGGTGGATTCTATGTAGTTTCTAGGACGAATCGTGGAAGTTTAGGTTATGGTGATCCAAGTTGTGATGCGTGTATCTCATTGATGATTGGTTAAAAACGAAAATAGAGGTTAGATTAAGAACGTAGGAAGCAAGATGATTAAAATGATGTAAAAAAATGGACGTTTCGTGAAGGTTGAATCGAGCGCTACTGTTCATGTTTGTCGGAGAAGATGATCGGTGCTTCTCCGGCCACCCCAGGCTCCACCACGCGTGAACAGTCCTCCGTTTGAGTTTAAAATCACCAGTTGCATGTAGGACCATCAGATCTTGTTTAATCTTGGACTGAGTATGCAGATCGCATGGCCAGCGGGCGTCCGTGTGGCATTTTCCATGGCCTTCTCCCCCAGCTTTAATGAAACGCTGAGTTTTGTAACACCCCCTTCTATATCCCCAAATAAATGCATATACAAATTTATCAGAGTGAAAATTTTAGAATAAGGTATAAAGGGAGAATGTAACAAATTCACCAAAGAAACACTTTAACATTTGCTCCATAAAATATGTAACATTTTTATAGTTTTAGAAATCACATTTCAACCTTAAAATTTAAGCGGAAGATAAAATCATTTAATCATTTCCAAAATATTAATTCACATACACATAAGATATCCAGATTAATACATCATGTCAGGCAATTACAAGCCACATCAGCTGATACATCACAATGTATCACAAAAGAATACTATACCAGCCTAACTACCCGGTGTTACATAATCAGAGCAGTCCGACTCAAAGAATGAAGCTATACTTCACAAAAGAAAGACTCCAGCATCCTAATCTGCAATGCCTCGTAGAGCATTATAAAACAGCAGAAGGGTGAGAAATATTACCATAATAATCAATGCATAAGATTATATATATATAGGTAATCATATAATTCAACTCCATATTTCTCACCACAAATTCATTTCATAGTCATATATATTTACCACACATATGTAGACAACATGAATATTCACAAAAGCATTCCCACATCATGCATACACTCACATTTCCACAATTATCATTCACATATAAGCATCTCTTCATGCATATATTATATTTCAATGTGACACAACAACTCAATGCACCTCATGCAATGCGGTACCGACTCTCGTTATCATTTTTCGGTTTTTACATTAAACCGGGTCCACTCTTCTAGACCGATAACCCGTTATCATTTTTCGGTTTTTACATTAAACCGGGTCCACTCTTCTAGACCGATAACAACAAAGGCCCGTCCTCTAAGCCTTCAAACCCACTCTTCTAGGTTTGGGACAAGCCACTAGTTTCCACGAAACTAACGGACATTGCCTCTTGACTAAATGATGCATGTACAATCAACCACAACAAATGCACTTAAGACCGACATCTTAATCTCATGCATTCAAATAATTCATCTCTTCAAAAATTACACAATGATTGCACATACAACATATATCACAAAATCAAGGTATTCACATCACAATACCAATCATACAATTACAAGTTATGCACACATATTCACAATGTTCTCATGCACACTCGTCACATAATTGTATACACATCAAGCATTCACAAGTTCATTAAATAATACACACATAATCACCTATTATATTCACATGTATTTATACTTGATGCAATTAACATTCAAATCACAATTCTAGGATTCACGCCCGTAGGCTACCCACATCACACATCATCACAATAGTACATGAACTATGCGATTAATCAAGCAATAAACCATAGTCGAACCACACAATCAACCTATGGATAAATCTCAAATAAAACATCAACCTGTCATACTCGCTACTCCTTCGCTAAGCGAACTCCTAGCGAGTATTCGCTACTTGTTCGCCTAGCGAACGTGCTAGCGAATCTCAACAGAAGTTACTGACTTCATTCGCTACCTGCTCGCTACAGCGAGCTTCCCAGCGAATCGTTCGCTATCTCTTCGCTACACTTTCGCTACTAGCGAACACACCAAAATCCATTCTGTCCAAGTCTGGGACCATTTGCACTTGTTCGCTGAGCGAGTTCCTAGCGAGCATTCGCGACCTGCTCGCCTAGCGAGCTGCTAGCGAGTGTCTGCGTATTTTGTTTTTCACTTACTGTTATCCAACTCAACCAACTCCAAAAACTCCAAATCTCACTAATCCAACTCCAATACTCTTAGTCTAACATTTCTAAACTATTCTACATCATCTATTTCAGATTTTAACCGATTAAATCACAGTTCTACCGATTATTCCAACTTTTGCCCTAAATGGAAAAGGATGGAACTACCCCACAATCCAAACCCAACATACATAATAGTATACAATGATCAAATAGCAATGTTTCTCACCCTTACCTCGATTAATCGGAGCTTTGATGTTGGTTCTTGATGATTTTCCACTTTCCTCTTCTTCTCCTCCCTTTCTCTTGTTCTTTCTCTCTTTCTCTTCTTCTTTCTCTGTCAATTCTCTATTTAATTCCAATTAATAAAAATTAATTTCCACATTAATAAAAATCCCACTAAATCAATTAATTACTATAATTAATTATTTAATGAAATTCGGGCTGTTACAACCCTCCCCCACTTTAGGTATTTTCGTCCTCGAAAATGTTACCTGGTTCAAACAGTTCTGGATAAGACTCCCTCATTTGGCTCTCCAGTTCCCAAGTAACATTTCCACCAGCCGGTCCTCCCCAAGCGACCTTCACTAAAGCAATCTCTTTACCTCGAAGCTGCTTCAATTTCCGATCCTCTATCCGCATAGGTGATGTCTCAACAGTCAGGTTATCTCTCACCTGCACATCATCTAATTGGACTACATGAGACGGATCCGCAATGTATTTCCTCAACTGAGATACATGGAATACGTCATGAAGATTAGCAAGCGACGGTGGTAGAGCCACACGATAGGCCACTTCTCCTATCCTCTGCAAAATCTGATAAGGACCAATGAAACGCGGCGACAACTTGCGCGACTTCAATGCTCTACCAACACCTGTCATCGGAGTGACTCGAAGAAACACATGATATCCCTCTTGAAATTCAAGTGCCTTTCTCCTCTTGTCATAATAACTCTTCTGACGACTCTGAGCAACTCTCATCTTCTCTTGAATCATCTTGATCTTATCAGTAGTCTGTTGAACTATCTCGGGTCCAACAACAGAACTCTCTCCGGACTCAAACCAACACAATGGTGTCCTACACCGCCTACCATACAACACCTCAAATGGTGCCATATCGATACTCGAATGAAAACTGTTGTTGTAGGTAAACTCAATCAAAGGCAAATAGCTATCCCAAGCTCCTCCTTTTTCCAATACACAAGCTCTCAAAAGATCTTCAAGCGACTGAATCGTCCTCTCCGTCTGACCATCTGTCTGAGGATGATAAGCTGAACTCAAACGCAACTTAGTACCCAAAGCACTCTGCAAGCTCTCCCAAAATCTCGAAGTGAACCTCGGATCTCTATCCGAAACGATACTCGACGGAATACCATGCAAACACACAATCCTCTCAATATACAATTTAGCCAACTTCTCCAACGGGTAGTCCACACGGATAGGGATAAAGTGAGCAGATTTAGTCAATCTGTCCACGATAACCCAAATGGCCTCAAAACTACTCGGCGTCCTCGGCAAACCCGATACAAAATCCATGGAGATACTATCCCATTTCCACTCAGGAATAAACAACGGCTTCATCAAACCCGATGGCTTCTGATGCTCAATCTTTGACTTCTGGCAAGTCAAGCAAGAATACACAAATTCCGCAATATCCTTCTTCATACTAGGCCACCAAAACACTTTCCTCAAATCCTGATACATCTTAGTAGCACCTGGATGAATACTCAATCCGCTACGATGTCCTTCCTCAAGGATACTCTTTTTAAACTTAACAACATTCGGAACACAAACTCGATCCCGACATCTCATAATCCCATTCTCATCAATCCGAAAATCACCACCTTGGCCATGGTTGATTAAAGTCACCCGATCAACTAAACTCAAATCCGATTTCTGTCCTTCTCGAATTTCATCCAAAATACCACTTGTAAGCTTTAACATACCCAACTTAAATCCAAAAGAAGTTCTCTCACATACTAAACTCAAATCTCGAAATTGCTCGACCAATTCCAACTCTTTCACCATCAACGCCGACATATGCAGTGATTTCCGACTCAATGCATCCGCTACTACATTTGCTTTACCCGGATGGTAATTCAAACCAAAATCATAATCCTTCAATAGCTCTAACCACCTTCTTTGCCTTGCATTCAATTCCTTTTGATCAAAGAGATACTTCAAACTCTTGTGGTCACTAAACACTTCAAACCTCGCACCAAACAAATAATGCCTCCAAAGTTTCAACACGAACACAACGGCGGCCAACTCTAAGTCATGCGTCGGATAATTCTTCTCATGCACTTTGAGTTGCCTCGAAGCATAAGCCACAACTTGGTTATTCTGCATCAACACACCTCCTAAACCCATCAAAGAAGCATCACAATACACAACGAACGGTTCTTCCGGATTTGGCAAAATCAAAACAGGGGCTGTCGTCAACCTTCGCTTAAGTTCTTGGAAACTCGCTTCACACTTGGCATCCCAAACAAAAGCTTGACCCTTCCTAGTCAACTACGTCAACGGCAACGATAACTTAGCGAATCCTTCAATAAACTTCCGATAATAACCAGCTAAACCAAGGAAACTTCTAATCTCAAAAACTGACTTCGGAGTCTCCCATTGCGATACCGCTTCAACCTTCGACGGATCAACCGCAATACCATTACTCGAAATTACATGACCAAGGAAACTAACTTCCTTCAACCAAAACTCACACTTAGAAAGCTTTGCAAACAATTGCTTCTCTCTCAACACCGATAACACAATCTTAAGATGCTCGGCATGCTCTTCTTCGCTCTTCGAATAAACCAAGATGTCGTCGATAAACACAACCACAAACTTATCCAAATAGGGATGGAAAATCCTATTCATGTACTCCATAAATACACCTGGTGCATTAGTCACACCAAATGGCATCACAGAATACTCATAGTGTCCATACCTCGTTCTAAAAGCAGTCTTCTGAATATCCTCATCTTTCACGCGAATCTGATGATACCCAGATCTCAAATCAATCTTGCTGAACACGCTTGCACCAACCAACTGATCCATCAGATCATCAATCCTCGGAAGTGGATACTTGTTCTTGATAGTCACCTTGTTCAACTGTCTGTAATCCACACAGAGCCTCATAGAACCCTCTTTCTTCTTAACCAACAACACCGGTGCACCCCACGGCGACACACTCGGACGAATAAACCTCTTTTCAAGCAAATCCTCAAGTTGACTCCTCAACTCTTTCAATTCTGATGCCGACATACGATAAGGAGTCATCGATATCGGACTAGTTCCAGGAATCAAATCTATTGAAAACTCCACCTCTCGCTCCGGTGGTAAATCCTTTATCTCCTCAGGGAAAACTTCTGGAAAATCTCTAACAATTGATAAAGCACAAATCTCTTCACTTCCACCAATTCTCAAAGTTGCCATAAGCATAAATACCTTAGCTCCATCTTGCACTGATTCTTTCACTTGTCTCGCTGTCATAAACAAATCTCTTGCAACGTCCGATTCCGGAAAAATAACCGTCTTGTCAAAACAGTTAATATATACCCGGTTGAATTCCAACCAATTCATCCCAAGGATGACATCGAGTTGGTCTAGGTGAAGACACACTAAATCAATTCCAAAATCTTTACCGAAGACACTCAACGGGCAATTCAAACAAACATACGGTGTAGTTACCGAACCCATAGCAGGAGTATCAATAACCATACCGCCACCAATCACAGACAACTCGAGATTCAACCTTCTAACACAATCCAAAGAAATAAAAGAATGCGTAGCTCCGGTATCAATTATAGCGATCAAAGGTGTACCATTAATGAAGCACGTACCTCGGATCAATCGATCGTCGCCAGCAGTCTCAGATCCAAATAGAGCGAACACTTTTCCGCTCCCTTGATTCTTCTTAGGCTTATCACACTTGGTACTAATGTGCCCTCTCTCACCACAGTTGTAGCAAGTCACACCGGTACCGCTTCTACACTCAAGAGCCTTGTGGCCTGGCTTGCCACACTTGAAACACTTCTGTTCAACACTTTTGCATTCGGGAGCACGATGTCCCGCTTCACCACAGTTATAGCATCTAACCGGAGTAGAAACTCCCCCACTTGGCCTCTTGCTATAACCCATTCTCTGCTTTCCTTTATCTGCAGGAGTCACATAAGGTTTTCCTCTGAATTGACCTTTTCCTTTCTTATCACTTAAACTCTTGTAGTGGCTAGACCGAGCCCTACTGTCTTCATCATAGATTCTGCTCTTGTTCACTAACTCAGAAAACCGCCTGATTTCCTGATATCCAATAGCTTGCCTAATCTCGGGTCTCAAACCATTCACAAAATTGAGGCACTTAGACCTCTCGGCATTAGCAGTATTGTAATGAGGACAAAATTTGATCAACTCTTCAAATCTTGCCGCACACTCCGCTACCGTCGAATTACCTTGCTTTAACTCAAGAAATTCAATCTCTTTCTTCCCTCGCACATCCTCTGGAAAATACTTCTCCAGAAAAGTCTCTCTGAACAGATCCCAGGTGATCACAATATCTTCTTCCTCAAATCTATGGCGAGTATTACTCCACCAATCTTCAGCTTCTTCTTCGAGCATGTGAGTCCCAAACTGCACCTTTTGTGCATCTGAGCAATTCATAACCCGAAAAATCTTCTCCACAGCTTTCAACCAAATCTGTGCTTTGTCAGGCTCATGGGTTCCCTTGAAAATCGGAGGATTATTCCTTTGAAACCTCCCCAAAGCACGAAATTCATCTTCAACAACATTCCCCACATTCACATTGGCTGGAGGATTCTGCCCAATCGCTCCCGCCAACCTTGTCAAAGCTTCTGCGATCGCTTCATCGTTCCTCCCTGCAACCATCTTACTAATTCCAACAACAGAACCACGTAAGAACGACCAATATTGATAATGCAACACACGCATATCAATAACACACAGGGAAAACACTCTAACAACTTGGCCGGACGAACCGACCTGCTCTGATACCACTATTGTAACACCCCCTTCTATACCCCCAAATAAATGCATATACAAATTTATCAGAGTGAAAATTTTAGAATAAGGTATAAAGGGAGAATGTCACAAATTCACCAAAGAAACACTTTAACATTTGCTCCATAAAATATGTAACATTTTCATAGTTTTAGAAATCACATTTCAACCTTCAAATTTAAGAGGAAGATAAAATCATTTAATCATTTCCAAAATATTAATTCACATACACATAAGATATCCAGATTAATACATCATGTCAGGCAATTACAAGCCACATCAGCTGATACATCACAATGTATCACAAAAGAATACTATACCAGCCTAACTACCCGGTGTTACATAATCAGAGCAGTCCGACTCAAAGAATGAAGCTATACTTCACAAAAGAAAGACTCCAGCATCCTAATCTGCAATGCCTCGTAGAGCATTATAAAACAGCAGAAGGGTGAGAAATATTACCATAATAATCAATGCATAAGATTATATATATATAGGTAATCATATAATTCAACTCCATATTTCTCACCACAAATTCATTTCATAGTCATATATATTTACCACACATATGTAGACAACATGAATATTCACAAAAGCATTCCCACATCATGCATACACTCACATTTCCACAATTATCATTCACATATAAGCATCTCTTCATGCATATATTATATTTCAATGTGACACAACAACTCAATGCACCTCATGCAATGCGGTACCGACTCTCGTTATCATTTTTCGGTTTTTACATTAAACCGGGTCCACTCTTCTAGACCGATAACCCGTTATCATTTTTCGGTTTTTACATTAAACCGGGTCCACTCTTCTAGACCGATAACAAAAAAGGCCCGTCCTCTAAGCCTTCAAACCCACTCTTCTAGGTTTGGGACAAGCCACTAGTTTCCACGAAACTAACGGACATTGCCTCTTGACTAAATGATGCATGTACAATCAACCACAACAAATGCACTTAAGACCGACATCTTAATCTCATGCATTCAAATAATTCATCTCTTCAAGAATTACACAATGATTGCACATACAACATATATCACAAAATCAAGGTATTCACATCATAATACCGATCATACAATTACAAGTTATGCACACATATTCACAATATTCTCATGCACACTCGTCACATAATTGTATACACATCAAGCATTCACAAGTTCATTAAATAATACACACATAATCACCTATTATGTTCACATGTATTTATACTTGATGCAATTAACATTCAAATCACAATTCGAGGATTCACGCCCGTAGGCTACCCACAGCATACATCATCACAATAGTACATGAACTATGCGATTAATCAAGCAATAAACCATAGTCGAACCACACAATCAACCTATGGATAAATCTCAAATAAAACATCAACCTGTCATACTCGCTACTCCTTCGCTAAGCGAACTCCTAGCGAGTATTCGCTACTTGTTCGCCTAGTGAACGTGCTAGCGAATCTCAACAGAAGTTACTGACTTCATTCGCTACCTGCTCGCTACAGCGAGCTTCCCAGCGAATCGTTCGCTATCTCTTCGCTACACTTTCGCTACTAGCGAACATACCAAAATCCATTTTGTCCAAGTCTGGGACCATTCGCTACTTGTTCGCTGAGCGAGTTCCTAGCGAGCATTCGCGACCTGCTCGCCTAGCGAGCTGCTAGCGAGTGTCTGCGTATTTTGTTTTTCACTTACTGTTATCCAACTCAACCAACTCCAAAAACTCCAAATCTCACTAATCCAACTCCAATACTCTTAGTCTAACATTTCTAGACTATTCTACATCATCTATTTCAGATTTTAACCGATTAAATCACAGTTCTACCGATTATTCCAACTTTTGCCCTAAATGGAAAAGGATGGAACTACCCCACAATCCAAACCCAACATACATAATAGTATAAAATGATCAAATAGCAATGTTTCTCACCCTTACCTCGATTAATCGGAGCTTTGATGTTGGTTCTTGATGATTTTCCACTTTCCTCTTCTTCTCCTCCCTTTCTCTTCTTCTTTCTCTCTTTCTCTTCTTCTTTCTCTCTCAATTCTCTATTTAATTCCAATTAATAAAAATTAATTTCCACATTAATAAAAATCCCACTAAATCAATTAATTACTATAATTAATTATTTAATGAAATTCGGGCTGTTACAAGTTTCATCTAGAAACTCAGCTGGGCTCAAAGTTTGATTTCCACACCCCCTCACGCAGCCCAAAACCAAAACTACACTATAGGTTGTTACTTCGTGTACCCCTTGGGGCTTATCCCTATTTGATTCAGTGCTGAGTTAAGAACTCTGGGCCTAGTGATGCTATCCACATTCCCCATTCGTAGGCCCAACAGGAATAACATGTGAAGTTGTTGCTTAATGAACCCCCCTGGCGTGTTTCAATGAGAAGGAATTTGCTGAGTTGAGACTCAGACTGGGCCTAGTTCCCAGCGCTTTTCGCACCCCCCTCATATTGGGCCCAGGCGAATAAACCCTTGTTTCTCCTGCTAGTTGCACCTCCCTGCGTTTATTTCTTTTATGTTCTTTTTCTTTATTTTTTGTTTTAATTGATTGTTAGATTTAATTCATAATAAATAGTGAATGTTGGTAATAAATTCTGGGAAAATTGGTAGATATAGATTGAGATGTGTGGAATATTTCCATGCTTTTTATTTTAATTTTCCATTTATTTTGCAATTAATTTCTTATTTTCTAGTGTAATATGTTTTTAATAATGGAATAATTGTGTACTGAATTTGTTCATCTTATTTCTCCTCCATACTTCTGAGTTTGATCTTGAAATCTTGTATGCTGATTATACACATGTTGGTTGTATTGTGTAATTTTTGTTATGATTTTTAGATGATTTTAAATAAGGTTTTAGGGTAGTTGCTTAGGAGTGTTCATGAATGGATCCCCTTAGTGTGCCTTTGAGGTTTTAGATTTAGTTTGAACCTTTTGACTTAGGTTTAGTCCCTGATTTTTGGACCATAAAATGTTGGTACATATAGGATAGTGTGGTATTTTTCTTGGAATTGTTAGAAATGATTTTTTATTAAGTTCCTATTTTACAAGTTAACCTTAGTTTAGGTGATCCTAACTAGGTTAGATGCATAGATTGGGCTTGTAAGTGACCTCTAGATGATTCTAGGTCCCATTTCCTCTCTTGATAGATTGGTATTTAGATAGTTACCTCTTTTAGAACCCTTGATCTCTAGGATAGATGTCCTTAGAAGGTATCATTTATAGTTTCTTTAGAAGCTTAAATAGGTGGATGATTCTTCCTATAGGGGTAGTTTCCTCTTCAATTTTTCCTTGCTCGACTGGAATCCTTCTTGTGAGCAATGTTTTCTCCTGTGGAAGAATACATTGCACTATCATAAAGAGGTTGAGTCCATGAAATCTCTCTCTCTAAAGGAAGTGGGGTTGGTTGAGTGTCTGTGGTAAGTTCCTGTGGAACTTACCTTGCTTCTCATCTCCATTCTCCTAAATATCTCTCATTCAATTCTTTCTAGGAGCTTTTTGAGGTGGCATAGTCCCTCCCGCGGGGGGAATGTTGCACATCTCTTGAAGGAGCCAAACCCCCAGGATTACCCCAAATCTCTTAGTTGGTCGAGTGCCTGGGATAAGTTCCTGTGGACCTTACCTTTGCCTCCTAACACCCAATTTCTTTCCTTAGGATAGAAGCCTTGTATGAATACTTGTGGAATGAATCCATTATTCATCATAAGTCCTTTTCCTCATTCATTGATTGAATTGCTTGTTGCATTAGGATAGTGCATGAGTAGAATAGTTTAATATAGGAGCATGACTGCTTAGAGGTTGAGTGAGTCTCCCTCTGCTTGTTTGCATTAAAGGTTGAGGTGATCCCCCCCTTGCTTGTGTGTTGTTTTTCTTTTTCTACTTGACATATTTGCATAATAGAGGTTGAGTGAGCTCCCTCTGCTTGCCTATTTTGTCTGTTTTTCTTTGCTTGATTTCTAAGAGGTTGAGTGGGTCTCCCTCTGCTTGTATTGCTGCATTGCATATGCATCTTTACTGTATATCTGTTTACTGTTTAAGCTGATGCTTTATCTGTTTCTGTTTACCATTGCCATGATCCCCTAGGAATCTCACTTCCTTTGATAAGGAAGTGATGATTAGAACTTTAGGTTAAACCTATGCATGATAACTTCTAGGAGTTCTCTGTTTCAAACCTCAACCATAGGATGAATCCTTGGCATGACAACATTAGGACTTGATAGTCTCCCCATAGAGTTCGTTCTCTTCTCATCTCAAAACAACAGTAAAAAATGTAATAAAGGCAAGTTAGTATAAGCGCGTTACGAGCCTTAAGCTACTTGGGAAGTGATAATTGAGCGGTCTCCTCTCAATCATCTAGGATGTTTAGTATATGTCCTTGGGACGCTATACGACGCATTCGCTCCAAAGTCATAGTCTCTAGTGCTGTACAAACTATAGACAACCATAAAAAACAGTTCTTCCATAAAAGACAGAAAACAAACTTCAAACCTTTTTGCCCCGTGGGCCCCTAATTCAAAGGAAGCTTTTCTGAAGAAAAGAGTGTCGTTAACTCCCAGTTCTACCGCAAACGGTAACGCCTAAGTCTCCAAGGGTCGAGCTGCGTACGCCAAACTGCTGGAACTGTTTGTTAACCCTACTCAAAAAAACAGATGAATCTGAACCCCCGTAAGCCGTTTTATCCCGAACTACGTAAGCTCTGATCTCTCATATCTGTTGAGAGTACGTAGGCACAATACTGACGTATTGGCGAGCCACCTTCCCCGTAACCCGTATTTAGTCGAACTACGTTGACTCTGATTTCTCATTCTCTGATGAGAATACGTAGGCATAAAGTGCGACGCTTTGCCGAGTCATTTTTCTTTTCTTTTCAGACCAGCCTTGATAGGTAGATAGTAAACCAAACCGTCAGATAAACACAACAAGCATGGATCCCATCGAGTACGATGGACGTGAGGGGTGCTAATACCTTCCCCTTGCGTAACCGACTTCCGAATCCAGACATTGGTTGTGATGACCTTGTCTTATACCTTTTTAGTCAGGTTTTTCTAATTGTTTCCTTTCCCGTTCTGAGGGATAAATAACGAAAGGTGGCGACTCTTCTGTTTTTCCGGCACCTTATTTTCGCGGTAGCGACACTGAGCCATTACCCTTTCACCCTCCAGCAGACCTTGCTTCAGACGTCCTTGCTCTCCAGAATGAAATTGACTTCCTCAAAGGTGAAATCACTTTGCTGCGAAGCGACTTTCATGGTTTCATAGATGTTGTCAACGAGCAGTTCGACCAGCTTTTTCAGCAAGTGTTCTCGTTGAAGCGTCACAGGGACTGATGTCATTCTTCTTTGGAGTTCTTTTTATGTTTCTTTCGCATTTTTTAATTTTCATTCAGTATTTTACTTCTTGTAATTTTTCAATTCCGTAACACTCTGTGTATCGTCGGAATGTTGACGAGGAACATCTTTATTACTATTCTTATACATTAATGCAATTTCTACTCAGTATTTGGAATTTTATTTCTTTTATATTTATGCATTTTATTTTACTTCACTATCTTTTATCTACACTACCCAAAACAAACAAGATAATACAAAAAATAAACCTTTCAAAAACTAAAAAAGCGTTCAGACCTTTGGAAATCTGAATTTTTGCGAATTTTAGCCCAATGGCGATCGCCATTATGTTGATGGAATTCGCCATTGCTGTTTCTTTTGCAATTTTCATGTTTTCAAGGAATGGTGTTCACCATATGCCTCTTGACGCTCACCATTAAGTTAAAACAAACAGAATTCTGTCAGTTTTAGAATTTGTGCGCTGTTCCAAAGTTTTTCCTTTCCTCTTCCCTATGAAACCTTCCAACCACCCAAACTAATCATCATTAACCCTCTCTAACCACCACCCATCCAAATTCCTAATCATTAACTTTAAATACCCTCAAAACCATCATTCTAAACTCACCAAAACATCTAACACTCTTTCTTGTCTTTCTACAAAATCATCCCCATCCATCTTTTTACTTCTTCCTTTTCCAAGATCTACCACAATGCCTCCACAAGTTGCTAGATATATTGACTACATGGGTATCGAGTTTCCAGTGGGAGTTGTTGGCAAAACCCAGTGTGGGAATTACCATAAGCTTTGTAAGAGGCAGGTCCTTGCTACAAGGTACCCAGATTCTAATACTGTAAGAGCTATAGGCATCTACGATAACATCGACTAGATGCTCAATGTAGTACCCCAAAATTTTCCCTTTCATTTTAACCGTAACTGGCTTATGTTTCTTTGCATTTTACATCTCTGCATATCATAGCATTGGTTCTTGAGGCATGGGATCAAGGTGTTTTAATGGCTCAGGGTTCCCTTTTATTGCAAGAGGTTAAACAGCGAGCGTCAGAGGCTCTGACATTTATTTTCTCCAACGATCAAGCGGCCGATTTTATTTTACTCAGCATGTTATTTTCATCTCAAGAGATGGTGTACAGGCTATCTCAGGCATTCTCACAGTTATAGTATCCAAGGGCAAGTTTCAGAGGCTTAACGGAGTTCAGGGCAAGTGACAACAGATGATTATACAAGTTTTCCTCCATTTGGTGCTAAGATTGACATTTTTTGAATGTGGTAACCAGTTACCACATATGGGTAATCGGCTACCTCAAGCGAAATTTTCCAAAATATTCAAAATTTTAGCATTGCAAATTTCCTATTATTCTCAACCATTGATTCCACTTGATCATCATTGGAAGGATTTAGAATTGTTTCAATTTTCTCCATTTTCCTCCAAATTTCAAACACTTCATTCCTAATTTCACTCCTAATTTTCATTCCAAACACTAACCCACAATCCAACCCACATTTTTGTTCCTAACCTAGAGCTTATTTAAGTAGATTTGCTCCAAACCACACTCATTGACACCTGTTGCACCCTAAAATTTGACCAACCGGGTCCCGTATCTGGCTCGATGTTTCGACGCATGACCACATTCGCATCTGCATATCGCATACAGTGCATCTTTCATTTGTTTTGATTTTATCGGGATCACAGCCCTCGTCTCGCGTTTCAGGTGTTTTTAATCAGTTTAGATAAGTAGAATCGTATTTTTGAGCAGTCGTGCTATTCCCGGTGTTTGCAGCTTGTGCTGTTGTTTTAGGGATATTTCGGTGTCCGTTTATTTTTACCGGCTATTTTGGGGCGCTCTCGCAGTATTATTGGTGATTTTGTGCTATTTTTGTTCCTTCGAGAATTATTGTGATTTTTCTAGAATTTATTAGCTATTTTTAGGTTTTTTTTATAGCTTTAAAATCATTTTTAGAATATTAATAGTTTTTTAAATAGTTTTAATAGCTTTTAAATCATTTTTAGGATAATATAGAATATTAAATAGATGTAAATCTTTTAGCATATTAAATAGAATAATAGGTTTAATATAGATTTTATTTTAATATAGAAATAATATAGTTGTTTTTTAATAGAAGTTTAATGGAGTTAATGGGTTTTTTAGAATTTAATAGATTTTAATATAAATAGGATAATAGTTTTTTTTAATAGATATTATAGATTTTAATCTAGAATTTAATTGATTTCATTTTGATTATAGGATTTTCTAGGTTTAATTAGTTCTAGATATAGTTTTCAGGTTTAATTAGATTAATTAGGGCTTAGATAATTGGAGTTAAGTGTTTTAGTGTCATTAATCATTTTAATCAACTCAGCATTAGCATAATCAAGGTATTAATCCATTTCAGTTTTTTTTGGGTTTTTTTTATCTTTTTTTCGTTTGGGCCCAATTAGCCAAAGCCCAGTTTGGTATTTCCAGAAGAGTCCAGAAGAAATCATTGCAAGTCCTATAAAGAGTCTAAGCCACGTGTAATTCGAGGGGGGGAGCCACGTTATCCATTCCACATCACGACACCACATCCCACACACTTTCCTCTCTCTGCCACGCCTCACAACAAGTGGCCAGCATGCAGCAATTCACTCCACTCACCCTCCACGCGTCCTGCATGCCTTCACCGCTTCCACTACCCTACGCCACGTGTCCACCATCCAGCCCTCACCGGTTGCATGGCCGGCGGCCATGCAACCCCCGTACCTGACCCCGTCCGACCACCCTAACGCCCTACCCGTCACCGGAAAACCCTAAAACACCCAAAAATCCCCAGAATTCCGATCAAACTTCATCTCCTCCGATTTACTTTCATCATCCATAATCAACAAAAATCCCAGAATTCTTCATCGTGTTCATCCACCTTCATAGATCTTCAATTAGTTCCCAGATTCAGCGTCTTCATCACATCTTTCACCGATCATCATCGTCCTCTCCGATCGCCCTTCATCCAAGCATCATCAACCATCAATGAACTCCACCATTTTCCAGAATTGGTTGAAGCTTCGTACGGTGAGTTGTGTTCGTCAAGAACTCCTTCAACTTCTCAGAAATTCATCAACAACAATCGTTTCCAGATTCAACAACGCGTTCATCCTTCAAGATCCATCAAACCAGCAAGAATGTTCAAGAACCTTCTTCAACGATCTTCAAGCATTTCCAGAAATATTCATGTAACGCTCATCAACACCATCCAATATCTTCATTCAACGTTCAAGAACTTCAACGAATCTTCAACGAACTTCTTTCAAGAACTTCATCAAGCAACATCACGAACTCGGTCCAGATCCAAGATCAACCTTCAAAAGTTTCTTACAAATCTTCGTCCGTTTCCAGAGATTCCTTCAACATTGTTCATCGGAAGATCCCTCATCTTCAACTCTCCAGAAAACATCAACACGATTTCCAGAAGAACCTCCCTCGACGATCTTCAACTCCGTCGTGAGTTTCGTCTAGATTTTCACCAGATAGGATTCTTCAAGCATCTTCAAACGGAATCATCAGAAGCTTCTCGGTTTAGGTTATATAATGTTTGATGTTTCTTTCTTTGGTTGTGAAGATTGGTAAAATAAAGTGTAGTTTGAGGGTGTAAGAAGGATTGTGCAAGAATCAGAGTTGGGTTGTAAGGGAGACGGAGGAGCTTGGTCGGCGGCGCCGTGAGAGAGGGAGAAAGAAGGAGACATTAGGGTTTCTCAGAGTGAAGGAAAGGAGGGAGATGGATCGGGAGGAATTTGGGCCTCAAGCCCAATGGATTTGGATCGTACACACCCTCCAATTCCTTCGCTGCACCCCCCTCCGTGTGTTCTGTGACCATGGGCCAAGCTGTCGCTTGCGCGAAAATAAGGTGCCGGCATAATAGAAGAGTCGCCACCTTTCGTTATTTATCCCTCAGAGCGGGAAAGGAAACGATCGGAAAAACCTGACGAAAAAGGGTAAGACAAGGTCATCGCAACCATTGTCTGGGTTCGGGAGTCGGTTACGCAAGGGGAAGGTATTAGCACCCCTCACGTCCATCGTACTCGATGGGATCCTCGCTTGTTTGCTTACTTGGACGGGTTGGTTATAATCTATCTACCTATCAAGGCTGGCTGAAAAAGAAAAGAAAAATGACTCGGCAAAGCATCGCGCTTTATGCCTACGTATTCCCGTCTGGAACGAGAAATCAGAGTCAACGTAGTTCGGCTAACTACGGGGGATTATGGGGAAGGTTTCTCGCTAGGATATCGCATCCTATGCCTACGTACTTTCATCTGGTATGAAAGATCAGAGCAAACGTAGTTCGGCTAACTACGGGTTATCTCCTAAAAGAAGTGTTTTTTTTATTATGTTTGCGATTTCAACCGCACTAGAGACTATGACTTGAGAGTGAATGCGTCGCATGTCACCCAAAGGGTACCATACTAAACATCCAGACTGTGGAAAAGAAGCTCTCCCACAATCCTTTCTCAGATAGCTTAAGGCTCGTAACGTACGAAAGAAATCATTCATGATTACTGTATCTTAAACTGATTTGAGATGAGAAGAGAACAGGCCCAACTAGGAGGGAGACTATCAAGTCCTACTGTTATCATGCCATGGATTCATCCTATGGTTGAGGTTTGAACAGGGAACTCCTAGATGTTGTCATGCATAGGTTTCAACCTAAAAGTCTATCATCAAATCCTCATCAGAGGAAATGAGAGTCCTAAGGGATCATGTCAATGATACACCAAAACAGACAAAAGCATCAGCTTTAACAGTAAAATGCATGCAATGCAAGTGAGGGAGGAAATGTGTGTGGGGCTTCAGCCTCCACAAGCTCGTCTCGACCTCAAGCCAGTCATGAAATAATAGTAATCATACTGAAAATAAACAACATGCCATCAAGCAAGAACAGTAAACTGCCATCATACAGACAGAAAATGACATCATGCTATCAAGCAAAGTAAACACATGGGCAAGGGAGCTGGGCTCTACCGAATACCCGCAAGCAAAGCCAAGCAATAACAATACAATCAGATGCACTCATGCTCTTAGACTGAACTTATTCTAAATGGGCTTAGTCTAATGCAACAGACAAATCAGACAAAACACACAATACATCAAAGAAAACAGAAGAAAGCCTCAGCTCCTCCAGCAGCAACCCAGTCTTCAGACTTCAGAGATCACTTGCTTTCCAGGTATCAACCCTACAACATGAGTATCAACTCATCTTCTCCCTTGAGCTTCAGCTCCTTTGATCAGCTCTACCTTCAGGCTTCACTATCTTCAGGGATCTTCAGGCATCAATTTGATCTTCACAGAGTCTTCAGACTTCAATAATCTTCAAGGAATCATCCTCTTCAAGGCCTCAGCTTCTATCTTCAATGGCTCCAATGCTCCAGCAAACAAGATTCAGTCAACAAGATGAGTGGGGGATGTTACAATACTCACTGACTTCCAAAGGATGCCATTGAGGACTTAACATCAAAAGAAAGGCTCTCTCAAAGTTCTACCTTATGGGGCAAGGTCACTAATCCCTCCAAAGGAGAGAGGTGAATACCCTTAAGGGACTCTGTGTCATAGAGAAGAAAGGAGGTGAACAAAGCACTCCTTGGTTATTGAACAAAGTATTCTATCTAGGGCTCTGCCTATGCACCTATAAACCTATAAACAAAACAACAAAAGCTATGCTAAACTCCTCTGCAAGGTCTTCAAAGCTTCCATGTTGATCCACAAGGTCTTCAACTCAATCCTCAAAGCTCACACACTCAAAAGAGAAGGAAAGAAAACACAACAATACAACTTATGCCTCCAAGCAACACACATACTATCCATACATTCAAAAATCAATGAAAAATACTAAAACACCATACAATATTATAGCAAAATTCAAGGGGATTCTATACATACTTACCCTTAACCCATGCATTCCCCATACACTAATTTGGCCTATAGACCCCAAAACAAATTTGTTGAAGTTCAAGTATACTACTTAAAACCTAATTAAACTATCCTAAGTTCAATTATCTAAACTAATCAAATTTTATTCTAAAAAATCTAGTAATAAATTCTGGGAATACTACAATTCAATATTAATCACCACAAAAAAGAATGGGCAAAAAATCTATTTCTAAATGTAAGAACAAAAATCTACAAGATCATGTATGAAATAAAACCTTCAAAATATGCATTTATTTGTAAAATATGGAAAAAATATCAATTAAAACATAAAATGCAATTTTTATATTTTTTAATTTTCTAGACATTTTAATGAAAATGTTAAAAAAAGAATGAGTTAAAAATATGCAATTTTCATTTAGTTATGAATTTTAGAAAATCAATGAAATGAAAAAGAAAATTAAAATGAAACATAATAGAAATGAAGGGAGGGGGTGCAGATAGTCATCAGATTAGTTATCACGCGTGTGGGCTTCCAAATGGGGGGGGGGGGGGGGAAGCAAAAGGCCCAAGGACCCTCATTAAACGAGACGACGCCGTTTTGCCCTGGCTCCAATTTCCCTCCAAAATGCAGATTCAACCGTGGCCTTTAGATCCTTGGTCAAGTCAAAGTTTTACTTCCAATCCGATGGCCATCATGTTTCTTCTCCAACCAAAACCCTAGCTTTCATGAAACTCCATTTCCATGCGTGCTTCTTCCAGCTCGGATTGCTCTCTCATATCACCATGGATCAACACGAAATAAAAACCAAAAGTGATCCTCTTCTCACCCTCCACACAACCATGGTCGTGGTTTATCTTGAATCTTCCTATATCCTTCAAACCGACAACAACAAGGCATGGGTACCATCATAGGACATGAACTGCAACTTTATCAAATCTTGCAGAAAATGATACCTACGTGTTCCTCTTGCTTCCATGAGTCCTCTAAACTATAACACATGTATTGAAACCCCACAAACAAAGCTTTCTTGACCAACCAATAATTGACACCACATCTTGAACCTCCATGGATTGACCTTAAACTCACCATAAATGATCCTTAAGTGGTCTCTATCATGAATATCACAACAACTAACCCTAACCATGCATAATTATGGTGATTCGAATCAAAACGCATACCTACCAAGTGAAGATGGTGATGATGGTTATCTCTCTTTTCAACCCTTGCCAACTACTATACTTGCTCTTTGATGATTGATGAAGCTTCTGGTGGAGAGAAATCTTGCTCAAACTTCTTGAATTATGCTATCCAACTCTTTATGCAACTTGGAGTGATGAAGTGAATCCCACAAACCAGCCACGAATTCTGTTCAATATTGCATGGTTTCCTCTCTACAATGATGGAGGATGATGATGATGATGAAAGATCTCACTATTAATGGAGTTTTGGTAAAGATTGAAATGAAAATGCAATTTGGAGTTTTTGGATCAAAGTGTAGTATGCATGCATAAAGAATCACCAACCATGGCATGATCTCACCCTTGGGTATTTATGGAAGTGAAAGGAAAGATCTAGAACATATGAGAAGCTTCCAAGGAAGTTCTAGAACTTCTCACGTAATGAGAAATTCCAAAAATACTATTTTTAGTAAATCTCATAAAACTCATGATAAGTCTTCAAAATACCCTTATATGAGATATACATGTGAGAACAAGGCATTTTATGCAAAATTAAGGCTTTGGCAAACAATTTCTCATGGTACCTTAAAGTGCAAGAAACAAATTTACAAAGGAAGTCCAATTTTTAAGCCTAAACTCAAAAATGTGGATAAACCATTGTTTCCAAAATGTTGTTTCCAATCAAAATCATCTATCATATGCCCCATTTTGGATTTGTAGATCTCTCAAACCAAAATCCAATTTCAACTTTTTTAACTTATAAGCCTTTTTCAAGTCATTTTGACCATTTTAAAATATCCATGCTCCAAGCTTTTTAAAACTCTCACAACATCTTATCTAGACTTAAAATTCCATTTTGAACAACTTTCATGTTTTGAGTTTTTCCATTTGAGGCTTGGAAATAGGAGATATGGCATTTGCTTAAAAATGACCTATAACTGACAAATGACCAAAATACCCCTGTCTTGTTCAAACCATAAGTTGAGTTCTACAAATCCTATCAAGGACTTCTACCACTCAAATTAAAGCTAAGAAGATGCCCTTCAACATTCATGTTGACCAAGAAATCATAGGAATCATCCTACTAGGGAAAAAGTTGTCTGCAAGTTGGGTGACTTTCAAGGACCCAGATTCACACACCTCAGCTGACCTGTAATTTGTCAAAACCATAAGTTGAGCTCTGCAACTCCTATCAAGGACTTCTACCACTCAAATTAAAGCTAATAACAAGCTCTACAACATTCATGTTGTGGGGAAGATGAGATATCAATCACATCTAGAGCTAAAACTGCCTGGAAGATAGGGGTCAAATTAGGGTTTTTTCACTGACAATCTTTGGAAACCCTGACTTGAAACTTCTCAAACTCCTCAATCATGATGAGTTGGTCTAGGAATCATCCTTATAACATCTCTATGCATCATTCCATGATCTCATAGCCCTTGGATTAGGTCTCAACCTTCTCCAAATCTTCAGTTATCCTAGGGTTGACCCAGTCAAAACCCTAATTCTACCATTCATGGTTGAATCTCCTGAATTCTTGCATAATGACCTCCCTGGGCTTCATGATGGCTATCAAGACATCTCATAGGCTTTCTCAAAACATCAAGTTCATTCTCAAAGTCTCAGAATCATCTGAGGGGCACCCACAACTCTCAAGCTATGAAGCACACAACCCTGGTCCCAACCAATTCCTCTAAAGATCTCTTGAACTGTCTGATGAAGGTATCAACTTTCAAACACTCAATGAATAAATAATTGTTGGTCAAATTTTGGGGTGCAACAGCTGCCCCTATTCAAACGGCTTGAACCTGACTGGGTGAGAAGCGAACGGCTCTCAACCAATCAAGGTGCGAGACGATTGAATACCGGTAAACCCGAAAATTTGCCAACTGCACGAGCACACGGTACTCTGCGGGGAACAAATCTTTGAATATTGCAATGCTAGCTGCACGACAACTAGCTGGAGAGATACTGATCTGACATCGCTGTCAGTTATCCACATTAAATTCTTCTGATATTGCCTTCAGACAACCACAACACCCAACATCGCCGCTGGAAGACTAAATCATCTGACATCGCCGTCAAGAACAACCATAACTCGGGGAAACAAGCGTCCAACATCGCCGCCGGAGACCTAAACCTGAATCACCAAAATACCCAACATCGCCGCTGGAGAAAATACAAAAAGGAACAAAATACCCCGCATCGCCGTTGGAGAAACTAGAAGGATCTGCATCACCTAACATCGCCGTCAGAAGACTGGATCACCTTGACATGCCCAACATCGCCGCTGGAAAACTGAATCTGACATCGCCGTCGGAAACAAACATCCTCTTAGAGACACTCGACATCACCGTCGCACAAACATCATCTCTACTGGGGATTTAAAGAGTCTGACCTCGCCGTCAAACAAACATTCAACCTCGCCGTCGAATCCAAACGTTCAACCTCACCGTCGAACAAACATCCAACCTCGCCGCCGGACAACTGATGATCTAACCTCGCCGTCAAATCCAAACGTTCAACCTCGCCGTCGAACAAACATCCAACCTCGTCGCTGGACAAATGATGATTTAACCTCGCCGTCAAATCCAAACGTTCAACCTCGCCGTCGAACAAAACATCCAACCTCGCCGCTGGACAAATGATGATCTGACCTCGCCGTCAAATCCAAACGTTCAACCTCGCCGTCGAACAAAACATCCAACCTCGCCGCTGGACAAATGATGATCTGACCTCGCCGTCAAATCCAAACGTTCAACCTCGCCGTCGAACAAAACATCCAACCTCGCCGCTAGACAAATGATGATCTGACCTTGCCGTCAAATCCAAACGTTCAACCTCGCCGTCGAACAAACATCCAACCTCGCCGCTGGACCAAATACAACCCTGAACAACTCTGACCTGGGGTTCACCCCTGGTAAATGGAACAAAAGGTGCACTTGCGTATTTGAAACTACTCTGCTGGGACTGAGAGGCTTAACCGAGCACACTCTGATCTGGGGTTCACCCTTAGAACCATAACGAACATCGGAATACTACTGCACACTTCCCACCGTAGAACTTCAACGTTAAAGATATATGAAACCCTGGCCCCTGGCCATTTCCAGCTTCAGCTAGAAAAAATCTTCAAGTATTTCTGAAGATAGATGGAACCCTGGCCCCTGGCCACTCCAGATCCGCTGGAGAATCTTCAAGTTCTTCTGAAGAAAGATGAAACCCTGCCCGTCGGCTATTCCAGCTTCAGCTAGAAAAATCTTCCTTGGCCTTCAAGGATGTAAACTGTGCCCGTCGGCAACTCTGCGGGAGGTATCTTCGACTTCAGTCTGAAGAAATGGTCCTTGGCCTTCAAGGATACATGGATCTGCCTTCAGGCAACTCCGCCTCTGCTATAGAGCATCCGAGACTTCAGTCAGGGATATACTTCGGCCTTCAGTCCGAAAAATGAATCCTAGGTCATTCATGACCTTGGGGATAACCTTGCCCTTAGGCACCTTCGCTTCAGCTTAGGAAATCTGCGACTTCAGTCAGAGAAATGGTATCCTGCCTTTCATGACTCTACGGGGATTCAAACACTTTGCCTTCAGGCGAAACTCCGCTTCAGCTGGAGTAACATCTTCGACTTCAGTCAGAAGAAACACTATTCACTTGATCGCAATCAGTCACCACCTCAGGACAACTGACTTGGTCTTCAGGCCAACACGGATCATCTTGAATACACAAATTTGGGACCTTGTCTTCAGCCACACGTTGATTCATCAACCAGAAAATCTGAACTTACAGGAACCTTCTGATATCGCCTTCAGGCATTTACGAAGTCACTCTTCAGATTAGACATCACTGTTGGAGCAGACATATCACGCTGCTAAGGACTTCAAGAATCATCTTGAACAAACAACTTCGTCGGGTATCTTCAAGAATCGTCCTGAACCGATAACCATCCTGGAGACTTTTATTCTGCTGGGTATTCCAGGAATCTTCCTGGGCAACTCTTGCTGGGGATGCTATTGGGGAGCTCAAGCATCACACTAGGCAAACAACTCGGGAAATTGCGCTGAGGTCTTAAGAATCATTTTAAGCAAACGGCTCTGCTGAGGGATTCAAGAATCGTCTTGAACTGCTGACTTCGCTGGGGATCTCAAAAATCATCTTGAGCGAGCGACTATGGGAATTACACCGGGGTCTTGGGAATCATCTCAAGAAAGCAACCTCGTTGGAGAGAATATCAGGAATCGTCCTGAGCTACTGGTCTTTTGATGGAATACCTGTAAGACAAGAATGATAGTAACCTAGATCATGCTTATGATGCGTATGCTTCTACGCTATGCCCCACACGGTGGGAATGCTATGCGTTTTATGCTATGCAATCATGCACAATGCTATGCAGCGTTAAACGCTATGCAGTGTTGAATGCTATGCAGTCATGCACAATGCCATCCCGTCAGCAGACTAAATGCTGGGGGGAGATCCTCCTGTCAAGGAGAAAGAACCGCTCAGATAGAGGAATCATCCTGCTGAGGAGAAAACTGCACGCCAATATCAATCGGACTCTGTCTGGGGAACTGATATTCCGCGGACCGCTGCAGGGCAAACAACTTCAGCTGATTTCTGCAGGGGACGAAGCTCTACGAGAACCTGGACTTGCTGATATCAATCATGAGAATGAACTGCGTGGCCGCCTCGGCTACTCTTCTGGGGATAAAAACTCTGTGGGGAAACAACTTCAGCTGCTCCACACTCCACTGGGGGAAAAACCAATCATGATCTGATCAAGGGCATCTGCAAACTCGGCTGAGGAAGGAGAAGTCATTCTGCTTCATTGGAGAAAGTGCGACTCTGGGGCGACACAGCATCAGCTGCCCTACGCTCTGCTAGGGAACATCCACTCATGGTCCCAACTGCTTCCAAGGATTCTGCTTTTCTGCGGACTCAGCCGGGGAGAGAGATCATTCTACTTCACTGGAGAGTACGACTCTGGTGCGGAATTTCAATTTCGCTGGGGAAGAAAGAATCATCTGACTTCGGGGAAGAGTACAACTCTGCAGGGGAATACAACATCAGCCGTCCCGACACTCTACTGGGGAAGAGGGAATCATCCCACCTCAGGAGAGAGCATGACTCTGGTGGGGAATCTTAATTCCGCTGGAGACTTTATTGGGGAAACACGAGCTTCGGCACCCGAACATTTCTATGAAATCTGCACTTGTGACCCGGTGCTGGGGAAAGAGCGTCTGCTTGGGGAAGAGAATCATCTCTACCTGGGGAAGACATATCAATGCTCACCATCTTGCGTTCAGATTCTGCAGAGGAGAGACTACAGAACTCTGCTGGAGAAGGAGGGCTCGCCCTGCTTCGGGGATGCGCACGGCACACTGCCTACACCTGCAACAACACAAACAAACAGACAAGATACCCTTCTCAAAGGGGCCTATCCAGGTTATTATCTCGTGACAATATTCAGTTAATTAATTGTTTTAACAATCAATGGGCCTAGGCCCGCAAGTTTATGTATGCGCATTTTATTAAAAAAACATCGGCGTTTACATTCGCAAACAAAACAGATAAATGCTAAACAGACAAGTAGAATTGCTGAATAATGTGCATTTTATTGATAATGAACCCCTGAATGGGCAAAAATGTTTTACAACAGAGGCAAGCTCCTGGAATGAGGAAGCCGCGCAAAAAGAAAACATAAATATACATCAGTATATACAAATGTAGGCAACGAGGCGTAGACGAACACCATGAGTTGATCCCTCTAAGACCCACTCGACTTTGATACTTCTCCGACGCTTCAGCTTCGGAAGAGATTGATTCAGATAAACGGCCCTCAGGTCCTCCAAACCACTAAACAATGAAAGTCCACACGCGGAACGCAGTCATTTGCTTATTCAAATCCCTAACTTTTGCGTGAACCGCCCTTTACGGGTTTTCAGTTCACCGGGATACCCTTTTTTGCCGAAGCCGCCCAGTGTAGGTTTTCGACTTCGCGGGTGTACATTTTTCAATATATCCCTAATTTTTGCCCGAACCTTTTATTTTGTTTTTGGTTCGCCAGGATGCCCCTTTTTTGCCTGGACTCTTTCTTTTTTGTCCAGCGGGTCTCTTTCAAGCAAAGTATTTTTTAACTGCGTCCGCGTTCACCGGGGATGCAAAATCTTCACCATCCATCATGGGTAACAACAAAGCTCCTCCTGAGAAGACCTTGCTGACGACATACGGCCCTTCGTAATTCGGAGTCCATTTGCCCCGGTGATCGGAGTGTGGCGGAAGAATCTTCTTCAGGACGAGATCACCCGTCTGAAAGCTTCTAGGACGCACCTTCTTATCATAAGCTTTCTTCATTCGGCTTTGGTACAAGCGACCAAATGCAATCGATGCTAACCTCTTCTCGTCCATCAGGCTGAGTTGGTTCAAGCGATTTGTAATCCATTCTGCCTCGTCGAGCTTCACATCAACCAAAACTCGTAAAGAGGGAATCTCCACTTCTAACGGTAGGACACCTTCCATACCGTACACCAAGGAGAAAGGAGTTGCCCCGGTCGACGTACGCACCGTCGTACGATAACCGTGCAAGGCAAACGGCAGCATCTCGTGCCAATCTTTGTACGTCACAACCATCTTCTGAACAATCTTCTTGATGTTCTTGTTGGCGGCTTCAACAGCGCCATTCATCTTCGGCCGGTAAGGAGATGAGTTGTGGTGTTCAATCTTGAAGCTCTGGCACAGCTCCTTCATCATCTTGTTATTCAAATTCGAACCATTATCAGTAATGATCCGTTCGGGAATTCCATAGCGACAGATGATGTCCCTCTTTATGAACTTAGCCACCACCTGCTTGGTCACATTAGCGTACGAGGCTGCCTCCACCCATTTGGTGAAGTAGTCGATGGCTACCAGAATGAAACGATGACCATTGGATGCAGTGGGCTCGATCTTGCCTATCATGTCGATGCCCCACATGGAGAAAGGCCAAGGGGAGGACATGACATTTAATGGGCACGGCGGCACATGAACTTTATCAGCATAAATCTGGCATTTGTGACATTTCTTCGCAAATTTGAAGCAATCCGACTCCATAGTCAGCCAGTAATACCCTGCTCTCAGGATCTTTCTCGTCATGGCATGCCCGCCGGCATGCGTACCAAATGTGCCCTCATGGACTTCTTCCATGAGCATGCTCGCTTCTTTCTCATCTACACATCTGAGTAGCACGAGATCGTGGTTTCTCTTATATAGCACTCCATCAGGATTGAGATAAAAGTTTCCAGATAGCCTCCTTAGAGTCTTCTTATCCTGGGTTGACGCACCCGCCGGATACTCCTTGGTCATAAGGAAGGTCTGGATGTCGTGGAACCATGGCTTGCCGTCATTGGCATCCTCGATTGCAAAAACGAATGCTGGTCTATCAAGACGCGAAAGTACAATTCTTGGAGCCTCATTCCAATAATTGACTTTATACATTGAAGCCAACGTGGCTAAGGCATCAACCATCTGATTTTCAGCCCTGGGTACATGATGAAGTTCCACTCGATCGAAGAACGGAAGCAGCCTCCTGGCATAATTCATGTACGGCACTAAATTCGCCTGACGAGTTTCCCACTCCCCTTTAATTTGATTGATTACAAGCGCTGAGTCACCATATATGTCTAGATTCTTGATTCTCAAATCAATTGCTTCTTCTAGACCCATAATACATGCTTCATACTCTGCTTCATTATTGGTAACTGGAAACGTCAGTCTCGCAGTAAACGGGATGTGGGATCCGTGAGGAGTCGTGATGATAGCCCCGATACCACTTCCATAGGAATTAACCGCTCCGTCGAATATCAACTTCCACTGAGACTTCCTATCTGGCCCCTCATCGGGCAATGGCTCATCGCAATCCTTCGCTTTGAGAAACATAATATCCTCGTCAGGGAATTCGAACTTCATCGGCTGGTAGTCTTCGATTGGCTGTTCGGCAAGGTAATCAGACAATACGCTTCCCTTAATGGCTTTCTGAGAGACGTACTGAATATCATATTCTGTTAACACCATCTGCCATCTGCAATCCTGCCCGAAAGAGCCTGCTTCTCGAAGACGTACTTGATCGGATCCATCTTCGAAATTAGCATAGTGGTGTGGTTGAGCATATACTGTCGTAGACGTTTGGCGGCCCAGGCTAGTGCACAACACGTCTTCTCCAGCATCGAGTATCGAGATTCACACTCAGTGAACTTTTTACTCAAATAATAAATGGCATGCTCTTTTCTGCCCGTCTCGTCGTGCTGACCGAGAACACACCTCATACTATTCTCCAGAACCGTCAGGTACATGATTAATGGCCGTCCAGCCACTGGGGGTATCAAGATTGGAGGTTCTTGAAGATACTGCTTTATTTTGTCGAACGCCTTCTGGCAATCCTCATTCCAAGTAACCGCCTGATCTTTCTTTAAAAGCTTGAACATCGGTTCACAAGTGGCAGTGAGCTGAGAGATAAACCTTGCAATGTAGTTTATTCGGCCCAGGAAACCACGAACTTCTTTTTCTGTTTTCGGCGCTGGCATTTATTGGATAGCTTTTATCTTTGCAGGATCAACTTCAATACCTCGTTCACTAACGATAAACCCCAATAACTTTCCGGACCGCACTCCGAAAGTGCACTTGTTAGGATTCAGCCTCAGCCTGAACTTCCTAAGCCTTTCAAACAGCTTCAGTAGGTTGACCAGATGCTCTTCCTCCGTTTGGGACTTTGCAATCATGTCATCAACATAGACCTCGATCTCATGATGAATCATATCATGAAACAAAGTTACCATTGCTCGCTGGTAAGTGGCCCCTGCGTTCTTCAGACCGAAGGGCATTACCTTGTAGCAGAATGTTCCCCAGGGGGTAATAAACGTCGTTTTCTCCATGTCCTCCGGTGCCATCTTAATCTGATTGTAACCGGAGAAGCCATCCATGAACGAAAACACGGAAAACTGGGTTGTGTTGTCGACCAACACATCGATATGAGGCAACGGGAAATCATCCTTAGGGCTCGCCCTATTCAAATCCCGATAATCGACGCACATGCGTACCTTACCGTCCTTCTTCGGTACAGGCACTATGTTGGCGACCCACGGAGGGTAAGTGGTAACGGCTAGAAATCCTGCGTCCAACTGCTTCTGGACTTCTTCCTTGATTTTCACAACCATGTCTGGTCTCGTCCTCCTAAGCTTCTGCTTGACTGGAGGGCAATCTTCTCGCAACGGCAAGCGATGAACCACGATGTCAGTTTCAAGTCCGGGCATATCTTCATATGACCAAGCAAAGACGTCACTATACTCTCGAAGCATCTCGACCAGTCTATGCTTGACATCATTCTGCAGCGCAGCCCCTACTCCGACATTTCTGACGAGCTCCTCAGAACCCAGATTTACAATCTCAATATCCTCCTCGTGAGGCAGAATAACCTTTTCTTCTTGTCTCAACAAGCGGGCCAACTCTTCCGGAAGGTCTTCGTCTTCATCAATCTCATCCTCGGCTTGATAGATCGGGCAATCAAAGTCGTAGTGAGCCGTAGAGGGTCCAGAGTCAATGTCATCTGTCATGTGGATCCTGCAATAACAAGGGTTAAGTTTAAAGCAAGAATATGCAGGTTAGCACAAACCCCGTTGCCATTTTGCTGTTTTTCGAAATAAACATAAAACAGGAATAACAGAGAACACAATATTTGATTACGAAGAAAACGCCTTTTATTTATTAACAAAATGCATACACATAATCCCACAAGGCCCTGACAGTAAAACCACTATGCCCCGGGCAGGACATAGGGTTGTACAAAGATTGTAAAAAGCAAATCATTACTCTTCACTTGTCAGCTTGATAATCTCCTTGATGGTCCAATTGTGGAGGCGCTCGCCCGGCTTGCTCGGTTGAATCCAGGCATCAAGATCGCAATCACTGTCCCCGTTGTCCTCCGACGCAGCGTTGATGCTCTCGAAAGTTACTCCCCCCTTGGTGAATAGGATCGGCCCTTTCCCACGAGACGAGCTGCCAGAAGAAGATGAAGCTTCAGCTTCAGGAGAATATCCCAATCCAAACTTATCCTGCTTGATTGGTATATCCAAAACATGCCCCCAGCCTGGGGTGGAACCGGCTTTGACAGCGGCCCGAGCTTCCTTAAACGAGGAGAGGTTCAACTCTTGCTTCTCCGCGACGACAGGAGCTACCTCCTTCACCTTGACGGTTTCAAATGCTTGGCAAAGCGTTTCATGGATCTCGCCATCCATTTCGACATATTTAAAGGACGACAGGTGGCTTACCATGATGTCCTCCTCACCACAGACTGTTACTATGCTGCCCCCAACAGCATATTTAAGCTTCTGATGCAGCGTGGACGTCACGACACCAGCATAATGGATCCATGGCCGACCTAAGAGGCAACTATAGGCGGGCATGATATCCATGATATAGAAAACCGTATTGAACGTCTCTGGACCCACTTGAATTGGCAGGGTCAACTCTCCGAAGACGTGGCGCTTAGTTCCATCAAAGGCCTTCACCACCAGGTCACTGGGCGTGCAAAGCAACCCACGGGTATCCAACTTCATCAGTGCTTTTTTCGGAAGCACATTAAGCGAGGAACCCGTATCCACCAGGACATGTGACATAATCGTACCTCTGCACTCTATCGAGACGTGCAAGGCGTTGTTGTGATCTCTTCCCTTGGGAGTCAGCTCTAGATCTGTAAAACCCAGCCCATTACCAGCATTGACATGGGCCACCACCTCCTCGAGTTGATTTACTGATATCTCCTACGGCACGTATGCAGCATTCAATACCTTCAGTAACGCGTTGCGGTGCGCCTCAGAACACAGCAACAGGTTAAGAATCGAGATCTTTGACGGAGTCTGATGAAGATGATCTACAATTTTGTAGTCACTTTTCTTGATTAGTCGCATGAACTCTTCAGCATCTTTAACCAGCAGGTGCTTCTCTGCCCCTCCAGGGACCTCCTCAACAACTTTACCTTTAACCTTATCCACAGCGTCAGCTCGGACCACTTTCTCTGCTTCAACCTCTGCTGGCGCAAATACTCTTCCGCTTCTAGTGATACCACTGACTTCGGTAAGATTCTGCACGGTCGATCTGAATGGCTCAAGCTCTATCTTCTGACCATTACAATAAACTTCGGCGTCATAATGCCATGGAACGGCATTAGTGCTTTTGAATGGGATCGGTCCGGCCCTGGTGATGGTGATAGTAGGCGGTCGAGGCGCAGAGATAGTAATAGGGTGACGAGGAATAGTAATGGTAGCAACTTCATCTGCCTGCTTCAGTACGACTTCCCCTGATGCACTTTCAACGCTCCGGCTGAATTGCAAAATACCCTCGGACATCAGACTTTGGATACCTTCGATCAGCTGCTCACACCCATCAGGAAGTGTAGCACAAGCCATACATAACTCTCCACACCCAGGGAAGAAGCCCTTCTTCAGCAACTTAGCCTTGACAAAACTCAACGGCGTCTTCAAATCTTTGACATCAGTCAGCAAGTCCGCACTCTCCTCGGTGATAACAGCATTCACTCCGCCCCCCTTATGATGAGGCATGGGGTTCTTGGTAACGTTGGGCACGTTGTCAGAAAAGTTGATAACCTTGGCGTCCACCAAGTCCTGGACTTTGTGCTTAAAAGCTTTACAATTCTCAATCGTATGGCCTGGTGCCCCAGTATGGAATTCACAAGTAGCACTGGCATCATACCCCGGTGGTGGTGCCCCTGTTAAGGGAGCCAACGTCCTCTTTTGAACTAGTTGGAGCTGAAGCAACGTTTGCAGAAGCTGTGCATATGACATAGGTGGAGTTTCAAAATGACGGCTTGCCATAGGAGCCTGATTCTGATATCTTTTATACCCCTGCTGGTTCTGCTGCTGAGGCTGCTACTGCTGCTGCGGTTGCGGTGGGGCAGCTGGGATATTTATGCTAGCAATCTGAGGCTGAGGGGCCTTGCCCTTTCTCCGACCGTTAGTGACAGCACTGGCATCTCCCTCTCGACGCTTGCCAGTATAGGGTTTCTTGCTACCTCCTCCAACTGAGGATGATTCGCCCTGAATTTTTCCGATCTTTATACCGTTCTCAACATGCTCGCCCAGAGTGATGAGAGCCGAGAATGTTCCAGTCATGCCACTGACCAGCTTTTCATAATAGATTCCAGGAAGGGTAGCCACGAACATTTGCACTAGCTCACGCTCAACCATCGGCGGTTGAACCCGAGCAGCCAATTCACGCCACCGCTGGGCGTATTCTTTGAAGCTTTCATTGTTCCGCTGTGAGAGATTCTGAAGCTGAACTCGGTTGGGAGCCAAGTCGCTATTGTATTGATAGTGGAGAACAAACGCTTCTGCAAGATCTTTCCAGGTGCGTACAGTAGCGGGCTCCAAACCCATATACCATTCGAGCGATGGACCAGAAAGACTATCCTGAAAGAAGTGCATCAGCAGCTTCTCATTGTCAGAATAAGCGGACATCTTTCTATAATAAGATCGGAGGTGGACCCGGGGGCAAGTAGTACCCTTATACTTCTCAAAGGTAGGCACCTTGAACTTGTGAGGTACTTTAAAGTCAGCAATCAACCCGAGCTTGGACATGTCGACGCCCAATGTGTTCTGATTTTCTATGTCTCTCATCTTTTCTTCCAGAGCCTTGAACCTGAGTCGAGCTTCAGCATTCAACTCTGCTTCTACACCTCTCTGAGAGAATATGTCATCCTGATGGTCCTCCAGCCACGGTTGAGGCACCAACAGATTTCCTGCACCAGCATTGCCGTTGACCGGCCCCATGTTAACATTGGCTCCCAGACTACCATTGCCGACGCCTGCCGCATTGAGTCCGAGATTAGTCATCAGATTGCCGTTAGCACTGCCGTTGCCCCCGGCAACAGGAACAACATTCTGTGGAGCGTCCACTGGAGGAGGAGTAGGCACGGCCCCTCCATGAAGTATGCCATTACTGTCAACCCTGGAGATCAGAGGTTGAACCAGAGTACGAAGCTGGTCTTGACCATTCGCGACCACCTGCATCAGCTCCATAAAACGATCCATTCGTTCACGGAGTTCTTGAACATCTGACTGCACCTGGTCCATGATTCTCGTCTGATTAGCGCGAGTTGAATAGCGGTGGATGAGTCTTTGATCAATCCTGGAGATCGAAAGCAGCTCGGAACCTGAAAAACCTGTTAACAATAAAGGTTAGGAAAAGCAATAAGATATACACCATGCAAATATGCTGCATGCAGATGCAGGCGTGTGTCTGTGTGCGTGGGAGATTTTCCCCCGATCCTAGTGCCTTAGTGCCAGTGCTGATAATAATAAGAGGAAGAAGAAATCCGAGCCCGATCATGGAAACATCAATCTCATATATAAATGGAAAGGCCTGTCAAGGCAGTACACAGTATCAGCGAGTACAAATCAACAGCATGACCTCAGCCAACAAGTCTGGTGATGGTCAGCATACATCAAAGATCAAAAACAACAGGGATATAACTAGTCAAGTACGACCACGGGCGCGATACTCTGCTAATAACTCCTTTGTCTCTGAATGATCTGGCGAAGTGAGCAACCCCTCGACGAGTAGTTCCCTCTGCCTGATAGTATGCTGAAGCCCCTGAACTGAACTCTCCCAAGCGCCTTCGCCAAAGCAATCCTCCAGCTTCCGCTTCTTAGACTCAAACATCAGCTTATGCTCCTTCAGGCTAGCAATGGCTTTGTTGAGACGGGCTTCAGCGGAGTACCTGCGGGCGGTCTCTTCATCAAACCTCCGCTCACTGTCCTTCACTTCGGTCTCTAGCTTAGAAATCTGTAGCATCAGCTTGTCTTCTCGCTCCTTCCTGGTGGCCATGGAAGTCTTCCAATGCTGGTCGAACTTAGATATTCTTCGATATGCTTCCTCCAAATGCTGCTTCTTCGTAGCTAGCACATCATTAGCAGCTCTGAAGTCTTGACCTAAGCGCTCCCAATCAGCAATCTGCTTTGCCAAGTCTGCACCCAGCTGGCTCACCGACTCTGTTTGCCTTTTGAGAGCATGCACGGCTTCGTTCCTCTCACTTCGAAGCTGAGCTAACTCCTTCTCTAATTCTGCATTTGCCCTCTTCAGTTCATCACGCTCAGCTAATACCTGGTTGTGCTGATGAATGGACACAGTGGTAGGCTCTTCGACTGGTGGAGGACTCTCTGGTCTGACATGAGGGAATGGCATCCCTATAGCGCTGGCTCTGGCTCTGATCCAGTCTGAATAAGGAGGGTAGGCTTGGTTGTTGCTCTTCCCCAACAAAGGCTTTCCTCTCGTGCTGATATTGTTCCATGCATACTGAAGCTTGGACAACAAATCCCCCTCTAGAATACCCGTGAGGTACAGAGATTCCCGTACCTCTTCTTCCTTCGGTGGAGTCCTCAAAGCATATGCAAACTGACGGACTAACAATGATGGATTGTAGTTGATGCAACCCTTCCTACCTATCAGAGGTACGTTAGGAAACCCACTACAACTGAAGATCACCTCGGTGCCTAACCTGTCTCTGTCAACGAACCAATCAATGTCTTCTGCCGACAAACTCATCAGACGCTCAGGCCACTCAGCTGTGGCTGCAGACAAGACAGAAGAACCCTTCTTAGGCAAATGACTATCAAACCACTTGTACAACAACGGTACGCAGCATGAAACATTCTTCCCTCTCCGGTTCTCATTCTTGTAATGCACTGAATGGTAGACGTCTCCGATCAGAGTAGGGACTGGATTCCTTGAGGCAAAGATATGGAATGCATCAAAATCTACGAAATCAGGCATGCTGGGAAATAGGATAATGCCATATATGCATAAGGCAAGGATGGCGCTGAAGGCGTCCCAACATTTGTCCTTAGCACACTGTTGAGCCTTAGCTATCAGAAACTGCAGAGAGAATCCTGGGACCTTGTTCCAACTCGTCACCACTAACTCAGAAGCGCTCAAATGGAGTGAGGAAGCCAAGCCAACCAGATCAGGCTCAGCATCCATGTGGACAAAAGGCATCTGCCTTTTGATGGGCACACTCAGCATATCAGCATACTCTTCCAATGTCGGTGCGAGAATGAAGTCATGAAAGGTGAAACACCTCAAGGGAGGGTCATAAAACTGCAGAAGAGCATGTAACCCATTCAACTCGGACGTAGAAGGTTTGTAAACCAGGCTAAGCAACCTGCCATAAGACTTCCTGAACCTATCCTTCACTGAATCCCCTGCCAGGGTTATCAAACCGGTCAGCTTCGACACATCGGGGGTCGGGAACTTGTATGCAACAGTCTTCCTGAGAGAAGCCATAATAACAGTAGAAGACGAGAAATCCGGGATCGGGGAAACGGTACCTGCAACACAGACACACGTTAATGGAATGCAGATGAATGCGCAAACTAATGCAAAATGCAGGTATGCAATAATATATCCAGGTGGCTGCTGTGGAGATTCGGTATCAACAGTCGCTGATGAGAGGGAAACCCCGGTGTAAGACCACTAATCTGATCTGCTGAGAATAACCATCTGATAGGACTAAAATTCTGTTCTGACAAGAGTAAGTGACTAATAATAAAGACCCCGGGCGCAAGATCAAGGAACATCTGTTGAAGTCTTCAGACCCCAAATCAAAAATCTGCCCTATCAAGAACAAACACACAGCTGCTGATGAGATCTTCAGACCCCACTCAAAATCTGCCCTATCAAGAACAAATAACATCTGCCGATGAGGTCTTCAGACCTCACTCAAAATCTGCTCCATCTAGAACAAACCACTGATGATAACATACTGATCAAAACCTGCTCTATCGAGAACAGACAAACATCCGGCGACAAGATCCTCCGATCAAAAACCTCTTGCTCTATCAAGAACATGTCTGCAACTGAGAACCCAACATAACTGATTCACTGTCAAGAAAACCAGGTAGTCTGAAGGTCTAAGTTTCCTGCAATAAACCCAGTCCCACTCACAGGTATGGACCTAGACTGACTCAAGGTACGGCATCCTATGCGTTCATCAGCGTCACAGACTTTCAAAACTGATGATACGATTCCCAGAAGGAGTGGCATCATCAAGTCCTGAAGAGGCCTCACTTAGCTGAATCACAAATGATCGGTCCCCAGAGTCGACAATCCACCAAACCAGCAACCGTCTCAACCCAAAGGGTTGAAAGTGAAGCCAACCGGATGAACCTCGTCTGAGCGTGGATTTCATGAGACACTAGTGCCTGCAAAGCAAGCACGCGCCCACTAATTTCCACTCTAAGTCTATGGTGCACTCAAGCCTGGGTCTGGCTTCTCACTCAATCAGAACTCCCATCCCACAACAGCACAAATAATCATATTATACTGAAAATAAAATGCGGGAAATAAAGTGCGAGAAGTAAAAAAATGCGATAAATACACGCAACCCAACAGCAAACACACAAACGATAGGATTGACTCGCAGGGAACCGTTGGAATCACCAGCAGAGTCGCCAGCTGTCGCTTGCGCGAAAATAAGGTGCCGGCATAACAGAAGAGTCGCCACCTTTCGTTATTTATCCCTCAGAGCGGGAAAGGAAACGATCGGAAAAACCTGACGAAAAAGGGTAAGACAAGGTCATCGCAACCATTGTCTGGGTTCGGGAGTCGGTTACGCAAGGGGAAGGTATTAGCACCCCTCACGTCCATCGTACTCGATGGGATCCTTGCTTGTTTGCTTACTTGGACGAGTTGGTTATAATCTATCTACCTATCAAGGCTGGCTGAAAAAGAAAAGAAAAATGACTCGGCAAAGCATCGCGCTTTATGCCTACGTATTCCCGTCTGGAACGAGAAATCAGAGTCAACGTAGTTCGGCTAACTACGGGGGATTATGGGGAAGGTTGCTCGCTAGGATATCGCATCCTATGCCTACGTACTTTCATCTGGTATGAAAGATCAGAGCAAACGTAGTTCGGCTAACTACGGGTTATCTCCTAAAAGAAGTGTTTTTTTATTATGTTTGCGATTTCAACCGCACTAGAGACTATGACCTGAGAGTGAATGCGTCGCATGTCACCCAAAGGGTACCATACTAAACATCCAGACTGTGGAAAAGAAGCTCTCCCACAATCCTTTCTCAGATAGCTTAAGGCTCGTAACGTACGAAAAAAATCATTCATGATTACTGTATCTTAAACTGTTTTGAGATGAGAAGAGAACAGGCCCAACTAGGAGGGAGACTATCAAGTCCTACTGTTATCATGCCATGGATTCATCCTATGGTTGAGGTTTGAACAGGGAACTCCTAGATGTTGTCATGCATAGGTTTCAACCTAAAAGTCTATCATCAAATCCTCATCAGAGGAAATGAGAGTCCTAAGGGATCATGTCAATGATACACCAAAACAGACAAAAGCATCAGCTTTAACAGGAAAATGCATGCAATGCAAGTGAGGGAGGAAATGTGTGTGGGGCTTCAGCCTCCACAAGCTCGTCTCGACCTCAAGCCAGTCATGAAATAACAGTAATCATACTGAAAATAAACAACATGCCATCAAGCAAGAACAGTAAACTGCCATCATACAGACAGAAAATGACATCATGCTATCAAGCAAAGTAAACACATGGGCAAGGGAGCTGGGCTCTACCGAATACCCGCAAGCAAAGCCAAGCAATAACAATACAATCAGATGCACTCATGCTCTTAGACTGAACTTATTCTAAATGGGCTTAGTCTAATGCAACAGACAAATCAGACAAAACACACAATACATCAAAGAAAACAGAAGAAAGCCTCAGCTCCTCCAGCAGCAACCCATTCTTCAGACTTCAGAGATCACTTGCTTTCCAGGTATCAACCCTACAACATGAGTATCAACTCATCTTCTCCCTTGAGCTTCAGCTCCTTTGATCAGCTCTACCTTCAGGCTTCACTATCTTCAGGGATCTTCAGGCATCAATTTGATCTTCACAGAGTCTTCAGACTTCAATAATCTTCAAGGAATCATCCTCTTCAAGGCCTCAGCTTCTATCTTCAATGGCTCCAATGCTCCAGCAAACAAGATTCAGTCAACAAGATGAGTGGGGGATGTTACAATACTCACTGACTTCCAAAGGATGCCATTGAGGACTTAACATCAAAAGAAAGGCTCTCTCAAAGTTCTACCTTATGGGGCAAGGTCACTAATCCCTCCAAAGGAGAGAGGTGAATACCCTTAAGGGACTCTGTGTCATAGAGAAGAAAGGAGGTGAACAAAGCACTCCTTGGTTATTGAACAAAGTATTCTATCTAGGGCTCTGCCTATGCACCTATAAACCTATAAACAAAACAACAAAAGCTATGCTAAACTCCTCTGCAAGGTCTTCAAAGCTTCCATGTTGATCCACAAGGTCTTCAACTCAATCCTCAAAGCTCACACACTCAAAAGAGAAGGAAAGAAAACACAACAATACAACTTATGCCTCCAAGCAACACACATACTATCCATACATTCAAAAATCAATGAAAAATACTAAAACACCATACAATATTATAGCAAAATTCAAGGGGATTCTATACATACTTACCCTTAACCCATGCATTCCCCATACACTAATTTGGCCTATAGACCCCAAAACAAATTTGTTGAAGTTCAAGTATACTACTTAAAACCTAATTAAACTATCCTAAGTTCAATTATCTAAACTAATCAAATTTTATTCTAAAAAATCTAGTAATAAATTCTGGGAATACTACAATTCAATATTAATCACTACAAAAAAGAATGGGCAAAAAATCTATTTCTAAATGTAAGAACAAAAATCTACAAGATCATGTATGAAATAAAACCTTCAAAATATGCATTTATTTGTAAAATATGGAAAAAATATCAATTAAAATATAAAATGCAATTTTTATATTTTTTAATTTTCTAGACATTTTAATGAAAATGTTAAAAAAAGAATGAGTTAGAAATATGCAATTTTCATTTAGTTATGAATTTTAGAAAATCAATGAAATGAAAAAGAAAATTAAAATGAAACATAATAGAAATGAAGGGAGGGGGTGCAGATAGTCATCAGATTAGTTATCACGCGTGTGGGCTTCCAAATGGGGGGGGGGGAGCAAAAGGCCCAAGGACCCTCATTAAACGAGACGACGTCGTTTTGCCCTGGCTCCAATTTCCCTCCAAAATGCAGATTCAACCGTGGCCTTTAGATCCTTGGTCAAGTCAAAGTTTTACTTCCAATCCAATGGCCATCATGTTTCTTCTCCAACCAAAACCCTAGCTTTCATGAAACTCCATTTCCATGCGTGCTTCTTCCAGCTCGGATTGCTCTCTCATATCACCATGGATCAACACGAAATAAAAACCAAAAGTGATCCTCTTCTCACCCTCCACACAACCATGGTCGTGGTTTATCTTGAATCTTCCTATATCCTTCAAACCGACAACAACAAGGCATGTGTACCATCATAGGACATGAGCTGCAACTTTATCAAATCTTGCAGAAAATGATACCTACGTGTTCCTCTTGCTTCCATGAGTCCTCTAAACTATAACACATGTATTGAAACCCCACAAACAAAGCTTTCTTGACCAACCAAGAATTGACACCACATCTTGAACCTCCATGGATTGACCTTAAACTCACCATAAATGATCCTTAAGTGGTCTCTATCATGAATATCACAACAACTAACCCTAACCATGCATAATTATGGTGATTCGAATCAAAACGCATACCTACCAAGTGAAGATGGTGATGATGGTTATCTCTCTTTTCAACCCTTGCCAACTGCTATACTTGCTCTTTGATGATTAATGAAGCTTCTGGTGGAGAGAAATCTTGCTCAAACTTCTTGAATTATGCTATCCAACTCTTTATGCAACTTGGAGTGATGAAGTGAATCCCACAAACCAGCCACGAATTCTGTTCAATATTGCATGGTTTCCTCTCTACAATGATGGAGGATGATGATGATGATGAAAGATCTCACTATTAATGGAGTTTTGGTAAAGATTGAAATGAAAATGCAATTTGGAGTTTTTGGATCAAAGTGTAGTATGCATGCATAAAGAATCACCAACCATGGCATGATCTCACCCTTGGGTATTTATGGAAGTGAAAGGAAAGATCTAGAACATATGAGAAGCTTCCAAGGAAGTTCTAGAACTTCTCACGTAATGAGAAATTCCAAAAATACTATTTTTAGTAAATCTCATAAAACTCATGATAAGTCTTCAAAATACCCTTATATGAGATATACATGTGAGAACAAGGCATTTTATGCAAAATTAAGGCTTTGGCAAACAATTTCTCATGGTACCTTAAAGTGCAAGAAACAAATTTACAAAGGAAGTCCAATTTTTAAGCCTAAACTCAAAAATGTGGATAAACCATTGTTTCCAAAATGTTGTTTCCAATCAAAATCATCTATCATATGCCCCATTTTGGATTTGTAGATCTCTCAAACCAAAATCCAATTTCAACTTTTTTAACTTATAAGCCTTTTTCAAGTCATTTTGACCATTTTAAAATATCCATGCTCCAAGCTTTTTCAAACTCTCACAACATCTTATCTAGCCTTAAAATGCCATTTTGAACAACTTTCATGTTTTGAGTTTTTCCATTTGAGGCTTGGAAATAGGAGATATGGCATTTGCTTAAAAATGACCTATAACTGACAAATGACCAAAATACCCCTGTCTTGTTCAAACCATAAGTTGAGTTCTACAAATCCTATCAAGGACTTCTACCACTCAAATTAAATCTAAGAAGATGCCCTTCAATATTCATGTTGACCAAGAAATCATAGGAATCATCCTACTAGGGCAAAAGTTGTCTGCAAGTTGGGTGACTTTCAAGGACCCAGATTCACACACCTCAGCTGACCTGTAATTTGTCAAAACCATAACTTGAGCTCTGCAACTCCTATCAAGGACTTCTACCACTCAAATTAAAGATAAGAACAAGCTCTACAACATTCATGTTGTGGGGAAGATGATATATCAATCACATCTAGAGCTAAAACTTCCTGGAAGATAGGGGTCAAATTAGGGTTTTTTCACTGACAATCCTTGGAAACCCTGACTTGAAACTTCTCAAACTCCTCAATCATGATGAGTTGGTCTAGGAATCATCCTTATAACATCTCTATGCATCATTCCATGATCTCATAGCCCTTGGATTAGGTCTCAACCTTCTCCAAATCTTCAGTTATCCTAGGGTTGACCCAGTCAAAACCCTAATTCTACCATTCATGGTTGAATCTCCTGAATTCTTGCATAATGACCTCCCTGGGCTTCATGATGGCTATCAAGACATCTTATAGGCTTTCTCAAAACATCAAGTTCATTCTCAAAGTCTCAGAATCATCTGAGGGGCACCCACAACTCTCAAGCTATGAAGCACACAACCCTGGTCCCAACCAATTCCTCTGAAGATCTCTTGAACTGTCTGATGAAGGTATCAACTTTCAAACACTCAATGAATAAATAATTGTTGGTCAAATTTTGGGGTGTAACACAAGCCCAATACAGTTTCCCAGCACACACCCTGGTCCACTTCCTGCGCCCCCTCCCAGTTTTTATTTTTTCTGGGCTCATTATTGGGCTGAACCCAGTTCAGAGTTATTTTTTTCTTGCTATACCCCCTGTATTCATGCATACACCCCCTCTGTATTTTTGTTTTTTCTTCTTGTTTTCTTTGTTAAAAAAAATAAAAATAGAAAAAGAATATGGAATATTAAAAAATAGAAAAGAGAAAAAGAGATTATATTTGAAGGAAAAAAGAAAAGAAATATGAAAAATTGAGAAAAATATTTTGGAAAAAGGAAAATATGGAGAAAAATATATAGAAAAATATATAGAAAAAATATGAAAAAATATATGAAAAATATTTTGAAAGAAAGGAGAAAATAGTTGAAAAGAAGAGAAGGAAAAAGAAAAAAAAATATATTAGTAGAGATGTAATATTTTTTAGAGTACATTTTCTTTTAGGATATATTTTCACAGAGTTTCTTTTACACCTTTTTAGAGGTAGTTTAGAATGTCCACTTGTTAGGGGACTATTTTCCATTTGATTTTTTCAGGATAGGATAGGATAGTATTTTTTAGGAGTTATCTTTCTGTACTCACTCATTGTAACCATTTTTCAGAATGTTAATAAAACGAGATTTGAGCTGTGGTCCCGAAGTAGCCGAACTACAACTGCTCTGATTCCTCGTACCAGACGAGGATATGTAGGCATAGGATGCGATATCCTAGCGAGCACACTAACAACTGACTTTTTGTTCTCTCGCTGCTGTGCGATTGAGACTTTCCCGCTGACGACTGATGTTACCCTTTTTCTCTCTTGCCCGAGTGCATTTGAGACCAAACCGTAGTTTTTCCCATAGGTTCCCGTACCTGTGAAACCAGATTAATTTCTCACTGCTGTGTGAGAATACCCTGTTTAGCCGTAGTTATCCTGAACTACGTAAAGCTCTGATCTTCCATGCAGTGTGGAAGTACGTAGGCACAAGACGCGATGTCTTGGCGAGCCAATTTTCCCCGTAGTCCCGAACTACGTTGACTCTGACTTTCTCTCTTGAGAATACGTAGGCATAGAGTGCGACGCTCTATCGAGTCAATTCCCTTCTGTTTAGATTTAGCAGCCGTAGATAGATTGTTTTTGCATCCTTTAGACAACCCAAGTAAGCGTGGATCCCATCGAGTACGATGGACGTGAGGGGTGCTGATACCTTCCCCTTGCGTAACCGACTCCCGAACCCAGGTTTTGGTTGCGATGACCATACCTTTCCCCGTTTTTCGCGAGGTTTACTTCGAGCGTTTCCTTTCCCTCCGTTGGGATAAATAACGCACGGTGGCGACTCTTCTGTCAGCCGGCGCCGATTTTCGCAGTAGCGACAGCTGGCGACTCGGTTGGGGACAACGATAGTTCCCTATACGAGTCTGCTGGGGATCCAACGTCCCCTGGCTGCTAAGGACTGCGATAGTCCTTATGCATGTGGGATCCAACGTCCCCTAAGAGAGAGTCAATCCTAACGCTTGTTTGCTTGTCTATTTAGGGTTTATTTATTGATATTATCTGTTGCTGTTGGGGTGTGACGGGTGTTCTATGATTGAGAGATAAGCCGGACCTGGGCTTGGGTGCACCTTAGACTTAGAGTAGAGATTAGTGGGCGCGCACATGCTTTGCATGTCCTAGTGTCCCGCGAAATCTACACTCAGACGAGGTTCTTCTGGTTGGCCTCTTGTCCCACCCTTTGGGTGGCTCGGGTTGCTGGTTAGTTGGATTGTCGACTCTGGGAACCGATCATTTGGAAGTTAGCTAAGTGAGGCCTCTTCAAGACTTGATGATGCCACTCCTTTTGGGAATCGTATTGTCAGTTTTGAAAGCCTGTGACGCTGACGACCGCATAGGATGCCGTACCTTGTCAGATATAGGTCCACACCTGTGAGTGGGGGGTTTTTTTTTGCAGGAAACTTGACTTCCAACCTACCCGTTATTTTGGTCTTCTCTTCAGAGCGAACGTACTCCGTCAGCAGCGTAGCAGTATTCAGATTGTGTGGGGGGCTGTGATCCCGTGTTTGTTGCATTGCATTGCATTTGCATAGGCATCTTCGCATCATATTGCATAGCATTTCTCCAGCTAGCCAGAGTTCTGATCCAGCCTTTGTTTCCTGAAGGTGGTTACCCGGAGTTTGGATTGAGCAACTGTTGATTGTCAGAGGACGACCAAGGGGTTGAAGCAGATCTGAGCACAATCAAGCAGTATAGTCAGTTCAAGGTAATTAATGGCTATGTCTGAAGGGAATTTCCAGTCTCCTAACACTTTGACAGGGTTTACTATGGCGTCCAACCCTCAGTATGATTCTATGGAAGACTTCCTGCAAGCGAACAACCTTACTGCAGACCAAGTTATACAGCCTTCTGTTGGGAACCGAGATCGACATGAGCAGTTTGTTGCCCGAAATGAACGTCCTCCTCCTGTTAACAATCAAGGTGCTGTTTTCCTCGAGGGGAATCCACTCAGATATATCCCAATAGCCAGGACTGTAAACTCAAGAGCTCTTGAAAGTGGTAGAAGGCTCCGAGGATTGGAAGAAAGGGTTAAAGCTTTGGAGGTCAAAGACGCTGTTAACCTGAATGCTGCAGACATGTGTTTGGTTCCCGACCTGGTGTTGCCTTATCAGTTCAAAGTGTCGAAGTTCGAAAAGTACACGGGAGATAGCTGTCCAAAGCTGCATTTGATGATGTTCTGTCGAAGAATGACTGCGTTTGTGCGAAATGACAAGTTGATGATCCATTGCTTTCAGTATAGCCTGACTGGGGCATCTTTGAGGTGGTATGTGCAGTTAGAGAGTAATCAGATTCGATCATGGGTGGATTTAGCCAGAGCTTTCATGAAGCAGTACGACTACAACCTGGATTTGGCTCCTAGTCTCGTACATCTGCAAGAATTATCTCGGGCGGATAATGAATCATTCAGAGGGTATGTGCAAAGATGGAAAGAATTAGCTGCTAGTGTTCAACCACCGCTCCAGGAAAGAGAAATGGTTGACATCTTCTTGGGCACTCTGAAAGGCCACTATTATGACAAGTTGTTCGGTTGCACAAGCTTTGTGGGCCTGATGAGAATGGGTGAGCTGGTTGAGAGAGGACTCAAAAGTGGAAAGCTCCGAGACGCTCCTTATATCCCAGTTGATAAGAATGAATCAGTTTCCAGTTCTCAAGAAGAGTGGGAAGGAAATGACGTCGTCTCAGAATCTCTAGCATCTCAAGATCAGTTTTCAGACACTTCAAGTCAACGGTCATCCTACCGTCAATCGCGTCAGCATGCCCCACGAAGACCAAGGAAACCTGAAAGGCAGTTTACTCAGCTACCGGTGTCGTACAGTCAGTTGTTGCCAGATCTGGTCAGAAGTGGATTGATAGTGCCGAAAGATACTAATCTAATAATTCCACCATATCCTCCAGGTTTTGATGCCAGCGCCCGCTGTGAGTATCATGTTGGGGCACAGGGGCATTCAACGAATGATTGTAAGGTGCTTAGAAGTCAGGTTCAAGATTTGTTAGACTCTAACCGGATTTTCATCACGCGCCAGGGTTTTGTTCAGATTAATGATTCTCCGTCATCCAGCTGCGTGGGTTCGTCAGTTAATGTCATGGAAGACTCCACAGGAAGTGTGTGTTCTGAAGAATGTCAATCAGAGAGTTCAGCTGAATATGGGAGAAATTTCTAGAGGTTTCTATGCCGGGTGTCGCATTTGTTTTCTCTGCTTAACCCGTTTAGCTTTTGTGCACTAGTGTTTGCCGACCACCACCAGGATTGTTGGATGGGGTCATTGTATTTGTACTCATTTGTGCTTACGTGCTGCTTTTGTTGGTTATACATGTGTGGGAGATGTTCGTCTGTGCGCTTATAGCTTGAGTTTCTCTTCGTCTTGTCATGAATATGTGTTTGCTTTCTGCGTTGCATTATCATTTAACAGGTACATCAGAACCGTGGGTCTTATTTCCTCATCGTCCAGTTTGTTGCAGGAATTCCTTCAGAGATATGGAACAGAATCAGGTTGAATTGAGTGAAGTCCGAAGCCAGCTGGGGCAGATGATGAGAGATATGCAAGAGATGCGCTTGGAGCAGAAGATTCTCAAGGAGGAGAATAGTCAGCTGAAGACCCAAATGAGCTTGATCATGGAGGTTGTCAAGAATGTGCTTAGGAAAGAGGATGATCAGCTATTTGAAGCCGCAGTGAAGAAGCTCGTGCCACCTGTGCCTGTGGGACCTGAACAACAACAAAAGATGCACCCGGCTCAACGGAGGATTCAGGAGGGGAAGCCAAAGAGAATATTTGAGGCGCCGCCTACGACGTATGCTGAGCTCTTGCAGACTTTATTGAGGTTCAAAAAGGTTGAAAAGAGAACGTTGGACCCACCCACAGGAGCGCTTCCTCACGGGTACGATGCCAGTAAGCAATGTGAATTTCATTCTGGGGCACTCGGACACGACATCGAGGGTTGTCATGCTTTTAAGCACAATGTTCAAGACCTGATTGACTCGAAGGATATTGAATTCACGCCGAGCGGTGTAGCTGTACGTATTGATCCTATCCCAGTTGATGTCAAGATGACGGATGTTTCTAAAGCTGCAGTAGGTCAGAAACGTATCCTAGATTCCATGGTGTCTGAATCTCCATACCCACAACTGTTGCCTATTCCTGGGGCAGATCTGAGAAAGAAAATGGCTAAGCATAAGGAGTGCCTTGATCAGTACAGTGAAAGTCAAGAAACCGATGTTGTATTTGCTACGAAAGTTGTTCCACAGTCGACCCGATACCAGCAACAACAACAACGATCTCAACAGTGGAAAAGGCAACAGCATCCCAATCAGCAAAGAGCTCAACATCAGAGGCCGTTGAGGGTATTTAGTGTGCCGCCGATACCATATGCCGAACTTCTTCAGGTGTTGCTACGATTGCAGTTGGTTGAGAAGAGGAAGTTAGCTCCGCTGACAGGTACACCTCGAGCAGGTTATAATATCAAGGAGCGCTGTGATTTCAACTCAGGAGCACAGGGGCACAAGATTGAAGATTGTCTGGCCTTTAAGCACAAAGTGCAGGACTTACTAGATAGTGCAGCTATCAACTTCGGGCAGGAAGGGCCCAAAGTCATCTGAATGAGGAAGAGGGGTTCTACAATTTGGTTGGGTCGTTGAAAGCAGATCAGGACTACTTCGAGTTGCCTCTAATAACAGATTATGAAGATAGCTGGTTCAACAGCAGGACAGATGTGAAAGCCCGGTTCTAGGAAGCTGGCATTTATCTGTGTTTTATCTTGTCATTTCTTTACATTTGTGGTTTCTTTCCTGTTTAAATTGCAATCTTGTTCGTAAAACTTGTTGTTTTCATTCAATTGATGATAATGAAATAAATATGCATGTTTTGATTAAATCCATTCATGTTCACTAATTGTTTTTACAAATGTCCAACACCTGGTTAAGAGGAATCTGGGGAGGATGACGAAGATGAACGACGTGCGATTTCCGATAAGGTATGCTTTTGAAATAAGACCTGCTGATGATGTACAGGCATTGTTTCAAATCCCTAAACACCGGTGATATAAGGAAGATAATCCCTTGTCAGCCCCTTTGAGCCTAGTAGTAGGAGTTCTTTCTGAAAATGAAAAACCCTCAATTTTAACCTGGGGCAGGGTAGGTGTTAGCTAATTTGGCCGAGCGTTCAAGTTGTAAAAGGAATGGTCGTTCGAGGATCAATCACACCTCTAGAGGTCGTGCCTAAAAAACCACAATGGTTAAATCAAGAGTGAGACAGTCACATTATTCTCCAATGAGTCAGGCAACCAGTGTCACACGACTTGTTTGGAAAAAGAGAGCAAAAAGAAATCAAAAGCCCGCTAAGTCAAGAAAAGAAAACAATTGACTTAGGCAAAAAATGAGGGCATCCCGCTGGACTTAAAGAATCAAAAGAAACTCAAAAAGAGTCAGTCCAGGAAAAAGTTAGGGATATGAAAGATGAAAAGGATCAAAAGAAAAATCCTCAAAATGAGATACGAGTCGTGTGACCTTAGGTGTCAAAGATGAAGAATGAGTGGCTGTCACTCCAAAAACTCATGGGTTCTCGAACTATCACTCCTATCTTTCAGCCTCTGAGAGGTGAGCGCTAAGGTCGAATTAGCTAAACGTAGGATGGGAGAACATCAAGGAGAGCGGGTGGGTTAAAATAAACTTTGAGCCTTTATCCTTTCCTTCAAAACCGTGAACCTGACCACGTTATAACCTTCAAAAGTCCTAATTGAAGCAGGTTATTTCGAAAGCATACTTCGGTGAAGGTCGCGTTGATTCTGACTCCTAAAAGGGTTCTTCATACCACGTTGGTACTAAGGTTGATATTCTTGATAAATGTTTTATGCATTATGTGCCATAAACTGTTTTTTTCCTTTTCCCAGTGAACAGATTGGATGTCAACGCTGTCATATGTGTTGCATTAATATGTCTTTTACGCAGAACAACTTGTTTTACTTGCGAGTAAGCGCTTGACAGCAGAAAAGTTTCCTACAGTGGAAAGCATGGTCAGGATAGAATACAGAACGCCCGAATGTTCCGAGAGCAGGGGCAAGCTATTATCGTGATCCCCAGTCAGGTCAGCCTTTCAAAGTCAGTTATCCTGGGGCAATCAGGTTGAGATTCGGTGAATACGTCGTAGTCAGGAGGTACTTCTCCGGATCAGCTAATCAGGGGCAAGGTCATTGCAGTCAGGGGCAGGCCATCTTAAGAGCGCAGAGGTTATTCTTTATTCAAGAAGCATTTGGTGGGAAGTATCTCTCCGAGGTTCAGAATGCTGGGGCACTTCATAGCAGACCATCAGGGCTCATATTTTCAGATTTCCTTTCGAGGACTATCCCTACAAAGGTCCCGCAGGCTGGGGCATAGCAGAAGCGAAAGGTTTGTTCGTCTCCGTATCAGCAGGGTTATTCAGAGCTATTCGAGCAGATTCAGTCGATTTTCAAGTGTGAGACGAATGTTGGGAAGTCGTGTCACTATCCTTTGATTCTTCCACCAGGAGACTGTGTATACAGACAGAGTGTTTTCCAGCGTCAGTTGTACCTGACCCGTCGCAGATAGCCTAAAAGTCTGAATCAATGTCGGCGATCACTGTGAGGCCCGTCCGTGTTGGCGCATCAGTTTCCAAATCCGATCTTCGTCAGTACGCAGGAAGACTCCGGCTATTTTCTCCAGCAAAGTCCAATTTTTCATTGGCGCGGGTAAGCTATCCCCAGAGAAGTCCAATCATACTTGGCACACCCGCTATTCCCCAGCAGAATTATATTCCTCAGCAGGGTGTTACTTCAACGAGGTGTTTGGTTAAGTTCCCAATTTCCCCAGCGGAGTTGATTTCACTCTTCCAGCATTTATTTTGCTGGAATAATTCTGTGATATCCGGTTTATCCCCAGCGGAGTTGGCTTCGTCTTCAGCATTTATTTTGCTGAAGTGGTTTTCTGTACCCAGCTTTCTCCCGCAGCTCGAGCCTGCATTAGCATTTGCATGTCATCATATTTGCATCATACTTGCATTTCATTTTCAAAACGTGTAGCATTTCCATCCTGAATGGAGCATTACGTCCTAGAAAAATTCAAGCATATGCATATGCATACGAAGCACAAGCCAGGTTTTCTATCAGCCTCGTATGGCGCGTGAACTACCTTGTGATCAGTTCAGAGGCTTTCATCCAGTAGCAGTGTTCAGACAGTTCAGCGGTTCATTCGTATTTCAGATCATACAACAGTTATGCTTTGATCAATCAGTCATCTGGTATCGACAGGCTTTTTCTTCCCGTCAATTCATATTGACGATGTGTTCCTCCAATAAGTGGATTTTTCCGTCTAGCAGTAGACGTCTTGAGTTCGCATGTGGTTTTCTTTCCGTCTATCAGTAGACGATGTGAAGTTTCGGTTAATTTTCCAGCAGGGTTTCAAGATGGGGTTTCTCTGGCATGTGTTTTTTTCCCGTCTCTCAGTAGACGATGTGAAGTGGCAGGTGATTTTTTCAGCGGGTTTCTTATCGTCAGATCATACAGATGGTGTGTTTCCCCAGCGAGTCTTCTCCAGCTATCATTAGATGTTCAGGGTTTCAAAGTGATCTTTCGGATAGTGGTTTTCTTTCTGTATATCGGATGAGATGACGTGTCAAGAGGGTTTTCCTGATTATCGATTCTTATTGACGACATGGCTCTTTGGAGGTGGTTTTCTTCCCGTCGGTCCATACTGATGATGTGGCCCCTTTAAGGATATTGTTCTTTTCATCAATTCCCGTAGACAAAAGGATTCTGAGATTTGAGGGATGATGTTGAAGTGCAAGGGTGTCTTCCCGTCTACCCTTAGACGATGTGAGTATGGATTATGGGTGTCTTCCCGTCTACCCTTAGACGATGTGAGTATTGAATTTTTTTCCTTCGTGGATTATGGGTGTCTTCCCGTCTATCATTAGACGATGTGAGTATTGAACTTTTTTCCTTCGGGATTATGGGTGTCTTCCCGTCTATCCTTAGACGATGTGAGTAATGGATTTTGGGTGTCTTTCCGTCTATCCTTAGACGATGTGAGTATTGAATTTTTTTTCCTTCGGGATTAAGGGTGTCTTCCCGTCTGTCCTCAGACGATGTGAGTATTGAATTGAATTTTTTTTCCTTCGGGATTAAGGGTGTCTTTCCGTCTATCCTTAGACGATGTGAGTATGGATTCAGGGTGTCTTCCCGTCTATCCTTAGACGATGTGAGTATGGATTCAGGGTGTCTTCCCGTCTATCCTTAGACGATGTGAGTATTGAATTTTTCCTTCGGGATTATGGATGTTTTTCCGTCTATCTTTAGACGATGTGAGTATCAAATTTTTTTCCTTCGGGATTATGGGTGTCTTCCCGTCTATCCTTAGACGATGTGAGTATTGAATTTTTTTTCCTTCGGGATTAAAGATGTCTTGCCGTCTATCCTTAGACGATGTGAGTATTGGAATGGGTGTCTTCCCGTCTATCATTAGACGATGTGAGTATCGAATTTTTTTCCTTCGGGATTTTGGGTGTCTTTCCGTCTGTCTTCGGACGATGTGAGTATATTTCTCTTCCTGTCTATCAGTAGACGATGTGAGAAGATCAGATGTTTTGTTGCAACCCTCAGGTTTGTTATCAGTGGTATCACGCGGATAACTGGCGTTAAAATCAGGAGTTCTTTACTAGATGATTGATCAGTTTGTTGCCGTGACGGCTGGGTTCGGTTCTGGGTTTTTATTCCTCAAGCAGTTTTGCAGTATATTCCCGCGGGTGGAAAATTTCAGGGTTTCATTTGTATTCAACCTTCATCTACCTTTGAATGTTTGAAGGCTGAGCGCTCTTCAACCATTCAGGTCGAAGCCGCTTGAATAGGGGCAGCTGTTGCACCCTAAAATTTGACCAACCGGGTCCCGTATCTGGCTCGATGTTTCGACGCATGACCGCATTCGCATATGCATATTGCATACAGTGCATCTTTCATTTGTTTTGATTTTATCGGGATCACAGCCCTCGTCTCGCGTTTCAGGTGTTTTTAATCAGTTTAGATAAGTAGAATCGTATTTTTGAGCAGTCGTGCTATTCCCGGTGTTTGCAGCTTGCGCTGTTGTTTTAGGGATATTTCGGTGTCCGTTTATTTTTACCGGCTATTTTGGGGCGCTCTCGCAGTATTATTGGTGATTTTGTGCTATTTTTGTTCCTTCGGGAATTATTGTGATTTTTCTAGAATTTATTAACTATTTTTAGGTTTTTTTTATAGCTTTAAAATCATTTTTAGAATATTAATAGTTTTTTAAATAGTTTTAATAGCTTTTAAATCATTTTTAGGATAATATAGAATATTAAATAGATGTAAATCTTTTAGCATATTAAATAGAATAATAGGTTTAATATAGATTTTATTTTAATATAGAAATAATATAGTTGTTTTTTAATAGAAGTTTAATGGAGTTAATGGGTTTTTTAGAATTTAATAGATTTTAATATAAATAGGATAATAGTTTTTTTTAATAGATATTATAGATTTTAATCTAGAATTTAATTGATTTCCTTTTGATTATAGGATTTTCTAAGTTTAATTAGTTCTAGATATAGTTTTCAGGTTTAATTAGATTAATTAGGGCTTAGATAATTGGAGTTAAGTGTTTTAGTGTCATTAATCATTTTAATCAACTCAGCATTAGCATAATCAAGGTATTAATCCATTTCAGTTTTTTTTGGGTTTTTTTATCTTTTTTCGTTTGGGCCCAATTAGCCAAAGCCCAGTTCGGTATTTCCAGAAGAGTCCAGAAGAAATCATTGCAAGTCCTATAAAGAGTCTGAGCCACGTGTAATTCGAGGGGGGGAGCCACGTTATCCATTCCACATCACGGCACCACATCCCACACACTTTCCTCTCTCTGCCACGCCTCACAACAAGTGGCCAGCATGCAGCAATTCACTCCACTCACCCTCCACGCGTCCTGCATGCCTTCACCGCTTCCACTACCCTACGCCACGTGTCCACCATCCAGCCCTCACCAGTTGCATGGCCGGCGGCCATGTAACCCCCGTACCTGACCCCGTCCGACCACCCTAACACCCTACCCGTCACCGGAAAACCCTAAAACACCCAAAAATCCCCAGAATTCCGATCAAACTTCATCTCCTCCGATTTACTTTCATCATTCATAATCAACAAAAATCCCAGAATTCTTCATCGTGTTCATCCACCTTCATAGATCTTCAATTAGTTCTCAGATTCACCATCTTCATCACATCTTTCACCGATCATCATCGTCCTCTCCGATCGCCCTTCATCCAAGCATCATCAACCATCAATGAACTCCACCATTTTCCAGAATTGGTTGAAGCTTCGTACGGTGAGTTGTGTTCGTCAAGAACTCCTTCAACTTCTCAGAAATTCATCAACATCAATCGTTTCCAGATTCAACAACGCGTTCATCCTTCAAGATCCATCAAACCAGCAAGAATGTTCAAGAACCTTCTTCAACGATCTTCAAGCATTTCCAGAAATATTCATGTAACGCTCATCAACACCATCCAATATCTTCATTCAACGTTCAAGAACTTCAACGAATCTTCAACGAACTTCTTTCAAGAACTTCATCAAGCAACATCACGAACTCGGTCCAGATCCAAGGTCAACCTTCAAAAGTTTCTTACAAATCTTCGTCCGTTTCCAGAGATTCCTTCAACATTGTTCATCGGAAGATCCCTCATCTTCAACTCTCCAGAAAACATCAACACGATTTCCAGAAGAACCTCCCTCGACGATCTTCAACTCCGTCGTGAGTTTCGTCTAGATTTTCACCAGATAGGATTTCTTCAAGCATCTTCAAACGGAATCATCAGAAGCTTCTCGGTTTAGGTTATATAATGTTTGATGTTTCTTTCTTTGGTTGTGAAGATTGGTAAAATAAAGTGTAGTTTGAGGGTGTAAGAAGGATTGTGCAAGAATCAGAGTTGGGTTGTAAGGGAGACGGAGGAGCTTGGTCGGCGGCGCCGTGAGAGAGGGAGAAAGAAGGAGACATTAGGGTTTCTCAGAGTGAAGGAAAGGAGGGAGATGGATCGGGAGGAATTTGGGCCTCAAGCCCAATGGATTTGGATCGTACACACCCTCCAATTCCTTCGCTGCACCCCCCTCCGTGTGTTCTGTGACCATGGGCCAAGCCCAATACAGTTTCCCAGCACACACCCTGGTCCACTTCCTGCGCCCCCTCCCAGTTTTTATTTTTTCTGGGCTCATTATTGGGCTGAACCCAGTTCAGAGTTATTTTTTTCTTGCTATACCCCCTGTATTCATGCATACACCCCTCTGTATTTTTGTTTTTTCTTCTTGTTTTCTTTGTTAAAAAAAATAAAAATAGAAAAAGAATATGGAATATTAAAAAATAGAAAAGAGAAAAAGAGATTATATTTGAAGGAAAAAAGAAAAGAAATATGAAAAATTGAGAAAAATATTTTGGAAAAAGGAAAATATGGAGAAAAATATATAGAAAAATATATAGAAAAAATATGAAAAAATATATGAAAAATATTTTGAAAGAAAGGATAAAATAGTTGAAAAGAAGAGAAGGAAAAAGAAAAAAAATATATATTAGTAGAGATGTAATATTTTTTAGAGTACATTTTCTTTTAGGATATATTTTCACAGAGTTTCTTTTACACCTTTTTAGAGGTAGTTTAGAATGTCCACTTGTTAGGGGACTATTTTCCATTTGATTTTTTCAGGATAGGATAGGATAGTATTTTTTAGGAGTTATCTTTCTGTATTCACTCATTGTAACCATTTTTCAGAATGTTAATAAAACGAGATTTGAGCTGTGGTCCCGAAGTAGCCGAACTACAGCTGCTCTGATTCCTCGTACCAGACGAGGATATGTAGGCATAGGATGCGATATCCTAGCGAGCACACTAACAACTGACTTTTTGTTCTCTCGCTGATGTGCGATTGAGACTTTCCCGCTGACGACTGATGTTACCCTTTTTCTCTCTTGCCCGAGTGCATTTGAGACCAAACCGTAGTTTTTCCCATAGGTTCCCGTACCTGTGAAACCAGATTAATTTCTCACTGCTGTGTGAGAATACCCTGTTTAGCCGTAGTTAGCCTGAACTACGTAAAGCTCTGATCTTCCATGCAGTGTGGAAGTACGTAGGCACAAGACGCGATGTCTTGGCGAGCCAATTTTCCCCGTAGTCCCGAACTACGTTGACTCTGAATTTCTCTCTTGAGAATACGTAGGCATAGAGTGCGACGCTATATCGAGTCAATTCCCTTCTGTTTAGATTTAGCAGCCGTAGATAGATTGTTTTTGCATCCTTTAGACAACCCAAGCAAGCGTGGATCCCATCGAGTACGATGGACGTGAGGGGTGCTGATACCTTCCCCTTGCGTAACCGACTCCCGAACCCAGGTTTTGGTTGCGATGACCATACCTTTCCCCGTTTTTTGCGAGGTTTACTTCGAGCGTTTCCTTTCCCTCCGTTGGGATAAATAATGCACGGTGGCGACTCCTCTGTCAGCCGGCGCCGATTTTCGCAGTAGCGACAACACCAATTCACTCTCATTATTCATCTCAATTTCAGAATTTGCTCTCAAATTCTCTCAACTTTCTCTCAACTTTCTCACTCTAAAAACCTCCATTAAAGCTCTTTACATTTGAGTTCATTTATTCAACATTAGAATCCTTGAATTCTAGAGCTAAACCTCCTTCATTCATCTCCATTATCTTCAATTCATCAATCAATTTTTGTTTGGATTTGGATATGATTTCGGAAGCAAGATTTGAAGTGCTTTTTGGATTAATTTTGGCTTGATCTTGCTTGTTCTTCACTTATAATATAAGGAAGCTCTTAGATCTTGAAGATTCTCTAGGTTTCTAGCTTGGATCTGTTAGTTTCAAGTAAATCAACACTTACCACAGCAAATCTCAGCTTTGAAGGTTGGTTAATTCTAGATCCATTTTTGTTTTGAGCTTATTTGAATAATCACAATGTAGATCCATTGGTTTTTGCGGCATTTTGATCCATTTGTTTGGATTTGATATTTGTGATTTGTGATCTCAATGTTTGATCAAGTTTAATTGATGTTTTAATCACTGGTTTTTGGTGTTAAATTCGTGCATAATTGATTAATTGTTCATTTGGATGTTTGGATAAGTTGTTTGCTGTTGAAAAGCGATTTTGGAAGCTGATTTTTGGCCTCTGTCACAGTGGTAACCGGTTACCACTATTAGGTAACCGGTTACCCTGCCTAATTTTTGTGTTTCTGGACTTTTTTCAACAGGTAATCAGTTACCTGATTCTGGTAACCTGTTACCACAAGGACAATTTGCCTTTTCTTATAGAGTTAATCTGTTACCTGATTCTGGTAACCCGTTACCACTGGGAAAAATTGCCAATTTTTTTTGCATTTCTTGCTTGTTTGAGTTCCTTTGCACCTCTAAACTTCATGGATTGATATAATGCATTATTGAGGATTGTTTTTTTTTGACATATTTCATCATTCTTGAGCGTTTAATTTGGATTCTTCGACACGTGACTTCCGGTTTTAGTTTGAATGTTTAACATGTTCATGATGCTTAATTGATGCAATGATCACATGCTTTGCTTGCTTATATCATGTTAACTAATTATCATTGGTGAATATCTTGCTGGATTCGTGATGCATGTTTGTGTTTACTTCCGATATTGTTTGTTGCATGTTCGTTTGATCGTTCGGTCGTTTGATTTGACTTAAAAAGCATGATGATCTTATTGATTTTTTTGTTGATGCAATGTTGTTGATCAATTATGTTTGATTGTTGAAGCATGTTTATACTTGCATGATATCTATCCATGATTGGTGTTTGCTTATGTTTAATTGCATTAAATCATGCTTGCTTGCTTGCTGCCCCGCTTTTCACAGTTGTTCTTATTTTTAATTTGCATGTTGTCCTTGCCTTACTTGATTGTTGCCTGCCATTTTACACCTACTTTTATGCTGAAAATGTGTTGTTATAGGTTGTCTTGCTTGCATGCTGGATTTTATTGTTATTTTGTGCAAGAGGCGTTGTTGTAGCTGCTGTTTTTACCTTGTTTCTTTGCTTTTTGCTTTGTCTTTGAATGCTCCCTTAGGATTCCAAGTCCAATTTAATTTCCAATTAAATTTGTAGTAGGATAGACGTTAGGAGTTTAATCCATGCATGATAACAAGTAGGCTAGTCCCTTTTAACCTAAACCTTAGTTCCATCTTTTGCATGCTAACATTAGGATAGAATCTCCTTTCGCATCCCGACCTTAGGACCACTTTGCATGACAATGTTAGGGCCGAGTTTACCTTAGACCTTCTGTGCGTCTCCCTTTTCACCTCAAAAAATTCTAACTCATCTAATAAATACGACGAACATTGTACGCTACGAGCTTTAAGCATATGGCAAATGATGAGTGGGGGTTTCTCCTCACTTGTCTAGAGTGTTTAGTGTATGCCCTTTGGGCGATATGCGACGCATTCGCTCCTATGTCATAGTCTTTAGTGCAACGTAAATCACAAAGAAAGCTAATTCACTTCACTAAAACTCACAAACAAAATTCAAACCTTTTTATCTTTCGGGATTTGTGTTTCAAAATCATTTTCAGAAATGAGTATATCACTTTTCCGTTCTACCGCAAATAGGCATCGACCCTAACTGCTGAAGTGGGAACTTAATGTCACTCATAAAAAACACTTAACCAACTTGTGGTTTCGTTACCCAAACTACGTTTGCTCTGATTTTTCATACCAGATGAGGATTCGTAGGCACAAGACGGTGATGTCTTGGCGAGCAACCTTCCTCCATCACCCGTAGTTTTCCGAACTACGTTGACTCTGGTTTTCCCATTGCACGAGGGAATACATAGGCATAGGGCGACGATGTCCTATCGAGTCTCTTTTTCTTTTTCTTTTGTTCTCTTTTTGTTTAGCAGTAGCTTTTAGATCAAATACCTTTTGATTAGACAACAAGCATGGATCCCATTGAGTACAACAGACGTGAGGGGTGCTAATGACTTCCTCTTGCGTAACCGACTCCAGAACCCAAGATTTGGTTGCGATGACCTTGTCTTCTCTTCTTTTAGGTTTTCTTTGACCGTTTCCTTTCCCTCTCTTTGGGATAAATAACATTCGGTGGCGACTCTTCTGTTTTTCCGCCGGCCTTTTTCGCAGTTGCGACAGCTGGCGACTCTGCTGGGGATATCTGGTTCCCTATGCGAGTCAATCATATGGCTTGTCTGTTTTGCTTCTTTGGGTGTTTACTTATGTGCAGTTATTTTCTTTATGTACATTACCTGTTGTATATTATTGCATTTACATTTTATTGTTATCATATTATAATGTTGTTGTTGTGTTGTTGGGTGGGTTGTTCCATGAGAGATAAGCCCAACACCCAGGCTTGAGTACACACCTAGGATTAGTGTGGAGAGTAGTGTGGACTTGTGTGGCATCTTTCCACACAATAGTCTGCACAAAATTCGCGTCCAGACAAGGTTTTATTTGAAGACATCCTATCCTGTGCATCTTGAACAATTGAGGGGATGTTAGATCTAAAAGCTAACAACTCTGGAGACTGTTCATTGGGAAGTCAGTTGAGACCTGCTTGATTGACCATGATGTCAAACCAGAAATAGTGAACGTATCATTGTTTCTCAACCTAAGATTCCATGATACTGATGACTTGCATAGGATGTCGTACCGTCCAAGACTAGAACCCACATGTGCGAGAGGATGGGTTTTGCAGGAAACCTTGACTTTCAACCAACCCAATATTATGGTTTTCTTATCAGTGTGAACTTATTAGCCTCGTATTCTGGTGTTCCGATTATTCCGGTATTCTGGTTACTCTGGTATTCGGGTGTTCCGGTATTTTCTCTTCAGAGCAGACTTATGAGCCTATTCAGTCAGCGGGACAACATTTATTCAGAGCTTTGTGGAAGCCTTGATCTAATGTCTATTGCATTCATATTGCATTGCATAAGCATTTGTGCATCATTTTTGTATATCCTTCATCATTCAGAAACAACAGAGTTCACCCACCTTTTGCCCAAACCACAGTTTATTTCCCAGCACTCGTATTGGACTTGAATTAGCTTTTGGAAGAATCATGAACTCAGGAGATCAGAACCAGTTTGTGACAAGGGAAGATGTTGAATTGATGAAGAATCAGTTGGATCAACTTGTGGAAGCCACGACACCCATGACAAGGGGAGAGGCAAATATTCAGAGGACTCCAGTAAACAATGTTGCTCAAGCTCAGCATGTGCGGATTCCTATTGAGGATCAAGTTATACAAGAGCATATAATTGTCCGAAATGGACATTCATCTTCTCTTAATGACATGGACTATCAGAGCTTTGCATTCTCTATGCCATATTTCCAAGGGGTAGTTCCAACGATGAGACTAAAGACCCACAGACGGTTGAGTTTATGAAAAGGTATCGTGTGTTGGAAGAGAAGCTTGACACCCTGGAGGGTCGCGATACTCTTAATCTGAATGCTTCAAGCATGTGTTTGGTGCCAGGCCTTGTGATGCCTTCGTAGTTTAAGACACCGATTTTTGAGAATTACAAAGAGGATAGTTGTCCAAAGCAACATTTTGTAATGTTTTATAGAAGAATGACCTCATATGTCCATAACGACAAGCTTATGATTCACTATTTCTAGGACAGCCTGAGTGAGGAATCATTGAGTTGGTATATGCAGTTAGAAAATGGTTGCATCCGATCATGGTTAGACCTAGCCAATGCCTTTGTGAAGCAATACAATTACAATCTTGACATGGCTCCTATCTGTATGCAGTTGCAAGACTTATCTCAAGCGCACAATGAATCCTTCGGAGGGTATGCTCAGAGATGGAGAGAGTTAGCTACTCGCATTCAACCACCCATTCTAGACAGAGAATTGGTTGACCTGTTCATGGATACTTTGCAAGGCCCGTACTTGGATAAGATGATTGGCAATGGGCATTAAAATTTTCTGACTTGATAGTAGTTGGGGAACGTATCGATAGCGGACTCAAGAGTGAAAAGATTCAAGACACCTCAGACATCTCAGCTGGTGAAAGTGAGTCAGTTATCAGTTCTCGAGAAGAATGGGAGAAGGAAAGTAATTCCATCTAGGAATCTCCGATACCTCAGCCTCAGTACTCAGATATTTCAAGTGTTCAGAGTCAGAAACCTTCTGGGTCTCTGTACCAGATACCATTCTCTCCCTAGGGACGATATTCTTCTTTAAATCAAGGATCTCCTAAGAGTCAATGATCATATTGTTGTCAGCCATACCAGCATGCCTGACAAAGACCAAGGAAGCCAGGGAGGCATTTTGCTCAGTTGTCCATGTCGTACAGTCAGATGTTGGCAGATTTGATCAAAGGTGGATTAATAGTGTCGAAGCAGATAAATCCAGCGATTCCTCCATACCCACTAGGTTTTGATGTCAACGCCTGTTGTGATTACCATGCTGGGGCACAAAGGCATTCAACCGAAGAATGTAAGGTGCTTAAGAGAAAGATTCAGACTCTGTTTGACTCCAATATGTTCTCACTCACACCTCAAGATATTCAGATCAACAATCCTCCTTCATCCAGTCATGTGGGTTCATCAGACCTTGTTATGGAAGAATTCCTCGAGAGCAGATGTTCAGATGAGTATCAGACTGACTTCAACGAGCGATTCTGAAGATGGCTAGCCCAGTAGTGAATCAAGATTGGAAAGCCTGGTTTCCCGAAGCTGGCAATCTTTTATATCATGTCATTTCTTTACATGTGTAGTATATTTTCTGTTAAAGTGCAAAATTATTTGTAAAACTTGTTTGCTTTTTATTGATGGTGATAATGAGATATATAAACATGTTTGTATTGCATTTTCATATTCATTTGCATGCCAGGTGTTTGAGGCTGGTCTTTTGTTATCCTAATATGGTTTTCTTCAGAATTTCAAACTTAACTTTTCAAAGAAGCTAGAAGTTGACTATGGAGCAAGTTCAAGCAGAGTTGAGGGAAGTACGAAGCCAGATGGGACAGTTCATGGTGGACATGCAAGCTTTGTCTCAGGATTAGAAAATGCTGAGAGAGGAAGTTCATCAACTAAAGACTCAGATGGGCCTGATTATGGAAGTTAAGAGAAACGTTCTAAGAAAGGAAGGAAATCATATGCCTGAAGTCGCGGCAGAAATGGTCGTTCTACCCTTGCCTATGGATTCTCTCCCAGAGCGTGATATGCCTCGTAGGTCTTTTTCACGACCCGAGGTTCCACAATATCCTCATCAGCAGTTGTCTCCTATTTCCCAAGATAATCCTAAGATTAAAAAGTACACACAAAAGCTAAAACAGCCAGCAAGATTGTTTGACCAGCTCCCTATGACTTATGCTCAGTTGGTGCAACATTTGCTTCAGCTTCAATTGGTTAAACATCGGACTCTGGCTCCGTTTACTGATAAGCCTCCACCAGGCTATGATGCAAGTGCCCATTGTAATTTCTATTCTGGGGCACCGGGCTATAATATGGAGAAATGCAAGGCCTTTAAGCACAAAGTTCAGGACTTAATCGATTAAAAGGCAGTCAAGTTCACGTTGGGCGGTTTAAGCGTACAAGGTGGTATTTTCCCAGTTGTTGTGAAAGAAGCAGATATTCATGTTTTCTCCCCTAAAGTTGCATTAGGTCAAGGGCGTATCTTACAGCCTTTGGTTTCAGAATCTCCACATCCTCAGTTGTTTCATGTTCCTCGGCCAAGTCTAAGGATGAAAGTAACTGAACAAAAGGAATGCCCTAATCGTTATCAACAAAAGACTGGCTCCCAGAAGAAACAATAAAGATCGAGAAGGCCCGAGAGAAGGTTTGATTTCATTTCTATTCCTCACACTCATCTGCTTGCTCGCCTGCTTCAGGGCTCCTTGATTCGACTAAGAGAAGTTGCGCTTGTTCCAAATCCTCTCCCTCCAGATTATGAAATGAATGCTAGGTGCGAATACCACTCGAGAACGCAGGGGCATGCAATTGAAAATTCCAACGTGTTTAAACACAAGGTGCAAGATTTGGTCGACTCAGAGGTCATTATATTCACTGTAGATGATCTGCACATTAATTGAACCCTCCCAAGCAAGCATTTAAGGCTGTGAAGACATCATCAGAAGTAATCAGTCCAGGAGGAGCCAGGCTTCCTCAACAATGGCAATTATCAATTTTCTTTACTGCATTGTTCATTTGTATTTTTCATTGTTTGTTAATGCTCTATTTGCATGTAAAAACTTGTTTATTTCTGAATGATGATTTTAATGCAATGAGTATGTTTTTCTTGAAGTAATCCATTCGGCTTATATAATATTTCAGTGCATTGCAATACCAATTTTCTTGCTTAAACTCTTGGAGGGGGGATGATGAAGCGAAAACGCAAAATCTCTGGTCGTATGCTTTTGAATAAAACCTTGCTGATGATGTACAGACATTGTTTCGAATCCCACACACCGAAGATATAAGGGAGATAGACCTTCATTATCCTTTTTAAGCCTTGAAGTAGGAGTTTCTTTCATATGAAAAAACCCTCAATCTTAACCCAGGGGAAGGATAGTCTTCAGTTAGTCTGACCGAGCATTCAGATTTCAAAAGGAGTGTGCATCCAAGGATCCATTACCTTTTATCCTTCACAATCCCATAATGGTTATATCTCACCAACCAAGGGATGAGGCAGTCACAACTCATTCAAGGAAATAAAGACAGCCAGTGTCACACGATTTATTCCTGAAGAGGAAAAAAAGAGAATCAATAAGAAAAGGCCGCTAAGTCGAATCTTGAAAACAAGCGACTTAGGTAAGATTTAGGGTATCCCGCTGGACTTCAAAATCGAAAATTCAAAAGAATCAGTCCATGCAAAAATTAGGGAAAAACAAAAAGTGGAAAATGAAAAGGATGACAAAAGAAAAACCTCAGAAAAGAACAAGTCGTGTGACTCCAGAAACCAAACACAAAAGGGGTGACCGTCACTCTGAAAACCTTGTGGGTTCATTAGTTGTCACTTCTTCCATTCAATAACCTTTTTGAAAGGCGATCGATTATGTCAAACTAGATGAACATAGGAGTGGAGAACATCAAGGAGAATGGGTGGGTACATACAATTTTGAGCCATAAATCCTTTTTCTAAAAACCGTGAACCAGGCCACGTTGCAACCCTCAAAAGTCCTAATTGAAGCAGGGTTTATTTTAAAGGCATACTTCAACAAGATAGCATTCCTGACTCCCATGAGTTATTCTAAAAGACTTTTTTGGTATTGCATGTGCATGTGTCTTTCATTCAAAAACCAGTGTCGCATTTTAACTAGTGACTTGTTCACAAAGTTTGGCAATATCTTTTCAACAAAAACTTCAAGAGTAGCCTGTGCATTGCATTAGAATTATCATTCTCAAAATAAACATTATTTTCTTGCATACAGGTATTTGTCGTCAATGAGGTTTATATAATGAATGTCAGTCAAGAAGTTTTATCTTTCTAGGAGGATATTTCCAGATAGATAGGTTGAGGAGCATGTGGCCAATAGACTCTGTCAGAAGATGCCAATCTAGGGTAGTTACATCGAGAAATCTCTAAGGATCGGTTAATCTGGGGCAATCAAGTCAAGATTCAGTAAATCTCTCGAAGGTCAGTGTTGCACCCCAAAATTTGACCAACCATTTCTCGCAATTTGGCTTATGTTTCGATTCATTTTGCATTTTGCATCCGCATAGCGCATTCATTGCATTTTTTCAGGCAGATTGATTTTATCGGGATTACAGCCCTCTTATCACGTTTCAGGCATTTTATACCAGTTCGATAAGCAGGTTTTGTGGTGGGATTTGTGCTCTTCCCGGTGTTTTCAGCTCTTGCTGTTGTTTTTAGGACATTTCGGTGTCCGGTTTTTACCGTTTATTTCGCTATTTTCTCGCATCTTTTTTTAATCGATTTAATTGACTTTATTGCATTTTCTAGATTTTTCCTTAATTTTTAGCTTTAGAAAATAGATTTTAATTGTTTTTCTAGATTTTAAATAGGTTAATTATTTTTTTAGATTAATTTTTAGATATAATAGGTTTTATTAATAAATTTTAACTCTTTTTAGATTTTAATATAGATATTAATTGGTTTGTTTAGATTTTAATAGATTTAATTCATTTTCTAGATATTAATTCTTTTAGAAATTTATAGATTTAATTCTTTTCTAGATTTAATTGGTTGTAGAAATTAATAGGTTTATTTCTTTTTCTAGGTATTATTGAATTGTTTAGATATAATAGATTTTAGAGTTAATAGAAATTAATTTCTTTTTAGATTAGTTTATTTCTTTTTTAGAATTTATTAGATTTTAAATACTTTAGAATATTAATTAGATGTTAATTAGGATTTTAATTAGATTAATTAGTATTAATTGGTTGTGATTAGTTTTGATAATAGGGTTTAATCAATGTCATTATCATTAGCAGTCTTAGCATTTAATTAGTTTTAATGTAAATCTTAATTTTCGTTTTAGTGTTAATTGATCTTTTTAATCATCATTAAGAAATTAATTGGAGTCAGTCTTTTAGTTCAGTTTTTGTTTGGTGGGCCACTTGTCCATATTTGGAGGCCCAGTCCACCTTCAGCGCCACTTGTCACTATATAATGATCCCACGTCTTTCTCTCTCTGGACGCCACATCATTTCCACACGCCACCTCACATCCACTACACGCTGCCACCTCTCCATCTCCCTACCCCACAACGCGCCACATGTCCCAGTGCACGACACCTCATCCCTCACCGCCGGAGTACATGCAAACTCGCCGGAGACACGCCGGCGAAGTCAAATCCGGTCGTCCACACCCTAACTACCCACCGGAAAATATAACCGTCACCGGAAAATCCTTGAATCTGCCGGAAACTTCATCAGTTCTCCAAGAGCTCATCATGTTCATGATGATCTTCAAACTATTTCTCCGAAAATTCATATCAATCTTCGCAACCTTCATCCGTTCAAGTTTTCCAGAAATCCTCAAGAATGTTCATGAACCATCGTCCGTTCAAGTTTTCCAGAAACCCTCACCATGATCATCAACCTTCAACAACTTGTTCCAGAAATTCTTCAAAAACCTTCTTCATCATTCTGCATACGAGTTCATCAAGCTTCGTTCGAACCTTCATCAACATCCTCCAACAATCTTCATCACATTTCTTGGACTCTCCAGATCTTCAACAATAGAACGTCGCAGCCTTCATCTTCTTCGTTAGGCTTCTCTAAATCCAAACGGTTGAACAGATCTTCAACATACAAGCCTCACGATCCGTCATATTCCTCAGCTCTCGTCATCCTCAACGACGACGAACTTCGAACACGGTTTCAACCTCCTCTGTTAAGATCCATTTGAAGCCATTCATCTTCGCAAATCTTGACATGAGCCTTTCTCTCACCCCTGAGTGATCGAGAACACCCCGATTATCCGTAGTAGCCCGAACTACGTTTGCTCTGATCTTTCACGCCATGTGAAAGTACGTAGGCACGAGGTGCGATATCTCGGCGAGCAACCTTCCCCCGTAGTTTCCCGAACTACGTTGACTCTGACTTTCCCATTTCACGAGGGAATACGTAGGCATAAAGCATGTTGCTCTATCGAGTCAGTTCTTCCCGTTTAGATTTAGAAGTCGTAGCTAGATTGTTTTTCACCCGTAGACAAACCAACAAGCGTGGATCCCATCGAGTACGATGGATGTGAGGGGTGCTAATACCTTCCCCTTGTGTAACTGACTCCCGAACCCAGACAATGGTTACGATGACCTTGTCTTATACCTTTTCGTCATGTTTTTTCTTATCGTTTCCTTTCCCTTTCTGAGGGATAAATAACGAAAGGTGGCGACTCTTCTGTTTTGCCGGCACCTTATTTTTGCGGTAGCTACAGCTGGCGACTCTGCTGGGGACATCGCGATGGTTCTTTAAGCGAGTCTCGTCTTGGATTTTCTTCCTAGCTGCCTGGGTCATCCCCAACAGTTGGCGACTCTGCTGGGGATCCAACGTCTCCTATGCGAGTCAATCTGGGGATCCAACGTCCCTGAGAGAGTCAATCCTAGCGCTTGTTTGCTTGTCTTCGGGTGTTTATTTTTGTGTTGTATGTTGTATATTACTGTATTTATATTTCCCGCACTATATTATTATCTGTTGCTACTGTGCTGTTGTAGGAGAGGCGCTCTGATGAGTGTTAAGCCAGACCCAGGCTCGAGGATATACCGAGCACTAGAAGCAGATTAGTGGTGAACCTGTATGTTAAGCATGCACTAGTTCCCACAAAATTTTGCTCAGACGAGATTCTTTGAGATGATTTCCATTTCCAGCCCAGTGGGCCGTTGAAAGGATTTCAGATCTAAGGATTGACGACTCTGGGAACCGATCATTTGTGACTCAACTGAGTGAGGCCGCTTCAAGAGATGATGATGCCACACCTTCTCGGTATCGTATCATCGTTTCTTAAAAGTCTGTGACGCTGATGAACGCATAGGATGCCGAACCTGTGTTAGTTTAGGTCCATACTATTGCACCCTAAAATTTGCTCAACTTTATTCACTTGGTTTATGTTTCAATATCATTAGCCTTTGCATATAGTCATGTACATAGTCTGATCATCTGCATAGCATAGCATAGCAAGTCATCCAACAGGGGACCAAGCATTATTCTCATCTCTATGAGCCTATCAAGAAGTTATTATTCTAATTCAATCTCATTGTAGTCATCAGAAAAGAATTTGAAAGTTGGAGAAGTCAGGGGATCAAGCATTGAGTCTATCTCCTAACTGAGGGTATCTGAGGATCAACAAAGTAAGTTGTGGGCTGTGAATTGAGCATGGAGAGTATGTGGGCATCATGGGATACTTAGGAAGTCATTTGGATAAGGAGACAAATCATTGGTGTAGTCACAAGAGTTGTGGATGAAGACAGTCAACTAGGGTTCCATCTGGGTCAACCCTGGGTCAACTCTAGGTCAATTGAATGATTGAAAGGCATTAAGGGCTATTGGAGAGATGTGGGGTTCCTCATTTGACATGAAGAATAAGGATATGGTGTTGTGCTAAGAAGAAATCAAGAGAAATCAAGGAGAAGAGGAGTTTCTAAATTAGGGTTTCTGTGTAAAATCCCCTAATTTGGGTCAAATTTCCAAGCAAGATAAGTCAAAATTCAAGCTTCAAATGGATCCTTGGTCAACATGAAACTTGTAGAGTATCTCAAGACCTTTAATTTTAGTGGTGGAAGACATCAATGAGATTTATAGAACTCAATTTATGGTCCTTGCAAGTTACAGGTCATCTGAGGTATCTGAAATTTTGTATGTGAAAGTGACTTGACTTCCAAGCAATTTTTACCCCTCAAGGAGATTTCAAATGAATTTCTGGTCAACATAAGAGTTGTTCCTCATTGTCTTAGCTTTCTAGAATGGTATAGTATGCCTTCATATGATTTGTGTAACTCTACTTATGGTCTTGGCAAGCAAAGGGTATTTTGGTCATTTGAGAATTACAGGTCATTTCAAGCCTATGCCCAAAACTCATACAAGGAAGCTTCAAATGGAAAACTTTACAACATCAAACTTGTTACAAATGACATTTTGAGTCTATAAAAGTGACCATGAGAGATTGGAAAGATTCATAGCACAAGGTTTCAAAATTGTTGGATTTAATGAATAAAAATGACCTAAAAAATGAGATTTTTCATATTTTGGCCAAATGAGGTGAAATTATAGGTCATTTTGAATGGAAAGATCATTTTGAGAACATTGTCTAAAGTAGAATTTTGAGCTTGGTTCACATTTTGGGAGTTATTCAAGGTTACTTATCATGGAAGAAACATAAGCCAAATCCAAGGGAAATCACACATGGGAAGTTTCTCCAAGTTTCTAGGAGGTTCTAATGACATGTATATAGTGAATGGAGAGGGTTCATGCCATGGTTGGTGATCACATTTACTCAAAGCCACAAGTTTCACTCACTTTCTCTCATTTGCAAAAGCTTCTCAAACTCTCTCAAACTATCATCAATTTCCACTATTCTTGATCTGTTCTTCATCATCATCATCCAAGGATCAGAATTCACACATTCATTTGGCAAATTGAAGGAGGAATCGTGCCATTCATCATTATCATTCAAAGTGCAAGAATCTTGGAATTAGGATATTCAAAGCATTGGAGCAAGATCTTTTGCATACAGAATTCAAGAACAAGCTCACTGATCAGTTTCCCATCATTTCAAGCATTGGATCAAGAGGATTCCATAGCTGTTTTCATCATCACACCAGGTTGGTAACTTCATTCGAATTGCATGTTTAGGTGAGAATTATTAGGGTTTGTTAGCATAGAATGGTTAAGTTAGGTTAGATGATGAATTCCACAAGGTTTGGAGAGTTTTCATGAAAGTTGTTAATGGAGTGCAAGAACTGTTGAAGCTTGTAACTATTAGGATATTGCATGATAATCTTGAGTGAATAGCTTGTAATGATCAATGCAAGATATGGATTAATTTAGGGCAAGACTTAAAGAGAATTGGGAGGATTGATCACAGGTGGAAATGGTGGATCAGAATTGTTATGCCTATCGGGTTTGAAGTTCTAGGCTGTTATACTGAAAACTATGGATACAGTTGTGTTCTACGTGAGGAGGGGAGTAATTTTGGTGTTTACATTTTTGGTTTTCATGGAGAAACGAGGAAGAACCAGGGGATGGAAGATTTATGCATGGCATGAGGAGTTGCAGGTTAGGGTTTTCAATTTGGGGACGATGACTATCCATCGTTGGATCAAGCCTGGTTATTTGACCAATTATTTCAATCCAACGGCCGTGGTTGAAGAAGAAAACGGAGGGAGATTTCAAATGGTGCAACGCACCGTTTCACTTAAAAGAATCTGATGGGCTTTGAATTCCCTTGCTACTAACACCCCCATCTGAAGGCCCAATCCCAATTATGCCTGAATTAATTACTATCTGCACCGTTTACGTTTTTTTAATTTTTGTTTAAATTCTGAGTGCAACTGGGCCTAGTGCCCATTGCTATGTGCGCCCCCCACTTTTCAAGCCCATCAAGATTTGAACTGGGCGCCCTTGCTATTCAGACCCCCTGCCCCATTTATTTCTATTTTGTGATTTTCTTTTCTTTTATATTTTTCTCATCTTCAAAAAATCATAACAAATCATAAAATGCTTATTTTTCATTGGTTCTTTTTGCATATTACTCATAATTTTGTCAAGAAAAATATCATACAAAAAAATTCATATTTCATTTTATTTTAATATTTTTGGCATATTTTTCTTTTAAATAGGTGTAAATATCATTTAGTTTGATACATGAATTTGTTGATTTTTGTTCTAATAGATGCTCTAGTATTTTTAATCCATTCTTTTTAGGTTGATTAGTTTAGACATGTATCTTGAGTATAGGATTTAATTCCCAATTTTAGAACTTAATTTTAGGAGATTAGTGTAGGTGAGAACAACATGAACAAAATTAGGGTTTAAGTGATAACTTAGGAGAATTGAATCATTTCCCTTAGGACTTAGAGATTGAATATTTTAGATATGGGACTATAGGGACTATGGGTAGTTATTAGATCCCTTAGAAATCACTAGGATTCCCCTACTGCTATTAGTATATTACTGTCTATATTTGATTGACTGGTGTGGTGTGCCCTCTGGGGATTATTGTTTGTTTGTGTGGGCATTGGGAGAGCTGAAGACTTGGGATGATGGAGCCATTGGAGATCCAGAGACTGAAGACCAACTTCCAGAGTTGAAGAGGAGATTCTTGCTAGCAGCTGTTGAGGAGACTAGGGTTTAGGAGCTAGGCAGAGCTCTAGATTAGAAAGCTTGTTTCTCAAACATGGAGTGCCTTGTCTGCATCCATCCTTTCTCTATGATTCAAAGTCTCTTTCAAATATCCACCTCCTTCCTTTGGAAGGATCAGTGAATGTATTTGAAAGATAGAACTTTTGAGAGAAAACTGTCTGTTTAATGTTAACAGTTAATGAACCACCCTTGGTAGGTAATTGACTGTCTAACATTCATTCACTTCATCTTATTGACTGGTATTCCTCTTGGGAGTTTGAGACTTGAAGAAAAGCCATTGTATATGGAAGATTGCTAACAAAGACCTTGCTTGAAGGCTGTGGAGATGGGGATTGATGCTGGCTGAAGCTTGTAGCTGTTTGGAGATTACTTGAAGTCTGATGTTGATTCAGAACTGCTGATGCTGTTTATCTTTTGCTGTATTTCATTTCTGATGTATTGATTGGTTTTCCTGACTGTATTGTATGCTGTTAACCTGTTGGGTTGAAAGTGAAGTCTGTTCACTTTTGCCTATTGTTTTCTAGGTTCGAGGTTGAGTGGGACTCCCTTGCCTCGCTTGTATTGTTGCATCCATGCATTTTACTGCTTTATTATATATCTGTTATTGTTTCTGTTTCCGTTTATCCCTTAGGATCTCTGTTTCTCTCTGTGCAAGAGAGGAGCATGATAGACATTAGGTCTTAATCCATGCATGATAACATTAGGTTAGTTTGATTCCCTTTTCAACCGTAGGTTAGAGTTCTGTCTCTCCTTTCTCAAAACAAACAGAAAAACACAATAAATCTTTCGAGCATAATAAAAGACACTTCTTCCGTAAAAGAATGTGAACTCATCAAAACGTCATTTTTGTCCGCTTGGACTGTTAATCCGAAGGACCTTTTTTCAGAAGGAATAAAAACAATCAAGACAGACTTGTGTCGTACGTGGCCCGAACTACGTTTGCTCTGATCTTTCATGCTGTATGAAAGTACGTAGGCATAGGATGTGATATCCTAGCGAGCAACCTTCCCCTCCCTTCCCGTAGGTAGGCGAACTACGTTGACTCTGATTTCTCGTTCCAGACGGGAATACGTAGGCATAAAGTGCGATACTTTGCCGAGTCATTTTATTTTCTTTTAACCCTTGACCTTTAGTTTAGATAGAATAACAATCCATACCAGAAAACAAGCGTGGATCCCGTCGAGTACGACGGACGTGGGGGGTGCTAATACCTTCCCCTTGCGTAACCGACTCCCGAATCCAGGATTTGGTTGCGACGGCCATACCTTTTCCCGTGTTGTGCGAGGTTTACTCTGAGCGTTTCCTTTCCCTCCCGTGGGATAAATAACGCACGGTGGCGACTCTTCTGTTCAGCCGACGCCGATTTTCGCAGTAGCGACACATACCCGTGAGTGGGAGGGTTTTTGCAGGAAACTTGACTTCCAGCCTACCCGGTATTTTGGTTTTCTCTCGTCAAAGCGAACTTATCTCGTCAGCAGCGCAACAGTATTCAGAGCTTTGTGGGGGTTGTGATCACGTGTTTGCTGCATTAGCATTTTGTATTGCATTTCATGTGCATGTCATGCTTGCATATCCATCCTCGGCCGGATCAGAAAGCTTACCCGTCTTTTGTCCAACTCGCAGTTGACTTCCTGGCATTCGCATTGGACTTGAGTTAGTTTCTGGAAGGATCATGAACTCAGCAGAGCAGAATCAGGTAGAATTGATTGAAGTCCGAGGCCAGCTGGGGCAGATTATGATGGAAATGCAAGCGTTGCGTCTGGACCAGAAGACACTCAAAGAGGAAAACAATCAGCTGAAGACCCAGGTGGGCTTAATCATGGAAGTAATCAAGAATGTGCTTAGGAAAGAAGGTGATCATCTACCTGAAGCCGCAGCAAAGATTCTTGTTCCGCTTGTACCTGTGGAACATGTGCCCGTGCAACCTGTGCCAAGGGTTGATAAGCCTCAGATGTCTCATGGACGACAAAGAGCCTTGAATTTTGCTCTTCAACGCATTGCTTCTCGGGATAATCATGTGACTAGGAGGGGCAGAGTTTACGACAAGATCCCAATGACGTACGCTCAGTTGTTGCAAGTTTTGCTTCCTTTTCGGTTGGTCGAACTTTGGATTTTGGATCCACCTAAGGGTAAGCTACCATCAGGTTCTGATATGAATGCCCGTTGTGACTTCCACTCTGGGGCACTAGGGCATAGCATTGAGAACTGTCATGCTTTTAAGCACAAGGTTCAAGATTTGATTGACTCAAAATCTATTGAATTCATGCCGAGCGGCGTAACTGTACTTGATGGTCCTATTCCAGCTGTTGCCAAGATGATGGATGTTCCCGAAGCTGCAGTAGGTCAGGAGTATATCCTGCAATCAATGGTGTCAGAATCCCCCTGTCCTCAGTTGTTTCCTGTGCCTAGACCAAGTTTGAGGATGAAAGAACCTGAACAAAAGGAGTCCCTGATAGTTCAGACTCAATCTCCGAGTGTTTCAACTGGTCAAGGTCAACAATCTGACCAGTTTTTGCAACAGACATCAGCTCCTCTCCAGAGTCAGCAGCCTTACCGTTATCGGTCAAACTTGGGTGCTAGGTAAAACCCAATGAAGTCAGAGAGACAGTTCACCCGGTTACCGTTTTGAGCAGATTGGTTTCACTAAGTAACTTTGAAGAGGGTCGGTTCAGCAGCGAGTCAGATGCGAAAGCCCGATTCCCAGAAACTGGCAATCTGTGTTTTATCATGTCATTTCCTTGCATTTGTAGTTTCTTTTCTGTTAAAGCGCAAATTGCATTCGTGAAACTTGTATTGTTTTCAATTGATATTGATAATGAAATGAATATGCATGTTTTGATTTAATCCATTCGTGTTCACTCAATGTTTTTACAAATATCCAACGCTTGGTTAAGCGGAATCCGGGGAGGATGACGAAGTTTAAAAGACGCGCAAGCTTCCGACTGTATGCTTTTGAAAATCAAACCTGTTGATGATGTACAGGAATTGTTTTAAATCCTTAAACACTAGAGTTATAAGGAAGATAATCCCTTGTCAACCCCTTTGAGCCTAGTAGTAGAAGTTTCTTTCGGAAAACGAAAAACCCGCAATCTTAACCCGGGGCAGGGTAGGTGTTAGCTAATTTGACCGAGCGTCCAAATTGCAGAAAGGAGTGTCCGTTCGAGGATCAATCACACCTCTAGAGGTCGTGCCTAAAAAACCATAGCGGTTAAGCGTCAGGAGTGAAACAGTCACATTATTCCCCAAAGAGTCAGACAACCAGTGTCACACGACTTGTTCAAAAAAAAAAGAAGCAAAAAGAATCAAAAGCCCGCTAAGTCAAAACTTGAAACAAATTACTTAGGCAAAAATGAGGGCATCCCGCTGGACTTAATAATCAGAAGAAGCTCAAAAGAGTCAGTCCAGGCAAAAATTAGGGAAAGCGAAAAACTGAAAAAATGAAAAGGATTACAAAAGAAAAATCCTCAAACGAAATACAAGTCGTGTGACCCCAAGTGGCAAAGACGAAAAGTGAGTGGTTGTCACTCCAAAAACTCATGGTTTCTCGAACTATCACTCCTATCTTTCAACCTCTGAGAAGTGAGCGCTAAGGTCGAATTAGCTAAACGTAGGATTGGAGAACATCAAGGCGAACGGGTGGGTTAAAATAAATTTTGAGCCTTTATCCTTTCCTTCAAAACTGTGAACCTGACCACGTTACAACCGAAAAAAGTCCTAATTGAAGCAGGTTTGTTTCGAAGGCATACTTCGGTAAAGATCGCATCGAAACTGACTCCTAAAAGGGTTCTTCTTACCATGTTGATGCTGATGTTGATATTCTGATAAATGATTTGTTCATTATATGCCATAAACTGTTTTTTCCTTTTCCAATGAACATATTGGATGTCAAAATTGTCATATGCATTGCATTAATATATCTTTTATGCAAAACAACTAGTTTTACTTGCAAGTAAGCGCTTCACAGCAGCAAAGTTTCCTACAGTGGAAAGTCTGATCAGGATAGAATGCAAAACGCTCGAATGCTTCGTGAACCGGGGCAAGTTATATCAAGTAATCCCTAGTGGTGTCAGCCATCCAAAGTCGGTTATTCTGAAGCAGTCAGGTCGAGATTTGATGAATCTCTCGAGGCCAATCAAAGGTATTTCTGCACATATCAGCCAATCAGGAGCAAAGTCGTTGCAGATAGGGGAAGGCCACTCTAAGAAAAGCGCAGAGGTTGTTTCTTGCCCGAGAGGCATTTGATTTGAAGCATCTCCCCGAGGCTCAGAGTGCTAGGGCAGTTCATGTCAGACCATCAGGGTACAGATTTTCAGATTTCCATTCGAGGAATATCCCCACAGGGATCCCACAAACTGGGGCATATCAGAAGCGAAGGAATTGCTCCTCTCCGTGTCATCAGAGCTACTCAAGCGGGTTCAGCTAATCTTCAAGTGTGAGGCGAATGTCGAGAAGTCGTGCTATTATCCCTTGACCTTTCAACCAGAAACCGTGAATTCAGACAGGATGTCGTCCAGTGTCAGTCATACTTGACCCATCACGGATAGCCTAACAGCCCAATTCCTATTGGAAATTGTCAGGAATCCTAATCCTTATTGGCGTGCCATTCCTAAAGCCTAATCCATATATATTAGCAATCACCATGAGGCCTGTCGCTACGCGAAAAATGACACAGAGTCGCCACCGGATTTTATTTATCCCAAGGAGGGAAATGGAAATAGCGATAAAACCTATGGGAAAAGAGCATGGTCATCGCAACCAAGTCTTAGGGTTCGGGAGTCGGTTATGCGAGGGGAAGGTATTAGCACCCCCTCGCATCCATCGTACTCGATGGGAACCTCCTAGGTTATTTCGCGTGAATGGGTGTTTTATTCTAAAAGTTTGCTTGTTTAAAGGAAGAGGGGTTGGTGTTTATTAGAGTGCTCGCCAAGGATTAGGGCCCTTGTGCCTACGTATATTCACTTGTATGAAGTGAAGAATCAGAGCATTCGTAGTTCATGGGACTACGGTGGAAAACAGGTGTCGCTACTGCGAAAATCGGCGCCGGCTGACAGAAGAGTCGCCACCGTGCGTTATTTATCCCACGGGAGGGAAAGGAAACGCTCAGAGTAAACCTCGCACAACACGGGAAAGGTATGGTCGTCGCAACCAAAACCTGGATTCGGGAGTCGGTTACGCAAGGGGAAGGTATTAGCACCCCTCACGTCCGTCGTACTCGACGGGATCCACGCTTGTTTTCGGGTATGGATTGTTATTCTATCTAAACTATAGGTCAAGGGTTAAAAAGAAAATAAAATGAAAATAAAAATGACTCGGCAAAGTATCGCACTTTATGCCTACGTATTCTCGCCTGGAACGAGAAATCAGAGTCAACGTAGTTCGCCTACCTACGGGAAAGGAGGGGAAGGTTGCTCGCTAGGATATCGCATCCTATGCCTACGTACTTTCATACAGCATGGAAGATCAGAGCAAACGTAGTTCGGGCCACGTACGACACAAGTCTGTCTTGATTGATTTTATTCCTTCTGAAAAAGGTTTCCTTGATTAACAGTCCCAGCGGACAAAAATGACGCTTTGATGAGTTCACATTCTTTTATGGAAGAAGTGTCTTTTATTGTGTTTGAAATCTTTATGTGTTTTGCTGTTTGTTTTGAGAAAGAAAGAGACAGAACTCTAACCTACGGTTGCGAAGGGAAACAACCTAACCTAATGTTATCATGCATGGGTTAAGACCTAGTGTCTATCATGCTCCTCTCTTGCACAGAGAGAAACAGAGATCCTACGGGATAGGCAGAAACAGAAACAATATCAGATATATACAGTAAAACAGTAAAATGCATGGATGCAACAGCACAAGCGAGGCAAGGGAGTCCCACTCAACCTCGAACCTAGAAAACAATAGGTAAAAGTGAACAGGCTTCACTTTCAACCCAACAGGGTAAACAGCAAACAATACAGTCAGGAAAACCAATCAATACATCAACAAATGAAATACAACAGCAAAAGAAACAGCATCAGCAGCTCTGAATCAACAACTGGCTTCAAGCAATCTCCATTCAGCTACAGGCTTCAACAAGCATCAATCTCCATCTCCATGGCCTTCAGACAAGGGCTTTGATCATCAGTCTTCCATCTGCAATGGCTTTTCTTCAAGCTCAAACCTCCAGGATGAGGGATCAGTCACAAGAGTGGATTGGGTGTTAAGCAATCAGTTGACTACCAAGGGTGGTGAACAGACTGCTTTTAACACAAGAGACATGTTCTCTCAAGAGTTCTATCTCATAGACACTATCACCAAGCCTTCCAAAGGAAGGGGGTGAATGTCTTAGAGAGACTCTGAATCACAGAGAAGAATGGATGCAGACAAGGCAATCCATGTTTGAGAAACAACCTTTCTAATCTAGAGCTCTGCCTAGCTCCTAAACCCTAGTCTCCTCAGCATCTGCTAGCAAGAAACTCCTCCTCAACTCTGACAGTTGATCTTCAATCTTGGAACCTCCAATAGTCTTCATCTTTACAAATCTTCAGCTTCCCCAGGGCCCCAGACAAACCCAATACCCAAACAAACAAGCAACAATCCCCAGAGGGCACACCACACCAGACAATCAGATATACAGACAGTATTAATAGCAGTAGGGGAATCTTAACTTTTCTAAGGGATCTAGTAGCTACCCATAGCCCATATAGTCCCATAACTAATCTATTTAAATCCTAAGTCCTAAGGGAAATGAAATCAAACTCCTAAGTTGTCACCTAAAACCCTAGTTTTGTACATGATGTTCAAGCATTTATTAATCACCCAAAATTAACCTCTAAAAATAGAAACTAAAATATTTCTACAAGCTTAATATCTCATCTAAACAATATAAAAAGAATGACCAAAAAATATTAAAGCATGTGAGAGAACAAAAATCATAAAAATGATGCATGAAATGAACTATTTAATATGACATTTATTTAGAAAATATGTAAAAAATATGAAATAAAACTAAAAATGCAATTTTATTTTTCTATAATATTCTAGACATCCTAAAGAAAATATGGTAAAAAGAATGGATTAAAATGCATTTTTTATGAATTAGTTATGAATTTATGAAATTGGTAAAAATTAAAATGGATTAAGAAAATTAAATGAATTAAAAAAAATGAGGGAGGGGGTTGAAATAGAAATTCGCCTCAGTTAATATTCCATTGGGCCAGGAAATAGGGGGGTGCTGGTAGCGCTTTTGCCAAGGCCCAATACCACTCTGAATTAGTGAAAAAAAATGAGAAGCGCTGGGAGGTAAGAATAGCATCAAAAACACGTTGAATATGGTTTTGGGCCTAAACCTGGGGGGTGGGGATAACAATATCACTCAGGCCCGCCCGTTTCAATTAATGAAACGGTGCGTTTTGGCCAGTGTAATCTCCCTCCAATTCTGAAATCAAATAATAGCCATTGGATTGCCTGGGAAGTCAAAAGTCTAACAACACATACACGGCCACGATTCTATCTTCTTCAATTGACCTGCAACCTAGGGTTTTAATCTCCCATGGCAGCCATGCACGAGCAAGGTTCCACCTCTCTGTTCTCATCCTACACGCCACGAATCCACATGCTGTGAACATGAAAACTACTCTACAACTCTCCCTCTACAATCCTAGGGCATCAGTTTGAATTGAAACTCACCACAACAACAAACCCGATGACATCAAACTCTGGCCTCCATGAGATTACACTGATATGCACCAACTCAATTCTTCCTCCAATTTAACCTAAACTAATCTACACATAATGGAGATTAACCTGCGCTATCCAACTAACATTCTAATGCATTAACCTAAGAGATATTGATCCAAACAGTTTGTTGCACCTGTCACCAACCATCACCAATCCTTTCCAAATTCATCTAAACTAATCTCCTAACCACCTAGATTGCATCTAAACTAACAACATCATGCCAAACTAACCAGATCAAGCAGTTTGAATGAAAACTTACCTAGTGAGAAATCTTGAGAAACAGCTATGGAAGATGTGGATCTGAAGCTTTTAAGTGTTGGATCTTGATCAACAAGCTCAGTAATCAATTCTGTATGCAATATTTTGGAGCTTCCTTGCTTGAATTATGCTGTCCAATGGAATTTGCAACTTTGATGTTCTTGAGAAAAGCACTCGAAAATGGATGAGAATCACCAAAACCTTGCTTCAATCCTGATCTATGATGATAATGGAGCAAGATTGAATCAATGTGGATGATGATTTTGTGAAGAATTTGAGAGAATTGCAATGAAACTTCAATGAAAAGAATGAGGGAATTTGTGAAATTCTTGGTGCAAATGAAGCCAACCCTTGCCAAATTCTCATTTCATGAATATATAGACCCCAAATGAACATTCTAGATCCATCTTGCACATTCCCTTGTTTTCCAACTTTGATCCATTTTTGAAGTGTTTCTTCAATTACAAGTAACCAAAGATAACTTCATTTTTTCCTTCTAAACTCAAAAAAGTGTTTGAACCATTGTTCTTAGAATTGTTTTTCCATTCAAAATCATATATTGGAAGTCTCCATTTGGACTTGTAAATCTCCCAAACCATTTTCCATCTTGAATTTATTCACTTTATAAGCCATTTTAGTTCATATTTTGACCACTTATTCAACTTCATGTTATGAGTTTCTCCAATAATTTGTGACCTTCTTTATAGACTTAAAATCCCATTTGGAGCAAGTTTGATGTTGTAAGTTTTTCCATTTGAGGCCTCCTTGTATGAGTTTTGGACATAGGTTAAAATGACCTGTAATTCACAAATGCCCAAAATACCCTTTGCTTGCCAAGACCATAAGTTGAGTTCTCCACATCATATGAAGGCATACTATACCATTCTAGAAAGCTAAGACAATGAGGAACAATTCTTGTGTTGACCAAGAATTCATTTGAAATCTCCTTGAGGGGCAAAACTAGCTTGGAAGTCAAGTCACTTTCACAGACAAAAATTCAGATACCCCAGATGACCTGTAACTTGTAAGGACCATAACTTGAGTTCTATAAATCTCCTTGAGGTCTTCCACCACTCAAATTAAAGGTCTTGAGATCCTCTACAAGTTTCATGTTGGCCAAGAAGCCATTTGAAGCTAGCATTTTGACTTGTCTTGCTTGGAAGTTTGACCTAAACTAGGGGATTTTACAGAGAAACCCTAATTTAGTAACTCCTCTTCTCCTTGATTTCTCTTGAATTCTCCTTGTCATAACAACATATCCTTATTCTCCATGTCAAATGATGAGCCCCACATCTCTCCAATAGACTTGAATGCCCTTTAAATCAGTCAATTGACCTAGGGTTGACCTAGGGTTGACCCAGATGAAACCCTAGTTGACTGCTTTCTACTGTAGCTCTTGTGCTTTCATCAATGACTTGTTTTCTTCTCCAAATGACTTTATAAGTCTCTCAAGATGTCTAGATGCTCTCCATGCTTTCACTTCACAGCTCACAACCCTCTTGTTGATCCTCAGATATCCTCAGCTAGGAGATGGACTCAAGGCTTGATCTGCTGAACTCTTTGCTTTCAAATTCTTTCCTGATGACTTGAATAGGATTGAATTGGGATAATGACCTCTTGATAGGCCTCTAGAGATGAGAATAATGATTGGTCCCCTGCTGAATGACTTGCTATGCTTATGCTATGCAGATGGTTAGTCTATGTACCTGACTCTATATGCAAATGCTAATGATATTAAAACATGAACCAAGTGAATAAGGTTGGGCAAATTTTAGGGTGCAACAGCTGCCCCTATTCAAGCGACTTGGACCCGATTGGATGAAGAGCCCGGAGCCTTCAGACATTCGCGGTACGAGACGGTTGAATACTAGTGAAACCAGAAATTTGCCAACCGCAGAAATAAACTGCGCTCCTGCTTGGGGAACGGCATTCATCAGCTGAATCTGACTGTTATAGTAACCCACTGATCTCGCGCGACCGTGTTGGGGATTGTCTTCATCGTTCTGAAGAGGATTCTGTCATAACAGATTGCTTGCTTGTCCACGCTAGGACTCCGTCCGTCATCGATATGAAGAAATCTCAACTAGAACCTGTCCACGTTAGGACTCCACCTGCTGTTAACCCAGAAAAATCTCGGCAACTCCGCTGGGGATAATTCGTCGGCATTTACATAACTGAATCGTCCACGTTAGGAATAACATCCTTCCACGTTAGGAGTAACACCTGTCCGCGTTAGGAATCAAAACTCTGTATCTGTCCACGTCAGGACTCAACTCTTTTATCTTTCCACGCTAGGAAGCAATCTTCTCTCCGCGTAAGGAGAACTATATCACTCTGTCCACGTAAGGACTCCAATACCGCTTGACATGTCCGCGTCAGGACTCCATTCTTTCCATGTAAGGAATACAACTTCTGGTTCTGAACCTGTCCGCGTCAGGACTCCACTCTTCTCGAATCTGTCCACGTAAGGACCCCAATTTCTCCGCGTAAGGAATAAACTTCTTCTTCCACGTTAGGAATATCTTCTTTGATCTGTCCGCGTCAGGACTAAACTCTTCCACGTTAGGAGTAAACCCTTTCTTTCCATGTTAGGAATCAATCTATTTTCCACGTAAGGAATACTCTTGATATGTCCACGTCAGGACTCTGATCTTTCCACGTGAGGAATACCAACTTCTTCGTGATTTGTCCGCGTCAGGACTACATTGTCTTCCGATTTGTCCACGTCAGGACTACATTTTTCCACGTAAGGAATGCCATCTTAATCTGTCCACGTAAGGACTCTCTTCTTTCCCCGTTAGGAATACTGTCATTTCCACGTAAGGAAACTATCTTCTGATACGTCCGCGTATGGACTCCATCTTTTCCGCGTTAGGAATCTCCGTCTTTCCACGTTAGGAATCACTTCTGTTGATATGTCCGCGTTAGGACGCTGATCTCGTCTTGATTTGTCCACGTTAGGACTCAGGCGTCTTCGACCCACTGAGGAAATAAGACTTGTCCACGTAAGGACTCACGCGTCTTCGACTTGCTGGGGAAATATCCGCGTCAGGACTTACACTTTGCCAACAACACGAAGAAGGATAAATTTGTCCACGTCAGGATTTCACATCCGATCAATACCGAGAAATCAAATCTGCCCCCGTTAGGACTAGCGCGTATCGTCAACCTGAGGAAATGTCCACGTCAGGACTCCGCCTTCCAACAGCTCTGAGAAATCGAACCTGCCCACGTTAGGACTAGCACCTCCCATCAGCCCAGGGAAATAGACCTGTCCACGCTAGGACGCCCACTTCTGAAGAAACCCCGCCAATCTAGGAATAAACCGTCCGCGTTAGGACTTGGTTCTTCAATGATCCTCACCCACAAACTTCTTAGCACTGACGTGACAGCGACTTCGAGATGAACTCTACTGGGGATGTCTGAAAACCAACTATCGGACGCCTGCTCTGATAACCGGCGGTGGCCTCTGAAATTCTGATTCTTGCGACCCGTTGATGACAAACAAACTCTGCTTGGGGATAAGGAGATTCTTATCCTGGCCACTCTGGCTGGGGAAAATAAGAGACATTTGCATAAGCGACTCTTCTGGAGACAAAGAGAGTTTTATCATGATAACTCTGTGGGGGAATACCGCCGAAACTGACATTATCATTGAATATCTCCTGCCGAGATCTTGACTGTTTGGTAATTTATTTGAGCAAGAGCTCTCTCCACCTGAACTACTAGAGCACAGAAACTGCTTCAGCAAAATAAATGCTGGAAGGATAACGCCGACTCGCCGGGGATAGCCTGATGCTACAAAATTATTCCGGCAAAATAAACGCTGGTAGGGTGAAGTCGACCCTGCTGGGAAGTTGGGAACTCAAACCACACGTCTTGTTGAAGTAACCCCCTGCTGGGGAATATGACTTTGCTGGAGAATAACAGATGTGCACAGTATGCTCAGACCTTCTGCTGGACCGTGAACCGATATCACCAGTATCTCTGACAAAATAAACGATAGGAACCATCACCAACTCTGTTGGGAAGAGTCTTAATCTTCGAGTTCCACTGGAAGGAATGAAAATACTTGCAAAGAGAAATCCGCTGGAGATGGGATGATTCTCTCGGGGAAAATTAACTGACTCCGCTGGGGGAGAATGCATGACCCTGCGGGAGGAGATGAACCTGTCCGAATACAGCCTTACGATCTCGGAATCACCAAACTCTGCTGAGGACGAGTAACTTCTCTGGAGCACGTCCTTTGGACAAGCTACGGCTAGCTGGGGAATTCTATCCTTCTTCAGGAAGAACATGCATGACTTGCGTGAAGATCGAGTCTTTCGTTATCACAATCTTTTGATCACCTTCCTCGTACGGTTATGAAACCTGCAACAACACAAACAAGACACGACAAGCCTATGCAATCAAATCGATTCAGGTTAGTGACGTTACACTCAGTTAATTCAAAGCTTTAACAATTGTTGGCAAGGGCCAGTGATGTTATACTCATGCTAGTTTCATCAAACTTAGGCGTTTTATCATGCGCAAAACAGTAAAGAACAGGCATCAAGTACTGAATAACACATCTTCATTGATTGGGCCCCTGAATGGGCGGAGTTTTTGTACACGGGATGTAACTCCTGAAAAGAGGAAGCTACGCAAAGCAAATATACAAGTAGTCAAGTATTCACAAGAAGCATAAATATTGACAAATTAAATTTTGTACACATGTCGGCAACTGGACGCAGATGAACACCACGAACTGATCCTCCCATGACTCGTCCGACTCTAATGCTTTCCCGGTATCCCGAATTCTGAAGAGGTTGTATCCGATAACTGACTCCCCAAATGCATTCTCCCGCATTGATGCTCATTGCAATATCAAATTCGGACCGCAGTCATTTGCTTTTCAAATCCCTAACTTTTGCGTGAACCGCCCTTTACGGGTTTTCAGTTCACCGGGATACCCTTTTTTGCCGAAGCCGCCCAGTGTAGGTTTTCAACTTCGCGGGTGTACATTTTTTCAATTTTATCCCTAACTTTTGCCCGAACCTTTTTATTCTGTTTTTTGGTTCGCCAGGATGCCCCATTTTTGCCTGGACTCTCTTTTTACTGTCCAGCGGGTCAATTTTTAAGCAAAGTATTTTTTAACTGCGTCCGAATTCACAGGTGATGCAAAGTCTTCCCCGTCCATGGTGGACAACAATAAAGCTCCTCCTGAAAAGACCTTACTGACAACGTATGGCCCTTCGTAATTGGGGGTCCACTTGCCCCTGTGATCTGCTTGCGGCGGGAGAATCCTTTTCAGCACAAGGTCGCCCGTCTGAAAGCTTCGCGGAAGTATCTTCTTGTCGTACGCTTTCTTCATTCGTCTTTGATACAAACGACCGTATGCCAGAGAAGCTAGCCTCTTCTCATCCATCAAACTCAATTGGTTCAATCTATTCGTTACCCATTCTGCCTCGTCCAGCTGAACGTCTCGCAATACCCTCAGAGAAGGGATCTCAACTTCCAATGGTAATACCGCCTCCATTCCGTATACCAACGAGAATGGAGTTGCCCCGGTTGATGTGCGTACCGTCGTACGATAACCGTGCAAAGCGAAAGGTAGCATTTCGTGCCAATCCTTATAAGTCACCACCATTTTCTGGACGATCTTCTTGATATTCTTATTGGCCGCTTCGACAGCGCCATTCATCTTGGGTCGGTAAGGGGAGGAGTTGTGATGTTCGATCTTGAAATTCTGACAGAGCTCCTTCATCATTTTGTTGTTCAGATTAGAACCATTATCCGTGATTATCCGCTCGGGGATCCCATATCGGCAAATGATATCTCTCTTGATGAACCTAGCCACCACTTGCTTCGTTACGTTTGCGTAAGACGCCGCTTCCACCCACTTGGTGAAATAATCGATTGCTACTAAGATGAACCGATGCCCGTTAGAAGCCGTCGGCTCGATCTTTCCGATCATATCGATTCCCCACATCGAGAATGGCCATGGAGATGACATCACATTCAGAGGACTCGGAGGCACGTGTATCTTGTCAGCGTATATTTGGCACTTGTGGCACTTCCTTGCGAACTTGAAACAATCAGTTTCCATCGTCAGCCAAAAATAACCTGCCCGCAGCAGTTTTCTCGTCATAGCATGCCCACCAGCATGCGTACCAAAGGCACCTTCGTGAATTTCCTCCATAAGAAGCTTTGCCTCTTTCTCGTCTACACAACGCAACAACACCAAGTCGTGGTTTCTTCTGTACAAGACGCCATCCGGGTTCAAATAGAAATTACCCGCTAATCTCCTGAGAGTCTTCTGATCTTGACTGGATGCCCCAGCAGGATACTCTTTGTTCTTCAGGAAATTAAGGATATCAAAATACCACGGTTTGTCATCAGATGCTTCATCAATAGCAAATACATAAGCCGGCCTGTCCAACCGAGAGATAGTGATTTGGGGAGCTTCGTTCCAGAAGTTAACCTTGTACATGGAAGACAAAGTGGCAAGGGCGTCAGCCATTTGATTTTCCGCCCGCGGCACGTGATGCAATTCAACTTTGTCGAAGAAAGGCAACAATCTCCTTGCATAATTCATATAATGTATCAAATTGGGCTGCCGTGTCTCCCATTCCCCTTTAATCTGATTCACCACCAGAGCTGAGTCTCCGTATACGTCTAGATGTTTGATTCGCAAATCAATGGCTTCTTCAAGCCCCATTATACAAGCTTCGTATTCGGCCTCATTGTTGGTAACGGCAAAGGTCAATCGGGCAGTAAACGGGATGTGCGACCCGTGCGGCGTAGTGATAATTGCCCCTATTCCGCTACCGTAAGCATTCACAGCTCCATCAAATATCATCTGCCATTTGGACCCCGGCTCTGGTCCTTCGTCTGGTAACGGCTCTTCACAATCCTTCATCTTGAGATACATGATATCCTCGTCAGGAAAATCAAATCTCATTGATTGGTATTCTTCAATAGGCTGCTCTGCCAGATACTCAGACAGCACACTCCCCTTTATAGCCTTTTGCGAGACGTATTGAATATCGTATTCAGTCAAGACCATCTGCCACCTGGCAATTCTACCTGACAACGCCTGCTTTTCGAATACATATTTGATAGGATCCATCTTCGAGATGAGCATGGTTGTATGATTCAGCATGTACTGCCTCAAACGCTTGGCGGCCCAGGCTAGCGCGCAACAAGTTTTCTCCAGCATTGAGTATCGAGATTCACAGTCTGTAAATTTCTTACTCAGATAGTAGATCGCATGCTCCTTTCTCCCCGTCTCGTCGTGTTGACCGAGAACACAACCCATGCTTCCCTCAAGAACCGTCAAATACATTATCAAGGGTCTTCCTGCCACCGGGGGTATCAAAATAGGAGGTTCCTGCAAGTACTTCTTTATTTTATCGAACGCCTTTTGACAATTTTCGTTCCACGTTACAGCTTGATCTTTCTTCAACAACTTGAATAATGGTTCACACGTGGCAGTTAGGTGAGATATAAACCGAGCAATGTAGTTCAACCTCCCTAAAAACCCGCGCACCTCTTTTTCTGTTTTAGGCGTCGGCATTTCTTGACTCGCTTTTATTTTAGCAGGATCGACCTCTATCCCTCTTTCGCTTACAATAAACCCCAGCAGTTTACCCGATCTCACCCCGAAGGTGCATTTATTAGGGTTCAGCCTCAGCCTGAACTTCCTAAGTCTTTTAAACAACTTCAACAGATTCACCAGATGCTCTTCCTCTGTCTGGGATTTAGCAATCATATCGTCAACATAAACTTCGATCTCTTTATGCATCATGTCATGAAAAAGAGTCGTCATCGCACGCTGATACGTTGCCCCAGCATTTTTCAAACCAAAGGGCATCACTTTGTAACAAAATGTTCCCCAAGGCGTTATGAAAGTAGTCTTCTCCATATCCTCTGGCGCCATTTTAATTTGATTATAGCCCGAAAAGCCATCCATGAAGGAGAATACGGAGTACTGAGCAGTATTATCAACTAACACGTCAATATGAGGAAGTGGAAAATCGTCTTTTGGGCTTGCTTTATTCAAATCTCTATAATCCACGCACATTCGAACCTTGCCATCTTTCTTTGGCACCGGTACGATGTTAGCAACCCATGAGGGATACTTCGTCACAGCCAGGAAACCAGCGTCCCACTGTTTCTGAACCTCCTCTTTGATCTTCATTGCCATATCTGGTCGAGTTCTGCGAAGTTTTTGTTTGACCGGCGGGCAATCTTCTTTCAGTGGCAGGCGATGAACAACCATATCTGTATCGAGCCCTGGCATATCTTGATACGACCAAGCGAATACATCACTATACTCTCTGAGCATTTCAACCAGCTTTCGCTTGATATCACTCTGCAGTGCGGCTCCGATACGAATATTTTTCTCAACCCCTTCCGACCCCAAATTGATAACTTCGATGACCTCGTCGTGAGGCAGAATGGCTCTTTCCTCTTGCTTCACCAACCAAGACAGTTCTTCAGGAACGTCGCTATCTTCGACAACCTCTTCTTCGGTCTGGAATACCGGGTGCTCGAAGTCGGGACGAGTCATAGGTGGCTCAAGGATGTCATCTGAAAATGTTATCCTGCAAAAGAAAGGGTTAAGTGCTTCAAAATGCGTATAAAGCGAATAACCATGTTGCCATTTTATTGAAAAAATACAAAACAGGAAAGACAGGGATTGCACATGAAAAAACGCCATTTATTTAATGATTAACGCGCAATGTTTATAACAACACAGCCCTAAGCAAATCCTGATGCCCCGGGCAAGACATCAGATTATTCAACAATTAATAAAGCAAAGCATTACTGTTTAAAAGTCACAGGAACAAGCTCCTGAATAGACCAGTTGCACAGTCCTTGTCCTGGCGTGCTTGGCTGAATCCAGGAATCCATATCACAGTCGCTGTCCCCTTCATCAGATTCTGAAGCAGCATTGACAGATTCATGGCATACTCCACTGGCAGAGATGGTGATTGACTTTCTGAAATGAGGGGCCCCCACGGAAGGAGTTGATGACGACGGTCGGTACCCCAGTCCGAACCGGTCCATTTTCACAGGAATGTCCAATACTTTGCCCCAGCCCTTGGCTTCTCCTGCTTCCACTAGAGCTTGAGCCTCTTTATACGAAGAAACAGCTATCTCTGGCACTTTGCTTGGCCTGGGACCCTTGTCCTTTATGCGCAAACCTTCGAATGCCTGGCATGGCGTCTCGTGGATCTCCCCGTCGACTTCCACATATTTGAACGAAGAAAGATGGCTGACCAGGATGTCTTCTTCTCCGCACACGGTGACTACACTGTCTCCGACCATATACTTTAACTTCTGATGCAGGGTAGACGTGACTGCTCCTGCCCCGTGAATCCAAGGTCTTCCCAGCAAGCAGCTGTACGCAGGCTGTATATCCATGATATAAAACTCCGTTGCAAACACTTCCGGCCCCACTTGCAGAGGCAAGGTAATCGATCCGAAGACTATTCTCCGCGTGCCGTCAAACGCTCTGACTACCAAATCACTTGGTGTGCACAAAATCCCTCGAACATCCAGCTTCATCATTGCCTTCTTAGGCAGCACATTCAAAGACGATCCAGTGTCAACCAATACATGCGACATTGTCGATCCCCTACACTCAACAGACACATGTAATGCCATGTTATGGTCCCTTCCTTTCGGAGTCAAGTCAAAATCAGTAAAGCCCAGACTGTGGCCTGCATTTACGTGTGCCAATACTCCTTCTAGCTGGTTCACGGAGACATCCTGTGGTACAAAAGAAGTGTCCAGGACTTTCAGCAAAGCGTTCCTGTGGGCTTCCGAACACAACAGCAATGACAGAATAGATATTTTGGACGGTGTTTGCTGCAGATGCTCCACAATTTTATAATCGCTTTTCCGAATCAAGCGCATGAATTCCTCTACATCTTTCGATGCTGCTTCTTTTTCACTTGCTTGTACCGGAACGTTTTCCACCGCTTTCCCTTTTCCTTTCGCTAGCCTTTCAGCCTCCACTTCAGGTGATATAAAAATCCTGCCGCTCCTTGTCATGCCTCCGGGGCCAACAACATTATCCACAACCTCCGCTGACTGCTTGTTAACATCGATTCTAATCCCGTCACAATACACCTCCAGCCCATATGACCATGGGACTGCTTTCGTGTTCTCATACGGAATTGGCCCGGCTTTAGTTATGATAAACGGTGGTCGTTGAGCTGGTGCTGAAATGGTGATCGTCTTCCTAGGAATTGTCACTGTGGCAACATCACTCCGATTATCCACTACCGCCCCTGCGGGCTCGTCAGTTGCTGTTCTATCAAACTGCAATACACCTTCATCAATTAAGGCCTGAATGCCTTTCTTCAGATCCTCACACCCCCAGCCAGGGCCCAACAGTCTAAACAGTACTCATTACAACCCGGGTAAACACCTCCCTGCAACAGTCGGCTCTTTATTTCGCTCAGCGGCGTCTTTAAATCCTCAACATTCATAATCAGATTCAGACCCTCCTCAGTCAGCACGGCATTCGCCCCATGATTAGGCATGGGTTTCTGGACTATGTTCGGAACTGCCGTTCCGAAGTTGATAGACTTGTTGTCCAAAAGATCCTGTACAACGTGCTTAAAAGCATGACAACCTTCTATATCGTGGCCCGGGGCCCCAGAATGAAACTCGCAGCGCCTATTTGCATCATAGCCGAACGGGGGAGTTCCCGTGATCGGTGCCAAGGTTCTTTTCTCCACCAGATTCAATCCCAACAATGTCTGCAATAAATCAGCATAGGTAGAGGGAGGTTTCTCGAACACCCTTCTCGGCTTACCACCCTGGAATTTTCGCTGAGCTTGCTGTGCCCCCTGCTGAGGCTGCTGCTGCTGTGGCATTGGTTGCTGCTGAACCGGTTGTTGCTGGATTGGTTGTTGCTGGATTGGTTGTTGCTGATAGGGGATAGTAACACTCGACACTTGCTGCGGCTGACGATATTGATTTCTTCCTCTGCCTCGGCCTCGGCCTCGGCCTCCAAATACCGCGCTAGCTTCGCCCTGACGGCGCCCACCATAAGCTTTCCTATTACTGCCAGATGCAGCTGACTCGTCAACTTGGAACTTTCCTTGCTTAATGTTCCGCTCAATCTTTTCACCCATCAGAATCAGGTCTGAAAAACTGGCCAGAGACGTATGAAACAACATATCATGAAACAGCCCGGTGAATGTGCCGACAAACATATCATTCATTTCTTTATCTTTCACAGGAGGACGGACCCTGGCAGCCATATCGCGCCACCTTTGCGCGTATTCTTTAAAACTCTCCCCCTTCTTCTGCGAAAGCCCGGCCAACTGGACCCGATTGGGTGCCAGATCGCTGTTATACTTGTAATGGGCTACGAATGCCTCTGCTAATTGCTTCCAAGTCTTGATATCAGTTGGCTCCAACCCCATGTACCACTCTAGGGAAGGACCCGACAAACTATCCTGAAAGAAATGCATGAGCATTCTTTCATCAGTGGAGTATGCAGACATCTTTCTATAATAAGCTCGCACATGCACTTTCGGACATGTGTCTCCTTTGTACTTATCGAACGCAGGCGCTTTGAACTTAATTGGCACCCTCAGCCCAGGTACCAAGCCCATTGTTGCCATGTCCAATCCTACAGCACTCTGATTTAGGACTCCCTTCATTGGCTCTTCCAGCATTCTAATCTTTTGAGAATCATCCATCGGCCCTTCAAAACCCCCTCCAGAGAAGGCGTCCTCCTGTTGATCCTCTTGCCACATACCGTTTCCAGCCCCGTATCCATCATATGCATTATTACGTCCAGCTCTGTTCTGATTCATCCCCGGACCACGGCCTCTGATGCCGTACCCTTGAACACCTCCAGCAGGACCTCCAGCCATAAATCCGGTACCATTTCCGTTTCCAAAGCCTCCGTAACCCTGATTGACCATACCATAACCATCTTGCCCAAAGCCTTGAGCATTAAAGCCATACTTGCCAGTGTTGTCGAATCCCTGATCATTGAATCCGAACCCAGTATTGACAAAGCCATTGCCTCCGAGATTATCTCCCAAATTGACATCACCCAGCCCAGCGTTGTGGACAGCAGTTTCATTCCCTACTCCGACGTTACCATTCACAGCAGTGGTAGCGTTGTTGACGTTAGCGGCAGGTATATTGACCACGGGCGGAGCCACTGGCGTAGGAGTGCCGTCTCCATGAGCAGTATCAACCCGGACAGACTGATGATCTTCGTTACCATGACCAGCGTTGCGAGCCAACAGAGGCTGGACCATGGCCTGCAAATTCTCTTGCCCTTTTGCTATAGCTTCCATGGTCTGCATGAAGAGGGCGAGCTTTTCGCGCACATCCTGCATCTCGTTCTGAATTTGGTCCATGACTTTCCGACAGTTGGATCGTGTAGAATAGCGGTGCGGATGTTGATCTGGAATCCTGTTAAGTACCTGATACAGAGCAAGAGATAAGACACCATTCAAAGCTTACCTGTTATGCAATATGAGTATGAATGCAATGCAATGTGTCTGTGCATTAGGGAAGTTCATTCCCCCAGTTCTAGTGCGAAGGTGCCGGTGCAGTGACAGTGTTGACAATAGGAATATCGGAGCTGAATCATAGAAAGCCTCATATATTGCAGAGAGAATCAATAAGCCCAGAGTACAATATCACTGAGAGTACAAAGAAGGCATGACCTCAACCAACAATCCTGGTGATGGTCAGCACTATGCAAATAAAGCATACAAATAACTACGTGAAATGATCAAATCCTCCCAAAAGTCTGGTACTCCTCTATCAACTTCTTGGTCTCCGGATGGCTTGGTCGATCAAGCAGACCTTCAACAAGCTGGTTTCTCCTCTTAAGGACACGGCGTACGTCTTCAGCAGTTTCTTCCCATGTTGCTTCTCCGAAGCAATCCTCTAGCTTTCGCTTCTGGGACACCGCTTCATCTCTAGATTTGATCGCCTTGTTCAGTGCATGCTGGACACTATACCGGTTCATCACCTCTTCCTCGCACTTCTTGATGCTAGACTTCAACTTCTCTTCGAGGTCGGAAATTTGCTGCTTTAGCTTATCTTCCCTCTTCTTGTTGTTGGTGAGTGTAGCATTCCAAGTCTTATTGCAAGAGGATATCTCTCGGTGTGCTGCGTCGAGCGCTTTCTTTTTGGCTTCCAGCATGTCATGGGAACTTCTGAACTCTTGCCCCAGACGTTCGCGCTTCTTCTTTTCCTCGGTCAACTCAGATCCTAACCTGTTTACCAGCTCAATCTGTTGTTGGAAAGCATATACAGCCTTGTTTTTCTCACTGCGTGCCTGGGCTAGCTCTTGCTCTAACCCTTCGTTGACCTTCATCAAGGCTTCTTTCTCCCTCACAACCTGTTCATAGACTTCTCTAGAAACAGTAGTTGGCTCTTCTACCGGAATAGGATCAAGGATTGGTACATCTGGAAATGGCATTAATAACTGACTAGCCCTCTCCTGAATCCAAACTCTATAAGGTGCATAGGCCTGACAGTCATTCTTTCCTAACAACGGCTTCCCTTTGCGGTTAATACGCGTCCAGGCACGTCGCAACTTGGCTGACAATTCCCCCTTCAAATCTCCAGTGAAGTACAGAGATTCCTGTACTTCCTCCTCCTGAGGTGGATTCTTCAGCGCATATCCAAACTGGCGAATGAATAGAGAAGGGTTGTAATTGATACACCCTTTTCTTCCTATCAGCGGCACATTAGGGTAACCGGAACAACTGAAGATGAGCTCAGATCCCAACAAATCTCTATCAAACCACTCCATATCTTCCGACGATAGCCTCATCAGACGCTCTGGCCAACCAACTGGAACTGTAGTCTCTGCAGCAGATCCCCTCTTAGGGAGGTGACTCTCAAACCACATACTCAACAAGGGTACACACAGATGAACATTCTTCCCTCTTCCCTTCTCATTCTTGTAATGCAGTGAGTGGTAGAGATCTCCGAGTAAGGTAGGTACCGGATTACCAGCGGCAAACAAGTAGAAGGCGTCGAAGTCCACAAAATCCGGTATATTGGGGAATAAAACTATGCCATAAATGCACAAAGCCAACACAGCATTGAAAGCAACCCAGCACCCGCTCTTGGCATACTCCTGGGCTTTACCAACTAGGAACTGAAATGAGAAGCCTGGAACTCCACGGGAAACAGTAGTCACAAGTTCAGAAGCATCAACATGCAAGGCTTTTGCCAATTCCTCAGGCTTGGGTTTGGCGTCGTAATGAATGAATGGAACCTGGTTCTGCACGGGCAGCTCAACATACTCAGCGTATTCTTCCAGGGTTGGTCCCATAATAAAGTCAGAGAACGTAAAGCACCTCAAAGCAGGGTCGTAGAATTGCATCAAAGCATACAGCCCATCTAACTCTACCTCTGTAGGTTTGCACACCAATCTCAACAATCTACCATAGCTCATCCGGAAACTCCTACGAACACCCTCATCAGCAAGAGAGATCAACCCCAGTAAAGGAACAATATCAGGCGTAGGCAATTTGTAAGCAACCGTTCTCCGTAGGCTAGTCATGATCAAATACTCAGAAGTCTGGGCACTAGAACTAGGGAAATGCAAATGCACCTGCAGCACAGACACACGTTAGTGAAATGCAAATGATAATGGATATGCAGACAATGCAATGCAAGTAACATTCAACAGGGACCGAAGCTGCAGCTGAATAGCCTAAACCCAATCAAGAAAGGTCTCAGATAGACCATCCAGAAGTCATCAAACCCTGGTCTCAGGTAGACCTAAAATAACACTCCAACCCTGGTCTCTGACAGACCTCAAACCATAACTCCAACTGATCTCTGATAGACCTCAAACCATAACTCCAACTGATCTCTGATAGACCTCAAATCCCATCTATAATTGGTCTCTGACAGACCTCAGAATTCTCCAACTGGTCTCTGACAGACCTCAAAACTCATCTCTAGTTGGTCTCTGACAGACCTCAGAACACATCTCCAAATGGTCTCTGACAGACCTCATAACTCTCCATAAATAACCAGGATCTCTGATCAGAAAATAACCGGTATCTGAAGGTCTGGTTACCTGCATAACCCTGAATCCCCTCACAGGTGGGTGGCCCTATAACTGGCACAAGGTACGGCATCCTATGCGGTCGTCGGCGTCACAGACTTTCAGGGTTGATGATACGATTCCCAGAAGGAGTGGCATTATCAATTCCTGAAGAGGCCTCACTTAGCCAACTTCCAAATGATCGGTCCCCAGAGTCGACAATCCAACTAACCAGCAACCCACGCCAACCAAAGGAAGGGGCAGGAGGCCAACCAGAGGAACCTCGTCTGAGTGTAGATTTCATGGGACACCAAAGCAAGCAAAGCAAGCGGGCGCCCACTAATTTCTACTCTAATTCTAGGTGCACTCAAGCCCAGGTCCGGCTTATCTCTCAATATCAGAACACCCGTCACACCCCAAATACAGCAACAATAATCAATATATAAAGCTGAAAATACAAGGTTAGAAATATACAATAACTCCATACAAAATCCTCGACGGGAAAACAAGCGCTAGGATTGACTCTCTCAAAGGGACGTTGGATCCCAAAAGCATAAGAACCATCGCAGTCCTTAGCAGCCAGGGGACGTTGGATCCCCAGCAGAGTCGCCAGCTGTCGCTACTGCGAAAATCGGCGCCGGCTGACAGAAGAGTCGCCACCGTGCGTTATTTATCCCACGGGAGGGAAAGGAAACGCTCAGAGTAAACCTCGCACAACACGGGAAAGGTATGGTCGTCGCAACCAAAACCTGGATTCGGGAGTCGGTTACGCAAGGGGAAGGTATTAGCACCCCTCACGTCCGTCGTACTCGACGGGATCCACGCTTGTTTTCGGGTATGGATTGTTATTCTATCTAAACTATAGGTCAAGGGTTAAAAAGAAAATAAAATGAAAATAAAAATGACTCGGCAAAGTATCGCACTTTATGCCTACGTATTCTCGCCTGGAACGAGAAATCAGAGTCAACGTAGTTCGCCTACCTACGGGAAAGGAGGGGAAGGTTGCTCGCTAGGATATCGCATCCTATGCCTACGTACTTTCATACAGCATGGAAGATCAGAGCAAACGTAGTTCGGGCCACGTACGACACAAGTCTGTCTTGATTGATTTTATTCCTTCTGAAAAAGGTTTCCTTGATTAACAGTCCCGGCGGACAAAAATGACGCTTTGATGAGTTCACATTCTTTTATGGAAGAAGTGTCTTTTATTGTGTTTGAAATCTTTATGTGTTTTGCTGTTTGTTTTGAGAAAGAAAGAGACAGAACTCTAACCTACGGTTGCGAAGGGAAACAACCTAACCTAATGTTATCATGCATGGGTTAAGACCTAGTGTCTATCATGCTCCTCTCTTGCACAGAGAGAAACAGAGATCCTACGGGATAGGCAGAAACAGAAACAATATCAGATATATACAGTAAAACAGTAAAATGCATGGATGCAACAGCACAAGCGAGGCAAGGGAGTCCCACTCAACCTCGAACCTAGAAAACAATAGGCAAAAGTGAACAGGCTTCACTTTCAACCCAACAGGGTAAACAGCAAACAATACAGTCAGGAAAACCAATCAATACATCAACAAATGAAATACAACAGCAAAAGAAACAGCATCAGCAGCTCTGAATCAACAACTGGCTTCAAGCAATCTCCATTCAGCTACAGGCTTCAACAAGCATCAATCTCCATCTCCATGGCCTTCAGACAAGGGCTTTGATCATCAGTCTTCCATCTGCAATGGCTTTTCTTCAAGCTCAAACCTCCAGGATGAGGGATCAGTCACAAGAGTGGATTGGGTGTTAAGCAATCAGTTGACTACCAAGGGTGGTGAACAGACTGCTTTTAACACAAGAGACATGTTCTCTCAAGAGTTCTATCTCATAGACACTATCACCAAGCCTTCCAAAGGAAGGGGGTGAATGTCTTAGAGAGACTCTGAATCACAGAGAAGAATGGATGCAGACAAGGCAATCCATGTTTGAGAAACAACCTTTCTAATCTAGAGCTCTGCCTAGCTCCTAAACCCTAGTCTCCTCAGCATCTGCTAGCAAGAAACTCCTCCTCAACTCTGACAGTTGATCTTCAATCTTGGAACCTCCAATAGTCTTCATCTTCACAAATCTTCAGCTTCCCCAGGGCCCCAGACAAACCCAATACCCAAACAAACAAGCAACAATCCCCAGAGGGCACACCACACCAGACAATCAGATATACAGACAGTATTAATAGCAGTAGGGGAATCTTAACTTTTCTAAGGGATCTAGTAGCTACCCATAGCCCATATAGTCCCATAACTAATCTATTTAAATCCTAAGTCCTAAGGGAAATGAAATCAAACTCCTAAGTTGTCACCTAAAACCCTAGTTTTGTACATGATGTTCAAGCATTTATTAATCACCCAAAATTAACCTCTAAAAATAGAAACTAAAATATTTCTACAAGCTTAATATCTCATCTAAACAATATAAAAAGAATGACCAAAAAATATTAAAGCATGTGAGAGAACAAAAATCATAAAAATGATGCATGAAATGAACTATTTAATATGACATTTATTTAGAAAATATGTAAAAAATATGAAATAAAACTAAAAATGCAATTTTATTTTTCTATAATATTCTAGACATCCTAAAGAAAATATGGTAAAAAGAATGGATTAAAATGCATTTTTTATGAATTAGTTATGAATTTATGAAATTGGTAAAAATTAAAATGGATTAAGAAAATTAAATGAATTAAAAAAAATGAGGGAGGGGGTTGAAATAGAAATTCGCCTCAGTTAATATTCCATTGGGCCAGGAAATAGGGGGGTGCTGGTAGCGCTTTTGCCAAGGCCCAATACCACTCTGAATTAGTGAAAAAAAATGAGAAGCGCTGGGAGGTAAGAATAGCATCAAAAACACGTTGAATATGGTTTTGGGCCTAAACCTGGGGGGTGGGGATAACAATATCACTCAGGCCCGCCCGTTTCAATTAATGAAACGGTGCGTTTTGGCCAGTGTAATCTCCCTCCAATTCTGAAATCAAATAATAGCCATTGGATTGCCTGGGAAGTCAAAAGTCTAACAACACATACACGGCCACGATTCTATCTTCTTCAATTGACCTGCAACCTAGGGTTTTAATCTCCCATGGCAGCCATGCACGAGCAAGGTTCCACCTCTCTGTTCTCATCCTACACGCCACGAATCCACATGCTGTGAACATGAAAACTACTCTACAACTCTCCCTCTACAATCCTAGGGCATCAGTTTGAATTGAAACTCACCACAACAACAAACCCGATGACATCAAACTCTGGCCTCCATGAGATTACACTGATATGCACCAACTCAATTCTTCCTCCAATTTAACCTAAACTAATCTACACATAATGGAGATTAACCTGCGCTATCCAACTAACATTCTAATGCATTAACCTAAGAGATATTGATCCAAACAGTTTGTTGCACCTGTCACCAACCATCACCAATCCTTTCCAAATTCATCTAAACTAATCTCCTAACCACCTAGATTGCATCTAAACTAACAACATCATGCCAAACTAACCAGATCAAGCAGTTTGAATGAAAACTTACCTAGTGAGAAATCTTGAGAAACAACTATGGAAGATGTGGATCTGAAGCTTTTAAGTGTTGGATCTTGATCAACAAGCTCAGTAATCAATTCTGTATGCAATATTTTGGAGCTTCCTTGCTTGAATTATGTTGTCCAATGGAATTTGCAACTTTGATGTTCTTGAGAAAAGCACTCGAAAATGGATGAGAATCACCAAAACCTTGCTTCAATCCTGATCTATGATGATAATGGAGCAAGATTGAATCAATGTGGATGATGATTTTGTGAAGAATTTGAGAGAATTGCAATGAAACTTCAATGAAAAGAATGAGGGAATTTGTGAAATTCTTGGTGCAAATGAAGCCAACCCTTGCCAAATTCTCATTTCATGAATATATAGACCCCAAATGAACATTCTAGATCCATCTTGCACATTCCCTTGTTTTCCAACTTTGATCCATTTTTGAAGTGTTTCTTCAATTACAAGTAACCAAAGATAACTTCATTTTTTCCTTCTAAACTCAAAAAAGTGTTTGAACCATTGTTCTTAGAATTGTTTTTCCATTCAAAATCATATATTGGAAGTCTCCATTTGGACTTGTAAATCTCCCAAACCATTTTCCATCTTGAATTTATTCACTTTATAAGCCATTTTAGTTCATATTTTGACCACTTATTCAACTTCATGTTATGAGTTTCTCCAATAATTTGTGACCTTCTTTCTAGACTTAAAATCCCATTTGGAGCAAGTTTGATGTTGTAAGTTTTTCCATTTGAGGCCTCCTTGTATGAGTTTTGGACATAGGTTAAAATGACCTGTAATTCACAAATGCCCAAAATACCCTTTGCTTGCCAAGACCATAAGTTGAGTTCTCCACATCATATGAAGGCATACTATACCATTCTAGAAAGCTAAGACAATGAGGAACAATTCTTGTGTTGACCAAGAATTCATTTGAAATCTCCTTGAGGGGCAAAACTAGCTTGGAAGTCAAGTCACTTTCACAGACAAAAATTCAGATACCCCAGATGACCTGTAACTTGTAAGGACCATAACCTGAGTTCTATAAATCTCCTTGAGGTCTTCCACCACTCAAATTAAAGGTCTTGAGATCCTCTACAAGTTTCATGTTGGCCAAGAAGCCATTTGAAGCTAGCATTTTGACTTGTCTTGCTTGGAAGTTTGACCTAAACTAGGGGATTTTACAGAGAAACCCTAATTTAGTAACTCCTCTTCTCCTTGATTTCTCTTGAATTCTCCTTGTCATAACAACATATCCTTATTCTCCATGTCAAATGATGAGCCCCACATCTCTCCAATAGACTTGAATGCCCTTTAAATCAGTCAATTGACCTAGGGTTGACCTAGGGTTGACCCAGATGAAACCCTAGTTGACTGCTTTCTACTGTAGCTCTTGTGCTTTCATCAATGACTTGTTTTCTTCTCCAAATGACTTTATAAGTCTCTCAAGATGTCTAGATGCTCTCCATGCTTTCACTTCACAGCTCACAACCCTCTTGTTGATCCTCAGATATCCTCAGCTAGGAGATGGACTCAAGGCTTGATCTGCTGAACTCTTTGCTTTCAAATTCTTTCCTGATGACTTGAATAGGATTGAATTGGGATAATGACCTCTTGATAGGCCTCTAGAGATGAGAATAATGATTGGTCCCCTGCTGAATGACTTGCTATGCTTATGCTATGCAGATGGTTAGTCTATGTACCTGACTCTATATGCAAATGCTAATGATATTAAAACATGAACCAAGTGAATAAGGTTGGGCAAATTTTAGGGTGCAACAACAGGGTGTTGGGTGGATGATGCTATTATGCGCATTCTAGCAGTTAGGTGTATTACTGCTCACTCTTGGAGTCTTATGCGTTACCTGTTTGCGGTAGAACGGACGTAACATGTCCTTGGGTAAAGGGTATGGATGATCAAAGATGGGAAAAAAGAAAATTATGCTCGCTAGGATCATCACAATTTTATGCCTACGTATTCTCAACATGTGTGAGAAATCAGAGCAGCCGTAGTTCGGCCACTTAAGAAATAATTGTGTATTGGTTGATTTTATACCTTGAAAAAGGGTTTTCGGATTGACGCCCTAAGGAAAAAGAAGTTTGATGAGTTGATATTGTTTTTAGGTTTTTTTGAAGAGAAATGGTTCTTGACTAGGATCACACCAAAGGACTTTGGACAGAGACGAATGTTTCGAATAGCCAAGTCGAGCGCTTTGTATCCAAAACATTCGGAACGAGTGTAGGAGGATTCCATTCTCATTCCTTCCCCACCATCTTAAAATCCATAGTGTACAACCCTAACCATATATTTATTGCATTTTGGGTTTTTTTATGAGAAAAAGGATCACTTGATGTTGGGTCAAGGTTTATTATTTGTAAAGATATATTTGAAGCGATACGGACAAGGTTAATGGCGATGCGCAAGGCAATCGACTTACAAGGTTAAAAATGGCTCGATAAAATCGAGAGTTTGTTTTTGAAAATGGTTTTTGGAATCAAAAATCAACAAGGACAATAGCAATATTCACATACTAAAATCATACAAACATATGGGGTTAGTCGGCTAAAAAAATCGAGACATGCAAAAAAAAACCGGCGAACTCCTTGAAAAAAATTTTTTTAAGGTAAGAAACAGCAAAACAAAAAAAAACTAATCAGCTCGCGCCGCGAACTGGGAAAGTTTTCATTCTGATTTTTGCATGTTCGCGCCGCGAACTAGGAAAGTTTTCATTCTGATTTTTGCATGTTCGCGCCGCGAACTTAGAAAGTTTTCATTTTTATTTTTGCATGTTCGAGCCGCGAACATGGGTCGCACCGTGACCTGAAGCGAAAAATGCAATATTTCTCTTTTTTTTGCTGTCTTTTGTGGTTTTCTTTCCTTTCTATTGGTTCTTAAAAATGGTTTTTTGGTTCCCTTGGGGCCTCATACCATACACCCAACACAAACACACTTAACAAATGATAATAAATGGCAAGTGCAGAAAAAATAAAGAGAGAAAAAGTTTGAAATGGATACCCAAGAGCTTCCTCCTTCTTTGTTAAGCTTCCACTGGTTTGGTGGTGTGTTTTCTTCCTTCTTCCTTCAATGCTTTGAAGGTGCTTCTCCTCGAAGGTTCTCTATGGGTTTCTATGGAACACTCTTGATTTTTGCTGGTTTTCTTTCTCACTCTTTTTTTCTGGTTTTTGTTTAGGGTTTCTTCCTCTCTCTATTATTTCTAGTTTTTTGCAATGTGTAGGGAATGTTGAATGTGTAAAGAATGATCTTTTTGTTTACAGCCCCTTCCCTTCTTATCTCTCCCCTCTAGGGTTTTCCCTTCTCCCCAAACATTAGATTTTTTCATGGGGTAATGTCTCCTACCACCTTTTCTCATGTCACTCTCTTTCTTTCCATTTCCATGTATATGGCTATGCTGCATTTTTCTGCACTACTTTCCCATGTTGTCGTTTTCTGCAGCCCTCTACATTGCCCTCAATCCTTTCACCTCTTTGTTGGCTTATGCTTGGACTACCCTCTTGGTCAATGTTAACCTTTGGACAGAATTTTGAAATTCTGATTTTTAGATGCATTACCATATGCTATTCCCTTGGTCTTGTGACATGTATATTTTGTGACATGAGGCAACTTGTTACTTCTTGCATGAGACTGTTTTACCTTAAAATCACCATTGGCCAAGCATGCATTGTCTTGATCTTGGCATGAATTTGATTAGAAACTTGAATGAAGATTAGAAATAGATTAGTCTCTAAACATTACTTAGAGTTGGAAACCTTGTAACACATGACATTCTTGTAATGTCATAAAATTTCTCTTTGTAACATTCTTGCCTCTAATCTTAAATTCATAAATCTTGAATTTTGCATGATGGATTTTTCTCCTACCATTAAACTTGAAATGGATGAAGTCTTAAATTATGCACTTGTAATCTTGACTCACGTTTTGCAAATTTGAACTCCATTTGACCAAGAATTTGAAACAAAATTGGATGAAGCAAACTTGAATTTGGCCTTGCATTTCACGTTCATTAGGAATATTTATCTTGAATATCCCAATATTTTCAAGTAATTTCTTCTTGAAGTAATCTACATGAGTAGACTTTCCAACTTAGATCAAACCTTAGGTGATGAACCTTTTCTTCCATGCATTCCATGATAGGAAATTTATCTCATTTAAAAATGGAAAATAACAAACCGATCCAATCCGTACCTTATGAACCCACATGCTCGATATGCAATAGAACAATGTATGATATGGTGAATGTATGGTATAAAGGCTAAAGGTGAAAATGAGGGTGTGACAGCTGCCCCTATTTAATCCTCTTGGACCTGAATGTCTGGAGGATAAAGGTGCTCGGACATTCATGGTAGAAGAGAATTAAATACTAGAATACCCGGGATTTTCAACTGGAGAGGTGTGGGGTGAAAGTAGACAGTCAATGAGATGGCTTGAAAAAGGTGTCTTGTTATTGAAGAAGGGGTATGAGGGATATGATGATATGCTTGAGATGCAATGTAGAATGAACATGAGTGCTTTGCCAGTCGGAAGAGGAAGACTCTTGTAGAATTCCAAGAGGATAAGTTATACTACAAACAAGTTATCTAAAACTCCTTCTGCAAAAAGTCAAAGAGCTGTCTCATAATAGGGAATCAAAAATTGGCTAGGAGATATTCCTTCTACAAAAGATAGAGAGGACTCGAAAATAAACGACTGTGAGATATTCCTTCTACGAAAGGTAGAGAGGACTCTAAAATAAAACAACTGTGAGATATTCCTTCTACGAAAGGTAGAGAGGACTCTAAAAATAAAAGATTGTGAGATATTCCTTCTACGGAAGGTAGAGAGGACTCTAAAAATAATTGATTGTGAGATATTCCTTCTACGAAAGGTAGAGAGGACTCTAAAAATAAAGGATTGTGAGATATTCCTTCTACGAAAGGTAGAGAGGACTCTAAAAATAAACGGTTTTCCTCTTACAAAAGGCAAGGAGGACTCCTGAACAAAAGGTTAGGAGAAAAATATTCCTTCTGCAAAAGGTAGAGAGGACTCTTGAACAAAAGGTTAGGAGAAATATTCCTTCTACAAAAGATAGAGAGGACTCCGAAACAAAAGGTTTGGAGAAATAGCAACTCCTTCTACATCAAATAGCGGAGACTCCCTCGGGAGAATATGATCATATTTCCTTCTATCACGGCAGAAAGGACTCCATAACAAAATGTTAGGAGACAAATTTCCTTTTACAAAAGGTAAATAGGACTCTAGAACAAAAGGTTTGGAGATAATTCCTTCTACAAAAGGTAGATAGGAAACTCCCTCGGGAGAGGACGATCATACTTTCTTCTGCAAAAGGCAGAACAGACCCCTGAACAAAAGGTTAGGAGAAAAATTCCTTCCACAAAAGGTAGAGAGGATACTTACAAAAGGTAAGCTGACAAGAACCTGTACAAAAGGCACGATGGGTCTTACTAAAGGTAAGTTAAATCTGTTGCGAAAGGCAAGGTGAAGATATTTCGTGAAAGAGACAGAACAAGACTCACAAAAGGTAAGTTGAGGGCAATAACCATCCTCTTACAAAAGGTAGAGGAAACTTGGAAAGGGTATCAGAACATCATTTGACCTCACAGGCACAACGGCGGAGATGACATTCTTTAAGTATGGCGACCATTCAGTTCTTGGCCACATAGGCATCAAGCATCCAAATTGATCGAAGATACCCAACACAAAGTTTTGTCGCATGTAAAAGACAGCGAGAAAACGCTTAAGAAAGGGAAGCGAAAGGATAAGATTTCATGCGAAAGGCCATGAAATCCCTTACGAACGGTAAGGAGACTCCTATGCGAAAGGCAGAGAGGAGATATTTCGTGGAAAAGACATAGAAAGGCTTACAAAAGGTAAGTGAAGGGTAATAACCATCCTCTTGCAAAAGGCAGAGGGACTTTGAAAAGGGTATCAGAACATCATTTGACCTCACAGGCATAACGGCGGAGATGATATTCTTTAAGTATGGCGACCATTCAGTTCTTGGCCACATAGGCATCAAGCATCCAAATTGATCGAAGATACCCAACACAAAGTTTTGTCGCATGTAAAAGACAGCGAGAAAACGCTTACGAAAGGGAAGCAAAAGGATAAGATTTCATGCGAAAGGCCATGAAATCCCTTATGAAAGGTAAGGTGACTCCTATGCGAAAGGCAGAGAGGAGATACTTCGTGGGAAAGACACGGAAAGGCTTACAAAAGGCAAGTGAAGGGTAATAACCATCCTCTTGCAAAGGCAGAGGGACTTTAAAAAGGGTATTAGAACATCATTTGACCTCACAGAAAAAACGGCGGAGATGACATTCTGTAAGTATGACAACCATTTAGTTATTGGCCACATAGGCATCAAGAATCCAAATTGATCGAAGATACCCAACACAAATTTTTATCGCATGTAAAAGACAGCGAGAGAATGCTTACGAAAGGGAAGCGAAAGGATAAGATTTCATGCGAAAGGCCATGAAATCCCTTACGAAAGGTAAGGTGAGAAGATATCTCAAAATGGACTTATAAAAGGTAAGTGAAGGGATAGCACTCTTAAAGGATCCTACTAGAATGTCCACAAGAAATTCGTATCTTTGAGAACGATCGACTAAGCACATATGTAAAAATGCAGGATGTATACAAAAATGTCGGGGATGCAAGGACATGGTGACTACGGGTGAGGTTCGTGCCAAGTATGGTTGGGCTCTGAAGGTGAATTACCAGACGAGAATTGGTGGCAAAAGGGTTAAGTTGTTAGGCCAGAAACTGACTCCTTGTTTTATTGTCAAATGGGAACTATTTTTACGGCTTGCCAGACAATAACTGGACTTTAAAAGGAAAATCGACTACCAAACGGGAACCGGAGTCTGAAAGTAGGCTAAAGAAAAGGGTGATTTGGTCGGGTGGGCTAATAGCATGATTCCCCAACACTCGTCTTGAACTCGAAAGAGCTTACTTGATAAGCTTAAAGGCATGGAAAGAGCTTGCCCCAGTTTTAGTTCAACTTGCCCCAGTCTGAGGGTCTCTGGAGGATTTTCCTTTGAAACACGGAGAGGAATTGCCCAAGTTTTAGTTCAACTTGCCCCAGTCTGAAAGGGTCTCTGGAGAATTTCTTCTTCAAAGAGAGATTGGAGGTAGCTCGTCATGAGATGACCTCGAGATGGCCTGCCTCAGAATCTTGCGTGATGAAGAGGTTAGTCCTTGATTAACCGACTCTTTGAGGGATGGGCCTCGACGTACTATTGAAGTAACTTGCCCCTATAATGAGCGTTGAAGCGATTCGACATACGCTGATTGAGCATTGGAAGGACTTTTCTTTTAATCAGAGAACCTTTGAATGACCTGCCCCTAGTTGGTAGAGTCCTATGATGATTCTCTTCTGATCAACCAATTTTTGCATGACTCGTCCCCTAATCAAATGATGCTTGGGGGCTTTCTTTAGACTAGCCTATTTCACCATCATTGGATGCTAATGCCCCTGATCCACAGGACCACAATGTGCTTTTGATTTCGGTCAATTTTGATGAACGGTCAAATCCTCTTTGATTACTCTTTGTTAGCCTTTCCTTGATGTCAAGTACCGACTTGCAATTTAAATTGTTTATTCACAAATGGTAATTTTAATGCAATTCTCATGCAAATTTGAAAGATCATTTTATTAGGAATGATGTGGAAGTGTGTGACGAATGGACCATTAATCCAAACATAGTGTTGACTTATTGGTGTGTGAAAAATATAGCAAGAATATGACACCAATACTGAAGATTAGCAAATATGTGGGGAGTCAGCTTACGTAACCTTACTGTAGCATGCTTTCAGAATAAACCCTATTTCAATTAGGTCTTTTTAAGGGTTCTAACATGGTCTGGTTCACGGTTATAGAAACAAAGGATATAAGGCTCAAAGTATTATTTGTCCCCACCCTTTCTTCGTGATGATCTCCATTCCTATGTTTAGCTAATTCCACACGTGCTTATGTTGACAGTGTAAGCTTGACGGTTCAAGGTTCGTTCGACATGGCAGTCACCTTATTTGGTTTTGATGGATGTCAGTGACCCTTTTTGATTTGAGTAGCCACTGAATCTTATTTTGTTTTTGTTGAGGGTTTGAGGACCTCTTTTGATTTTGTTTTTGATCCCTAACTTTTGCCTAAGTTGCCTCTTTAGGTGTTCAACTTAGCGAGCTTTTCTTTTAGCATATATATTTTTTTTGAAAGGCTTATGACTGCCAAGTTGTTGGTCGTTGAAGAACAAATGCCATAACAAGGATTTCATCTTGCGACTGAACGTGCAATCAGATTAACTGAACACTACCCATGCCCCAGGTTTATCATAAGGGTTTAAATCCGGAGGAAACTCCTACTTCTAGGCTCAAAGTGGTTGACTAGGGACTAACTTCTTATATCTCCGGTGTTTAGGGGATTTGAAACAATGCTTGTACATCATCAGCAGGATTTTATCCGAAAGCATACAACTGCAATTATGGGTATTTCGTTTTCGTCATCCTCCCTCCATTTTTTGCTAAAACAAAGGTTTGATAAAATAAGTGGACGAGGGGTAGATGAAACCTTTTTTATATTTTTTTCCTCGTTTATTTTTGTAAGTGAAGAAAAGATGAGCGAATGCGACATGATTAATTCAAAAAGCATGATTACTTCATTAATATTACCATTCAAAACAAAACAATGTTTAAAAACAAGTAGCAAATGACGGGAAATAAATTACAAATGCTTAGAAAAGACAAGATATAAAAATTGCCGGCATTGGGTACTGGGCTTTTTCTTTCTTGACTCGCAGTTAGGCTAGCCTTCTTGCTCATTGGGACCACTATGATAACCTTTTCCATGCCCACTTTCATAATTTTATTCCATGCCAGAAACTGATGAACCTGCCCGACCAGATGAAGGGTTGACGTTAATTTGAAGGCCTTGAGGCGTAAATGAAATCAATCTAGACTCAATCAACCTTTGTACTTGGTACTTCAAACTTTTACAATCCTCAATAGTGTGTCCAGGCGCTCCAGAGTGGAATACACACCTGCTATTTGCATCATAGCCTAGAGGAGGAGGTGTTGGAGGAGGACCAAGTTCTCTTAGCTGGACCAAAGAGTTACTGAGCAATAAAGGGATGAGTCGACTGTACAACATAGAAATTGGGTCAAAGTGTTTCTCTAGCCTCCTTGGTTTGTTCAGGCCTCGTTGGGCAGAGCTTCGATGCTGATTTGGATATGGATTCTTACTTTGCGGTTGCTTACTTGGACTTGACTGAGGATTAAGTAATGGTCGTTGATAAGTACGCTTCATGGGTCTAAGTGGTAGGTCATGCTCACGAGGCATCTCTTGACTTGAGGGGGACTTAAGTACTTCCATAGGATCAAGCATTTTTGCGGCAACAACTGGTGCGGGGTTACTTTCCTTTGTCATCAGTGTTTGCAGGATCTCCATAATCAAGTTCACCTGAGTTTTCAGTTGCTTGAGCTCCTCTTTTAACAATTCTTGACCTTTCTGAAGCTCTCCCATAGTAATATGAGACATGTTACCAGTTCTGAGCGGGTGTCGGAAAATCAGCCAGTTAGTTAGAAACAAAAGGTGGTATGAGGTTCTTGGGAAATGATATGCGAAATGCAGATGCAATGCACATGAAATGGATTGAATGCACTGGGATGCAATGTACTTAATCTGATTTTAGCACACGGGATCGAAGGTACGGATCAAGGATAAAAGTTAATTGATTGTAACACAAGGTTCTCACCAGGTGTGATCCAAGGTTCAATTGGGATCCCAAAGTCATGGATCCACATGAATGTTCATCATACATGACATGAATATGTCGGAGGATGACTACATCACATGAATCTCTTTTGGGTGAGGTCCTCGTATCGACCCACACGAGAAGAACTTCTCGGGGACCCATACTACGAGACACATCGACACTGGGTTCTAGACAAGGATTTCAGAGTCATGGACTTCCTTGACTGTTTGCTACGTATGTCAGACATTTCCAGGCAACAAACCATCAAGAAAGTCTCTTTTGAATGAGGTCTTCGTATCGATCCTCACGAGAAAGCTTCTCGAGGACCCATACTACATGACCATCAATCTTAGTTGGCCAATGGTTTAAGGTTCTAAAAGGTCCTTAGAGTAATGGATTTTCAAGAGAACGTTGATCAAACACGCCAAGAGCTTGACGGTTCTCATCACTCTCAAAAGAATCTACTCTAAGCGAGGTTCTCGTATCAACTATCATGAGATGAGCATCTCGGAAGCCCATACTACTCAACCTCTCATATCTCAATTTTAACACTCTAGACTCGGGTATAGAGTCTTTCCCTCAAGGTTTGCCACCAAAGTATCCAATCCACACCTCAACGAATGAAACCAAACAAGGTGAGATACAATTGATTAAATAAGGGAAAGTGATAAACAAACAAATAAAAGGAAGGGACCCAAACACGCGAAAAAACAAACTAGGTTAGGTTTGACTCGCTTAGGGAAGAGTCCCCAGCAGAGTCGCCAGCTGTCGCTACGCGAAAAATGACACAGAGTCGCCACCGGATTTTATTTATCCCACAGAGGGAAAGGGAAATAGCGATAAAACCTTTGGGAAAAGGAGCATGGTCATCGCAACCAAGTCTTAGGGTTCGGGAGTCGGTTATGCAAGGGGAAGGTATTAGCACCCCCTCGCATCCATCATACTCGATGGGAACCTCCTAGGTTGCTTGGCGTGAATGGGTGTTTTATTCTAAAAGTTTGCTTGTTTAAAAGAAGAGGGGTTGGTGTTTATTAGAGTGCTCACCAAGGATTGGGGCCCTTGTGCCTACGTATATTCACTTGTATAAAGTGAAGAATCAGAGCATCGTAGTTCATGGGACTACGGTGGAAAACGGGGTGTTGGGTGAACGATGCTATCATGCGCATTCTAGCAGTTAGGTGTATTGCGGCTCGCTCTTGGAGTCTTATGCGTTACCTGTTTGCGGTAGAACGGACGTAACATGTCCTTGGGTAAAGGGTATGGATGATCAAAGATGGGAAAAAAGAAAATTGTGCTCGCTAGGATCATCGCAATCCTATGCCTACGTATTCTCAACATGTGTGAGAAATCAGAGCAGCCGTAGTTCGGCCACTTAAGAAATAATTGTGTATTGGTTGATTTTGTACCTTGAAAAAGGGTTTTTGGATTGACGCCCTAAGGCAAAAGAAGTTTGATGAGTTGATATTGTTTTTAGGTTTTTTTGAAGAGAAATGGTTCTTGACTAGGATCACACCAAAGGACTTTGGACAGAGACGAATGTTTCGAATAGCCAAGTCGAGCGCCTTGTATCCAAAACATTCAGAACGAGTGTAGGAGGATTCCATTCTCATTCCTTCCCCGCCATCTTAAAATCCATGGTGTACAACCCTAACCATATATTTATTGCATTTTGGGTTTTTTTATGAGAAAAAGGATCACTTGATGTTGGGTCAAGGTTTAGTATTTGTAAAGATATATTTGAAGCGATACGGACAAGGTCGATGGCGATGCGCAAGGCAATCGACTTACAAGGTTAAAAATGGCTCAATAAAATCGAGAGTTTGTTTTTGAAAATGGTTTTTGGAATCAAAAATCAACAAGGACAATAGCAATATTCACATACTAAAATCATACAAACATATGGGGTTAGTCGGCTAAAAAAATCGAGACATGCAAAAAAAACCGGCGAACTCCTTGAAAAAAAATTTTTTAAGGTAAAAAACAGCAAAAAAATAAACAAACTGATCAGTTCGCGCCGCGAACTGAGAAAAGTGAACATTCTATTTTTTGCATGTTCGCGCCGCGAACTGGGAAAGTTTTCATTCTGATTTTTGCATGTTCGCGCCGCAAAGGGTGTTCGCGCCGCGAACTGGGAAAGTTTTCATTCTGATTTTTGCATGTTTGCGCCGCGAACATGGACCTGAAGCGAAAAATGGAATATTTCTCTTTTTTTTGCTGTCTTTTGTGGTTTTCTTTCCTTTTTATTGGTTCTTAAAAATAGTTTTTTGGTTCCCTTGGGACCTCATACCATACACCCAGCACAAACACACTTAACTAATGATAATAAATGGCAAGTGCAGAAAAAATAAAGAGAGGAAAAGTTTGAAATGGATACCCAAGAGCTTCCTTCTTCTTTGTTAAGCTTCCACTGGTTTGGTGGTGTGTTTTCTTCCTTCTTCCTTCTATGCTTTGAAGGTGCTTCTCCTCGAAGGTTCTCTATGGGTTTCTATGGAACTCTCTTGATTTTTGCTGGTTTTCTTTCTCACTCTTTTTTTCTGGTTTTTGTTTAGGGTTTCTTCCTCTCTCTATTTTTTCTGGTTTTTTGCAATGTGTAGTGAATGTTGAATGTGTAAAGAATGGTCTTTTTTTTTACAGCCCCTTCCCTTCTTATCTCTCCCCTCTAGGGTTTTCCCTTCTCCCCAAACATCAGATTTTTTCATGGGGTAATGTCTCCTACCACTTTTTCTCATGTCACTCTCTTTCTTTCCATTTCCATGTATATGGCTATGCTGCATTTTTCTGCACTACTTTCCCATGCTGTCTTTTTCTACAACCCTCTACATTGCCCTCAATCCTTTCACCTCTTTGTTGGCTTATGCTTAGACTACCCTCTTGGTCAATGTTAACCTTTGGACAGAATTTTGAAATTCTGATTTTTAGATGCATTATCATATGCTATTCCCTTGGTCTTGTGACATGTATATTTTGTGACATGAGGCAACTTGTTACTTCTTGCATGGGGCTGTTTTAACTTAAAATCACCATTGGCCAAGCATTCATTGTCTTGATCTTGGCATGAATTTGATTAGAAACTTGAATAAAGATTAGAAATAGATTAGTCTCTAAACATTACTTAGAGTTGGAAATCTTGTAACACGTGACATTCTTGTAATGTCATAAAATTTCTCTTTGTAACATTCTTGCCTCTAATCTTAAATTAATAAATCTTGAATTTTGCATGATGGATTTTTCTCCTACTATTAAACTTGAAATGGATGATGTCTTAAATTATGCACTTGTAATCTTGACTCACGTTTTGCAAATTTGAACTCCATTTGACCAAGAATTTGAAACAAAATTGGATGAAGCAAACTTGAATTTGGCCTTGCATTTCATGTTCATTAGGAATATTTATCTTGAATATCCCAATATTTTCAAGTAACTTCTTCTTGAAGTAATCTACATGAGTAGACTTTCCAACTTAGATCAAACCTTAGGTGATGAACCTTTTCTTCCATGTATTCCATGATAGGAAATTTATCTCATTTAAAAATGGAAAATAACAAACCGATCCAATCTGTACCTTGTGAACCCACATGCTCGATATGCAATAGAACGATGTATGATATGGTGAATGTAGGGTATAAAGGCTAGAGGTGAAAATGAGGGTGTGACAAGGCCCAATTCGTGTTGGCGCATCAGTCTCAAAATCCAATCTTCATTGGTACGCAGGAAGACTCCGTCTGTTTTCCCCAGCAAAAGTCCAAGAGTCATTGGCACGTGTAAGCTATCCCCAGGGAAGTCCAATCGTACTTAGCACATTTGGTTATCCCCAGCGGAGTTGGCTTTGTCTTCAGCATTTATTTTGCTGAAGCGGTTCCGTATCCAGTTTCTCCAGCAGCCCGAGCCTGCATTTGCATCTTGCATATATCATCATATTTGCATTTCATCGTAAAATGCGTAGCATTCCATCTTATATGGAGCATTACGCCATATAAAAATTCAAACATACGGATATGCATGCGAAGCATAAGCCAGTTTTTCTATCAGCCTTCCGTGGTAAGGTGAATCACCCTGTAATTAGTTCAGGGGCATTTATCCAGCAGCTTTGTTCAGACATCTCTTTGGGTTATTTGATTTTCAGATCATACGACAGTTATGCTTTTCCCATCAATCATCTGATGACGACAGACTTTTTCTTTCCGTCAATTCCTATTGACGACGTGTACCTCCGAGCAGGTTTTCTTCCCGTCAGTTCCTATTGACGATGTGTTTCCACAGCAGGTGTTCTCCGTCTATCTTTAGACGGTGTGAGGTTTCAAGGAGATCTTTTAGATATGGTTTTCTTTCTGTTTGTTGGATGAGATGACATTTCAAGAGGGGTTTTTCCTGACCGTTAATTCTTATTGACGTCGAAGCTCTTTGAAGAATGTTCAGTTTTCCTGGTTGTTGATTCTTATTGACGACATGGCTCTTTGAAGGTGGTTTTCTTCCTGTCAATCCTTATTGATAATGTGGCCCATTTGAGGATATTGTTCTTTCCATCAACTCCTATAGACGAAAGGATTCTGAAATTTGATGGGTGGTTTTGAGGTTCATTGACGTGGTCTATATTGTTCCTCTCGTCTATCATTAGAAGATGCGAGATTTGAATATGTTTTTCCTCTCGTCTATCATTAGACGATGTGAGATTTGGCTATGTTCCTCTCGTCTAGCATTAGACGATGCGAGATTCAGATTGTTTTTTCTTCCTGACTATCATTAGATGGTGTGAGTATGGATATTGTTCTCCTTCGGGATGGTGTCTTTCTGTCTTCCTTTAGATGATGTGAGTATATTTCTCTTCCTGTCTATCGTTAGACGATGTGAGAGGATCAAGTGCATGTTGATCCAACCTTCGGGTTTGTTATCTGTGGCATCACACAGGTGACTGGTGCTAAAATCAAGTTTCTTTGGCAGATGATTGGTCAGTTTGTTGCCGTGACAACTGGATTCAGTTTTCTGGATATTTTTCCCCAAGCAGTTTTTGTAGTTTATTTCTGCAGGTTGGCAAATTTCTGGGTTTCTTTTGTATTCAACTGTCTTCTACCTTTGAATGTTTGAAAGCCGTTCGCTTCTCAACCCTTCAGGTCCAAGCCGTTTGAATAGGGGCAGCTATTGCACCCCAAAATTTGACCAACCATTTCTCGCAATTTGGCTTATGTTTCGATTCATTTTGCATTTTGTATCCGCATAGCGCATTCATTGCATTTTTTCAGTTAGATTGATTTTATCGGGATTACAACCCTCTTATCACGTTTCAGGAATTTCATACCAGTTCGAATAAGCAGGTTTTGTGGTGGGATCTATGCTCTTCCTGGTGTTTTCAACTCTTGCTGTTGTTTTTTAGGACATTTCGGTGTCCGGTTTTTACCGTTTATTTCGCTATTTTCTCGTATCTTTTTTTAATCGATTTAATTGGCTTTATTGCATTTTCTAGATTTTTTCTTAATTTTTAGCTTTAGAAAATAGATTTTAATTGTTTTTCTAGATTATAAATAGATTTTAAATAGGTTAATTGTTTTTTTAGATTAATTTTTAGATATAATAGGTTTTATTAATAAATTTTAACTCTTTTTAGATTTTAATATAGATATTAATTGATTTGTTTAGATTTTAATAGATATAATTCATTTTCTAGATATTAATTCTTTTAGAAATTTATAGATTTAATTCTTTTCTAGATTTAATTGGTTGTAGAAATTAATAGGTTTATTTCTTTTTCTATGTATTATTGAATTGTTTAGATATAATAGATTTTAGAGTTAATAGAAATTAATTTCTTTTTAGATTAGTTTATTTCTTTTTTAGAATTTATTAGATTTTAAATTCCTTAGAATATTAATTAGATGTTAATTAGGATTTTAATGAGATTATTTAGTATTAATTGGTTGTGATTAGTTTTGATAATAGGGTTTAATCAATGTCATTATCATTAGTAGTCTTAGCATTTAATTAGTTTGAATGTAAGTCTTAATTTTCGTTTTAGTGTTAATTGATCTTTTTAATCATCATTAAGCAATTAATTGGAGTCAGTCTTTTAGTTCAGTTTTTGTTTGGTGGGCCACTTGTCCATATTTGGAGGCCCAGTCCACCTTCAGCGCCACTTGTCACTATATAATGATCCCACGTCTTTCTCTCTCTGGACGTCACATCATTTCCACACGCCACCTCACATCCACTACACACTGCCACCTCACCATCTCCCTACCCCACAATGCGCCACATGTCCCAGTGCACGACACCTCATCCCTCACCGCCGAAGTACATGCAAACTCGTCAGAGACACGTCGGCGAAATCAAATCTGGCCGTCCACACCGTAACTACCCGCCGGAAAATCTAACCGTCACCGGAAAATCCTTCAATCTACCGGAAACTTCATCAGTTCTCCAAGAGCTCATCATGTTCATGATGATCTTTAAACTATTTCTCAGGAAATTCATATCAATCTTCACAACCTTCATCCGTTCAAGTTTTCCAGAAATCCTCAAGAACGTTCATGAACCTTCATCCGTTCAAGTTTTCCAAAAATCCTCACCACGATCATCAACCTTCAATAACTTGTTCCAGAAATTCTTCAAGAACCTTCTTCATCGTTCTGCATACGAGTTCATCAAGCTTCGTTCGAACCTTCATCAACATCCTCCAACAATCTTCATCACATTTCTCGGACTCTCCAGATCTTCAACAACAGAACGTCGCAGCCTTCATCTTCTTCGTGAGGCTTCTCTAAATCCAAACGGTTGAACAGATCTTCAACATACAAGCCTCATGATCCGTCATATTTCTCAGCTCTCGTCATCCTAAACGACGGCGAACTTCGAACACAGTTTCAATCTCCTCTGTTAAGATCCATTTGAAGCCATTCATCATTGCAAATCTCCATGGATCTTCTTCGCAAGCTTGACACGCTCAACCTCAACAATGATTGACGCAGATCTCTGGGTTTAGTGGTTTATTTGTCCAGTTTTTATTGTTGATCTCTTTTTTGTAGTTTGGTTTCGGGAGAAATGAGGACCGGTAAGAGGTGGAGCGGAAAAAGGTTAAGACGAAGGAGGAGGACAGGCGGCGGCGATGAAGGGAAGGAAGATACCCTAGGGTTTCTGATGGAAGTGGAAGGAGGAAGGAACGGAAAGTTCGTGGACTGGATTGAGACGTTGGGCTTTGGGCCCAATTGTTTCAGTTTCGTGGACTCATACCTCCGTTTCTGCTTGTTGCACCCCCTGGGAGTGCCAGCTATTTTGTTTGGGCCTCACAAGCCAAAAGCCCAAGTGGCTACTAACCGTGTACCCTTCATGTTTCGTGCACCCCCAGTTTCCCTTATGTTTTTTTGTTTTTTTGGTTCCTTGGCTGGTTACTGTATTATGGGCTGGGTCCAATGGTTTTTTTCAGGCTTCCACCCCCTGTTCTAGCTGATGTACCCCCTCCCGTTTACTTTAATTTTTGCTTTGTATTGGATGCTTGATTGTAATAGATTTTAGTTTATTTTCTATTTTTTTTCTTCTTCTTAGGAATTATATTTAGATATTATTTCTTAGCATATTTTTAATATAGATTTTATATTCTAGTTTTATTTTCTCTTATAGGATATTATAGAATATTATGCATTGTATATAGAATTTTCATTTCTATTTTCTTTTTAGGATATTATAGAGTTTTAGATAGAATTTATATTCTATTTTTGTATGCAATTTACTTAGAATTTCTTTAGGAATTTTGTTCTATTAGGGATTTATTACCGTATTTTAGGAGTAGAATTTTATTTCCATTTGTTATTGGATTTCTCTCCTCATTTCTCTTATGCTATCTGATTTTATTTTTGGATTTTATTCCGGGCTGACCGTGTGACATGATTCAATTGGAGAATGATTTTCGATATCATTTCTCTATCTTGTCTTTGACACGGATATCAATACACTAACTCTTAGAGTTTGATTTATCGTATAAGTCAAATCATGATGGTCTAAGCGTTACATTGGTTCTGATTCGAACGTCATCATCAAGGATCCAGAGAGGAGAAGATTGGAATGGAGCTTGCGCATAGTGTCAAGGGCCAACAGAGCCGCTTCGTTCGTTATCGTCTTTCTCATTCAAGTCTTCGTGCAACTGTCGAGTGTTGTGAGCTGTGGCGTTAGATATGTAGGAAATGGTGGTTGAGAGGTTTCCTCTCAATCGTCTAGAGTGTCTAGGGTGGCACCCCTTGGGTGACATGTGACGCATTCGCTCCTACGCCTTAGGTTCTTGCGTGTGTGTCCCGAGTTCCTTCCCGTTTAGGCGTGTTAGGCCTGCTTCCTCTTTGTTCTCGCCCCCGCGCAATCAAAACCCTTTTCTCTTGCATTCAGGCGATTGAGACCCCTTCTCTTGCCCCCGTGCAATCGAGACTCATTTTCCGTACTGCGCCGAACTACGTTTGCTCTGATCTCTCGTACCATACGAGAGTACGTAGGCATAGGATTGTGATGATCCTAGCGAGCTCCCTTTTCCCTTTTCCTTGTTTTGTTGTAGTTAGATGAACTACAGCTGCTCCGATTTCTCGTACCAGACGAGAATATGTAGGCATAGGATGCGATATCCTATCGAGCACACTAACCAATAACTTCTCTGTTCTCTCGCTACCGTGCGATCGAGACTTTCCCGCTAACGACTAATGTTCCCTTGCTCTTGCCCTAGCGCAATCGAGGCCAGACCATATTTCTAGTTCCCGTAGGTCCCCGTACCTTTAAACCAACGACATACTACGTCCGTTCTACCGCAATCAGGTAACACCTAAGTCTCTGTCGAGCGAGCAGCATACACCTAACTGCTAGAATGCGTACGCTAGTATCGTCAATCCTTTCTCTCACCCCTGAGTGATCGAGAACACCCCGGTTATCCGTAGTAGCCCGAACTATGTTTACTCTAATCTTTCGCACCGTGTGAAAGTACGTAGGCACGAGGTGCAATATCTCGGCGAGCAACCTTCCCCCGTAGTTTCTCGAACTACGTTGACTCTGACTTTCCCATTGCACGAGGGAATACGTAGGCATAGAGCACGATGCTCTATCGATTCAGTTCTTCCCGTTTAGATTTAGAAGCTGTAGCTAGATTATTTTTCACCCGTAGACAAACCAACAAGCGTGGATCCCATCGAGTACGATGGACGTGAGGGGTGCTAATACCTTCCCCTTGCATAACCGACTCCCAAACCCAGATAATGGTTGCGATGACCTTGTCTTATACCTTTTCGTCAGGTTTTTTCCGATCGTTTCCTTTCCCTTTCTGAGGGATAAATAACAAAAGGTGGCGACTCTTCTGTTTTGCCGGCACCTTATTTTCGCGGTAGTGACAGCTGGCGACTCTGCTGGGGACATCGCGATGGTTCTCTAAGCGAGTCTCGTCTTGGATTTTCTTCCTAGCTGCCTGGGTCATCCCTAGCAGCTGGCGACTCTGTTAGGGATCCAACGTCTCCTATACGAATCTGGGGATCCAACGTCCCTGAGAGAGTCAATCCTAGCGCTTGTTTGCTTGTCTTCAGGTGTTTATTTTTGTGATATATGTTGTATATTACTATATTTACATTTCCCGCACTATATTATTATCTGTTGCTAATGTGCTGTTGTAGGAGAGGGGCTCTGATGAGTGTTAAGCCAGACCCAGGCTCGAGGATATACCTAGCACTAGAAGCAGATTAGTGGTGAACCTGTATGTTAGGCATGCACTAGTTCCCACGAAATCTACGCTCAGACGAGATTCTTTGAGATGATTTCCATTTCCAGCCCAGTGGGCCGTTGAAAGGATTTCAGATCTAAGGTTGGAGACTCTGGGAATCGATCATTTGTGACTCAGCTGAGTGAGACCGCTTCAAGAGATGATGATGCCACATCTTATGGGTATCGTATCATCGTTTCTTGAAAGTCTGTGACGCTGATGAACGTATAGGATGCCGAACCTATGTCAGTTTAGGTCCATACCCGTGAGTGGGAGGGTTTTTGCAGGAAACTTGACTTCCATCCTACCCGGTATTTTGGTTTTCTCTCGTCAGAGCGAACTTATCCCGTCACCAGCGCATTAGTATTCAGAGCTTTGTGGGGGTTGTGATCCTGTGTTTGCTGCATTAGCATTTTGCATTGCAGTTCATGTGCATCTCATGCTTGCATATCCATCCTCGGCCGGATCAGAAAGCTTACCCGTCTTTTGTCCAACTCGCAGTTGACTTCCCGGCATTCGCATTGGACTTGAGTTAGTTTCTGGAAGGATCATGAACTCAGCAGAGTAGAATCAGGTAGAATTGATTAAAGTCCGAGGCCAGCTGGGGTAGATTATGATGGAAATGCAAGAGTTATGTCTGGACCAGAAGAAACTCAAAGATGAAAACAATCAGCTGAAGACCCAGGTGGGCTTAATCATGGAAGTAATCAAGAATGTGCTTAGGAAAGAAGGTGATCAGCTACCTGAAGCCGCAGCGAAGATTCTTGTTCCACTTGTGCCTGTGGAACCTGTGCCTGTGCAACCTGTGCCAAGGGTTGATAAGCCTCAGATGTCTCATGGATGACAAAGAGCCTTAAATTTTACTCTTCAACGCATTGCTTCTCGGGATAATCATGTGACTAGGAGGGGCAGAGTTTACGACCAGATCCCAATGACGTACGCTCAGTTGTTGCAAGTTTTGCTTCCTTTTCGGTTGGTCGAACTTCGGATTTTGGATCCACCTAAGGGTAAGCTACCATCAGGTTCTGATATGAATGCCCGTTGCAACTTCCACTCTGGGGCACTGGGGCATAGCATTGAGAACTGTCATGCTTTTAAGCACAAGGTTCAAGATCTGATTGACTCAAGAGCTATTGAATTCATGCCGAGCAGCGTAACTGTACTTGATGGTCCTATTCCAGCTGTTGCCAAGATGATGGATGTTCCCAAAGCTGCAGTAGGTCAGGAGTATATCCTGCAATCAATGGTGTCAGAATCCCCCTGTCCTCAGTTGTTGCCTGTGCCTAGACCAAGTTTGAGAATGAAAGCACCTGAACAAAAGGAGTCCCTGATAGTTCAGACTCAATCTCCGAGTGTTTCAACTGGTCAAGGTCAACAATCTGGCCAGTTTTTGTAACGACATACTACGTCCGTTCTACCGCAAACATGTAACGCCTAAGTCTCCGTCGAGCGAGCAGTATACACCTAACTGCTAGAATGTGTATGCTAGTATCGTCAATCCTTTCTCTCACCCCTAAGTGATCGAGAACACCCCGGTTATCCGTAGTATCCCGAACTAAGTTTGCTCTGATCTTTCGTGCCGTGTGAAAGTACGTAGACACGAGGTGCGATATCTCGGCGAGCAACCTTCCCCCGTAGTTTCCCGAACTACGTTGACTCTGACTTTCCCATTGAACAAGGTGAACCCTTATCTCAAAACTACCGGTTGAGCCGTCATATCATTGCATATCATCTATCATAGCATAACATGAACCCTTATGAAACCGAACAGATAACCCAAAGTCTAATCCCTATTGGCATCTCCAACAAAAGCCTACTTTGTTGGCATCACCTCATTCCAAAGTCCAATCCCTATTGGCATTACCTTATTCCAAAGTCCAATCTCTATTGGCATCAACTCATTCCAAAATCCAATCCCCATTGGTACCCAGAAAATATCACCTTCCATCAGGTTTCACCCATCCTTACCAGCAAAGTCCAATCATACTTGGTATATCCTTCTTTCCTCGGCGGAGCGTTCCTTTTGCATATCATAAAGATTATTGCATTGCATCCTTAAATGCGTAGCATTTCCATTTTATACGGAGCACTACACCATTTTCAAACATATGCATGTGAAGCATAAGCCAGATTTGGTACCTTGCGTGGAAGCTCAAATCATCTATTAATCAAGATAGTGACATATCCCCGACAGACATCCTCTCAATCAGGCTTTCTTTTTGTCAAATCCCTTTGGCGATGTGGTTCTTTGGATATGTTTTCTTTCCATCAATTCCCTTTGACGATGTGATCTTTGGTTTGGTTTTATTTCCGTCAAATCCCTTTGACGATGTGATGTTGGTTTTCTTTCCATCAAATCCCTTTGACAATGTGATCTTTGGTTTGGTTTTCTTTCCGTCAAATCCCTTTAATGACGTGATGTTGGTTTTCTTTCCGTCAAACCCCTTTGACAATGTGTTTCTTTAGATATGGTTTACTTTCTGCCAAATCCCTTTGACGATGAGATTCTTTGGATATGGTTTCCTTTTCGTCAAATCCCTTTGACGATGTGATTCTTTGGATATGGTTTTCTTTTCGTCAAATCCCTTTGACGATGTGGTTCTTTGGATATCTTTTCTTTCCGTCAAATCCCTTTGATGATGCGATTCTTTAGATATGGTTTTCTTTCCGTCAAATCCCTTTGACGATTAGTTTCTTTGGATGGTTTTCTTTTTGTCAAATTCCTTTGACGATATGGTTCTTTGGATATCTTTTCTTTCTGTCAAATTCCTTTAATGATGTGATTTTTTGGATATGGTTTTCTTTTTGTCAAATCCTTTTGACGATGTGGTCTTTTGTTTTCTTCCTGTCAAATCCTTTTGACGATGTGGCCTTTGGGTGTTCTTTCTGCCAAATCCCTTTGAAGATGTGGTTCTTTGGATATGTCATCTTTCCGTTAAATCCCTTTGATGATGTGGTCTTTGGGTATGTCTTCTTTTTGTCAAATCCCTTTGACGATGTGTTTCTTCGGTCAGTTTTTCTTTCCATCAAATCCCTTTGACGATGTGTTTCTTCGGTCGGGTTTTCTTTCCATCAAATCCCTTTAATGATGTGTTTCTTCGGATAGGTTTTCTTTCCGTCAAATCCCTTTGACAATGTGTTTCTCCGGTTAGGTGTTCTTTCCGTCAAATCCCTTTGACGATGTGTTTTTGAGGTTCACTGTTATTTCTTTGGGTATGTTTTCTTTCCGTCAAATTCTTTTGACGATGTGTGAATGGGCTCTAAATGCATACATCCCCATAGACTGAAAATTTCTAGGTTCTTTTTATATTCAATCACCTTATACCTTCAATGTTTGAAAGCGGTTGCTATCATCCCTTCAGGTCCAAGTCGATTGAAGAGGGGCAGCTGTAGCACCCCAAAATTTGCCCTTTCGTTTAAACCGTAACTGGATTATGTTTCTTTGCATTTTTCATTTTTGCATATCATATCATTAGTTATTGAGGCATGAGATCAATGTGTTTCATGGTTCAGGGTTCCCTTTTATTGCAAGAGTTTAAATAGCGAGCGTTAGAGGCTCCGACATTTATTTTGCCCAGTGATCAAGCGACCGATTTTATTTTATTCAGCATGTTATTTTTAGCTCAGGAGACGGTGTACAGGCTATCTCAGGCATTCTCATAGTTATAATATCCAAGGGTAAGTTTCAGAGGCTTAACGGAGCTCGGAACAGGTGGCAACAAATGATTATACAAGTTTTCCTCCATTTGGCACCAAGATTGGCATTTTTTGAATGTGGTAACTAGTTACCACATATGAGTAATTGGTTACCTCAAGCGAAATTTGCAAAAATATTTAAATTTTCAGCATTGCAAATTTCCACTCATTCTCAACCATTGATTTCACATGATCATCATTGGAAGGATCTAGAATTGTTTCAATTTTCACCATTTCCCTCCAAATTTCAAACACTCCATTCCTAATTCTACTCCTAATTTCCATTCCAAACAATAATCCACAATCCAAACCATATTTTTGTTCCTAACCTAGAACTTATTTAAGTGGATTTACTCCAAACTACACTCACTGACACCAATTCACTTTCATTCTTCATCTCAATTTTAAATTTTTCTCTCAAATTCTCTCAACTTTTTCACTCCCAAAACCTCCATTAAAGCTCTTTCCACTTGAGTTCAATGATTCGACATTGGAATCCTTGAATTCTAGAGCTAAATCTCTTTCATTCATCTCCATTATCTTCAATTCATCACTCAATTTTCGTTTCGATTTGGATCTGATTTTGGAAGCAAGATTTGAAGTGCTTTTTGGATCAATTTTGGGTTTATCTTGCTTGTTCTTCACTTCTACTATAAGGACGCTCTTAGATCTTGAAGATTCTCTAGGTTTCTAGCTTGGATCTGTTAGTTTCAAGTAAATCAACACTTACCAAAGCAAATCTCAGCTTTGAAGGATGGTTAATTCTAGATCCAATTTTGTTTTAAGCTTATTTGAATAATCACAATGTTGATCCATTGGTTTTTGTTGCATTCTGATCCATTTGTTTAGATTTGATCTTTGTGATTTGTGATCTCAATGTTTGATCAAGTTTAATTGATGTTTTGATCACTGATTTTTGGTGTTAAATTCATGCATAATTGATTAATTGTTCATTTGGATGTTTGGATAAGTTGTTTGCCTCTGTCACAGTGGTAACCAGTTACCACTATTAGGTAACCGGTTACCCTGCATAATTTTCGTGTTTCTGGACTTTTTTTCAATAGGTAACCAGTTACCTGATTCTAGTAACCCGTTACGACTGAGACAATTTTCCTTTTTTCAAAGAGGTAATCCATTACCTGATTCTGGTAACCCGTTACCATTGGGACAGATTGCCTATTTTTTTGCATTTCTTGCTTGTCTGAGTTCCTTTCCACCTCTAAACTTCATGGATTGATATAATACATTTATGTGGATTGTTTTTTTGACATATTTCATCATTCTTGAACGTTTAATTTGGATTCTTCAACACGTGACTTCCAATTTTCGTTTGAGCGTTTAACATGTTCATGATGCTTAATTGATGTAATGATCACATTCTTTGCTTGCTTATATCATGTTAATTGATTATCATTGGTGGTTATCTTGCTAGATTCGTGATGCATGATTTATCGTTCGGTCGTTCGGTCGTTTGATTTTGAATTTGTATGATGTCTTTGCCTTACTTGCTTGCTGCCTCCCTTTTTACACCTACTTTTGTGCTGAAACATGTGCTGTTATAGGCTGTCTTGCTTGTGTGCTAGATTTTATTGCTGTTTTATGCATGAGGCATTGTTGTAGCTGCTTTTTTTACCTTGTTTCTTTGCTTTTTGCTTTGTCTTTGCATGCTCCCTTAGGATTCCTAGTCCAATTTAATTTCCAATTAAATTTGTAGTAGGATAGACGTTAGAAGTTTAATCCATGCATGATAGCAAGTAGGCTAGTCCCTTTTAACCTCAAACTTAGGTCCATCGTTTGCATGCTAACATTAGGATAGAATCTCCTTCCGCATCCTGACCTTAGGACCACTTTGCATGACAACGTTAGGGCCGAGTTTCCCTTAGACCTTTCATGCGTCTCCCTTTTCATCTAATAAATATGATGAACGTTGTACGCTATGAGACTCAAGCACATGGGAAATGATGAGTGGGGGGTTTCTTCTCACTTGTCTAGAGTGTTTAGCGTATGCCCTTTGGGCCATATGCGACGCATTAGATCCTATGTCATAGTCTTTAGTGCAATGTGAATCACAAAGCAAACTAATTCACTTCACTAAAACTCACAAAAAAAATTCAACCCTTTTTATCCTTCAGGATTTGTGTTTCAAACTCATTCTCAGAAAAGAGTATGTCACTTTTTCGTTCTACCGTAAACAGGCCTCGACCCTAATTGCCAGAATGGGAACTTAACGTCACTCATAAAAAACACTTAAACAACCTGTGGTTTCGTTACCTGAACTACATTTGCTATAATTTCCCATACCAGATAAGGATACATAGGTACAAGACGGTGATGTCTTGGAGAGCAACCTTCCCCCATCACCCGTAGTTTTCCAAACTACGTTGACTCTGACTTTCCCATTGCACGAGGGAATATGTAGGCATAGGGCGGCGATGTTCTATCGAGTCTCTTTTTCTTTTTCTTTTGTTCTCGTTTCCATTTAGCAGTAGCATTTAGATGACATATCCTTTGATTAGACAACAAGTATGGATCCCGTTGAGTACAACAGACGTGAGGGATGCTAATACCTTCCCCTTGTGTAACCGACTCCCAAACCCAAGATATGGGTGCGATGAGCTTGTTTTCTAATTTCTTTTAGGTTTTCTTTGACCGTTTCCTTTCCTTCTCTCTGGGATAAATAACATTTGGTGGCAACTCTTCTGTTTTTTCGCCAGCCTTTTTCACAGTTGCGACACTCACGAATATAGGTATGTCTCAGTTTTGTTCCTTGAGCAATGCTACATCCGTCAGTCTTACTTATGAATTTTTGAGTTCTTTTCGGCACTACACTGATTATTCGTGCACCACGGGGTCAGCTGATTTTAGGATGTTCAATGTTGACTATTCCCTCACTCATGAACAGATAGGTTCTATTTTTGGTTTTCCTAGTGGAGAAGTATATTCCACACAGGCACCTCTTAACAGTGAGGGGGAGGCCGATGCTTATAATTTTTGGTATCAAATCACTAACAACCACACCACCACATGGGAAGGCCTGAAGGCCATCACCATACATAGCCGTGTTATCCGTTACCTTCACCGTATTTTAGCCTCGACCATCTTTAGAAGAGAGAACACTTGAAATGTGTATTCCAAAGACTTATTTTTTATTCACTGTGCTCTCTCGCAAACAAAAGTTAACCCAATCCCTTTTCTGCTTGCACACCTTGCATCTGCCGGTGGTAGAACCGGTGGTCCCATTTGTATTAGTGGCATCATTACCACCATAAACCTTTATTTAGGTTTGCATGCTCAGTTTGAGGCTGTTGAGAGGATACCCCCTCCTTATGCTAATTTAGATTACTTTCGTTTTATGCGGCTCGTTAAGTCTTTGCCTAATGGTAAGTATCAGTCCCAACAAAAGTACGACTACACAACTATGTGGAGCGCATTAGACAATATCTTGTCTAAGATACAGCACAGGAACGATATGGAAGCTGACCATGACCAGATGTTGTGGACTTTACTTAGACAGCAGGAGGAGTTGAGAGAGACTATTGATCATATGAGGCAGCAGCAGACCGACTATCTGGAGAGAACTCAACACGACATGGGTGATCTCACCACACATATGGAAGGCATGGAAGCGCAGATTCAGAGCTTGCGAGAGTATATTCAGCATGTTTCAGTGGCACAACCTGCTTTCAGGAGAGATCCTCAGTACCGCAGAGGCCGTGGCCGCCACCGTTAACCATCACCACAGGTTTACCGCTTCTTCTTTCACCTTGTACTAAAACATTAGGGACAATGTTTAGTTCAAGTATGGGGGAGGAGTTTTATTGCTTTATTTTACCGCTTTATGTCTTGTTTATTTCTATAGTACTTTTATGCTTTTAGTTAGTTTTTTTAGTTTCCTTTTATCATGTTTTACTTGTTTTCCTTTTTACTTTCGTACTTGTCTGCTTATTTACCGCTTTATCGAGTCATATGTGCAGCGAGCCCATTTTTGCTTTACTTTATCCTTTTGTTAGAAAATCCCCATAATTATAACCCCCAACCAAAAAAAAATTCTTTCACTTTGACTCAAAGGCATGACACCGAGTATAGGTTGTGGCACTTCTTATTTTAGGTTATGCTAGATAAACTCGGGAAAGTTTTGTTAATATCGGTATCATTCTTACTTCTTAGAGTCCATAAGTATGTGATATTGATTTAGATAGACACTATGCCGAGACCTTAATTCCGAGTTCTTAGAAAAAGCCTCTCGATTAGTTTCTACTAGCAGTCAACACCTTTCTTGTATACGAGCTAAGTAACGAACTGATGCAAATATGTGTTGATCTCAAATGTTGTGATTTGTTGATTATTTTGTAGGAAAATCGAACCAAGGACATGTTCCCGCTAAGTTAGGTGGCCCTCACCCGGCCATTTAGCCTAAAGGTTCGAACTTCTGAAATTCGAATAAAACAGCCATAATGCTAAGAAAAAGAAAAAAAATGATAATAATTGAATATTGAGATCAAAACACTAACAGGTTTAATGTGATTGCGCGAGAATGAAAAAGAGGTGAACAAGAATTGAGTCTATAGGTCGAGTTACATTGTCGTGATTTAACTTGGTATCACATAGGAAGGGAGTCTCCGTCCGTTTTTGCGGATCTGCGTCAGTAAGATGTCCTTATTTCACTATTTAATACCTATCTATTTAGTGATAGCCTAGCAACCTTGAGCTTCGAATGTTTTTGTGCCTCCGAGTCGAGCACTGCAATTTTTCTGTTTGCTTATGTTGGGAGTTTTTCTTGAGGACAATCAAAGGTCTTAGTGTGGGGGGAGATTGATAACTCAATTTAATATCGCAATTTTTGGATCATTATGCGTATTTTGGTCGTGTTTTATCGAGTCTTTATTGTTATTCTGTCGCACTTTTACATCGTTTTTGTTGTTTTCAAGAATCGGTGAAAATCATGGAAGAATCAGGAAATCGAAACCTTTGGGGAAGATCTACGTAGAAAAGTAGAAAATTTTAGTGATTCTGCTAAGATGGAGTTCTCCATCCCTTGATGGCGTTCGCCGTCACTTATTTGGTCGCCTTCAGCACTGAAGCAAGCATGGCGCTCGCCATGGCCCTTACGGCGATCGCCGTACAGTCGCAACAACAATTGCTAATTCTGGAGTAGTTATCAGCAGTTTTATTTCCTTCCAATACTTAGTTTTAAATTCCTCTTGGTTGTAACTGATTGTTGGCCTATAAATACAAGGTCTTTAGGTAGCTTTTAGGGGAATTCGACTGCGGAAGCGCTGGTGTTTTTCAGTTTGAATTCTAGGCATTCTTAGATAGTTTTAGAAGCAGTAATTACTTACCTCGAGGAATTACTGCAATTCTATATTTTCCATTGTGTACCAAATATTTTGAATTTAATCGAAGCTTGCTGCCATTTTCTTTCAATTGTCAATTTCTACAGGTTTTTTCTTTTTCTTTTACTTCGAATTGCACTGTTATTACTATTTCTGTCTTAAATTGTTTTAGTATGTTAGTAGAATTAAATGCATGTTTTAGTATCTTAAAAGCAATGATAATTATGTTTGGCTAAATTCTGTTGAGCCTGTCGTTGAGGACCTCCATTACCGGCGGGACTTGGTAGTGAACTTAGTGCGAAATTGCGGTTTTTGAGCCGTTTCAGTTGTAGTTTCTAGCCGTAATTTAGGTAGCTTTGTCGCGAGAGCGACAAGTTTCTTACAATTTCTTTGTCTTGAGAGTGAGAAGCATATTAAGGTTTGAACTGAGATTCGCGAGAACGTGAGGAGCGAGCCAGATAGTAGAAACTAGGCATCCCGTCTAAAAACAGCGAGAGCGCTTTAGACGTTGTTTAGGATATTTTGAACTTCCAAAAAGTGTTCTTAATTATCGGGCGAGCGAGAGCAAAATCTTGGGGTTAAGCAACGCGGATTTTGTCGAAACCGCGAGAGCGTGAGGCGGAGCCTTTGAGTCAGTGTATCCTACGGAATAGGCATTTGAACGTAATTAGTACCTATTTCCTACAAGTCCCTTAGGTGCGCGGAGATCTCCTGCCGGACTCGTTTTATTATTTAGTTCAATTTCTAGTCATTCAGCCCCGTTTCTAGTTTCGATCTGTTGTTAACCATTAGCCTTAGCTTTGCACAACAACCATAGACCGCAATAGTTTGATTATTTGTCCCTGTGGGTTCGACAATCTTTTTAAGACTACACGATCAACTGTATGCTTGCATATTAATCTATCAAGTATCGAACGGTCACGATCAATGATCCTAAATCCCTTACCCCTCACACGACCAGAGTACTCAGAAACATTTAATACTCGACTTAGTATGCTCCTACAATCATGGTCTTCAGCTAGAGTTAAAGACTGAGATAAATTCTCTTGAAATTCATATGCATATCAAAAAATATTAGTGGGGATTAAAAAGCATAAATATTATATATTAATAAAATTTTGATTTAATTAAAGAAATAATGTTATACTTACACATTGATGAACAACTTGTTGAACATCTTCCTTAACAACTTCATCCTTACCCACACGAGCAGCCTTCCATAAAACATGTTCTAGAAGAGATGTTTCTTCACTTTTCTCCTCTTCTAACTACACATTAAAACAAATAATAAGATCAATAATAACACATGAAGAACAAGTATATCATAGCATTTATATATAATTATTATTTTTTTCACTAAACATGCATATCCCCAAAGTCCATTTTTGTATGGATATGCAGGTTTTGAGACTCGTTGGCGACTTATGTCACTCACATCCTGGATAAAAAAGTTTAAGTCATATCAGAACACTCGTGGAACAAGTATATAATACAATGTTCATGATATATTAATATTACATGGAATTCTTGGTTCTTCGTTTGGCTACAAAAGTTTCCCATTCTTCAGGTAAAATCAAGCCTGCATACTTTTTTGGACGTTCTGCTTCACTAAATTTTCCTTGTGCATCCTTAAGAAACTTGTTTGCTAAAGATGCTTGAAACCCTCTGAGTCTTCTTCCGGCCAATTGAAGACAGTATTTTTTTCGATCATCACCAATGTTAAAAGACCTCTACGAAAAAACATACATAAAGTGTGTTAGTATAAGTAATTTAAAGACATAACATCAACAAACAAAAACAACATCACATATGGCACCTGTATCTCACTCCATATTTTTTCTTTAGCGGGTTTCAACGCTGGAGTTCTCCAATTATCATAAGTAATTGGAATTTTCAAACAAACAAGTATACCAATCTAACTTGTCAACATTGCACTGTTAGGCTCAACTAGTTGGTCAGTTGCATTCCAATGTACGTCATATTTTATTCCTTTATCCCTTACACAAATAATTCCCTTCATAATAGTTATTCCTTGGGAAATATCTCTTTCCACATCATGAACTGATTCATTTTCATTATTCTTAGAAGTATCATGTGTGTTCCTCGTTACTAGCCATCTGACCTGTAATAAAGAAAAACATAAATATGAAATGACAACTATAAAAATCTACAATCTATAATCTATTGAATATAAAAAATGAAAAATATATAATTTTATTGAATGATAGAATATATAATTTCATTAGTACCTTTTTCACTAATATTTATTTCTTTTTTTGGTTGGAATATGATTTACTTGTCTCTTAACAACACGGACGGATGGATTGATCTAAATTCCCTCATTATGTTCATTTCTAATATATGATTCATTCGCTCTAATATTCTCATCTTGATCATTTATAATATATGATTCATTATCAACATCAATATCACCTTGATCTCCAATATTATCATTAATTACTTTGTTAGATAAAAGCACTATAGACCATTTCGTACTTGTCGGATCAGTGACATAGAACACTTGTTTAGCTTGAGAGGCTAGAATAAAAATCTCATCTTTGTACCCCACCCTATTAAGATCCACTGGCAAAAATCCTGACTTATCCATTCGTATGCCACTATTATTTTCAACCCACCTGCAACCAAATATAAGAATCTGAAACTTCTCATAATCAAACATCCAAATGCGCTCGACAACCCCAAAATATGACAGATTTGCATATTTGGGGTTTAAGTCATTCACACTTGAAATGTGCATTGCTTCAGCTACCACGGTGACACCACTATTTTGCATAGTACTTTTATCATCTTGTTCTTTGGTATAAAATGTGTATCCATTAATTGTGTATGCGCTATAAGAAAACACATGCAAACTTGGACCATATTCTAAACATCTCAACCTTTCTGTTATTGAAGTGGGATCTAAATAAAACTTTGAATAAATATGATCCTTAAACCATGGTATAAAACTTCGATTATGCTCTCGTACTATCCAGTTTTCATTTCTATTCGGATTTAAACCTCGGAGTTCATCCTTGTGCATTTCAACATACGGCTCAACTTCATTGTCATTGTGCAGAACATACAAATGCACTTGCTCCCGTTCAGCCCTTGATAATTTCACAATTTTATTTCCAATTAACTGTTTTCCTTCTTTTTTTTCCGACAATATGAGATTTGGGGAGTCCAATGGATTGAAAATTGGACAAATATTTGGTACAAAACTCAAACGCTTCTTCAACAATGTATCGTTCAACAATACAACCCTCTGGTCGACTTCGGTTTTTCAGATACCCTTTTAATATTTTCATATAACGTTCAACAGGGTACATCCATCTCATATAAGTTGGTCCACACAATTGTGTCTCTTTCACAAGATGAACAACTAGATATATCATTATATCAAAAAATGAGGGAGTAAAATACATTTCAAGCTCACACAAAGTAATAACTATTTCTTTTTGCGATGTTGGTAAGATCGCAGGATCAATCTCCTTACTACAAATTAACATGAAGAAAAAACACATTTTAGTTATTGCGCTTCTTACTTTTTCTAGGAAAATAGAATGTATACCTATTGGTAGAAAATGTTCTATTATAACATGGCAATCATGTGTCTTTAAACTCTTTAACTTGTGGTCTTTCATAGACACAAGTCTTCTAATATCTGAAGAGTATCCTTCTGGAAATTTACCTTCACTTAGAAACTTACACAATATCTTTTTCTCCTTTCTAGATAGAGTATAAGCAGTAGGCGGTAGATATATCCGTTTTCCTTTCTTTAAGGGTCCTAATTCATTTCTTATTCCCATCGCTATCAAGTCCTTTCTTGCTTTAAGGTCATCCTTAGACTTTCCTTGTATATTGAGTCACGTATTAATAACACTTTAAAATACATTTTTTTCAAAATGCATGACATCAAGAAAATGTCTTACACACAACGACTTCCAATATGGCAATTCAAAAAAAATTGACCTCTTCTTCCACCCACATTTGACAAGCGTATATGCAAAAGCCTTGTCAAACTGAGTACTAACATCTTTCACCTTTTCAAAATTTTGGTCATCTGTCAATGTAGGTGGAGCTCTACCTTGTTCTGGATTTCCATTGAGTGCTTTTCTCCATCCACGGTAGTGATGATTAGAATTTAAGAATCTACGATGACTGAAAAAGACATATTTCTGAAAAAATTCCAATCGTGTCCAATCTGTGTTTTCTTCACAAATAGCATATGCACGTTGACCTTTAGTGCTATACCCTGATAGATTTCCGTATTCTAGAAAATCATTAATTGTGCCAAACAACATCGCCCTCAAATTAAAACTTTCTTTCCTATATCCATCGTAAACCTCCACACCATTCTCCCACAAAATATTTAAGTCTTCGATTAAACGTGTCAAGTATACGTCTATGTCATTCCCTGGTTGTTTAGGCCCAGAAATTAACATAGATAACATCATGTACTTACGCTTCATACATAGCCATGGAGGTAGGTTATAAATCATAATAATCACAGGCCATGTGGTATGTGAGATACTTTGAAGACCATGTGGGTTCATTCCATCAGTAGATAATGTCAAGCGAAGGTTTCTTGCTTCTTCTCCAAAATCAGGATAATCATTACCAATTTTTATCCATTGTGGTGAATTTGCCAGATGTCAAAACTTTCCATCTATAATTTTTTCATCTACATGCCAAGTCAAGTGTTTTGCACCGGTTTCACTATGAAACATGCGTCTAAATCTCGCAATCATAGGAAAATACCATAAGACTTTTGATGGAGACAATATTTTCTTATATCAAGAGACACTGCATTTATGGCACTCATTTAATGATGCATATTCATTTCAAAACAAAATGCAATCATTTGGACAAGCATGTATCTTATCATAGCTCATGCCAATAGAGCACAACATTTTTTTGGCCTCATAGGTTCGATTGGGAAGAACATTATCCTCCGGAAGCATATCTTTCATAAGGGCTAATAACTCTGTGAAACTTTTATCCGACCATCCATTGCCTGCCTTTAAGTTGTACAACTTTAATATCACAGACAATCTTGTGAATTTAGTGCAACATTTATACAACGGTTTCTCTACATCGCTTACCAACTTTTCAAACATTTTGGGACAATCCTGAAGATCTTCATCAAGTGCTTCTGCAATCTCTTCGACTTGATCACAATCGTATGTATCTGTGCCATTGTCGTTTGAAGCATATGTCGTATTATCCCCGGGTTCAACATTATCGTTACTTATCTCACCATGTAATATCCAACATGTATAACTTCGATCAATTCCATGCCTCTTCAACCTCAACAATTAACAATTAATTTCATCACTATTCATCATCTTCAACCTCAACAATTAACAATTAATTTCATTATTATTTTCAATGACAATTATATCAAAACAAAGTAATCACTAACAATTATCTATTAACAATGTCATTATCATCAATTAATTTCAACAATTCATCACTAACGTTCAACATCAACTTACAAAACTAAGACCAATATTCTCAAAATAAATTCACCACAAATATCACTATTCATCATCTTCAACCTTACTACAACAATTTCAAAATCAAATTCTCACAACAACCACATCAACAGTATCAATGTCTTGCTCAAAAAAGGAAAATAAGACATACCTTGCTCAAAATGAAGGAGTTCTAAAACGAGATGGAGATACGGTGGAAGGAGTACATTGAGGCGGTGGGAGTTGCGAAGAGACAGAGATACGGTCGGCGAAGGGTGTTACGGAGGAGATGGTGGAAACCGAAGAGAGGGAGTAGTCTTGCGTGAGGGAGATACGGTGGTGGGAGTAGAAATGAGAGAGAGAGAGAGAGAGAGAGAGAGAGAGAGAGAGAGAGAGAGAGAGTATCAAAGTTATTTTTAGAAATTAGGGTTCTACAGTATTAACGTGTTTCTATTTTTATTTTTTAGAAATTAAATACCTAAGGCAGCACTTTTAGAAAGTTATTTAGCAACGCTTTTTCATTAAAATTGCTTTCTTTTCATAGGCTTATAGCAGCGCTTTCCAAAAGCGCTTTCTGTGGTTCAGTTTAGGAATGACCTTTAGCAGCGCTTTCTAAAGTGTAGCCTACATAAGACCTTTTAGTAGCGCTTTCTAAAAATAGTCTTTAGCAGCGATTTTTTTATAGGTTTTTTTTTAAAACATATAACAGCGCTTTGGGGTAAAAGCGTTGTCTATTTAGTGCTGCCAAAAATTAATTTTGGCGGAGTGATTGAATAAAAATTATTGGATTTAATAAAGAATTACATGTCTTTAAAATAATTTCTTATTTCTCAAATAATACTTTCAACAATTTTAAATAAGAAATAAAACAATGTATGAATATTAGGTCACAGAAAATTTTGATATCGATAAGGTACTCAAACAATAATTTACATAATCATAAATCATAAGTACATTGAACCAAATAAATTATTATTATAATAATAACATACCGATAAGGTATAATTATTACCAATATAATATTTATTATAATTAAAATAAATTTAATTATTTTATTAAACAAAAATTGTATAATTATACCCACGATAGGTGACTTACACTATACGAATTAAGAATGCTTATATTTTATCAAAAATCGAAAAAGTTATATAATTTTATCCACGATAGATGAGATTACAATTATACAAATTAATAATGATTACTTAATTTTCTATAATAAAAGTCATAAAATAATAAGATTTCTAATATATGCATAAAACTAGATTTTTATTTATTTATTTGAGTATATAACTAGAAATCAATTTATGACTTTAAATATAAAAAATTAATTAAGAATATTTTGAAAAATTAATAATTTTATATAAATACATATTTTATATTTCTTTTCAAAAGGAGTAGATAATATTAGAAAGAATTTCTTCTTATATGCAATTATATAATTAGTCACAAGAGATTTAAAAAAATTACGACTAACTTTGAAGAAAATGCGACATTCATCCTTGAAAATGAAGTCGGTAAACATTGATGACTTTAGAACTTACAATGTCATTTCAAATGATTCTAAAATCATATAATAAAACAAACTCTAATAATATCTAATAAAAATTGATATATAATAAATATCAAATAAATTTATCATAGAATAAAATTAATTTCTTAATGACAAATTATATTATACTAATGGAGAGAATAAGATATTAAAGTGTCTCAAAGAAAATAAAAAATACTCAAAATATTTTAGGTCAATAAACTAAGAGTGTGATAATTAAAATTTGTTTTCAAATAAAAATATATAGAATTTTTTTTTTGGTCAAAATTCAATCCCAAAACAAGAAAAAAAAATTTAATGCTAATTATTTAGCTAAAAAATTAGATCATCCTTTCAAACTCTTCCAATTAATTCTCATTCTACACACAATAAAATGCGATTATTTAACAATTCAATCCTAAAAATAAGTGAAACATAACCACCTTTTACGAATATAGACATAAAATATAATATACCTTGATTCTAAATATGAAATTTACACGTCAATAAATATCTAAAATCATTAGACCAAATTATTTAAATATTAGATCTAAAATTTCTCTAATTTAAAGAAAATTTGTCACTTACATTCAATATGAATCATATAAAATTAGTGTATCAGATTTAATTATTTAACTTGGCAAACTCAAAACAAATAGAAACTATACACCAATTCAAATCATATAATTCAAACAATAGCTATAAAACGTATCTTTGAGGCTCTGATACCAATTGATAAATTTAATAGAATCGAATAGATACAAATTATAACATATTGTTATATTAAATAATAATCGATAATGATAAGAATGATGTATCTTGTAGGATTTGAGAGACGACTTTCGGAAGAGTGAGTATGAGAGAATTACTATCCTCATTGTCGTTTAAGGTTTTCAGAGTATGATAATTGTTTAATAGGGAGACACTTAAATATCTAAATGACTGAGGGCAGGGGCCCCTCATTGGACTTAACTGAATGGTCCAATCCATCAGGGTCCTTTTAGGCACAAAACTCAATCAAATAATTCATCTATTTAGTGTTTAATAACAATAGACCATAATATAACTAATTAATAATCAATTATATCAATCTATATTTAATTAATTAAACAATTAATCTAACACAAATACAATGTGCAAATCCAAAAATAAAAAATTCAAGTAATGAACTTGTTAACAAACGCTTTGTACATGTTAATTGGATATCCATCATCCTAGTTCTATTGGAGTTTTAAAATGCAACTAAACAAAGTATGCAATAAAATTTCTTCTACATCTTTCTCCAAAAGTCATAAAGTATGATGGCAAAATATGATATTAATGAGTATAAACTGTCCAGTGTATACTACCATTTGTAAGTTGATTCAGCAACTTGATTGCCAAATTTTAATTAGAAAGGTTCACCATGACTCCAACAATTGTGTTCATTATTATACTAAAATGATAATTACTTCATCAAATATTTTATCACCTATATGCTAACCACCATGGAATGTTGATATAAAGACTACCGCGTCTTTCTCTTCCAGTGATGTATTCAGTTGACCACATAGCTCTTAATCACAGTCGTTCACAAGGACAAGAACTCCAGGTCTCCTGTAACATACATCACTGATATGAAAAACATTCAGCATTGATGTAATGATAATATTATATTGAGTTTGTAATTTCTTATGTCAAAACAGGTATAGTTCGACAGAAATAATGATGTTTTAAAATTAGTCTAATGTGTGTTGAGTTGTGTTAGATGTTGAAGTGTCGAAATAGGTTGTTTGACACATAATTTTGACTTAGACCAAAATATAATTTTTAGACTTTTGTAATTTTGGACTTTATCTTAAGGAGCAAGGTAACTCAATTATAAATAGAGGGAGTAATCCCTATTTTGAGTCAAAAGAATAGAGAATAATATTATAACCTACAACAAAAAGTGAAGTTGCACAGTTGAATAATATTTTCTCAGTTTGAGAGTAGAGAGTTACTCTGCAGAAATCATCTTCTTCTTCCTCAATTTTCGTTAAACCCTAATCTTCTTTCTTATTCAACTTTCTTTCTTTCTTCTTCCATTAACAATTGCTGCGCAGAATCATTCTTGCAATCAAGGTGTGATTGTTTCACTTGAGTGAAGAGTGAAGAACAAGGGATTTTGATTGGTTGATTGAATCTTGTTCATCAAAATTGATTCGGAATCACTCAAAATTTTGGGTTATTCCAACATCTGGTACCTAGAGCACTGTCTGAGCGATTCGTGGGAAGAAAATCACGATGGTAGTGAATCATCCAAAAGGGCATTTTCCGGCGAGTCTTTCGATTCTCAAGAACAATAATTATGAGAATTGGTGCAAGTAGATGAAGGTGGTTTTCTGTTATCGAGATCTTTGGGACTTGTGAAGGAAGGAGTAACACGACTTTCAGAAAACGCGACAGAACAAGAAAAGATTGCATACAAAGAATTGAAGAAGAAAGATTCTAAATCTCTCTTTATAATTCATCAATGTATTGATCTAGATAATTTTGAAAAGGTTAGTGATGTAGAATCAACAAAAGAAGCATGAGAAATTTTGGAGAAATCATTTGGAGGCACAGAGAAGGTGAAAGAGGCGAGGTTACAAACTCACAAAAGGACATATGAATTGCTTCAGATGGAAGAAAATGAAAGCATAACTTATTTCTTCACTAGGGTTACTAAATTGGTGAATCAAATCAAAGTATATGGAAAAGTGTTGACATCAAGATCAGTTGTTGCAAAGATCTTGAGGTTATTGGCTCCAAAGTTTGACCATGTGGTAGTAGCCACAGAAGAGTCGAAAGATTTGTCAACATTGACAAAGGAAGAGCTTCAAGGGACGCTTGAATCTCATGAACAAAGAATGGCTGAAAGAGCTGCAGGAAATTCGAAGAGTGATGCGGCTTTGTAGGCGCAATCAACAAAAGAAAAGAAAGGAAAAGGAAGTTATGGTGGCAACAAAGGCAAAGGAGGCTACAACAATTCGATTGGTCAAAATCAGCAAAAAGGAAACTGGTCGAATTAGAGAAAACCCTTGAACCAAGGCAACCAAAGAGGTGGTGTTGCAGGTAAAGGAAGAGGTGGTGGTCGAAAACATGACAAAAGTCACATTCAATGTTACAATTGTTAGAAGTATTTTCACTATTTTAGTGATTGTCCAGAAAAGAAGAAGAGTAAAAAAACTAATGTAAAATTGGCGAAACATAAAGAAGAAGAGATGTTGCTGATGGTCACAACAAGAGATGAAGAAAGATTCCATCACCAATGGTACTTGAACTCAGGATGCTCATCATACATGACTGGTAGGAAAGATTGATTTGTCAACATAAAACCCTCAATGAAGAACATGGTGAAATTTGCAAATGACAATACTCTAGCAGCTGAAGGTATTGGTGATGTTCTGATTATGAGGAAAGATGGAAAAAGGTCAGTAATTTATAATGTGTCATACTAGGCATGAAGAGCAATTTGCTCAACATATGGAAACTGGTTAAAAAGAATTATAATGTGTTGATTGAAGACAAGATGATGAGAGTTCTTGACTTAGGAGGAAGGTTAATCTTGAAGGCTCATATGTCTCAAAATAGAACCTTCAAGATTGAACTTAATGTGATGGAGTATAAGTGCCTTGCAACTGCATCCAGAAGAGATGAATGGATATGGCATTATAGACTCGGCCATCTAAATTTCAAAGACATCAAAGATTTGAAGATAATAAATATGGTTTCAGGATTACCAGAAATCGACACCCCAAACAAAGTATGTGAAGAATGTGTGCAGACGAAGCAACACAAGAACAACTTAAGCAAGGATGTAAGAAGCAAGTCGAGGGTAATTCTTGAAGTCATAAGCAACACAAGAACAACTTAAGCAAGGATGCAGGAAGCAAGTCAAAGGCAATTCTTAAAGTCATATACTCTAATGTATATGGTCCTATCCAAGTGGATTCGATTGGAGGTAACAAATACTTTGTCACTTTCATAGATAATTTCAGCCGAAAATTATGACTTACTTGATCAAGAAGAAAAGTGAAGTGATCGAGGTATTTGTCAAATTTAAATCCATGGTCGAAAGACAAAGTGGTCGAAAGCTAAAGATTCAGAGGACTGATGGTGGTGGAGAGTATGTGTCGAAAGATTTCGATGCATTATGGGAGAAAGAAGGGATTGTGCATGACGTGGTGTGACCCTACACTCCACAACAGAATGGAACTGCAGAAAAGAAGAATAGAACCATCATGAATATGGTGAGAAGCATGTTGAAAGGCAAGCATCTATCCAAATAATTATGGGGAGAAGTTGTGTTGACTGCAACATACATCTTGAATAGATGTCCGACAAAAAGGCTAGAAGGAACTACACCAAAAAAATGTTGGTTTGGTGATAAGCCAAGCCTAAGTCATTTGAAGGTGTTTGGATCTATAGCACATAAACATGTGCCAGATCAGTTGAGAAGAAAGCTTGATGACAATTTGATTCAAATAATCCTAATATGATATCATTCAACTAGACGATACAAGTTGTTCGATCCAGTGAACAAGTAAGTTGTGATCAGCAGAGATGTGATCATAGATGAGCTTAAAGAACTGAGAATGTTAAGAAGGATTCAGTGAGAACCTTATATGAAGAACCAGCTAGTGAAGTCAAAAAAGAAGTTCGACAATAAGAAGTCATAGGTGAAGCAGGCCCAAGCGAACCTCAATGAACAAGACACATGCCTGCAAGGTTGAGAGAATGTGTGATTACATTAGATGATGTGGTCAATGAAGAAGGTAAGCCAGTACACTATACTTTCTATAAAAATGTCAAATCAGTCAATACAACTAAGGCATTCAAAGATTTAAAGTGAAAGAAAGTAATGAATGAGGAACTAGAGCTCATCGAAGTCAACAACACTTGGTCACTTGTCAAATTGCCTCAAGGAAAGAAGGCAATCGATGTGAAGTGGGTATACAAGGTAAATTTGAATTCCAAAGGAGAAGTAACTTGACACAAGGCAAGACTTGTAGCAAAAGGATTTCTTCAGAAAGAAGGAAACGACTACGACGAAGTTTTTGCACCCGTTGCTAGGATCAAAGCAATCAGGTTGGTTGTTGGTCTAGAAATACGAACAACTGGCAGGTATTTCAAATGGATGTGAAATGTGCATTCCTGAATGGCCCATTTGATGAAGAAGTTTATGTCATACAACCGGCTAGGTTTATGAAACAAGGCGAAGAAAGAAAGGCGTACAGGCTGCATAAAGCTATGTATGGACTTAAGCAAGCTCCAAGTGCTTGGAATAAGAAGATAGATAACTTTCTAAGGGAGAAGTAATTTGTGAAGTGCACAACTGAGCATGGAGTATCTGTAAGGAGACGCAATAGTGAATTTCTTATACTATGTCTCTATGTCAATGACCTATTGATAACAGGAAGTTGCAAGAAGGAGATTGAAGACTTTAAACATGACTTAAGTGAGGAGTTTGAAATGTCAGACTTGGGAAATCTCTCATACTTCCTTGGTAACGAATTCTACAAGAGTGTAGCACCCCAAAATTTGCCTCATCGTTTCTTGGTTTACTGGCTTTTGTTTCTCTGCATTTTGAATTTCTGCATATCATAGCATTGGTTCTTAAGGCACGGGATCAAGGTGTATTTGTGGCTCAGAGTTCCCTTTCGTTGCAAGAATTCAAACAGCGAGCGTCAGAGGCTCCGACATTTATTTTGCCCAGTGATCGAGCGACCGATTTTATTTTATTCAGTAGGTTATTTTTAATTCAGGAGACGGTGTACATGTTATCTCATGAATTCTCACTGTTATAATATTCAAGGGTAAGTTTCAGAGGCTTAACAAAGCTTAGAACAGGTGGCAACGGGTAATTATGTAGGATTCCCTCCATTTGGCACCAAATTAGACTTTTAATTTTTGAATGTGGTAACCGGTTACCACATAGGGGTAACCGGTTACTTCAAGCGCATTTTGCCAAATAGTTCAAATTTTCAGCATTTCAATTTTCCAATCATTTTCAACCATTGATTTCACATTATCATCATTGGAAGGATCTATAATTGTTTTAATTTTCACCATTTCCCTCCAAATTACAAACACTCTATTCCTAATTTCACTCCTAATTTCCATTCCAAACACTAACCCACATTCTAAACCATATTTTGATTCCAAACCTAGAGCTTATTTAAGTGAATTTTCTCCAAACCTCACAAATAACCTTCATTTTCAGATTTCACACTCATTCTTGATAATTTGCTCTCAACTTTTTCACTCCCAAAACCTCCATTAAAGCTCTTTTATTTGAGTTCATTGATTCTTCACTAGGATCCTTGAATTCTAGAGATAAACCTTTGTCGTTCATCTCTATTATCTTCAATTCATCACTCAATTTTCGTTTGAATTACGATCTGATTTTAGAAGCTATATTGGAAGTGCTTTTTTGAGTCGATTTTGCTTGATCTTGCTTGTACTTCATTTCTACCATAAGGAAGCTCTTGGATCTTGAAGATTCTCTGGGTTTCTAGCTTGGATCTGTTAATTTCAAGTGAATCAACACTTACCAAAGCAATACTCAGCTTTGAAGGTTGGTAATTCTAGATCTAATTCAGTCTCGAGCTCATTTGATTAATCACAATGTAGATCCATGGCTTTTGTTTCTTTTGGATCTATTTTGATGATTTGGATCTGGGTGATTTGTGATTTCAGTGTTTGATTGTGTTTACATGATGTTTGATTATTGATTCTTGGTGTTAAATTCATGTTTAATTGATAACATGTTCATATGACTGATTGGATAAGTTGTTGGATGCTGAAAACTAATTTTAAAAGCTGATTTTCTATTTTTGGTTCAGTGGTAACCAGTTACCACATATTGGGTAACCGGTTACCCTTCATAAATTTCACGTTCTAGGTTGTTTTTACAATAGGTAACCGGTTACCTGATATTAAGTAATCGGTTACCACTGAACAGAATGCCTTGTTTTTGCATTTTTCTTGCTTGTTTGGGCTCCTTTTCACATCTAAACTTCAAGGACTGATATAATGCATTTATGTGGATTTCTTTTTGAAATATGCCATCATTCTTGAATGTTTGATCTCGATTCTTCGACGCTTAACTTTTGGTTTCCGTTTGAATGCATAACATGTTAATGTTGCTTGATTGATGAATGATCACATGCTTTGATTGCTTATATCATGTTATGTTTGCTTTGCTGGATATTGTGATGCATGTTTACATTTGCTTTTGATGCCGCTTGTTGCACGTTTGTTTGATCGATCGACTGTCCAATTGAATTTGAAAAAAACATGTTGATCTTGATGAGTCTTGTTGATGCATTGTTGTTGATCGATTATGTTTGATTGTTGAAGAAAGTCCATTGTTGCATGACATCTATTCATGATCGGTGTTTGTTCATGATTAATTGCAGTCTTATATGCATGTTGCCCTACTTTCCACAGTTATGGTTATTCTGAACTTTACATGTTGTCTTTTCCTAGCTTGCTTGTTGCCTACCTTTTACACCTGCTTTTGTGTTGAAACATGGGCTGATATAGGTTGTCTTGCTTGTATGCTGGATTTTATTGTTGTTTTGTGCAGTTGTAGCTGCTGTTTTTACCTTGTTTCTTTGCTTTTTTTTCTTTGCCTTTGCATGCTCGCATAGGGTTCTTATTCCAATTTAACTTACGATTAAATTTGGAGTAAGATAGACATTAGGAGTTTAATCCATGCATGATAACAAGTAGTCTAGTCCCTTTTAACATCAACCTTAGGTCCATCTTTTTCATGCTAACATTAGGATAGAATCTCCTTTCGCATCTCGACTTTAGGACCACTTTGCGTGACAACGTTAGGGCTCAGTTTCCCTTAGACCTTTCGTGCGTCTCTCTTCTTATCTCAAAACACATTCTAACTCATCTAATAAATATGATGAATATTGTGTGCCACGAGCCTTAAGCATACGAGAAATGATGAGTGAGGGGTTTCTCCTCACTTATCTAGAGTGTTTAGCGTATGCCCTTTGGGCGATATGCGACGCATTCGCTCCTATGTCATAGCATTTAGTGCAACGTGAATCACAAAGCAAACTAATTCACTTCACTAAAACTCACAAACAAAATTCAAACCTTTTATCCTTTGGGATTGTTCTTCAAAATCAATTTCAGAAAAGAGTATGTTACTTTTCCGTTCTAGCGCAAACAAACATCGTCCCTAACTGCTGGAATGTGAGTTTAACGTCACTCATAAAAAACACCTAACCAACCTGTGCTTTCATACCCGAACTATGTTTTATCTAATTTCTCATACCGCATGAGGATACGTAGGCACAAGACGATGATGTCTTGGCGAGCAATCTTCCCCCCATCACCCGTGGTTTTCCGAACTATGTTGACTCTGACTTTCCTATTGCACGAGGGAATACATAGGCATAGGGCTGCGATGTCCTATCGAGTCTTTTTATTTTATTCTTTTTTTCTCATTTCCGTTTAGCAGTAGCTTATAGATAAACACACCCTTTGATTAGACAACAAGCATGGATCACGTTGAGTACAACGGACATGAGGGGTGCTAATACCTTAACCCCTTGCGTAACCCACTCCCGATCCCAAGATTTGGTTGCAATAACCTTGTCTTTTCCCGTTCTTCAGGTTTTCTTCGATCGTTTCGTTTCCCTCTCTTTGGGATAAATAATATTCGGTGGCGACTCTTCTGTTTTTTCGTCGGTTGTTTTCACAGTTGCGACACCTGGCGACTCTGCTTGGGACTACCTGGTTCCCTATGCGAGTCAATCCTAGCGCTTGTTTATTTTATGTCTTTGGGTGTTTACTTTTGTGCAGTTATTTGTTTTTATGTACATTAATTGTTGTATTGTTGCATTTACATTTTATTATTATCATATTGTGCTATTGTTGGGCAGGTTGTTCCATGAGAGATAAGCCACATACCTAGGCTTGAGTATACACACAGGATTAGTGTGGAGAGTAGCGGGAGCTTGTGTAGTGTCTGGCCACGCAATAGCTCACGCGAAATTCACGTCCAGACGAGGTTTTTCTTTGGAGACACTCTATCATGCGCGTTTGGTGCAGCTGAGGGAGTATTGACTTAGAAAAACTAACGACTCTAGAGACTGTTCATTGGGAATTCAGTTGAGACCTCCTTGATTGACCATGATGCAAAACCAGAAATGGTGAACGTATCATCGTCTCTTGACCTGAGAGTCTATGTTACTAATGACCTGCATAGGATGTCGTACCGTTCAAGATTAGAACCCACATGTGAGAGGGAAGGGTTTTGCAGGAAACCTTGACTTTCAACCAACCTAGTTTTATGGTTTTCTCGTCCGAGTGGACCTTTGATCCTAAGTACTCCGGTTTTATAATGTCTCAGTGTCTTAGTTTTCTGGATTTCTTATTAGAGCATAGCTATGGTTGTATTCAGTCAACATCACAGTAGCAAGTTTGAGCATTGGACACCTTGATCCCATGTTTGCATCTGCATAATCATCCTGCATTTAACATTGCATGTCTGTGTATGTTACAGGTTCTCGTCTCTCCTTTGATTCTGGTACGGATCTTCTGTAGAGATGGAAGTGGACAGAAAGAGGGTTGTTATATACAAGTTTCCAGCACCTGAGTGAGGACCTTTATTTGGTCTGATTTCTATGGTTGATCCTGGAGTTATTGAGGTATTCAGACAGGATTATGGGAGGATCTTGAGCCTCGTCCGAAAGGTCACGAGCTACGAGCAGGGATCCATTCTCACTCTATTATAGTTTTATGATCCGCCGCTGCGATGTTTCACCTTCCCAGATTATGTGTTGCTTCCGAATTTGGAGGAGTTTGCTTTCTTTTATGAAGTGCCATTCTTTATAAAGTCCCAGATTATAGTTTTATGATCCGCCGCTGTGATGTTTTATGAAGTGTCACTCTTTTATTCAGAGGAAGAACCCAATTTCGAGAAGTTAGCCTCTGCTCTTTATTTGAGCGCATCTGAGTCGGTTGATCATGTTGTCATTAGGAATGGAGTTTCCGGCTTTACTTTATCTTTCTTGGTGGATAAAGCCCGAAAGTATGCTGAAGAGGGTTGTTGGGTGGTTTTTAGCGCTATCTTGGCTCTGTGCGTCTATGGCATTGTGTTGTTTCCTAACGTACCGAACTTTGTTGATTTTGATGCCTTTCATATCTTCGCTTCCAGGAATCTTGTACCTATTCTCCTAGGAGATTTGTATCATTCAGTACATTACAGAACGAGAGGAGAAGAGGGAAAACCATTTCTTGTTGTACACCGCTTTTTCACAAGTGGTTTATCGATTATCTTCCTCGCTCTGGAGCTTTTGTGGATTCAAGAAATTCAGCTGAATGGTCCAAAAGACTCATGGGTTTAACAGCCAAGGATATCGCCTAGTTCAACCGATACCTGCTTGGTCGTGGGCTCATCTTTAGCTGTGGTAGTTTCCCTAATGTGCCTTTGATGGGGAGGAAAGGCGGTATTAACTACAATCCTTCTCTTGCTGTCAAACAGTTTGGTTATGCTTTGAGGAGACCTCCGAAGGAAGAAGAAGTGTAGGAATCTCTGTACTTCATCGGTGTAGTTGATCCTTGTATTCTGGCTAGATTCGTTGATGCGTGGGGTAAAATCCAATAGAGGAAGAAGCTTTCCTTAGGGAAGAGTGACTGTAGAGCCTACGATCCATATGTGGAGTGGATTCAGAATAGAGTTGAGAATATCCTTTTGCCTTTCGCCATCGAGGAACCTTTATATCCTTTGGTCATTGAGCAGCCTACAACGATTGACATCCTGAGATATAACAAGCTTTAGATAGAGAAGGAAGAGCTGCGCAAAGAGAATGAAGAGTTGAAATAGGAGATCAGTCAACTGAAGCACAATAAAGGTGAAGTTGTTTACTTGGCCAAGACGAAGTCAGAATCATTAACCAAGTTAGAGAAAGAGTTATATGAGCAGATTAGGGTACGAAAGCGGATCAGTCAGGATCTAAAGAGCACCTGTAGCATTTTGAAGCACAAGAAAGAGGATTTAGATAGAGCGTATATGGAAATATCCAAATTCAATGAGCAATGGAATGCTACTTTAATCGCCAACAAGAACAGGGAATGTTGGCTTCGTACTCAGATTGATAAGCTGAAGGCGTAACTCAAGGTCAAGGAGAAAGAAGTAATGGTGAAATCGTCCTGTGGGTACATGTTTGAGCAGAAACTCCACGAGACTTTATCAGCACTTGAAGAGCTCAAGATCCAAGTAGGTGTGAAGAAACCCGGGCTTGAAGATGTCTTTAGTGAAGATGCTTGGGAAGATTATTGCTATTGTCTTTGGGATGTGATACATAGAAGGGACATCCTCATCAGAGAGTTGGTTGTCAGACCAGACTATCCAGATATGAAGACGATGCTTAAGGAGGCTCAGGCTTGGAACAAAGAGCATGGTTGCTGGGGAGGATTATCTTCTAATATGTCACATTAGTTTCTTTTCTTTTGTATCTTGATCATCACTGGATCTGTTGGATGAGATCAGTATCTTTTTGTATTCGAATATTTCTCATTTGTTATTATGTATTGTCTCAGCTTTACTTGATATATGAGAATATTTTAGTGGTATGCTTGTCCATCTCAGTTGTTCTTCTTTATTGAAACTAGAATCAAGGGGGAGATCTCCCTGTAAATACATAGACATGTTTGCATTTTGCATCTTGCATTCTCATTTGCATCGCAGGTGTTCTCAGTGACCTTTTGCTCTTATCTCTGCTTGGTTTTCTTCAGTAATAGGATTAAAGAGTTCAGTTTCCATAGATATCCAACTCGAGAGAATTAGCAAAAAGTAATGGATCAGGTTCAGGTTGAAATACAGGAAGTCAGAGCTCAAATGGCCTAGTTCATAGAGTTGATGCAGAATGTTACCAGTGGGCAAGAATAGTTCAGAACTATGGTCCAGCCGTTGATAGCACGGGTCGACAAAGAGGGTGTCTTGCATGGAGGATATGGTATTATTCTTCCACCCGTCGGTGGATCTGTTCCACAGGGTATTCCTATTGTTATCTTACCTCCGGGCAGAGGTGCTGTGAATGAAAATGGTAATGTTGCTGGTGGGAGTGTGTGCGTTGTGCACGGGGCTGCTGGCTGTAACACCCCACTTCCCAAATTAAATAAAATATAAACATTATAAATAAACATCAGAGTTTTCCCCAAAATAGTGGGATATCACATCACCAAATTTTTTTTATAAAAATACTTTATTAATTATTCTCAAAAATAATACAGCGGAAAACATTATTCCAACATTCTCGGCCATCCGCCAAATTTCGTAAAACCTTTATTATTATAATTCACAAAAAAAAGGTGATACGTCACAGGATTACAATAAGTTTGACATAAAACAATTAAAACACCCATATCCCGTGTTACGTATCAGAGCATCCTAGACTCGACTGGCACACCACCATCCAAGCTATCTAAGTACCTGGATTATCTGTACTTCCGGAGAAGCACAGACACAACAACAACCAAGGGGTGAGAAAACATGATAAAAAATATATTGGTAATGTAATACATGTAAACAAGGTAGTAAAACACACCAACACACCAATATTCACCCCAACAACTCCATATAACGAACCTACTGTTCAAATTACAATATAACATATTATAATGCAAATATGCAACTCAACACCATGCATGCGGTACCGACTCATTGGTTCATTCAATCGAACCTGGATAGATCACTTACGCTCCTCCTGAGACATGATCTATCCCCCACCATTCTCCACCAAGGAGTACGGATGAATCACTTACGCTCCTCCTGAGACATGATTCATCCCACCAAAACACCATGATATGCACACACCAATGCATAACTATCATATTTAGGCACACTAAGTGCACACGATCCTCCTGATCATATCATCATACATCAATGCATATATGTGTAGATATATTACACCAACACCATATAAATCAATCGGATAGTAAATAAATTCATACTATAACACCATATATAACCACATCCCAACACCCGGGAACACACGATCCTACTGATCACTACATACATATACGTTAACCAATTGTTCACCAACAATATCAAGGAAAACGAGTACCATCACCAAGTAAACAAGTTCATACTTTATCACCAAGATATAAACACGTCCCACCACTCGGGAATACACGATCCTACTGATCACTACACCATGCTCCGCATGATTCATACACCAACTAATTATCCATTTAAATAATTAGTAACGGAAATCACATACTATCACCGAGTACTCACTCTATAACACTCAATCATCTCCCCTATAATCAACAAAGTCCAAGGGCACTACACTCTTAGCGCACACAGTATAACAGCATAGAAAAACCCCATTCTGCTACGCTCGCTACACCCTCGCTAGGCGAGCTCCCAGCGAATGCTCGCTACCTGTTCGCTTAGCGAACCTCCTCGCAAAGGCAAACAGAACCTACTAGACTCACTCGCTACCTCACTCTTCTCTGATTCAAGCCTATTCTATAACATCCACTTCCTATACTATCCGTATTACGACCAATGCATATTAGGCTTATCAATCTTCCTATAATTCTACTCCAGATCAACATTACGGCACACTACCGACACTTTAGAGTTACTCTGAACCTTACTCAAACCAAACCAACACCAACAGTCAATCAACAATGGCAACATCAAACATTCGTACATCATCATATACATATTATTCCAAAGTCATCACTTAAACAATCTATCGACACATCAAAAAGGTCACACAGAACTTCCCTAAAACCGTAAACCCAACCTATACGCCAAATTAACCAAAAACAACAATTCACCAACACTCAACATATTTCAATCCATCAACATCAACATAACTCAACAATCAATAGCATGTCAATATAAAACTTCATCAACGATACATTCCTACGGGGTTAAGGAATCCCCACTACCCTATACATGTATATACCATTCCCAATCAAGTTTCTCCCCCCTTACCTTGTTAATCGGTTGATCGATGAAATTCTTCCTGGATTTGGTCTCTTGGCCTCCTCTTTTCTTTCCGTTCTTCGTTCCCTTTTTCCTTCGTTCTTCTCACTTCTCTCGTTCTTTCCTCTTCTCACTTTCTATCGCTCTATCGTGTTATTTTCTCTAATACTTCCCCATCCCTTCATATTCTATTTTCCTTTTTATTTCCTATCCCAATAATAATAATAACTAATAAAAATAATATAATAATAATAATAATAATAATAACTAATAAAAATAACATAATAATAATAATAATAATAATAATAATAATAATAATAATATAATATAATACTATTATAATACTATAGTAATATTCAACATAATAATAATAATAGTAATACACCCAACAATAATTATAATTATAATAATAATAATACTAATGATAATAATAACAATTATATTAATACTAATAATAAAATAATATGAATAATAATAATCTTAATATTAATAATACTAATATAATATTACTAATATTAATAATACTAATCATAATAATACTATTAATAATAATAATAATAATAATAATAATATTATTATCTCACCAAAATAATAATAATAATAATAGTAATAATATTATTATCTCACCAAAATAATAATTGTTAGACTAAGGCACGGATCTAGAAGGGGGGGTTGAATAGATCCCTTTTAAAAATTTGAGTGGCGCTACCAATAAAATTGGTTTTCAAAATTGTTTTCAAATGCGGAAGCGGCCTTGGAAAATATAGTCTAAAACGAACAACTATTGGAGAGCCGGATATGCGTCAAGCAGATGAATTTAAGACGATAACGGATAGTAAATCACTACACACTTTTATGCAAAACTCAGATGTGATTCACTCGTACTATTTCCTTATTCCAATGATCAAAAATTACACCAAAACTAGCAGCAAAATTAAGGCAATTTTAGTTCAGCACTTTTGTCGAACAGTTGGTGTGCACAAAAATTACACCAAAACTAGCAGCAAAATTAAGGCAATTTTAGTTCAGCACTTTTGTCGAACAGTTGGTGTGCACAAATACCTTAAATGATATTTGTGTTGAATGAGTGATTGAAAAAGCCTTAGTACAGTATTTCTATTGTACTTAGTAGTTAAAAAACAGTGTTTCACCAACTCACTCAATCAATACTACAATTTGACAAAATCACTTATTCTAGAATCACTTAATTTTTAAGCTGTAATTGAAAATGCAGAAAATAAAGGAACACAAGATTTGATGAGGCAGTTCCCCCAGTCGTCCTCGCGTTGGGGTACGTCTGCCCTCAATTCTACAATGAGAATTGAGATATGTATTGAATAGATATCACCTGTTTGGTAGAACAGTTATACACAAGAATCGATAGACAATTGATACAAACAATCTTAATGTTGCTGATAATTTCTACCACTTCTTGCCCCTTGATTCAAGATGAATCAAGTCCTCCAATTTGATGTGAATGACCTCCGATTGCAGCCACCTTATTGACAACTCTTCCGTTGATCAAACCTTCGGCACGGCTGATCTTAGACACACCCAAATTGAACCCGGAACGTCTTCAACCTTTCAACGCCCTAGCTACTAGATTGATCAACCTTCCGCTAATCAATCACCTTCGCACTCGCTTGATTGTTGAACCGACGATTCCGTAACAAAAGCCTTCAAAACCTGTAGTCTTGATAGGTAAAACCTCAAGGTTTTCTCCCAAGAAACACCTGCACCAGCTTCCACTCGAACCGGATCTTCAATCACGCGTTCGAACCTTATCACCGTCGAGCAAACCACAAACCGCAGCAAAAAATTGATTATCTGTAATTTGAGGATTTGTGAGTTGATTGAACGATGAAGATGAAGAACACTGATGCACCTCTTTCACGTTTCTTGACCTGAACACTTTCTCACAATGCTTTCAAAAATATGTTCTTTTAAAAAATGTTAGTAGTTAAAATTGAAAAGACAGCTATTTATAGTAATATACAAAACAGACAGTTGACAGATCAATGAAACATAGCAGAATTTCTGTTTCTGCGCGCGAACGGTCGACCATAGGGTCGGCGTGCGCTGAGCCGTGTGATTCTTAAACCTGCATGCGCCAAGTTAACGGTCGACGCATGACCTTCATGCGCTGAGCCGTGTGATTCTTAAACCTGCATGCGCCAAGTCAGCGGTCGACGCATGGTTCCATGCGCTGACCCGTGTGAACTGAATGAAACTGTGTGCTGACGGTATGGTCGGCTCATGGTTCAAAAATCTGCAAAAACATAAATTTCTACAGCTTTTTGTGCATTACGTCATTGTAAAAATTGAATCATAAGTAGCGTGAATGATTTAAACGAAAGAAGGATATCTCTTAGCAAGTTGTCATCATCAAAAACCAGAGGCACGCTTGTGTTGGTAGATACTTTGCCTTCACATTCTCCCCCTTTTTGATGATGGCAACCTACTGTTACGCAATACGTGATAGGTATAGGTATGCTCCTGCTCCCCCTTTCTTTTACAATTATAGCGGTCGTAATCATCGTCTATCTACTGCTCGGTTCTCCCCCTTTGACAACATCAAAAAGAGGTAAACTCGTGACACAATAACAACACATTGAATCAAGCATAAATGAGATACCAACAGATGAGAAGTAAACAACAGTTATACATACGATGGAGATAACAGTTAATAGATTACAGAACCACAAAAAATGTCATGATAGCAACATAGAAGTAAGCAACAATCATAGTGAGTTTGGGCAGAAAAGCAAAACACAACAAACAAAATGAATGCAAGCCAAAACATGAAACAACAAATGACATATGAGCGCATGCTAATAGCCCCGTCCACGTCCACGACCACGACCACGCCTGTCATAGTAATGAGGATGGCGTTGGGGATGAGCTAGATCAGTAAATTCTTCTGTGATGTTATTCAAAAAGTCAAGACTGTCGACAATGGCGCGCTCTTCAGCTTGATGACAGTGAGTTAGAGTCTCGAATCGAGCGTCCAGCTGAGTCGACATTCCACTGATCCGTTCATTTTGGTTATGCAGTTCAGAACGAATTTGTGCCATTCTTTCATTTTGATCCCTCATGAATTTTTGCTGTTGTTCCTGCATATTGGTCATAAAATTTCGCTGTTCCAACTGCATCGACTGCATCATTTCTAAAATCTCCGAATTGTTTGACGGTTGTTGAGGAGAAGGTGGGTCTGCAGTGCTTGGTTGATACGGCTGATAGAATTTGCCAAGGGTGGTCCACCCGGTGTATTGCCATTCACCCCAGCCTTGGTTATTCTCCTCATCCTCATTTTCCTGTTGGTTTGAGTAGGCAGACCAGTTATTGTGTTGATTGTCATCTTGATATGTTTGTTGATAGTTTTCAGAAGGCACGTATGGTTGATGACCTTCATTAATATCGTGGTCCAGCTGAGTCTCATCAGCGGTTTCTTGTGCCTCTCCTGCATTGTCACCTTGATTGTCTTCATCTTCACTTGAGCTTTCTTCTGCTTCTTCATCTTCTCCACCCTCTGACTCATCAGCACTTTCTTCACTCGAGGAGGCAGCTGCAGCCATGGTTGAGCGCCGATAAAATCTGTACTTTTTGAGCGACTGATCCCACACATATCCCATCATAGCAAAGACCTTTGAACTGAACTCTTTATCGGAAGAAATTGGAGTATACGGAAAAGACGGGTAATTGATACCTGCAGAGTTTAAAGCTTCCTGAATGAATGAGCCATAGGCGAGCGCGGTGCCTCGCTTGGAGTCTCTTAGTTCATACATCCGGCTTGTAATATAGTACGGCCAGTTAATTTTAATGCCGTGACCTAGTATATGAATGAGATGCACTTCAGCTTGTTCGACTCTTGACAAACCACCTTGTTTAGGCTGCAGAATGCGCGCCACAATCCATTGAAGGATCCTTGGAGATGATCTGAGTTTTCCGGATGTGACGGACCTCGGAAAAGCCGCACTGTTTACAATGTGCTCCGGATAAGGCCTCTTGAGCATATTATTCAGTGCTTTGTTATACTCATAACCTTCAAGAGTTTTAGAATCGGTCACTTCGGCTAGGGGAGGTTCACCATCCTCTACAGACATATCAAAATACTTACTCCAGAATTCAGTATTTACAGTCACTTGAGTTGTTCCAATATGGGAATGAAAGTTTTCTCCGTGAAATTTATCATTCAATTCAGAGTAAAAGACACGCACCAGATCTTCGCTATATTGTACATTGCATTCAACAAATCGTTCAACACCATGATAAGTAAGAAAGTTCATGAACTCACCCAGATGCATGCGTTCAGCAACCAGTTCATAGAAGGCGTGTTGTCGAACCACTTTCCTCTTACCAATGTCTTTGTTAAAGTTTTCCCGACGAGACGGATGAACCAGGGATTCTGCAGTGATTGGCACTGTTCCGGAGGTTGACCCTCGTGATCTTTTTCGGCGAGCATAGGTTGCCATGGGTAAGAGACAAGTTGAAGATGGAGAGAAGGTGAACTCTTTTCTGTTGCAAACACACTTAGGGTTTGTGGGTAAGTGGAGGAGGCAAGTAGTTGTGGAGAAGAGAGAAAAGTAGGAGTGGATAGGAATAGTTGCGGTTACCAAAGAATATGAATGGATGCATGCTTTGAATTTAATAAATGCAGAATTTGAACAGTTAGCGCTAAAGAAAAAACTGGGATTTTTAGCGAGCCGTCGACCATAGCCCTGCATGCGTCGACGCATGCTGTAGAATTTTTGATAATCACAGATTTTGAACAGAGTGCGTCGACCTCTGTTCTGATATGGTCGACTCAAGCCACGAAAACTCAGAATTTTTCTTTTGCTACCTATGTTATGATGCTTAGTTGATGCAGACAAAATGCCACAATAGTGTTTAATCAAACAATATTCAATACATAACAGATAGGTCAACTATGCATCACATATTTTATTTTGAGATCACATAAAAATATATAGAGAGAGTGAGAGAGAGAAAGAACAATATCACCTTGATGCCTGATTTGCTTGATACACAACATACTTATACTTACACGAATATCAAATTGTTAGAAGTACAACAGCATGATTATTTGAATGAAATAAGATAACATCAGCAAATATTATTCCCGTTCCGAAATGTCGAGGATGCCAAGTTCTCGGCGGATATGAAAGAAAGGTTCCGTTGCTAGCGGCTTTGTGAAAATGTCCGCTAGTTGGTTTTTAGTGTCAACGTGTTCAAATACAACATCACCTTTCTCAACATGGTCCCTAAGAAAATGGTGTCGAATTTCTATATGTTTAGTGCGAGAGTGTAATACGGGATTTTTGGTAAGGTTAATAGCGCTAGTGTTGTCACATAGGATAGGAATACGTTCAAGTTTAAGATTGAAATCTAGTAGTTGTTGCTTAATCCACAGAATTTGAGCACAACAACTACCAGCGGCAACGTATTCCGCCTCGGCCGTTGATAAAGCAACTGAAACTTGTTTCTTGCTATGCCAACTAACCAAGGAGTTTGAAAACAAATGACATGTACCACTAGTGCTTTTCCTATCCGATTTGCACCCGGCAAAGTCGGAATCGGAGTAACCTACCAACGAGCAATCACTACCCTTAGAATACCACAATCCATACTTCGGGGTACCTGACAGGTATCGAAGAATTCGTTTAACAGCTTTTAGGTGGGATTCTTTGGGACATGATTGGTATCGTGCACACATGCACACACTAAACATAATATCAGGACGTGACGCAGTAAGATAGAGAAGTGAACCAATCATACCTCTATATCGTTTTACCTCTACGTCCTTGCCATTTTCATCTTTATCCAAATTTACGCATGTAGGCATTGGGGTGTCTATGGCCTTGGATTTTGCCATGTCAAATCTCTTGATCAAGTCCAAACAATATTTTGTTTGGCTCACGAATGTCCCTTCTTGGAGTTGTTTAATTTGCAGGCCGAGGAAGTATGTGAGCTCCCCCATCATACTCATCTCGAATTCGCCCTGCATGAGGTCAGAAAACTCTCTCACGAGATTCATGTTAGTGGATCCAAATATAATATCGTCAACATAGATTTGCACCAAAATCAAGTGCTTTCCTTGACGTTTAATGAAGAGTGTAGTGTCAACCTTTCCTCGTGAGTACCCCTGATTAAGTAAAAACTTACTTAGTCGCTCATACCAAGCTCTAGGAGCTTGTTTGAGACCATATAAAGCTCTTTTTAACTTGTAAACATGTTCAGGGTATTCATGAGATTCAAAACCGGGAGGTTGAGACACATATACTTCTTCATTTATGTGACCGTTAAGGAACGCACTTTTAACATCCATTTGAAATAACTTAAAATCCTTTGCACATGCAAAGGCGAGTAAGAGGCGTATAGCCTCGAGTCGGGCAACCGGCGCATAAGTTTCCTCATAGTCGATGCCTTCCTCTTGGTTATACCCTTGAGCGACCAATCTCGCTTTATTACGGGTTATTACCCCGTTTTCGTCCAACTTGTTCCTAAACACCCATCGGGTGCCGATTACTCGATGGCCTCGCGGAGGAGGGACAAGGTCCCATACCTCGTTTCTTTTAAACTGATTTAGTTCCTCTTGCATCGATAAAAACCAGTGCTCATCGAGTAGGGCCTCTTTGGGGTTTTTAGGCTCTATTTGTGAAACGAAAGCGAAGTGATAACAAAAGTTACTTAGCTTAGATCGAGTGGTGACTCCCTTTGTGATGTCTCCGAGAATATTGTCAATTGGATGATCTTTACACGACTTCCAAGCTTGAGGGAGATCATCGTTTGTAGGCGGATGAGCTTCCTCAGTTACCTCATGGTGTGCATCCTTATCCTCCTCAATTTTGACTCTATCGGGTTGATCAATCCCCGTTTCGCCACCTTTGAGTATGTCTTCAGTGGATGTACCTGCACCATGAACAACACTATCCTTTCCGACATTTCTCGGATAGGACTCATCAAACGTAACGTGCACAGACTCTTCAACAGCTAGTAATCTTTTATTATAAATTCTATATGCTTTACTTGATTGCGAGTACCCTAGAAAAATGCCTTCATCGGCTTTTGAATCAAACTTGCCCAAGTTTTCCTTTCCATTGTTTAATACAAAGCACTTGCATCCAAAAACATGAAGGTGAGAAACATTAGGCTTTCGCCCTTTTAAAAGTTCATACGGAGTTTTGTTTAGAATGGGGCGGATGAGTACCCTATTCAAAACATAACATGCCGTACTAATGGCGTCGGCCCAAAAGTATTTTGGTAAACCACTATCATTAATCATTGTTCTTCCCAATTCTTCTAAAATTCTGTTTTTACGCTCCACAACCCCATTTTGTTGAGGAGTTCGTGGAGCCGAGAAGTTATGATCGATGCCATGGTTACCGCAATATTCTTCAAATAAATGATTTTCAAATTCACCTCCGTGGTCACTTCTTATTGACACAATGTTTGTATTTAACTTATTTTGGGAGAGCTTGGCAAATCTCTCAAAAGCGGCAAACGTGTCACTTTTACTCACTAAGAAGATGGTCCAACAGAACCTAGAAAAGTCGTCCACTATTACGAATCCGTAATAGTTTCCTCCTAGACTTTTGATCCTAGACGGCCCAAACAAGTCCATATGAAGTAGTTCAAGAGGTCTCGTTGTTGAAATAATCTTTTTGGATTTAAAGGAGATCCTCGTTTGTTTTCCTTTTTGACAAGCATCACAAAGGTGATCCTTGGTGAACTTAATTTTGGGAAGTCCTAGTACTAGATCTTTTGAGACAATCTTATTGAGTAAGTCAAAGTTGACATGTGCTAAGCGCCTATGCCATAGCCATGAGTCTTCACTCATAGATATGAGACATTGATCGCTTGTTGGGGATACCACATTCAAGTCAAGCATATACACATTGTTTACTCTAAAACCAATAAACACATTCTTCTTATCACTTTCATGCACAATTTTGCAGCAATCTTTTGAAAAGGAAACATTGTAACCTTTGTCGCATAATTGGCTAATGCTAAGGAGATTATGTTTAAGGTTTTCGACAAGCAACACATCGGAAATTGTAGTAGAGGAGGGATTACCTATACTACCTTTACCTAGTATCGCTCCGCGGTTGTTATCACCGTATGTTACATACCCTTTCTTCTTAGCCACGAAGTCTATGAATAAGGATATGTCTCCAGACATGTGCCTTGAGCACCCACTATCAAGAATCCATCTTCTCTCGGTGGACTCGACACATTTCACCTGTCAAAATATAACTTAGAGAAGGGAGGTACCCAATGGCATATTGGGTCCTAATAGGTTAGTGACAAGACGGTTGCGTTTGGGCAACCATTGGTAGATGCCTTTAGGAACAAGAAATCTCCTAAATCGACATTTACCAATGGAGTGGCCTTTCTTGCAACAGTAAAAGCATACAAAGTCGACATTAGAATCACTTTCACTTGCTTGATCCCTAATTACATATGCATATTTTTGATATGGGTTTATCATACTTTTTCTAAAATCCTTTTTATCGATTGCAAATGTAATTTTAGGTTCAAGTGCCTTGTCTAATTTGGCCTTAAGGTTTCTAACCTCACCTTGCCAAATATGACAAGTATCACAACCAAAGTTGAAAGGATTACTATTGTCCTTACAATCCGATTCATTATCTTTCACAATGGAAGCCTTAAGGTCCTCTAATTTCTTTTCGGACTCTAAGACTTTGTGCTCTAAATATGTAAAAATTCTTCTATTAGAAGCAAGTTTCTTAAAGGCTTCAGTTGCTTCCTTGTGTAAAACATCGAATGCGGTTTGTAATTCGGAATGAGACATATTAGATGACATATTATATCTAGAGTGACGTACCTGTTTCTTTTTCTTTTTCTGATTTGCGGAGAGACATAGATTCACGGACTCTTCTTCATCACTAGAGCTTTCATTAGAGGAGGAAGAATCACTGTCGCTTTCCCACGCGATGTACGCCCTCCTAGGCTTTGATGCTCTCTTATGTGACTTCGATTGTTCCTTTTCTTTTCCCTTGTTGTTCATTGGACAGTCCGGTTTGTAGTGACCGGGCTTTCCACATTTATAGCACGTTCCTCTAGTCTTTTTGCCTTTTTGATTGTCATCTTTGGAGAACCTTGATTGCCTTCGGAAATTTACCAGGTTCTTCTCCGAATGTTGGATTCCGTTCTTTCTCACGTACCGGTTATACCGTTTAACGAACAGCCCCATGTCCTCATTTATGTCTTCTTCTTCGTCGTCGCTTGAAGAATAATCACTTTGCTCTTTTGCTTTAGACTTCGAGGAAGAAGCCTTAAGAGCTATGGACTTCTTTTCACTCATCTTTACTTTGTCCTTCTTTTCTTTCCTTTCATGTTGGTCAAGACTCAAGAGTACCTGTTCATGCTCTTGTAGTTTGCCAAACAATGTAGTCAGGTCTAATACCGTAAGATCATTTGCCTCTTTGATGGCGGTCACTTTCGGCTGCCATTCCCTGCTAAGACATCTCAAAACTTTATTAGTAGCAAGATCATTGGAAATAGGTCTTCCTAGTGAATGTAATCTGTTTATGAGATGAGTAAATCTCTTTTGCATGTCAGCAATGGTTTCCCCTTGCTCCATGAAAAAAAGATCAAACTCTTGTATAAGAGTGTTGATTCGAGCCAACTTAACATCGTTTGTCCCCTCATGGGCAATTTGTAGTGCATCCCACATAGTCTTAGCCGTAGGGCAATGGGATACACGGTAGTATTCATCTACACCTAATGAGGAGATTAGAATGTTCTTAGCTTTCCAATCGTAATTATACTTTCGCTCATCGTCGTCGGTCCATTGTGCTTCGGGCTTTGGCACAACTTCGTTATTCTCATTTGTCATGGTTATTTCAATCGGACCATTGAGAATAACGTTCCATATCTTTCTATCTATGGAATTAATGTGCACCCGCATACAGTCTTTCCAATAGCTATAATTTTCACCGTTAAAAACGGGAGCTCTATTGTACGCCCCTTTTGGTTCGTTAGCCATTATTCTATCAATGTTGTATTTGAAGCACCGGAGAACCGGAGCTCGTGATACCACTTGTTAGACTAAGGCACGGATCTAGAAGGGGGGGTTGAATAGATCCCTTTTAAAAATTTGAGTGGCGCTACCAATAAAATTGGTTTTCAAAATTGTTTTCAAATGCGGAAGCGGCCTTGGAAAATATAGTCTAAAACGAACAACTATTGGAGAGCCGGATATGCGTCAAGCAGATGAATTTAAGACGATAACGGATAGTAAATCACTACACACTTTTATGCAAAACTCAGATGTGATTCACTCGTACTATTTCCTTATTCCAATGATCAAAAATTACACCAAAACTAGCAGCAAAATTAAGGCAATTTTAGTTCAGCACTTTTGTCGAACAGTTGGTGTGCACAAAAATTACACCAAAACTAGCAGCAAAATTAAGGCAATTTTAGTTCAGCACTTTTGTCGAACAGTTGGTGTGCACAAATACCTTAAATGATATTTGTGTTGAATGAGTGATTGAAAAAGCCTTAGTACAGTATTTCTATTGTACTTAGTAGTTAAAAAACAGTGTTTCACCAACTCACTCAATCAATACTACAATTTGACAAAATCACTTATTCTAGAATCACTTAATTTTTAAGCTGTAATTGAAAATGCAGAAAATAAAGGAACACAAGATTTGATGAGGCAGTTCCCCCAGTCGTCCTCGCGTTGGGGTACGTCTGCCCTCAATTCTACAATGAGAATTGAGATATGTATTGAATAGATATCACCTGTTTGGTAGAACAGTTATACACAAGAATCGATAGACAATTGATACAAACAATCTTAATGTTGCTGATAATTTCTACCACTTCTTGCCCCTTGATTCAAGATGAATCAAGTCCTCCAATTTGATGTGAATGACCTCCGATTGCAGCCACCTTATTGACAACTCTTCCGTTGATCAAACCTTCGGCACGGCTGATCTTAGACACACCCAAATTGAACCCGGAACGTCTTCAACCTTTCAACGCCCTAGCTACTAGATTGATCAACCTTCCGCTAATCAATCACCTTCGCACTCGCTTGATTGTTGAACCGACGATTCCGTAACAAAAGCCTTCAAAACCTGTAGTCTTGATAGGTAAAACCTCAAGGTTTTCTCCCAAGAAACACCTGCACCAGCTTCCACTCGAACCGGATCTTCAATCACGCGTTCGAACCTTATCACCGTCGAGCAAACCACAAACCGCAGCAAAAAATTGATTATCTGTAATTTGAGGATTTGTGAGTTGATTGAACGATGAAGATGAAGAACACTGATGCACCTCTTTCACGTTTCTTGACCTGAACACTTTCTCACAATGCTTTCAAAAATATGTTCTTTTAAAAAATGTTAGTAGTTAAAATTGAAAAGACAGCTATTTATAGTAATATACAAAACAGACAGTTGACAGATCAATGAAACATAGCAGAATTTCTGTTTCTGCGCGCGAACGGTCGACCATAGGGTCGGCGTGCGCTGAGCCGTGTGATTCTTAAACCTGCATGCGCCAAGTTAACGGTCGACGCATGACCTTCATGCGCTGAGCCGTGTGATTCTTAAACCTGCATGCGCCAAGTCAGCGGTCGACGCATGGTTCCATGCGCTGACCCGTGTGAACTGAATGAAACTGTGTGCTGACGGTATGGTCGGCTCATGGTTCAAAAATCTGCAAAAACATAAATTTCTACAGCTTTTTGTGCATTACGTCATTGTAAAAATTGAATCATAAGTAGCGTGAATGATTTAAACGAAAGAAGGATATCTCTTAGCAAGTTGTCATCATCAAAAACCAGAGGCACGCTTGTGTTGGTAGATACTTTGCCTTCACAATAATAATATTAATAATACTAATAAATATAATAATATATAATAATAATACCCCCACCAATATTACTATTATTCATTATATTATCATATTCACACCAAAAATCATAATAATATAATAACTATATTAATAATAATATTATATTCTCCATATTAATAATATTACTACAAATATTAATAATAATCATAAATATAATAATAATAATAATAATATTAATACCACCACCAATATTACTATTATTTCTTATATTATTATAAACTCACCAAATTACCACCAATGATCTCCCATCTCAGGGACACCCACCAAACATCATCAAATACACCCTACCAAAGGGCACATCAACATATAATATTTAAAATAATAATAAAATGACTAAATAATTAAAATGGGTGTTACACTGGCCCTCATTAGAAAGATCACTAAAATGACATATTTTCCATGAAGGATATGGAGGGTGGTCTCACATCTGAAGCCGATAAGAAATTTAAGATTATTAAGGAAAGAATGCAGGCTTATAAGAACCAGAATAATTTTGGTCTCGACATGACTGATCTTGGTTTGGTCCTAGGCATGAGGATCCCGCCCAAATTCAAAGTCCCAGACTTTGACAAATATAGGGGAACAACTTGTCCCAAGATTCACATCCGAGCCTATTATTAGAAGATGTCTTCCTACTCCGAGGATGAGAAGCTACTCATACACTACTTCCAAGATAGCCTGGTTGGGGCGTCTTTGGAATGGTATATGGGGTTAGGGAGAACCTACATCAAAACTTGGAAAGATATTGCTGAAGCTTTTTGTCAAGCATTATCAGTATAATAGTGACTTGGCGCCCAACAGAATGCAGTTACAGAATATGGTTCAGAAGGGGAACGAGAGTTTCAAGGAATATGCCTAGAGATGGCGTGAGTTAGCGGCCAAAGTTCAACCTTCGATGATGGAGAGAGAGCTCGTCGATATTCTCTTGGATACACTTCAAGGGCCTTATTTCGAAAAATTGGTTGGGTGTGCAACAACGGGGTTTTTAGATCTTGTGATGGTGGAAGAAAGAGTCAAAAGCGGTATCAAAATGGGAAAGATTCACGTTGCTCCTGATTCTTCTGAAGATGCAAAGAAGCCTTATGTTGGGTTCCCCGCGAGGAAAGAAGAAGAAACTAATATTGTATCTATTCCAACCGCTGCTCAACATCCGGTTCGATACCAGCAACCTTATGTTCCTCAGCAACAAAACTATCAGTGCCAAAATCAGAATAGGCCTCGCAACAATTTGGAAAGAAGGAATGCTCCTCTTCATCCGGTTCCTATGTCGTACAGCCAGCTTCTGCCACATCTGATTCAAAACTCATTGGTGGAGCCCAAGACTCTCAATTTGTTGCCAGAGCCATACCCTCCTAGGTATGATCCCACTGTGCAATATGGATATCAGGGAGGATCCATGGGGCACTCAACTGAAGATTGCAAAGCCTTTCAATCCAAAGTGCAACAGTTGATTAACAAAGGGTACATATCCTTTCCAGAAGAAAATTTGGTTGTGTATGTCAACCACTCATCTGTTTGAGTTCGAAGACTTCCAGGGTCACCTCCTCCAGTCAGTAGTTCAAATAGGAAGACATCCTCCGAGCTGGCAATCTTGGGATCAATTTTATCACGTCATTTCTTTGCATTTGTAGTTTCTTTTCTGTTAAAGTGCGAACTCATTTGTAAAACTTGTTTGTTTCAATTGATAATGATAATGAAATGAATATGCATGTTTTGATTAAATCCATTTGTGTTCACTCACTATTTTTTATTGATGGCAAACGCTTGTTTAAGAAAAATTCGGGGAGGATGACGAAATTGAAAGACGCAAAAATTTTGATTGTATGCTTTTGAAATCAAACCTTGTTGATGATGTACAGGCATTGTTTCAAATCCCCAAACACCAGAAATATAAGGAAGATAATCCCTTGTCAACTCCTATGAGCCTAGAAGTAGGAGTTTCTTTCTGAAAACAAAAAACCCTCAATCTTAACCTGGGGTAGGGTAGGTGTTAGTTAATTTGACCAAGCGTTTAAATTTCAAAAAGAAAAAGGAGTATCTCATTCAAGGATCAATCACCTTTGCATCCCTCACATGAAAGGAGGACAATAGAGCGTGAAAACATAATGGTTATCCCTCATTACAAGGAATGAGGCAGTCACAAACCCTTTCGGAGAAATCAAGACAAGCCAATGTCACACGATTTGTAAAAAAAAAAGAGAAAAAGTCTGCTATGTTGAAAACTCGAAAACGAGTGACTTACGCAAAAAGTTAGGGCATCCTGTTGGACTTCAAAATCAAAAAAGGATCGGTTCAGGCTAAAATTAGGGGAAAATAAATAAAAGAATGAAATAAAAGCAAAAAGGATTACAAAAGAAAAATCCTCGAATAAGAACAAGTGGTGTGATTACAGACGCCAAAGACAAAAGGGGTGACTGTCACTCCGGAAACCTTGTGGGTTCCATAACCATCACTCCTTCCATTCAATAATCTTTGAAAGGTGAGCTCTTGTTTCGAATTAGCTGAACATAGGACTGGAGAACATTAAGGAGAATGGGTGGGTTAAAACAAAAGTTTGAGTCTTATATCCTTTCTTTCTCAAATCGTGAACTCGACCACGTTACAACCCTCAAAAGTCCTAATTGAAGCAGGGTTGTTTCAAAAGTATACTTCGGTAAAAATTGCGTCAAAACTGACTCCTAAAAGGATTTTCTTACCATTCATGTTGATATTGATGTGACATGCTAATCAGTGATTTATTCACTATATGTCACAACTTTTTTTCCAGTGAACAGACTTGGATTTCAAAACTGTCATATGCATTGCATTAAAGTTATCATTTTTAAAACGATTTGTTTTACCTGCGGATAAGCACTTGACATCAGGAGAGTTTCTGTAATGGAAGGATTGATCAAGATAAGATGTAAAATGCCTGAGTACTCCGTTGAGCACGGGTAAGTCATGTCAAAAAATCACACCATGAGGGGTCAACCATTCCAAGATTCAATTAATCTAGAGAAATCAAGTCGAGATTCGATAAATCTCTCGAAGGTCAGTTAGTCAGAGGCATTTCTTCACAGATCAGCCAATCAGAAGCAAAATCACTTCAAGGCTGGGGCAGGCCACACCAAGAGCAAGAAGTTATCCTTTCCAGAAAAAGGTTAACCTGAAATACCTTTCCGAGGTTTAGAAGGCTTGGATCAGTTCATCTTAAACCATCAGGGTATAGAGATTCCAGGTCTCTTTTCGAGGTAAATGTTTACGGAGATCCCACAGGATGGGGCAAGAGTGGAGACAAAGGAACATTTCCTCTCCATATTTTCAGAGCTATTCAAGAAAGTTCTGTCAATGTTGAGTTTAAGATGAGTGTTAGGGATTCGTGGTATTACCCTATCAAGTACCCTTTTACCTTCGAACGAGAAGCCTTGCCAGAGACCCGCCTTCCGTTCTTGGTACCTGCATAATCATTGTATAAATCATCCTCAAGCATAAAGCATCGCATTATATCTTGAGGCTTCACCCCACAACTTAGATATGACATCAGAGGATCTTGTAACCCAACATCACTCAGTCGTTCAAAGTTCAGTTCCCGTCTGGAAAACTATTTCAAAGTCCAGTTCCCGTCTGGAAAACCATTTCAGAGTCCAGTTCTTGTCTGGCCAACCATTCACCCAAAACTCAGACCCCGTATGACAAACCTTCATGAAATACCAGTTCTCGTCTGGTAGACGGCTTTCAGGTCCAGTTCTCGCCTAGTAAACGTCAACTTTCAAAACCATTACCCGTTCGGTCAGCTTTTCTTTAGCCTACAGTTTAAACTCCATTTCTCGTCTGGTGATTGGTTTTCTTTTCACAACCAGTTCCCATCTGGAAAATCATATTAAGATACCAGCTCTCATCTGGTAGGAAGTTTTTACACCAATTCCCTCTTGGCCACCCTTTCTTTCAAAGTCAGTACTCGTCTGACAAACCAAGAAAGAGGTCAATTCTCGTATGACAATTTAATCTTCGTCCGGTAGTTTACCTTTAAATACCAGTTCCCGGCTGGCAAATCGCTTTTAAACCAGTTCTCATTTGGTCACCATATCTTTGGCATGTCTTTAACACCGGTTCCTGCCTCGTAAAACCCGTTTCAAAGTCTAGTTCTCGTCTGAAAAACCACAAAATTAGTTCATGTTCGACACAAAAATAAGAAGTCATTTCTCGGCTGACAACTTAACCTTTTGCCACCAGTTCTCGCCTGGTAATATACCATTTTCAACTGGTTCTCGCCTGGTCATTTACATCTAAATCCCAACCGTTTTAGTACAATTGTAATTCTTGGATCGTGTATCCTCATATCCCCAACGGAGTTATCCTATCTTTAGGGTCGTAGGTCCATGGATTCTACTTCTGGTCGACCTTTCCCGAATCGCAATCGTCTATTGTACGCCCTCCTTTGATCTGCGCTCTTTATAACATATGGTTCCCGACCAACCACTTTTTGGTCCCTGACCAACCATTTGGTAAGCCCAGTTCTCGTCTTGTAGTCAGTTCCCGTCTGACCCGTTTTTTTAGAACCCAGTTCTCGTCTTGTAGTCAGATCCCGTCTGACCCATTTTTGTAGAACCCAGTTCTCGTCTGGTAGTTAGTTTTCGTCTGACTTGTTTCTTCAGAATCCAGTTCTCGTCTGGAAGATTCTTTTTCAGAACCCATTTCTTGTTTAGTTGTCAGTTCCCGTCTGACCTGTCTAATTCAAATCCAGTCCTCGTGTGACTCATCTTTGCAAAGTCCAGTTCTCGTTTGGCAAACCTTTTCTTCAAAAAATCAGCTCTCAACTGGTAGTCAGTCTTTGCCTGACCTGTTTTTATAAAGTCCATTTTTGAACTGATGTCCAATTGGCTTTTTTTTCTTTCCCCGCAGGTTGCAAATTTTCAGGTTCTTTTAGTATTCAATCTCCTTCCACCTTGAATGTCTAAAAGATGATGCTTTTCATCCCTTCAAGTCCAAGTTGTTTGAATAGGGATAGCTGTAGCACCCCAAAATTTGTCTCATCATTTTTTGGTTTACTGGCTTTTGTTTCTCTGCATTTTGCATTTCTGCATATCATAGCATTGGTTCTTGAGGCATGGGATCATGGTGTTTTTGTGGCTCAGGGTTCCCTTTCATTGCAAGAGTTCAAACAACGAGTATTAGAGGCTCTGCCATTTATTTTGTCCAGTGATCGAGCGACCAATTTTATTTTATTCAGCAGGTGTACAAGCTATCTCAAGAATTCTCACTGTTATAATATCCAAGGGCAAGTTTCAGAGGCTTAACAGAGCTTAGAACAGGTGGTAACGGGTAATTATGCAGGACTCCCTCCATTTGGCGCCAAATTGGACTTTTCATTTTTGAATGTGGTAATCGATTACCACATATGGGCAACGGATTATTTCAAGCGCATTTTGCCAAATAATTCAAATTTTCAGCATTGCAATTTTCTAATCATTTTCAACCATTGATTTCACATGATCATCATTGGAAGGATCTAGAATTGATTCAATTTTCACCATTTCCCTCCAAATTTCAAACACTCCGTTCATAATTCCACTCCTAATTTCCATTTCAAACACTAACCTACATTCCAAACCATATTTTGATTCCAAACCTAGAGCTTATTTAAGTGAATTTGCTCCAAACCTCACAAATAACCTTCATTTTCAGATTTCACACTCATTCTTAAAAATTTGCTCTAAACGTTTTCACTCCCAAAACCTCCATTAAAGCTCTTTTACTTGAGTTCATTGATTCTTCATGGGAATCCTTGATTTCTAGAGATAAACCTCCATCATTCATCTCTAGTATCTTCAATTCATCACTCAATTTTCGTTTGAATTGCGATCTGATTTTGGAAGCTATATTGGAAGTGCTTTTTTGAGTCAATTTTATTTAATCTTGCTTGTTCTTCATTTCTACCATAAGGAAGCTCTTAGATCTTGAAGATTCTCTGGGTTTCTAGCTTGGATTTGTTAATTTCAAGTGAATCAACACTTACCAAAGCAATACTCAGCTTGGAAGGTTGGTAATTCTAGATCTAATTCAGTCTCGAGCTCATTTTATTAATCACAATGTAGATCCATGGCTTTTGTTGCTTTTTAATCCATTTTGATGATTTGGATCTTGGTGATTTGTGATTTCATTGTTTGATTGTGTTTACATGATGTTTGATTACTGATTCTTGGTGTTAAATTTGTGTTTAATTGATAACATGTTCATATGAGTGATTGGATAAGTTGTTGGATGCTGAAAACTAATTTTAACAGCTAATTTTCTGTTTTTGGTTCAGTAGTAACTGATTACAACATATTAGGTAACCAGTTACCTTTCACAAATTTCATGTTCCAGGCTTTTTTTACAACAGGTAACCGGTTACCTAATATTGAGTAACCGGTTACCACTGAACAAAATGCCTTGTTTTTGCATTTTTCTTGCTTGTTTGGGCTCCTTTTCACATCTAAACTTCATGGATTGATATGATGCACTTATGTGGATTGTTTTTTAACTTATGTCATCATTCTTGAATGTTTGATCTCGATTCTTTGACGCATAACTTTTGGTTTCCATTTGAATGCATAACATGTTAATGTTGCTTGATTGATGAATGATCACATGCTTTGATTGCTTATATCATGTTATGTTTGCTTTGCTGGATATTGTGATGCATGTTTACATTTGCTTCTGATGCCGCTTGTTGCACGTTCATTTGATCGGTCAACTGTCCAATTTAATTTGAAAAAACATGTTGATCTTGATGATTCTTGTCGATGCGTTGTTGTTGATCGATTATGTTTTATTGTTGAAGCACGTCCATTGTTGCATGACATATATTCATGATTGGTGTTTGTTCATGATTAATTGCATTCTTACATGCTTGCTGCCCTACTTTCCACAGCTGTGATTATTCTGAACTTTACATGTTATCTTTGCCTTACTTGCGTGTTGTCTGCCTTTTACACCGGCTTTTATGCTGAAACATGTGCTGATATAGGCTGTCTTGCTTGTGTGCTGGATTTTATTGTTGTTTTGTGTAGGAGGCGATGTTGTAGCTGCGGTTTTTACCTTGTTTCTTTGCTTTTTGCTTTGCCTTTGCATGCTCCCTTAGGGTTCTTATTCAAATTTAATTTTCGATTAAATTTGAAGTAAGATAGACATTAGGAGTTTAATCCATGCATGATAACAAGTCGGTTAGTCCCTTTTAACCTCAACCTTAGGTCCATCTTTTGCATGTTAACATTAGGATAGAATCTCCTTTCGCATCCCGACTTTAGGACCACTTTGCATGACAACGTTAGGGCTGAGTTTCCCTTAGACCTTTCGTGCGTCTCTCTTCTCATTTCAAAACACATTTTGACTCGTCTAATAAATACGATGAACATTGTGCGCCACAAGCCTTAAGCACATGGGAAATGATGAGTGAGGGGTTTCTCCTCACTTGTCTAGAGTGTTTAGCGTATGCCCTTTGGGCGATATGCGACGCATTCGCTCATATGTCATAGTCTTTAGTGCAACGTGAATCACAAAGCAAACTAATTCACTTCACTAAAACTCACAAACAAAATTCAAACCTTTTATCCTTCGAGATTGTTCTTCAAGATCATTTTTAGAAAAGAGTACATTACTTTTTCGTTCTACCACAAACAGGCATCGTCCCTAACTGTTGGAATAGGAGTTTAACGTCACTCATAAAAAATGCGTAACAAACTTGTGGTTTCGTTACAAGAACTACGTTTGCTCTGATTTCTCATACCAGATGAGGATGCGTAGGCACAAGACGACGATGTCTTTGGCAAGCAACCTTCCCCCCATCACCCGTAGTTTTCCGAACTACGTTTATTCTGACTTTTCCATTGCACGAGGGAATACATAGGTATAGGGCGGCGATGTCCTATCGAGTCTTTTTCTTTTTTTTTCTTTTGTTCTCGTTTCCGTTTAACAGTAGCTTATAGATAAACACATCCTTTGATTAGACAACAAGCGTGGATCATGTTGAGTACAACAGACGTGAGGGGTGCTAATACCTTCCTCTTGCGTAACCGACTCCCAAACCCAAGATTTGGTTGCGATGACCTTGTCTTTTCCCGTTCTTCAGGTTTTCTTCGATCTTTTCCTTTCCCTCTCTTTAGGATAAATAACGTTCGGTGGCGACTCTTCTGTTTTTCCGCCGGGTGTTTTTGCAGTTGCGACAAAGAGCATTAGAGGTTTGATGATGCATTAAAGAAGATATGCAGGCAAAATACTCAAGAGATTTGAGATGCAAGACTGCAACCCAACTTCAACTCCAGCTGAGCCAAGATTGCAATTGTCAAAAGATTTAGATGAAGATGATGTCGACCCAACCCAATATAGAAGACTTATTAGGTCACTAAGATGCCTTTATCACACAAGGCCTGACTTAGCATACGATTTAGAATGGTAAGTAGATTCATGTAAAAGCCAAAGGTATCACACCTAGCAGCGACGAAGAGGATACTTAGGTATCTGAAAGAAGCTCTCGACTATGACATTTTATTTTCTGCAGATGATGAAGGAAAAGAATGCAAGTTAGTGGGATACACCGACTCAAGGTGGTGTAGTGATCCTGAGGATAGAAAATCCACAGCTGGCTATGTGTTTATGCTAGGTGGTGCACCAGTTACTTAGAGTTCGAGAAAGTAGCCAGTAGTGGCATTGTCGTCGTGCGAAGCAGAATACATAACTACTTCTCTTTGTGCGTGTCAAGAAAGTGGATGGTGAACCTGGTCGAAGAGATTATAGCGCAGAGTTATGAAGTAATTACCATGAAGATTGACAACATGTCAACTATCAATCTGGAGAAAAATCTGATAGCACATGAAAGAAGCAAGCACATCGAAATGAGGTTTCATTATATTCGAGAGCATGTAGCAGAAGGGAATATGAACTTGGAACACTGCAGAATTGAGAATCATATTGCAGATATCATGACGAAAGGAGAGCAAGTCGAAGTGTTCAAGAAGCTAAGGTCTATGATGAATATAGACAGCTTAGACACAATGAATTAGGTGGTGTGTTGAGTTTGTAATTCCTTGTGTCGAAGTAGGTGTAACTCAACAAAAACAAGGATGTGTCGAAATTAGTCTAATGTGTGTATCGAGTTGTATTACATGTCGAAGTGTCAAAGCAAGTTGCTTGACACAGGATTTCGACTTAGACAAAAATAAAAATTTTGGGTTTTACCTTAGGGATCAAGGTTACTCAATTAGAAATAGAGGGAGTAACCCGTATTTTGAGTAAGAATAATAGAGAATAATATTGTAACACATAACAGAAAGTGAAATTGCACAGTTAAATGATATTTTCTTAATTTGAGAGTAGAGATTTACTCTGCAGAAATCATCATCTTCTTCCTCAATTTTAGTTAAACCCTAATCTTCTTTTATTATTCAATTTTCTTTCTTTTTTATTTCATTGACAATTGTTGCACAAAATCATTCTTGCAATTAAGGTGTGATTGTTTCACTTGAGTGAAAAGTTAATAAAAAGGGATTTTGATTGGTCGATTGAATCTTGTTCATCAAGATTGATTCCGAATTACTCAAAGTTTTGAGTTAAGTCCAACTTATTTCACATTTATGTATCTGTTTAGTTACAAGTAATCAATCTTATATCAACTTATGCAGAAGCATTCTTGTTAGCTTAATTTCTATGTTGACCGAAAAAAAACTTTCAATGGTGTTAATGAGAAGCAAGACTAATTATTAACAAGAAAATAGCTCATCTAAAAGAAAGCTAATCTATGAAGTGAGCGAGTGTCCAACATTCAATGATTTAGGTTCGCATAACTGTGTGGTTTAGATAAAATACACCCTTAATTGCTCATTTTAAAAATAAGCTCACTCTAGAAAATAACTTTTAACTAATTATGCATGATTCAGATATATGTATATCATCAAGCTTACACAATATCTCCTTTTATGAACATTTCAGGCCTCTCCTTAACCAAGTTGGTTTGCACCCAAGAAAGCAATTATCTCATGGTTAACTAAAAGTATGAAGAGAATAATATAAGAATATCAAGCATAGAAGTGTTATGAAAAAAAAACCAATAATTTTAAAGTCATATACTACCTTGTTTTCTCCATTTTTTTGGTTCAAATTCAACGTTGACATGGTAAGTCTTCTCGGAGTCATAGAGAAGCTCCAAAACCCCTCTGTATGTTTCAATTATTTTAACAAATTAGATAAAAGTTAAATTTGTGATTTAGATATAGATAACTACACAAAAAGCAAATGGTTATTTCAAGGTAAAGTACAAACACATTAAATGAACATCAGTTTAGACTTTAGTGATCACCCACCTAAGCAAACAAATAAGATAAAGTGGTAGGCTCTATAATTCTATATCTAAAATAACTGGGTAATTTAAGCATAGTAGTAATATCAACAATATTGGATTGAGATATCAGTATGCCTTTCTAGTATAGACTCACATAATCTGTAAAAACTACGACAACAACCTTTAACAGACATTTCTAGTATTTTTTAACTTCAAATCTCATACATACTTGCTTTAAAATAAGAGCAAAAATTTAGATTGACATTATCAAACTATAGATCTAACTTCTTAGATAATCAAAAATCAGAAAACACAAACAAAAAAAATCCAAAACGATGTCGTTACGATATAACTAAACATGTAGCTTATCAACAACTCGTTGATGAAACAATTTAGATCAACTAGATCTAATTTATCGAAACTTGCAACAATAACAAAAATAGAATCCAAATTTTCTACACATCTTCAACTTTTTACAATTTACCAGAATAAATAGAATCCACTTAAAGTCTTTAGTCACCAGAGTAACTTATCTTTTTCAAATGTGAAGCTATTTTGAGTAGCTTATCTTAGGATGTAGATATCTTAAACTAAAACGATGTTTAGATTAAAAGTGTATGAAAATAAAAATAAAAATGAGATAAGAAACTAAAATGTGATTGACAAAGAGTCCAAAATGACTTCAAATGTAAGAACTGAAAAAAATAAATGACGTCAAAAGAAAAGTGAACAATAAAGTTATTGAAAAAGTAACACTTTAAAAGATTAATTTTATTTAAAATACAAAATATTTTAATTGAAATTTCGATAAATGTATATAATGTCTTAAAAAATTTGAGTCCATTTATAGTTATAGATAGCATTTGTTCTATGCGAAAAATCTTATTATAAAGAAATAACACTAAGTACTCCCTTCGTCCTACAATGAGTGACCCATTTGAAATAAAAGAGTATTTTAAAATAAATGATTTATTTCAATTTTCAATGCACATTTTTCAATTTTATCCTCTAATTAATATTAATTTCACCATTTATAATACATGATAAGAGCACTTTAGTAAAAATATCATTCTTTTTTTTATTTATTTTATTTATTTATTTTTTTTAATCTGTTTAAAATGATCAACTAGGTCACTCATTATAGGACGGAGCGACTAACTATTATTTCAGTGATAGATCACATTCAAGAAAATTATGTCATTGATCTATTGTCGGTTGTTATTCTGTATAATTGATATTATGTAGAATTTGGGTTTTGGTATAACATCTATTGGAAATAGCCATTATCAATAGGAAGTGTGACGAGGCTTGTTGTATTACAATAGAGTCTTACAGGTTATTTATTCTATCATTTTTATCACTATCATTGAATCCTTATATATTTTCTTCAAAATATATTAGCTTTATGTTGACACATGGCCCTCTTTAACAAGACTAAAATTTCTTTAGTAATAGATGCCCTCAAGTTTTGGTTGTTTATAAACAATCAAAAGTTGTGTTTGTCTAACAAAATTCAATTTAATTTTTCATTTATGATTAGCTCCTTATTTATAGGTAAAGGGTAGTTTACAATAATGACCCAAGAAATTCTACAATTTCAGCCCATTTTTCTATTAATAATGCATTGAGAATGAGAGGTCACACACTTACTTAAAGGTAGTAGAGAAAATGAATATTCATTGTCTTTCCTTCATCTTCTCATTCTTATTGGTGAAGATTTTTGAGCCATAAAGAAGCATGATTTCTTCTTGACCCCAATAGATGAGTTGTAGATTATTTTTTAAACTTTCCAACGTATTAAATATCATGTCAATCCGACACATAGAACTTTAGATATTGCCAAAACAACACAAGTGGACCAACAAATACAAAAATGTTTAGTTATTATAAAATAAAACCATAAATAAATTAAAATATGCATTTTATTTGGAGCATTTTTCAGTAGGGATGATAGAATGGATATCTCGAGCATCTAAAGTACAATTCTCATCAGGTGACACATAGGCAGTGACGAATGGGGAAGTTTTTCAAGAATGTGACATCATAGGAAACAATGTATTATTAAAGTTGGTAGCAAAAACAATGATATCCTTATTTTATATGTGAGTAGCCTAGAAAAAAAATATATTAAAGGGATTTGACACAAATTTTGTCTTTACCTGAACTGAGGTCATGAACAAAGCATATGCAACCAAAGACGCGGAGAGAAGGGGGTAGAGATCTTATTGCAGGCTCATGATAGAGTATGGAATATGATCTTGAATGACCGATGAAGGCACTCAGTTGATAAGGTGAAAGGTTGTAAGAAGAGCATCATCCTAAAAATGAGAAAGGACAATGTGGTAAAGTAAAAGAGTTAGTGCAATTTCAACTAAATGACAATTCCTTCGTTCATTAAAATTATTTTCTTGTGGTGTGTAAGCACATGAAGATTGATAAATAATCCCTTATGATGTTAAAAAATATTGAAACGAGGATGACATATATTCACGAGCATTTTTAGTGGGTAAAATTTTAATGGAAGTGTCAAACTTGTTTTTAATTTTGGCATAAAATTCTTGGAATATATGAAAAACAGCTGAACAAATTTTCATTAAAATAACCAAGTACATCGTGAAAAATCATCAATGAAAGTTACAAATTAGTAATATCCTAAAGTTGAGTTGACACGACTAGGACTCCAAAATATCATAATAAACTAAAGTAAAAGGTGATGCAGTACTTTAATTTACTCGTTAACAATAGGTGTGACAAGTATGTTTGCCTAATTGACACGACTGACACTCAAATGACAAAATCTTAGAAAAACTCGGAATTAAAAGACACATTTTATTAAGGTTAGGGAGACCTAAACTTTGATGTGTAAGGCTTTGAGAAGCAATAGAAGCATATGCCACTGGTGGAGATAGATGATATAATCCTCCAGATTTATTCCCTTCTACAATCATCCATCTTATACGTCGATCATGGACATAAACAAAACTATCATTAAAAAGGACTGAACAATCAAGAGTACGAGTGAGCTTGTTAACATATATTAGATTAAAAGGACAATCAGGAAAATAAATGTATGAATTTAAAGGCAAGTTTGGAAGTGGATGTGTCTGACCAAGACCTTAAACTTTGATTTTAGAGCTATCCGCCACAGTGACAGAAGGCAAGGAATCATAATAAGATAAGTGAAATAAAATATATTTATTATCAGTCATGTGATCAAAGACACCAGAGTCAACGACCCAAAGAACAGGAGAGAATATAGAGATAAATGCTACATGATTAACAGACTGAGCAACAACGACAAAAGATGATGGTTGATGGGATGATTTGAACTGAAGCAACACATTGTAATAAATGATTGGAATAGTAACATCTTTGGTGTTAGTCGGTTGAGCAACAATAACAACCGTAGATTGTCATTGTTGTTCTCATGGCTTTGTACGACATTCAGCATCAGTATGGCAATAATGATTACAATAGTTACAACCAATACAATGGTGTTAGTGTTAGCTCACAAATTCGATGCCTCATATATATATGTATGTATGTATGTGTATATATATATATATATATATATATATATATATATATATATATATATATATATATATATATATATATATATATATATATATATATATATATATATATATATATATATATATATATATATATATATATATATATATATATATATATATATATATATATATATATATATATATATATATATATATATATATATATATATATATATATATATATATATATATATATATATATATATATATATATATATATATATATATATATATATATATATATATATATATATATATATATATATATATATATATATATATATATATATATATATATATATATATATATATATATATATATATATATATATATATATATATATATATATATATATATATATATATATATATATATATATATATATATATATATATATATATATATATATATATATATATATATATATATATATATATATATATATATATATATATATATATATATATATATATATATATATATATATATATATATATATATATATATATATATATATATATATATATATATATATATATATATATATATATATATATATATATATATATATATATATATATATATATATATATATATATATATATATTAAAGTCTTTTGAGAGGTAAAGAGGTTTCGAGGCATGAGACCTTCGAGCGGGAAGTCAAAAGTTGTGGGACTTAGAGAGAATTCTGACCCTTAAAGAAAGTAGCCTTCGACCGAGATGTTGGCTGGAGATTAGTGAAGTTTTTTATATTCAAATAATGGAGGGAGTAGTTATACTTTCCTATGACTAAGAGGAACAAGTGGCGTTCGTTTGACAAAGGACTACATGCATTATGACACTTATCGGAAGTTGATGGCTTTAGGAGGTTATTGGTAGTTATTTCTACTATTATAAATAGGAGTTTTAGACATAGAATTCAGTGTGTTGTAATTTACTATTTGTACAAGTCACTCCCAAAATTACACAGAGTATCCGAGTGTAAAGAAACGAGTTCAAGGAGAATGTACGTTATGTAAACACACCATCTTTACTTTCAATGAAGTTTAATTTATGTGCTTAACTTTACAAATTTTTCTTTTACTTTTTCTATAATCTACCCCCTTCTATGCACTTTACTTTACCTTCTTTCTAAACTCTTGTCTAAGATATCTACTTCTTTTCCCTCTAATCTTTATCTCTTTTTTCGCCTCAGTCGAATAAACACTTTTATGATTAAAGTCTTTTACTAAAACATTATCGAAGTGTGTAACTTAGATAGATTTCAAAACATAACCTTTAGCACATGTCCTAGGATCAATATGATCGATCCTGTGGATCACCAAAGTTAGATTTGGAAGATCAGCGGTTGTTTTCCATTTTTCAAGGGAAACAAAATGGCACACCCGGTGGGACAGTGCTAAAAGATTTTTTTTATAGTTTTGCAAAATTCACAAAACTGCAGTTTTATTTGTCTTTCGTAAAAGATTCGTTATATGTTACTAAGAAGTGGCAAAATCGCCGCTATAAACGAAGAAAGACCAAGAAGAGAGTATACTAGGGACATGGCGGCAGATACAAATCAACCAAACAACCCTAATCCTCGAGGAGATGGTTCTAACTCTCAGCCGAGCACCATTAGTCCTCACAAAGGATTGAGGAATGACGTGGTTCCACCCTCAATAGCTTCGACCGGAGAGCAAATAGTACCTCCTGCAAGACTGGAACCCGTACCATCAGTGTTGGGGCCTGGTTCAACAAGAATGAGGACTTACACCCAACCGGTGTTGGAATATATTAGACCTCAAGCGTCGAATCCCCAAACTCCACCAAGAGGAAATTCGACGTCTAGATAGTTTGTCCCTCTAAGGTTTTCATAACTATTACCAAGAAACCCTCCATATGGAATGCTAACAACTATGATGCATGGTCTCCAAGATGCTCCCCCAATATTCTCATACAATGCAATGGCTTCGCCATTACAAGGATCGGGGTCTGGGGTGAACATTGGTCGAAACCCTCAAAGTTTAGGCTTGGGATATTCCACACAGGGCCCTAATCTAACCACTACTTCAGTTGCGTGTTTGAGATAGAAAATGGATGAAAGTAACTTGCAAATGGTTCAAACCTTGTCTCAAACCATGGGTGAAATCTTTCAACCTTTAATCCAAAATACTACCCAAATCAACCAACAGTTAGCAGTACAAATAACACGGCTGGCTGAATTTATGGGTGTACCACCTGCTGTTAGGAACACGGCTACTGCGGAAAACATTCCACGACGGGGATTAGGAAACCTACCTGAGCCCAAGTTAGAGAATCAAGAGAGGGTCAAACTCCTCAGGCTCGAACCTCACAGAGTCGAATCACCAAGGGATCAAATACCAATCCCAGGAGTAATCATAGTAAATCGAAACCAAGATGCAGACAATGTTGTCCAACAGGTTCAACGTAATAACGTAGCTGTCGATAACAACTTAACAGCCATGGTCGAAAGGATAATGGCTCGAAATGGGGTAAACACTGGGTTCACTAGGCCAAATTACACGTCACCAATAGTGGATTACATCCTCCAAGCAGAATTACCTCCTAGGACGAAAGTGTCTAAATTCACTAAGTTCTCAGGGGATACGACGGAATCTACTGTCGAACATGTGGCTCGTTATATAATCGAAGCCGGTGAGATAACTAATGATGAGAGCCTTGGGATAAAATACTTCCCTAGTTCTCTCACTAAAAATTCTTTTACCTGGTTTACGACGCTACCCCCTAAATCGGTTTGTAATTGGACCCAGTTAGAACGTTTATTCCATGAACAGTTCTATATGGGGCAAACTAAGATTAGCCTAAAAGAACTGGCTAGTGTGAAATGTAAGTTTTCTGAGCCAATAGAAGAGTACCTGAATAGGTTCTGTCTACTCAAGGCTAGATGTTTCACTCAAGTACCTGAACATGAGTTGGTCGAAATGGTCGCAGGGGGCCTCGACTACTCCATTAGAAAGAAATTGGACACCTAGTACCTAAGGGATATGGCTCAATTAGCCGATAGGGTTCGACAGCTAGAGCGTCTTAAAGACGAAAAAGCCAAATTCAATAAAAGCAAGAAAGTAGCTTATGTCGAATATAAAGAAAACTTTGAAGGTGTACGGGAAGACCCATTATACTTCGACGAGAACGAAGTAGATGTTGCTGAGCTTAAACAGGGTCCTCCCTACACTTGTAAAGTATTGGCTCCCCCACTTGGAAAATGTTTTGTCGAATCTGAAAAGAACGACAGATTCCCAAAGAAAACATATACTTTCGACATCACGAAATGTGACGAAATTTTTGATATGTTAGTTAAGGATGGCCAAATGATAGTACCACCTGGTGCTAAAATGCCATCTTTAGAGCAAAGAAAAACGAGAGAGTTTTGTAAATACCATAATTGTTTGGATCATAGAACGTCTCAATGTTTTCTTTTCAGGGATCTGGTTCAAAATGCTATCCAAGAAGGAAGACTGAAGTTTGGGGAAAAAGCTAGCACCCAGATGAAAGTCGACGCAGACCCTCTACAGGTAGTGGACGCCTACTACATGGAGCCCACGGAGGCACGTGTGGTCGAAGCTACTGATGGCTACGATTTCTCGATTAATATGTTAGAGGTTACAGATTATTTTGTCGCTGGAGCTGTAATGGCCAAGATCACTATGGGTTTTGGACAAGAGAATTGGTTGAAGGAGGTTACTGATGGCCTCGACCAGGGTGTTGATGATCCAAGTCAAAAAGATACTGAAAATTCAAGCTTGGTAATAGTGACCATGGAAACTGCTGATAGTTTGATTAAGATGGACCATGCCACTAAAGGCCTGGAGCGGGACCTAAGTAAGCTTAATCTGAGAGAGGACGTCGACGTGAATATGGTGGAAATAACGCCATATGAGACCATGGAGGATAATGAATCGGGTTGTCAAAAAGAACACAACAAAATAGCCTATCCGGGACACGAAGAGTCCATCGTCAAATTGCTCCACCGCTACCAAAAGAAGGGATCTAGTGTCATGTTGTGTCCTAGATGTAGTGCCATCTTCAACATGAAGGTCGCCCAGAAACTCGAAGGGACACGCAAATCAAAACAAAAGAGGGAAAGACCTAGCTTCGACCCTCGAGGCAGTATCCCAAGAAAGTCTGAACCTAATAATAGGGCTCCAAGAGCCTGGCCTGCTACCTTTAAGCCACCTGCCGACATTTCTAACGGAAAATGGGTGAAGCCCAATGAGGACAGACAAAAGGGACAGCAAAAATGGAAAAAATTTGAGGTTAATCGAGGATCATCAGTCTCCTGTCGAAAGGAATTCCAATCCTCCAAAACTGCACATATCTCTAAAAATTACAAAGGAAAGAATCCAAAGTCACGATCTCAATGGAGAAGAGAGCAGCACAGGAGGAAAGCCCTTAGGGAAGGCTCATTGAAAAATCAGGCAGAATCTAGCACTAATGCCCCTACTGAAAATAAAGGGGCCAGTCAAAGAATATTGAAAAAGTTCTTGTAGGACGAAGGTTATTCCCTGCCCAGGAAGTGGAACATAAAAAGCGAGTTGAAGATGATGACGAAATGACTGACAATTTCGATTCTGACTCCGACGACTCTCTAAACCTCCTAGTCAATGTGGTGTCGGTAATGCCTAGGGATTTCGACAGAATCTCAGAGGTCGAAAATCTGGATGCCTATACTGAGGCAGAAATGGTGGCACACAAGCCTGTGTGCTACTATGTTATGAACAGTGGCTGCGTAGAGGAGCAAACTTCTTTTTTCGAGCGGCCCACAGAAGCAATGAAGAACCATTTGAAACCCCTTTATATTACAGGAAAGGTGGAAAATGTGCCAGTCGACAAGATTCTGGTAGACTGCGGGGCAACGGTGAACTTGATCCCACATTTCCTACTAAATAAAATCGGTAAACATGACACCGATACGAAGCCACACAACATGGTCTTGTCGAATTATGAAGGCAAGGTGGGTTCAACAATGGGGGTGATACAGGTGGATCTAACAGTTGGAACAATAACAAGACCTACCATTTTCATGATAGTGGAAACGAAGGCCAATTATAATCTGCTGCTAGGACAAGAGTGGATTCATGGCATTGGTAAAGTGTCATCGTCAATGCACCAGCGAATTACCATTTGGAGGCCAGACGACATTGTGGAGAACATCGAAGCTAGCCAAGGGTACTTCAGAGCGCCCATAAACCATGTCGACTGGAGGCAGTTCGACAAGCACCTGGCCAGCATAGGTCCATGTGCCCCAGCAGAATTCGAGTTTGTCCCAGACGAGGAAACGTTCTGCTCATTATATTTGCATCTCGTCGATGGTTTCCGTTGGGACAAAGAGGTTCCAGGAGAGAGACTCCCATACCTTGGCAAACCTCCAATAGACCCCACAGGTTGGGGGAGCGAATTTAGTGATGATGACTGAATTTGAAGCACTACAAAGAATTTCGGCCTATGTGGCCGAAACGAAACTGCAGGCGGCCTTGGAGGCTGCCAATAACTAGATGACTGAAAAGGCCAAGTTGGAATCTTGTCAAGAAGGTCCTGGCAAGGACTTCGACCCAGAACCACCTGACAAGATTCAACACGAAGACCAAAGGCTTGATGTTATATATGACGAAGACCAAAGGGGTGGTTAAAAGACTAACATACATCAATGCCAACCTAGACCCTCAACTTAAGGTCGAAAGCATTCAATTATTGCGAGAGTACAAAGATTGTTTCTCTTGGGATTATGATGAGATGCCTGGTTTGAAAAGGGAATTGGTCGAACACAAGCTGCCAATCAAGCCTGGGAAGAAACCAGTCAAACAAAACCTAAGACGTTTCGCTCCAGGAATTCTCTCAAAAATAAAGGAGGAAGTCGAAAGACTCCTTCGATGCAGGTTTATCCGCACTGCCAGGTATGTCGAATGGTTGGCTAATATTGTCCCAATCATTAATAAAAATGGGTCTTTAAGAGTTTGCATAGACTTTAGGGATCTAAACTCAACAACTCTTAAAGATGAGTACTCCATGCCTGTGGCAGAGATGCTAGTTTATTTCGCCGCAGGACATGAGTACCTTAGCATGCTAGATGGATACTCTGGTATAATCAGATTTTCATTGCAGAAGATGATGTTCCCAAAACAACTTTTCATTGTCCTGGGGCCTTAGGCACCTACAAATGGGTAGTGATGCCTTTTGGCCTAAAAAACGCTGGGGAAACATATCAACGGGAAATGAACTCAATTTTTCATGATTATATAGAGTCTTTCATGCAGATATATATTGATGACATTATGGTTAAGTCAGTGTCAGGAAAAGAACATGTGGACCATCTTCGACAATCCTTTATAAGGATGAGGAAATATGGTCTTAAGATGAACCCTCTGAAATGTGCATTTTGTGTGCAAGAGGGAGATTTTGTAGGTTTTGTGGTCCACACAAACGGGATTGAAATCAACCAAAACAAGACCAAAGCTATCATGGAAGCGAAAGCGCCATCGACCAAGAAGGAGCTGCAATCGCTACTAGGTAAAATAAACTTCTTGAGAAGGTTTATATCAAACTTAAGAGGAAAAACGTAGGCCTTCTCACCATTGCTTCGATTCACTAAAGAGGGGTTCGAATGGAGGAAGGATCAGCAGGAGGCTTTTGACAAAATCAAAGACTACCTGAGCCACCCTTCAGTGCTTTCGCCACCATGCAGGAGCAAGAGCATGAGGTTGTACATAGCAGCATCAGACAAGACTCTAGGGAGCATGTTAGCTCAAGAGGATGAGAATGGCATCGAAAGGGCTATTTACTACCTCAGTAGAGTTTTGAATGATGCAGAAACTAGATATAGCATGATAGAAAAGTTATGTCTATGTTTATATTTCTCTTGTACAAAACTGAAGTAATATATAAAACTAGTTGATATATATGTCTCTTCGCATTTTGATGTTATTAAACACATGTTGTCTAAACCTAAATTGCATAGTCGAATAGGGAAGTGGGCACTAGCATTAATTGAGTATTCTTTAACCTATAAACCTTTGAAAGCGGTTAAAGGACAAATAGTGACAGACTTCATTGTCGACCACTCCATAAATGAAAATATTCTAAATTATATCAAACTAGAACCCTGGAAGTTATACTTCGACGGTTCCAGCCATAAGAATGGAACAAGCATTGGTTTATTGATTATTTCTCCCGATAAAATTCCAACAAAATTTAAGTACAAAGTCGAAGGGCTCTGCATCAATAATGAGGCTGAATATGAGGCCTTGATAGTAGGACTTGAAATTTTGTTAGAATTGGGGGCAACTCGAGTCAAAATAATGGGAGACTCAGATATGGTTATAAAGCAAATAAAAAAGGAATACAAATGTGTCGCTACTGCGAAAATAAGGTGCCGGCAAAACAGAAGAGTCGCCACCTTTCGTTATTTATCCCACAGAGGGGAAAGGAAATGATCAGAACAAACATAGCGAAAAGGTATAAGACAAGGTCATCGCAACCATGTCTGGGTTCGGGAGTCGGTTACGCAAAGGGAAGGTATTAGCACCCCTCACGTCCGTTGTACTCAACGGGATCCACGCTTGTTGTGTTTATCTGATGGGTTGGTTTACTATCTACCTATCAAAGCTGGTCTGAAAAGAAAAGAAAATGACTCGGCAAAGCATCGCGCTTCGTGCCTACGTATTCTCGTCAGAGAACGAGAAATCAGAGTCAACGTAGTTCGGCTAACTACGGGTAGAGGGAAGGTTGCTCGCCAATACGTCAATATTGTGCCTACGTACTCTCAACAGATATGAGAGATCAGAGCGTACGTAGTTCGGGATAAAACGGCTTTAGATTCATCTGTTTTTCCGAGTAGGGTTAACAAACAGTTCTAGCAGTTTGGTGTATGCAGCTTGCTCGTCAGAGACTCGTGCATTACCGTTTGCGGTAGAACTGAGAGTTAACGACACTCTTTTTTTGAAAATGTTTCCTCGAGTTAAGGGTCCACGGGGCAAAGAGAGGTTTGATGTTTTTTTTCTGTCTTTTACGAAAAGAAGTGTTTTTTATGGATGTTTGTAGTTCGTACAGTTCTAGAGACTATGACTTGGGAACGAATGCGTCGCATATCGTCCAAAGGACGTATACTAAACACTCTAGACGATTGAGAGGAGATCGCTCAATTATCATTTCCCAAGTGGCTTAAGGCTCGTAACGCGCTGTACTAACTTGCCTTTATTACATTTTTTACTGTTGTTTTGGAGATAACAAGAGAACAAACTCTACAGGGAAACTATCAAGCCCTAATGTTGTCATGCCAAGGATTCATCCTATGGTTGAGTTTGAAACAGGGAACTCCTAGATGTTATCATGCAAAGGTTTCAACCTAAAGATCCATCATCACTTCCTTATCAAAGGAAGTGAGACTCCTAGGGGATCATGTCAATGGGAAACAGGAAATAACTGCAAAAATCATTAAGCAGATAAAACAGAAGAGAAAACAGTAAAGATGCAAATGCAATGCAGAAATACAAGCAGAGGGAGAGACTCAACCTCTAAGCAATCAAGCAAAGAAAACAATCAAAATAGACAAGTAAAGGGATGGTCATCTCAACCTTTCAATGCAAACACATCAGCTAGAAAAGGGAAAAACAACACACAAGCAAGGGGGATCACCTCAACCCTTAATGCAAGCAAGCAGAGGGAGACGCACTCAACCTCTTAATGCAGTCATGCTCCTAGCCTACAATACTCTAAGCATGAGACTATCCTAGTGCATCAAACAATGTCAAACAAGGAAGAGAAATGAAACCAAAATGAGAAACAAGGAATTCATCCCAGGCTACATCAGGTTGGATGTGTGTCAACACAAGAGTCCATCATGGGCTCAACCTCTTGAGGAATGCACAGAATCCAACCAAGGGAAGGATTAGGCTCTCCCAAGAGGGATCCTATGTCAATAGGACAGAAAAGACTGGGTATTAGTCCTAGATGTTAATCCAAGGTATCTGGTTAAAGTGTATCAACACAGAATGTCCATCTCAGGCTCCACCTGTTGAGGAATGCACAGAATCCAACCAAGGGAAGGATTAGGCTCTCCCAAGAGGGATCCTAAAAAAGGGACTTTGAGAGGGATAACAGTATAAACCAAGGGAATATACCACGCTAGGAATGTCAATCCAAGGCTCAACCTCTTGAGGAATGCACAGAATCCAACCAAGGGAAGGATTAGGCTCTCCCAAGAGGGCTCCTCATCAAGACTTGAAGGAGAAAGATAGTGCAAACCAAAGGAATGTACTATACTGGTGAATGTCAATTCAAGGCTCAACCTCCTGAGGAATGCACAAAATCCAACCAAAGGAAGGATTAGGCTCTCCCAAGAGGGATCCTCATCAAGACTTGGAGAAAGAGGATAGGGCAAAGCCCAGGGAAGAGACCACATAGGGGAAAGAAGCCAGCACATAAACTTCTAAGAAACCCTAAAGACTAGCTACAAGGATCACCTAAACTAAGGGGATTCAAAAGCTCTATCAAGGCCTAATCAAAGCTCTAAAGAGGTATCTACCTAAGCTCTATTCTATCAAGAAAGAAATTGAGGCCTAGAGTTATTTAAAGTTCACTTAAAAGACTAATCTATGAAGTAAGCCTAGTTAGGGTCACCTAAACCATAATCAACTTGTAAAATGGAAGAATAATAGAAGATCACTTCTATAAATGCTAAGGAAAATCCTAGATGATCCTAAATGTGTTAGGGAATCATAGTAGAAAATTCAGGGTCAAAACCTAAATCTGAGGGATCTAAACAATTTTTACATCTCAAGGTGTGCTAAAAGGAATCCATAAGGGGGAAGTCCTAAAAACCTATCACAAACTCAAACTTAGAATCATCTAAAAAATACAAGAAAAATCACACAAACCTATCAAGGTGTCTATAACAAGCATGCAAAATTTCAACACTAAATTCTAATCCAAGCAATAGCACAAAAATCAAAAAAGAAAACCATCATTTTTCCATTTTTTATCAACTATCCAAAATGGAAAATAGATAATAAATGGAAATTTTATCAAAAACTCAAACAAATTACATACAAAATTAGGGACAAGCCAAAGATCAGTCATGATTTTTTTTCACATTTTTATGACAATTATTTCTATTTTTAATGAATTAAAAATTATTAAAACATTAAAAGAATTAAGAAAAAGCATTAAAAGAAATAAAAGAATTAAAAAACTGGGAAATAAAACGTTGCCCTTGGATCAGTGGACCAGTCTACTCATCTAAGGGAGAAGCGAGCGCCACGTGGCTCAGAAACCACTAAATGAAACGCAGCGTTTCATTAACGCTTGCGTGTGGCTGGTTTGACTATGGATCACCATAGTCCCTAATCCTGGACATTCATGCCAAAAGTATTACAATCCAATGCCTGGTAGCGTGCCACCTCAGCTATTCAAGAGTCAATAGTCTCAGAATAGATCTCACGCGTTAGATCCTAATACTAGGTCAAGCCAGTCAAGACAATCCAAGGGCTCACACTTCATCTTCTTCATTTAAACTGCAAATGGAAAGGGGGGGGGGGGGGGGGGAATTCAGGGCGGCCGGAGAAGACTCTGGTCGTCTTCTCCGGAGAGTTCACGGTGGCCAAGTCATCAGATAGTACCAAACCTCACCAAAATATCCAGATCCACTCGTCTCCTTACAAGGATCAACATTATAACCTTCCTTTTTTCATTCTCTCAAAGAATAACCAGATACGCATATGAACAGAAAATATGCACTTTGGTAAATCATCACCAAACTTTAATCTAAAGCCACTAATCTCTTTTATACTCATCACTAATCAAAAATCTATGCTCAATCCTTGAAATCCATCAAGATACAGCCCTAACCGAACCTCTAAACATTTCATCCATGATCAAGAACCTTCACCAATGGCTTCCAAACCTTGCCTAAATCCATCTATGGTTCATACTCTACCTAACCACATGCAATATTTATCCTAATTCATTCTCATCAGAGCATAATTATGAAAAGAAGGAAACCTGGTTTGAGCTTCCACAGAGAGTGCTACATCCCCCAAACCTTGACCAAACTTGCTCAGAAACGTTCAGTGATGCTTGCTGAAGATTCTTGAAACTCCAATTCCATCAGAAATTGCCTCTAAGATGAAAAACGATTTTCACTTTGTAACTAACTTTTTCAAGTGCTTCTTACCTGATTCAAGCTCTTCCAATCACCAAACTTGTTCTGAACTCCATCACGGCAATATATAGAACTGTTTTGGATCATTATCTGGCCCCATTATGGCCCAATTCATCCAATTCCATTTTCTGATTTTTTCCACTTTTCTCTCATGACAGCCACGATTTCAGGCTTGTAGAAGCTTCCATTCTTGCTCAAATTGCTTGCATAACACCTTATGAACATGAAGGGACTAGATTGAATCCTCAATTCAATCCTATGGTGTATATTGATGATGTTACTTCAACCTTAAGCAATACTCAAAATGGACATGAACCAAACTTCAACTTGAAAATGTAACGATGCCAATTCACTCCAAATGTCTTTTACCTTCAAAAAATGCACAAACTTGTAAAGTTTTGCACCAAAATGAATTATTTTAGGATTTTCTTATTTTTATGCCTTTAATTATCCCTCCATGAAAATTTCTTCATTCACTTCCATATTTAATCTATATCAATGAATCCTTAGGTCATGGTTGGACAAATAACACCATTTTGAACATCTTTCAAGTTGATCAAAAGTCCATTTGAGGTGTCTAAGTTGGTGAAATTGACCCATAACCAAAAATGGCCTATAATCTCAAATTCCCCAAATACCCTTATCTTGCAAAGCTCATATCTTGAGTTCTACAAATCCAACCATGGACTTCTAGTACTTTCTAGAAATCTAATAAGATAAGGAACAACATTAATGTTGGCCAATAGTTCATGAGAATCATCCTTCTAGGGCAAAAGTGTCATGCAAGTTGGTTGACTTTCAAGCTCCAAATTCACATTCCTCTGATGACCTGTAACTTGTCTGACTCATAACATGAGTTCTACAAACCTTATCAAGGACTTCTAGTACTCAAATTAAAGCTATGCTCATTCTCTACAACAATCATGTTGGGGTCAAGCTGAGATGAAGATCACATCTTGAGTTATGTGGTCTTGAAGTTAGGCACCAAACCAGGGGATTTTACATTGTCAAGCATAACAACCCTAGCTTAGGAACTCCTCACACTCTTGATTCATGATGAATTGGCCTTAGAATCATCCCTTAGGCATCCTAATACATTAATCCATGATCACAAGGCTTTGGAATTAGGTCTCAACCTTCTTCAAATCATCTGTTGACCTAGGGTTGACCAGATGGAACCCTAGTTGCACCCATCTTGGTTGTAGCTTCATATCCTTCACATGGTGACCTATCTAGGCTTCAAAATGAACTTCAATAATTACCATGAGCTCTCTCAAGGCTTCCAATCCAAATTCATGGCTTCAGAATCATCTGATGACTTTCCACCACTCTCAAGTTAGGAGACTTACACACTTGGCTTCAACCACTTTCTATGAGAATCTTTAACTTCTTTGATAAGGATATCAACCCTTGAATACTTGAATAAACCTCTTAGATAGATTCATAGCCTTGTGTAGCCCTTCATTGGTAGTCATACCTCGTGATCTCCTGCACACATGTCAATGCAATGCAGATGATAATGCTAATATGAATGCAATGAAACACAAGCTAAGTACAGAAAGGTTAGGCAAATTTTGGGGTGCAATAGCTGCCCCTATTCAAACGGCTTAGACCTGACTGGGTGAGAAGCGAATGACTCTCAAACAATCAGGGTGAAAGACGGTTGAATACCAACAAACCCGGAAATTTGCCAACTGCACAAGTAAACGATACTCTGATGGGGACAAATCTTTGGAAACTGAAATGATAGTTGCACGACAACTTGCTGGAGAATCACTGATCTGATGTATCTGATTTCACTGTAGAATTTCGTCCTCAAGTCATCAAGGGATCACCTGTTACACGGTAACTGGTGAAGGATGGTTGATTTTGCCGTTGGGCATTCTGCGCCACAGCAGAAGAATTCCTTATCGTCGCCTATGGACTCGTCAGGCTGCTAGGAACGTACGACAATATCTTTATCGGACTCCGTCAGTAAGTTAATAAGGGATCACTGGTTGCGCGACAACTTGTGAAGGACTACTCTCAAATCTCTGTCAGGATGATTATCTACGTTCTGAAGTCATCAAGGGATCACTGGTTACACGGTAACTGGTGACACATAGCTGATACTGCCGTCAGGCATTCTGCGACACGGCGACAGAAAAATTCCTCGGGACTCATCGGGTCATTAGGAACTTTTGACAATCTTTATAGTTATGTCGTCGAGCATTCAAAGAAATTCTCGGGCGTCAGCCGGACTTTGTCAGTAAGTCAGGGAATAGAATCCTTAATCAATCATGAACCCATAGGGATATCTAAACTTTTGCCGTCAGACACTCCTCGTCTGCTAGGAGAACTTCTTCGACATTGCAGTCGGACTTCATCAGTAAGTCAGGGGGAGTTTGGTGCTGCTGCTGGACTTCAATCATCAAGTCTTCCAGGGAACTTTCAACTTCTCTGTTTGTAACCTGCTAGGGATGACACATCTCCGCTGGGGATTCTGGAGAACTATCAAGTAACTCTGCTTCGGGGATTCAGAAGTCATTCTAAGCGAATAAACTTTACTGAGGAACTCAAGAATCATCCTGAACAAACAACTTCGCTGGGGACTTCAAGAATCATCTTGAGCAAACAACTCCGCTGAGGAACACCTGCAAATAAGGAGGGTCACGACCTAGCTCATGTTTCACATGCATATGTTTGAAAATGGCGTAATGCTCCGCACGGTGGAAATGTTACACGTTTAGGGTAGATGCTATGAAATCATGCAAAATGCTATGACGAAATCAGCAAAATAAATGCTGAAGGAAGCCTTCCTGTCAAGGACCATTCTGATGGGAAGAAGGAACCATCCTACTGAGGAGAAGAAATCACGTCAACCTCAATTGGAATTAACCTGGGGAAATGAACCTCAGTCGACTTTCTAAGGGGACAAAGTTCTTCGAGAACCGGTACTTGCTCAACCGGGTATACAAACCACAAACTGCTGAGGAAACGATGTCAATCGCAGAAATAAACTGCACGACCTTCGCAGATAGAATCTTCCTGGAGAAACGGACTCCGATGGGGAAGTATAGCAACAACCACTCAACACTCTCTGCTGAGGAAAACCAATAATGGCTTGAACGGCTTCCAAGGACTCGATTCTCTTGGAGAACTGCAAACTCGGCTAAGGATAAACAACCATACTCTGGAATAAATCCTACCTGCCGGGGAGAATACAACTCTGTGGGGAATTCTAACTCTGTTGGAGACTTCAGTCTGAACTATCGAGAGCTGCACACTTACGGATAGTCTTCTACGAGAACACTGCACATTGACCCATTGCCTGGAACGAATATACATTTCTACGCATGACTCAGCTAGGGAAATGATGATCCTGCCTAGGATACATTTGGTTGGGGAGAATTTATATCCGCTTGGGGAGACATATCAATGCTCACAGTCCCATGTTCAGACTCCGTGGGGAAACACAACTGATCCTAATGAGGAAGAAGGAATCATCCTGCTTGGAAAACATCTGGCGTACTACCTGAAGGGTGACGTCCCTGCAACAAACTGAACAAACAGACAAGATACCCTTCTCAAAGGGACCTATCAAGGTTATCATCTATGACAATGTTCAGGTAAATCAATGTTTCAACAATTATCTGCCTAGGCCAACAAGTTTATGTATGCGCATTTTATCAAAAACATCGGGCGTTTTTTTTCGCAAACAAAATAGATAAAAGCTAAAACAAACAAACAAAAATATTGAATAGTATATGTTTATTGGAAAACGAGCCTGTAAATAGGCAAAATGTTTTACAACAGATGCAAGCTCCTGAAATGAGGAAGTTGCGCAAGTATAAACATAAATATACATCAGTATACACAAATGTCGGCAATGTGGTGTAGACGAACACCATGATTTGATCCCTCTATGACCCACTCGACTTTGATACTTCTCTGACGCTTCAGCTTTAGAAGAGATTGATTTGGATAAACGGCCCTCAGGTCTTCCCAAACCACTAAACAATGAAAGTTCACACGCGGAACGCGGTCATTTACTTTTTTTAATCCCTAACTTTTGCCTGAACCGCCCTTTCAGGTTCTCGATTCATCGGGATACCCTTTTTTGTCAAAGCCGCCCTTTCAGGTTTTCGACTTTGCGGGTGTACATTTTTTCATTTATATCCCTAATTTTTGCCCGAACCTTTTTCCTTTTTTATGGTTCGCCGGGATGCCCCATTTTTGCCTGGATATTCTTTTTCTTTCCAGCGGGTCACTTTAAGCAAAGTATTTTTTAACTGCGTCCGCGTTCACAGGGGATGCAAAATCTTCGCCATCCATCGTGGATAACAACAAGGCTCCTCCCGAGAAGACCTTGCTGATGACATATGGACCTTCGTAGTTAGGAGTCCATTTGCCCCTGTGATCGGAATGTGGTGGAAGAATCTTCTTCAGGACGAGATCACCCGTCTGAAAGCTTCTAGGACGCACCTTCTTATCGTAAGCTTTCTTCATTTGGCTTTGGTACAGACGACCGTATGCAATCGATGCTAATCTCTTCTCATCCATCAGACTGAGTTGATTCAATCGGTTCTTAATCCATTCTGCCTCATCGAGTTTCACGTCAACCAAAACTCGCAAAGAAGGAATCTCGACCTCCAACGGTAGAATAGCCTCCATGTCGTACACTAGTGAGAAAGGAGTTGCCCCGGTTGATGTGCGTACCGTCGTACGATAACCGTGCAATGCAAATGGTAACATCTCATGCCAATCTTTGTAGGTCACAACCATATTTTGTACTATCTTTCTAATGTTCTTGTTGGCCGCTTCAACCGCACCATTCATCTTTGGCCGATAAGGCGATGAGTTGTGATGTTCAATCTTGAAGTTCTGGCACAACTCCTTCATCATCTTGTTGTTCAGATTCGAACCATTATCAGTAATGATCCGCTCAGGAATTCCATATCGACAGATGATGTCTTTCTTTATGAATCTGGCTACCACTTGCTTGGTCACGTTAGCGTATGAGGCTGCCTCCACCCACTTGGTGAAGTAGTCGATGGCTACCAAAATAAAGCGGTGACCGTTAGACGCAGTGGGCTCGATCTTGCCTATCATATCAATGCCCCACATGGAGAACGGCCATGGGGATGACATGACATTCAACGGGCACGGTGGCACATGTATTTTATCAGCATAAATCTGGCATTTATGACATCTCTTCGCGAATTTGAAACAATCCGACTCCATCGTCAGCCAGTAATATCCTGCTCGTAATATTTTCTGCATCATAGCATGTCCGCCGGCGTGCATACCAAATGTGCCTTCATGGACTTCCTCCATAAGCAAACTAGCTTCTTTTTCGTCCACACATCTGAGTAGCACGAGATCATGATTTCTCTTATACAGAACTCCATCAGGATTGAGATAGAAATTTCCATACAGCCTCCTCAAAGTCTTCTTATCCTAGGTCGACGCTCCCACAGGATACTCCTTAGTCATAAGGAAAGTCTGGATATCATGGAACCATGGCTTGCCATCGGAGGCTTCCCCAATTGCAAAAACGAATGCAGGTCTGTCAAGACGGGAAATGACAATTCTTGGAGTTTCATTCCAAAAATAGACTTTGTACATCGAAGCCAACGTGGCTAAGGCATCAGCCATCTGATTTTTTGCTCTAGGCACATGATGGGGTTCCACTCGATCAAAGAAAGGAAGCAGCCTTCTGGCATAATTCATGTATGTAACCAAATTCGACTGACGAGTCTCCCACTCCCCTTTAATTTGGTTAACAATGAGTACCGAGTCACCGTATACATCCAGGTTTTTGATTCTCAAATCAATAGCTTCTTCTAAACCCATGATGCATGCCTCGTATTCCGCTTCATTGTTGGTGACCAGAAAGGTTAATCTGGCAGTAAACGGGATGTGGGATCCTTGGGGAGTTGTAATGATTGCCCTAATGCCACTTCCGTATGAATTAACTGCATCGTCGAATATCAATTTCCACTGGGACATCCTATCTGGCCCCTCGTCTGGCAACGGTTCATCACAATCTTTCACTTTGAGAAACATGATATCCTCATCAGGGAATTCAAATTTCATCGGCTGATAATCTTCGATAGGCTGTTCGGCAAGGTATTCAGACAAAACACTTCCCTTGATGGCCTTCTGGGAAACATATTGAATATCATACTCCGTCAATACCATTTGCCATCTGGCAATCCTGCCCGAAAGTGCTTGCTTCTCGAAGACGTACTTGATCGGATCCATCTTCGAAATTAGCATGGTCGTGTGATTGAGCATATACTGTCGTAAATGTTTGGCAGCCCACGCGAGTACGCAACACGTTTTTTCCAGCATTGAGTAACGGGACTCACAATCTGTGAACTTTTTACTCAAGTAATAAATGGCGTGCTCCTTTCTGCCAGTCTCGTCGTGATGACCGAGAACGCATCTCATGCTATTCTCAAGAACTGTCAAGTACATGATTAAGGGTCTTCCCGCCACTGGGGGTATCAAAATTAGAGGTTCCTGCAGATACTGTTTTATCTTGTCAAATTCCTTCTGGAAATCCTCGTTCCAGATAATCGCCTGATCTTTTTTCAATAGCTTGAACATCGGTTTACACGTGGCTGTGAGCTGAGATATAAACCTAGCAATGTAGTTTATTCTGCTCAGGAAACCACGAACTTCTTTCTCAGTCTTTGGCGCTGGCATGTCTTGTATTGCTTTTATCTTGGCAGGATCAACCTCGATGCCTTTTTCACTCACAATAAACCCCAGTAGTTTTCCAGACCGTACTTCGAAAGTACATTTGTTAGGATTCAGCCTCAACTTGAACTTCCTAAGCCTCTCAAATAGCTTCAGCAAATTGACCAGATGTCCCTCCTCCGCTTGGGACTTCGCAACCATGTCATCAATATAGACTTCAATCTCATGGTGAATCATGTCATGAAACAAAGTGACCATCGCCCGCTGGTAAGTTGCCCATGCGTTCTTCTGACCGAAAGGAATTACCTTGTAGCAGAACGTCCCCTAAGGTATAATGAATGTGGTTTTATCCATGTCTTCCGGCACCATCTTGATTTGGTTATAGCCGGAGAAGCCATCCATGAACGAAAACACGGAAAATTGAGCTGTATTGTCGACCAACACATCAATATGAGTGAGAGGGAAATCATCTTTAAGGCTCGCCTTATTTAAATCCCGATAATCAATGCACATCCGTACCTTACCGTCCTTCTTCGGTACAGGTACTATGTTGGCGACCCACGGAGGGTAAGTAGTGACCGCTAAAAAGCCAGCATCCAGCTGCTTTTGTACTTCTTCTTTGATCTTAACGGCCATATCTGGTCGTGTCCTTCTAAACTTCTGCTTAACTGGAGGACAATCTTCTCGCAGTGGTAGATGATGAACCACTATGTCAGTGTCGAGCCCGGGCATATCTTCATACAACCAAGCAAAGATGTCACTATACCCTCGAAGCATCTCGACCAATCTTTGCTTGACATTGCTTTGTAATGCAGCCCCTATCCTGACATTTCTGACAAGTTCCTTAGAACCCAGATTAATAATCTCAATCTCTTCCTCGTGAGGCAGAATGATCTTATCTTCTTGTTTCAACAAACGGGCCAACTCTTCCGGAAGGTCTTCATCTTCATCAATCTCTTCTTCATCTTGATATATCGGGCAATCAAAGTCGAAGTGAGTCATAGAAGGTTCAGAGTCGATGTCATCTACAGTGTGAATCCTGCAATAACAAGGGTTAAGCTTAAGAAGAGGATATGCAGGTTAGCACAAACCATATTGCCATTTTATTGTTTTTCAAAACAAAAATAAAACAAGAATAACAGAGATCACAAAATTTGAATGCAAAGAAAAAGCCCTTTGATTTATTGATAATATGTACATGCATAAGAAATCAATTCCCTGACAATAAAACCGTTATTCCCCGGGTAGAGCATAAGGTTGTACAGTAATTGGAAAAAGACAAAGCATTACTCTTTACGCATCACTTGGAGGACATCCTGGACGGACCAGTTGTTGAGGCTCTGGCCTGGTTTGCACGGATGAATCCAGGAGTCCAGGTCACAGTCACTATCCCCGTCATCCTCAGACATAGCGTTGACATTATCAAATGTCACCCCACCTTTTGTTAACTGAATTGGCCCTTTGACGCACGGCGCACTGTGAGAGGAGGAAGCATCAGCAGAAGGAGAATACCCTAACCCAAACTTATCCTTCTTGTTAGGGATATCTAGGACCTACCCCCAGCCCGGGGAAGCACCAGCTTGAACCACAGCCTGAGCTTCCTTGAAGGAAGAGAGATTCATCTCAGGTTTTTCGATCATCACCGGAATCGCATCCTTGACTTTAACGGCCTCAAACTCCTGGCACAAAGTTTCGTGGATCTCGCCCTCCACCTCAACATACTTAAAAGATGACAAATGGCTCACCATTATGTCCTCTTCTCCACAGACGGTCACGATTCTGCCACCCATAACATACTTCAGTTTCTGGTGTAATGTGGGAGTCACTGTGCCCGCAGAATGGATCCAAGGCCGGCCCAATAGACAGCTATAGGAAGGCATGATATCCATGATGTAGAAAACCGCGTCAAAGGTTTCTGGTCCAACTTGAATGGGTAGAGTTACCTCTCCAAAGACGGTCCACTTAGTTCCATCAAAAGCTTTTACCACCAGGTCACTGGGTGTACATATCAGCCCTCTCGTATCCAACCTCATCAGAGCTTTCTTAGGGAGAACGTTCAGAGATGATCCCGTGTCCACCAGCACACGGGACATGACCGTTCCTCGACATTCTATCGAGATATGCAAGGCGCTATTATGGTTCCTTCCCTTTGGCGTTAGCTCGAGGTTAGTAAACCCTAATCCGTTACCAGCATTCACATCAGCAACCACTCCCTCTAGCTGGTTGACGGAGATCTCTTGTGGTGCATACGTTGCATTCAGAACCTTCAGCAGGGCGTTGCGGTGTGCCTCGGAACACAGCAACAAATTCAGAATAGAGATCTTAGACGGCGTCTCATGAAGATGATCAACTATCTTATAATCACTTTTCTTGATCAGTCTCATAAATTCTTCGGCGTCCTTCACAAGTAGGTCTTTTCCTACCTCATGGGAGGTTTCTTCAACGACCTTACCTTTACCTCTGTCAGTTTTTTCAGCCTTGTCAGCTTTGTCAGCCACAGTCTCCGGTGGAGCGAACACTCTTCCACTACGCGTTATTCCCCCAATCCCTATTAGGTTGTCAACAGATTTCCCGGATGGCTCCAACTCCAACTTCTGTCCATTGCAATAAACGTCTGCCCCATAGTGCCAAGGAACAGCATTAGTTCTCTCGAACAGTATAGGCCTAGCCTTCGTTATGGTAATCATAGGTGGCCTTGATGCAGAAATGGTAATTGTTTTACGGGGGATGGTGATAGTGGCAACCTCATCCTTCTGCTTCAGCATTACTTCCCCTGATCCGTTCTCAGCCCTCCGACTGAACTGCATAATTCCTTCTTTCATCAAACTCTGAATCCCTGCTATCAACTGATCACAATCGTCTGAATGATTCGCACAATCCATACACAACTTTCTACAGCCCGGGAAAATACCTTTCTTCATCAACTTGGCTTTAACGAAACCAAGTGGTGTTTTCAGGTCTTTGACATCAGTCAATAAATCCGAATCTTCCTCTTCGATGATGGCGCTAACCCCATCTCCCCCATTGTTGGGCATAGGGTTCTTTGTAACATTCGGAGCATTATCAGAAAAGTTGATTATCTTGGCGTCAACTATATCCTGTACTTTGTGCTTGAATGCCTTACAATTGTCAATCGAGTGGCCAGGCGCCCCCGAATGAAACTCACATCTCGCATTCGCATCGTAGCCAGGCGGAGGTGTCCCTGTCAAGGGAGCCAAAGTTCTCTTCTGAACTAGCTGTAACTGAAGCAAAGTCTGCAAAAGCTGGGCATATGACATATGTGGGGTTTCAAGATGACGACTTGACAATGGTGCTTTATTTCGGTACCTCTGGTACCCTTGCTGGTTCTACTGCTGCTGCTGAGGTTGCTGGACAGCAGGGATAGTAATGCTAGCGACCTGCTGGCGCTGGCCTTTTCCTTTTCCCCGAGCATTAGACACTAAGCTCGTCTCACCTTCCCGTCTCTTACCACTGTAAGGATTCTTTCCCCTCCAGCTGAGGATACATCTACACCCTGAATCTTTCCAAGTTTGATGCCATTCTCCACATGTTCTCCAGTGATTATGAGGTCGGAGAAGCTTCCCGACATACCACTGACAAGCTTCTCATAATAAACTCCTGGAAGAGTAGCCACGAACATCTCGACAAGTTCTCGCTCAACCATCGGTGGTGGAACCCTTGCTGCTAGTTCACGCCACCTCTGGGCGTACTCTTTAAATCCTTCGTTGTTCCTCTAAGCCAAATTTTGTAGCTGAAGCCGGTTGGGAGCCAGATCGCTGTTATACTGATAGTGGCGTATGAATGCTTCAGCAAGGTCTTTCCAGCTATGTACACTTGTGGGTTCCAAGCCCATATACCACTCCAGCGAGGGGCCTGACAGGCTGTCTTGGAAGAAGTGCATCAGCAACTTCTCATCCTCAGAATATGCAGACATCTTTCGATAGTACGACCTCAGATGGACACGGGGGCAAGTGATGCCCTTATACTTCTCGAAGTCGGGTACCTTAAACTTTGGAGGCACCTTGAAGTCTGAGATCAGCCCCAGCTTGGTCATGTCAACGCCCATGGTATTCAAGTTCTCGAAACTCTTCATCTTGTCTTCGAGCGCTTTGAACCTTAAACGGGCTTCAGAATTCAGTTCTCCCTCGGCTCCTTTCATTGAGAATAAGTCCTCTTGATGATCCTCTTGCCATGGTTGATGGCCATTACCTTGAGCAAACCCATCAGCATCAAGACCATACAGATTACCAGCACCGACGTTCCCATCATTACCCGTTCCACCAGTATTGCCATTGCCTATCCCAGCATTACCATTGCCCTGAAAGTTACCATTTCCGGCTCCAGTCGTATTCCCATTAGCTCCGACATTAGTAACAACATTACCATTGCCACTTTCGTTCCCTCCAGTAACAGGGATGCCAGCATGAGGGGTCTCAACAAGCGGAAGGTTTACAACATTCCCACCGTGTAGCACGTCGTTGCTGTCGACACGTGCAATCAGAGGTTGCACCAGAGTTCTAAGCTGGTCCTGGCCATTAGCGACCACTTGCATGAGATCCATAAAACGATCCATCCTCTCCCCGAGCTCTTGAATGTCAGTCTGAACCTGTTCCATTACTCTGACTTGATTTGCTCTGGTGGGGTACCGGTGAATCTGCCTTCGTTCAATCCTGAAATAACCTGCAAGCACAAAGGGTTAAAAAAACAGCTCGAGGTACCTGTTATGCAAATGATTCATGCAAATGCAAACGTGTGTCTGTGCCTTGAGGAGATTCCCCCCCCCCCCCCCCCCCGATCCTAGTTTCCAAGACAAATAAAGTCCAACGTCCAATCATGGAAAGAAATCCTCATATATATATATATATATATATATATATATATATATATATATATATATATATATATATATATATATATATATATATATATATATATATATATATATATATATATATATATATATATATATATATATATATATATATATATATATATATATATATATATATATATATATATATATATATATATATATATATATATATATATATATATATATATATATATATATATATATATATATATATATATATATATATATATATATATATATATATATATATATATATATATATATATATATATCTGCAAAACCCGCGCGTGCAACGTACAACTATAGTCGAATATAACTGAAACAACAAGGCGTGACCCCAACCAACAAGTCTGGTGGTGGTCAGCATATCAATGCATAAAAGGTACAAAGAAATCAACTGCGGCTACGGGCACGGAAATCCTCTAATAACTTCTTCGTAGTGGGATGGTCAGGCTGGGTGAGCAGACCCTGGATCAGCAAATCCCTCTGCCTGATGGTATCTTGGAGATCCTCGGCAACATCCCCACAAACACCTCCTCCAGAGCGATCTTCCACTCTACATCTCTTAGCATCAGCTCTGAGTTGGCAATCCTTCAGGTTTGCCGTAGTTTCAACTAACCGGTATTGAGCGTCGCCTCGAAGTGATGCCTCAGCCTCAATCTTCTTGTCCTTGATCTTAATCTGGACCTCTAGCTTGGCTATTCGTTGCTTCAACTTCTCTTCTCGCTCTTTGTGGCTATTCAAAGTATTGCTCCATAATTTCTCGTATTTGGATAGCTTCAGGTGCACCCTATCCAGATCTTGTTTCTTGGTGGTCAACACACTGTGCACAACCTTCAGGTCTAAACCAAGACTTTCTCTAGAATCCGTCTCTTTGGTCAAATTAGCGCCCAAGTGGTTTATCAATTATGTCTGCTTCTTGCAAGTGTATACGGCTTTGCTCTTCTCGCTCCGGAGTTGAGCAATCTCCTTCTCCAACTCTTCGTTGGCTTTTCGTAGCTCTTCTTTCTCTCTGAGCACCTGGTTGAACTTCTGAATATCAACTGTGGTGGGTTCTTTGACCACGGGAGGATGTAATGGTCCCACTGTAGGAAATGGCATTAGAAACTTGGCGGCTCTTTCTCGGATCCAGGCCACATATGGTTCAAAGGCCTTGTTGTTGCTTTTTCCTAGCAAAACTTTTCCCTTTCTGTGAATTTTTCTCCAAGCATTCTCTACCTTAGCCAAAGTGTCACCTTCAAGCAACACTGTGAGATATAGAGATTCCTGTATCTCTTCCTCTTCAGGAGGACCTCTTAGTGCATACCCAAATTGTCGTACCAGCAAAGAGGGATTGTAGTTGATACACCCATTCCTTCCGACCAGGGGGACATTAGGAAAGCCACCGCAGCTATGCACAATCTCTTTGCCCAGTAGATCTCTATTAAACCAGATGATATTGTCAGCAGACAAACCCATCAAACATGCAGACCAGGGTGAAGTCTCAGCAGAATCAATGAACGGACCCGTCTTAGGAAGATGGCTGGCAAACCACTTATACAGCAAAAGAGCACAACATGCCACATTCTTCCCCTTTCTGTTTTCATTCTTGTTGTGAACTGAATGAATAACGTCTCCGAGGAGCGTGGGTACTGGATTCCCAAAAGCAAATATATGGCAGGCATCCATACTTATGAAGTCCGGATGACTTGGGAATAACATGATTCCATAAATGCAAAGGGCTAAGATGGTATTGAATACAACCCAACAACCCTTCTTGGCAAACCTTTGGGCCTTCTCCACCAGGAAAGGCAAAGAGAAACCATAAACTCCAATCTTTCTGAACAACATCCCTTTCAACTCTGAGTCATCTAGATGAAGAGCAGTAGCCAACTTACCCAAGTTATGTTCACCATCAACACGATAATAAGGCATCTAATTCAACAAAGGTACCCCCAGCAAGTCAGAATACTCTTCTAAGGTCGGAGCTAAGACATAGTCTAGGAAAATGAAACATCTGAGCTGCGGGTCATAAAACTGCAGAAGAGCGTAGAGGTCGTTCAACTCGTATGTAGAAAGCTTACACACAATACTCAGAAGTCTCCCATAACTCTTTCTGAAATCCTCCATCACTTTTTTATCAGCAAGAGATATCAAACCCCGTAACTCTCGGATGTCAGGTGTTGGTAGCTTGTAAGCCACTGTCTTCTTCAGAGATGCCATGTCATCCATGAGGATCAAGATCACTAGAACCAGGGGATAAGTATGCACCTGCAACACAAACACACGTTAATGATATGCAAATGAGAATTCAAAATGCAACAATGCAAACATGCAGCAGAAGATCAATATGACTATCAAGAACAAACATATCTCTGATGATAAGAACCCTCTGATACCAACAATACTGATTCACTGTCAAGAAAACCAGGTTGTCTGAAGGTTAAGGTTTCCTGTAATAACCCGACCCTGCTCACAGGTATGGACCTAATCACGGACAAGGTTCGGCATCTATGCGTTTCCCAGCGTCACAGACTTTAATGAAATGATTATAAGTTCACCATTTCTGGTTTGGCATTATCACTCCCTGAAGAGGCCTCACTTAGCTGAGTCACAAATGATCGGTCCCCAGAGTCGACAATCCTCAGATCCAAAATCCCCTCGGGTCCAAAGGACCGATAGGAAGTCATCAAAGAGAATCTCGTATGAGTGTGGATTACATGGGAACTGATGCAAGAAAAGCAAGCACGTCCACCACTAATCCACTCTAATACTAAGTATATGCTCTCAAGCCTGGGTCTGGCTTCTCACTCATCAGAATCAATCCCTCCCACAACAATACAACAAATAATCATATTATACTGAAAGTAAAGTGTAGGAAAGTAAAATGCGATAAATAAATGCAAACCCAACAGATAAACACGCAAGCGCTAGGATTGACTCACATAGGGGATGAGAAACGGTCCCAGCATAGGGGATGAGAAAAGTCCCTAACAACTATAGTTCCCCAACAGAGTCGCCAGCTGTCGCTACTGCGAAAATAAGGTGCCGGCAAAACAGAAGAGTCGCCACCTTTCGTTATTTATCCCACAGAAGGGAAAGGAAATGATCGGAACAAACCTAGCGAAAAGGTATAAGACAAGGTCATCGCAACCATGTCTGGTTCGGGAGTCGGTTACACAAGGGAAAGGTATTAGCACCTCTCACGTCCGTTGTACTCAACTGGATCCACACTTGTTGTGTTTATCTGATGGGTTGGTTTACTATTTACCTATCAAGGCTGGTCTCAAAAGAAAAGAAAATGACTAGGCAAAGCATCACGCTTCGTGCCTACGTATTCTCGTCACAGAACGAGAAATCAGAGTCAACGTAGTTCGGCTAACTACGGGTGGAGGGAAGGTTGCTCGCCAATACGCCAATATTGTGCCTACATACTCTCAACAGATATGAGAGATCAGAGCTTACGTAGTTCGGGATAAAACGGCTTTAGATTCATTTGTTTTTCTGAGTAGGGTTACCAAACAGTTCCAACAGCTTGGTGTATGCAGCTTGCTCGTCAGAGACTCGTGCGTTACCGTTTGCGGTAGAACTGAGAGTTAACAACACTCTTTTTCTGAAAACGTTTCTTCGAGTTAAGGGCCCACGGGGCAAAGAGAGGTTTGATGTTTGTTTTCTGTCTTTTACGAAAAGAAGTGTTTTTTATGGATGTTTGTAGTTCGTACAATTCTAGAAACTATGACTTGGGAACGAATGCGTCGCATATCGTCCAAAGGACGTATACTAAACACTCTAGACGATTGAGAGGAGACCGCTCAATTATCATTTCCCAAGTGGCTTAAGGCTCGTAACGCGCTGTACTAACTTGCCTTTATTACGTTTTTTACTGTTGTTTTGGAGATAAGAAGAGAATGAACTCTACAGGGAAACTATCAAGCCCTAATGTTGTCATGCCAAGGATTCATCCTATGGTTGAGTTTGAAACAGGGAACTCCTAGATGTTATCATGCAACGGTTTCAACCTAAAGTTCCATCATCACTTCCTTATCAAAGGAAGTGAGACTCCTAGGGGATCATGTCAATGGGAAACAGGAAATAACTGCAAAAATCATTAAGCAGATAAAACAGAAGAGAAAACAGTAAAGATGCAAATGCAATGCAGAAATACAAGCAGAGGGAGAGACTCAACCTCTAAGCAATCAAGCAAAGAAAACAATCAAAACAGACAAGCAAAGTGAGGGTCACCTCAACCTTTCAATGCAAACACATCAGCTAAAAAAGGGAAAAACAACACACAAGCAAGGGGAGAATCACCTCAACCTTTAATGCAAGCAAGCAGAGGGAGACCCACTCAACCTCTTAATGCAGTCATGCTCCTAGCCTACAATACTCTAAACATGAGACTATCCTAGTGCATCAAGCAATGTCAAACAAGGAAGAGAAATGAAACCAAAATGAGCAACAGGGAAGTCATCCCAGGCTACATTAGGTTGGATGTGTGTCAACACAAGAGTCCATCATGGGCTCAACCTCTTGAGGAATGCACAGAATCCAACCAAGGGAAGGATTAGGCTCTCCCAAGAGGGATCCTATGTCAATAGGACAGAAAAGACTGGGTATTAGTCCTAGATGTCAATCTAAGGTATCTGGTTAAAGTGTATCAACACAGAATGTCCATCTCAGGCTCCACCTGTTGAGGAATGCACAAAATCCAACCAAGGGAAGGATTAGGCTCTCCCAAGAGGGATCCTAAGAAAGGCACTTTGAGAGGGATGACAGTATAAACCAAGGGAATATACCATGCCAGGAATGTCAATCCAAGGCTCAACCTCTTGAGGAATGCGCAGAATCCAACCAAGGGAAGGATTAGGCTCTCTCAAGAGGGCTCCTCATCAAGACTTGAAGAGAAAGATAGTGCAAACCAAAGAAATGTACTATATTGGTGAATGTCAATTCAAGGCTCAACCTCCTGAGGAATGCACAAAATCCAACCAAAGGAAGGATTAGGATCTCCCAAGAGGGATCCTCATCAAGACTTGTAGAAAGAGGATAGGGCAAAGCCCAGGGAATAGACCACAAAGGGGAAAGAAGCCAGCACAAAAACTTCTAAGAAACCCTAAAGACTAGCTACAAGGATCACCTAAACTAAGGGGATTCCAAAGCTATATCAAGGCCTAATCAAAGCTCTAAAGAGGTATCTACCTAAGCTCTATTCTATCAAGAAAGAAATTGAGGCCTAGAGTTATTTAAAGTTCACTTAAAAGACTAATTTATGAAGTAAGCCTAGTTAGGGTCACCTAAACCATAATCAACTTGTAAAATGGAAGAATAATAGAAGACCACTTCTATAAATGCTAAGGAAAATCCTAGATGATCCTAAATCTGTTAGGGAATCATAGTAGAAAATTCAGGGTCAAAACCTAAATCTAAGGGATCTAAACAATTTTTACATCTCAAGGTGTTATAAAAGGAAACCATAAGGGGGAAGTCCTAAAAACCTATCTCAAACTCAAACTTAGAGTCATCTAAAAAATACAAGAAAAATCACACAAACCTATCAAGGTGTCTATAACAAGCATGCAAAATTTCAGCACTAAATTCTAATCCAAGCAATAGCACTAAAATCAGAAATGAAAACCATCATTTTTACATTTTTTATCAACTATTAAAAATGGAAAAATAGACAATAAATGGAAATTTTATCAGAAACTCAAACAAATTACATACAAAATCAGGGACAAGCCAAAGATCAGTCATGATTTCTTTCACATTTTTATGACAATTATTTCTATTTTGAATGAATTAAAAATGATTAAAACATTAAAAGAATTAAGAAAAAGCATTAAAAGAAATAAAAGAATTAAAAAACTGGGAAATAAAACATAGCCATTGGATCAGTGGACCAGTCTACTCATCTAAGGGGGAAGCGAGCGCCACGTGGCTCAGAAACCACTAAATGAAACGCATCGTTTCATTAACGCTTGCGTGTGGCTGGTTTGACCAGCGTGCCACCTCAGCTGGTCAAGAGTCAATAGTCTCAGAATAGATCTCACGCGTTAGATCCTAATACTAGGTCAAGCCAGTCAAGATAATCCAAGGGCTCATACTTCATCTTCTTCATTTGAACTGCGAATGGAAAGGGGGGAATTCAGGGCGGCCGGAGAAGACTCCGGTCGTCTTCCCCGATGAGTTCACGGTGGCCAAGTCATCAGATAGTACCAAACCTCACCAAAATATCCAGATCCACTCGTCTCCTTACAAGGATCAACATTATAACCTTCGTTTTTTCATTCTCTCAAAGAATAACCAGATACGCATATGAACAGAAAATATGCACTTTGGTAAATCATCACCAAACTTTAATCTAAAGCCACCAATCTCTTCTATACTCATCACGAATCAAGAATCTATGTTCAATCCTTGAAATCCATCAAGATACAGCCCTAACCAAACCTCTAAACATTTCATCCATGATCAAGAACCTTCACCAATGGCTTCCAAACCTTGCCTAAATCCATCTATGGTTCATACTCTACCTAACCACATGCAATATTTATCTTAATTCTTTCTCATCAGAGCATAATTATGAAAAGAAAGAAACCTGGTTTGAGCTTCCACAGAGAGTGCTACATCCCCCAAACCTTGACCAAACTTGCTCAGAAACGTTCAGTGATGCTTGCTGAAGATTCTTGAAACTCCAATTCCCTCAGAAATTGCCTCTAAGATGAAAAATTATTTTCACTTTGTAACTAACTTTTTCAAGTGCTTCTTACCTGATTCAAGCTCTTCCAATCACCAAACTTGTTCTGAACTCCATCATGGCAATATATAGAACTGTTTTGGATCATTATCTGGCCCCATTATGGCCCAATTCATCCAATTCCATTTTCTGATTTTTTCCACTTTTCTCTTATGACAACCACGGTTTCAGGCTTGTAGAAGCTTCCATTCTTACTCCAATTGCTTGCATAACACCTTATGAACATGAAGGGACCAGATTGAATCCTCAATTCAATCCTATGGTGTATATTGATGATGTTACTTCAACCTTAAGCAATACTCAAAATGGACATGAACAAAACTTCAACTTGAAAATGTAACAATGCCAATTCACTCCAAATGTCTTTTACCTTCAAAAAATGCACAAACTTGTAAAGTTTTGCACCAAAATGAATTATTTTAGGATTTTCTCATTTTTATGCCTTTAATTATCCCTCCATGAAAATTTCTTCATTCACTTCCATATTTAATCCATATCAATGAATCCTTAGGTCATGGTTGGACAAATAACACCATTTTGAACAACTTTCAAGTTGATCAAAAGTCCATTTGAGGTGTCTAAGTTGGTGAAATTGACCCATAACCAAAAATGGCCTATAATCTCAAATTCCCAAAATACCCTTATCTTGCAAAGCTCATATCTTGAGTTTTACAAATCCAATCATGGACTTCTAGTACTTTCTAGAAAGCTGAGAAGATAAGGAACAACATTCATGTTGGCCAAAAGTTCATGAGAATCATCCTTCTAGGGCAAAAGTGTTATGCAAGTTGGTTGACTTTCAAGCTCCAAATTCACATTCCTCTAATGACCTGTAACTTGTCTGACTCATAACTTGAGTTCTACAAACCCTATCAAGGACTTCTAGTACTAAAATTAAAGCTATGCTCATGCTATACAACAATCATGTTGGGGTCAAGCTGAGATGAAGAGCACATCTTGAGTTATGTGGTCTTGAAGTTAGGCACCAAACCAGGGGATTTTACATTGTCAAGCATAACAACCCTAGCTTAGGAACTCCTCACACTCTTGATTCATGATGAGTTGGAATTAGAATCATCCCTTAGGCATCCTAATACATCAATCCATGATCACATGGATTTGGAATTAGGTCTCAACCTTCTTCAAATCATCTGTTGACCTAGGGTTGACCAGATGGAACCCTAGTTGCACCCATCTTGGTTGTAGCTTCATATCCTTCACATGGTGACCTATCTAGGCTTCAAAATGAACTTCAATACTTCCCATGAGCTCTCTCAAGGCTTCCAATCCAACTTCATGGCTTCAGAATCATCTGATGACTTCCCACCACTCTCAAGTTAGGAGACCTATACACTTGGCTTCAACCACTTTCTCTGAGAATCTTTAACTTCTTTGATAAGGATATCAACCCTTGAATACTTGAATAAACCTCTTAGCTAGCTTCATAGCCTTGTGTAGACCTTTTTTGGTAGTCATACCTCTTGATCTCCTGCACACATGTCAATGCAATGCAGATGATAATGCTAATATGAATGCAATGAAACACAAGCTAAGTACAGAAAGGTTAGGCAAATTTTGGGGTGCAACAAAATGTGTTAAAGAAAATCTCATTATGTACTTTGTAATATCCAACAGGTTACTCAAAAAATTCTAAGTGTCAAACATTCGACATATACCACGACTAAAAAATTAAGAGGCGAATAACTTGGCACAAATTGCCTCTGGATATAGGGTTTCGAAAGAAAACCTACAAGAAGTAATCGAAGCTAGAGGTAAGGTCGTGTCTGTTGGCCTATGGTAGTCAGATCTAGAAGTAACAAAGTTTGGCTATGCTGACGAAGAAAATTTCGAAATTTTCACAGTAGAAGGACTGACGGACAAAGATTGGAGGAAACCTTTGGTCGGATACCTTCGAAGCCCATTAGCATCTGCAGAGCGAAAAATTAAGTATCAAGCTCTAAGCTATGTTCTTCTAGGAAACTAATTATTCAAAAAAACCTCTGAGGGGGTCTTGCTGAAATGCCTTAGTGAATATGAGGCATATTTGGCCCTATCGACATCCATAGTGGGACGTGTGGGGCACACCAAATGGGCTACAAGATGAAATGGTTATTATTTCGTCAAGGCATGTATTGGCCTACTATGTTAAAAGATTGCATCGAATTCGCCAAGGGCTGATAGAAGTGTCAGGTCCATGCTGGCATACAGCATGTCCCAGCGAGCGAATTACACTCTATAGTTAAGCCTTGGCCTTTCAGGGGATGGGCCTTGGACTTGATTGGAGAGATTCGACCAGCATCCTCCAAAAACCAGAAGTATATCATGGTGGGAATATATTACTTTACGAAATGGATCATAGCGATACCTTTACCAAAAGTAGATCAAGAGGATGTCATCGATTTCATTCAGAAGTATATCATTTACAGGTTTGGAGTTCCAGAGACAATTACGACAGATCAGGGGTCGGTGTTTACTGGTCGAAAAATGCAGGAATTCTCTAAAGAAATGGGATTCAAGCTTCTAACCTCCACACCTTATTATGTTCAAGCAAATGGTCAAGTTGAGGCAGCGAATAAAATGGTGATTGGGTTGATAAAAAAGAAAGTGGGGAGTAAACCAAAAAAATTGGCATAAAACACTAGACCAGATCCTATGGGCATGTCAAACGTCCCCTAATTAAGCAACCAACAACACTCCTTATCGACTGACTTTTGGCCATGATGCAGTGTTACCTGTCGAGATCTACATACAGTCAGTTAGGATTCAGAGACATCATGAAATCCCTCGTGATATTTATTGGGACATGATGCTTGATGAGTTGGTAGACCTAGATGAGAAAAGACTTAAGGCTCTAGAACTTTTGAGAAGGAAAAAGAAAAGAGTGGAGAAGTCATATAACAAGAAGGTTAAGGCTAAGACCTTTTTGGTAGGATATTTTGTTTGGAGGGTGATCTTACCTATAGATCGAAAGGTTAGGTCTTTGGGCAAGTGGTCCCCAAAGTGGGAAGGCCCGTTCCAAGTCACGAAAGTGTTCTTCAATGGAGCGTACGAAGTAGAAGAATTAAACGAAGATAGAAGAGTCTTAAAAGTGAATGGTAAATATTAGAAAAAATACAAACCTGCGCTTCAAGAGGTGAAAATATCAACAAAATAATTTAAGACATCAAAATAAAGCCATAAATGGTATTCATATAAGGCCAAAATGGCTCAGTTCATTACAACATTAAGTCAAAAACTATGGCTCACAAGGGCCAGGAAAATGAAAAGCATTATAGAAGGTTACAATAAACTAAAAATGGAGATTTTCTTTCATCCTCAAGTATCTCGACTTCTGAAGTTCGAGGCGCTGTTGAAACAAGGTCTTGTCAGACTCCAGTTTGGCAACCTCTGCTTCCAATCGTCAAGCCTCCTCAACAAAAGTGATGGCATGGTTGAGCTTTGTTGAGAGGCTAGAGTCATCGAGAGAAGATAGCTCTGCATTTCTCTTCTTAGCTTTCGATATTCTGTTTCGATGCTTCTTGATCTTTCGCTCCCAAGAAGAGATGTTCTTTTCATTGGTGGAAATCTCTTGTTGATTCTTCTCCTTCTTCTCCTTCAACTCTGCTATTTTTCCTTCAGATTCAGCAACAGCAGTTCAAGTAGCGGCCTCACTACCAGCTTTGGTCGAGATAGCTTTCTTGACCTGAGGCAGCAGGATGAGATCTCCATAGACCTGGTCGATCAGAGCACCAACTTCCAGGATGACGGTAGCAGACTCAGGAGAGATGGAATGAATGTCCACTTGCTGAAGAAGAGCCTTCAAAGCAAGATGGGTGACTTGGTCCATTTGTAAAATGGAGAAAAGATCCCCCCTGAAGATTTTCCCTTTGACCTTTTCGAGGATGCTTTCTGTGTGTTTGCTTGAGGCTAGGTCCTCAAAAGTCGAAGTGCTAGGGCCTTGCCAGAGGAACTGCCTCGTTGACCAAGAAGTATCTTGACGTATTGTCGAGGATTGGTGAGTTTCAGGGCATTTAGTTCAGTGATATTAAGACTTGTCTCACCTTTGGTGGACACTGTTTCGCTCTCCTTAGCTGCGGCAACGGTTGGAGTAACAGCTAGGGCAGGTTCGTCGGCTAGGTTTCCCTCAAGCTTCTCCTCCTCACTTTGACCATCATCAACTTGGTCTTCTTCCATTTCGTCACCAGTACCCTCATCACTAGAACCATCCAGTTCTGATTGATGCATGGTTTCATCCTCGACGACGTCTTTTTCCCCTGCTGCCTCAGTATCATCAACAATAATGGTTTGATCTAAATGAGAGTTACTTGCGTCATCCTGGATTGCATCTTCCTCCATGGGAATATCTTCTTCATCTGCTACCTCCAAAGTCTCTGGTGCATTGTCTTCTTCATGATCAGACCCATCGATTTAGGACTGTTAGGTAGTTGTTTCGGTAGGCGAAAGAGGAGCTGTGGCAAATTCGGGTTTGTTATTTTTGCCAAGAGAACTCATACCAGAGCCCAATTCAGATGTGGGATGATAAGTAGGCTCACCTTGGCTGTTTAAAAGAACGGCTAAAGAAGGAGACTTGGTCGAGGTAGGTTTTGAACCTCCAACACCAGCCTAGATAAAGAAGAACCAGACGTGAGAAATAAAGACAAAATATAAACAAAACAGGACTTTGAGAAACACTTAGACACAAGATATACCTTAGTGTCCTCGTCGGCAGGACTCAAATTGTCGCTCTCAATGGGGACTATGGTTGGGATCGAGGCACCTTCAACAGGAGCCTCAGCTTGGTCACAGATAGCGGTGGTCAACTTCGAAGTCTTGACCGTCGAAGGGGCAGGTGGGGTGCCAATAGTATCCATCCCTTGCCCAACTTTCCGCCTTTTCCTCATTTGTAAATCTTCAAGAGGAAATTCGTCATCATCCTCTGAGTCAATAATCCCTTTTAAGTTTCTTTTGGGGTGTGGGTGGCTTGCGAGTTACCTAAGACATTAAGAAATATTAGAAACAACCAAGAAAGTTAAACCAACAAAGGCCTATAAAGGATTATCTTATGGTTTTCGACCTTGCCTTCAGTTCTTGATGGAGGAGCACTCCTTTTAGGGGCAGCTGTAAAACAAATCACATTGCTACCAGTTAGTAACAATAAAGTTCAGTTAAAAAAAGTCCAAAATTGAAGGGGGATGACCTTCAAGAATTTCGGATTCGATGCGAACATCTTCGATACCAACATGAAGGTGCGCTTTGAAAGTATCGAGCGTATGTTTAGTCGGAACCACCCGTTGTGCTTTCGATCTTGACTGTTGTCAAAGGATTTTTATAGAATCTCCACAGATAAACCAATCTAGAAATGGAGGGGCAAGAGCCACTCCAAAATCAGTAGTTGGCAATCGAGGGATCTTTGGAGGAAATAAAGCAAAAGCTACCTCATACCATTTCTCACGAGGAACGTATGAAGGGATTTTTAGATTCTCCATTTTCTTCAAAAACTTTTCCTTCAAAGTGACAGCAGCCTCACGGATGGTTCTACTAACATCATCTGGTCGATAGGAGGTTTCAAAGTACTTGTGGAAAGCTTGAATCTCTTTGATATGTGTAGATGTACCTTTCTTGATCTTCTCCTGCACATCAATGAAATATTGGTCAATCAAGCGAACAAAGCTTGAAACGTCAAGAAATTCTAAGGTATAGTGTCTGGACCACCAGTTGTAGAATTCTTGGGAGCAGAGATAAAAAGGTTCAAAATGAATGGGTGTAAAGAGGGACTTGTGAGCATGGCGAGCTAAGTGTGTCAAACATTCAATAGGGTTAAAGGCAGTGAGGGGAAGGATAACAAAGCCTTTTTATCATACAAGCATTTAGGCAAGGTCTGAATCAAACCAAATTGTCGTGATACTAGGTTAGGCTGATAGCCCACCAAAGATGCTTGACCTCTAAGAAGGTTGAGCTCGTGAATCATTAGTCGAGGTGTCAGAAATCTCTCCTAGACAAGTTTCAACTCTTCTTCTTGTTTTTTAAGCAAAAGAGGGAAAGGTCTGGTGAACCACTCAGGACCATGCTTCCTCTCTGCAAATGGAGACATCCTCGGAGTAAACTCATGACGTTTCGCGAACATCTAAATAAAACCTGAAAGGTTGGCTCTGAGCGTATGTCCTTCTTCACTTGGGCTAAGTTGAACCATTCGAGTCCATTCGACTCGTCTTTCTGTAACAGCAGTAGATTCTTCGTCAACTTCTCCTTTGTTTGGGAGGCTGGTTTCGAAAGTGGCATTCAACCACAATTGAAGTAACTAGAAAGGGCCTGATAATAATAAGTTCCCGCGACTTTCCTTGTCCTTCAACCTGTCAGCGCCTTCGCTGAGGGATTCGTACAGACTGGCCAGGATCATCTCACTCAGACAAATGCCTCGATTCAGATGCAGTTGATTGGCCAATGTGAGGTACTTCTGCGCCACCTGCAAAGATTTCGTACAGAAAACATAGCGAGATAGCCACATGGCTAGAAAAGCTATATGTTCTTCATCATCGACTGTGGTTGTGTTTCTATTATGGTAGTGATTGATGAAATAGGGGTAGGTGTGTTTGGTGTTGGAAAAGCCTATGGTGTCTTGGCAATCGACCTCGGGGTCATAAACCAGTCCATGAGGCTTCAGCCCTATGATAGCGGCTATGTTGAAGAGTGTTGGCGTCATCATCCCACATGAGATATGGAAGGTATAATGGGTACTATCCCAGAAGTATAAGGAGGAAGCTAGCATGAGAGGGCAGTAAGTTGGGCTGACCTTCGACATCATGATCAAATCATAGATGCCAGTTTATTTCCAGTTGTTGGCCTAGACTTTCTCCATCTCCGTCAGCCAATTTAAGTAAAGATCAGAATCTTTGAAGTAGGGGTGGATCTGAATAACCTGGCTTCATCGTTAAGGTATTTTAGGTCTATATTGTAGAGTGTTAAACTATCTAGGCCCTCAGTAGGAAGTTTGCTGGAATCTTTTTGCCCTAAGGGTGTGGTCTTACGATAGGAAGGGAAAAAATCACTAAGGTTGTGTCGCATCGCTGCGAAGAGGAGCCGGCAAAGACAGAAGAGTCGCCACCATTCGTTATTCATCCCAAAGAGAGGGAAAGGAAACGATCAGAGAAAACATACGGAAAAGGGAAAAGACAGGTCATCGCAACCAAAGCTTGGGTTCGGGAGTCGGTTACGCAAGGGGAAGGTATGAGCACCCCTCACGTCTGTTGTATTCAACGGGATCCATGTTAGAACACAGATTGGTGTTTCTTATACCTCTATGTTTTGATGATAACTTGTATGGAGTTTTGTAATGAGTAAATATACATTCTAAAATTTGTTCAAGTATTATTGTTTCAGGTATAAAATTAAATACTCTTAAAAGAAGCAAAATACATAAGTACAAAGAAACTATGCAAAGCTCTGAAGCATCAGATGCAAGACTATCAGAAGATTCTGAAGCGCTGCCAGAAGGATCTGAAGCAGAAGCTACAGAATGATCTGAAGCATTAATGAAAGAAGTATACAAAAGCTGAAAGCTCTGATCTTATCAGACTCTGAAGTTCTTTTCACTTCAAACTCAGTGGCTCTAATAACCAGACTCTTATCATTAATATTCACGCTCAAAGCACATACTGTTGCATACTCTGATGAAGACTCTGATCAAGACTGAGACTCTGATACATTAAAGATCTGATCATCTATCTAGACTCTGAACTTGTCATTCATCTTAAGCTTTGTTCATCTTAAAGCATTCCATATTGAAGACTTCATATTGAAGAAAGCTTGTTGAAGAAGCTGTAAACTTGATTAGCCGTGGTGCTACTTCCAAAGTAACCAACGGCTAATTTGTCCAAAGAAGTGACGTGGTGCAAATCCCAAAGCTTCTACAACCATACTTTTCTGCAGAAAGCATATCTCTACCCATACTTTTGGTGATGAAAAGTCATACAATCAAATATTATATTCAGCTGCACATCACTCAAGGCATTTGAAAAAAGATATAAAAGGAGAACTACTTCAACATTTTAATGTTGCCAATTTTACTACTCATCTTTTGCTCATTGCTAGATCACTCAGAAATAAATACACGCTTGATTCATAAAAGAGAAAATCTCTCAAGATCTTACTCATTTGATCTTTCATAAAACCACATAGTTTTTGTTGTACTTAATCTTAAGTGTAAACATCACAGTTGTGATACAGCTTATTAGAAGCATTCAAACACTTGTTAGTTTACATTAAATTGTAAGAAGTTCCTTAAGAAGACCAAGGTGTGGTCAGTAGTTCTTGAGAAGACTAAGACAATTGTTCTTAGTGCTTTCTATTGTAATCAGTTGACCAATAGTGGATTAAGTCCTTGCAGAGAAAGGAAAATCATCTTTGATAAGGTGGACTGGAGTAGTTGAGTTCAACAAACCAGGATAAAAACATTGAGTTCTTTTTATTGCCATTTTTCTTAAAACTCTTATTCAACCCCCCTTCTAAGTGTTTTTCTCATCTTCAGTTGGCATCAGAGCTCCGGTTCTGTTTGTGCTATCACTTAACCGTGACCAGAAAAGATCCAGTGAGAAAAACTCTTGATACTCTTGGTTGATATACATTATGGCTGCTGAAACTCAAACACCCAACAACAACAAATATGAAGAAAGAGTCAGCACAAAACCTCCTATGTTTTATGGAGAGAAGTTTGATTATTGGAAAGATAGACTGGAAAGTTTCTTTCTAGGATTTGATGCTGATCTTTGGGACTTAGTCATTGATGGATATGTTTATCCCACTGATGGGAATTCAGAAATCACCACAACGCTAGAACTATATTGCTAAACGCTATATCTCATACTGAGTATGAGAAAATAACCAACAGAGAAACTGCCTTTGATATATTTGAATCCTTGAAGATGACTCATGAAGGGAACTCTCACGTCAAAGAAACCAAGGCTCTGGCGCTGATCCAGAAGTATGAAGCTTTCAAGATGGAAGAATCTGAGTCTATTGAAGCAATGTTTTCTAGATTCTAGATTCTCACTGCTGGCTTAAAGGTTCTGGACAAGGGTTACTCTACAGCAGATCGTGTCAAGAAAATAATCAGAAGCTTGCCAACCAGATGGAGACCCATGGTCACTGCTCTGAAGCTGGCAAAGGATCTGAACAAGATTACGCTGGAGGAACTAATCAGTTCTCTAAGGAGTCATGAGATTGAACTAGAGGAAGATGAGCCTCTAAAGAAAGGTAAGTCAATTGTGTTAAAATCTAATAAAGCTGTTAAAGCATTGCAGGTATTAGAAGAAAGCTCTGAAGAGTCTGCTTCTGAAGATGAAGAAGAACTATCCTTGTTATCCAGAAGAATCAATAAACTCTGGAAGAATAAGCAAAGGAAGTTCAAGAACTTTAGAAAACCAGATCAACACAAAGAATCTTCTGGGCACAGAAGATCTGGAGAACCCTCTGGATACAGAAGATCTGGAGAATCCTCTCGTTACAGACGATTTGGAAAAAGAGAGGTTGTTTCCTATGAATGCAAAGAACCTGGGCACTACAAGAGTGATTGTCCAAAGCTTCAGAAGGAGAACCCAAAAAGAAAGTCAGATCACAAAAAGAAAGTTCTGATGGCTACCTGGGATGACTCAGATGCATCTGATTCGTCATTAGAGTCAGAAGAGGAATGTGCAAATGTAGCATTCATGGCTGACGTTGGGGACAGTGCTGAATCATCTGGATCAGAATCAGAATCTGATTCTGAGGAGGTATTTGCTGAACTTTCTAGACAGGAACTTGCTGAAATTTTATCTGATATTCTTGAAAACTATAGTAAAGTTAAACTCAAATACAAAACGCTTCTAAAGCATAATGAATTTGAGATTAACAAGTTTGAATCAGAAATAGCTGAACTAAAAGCTGAAAATCTTCAATTGAAAAATAATTTAGAAACTGTTCAACTAAACTCTGATTCAAAATCTGAACCATGCTCTAAAAACATTTTACAAAAGTATGACTATAGTTTCAGGAAGTTTCTAACTAAAAGCCTAGATAGAAGCAAAATGGCTTCAATGATCTATGGTATTAGCAGAAACTATAGAAAAGGGGTTGGATATAAATCTTACTCTTATGAAAATTCAAATCCAAAATCTGTAGATAAACTGGATATCAAGTTTCCTCCCTTGTATTCTCAGTTTACATTTGGTCACTTAAATGATATTAAACACACTAGTTCTGATCAAAACAAGTCTGTGTTTAATAAATCTAAAGCTAATCAGAACAAGTCTTATGTTGAAAGACAGAAGTTCAGAAAAAGCTTTAAGGCAACTAACCAAAAAGGACCCAAGAAAATCTGGGTACCTAAGGATAAGATAATTTACGTTGCAGACATCCTTAGCAGCAAAGTCAAGACTCCAGTCATGGTACCTGGACTCTGGATGCTCAAGACATATGACGGGAAAAAGGTCTATGTTCCAAAGTCTGGAGCTTAGATCTGGAGGAGATGTCAAGTTTGGAGGGAATCAGAAGGGAAAAATTATTGGCTCTGGAACCATAGGCAATGGTAAATTTCCTTCCATAACTAATGTCTTGCTTGTTGAAGGGTTAACTCATAATCTATTGTCCATAAGTCAATTAAGTGACAATGGTTATGACATTATCTTTAATCAAAAGTGTTGCAAAGTTGTTAGTCAAAAGGATGGCTCAATCCTCTTCAATGGTAAAAGGAAAAACAACATTTATAAAATTAGTCTTTCAGAACTTAAGGTTCAGAATGTTAAATGCCTTATGTCTGTTAATGAGGAGCAATGGGTCTGGCACAGAAGATTGGGACATATTAATATGAGACGCATATCTCAGATTAATAAGCTTAATCTGGTCAGAGGACTTCCTAATCTGAAGTTCAACTCAGATGCTCTTTGTGAAGCATGTCAGAAAGGAAAATTTTCAAAATCATCTTTTAAATCCAAAAATGTTGTTTCAACTTCAAAACCATTAGAGTTACTTCACATTGATCTGTTTGGACCAGTGAAAACTACATCCATCAGAGGCAAGAAGTATGGATTAGTCATTGTTGATGACTACAGCAGATGGACACGGGTAAAATTCCTAAAACACAAGGATGAGTCACACTCTGTGTTCTTTGACTTCTGCAAACAAGTCCAAACTAAAAAAGATCTCAAAATTGTTAAAGTCAGAAGTGATCATGGTGGTGAATTTGAAAACAAACATTTTGAAAAATATTTTAATGAAAATGGCATTGTTCATGATTTCTTCTATCCTAGAACTCCACAACAGAATGGAGTTGTAGAAAGGAAAAATAGAACTTTGCAAGAGATGGCCAGAACCATGACCAATGAGACTAACATGGCAAAACATTTTTGGGCAGAGGCAATTAACACGACATGTTACATTCAGAACAGAGTGTCAATTAGACCTCTTCTGGAAAAGACTCCTTATGAACTGTGGAGGAATAGAAAGCCAAACATTTCTTATTTCCATCCTTTTGGACGTATTTGTTTTATACTGAACACTAAAGAGAATCTTAACAAGTTTGATTTTAAAGCACAAAAGTGTTTCATGCTTGGATATTCTGAACGCTCTAAAGGCTACAGAGTATACAATACTGAGACACAGATTGTGGAGGAATCTAAACATGTTAGATTTGATGATAAGCTTGGCAATCAAAAGTCAAAGCAGATTGAAAACTCTGCAGATGGAGAAGTTATTCTCATAGAATCTGAGAAACCAGAAATAGAGAAAGCTCAAGAAGAAGTTATGCCAGATGCAACTCCATTAGCTGCTCAAATGAATAACATGAATATTTCTGAAGAACCAACAGTTAAAGGATTATCCAGAATCAAGGCTTCTCATCCAGAAGAAATGATTATTGGAAAGAAAGATGACCCTATAAGAACAAGGTCGTTTATCAGATCATCTGGAACATCACTTCTTGGGTTGGTGTCTATTATTGAACCAACATATGTGGATGAAGCTCTGAGTGACAATGATTGGATACTTGCAATGCAAGATGAGCTAAATCAATTTACAAGAAATAATGTGTGGGATCTGGTTCCTGTTGCACCCTAAAATTTGACCAACCGGGTCCCGTATTTGGCTCGATGTTTCGACGCATTTCGCATTTCGCATTCACATGCTGCATATAGTGCATTTTCTCAATCATGGTGATTTTATCGGGATTACAGCCCTGTTGTCGTATTTCAGGTATCTTAGGCCAGTCTGGATAATCGGAGGTTATTTTGGGAAGTCGCGCTTCCTGGGTGTTTTCAGCTTACGCTGTAGTTTTTGAGGACATTCCTGTGTCCAAGTTTTACCGCTGGTTCCGCTTCGGTCTCGATCTCCTGTTTAATTGAATAAATTGTTTTTCATGGCTTTATTAGGGTTTATTGGTCTTTTTCTATCTTTAAATAGATTTCAAATGCATTTTAGGATATATTCTCTCTTTAATAGATAATAGGAATTAAATAGATTAATAGGCTTTTCCTTTTATATAGAAATTAGTATAGATTTTATTTTTAAATATTATAGATTTTTTCGTTTTAAATAGGTTTAGCTTTTAATTAGTTTTAATAGTTTTAGATATATTGATTAATTAGATATTATTAGATTAATTAGGTTTTAATTAGTCTAATTCTTAGTCTGAGTGGGTCCATTTAATTAGTTTAATCCTCTTAGTTTTAATCAGCTTGCCTTAGTTAATTCATTAGCGTCTTAATTGCCATTAGTCACTAATCAGTCTTTGTTAATTGCATTTTAGTCATTTAATTAGTCCAATTATCACGTTTCTCCTTCATCCATATCAATTCATTCCTTCAGAATTTCGTTTGGGCCTTTTATCCAGTCATCTGCGAAGCCCATTCAATGCAAGTCCAAAAATTATCACATGGTATAAATTCAGTCAGTACACGTGTTCTTCAAGGAGGCCACATATCAATTCCCAATTCACCAGATCACGCCACATCGCGTTCTCCAGACTCTGCCACACAAACCCACACGTGGCTTACATGCGTCGTCTCTACCCTCCACCTTGCCTGCCACTTGGCTTTCCCTGAGCATCACCGGTTGCATGGCCGCGGCCATGCAACCACTGCACCAGAACCTCGCCGGCCACCCTAACTACCTTCTAACCGTCGCCGGAGCCGCCGTAACAGTCACCGGAAAATCCCAAACCACCAAAAACTCCAAAAATCTCCAGAAATTCATCTCTCACATCCAACAATCCTCTTCTTCATCAATCCTTCCACAACAATCATCATCAAACAGCCTCAAGGAAATCTCTAACAAACTCTCAAGAACGTTTACGTGTAGGTGCATCCATTGTTCATCGTTCTGCTGGAGATCTTCAACACATTCAAATGTTCATCCAAGGTCTTCAAGAACTCAGTAAAAAACCTCAAGCACTTTCCAGGATCGAGATACTCATCAGCGATCTTCATTCAAGATCTCTCCAAAAGACCTTCATGTGATTCATCGAGTGTTATTCCCGAGTTTGTTTAATCTTCAAAGATCCACACCTTGCATGTTCTTCAAGAACACCGTGTTCATCCAGATCTAAACGGCTCGTAAACATTTCACCAAGAACATCCAGAAGCTTCAACAGACTGCAACTTTGTTCATCCTCAAGAATAGATCTCCAGATCAAGAACCACTGCAAGAGTTTCATTCACGGTCGATCTTCATCATTCACCATCCGGATTCATCGCGAACAGTCATCATCGTCTGGAGTTGCGTTCATCAACATTCATTCTTCTTCGGATGTATACATGCATTCGCTCCCGTCAAGGAATCATCAGATGTGCAGATCTTCAACCGTCTTCGCACGATCTCGCACCTTCAATCAAATCTCCAGAAAAGCCTCAAGAACGTCCATCAACTATCTGAGATCTTCATCGAATGTGGATGAGAAATCCACAACAACTCCATGGATCGTCGTCTCCACTCATTGTTTTCACTGTATTTTCTTATTTCTTGTTAAGGATTACAATGGATCGAATGGTTTTGAGCATGTTGAGAGATGAAACGAAGGTTGAACGAGGGAGAGAGAACAAGAGAGTATGAGAGAGTTGGAGAAGTGGAAGCGGCGCAGTTTGTGAACAGTGATGAAGAATTAGGGTGATTTAGGTTTTTTTTACTGAAGGTAGAAGAGGGGATGTGGATTGTGTATTTGGGCTTTGCTAGGGCCCAACGAGTTTTTTTTTCCTACACCTCTATTTGTTCTTCCCACTCCCTGCGTGTGTGGGTTTGGGTTTAGTTGGGCTGGGCTGGTTACTGATTACATTCACCTCTGTTTTTCTATTTCCTACCCCTCTGTAATAGTGTACCCCCTCCCCTTTTATTTTCTTTTAGATTTACTTGCTTAGTTTTTTTTTTAGGAAAAAAAGAAATATTGGAAAAGAAAATATTGAAGGAAAAAATAGTGAAAAGAATACTTGAGAAAAAAATAGTGAAAAGAATATTGAAGGAAAAAATAGTGAAAAGAATACTTGAGAAAAAAATAGTGAAAAGAATATTTGAGAAAAAAGTAGTGAAAAGAATATTTGAGAAAAAAATAGTGAAAAGAATATTTGGGGAAAATATTGAAAAGGATAGTAAAAAATATAAAAAATAGTGGAAGTACATATGTTGTAGATTTTTATATTTTTTGATATAGTCCTTTTTTGGACTTTATTCACTTTACACCTTTTAGAGGTAAGTTTAGACGTCCATTTGTTAGGGGATTTTTCCATTTGATTTTTTCCATGACAGATGGATAGGATAGTATCTTTAGGAGTTTTTCAGTTTTTCAATCATTGTAATCCATTTTCTGAATATTAATAAAACGAGATTTGAGTTGTGGTCCCGAAAGTAGCCGAACTACAGCTGCTCTGATTTCTCGTACCAGACGAGAATATGTAGGCATAGGATGCGATATCCTAGCGAGCACACTAACAACTGACCTTTTTGTTCTCTCACTGCTGTGCGATCGAGACTTTCCCGTTGACGACTAATTGTTATCCCTTTTCTCTTGCCCAAGTGCATTTGAGACCAGACCGTAGTTTTTTCCATAGGTTCCCGTACCTGTAAAACCAGATTAATTTCTCACTGCTGTGTGAGAACACCCTGTTTAGCCGTAGTTAGCCTGAACTATGTAAGCTCTGATCTTCCATGCAGTGTGGAAGTACGTAGGCACAAGACGCGAAGTCTTGGCGAGCCAACTTCCCTGTAGTTTCCCGAACTACGTTGACTCTGACTTTCTCTCTTGAGAATACGTAGGTATAGAGTGCGACGCTCTATCGAGTCAATTCCCTTCCATTTAGATTTAGCAGCCGTAGATAGATTGTTTTGCATCCTTTAGACAACCCGAGCAAGCGTGGATCCCGTCGAGTACGACGGACGTGAGGGGTGCTAATACCTTCCCCTTGTGTAACCGACTCCCGAATCCAGGTTTTGGTTGCGATGACCATACCTTTTCCGTTTTTTGCAAGGTTTACTTAGAGCGTTTCCTTTCCCTCCGTTGGGATAAATAACGCACGGTGGCGACTCTTCTGTCAGCCGACGCCGATTTTCGCAGTAGCGACAGCTGGCGACTCTGCTGGGGACTGCGATAGTTCCCTATTCGAGTCTCGCCTTAGGTTTTTTCCTGGCTGTTTGGGATCATCCCCAGCAGCTGGCGACTCTACTGGGGACCCAATGTCCCCTGGCTGCTAAGGACTGCGATAGTTCCTTATGCATTTGGGATCCAACGTCCCTTAAGAGAGTCAATCCTAGCGCTTGTTTGCTTGTCTATTGGGGTTTATTTATTGATATTATCCGTTGCTATTGTGCTATTGGGGTGTGACGGGTGTTCTATGATTGAGAGATAAGCCGGACCTGGGCTTGAGTGCACCTTAGACTTAGAGTAGAGATTAGTGGGCGCGTACCGGCTTTGCTTGTATTAGTGTCCCGCGAAATCTACACTCAGACGAGGTTCTTCTGGTTGGCCTCTTGTCCCACCCTTTGGGTGGCTCGGGTTTCTGGTTAGTTGGATTGTCGACTCTGGGAACCGATCATTTGGAAGTTAGCTAAGTGAGGCCTCTTCAAGACTTGATGATGCCACTCCTTCTGGGAATCGTATCGTCAGTTTTGAAAGTCTGTGACGCTGACGACTGCATAGGATGCCGTACCTTGACAGATATAGGTCCATACCTGTGAGTGGGGGTTTTTTTTTGCAGGAAACTTGACTTCCAACCTACCCGTTATTTTGGTCTTCTCTTCAGAGCGAACATACTCCGTCAGCAGCGCAGCAGTATTCAAATTTGTGTGGGGGGCTGTGATCCCATGTTTGTTGCATCTTGCATATCATGTGCATAACAGTGTTGCATCATATTGCATATCATCCTCCAGTTAGCCAGAGTTCTGATCCAGCCTTTGTTTCCTGAAGGTGATTACCCGAAGTTTGGATTGAGCAGTTGTTGATTGTCAGAAGACCGACCTAGGGGTTGAGTAGATTTGAGCAGAATCGAGCATTGAAGTCAGTTGAAGATTATTGGTAGCTATGTCTGAAGGCAATTTCCAGTCTCCTAACACCTTGACAGGGTTCACTATGACATCCAACCCTCTGTATGATTCTATGGAAGACTTCCCGCAAGCGAACAACGTTACTGCAGACCAAGTTGTACAGCCTTCTGTTGAGAACCGAGATCGACATGAGCAGTTTGTTACCCGGAATGAACGTCCTCCTCCTGTTAACAATCAAGGTGTTGTTTTCCCTGTGATGAATCCACGAAGATATATTCCAATAGCCAGGACCGTAGATCCAAGAGCTCTTGAGACGGATAGAAAACTCCGAGCATTGGAAGAAGGAATGAAAGCTTTGAAAGTGAAAGATGCTGTTAACCTGAATGCTGTAGACATGTGTTTGGTTCCTGACTTGGTGTTGCCTTATAAGTTCAAAGTGCCGAAATTTGAAAAGTACACGGGAGATAGCTGTCCGAAGCAACATTTGATGATGTTCTGTCGAAGAATGACTTCGTTTGTGCGAGATGACAAATTGATGATCCATTGCTTTCAAGATAGTCTGACTGGGGCATCTTTGAGGTGGTATATGCAGTTAGAGAGGAATCAGATTCAGTCATGGATGGATTTAGCCAGAGCTTTTCGGAAGCAGTACGATTATAACCTAGACATAGCTCCTCACCGCATGCAGTTGCAAGAATTGTCTCAAGAGAACAATGAACCTATCCGGAGGTATGCTCAGAGATGGAGAGAATTTGCTGCTAGAGTGCACCCACCGCTTTTGGACCAAGAGTTGACAAGCATGTTTGTAGATTCCCTACAGGATCCGTACTTCGAAATATTGCTTGGACTTCCATTAAGTTTCTCTGACGTGGTAACGTTAGGAGAACGCCTTGAGTATGCCATAAGAATCGGGAAAATTCAGGTTACTTCATATGATCAAGCTGGTGAAACTGAATATCCTTGTGACTATCAGAGTGAAGAAGGAGTTGTGATCAATGCAGTCATGCCAAAGGTTGAATATCCTCGAAGCGAATCAGTCAATTTTGTTGGTTCTTCATCTTATCAGAGATTAGTACCTCCTGTGGCTTGTTATACTGAACAGACAACTGTGCCTAGGGCACCATATCAGGAATCTTATGCCGCTTCCATTGCAAAGCAGCGAACTCGTGGTCGAGGTTATCAGAATCAGCATCAGAATCAGAACAGACCTCGCAACAATTTGGAACGAAGGAATGGTCCTTTTCACCCAGTGCCTATGCCGTATAGCCAGCTGCTACCATCTTTGATCCAGAGTTCTTTGGTGGAACCTAAAGCTCTTAAGCCAGTTCCAAAACCTTACCCTCCTGGGTACAATCCCCACGTTCAGTGTGGTTATCATGGCGGATCACCGGGGCATTCAACTGAAGATTGTAAAGCGTTTCAGGCGAAGGTACAACAATTGATCGACCAGGATTGCATTTCCTTTCGCGAAGGATTTCTGTTTGTTCATACCAACCGCTCAGCTGGCTAAGCTCGTAGACTCGGAAAATATTCCCCAGCAAAGGAGCCAGTGATTCAGACAGGCGGGCGCCTCGACATTGGCAGTCCTCAGAATTTTATATCATTTGCATTTGTAGTTTTCCTTTCTGTTAGTTACTACTTGCTGTAAACATTGTATGTTTCGAATGGTGATATTAATAAGGTGACTATGCATTTTTCTGAATTAATCATGTCGCTGTCGCTCATTTACTGCATTGCACTGACACTCGCATTTTATTCATTCCACTTTATCACTGTGACTAGCAAAGATTGGAGGGAGGATGACGAAAATAAACTCATAACCGATGATCGCATGCTTTCAGATAAGACCTTACCGATGACGTACAAGGCATTGTTTCAAATCCCCCAAACACTGGAGATATAAGGAGTTAGTCCCTTGTTAACCACTTCGAGCCAGGAAGTAGAAGTTTTTTCGGACTTTTTAACCCTCACATCTTAACCCGGGGCAGGGTAGTTGTCAGTTAGCTTGACGGAGCATTCAAGTCTTACAGAGGAGTGTTGTCTTTCGAGGATCAATCAGTTTATACCTTTCAAGAGGTCAAACCTCACCAATCAGGAGTGAGACAGTTACAATCCTTTCGGAGCAATCAAGACAACCAGTGTCACACGACTTTGTTCCAAAAGAAAGAAAAGAAAGCCCGCTAAGTAAAAAGAAAGAAAAAGTTGGAAAGCTAATACTTAGGCAAAAATCAGGGCATCCCGCTGGACTTCAAAAGAAAACGAAAGAACGAAAAGAACTCAAAAGGAGTCAGTCCAGGCAAAAATTAGGGAATCAAAAGAACGAAAAAGAAAGGATATCAATAGAAATTTTTTCCCCAGCGAGTCACAAAGTCGTGTACACAGACACCGAAAACGAAGAAGGAGTAACTGTCACTCTGAAAAACCCTGTGAGTTCCTTAATTGTGGTTCTTACCATTCAACATACCTCTCGAAGAGGCGAGCGCTTGTGCCAGGTTAACTGAACCTTAGGATCGGAGATCATCACGTAGAAGGGGTGATTATAAATCAAAATTTGAGCCAAATATCCCTTGTTTCACGAACCGTGAACCCGACCATGATACAACCCTTAAAAGACCTAATTGAGGTAGGGTTTATTCTGAAGGCGCATTACGATAAGGTTGAGTAACCTGACTCCTTCTTGACTTGCTAGTCACATCCTTGTTGTGTTTTTCACTGACCACGTAAGCACTACGTTTGAACTTTGGTTCATTCGTCACTCACAATCATGACATGTAAATGAGTGACAACACAAATTTTTCAAAATCTACATAAACATTGCATTAAAATTACCATTCGTGAATAGACAATTTTACTTGCAGGCTAGTAGTTGACATGAAGGAAATTCCATCAGGGAATAATCAAACAGGACTGAATAATACAGTAGTCTAAACCAGAATGGTGTATGTTGTGGAGACCTGTGAATCAGGGGCATTGACTTCTAGTGAGTTCGGAATCAGTTAGTCTGAGGACAAGTCCCGAAGCATCAGTGGATCAGGGGCAGTTTATTTGAGAAGCAGTTGATCAGAAGTGAGTCTTCTCGAGACCCAATCAGGGGCAATCACCTAGAATGTTGTGATTTGAAAGCAGAACCTTCCAGTGGATAATCAGATCAGGTTAAGTCGCTTACACACTCATTCAGGGGCAAAGTCACTTCAGAGATAGTGAAGACCAACTGGGTTGACAATTGTTTGATTTAGGTTGAATTCTGTTGTCGTACAGATACCGGGGCAAATATTCTCGAAGTCTTCTCATGGCAAGCTGTTCAGAGCAAATATTCCCAAGAGTGGGATTGGGGCAAGTTGAATTGTACTGGGGCAAGTTATTCAAGCCAGCCCGTTTATCCCCAGCAAGAGTTGAGTATCGGGGAATCGTGTCAATACCCTTATCAAAAACCTGAACCTTCTAAATAAGAAGAGCCGTGTTGTCGGTGGATTGTTATCCTACAGTTTAAATCTGTTACGTGTCAGAACTTCGTAACCAAGTCGTTTCCAAAGCCCAGGTCTCGCCTGGCAAACCGGTGACCAGTTCTCGTCTGGCCCATAATTCCGTAAATACCAGTTCTCGCCTGGTACATGTTTTCGTTTTAACCAGTTATCGTATTGTCGATCTTTTTCTGTAAATACCAGTTCTCGCCTGGTACTACCTTTCTTTTAACCAGTTATCGTATTGTCTATTTGCTTCCCGTAAACATCAGTTCTCGCCTGATGCATGTCAACTTCCAATCAGTTCTCGTCTGGTTGTTTTCTTTTCTTTAACTTATTGTTGTATCAGTTCTCGTTTGGTACATGTCAGCTTTCAGCCAGTTCTCGCCTGGTTGTCTTTTTCTTAGACTACATCCAGTCAGCCCCGTTTGACGTTCAAAACATAAAAAACCAATTTTCGCTCAAGTTTCCTAATATATTGTGCTATCAGTTCTCGCCTGGTAGTCTACCTTTGAATGCTAGTTCTCGTCTAGTATTTTCCACCTTGTTAATAACCCGTTGTTATCCTAGAAAAACCAAAAAATGTGTAAATACCCGATACAGTAATATTGTCAGGTTCCCCGATACGAAGCTCGACGGATACCAGTTCCCCGATTAATGTTGAATGATGTATGGACGTTGTTAAATCAGAGTTACTCCTCTTCAGCAGTTGAAAGTTGTGTATTATTCCCGGAAGAATTGAGATTGTATTGCTATCCCGCATCAGAGTAGGATCAGGAGTATCCTCAGCAGATTAAGATTGATATCCTTGGTAGTAGGGGCATTTCCAGCAGCGTGCTGCGCGCAATCAACCCCAGATTGGGTTAATCCCCACAGAGCATAATCGGTTGCCAATGGTCTGAAGAGAGCATCCCCGAGCAGAGTTGTTTTGTCTTTCTCCCCAAGCAGGGTTGCTTTTCCATTTCTCCAGCAGGATGGTTATCCCCAGCGGATTTGATTTCCCTTTTCCAGCATTTATTTTGCTGAGATGATTCTGTGATATCAGGTTACCTTCAGTGGAGTCGACTTTGCCTCCGACATTTATTTTGCCAAGCGGTGTTTAGACCTGGTGTTCTCTGGCAGCTAGAGCATACATTAGCATTTGCATATATCGTCAGATTTGAATCTATCAAAACGCATAGCATATTCATGTCGTACGGGGCATTGCAGTTACGAACGCATAACATTTACATGTCATATAGGACATTGCATCATTTCAAGCATACGCATGTCGAAACGTAGACCAGGGTAGGTACCTATTGGCTTTCGAATTTGTTCACCTGCAGAGTTGTTTGGTTAAGCTTCTCTTCTCCATCAGCGGAGTGATTTCTTCACATTTGGTTGTTACGTCAGCATCGAAAAAAAGAAAGATTGACATATATCAAACTTCTGAAGCTGCCGCCTTCGTCGAAATAGGTGCCAGGCAGTTCAATTCAAAATTCCCCAGGAGAGTTTTCTCAGGTTCGCCGTGAACCATGAGTCGACAGAAAAGATCCCATAACAGATGGGAAGGTGTTTGCTTTTTGAAGCATTATTCCGAAGAATCAGTATCTGTGGCGTCACACAGGTGATTGATGTTGGAAAAAAAACAGCAGAAAATTTATCAGATAATTGACCAGTTGTTGCCGTGACAATCAGACTTCAGTTTATTAGACGTTATTTCTCAAGCAGTTTTGCAGTTTATTTTGCGGTTGGCAAATTTCAGGGTTCCATTTGTATTAAACCATCTTCTACCTTTGAATGATCAAAGGTTGGGCGCTCTTCAACCATTCAGGTCCAAGCTGCTTGAATAGGGGCAGCTGTTGCACCCTAAAATTTGACCAACCGGGTCCCGTATCTGGCTCGATGTTTCGACGCATTTCGCATTTTGCATTCACATGCTGCATATAGTGCATTTTCTCAATCATGGTGATTTTATCGGGATTACAACCCTGTTGTCGTATTTCAGGTATCTTAGGCCAGTCTGGATAATCAGAGGTTATTTTGGGAAGTCGCGCTTCCTGGGTGTTTCCAGCTTACGCTGTAGTTTTTGAGGACATTCCTGTGTCCAAGTTTTACCGCTGGTTCCGCTTCGGTCTCGATCTCCTGTTTAATTGAATAAATTGTTTTTCATGGCTTTATTAGGGTTTATTGGTCTTTTTCTATCTTTAAATAGATTTCAAATGCATTTTAGGATATATTCTCTCTTTAATAGATAATAGGAATTAAATAGATTAATAGGCTTTTCCTTTTATATAGAAATTAGTATAGATTTTATTTTTAAATATTATAGATTTTTTCGTTTTAAATAGGTTTAGCTTTTAATTAGTTTTAATAGTTTTAGATATATTGATTAATTAGATATTATTAGATTAATTAGGTTTTAATTAGTCTAATTCTTAGTCTGAGTGGGTCCATTTAATTAGTTTAATCCTCTTAGTTTTAATCAGCTTGCCTTAGTTAATTCATTAGCGTCTTAATTGCCATTAGTCACTAATCAGTCTTTGTTAATTGCATTTTAGTCATTTAATTAGTCCAATTATCACGTTTCTCCTTCATCCATATCAATTCATTCCTTCAGAATTTCGTTTGGGCCTTTTATCCAGTCATCTGCGAAGCCCATTCAATGCAAGTCCAAAAATTATCACATGGTATAAATTCAGTCAGTACACGTGTTCTTCAAGGAGGCCACATATCAATTCCCAATTCACCAGATCACGCCACATCGCGTTCTCCAGACTCTGCCACACAAACCCACACGTGGCTTACATGCGTCGTCTCTACCCTCCACCTTGCCTGCCACTTGGCTTTCCCTGAGCATCACCGGTTGCATGGCCGGCGGCCATGCAACCACTGCACCAGAACCTCGCCGGCCACCCTAACTACCTTCTAACCGTCGCCGGAGCCGCCGTAACAGTCACCGGAAAATCCCAAACCACCAAAAACTCCAAAAATCTCCAGAAATTCATCTCTCACATCCAACAATCCTCTTCTTCATCAATCCTTCCACAACAATCATCATCAAACAGCCTCAAGGAAATCTCTAACAAACTCTCAAGAACGTTTACGTGTAGGTGCATCCATTGTTCATCGTTCTGCTGGAGATCTTCAACACATTCAAATGTTCATCCAAGGTCTTCAAGAACTCAGTAAAAAACCTCAAGCACTTTCCAGGATTGAGATACTCATCAGCGATCTTCATTCAAGATCTCTCCAAAAGACCTTCATGTGATTCATCGAGTGTTATTCCCGAGTTTGTTTAATCTTCAAAGATCCACACCTTGCATTTTCTTCAAGAACACCGTGTTCATCCAGATCTAAACGGCTCGTAAACATTTCACCAAGAACATCCAGAAGCTTCAACAGACTGCAACTTTGTTCATCCTCAAGAATAGATCTCCAGATCAAGAACCACTGCAAGAGTTTCATTCACGGTTGTTGCACCCTAAAATTTGCCCAACCTTATTCATTTGGTTTATGTTTCATTATCATTAGCATTTGCATATAGGGTCATGTACATAGACTAATCATCTGCATAGCATGAGCATAGCAAGTCATTCAACAGGGGACCAATCATTATTTTCATCTCTAGAGGCCTATCAAGAGGTTATTATCCCAATTCCACCTCATTCAAGTCATCAGGAAAGAATTTGAAAGTAAAGAGTTCAGCAGATCAAGCCTTGAGTCCATCTCCTAGCTGAGGGTATCTGAGGATCAACAAGAGGGTTGTGAGCTGTGAGTGAAGGCATGGAGAGCATCTAGACATTATGAGAGACTTATAAAGTCATTTGGAGAAGAAAACAAGTCATTGATGAAAGCACAAGAGCTATAGTTGAAGACAGTCAACTAGGGTTTCATCTGGGTCAACCCTAGGTCAACCCTAGGTCAATTGATTGATTTAAAGGGCATTCAAGGCTATTGGAGAGGTGTGGGGTTCATCATTGGATATATAAAGAAGGATATGGAGATATGCCAAGGAGAATTCAAGAGAAATCAAGGAGAAGAGGAGTTACTAAATTAGGGTTTCTCTGCAAAATCCCCTAGTTTAGGTCAAATTTCCAAGCAAGATAAGTCAAAATGCTAGCTTCAAATGGCTTCTTGGCCAACATGAAACTTGTAGAGGATCTCAAGACCTTTAATTTGAGTGGTGGAAGACATCAAGGAGATTTATAGAACTCAAGTTATGGTCCTTGCAAGTTACAGGTCATCTGGGGTGTCTGAACTTTTGTCTGTGAAAGTGACTTGACTTCCAAGCAATTTTTACCCCTCAAGGAGATTTCAAATGAATTCTTGGTCAACATAAGAATTGTTCCTCATTGTCTTATCTTTCTAGAATGGTATAGTATGCCTTCATATGATGTGGAGAACTCAACTTATGGTCTTGGCAAGTAAAGGGTATTTTGGGCATTTGTGAATTACAGGTCATTTTAACCTATGTCCAAAACTCATACAAGGAGGCCTCAAATGGAAAAACTTACAACATCAAACTTGCTCCAAATGGTATTTTAAGTCTAGAAAGAAGGTCACAAATTATTGGAGAAGCTCATAGCATGGAGTTGCATAATTGGTCAAAATATGAACTAAAATGGCTTATAAAGTGAATAAATTCAAGATGGAAAATGGTTTGGGAGATTTACAAGTCCAAATGGAGACTTCCAATATATGATTTTGAATGGAAAAACAATTCTAAGAACAATGGTTCAAACACTTTTTTGAGTTTAGAAGGGAAAAAAGAAGTTATCTTTGGTTACTTGTAATTGAAGAAACATAACCAAAATGGATCAAAGTTGGAAAACAAGGGAATGTGCAAGATGGATCTAGAATGTTCATATGAGGTCTATATAAGCATGAAATGAGAATTTAGCAAGGGTTGGCTTCATTTGCACCAAGAATTTCACAAAATTCCCTCATTCTTTCTCTTTGAAGTTTCATTCCAATCTCACAAATTCTTCACAAAATCATCATCCACATCAATTCAATCTTGCTCCATCATCATCCTAGATCAGAATTGAAGCAAAGTTTTGGTGTGAATCATCCATTTTCGAGCACCTTTTTCATCAACATCAAAATTGGAGTTTCAAGTGGACAGCATAATTCAAGCCAAGAATCATCACAACACTGCATACAGAATCAATACCTGAGTAATTTGATCAAGATTCAAGCCTTGGAAGCCTCAGATCCTCAATCTTCCATAGCTGTTTTCAAGGTTTCACACCAGGTGAGTTTTCATTCACACAGCTCGATCTAGTTAATTTGGCATGTTGTTGTTAGTTTAGATGCAATCTAGGTGGTTAGGAGAACAAGTAGGATGAATTTGGAGAGGTTTGGTGATGTTGATTAGCAGGTGCCATAAACTGTTAGGAGGTGAAACTCTTAGGTTAGTGCATTAGAATGTTAGCTTGATAGCGTAGGTTAATCACCATTAGGCATAGATTAGTTTAGGTTAAGTTTGATTGAGAATTATCATGATGCATATCAGTGTACTTCCATGGTGACCAGAGCTTGATGCCATCGGGTTGAGTGATTTGTGGAATTTCAAAGCAATCTAGTGCCATAGGGTTATAGAGGAAGATAGTCTGAGCATCTTTCATGTTGGAAGCATGTTGATTCATGGCCTGGTGATGGAGAACCGAGAGCTCGAATTGGAGCGTGCATGGGAGTTCATGGTGATTGAAACCCTAAGTTCAGATGCAAGGAAGAAGACACAATCGTGTCCATCCATTTTGATTAAGACTTTTGACTATTAGAGTGATCCTGTGGCCATTATTCAATTCAGAGTTTGGAGGGAATTGACCTGGGTGCCAAAACGCACCGTTTCATTAATTGAAACGGGCGGGCCTCAGGATGTTATGCTATCCCCACCCCCAGGTTGTGAGCCCAAACCAATCTTAACGTGTTTTTGATGCTATTTTCACCCCCTGCTCGTTTTTTAGTTTTTTATTGCTTCTGACTTGTTCTGGGCCTTGGTAAAAATGATATGCGCACCCCCTCAGTTGCTGGCCCATCCTGATTTTCACTGAACGCGCCTACTATTCATACCCCCTCCCTCTCATTTTTAATTTCAATTGTTTTATTCCATTTTAATTTTTACCAATTTTCATAAATTCATAACAAATTCATAAAAAATCATTTTCATTTCATTCTTTTTACACTATTTTCTTTGAGATGTCTAGAATATTATAGGAAAATAAAATTGCATTTTTATTTCTATTTCATATTTTTTCCATATTTTCTAAATAAATGTCATATTAAATAGCTTCATTTCATGCATCATTTTAATAATTTTTGTTCTCTTACATGCTTTAATATTTTTTGGTCATTCTTTTTATATTGTTTAGAGGAGATATTCAACTTGTAGAAATATTTTAGTTCCCATTTTTAGAGATTAATTTTAGGTGATTAAAATAGGTTTGAACATCATGAACAAAACTAGGGTTTTAGGTGACAACTTAGGAAGTTCAATTTTTTCCCTTAGGACTTAAGATTCAACTAGATTAGTTATGGGACTATAGGGGCTATGGGTAGTTACTAGATCCCTTAGAGAAAAGTTAGGATTCCCCTACTGCTATTACTGTCTGTGTATATATGATTGTCTGGTGTGGTGTGCCCTCTGGGGATTATTGCTTGCTTGCTGGGGTATTGGGTTTGTCTGGGGCCCTGGGGAAGCTGAAGACTAGAGGAGATGAAAGCCATTGAAGATCCAGAGATTGAAGATCAACTTCCAGAGTTGAAGAAGAGATTCTTGCTAGCAGATGCTGAGGAGACTAGGGTTTAGGAGCTAGGCAGAGCTCTAGATTAGAATGATTGTTTCTCAAACATGGGTTGCCTTGACTGCATCCATTCTTCTCTGTGATTCAGAGTCTCTCTAAGACACTCACCCCCTTCCTTTGGAAGGCTTGGTGATGGTGTCTATGAGATAGAACTCTTGAGAGAAAATGTCTCTTGTGTTAGAAGCAGTCTGTTCACCACCTTTGGTAGTCAACTGATTGCTTAACACCCAATTCACTCTTGTGACTAATCCCTCATCCTGGAGGTTTGAACTTGAAGAAAAGCCATTGCAGATAGAAGACTGATGATCAAAGCCCTTGCCTGAAGGTCATGAAGATGGAGATTGATGCTTGTTGAAGCCTGTAGCTGAATGGAGATTATTTGAAGTCAGATGTTGATTCAGAGCTGCTGAGGCTGTTTATTTTTGCTGTATTTCATTTCTTGATGTATTGATTGGTTTTCCTGACTGTATTGTTTGCTGTTTACCCTGTTGGGTTGAAAGTGAATCCTGTTCACTTTTGCCTATTGTTCTCTAGGTTCGAGGTCGAGTGGGACTCCCTTGCCTCGCTTGTACTGTTGCATTCATGCATTTTACTGCTTTACTGTATATATCTGATATTGTTTCTGTTTCTGCCTATCCCGTAGGATCTCTGTTTCTCTCTGTGCAAGAGAGGAGCATGATAGACACTAGGTCTTAACCCATGCATGATAACATTAGGTTAGTTTGATTCCCTTTGCAACCGTAGGTTAGAGTTCTGTCTCTTCTCTCTCAAAACAAACAGAAAAACACATAAAGATTTCAAACACAATAAAAGACACTTCTTCCGTAAAAGAATGTGAACTCATCAAAGCGTCATTTTTGTCCTCTTGGACTGTTAATCAGAAAACCTTTTTCAGAAGGAATAAAAACAATCAAGACAGACTTGTGTCGTACGTGGCCCGAACTACGTTTGCTCTGATCTTCCATGCCGTGTGGAAGTACGTAGGCATAGGATGCGATATCCTAGCGAGCAACCTTCCCCTCCTTTCCCGTAGGTAGGCGAACTACGTTGACTCTGATTTCTCGTTCCAGACGGGAATACGTAGGCATAAAGTGCGATACTTTGCCGAGTCATTTTTATTCTCATTTTATTTTCCTTTCAACCCTTGACCCATAGTTTAGATAGAATAACAATCCATACCCGAAAACAAGCGTGGATCCCGTCGAGTACGACGGACGTGAGGGGTGCTAATCCCTTCCCCTTGCGTAACCGACTCCCGAATCCAGGTTTTGGTTGCGATGACCATACCTTTCCCGTATTGTGCGAGGTTTACTCTGAGCGTTTCCTTTCCCTCCCGTGGGATAAATAACGCACGGTGGCGACTCTTCTGTTCAGCCGGCGCCGATTTTCGCAGTAGCGACAGCTGGCGACTCTGCTGGGGATCCAACGTCCCCTGGCTGCTAAGGACTGCGATGGTTCTTATGCATTTGGGATCCAACGTCCCTTTGAGAGAGTCGATCCTAACGCTTGTTTTCCCGTCGAGGATTTTGTATGGAGTTATTTTATATGTCTAACCTTGTATTTTCAGCTTTATATATTGATTATTGTTGCTGTATCTGGGGTGTGACGGGTGTTCTGATATTGAGAGATAAGCCGGACCTGGGCTTGAGTGCACCTAGAATTAGAGTAGAAATTAGTGGGCGCCCGCTTGCTTTGCTTGCTTTGGTGTCCCATGAAATCTACACTCAGACGAGGTTCCTCTGGTTGGCCTCCTGCCCCTTCCTTTGCTTGGCGTGGGTTGCTGGTTAGTTGGATTGTCGACTCTGGGGACCGATCATTTGGAAGTTGGCTAAGTGAGGCCTCTTCAGGAATTGGTGATGCCACTCCTTCTGGGAATCGTATCATCAACCCTGAAAGTCTGTGACGCCGACGACCGCATAGGATGCCGTACCTTGTGCCAGTTATAGGGCCACCCACCTGTGAGGGGATTTGGGGTTATGCAGGTAACCAGACCTTCAGATACCGGTTTGTTCTTGAGCAGAGATCCTGGTTATTTATGGAGAGTTATGAGGTCTGTCAGAGGCCATTTGGAGATGTGTTCTCAGGTCTGTCAGAGACCAATTATAGATGTCATTTGAGGTCTATCAGAGACCGGTCGGAGTTATGATTTGAGGTCTGCCAGAGACCATTCAGGTTATGATTATGGGGTCTATCAGAGACCAATATTGGAGCTTTGTTTGAGGTATATCTGAGACCAGGGCTTGAGGACTTCTGGATGGTCTATCTGAGACCTTTCTTGATTGGGTTCAGGCTATTCAGCTACAGCTTTGGTCCCTGTTTCATGTTACTTGCATTGCATCACTGCATATCCATTACCATTTGCATTTCACTAACGTGTGTCTGTGCTGCAGGCGCATTTGCATTTCCCTAGTTCTAGTACCCAGACTTCTGAGTGTTTGATCATGACTAGCTTAAGGAGAACGGTTGCTTACAAATTGCCTACGCCTGATATTGTTCCTTTACTTGGATTGATCTCTCTTGCTGATGAGGGTGTTCGTAGGAGTTTCCGGATGAGCTATGGTAGATTATTGAGATTGGTGTGCAAACCTACAGAGGTAGAGTTAGATGGGCTGTGTGCTTTGATGCAATTCTACGACCCTGCTTTGAGGTGCTTCACGTTCTCTGACTTTCTTATGGGACCAACCCTGGAGGAATACGCTGAGTATGTTGAGATGCCCGTGCAGAACCAGGTTCCATTCATTCATTATGACGCCAAGCCCAAGCAGGAGGATTTGGCAAAAGCTTTGCATGTGGATGCTTCTGAACTTGTGACTACTGTTTCCCGTGGAGTCCCAGGCTTCTCATTTCAGTTCTTAGTTGGTAAAGCCCAAGAGTATGCCAAGAGCGGGTGCTGGGTTGCTTTCAATGCTGTGTTGGCCTTGTGCATTTATGGCATAGTACTGTTCCCCAATATACCGGATTTTGTGGACTTCGATGCTTTCTACTTGTTTGCTGCTGGTAATCCTGTACCTACTTTACTCGGAGATCTCTACCACTCACTGCATTATAAGAATGAGAAGGGAAGAGGGAAGAATGTTCATCTGTGTGTACCCTTGTTGAGTATGTGGTTTGAGAGTCACCTCCCTAAGAGAGGATCTGCTGCAGAGACTACAGTCCCAGTTGGTTGGCCAGAGCGCCTGATGAGGCTATCGTCGGAAGATATGGAGTGGTTTGATAGAGATCTGCTGGGATCTGAGCTCATCTTCAGTTGTTCTGGGTACCCTAATGTACCGTTGATAGGAAGAAAGGGGTGTATCAATTACAACCCTTCTCTATTCATTCGCCAGTTTGGATACGCGCTGAAGAATCCACCAAAGGAGGAGGAAGTACAGGAATCTCTGTACTTCACCGGTGTCGTGAAGGGGGAGTTATTGGCCAAGTTGCAACATGCCTGGACGCGTATTAACCGCAAAGGGAAACCACTGTTAGGAAAGAATGACTGTCAGGCCTATGTCCCTTATAGAGTTTGGATTCAGGAGAGAGCAAGTCAGTTGAAGATGCCGTTTCCAGATGCACCAATTCTCGTTCCCGTTCCGGTAGCAGAACCGACTACTGTTTCTAGAGAAGTCTATGAACAAGTTGTGAAGGAGAAAGAAGCCTTGATGAAGATTAATGAAGAGTTAGAGCAAGAGCTAGCCCAGGCACGCAGCGAGAAAAACAAGGCCGTATATGCCTTCCAACAACAGATCGAGCTGGTAAACAGGCTAGGGGACGAGTTGACCGAGGAAAAGAAAAAGCGTGAACGTCTGGGGCAAGAGTTCAGAAGCTCCCATGACATGCTGGAAGCCAAAAAGAAGGCGCTCGACGCAGCACACCGAGAGATATCCTCTTGCAATAAGACTTGGAATGCTACACTCACTAACAATAAGAAGAGGGAAGATAAGCTGAAGCAGCAAATTTCCGACCTCGAAGAGAAGTTGAAGTCTAGCATCAAGAAGTGTGAGGAAGAAGTGATGAACCGGTATAGTGTACAGCATGCACTGAACAAGGCAATCAAATCCAGAGATGAAGCAGTGTCCCAGAAGCGAAAGTTAGAAGATTGCTTCGGAGAAGCAACCTGGGAAGAAACTGCCGAAGACGTGCGCCGTGTCCTTAAGAGGAGAAACCAGCTTGTTGAAGGGCTGCTTGATCGACCAAGCCATCCGGAGACCAAGAAGTTGATAGAGGAATATCAGACTTTTGGGAGGATTTGATCATTTCATATTCGCTTGTATGCTTTATTTGCATAGTGCTGACCATCACCAGGATTGTTGGTTGAGGTCATGCCTTTTTTGTACTCTCAGTGATATTGTACCCTGGGCTTATTGATTCTCTCTGCAATATATGAGGCTTTCTATGATTCAGCTCTGATATTCCTATTGTCAGCACTGTCACTGCACCGGCACCTTCGCACTAGAACTGGGGGAATGAACTTCCCTAATGCACAGACACATTGCATTGCATTCATATTCATATTGCATTACAGGTAATCTTTGAATGGTGTCTTATTTCCTGCTCTGTACCAGGTACTTAACAGGATTCCAGATCAACATCCGCACCGCTATTCTACACGCTCCAACTGTCGGAAAGTCATGGACCAAATTCAGAACGAGATGCAGGATGTGCGCGAGAAGCTCGCCCTCTTCATGCAGACCATGGAGGCTATAGCAAAAGGGCAAGAGAACTTGCAGGCCATGGTCCAGCCTCTGTTGGCTCGCAACGCTGGTCATGGTAATGAAGATCATCAGTCTGTCCGGGTTGATACTGCTCATGGAGACGGCACTCCCACGCCAGTGGCTCCGCCCGTAATCAATATACCCGCCGCTAACGTCAACAACGCTACCACTGCTGTGAATGGTAACGTCGGAGTAGGGAATGAAAATGCTGTCCATAATGTTGGGCTGGGTGATGTCAATGTGGGAGATAATCTCGGAGGCAATGGCTTTGTCAATACTGGGTTCGGATTCAACGATCAGGGATTTGACAACACTGGCAAGTATGGCTTTAATGCTCAAGGCTTTGGGCAAGATGGTTATGGTATGGTCAATCAGGGTTACGGAGGCTTTGGTAACGGAAACGGTACTGGATTTATGGCTTATGGTCCTACTGGAGGTGTTCAAGGGTACGACAACAGAGGCCGAGGTCCGGGAATGAATCAGATCAGAGCTGGACGTAATAATGCGTACGATGGGTACGGGGCTGGAAATGGTCTGTGGCAAGAGGATCAGCAGGAAGACGCCTTCTCTGGAGGAGGTTTTGAAGGGCCGATGGATGATTCCCAAAAGATTAAAATGCTGGAAGAGCAGATGAAGGGAGTCCTAAATCAGAGTGCTGTGGGTCTGGACATGGCAACAATGGGCTTGGTACCTGGCCTGAGGGTGCCCATTAAATTCAAAGCGCCTGCGTTCGATAAGTACAAAGGAGACACATGTCCGAAGGTGCATGTGCGAGCTTATTACAGAAAGATGTCTGCATACTCTACTGATGAAAGAATGCTCATGCATTTCTTTCAGGATAGTCTGTCGGGCCCTTCCCTAGAGTGGTACATGGGGTTGGAGCCAACTGATATCAAGACATGGAAGCAATTGGCGGAGGCGTTCGTAGCCCATTACAAGTATAACAGCGACCTGGCACCCAATCGGGTACAGTTGGCCGGGCTCTCGCAAAAGAAGGGGGAGAGTTTTAAAGAGTACGCGCAAAGGTGGCGCGATATGGCTGTCAGGGTCCGTCCTCCTGTCGAAGATAAGGAAATGAACGATATGTTTGTCGGCACATTCACAGGGTTGTTTCATGATATGCTATTTCACACTTCTCTGGCTAGTTTTTCAGATCTGATTCTGATGGGGGAAAAGATTGAGCGTAATATTAAGCAAGGGAAGTTCCAAGTTGACGAATCAACTGCATCTGGCAGTAATAAGAAAGCTTATGGTGGGCGCCGTCAGGGCGAGGCAAGCGCGGTATTTGGAGGCCGAGGCCGAGGCCGAGGCAGGGGAAGAAGTCAATATCGTCAGCCGCAGCAGGTGTCGAGTGTTACTATCCCTTATCAACAACAACCAATCCAGCAACAACAACCGGTTCAGCAGCAACCAATGCCACAGCAGCAGCAGCCTCAGCAGGGGGCACAGCAAGCTCAACGGAGATTCCAGGGTAATAAGCCGAGAAGAGTGTTTGAGAAGCCTCCCTCTAACTATGCTGATTTATTGCAGACATTGTTGGGATTGAATCTAGTAGAGAAAAGAACTCTGGCACCGATAACGGGAACTCCCCCGTTCGGCTACGATGCAAGCAGGCATTGTGAGTTTCATTCTGGGGCCCCGGGCCACGATATCGAAGGATGCCATGCTTTTAAGCACGTTGTGCAGGATCTTTTGGACAACAAGTCTATCAACTTCGGAACGGCAGGTCCGAATATAGTCCAGAAACCCATGCCTAATCATGGGGCGAACGCCGTGCTGACTGAGGAAGGTTTGAATCTTATTATGAATGTTGAGGATTTAAAGACGCCGCTGAGCGAGATAAAGAGCCGACTGTTGCAAGAAGGTGTTTACCCGGGTTGTAATGAGTACTGTTTAGATTGTTGGGCCCTGGCTGGGGGGTGTGAGGATCTGAAGAAAGGCATTCAGGCCTTAATTGATGAAGGTATATTGCAGTTTGATCGAGCGGCAACTGATGAGCCTGCAGGGGCAGTAGTGGATAATCGGAGTGATGTGGCCACAGTGACGATTCCTCGGAAGACGATCACTATTGCAGCACCAGCTCAGCGACCTCCGATTACTATAACTAAGGCCGGGCCAATCCCGTATGAGAACACGAGAGCGGTCCCATGGTCATATGGGCTAGAGGTGTATTGTGACGGGATTAAGATCGATGTTAACAAGCAGTCAGCGGAGATTGTGGATAATGTTGTGGGCTCAGGAGGCATGACGAGGAGCGGCAGGATCTTTATATCTCCTGAAGTGGAGGCTGAAAGGCTAGCGAAAGGAAAAGGGAAAGCAGTTGAGAATGTTCCGGTACAAGCAAATGAAAAAGAAGCAGCATCTAAGGATGTAGAAGAATTCATGCGCTTAATTCGGAAAAGTGATTATAAGATTGTGGAGCATCTACAGCAGACACCGTCCAAAATATCTATTCTGTCATTGCTGTTGTGTTCGGAAGCTCACCGAAACGCTTTGTTGAAAGTCCTGGACACTTCTTTTGTACCCCAGGATGTCTCCGTAAATCAGCTAGAAGGAGTATTGGCACATGTGAATGCAGGCCACAGTCTGGGCTTTACTGATTTTGACTTGACTCCGAAAGGGAGGGATCATAATATGGCATTACACGTGTCTGTGGAGTGTAGGGGATCGACAATGTCGCACGTATTGGTCGACACCGGATCATCTTTGAATGTGCTGCCTAAGAAGGCGATGATGAAGCTGGATGTTCGAGGGATTTTGTGTACACCCAGCGATTTGGTAGTCAGAGCATTTGACGGCACGCGGAGAACAGTCTTCGGATCGATTACCTTGCCTCTGCAAGTGGGGCCGGAAGTGTTTGCAACGGAGTTTTATATCATGGATATACAGCCTGCGTACAGCTGCTTGCTGGGAAGACCTTGGATTCATGGGGCAGGGGCAGTCACGTCTACCCTGCATCAGAAGTTAAAGTATATGGTCGGAGACAGTGTAGTCACCGTGTGCGGAGAAGAAGACATCCTGGTCAGCCATCTATCTTCGTTTAAATATGTGGAAGTCGACGGAGAGATCCACGAGACGCCATGCCAGGCATTCGAAGGTCTGCGCATCAAGGACAAAGGTCCCGGGCCAAGCAAAGTGCCAGAGATAGCTGTCTCATCGTATAAAGAAGCTCAAGCGCTAGTGGAAGCCGGAGAAGCCAAGGGCTGGGGCAAATTATTGGACATTCCTGTGAAAATGGACCGGTTCGGACTGGGGTACCGACCGTCGTCATCAACTCCTTCTGTGGGGGCCCCCCATTTCAGAAAGTCAATCACCATCTCTGCCAGTGGAGTATGCCATGAATCTGTCAATGCTGCTTCAGAGTCTGATGAAGGGGACATCGACTGTGATATGGATGCCTGGATTCAGCCAAGCACGCCAGGACAAGGACTGTGCAACTGGTCTATTCAGGAGCTTGTTCCTGTGACTTTTAAACAGTAATGCTTTGCTTTATTAATTGTTGAATAATCTGATGTCGTGCCCGGGGCATCAGGATTTGCTTAGGGCTGTGTTGTTATAAACATTGCGCGTTAATCATTAAATAAATGGCGTTTTTTCATGTGCAAATACTGTAATCCCTGTCTTTCTTGTTTTGTATTTTTCAATAAAATGGCAATGTGGTTATTCGCTTTATACGCATTTTGAAGCACTTAACCATTCCTTTTGCAGGATAACATTTTCAGATGACATCCTTGAACCACTTATGACTCGTCCCGACTTCGAGCACCCGGTATTCCAGACCGAAGAAGAGGTTGTCGAAGATAGCGACGTTCCTGAAGAACTGTCTTGGTTGGTGAAGCAAGAGGAAAGAACCATTCTGCCTCACGACGAGGTCATCGAGATTATCAATTTGGGGTCGGAAGGGGTTGAGAAAAATATTCGTATCGGAGCCGCACTGCAGAGTGATATCAAGCGAAGACTGATTGAAATGCTCCGAGAGTATAATGATGTATTCGCTTGGTCGTATCAAGATATGCCAGGGCTCGATACCGATATGGTTGTGCATCGCCTGCCCCTGAAAGAAGACTGCTCACCGGTCAAACAAAAGCTTCGCAGAACTCGCCCAGATATGGCAATGAAGATCAAAGAGGAGGTTCAGAAACAGTGGGACGCTGGTTTCCTGGCTGTGACGAAGTATCCCTCATGGGTTGCTAACATCGTACCAGTGCCAAAGAAAGATGGCAAGGTTCGGATGTGCGTGGATTATAGAGATTTGAATAAAGCAAGCCCAAAAGACGATTTTCCACTTCCTCACATTGACGTGTTAGTTGATAATACCGCTCAATACTCCGTATTCTCCTTCATGGATGGCTTTTCAGGCTATAATCAAATTAAAATGGCGCCAGAGGATATGGAGAAGACTACTTTCATAACACCTTGGGGAACATTTTGCTACAAAGTGATGCCCTTTGGTTTGAAAAATGCTGGGGCAACATATCAGCGTGCGATGACGACTCTTTTCCATGACATGATGCATAAAGAGATCGAAGTTTATGTTGACGATATGATTGCCAAATCCCAGACGGAGGAGGAGCATCTGGTGAATCTGTTGAAGTTGTTTAAAAGACTTAGGAAGTTTAGGCTGAGGCTGAACCCTAACAAATGCACCTTCGGGGTGAGATCGGGTAAACTGCTGGGGTTTATCGTAAGCGAAAGAGGAATAGAGGTCGATCCTGCTAAAATAAAAGCAATTCAAGAAATGCCGACGCCTAAAACAGAGAAAGAGGTGCGCGGGTTTTTAGGGAGGTTGAACTACATTGCCCGGTTCATATCTCACCTAACGGCCACGTGTGAACCATTATTCAAGCTGCTAAAGAAAGATCAAGCTGTAACGTGGAACGAAAATTGTCAAAAGGCGTTCGACAAAATAAAGAAGTATTTGCAGGAGCCTCCTATTTTGATACCCCCGGTGGCAGGGAGACCCTTGATAATGTATTTAACGGTTCTTGAGGGAAGCATGGGTTGTGTTCTCGGTCAACACGACGAGACGGGGAGAAAAGAGCATGCGATCTACTATCTGGGTAAGAAATTTACAGACTGTGAATCTCGATACTCAATGCTGGAGAAAACTTGTTGCGCGCTAGCCTGGGCCGCCAAGCGTTTGAGGCAGTACATGCTGAATCATACAACCATGCTCATCTCGAAGATGGATCCAATCAAATATATATTTGAAAAGCAGGCGTTGTCAGGTAGAATTGCCCGTTGGCAGATGGTCTTGACTGAATATGATATTCAATATGTCTCGCAAAAGGCGATAAAGGGGAGTGTGCTGTCTGAGTATCTGGCGGAGCAGCCTATTGAAGAGTACCAATCAATGAGATTTGATTTTCCTGACGAGGATATCATGTATCTCAAGATGAAGGATTGTGAAGAGCCGTTACCAGACGAAGGACCAGAGCCGGGGTCCCAATGGAAGATGATATTTGACGGAGCTGTGAATGCTTACGGTAGCGGGATAGGGGCAGTTATCACTACGCCACACGGGTCGCACATCCCGTTTACTGCCCGATTGACCTTTGCCGTTACCAACAATGAGGCCGAATACGAAGCTTGTATAATGGGGCTTGAAGAAGCCATTGATTTGCGAATCAAACATTTAGACGTATACGGAGACTCAGCTCTGGTCGTGAATCAGATCAAAGGGGAATGGGAGACACGGCAGCCCAATTTGATACATTACATGAATTATGCAAGGAGATTGTTGCCTTTCTTCGACAAGGTTGAATTGCATCACGTACCGCGGGCAGAAAATCAAATGGCTGACGCCCTTGCCACTTTGTCTTCCATGTACAAAGTCAACTTCTGGAACGAAGCTCCCCAAATCACTATCTCTCGGTTGGACAGGCCAGCTTATGTGTTTGCTATTGATGAAGCATTTGATGACAAACCGTGGTATTTTGATATCCTTAACTTCCTGAAGAATAAAGAGTATCCGGCTGGGGCATCCAGTCAAGATCAGAAGACTCTCAGGAGATTAGCGGGTAATTTCTACTTGAATCCGGATGGCGTCTTGTACAGAAGAAACCACGATTTGGTGTTGTTGCGTTGTGTAGACGAGAAGGAGGCCAAGCTTCTCATGGAGGAAATTCACGAAGGTGCATTTGGTACGCATGCTGGTGGACATGCTATGACGAGAAAACTGCTGAGGGCAGGTTACTTTTGGCTGACGATGGAAACTGATTGTTTCAAGTTCGCGAGGAAGTGCCACAAGTGCCAAATCTATGCTGACAAGATACACGTGCCTCCGAGTCCTCTAAATGTGATGTCATCTCCATGGCCATTTTCGATGTGGGGAATCGATATGATCGGAAAGATCGAGCCGACGGCTTCTAACGGGCATCGGTTCATTCTAGTAGCAATCGATTATTTCACCAAGTGGGTGGAAGCGGCGTCTTACGCAAATGTAACGAAGCAAGTGGTGGCTAGATTCATCAAGAGAGATATCATTTGCCGATATGGGATCCCCGAGCGGATAATCACGGATAACGGTTCAAATCTGAACAACAAAATGATGAAGGAGCTCTGTCAGAATTTCAAGATCGAACATCACAACTCCTCCCCTTACCGACCCAAGATGAATGGCGCTGTCGAAGCGGCCAATAAGAATATCAAGAAGATAGTCCAGAAAATGGTGGTGACTTATAAGGATTGGCACGAGATGCTACCTTTCGCTTTGCACGGTTATCGTACGACGGTACGCACATCAACTGGGGCAACTCCGTTCTCGTTGGTATACGGAATGGAAGCGGTATTACCATTGGAAGTTGAGATCCCTTCTCTGAGGGTATTGCGAGACGTTCAGCTGGACGAGGCAGAATGGGTAACGAATAGATTGAATCAACTGAGTTTGATGGATGAGAAGAGGCTAGCTTCTCTGGCATACGGTCGTTTGTACCAAAGACGAATGAAGAAAGCGTACGACAAGAAGATACTTCCGCGAAGCTTTCAGACGGGCGACCTTGTGCTGAAAAGGATTCTCCCGCCGCAAGCAGATCACAGGGGCAAGTGGACCCCCAACTACGAAGGGCCATACGTTGTCAGTAAGGTCTTTTCAGGAGGAGCGTTGTTGTTGTCCACCATGGACGGGGAAGACTTTGCGTCACCTGTGAATTCGGACGCAGTTAAAAAATACTTTGCTTAAAATAGACCCGCTGGACAAAAAAGGAGAGTCCAGGCAAAAATGGGGCATCCTGGCGAACCAAAAACAGAATGAAAGGTTCGGGCAAAAGTTAGGGATAAAATTGAAAAAATGTACACCCGCGAAGTTGAAAACCTACACTGGGCGGCTTCGGCAAAAAAGGGTATCCCGGTGAACTGAAAACCCGTAAAGGGCGGTTCACGCAAAAGTTAGGGATGTGAAAAGCAAATGACTGCGGTCCGAATTTGATATGAGCATCAATGCGGGAGAATACGTTTGAGGAGTCAGTTATCGGATACAACCTTTTCAGAAGTGGGGATACCGGGAAAGCATTAGAGTCGGACGAGTCATGGGAGGATCAGTTCGTGGTGTTCATCTGCATCCAGTTGCCGACATGTGTACAAAATTTAATTTGTCAAATATTTATGCTTCCTGTGCATACTTGTATATCTGCTTTGCGTAGCTTCCTCTTTTCAGGAGTTACATCCGTGTACAAAAAGCTCCGCCCATTCAGGGGCCCAATCAATGAAAATGTGTTATTCAGTACTTGATGCCTGTTCTTTACTGTTTTGTGCATGATAAAACGCCTAAGTTTATTGAAGCTAGCATGAGTATAACATCACTGGCCCTTGCCGACAGTTGCTAAAGCTTTGAATTAACTGAAAATGATGTTACTAACCTGAATAGATTTGGTTGCATAGGCTTGTCTTGTCTTGCTTGTGTTGTTGCAGGTTTCATAACCACACGAGGAGAATGATTAAAAGATTGCGATAACGAAAGACTTGGTCCCCACGCAGGGCATGCATGTTCTTCCCGAAAAAGGATAGAATTCCCCAGCTAGCCGTAGCTTATCCAAAGGACGTGCTCCAGAAAAGTTATTCGTCCTCAGCAGAGTTTGGCGATTCCAAGATCATAAGGCTGTATCCCGACAGATTCATCTTTCCCCGCAGGGTCATGTACTCTCCCCCAGCGGAATTCTCTTTGCAAGTGTTTTCATTCCTTCCAGAGGAACTCGAAGATTAAGACTCTCCCCAGCAGAGTTGGTGGTGGTTCCAGTCATTTATTTTGTCAAGAGATACTGGTGATATCAGTTCACGTTCCAGCAGAAAGTCCGCTCGAACTATGCGCATCTGCTATTCCCCAGCAAGGTTATTATTCCCCAACAGGGGGCTACTTCAACAAGGCGTTTGGTTTAAGTTCCCAATTTCCCAGCAGGGTTGATTTCACCCTCCCGGCATTTATTTTGCTGGAATAATTCTGTAGCATCTGGCTATCCCCGGCGGAGTCAGCATTATCCTCCCAGCATTTATTTTGCTGAAGCAATTTCTGTACTCTAGCAGTTCAGGTGGAGAGAGCTCTTACTCAAACGAATTACCAAACTTTCAAGATCTCGGCGGGAGCCATCCAATGATAATGTCAGTTTCGGCAGTATTCCCCCACAGAGTTATCATGATGAAATTCTCTTTGTCTTCGAGCAGAGTCATTTATGCAAATGTCTATTATTTTCCCCACCAGAGTGGCCAGGATAAGTGTCCCCTTCTCCCCAAGCAGAGTTTGTTTGTCATCAAAAGGGTTTCAGGAGTCAGAATTTCAGAGGCCACCGCCGGTTATCAGAACAGGCGTCCGATAGTTGGGTTTCCAGACATCCCCGGTAGAGTTCATCTCAAAGTCGCTGTCACGTCAGTGCTAAGAAGTTTGGGGGTGAGGATCATAGGAGAGCTAAGTCCTGACGTGGACAATATATTCCTATATTGACGGGATTTCTTCAGAAGTGGGCGTCCTAACGTGGACAGGTTTGTTTTACTGGATTGGTAAGGTGTGTTAGTCCTATCGTGGGCAGATTCGGTTTCTCGAAATTAGTGGAATGGGAGGTCATGACGTTGACAAAAGCGATTACTCTTTGTGTTGGTGTCCTGGCGCGGACAGATCAGACCAGGGTGTGAGTCCTTACGTGGACAAGTCTTATTTCCTCAGCAAGTCGAAGACGCCTGAGTCCTAACGTGGACATATCGAGATGAGATCAGTGTCCTTACGTGGGCAAATCAAAGAAACTATTATTCCTAACGTGGAGAAATGGGTCCTAACGTGGACGATGTAGTCCTTACGCGGACATATCAACAGAAGTGATTCCTTACGCGGAAAAGATGTAGTCCTTACGCGGACATATCAGAATAGGTTTCCTCACGTGGAAAGAAAAGATTCCTTACGTGGAAAGTTTAGTCCTGACGTGGACGGATTCAGAAGAAGAAGTATTCCTAACGTGGAAAGGAAGCGTGTTCCTTACGTGGAAGAGAAAGAGAAAATGATTCCTTACGTGGAAAAGAGACGGAGATTCCTAACGCGGAAAGGATTGAGTCCATACGCGGACGTATCAGAAGAGGATTCCTTACGTGGAAATGATAGCATTCCTGACGTGGAAAGAGCGGAGTCCTTACGTGGACAGATTAAGATGACATTCCTTACGTGGAAAAATGAGTCCTGACGCGGACAAATCGAGAAAGAGTTGGTATTCCTTACGTGGAAAGATCAGAGTCCTCACGTGGACATATCAAGAGCCTTCCTTACGTGGAAGAAAAATGGTTTCCTTACGTGGAAAGACGAGTTTATTCCTTACGTGGAAAGATTGAGTCCTTACGTGGACAGATTCAAGATTCCTGACGTGGAAGAGCGATGTACTCCTTACGCGGAAGAGTTGAGTCCTGACGTGGACAGGTTCAGAACCAAAGTTGAATTCCTTACGTGGAAGGATTGGAGTCCTGATGCGGACATGTCAAGTGGTATTGGAGTCCTTACGTGGACAGATTGATATAGTTCTCCTTATGTGGAAAGAAGATTGCTTCCTGACGTGGAAAGATGAAAGGGTTAGTCCTGACGTGGACAGATTCAGAAGAAATGATTCCTGACGTGGACAGGTGTTACTCCTAACGTGGAAGAGTTTTATTCCTAACGTGGACGATTCAGTTTATGGAAATGCAGACGAATTATCCCCAGCGGAGTTGCCGAGATTTTTCTGGGTTAACAGCAAGTGGAGTCCTAACGTGGACAGGTTTTAGTCGAGATTTCTTCGTATTGATGACAGACAGAGTCCTGACGTGGACAAGCAAGCAATCTGTTATGACAGAATCCTCTTCAGAATGATGAAGACAATCCCCAGCACAGTCGCACGAGATCAGTGGGTTAATGTATCAGTCAGATTCAGCTGATGAGTGTCGTTCCTCAAGCAGGAGCGCAGTTTAGTTTTGCGGTTGGCAAATTTCTGGTTTCACTAGTATTCAACCGTCTCGTACCGCGAATGTCTGAAGGCTCCGGGCTCTTCATCCAATCGGGTCCAAGTCGCTTGAATAGGGGCAGCTGTTGCACCCTAAAATTTGCCCAACCTTATTCATTTGGTTTATGTTTCATTATCATTAGCATTTGCATATAGGGTCATGTACATAGACTAATCATCTGCATAGCATGAGCATAGCAAGTCATTCAACAGGGGACCAATCATTATTTTCATCTCTAGAGGCCTATCAAGAGGTTATTATCCCAATTCCACCTCATTCAAGTCATCAGGAAAGAATTTGAAAGTAAAGAGTTCAGCAGATCAAGCCTTGAGTCCATCTCCTAGCTGAGGGTATCTGAGGATCAACAAGAGGGTTGTGAGCTGTGAGTGAAGGCATGGAGAGCATCTAGACATTATGAGAGACTTATAAAGTCATTTGGAGAAGAAAACAAGTCATTGATGAAAGCACAAGAGCTATAGTTGAAGACAGTCAACTAGGGTTTCATCTGGGTCAACCCTAGGTCAACCCTAGGTCAATTGATTGATTTAAAGGGCATTCAAGGCTATTGGAGAGGTGTGGGGTTCATCATTGGATATATAAAGAAGGATATGGAGATATGCCAAGGAGAATTCAAGAGAAATCAAGGAGAAGAGGAGTTACTAAATTAGGGTTTCTCTGCAAAATCCCCTAGTTTAGGTCAAATTTCCAAGCAAGATAAGTCAAAATGCTAGCTTCAAATGGCTTCTTGGCCAACATGAAACTTGTAGAGGATCTCAAGACCTTTAATTTGAGTGGTGGAAGACATCAAGGAGATTTATAGAACTCAAGTTATGGTCCTTGCAAGTTACAGGTCATCTGGGGTGTCTGAACTTTTGTCTGTGAAAGTGACTTGACTTCCAAGCAATTGTTACCCCTCAAGGAGATTTCAAATGAATTCTTGGTCAACATAAGAATTGTTCCTCATTGTCTTAGCTTTCTAGAATGGTATAGTATGCCTTCATATGATGTGGAGAACTCAACTTATGGTCTTGGCAAGTAAAGGGTATTTTGGGCATTTGTGAATTACAGGTCATTTTAACCTATGTCCAAAACTCATACAAGGAGGCCTCAAATGGAAAAACTTACAACATCAAACTTGCTCCAAATGGGATTTTAAGTCTAGAAATAAGGTCACAAATTATTGGAGAAGCTCATAGCATGGAGTTGCATAATTGGTCAAAATATGAACTAAAATGGCTTATAAAGTGAATAAATTCAAGATGGAAAATGGTTTGGGAGATTTACAAGTCCAAATGGAGACTTCCAATATATGATTTTGAATGGAAAAACAATTCTAAGAACAATGGTTCAAACACTTTTTTGAGTTTAGAAGGGAAAAAAGAAGTTATCTTTGGTTACTTGTAATTGAAGAAACATAACCAAAATGGATCAAAGTTGGAAAACAAGGGAATGTGCAAGATGGATCTAAAATGTTCATATGAGGTCTATATAAGCATGAAATGAGAATTTAGCAAGGGTTGGCTTCATTTGCACCAAGAATTTCACAAAATTCCCTCATTCTTTCTCTTTGAAGTTTCATTCCAATCTCACAAATTCTTCACAAAATCATCATCCACATCAATTCAATCTTGCTCCATCATCATCCTAGATCAGAATTGAAGCAAAGTTTTGGTGTGAATCATCCATTTTCGAGCACCTTTTTCATCAACATCAAAATTGGAGTTTCAAGTGGACAGCATAATTCAAGCCAAGAATCATCACAACACTGCATACAGAATCAATACCTGAGTAATTTGATCAAGATTCAAGCCTTGGAAGCCTCAGATCCTCAATCTTCCATAGCTGTTTTCAAGGTTTCACACCAGGTGAGTTTTCATTCACACAGCTCGATCTAGTTAATTTGGCATGTTGTTGTTAGTTTAGATGCAATCTAGGTGGTTAGGAGAACAAGTAGGATGAATTTGGAGAGGTTTGGTGATGTTGATTAGCAGGTGCCATAAACTGTTAGGAGGTGAAACTCTTAGGTTAGTGCATTAGAATGTTAGCTTGATAGCGTAGGTTAATCACCATTAGGCATAGATTAGTTTAGGTTAAGTTTGATTGAGAATTATCATGATGCATATCAGTGTACTTCCATGGTGACCAGAGCTTGATGCCATCGGGTTGAGTGATTTGTGGAATTTCAAAGCAATCTAGTGCCATAGGGTTATAGAGGAAGATAGTCTGAGCATCTTTCATGTTGGAAGCATGTTGATTCATGGCCTGGTGATGGAGAACCGAGAGCTCGAATTGGAGCGTGCATGGGAGTTCATGGTGATTGAAACCCTAAGTTCAGATGCAAGGAAGAAGACACAATCGTGTCCATCCATTTTGATTAAGACTTTTGACTATTAGAGTGATCCTGTGGCCATTATTCAATTCAGAGTTTGGAGGGAATTGACCTGGGTGCCAAAACGCACCGTTTCATTAATTGAAACGGGCGGGCCTCAGGATGTTATGCTATCCCCACCCCCAGGTTGTGAGCCCAAACCAATCTTAACGTGTTTTTGATGTTATTTTCACCCCCTGCTCGTTTTTTAGTTTTTTATTGCTTCTGACTTGTTCTGGGCCTTGGTAAAAATGATATGCGCACCCCCTCAGTTGCTGGCCCATCCTGATTTTCACTGAACGCGCCTACTATTCATACCCCCTCCCTCTCATTTTTAATTTCAATTGTTTTATTCCATTTTAATTTTTACCAATTTTCATAAATTCATAACAAATTCATAAAAAAATCATTTTCATTTCATTCTTTTTACACTATTTTCTTTGAGATGTCTAGAATATTATAGGAAAATAAAATTGCATTTTTATTTCTATTTCATATTTTTTCCATATTTTCTAAATAAATGTCATATTAAATAGCTTCATTTCATGCATCATTTTAATAATTTTTGTTCTCTTACATGCTTTAATATTTTTTGGTCATTCTTTTTATATTGTTTAGAGGAGATATTCAACTTGTAGAAATATTTTAGTTCCCATTTTTAGAGATTAATTTTAGGTGATTAAAATAGGTTTGAACATCATGAACAAAACTAGGGTTTTAGGTGACAACTTAGGAAGTTCAATTTTTTCCCTTAGGACTTAAGATTCAACTAGATTAGTTATGGGACTATAGGGGCTATGGGTAGTTACTAGATCCCTTAGAGAAAAGTTAGGATTCCCCTACTGCTATTACTGTCTGTGTATATATGATTGTCTGGTGTGGTGTGCCCTCTGGGGATTATTGCTTGCTTGCTGGGGTATTGGGTTTGTCTGGGGCCCTGGGGAAGCTGAAGACTAGAGGAGATGAAAGCCATTGAAGATCCAGATATTGAAGATCAACTTCCAGAGTTGAAGAAGAGATTCTTGCTAGCAGATGCTGAGGAGACTAGGGTTTAGGAGCTAGGCAGAGCTCTAGATTAGAATGATTGTTTCTCAAACATGGGTTGCCTTGACTGCATCCATTCTTCTCTGTGATTCAGAGTCTCTCTAAGACACTCACCCCCTTCCTTTGGAAGGCTTGGTGATGGTGTCTATGAGATAGAACTCTTGAGAGAAAATGTCTCTTGTGTTAGAAGCAGTCTGTTCACCACCTTTGGTAGTCAACTGATTGCTTAACACCCAATTCACTCTTGTGACTAATCCCTCATCCTGGAGGTTTGAACTTGAAGAAAAGCCATTGCAGATAGAAGACTGATGATCAAAGCCCTTGCCTGAAGGTCATGAAGATGGAGATTGATGCTTGTTGAAGCCTGTAGCTGAATGGAGATTATTTGAAGTCAGATGTTGATTCAGAGCTGCTGAGGCTGTTTATTTTTGCTGTATTTCATTTCTTGATGTATTGATTGGTTTTCCTGACTGTATTGTTTGCTGTTTACCCTGTTGGGTTGAAAGTGAATCCTGTTCACTTTTGCCTATTGTTCTCTAGGTTCGAGGTCGAGTGGGACTCCCTTGCCTCGCTTGTACTGTTGCATTCATGCATTTTACTGCTTTACTGTATATATCTGATATTGTTTCTGTTTCTGCCTATCCCGTAGGATCTCTGTTTCTCTCTGTGCAAGAGAGGAGCATGATAGACACTAGGTCTTAACCCATGCATGATAACATTAGGTTAGTTTGATTCCCTTTGCAACCGTAGGTTAGAGTTCTGTCTCTTCTCTCTCAAAACAAACAGAAAAACACATAAAGATTTCAAACACAATAAAAGACACTTCTTCCGTAAAAGAATGTGAACTCATCAAAGCGTCATTTTTGTCCTCTTGGACTGTTAATCAGAAAACCTTTTTCAGAAGGAATAAAAACAATCAAGACAGACTTGTGTCGTACGTGGCCCGAACTACGTTTGCTCTGATCTTCCATGCCGTGTGGAAGTACGTAGGCATAGGATGCGATATCCTAGCGAGCAACCTTCCCCTCCTTTCCCGTAGGTAGGCGAACTACGTTGACTCTGATTTCTCGTTCCAGACGGGAATACGTAGGCATAAAGTGCGATACTTTGCCGAGTCATTTTTATTCTCATTTTATTTTCCTTTCAACCCTTGACCCATAGTTTAGATAGAATAACAATCCATACCCGAAAACAAGCGTGGATCCCGTCGAGTACGACGGACGTGAGGGGTGCTAATCCCTTCCCCTTGCGTAACCGACTCCCGAATCCAGGTTTTGGTTGCGATGACCATACCTTTCCCGTATTGTGCGAGGTTTACTCTGAGCGTTTCCTTTCCCTCCCGTGGGATAAATAACGCACGGTGGCGACTCTTCTGTTCAGCCGGCGCCGATTTTCGCAGTAGCGACAACGGTCGATCTTCATCATTCACCATCCGGATTCATCGCGAACAGTCATCATCGTCTGGAGTTGCGTTCATCAACATTCATTCTTCTTCGGATGTATACATGCATTCGCTCCCGTCAAGGAATCATCAGATGTGAAGATCTTCAACCGTCTTCGCACGATCTCGCACCTTCAATCAAATCTCCAGAAAATCCTCAAGAACGTCCATCAACTATCTGAGATCTTCATCGAATGTGGATGAGAAATCCACAACAACTCCATGGATCATCGTCTCCACTCATTGTTTTCACCGTATTTTCTTATTTCTTGTTAAGGATTACAATGGATCGAATGGTTTTGAGCATGTTGAGAGATGAAACGAAGGTTGAACGAGGGAGAGAGAACGAGAGAGTATGAGAGAGTTGGAGAAGTGGAAGCGACGCAGTTTGTGAACAGTGATGAAGAATTAGGGTGATTTAGGTTTTTTTTACTGAAGGTAGAAGAGGGGATGTGGATTGTGTATTTGGGCTTTGCTAGGGCCCAACGAGTTTTTTTTCCCTACACCTCTATTTGTTCTTCCCACTCCCTGCGTGTGTGGGTTTGGGTTTAGTTGGGCTGGGCTGGTTACTGATTACATTCACCTCTGTTTTTCTATTTCCTACCCCTCTGTAATAGTGTACCCCCTCCCCTTTTATTTTCTTTTAGATTTACTTGCTTAGTTTTTTTTTAGGAAAAAAAGAAATATTGGAAAAGAAAATATTGAAGGAAAAAATAGTGAAAAGAATACTTGAGAAAAAAATAGTGAAAAGAATATTGAAGGAAAAAATAGTGAAAAGAATACTTGAGAAAAAAATAGTGAAAAGAATATTTGAGAAAAAAGTAGTGAAAAGAATATTTGAGAAAAAAATAGTGAAAAGAATATTTGGGGAAAATATTGAAAAGGATAGTAAAAAATATAAAAAATAGTGGAAGTACATATGTTGTAGATTTTTATATTTTTTGATATAGTCCTTTTTTGGACTTTATTCACTTTACACCTTTTAGAGGTAAGTTTAGACGTCCATTTGTTAGGGGATTTTTCCATTTGATTTTTTCCATGACAGATGGATAGGATAGTATCTTTAGGAGTTTTTCAGTTTTTCAATCATTGTAATCCATTTTCTGAATATTAATAAAACGAGATTTGAGCTGTGGTCCCGAAAGTAGCCGAACTACAGCTGCTCTGATTTCTCGTACCAGACGAGAATATGTAGGCATAGGATGCGATATCCTAGCGAGCACACTAACAACTGACCTTTTTGTTCTCTCACTGCCGTGCGATCGAGACTTTCCCACTGACGACTAATTGTTATCCCTTTTCTCTTGCCCAAGTGCATTTGAGACCAGACCGTAGTTTTTTCCATAGGTTCCCGTACCTGTAAAACCATATTAATTTCTCACTGCTGTGTGAGAACACCCTGTTTAGCCGTAGTTAGCCTGAACTACGTAAGCTCTGATCTTCCATGCAGTGTGGAAGTACGTAGGCACAAGACGCGAAGTCTTGGCGAGCCAACTTCCCTGTAGTTTCCCGAACTACGTTGACTCTGACTTTCTCTCTTGAGAATACGTAGGCATAGAGTGCGACGCTCTATCGAGTCAATTCCCTTCCATTTAGATTTAGCAGCCGTAGATAGATTGTTTTGCATCCTTTAGACAACCCGAGCAAGCGTGGATCCCGTCGAGTACGACGGACGTGAGGGGTGCTAATATCTTCCCCTTGCGTAACCGACTCCCGAATCCAGGTTTTGGTTGCGATGACCATACCTTTCCCGTTTTTTGCGAGGTTTACTTCGAGCGTTTCCTTTCCCTCCGTTGGGATAAATAACGCACGGTGGCGACTCTTCTGTCAGCCGGCGCCGATTTTCGCAGTAGCGACAGTTCCTAGACCAAAAGGTTTCAATATTATTGGAACAAAGTGGGTATTCAGAAATAAACTAAATGAGTAAGGAGAAGTTGTAAGGAACAAGGCAAGGCTGGTAGCTCAAGGGTACAGTCAACAAGAAGGTATTGATTACACTGAAACTTATGCTTCAGTGGCAAGGTTAGAGTCAATACGCCTTCTTATTTCATTTGCTGCACAACATAACATCACTCTATATCAGATGGATGTTAATAGTGCCTTCTTAAATGGTATTATAGAAGAAGAAGGTTATGTCCATCAACCTCCTGGTTTTGAAAGTGATAAATTTTCAGATCATGTTTTCAAACTCAAAAAATCTCTTTATGGTTTGAAACAAGCTCCCAGAGCTTGGTATGAAAGATTAAGTAATTTTCTTCTGGAAAAGAACTTTATCAGAGGCAAAGTGGACACAACTCTTTTCTGTAAAACAATTAAGAAAGATTTACTAGTTTGTCAAATTTATGTGGATGATATTATTTTTGGATCTACCAATATTATGCTGGGAAAGGAGTTTGCTTTGTCTATGCAGGCTGAATTTGAAATGAGCATGATGGGAGAACTTAGATTCTTTCTGGGAATCCAAGTAAATCAGACTCCAGAATGCACATATATTCACCAGACTAAATATATCAAAGAGCTTCTGAAGAAATTCAATCTGAATGAAAGCAAATTGGCTAAGACTCCAATGCATCCTACAAGCACACTTGGTAAGGAAGAGGTAAGTAAGAAAGTTGATCAAAAACTTTACAGAGGTATGATTGGATCTCTCTTATATTTGTCTGCTTCAAGACCTGATATTTTATTCAGTGTGTGTCTATGTGCTAGATTCCAATCAGATCCCAGAGAATCACACTTAACAGCTGTTAAGAGGATTCTAAGGTATCTGAAAGGTACTACTAATGTGGGTCTGTGTTACAGAAGATCTGATGAGTATAAATTAGTTGGATTTTGTGATGCTGACTATGCTGGAGACAGAGTAGAACGTAAAAGTACTTCTGGAAGTTGTCAATTTCTTAGAAGTCATCTGATCTCTTGGTTCAGCAAGAAGCAACCCACAATTGCACTTTCAACAACAGAGGCAGAATATATTGCTGTTGCTGGATGTAGCACTCAGATGCTCTGGATGAAAAGTCAACTAGAAGATTATCAGATCTTTGAGAGTAACATTTCTATCTTCTATGATAATACTTCTGCTATATGCTTATCTAAAAACCCCATTTTACATTCTAAAGCTAAGCATATAGAGATTAAACATCATTTCATCAGAGACTATGTTCAGAAGGGAATTATCAATTTAAGCTTTGTAGATATAGATCATCAGTGGGCTGATATCTTTACAAAACCCCTTGTTGAAGATAGATTTAAATTCATTCTGAAAAATATAAGTATGGACTTCTGTCCAGAATAAAATATTCCTCAGATGAAATTTTTTTCAGATAATAAATATCTAAACTCTGAAGTATTTTCTTGTTCAATTCTATGTTTATTTATTTGTGTGTAAATCTGAACTAACAAGGCTCAGAAGATCTGAACGTTGCCTAACGTGTCATTTCTCAAAGAGTTTCAGAGGCACATGCAAGCAAACACGTGTAGCTCAGAATCTGGAAAGGTAGAGTGCACCATACTGAAGTGACATTTGAGGTATTGCTTTGAAAATCCAAAATCTCTTGATTTTCCCTCTTTTTGTCAGAATCTTAAATGATTGATATGATTTTATTCTTTGCATTAATTGCTTGATTTGATTATGGTTCACTTCATTCAATGCTTGTGCACACTTGAGAATGTATGTGTTTTTGCATACCCTAAAATTTTTCTATAAATTCTCACAACTCTTCACAAATCACACTTTACACTTATCATCTCTCATATGCATTTATGCCTTCTCTATTGTTTCCATCTTATTTCAAAACCCAAAAATCCTCGTAAACCCAGACGCATCTCAAGAACTTCAATGGCTTCACCTTCATCAACACCTGCTCAGATGAAAACTTCAACTGTTGCTGCATCATCTCCTAATGCTGCTGGTTCATCCCAAACTGCTGTTATGTACAAAGCACCAGTAAGAACTCTTCTCACTCCAATCAAAGAACTTGAGGTTCTGTGTGAGAACTTTGTGGATTTTGAATCCATCAAAGAAAATGGTTTTGATCTCCTTTCAACTATCAAAGCTCAGAACTGGGAAAAGTATTTTGATAGGATGATGGGTCCTGTTTATCCAGCTTTGGTAAAAGAATTCTGGATACACGCTCAAGTGTGCCCTGAGTTTATTCATTCATTTGTTCTTGGAAAGGAAATTGTCATTACTGAAAAATTAATCAGACAACTACTTGAGTATAAGGAAACTGAGGGAATCACAAGTATGGCTATTGATCGTGTGGATTTGGCTGACATTTTTCAAGAAGTTTGTGTTTCTGGGGAACCATCTAACAAGGTCAGAGCTCTGAAACCTGTTTACAGAATCTGGGCTAAGATCTTCATGAGTTCAATCTTTTATAGGAAATCTTCTAACTCACCAGATTATGTAAATTCAGAACAAATGTACTTCATGTACTGTATGAGGAAAGGAAAGAAGTTGGATTTACCTTATCTTCTGTTCAGTCATCTTCTGAACCATATCAAAGAAACAAGAGAAGAAGTTAGGGTTAAAGCTGGAAAAATCAGAACTTGGATCCCTATGGGAAGACTAATATCAGACATTCTAACAGAGAATGGTCTTGTGAAACATCTGTTTGATGCTGAGGTGACAGAGGATCTGTCCTATGTTATAGGATCTGTCATAAATGGGAACACTCTAAAGAGAATGAAGGTTATTTCAGAGCTTGCTGGAAAACCCAAGAAATTTCAATCTGAAGACGTCAGCAGAAGGAGAATTCCTTTAGCAGATTTTCCTATGTTCAGTGCTGATGAACCTAGGCACATCATTCTGACATTCATTGCTGAATGTTTAAGAGATGGTATTCCTCTGCCTGCTAACATAGTACAGAAGGAAGGAGAAGTATTGCCAAATCTTCTGAGAAAAAGGCGCAGGAAGAGAAAGGCTGAGGAAGGATCTTTTGCACAGCCCAAGAGGAAAACCTCTGATGCTAGTGAAAAGCCTGAAAAGGACAAGAAGCAAAAGGAAAATCCTCCAGAAGCTACTGTGGAAGAAATCAGAGAAACAATTCACCAGGTATTAACATCTGATCCCAAACCTTATTTACCTTCATCCTCACCTTCACCTCCACCATCTCTTTTTAAACCATCAGAACCTAAATCATCTGTACCTCCTTCATATGAACCCATTTCATCTCCTAACAAACATTCTCAACCATCTTCTGTTCAACTACCATCTAAACCCCCTCAATAGAAATCATTTGAACATCAACCCTCTCAACAAAACCATTTTGAATCAAAACAACAATCCTCTGAACAACAAAAACAATCAGAATAACAAAAACAATCTGAACCACTCTCATCTACTAAACCACCAGAAGAACCAACCATAAAAAATCCTGAATCATCTGTCCAACAACCATCTGAAAACATTCTGGATGTATCACCACTTGCAACTTTGTATGTCCTCTCTTCAACTTCATGTCATTCAACTGAATCATCTGATTCTGATGAATCTGAAGTCCGCTCACCAACTAGCTTACAAATTCCTGATCCCTATAAACCTCTATCATCTGATCTACCTGAATCTGACAACCCTCTTCGCTTCAAATTCAACTTCACAGATTTTATGTCATCCTCATCTGATGTTGTTATATCAACACCATCTGATACTGACACCTCCATTCCTCAACTTACCATACCACAAACATCCATACCCCAATCATCTGAACATCCATCATCTGATCACCCACCTCCTGAACAAACTCAAACACCTCCTGAACCATCATAACCTGTCACCATAGAAGGCTTCTCAACCCAAAACCCAGATCAGATGTTTCTACTCTGTTCAAGAATTTCAAGAAGGAACTACGTATGGGAATTGCTTCTGTAGAGAAAGAGTGCATGACTAGTTTGGATCCTGCTGAATCTGAAGCTTCTTGGAACAGATTCATATCAAAATTCAACTCAACTGCATCTGACCTCAGAATACTCTGTGCTGATGATGCAAAGGCTAAGTTTGCTGAAATGGTCAGACAAACTCTGCTGAATATTATCAAAACTCCAGTGCTTCTTCTAGAAGATACTCCTGCATCTGACATAGAGATTGATCATCCAATGGCAACTGCATCTACTTCTGAACCTTCTGCATCTGAGATGAAGACTGGGATTCCAGATGTTGTCCAAGAAGTCAAGGAAATCAGAACATGGATGATAAAACAGGAACGGACTACTGAAGAAATCAAGACTTGGATGGCCAAGCAAGAAGAGTCCACTGCTAAGATTACGGATCTTCTGACACTGATTGCTTCTCGCCAGCCCTAGTTTTCTTTTTCATGTCTGTGCATTCTCGTTTTGCACTTGTTTTCTGTCTGTTCTATTTTCTATCATCTGCTCTATGAACCTCTTATGCTGTTGTGCTATTCTGATCTGATTAAATCTGGTTGTTTTGTCTTTCATTTGTGTGTTATATTTTTCTCTCTTCTTCTATTATCTCTTCTGTCTTTAAAGTTCTTTTTGATTATGACAAAAAGGAGGAGAAAGAGAATTTGATTGTTCAACATAAGCAAATGCTAAAAATGAAATTCAGACATTGTTTTAATCTAACATTGAATCTTAAGACTTTCATATCTTACTATCTCATCTAACAAAATGATCTGAAGTTACCCTGAGAATTATCCAATCAGGCTCTGATCCTTGAAAGCAAATTCTGGAGAGCTTGATTATGGAAAGCATCCAAGCTGAGTTTTTCTCTCATCAAGGATTTCTACCAGGTTCTGAAATATACTCAAGCAAAAAGGGAAATGTTCTTTTCTATTAAAGTATTCATTTCAAGGGGAGATTCTTAATCTCAGGGGGAGTATTTTTTTCCCTCTTCTTCCTTTATTAAACAGAATTCCCTATGTTTTGTCATCATCAAAAAGGGGGAGATTGTTAGAACATAAATTGGTGTTTCTTATATCTCTATGTTTTGATGATAACTTGTATGGAATTTTGTAATGACTAAATATACACTCTAAAATTTGTTCAAGTATTATTGTTTCAAGTATAAAATTAAATACTCTTAAAAGAAGCAAAATACATAAGTACAAAGAAACTATGCAAAGCTCTGAAGCATCAGATGCAAGACTATCAGAAGATTCTAAAGCGTTGCCAGAAGGATCTGAAGCAGAAGCTACAGAATGATCTGAAGCGTTAATGAAAGAAGTATACAAAAGATGAAAGCTCTGATCTTATCAGACTCTGAAGTTCTTTTCACTTCAAACTCAGAGGCTCTAATAACCATACTCTTATCATTAATATTCACGCTCAAAGCACATACTGTTGCATACTCTGATGAAGATTCTGATCAAGACTGAGACTCTGATACATTAAAGATCTGATCATCTATCTAAACTCTGAACTTGTCATTCATCTTAAGCTCTGATCATCTTAAAGCATTCCATACTGAAGACTTCATATTGAAGAAATCTTGTTGAAGAAGTTGTAAACTTGATTAGACGTGGTGCTACTTCCAAAGTAACCAACGGATAATTTTCCCAAAGAAGTGACATGGTGCAAATCCCAAAGCTTCTACAACCATACTTTTCCTTGGAATACACATTCACGTTTTGAACTTCATGGATAGACCCACCCTTTACTCCCCAAGACGTTTCATACCTTGCTGCGAGCATCTAGAAAATGTGGAATGTATAATCAAGATGAGAACACTTAATTGTTGAAAAGATCAAAATGAAGTACGGAAATTGTCAGTGAATTGACATTCCTCAGAGACCAATCATAATCACCAATATCCCAAGCTCATGCGCCGAAGCCACTCCAAACAAACCGTATGTGAGCTACTAAGAACATATTCGAAATGTTGCTCCATGCCATATTCATGCCGCCAAGTCCATTAAGAACGATGAAAAAGAAAGCATCGAGACTGAATAGCCGAGTAAAATTCAGCAAGCTCCAAATGATGCAGTAGTATGTCCACACTTGATAACAACCTTTGTGACTCTCAATAGTGATGTTCTAAGTTGCTTAGTCCTACAACAAACAACATTACAGAAGATACGGTTATTGGATCCAAAGACGAGCGTAAAATGATTAAAATACTATCAAGCATTTGACAAACTTCCTTTAGAAAGAGGTCATTGTTGGTTACGGTATGGACCCCTCCATGAATGCTTGACGATACACATGAAGATCCTAACCTTTGTTCTTACAGTTCCTACTAACACAACAGCTTTCATCAAGAAATTGAAATTGGGACAAGCCCATTGTTCGTTTTCCAGCCCACACCTTTTGCCTGCCTAGGATGTTGTCACTCCACCGTCTGCAGCAGAAACGTTTTTGCACATGTGGAAAAGAATTACAGTTATCAAGTCACTTTCGATTACAAACCTGTTGTATGAAGCAAAACTGAATTACCATGTCGTATAACCAAGCAAGCTACAGAAAGGAGGGCTAAGTACAACTCCTCCAACTAACAAGTTCAGCGTGACGCTCCCGAAAACACCTTCTGACCCTTTACGCGAATTTACCTACATGGCACCCCTTAAGATAGAAGTACGCCAGGTAACGGTTAAGAGGCTTCTGCGTAGAAATCACTTAGACTCAGCAGTGGCACCACATCCTGTCAATAACAGCAAGCAGTGTTAATATTTTGAGAACAAGTCATCAGGACTTAGGGAACACAAGTTAGCAAGGCTTCTTCAGTGAAGACATGGCCAAGATAGAGGCAACGCCACGGTTCGTTTACAGCAGGATAACATCAAAATAACCTGTAAAAGATACCTTGTAGTTGCTTCACAATGTTTGTGTAAACCGCGGTTGTCGCGAACTTGTTCATCATGACACGACCTACTGCGTTACCGGCACCGCAGACCTGTCAACAAAAGAGGAAGTAATTCAAATCACGCATGAACTCAAAAGAAAGCAAGAGGAACTAAACGAAGCTAAGCGTAACCACGAGATTATTTGCATCTTATAACAACCTTGCTATAATTGATGAGCAGCAAAGAAATGCCGCAGATCTTGCTACAATGAGGTCCTCCGCATTGATCCCTTGGCAGCTGTTGGTCCTGTAAACAGAAGAAATACATATAAGGAGATTGGAAGAGTTAATGATTGCTATCCTGGATTACATAAGTGCAATTACCGTCAGGCCACCATCAACGACTTAGCAGCAGGCACTTCAGCAACTAAGTTCGAACGGCTTCACAGTTCGAAGCAACAACCTGTCAAGCAACACAGAAAATTCAAGGTCAGTACTACACCTGCAAAATACAAGAGCAGAAGTGACAACCGCAACCAACAATCAAAGTAGCCATAGCATATAATGTGAAGGTCAGAAGTCCAGCAGAAGAAGAATAAACAAGAAATTTCAGCCCTCAGTTCAATTCATCATCGGGCGTAAGTTCGAGCAGCCGGAAGGGCGACAACCGAAGCTGTCGCCGACTCCCTACCGAGCATCAAACAAACTAAAAGAAAATTCATCATAGGAAACAGTAACAAGGCCAACGCGGTTTAGACAAAGGTCATCATCACCATTGAACCCTTCTTGCCAATGGCGTAGAACCAGCAGCCTCCAAACTTACAGATGGACCCTAAAAGAAGAAGAAGAAAAGTCAGTCTGCTTCCAAGCAGCTCAAGAGTTCGTCACAAGAAAACCAAAACCATAGCATTTATCAGAACCATGCATCTCAACACCAGTCACAAACAGGAAGAAAGCGGTATCAGTTACAAGCATCATAGCAGGACAACATCAACAATCTCAATTCACCACCTGCGACATCAACAATCTCCATGCACCACATGCGACATCAACATCAATTATTCATCACCAAAGGCAACATGAGTTTAAGGAAGGTTTGTAGTCTAAGCCCTCAGGTCTTCACTCATCATTGGGCAAAGCTTGAGTAGCCAGGAGGATAACGAGGAGACTCGTTGTCAACTCCCTACCGACTCAAAAGCATCAACGGACGTTCGAAAACAACAGCGGCAACTACAACTCCCAGCTCAGACGCGACGTCGTCATCGCCGGCTCAACCCTACCTCAACCACAGCATAAGGTCAAGCAAGTATTTGAACTCATACAAGGCTCCCTGCGAGAAGAAGAGGAAAAGAAGTATTAATGCGAAAGCCAAAATTAATCTGCGAATCAGACAAATCCCAGACGAAATAAGAAGCATTCGAGAGAGCCATCATTAGCATCAGACAAAGCCCAGACAAAATAGGAAGGATTCGAGCGAGCCATCATTAGCATCATACAAAAATCAACAGAATAGGAAGTTTTTTTAAACGAATTTCTCATGGAGGCCCATAGTTTTCAACTATAAAAGGACAACGAAAATCCATTCAAAGATCGAGAGAAATCACCGAAGGAGAAGAAGCACGCACGCTCAGAGTTCGATCGAGAAAGCCGTCATCGCCGCGAAGCTTCGACTACCCGCAAGACTCATCACCGCCGGACGAAGGGAGAGAACGAGATCGTGGATTGCTTCACAATTTCTCCACCACCATCTTCCAGCCGCTGTCAACTCTTATTCTTGGGTAAAAGAGCTCTCTCCTTTAAAATACTTTTGCATGTTTGATCTGTTTCGATTTGTAGGATAAACAAAGGCATCGTGAAACCAGAGACGGAGGAAGATGATGGAATAACATTCGAAAGAAGAGATCGGTGATGAGGAAACGAAGAAGACGAAAGAAGAGTTTGGGGATTTAGGGATTGTACCCCGTTGATTTGTTTTTGCTTTTTTTTATTATTTGTCTGTTATTTAATTTGCTGTAATTGGATAATGCACGTGCATGGTAGTCACCGTGCACCTCACACCATATCACCGCACACATCACCTACTGCACGATCTAATGCTTCACGTCGCGCATGCCCACCATAACCCGTATGCTCGCATCACTTAATCACTCGTCCAGCTTAATCCTTTAATTAATCCTATTTACCCACTAATTAATTTAATTAACCCTAATCTAATAATTAACCAGTATTTAGATTATTTTATTAATCAGCCCTTTTATTCAATTAAAATAACTAATAATCCATTTGTTTAATTAACTCTGTTTTGATTTATCAAATTATTTATTAAATAATTCATTTTTATTTTATTCACCCCTTATTAAATAATATAAATGCTCACAAAAATCTCTTTTTCTAAATAACTTGAATTTAAATAATAACCCTTTTTTTATATAATACAATTTATCTTTTTAAAGCTATTTCATTTAATTTAATAATAAAATAACCTTTTTTATAATTAATTAGCTTTTATCTTTATAATAATAACTAAGTGTATTTCATTTAATAATGAAAAGACTTATTTCATAACTAAAAAAAATAACTTTCAAAATAAATAATAATAAACGCTCTTTTTTATTTCAAATTAGCTTATATCTTTTTATTAAACTTTTTCTCAAAATTTATAGTAATTAAAATCTTTTTCTATTCAAAAATCTAATTATTATGTTAAATCTAAAATAAAGACTTTCACTAAAATTAATTCACCCCTAGTTCAACATTTTTCTTAAAACAAAATAATACAACTTTTTTTCTTAAGATCAATTCAACCATTTTCTTAAAATAATCTCTCAAAATCAATCACTTATTAAAATCCACTCACCTAATTAATCTAACTTTTCTCAAAATCAACCTCATCAAAAATATCATTTTCTCATAAGTTAATCTAACTTTCTTCTTAAAATCAATTTCACCTAAAATTAATCAACATCGTAAAACTCAATCAATCGTGCACGCTCCCGCATCCGCATCGATTCTACTCACACATGCACCATTCACACACTTTAGCGCTTTCATGCGTTTATGTATGGATTTACTTATTTACCTTTATTTTCCGCAATTTATCGTTTCCGCATTTATTTTATCGCAATGCATAGCGTCCAAAGGAAGAACCTGCGCATAATCTAAACAATTGTGCGTATGCATCTCATTTGCATCATACTCCCCATTGATCCTTGATCCGATTCAAGTCGATCTTCTAAGTTTAGATCCTACCCCATAAGGAGGACCTTTTATCTTTACAACATAGACAAACACATTCAACAACTCAATTCAAACTATTCGAACACATTAGAGAATAAGATGTTAATCATCTTAAGCGAGATAAAACTCCTACCCCATAACAATTCAATTAATATGTAGGGACTTTGCCTTAGGAGAGATAGAGGTGTACTTGTTGACAATCCGAGTACTTGAGCCCTTCTCTTAAGACGATGCAAAGACTATTTTCCTACAAAGTTGTGGTGGTTAAATCAAGTAATCTCCCTTAAAATGATAACTCATCTTTTCTCCTAAAATCAATCAATCAACTACCTTATCCCGTAGGAACTTTGACCACAGTCAAAGGAATCCTCAAACCCTTTAGGGGAACTACAGATACTCTGATTCCACTCCCGTTAGGATATGTAGGCACAAGATGCGATATCTTGTCGAGTATACTTATAAATAAACCCCTAGGTCTTTCATCCTTAAGTAGATAAACCCTTAGCAATAAACAACATAAAACAAGAGGTTCCTGTAGAGTACTACAGAAACTTAGGATGCTAGCACCTTCCCTAAGTTTAACCAACCCCCGAACCTATAAATCTCTAACCTTTGCATTTGCATTGCATTGTGGGTAATTCGATCTTTTTCCCTTCCTTTGGACAAATTAAAGTTCGGTTGCAAATGAATTAAGATTCAAGCTCATCAATAGCTTGGTATCCAAATTTCATCGCGACAGAAATGGCGACTTCACCGGGGATGTCCGTGGGTTTCCCTAGCTTGTTTTGTTTTATATATATTTGATTATATCTGCTTATTTGTATATTTGCTCTTGTTTGCTTTTGGGATGATATCTTTGAGTGGTGAGACAAAGTCCTACATCCGGACTTGAGTGAACTTAAGATAGGATAGTGATATGTTCGACGAGACTTATAGGGGGTTGAATCCCGACCAAGTTGACTTGAAAATCACGCTCAATTGAGGCCCTCTCAAAAGCTGTACTGTTGAACGAGTTTTAATCGTGAAAATATACACTATTTTTGATGTTGGAGCCTATGATATTGAGGACCGTAGTTACCTTAACCCCACTTTGTCCTTTATTAGGATGTAGTGCAAGGACAATGAGCGATGCTACACTCAAAAGAGGTTCTCTTGAGAATATTATTAACCATCAAGTAATTGGGAAGTTGATAATATCCGAAATATGGACTAATGACTTTGGGAACCTTCTTAGAACCTTGTTCTGCAGGTACAATCAACCTTTAGTCTATATTCTTTGGGAATGGGTATACCCTTTGGCTTCATGCTCGTTGCAAACCTAGGGTCTCCCTTGTTTGTTTATCTTTATGTCTCTATGTGCTTACTTGTGTTTGTTGCATTCATAAAGCATCATACCGCATTGGACTTCATGGGATTCATCTTTGTTTATGAACATTGTAGGACACTATGGATTCCAATAGAAGACACACTTTGAAATATACTTTTAAGAGTCCTAAATTGGGTGACCTAAGGAAGTTGGTAGCCTTGATTGAAGACCAAGAAAAGTTCAAGAGAAAATATGAGAAGCTAATATCTTTATTAAGTCGCCAAGTGGATGAAGGACTTCTTTCCACCTTATTGCAGTTCTATGATCCGCTTTATCACTGTTTTACATTCCCAGATTTTTAACTATTACCCACATTGGAAGAGTACTTCTTTTTGGTTGGTCTACCTATCCTAGAATAATCTCCATTCCCTTTCTTGGAGAGCGACCCTGAGGAAAGAGATATTGCTAAGGCTCTTTATCTAAAGGTATCCGACGTCAAGGGAAACTTAATTAGTAAAGGTGGTACTTTTGGTTTGACTACAGATTTCTTAATCAGTAAAGCTATGGATTATGCCGATTATGTGAACAGGATTTCATTCGAAGCAATCTTCGCCCTACTTATTTATGGGGTGTTTCTATTCCCAAGTTTTGAAGGGTTCGTCGACCTTAATGCGATTAAGATCTTTATGAAGAACAATCCGGTGCCAACTCTTTTAGGTAATACTTATCATTCTGTGCATCTCCGAAACTTCTATGGTGGAGGGATGATCACCTGTTGTGTGCCCTTACTTTACAAGTGGTTTATTTCGCACTTGCCTAAGTCTAGTTCTTTTTCGAATCTCGATAAAGGGCTTTGGTCTCCGAGAGTTATGACGTTGACCCACTCCGACATTGATTGGTACAACCGAGCATATGATGGGACGTTAATTATTGATGGTTGTGGGGATTTTGATAATGTGTCGTTACTTAGTTTTAATGGAGGGATCAGTTACAATCCGGTTTTAGCTCGTCGACAGTTGGGATATCCGTTGAAGGAGCCACCTATGAGTGTTCAAGTGGAGAGAATTTTCTTTAGGGATAACAAGGAACTTCAAGACAAGATTTTGGCTGCATGGGAACATTTGCATAAGAAAGGGAAGGAAAGCCTTGGGAAACTTAATTGTGTGTCCTTGGAACCGTACCTTCAGTGGGTCAGAGAGAGAGCAATCAAGTTAAAGATGCCCTATTCTCGTCAGGATCCTATACCTCCGAAAAGAGAACCCACTTACGTCTTTATGTCCGAAGCTGAAAAGTTAGAGGTCGCTTTGAGGAAGTCCCAGCATGAGTCAGAGTCATGGAAGAACAAGTACCAAGTGGTTGTTGCAGAGAATGCCGAACTCCAAAAACAGAATGATGAACTTCAGAAGCAGCTATAGTTGAAGGATGAAGAATTACTTCCTCACAAGAAGAGGAAAGTTCTAGAGGATTTATTTTCCTCCGACCCCTAATGTACTATTTGGAATTTGATTGTGGACAATCTCACCCGTGAGAAGACCCAGTTGGAAGAGGAGCTCAAGCAGCGGAATTCGAAACTTCCTTAGGGCTTTCATTAGCTTTTATTTAGCTATTTATTTGGGACTTTTAAAAGAATAATTATTTGTAATCCATTTTTAATAAAACGTTTTCTTTTACCGTAATGTTTATAAATAATTAGAATCCCATGAAGTCCTACTCATCTTGCATTGCATTCTTTTTTCACTTCAAGAAACTCAATTTCGTTTTACAGGTATTGTAACTATGGACTTCAAAAGAGAAACATTGAAGTACACTTTTCAAAGTCCTAACATTGAAAGCTTAAGAGAGCTAGCAGATCTTATTGATAACCGCCACGCTTTCTCGCTAGAATATGGAGGGGTTTTCTTTTTCCTCAAGCTCAAGATGATTGATGGGTTGTTGGAGACCCTTGTTCAGTTTTATGATCCGCTATATCATTGCTTCACCTTTCCAGATTACCAGTTGATGCCGACCCTGGAGGAGTATTCTGAATTTTTGAGGATACATGTGACTACTTGACCTGTGTTTACTGGATTGGAGGACACACCCGGTGACCAAGAGATCGCAAATGCTACCCGTCTCAGCCTAGCAGACGTTCAAGCTCATTTAACCACCAAGGAAGGAGTCCTTGGATTTCCGGCCGATTTCATGATCGAGAAAGTTCATTACCACGCTGAAAGAAAGGAGGTCCCGATAATAGAAGCTACCTTTTCCTTGTTAGTCTATGGGATTTTCTGGTTCCCAAAGATTGACGATTTTGTTGACATGGATGCAATTAAGTTGTTCATCCTCAAGAACCCAACTCCTACTCTGTTAGCTGACACATACCATTCAATCCACTTGAGGAATGCTAAAGGAGGATGACATATTGTTTGTTGTACCTCCTTGCTGTATTCATGGTTTATTGCTCGCCTAGCTCGGCATCCATCTATTTGGGAGCAGATAAAGGCACCCCGTTGGTCTGAAATAGTCATGGCCCTTACTCACTCCGACATCGTGTGGTAGGACCCTACTTATGGAGGTGCTAAGATGATCCACAGTTGTGGAGGATTCCCCAATGTACCACTTATTGCGAGGGAAGGATGCATCAGTTACCACCCTGCTTTGGCTCGCCGACAGTTGGGGCACCCGATGAACGAAGTACATGACCCTGCTTTAATGGAGGGGATCTTTTTCAAGGAAGGAGAAGATCCAGACTTGAAGGCTACCATAATATATGCATGGAAGTACGTCAACATGGAAGGGACGACTGCTTTAGGATTCCCTAATTGTGCTGCCTCTGAAGACTATCAACATTGGGTGCGAGAGAGGGCTCTCGACCTTAAGATGCCGTTCCCTTTCCACGAACCTATGGTGTTAACCTTTCATTACCCCGATTGGTTTGATGTGAGTGAGGTAGATCAATTGAAGGTTTCCTTGGACGAGGCTCGGAAGCTGAAGGCCGCTTGGAGAAACAAGTTTTTCACCCTTAAGGTAGAGAAGGAGAAATCTCAGAAGTTGCCAAAAGTAGAATCTGCAAGAAGAAGGAAGGCGCGAGAGGATTTATTTTCCTCTCACACCTCTTCAAGAACTGTCACCAGTGATGATCTTCCCCCAACTACTGTGGCTTGGAAGGAGTGTGTAGATCGACTCATCAATGAGAAAGCCAAATTGCAGGAGCGCGTCAATCAGCTGATATAGGAGCTTCGTGTGCAGAAGGAGCATAAGGAGTAGATCTCTAAGTTTTCTTTTGCTTTTGTTTCAATGTAATAAACTCTTAAAAGAGTACTTTACTTTGTAATGTTTCTTGAATATCAAAAAATAAAATAAGTTTTTATCCAACGTTATAATACTGGAAAAAAACAATTTGAGTTTCTTGAAGTTTCATACCCATTTGCATTTTTGCATCAGCATGGCATCGTTTACATTCCAGGGTAATACTCGCGCCAGCCAACGTCAAAAGATGGATCATCTTGAACAAGAGAGTAAGGTGCTCCGTGACGAAGTTGCAATTTTGAAGGAAAACTTGGAGAAATTGAATGGTTTAGTTGAAACTCTGTCCAACCAGTCTGCACTCAACAATTAGGACATTTAGAGGACTGTTATCTCCGAAGTTATGACGACACCGATCCCATTGGTGCCTACTGTTGCTGAAGTGACCTATAGCATGCCACCAGGTTTTCCGTGGGGAATGTCTCCTCATTTCACTCCTGCTGGCTATCGCCCACCTGTTCCTGAGGTCCCTGTCATGACTGCTGCTCAAGCTGTCCCTACCATTGTTGCCGTAATGACCATTGCGCCGCCACATGTGAACGTTACTCCATGTATTCTGGACGAGCCAATTTACCATGGGTCTCTAACTGAAACTGTGGGTTTTGAAGAAAGGATGGATGGTTTTCAGGACCAGTTTTCTGAGATTCAGAAAGAATTGAAAGCCCTTCGTGGAAAGGATTTGTTTGGAAAGAGTGGTTCTGACCTGTGTTTGGTTCCGAATATCAAGGTTCCACCGAAATTCAAGGTCCCTGATTTTGAGAAGTACAAAGGAAATACTTGCCCTCAGAGTCATCTCATCATGTATGCCAGAAAGATGTCTACACAAACTGACAATGATCAATTGCTCATCCACTACTTCCAGGATAGTCTGACAGGCGCTATGCTCAAATGGAATATGGGGTTGGATAGTGCAAAGATTCGATCTTTCAATGATCTAGGTGGGGCCTTCATCAAGTAGTACAAATATAATATAGACATGGCTCCTGACCGAGATCAGTCGAGGGCCATGATGGAGAAGGATAAAGAGAACTTTAAGGAATATGCTCAACGTTGGCGTGAGCTAGCCACGCAGGTAACCCCGCCATTGGAGGAAAGGGAAATGACCAAGATTTTTCTGAAAACCCTTGGTCCTTTCTTTTATGAGAAAATGGTAGCAAGCGCACCCAACGACTTCATCGAAATGGTGAATATGGGAATGCGCTTGGAGGAGGGAGTCCGAGAAGGAAGATTGGTCAAAGAAGAGAATGCTCCTAGCAGTGCTAAGAAGTATGGAAGTGGTTTTGTGAAGAAAAAGGAAAAGGAAGTGAATGTTGTACAAGAAGGAAGACCCAGAAAAAGGTATTCACCATCGTATCAGGTTGCAGCAGTATCGCCAGTATTCAACGCTCCAGCCTATCAACCACAACAAAGCCCACAATCTCCTCAACAGAATCGATCATTCAATAATCAGGGTCGTGTATACCGGAAGATAAACTTTGATCCCATCCCTATGACATACGCTAATTTGTTCCCAGTGTTGATCCATAAAGGTCACATTTAGACAAAAGCTCCACCCGAGGTTCCTAAGAATCCTCCTCCTTACTATAAAGCTGACAACTTTTGCCTTTACCATCAGGGAGCTCCAGGTCATGACATTGAGAGTTGTTTTGGTATGAAAGCAAACGTCCAGAGGCTCATTAAGTGCGGAATCTTGTCCTTTAAGGATTCCAATCCTAATGTGCAGGACAATCCATTGCCTCCGCATGGTTCACCCTCCGTAAATATGATTCAAAGTTACCCAGAAGAAAGTGATCAGGAAGTTTCAGACAAAAATATTGGAGAGGTATGTGTTATAGTGCCCCACTTCAAAGAAGTAGAACGTATTGAAATCACGTATGACAGTAGAAAGTCGACCGTTACTCCCCTAGTAATCAATGTGCCAGGACATGTCCCTTACACTTCTAGTAAAGCTATCTCGTACCTGTATAATGCTACGATGTTGGAAAATGGAAAGGAGGTACCTTTACCTACTTTGCCTTCGGTTGTTAACATCGCGGACGTCAGTAGAGTAACAAGAAGTGGCCGAGTTTACCCTTCAGTGCCTTCAAAAGACAAAGGGATCTCAGTAGAGCAACCGAGTCCAAAGGATCCAATTGTGGATCAACCTGGTGGACCCAACTTGTCCAAACAGGACGAAGTGCTGAAAGTAATCAAGAGAAGTGAATATAAATTTGCGGATCAGCTTCTGCAAACCCCATCTAAGATCTCTGTTTTGCAGTTGCTAATGAATTCTGAGGCACACAGGGAAGCGCTCCAAAAGATATTGGAGCAAGCATATGTGGAACAAGACGTTACAATGGAGAAATTTGATAACATCATAGGCAATATTATTGCATGTGACAATCTCGGTTTTAATGAGGAAGACCTCCCAGAGGAAGGAAAGAAACATAATATGGCCTTGCATATCTCTGTGAATTGTGGGAACGACTCTTTGTCCAGTGTATTGGTTGACATTGGTTCCTCTCTGAATGTGATGCCTAGAACCACTTTATCTAAGTTATCTTATCAGGGACCGCCGATGAGCCCCAGTCATGTCATCGTCAAAGCTTTTGATGGATCTAAAAAGGCGGTAACTAGCGAAGTAGATCTACCAATGACCATCGGTTTGTAGACTTTCATGATCACGTTCCAAGTCATGGACATTTGCGCTGCCTATAGCTGTTTGTTAGGGAGGCCGTGGATACATGAAGCTGGGGCAATTACCTCCACCCTGCATTAGAAACTGAAGTATGTTTTTGAAGGCAAGACGGTTATAGTTTGTGGAGAACGAGCTTTAGTGGTGAGCCATCTGTCATCATTTTCGTATGTTAAAGCTGAGGAAGAGGTTGGCACACAGTTCCAGGCTTTATCTATTATAGACAATAATGTTCAGAAACCCAGAGTACCCATGTCATCATTCAAGGATGCGCAGCAGGTTGTGAGCGGTGGTCCTCAGACAGGTTGGGGAAAATGTTGGTTTTGCCAGAGAATAAGAACAAGAAAGGTCTTGGTTTTTCTAGTGGTTTTGCTCAACAGGTCACCAGAAATCAAGGGTTCCCGCCGATCAACGAAGTGTTCCGCAGTGGAGGGGTCATCCACCCTCCTCATATCAACGCCGTGTCCGAAGACGAGTCTGAAGGTTACATGTCAGATGGTTCCGCAAGTCTCTCTATTCCATTTGAAGATTATGAGCCCTATATGGAAGATCCGGGTTATGTCTCAGATGACTTTGATTATAGTTTTGGAGTCTATGATGTTACTGAAGAAGATTCTGATGAAGGTGCTCTAGATTTTGTGACTCCGGGAGTTTTGGTTAAGAATTGGAGTGTGGCTGAAGCCCCTGTGGTGATTCATATATCAAAGTAAACATTTGTTTTTTAAAGTTTTTGCTCTGCCCAAGGCGAAAATGTGTTGTATGGGCTTGCTTTCAATAATCCCCTTTGCTCTGCCCAAGGCAAAGGTGACCCTGTTGGGCAGTTCTTTGTTCGGATTTTGCTATCATCAATAAACTTTTTGTTTCCATTTGTGTGTTATTTTTCCTTTCTTTATTTATTATTGCTATGTTGGAAAATAATAATAAGTAGCGTCTCGCATACACACACTTTCCACTTTATAAAACTAAATAAAATAATATCACATGCGTAGATTGCTATACCCATTACATCCTGGGAATAATGACCCTCTTCCTTTGCCGAACTTTGAATTCCCTGTGTTTGAGGCTGAAGACGAAGAGGACGATATTCCAGAAGAGATCTCCAGACTGCTTGAGAAAGAAGAAAAGGCTATCCAACCTCATCAAGAGCCAGTGGAAGTTATCAATTTGGGAACAGAGGAAATCCGTAGGGAAGTGAAAATTGGAGCTCTGCTCAAGCCAGATGTGAAAGAGCAGTTGATAGAGTTGCTCAAGGAGTTTATCGACGTGTTCGCCTGGTCCTATCAAGACATGCCTGGATTGGATACTGCCATAGTTGAACATTGTCTGCCGTTGAAACCAGATTGCCCGCCAGTTAAACAGAAACTCAGAAGAACTCGACCCGACATGGCTCTGAAGATCAAGGAGGAGGTACAGAAACAGATTGATGCAGGTTTTCTTGTCATTGCCGAGTATCCGCTTTGGTTAGCCAACATTGTGCCCGTTCCGAAGAAAGACGGAAAAGTGCGTATGTGTGTGGATTACAGGGATCTGAATAGAGCTAGTCCGAAGGATGATTTTCCATTACCTCACATCGATATTTTGGTTGACAACACTGTGAGATATGAAATCTTCTCTTTTATGGATGGATTTTCAGGATACAATCAGATCAGAATGGCTTCCGAAGACAGAGAGAAGACGTTGTTCATCACTCCCTGGGGAACCTTTTGCTATAGAGTTATGCCATTTGGATTGAAGAACGCCAGGGCAACATATCAGAGGGCTATGACTACTTTGTTCCATGATATGATGCACAAGGAGATCGAAGTTTACGTGGACGATATGATAGCTAAGTCAAAGACCGAAGATGATCATGTCAGGCATTTGTTGAAACTGTTTGGTCGATTGAGAGAATACAAGCTCCGTTTGAATACCAACAAGTGCACGTTTGGAGTACGATCAGGGAAATTATTGGGTTTCATTGTCAGCCAGAGGGGTATTGAAGTAGATCCCGACAAGGTGAAGGCTATTCAGGAAATGCCAGCTCCGTCTACAGAGAAACAAGTCAGAGGATTTTTGGGACGCTTGAACTACATCTCCCGATTTATATCTAATATGACTGCAACGTGTAAGCCAATTTTTAAACTCTTGAGGAAAGAACAAGGGTATGTTTGGACTGAAGATTGTCAGAAGGCTTTTGATAGCATCAAAGAGTATTTGCTTGAACCACCTATTCTGATACCGCCAGTGGAAGGATGAACTTTGATCATGTATTTGACTGTGTTGGAAGACTCGATGGGTTGTGTGCTCGGTCAGCGAGATGAAACAGGAAAGCAAGATCATGTCACCTATTACCTGAGCAAGAAGTTTACAGACTGTGAAACAAGGTATACCATGTTAGAGAAGACTTGTTGCGCTTTGGCATGGGCCGCCAAACGTCTGCGCCAGTACATATTGAATTATACCACTTGGTGTTGCACCCTAAAATTTGACCAACATTAATTTACCTATTAAGTGTTTGAAAGTTGGTATCTTCACCAAAAAGTTCAAGAGATCCTCAGAAGAATTGGTTGGAACCAAGGTTGTGTGACTCATAGCTTGAGAGTTGTGGGTGCTCCTCAGGTGATTCTGAGACTGTGAGAATGAACTTGATGTTTTGAGGAAGCCTATGAGATGTCTTGATAGCCATCATGAAGTCCAGAGAGGTCATTGTGCAAGAAGTCAGAAGATTCAACCATGAATGGTAGAATTAGGGTTTTGACTGGGTCGACCCTAGGATAACTGAAGATTTAGAGAAGGTTGAGACCTGACCCAAAGGCCATGAGATCATGGAATGATGTATGGAGATGTCATAGAGATGATTCCTAGACCAACTCATCATGATTGAGGAGTTTGAGAAGTTTTGAGTTAGGGTTTCTGAGGATTGCCAGTGAAAAAACCTAATTTGATCCCTATCTTCCAGGCAGTTTTAGCTCAAGATGTGATTGATATCTCATCTTCCCCACAACATGAATGTTGTAGAGCATGTTCTTAGCTTTAATTTGAGTGGTGGAAGTCCTTGATAGGAGTTGCAGAGCTCAAGTTATGGTTTTGACAAATTACAGGTCAGCAGAGGTGTGTGAATCTGGGTCCTTGAAAGTCACCCAACTTGCAGACAACTTTTGCCCTAGTAGGATGATTCTTATGATCTCTTGGTCAACATTAATGTTGAAGAGCATCTTCTTATATTTCTAGAGAGTACTATAAGTCCTTGATAGGATTTGTAGAACTCAACTTATGGTTTGAGCAAGACAGGGGTATTTTGGTCATTTGGCAGTTATAGGTCATTTTAAGCAAAGGCCATATCTCCTATTTCCAAGCCTCAAATGGAAAAACTCAAAACATGAAAGTTGTTCAAAATGGGAGTTTAAGCCTATAAAAGAGGTCATAAGTTATTGGAAAAGCTTAGAGCATGGATTTTCATGATTGGTTAAAAATGACCTAAAAAAGGGCTTATAAGTTAAAAAGTTGAAATTGAAATTTGGTTTGGGAGATCCAAAAATCTAAAATAGGTCATCCAATATACCATTTTGAATGTAAATAACATTCTAAAAACTTTGGTTTAAATAGAATTTTGATTTGAGGCTCAAAAATGAAGGTTGCTTTGGAAAATTGTTACTTGAATCATAAGGTAACTAAACAAAACTCCACCAAAAGCAAGGAAATGCATGTTTTTCACTCATTCTTTCTCAATATCTCTTGTAAGGAGATTTTAAAGTCAATTTGGCAAGCCTAAGGCATGAGATAATGGATATCCAATGTATCATTTCATGAGAAGTTCTAAAACTTTCCAAATGATTCCACAAGTTTCTAGATGTATCTAGATCATTCTTTTGATTGCTATAAGAAGGGTGAATCACAATGAGGCCAGGGTTGGTGATAATTGTTGGTGATAGGTGAGATTAGAGGGTGAAAAAGTGAGATTCTTCCATTTGCATTTCCATAACAAACTCTCTTTCTCTTCCATCTCCATTCTGTTCTTCCACACAAACACACTACTCTGATCTTTAGGAGCAATTGCATACCAAATTGAAGGAAGATCCATGGAGGTTTGAAGCTGTTTTGAAGAATTTGCAAGAAGAGCATATTGAGATCAAACACAAGATTCAAGCACTTTCTCTCAATTCCTTTGCATACAGTACCTCTATCATCAATCAAAGGTCCATTTTGGAGAGTTGCACGAGTTGAATTGCAAGAGAACTACCCCTGCCATCATCAAGTAACAGGTTTGCAAAAGCACTCGTACCTCCTTATTTATGCACTTCTAGACTAGGTGGTTAGCATAGAACTATTAGAGACCAATAGGTTATCAATCATGGAAAGTTTGAGAGGGATTCATGAGGTTTCGTGGCAGAGCACCAATTCTTGCAAGATTGTTAATGAGCTGTGTAGGATGTATTAATGGATATGGTATTGTGTAGTTTGGTTAGGGAAACATGTAGAACAATTCTGGATCATTAGTTTGAAGTTCCATTAAGATTGATATCAGAGGGAAATGGTGGAACCATGATGATGGAGCTTTCTGTTGGAACGATACAAGAGGTTTCAGGGACAATTATTGGTATCACTGTGTTCATGGTATTCAGTAGCACAACTTTGCTTTTGGAAGCTCGTGAATTCATGGAGAAATGGAGGAGAACGAGCTTGAAGAAGATCCTTGCATGGAGTTAGGGTTTCTGCAAACCCTAGGGTTTGTTTGGGGACGATGAAGCCCCGCCGTTGGATGGTCCCAGATCCTTGACTTCTTCGCATGATCGCACGGCTCCAATTCAATCTCAAAAATGGAGGGAGTCTGAAGCGTATGAAACGCTGCGTACCACTAATCCAAACGCACCGTTTTGATTGAGTGATAGACCTGGGCTTCAGCAGATTGTTCCTATCCCCACCCCCTGATTTGGCCCAATGATCAAAATAAACTGGGGCGCCTTGCTCATGACACCCCTCCCCTTTATTTCTTATATTCTTTTATTTTTAATTCTTTTAATTCTTTGCATTTTATAAAAATCATAAAAAATCCAAAAACTAATATTTTTCTCTTCTTCTTTTTTTCACATATTCATGATTTAGTCTAGAAAAATGTAAAAAAATAAAATTCCATTTTATTTTTCTTTTAATATTTTTTAGCATATTTTCTTGTAAATAGTATTTTTTAATTGATTTTGTTTGATACCCAATTTTGTACAATTTCTTTTAGGACTTTCCCTTAGGATTTTTGAGCCATTCTTTTTGGCATAATTAGGTATTGAACCCTAGTTCATGTAGGATTTAATTCTCAATTTGTAGATTAAAATTTGATGTAGTTTGATTGGTTGACATTTAGGTGTTCAAATTAGGGTTTTAGGTTGTATAAGTAGATTTGAACCATTTTGTTTTGGGGTTTATAGGCCAAATTAGTGTATGGGGAATATATGGGTTAAGGGTAAGTATGTATAGAATCCCCTAGAATTTTGCTAGAATATTGTATGGTGTTTTAGTATTTTTAATTGATTTTTGAATGTATGGATAGTATGTGTGTTGCTTAAAGGCATAGTTTGTATTGTATTGTTTTCTTTTCTTCTCTTTTGAGTGTGTGAGCTTGAAGATTGAGTTGAAGACCCTGTGGATCATCATTGAAGCCTTGAAGACCTTGCAGAGGAGTTTAGCATAGCTTTTGTTTGTTTTGTTCATAGGTTTATAGGTGCATAGGCAGAGCCCTAGATAGGATACTTCCATTCAATAAACAAGGAGTGTCTTGTTCACCTCCTTCCTTCTCTGTGACATAAAGTCCCTTAAGGGTATTCACCTCTCTCCTTTGGAGGGATTAGTGACCTTGCCCTCTAAGGTAGAACTTTGAGAGAGCCTTTCTTCTGATGATAAGTCCTCAATGGCATCCTTTGGAAGTCAGTGAGCACTGTAACATCCTCACCTCATCTTGTTGACTGAATCTTGTTTGCTGGAGCATTTGAGCCACTGAAGATAGAAGCTGAAGCTTTGAAGAGGATGATTCCTTGAAGATTGTTGAAGTCTGATGACTTTGTGAAGATCAAGTTGATGCTTGAATATCCCTGAAGATAGTGAAGCCTGAAGGTGGAGCTGATCAAGAAGCTGGAGCTTAAGGGAGAAGATGAGTTGATACTCATGTTGTAGGGTTGATACCTAGAAAGCAAGTGATCTCTGAGTCTGAAGACTGAGTAGCTGCTGGAGGAGCTGAGGCTTTCTTCTGTTTTTCTTTACTGTATTGTTTGTTTTGTCTGATTTGTGTGTTGCATTAGACTAGGTTCATCTAGAATAAGTTCAGTGTAAGAGCATGGTTGCATTAGAGGTTGAGTTGCTCCCTCTGCTTGTATTGTTATTGCTTGGCTTTGCTTGCGGGTATTCGGTAGAGCCCAGCTCCCTTGCCCATGTGTTTATTTTGCTTGATAGCATATTCTCTTTTATCTGTATGATTGCAGTTTACTGTTTAGTGCTTGATAGCATGTTGTTTATTCTTCAGTATGATTACTGTTATTTCATGACTGGCTTGAGGTCGAGACGAGCTTGTGGAGGCTGAAGCCCCACACACATTTCCTCCCTCACTTGCATTGCATGCATTTTACTGTTAAGCTGATGCTTTGTCTGTTTTGGTGTATCATTGACATGATCCCTTAGGACTCTCATTTCCTTGGATAAGGATTTGATGATAGACTTTTAGGTTGAAACCTATGCATGACAACATCTAGGAGTTCCCTGTTCAAACTTCAACCATAGGATGAGTCCATGGCATGATAACAGTAGGACTTGATGGTCTCCCTCCTAGTTGGGCCTGTTCTCTTCTCATCTCAAAACAGTTTAAGATACAGTAATCATGAATGATTTCTTTCGTACGTTACGAGCCTTAAGCTATCTGAGAAAGGGTTGTGGGAGAGTTTCTTTTCCACAGTCTGGATGTTTAGTATGGTACCCTTTGGGTGACATGCGACGCATTCACTCTCAGGTCATAGTCTCTAGTGCGGTTGAAACCGCAAACACAATAAAAAGCACTTCTTTCCGGAAATAAGCTGTAGTGTCCCGAACTACATTTGCTCTGATCTCTCGTACCTGTTGAGAGTACGTAGGCACAAGAGGGCGATGTCTTGGCGAGCAATCTCCCCCACCTTCCCCCGTAGTTAGCCGAACTACGTAGACTCTGATTTCTCATTCTCTGATGAGAATACGTAGGCATAAAGTGCGACGCTTTGCCAAGTCATTTTTCTTTTCTTTTTCAGCCAGCCTTGTTAGGTAGATAGATTATAACCAACCCGTCCAAGTAAACAAACAAGAGAGGATCCCGTCGAGTACGACGGACGTGAGGGGTGCTAATACCTTCCCCTTGCGTAACCAACTCCCGAACCCAGACAATGGTTGCGATGACCTTGTCTTACCCTTTTTCGTCAGGTTTTTCCGATCGTTTCCTTTCCCGCTCTGAAGGATAAATAACGAAAGGTGGCGACTCTTCTGTCATGCCGGCACCTTATTTTCGCGCAAGCGACAGCTGGCGACTCTGCTGGGGACTCCAACGGTTCCCTGTGCGAGTCAATCCTATCGTTTGTGTGTTTACTTGTTGGGTTGCGTTTATTTATCGCATTTTTACTTCTCTCACTTTATTTTCCCGCATTTTATATTCAGTAAAATATGATTATTTGTGCTGTTGTGGGATGGGAGTTCTGATGAGTGAGAAGCCAGACCCAGGCTTGAGCGCACCATAGACTTAGAGTGGAAATTAGCGGGCGCGTGCTTGCTTTGCAGGCACTAGTGTCTCATGAAATCCACGCTCAGACGAGGTTCATCCGGTTGGCTTCACTTTCAACCCTTTGGGTTGAGACGGTTGCTGGTTTGGTGGATTGTCGACTCTGGGGACCGATCATTTGTGATTCAGCTAAGTGAGGCCTCTTCAGGACTTGATGATGCCACTCCTTCTGGGAATCATATCATCAGTTTTGAAAGTCTGTGACGCTTATGAACGCATAGGATGTCGTACCTTGAGTCAGTCTAGGTCCATACCTGTGAGCGGGACTGGGTTATTGCAGGAAACTTAGACCTTCAGACTACCTGGTTTTCTTGACAGTGAATCAGTTATGATGGTACCATGGTTCCCAATTGCAGATATGTTTGTGCCTGATAGGGCAAGGGTTTGATTAGAGAATCTTATCATCGGGTGTATGTCTGTTCTTGATAGAGCAGGCTTTGATCAGTGTATTATCATCAGTGGTTTGTTCAGGATAGAGCAGATTTTGAGTGGGGTCGGAGGACTTCATCGACAGATGTTCCTTGATCTCGCACCCGGGGTCCTTATTATCAGGCACTTATTCTCGTCAGAGCAGAATTTTGATCTCGGTCCTATCAGATGGTTATTCTCAGCAGATCAGATCAGTGGTTTTACACCGGGGTTTCCTTCTCATCAGCGACTGTTGATACCGAATCTCCACAGCAGCTATCCGGATATATTATTGCATGCCTGCATTTTGCATTAGTTTGCGTATTCATCTGCATTCCATTAACGTGTGTCTGTGTTGCAGGTACCGTTTCCCCGATCCCGGATTTCTCGCCTTCTGCTGTTATTATGGCCTCCCTCAGGAAGATTGTTGCGTACAAGTTCCCGACCCCCGATGTGTCGAAGCTGACTGGTTTGATAGCCCTGGCAGGAGATTCTGTGAAGGATAGGTTCAGGAAGTCTTATGGCAGGTTGCTTAGTCTGGTTTGCAAGCCTTCTACGTCCGAGTTGAATGGGTTACATGCTCTTCTGCAGTTTTATGACCCTCCTTTGAGGTGTTTCACTTTTCATGACTTTGTTCTCGCGCCGACATTGGAAGAGTATGCCGATATGCTGGGTGTGCCTATCAAAAGGCAGATGCCTTTTGTCCACATGGATGCTGAGCCTGATCTGGCTGGTTTAGCTTCCTCACTCCACTTGAGCGTTTCTGAGTTAGTGGTGACGAGCTGGAACAAGGTCCCAGGGTTCTCTCTGCAGTTTCTGATAGCTAAGGCTCAGCAGTGTGCTAAGGACAAATGTTGGGACGCATTCAATGCCATCCTTGCTTTATGCATATATGGCATTATCCTGTTTCCCAGCATGCCTGATTTCGTGGACTTTGATGCGTTCCACATATTCGCCTCAGGGAATCCAGTCCCTACTCTGATCGGAGACGTCTATCATTCAGTGCATTACAAGAATGAGAACCGGAGAGGGAAGAATGTCTCATGCTGCGTACCGTTGTTGTACAAGTGGTTTGATAGTCATTTGCCCAAGAGGGGTTCTTCTGTCTTGTCTGCAGCCACAGCTGAGTGGCCTGAGCGTCTGATGAGCTTGTCAGCAGAAGATATTGATTGGTTCGTTGACAGAGACAGGCTAGGCACCGAGTTGATCTTCAGTTGTAGTGGGTTTCCTAACGTACCTCTGATAGGTAGGAAGGGTTGCATCAACTACAATCCATCATTGCTAGTTCGTCAGTTCGCATATGCTTTGAGGACTCCACCGAAGGAGGAAGAGGTGCAGGAATCTCTGTACCTCACGGGTTCTCTAGAGGGGGATTTGTTGTCCAAGCTTCAGTATGCGTGGAACAATATCAGCACGAGAGGAAAGCCTTTGTTGGGAAAGAGTAACAGCCAAGCCTACCCTCCTTATTCAGCTTGGATCAGAGCCAGAGCCAGCACTATAGGGATGCCATTCCCTCACGTCAGACCAGAGAGTCCTCCACCAGTTGAAGAGCCTACCACTGTGTCCATTCATCAGCACAATCAGATACTAGCCGAGCGTGATGAACTGAAGCGGGCAAATGCAGAATTAGAGAAGGAGTTAGCTCAGCTCCGGAGTGAGAGGAACGAAGCCGTGCATGCTCTCAAAAAGCAAACAGAGTCGGTGAACCAACTGGGTGCAGACTTGGCAAAGCAGGTTGCTGATCGGGAACGCTTAGGTCAAGACTTCAGGGCTGCTAATGATGTACTAGCTACGAAGAAGCAGCATTTGGAGGAAGCATATCGGAGGATATCTAAGTTCGACCAGCATTGGAAGACTTCCATGGCCACCAGGAAGGAGCGAGAAGACAAACTGATGCTGCAGATTTCTAAGCTAGAAGCCGAAGTAAAGGACAGTGAGCGGAGGTTTGATGAGGAGACCGCCCGCAGGTACGCCGCCGAAAGCCGTCTCAACAAAGCTCTTGCTAACATGAAGGAGCATAAGCTGATGTTTGAGTCTAAGAAGCGGAAGCTGGAGGATTGCTTTGGCGAGGGAGCTTGGGAGAGTTCAGTTCAGGGGCTCCAGCATACCATCAGGCAGAGGGAACTACTCGTCGAGGGGTTGCTCACTTTGCCAGATCATCCAGAGACGAAGGAGTTATTAGCAGAGTATCGCGCCCGTGGCCGTACTTGACTAGTTGTATTCCTGTTGTTTTGATCTTTGATGTATGCTGACCATCACCAGACTTGTTGGCTGAGGTCATGCTGTTGATTTGTTTGTACCCGCTGATACTGTGTACTGCCTTGACAGGCCTTTCCATATATATGAGATTGATGTTTCCATGATTGGGCTCGGATTTCTTCTTCCTCTTATTATTATCAGCACTGGCACTAAGGCACTAGGATCGGGGGAAAACCTCCCACGCACACAGACACACGCATGCATCTGCATGAAGCATATTTGCATGGGGTATATCTTATTGCTTTTCCTAACCTTTATTGTTGACAGGTTTTTCAGGTTCCGAGCTGTTTTCGATCTCCAGGATTGATCCAATACTCATCCACCGCTACTCAACTCGTGCTAATCAGACAAGGATAATGGACCAGGTGCAGTCAGATGTTCAAGAGCTCTGTGAACGGATGGATCGTTTTATGGAGCTGATGCAGGTGGTCGCTAATGGCCAAGACCAGCTTCGTACTTTGGTTCAACCTCTGATCTCCAGGGTTGACAGTAATGGCATACTTCATGGAGGGGCTGTGCCCACTCCCCCTCCAGTGGATGCTCCACAGAATGTTGTTCCTGTTGCCGGGGGCAACGGCAGTGCTAACGGCAATCTGATGACTAATATCGGGCTCAACGCGGCAGGCGTCGGCAATGGTAGTTTGGGAGCCAATGTTAACATAGGGCCGATCAACGGCAATGCTGGTGCAGGAAATCTGTTAGTGCCTCAACCGTGGCTGGAGGACCATCAGGATGACATATTCTCTCAGAGAGGTGTAGAGGCAGAGTTGAATGCTGAAGCTCGACTCAGGTTCAAAGCGCTGGAAGACAAGATGAGATACATTGAAAATCAGAACACCTTGGGCGTTGACATGTCCAAGCTTGGGTTGATTGCTGACTTTAAGGTGCCGCACAAGTTCAAGGTGCCCGTCTTTGAGAAGTATAAGGGTACTACTTGCCCCCGCGTCCACCTCCGATCTTATTATAGAAAGATGTCCGCCTATTCTGACGATGAGAAGTTGCTGATGCACTTCTTTCAGGATAGTCTTTCTGGTCCATCACTCGAATGGTATATGGGTTTGGAGCCTGCTACTGTGCGCACCTGGAAAGACCTCGCAGAAGCATTCGTCCTCCACTATCAATACAATAGCGACTTGGCTCCCAACCGAGTTCAGCTTCAGAATCTCTCACAGCGGAACAATGAAAGCTTTAAAGAGTACGCCCAGCGGTGGCGTGAATTGGCTGCTCGCGTTCAACCGCCGATGGTTGAGCGTGAGCTAGTACAAATGTTCGTGGCTACCCTTCCTGGAATCTACTATGAAAAGCTGGTCAGTGGCATGTCTGGAACATTCTCGGCTCTCATCACTATGGGCGAGCATGTTAAGAACGGTATAAAGATCGGAAAAATTCAGGGCGAATCATCCTCAGCTGGAGGAGGTAGTAAGAAACCTTACGCTGGCAAGCGTCGAGAGGGAGATGCCAGTGCTGTCACTAATGCTCGGAGAAAGGGCAAGGGCCCTCAACCTCAGATTGCTAGCATAAATATCCCAGCTGCTCCACCGCAGCCGCAGCAGCAGCAGCAGAATCAGCAGGGGTATAGGAGATATCAGAATCGGGCTCCTATGGCAAATCGTCATTTTGAAACTCCACCTATGTCGTATGCACAGCTTCTGCAAACGTTGCTTCAGCTTCAGTTAGTTCAAAAGAGGACAATGGCTCCCTTAACAGGGGCACCGCCACCGGGGTATGACGCCAATGCTACTTGTGATTTCCATACGGGGGCACAAGGCCATACGATTGAGAATTGTAAAGCTTTTAAGCACAAAGTGCAGGACTTGGTGGACGCCAAGGTCATCAACTTTTCTGACAGTGTGCCCAACGTTACCAAAAACCCCATGCCTCATCATAAGGGGGGCGGAGTGAATGTCGTTATCACTGAGGAGAGTGCGGACTTGCTGACCGATGTTAAAGACTTGAAAACGCCGCTTAGTTTTGTCAAGGCTAAGTTGCTGAAGAAGGGTTTCTTTCCTGGATGTGGAGAGTTATGTATGGCTTGTGCTACACTTCCTGACGGGTGTGAGCAGCTGATCGAAGGTATCCAAAGTCTGATGTCCGAGGGTATTTTGCAGTTCAGCCGGAGCGTTGAAAGTGCATCAGGGGAAGTCGTGCTGGAGCAGGCAGATGAAGTTGCTACCATTACCATTCCTCGTCACCCTATTACTATTTCTGCGCCCCGACCACCTACAATTACTATCACCAGGGCTGGACCAATCCCATTCGAGAGTACCAACGCCGTTCCATGGCATTACAGCGCCGAAGTCTACTGCAATGGTCAGAAGATAGAGCTTGAGCCGTTCGGATCGACTGTGCAGAATCTCGCCGGAGTCAGTGGCATTACTCGAAGCGGTAGAGTATTTGCGCCAACAGAGGTTGCAACAGAGAAAGTGGTCAGGGCTGATGCTGCTGACAAGGGTAAAGGCCAAGCTGTCGAGGAGGTCCCTTCTGGGGTAGAAAAAGATTTGCTGGTTAAAGATGCTGAAGAGTTCATGCGACTAATCAAGAAGAGCGACTACAAGATTGTAGATCATCTTCATCAGACTCCGTCAAAGATCTCTATTCTTAACCTGTTGCTGTGTTCTGAAGCGCACCGCAACGCATTACTGAAGGTATTGAATGCTGCATACGTGCCGCAGGAGATATCAGTAAATCAGCTGGAAGAGGTGGTGGCCCATGTCAATGCTGGTAATGGGCTGGGATTTACAGATCTAGAGCTGACTCCTAAAGGAAGAGATCACAACAGCGCCTTGCACGTCTCGATAGAGTGAAGGGGCACTATCATGTCACATGTCCTGGTGGATACGGGTTCCTCGCTTAATGTGCTTCCGAAAAAGGCACTGATGAAGTTGGATACCCGTGGATTGCTTTGCACGCCCAGTGATCTGGTAGTGAAAGCCTTTGATGGGACTAAGCACCACGTCTTCGGAGAGTTGACCCTGCCAATTCAAGTTGGTCCAGAGACGTTCAATACGGTTTTCTATATCATGGACATCATGCCTGCCTACAGTTGCCTCTTAGGTCGGCCATGGATCCATGCTGCTGGTGCCGTGACGTCCACGCTGCATCAAAAGCTTAAATATGCTGTCGGGGGCAGCATAGTAACCGTCTGCGGTGAGGAGGACATCATGGTGAGCCACCTGTCGTCCTTTAAATATGTTGAGATGGATGGCGAGATCCATGAAACGCTCTGCCAAGCATTTGAAACCGTCAAGGTAAAAGAGGTAGCTCTCGTCGTCGTGGAGAAGCAAGAGATGAATCTCTCCTCGTTTAAAGAAGCTCGAGCCGTTGTCGAAGCCGGTTCCACCCCAGGCTGGGGGCATGTTTTGGATATACCAATCAAGCAGGATAAGTTTGGATTGGGATATTCTCCTGAAGCTGAAGCTTCATCTTCTTCTGGCAGCTCGTCTTGTGGGAAAGGGCCGATCCTATTCACCAAGGGGGGAGTAATTTTCGAAAGTATCAACGCAGCGTCTGAGGACGGCGGGGATAGTGATTGTGATCTTGACGCCTGGATGCAGCCGAGCAAGCCGGGCGAGCACCTCAACAATTGGACCATCAAGGAAATTATCAAGCTGACAAGTGAAGAGTAATGATTTGCTTTTTACAATCTTTGTACAATCCTATGTCTTACCCGGGGCATAGCGGTTTTATTGTCAGGGCCTTGTTGGATTATGTACATGCATTTTGTTAATAAATAAATGGCGTTTTCTTCACACTCAAATATTGTGTTCTCTGTTATTCCTGTTTTATGTTTATTTCGAAAAACAGCAAAATGGCAACGAGGTTTAGGCTAACCTGCATATTCTTGCTTTAAACTTAACCCTTGTTACTGCAGGATCCACATGACAGATGACATCGACTCTGGACCCTCTACGGCTCACTACGACTTTGATTGCCCGATCTATCAAGCCGAGGATGAGATTGATGAAGAAGAAGACCTTCCGGAAGAGTTGGCCCGCTTATTGAGACAAGAGGAGAAGGTCATTCTGCCTCACGAGGAGGATATTGAGATTGTAAATCTGGGTTCTGAAGAGCTCGTCAGGAATGTCAGAGTAAGGGCTGCGCTGCAGAGTGATGTCAAACATAGACTGGTCTAGATGCTCCGAGAGTATAGTGACGTCTTTGCTTGGTCATACGAAGATATGCCCGGACTTGACACTGACATCGTGGTTCATCGCTTGCCGTTGCGAGAAGATTGCCCTCCAGTCAAGCAGAAGCTCAGGAGGACGAGACCAGATATGGCTGTAAAAATCAAAGAAGAAGTCCAGAAGCAGTTGGACGCAGGATTTCTAGCTGTTACCACTTACCCTCCGTGGGTCGCCAACATAGTGCCCGTACCGAAGAAGGACGGTAAGGTACGTATGTGCGTCGATTATCGGGATTTGAATAGGGCAAGCCCTAAGGATGATTTCCCGTTGCCTCATATCGATGTGTTGGTCGACAACACAGCCCAGTTTTCCGTGTTTTCATTCATGGATGGCTTCTCCGGTTACAATCAGATTAAGATGGCACCGGAGGACATGGAGAAAACGACGTTTATCACCCCCTGGGGAACATTCTGCTATAAGGTAATGCCCTTCGGTCTGAAGAATGCAGGGGCCACTTACCAGCGAGCAATGGTAACTTTGTTTCATGATATGATTCATCATGAGATCGAGGTCTATGTTGATGACATGATTGCAAAGTCCCAAACGGAGGAAGAGCATCTGGTCAACTTATTGAAGCTGTTTGAGAGGCTTAGGAAGTTCAGGCTGAGACTGAACCCTAACAAATGCACTTTCGGAGTGCGGTCCGGAAAGTTATTGGGGTTTATCGTTAGTGAACGAGGTATTGAAGTTGATCCTGCGGAAATAAAGGCTATCCAAGAAATGCCTGCCCCGAAAACAGAAAAAGAAGTTCGTGGTTTCCTGGGCCGAATAAACTACATTGCAAGGTTTATCTCTCAGCTCACGGCCACTTGTGAACCAATGTTCAAGCTCTTAAAGAAAGATCAGGCGATTACTTGGAATGAGGATTGCCAGAAGGCATTCGACAAAATAAAGCAGTATCTTCAAGAACCTCCAATCTTGATACCCCCAGTGGCTGGACGGCCATTAATCATGTACCTGACGGTTCTGGAGAATAGTATGGGGTGTGTTCTCGGTCAGCACGACGAGACGGGCAGAAAGGAGCATGCCATTTATTACTTGAGTAAAAAGTTCACTGAGTGTGAATCTCGATACTCGATGCTGGAGAAGACGTGTTGTGCATTAGCTTGGGCCGCCAAACGTCTACGACAGTATATGCTCAATCACACCACTATGCTAATTTCAAAGATGGATCCGATCAAGTACGTCTTCGAGAAGCAGGCTCTTTCGGGCAGGATTGCCAGATGGCAAATGGTGTTAACGGAATATGATATTCAGTATGTCTCCCAGAAAGCCATTAAGGGAAGCGTATTGTCTGATTACCTTGCCGAACAGCCGATCAAAGACTACCAGCCGATGAAGTTCGAATTCCCTGACGAGGATATTATGTTTCTCAAAGCGAAGGATTGCGATGAGCCATTGCCCGATGAGGGGCCAGATAGGAAGTCTCAGTGGAAGTTGATATTCGACGGAGCGGTTAATTCCTATGGAAGTGGTATCGGGGCTATCATCACGACTCCTCACGGATCCCACATCCCGTTTACTGCGAGACTGACGTTTCCAGTTACCAACAATGAAGTAGAGTATGAAGCATGTATTATGGGTCTGGAGGAGGCAATCGATTTGAGAATCAAGAATCTAGACATATATGGTGACTCAGCGCTTGTAATCAATCAGATTAAAGGGGAGTGGGAAACTCGTCAAGCGAATCTAGTGTCGTACATGAATTATGCCAGGAGGCTGCTTCCGTTCTTCGACCGGGTGGAACTTCATCATGTACCCAGGGCTGAAAATCAGATGGCTGACGCCTTAGCCACGTTGGCTTCAATGTATAAAGTCAATTATTGGAATGAGGCTCCAAGGATTGTACTTTCGCGTCTTAACAGACCGGCATTTGTCTTTGCAATCGAGGATGCCAATGACGGCAAGCCATGGTTCCACGATATCCAGACCTTCCTTACGACTAAGGAGTATCCTGCAGGTGCGTCAACCCAGGATAAGAAGACTCTGAGGAGGCTGTCTGGAAACTTTTATCTCAATCCTGATGGAGTGTTGTATAAGAGAAACCACGATCTCGTGCTGCTCAGATGTGTAGATGAGAAAGAGGTGAGTATGCTCATGGAAGAAGTCCATGAGGGCACATTTGGTACGCACGCCGGCGGGCATGCCATGACGAGAAAGATCCTGAGAGCAGGGTATTACTGGCTGACGATGGAGTCGGATTGCTTCAGATTCGCGAAGAAATGTCATAAATGCCAGATTTATGCGGATAAAGTTCATGTGCCGCCGTGCCCATTGAATGTCATGTCCTCCCCTTGGCCGTTCTCCATGTGGGGCATCGACATGATAGGCAAGATCGAGCCCACTGCATCCAATGGTCATCGTTTCATTCTGGTAGCTATCGACTACTTCACCAAATGGGTGGAGGCAGCCTCGTACGCTAATGTGACCAAGCAGGTGGTAGCTAAATTCATAAAGAGGGACATCATCTGTCGCTATGGAATTCCCGAGCGGATCATTACTGATAATGGTTCGAATTTGAATAATAAGATGATGAAGGAGCTGTGCCAGAGCTTCAAGATTGAACACCATAACTCATCTCCTTACCGGCCGAAGATGAATGGCGCTGTTGAAGCGGCCAACAAGAACATAAAGAAGATTGTTCAGAAGATGGTTGTGACGTACAAAGATTGGCACGAGATGCTGCCGTTCGCCTTGCACGGTTATCGTACGACGGTGCGTACGTCGACCGGGGCAACTCCTTTCTCCTTGGTGTACGGTATGGAAGCTGTCCTACCGTTGGAAGTGGAGATTCCTTCTTTGCGAGTTTTGGTTGATGTGAAGCTCGACGAGGCAGAATGGATTACGAATCGTTTGAACCAACTCAGCCTGATGGACGAGAAGAGGTTAGCATCGATTGCATTTGGTCGCCTGTACCAAAGCCGGATGAAGAAAGCTTATGATAAGAAGGTGCGTCCTAGAAGCTTTCAGACGGGTGATCTCGTCCTGAAGAAGATTCTTCCGCCACACTCCGATCACCGGGGCAAGTGGACTCCGAATTACGAAGGGCCGTATGTCGTCAGCAAGGTCTTCTCGGGAGGAGCTTTGTTGTTATCCACGATGGATGGTGAAGGTTTTGCATCCCCGGTGAACGCGGACGCAGTTAAAAAATACTTTGCTTGAAAGAGACCCGCTGGACAAAAAAGAAAGAGTCCAGGCAAAAAAGGGGCATCCCGGCGAACCAAAAACAGAATAAAAGGTTCGGGCAAAAGTTAGGGATATATTGAAAAAATGTACACCCGCGAAGTCGAAAACCTACACTGGGCGGCTTCGGCAAAAAAGGGTATCCCGGTGAACTGAAAACCCGTAACGGGCGGTTCACGCAAAAGTTAGGGAATTGAATAAGCAAATGACTGCGTTCCGCGTGTGGACTTTCATTGTTTTATGGTTTGGAGGACCTGAGGGCCGTTTATCTGAATCAATCTCTTCCGAAGCTGAAACGTCGGAGAAGTATCGAAGTCGAGTGGGTCTTAGAGGGATCAACTCATGGTGTTCGTCTACGCCTCGTTGCCGACATTTGTATATACTGATGTATATTTATGTTTTCCTTTTTGCGCGGCTTCCTCATTCCAGGAGCTTGCCTCTGTTGTAAAACATTTTTGCCCATTCGGGGGTTCACCATCAATAAAATGCATGTTATTCAGCAATTCTGCTTGCCTGCTTAGCATTTATCCGTTTTGTTTGCGAATGAAAACGCCGATGTTTTTTGATAAAATGCGCATACATAAACTTGCGGGCCTAGGCTCATTGATTGTTGAAACAATTAATTACCCGAACATTGTCACGAGATAATAACCTTGATAGGCCCCTTTGAGGAGGATATCTTGTCTGTTTGTTTGTGTTGTTGCAGGTGTAGGCGATGTGCCGTGCGCATCCCCGAAGCAGGGCGAGTCCTCCTTCTCCAGCAGTATTCAGTGGTCTCTCTACCGCAACATCTGAACGCCGAATAGTGAGCATTGACATGTCTCCCCAGGCAGAGATGATTCTCTTCCCCAAGCAGACGCATCCTGAAGGAACGTCACCTCACCAGTAAAGTCGCCGTGGCAGGTGTACTCCCCAGCACCGGGTCACAAGTGCAAGTCTTGTAGGAAGCTGTTCGTATGCCGAAGTATGCAGTAAACGATGGCGCCAGACTGAAGTCTCCAGCGGAGTTGAGATCACCCACCAAGAGATGATTCTTTCTTCCCCAGCGAAATTGAAGTCCCTCGCCAGGGTCGTACTCTCCAATGAAGTAGAATGATTTCTCTCCCCGGCTGAGTCCCCAAGAGAGCCGAATCCTTGGAAGTTGATCAGACCATACTCAGCTGTTTCCTCAGTGGAGTGTGGAGCAGCCGAAGTTGTTTCCCCACGGAGTGGTTATCCCCAGAAGAGTAGCCGAGACGACCACGCAGTTTATTCTAGCAATGGATATCAGCAGGTTCAGGTTCTCGTAGAGCCTTGTTCTCCTGCGGCAAATCAACTGAAGTTGTTCCCTGCAGCAGTCGACCGGAAGATCAATCCCCCCAAGCGGAGTCCAATGGATATTGGCATGCGGTTCTCTCCTCAGTAGGATGATTCCTCTATCTGAGTAGTTCTTTCTCCTTGACAGGAGAATCTCCCCTCGGCATTTATTTTGCTGACGGGATCGCATCATTGTGCATGACTGCATAGCATTTAACAGTGCACAACATTTAACAGTGCATAACATTTAGTATAAACGCATAGCATTCCACCGTGGGGGGCATGGCGCCGAAGCATATGCATCATACGCATGATCCAGGTTACTATCATTCTTGTCTTACAGGTGTTCCACCAAGAGACCAGTTGCTCAAGACGATTCCTGATGTTCTCTCCAACGAGGTCGCTCCCTAAGATGATTCTTAAAGACCCTGGTGTAATCCCCACGGTCGCTCGCTCAAGATGATTTTTGAGATCCACAGCGAAGTCTCCAGTTCGTGACGATTCTGGAATTCCTCAGCAGAGCCGTTTGCTTAAGATGATTCTTAAGACTTCAACGCAGGTTCCCGAATTGTTTGCTTAGGACGATTCTTGAGCTCCCCAATGGCGTCCCCAGCAAAAGTTGCCCAGGAGGATTCCTGGAATATGCCTAGCAGAATAAAGTCTCCAGAATGGTTATCGGTTCAGGATGATTCTTGAAGGTGCCCGACGGAGTTGTTTGTTCAAGATAATTCTTGAAGTCCTGAGCAGCGTGATATGTTTGCCCTAACAGTGATGTCTAATCTGAAGATTGACTTCGTGAACGCCTGAAGGCGGTATCAGAAGGTTCCTGTGAGTTCAGATTTCCTTGTTGATGAATCAACGTGTGGCTGAAGACAAGGTTCCAAATTTTGTATTCAAGATGATCCGCGTTGGTCTGAAGACCAAGTCTGTGGTCCTGAGGAGGTGATTGATTGCGATCAAGTGGATAGTGTTTCTTCTGACTGAAGTCGAAGATGTTTCTCCAGCTGAAGCGGAGTTTTGCCTGAAGGCAAAGTGTTTGAATCCCCGTGGAGTCATGAATGGCTCAGGATACCATTTCTCTGACTGAAGTCACAGATCTCCCAAGTTGAAGCGAAGGTGCCTAAGGGCAAGGTTATCCCCCAAGGTCATGAATGACCTAGGATTCATTTTTTCGGACTGAAGGCCGAAGCATATCCCTGACTGAAGTCTCGGATACTCTATAGCGGAGGCGGAGTTGCCTGAAGGCATATCCATGTATCCTTGAAGGCCAAGGACCATTTCTTTAGACTGAAGTCGAAGATACCTCCTGCAGAGTTGCCATCCTTGAAGGCCAAGGATGCTTATCTTCAGAAGTACTTGAAGATCTTTTCTAGCTGAAGCTGGAAGTGGCCAGGGGCCAGGGTTTCATATAACTATGATGTTGAAGTTCTACGGTGGGCAGTGTGCAGTAGTATTCCGATGTTCGTTATGGTTCCAGGGGTGAACCCCAGGTCAGATTATGATTGGTTCGACGGCGATGTTGGATTTGTTCGACGGCAAGGTTGAATGTTTGTTTGACGGCGATGTCAGACTCTTTAAATCCCCAGCAGAAATGATGACGGTACAACGGCGATGTCGAGTGCCTCTCAGAGCGATGTTTGTTTCCGACGGCGATGTCAGATTCAGTTTTCCAGCGGCGATGTTGGCCATGTCAAGTTGATCCAGTCTTCTGACGGCGATGTTAGGTGATGCAGATCCTTTAGTTCTCCAGCGGCGATGCGGGGTATTTTGTCAGATTTAGTTCTCCAGCGGCGATGCGGGGTATTTTGTCAGATGTAGTTCTCCAGCGGCGATGCGGGGTATTTTGGCAGATTTAGTTCTCCAGCGGCGATGCGGGGTATTTCGACTATCCGACGGCGATGTCAGATGTGGTTCTCCAGCGGCGATGCGGAATGTTTTGATTATCTGACGGCGATGTTAGATGTGGTTCTCCAGCGGCGATGCGGGGTATTTTGGTTGATCGACGGCGATGTCAGATTCAGTTTTCCAGCGGCGATGTTGGGTATGTCAGTTAATTCAGTTCTCCAGCGGTGATGTTGGATGGTTCGGTCTCCAGCGGCGATGTTGGGTATTTTGGTGATTCAGGTTTAGGTCTCCGGTGGCGATGTCGGAGGCTTGTGTCCCCGAGTTATGGTTGTTCTTGACAGCGAAGTCAGGTGATTTGGTGTTCCCGCGGCGATGTTGGGTGTTCCTCAGAATTTTGTCTGACGGTAATGTCAGGTGGTTTAGTCTTCCAGCGACGATGTTGGGTGTTGTGGTTGTCTGAAGGCAATGTCAGAAGAAGTTAACGTGGATAACTGACGGCGATGTCAGATCAGTATTTCTCCAGCTAGCTGCCGTGCAGCTAGTGTTCCAGTTTTCGAAGATTTGTTCCCCGCAGGGCATCGTGGGCTCGTGCAGTTGGCAAATTTTCAGGTTTACCGGTATTCAATCGTCTCGCACCTTGATTGGGTGAGAGCCGTTCGCTTCTCACCCAGTCAGGTTCAAGCCGTTTGAATAGGGGCAGCTGTTGCACCCTAAAATTTGACCAACATTAATTTACCTATTAAGTGTTTGAAAGTTGGTATCTTCACCAAAAAGTTCAAGAGATCCTCAGAAGAATTGGTTGGAACCAAGGTTGTGTGACTCATAGCTTGAGAGTTGTGGGTGCTCCTCAGGTGATTCTGAGACTGTGAGAATGAACTTGATGTTTTGAGAAAGCCTATGAGATGTCTTGATAGCCATCATGAAGTCCAGAGAGGTCATTGTGCAAGAAGTCAGAAGATTCAACCATGAATGGTAGAATTAGGGTTTTGACTGGGTCGACCCTAGGATAACTGAAGATTTGGAGAAGGTTGAGACCTGACCCAAAGGCCATGAGATCATGGAATGATGTATGGAGATGTCATAGAGATGATTCCTAGACCAACTCATCATGATTGAGGAGTTTGAGAAGTTTTGAGTTAGGGTTTCTGAGGATTGCCAGTGAAAAAACCTAATTTGATCCCTATCTTCCAGGCAGTTTTAGCTCAAGATGTGATTGATATCTCATCTTCCCCACAACATGAATGTTTTAGAGCTTGTTCTTAGCTTTAATTTTAGTGGTGGAAGTCCTTGATAGGAGTTGCAGAGCTCAAGTTATGGTTTTGACAAATTACAGGTCAGCAGAGGTGTGTGAATCTGGGTCCTTGAAAGTCACCCAACTTGCAGACAACTTTTGCCCTAGTAGGATGATTCCTACGATATCTTGGTCAACATGAATGCTGAAGAGCATCTTCTTAGCTTTATAGAGAGTACTATAAGTCCTTGATAGGATTTGTATAACTCAACTTATGGTTTGAGCAAGACAGGGGTATTTTGGTCATTTGGCAGTTATAGGTCATTTTAAGCAAAGGCCATATCTCCTATTTCCAAGCCTCAAATGGAAAAACTCAAAACATGAAAGTTGTTCAAAATGGGATTTTAAGTCTAGAAAAGAGGTCATAAGTTATTGGAAAAGCTTAGAGCATGGATTTTCATGATTGGTTAAAAATGACCTAAAAAAGGGCTTATAAGTTAAAAAGTTGAAATTGAAATTTGGTTTGGGAGATCCACAAATCCAAAATAGGTCATCCAATATACCATTTTGAATGTAAATGACATTCTAAAAACTTTGGTTTAAATAGAATTTTGATTTGAGGCTCAAAAATGAAGGTTGCTTTGGAAAATTGTTACTTGAATCATAAGGTAACTAAACAAAACTCCACCAAAAGCAAGGAAATGCATGTTTTTCACTCATTCTTTCTCAATATCTCTTGTAAGGAGATTTTAAAGTCAATTTGGCAAGCCTAAGGCATGAGATAATGGATATCCAATGTATCATTTCATGAGAAGTTCTAAAACTTTCCAAATGATTCCACAAGTTTCTAGATGTATCTAGATCATTCTTTTGATTGCTATAAGAAGGGTGAATCACAATGAGGCCAGGGTTGGTGATAATTGTTGGTGATAGGTGAGATTAGAGGGTGAAAAAGTGAGATTCTTCCATTTGCATTTCCATAACAAACTCTCTTTCTCTTCCATCTCCATTCTGTTCTTCCACACAAACACACTACTCTGATCTTTAGGAGCAATTGCATACCAAATTGAAGGAAGATCCATGGAGGTTTGAAGCTGTTTTGAAGAATTTGCAAGAAGAGCATATTGAGATCAAACACAAGATTCAAGCACTTTCTCTCAATTCCTTTGCATACAGTACCTCTATCATCAATCAAAGGTCCATTTTGGAGAGTTGCACGAGTTGAATTGCAAGAGAACTACCCCTGCCATCATCAAGTAACAGGTTTGCAAAAGCACTCGTACCTCCTTATTTATGCACTTCTAGACTAGGTGGTTAGCATAGAACTATTAGAGACCAATAGGTTATCAATCATGGAAAGTTTGAGAGGGATTCATGAGGTTTCGTGGCAGGGCACCAATTCTTGCAAGATTGTTAATGAGCTGTGTAGGATGTATTAATGGATATGGTATTGTGTAGTTTGGTTAGGGAAACATGTAGAACAATTCTGGATCATTAGTTTGAAGTTCCATTAAGATTGATATCAGAGGGAAATGGTGGAACCATGATGATGGAGCTTTCTGTTGGAACGATACAAGAGGTTTCAGGGACAATTATTGGTATCACTGTGTTCATGGTATTCAGTAGCACAACTTTGCTTTTGGAAGCTCGTGAATTCATGGAGAAATGGAGGAGAACGAGCTTGAAGAAGATCCTTGCATGGAGTTAGGGTTTCTGTAAACCCTAGGGTTTGTTTGGGGACGATGAAGCCCTGCCGTTGGATGGTCCCAGATCCTTGACTTCTTCGCATGATCGCACGGCTCCAATTCAATCTCAAAAATGGAGGGAGTCTGAAGCGTATGAAACGCTGCGTACCACTAATCCAAACGCACCGTTTTGATTGAGTGATAGACCTGGGCTTCAGCAGATTGTTCCTATCCCCACCCCCCTGATTTGGCCCAATGATCAAAATAAACTGGGGCGCCTTGCTCATGACACCCCCTCCCCTTTATTTCTTATATTCTTTTATTTTTAATTCTTTTAATTCTTTGCATTTTATAAAAATCATAAAAAATCCAAAAACTAATATTTTTCTCTTCTTCTTTTTTTCACATATTCATGATTTAGTCTAGAAAAATGTAAAAAAATAAAATTCCATTTTATTTTTCTTTTAATATTTTTTAGCATATTTTCTTGTAAATAGTATTTTTTAATTGATTTTGTTTGATACCCAATTTTGTACAATTTCTTTTAGGACTTTCCCTTAGGATTTTTGAGCCATTCTTTTTGGCATAATTAGGTATTGAAACCTAGTTCATGTAGGATTTAATTCTCAATTTGTAGATTAAAATTTGATGTAGTTTGATTGGTTGACATTTAGGTGTTCAAATTAGGGTTTTAGGTTGTATAAGTAGATTTGAACCATTTTGTTTTGGGGTTTATAGGCCAAATTAGTGTATGGGGAATATATGGGTTAAGGGTAAGTATGTATAGAATCCCCTAGAATTTTTCTAGAATATTGTATGGTGTTTTAGTATTTTTAATTGATTTTTGAATGTATGGATAGTATGTGTGTTGCTTAAAGGCATAGTTTGTATTGTATTGTTTTCTTTTCTTCTCTTTTGAGTGTGTGAGCTTGAAGATTGAGTTGAAGACCCTGTGGATCATCATTGAAGCCTTGAAGACCTTGCAGAGGAGTTTAGCATAGCTTTTGTTTGTTTTGTTCATAGGTTTATAGGTGCATAGGCAGAGCCCTAGATAGGATACTTCCATTCAATAAACAAGGAGTGTCTTGTTCACCTCCTTCCTTCTCTGTGACATAAAGTCCCTTAAGGGTATTCACCTCTCTCCTTTGGAGGGATTAGTGACCTTGCCCTCTAAGGTAGAACTTTGAGAGAGCCTTTCTTCTGATGATAAGTCCTCAATGGCATCCTTTGGAAGTCAGTGAGCACTGTAACATCCTCACCTCATCTTGTTGACTGAATCTTGTTTGCTGGAGCATTTGAGCCACTGAAGATAGAAGCTGAAGCTTTGAAGAGGATGATTCCTTGAAGATTGTTGAAGTCTGATGACTTTGTGAAGATCAAGTTGATGCTTGAATATCCCTGAAGATAGTGAAGCCTGAAGGTGGAGCTGATCAAGAAGCTGGAGCTTAAGGGAGAAGATGAGTTGATACTCATGTTGTAGGGTTGATACCTGGAAAGCAAGTCATCTCTGAGTCTGAAGACTGAGTAGCTGCTGGAGGAGCTGAGGCTTTCTTCTGTTTTTCTTTACTGTATTGTTTGTTTTGTCTGATTTGTCTGTTGCATTAGACTAGGTTCATCTAGAATAAGTTCAGTGTAAGAGCATGATTGCATTAGAGGTTGAGTTGCTCCCTCTGCTTGTATTGTTATTGCTTGGCTTTGCTTGCGGGTATTCGGTAGAGCCCAGCTCCCTTGCCCATGTGTTTATTTTGCTTGATAGCATATTCTCTTTTATCTGTATGATTGCAGTTTACTGTTTAGTGCTTAATAACATGTTGTTTATTCTTCAGTATGATTACTGTTATTTCATGACTGGCTTGAGGTCGAGACGAGCTTGTGGAGGCTGAAGCCCCACACACATTTCCTCCCTCACTTGCATTGCATGCATTTTACTGTTAAGCTGATGCTTTGTCTGTTTTGGTGTATCATTGACATGATCCCTTAGGACTCTCATTTCCTTGGATAAGGATTTGATGATAGACTTTTAGGTTGAAACCTATGCATGACAACATCTAGGAGTTCCCTGTTCAAACTTCAACCATAGGATGAGTCCATGGCATGATAACAGTAGGACTTGATAGTCTCCCTCCTAGTTGGGCCTGTTCTCTTCTCATCTCAAAACAGTTTAAGATACAGTAATCATGAATGATTTCTTTCGTACGTTACGAGCCTTAAGCTATCTGAGAAAGGGTTGTGGGAGAGTTTCTTTTCCACAGTCTGGATGTTTAGTATGGTACCCTTTGGGTGACATGCGACGCATTCACTCTCAGGTCATAGTCTCTAGTGCGGTTGAAATCGCAAACACAATAAAAAGCACTTATTTCAGGAAATAAGCTGTAGTGTCTCGAACTACGTTTGCTCTGATCTCTCGTACCTGTTGAGAGTACGTAGGCACAAGAGGGCGATGTCTTGGCGAGCAATCTCCCCCACCTTCCCCCGTAGTTAGCCGAACTACGTAGACTCTGATTTCTCATTCTCTGATGAGAATACGTAGGCATAAAGTGCGACGCTTTGCCGAGTCATTTTTCTTTTCTTTTTCAGCCAGCCTTGTTAGGTAGATAGATTATAACCAACCCGTCCAAGTAAACAAACAAGCGAGGATCCCGTCGAGTACGACGGACGTGAGGGGTGCTAATACCTTCCCCTTGCGTAACCGACTCCCGAACCCAGACAATGGTTGCGATGACCTTGTCTTACCCTTTTTCGTCAGGTTTTTCCGATCGTTTCCTTTCCCGCTCTGAAGGATAAATAACGAAAGGTGGCGACTCTTCTGTCATGCCGGCACCTTATTTTCGCGCAAGCGACACTTGGCTAGTGTCGAAGATGGATCCTATCAAGTATATCTTTGAGAAGCCTGCATTGACTGGGAGAATTGCCAGATGGCAGATGCTGTTATCCGAATATGACATCGAGTACTGTACCAAGAAAGCCATTAGAGGGAGTATTTTGGCTGACCATTTGGCGCACCAGCCTATTTTGGATCATCAACCATTGGATGATGATTTCCCAGACGAAGAGGTTATGTATTTGAAAATGAAGGATTGTGAAGAACCTCTGCCAGATGAAGGACCCGATCCCGGTTCTCAGTGGGGTTTAATTTTTGATGGAGCTGTCAACGCTCATAGGAGAGGAATAGGCATGATTATTGTGACCCCTCATGGGTCTCATATTCCGTTTACCTCTAGGTTAATGTTCAAGTGTACCAACAATGAAGCCGAGTATGAAGCATGTATTATGGGCCTTGAGGAGGCAGTGGAATTAAGAATTAAGAATTTGGATGTGTTTGGCGATTCTGATGTAGTCATTTATCAAATTACATGAGAGTGGGTAACTCGACAGGATAATTTGGTCCCGTATAGAGATTATGCAAGAAGACTGTTACCTTTCTTTGACAGGGTCGATTTTCACCATGTTCCTCGAGATGAGAATAGGACGGCAGATGCATTAGCAACTTTGGCCTCCATGATTGTGGTGAACTTCTGGAATGATTGTCCTCGGATTGAGGTAAGACGCCTTGACAAACCTGCTTCTGTTTTTTCCATCGAGAGTGCTGAGGATGGCAAACCCTGGTACCATGACATTGAAGTATTTCTCAGAACACAGGAGTATCCTTTGGGAGCCTCCAACAAGGATAAGAAGACACTGAGAAGGTTGGTCGATAATTTTCTCCTGAGTAATAATGTTTTATACAAGCGGAACTTTGACATGGTCTTGCTAAGATGTGTTGACAAGCGAGAAGCAGACATGCTAATGACGGAAATTCACGAAGGGTCCTTTGGTACTCATACAAATGGACATGCTATGGCTCAGAAACTCTTAAGGGCTGGTTATTATTGGATTACGATGGAATCCGACTACTACAAGTTTGCTAGGAAATGTCACAAGTGTCAGATCTACGCAGATAAGATTCATGTGCCTCCAACTTTGTTGAATGTTATCTCATCTCCTTGGCCATTCTCCATGTGGGGAATTGATATGATTGGAATGATAGAACCAAAGGCATCTAATGGAAACCGATTCATCTTAGTGGCAATTGACTACTTCACTAAGTGGGTCGAAGTAGCGTCTTATGCTAACGTAACTCGACATGTGGTTGTCAAATTTATCAAGAATCAGCTCATCTGCAGATATGGTGTGCCGAGCAGGATTATTACAGATAATGGGTCGAACTTGAATAATAGTATGATGAAAGAACTGTGCGAAGAATTCAAGATTGAGCATCATAATTCTTCTCCCTACAGACCGAAGATGAATGGGGCTGTTGAAGCCGCCAATAAGAATATTAAGAAGATAATTCAAAAGATGGTTGTCACATACAAGGATTGGCATGAAATGCTCCCATTCACTCTACATGGATATCGTACTTCGGTACACACATCAACTGGGGAAACTTCTTTTTCACTGGTCTACAGTATAGAAGTTGTACTCCCGATAGAGGTAGAGATCCCCTCCATGAGGATATTGATGGAAACAAAGTTATCAGAAGTTGAATGGTTCCAGAGCAAATATGATCAGTTAAACCTAATTGAAGAGAAGAGGATGACGGCCTTGTGCCATGGGCAGTTGTACCAGCAGAGAATGAAGAAGGCATTTGACAAGAAAGTTCGACCCCGAGAATTCAAGGAAGGCGGCCTTGTGCTCAAGAAGATCCAGTCTTTCCTTACCGATGCCAGAGGAAAATAGGCTCCAAACTATGATGGGCCATATGTGGTAAAGAAGGTTTTCTCAGGAGGCGCCCTGATGTTAGCGACAATGGACGGAGAAGAAATCACCCGCCCCGTGAACGTGGACGCTGCCAAGAGATATTTTGCTTAGAACTTAAGAAGTCCTGGTTGACTTAGGAACAAAATCATTTTTCCATCGATGTAATCACTCTTATTATTTTCCAACATTGTAATATTAGAGTCGCACCGTTCTGCCGACTACCATTTAATAAATAAAGTTTTTTTTTTCAATTGTGGCGTGTTAAATATTTCCATTATGATGGCAAAATCCTGAATAATATCCTTTTAAAAAGAGTACCTTGTATTTACTTGATATATGAATAACAAAAGGATGTCCGTGGAAGTTTATTTCATCCACGGAGACGGTTTCTTCATGCCCCGTACAAGACAGGTGAAGATTTCCCTCAGGAGGTGACCGATTTGTGGAGATTTGGCTCGAGTGGGGCTTTGGTTTCCGGCCCGTCAGTTTTGTTAGCATACGCATAGCATATAAATAGATGGCATAACATTTGCATTTATGCATCTCTGTGTTTGTTTGTCTTGTCACTTCGGACTGTGGTTACCGCTAAGTGACTGGGTTTGTCTTCTCCTTTCAAGTAGAATTGTCAGCCCTAAGCAGAAAGAGCGCAATATTTCTATCTCCCCATGGAGTTTGATCCTCGTGGAAGGTGATTTTTTTAGTACATTCCCATTCGAGTTCATACCTCAATGGTCGAGTCTTGCTTGGTAGTTTCTTCTTCGGTTATTTCCCGAAGTGAACTTCGGTCCTTGGCGATCACATTGTGGATATCTCCAGTTTAAAAAAAAAACGGGATTAGGCGTGCATTTATTTTGCATTTCATTCCCCAAGAAGAATTTATGAATATAAGTATTGAAGACAAATATTTCTCCAACAATGATCTCAACATTCTCAATAATTTACATCTGGACTACAAGCGCCCTCTTTATTTGAGCAACTCGTTTTGACCAAGATCTTATTCAAAACGACAAATGGCAATCTCTGCGAGACAGTTCGCCCATCCTCAGTGGATTTATCAAGATTATCAATTCATCAAAAAGCATTCCTCCAGAAATATGTCATAGAAATGCGTCGAAGACATTTTCTGTTTATTTGGGAATTTACACTACAATGATATATACTTTTACAGCTACAACAAAAGCACTCTTCAGGAACATACTTCCCCAAGAGTTTATCACACAAGATTAATTCCATCAAATGGCATCTCTCCCGAGAAGTTTGGTGAAGTCTATTTGATCTCTCTTTATTTGAGAAGACATACTTTGCAAATCAACCGGCTTATATCCCTTCCGAAGATCCCCGGTGAAGTTTTACAATCTCTAGTACATTATGGATTACTGCTAAAAGTTCTACAATCTTCAATGACATTTTGATCCCCTGTTAAGATGCTCTCACAAGTTTTTCATCACTCTGGGTAGAAACCAAGACCCGTTCATGGCAAACACACCATGAGTCGTTGGGGAGGTTTATTTCAGGAACTGAGACCCGTTCATGGCAAACACACCATGAGTCGTTGGGGAGGTTTATTTCAGGAACTGAGACCCATTCATGGAAAACACACCATGAGTCGTTAGGGAGGTTTATTTCAGGAACTGAGACCCGTTCATGGAAAACACACCATGATTCATTGGGGAGGTTTATTTCAGGAACTGAAACCCGTTCATGGCAAACACACCATGAGTCGTTGGGGAGGTTTATTTCAGGAACTGAGACCCGTTCATGGCAAACACACTATGAGTCGTTGGGGAGGTTTATTTTAAAAATTGAGACCCGTTCATGGCAAACACACCATGAAGCGGGGGGAAGTTTTATTTGTACTATTATCAACACATTCAGAACTATGTTTCGATCAAGAGAGTTTGTCTTGGTTATTACCGTTGTTGGGACTGCCACACGCTGGTAGTAGATTATCCTTCGATTATAAGTATCTCACCTGTTGTCCAAACCGCCATATTCTTGGCATACGTACTACGCTCTTGTACTTTTGGAGATTCCCCATTGCTGGTTGTTTCCTTTCCCCATGGAGTCTCGTTTTGTTGAGCCCGTCTTTTTTGTTGCTCCTGTGTTTCTTGCATGTTGTGTCTCGTCTTCCCCCGTGGCATCTTTTTCTCCGCGGAACCTTTGTTTTGCATTTCATATCATTGCATATCATATGCATTCGGTGGCTTCTTAGGGCCAAAAATTCGTGCAGTGTTTGTATTTAAGTCCCTCCTATCTCGTGGAGACGAAGATTTTAATCTCCATATCTTCGGATAGAAGTAACTTAAATAGGGGCATCTGTCACACCCTAATTTTTGACCATAAGATCCCACCTCCTTGTGCGGTTCCTTGCACTTTATTTAGGTTTTTTTAGCGCAACTAACCTTTTAACCAGTTTGCTCGTGCTGTTTTGTGAGGCTATGGTCACTAAAGTAAGTTTGGAGGTCATCAAGACTTTGTGTACTCCTTACCTCCTCCCAGTGGTGCTGAGTATTGTGGAACCACACACCCTTGTTCTCACAACCCTTTAGTCAACAAAGGATCGGGGTGTCTCTGTTTATTTGATTAGAAGCAAGTTGATTTAAAGTATGAAGCATTATGTGGTTTCAACGAGTTTGCTTGCTGCACATTTAAGAGGAAATTAAGTTGGGGGTGAATCCATCATGGGGTTTGCAATCTCATCAATTTGGTTTGTGTTGGGAGTTCAGGTCTGGTATTGTTCCTATTTATGGATTTTGAATCATTACGCTCTCGGGTTTTTAGGGGAAAAGAACCTGAATTTTTGTTGACGTTATGAGGTTGCCATGGTTTGAATAAGACATCCAATCAAGTACTCGTTATAATATCTCAAGGTGGCATTTAAGGTTTGTGGAATCATTAAAATAATATCATGAGCTGCAATATGAAGTTCATAAGCGCAAGACCAATTTTAAACATATAATCAATATGGCAAGTTGTACCAACTCAAAGCACGTACAAGTTTATCAGCAAGATTATCAACAAGAGTATGAGCTTACGGGGTTACAGTCTCAAAAGTAATTCTGGAACCTTTTTATTATTTTATTTCACAAGACAGTTGTGTTACAAAGGTGATAAACATTGCTTTTAGACGTGTGGTAATGAGGAAACCCTTACTTTCTTTTGAGGCTGCTAGTGTTGTTGGGATAAACCTATCCTTTTCCTTGGAATACACATTCACGTTTTGAACTTCATGGATAGACCCACCCTTTACTCCCCGAGACGTTCCGTACCTTTCTGCGAGCATCTAGAAAATGCAGAATGTATAATCAAGATGAGAACACATAATTGTTGAAAAGATCAAAATGAAGTACGACTATCGTCAGTGAATTGACATACCTCAAAGACCAATCATAATCACCAACATCCCAAGCTCATGCGCCGAAGCCACTCCAAACAAACCGTATGCGAGCTACTAAGAACATCTCCGGAATGTTGCTCCATGCCATATTCATGCCGCCAAGTCCATTAAGAACGATGAAAAAGAAAGCATCGAGACTGACAAGCCGAGTAAAACTCACCAAGCTCCAAATGATGCAGTAGTAAGTACACACTTTATAACAACCTTTGTGACTCTCAATAGTGATGTTCTAAGCTGCTTAGTCCTGCAACAAACAACCTTACAGAAGATACAGTTATTGGATCCAAAGACGAGTGTAAAATGATTAAATTACTATCAAGCATTTGACAAACTTCCTTTAGAAAGAGGTCATTGTTGGTTACGATATGGACCCCTCCATGAATGCTTGACGATACACATGAAGATCCTAGCCTTTGTTCTTACAGTTCCTGCTAACACAACAACTTTCGTCAAGAAATTGAAATTGGGACAAGCCCATTGTTTGTTTTCCAACCCACACCTTTTGCCTGCCCAGGATGCTGTCACTCCACTATCTGTAGCAGAAACGTTTTTGCACCTGTGGAAAAGAATTACAGTTATCAAGTCACTTTCGATTGCAAACCTGTTGTATGAAGTAAAACTGAGTTACCGTGTCATATAACCAAGCAAGCTACAGAAAGGAGGGCTAAGTACAACTCCTCCAACTAACAAGTTCAGTGTGACGCTCCCGAAAACACCTCCTGGCCCTTTACACAAATTTACCTACATGGCACCCCTTGAGATAGAAGTACGCCAGATAATGGTTAAGAGGCTTCCGCGTAGAAGTCACTTAGACTCAGCAGTGGCACCACATCTTGTCAATAACAGTAAGCAATGTTAATATTTTAAGAACAAGTTATCAGGACTTAGGGAACACAAGTTAGCAAGGCTTCCTCAGTGTAAAGGGGTCCATACCGTAGGGTAAACACCAAAAAAGTTAATTGATTGCAAAAAACAATAAAATCAGAAACAAAAATTTTAGAAAATTAAATAACACTCTGAAATATGAGAAAACAATTTTTGTGGAATTTTGATAATTGAAAATATTTTTAAAACAGAAAATGAAAACAGAAAAGAAAAAGAAATAAAATAAATGAAAGCAAGCAAGGGGGTGTGATAGTAATACTCAGAATACACTACACCAAGGCAAAAACTCGCTTGGGCCAAAAGAAGAGGAGGTGTGGATAGAATTTTGAGCCCATCTCAACCCAGCTCAAATCATAAAATGAAGGGCAACGTTTCATTAATCCGAGTTGGATTTCAACGCATGGGTGGCAAAAGTTAAGCCAATTGGAAATGAACAAGCAAGCAGGTCAAAGAGTCAAGGCCATCCAACTCAGCTTTGAACGTGGAATGAACCAGACGCCGAAGCTAGGGCTCTGATCGTCTTCTCCGGCCAGCTCGTCGGAGCTCGGGGTTTAAAACTCCATAAAAATAGTAAACTCTTGTACCATTCGAAAGCCAGAGCTACAAGGATCATGAATCTACTCATGGATTTTCAGAAAGGTTCAAAAATAGGGAGAATCGAAGGCATGAATAAATGGCAGCATGATCTGAAACTTCATCAAACAAGCACACAAATGGTTCAAACATGGCCTACCATAGGTAGGGCTTCAGATGCAACCCAGAATGTCCCTAAAACATGCCTAGAATGAGAGAAATCAGAGGTGGAAACTTACCGAACGGAGCAGCTCCGTTGGCTCTTGAAATGCTTGCAAGCTTCAGTCTCTTGCTTCTAATCCACTCCTTGAGGTCTAATGAAGAAGATTCAAGCACCAATTGAAGTTGATTTGCAGAGAAAAGTGAGATTCGAAAATGGAAAATGTTGAGAAATTTTTAAGCTCTCTATGCTCTCTCCAGCTGCTATTGCACACTCTGTGCATTAGGGCAAACCATTTTGCTTTTATGTGATGGATCCATGATGATCATGCAGGCCCATAATGCCTCATTGGTGGGATTTCAAATTTTGCCAAAAATGATACACTTCCTCATGCACACGAGTTTGGTACGCTTCACACAATATTGGGCCAGCAAAATGAAGTACATGTGGTGTATAAATGAAAAGGATTAACTTTGGCTTTGTAAAAATTTCAAACACCAAGTTTGAATTCATTACTTTTTGAGTAAGAAATTTTAAAATATGGCACATGATGACTTCAACATGTTGGTTCAAATGTGGAAAAATTATTTTGGGCATGTAATGGTGTGAAACAACTCAAAATATGAAGCAAAGATGACTTATAATGTAAGGTATTCAAACCATGACCAAAAACCAAAATTTCCCTTTGAAAATGCTCCATATGGCCACGTAATTCAACAATCCTCATGAATTTTGAGTTCAATATGGAGTTAATACTCTTAGGCACAAGTTTCATGTTGGTTGGAATTGCATTTGAAGTTCATAACTTCATGAAATTGGCCATTGAAACAAATGACCTATAATGAACTTTCCAAAAATACCCTTGTCTTGTAAGGTCCATAACTTGAGATGTACAAATGATAAAAAGGACTTCTAGGACTTTTTGGAAATTTAAGATCATAAGTAACAACTTTCATGTTCACTTGAAGTTGAGGAGAAACTTGATTCTAGGCCAAAAATGCCTGGAAAGTGAGTTGACTTTAAGTTGACCGAAATTCTCTTCATCTGAGGACCCTAACTTGTTGGAATCATAACTTGAGATGTAAAAACTCAATGGAGGAGTTCTTGTACTAAAAATAAAGCTTAGAACATTCCCTACAAGTCTCATGTTTGCATGAAAATGAGATTGAGCTTGTATCATAGAGTAAATTGTCTTTGAAGTTAAGCACTAAAGAAGGGGATTTTACACTGAAATCACTTGATACCCTAATTTAGTAACCTCTTGAACTCTTGGTTTTTCTTGATTTGATCTTAACATGACATCCTAGATTCCTTAAGATAACTTCCCATGGCCTCAATGACTTAGAACCAAGTCTTGAACCCTTTCAAGTCCACAGTTGACTTTGGGTTGACCAGATGAAACCCTAGTTCCATGTCCTTTGACTGTGCCTCTTTACAGATGAATTGAATGACCAAACAAACTCCACAATGACCCATAGGGTAATAAGTGAGCTTGTAAACCATGTCTTCTCCAAGATAAAGACCTCATGAATCCCTGGTGATCCTCTGATGATCCCCAAGATAGGAGATAACATCCACACACCAATCTCTCCTTTCAAAGAGCTTTCAACCTTCCATGGTGATGATAAACATTCGATGGCTTGCACAAATACCTTTGCTTGAGCTTGAAACTAATAATACCCTCCTCTTGAATGGAATAACAACTCTTGATCCCCTGCTAAGAACAATGTTATGCAAATGCAAATGCTAAAAATGAAATGAAACATAAGCCAAGTATAAGAAAAGGTTGGTCAAATTTTGGGGTACAACAGCTGCCCCTATTCAAACGACTTGGACCTGAAGGGATGAAAAGTGAACGGCTTTCAAACTTTCAAGGTAAAACACGGTTGAATACCAACGAACTCGGAAATTTTCCAACCGCAAAAAGAAACTGTAACTGATAAATTCTATTGGGGAAATGTGACAGGATTAACGCATATGTCAAGGACATGCCAATTTACTGGGGTCTGGATACCGCACAGGAAAAAATAAATCATCGGTCGGGGTCTAGATACTGCACAGGCTAAAGAAAACATCATAATCTGCCGGGGTCTGGATACCGTACAAGCAAGAAGATAAATCGGTGGAAGTCGGGGTCTGGATACCGCAGGGGCTTGAGCCAATAGAACCGGTGAAAGCCGGGGTCTGGATACCGCACAGGCTAAGGAAATAAACCGGTGGAAGGTGGGGTCAGGATACCGCACAGGCTAAGGAAATAATCATAATCTACCGGGGTCTGGATACTACACAGGCACAAAGATAAATCGGTGGAAGTCGGGGTCTGGATACCGCACGGGCTAAGGAAATAAACCAGTGGAAGACGGGGTCTAGATATCGCACGAGCTAATGAAATAAACTGGTGGAAGCCGGGGTATGGATACCGCATGGGCTAAGAAAATAAACCGGTGGAAGCTGGGGTATAGATACCGCACGGGCTAAGGAAATAAATCGGTGGAAGCTGGGGTCTAGATTCTGCACGGGCTAAGGAAATAAACCGGTGGAAGCCGGGGTCTAGATACCGCATGGGCTAAGGAAATAAATCGGTGGAAGCCTGGGTCTGGATATCGCATATGCTAAGGAAATAAACCGGTGGAAGTCGGGGTCAGGATACCGCACGGGCTAAGGAAATAAATTGGTGGAAGGCAGGGTCTGGATACCGCACGGGCTAAGGAAATAAACCGGTGGAAGCCGGGGTATGGATACCGCACAAGTACAAAGATAAATTGGTGGATGCCGGGGTCTGGATACCGCACGAGCTAAGGAAATAAACCAGTGGAAGCCGGGGTCTGGATACTGCACAGGCTAAGGAAATAAACCGGTGGAAGCCGGGGTCTGGATTTTGCACGGGCTAAGGAAATAAACCAGTGGAAGTCAAGGTCGGGATACCGCACGGGCTAAATAAATACACCGGTGGAAGTCGGGGTCTGGATACCGCACGGGCTAAGGAAATAAACCGGTGGAAGCCGGGGTCTGGATACCGCACAGGCTAAGGAAATAAACCGATGGAAGCCGGGGTCTGGATACCGCACGGGCTAAGGAAATAAATCACAATCTCCCGGGGTCTGGATACCGCACAAGCACAAAGATAAATCGGTGGAATCCGGGGTCTGGATACCGCACAGGCTAAGGAAATAAACCGGTGGAAGCCGGGGTCTGGATACCGCACGGGCTAAGGAAATAAACAGGTGGAAGTCGGGGTCTAGATTCCGCACGGGCTAGGGAAATAAGCCGGTGGAAGCCGGGGTCTGGATATTGCATAGGCTAATGAAATAAACCGGTGGAAGCCGGGGTCTGGATACCACACGAGCTAAGGAAATAAACCGGTGGAAGACGGGGTCTGCATACCGCACGGACTAAGTGTCGCTACTGCGAAAATAAGGTGCTGGCAAAATAGAAAAGTCGCCATCTTTTGTTATTTATCCCACAGAAAGGGAAAGGAAACGATCGGAAAAACCTGACGAAAAGGTATAAGACAAGGTGTTGCAGTGGGAATCGGGATACCAAGCTATTAATTAACTTGAATCTTTAATTCTTAAATTCACAATCGGACTTTATTTATCCAAAGGAAAGGTCTAAAGAAAGAAAGAACCTTTTGCGCGATGTAACAACAACGCTAAGAGATTCGGGGATCGGGGGTTGGTTATGCCTAGGGTAGGTATTTCACATCCTAAACATCTGTAGTACTCTACGGGAACCTTTTGTTTATTTGCATGCTAAGTTGGTAAATGTTTGCTATGGATTGGGATTGGGTAAAAGGTGAAGGTTAAAACCTAAAGATAGTTTCTAAATTTGCTCGCAAAGACATCACGTCCTCTGCCTACGTATCCTAACTAGGATAGAATCAGAGCTATCGTAGTTCACCTCACTAGGGTTAAAGAACACTTGAAGGTTCACGGGGAAACAAACATTACAATGTTTGTATAGAGTTTAACAAAACTCTCTAGATCTATGTTATGAACTCAAGGGGGAGTAAGAGATCATGACGATGATCCTTACGTAGAGTTGACGAACTCTAACCTAGGGTTCTAGTTGAAGAACGCTCCTAGTATGGGTGGGTCTTTTAGACTTAAAGCGAAGTCTAATGGCTTCTAAGCTAGGGTGAAAATGACTTAACAAAGCCAAGAGAGTGTGATTGAATTGTCCATGACATTGAGGGACAAGTGGACAGACATTCCTTTGGAGGGAAACTGGGGAAATAACCGGATGAAAGCTAACGAGCCTCATCACTTGGGGGGAAAAGAAAATAAATGCTAAACAAGATGAAAATCAAGGTAAAGCATATTCATGGTGACAACCAAGTAAATAATGAGAAAACATGATGATAACAGTTTAACAGATGAAATAATTGATACTATGACAATAGTTCGTACTTAATGAAAATTAACAGATGAAAATGGTAACCACCGAGAAATAAATCCTAGCATGTTAACTAAAATGTATGGGCATGGATTCAAAGGAAAGGCAAAAAAATATCATGAAGAACTACATAAACATTCATCTGCAACTACGTAAACGATCGCGAAAACACGCACAACTTGCACATAAACAAACTTGATGATAAAATATGCAATCATAAAAAAATAAAAACATGGCATGAAAGTACACATAAATATTAACACAATGAAAAAAGAACGGACAAAAAACGATGAAAAACGAGTGAGATACGAATTTTTGAAGTTTGGCAAAAAAAAAATCACAAAATTGCACAAAAGAGTTGCCCTCCTCAGGGGTCGAACTCAGGTACTAGGCATGAAAGGCGCATGGTCATACCACTGGGGTGGCGATACATCCATTGATGAAGCCACCCCTAATTAATTATAAGGGTAAGTTGGTTCCTAGCTAGGCAAAAACACATAACCGAATGCATTTACGTTTTGTACCGTATCTCCCTAACCGCTTAACATTTTTTAATAAACTTTATATGGATTTGGGGTAGAATTGAACAAGGAATCTAATGGTGGTTTCAGTTTTTGAAAATTCCCACTGTGGTGCAAAACCCGATAGCCTTTATGATTTTGAGCACAAATTGCATTTTCACATGGGCAGCTTCAAATAATCATATTCAATCCATAACAATCATGCACACATCATAGGTAGAGGGTAATGAGTGGAGCTAGTTCAAATTTGGGGCTGAAATTGAACTGTAGTGAAAGTTCATATGCAAGTTGCAAAAGAGTGACATAAGTGATATGCATGATCTGGAGCATTTCAGTTTTAGGGCAAGCATTGTCTACAACAATCTTTCATACACTTACAATACAGGCTAATGAGTGAGTTTTGACTGAAGATTAGGGGTTGTACTGTCTGTGTGAAGTTTTAGTGTTCAAAGTTCCTTTTTTGTGTGTGAACATGCATTTGGAGTTGTGTGTTTGTGTTTCCAATAGTTTCAACTTAAAGTGATCATGCAAACACATCACAAATATGACAAGGAAGAAGCTCATGCATCAAATTGAGCCTACATCATGCTAGAAATAAAAGTGACTTATGAGATGCAAGTTGTTCTTAAAGTATGAATCATGATGAAATGCACTTTCAGTTTTGTGTACATTCTGGCTATTCTCCCTACACATGCATACCTAGTATGTCCTAACCATCATGTTTAAGCATACAAAGGTGTTCAAAACAAGTCACAACATAAAAATGTATTCAAGCTGCATTTTGAGGTTTTTGAACATACATGAGAAACTCAAATCAAGGATTAGACATGTTCATGATAAACCAACTGTATACACATGACATATACCTCACATAGAGTAAGTTTGACTACAATTTAAGGCCAAAAACCAAGTATTGCAAGCAAGTGGTATAAGTTACTTGATGTGTGTGGAAAAAGTGTATCTTGGAGCATGAAATCTTGAAACATCCATTTGAGGTCACAGTGATGATGCTAGCACATTTGAAATAGTGAATGCAAAGTATTCAAAGTAAGTTTTGATGTAGGAATGAGTTTTCATGAAAAATGGTTTGTGACATGCTTGATGACTTTGATGTATTTTGTGGTATCACGTGAATTTGGATTCTATGCACAAATAAAGCAATGTAAACATATAGGCACACCTCAAATGCATATGGAAACAGGTTTGAATGATAAAATCAGGATTTTAATGCTTTATGCAAAAGATGAATTTCCACTGATATGGTTCTTTTCAAGCAAGTTTGTTAATGCTGCCAGCAATTGATATTTGGCAGAGTCATTTGAATTCATGTGATGAGATGCAATAGTAACAATATTTAACACCAAACATAATGATATAGCAACAACATGTGATGTTTGGAAAAGTTTCAGCAGAAAAATATCATGGTAAACAGAATCACTAGGAACAAAGTGTGTGTGTGAGCTACAGTTTTGAGCACTTTGTGGCAAAATGTGATTATGACCTCTGTGTGCAAGCAAAGCAAAGTAGACATAAGAACACACTTCAAATGTATATTAGAATCTGGTCATATGATGAAAACAGAAATTCAAAGTCCCATGCAAAACTGGATATTCCTACTGTTATAGCAAACAGATGGTGTCATTAAGCACAATTGTTGTCATACTGATGTGGCAGAAATTATTCACCTCCATATTTCATACACCAAGTATCCTACCTCTTGAGTTGGCAATTATCTCAAAACATCCACAACCAACCTGCTCTTTACTACCAGACTTAAGTATAAACCAGAAATGAACTCTTGTTGTAGTTTAATTAACACAAACAGCTATGGATTTAGGGATTAGGTAGCCAGTTTCCACAGTCTGCACTAACTGGAAATGCTTAGGTTGTTTAGTTTATGTACAGGCCAGGCAAGTCTCATATTTTCCACAGTGTGCAGTTCTACCAACATCTACACCTCATAATTCAAGACTCAAAGATCATACAACCCTCTACTGCAACTTTCAGCTAGCAGCCCCTAAACTCAATGCTAGATGCCAAACTTAAATTAAGTTGAGACATTCATAAACAGACTGTTATGACAGGGTCCAAACAAACATAAAACATTGTCTATAATCTTTCACATATGCATCACAGTGGGAATTTAGGGGCAACAATATGCCTTGGTGTGAATGATGAAAGCCAAATGTTCAAAGCATTCCATATGACAGTAGGATGTTCACAAAATAACATGGTATAAATTCACACATCACAATCAATGATTAGCAAGAACAAGTTTACTCATAACAAGTCTACCATTCATACCTCAAATATCATGAAGAATTAACAAATGTTCATATCCTTAAAAATGCACAAAAATGCTCAAAATGCCAAAATCATGAAAAATGATACAAGAGTCAAAATGCACAAGTAACATACCTCTTGATGATCCTTTTGAACAAGCTAGAACAGTTGAGAAAACCAGAGACTTCCTCTTCACTTCTTTGTCTTTGAACCTTTCTTCCACTTTAAGCAACAATCCACTTGTGATGCTATATGAAGAGGTATGAGTTTCCAATGATCTCTAACAGCTTGGACAGTTGAGAAATGTCATTTGTGAGGTGTTAGAGTGATTGGCATGCCAAGAATATGCTTAGAACAAGGTTTGGTGTTTTTTGTAGCTTTTGGTCAAAGTATGATAGGTGGAAGTTGACTTTTTTGATTTCTAAAGCTTCTTGAGGGTTTAATGGATTATACACCTTATATATGTTATTTAGAAAGTGTATGGATGGTTGTGGGAGTGTTGAAAAGGGTAGAAATGAAAATGGTGTGAAATATGCCAAATGACCAATTTTGGTGTTTTTGAAGTTTTCTTCACTTACAAGCAAAGAGAGAGTGAGGAGGAGAGCTATGATACTTTGATATTTTGAATGGCTCTGGTGTGTCTTGGAAGTGAGGGTGAGACCTCTATTTATAGGGAAACCAAGGATGAGGGAAGCTTGGTACTTTATCATTTTGGAGGGAATATGATGAAGTTTCTTGCAAAATCTTGCCAAAATCTCCATATTAGCTCCATGGCTCAAGGAAGATCAGAAATATCAAGTGGATGTTGACATGAAATGACTGAGATAATTTTAGAGGGTAGGATGGCACAGCTGCAGTAGTTGGGAGAAAAAGTTTCTCTCTCATTCTTACACATTTCAATATTTTATTCCATAAATCACAACTTGCATCTCTCTCTCCTCAACCTCTCTTTTTCTGTCATTTCCTCCCTCTACACATCTGAATATCATAATGTATCATGATCCAAGGGTGGAGAGTGGTTAGAGATGAAAAATTCTGATCTTGAGAAGTTGGACAAAGTGGATTTTTAGTGTGACAGACCCAACTTCAAGGCACCATAAATCCTAGCTCATAAATCTCCTTGGGGAGTTCTTGCACTTTTTAGAAAGCCCTTGTGTAGCTCTATAACTTTCATGTTTTGGGAATTTCCAAATTCTTGATGGAACTAGGTTGAAAAACCTTTCAAAGTTCTGAAAAAAGTGGTTTGTATGGCCAGAATTTGTGAAATTTCACTAACTCCTTTACCCTTGAAAAATGATTTTTGCCATAACTCCAATTCCATGAATTTTTTGAATATGTACAACTGTGGGACTTTTGTAGGGTTTGTCAAGACCTTTCAAACAAGCTTAGAACCACCTCAATTCGATGTGTGGTTGAGGAATTATGGTTTTGCCCCTTTCGAAACCCTAATTCCCGATTTTTGCAATTACTTCCTAACCCTTGATCCAATGGTCATGAATTTTTATGGGGATGTGTATTATGATATAAGGAACATTTTTCATTCACATCTTGAAGTCAAATTCCTTATTGTTGGAGAGTTGACTTTTTGGTCAACTTTTCGATCGATCGGTGTCTACCGAGTCGCCCGTTGGTGATCCGGACATCCTGAGGACTTGAAACTCTTTGGATGGACTTTACTAAGCCATAGGAGCTTAATGGACCTTGATCCCATCATTGAAATACTCTTTGAATCAAAAGTCAAACTACAGTTGACTTTTTCCAGTCAAAAACCCTAATCGGGTGTCTCAAATTGCACTGTTCTCGAACCCTGGGTGACCGCCTCAAATTGCGCTCATTCTTGGCCCAATGTATCATTCTTGATCTTGTTTAAAGTTGGATCAATCCAAAACATTGATTGATCAAACCTTCGAAGTTTCGGTTTTGACGGTACGGAACCCTAATTCATCTGCATCTTGACAAAGATAAACTTGAACTGGATCAAGGTTAGTTAATCGAATGAATATGATCCTACAATGATGGTGAGGATCTAAGGGGTCAAAATTTGTGGTGCAACACAAGGTCATCGCAACCATGTCTAGGTTCGGGAGTCGGTTACGCAAGGGGAAGGTATTAGCACCCCTCACGTCCGTTGTACTAAATGGGATCCACGCATGTTGTGTTTATCTGACGGGTTGGTTTAACTATCTACCTATCAAGGCTGGTCTGAAAAGAAAATAAAAATGACTCGGCAAAGCATCGCTCTTCGTGCTTACGTATTCTCGTCAGAGAACGAGAAATCAGAGTCAACGTAGTTCGGATAACTACGGGTAACGGATGAGGGAAGGTGGCTCTCCAATACATCAGTATTGTGCCTACGTACTCTCAACAGACATGAGAGATCAGAGCTTACGTAGTTGGGGTACTAAGGATTACGGGGTTTAGATTCATCTGTTTTTCCGAGTAGGGTTAACAAACAGTTCCAGCAGTTTGGTGTATGCAGCTTGCTCGTCAGAGGCTCGTGCGTTACCGTTTGCGGTAGAACTGAGAGTTAACGACACTCTTTTCTTCAGAAAAGTTTTCCTTGAGTTATGGGCCCACAGGGAAAAAAAGGTTTGAGGTTTTTTTTCTGTCTTTTACGGAAGAAGTGTTTTTTATGGTTGTTTGTAGTCCGTATAAATCTAAAGACTATGACTTGGGAACGAATGCGTCGCATATTGTCCAAAGGACGTATACTAAACACTCTAGACGATTGAGAGGAGACCGCTCAATTATCATTTCCCAAGTAGCTTAAGGCTCGTAACGCGCTTGTACCAACTTGCCTTTATTACATTTTTTACTGTTGTTTTAGAGGGAGAAGAGAACGAACTCTACAGGGAAACTATCAAGCCCTAATGTTGTCATGCCAAGGATTCATCCTATGGTTGAGTTTTGAAACAGGGAACTCCTATACGTTATCATGCAGAGGTTTCAACCTAAAGTTCTATCATCACTTCCTTATCAAAGGAAGTGAGACTCCTAGGGGATCATGTCAATGGGAAACAGACAATAACTGCAAAAATCATAAAGCAGATAAAACAGAGAAAGCCAGACAGTAAAGATGCACATGCAATGCAGCAATACAAGCAGAGGGAGACTCACTCAACCTCTAATCAATCAAGCAAAGAAAACAATCAAAACAGACAAGCAAATGGATCTCAGCTCAACCTTTCAAATCAAACACATCAGATAGAAAGAAAAACAACACACAAGCAAGGGGAGGATCACCTCAACCCTTAATGCAACCAAGCAGAGGGAGACTCACTCAACCTCTTAATGCAGTCATGCACCTAGCCTAAAATATTCTATATATGAACTTATTCTAATGCATCAAGCAAATCAAACAAGGAAGAGAAATGAAACCAAGATGAGCAACAGGGAAGTCATCCCAGGCTACATCAGGTTGGAGGTGTATCAACACCAGAGTCCATCATGGGCTCAACCTCTTGAGGAATGCACAAAATCTAACCAAAGGAAGGATTAGGCTCTCCCAAGGGGGATCCTATGTCAATAGGATAGAAAAGACTGGGTATAAGTCCTAGATATCAATCTAAGGAATCTGGTTAAAGTGTATCAACACATAATGTCCATCTCAGGCTCAACCTGTTGAGGAATGCACAAAATCCAACCAAGGGAAGGATTAGGCTCTCCCAAGAGGGATCCTAAGAAAAGGACTTTGAGATGGATGACAGTATATAAACCAAGGTAATATACCATGCCAGGAATGGCAATCCAAGGCTCAACCTCCTAAGGAATGCACAGAATCCAACCAAAGGAAGGATTAGGCTCTCCCAGGAGGGCTCCTCTTCAAGACTTGAAAGAGAAAGATAGTGCAGACCAAAGGAATGTACTATACTGATGAATGTCAATTCAAGGCTCAACCTCCTGAGGAATGCACAAAATCCAACCAAAGGAAGGATTAGGCTCTCCCAAGAGGGCTCCTCTTCAAGACTTGGAGAATGAGGATAGGGCAAAGCCCATGGAAGAAATCACATAGGGGAAAGAAGGCACCACAACAACTTCTAAGAAACCCTAAAGACTAGCTACAAGGATCACCTAAACTAGGGGGATTCAGAGGCTCTATCAAGTCCTAATCAAGGTTCTAGAGAGGTATCTACCTAAGTTATATTCTATCAAGAAAAGATTTCAAACTTAGAGTTAACTAATGTTCACTTAAAAGACTAATCTATGAAGTTATCCTAGTTAGGGTCACCTAAACCATGATCAAATTTGTAAAATCAGGGAATAATAGAAAATCAATTCTATAAATGCTAAGGAAAATCCTAGATTATCCTACATGTGTTAAGAATCTATGGTACAAAAACCAAGGGCCAAACCTAATCCTAAAGGTTCTAATAAAATCTAAACTCAAAGGGTGTGCTAAAGGGGATCCATTAAGGAAAGCTCCTAAAGATCTATCTCAAACTCCTACTTAGAATCATCTAAAAAATACAAAAGAAATCACACAAACCTAACAAGGAGTCTATAACAAGCATGCAAAATTTCAGCATCAAATTCCAAAGCATGAACTAGTAATAAAATCAGCAAGTAAACTACTCATTTTATGCATTTTTAATCAACTATTAAAAATAGAAAAATGCCAAATAAATGGAAAATTATCCAAAAATGAAAACAAATTCCATACAAAAATCAGAAACAAGGTAGGAATCATCCACAAATTTTCTCATATTTTTCTGATCATTATTTCTATTTTTATTGAATTAAAATCAATCAACACAATTAAAAAAATAGAAAATCAATTAAAGAATATAAAGAAAAATCAGGAAAAGCTGCAACCACTAGATCTCATTACCAGTCAACAGATCCTAGGGGAGAGAGTGACACGCGCGCGCTGATTGGGATTAGTGATGCGCTGCGTTTCACTAATGAATCAGGTGTATCTCATTGACTAACGTATATGGTATGGTCTAATCAGGTTCATTCATTGAAAAAGTATGATCATCTAACACTCCAGAGCATGCCACCTCACCAAGTCAAGGTCAAAGACCCTCAGGATGAATCTCACGCGTGGGATTGGGCTACTAAGTCTACAAATTCAAACGAAATCAATGGCTTGTGGTTCATCTTCTACCTTTGAACTAAAACTAGGAGGGAAAGTAATTCATGGTGGCCGGAGAAGAGCTCCACCGTCTTCTCCGGCGAGAGCAACAATGCTCTGGATTCAAACTCAACTAAACTCAACAAGAAACACACAGTTCCACTCGTCTCCTCACCCTGCTCATGAATCCCTAATCAAATCTCACTGATTCTCCATGAATAATCAAACACGATGCTCAACAGAAAAATCATCAATTCAACAATTGTCATCAAACTCCAAATTATCTACACATAACTCTTCCTCTCCTCGCAAGGATCATCCTGATCTATCTAATTTCCACTAAAACCTCAAGAATGGCCAGATACAACTTCAAACAGAAATGTCACCATGTCAAGAATCCTCACCAAACTACATAATTCTCATCCTAAAACGATCTAGGTCTCTCCTACATCCTAACCACAATTCTAAATCTTCCTAAAACAACTTAAATCTAGAGAAAATTTAAAGTGAACAAACCTGAAAAGAAGCTTGCAATTGAAGGTGTTTGCGTGTGAATCTTGATGCCAAAGTGTGCAGAAACTTTCACTGAAGCTTGCTGGTGCTATTGAAATCCACAATTCTTCTTGAAATGCTCTGGATTGCAAAAACGATTTATCACTTTGGAAGCTTGAAACTCCAACTGTAATAAATGCTTCTTCACCAAAATGCCACCCAAAAACTGATCTGAAATGGATCCTAAACTTAAATAGAGTTTGCTTGGATAATTCTCAGGCCCAATTGTGGCCCAATTCACTCAATCCAAAATTTTGATTTTCCTCACTTTCCTCTCATGGAAATCGTGTATTTTGGCTCTGTTTCAGCTCAATTCTTGTTCAAATGGCTTGCATAACACTCCTTGAGTATGAATGGATCAGATTGCTTCCTTGATTTCATCCAATGTTCAATCTTTGATGTGTAACTTCATCATGAAGCAACCAAATGAAAGTCCATGAATTATGTGTCAAAATGGATTTCTAGCAATTCCATTGTGTTCCAAATGTGATTTCTAGTCAAAATATGCACCCACTTGACATTTCTTGAACACTTATGATTTATTTTGAATTTTTCCTTTTTTTATGCCTCTTAATTATCTTTCTTCAAATTTTCTTCACACAATCTTCACTCTAGGCCATTTCAATGAACCCTTGATGCTTGGTTGAGTATAAAATGCCACTTTGAGCAACTTTCAAGTTGGACAAATTTCCATTTTAGGTATGCAAGATAGAGAAATGGACCCATAATCCAAAATGACCTATAATTCCAAATTCCCAAAATACCCTTGTCTTGCAAAGCTTGTAACTTGAGTTCTACAAATCCAATCATGGACTTCTTATACTTTCTTAAAATTTAAGAAGATAAGGAACAACATTTATGTTGGCCAAAAGTTCATGAGAATCATTCTTCTAGGTCAAAAATGTCATGCAAGTTTGTTGACTTTCAAGCTCCAAATTCACACTCCTCTGATGACCTGTAACTTGTCTGGCTCATAATTTGAGTTCTATAAACCCTATCAAGGACTTCTAGTACTCAAATTAAAGCTATGATCATTCTCTACAACAATCATGTTGGGGTCAAGGTGAGATGAATATCTCATCTTGATTTATGTGGTCTTGAAGTTAGGCACTAAACCAGGGGATTTTACACTGTCAAGCATAGCAACCCTAGCTTAGGAACTCCTCACACTCTTGATTCATGATAAGTTGACCTTGGAATCATCCCTTGGGTATCTTAATACATCAATCCATGATCACATGGCTTTAGAATTAGGTCTCAACCTTCTTCAAATCATCAGTTATCCTAGGGTTGACCATATGAAACCCTAGTTGTACCAATCTTGGTAGTAACTTCATATCCTTTACATAATGACCTGTCTAGGCTTCAAAATGAGCTCCAATGCTTCTCATGAGCTCTCTCAATGTCTTAAGTCCAACTCCATGGATTCAGAATCATCAGATGGCTTTCCCATAACCTTCAGGTTAGGAGACCTACACACTTGGCTTCAACCACTCTCTCTGAGGATCTTTGGCTTCTCTTGTGAGGATATCAACCCTTGAACAGTTGGATAAACCTCTTAGATATCTTTATAGCCTTGTGCAGCCCCTGATTGGTAGTCATACCTCTTGATCTCCTACACACATGTCAATGTCATGCAAATGAAAATGCTAAAACGAATGCAATGAAACACAAGCTAGGTAAAGAAAGGTTAGGCAAACTTTGGGGTGAAACACTAAAGAAATAAACCAGTGAAAGCCGGGGTCTGGATACCGCATGAGCTAAGGAAATAAACTGTGGAAGTCGGGGTCTGGATACCGCACAGGCTAAGGAAATAAACCAACAAACTCTTGCATGGGTCTGGATACCACACAGGCTTGAGAGAATACACCAATATCAATAAGATGAACACATCTGAAAACAAGAGGTAACAACCTGGCTTATATTTCGAACGCATATGTTTTAATATGGCGTAATGCTCCATACGAAATGGAAATGCTACGTGTTTGGGAGGATGTTATGCACGATGCAAATGCAAAGGAAACACTCCAGCAAAATAAATGCTGAAGAGAGGAAACCAACTCCGCTGGGGAAAGACGAAACGTGCCAAGTACCATTGAACTTTTGCTGGGAAGAACAAGCCCTGGATGGATTCTTGGAAACGGAATTTTCTGGATGCAACAGCTCCACTGAGAACAAAATCCACTCCATTGGGGATCAAATCAAACTCTACTGAGGAAAACAGCCCTGGATGGCCTACCAAAATACAACTCTTCTGGGGAACAAACGACTTGGCTGGGGAGAACAAATCCATTCTGCTGAGGAAATCAGCCCTAGATGGCCTCCTAGAATACCAAAATCTTCTAAGCTACAGAGCAAACTGCTGGGGATAAACTCCAGTCTGCCGAAGATTTCGCTCTGCTGAAGATTGAATCTGCTATTAGCTAGGGATAATGAATAATATTTACTGGGGAATTATCCCAAACTTTCTCTGCTGAGGATGGATAATGACAATTCTCTGGGTCAATCCCACTCTGCGGGGAAGAACACCACTTCGCCGACTTCACTAGGGATTGGGCAATGAGGGAATCAGCATCGACCTCTGATTAGGGAAAAATGAGAAATAAAATTTAACAATATCCACCTCCTCTTGGGAATGAGTCAATGACCTAGACTCTGAGGGGAAAGGAGTCAAAGATCTGATCTCGCCCCACTGCTAGGGGAATAATCCCAAATTCACTTGCTAAGGGATAAGATATATGCATTCGAATTGCTGAGGATAGGTGTACAAGCTCCACCTGCTAAGGATGGCCTTACTCCGCCAGAGGTATCAATCTCGACCTGTTGAAGATAACCTTTGATCACATGTATAAACCCAACCTGCTGGGGAGGCACTAGTCTCAGACCGCACATCTTCCTCTTGTGGGGACAAGGACAAGCTGATCTTACTGAGGATGCACCTTTGGAATAGTCTCGGGAATGAGAGCCCCGCAACAAATACAAACAAATTATCCTGTATACAACAAGAGCTATCTTGGTTATTGTCCATGACATCGTTCAAGCAAATCAAAGTTTTAATGATTATTAGCAAAGCCCACAAGTTTATGTATGCAAAGTTTTATCAAAAACATCAGGCGTCTTTTGCAAACAAAACAGTAAAAGCTAAAACAAGCACAAAAGCTTTCTGAATAATATATACTTCATTGATAAATGGCCTGTAAATAGGCAGATTTACAACAGATGCAACTCCTGAAAAGAGAAAGTTGCACAAATAGTACAGAAATGCAAGAAACTATACAAAATGTCGGCAATGTGGTACAGACAACAACCATGTGTTGATTCATCTATGACTCACATGACTTCGATGCTTCTCCTGATGATTCATCTTTCGAAGAGAATGACTTGATCGATTGACCCTCAGGTTCTCCCATAATCCACTGTGCTCAAAAGATCAATACACAGACCGCAATCATTTGCTTTTTAAATCCCTAACTTTTTCCTGAACCGCCCTTGCGGGTTTTCGATTCACCGGGATACCCATTTTTGCCAAAGTCGCCTTTTTAGGTTTTCAACTTTGCGGGTTTACACCTTTTCGTTTTTTTTCTAATTTTTTCTCGTACCCATTCTTTTTATGGTTCGCCGGGATGCCCCATTTTTGCCTGGATTTTCTTTTTTTTTATTCCAGCGGGTCTCTTTTAAGTAAAGTATTTTTTAACTGCGTCTGCGTTCACAGGGGATGTGAAGTCTTCGTCATCCATGGTTAACATTTGTAAGGCTCCTCATGAGAAGACTTTCCTTACAACATATGGACCTTCGTAATTGGGAGTCCATTTGCCCATGTGATTTGTCTGTGGAACGAGAATCTGTTTCAACACTAAGTCACCTGCCTGAAAGCTCCATGGGTGCACCTTCTGATCAAAAGCTTTCTTCATTCTGCTTTGATACAAACGGCCATATGCAATGGATGCCAACCTCTTTTCATCCATCAAACTGAGTTGATTCAATCTGTTCCTCACTCATTCTGCCTCATCCAATTTGACGTCAACCAGAACCCTCAAGGAAGGAATCTCGACTTCCAATGGTAGGACAGCTTCCATACCATACACTAGCGAGAAAGGGGTTGCCCCAGTTGAAGTACGTACTGAAGTGTGATATCTGTGCAATGCAAAGGGCAACATCTCGTGCCAATCTTTGTAGGTCACAGCCATCTTCTGCACAATCTTCTTTATGTTCTTATTGGCCACTTCAACAGCGCCATTCATCTTCGAACGATAGGGAGAAGAGTTGTGATGCTCGATTTTGAAACTCTAGCACGGTTCCTTCATCATCTTGTTATTCAAATTTGAACCATTATCAGTAATGATTCTTTCAGGCACTTCGTAATGACAGATGATGTCCTTCTTGATGAAACGGGCTACAACTTGTCTGGTGACATTGGCGTAGGAAGCTGCCTCAACCCACTTAGTGAAATAATCAATTGCCACTAAGATGAAGCGATGTCCATTGGATGCAGTCGGCTCAATCTTTCTGATCATATCAATGCCCCACATGGAAAAGGGCCAAGGAGACGCCATGACACTCAAAGGACTTGGCGGCACATGCATCTTATCAGCATAAATCTGGCATTTATGGCATTTCTTGGCGTGCTTGAAACAATCAGACTCCATGGTCATCCAATAGTAGCCTGTGATCAGTTCATCTTTATGCATATTCTCTTATTTTTTGACTTAGGTATTTCTTTACTTTATTTTGATTATTCTTATGTTTTATTATGTTTTTATATTTTATTTTATTTTTGGTCTAATTTGATTTTCGCACTTTATTTTTCAGCTTTAGCAGTCTACACGGAAACAATCATAACTGGAGTTCCGGGAATCTGTTTGAGGCGTTTTAAAAATCATCGGAAAGCTAAGAGAGAGAGTTATGACTTTCGTGTTGGAGTCGAAGTCAGATTGGGAGCATATTTTCCCAGATTATTCGTTGAAGTTACAACATTAGGAATTTGTTTTAGTTTTGGGTCATGTTATGGGCCTGGGTGATGTTTTCGACCCAGTTGGGTTTTGAACTTGTTTTTCTTTTTAGGGGAAACTCGTGTTACTGTTCATTGATTCCACTATTCATGAAAAAAGTTGAAATTTTGTAAGAATCTTATGGAGAACTAATCACTCTGAGTCGGTCTACCGTAATTCAGGTTCCAACACTTGAGATTATTATAATATTATTATTTGTTTAATTCCGTTCAATGATTTTATACTCTTGTATGCTTAATTCAATTGTATGAAATATATTGATTCAATTTGGTTGATTGTATGATCTTAACATAGACACTTTTACGTTTACTTAATTCGTTTTTGTGTCTGAATAATCATGTTTGCTTAATTCATGAAGATTTATACTGTTTGCTTAATTCGGACAGTAGGATCATAAATCTTGCAACCTTATCGCGCTTGTCGTTGAGTTTGTATCCAGATAGGAATGAACCCTTAGAATATTAAAATTATAACAATCAATGATAGTAGGAACCGAATCAGTAGATTGAGTTATTTCATAATCACTTTTTTTTAACAACAGCTTATTTCAAAAATCACTTTTGTTAATCGCTCTTTCTCAATCGAACGCGACCAACCCCCCCCCCCCCCCCTTTTTATTCGATTAGAAATAATCAAGAATCCTTGAGAACAATATTCCGAGTTACTGTCGTTGTACTGCATTTTTCCAAACTACTCATCTTGATCTGCGCGCGACAGCGGATCAAATTGGCGCCGTTGTCGGGGATTCTTGTCGTTATTAATCAGTTTTAGAGTCACAGGGTTAGTGTCCTCGAGTCTAGACCTTAGTTTCCTCGCAGTTTCGTCGAATTCGCGTTTTAGAGTCCAAATCGTAAAAAATTGTTTTTTTTTGAAAATTGCTTTCGAATCGAATTCTGTTCTGGGCATTTGAAGCAAAAAAATTCTAGAAACGTTTATCCCTTACTACAAAGTAGTTACGGGAGGTGTGCTTTCAAATTCTCAAATTCATCATTTTTCTATTTTTAATGATTTATTTACTGTTTTAATAGAGTCAGAAAAAATCGGAAAAATTCTCAAAATTCTATTTTTAAGTCATTAGATTAATTTCGGTGTTAGTTTACTTTTTTGAATTTATTTTGATCGATTTCCTTCTTTGTGTTTGTTTTTTACTTTTAGGGACATTGTTGGCATTTCAAATATTGTTGTTGCATTGTTGTGCATTAGTCCTGGCAACTAGGTCATCCTGTTCTGAGCTTGTTGTTTTTGATCCTGAAGTAGAGAGAACTTTGCACACACGACGTAGAGCAGTCCAGGTTCCCACCAGTTCACCACCAGCACCCACCATTGCACTTGATTTTGATTTTGAAATGGCTGATAATAGAACCTTAAGGCAATTAGATGCTCCTGATGTGAATTATAACGGTTTGTGTATTGAGTATGTTGCTGATGTTGTTCCTTTTGAGTTAAAATCGGGTTTAATACATTTGTTGCCCAAGTTCAGTGGTCTTGCAGGTGAAGATTCTCACAAACATTTGAAAGAATTTCAAGTGGTGTGTTCCACGCCATTAAAGCATGAGGGGATCACTGAAGATCATATCAAACTTCGAGCTTTTCCTTTTTTATTCCAGGGTGCGACAAAGGACTGGATATATTCCCTTGAGCCAAATTTAATTGCAAACTGGAATGCTCCGAAAAAAGTGTTCCTTGAGAGATACTTTCCTGCCTCCAGAGCTGCCTCGATAAGAAAAGAGATTTGTGGTATTAGACAGGGTAATGAGTCTTTGACCGAGTATTGGGAGAGATTCAAACATTTGGTGTCCAGCTGCCCTCAACACCAGATAACCTAGCAACTACTCATCCAGTACTTTTATGAGGGGTTGTTACCGATGGATAGGAACATTGTTGATGCTGCTAGTGGTGGAGCACTTTTGATAAGACTCCAGCCGCTGCCAAGGCTCTGATTGAGAACATGTCACTTAATTCCCAATAGTTCACAACAAGAAATAATTTTGTTCAAATTAAGGGTGTGAACGAGATTTACGTTTCCTCTCATGTTTCCCACTCTGATAAAGCCTTCGAAAATAGAATGAGTGAGCTGAAGGACTTAGTGCAATAGCTGATAGTCGTAGGTAAGACGCAAGCAGCCCATCAAACCCAACCACCAAGGTTATGTGGTATTTGTACTTCCTCTGATCATCCTACTGATACATGTCCTGTTCTGCAAGATGATATAAGCCTACTGAATTACCTCCACCTTATGCTGCAGCCCTTTACAACCAAAGTAACAACCAGAACCGGTACAACATCCCCGACATGTCCACTAATAAGTACCACCCGAATTGGAGGAACCATCCCAACCTCCGATATGGAAACCCACAAACCAGCCAACAACCTAACCCACCTCAAGCGGTTGCTGCCCCTGCACCTTCCGAACCTTCTTTAGAGGAACTTGTTAAAAAAATGGCCGTCAACAACCTCCAGTTCCAACAAAGGACCGATTCTAGCATTCAGACCTTGTAGACGCAGATGGGACAACTTGCTACTCAAATAAATAACATGCAAGCCCAAGGGTCGAACCAACTTCCATCCCAAACAATTGTCAATCCAAATGGTTCTAATGCTAATGTGAGTGCAATTTCTTTGAGATCCGGAAAAGTTACAGAACCAGCCCCTGAAAAAAAATAAAAAAAATCATTGAGGTAACTTTTGAACTTTCTACTTCTGAACCTCACCCAGCTGAACTTTCTTCCCCTTCTTCTGTTGTGGTCGAAACTGAAAAAAAATAAAGAGAAAGAGTATGTACCACCAGTCCCCTTCCCACATAGAGTTCTGAAAAATAAGAGAATTGAGGAGGGAGACAAAGAAAGCGAGATATTAGACGTTTTTCAAAAAGTTGCGGTAAACATTCCGTTACTTGATGTGATTAAGCAGGTTCCTAAGTATATGAAGTTTCTGAAGGATTTGTGCACCAACAAGAGGAGTGAAAATTCTGGCCAGCCCACGATGGATGTTCTAACAGAAGTTATAACATCCACTGTGACATTCACTACAGACCTACTATTATGCAGTAATAACAAGGCAGTAAATAACACAGTTAGTTGTTGACCCAGTTCAGTGCAACACACTTACATCTGGGGGCTACCAAGCCAGGGAGAAATTTCACTATCAGCAGTATCAATTCAGAATCAAACCTCCAGTTTGCACTCCTCACTTAATCACTACCCAATGACAATTTAACCTAGAGACACTCTAGACCTGAGTATACCCACTCACTCCCTACAATCACACACCAGTGATAACAGTCAGTTACAAATTAAACAGTAGATTGAAGATACACTTCACCTACACACACACACCTTGATCTTGCTTCAAAGCTTTGATCAAGGAACACACACTCTTGCTTAACAGCTTTGAGTGGAACACAGCCTAGAAACTACCTATCCAATGCAATCAACAGTTGCTTGGGTTACAAGTATTCCTAAGACACAAACGTGAAAAACAATCTCTTCACTTCTAAACCACTATGGTGATTTCTCTGCTTCTCTATCTTCAACAGCTTCCTTCTAGGATTGCCTCTCCTGGTATTTGTAGCAGCAGATCAGTCCTTAGGCCTGGGCGCATACATTAGGTTTTATCCATCATAAAACCTTACTTTGTATTCTGCACGTTTGCTTCTTTAGTCAGGTACATATTAGTTCCCCTAGGGCGTCTAAAATGTCTCCTGCATTCCAGCTTGAGCTTCTAAGTTGTTTCCTGAGTTATAGCTACCAGAATAACAAACTTTCGCTTGATGTCATACGAACTATGTCATAACATTGAGTATGACATCCAGCTTAACTTATAGTTAGCTTAGTTAACTTACCTTGCACAGTCCATATTATGAATGTAATAACATCAAACATGACATTCATATATGTACTTATATTTTGCCACAAAATGCAGCCAATCAAGAGCACTTACAAGGAGGATGAAGGGAAGTGAGAGAGTAAATTTGGGAAGAAATATTTCTTCTTTTATTCAGCCCAAGCCATCTGGAAAATTTACAGGCCAAGAAAATGTTTCAGCCCTCCTCACTACTCCGGTCTTGCCGCAAAAGTGCAAAGACCTGGGAACTTTTGCTATTCCTTGTACCATCGGGAATAGTAAATTCGATGACTACATGCTTGATTTAGGAGCGAGCATTAATGTTATGCCTACTTCTGTTTATAATAACCTTTGTCTTGGTCCTTTGCAGCCTACAGGTTTAATCATTCAGTTGGCGAACAGGAGCAACACTCGCCCTGCCCGCATAATCGAAGATGTCCTTGTTCAAGTTAACGATTTGATTTTTCCTGCAGATTTTTACATTCTTGACATGGAAGGAGAAACGAAGACCAGCAAAGCTCCCATCATTTTAGGAAGACCGTTCATGAAAACGGCAAAAACGAAAATTGATGTTGATGATGGAAGCATGTCCATGGATTTTGGTGACATTGTCGCAAAATTCAACATTTTTGATGCCATGAAACATCCTTTGGAGGAGCACTCCGTTTTTCGTATTGAGTTGATTTCTGAATTAGTTGATGACACTTGTTCTGAATTATTTTCTCTTGATTTTCCATCTTTATCTGGTTTTGATGATGCTTATTCATGTTCTGATTGTACTGACACTAACCTTTGTGTTGTGTATGCTGAGATTGATGCTGCCTTGCAGGCTAATATATTTCCTATAGGTGAAGTTGTAGCCGATGAAGTTGTTTTTACACCTGATGCTCTTGACATCCCGACTGCCCCAAACACTCCATCCATCGAGCAGCCCCCGTCCTTAGAGCTAAAAGAGCTCCTTGAGAACCTGAAATATGCTTACTTAGGGAGTAACGAAAAACTCCCTGTTATTATTTCTTCTAACCTTGATTTCGATCAAGAAAACAAGCTTTTGCAGGTTTTGAAGGAGCACAAGAAGGCAATCGGGTGGACATTAGCCAACCTTCCAGGAATTAGTCCTTCCATGTGTATGCACAGGATTTTACTTGAGGATGGTGCCAAAACAGTGAGGCAGCCCCAAAGGAGGCTTAATCCTTTGATTCTCGATGTTGTGAAGAAAGAGGTAACCAAACTCTTGCAAGCAGGTATCATTTATCCTATCTCTGACAGTAAGTGGGTAAGCCCAGTGCAGGTTGTACCTAAAAAATCTGGACTTACAGTGGTCATAAATGAAAAAAATGAAATTGTTCCCACTAGAGTACAGAATAGCTGGAGAGTTTGTATCGATTACAGGAGACTGAACCAGGCTACTAGAAAGGATCACTTTCCTTTACTGTTCATCAACCAAATGCTTGAACGGCTAGCTGGTAAATCACATTATTGTTTTCTTGATGGCTTTTCAGGTTACTTTCAGATTCATATTACACCGGAAGGTCAAGAGAATACCACCTTTACTTGTCCCTTCGGTACTTTTTCTTATAGGCGGATGCCTTTTGGTCTTTGCAATGCTCCTGGCACTTTCCAGCGTTGCATGCTTAGTATCTTTTCTGATTTTATTGAAAATTGCATGGAAGTCTTTATGGACGACTTCACTGTCTATGGTTCCTCTTTTGATGCATGCTTGAGCAGTTTAAGCTTGATTTTAGAAAGATGCATCGAAACTAACCTTGTTTTAAATTATGAAAAATGTCATTTTATGGTTGAGCAGGGAATTGTTCTTGGTCACATAATTTTTGAAAAAGGAATTTCTGTTGACCCTGCTAAGATTGATGTGATTTCTACACTACCTTACCCATCTTGCATTCGCGAGATTCGTTCTTTTCTTGGTCATGCAGGTTTTTACAGGCGCTTCATTAAAGATTTCAGCAAGATAGTTCTTCCGCTGTCAAACTTGTTGAAGAACGACGTCACTTTCCACTTCGATGACAAATGCAAACAAGCGTTTGACTTCTTGAAGAAAGCATTGACCTCCGCTCCCATAATCCAGCCCCCTGACTGGACCCTTCCTTTTGAGCTTATGTGTGACGCTTCGAATTATGTTGTTGGGGCTGTCCTTGCACAAAGAGTTGACAAAGTTGCCCATGCTATTTACTATGCTTCTAGGACTTTAGATTCTGCATAGTCAAATTACACTACCACTGAAAAAGAACTTATAGCTATTGTTTTTGCTCTTGATAAATTCAGATCTTATTTGCTAGGTTCCAAGGTTATTGTTTTTAATGACCATGCAGCTTTGAAGTACCTGTTGAAGAAGCTGGATGCAAAACAGAGATTGATTCGGTGGATGTTGTTGCTCCAAGAGTTTAATGTAGAAATTAAAGACAAAAGTGGAGCTGAGAACTTAGTGGCTGACCATTTGAGCAGGATAGAGAGAGATGAAAATCCCTTTCCTATTCAGGATGACTTTCCTGATGAGCAGCTTTTAGTTTTGCATGGTATTACACCTTGGTTTGCTGATATTGTTAATTATCTTGCTGTTGGTGTTTTTCCTACAGGTGCATCTAGATCACAGATTCATAAACTCAAGAGTGATGCCAAATATTATGTTTGGGACGATCCATATCTTTGGAAGTTTGGTAGTGATCAGGTTATTAGAAGATGTGTTCCCGATTATGAGATTGAATCCATTTTAAAATTTTCTCATGCGTCTCAAGTCGGAGGACATTTTGGCCCTCAAAGAACTGCAAGAAAAGTCCTTGACTCAGGTTTCTATTGGCCAACTGTTTTTAAAGATGCTTATGAGACTTGCCGCACTTGTAAAGAGTGTCAGATAGCAGGTACAAACATCACTCGCAAGAGTGAAATGCCTCAGCAACCTATGCTTTTCTGTGAGGTATTCGATGTATGGGGAATCAACTTCATGGGTCCCTTTCCTGCATCGTTTGGTTTCCTTTATATTTTTCTTGTTGTTGATTATGTTTCAAAGTGGGTAGAAGCTATCCCCACTAGGACTAATGACTCTAGAGTTGTTGCAGATTTTGACAGGTCTAATATCTTTTGCAGGTTTGGAATACTGCGAGCTATCATCAGTGACCAAGGCACTCATTTCTGTAACCGTACCATGGAATCCTTGCTCCAAAAGTATGGAGTTATGCACAGAGTCTCTACTGCGTATCACCCACAAACTAATGGGCAAGCTAAGATCTCAAACAGGGAGATCAAACAGGTTTTAGAGTAAATGGTGCAGCCAAACAGGAAGGACTGGAGCCGTCGTCTAGAAGACGCACTTTGGGCTCAGAGAACAGCTTTCAAGACACCCATTGGGATGTCTCCTTATCAACTTGTTTTTGGTAAGGCATGTCATCTTCCTGTTGAGATAGAACACCATGCCTATTGGGCGGTGAAAAGTTGTAATTTGGAGATGCAACAAGCAGGTATTGAAAGAAAATTCCAATTACAACAGCTGGAGAGCTTAGACTAGAGGCTTATGAAAGCTCTAGGATTTATAAAGAAAAAACTAAGCACTTCCATGATAAAATGATTTCTAGGAAGGAATTTTCTGTGGGCCAACAGGTTTTATTGTTTAACTCCCGCCTTAAGCTTATGGTTGGGAAACTTCGATCCAAATGGATTGGCCCCGTTGTTGTTACTAATATTTTCCCTCGTGGTGCAGTAGAAATTAAAAGTGCATGTACTGAAAAAGTTTTTAAGGGTAACGGGCAGCGTCTGAAGTTATTCTATGGAAGTTCAACGCCTGAAGATGTCGGTATAGAGGAGCTTTCTTTAGAAGCGCCTAACTACACTGCAACTTGATCAGGGAGTTGTTCTTTCCTTCTCTCTACTTTAATAATTATGTCCTTTCATTGAGGATAATGCTTGTTTTAAGTCTGGGGGAGGGAAACCTTTATTTTATTTTATTTTCTTGTTTTTTCTTGTTTTTTTTTTGTTTTCAGTTATAATAATAAAAATAAAAAAATTGCATCTTTTTGAAAGTTCTGGGCTATAGTCTAATTTGAGATTAGTTTGCGGAGACTTGGGAAAAATTCACAAGATTGGTATCGTCTTAACACCGTAAGTCTCCTGCATATGGAAATTGATTCGAATTCTTATTATGTCTAGCCTTAAATTTTCATTCTTTGACAGCTCTTGAGTAGTTTATTTCAGCAGTCAGCACCATCTCATACACACTCTACGCAGGGAAGTCGATGAATATAAGTGAGTGATCAAATTTTTAGCTTGAAAAAAAAATAAAAGGAAGAAAAGAAAAGAAAAAATAAAAGAAAAGAAAAGAAAAGTTGAAAAAAAATTACTCGTTAGTTGGTTCAGCGGTTTCTGGTGCTGAACTTGGTAGGGCGGATTACGGTCCGATCCCCCGCAACTACAACTGAGTCAGAAAAGGGTTATGCCATGCAAGTACCAGAACCCCATACAAAAAGGATCAGAGTCACTAATTGGTCGCCTTGCTATGAGTGTGTGGAGATAACAGGCTTAATGTGATTGCGCCTGAATGAAAAAGAGTAAAAAGGAGGATGAGTAAGTTAGGCTTTAACATAATAACATGATTTGAGTTGATTTCTGTATCCAGGAGGCTTATGTCTGCAAAATTGTGGATTAGTGTTCCTACAATATCCTTAGTGTGTAAGATTAGTACATATCGATGCAAACTTAACCGAAGAAGACTTTTAGCCTGGAATGAGTAACTATTGATGTGTTTGTGCTTTCTTTGTTTTGTTTTATTTTAATTTTGCTCGGAGTGCAAAAGTTCAAGTGTGGGGGAATTTGATCAGTGCATCTTTATGCACATTCTCCTATATTTTGACTTAGGCATTTATTTAATTTATTTTGATTATTCTTATATTTTATTATGTTTTTATATTTTATTTTATTTTTGGTCTAATTTGATTTTCACACTTTATTTTTCAGCTTTAGCAGTCTGCACGGAAACGATCATAACTGGAGTTTCGGGAATCCGTTTGAGGCGTTCTAAGAATCGCCGAAAAGCTAAGAGAGAGTTACGAATTTCGTGTTGGAGTCGAAGTCAGATTCGGAGCACATGTTCCCAGATTATTCGTTGAAGTTGCAGTATTAGGAATTTGTTTTAGTTTTCGGTCATGTTTTGGGTCTGGGTGATGTTTTCGACCCAATTGGGTTTTGAACTTGTTTTTCTTTTTAGGGGAAACTCGTGTTACTGTTCATTGATTCCACTATTCACGAAAAAAGTTGAAGTTTTGTAAGAATCTTATGGAGAACTAATCACTCTGAGTCGGTCTACCGTAATTCAGGTTCCAACACTTGAGATTGTTATAATATTATTATTTGTTTAATTCCGTTCAATGATTTTATACTCTTGTATGCTTAATTCAATTGTATGAAATATATTAATTCAATTTAGTTGATTGTATGATCTTAACATAGACACTTTTACGTTTGCTTAATTCGTTTTTGTGTATGAATAATCATGTTTGCTTAATTCATGAAGACTTATACCGTTAGCTTAATTCAGACAGTAGGATCATAAATCTTGCAACCTTATCGCGCTTGTCATTGAGTTTGTATCCAGATAGGAATGAACACTTAGAATATTAAAATTATAACAATCAATGATAGTAGGAACCGAATTGGTAGATTGACTTATTTCATAATCACTTTTTTTTAACAACAGCTTATTTCAAAAATCACTTTTGTTAATCGCACTTTCTCAATCGAACGTGACCAACCCCCCCCCCCCTTTTTATTCGATTAGTAATAATCAATGTTGCACCCCAAAATTCGCCCAGCCTTTTCTAACCTAGGTTTATGTTTCAATTGCATAGTCATTTGCATTGGCATCAGGGACATAGTGTATTCATCTGCATTGCATAGCATAAGCAAGCTATCTTAATCAGGGGATCAAGTGTTATTCTTATCTCAAGAGGCATATTCAAGGGTTTCATTCATATTCAAGACTACTCAGGTCATCAGGGAAGAATTTGAGCTTTGAAGAGTAGACAAGTTGATCAGTGAGTTCTCCCCTATCTTGAGGTTATTTGGGGATCATCAGAGGAAGTGTGAGCCATGAGCCAAGAGCATAAGGTGTGTATGGATGTTATGAAGAGCCTAGATGATCATTTTTGAGGAGTAACCAAGTCATTGGAATGATTGCAAGAGCCTCAGTTGAAGACAGTCAACTAGGGTCAACACTAGGTCAACCCTAGGTCAAAGACTTGTTTTGAAAGGCATCAAGGATCATTTGAAGAATGTGGGATTCATTATTTGCTATATGGATATGGATATGGTGTTGTGCCAAAGAAAAATCAGAAGGAGTCAAGGAGAAATGGAGTTACTAAATTAGGGTTTTAGTGTAAAATCCCCTGATTTAGGTCAAACTTCAAAGCAGTGTAACTCAAGATGCAAGCTTCATATGAATTTCTGGTCCACATGAAACTTGTAGAGTATCTTCATAGCTTTAATTTGAGTGGTGGAAGTCATCAAGATGATTTATAGAACACAAGTTATAGCTCTTGCAAGTTACAGGTCATCTGAGGGCACTGAAATTTGTCTGTGAAAGTTGTCTGTCTTCCAAGCAACTTTTGACCTTCAAGGAGATTTCAAATGGATTTCTGGCCAACATGAGAGTTGTTCCTTATTGTCTTAAATTTCTAGGAAGGTATGGTATTACTTCATATGATTTGTGGAACTCTACTTATATCCTTGGCAAGCAAAGGGTATTTTGGTCATTTGAGAATTACAGGTCATTCTTAGCCTATGCCTAAAACTCATACAAGGAAGCTTCAAATGAAAAACTTCCCAACATAAAAGTTGCTCAAAATGTCATTTTAAGTCTAGAAAAGAGGTAATGGAAGTTTGGAAATGCATGGAACTCAAATTGATAAAAGTTGGTGAAAAATGACTTAAAAATGGCATATAACTTGAAAAAGTTCAAATGGAAAATTGGTTTGGGCAATCTACAAATCCAAAATGGGTCATGTAATATACCAAATTGATTCCAAACAACATTTTAGAGACAATGGTTTAGACAAATTTTTGAGTTGAGGCCTAAAAATGGGAGGTTCTTTGTAATGTTCTTGCTTGCATAATAAGGTAACTTTGCAAAACTCAACATAAGGCAAGGATCAGCTTGTTTTTCACACATACCATCTCAATATCTCATGAGGAGAGATTTTAACACAAGTTTAGAGAGCTGTATGCATGAGATGAGAGATATTCAACATGTCATCAAGTGAGATTTCCATAACTTTCTACCACATTCTAGAAGCATCTAAGATCTTCTAATTGGCTCTATATAAAGAGTGGATCAAAATGAGATTGGGGGTTAGAGAATTCAGTTGGAGAATTCAGTGGAGAGAGAGGTATTCAAGGGAAGCTTCCATTGCAAGCAAGGCTCGAATCTCCTTCTACAAGCACTCATCACCAGAATTGTTGCAAACAGAAGAGAGATCACCATTAGAGGATCATTGTGAAGAGGATTCAAGCACTGAAACAAGCTGATTCCACCTCTGCCATAGCTACCTAGCAGGTTGGTGAATTCTCCTCTATCTCCCTAATTATGTGTTGTTAGATTAGATTGTTAGTGTAAGATTGTTAGGTTAGGTTAGATGATCATTTTCGGAGAGGTTGAGAGCATTCCATGAGGTTTAATGGCAGGATGTTGAAACTTTGATGATCAAGATTGGTTAGGTTAGTGAGTGTTATTGTACACACCATAGCATGCTGAGATCAGTGAGACATGAAGAACACATTAGTGCCATTAGAATCTAGAATTGTTAGGGCTGATCACAGTGAGAATTCTTGGAACCAATGATTTCGTGTCCTCTGTTTGTGAGTTCTATGGAGTTTTAATCAAAACCAAGGATAGGGTTGTATTCCTGGGAAAGAATAGAGCAAGATTGCTCTTTATAGTTTGGAATTTGATGGAGAATCGAGGGAGAATGAATGGGTTGAAGGTTCTTGCATGGGGTTGTAATTCTGAAAACCCTAGGTTCATTTGGGGAAGACGATCTCCTGATCGTTGGATTAGATGAGATTATTGACCTTTTAAGCCAATCTGACGGTCCAGATTCAAAAAGAAAAACGGAGGGAACCCACACATCAAAACGCGCCGTTTAATTAAATGGTAAACCATGGGCCCTGAATCAGAATGCTAACCCCACCCCCCTTAGCAAAGCCCAATGGAATTGAACTGGAAATTGTTGCTAAATGCACCGCGCGTCCTATCTTTTTTCTTTTAATTTTTTATTTGATTTTCTGATGCATAGTGGGCCCAGGCGCAATGCTAATCACACCTCCTATTCTCTGGCCCATCAATAAATGAACTAGGCGCAGTTAATGTTGACACCCCCTCCCCATTTAATTCATTTTTAATTCTTTAATATTCTTTGATCTTGTAAAATCCATATAAAAATGAAAAAAGCTTATTTTTAATTGATTCTTTTTATGGTAGCTTCATAATTCTGTTAAGAAAAACATCCATAAATAAAATTAGCATTTTATTTTGTTTTAGTATTTTTTGTGTATTTTTCTTTTAAATAGCTTTTTAATGAGTTTAGGTTAATACATAATTTTGTTGATTTTAGTTCTAATAGTTCCCTTTAGATTTAGGACCCATTCTTTTTAGGATATGTCACTTAGGACCTCAACTTGTATATAGGATTTAATTTGTAATTTTTAGGGTTAATGATGAGGTAGTTTGATTAGGTGAGATTAGAGTGATTAAAATTAGGGTTTTAAGTAAACATAGGTGAGATAGATCATTTCTTCTTGGAATTTTAATTTGATTTTGGGGTATGGGACTATAGGGGTTATGGGTAGATAATAGATCCCTTAGAAAATATTAGGCTTCCCCTATTACTACTAGTATATTGCTTGTATTTGATTGACTGTGTGGTGTGCCCTCTCTAGGGTTATTATTTGACTGTGTGGGGTATTGGGTTTGTTTGGGGCTTGGGGTTTGAGCTGAAGACTGTGTTTATGAAGCCCATTTGAAGAGCAAAGAGAATGAAGACCAACTTCCAGAGTTGATGAGGAGTATCTCTTGCTGGCAGCTGTTGAAGGTTCTAGGATCTAGGAGTTAGGCAGAGCTCTAGAGTAGAAAACTTGATTCACAAACATGGAAGTTCTTGATTGCCTCCATCCCTCTCTATGATGCAGAGTCTCTCTAAGACACTCACCCCCTTCCTTTGGAAGGCTTGGTGATAGTGTCTAAGAGATAGAACTCTTGAGAGAAATATTCTATGTGTTAGCAGTCTGTTTGCCACCTTTGGTGGTCAACTAATTGCTTAACACCCAGTTTATTCTTGTGATTGGTTCCTCAGTTTGGAGAGTGGGACTTGAAGAAAAGCCATTGAAAGTTGTGAAGATAAGAGACTGATGCTTGCTTGAAGCTTGTAGATAGTTGATGCTGACTTGAAGACAAATGATGATGAAGATTGCTTTGCTGTTTAGTTTTAGCTGTTTTAATTCATGATGTATTGTGTGAATTTCTTTGCTGTATTGTTTGCTGTTTAACTTGCTGGGTTGAAAGTGAATTCTGTTCACTTTTGCCTATTGTTTTCTAGGTTCGAGGTTGAGTGGGACTCCCTTGCCTCGCTTGTATTGCTGCATCCATGCATTTTACTGCTTTATTGTATATATATGTTGTTTCTGTTTCCGTTTATCCCTTAGGATCTCTGTTTCTCTCTGCGCAAGAGAGGAATATGATAGACATTAGGTCTTAACACATGCATGATAACATTAGGGTAGATTTTATCCCTTTTTTCAACCCTAGGATTTGTAGAGTGTCATCTCTTCTTTCTTCAAAACAACAGAAAAAAATTAATAAAGGTCATAATAGAAATCAATTCACTTCTTCCGTCAAAAGATTTGAACAAACATCAACCTTTTTGTAATAAGAAAACCCTTGTTTAAGGTGAGATTTTTCATAAAAGACACTTGAACAGCTTGTGTCGTGTGTAGCCCGAACTACGTTTGCTCTGATCTTCCATGCTGTGTGGAAGTACGTAGGCATAGGATGCGATATCCTAGCGAGCAACCTTCACCCATCCTCCCCCGTAGTTAGGCGAACTACGTTGACTCTGATTTCTCGTTCCAGACGGGAATACGTAGGCATAAAGTGCGATGCTTTGCCGAGTCATGTTTTCTTTTCTTTTCAGACCTCATCCTTTAGTTTTAGATAGAAATGTAATCCGTACAAACCAAGCAAGCGTGGATCCCATCGAGTACGATGGACGTGAGGGGTGCTAATACCTTCCCCTTGCGTAACCGACTCCCGAATCTAGGTTTTGGTTGCGATGACCATACCTTTTCCCGTCTTTGCGTTAGGTTTACTTCGAGCGTTTCCTTTCCCTCCTTGGGATAAATAACGCACGGTGGCGACTCTTCTGTCAGTCGGCGCCGATTTTCGCAGTAGCGACAGCTGGCGACTCTGCTGGGGATACAACGTCCCCTGGCTGCTAAGGACTGTGATAGTTCCTTATGCATTTGGGATCCAACGTCCCTTAAGAGAGTCAATCCTAGCGCTTGTTTTCCCGTCGAGGATTTTGTATGGATTTACATGTCTGTATTTACATTTCAGCATTTTATTGTCATTATTATTGTTGTATTGTGGGTTTGATGGGGGTTCTATGATTGAGAGATAAGTCGGACATGGGCTTGAGTGCACCTAGATTTAGAGTGGAGATTAGTGGGCGCGCACGTGCTTTGCATGTCCTAGTGTCCCGCGAAATCCACACTCAGACGAGGTTCTTCTGGTTGGCCTCCTGTCCTGCCCTTTGGGTGGCTCGGGTTGCTGGTTAGTTGGATTGTCGACTCTGGGAACCGATCATTTGGAAGTTGGCTAAGTGAGGCCTCTTCAGGATTTGATGATGCCACTCCTTCTGGGAATCGCATCATCAACCCTGAAAGTCTGTGACGCCGACGACCGCATAGGATGCCATACCTTTGTCAGTTACTAGGACACCTACCTGTGAGAGGGTTTTGGGGGTTATGCAGGTAACTAGACCTTCAGATACCGGTTATTTCTCGATCTGAGATCCTGAGTATTTATGGATAGCTTTGAGGTCTGTCAGAGACCAGTCAGAGTTATGGTATGAGGTCTATCAGAGACCAGTCAGAGTTATGGTATGAGGTCTATCAGAGACCAGTTGGAGTTATGTTTTGGGGTCTATCAGAGACTAGTGTTGGAGCTTTGTATTGGGTCTATCTGAGACCAAGGTTTGAGGAATTCTGGAGGGTCTATTTGAGACTTTTGATATGGTTCAGGCTTCTCAGCTATGGCATTTGGTCTCTGTTGCATGATACTTGCATTGCATTATTTGCATAACCATTATCATTGCATCCCATTAACGTGTGTCTGTGCTGCAGGTGCATTTGCATATTCCCTGGTTCTAGTGTCTGGACTTCTGAGTATCGATCATGGCTGGTTTGAGGATGACAGTTGCCTACAAGCTACCTATTCCTGATATTACTCCCCTCCTGGGCCTGATTTCTCTTGCTGATGAGGATGTCCGTAGAAGCTTCAGGCAGAGTTACGGACGGCTGTTGAGTTTGGTTCGCAAATCCACTGACGATGAATTGAATGGGCTGTACACCTTGATGCAATTCTACGACCCGGCTTTGAGATGTTTCACGTTTGCTGATTTTATCTTGGGGCCCACCATGGAGGAGTATGTAGAGTTTACTGAGCTGCCGGTACAGAATGCAGTTCCTTTTATTCACTCTGCCGCTGAGCCCAGGTTGGAGGATTTAGCTAAGGCCTTGCACATGAATGCTTCTGAGCTGTTGATGACTTCTTGGCGAGGGGCTCCAGGTTTTTCTCTCCAGTTTCTGGTTGGTAAGGCTCAAGAATACGCCAATAATGGGTGTTGGGTGGTCTTTAACGCTGTTTTGGCCCTATGCATTTATGGGATAGTGTTGTTTCCCAATTTCCCAAACTTCGTGGACATGGATGCATTTCATCTGTTTGCTGCTGGCAACCCGGTACCTACACTGATCGGGGACTTCTACCATTCGATGCACTACAGAAATGAGAACAGGAGAGGCAAGAACGTCTCTTGTTGCGTGCCTTTGTTGTACATGTGGTTTAAGAGCCATCTTCCCCTGAAGGGACCCTTTGTGGATAGTGCAACTACAGCTGACTGGCCAGAGCGTATGATGAGGCTGTCTTCTGAAGACATTGAGTGGTTTGACCGAGATTTGTTGGGGTCTGAGCTTATTTTCAGTTGTTCTGGGTATCCTAATGTTCCGTTGATAGGGAGAAAAGGGTGCATCAATTACAACCCATCTCTGTTTGTTCGCCAGTTTGGATATGCGTTGAAGAACCCGCCTCAGGAGGAAGAAGTACAGGAATCTCTGTACTTCACCGGTGATTTGAATGGAGAGTTACTAGCCAAGCTTCGGCATGCCTGGACGCGTATTAACAGAAAAGGGAAACCACTGTTGGGGAAGAATGACTGTCAGGCTTATGCACCCTACAAAGTTTGGATCCAGGAAAGGGCAAGACAGTTACTGATGCCATTTCCAGCTGCACCAGTCCCTGTTCATATTCCGGTAGAGGAGCCAACCACTGTCACTAAGGAGGTCTACGAGCAAGTTGTGAAAGAAAAGGAAGCTTTTATGAAGATGAATGAAGAGTTAGAAAAGGAGCTGGCTCAGATGCGGAGTGAGAAGAATAAGGCTCTACGTTCTTTCCAACAGCAGATCGAACTAGTAAACAGGCTAGGTGCTGAGTTGACTGAAGAGAAAAAGAAGCGTGAACGTCTGGGTCAAGAGTTCAGAAGCTCTCATCACATGTTGGAGTCCAAAAAGAAAGCACTCGACGCCGCACACCGAGAAATCTCTTCTTGTAACAAGACTTGGAATGCTACGCTAACCAACAACAAAAAGAGGGAAGATAAATTGAAGCAGCAAATTTCTGAACTCGAAGAGCAGTTGAAGGCTAGCATTAAGAAGCATGAAGAGGAGGTAATGGCCAGATATAGTCTCCAGAATGCATTGAACAAGGCCATCGAAGGCAGGAACGAAGCTGTGTCTCAGAAGCGGAAGCTAGAGGATCGCTTCGGAAAAGGGGCATGGGAGGAAACCGCTGGTGACGTGCGACGTGTTCTCAAGAGAAGAAACCAACTTGTTGAGGGGCTGCTTACCCGACCAAGTCATCCAGAGACTAGGAAGCTACTAGAAGAGTACCAGGCTCATGAGTGTACTTGACCATTCCGGATATTAATATGTATGCTTTATTTGCATTCGTGCTGACCATCACCAGGATTGTTGGTTGAGGTCAGGCCTTCTTATTGTACACTCAGTGATATTGTATTCTTGGATTTCTCTGCAATATACGAGGTTTTCTTTGATTCGGCTCCAATCACTGTTTTGCTAGCACCGTCACTGCACTGGCACATTCACACTAGAATCGGGGAATGATAATCCCTAATGCACAGACACATATTGCATTTTGCATACATACTCATATTTGCATTACAGGTTTGTGATTCGCGTATCTTATCTCCTGCATCCGTTCCAGGTATTTTCAGGATTGCAGAAAAGCGGGTCCACCGTTACTCTACCAGAACTAATCACAAGAAGATCATGGACAACATGCAGAGTGAAATGCAAGAGATGCGTGACAGGATGGCCCTGGTCATGCAAACCATGGAGACTATCGCCAAAGGACAAGAGCAGCTGCAGAATCTGGTTCAACCGATAGTCGCACGGGCTGAAAACAACGGGACACCGCATGGTGAAAATATTGCTGCTTCTCCCCGAATTGAGAATCGTCAAAGTGCTGATGCTATTCCCGTAACCGGTTTGAATGCTGGAGAAACTGGTCCTGTAGGTGGAGGTGGGAACGCCGGTAATATGAATGCCAATGCAGATACTGCTGGAGTATTTGTGGGTAATGTCAACCAGGGTTTCAATGGGGGCGTTGAGCATGTCGGAATGAATGGTATTAATGGTAATCAGGGCTTCAATGGTGTGAACATGGGGTATGGAAGCATGGCTGGCGCCAAGGCTGGGTTCGGTGGCTATGGTAATCTTGGATATGGAGCTGGCGCATACAACGCTAAAGAGATGGGTAATCTGAGGTATGACCCCAGGTACGTCCAAACGGGTCTGGGCCGTGATGCAGATTATGTTGGATATGATGCAGTACCTCGCTGGGAGGATCGTCAGGAGGATGTGTTCTCTGGTCAGAACGAAGGCTATGAAAGGGCTAGGGATGACAACCATCGGATGAGATTGCTAGAAGAGAAAGTGAACGGATTGGCCAGCCATAATGCTCTTGGGCTGGATATGTCAAATATGGGATTAGTCCCAGGGTTGAGGGTCCCGCTGAAATTCAAAGCACCGTCATTTGATAAGTACAAAGGGGATACATGCCCTAGGGTGCATGTGCGCGCATTTTACAGGCGCATGTCTGCGTATTCTGACGACGAAAAGATACTCATGCACTTCTTCCAGGATAGCCTGTCAGGGCCATCGCTGGAGTGGTACATGAGCTTGGAGCCTACTCAGATCAGGAGTTGGAAAGAGCTGGCAGAAGCTTTTGTTCGACATTATCAGTATAATAGTGATCTCGCCCCTAACCGAGTCCAGCTGCAAAGCATGTCTCAAAAGTCTAGCGAGAGCTTTAAGGAATACGCCCAGAGATGGCGAGATTTGGCTGCTAGGGTACACCCTCCTATGGTGGAGCGCGAAATGATGGATATGTTCATAGGAACTTTCTCTGGAATGTACTATGACCGGTTGCTAAATTTTTCGATGAGTACTTTCTCTGAGTTGATCTTGATGGGGGAGCGCATTGAAAACGGGGTAAAGATTGGTAAAATTCAAGCGGGTGAGTCCAGTTCCGTAGGAGGTAATAAGAAGACGTTCGGTGGTAAAAGGCAGGGTGACACCAACGCTGTATACAATGCTCGACGAAGGAATAAAAGTCAGAACTGGCATCAGCAGTCGCAAGTTGCAAGCGTAACCATTCCAGGACCTTCTCAGCAGCAGAGGCAACAACCACCGCAGTAGGCTCAGCAGCAGCCTAATAATAATCAGCGCAGGCTTCAGAACCCACGACTGAGGAGAGTATTCGAGGTACCGCCGGTATCATATGCAGAACTCCTTCAAACTTTGTTGAAATTGCAGCTAGTCGAGAAGAGGACCTTAGCACCACCAACTGGCCAGCCACCAGTCGGATATGATGTTAATGAACACTGTGACTTCCATTCGGGTGCACCAGGGCACAATATTGAAAATTGCCTAGCTTTTAAGCATAAAGTACAGGATTTTCTTGATAGTGCGGCTATTAACTTCGGGAAGGAAGGTCCCAATATCACGCAGCAGCCAATGCCCAAGCATGGTGGGGCTGGGGCCAATGCAATCCTGGCGGATGATGAGTTGAACTTGGTTTCGAAAGTGAGTGAGCTGAAAACCCCTTTGAGTTACGTAAAGCATCGTTTATTGAAAGGAGGTGTCTATCCCGGTTGCAGTGAAAAGTGTGCTGACTGTTTGGTTCAACCTGGGGGCTGTGAGAAGTTGAAAAGGGGAGTTCAAGGTTTGATTGATGAAGGAATCCTGCAGTTTGGCAGGTCTGTGGGGCGAGAGAAGTCTGTTGAGGCAGAATCAGAAGAAGAGCGCAGGGAGATTGCTACGATCACCATTCCGTTCAAATCAGTGACAATTTCGGCACCATCGAAAAGGCCGACCATTACTATTACCAAGGCTAAGCCAGTCCCTTATGAAAGCACAAAAGCAGTCCCGTGGAGTTATGGTGCTGAAGTGTATTGCAATGGGGAAAAGATTGACTTGAATGATCCGCCAGCGGGATCCGTAGATAGCATAGTGGGAGCGGGTGGTATAACCCGGAGCGGGAGAATTTTCACTTCACCTGATGTTGAAGCAGAGAGGCTTGCCAGGGGTAAGAACAAAGTTGTTGAGGGGGAATCTTTGGGGAGTAAAGAGAAAGAGCCGATAACCAAAGATGTGGAAGAATTCATGAGGTTGATCCGCAAAAGTGATTACAAGATTGTAGAGCACCTGCAGCAGACCCCGTCAAAGATCTCCATATTATCGCTGTTGTTGTGTTCTGAGGCGCATAGAAATGCCCTATTGAAGGTACTTGAGACATCCTTCGTACCGCAAGAGATTTCAGTTAATCAGCTAGAGGGAGTTATGGCACATGTTAATGCTGGGCATGGACTGGGATTCACGGATTTTGACCTAACACCTCGGGGGCGCAATCACAATAATGCCTTGCACATCTCTATCGAATGCAGGGGCACCATTTTATCCCATGTGCTGGTAGACACTGGGTCCTCGTTGAATGTGTTACCAAAGAAAGCCCTGTTGAAATTGGATACTTGTGGGTTGTTGTGCACCCCTAGTGATTTGGTGGTGAGGGCCTTTGACGGAACAAGGAGGTCAGTATTCGGGTCAGTGACGTTACCCATTCAGGTAGGTCCGGAGGTGTTTGATACAGTGTTCTACATCATGGACATCCAGCCTGCATATAGTTGTTTGATCGGGAGACCTTGGATTCATGCCGCTGGGGCAGTGACTTCTACGCTCCATCAGAAGCTGAAGTATATGGTTGAGGGGAGTATTGTGACGGTATGTGGCGAAGAGGACATCTTAGTCAGTCATTTATCTTCCTTCAAATACGTGCAGGTAGATGGAGAGATTCATGAAACGCTGTGTCAGGCGTTCGAAGGGGTGAATGTTAAAGAAGAAGCTCCGTTGAAGAGAGAAGGGCAGGAGGTGGTTGTCTCCTCATATAAAGAAGCCAAGGCGTTGGTACAAGCAGGAGAGACTCAGAAGTGGGGGCAGGTTCTGGACATCCCGGTGAAGCAAGATAGGTATGGCTTGGGGTACCGCCCATCTCCCTCGCAGAGTGCGCCTAAGTACAAGGGACCTGTCGTGTTCACGCCCGGAGGGTTTAGCTTCAAAAGGATTAATGCTGTGTCTGATACGGAGGAAATGGATAGCGATTGCGACATGGACGCATGGATTCGACCCAGCACGCCGGGGCAAAGCCTATGCAACTGGTCCATCCAGGACGTCATCCAAGTCACCAAACAGTAATGCGTTGTTTTTTTCAATCATTGTATGATCACATGCCTTGCCCGGGGCATCGATGATCTTGTCTTAGGGCCTAACTGTTTACCTGTATGTTTGCATGATCAATAAATGACGGCGTTTTTTTTACATTCAAATGTTGTGATCCTTTTCTTTCTGTTTTTATTTTTCAATAAAATGGCAGCGTGGTTATGCATTTTGCTTGTACATCATTTTGAAGCACTTAACCGTTTCCTTCGCAGGATTCATGAATTTTCAGATGACACCGACCAAAAACTTCCTATGACTCGTTTAGACTTTGAGCATCCGATCTTCCAAGCTGAGGAGGAGATTGTGGAGGATAGTGACTTACCAGAAGAGCTTAGTCGGTTATTGAAGCAAGAGGAGAGGGTTATTCTGCCTCACCAGGAAGAGATCGAAATTGTCAATCTGGGGTCTGAAGAATGCGTCAGGAATATCCGTATAGGGGCCGCATTGCAAGTTGACATCAAGCGAGAGCTTATTGAGATGCTGCGTGAATACAGTGATATATTCGCTTGGTCCTACGAGGACATTCCAGGTTTGGATACTGATATGGTTGTTCACCGTCTGCCGTTGAAAGAAGATTGCCCGCCTGTGAAGCAGAAACTCCGAAGGACTCGTCCTGACATGGCCGTAAAGATAAAGGAAGAAGTGCATAAGCAATGGGATGCTGGGTTCTTGGCTGTTACCACTTATCCCACTTGGGTCGCTAATATCGTGCCTGTGCCAAAGAAAGATGGCAAGGTTCGAATGTGTGTTGATTATAGGGATCTAAACAAAGCGAGCCCGAAAGATGATTTCCCGCTGCCGCATATTGACGTGTTAGTTGACAACACGGCTCAGTTTTCGGTATTCTCCTTCATGGATGGATTTTCGGGGTACAACCAGATCAAAATGGCTCCTGAGGATATGGAAAAAACGACCTTTATCACCCCGTGGGGAACCTTCTGTTATAAGGTGATGCCCTTTGGTTTGAAAAATGCTGGGGCAACGTACCAGCGGGCCATGACAACGCTTTTTCACGACATGATGCACAGAGAGATTGAGGTGTATGTCGATGACATGATTGCCAAGTCTCAAACAGAGGAAGAACATCTGGTTAATCTGCTGAAGTTGTTCAAGAGGCTGAGGAAGTTCAGGCTGAGGTTGAATCCGAACAAATGTACCTTCGGAGTGAGATCCGGGAAGCTACTGGGGTTCATTGTGAGCAAGAAAGGAATCGAGGTCGATTCTGCAAAAATAAAAGCAATACAAGAGATGCCAGCACCGAGAACAGAAAAAGAAGTTCGTGGGTTCTTAGGGAGGTTGAACTACATTGTTAGGTTCATCTCTCACCTAACGACCACGTGTGAACCATTATTCAAACTGTTAAAGAAAGATCAAGCGGTGGTCTGGAACGACAATTGCTAAAGGGCATTTGAAAAGATAAAAGAATACTTGCAGGAACCTCCGGTGTTGATACCCCCAGTAGCGGGACGACCATTGATTATGTACCTGACGGTTCTGGAGAACAATATGGGTTGTGTTCTCGGTCAACATGACGAGACATGACGGAAAGAGCATGCAATTTACTAGCTGAGTAAAAAGTTCACGGACTGTGAATCTCGATACTCTATGCTCGAAAAGACGTGTTGTGCATTGGCGTGGGCTGCCAAACGTCTAAGACAGTACATGCTGAATCATACAACCATGCTGATATCGAAGATGGATCCGATCAAATATGTATTTGAGAAGCAAGCGCTCTCTGGAAGGATTGCTAGAAGTGTTATGTCCGAATATCTCGCCGAACAGCCGATTGAGGATTATCAGCCTATGAAGTTTGAGTTTCCTGATGAGGACATAATGTACTTGAAAGCTAAAGATTGTGATGAGCCGTTGCCTGGTGAAGGACCTGAGCGGAGTTCACAGTGGCAATTGATTTTTGATGGGGCTGTCAATTCGTACGGTAGCGGGATCGGGGCAATCATTACAACTCCCCACGGGTCGCACATCCCGTTCACGGCCAGATTGACTTTTCCAGTGACGAATAACGAAGCAGAGTACGAAGCTTGCATTATGGGGTTAGAGGAGGCTATTGATCTGAGGATCAAGAATCTGGATGTATATGGGGATTCAGCATTGGTGGTGAATCAGATTAAGGGAGAGTGGGAGACACGCCAACCTAATCTGATACCGTACATGAATTATGCGAGAAGGTTGCTACCTTTCTTTGACAAAGTAGAGTTTCATCATGTACCTCGGGCGGAGAATCAAATGGCAGACGCCCTTGCAACATTATCCTCGATGTATAAGGTCAACTACTGGAACGAGGCTCCCAGGATTGTCATCTCTCGCCTTGATAGGCCGGCCTTTGTGTTTGCAATTGATGAAGCATCTGACGGTAAACCTTGGTACTTTGATATACAGAACTTCCTGAAGAATAAGGAATATCCAGCTGGGGCATCCAGTCATGATCAGAAGACTCTAAGGAGATTAGCAGGCAACTTTTATCTGAATCCCGACGGCATTTTGTATAGAAGGAACCACGATTCGGTACTCCTCCGGTGTGTAGACGAGAAGGAAGCCAATTTACTCATGGAAGAAGTCCATGAAGGAACTTTTGGTACACATGCTGGTGGGCATGCTATGACCCGAAAGTTGTTGCGAGCAGGGTATTATTGGTTGACGATGGAAACTGACTGTTTTAAGTTCGCCAAGCGGTGTCACAAGTGCCAGATCTATGCAGATAAGATCCATGTGCCACCAAGTCCACTGAATGTTATGGCTTCACCGTGGCCTTTCTCCATGTGGGGAATCGATATGATTGACAAGATTGAGCCTACTGCTTCTAATGGGCATCGCTTCATTCTGGTCGCGATCGATTACTTCACCAAGTGGGTGGAAGCAGCATCTTACGCCAATATGACGAAGCAGGTGGTGGCCAAATTTATTAAGAGGGATATAATCTGCCGATACGGTATTCCTGAGCGAATCATTACTGATAATGGTTCGAATTTGAACAACAAGATGATGAAAGATCTGTGTCGGGATTTCAAGATCGAGCATCATAATTCATCTCCCTACAGACCTAAGATGAATGGCGCTGTCGAAGCGGCCAACAAGAACATAAAGAAAATTGTTCAGAAGATGGTGGTAACATATAAGGATTGGCATGAGATGCTGCCATTCGCTTTGCACGGTTATCGTACTACAGTGCGTACATCAACCGGGGCAACACCGTTCTCACTAGTATATGGCATGGAGGCTGTCCTGCCATTGGAGGTTGAGATACCATCTTTGAGGGTTTTGCTTGATGTTAAGCTGGACGAGGCAGAATGGGTGAGAAGTAGATTGAATCAGCTGAGCTTGATAGATGAGAAGAGACTGGCATCCATTGCACATGGTAGGCTGTATCAGAGCCGGATGAAGAAAGCGTTCGACAAGAAGATTCGACCTCGAAGCTTTCAGACGGGTGATCTTGTGCTGAAGAAGATTCTCCCACCGCAATCGGATCACAGGGGCAAATGGACTCCCAATTACGAAGGTCCATACGTCGTGAGAAAGGTCTTCTCCGGAGGAGCCTTATTGTTATCCACCATGGATGGTGAAGACTTTTCGTCCCCTGTAAACTCGGACGCAGTTAAAAAATACTTTGCTTAAAATTGACCCGCTGGACAGTAAAAAGAGAGTCCAGGCAAAAATGGGGCATCCTGGCGAACCGAAAAACAGAATAAAAAGGTTCGGGCAAAAGTTAGGGATAAAATGAAAAAATGTACACCCGCGAAGTTGAAAACCTACACTGGGCGGCTTCGGCAAAAAAAGGTATCCCGGTGAATCGAAAACCCGCAAAGGGCGATTCACGCAAAAGTTAGGGATTTGAGAAGCAAATGACTGCGGTCCAAGTTTGATTGTTAGCGGTTTGGGGAGCATCTGGGGGTCAACTATCCAAAGCAATTTCTTCCGAAGACAGAGATCGGGAAAGTGTCAGAGTCCAACGAGTCATAGGAGGATCGGTTCATGGTGTTCGTCTGTAACACGTTGCCGACATGTATACAAATTTTATTCTGTATATTTGTATACTTCTGCATTTTGTTTATGTGTGACTACCTCTTTTCAGGAGTTGCGTCTGATGTACAAATCTTGCCTATTGCTCAGGCCGTTATCAATAAAGTGTTGTATTCAGTGTAATGTGTGACTTTGGTTTTAATTTTACAGTTTTGTTTGTAAAAAGCGCCGATGTTTTTGATAAACTTACATGCGTGTAAACAGGCGGGCCTCGGCCGATGATTATTAAAACCGGAAATTACCCGAATGGTTGTCGTGGGTGATTACCAAGATGTTTCTTTTTGCATAGATTGCCTTGTGTTTGCTTGTTGACTTTTGCAGGTATTCAAAAGCTCGCAAAGTTCCCCGCCAGAGTCCATGGCAGGCTGGTACCCTCTCCAGAGGATGAACGTGGTGTCCTTCCCCAGTGAAGTCGCCCCAGGCAAAATTGAATGTTGTCTCCCCAGGAGAGTTGAGATTGCGTCAAAGGAAAAGATCAATGTATCTTCCGTAGTTCGGAATTGGCTTATCAAGCAGAGCAGAGTCCTCCCCAGCAAAGGTCGAGATGGATATGATTAACTTCCCCAAAGAGTTTCTTGCGTAGTGCGAATCAGAGCACACCGGTCAACCCCCAGCTCAGCGATAGCAGGATGAAGTATCCCCACAGGGCGTAATCAGAGTGTTGATACCTTTTTGAAAGCAGTTCCCAGGATTGTTTTTTCCCTTTCCTCAACAGGTTGATCCTTCCTCGTCAGGATGATCATTTTTCAGCAGGATTTGAAGTTTTGAGTTTGTGAGCTACCTTCCCAGCAGGATGGTTATCCCCAGCGAAGTTAGTTCATCTTTCCAACATTTATTTTGTTGGAAGCGTATCGGTAGTATTCCGGTCATCCCCAGCGGATCCAGTGTGTCTTCAGCATTTATTTTGCTGAAGTAAATCTTTGCACAAGCATGCATCATGAGCATTTGCATTCTACACGAGTACGTAGCATTTCCATGCAGTGTGGAAGCATTACGTCATTATCAAACATGCATTTTTGAAACATAAGCCAGGTGGTTACCTCTTCAGTTTCAGATATGTTGTTCCCTGCCGATAAGAGAAATCGTGGTTTCAGGAAGATGTGGATTTTGTGGTCAAGGTACGCAGTGATCGTATTTTGTACCATCTATGGGGTTCATGTTGTAAGGCACGCAGTGATCGTGTTGATTTTGAGATGTTGATTTGTGGCCCAAGTACGCAGCGATCGCACTTGTACCATCTATGGGGTTCATGTTGTGTGACACGTAGTGATCGTGTTGATCTTGGTATGTGTATCTGTGGTCGAATGGAGAAGTGATCGTATTCGTCCCGATCTAAGAAAATTGTTTTGTAAGGCACGCAGTGATCGTGTTGGTATCATCTCGGGGTTTTATGGGGCAGGACACGCAGTGATCGTGTTTACCATGTCATGTGACGTTGTTGGTCGATATACGCAGTGATCGTATTCGTCCGTTATACAGTGGTTATAGATTGACACGCAGTGATCGTGTTCATCCAGCTTTTGTTGGTCGGTATACACAGTGATCGTATTCGTCCGTTATACGGTTTGGTTATAGGGTGAGGCACGCAGTGAACGTGTTCATCTGGTTGTTTGTGGCCGAAGTACGCAGTGATCGTATTCGTCCCATGTTTGAAGGCACGCAGTTATCATGTTTCCTCCAATCAAGAGGGCCGTAACATGAAGCGCGCAGTGATCGCGTTCACCCTATGTATGGTTAGAATATGCAGTGATCGTATTCGTCCGGTTATGTGGGTTAGTTGAGACACGCAGTACGCAGTGATCGTGTTTTTCTCCAGTCAAGAGGATCGTGGCTCAGAACGCGCAGTGATCGTGTTCGAACACGCAGTGATCGTGTTCAGGATACGCAGTGATCGTATTCGTATAGCATGCAGTGATCGTGTTGATAGTACCATGGGAACTTTGACGCGGAGCACGCAGTGATCGTGGCTACTGTATCAGTTGGTTTTGTTGGTCGGCATACGCAGTAATCGTATTCGTCCTATTACATGGGTTGGTTTTGTGACACACGCAGTGATCGTGTTGACATCATTTTGGGGGGGTTTGTTGGTCGAGATGCGCAATGATCGTGTTCATCATATGGATGGTTGAAGTACGCAGTGAACGTGGTCGCCTCTTCTATGTGGATTTATTCCGTTTGGCACGCAGTGATCGTGTTTACCTCATCCGGTTGGATTTATGGTCGATGTGATTTTGGTTGTAACGCAACACGCAGTGATCGTGTTTGTCCCATTATGTGGTTTTGTTTGTGACTTCGAAACACGCAGTGATCGTGTTCGTCGTGGTTTTATGGATTTGTGGTGCAAGACGTGCAGTGATCGTGTTCGCTATGCCACATGTTCCCCTAGCAGAGTTGCTTGGTCAAGCACTTCTCTTTCTCCCCAACCGAGTCCTTATCAGGGTACGGTGGAAATAGCATGATGCAGATTTTGGGTGGTTACCCACAGTTACCCCAGTAGAGACGTAATCCCCAGCGGGGTGGTCTTCAACGAGATACTTGGTTAAGTTCCTCGTAGTCCCCGGCAGGGTTTTTCTTTGACAAGTCGCTTGGTTAAGTTACTTGTATTCCCCCATCTGAGTCTTTCTCAGGATGCTGTGGGGTCAGCATTAGAAGATGGTAATGCAGACTTTTGGGTGGTTGCCCGTAGTCCCCCCAGCAGAGTTATGTGCTCCAGCAGGGTGTTGCTTCAATGAGTTAATTGTTTAAGTCTCTCATAGTCCCCAGCAGGGTATTCGCCACAGGAGTTGTTTGGTTAAATTCCTTTTATTTTTCAACAAGGTTATTCTCGTCGGGTTACTTGGTTAAGTTCCCAATTTCCCCAGCAGGTGTTTGACGGCAGTTGTCAGAATTGGCCTCTCAGAGTGGTTTGGTTAAGTTTCTCGTGGTCCCTGTAAGATGCTCGTTCAGATACGAATGAAAGGTTGATAAGTGAAATCAGCATCGTCTCGTTTGGTTAAGCGTTTGCTCGTTTCTTCAGGATACGAAAGGTTGATCAGTGAAGTCAACATGACAAGTGAAGTCAATATTCTCCCGCTGGTTAGCGTGTGCTCGGTTGATAAGTGAGATCAACAGAGGTTGATAAGTGATATCAACAATTTCTCATTGTTTGGCGTATGCTCATTTCTTCGGAATGGAGTGGTCTACGGACAATATCAGATTATTTTACAAAAGCACATTGACAGAGGAGTGGTTAGTTGTTGCTGGGATAACAGAAGTCATTTCCCTTAAGGGTTTTCCTCAAGCAGTAGTCGTATACGCAATTTATTTTTGCGGTTGGCAAATTTCCGGGTTCTTTCGTATTCAACCGTCTCGTACCTCGAATGTATGAAGGTTGCGCGCTCTTCATCCAGTCGGGTCCAAGCCGCTTGAATAGGGGCAGCTGTTGCACCCCAAAATTCGCCCAACCTTTTCTAACCTAGGTTTATGTTTCAATTGCATAGTCATTTGCATTAGCATCAGGGACATAGTGTATTCATCTGCATTGCATAGCATAAGCAAGCTATCTTAATCAGGGGATCAAGTGCTATTCTTATCTCAAGAGGCATATTCAAGGGTTTCATTCATATTCAAGACTACTCAGGTCATCAGGGAAGAATTTGAGCTTTGAAGAGTAGACAAGTTGATCAGTGAGTTCTCCCCTATCTTGAGGTTATTTGGGGATCATCAGAGGAAGTGTGAGCCATGCGCCAAGAGCATAAGGTGTGTATGGATGTTATGAAGAGCCTAGATGATCATTTTTGAGGAGTAACCAAGTCATTGGAATGATTTCAAGAGCCTCAGTTGAAGTCAGTCAACTAGGGTCAACACTAGGTCAACCCTAGGTCAAAGACTTGTTTTGAAAGGCATCAAGGATCATTTGAAGAATGTGGGATTCATTATTTGCTATATGGATATGGATATGGTGTTGTGCCAAAGAAAAATCAGAAGGAGTCAAGGAGAAATGGAGTTACTAAATTAGGGTTTTAGTGTAAAATCCCCTGATTTAGGTCAAACTTCAAAGCAGTGTAACTCAAGATGCAAGCTTCATATGAATTTCTGGTCCACATGAAACTTGTAGAGTATCTTCATAGCTTTAATTTGAGTGGTGGAAGTCATCAAGATGATTTATATAACTCAAGTTATAGCTCTTGCAAGTTACAGGTCATCTGAGGGCACTGAAATTTGTCTGTGAAAGTTGTCTGTCTTCCAAGCAACCTTTGACCTTCAAGGAGATTTCAAATGGATTTCTGGCCAACATGAGAGTTGTTCCTTATTGTCTTAACTTTCTAGGAAGGTATGGTATGCCTTCATATGATTTGTGGAACTCTACTTATGTCCTTGGCAAGCAAAGGGTATTTTGGTCATTTGAGAATTACAGGTCATTCTTAGCCTATGCCTAAAACTCATACAAGGAAGCTTCAAATAAAAAACTTCCCAACATAAAAGTTTCTCAAAATGTCATTTTAAGTCTAGAAAAGAGGTAATGGAAGTTTGGAAATGCATGGAACTCAAATTGATAAAAGTTGGTGAAAAATGACTTAAAAATGGCATATAACTTGAAAAAGTTCAAATGGAAAATTGGTTTGGGCAATCTACAAATCCAAAATGGGTCATGTAATATACCAAATTGATTCCAAACAACATTTTAGAGACAATGGTTTAGACACATTTTTGAGTTGAGGCCTAAAAATGGGAGTTGCTTTGTAATGTTCTTGCTTGCATAATAAGGTAACTTTGCAAAACTCAACATAAGGCAAGGATCAGCTTGTTTTTCACACATACCATCTCAATATCTCATGAGGAGAGATTTTAACACAAGTTTAGAGAGCTGTATGCATGAGATGAGAGATATTCAACATGTCATCAAGTGAGATTTCCATAACTTTCTACCACATTCTAGAAGCATCTAGGATCTTCTAATTGGCTCTATATAAAGAGTGGATCAAAATGAGATTGGGGGTTAGAGAATTCAGTTGGAGAATTCAGTGGAGAGAGAGGTATTCAAGGGAAGCTTCCATTGCAAGTAAGGCTCGAATCTCCTTCTACAAGCACTCATCACCAGAATTGTTGCAAACAGAAGAGAGATCACCATTAGAGGATCATTGTGAAGAGGATTCAAGCACTGAAACAAGCTGATTCCACCTCTGCCATAGCTACCTAGCAGGTTGGTGAATTCTCCTCTATCTCCCTAATTATGTGTTGTTAGATTAGATTGTTAGTGTAAGATTGTTAGGTTAGGTTAGATGATCATTTTCAGAGAGGTTGAGAGCATTCCATGAGGTTTAATGGCAGGATGTTGAAACTTTGATGATCAAGATTGGTTAGGTTAGTGAGTGTTATTGTACACACCATAGCATGCTGAGATCAGTGAGACATGAAGAACACATTAGTGCCATTAGAATCTAGAATTGTTAGGGCTGATCACAGTGAGAATTCTTGGAACCAATGATTTCGTGTCCTCTGTTTGTGAGTTCTATGGAGTTTTAATCAAAACCAAGGATAGGGCTGTATTCCTGGGAAAGAATAGAGCAAGATTGCTCTTTATAGTTTGGAATTTGATGGAGAATCGAGGGAGAATGAATGGGTTGAAGGTTCTTGCATGGGGTTGTAATTCTGAAAACCCTAGGTTCATTTGGGGAAGACGATCTCCTGATCGTTGGATTAGATGAGATTATTGACCTTTTAAGCCAATCTGACGGTCCAGATTCAAAAAGAAAAACGGAGGGAACCCACACATCAAAACGCGCCGTTTAATTAAATGGTAAACCATGGGCCCTAAATCAGAATGCTAACCCCACCCCCCTTAGCAAAGCCCAATGGAATTGAACTGGAAATTGTTGCTAAATGCACTGCGCGTCCTATCTTTTTTCTTTTAATTTTTTATTAGATTTTCTGATGCATAGTGGGCCCAGGCGTAATGCTAATCACACCTCCCATTCTCTGGCCCATCAATAAATGAACTAGGCGCAGTTAATGTTGACACCCCCTCCCCATTTAATTCATTTTTAATTCTTTAATATTCTTTGATCTTGTAAAATCCATATAAAAATGAAAAAAGCTTATTTTTAATTGATTCTTTTTATGGTAGCTTCATAATTCTGTTAAGAAAAACATCCATAAATAAAATTAGCATTTTATTTTGTTTTAGTATTTTTTGTGTATTTTTCTTTTAAATAGCTTTTTAATGAGTTTAGGTTAATACATAATTTTGTTGATTTTAGTTCTAATAGTTCCCTTTAGATTTAGGACCCATTCTTTTTAGGATATGTCACTTAGGACCTCAACTTGTATATAGGATTTAATTTGTAATTTTTAGAGTTAATGATGAGGTAGTTTGATTAGGTGAGATTAGAGTGATTAAAATTAGGGTTTTAAGTAAACATAGGTGAGATAGATCATTTCTTCTAGGAATTTTAATTTGATTTTGGGGTATGGGACTATAGGGGTTATGGGTAGATAATAGATCCCTTAGAAAATATTAGGCTTCCCCTATTACTACTAGTATATTGCTTGTATTTGATTGACTGTGTGGTGTGCCCTCTCTAGGGTTATTATTTGACTGTGTAGGGTATTGGGTTTGTTTGGGGCTTGGGGTTTGAGCTGAAGACTGTGTTGATGAAGCCCATTTGAAGAGCAAAGAGAATGAAGACCAACTTCCAGAGTTGATGAGGAGTATCTCTTGCTGGCAGCTGTTGAAGGTTCTAGGATCTAGGAGTTAGGCAGAGCTCTAGAGTAGAAAACTTGATTCACAAACATGGAAGTTCTTGATTGCCTCCATCCCTCTCTATGATGCAGAGTCTCTCTAAGACACTCACCCCCTTACTTTGGAAGGCTTGGTGATAGTGTCTAAGAGATAGAACTCTTGAGAGAAATATTCTATGTGTTGTTAGCAGTCTGTTTGCCACCTTTGGTGGTCAACTAATTGCTTAACACCCAGTTCATTCTTGTGATTGGTTCCTCAGTTTGGAGAGTGGGACTTGAAGAAAAGCCATTGAAAGCTGTGAAGATAAGAGACTGATGCTTGCTTGAAGCTTGTAGATAATTGATGCTGACTTGAAGACAGATGATGATGAAGATTGCTTTGCTGTTTACTTTTAGCTGTTTTAATTCATGATGTATTGTGTGAATTTCTTTGCTGTATTGTTTGCTGTTTAGCTTGCTGGGTTGAAAGTGAATTCTGTTCACTTTTGCCTATTGTTTTCTAGGTTCGAGGTTGAGTGGGACTCCCTTGCCTCGCTTGTATTGCTGCATCCATGCATTTTACTGTTTTATTGTATATATCTGTTGTTTCTGTTTCCATTTATCCCTTAGGATCTCTGTTTCTCTCTGCGCAAGAGAGGAATATGATAGACATTAGGTATTAACCCATGCATGATAACATTAGGGTAGATTTTATCCCTTTTTTCAACCCTAGGATTTGTAGAGTGTCTTCTCTTCTTTCTTCAAAACAACAGAAAAACATTAATAAAGGTCATAATAGAAATCAATTCATTTCTTCCGTCAAAAGATTTGAACAAACATCAACCTTTTTGTAATAAGAAAACCCTTGTTTAAGGTGAGATTTTTCATAAAAGACACTTGAATAGCTTGTGTCGTGCGTAGCCCGAACTACGTTTGCTCTGATCTTCCATGCTGTGTGGAAGTACGTAGGCATAGGATGCGATATCCTAGCGAGCAACCTTCACCCATCCTCCCCCGTAGTTAGGCGAACTACGTTGACTCTGATTTCTCATTCCAGACGGGAATACGTAGGCATAAAGTGCGATGCTTTGCCGAGTCATGTTTTCTTTTCTTTTCAGACCTCATCCTTTAGTTTTAGATAGAAATGTAATCCGTACAAACCAAGCAAGCGTGGATCCCATCGAGTACGATGGACGTGAGGGGTGCTAATACCTTCCCCTTGTGTAACCGACTCCCGAATCCAGGTTTTGGTTGCGATGACCATACCTTTTCCCGTCTTTGCGTTAGGTTTACTTCGAGCGTTTCCTTTCCCTCCTTGGGATAAATAACGCACGGTGGCGACTCATCTGTCAGCCGGCGCCGATTTTCGCAGTAGCGACAATCAAGAATCCTTGAGAACGATATTCTGAGTTACTGTTGTTGTACTGCATTTTTCCAAACTACTCATTTTGATCCGCGCGCGACAGCGGATCAGCCTGCCCTCAACAATTTTCGAGACATTGTATGCCCGCCTGCATGTGTGCCAAAAGCACCCTCATGGACCTCTTTCTTAATCAAACCTGCTTCTTTTTCGTCCATGCATCTCAACAACACTAGGTCGAACTTTCTTCGGTAGAGTACCTCATCCTTGTTCAGATAGAAATTTCTAAACAACCTCCTCAAGGTCTTCTTATCCCGGCTCGATGCCCCAGGCGGATATTCTTATTTCTTGAGAAAATTTTGGATACCATAATACCACGGCTTCCCATCTGAAGCTTCCTCAATTGCAAACACGGATGTTGGCCTATCGAGGCGCAAGATAACAATTCTCGGAGCATCGTTCCAATAATTCACCTTATACATCGAGGACAAGGTAGCCAAGACATATGTCATCTGATTTTCCACTCTTGGCACGTGATGAAACTCTACTCTGTCAAAGAAAGGTAGCAACCTCCTTGCATAATTCATATATGGTACCAGATTAGACTGACGAGTCTCCCACTCTCCTTTGATCTGATTGACTACCAAAGCTTAATCACCATAAATATCAAGGTTCTTAATTCTCAAATCAATCGCTTCTTCAATACCCATGATAAATGCTTCATACTCAGCTTCGTTATTGGTGCAGGGAAATGTTAACCTGGCAGTAAATGGTATGTAGGAACCATGGGAAGTCGTAATGATTGCCCCAATTCCACTACCATAGGAGTTAACAGCACCGTCAAAAATCATTTGCCACTGGGAGCCTATCTCATGACCTTCATCCGGTAATGGCTCATCGTAATCTTTCATTTTCAAGAACATGATATCCTCATCAGGAAATTCAAACTTCATCGGCTGATAGTCATCAATTGGTTGCTCTGCAAGATACTCTGACAGAACATTTCCCTTAATGGCCTTTTGGGAGACTGTCGCTTCCGCGAAAATAAGGTGCCGGCAAAACAGAAGAGTCGCCACCTTTCGTTATTTATCCCTCAGAACGGGAAAGGAAACGATCGGAAAAACCTGACGAAAAGGGTATAAGACAAGGTCGTCGCAACCATTGTCTGGGTTCGGGAGTCGGTTACGCAAGGGGAAGGTATTAGCACCCCTCACGTCCGTCGTACTCGACGGGATCCACGCTTGTTGTGCTTACTGGACGAGTTGGTTTATCTATCTACCTATCAAGGCTGGCTTAAACAGAAAAGGAAAAAAAATGACTCGGCAAAGTGTCGCGCTTTATGCCTACGTATTCTCATCAGAGAATGAGAAATCAGAGTCAACGTAGTTCGACTAACTACGGGTTACGGGGAAGATAGCTCGCCAATATGTCAGTATTGTGCCTACGTACTCTCAACAGGTATGAGAGATCAGAGCTTACGTAGTTCGGGGTACTACGGATTACGGGGATTCAGATTCATCTGTTTTATCGAGTAGGGTTAAACAGTAGTTTCAGCAGTTAGGGACAAAGCCTGTTTGCGGTGGCGCTGAAGTTTAACGACACTCTTTTCTTCAGAAAAGCTTCCTTGGAATTATGGGCCCACAGGGCAAAAAGGTTTGAAGTTTGTTTTCTATCTTTTACGGAAGAAGTGTTTTTTATTGTGTTTGCAATTTCAATCGCACTAAAGACTATGACCTGAGAGTGAATGCGTCGCATGTCACCCAAAGGGTGCCATACTAAACATCCATACTGTTGGAAAGAAGCTCTCCAACAATCCTTTCTCAGATAGCTTAAGCCTCGTAACGTACGAAAGAAATCATTCATGATTACTGTATCTTAAGTTGTTTGAGATGAGAAGAGAGAGGCTCAACTACGGGGAGAGTATCAAGTCCTACTGTTGTCATGCCAAGGATTCATCCTATGGTTGAGGTTTGAAACATGGAACTCCTAGAAGTTATCATGCATAGGTTTCAACCTAAAGTTCTATCATCACTTCCTTATCAAAGGAACTGAGAGTCCTAAGGGATCATGTCAATGATAAACAGAAACAGATAAAGCATCAGCTTAAACAGTAAACAGTAAACAGTAAAGTGCATGCAATGCAAGTGAGGGAGGAAAGGTGTGTGGGGCAGCAGCCTCCACAAGCTCATCTCGACCTCAAGCCAGATATGAATAACAGTAATCATACAGAGGAAATAAAATACTATCAAGCAGAATAGAATAACAACTGCAATTATACAGAAGAAATAACATGCTATCAAGCAAAATAAACCACATGGGCAAGGGAGCTGGGCTCTACCGAATACCCGCAAGCAAAGCCATACAGTAACAATACAAGCAGGGGGAGCAACTCAACCTCTAGTGCAATCATGCTCCTAGTTTAAAGTCAGTCTAGATATGAACTTATTCTAATGCATCAAGCAAGTCAAACAAGGCACACCAATACAGAAAAAAAACAGACAAGAAAGAAAGCAGATCAACCCCTCTTTCAATTCCAAGCTTCAGCCCTTCTAACAGTAATCCAGTCTTCAGACTTCACTCACCCTTCAAGGCTATCATCCTCCAGGACAAGCATCAATTTTCTCCTCCAGGATTTCAATCCATCAACATAAGTTTCAACTTATCTTCACTTCTCCAAGCTTCAGCGCTTCAGTCAATTCCACCTTCAGGCTTCACTCCTAACTACAAGTATCAAATTGATTCCTTTAGGCTCTCAATGCATCAGTGCCAATATCAACTCATCCTTTATTCCTCAAGCCTCAGCTCTATACTTAATCTCAATTGAATCCTCTTCATAAGTATCAACTTAGTCCTCAAGCTTCAGCTCTCTTTGCTTCATCAGTATCAACTTGGTCTTCTTCTCCTACAAGCTTCAGCTTCTCAGAGTAATCTTCAATCATATGGAAGTGTCAACTTCATCCTTCGATTCTTTTTCAAGCCTCAGCCCTTCACTCAATCTCCCTTGAATCTTCTTCACAAGCATCAACTTGTTTTTCTTGCTCTTCAAGCTTCAGCTGCAATGGCAATGCTCAAGGAATCATCCTCTTCCACACTCTTCAATGAGGTCCTCATCTTCAAACTCAAGTCCAACATCTTTCAAGATACTCAAACCAGAAGACAATTGATTTAACAGGATGAGTGGAAATGATAAACAGCTTACTGACAACCAAAGGAAGCCTGTAAGGGTTCATCATTATGAGAGACTGGTTCCCTCAAAGTTCTACTTCCCAGATAAAGCCACTCATCCCTCCAAAGGAGGGATGTGAATATCTTAGGAGGACTTTTAGTCATTGGGAGGAATGGAAGCACAAGATGCCTTCCATATTTGTGAAAGAAATCATTCTAATCATAAGGCTCTCCCTATGTCCTCTATCTCCTAAATCTTCATCAGACACCTTCAGGCACAAGCAACTCCTAGCTCCAAGCAACTTCAAACAACTTCACCTTGTCCTCCACTTGTCTTCAACTTGTCTTCAATCTCAACCAAAGGCAAACAAAACAAAAACCCTAATCTAAGGGGACTAAAGAAGTTAAACTAGTTGAATTAGTAAGTTAGGATCACCTAAAACCTAGTACTAAAGTTAGTCCTAACTAAAATACTAGAACCAATTGTAAAATCCTACAAAAATGACTATGGGAACCTAGGTCAATCATGACTATATCACATTAATTTCAGAGATCAAACCATCAAATTAGACCTAGAAATAAATTCTACATTATGAGGTACTAAACCTAAACCCTAAAAGGAAGCATCTAAATCTCAATCTAGAAAGCACACCTATTTTCATCACAAAAACGTGAGAAAAATACTATGAGAGCATACATGTCTAATCTAATCACACACAAAAAAATTAGGATCAAAGTCATCACCACATGATCACACAAAATTCCACAAAATTATGTATCAAACATAACCATTTTAATATCAATTAAAATGTAAAATTCCCATTAAATCAGAAAATACGTGAAATGAAAATATTTTTTATCTACTAGACTCAATCATGAGTAAAATGCAAAAAGAATGGGATGAATTGGATTAATTTTCAATTTTATATGATTTTTCCAAGAACCATGAACAAAATGAAAAATAATGGAAAATCCAACAAAAATAGACAAATGCACGGTGCAAGTAGTAAACAGAATCAGTACAAATAATGGATTGGGCCTTCAGGGGGTGGGGATATCAATCTATCCACTAAGCCCAGAACCACTGATTAAATGAAACGGTGCGTTTCATTTCTTCAGATCCTTCACAAACTGAGTTTAAAACGTGGTCGTTGGATGAGCTTCTAGTCAAAGGTCCAACCAAGATCTGATGGTCCTGGGGTCGTCTTCTACCTTTCAAACCTCTGCAACTTCGCGCCCAGCTCCGGCCACCACCGGTGGTGCTCCGGTCATCTTCTTCAACCCTAATTCTCTCTAGGATCTTCCATTGCAAATGGTCAATACATGAAACTTATCCCAAATTCCCTCACGAACTCATTCATGCCCTTAATTCAACCTAAATCCTCAAGATTCACCATATCCAATTCTCAACCGAAAATGGTAACACACCTATTTTGTCACTAATTCTCAAATTAACTATCTGAAATCATTCCTACACCATTCTACAATGAATCTAACACCTTAATTCACCTTGATTCTACCTAATTCATGCTAGAGGAAGAAAGTTACCAACCTGAAAATCTTGGATGAACAGATGCACTAAACCTCCAATTCAAGCTCTCCAATCTTTCAGACACGATCAATGAACCCTCTCCTTGCTTATGTATGCAAAAGAACCGGTTGAAAGCTCCTGAATCTTGAAATCCGATGGTGAGTTGCAGGTGGAAAAATTCACTTGCTCATACACGATTTAGCCACGAATTCTCTTGGATTATGATCTGGAATCACTCCTTAGCATCCATGAAAGAAGTTTCAATCAAGAAAATGGATGGAAAGTGAAGAATTTGATGAAACCGAATTCAAATGCAATCCAAGAAATCTCAATCTCAATCAATGCTCTCTCCTTCAATCATCACCAACCCTTGCATTGGATCACCTCTACTCAATATATAGATGATGTATGAGTGATCTAGAACCCTCTAGATCCTTCTAATGAGAGTTTCCTCTTCTCATGTCATGAGATTTTCAATCACATATCATGATATGCATAGCTCTGTTTGCAGCTTGAAACCAATCCCTTTCTCTTCCAATTTCTCCCTTAGTGACATTTTGAAAGTGTTTAGCTTGCAAAGGATCTTGCTCATGCCTTGAATTTGAGTTTTGCACATGTTACTTAATATGCAAGTAATCACTTTTCAAAGCAAGTCCACAAATTGAATCTCAACTCAAAAATGTGGCTAAACCAATGTTCTTAAAATGTTTTATAGAGTCAAAATGATATATTACATGCCATGGTTTGGATGTGTAGGTTGAAAATATCAATTTCCAACTTTGGTTTATTTAACTTATGCCCTTATTTTAGGTCATTTTTGCAACTTTGAGCTACAAGAATTTCCATCATCTCATGACCTCTTTACTAGCCTTAAAACATCATTTTGAACAAGTTTGATGTTGAGGATTTTTCCATTTGAAGCTTGGAAATAGGAGTTATGGCTTTATGGTTGAAATGACTTGTAATCTCCAAATGACCAAAATGCCCTTGACTTGTCAAAGCCATAACTTGAGTTCTACAAATACTATCAAGGACTTCTAGTACTCTCTAGAAAGCTAAGAGGATAAGGAACAACATTCATGTTGACCAAAAGTTCATAGGAATCATCCTTCTTGGGCAAAGGTTTGAGGCAAGTTGGGTAACTTTCAAGCCCCCCAAATTCACATACCTCAGATGACCTGTAACTTGTCAAAGTCATAACTTGAGTTCTACAAATCCTATAAAGGACTTCTAGTACTCAAATTAAATCTAAGAACAAGCTCTACAACATTCATGTTGGGGGCAAGATGAGATGACAATCACATCTTGAGCTAAACTTCCTTGAAGATAGGGGTCAAACTAGGGGATTTTACACTGTCAAGCCTTAGAAACCCTAGCTTGAAACTTCTCAAACTCTCCAATCATGATGAGTTGACCTTGGAATCATCCTCATAAAATCTCAATGCATCAATACATGATCACATGGCCCTTGAATTATGTCTCAACCTAGTTCAAATCATCAGTTGACCTAGGGTTGACCCAGTCAAACCCTAGTTACACCACTCATGGCTAAGGCTTCTTAATCTTGCACAATGACCTATCTAGGCTTCATGATGGCTTTCAAGACATCTCATAAGCTCTCTCAAGGCTTCAAGTCCACATTCTTGGCTTCAGAATCATCTGAGGAGCTCCCACAACTCTCAAGTTAGGAGGCACACAACCTTGGTTTCAACCACTCTCTATGAGGATCTTCTGACTTCTCTGGCAAAGATATCTACCCTTGAACACTTGAATAAGCTTCTTATCTAGCTTCATAGTCTTGTGTAGCCCTTTATTGGTAATCATACCTCTTGATCTCCTGCATACATGTCAATGAAATGCAAAAGATAATGCTAATGTGAATGAAATGAAACATAAGCTAGGTAAAGAAAAGTTGGCCAAATTTTGGGGTGCAACAGCTGCCCCTATTCAAACGGCTTGAACCTGACTGGGTGAGAAGCGAACGGCTCTCAAACAATCAAGGTGAAAGATGGTTGAATACTGTCGCTACTGCGAAAATCGGCGCCGGCTGAACAGAAGAGTCGCCACCGTGCGTTATTTATCCCACGGGAGGGAAAGGAAACGCTCAGAGTAAACCTCGCAAAGACGGGAAAGGTATGGTCGTCGCAACCAAAACTTGGGTTCGGGAGTCGGTTACGCAAGGGGAAAGTATTAGCACCCCTCACGTCCGTCGTACTCGACGGGATCCACGCTTGTTTTCGGGTATGGATTGTTATTCTATCTAAACTATAGGTCTGGGGTTTAAAAGAAAAGAAAATGAAAATAAAAAATGACTCGGCAAAGTATCGCACTTTATGCCTACGTATTCCCGTCTGGAACGAGAAATCAGAGTCAACGTAGTTCGCCTACCTACGGGAAAGGAGGGGAAGGTTGCTCGCTAGGATATCGCATCCTATGCCTACGTACTTCCACACAGCATGGAAGATCAGAGCAAACGTAGTTCGGGCCACGGAAGACACAGGCTTGTCTTGGTTGATTTTATTCTTTCTGAAAAAAGGTTTTTCTGATTAACAGTCCCGACGGACAAAAATGACGCTTTGATGAGTTCACCTTCTTTTACGGAAGAAGTGTCTTTTATTGGGTTTGAAATCTTTATGTGTTTTTCTGTTTGTTTTGAGAAAGAAGAGATAAAACTCTAACCTACGGTTGCGAAGGGAAACAAACTAACCTAATGTTATCATGCATGGGTTAAGACCTAGTGCCTATCATGCTCCTCTCTTGCACAGAGAGAAACAGAGATCCTACGGGATAGGCAGAAACAGAAACAATAACAGACATAATAAAGCGGTAAAATGCATGGATGCAGCAATACAAGCTAGGCAAGGGAGTCGCACTCAACCTCGAACCTTGAAAACAATAGGCGAAAGTGAACAGGCTTCACTTTCAACCCAACAGGGTAAACAGCAAACAATACAACCCAGAAAACCAATCAATACATCAGAAATGAAATACAGCAATAAAACAAACATCTTCAGCAGCTCTGAATCAACATCTGGCTTCAAGTAATCTCCAATCAGCTATAGGCTTCAACAAGCATCAATCTCCATCTTCATGGCCTTCAGGCAAGGGCTTTGATCATCAGTCTTCTATCTGCCATGGCTTTTCTTCAAGTTCAAACCTCCAGGATGAGGAATCAGTCACAAGAGTGAAGTGAATGAGTGTTAGACAGTTAATTACCTACCAATGGTGGTTCATCAACTGTTAACATTAAACAGAAAGTTTCCTCTCAAAAGTTCTATCTTTCAAATATATTCACTGATCCTTCCAAAGGAAGGAGGTGGATATTTGAAAGAGACTTTGAATCATAGAGAAAGGATAGAGGCAAACAAAGCCACCTATGTTTGAGAAGCAAGCTTTCTACTCTAGAGCTCTGCCTAGCTCCTAGACCCTAGTCTCCTCAGCAGCTGCTAGCAATAACCCCCTATTCAACTCTGTCAGTTGATCTTCAATCTCTGGATCTCCAATGGTCTTCATCTCCTCAAGTCTTCAGCTCTCCCAAGTCCCCAGACAATCCCAATACCCAAGCAAGCAAGCAATAATCCCCAGAGGGCACACCACACCAGTCAATCAGATATATACAGAGTATTAATAGCAGTAGGGGAATCCTGACTTTTTCTAAGGGATCTAATAACTACCCATAGCCCCTATAGTCCCATAACTAAACTAGTCAAACCCTAAGTCCTAAGGGAAAAGAATCAAATCTCCTAAGTCATCACCTAAAAACCCTAATTTGTTCATGTTGTTCAAACCTACACTAAGCACCTAAATTTAATTTCTAAAAATGGGAACTAAATTGAATCTATAAGTTCAATATCTAATCTAAACAACCTAAAAAGAATGAACAAAAAATATTGAAGCATTTAATAGAACAAAAAATAACAAAATCATGCATGAAATGAAATTATTAAAATGTCATTTATTTAGAAAATATGGGAAAAATATCAAATAAAAAATAAAATGCAATTTTTATTTTTTTATAATTTTCTAGACATCCTAAAGAAAAATATGCAAAAAGAATGAATTAAAAATGATCATTTTGCTATTTATCATGAATTTTAGAAGATGCATAAAAAATTAATGAAAATAAAATAAAATAGAATGAAATAAAATGGAGGGGGTTTGAATAGCAGGGAAATCACGTTCAAGGTATTGGGCTTGATAATATGGGGGGTGTGGATAGCGCTCTGAGCCCAACCCCCCAATTAATGAAACGCAGCGTATCGGTCCTTTTGAAGTTTCCCTCCGTTTTCAGCTTTAATCGTGGCCGTTGGATGAGTCTTCAAGTCAAGGGTCAAAATAAGATCGTGTGGCTCATGTATCGTCTCCTACCTCCAGCAAACCCTAGGTTCTGCAACTCATCTCCATGCACGAACCTTACACCCTTCTGTTCTCCTTCAACTCTCCATGGATCCATTCGATGTCAAGAGCAAGATTACTCTAAATCTCTCCCTCTACACAGCCATAGCCTTAGTTCTTCCTAAAACTCACTCACAAAGCAAACCCGATGTGTATAACAGATCTGATCCACCATGTTCAACTGATATGGATCCTCTCAATTCTCCATGGAAATCATCCTAAACTAACCTACACTTCACCCTGGTCATTTTAAGCACTCAATCCAAGATTATTTCACACGATTCTTGCCATTCTAAGCTTCAACAGAAATGGTGCACCATAACTAATGTCCATGAAACTTGCTCAAACTTATCCAAATCAATCATCTCCCTTATCCTAACCAGTCTACACTAACAATTCCCTAAAATTCTCATTAAACTATGCAATTCGAAGAAGATAACCAACCTGTTATGATGCTGAAAACAGTGATGGCATACACTTGATCCAATGCTTGAAAGGTGGGGAAGTTGATCAGTAATCTTGGAGATGAATTCTGTATGCAATTAGAGAAGCTCCCAAGCTTTGAATCTTCTAATTCCAAGGTTCTTGCACTTTGAATGATGATGGTGAATATCACAATTCCTTGCTCAATTCTCCAAAGAAATGTATGGATTCTGATCTCTGTGTGATGATGATGAAGATTGAATCAAGAATGTTGAAGTTTGATGAGAGATTGAGAGGATTTGAGAGACTTATGCAAAAATGGAAAATGATTGAAAATGGAGGTTTTTGACAAAATGATGGCACCAACCCTTGCATGATTCATCTTGCATGAATATATAGGTGATATAGGAACCTCCTAGAAACTTGGAGAAGTTTCCCTTGTGCAAAATTCCCTTGAATGTTGATTATGTTTCTTATATTGTAAGCAACCATGGATAACTCTTAAATCTTGAACTAGCCTCAAAATTCCACTTTAGCCAATGTCCTTAGAATGCCTTTTCCATTCAAAATGACCTATAATTTTGCATCATTTGGCCAAGATATGAAAAATACCATTTTTTAAGCCATTTTCCTTCATTAAATTCACCAATTTTGAAACCTTGTGCCATGGACATTTCCAATCTCTCATGGTCACTTTTCTAGACTCAAAATGTCATTTGGAGCAAGTTTTATGTTGTAAGTTTTTCCATTTGAAGCTTCCTTGCATGAGTTTTAGGCATAGGTTAAAATGACCTGTAATTCTCAAATGACCAAAATACCCTTTGCTTGCCAAGGTCATAAGTTGAGCTCCACACATCATATGAGGGCATGCTATACCATTCTAGAAAGCTAATACAATGAGGAACAATTCTTATGTTGACCAGAAATTCACTTGAAATCTCCTTGAGGGGTAAAAGTTGCTTGGAAGTCAAGCCACTTTCACAGACAAAACTTCAGATACCTCAGATGACCTGTAACTTGCAAGGACCATAACTTGAGTTCTATAAATCTCCTTGATGTCTTCCACCACTCAAATTAAAGGTCTTGAGATCCTCTACAAGTTCCATGTTGGCCAAGGATCCATTTGAAGCTTGCATTTTGACTTATTTTGCTTGGAAGTTTGACCTAAACTAGGGGATTTTACACAGAAACCCTAATTCAGAAACTCCTCTTCTCCTTGATTTCTCTTGATTTCTTCTTGGCATATCTCCATATCCTTCTTTATATGTCAAATGATGAACCCCACATCTCTCCAATAGACTTGAATGCCCTTTAAATCAGTCAATTGACCTAGGGTTGACCTAGGGTTGACCCAGATGAAACCCTAGTTGACTGTCTTCAGCTGTAGTTCTTGTGCTCTCATCAATGACTTGTCTCCTTCTTTAAATGACTTTCTAAGTCTCTCATAATGTCTAGATACTCTCCATACCTTCAACTCACAGCTCACAACCCTCTTGTTGACCCTCAGATACCCTCAGCTAGGAGATGGACTCAAGGCTTGATCTGCTGAACTCTCTGCTTTCAAATTCTTTTTTGATAACTTGAATGAGATGGAATTAAGATAATAACCTCTTGATATGCCTCTAGAGATGAGAATAATGGTTGATCCCCTGTTGAATGACTTGCTATGCTTATGCTATGCAGATGATTAGACTATGTACATGACTCTATATGCAAATGCTAATGGTAATGAAACATAAACCAAGTGAATAAGGTTGGGGCAAATTTTAGGGTGCAACAGCTGCCCCTATTCAAGCGGCTTGGACCCGATTGGGTGAAGAGCCCGGAGCCTTCAGACATTCGCGGTACGAGATGGTTGAATACTAGGAACCCAGAAATTTGCCAACCGCAGAAATAAACTGCGCCACTGCTTAGGGAACGACATTCATCAGCTGAATTTAACTGTTTGCAGCTGCTCACTGATCTCGTAACGACCACGCTGGGGATTGTCTTCACCGTTCTGCAAAGGATTCTGTCATAACAGATTGCTTGCTTGTCCATGTTAGGACTCTGTCTGTCATCAATACGAAGAAATCTCAACTAAAACCTGTCCACGTTAGGAATCCACTTGCTGTTAACCCAGAAAAAACTCGGCAACTCCGCTGGGGATAATTCGTCTGCATTTCCATAAACTGAATCGTCCATGTTAGGAATAAAACTCTTCCACGTTAGGAGTAACACCTGTCCACGTTAGGAATCATCTCTTCTGTATCTGTCCACGTCAGGACTAAACCTTTCATCTTTCCACGTCGGGAAGCAATTTTCTTCCCACATAAGGAGAACTATATCAATCTTTCCGCGTAAGGACTCCAATACCACTTGACATGTCCGCGTCAGGACTCCAATCTTTCCACGTAAGGAATTCAACTTTGGTTCTGAACCTGTCCGCGTCAGGACTCCACTTTCCACGTAAGGAGTACATCATTCTCTTCCACGTAAGGAACACGCTTTCTTTCCGACGTTAGGAATACTTCTTCTTCTGAATCCGTCCACGTCAGGACTAAACTTTCCACGTAAGGAATCTATTTTCTTCTTCCACGTTAGGAATAAATTCTTTGACTTTCCCCGTAAGGAGTCAATCTCTTTTCTACGTAAGGAATCACCATTTTTCCACGTAAGGAATAAGACTTCATCTGGATCTGTCCGCGTCAGGACTAAACTCTTCCATGTTAGGAATGCACTTGTCTCCCCGTAAGGAATCCATCTCGATATGTCCGCGTAAGGACTCAATCTTTCCACGTAAGGAATACCAACTTCTTTCCACGTAAGGAATAAATTCGTCTTTCCACGTAAGGAAACCATCTTCTTTCCACGTAAGGAATAATAATCTCTTTGATTTGTCCACGTCAGGACACTGATCTCGTCTTGATTTGTCCATGTTAGGACTCAGGCGTCTTCGACCTGCTGAGGAAATAAGACTTGTCCACGTAAGGACTCACACGCTTGTCTGATCTGTCCACGTCAGGACCCGTAATTTGCCGACACAAAGAAAGATAACTGCTGAGAGGAACTGGTCCACGTCAGGTCACCAACACAAAGAGTAACCACTTTTGTCAACGTCATGACCTCCCATTCCACTAATTTCGAGAACCCGAATCTGCCCACATTAGGACTAACACACTTCACCAATCCGGGGAAATAAACCTGTCCACGTTAGGACGCCCACTTCTGAAGAAATCCCGTCAATATAGGAATAAATTGTCCACGTCAGGACTTAGTTCTCCAATGATCCCCACCCACAAACTTCTCAGCACCAACGTGACAGCGACTTTGAGGCGGACTCTACTGGGGATCTCTGGAAACCAAACTACCGGACGCCTGCTCTGATAACCGGCGGTGGCCTCTGAAATTCTGATTCATGGAACCCTTGATGACAACTAATTCTGCTTGGGAATAAAGAGAAACTTATCCTGGTAACTCTGCGGGGAATACTGCCGAAACTGACATTATCATTGAACGTTTGGTTGTTCATTTGAGCAAGAGTTCTCTCCACCTGAACTGCTAGAGTACAGAAACTGTTTCAGCAAAATAAATGCTGAAGATAATGCCGACTCCGCCGGGGATAGCCGGATGCTACAGAAATATTCCAGCAAAATAAATGCCGGAGGGGTGAAGTCAACCATGCTGGGAAGTTGGGAGCTTGAACCAAATACCCCGTTGGGGTAACCCCCTACTGGGGAATATAACTTTGCTTGGGAGTGGCAGATGTGCACAGTATGATCGGACTTTCTGCTGGAGAGTGAACTGATATTACACAGTATCCCTGACAAAATAAATGACAGGACCCACCACCCACTCTGTCGGGGAGAGTCTTGATCTTCGAGTTCCACTGGGAGGAAAGAACATTTGCTGAAAGGAGAGAACTCCGCTGGTGGGACTACTTTCTCGGGGGAATCCACTGACTCCGCTGGGGGAGCGTGAATGACCCTGCGGGGAAAAGATGAACCTGTCTGAATACAGCCTTACGATCTTGTAATCGTCGATCCTTTCTCTTTTTTTTTTTTTTTTTTTTTTTTTTGCACAAGCTACGGCTGGCTGGGGAGTTCGACCCTTCTCCAGGAAGAACCTGCATGACCTGCGTGAAGGCTGAGTCTTTCGTTATTGTAATCTTTCGATCATCTTCCTCGTACGGTTATGCAACCTGCAACAACACAAACAAGACAAGACAAGCCTATACAACCAAATCAACTCAGGTTAGTGACGTTATTTTTAGTTAATTCAAAGCTTTAGCAACTGTTGGCAAGGGCCAGCGGCGTTATACTCATGCTAGTTTCATCAAACTTAGGCGTTAATCATGCACAAAACAGTAAAGAACAGTGTTAAGTACTGAATAACGTATTTTATTGATTTGGCCCCTGAACGGGCGGAGTTTTGTACACGGGATGTAACTCCTGAAATGAGGAAGCTACACAAAGCAAATATACACATACACGAATACGCACAAGAAGCATAAATATTGACAACTTAAATTTGTACACATGTCGGCAACGGGATGCAGATGAACACCACGAACTGATCCTCCTATGACTCATCTGACTCTAACACTTTCCCGGTATCCCCACTTCTGAAAAGATTGTTTCCGGTAACTGGCTCCTCAAATGTATTCTCCCGCATTGATGCTCATTGCAACTATCAAATTCGGACCGCAGTCATTTGCTTTTCAAATCCCTAACTTTTGCGTGAACCGCCCTTTACGGGTTTTCAGTTCACCGGGATACCCTTTTTTGCCGAAGCCGCCCGGTGTAGGTTTTCAACTTCGCGGGCGTACATTTTTTCAATTTTATCCCTAATTTTTGCCCGAACCTTTCATTCTGTTTTTGGTTCGCCAGGATGCCCCATTTTTGCCTGGACTCTCTTTTTTCTGTCCAGCGGGTCTATTTTAAGCAAAGTATTTTTTAACTGCGTCCGAATTCACAGGTGACGTGAAGTCTTCTCCGTCCATGGTGGACAACAACAACGCTCCTCCTGAAAAGACTTTACTGACGACGTATGGCCCTTCATAGTTGGGGGTCCACTTGCCCCTGTGATCTGCTTGCGGCGGGAGAATCCTTTTCAGCACAAGGTCGCCCGTCTGAAAGCTTCGTGGATGTATCTTCTTGTCGTACGCTTTCTTCATTCGACTCTGGTACAAACGACCGTATGCTAGAGAAGCTAGCCTCTTCTCATCCATTAAGCTCAATTGGTTCAATCTATTTCTTACCCATTCTGCCTCGTCTAGCTGAACGTCTCGCAACACCCTCAGAGAAGGGATCTCAACTTCCAATAGTAATACTGCTTCCATTCCGTATACCAACGAGAACGGGGTTGCCCCGGTTGATGTGCGTACCGTCGTACGATAACCGTGCAAAGCAAAAGGTAGCATTTCATGCCAATCCTTATAGGTCACCACCATTTTCTGAACAATTTTCTTGATATTTTTATTGGCCGCCTCAACGGCGCCATTCATCTTGGGTCGGTAAGGAGAGGAGTTGTGATGTTCGATCTTGAAATTCTGGCAGAGATCCTTCATCATTTTGTTGTTCAGATTTGAACCATTATCCGTGATTATCTGCTCGGGAATCCCATATCGGCAAATGATATCTCTCTTGATGAATCTGGCCACCACTTGCTTCGTTACATTCGCATAAGACGCCGCTTCCACCCACTTGGTGAAATAATCGATTGCTACTAGGATGAACCGATGCCCGTTAGAAGCTGTCGGCTCGATCTTTCCAATCATATCGATTTCCCACATCGAGAATGGCCATGGAGATGACATCACATTTAGAGGACTCGGAGGCACGTGTATCTTGTCAGCATAGATTTGGCACTTGTGGCACTTCCTCGCGAACTTGAAACAATCAGTTTCCATCGTCAGCCAAAAGTAACCTGCCCTCAGCAGCTTTCTCGTCATAGCATGCCCCCCAGCATGCGTACCAAATGTACCTTCGTGAATTTCCTCCATGAGAAGCTTTGCCTCTTTCTCGTCTACACAACGCAACAACACCAAATCGTGGTTTCTTCTGTATAAGACGCCATCCGGATTCAAGTAAAAATTACCCGCTAATCTCCTGAGAGTCTTCTGATCTTGACTGGATGCCCCAGCCGGATACTCTTTATTCTTCAGGAAATTAAGGATATCAAAATACCATGGTTTGCCATCAGATGCTTCATCAATAGCAAATACATAAGCTGGCCTGTCTAGCCGAGAGATAATGATTCGGGGAGCTTCGTTCCAGAATTTGACCTTGTACATGGAAGACAAAGTGGCGAGGGCGTCAGCCATTTGATTTTCTGCCCGCGGTACGTGATGCAATTCAATTTTGTCGAAGAAAGGCAACAATCTCCTTGCATAATTCATGTAATGTATCAAATTGGGCTGCCGTGTCTCCCATTCCCCTTTTATCTGATTCACTACCAGAGCTGAGTCTCCGTATACGTCTAGATGTTTGATTCGAAAATCAATGGCTTCTTCAAGCCCCATTATACAAGCTTCGTATTCGGCCTCATTGTTGGTGACAGCAAAGGTCAATCGGGCAGTAAACGGGATGTGCGACCCGTGTGGCGTGGTGATGATTGCCCCTATTCCGCTACCGTAAGCATTCACGGCTCCGTCAAATATCATCTTCCATTTGGACCCCAACTCTGGTCCCTCGTCTGGCAACGGCTCTTCACAATCTTTCATCTTTAGGTACATGATATCCTCGTCAGGAAAATCAAACCTCATCGATTGGTACTCTTCAATAGGCTGCTCCGCCAGATACTCAGACAGCACACTCCCCTTTATAGCCTTTTGCGAGACGTATTGAATATCATATTCAGTCAAGACCATCTGCCAACGGGCAATTCTACCTGACAACGCCTGCTTTTCAAACACATATTTGATAGGATCCATCTTCGAGATGAGCATGGTTGTATGATTCAGCATATACTGCCTCAAACGCTTGGTGGCCCAGGCTAGCGCGCAACAAGTTTTCTCCAGCATTGAATATCGAGATTCGCAGTCTGTAAATTTCTTACTCAGGTAATAGATCGCATGCTCTTTTCTCCCCGTCTCGTCGCGTTGGCCGAGAACACAACCCATGCTTCCCTCAAGAACCGTCAAATACATTATCAAGGGTCTACCTGCCACTGGGGGTATTAGAATAGGAGGCTCCTGCAAATACTGCTTTATTTTATCGAACGCCTTTTGACAATTTTCGTTCCACGTTATAGCTTGATCTTTCTTCAACAGCTTGAATAACGGTTCACACGTGGCCGTTAGGTGAGATATGAACCGGGCAATGTAGTTCAACCTCCCTAAAAACCCGCGCACTTCTTTCTCTGTTTTAGGCGTCGGCATTTCTTGAATCGCTTTTATTTTAGCAGGATCGACCTCTATTCCTCTTTCACTTACGATAAACCCCAGCAGCTTACCCGATCTCACCCCGAAGGTGCATTTGTTAGGGTTCAGCCTCAGCCTGAACTTCCTAAGCCTTTTAAATAACTTCAGCAGATTCACCATATGCTCTTCCTCCGTCTGGGATTTGGCAATCATATCGTCAACATAAACTTCGATCTCTTTATGCATCATGTCATGGAAAAGAGTCGTCATCGCACGCTGATATGTTGCCCCAGCATTCTTCAAACCAAAGGGCATCACTTTATAGCAAAATGTTCCCCAAGGCGTTATAAAAGTAGTCTTCTCCATATCCTCTGGCGCCATTTTAATCTGATTATAGCCTGAAAAGCCATCCATGAAGGAGAATACGGAGTATTGAGCAGTATTATCAACTAACACGTCAATGTGAGGAAGTGGAAAATCGTCTTTTGGGCTTGCTTTATTCAAATCTCGATAGTCCACGCACATTCGAACCTTGCCATCTTTCTTTGGCACTGGTACGATGTTGGCAACCCATGAAGGATACTTCGTCACAGCCAGGAAACCAGCGTCCCACTGTTTCTGAACTTCCTCTTTGATCTTCATTGCCATATCTGGTCGAGTTCTGCGAAGCTTTTGCTTGACCGGCGGGCAATCTTCTTTCAGTGGCAGGCGATGCACAACCATATCTGTATCGAGCCCTGGCATATCTTCATACGACCAAGCGAATACATCACTATACTCTTGGAGCATTTCAACCATTCTCCGCTTGATGTCATCCTGCAGCGCGGCTCCGATACGAATGTTTTTCTCAACCCCTTCCGACCCCAAATTGATAATTTCGATGACCTCGTCGTGAGGCAGAATGGCTCTTTCCTCTTGCTTTACTAACCAAGACAGTTCTTCAGGAACGTCGCTATCTTCGACAACCTCTTCTTCGGCCTGAAACACCGGGTGCTCAAAGTCGGGACGAGTCATAGGTGGTTCAAGGATGTCATCTGAAAATGTTATCCTGCAAAAGGAATGGTTAAGTGCTTCAAAATGCGTATAAAGCGAATAACCACGTTGCCATTTTATTGAAAAATATAAAACAAGAAAGACAGGGATTACAGTATTCGCACATGAAAAAACGCCATTTATTTAATGATTAACACGCAATGTTCATAACAACACAGCCCTAAGCAAATCCCGATGCCCCGGGCAAGACATCAGATTATCCAACAATTAATAAAGCAAAGCATTACTGTTTAAAAGTCACAGGAACAAGCTCCTGAATAGACCAGTTGCACAGTCCTTGTCCTGGCGTGCTTGGCTGAATCGAGGCATCCATATCACAGTCGCTGTCTCCTTCATCAGACTCTGAAGCAGCATTGACAGTTTCGTGACATACTCCGCTGGCAGAGATGGTGATTGGCCTTCTGAAACGGGGCGCCCCCACGGAAGGAGTTGATGACGACGGTTGGTACCCCAGCCCGAACCGGTCCATCTTCACAGGAATGTCCAGCACTTTGCCCCAGCCCTTGGCTTCTCCTGCTTCCACTAGAGCTTGAGCTTCTTTATACGATGAGACGGCTATCTCCGACACTTTGCCCGGCCCGGGACCCTTGTCCTTGATGCGCAAACCTTCGAATGCCTGGCAGGGCGTTTCGTGGATCTCTCCGTCGACTTCCACATATTTAAATGAAGATAGATGGCTGACCAGGATGTCCTCTTCTCCGCACACGGTGACTACGTTGTCCCCAACCATATATTTTAACTTCTGATGCAGGGTGGACGTGACTGCCCCTGCTCCATGAATCCAAGGTCTTCCAAGCAGGCAGCTGTACGCAGGCTGTATATCCATGATATAAAACTCAGTTGCAAACACTTCCGGCCCCACTTGCAGAGGCAAAGTGATCGATCCAAAGACTGTTCTCCGCGTGCCGTCAAACGCTCTGACTACCAAGTCGCTAGGTGTGCACAAGATTCCTCTAACATCCAACTTCATCATCGCCTTCTTGGGTAACACATTCAAAGATGACCCGGTGTCAACCAAGACGTGCGACATTACTGATCCTCTACACTCAACAGATACGTGCAGCGCCATATTGTGATCTCTCCCTTTCGGGGTCAAATCGAAGTCGGTAAAGCCCAGGTTGTGGCCTGCATTTACATGTGCCAATACTCCTTCTAGCTGGTTCACGGAGACGTCTTGGGGTACAAAAGAAGTACCCAGGACTTTCAGCAACGCATTTCTGTGAGCTTCCGAACACAACAGCAATGACAGGATAGATATTTTGGACGGTGTCTGCTGCAGATGCTCCACAATCTTATAATCACTTTTCCGAATCAAGCGCATGAACTCTTCTACGTCTTTCGATGCTACTTCTTTGTCACTTGCCTGCGCTGGGACATTCTCAACTACTTTCCCTTTTCCTTTCGCTAGTCTTTCAGCCTCCACTTCAGGAGATATAAAGATCCTGCCACTCCTCGTCATGCCTCCTGAACCAACAACATTATCCACAGTCTCGGCTGGCTGCTTATTAACATCAATTTTTATCCCGTCACAATACACCTCTAACCCATATGACCATGGGACCGCTTTTGTGTTCTCGTACGGGGTCGGCCCGACCTTAGTTATGGTGATCGGTGGTCGCTGAGCTGGCGCTGCAATAGTGATCGTCTTCCGAGGAATTGTTACCGTGGCCACATCCCTCTGATTATCCGCTACTGCCCCTGCAGGCTCTTCAGTTGCCGCTTGGTCAAACTGCAATATGCCCTCATCAATTAAAGCCTGAATGCCTTTCTTCAAATCCTCACACCCCCCAGCTAGGGTCCAACAGTCTAAGCAATACTCGTTACATCCTGGGTAAACACCTCCTTGTAACAGTCGGCTCTTTATCTCGCTCAGCGGCGTCTTCAAATCATCAACATTCATAATCAGATTCAAACCTTCCTCAGTCAGAACGGCGTTGGCCCCATGATTAGGCATGGGTTTCTGGACTATATTCGGACCTGCCGTTCCGAAGTTGATAGTCTTGTTGTCCAAAAGATCCTGCACAACATGCTTAAAAGCATGGCAACCTTCTATATCGTGACCCGGGGCCCCGGAATGAAACTCACAGTGCCTGCTTGCATCATACCCAAACGGGGGAGCTCCCGTTATCGGTGCCAGAGTTCTTTTCTCTACTAGATTCAATCCCAACAATGTCTGCAACAAATCCGCATAGGTCGAGGGAGGCTTCTCAAATACTCTTCTCGGTTTACTACCCTGGAATCTTCGCTGAGCCTGCTGAGGCTGCTGCTGCTGTTGCATTGGCTGCTGCTGAACCGGTTGTTGTTGCTGGACCGATGTTTGTTGGTATGGGATAGTAACACTCGCCACCTGCTGCGGCTGACGATATTGGTTTCGTCCCCTGCCTCGGCCTCGGCCTCGGCCTCCAAATACTGCGCTTGCCTCGCCCTGACGGCGCCCACCATAAGCTTTCCTATTACTGCCGGATGCAGTTGATTCCTCGACTTGGAACTTTCCTTGCTTGATGTTACGTTCAATCTTTTCCCCCATCAGAATTAGGTCTGAAAAACTGGCCAGAGACGTGTGAAACAGCATATCATGGAACAGACCTGTGAATGTGCCGACAAACATGTCATTCATTTCCTTATCTTCCACCGGAGGACGGACCCTGGCAGCCATATCGCGCCACCTTTGCGCGTACTCTTTAAAGCTCTCCCCCTTCTTCTGCGTCAGCCCCGCCAACTGGACCCGATTGGGTGCCAAGTCGCTGTTATACTTGTAGTGGGCTACAAATGCCTCTGCTAATTGCTTCCACGTCTTGATATCAGTTGGCTCCAACCCCATGTACCATTCTAGGGAAGGGCCCGACAGACTATCCTGAAAGAAATGCATCAGCATTCTTTCATCAGTTGAGTATGCAGACATCTTTCTGTAATAAGCTCGTACATGCACTTTTGGACATGTGTCTCCTTTATACTTGTCAAACGCAGGAGCTTTGAATTTAATTGGCACCCTTAAACCAGGTACCAAGCCCATTGTTGCCATGTCCAATCCCACAGCACTTTGGTTTAAGACTCCCCTCATCTGCTCTTCCAGCATTCTGATCTTCTGGGAATCATCCATCGGCCCTTCAAAACCTCCTCCGGAGAAGGCGTCTTCCTGCTGATCTTCTTGCCACATACCATTTCCAGCCCCATACCCATCATATCCGTTATTACGTCCGACTCTGATCTGATTCATCCCCGGACCTCGGCCTCTGTTGCCGTACCCTTGAACTCCTCCAGCAGGACCAAAAGCCATAAATCCAGTACCGTTTCCGTTTCCAAAGCCTGCGTACCCCTGATTGGTCGCGCCATAACCGTCTTGCCCAAAGCCTTGAGCATTAAAGCCATACTTGCCAGTGTTATCGAATCCCTGATCGTTGAATCCGAATCCAGTATTGACAAAGCCGTTGCCTCCCATATTATCTCCCAAATTGACATCACCCAGCCCAACATTATGGACAGCAGTCTCATTTCCAACTCCGACGTTACCATTTACAGCAGCGGTAGCGTTGTTAATATTAGCAGCAGGTGTGTTGATCACAGGCGGAGCCACTGGCGTGGGAGTACCGTCTCCATGAACAGTACCGACCCGTACAGACTGATGATCTTCATTACCATGACCAGCGTTTCGGGCCAACAGAGGCTGGACCATGGCCTGCAAATTCTCCTGCCCTTTTGCTATAGCTTCCATGGTCTGCATGAAGAGAGCGAGCTTCTCGCGCACATCTTGCATCTCGTTCTGCATTTGATCCATGATTCTTCGACAATTGGTGCGGGTAGAATAACGGTGCGGATGTTGATCTGCAATCCTGTTAAGTACCTGTTACAGAGCAGGAAATAAGACACTATTCAAAGATTACCTGTAATGCAATATGAATGCAATGCAATGTGTCTGTGCGTTAGGGAAGTTCATTCCCCCAGTTCTAGTGTGAAGGTGTCTGTGCAGTGACAACAGGAATATCGGAGCTGAATCATAGAAATCCTCATATATTGCAGGAAAAATCAATAAGCCGAGAGTACAATATCACTGAGAGTACAATAAGAAGGCATGGCCTCAACCAACAATCCTGGTGATGGTCAGCACTATGCAAATAAAGCATACAAGTTACTACATGAAATGATCAAACACTCCCATAAGTCTGGTACTCTTCTAGCAACTTCTTGGTCTCCGGATGACTTGGTTGGGTAAGCAGCCCTTCAACCAGTTGGTTTCTCTTCTTAAGAACGCGGCGCACGTCTTCAGCAGTTTCTTCCCATGTTGCTTCCCCGAAGCAATCTTCTAGCTTTCGCTTCTGAGACACCGCTTCATCTCTGAATTTGATTGCCTTGTTCAGTGCATGCTGGACACTATACCGGGTCATCACTTCTTCCTCACACTTCTTGATGCTAGACTTCAACTTCTCTTCGAGGTCGGAGATTTGCTGCTTCAACTTATCTTCCCTCTTCTTGTTATTGGTGAGTGTAGCATTCCAAGTTTTATTGCAAGAGGAGATTTCTCGGTGTGCTGCGTCGAGCGCCTTCTTTTTGGCTTCCAGCATGTCATGGGAGCTTCTGAACTCTTGCCCCAGACGTTCGCGCTTTTTCTTTTCCTCGGTCAACTCAGCCCCTAACCTGTTTAACAGCTCGATCTGTTGTTGGAAAGCATATACGGCCTTGTTTTTCTCACTGCGTACTTGAGCTAGCTCTTGCTCTAACCCTTCGTTGATCTTCATCAAGGCTTCCTTTTCCTTCACAACTTGCTCGTAGACTTCCCTAGAAACAGTAGTTGGTTCCGCTACCGGAATGGGAACAAGAATTGGTGCATCTGGAAACGGCATCCTCAACTGACTAGCCCTCTCCTGAATCCAAACTCTATAAGGTGCGTAGGCCTGACAGTCATTCTTTCCTAACAAAGGCTTCCCTCTGCGGTTAATACGCGTCCAGGCATGTTGCAACTTGGCTAATAACTCCCCCTTCACGTCACCTGTGAAGTACAGAGATTCCTGTACTTCTTCCTCCTGAGGTGGATTCTTCAGCGCATACCCAAACTGACGAATGAATAGAGAAGGGTTGTAATTGATACACCCTTTTCTTCCTATCAGCGGCACATTAGGGTACCCAGAACAACTAAAGATGAGCTCAGACCCCAACAGGTCTCGATCAAACCACACAACGTCTTCGGAATATAGCCTCATCAGGCGCTCTGACCAACTGGCTGAGGTTGCACTATCTGCAAAGGGTCCCTTCATAGGGAGATGACTTTTGAACCACATATTCAACAGAGGAGTACAGCAGTAAACAACTTTTCCCCTTCGGTTTTCGTTCTTGTAGTGCAATGAGTGGTAGAAGTCTCCGATCAATGTTGGCACTGGGTCGCCTGCAGCAAACAGATAGAAAGCGTCCAGGTCCACAAAGTTGGGCACGTTAGGAAACAGCACAATTCCATAAATGCATAAAGCCAAAATAGCATTGAAAACCACCCAACAACCGTTCTTGGCGTACTCTTGAGCCTTGCCAACTAGAAAATCGAGAGAGAAACCGGAAACCCCGAGCCAAGAAGTCACTAACAACTCAGCAGCGTTCATATGCAAGGCTTTGGCTAAGTCCTCCAGCTTGGGCTCAGCAGCAGAGTGAATAAAGGGAACCTTGTTCTGCACGGGAAGCTCAGTAAACTCCACATACTCCTCAATGGTAGGTCCTAGAATGAAGTCAGCAAAAGTAAAGCATCTCAATGCGGGGTCATAGAACTGCATCAAGGTGTATAGCCCGTTCATCTCATCAGCAGTGGGCTTACAGACTAATCTCAGTAATCTCCCATGACTCATTCTGAAGCTTCTCCTAACCTCCTCATCGGCAAGAGATATCAGACCAAGCAAAGAAGTAATATCAGGTGAAGGCAGCTTATACGCAACTGTTTTCCTCAAACCAGCCATAATCAATACTCAGAAGTCTGGGCACTAGAACCGGGGAATATGCAAATGCACCTGCGGCACAGACACACGTTAGTGAAATGCAAATGGTAATGGATATGCAGGCAATGCAATGCAAGTAACATGCAACAGGGACCAAAGCTGTAGCTGAATAGCCTGAACCCAATCAAGAAATCTCAGATAGACCCTCCAGAAATCCTCAAACCCTGGTCTCAGATAGACCTAAAACAAAGCTCCATTACTGGTCTCTGATGGACCTCAAACCATAACTCCGACTGGTCTCTGGTAGACCTCAAATCACATCTCTAATTGGTCTCTGACAGACCTCAGAACACATCTCCAAATGGTCTCTGACAGACCTCATAACTCTCCACAAATACCCAGGATCTCTGATCGAGAACAAACCGGTATCTGAAGGTCTGGTTACCTGCATAACCCCAAATCCCCTCACAGGTGGGTGGCCCTATAACTGGCACAAGGTACGGCATCCTATGCGGTCGTCGGCGTCACAGACTTTCAGGGTTGATGATACGATTCCCAGAAGGAGTGGCATCATCAAATCCTGAAGAGGCCTCACTTAGCCAACTTCCAAATGATCGGTTCCCGGAGTCGACAATTCAGCTGACCAACAACCCCTTCGACCCAAAGGGTAGAAAAAGAAGCCAACCAGAAGAACCTCGTCCGAGTGTAGATTTCATGAGACACTAATGCAAGCAAAGCCGGCACGCGCCCACTACTTTCTACTCTAATTCTAGGTGCACTCAAGCCCAGGTACGGCTTCTCACTCAATCATAGAACCACCCATCACCCCCAATACAGCAATAACAATCAATAATATATAATGCTGAAAATAAAGGTCAGAAATATAAATCCATACAAAATCCTCGACGGGAAAACAAGCGTTAGGATTGACTCTCTTAAGGGACGTTGGATCCCAAATGCATAAGAACCATCACAGTCCTTAGCAGCCAGGGGACGTTGGATCCCCAGCAGAGTCGCCAGCTGTCGCTACTGCGAAAATCGGCGCCGGCTGAACAGAAGAGTCGCCACCGTGCGTTATTTATCCCACGGGAGGGAAAGGAAACGCTCAGAGTAAACCTCGCAAAGACGGGAAAGGTATGGTCGTCGCAACCAAAACCTGGGTTCGGGAGTCGGTTACGCAAGGGGAAGGTATTAGCACCCCTCACGTCCGTCGTACTCGACGGGATCCACGCTTGTTTTCGGGTATGGATTGTTATTCTATCTAAACTATAGGTCTGGGGTTTAAAAGAAAAGAAAATGAAAATAAAAAATGACTCGGCAAAGTATCGCACTTTATGCCTACGTATTCCCGTCTGGAACGAGAAATCAGAGTCAACGTAGTTCGCCTACCTACGGGAAAGGAGGGGAAGGTTGCTCGCTAGGATATCGCATCCTATGCCTACGTACTTCCACACAGCATGGAAGATCAGAGCAAACGTAGTTCGGGCCACGGAAGACACAGGCTTGTCTTGGTTGATTTTATTCTTTCTGAAAAAAGGTTTTTCTGATTAACAGTCCCGGCGGACAAAAATGACGCTTTGATGAGTTCACCTTCTTTTACGGAAGAAGTGTCTTTTATTGGGTTTGAAATCTTTATGTGTTTTTCTGTTTGTTTTGAGAAAGAAGAGATAAAACTCTAACCTACGGTTGCGAAGGGAAACAAACTAACCTAATGTTATCATGCATGGGTTAAGACCTAGTGTCTATCATGCTCCTCTCTTGCACAGAGAGAAACAGAGATCCTACGGGATAGGCAGAAACAGAAACAATAACAGACATAATAAAGCGGTAAAATGCATGGATGCAGCAATACAAGCTAGGCAAGGGAGTCGCACTCAACCTCGAACCTTGAAAACAATAGGCGAAAGTGAACAGGCTTCACTTTCAACCCAACAGGGTAAACAGCAAACAATACAACCCAGAAAACCAATCAATACATCAGAAATGAAATACAGCAATAAAACAAACATCTTCAGCAGCTCTGAATCAACATCTGGCTTCAAGTAATCTCCAATCAGCTATAGGCTTCAACAAGCATCAATCTCCATCTTCATGGCCTTCAGGCAAGGGCTTTGATCATCAGTCTTCTATCTGCCATGGCTTTTCTTCAAGTTCAAACCTCCAGAATGAGGAATCAGTCACAAGAGTGAAGTGAATGAGTGTTAGACAGTTAATTACCTACCAATGGTGGTTCATCAACTGTTAACATTAAACAGAAAGTTTCCTCTCAAAAGTTCTATCTTTCAAATATATTCACTGATCCTTCCAAAGGAAGGAGGTGGATATTTGAAAGAGACTTTGAATCATAGAGAAAGGATAGAGGCAAACAAAGCCACCTATGTTTGAGAAGCAAGCTTTCTACTCTAGAGCTCTGCCTAGCTCCTAGACCCTAGTCTCCTCAGCAGCTGCTAGCAATAACCCCCTATTCAACTCTGTCAGTTGATCTTCAATCTCTGGATCTCCAATGGTCTTCATATCCTCAAGTCTTCAGCTCTCCCAAGTCCCCAGACAATCCCAATACCCAAGCAAGCAAGCAATAATCCCCAGAGGGCACACCACACCAGTCAATCAGATATATACAGAGTATTAATAGCAGTAGGGGAATCCTGACTTTTTCTAAGGGATCTAATAACTACCCATAGCCCCTATAGTCCCATAACTAAACTAGTCAAACCCTAAGTCCTAAGGGAAAAGAATCAAATCTCCTAAGTCATCACCTAAAAACCCTAATTTGTTCATGTTGTTCAAACCTACACTAAGCACCTAAATTTAATTTCTAAAAATGGGAACTAAATTGAATCTATAAGTTCAATATCTAATCTAAACAACCTAAAAAGAATGAACAAAAAATATTGAAGCATTTAATAGAACAAAAAATAACAAAATCATGCATGAAATGAAATTATTAAAATGTCATTTATTTAGAAAATATGGGAAAAATATCAAATAAAAAATAAAATGCAATTTTTATTTTTTTATAATTTTCTAGACATCCTAAAGAAAAATATGCAAAAAGAATGAATTAAAAATGATCATTTTGCTATTTATCATGAATTTTAGAAGATGCATAAAAAATTAATGAAAATAAAATAAAATAGAATGAAATAAAATGGAGGGGGTTTGAATAGCAGGGAAATCACGTTCAAGGTATTGGGCTTGATAATATGGGGGGTGTGGATAGCGCTCTGAGCCCAACCCCCCAATTAATGAAACGCAGCGTATCGGTCCTTTTGAAGTTTCCCTCCGTTTTCAGCTTTAATCGTGGCCGTTGGATGAGTCTTCAAGTCAAGGGTCAAAATAAGATCGTGTGGCTCATGTATCGTCTCCTACCTCCAGCAAACCCTAGGTTCTGCAACTCATCTCCATGCACGAACCTTACACCCTTCTGTTCTCCTTCAACTCTCCATGGATCCATTCGATGTCAAGAGCAAGATTACTCTAAATCTCTCCCTCTACACAGCCATAGCCTTAGTTCTTCCTAAAACTCACTCACAAAGCAAACCCGATGTGTATAACAGATCTGATCCACCATGTTCAACTGATATGGATCCTCTCAATTCTCCATGGAAATCATCCTAAACTAACCTACACTTCACCCTGGTCATTTTAAGCACTCAATCCAAGATTATTTCACACGATTCTTGCCATTCTAAGCTTCAACAGAAATGGTGCACCATAACTAATGTCCATGAAACTTGCTCAAACTTATCCAAATCAATCATCTCCCTTATCCTAACCAGTCTACACTAACAATTCCCTAAAATTCTCATTAAACTATGCAATTCGAAGAAGATAACCAACCTGTTATGATGCTGAAAACAGTGATGGCATACACTTGATCCAATGCTTGAAAGGTGGGGAAGTTGATCAGTAATCTTGGAGATGAATTCTGTATGCAATTAGAGAAGCTCCCAAGCTTTGAATCTTCTAATTCCAAGGTTCTTGCACTTTGAATGATGATGGTGAATATCACAATTCCTTGCTCAATTCTCCAAAGAAATGTATGGATTCTGATCTCTGTGTGATGATGATGAAGATTGAATCAAGAATGTTGAAGTTTGATGAGAGATTGAGAGGATTTGAGAGACTTATGCAAAAATGGAAAATGATTGAAAATGGAGGTTTTTGACAAAATGATGGCACCAACCCTTGCATGATTCATCTTGCATGAATATATAGGTGATATAGGAACCTCCTAGAAACTTGGAGAAGTTTCCCTTGTGCAAAATTCCCTTGAATGTTGATTATGTTTCTTATATTGTAAGCAACCATGGATAACTCTTAAATCTTGAACTAGCCTCAAAATTCCACTTTAGCCAATGTCCTTAGAATGCCTTTTCCATTCAAAATGACCTATAATTTTGCATCATTTGGCCAAGATATGAAAAATACCATTTTTTAAGCCATTTTCCTTCATTAAATTCACCAATTTTGAAACCTTGTGCCATGGACATTTCCAATCTCTCATGGTCACTTTTCTAGACTCAAAATGTCATTTGGAGCAAGTTTTATGTTGTAAGTTTTTCCATTTGAAGCTTCCTTGCATGAGTTTTAGGCATAGGTTAAAATGACCTGTAATTCTCAAATGACCAAAATACCCTTTGCTTGCCAAGGTCATAAGTTGAGCTCCACACATCATATGAGGGCATGCTATACCATTCTAGAAAGCTAATACAATGAGGAACAATTCTTATGTTGACCAGAAATTCACTTGAAATCTCCTTGAGGGGTAAAAGTTGCTTGGAAGTCAAGCCACTTTCACAGACAAAACTTCAGATACCTCAGATGACCTGTAACTTGCAAGGACCATAACTTGAGTTCTATAAATCTCCTTGATGTCTTCCACCACTCAAATTAAAGGTCTTGAGATCCTATACAAGTTCCATGTTGGCCAAGGATCCATTTGAAGCTTGCATTTTGACTTATTTTGCTTGGAAGTTTGACCTAAACTAGGGGATTTTACACAGAAACCCTAATTCAGAAACTCCTCTTCTCCTTGATTTCTCTTGATTTCTTCTTGGCATATCTCCATATCCTTCTTTATATGTCAAATGATGAACCCCACATCTCTCCAATAGACTTGAATGCCCTTTAAATCAGTCAATTGACCTAGGGTTGACCTAGGGTTGACCCAGATGAAACCCTAGTTGACTGTCTTCAGCTGTAGTTCTTGTGCTCTCATCAATGACTTGTCTCCTTCTTTAAATGACTTTCTAAGTCTCTCATAATGTCTAGATACTCTCCATACCTTCAACTCACAGCTCACAACCCTCTTGTTGACCCTCAGATACCCTCAGCTAGGAGATGGACTCAAGGCTTGATCTGCTGAACTCTCTGCTTTCAAATTCTTTTTTGATAACTTGAATGAGATGGAATTAAGATAATAACCTCTTGATATGCCTCTAGAGATGAGAATAATGGTTGATCCCCTGTTGAATGACTTGCTATGCTTATGCTATGCAGATGATTAGACTATGTACATGACTCTATATGCAAATGCTAATGGTAATGAAACATAAACCAAGTGAATAAGGTTGGGGCAAATTTTAGGGTGCAACAAATACCAACAAACCCGGAAATTTGCCAACTGCACAAGTACACGGTACTCTGATGGGAACAAATCTTCGAAAGCCGAAATATTAGCTGCACGACAACTAGCTGGGGAGTTGGTCACACGGTAACCGGTGATACATGGTCGATCATGCCGTCAGGAATCAAGATTCCTCGGGACTCATCAGGTCAACCATCAAGTTAACCACACCATCGGGCATTCAAAGAGAACTTTCGGGCATCAGTCGGACTTCATCAGTAAGTCGGGAATAGAATTCTCGGTCAATCATGAACCAGTTGGGGATATCCAACTTCTACCATCAGGCACTCTGCTTCAGCTGAGAGAACTGCTTCGTTAACACGGTTGGACTTCAATCATCAAGTCTTCGGGGGAAGTCTCGACTCCGCTGCTCAGAAACCTGCCGGAGATGACACATCTCCGCTGGGGACTCTGGAGAACTATCAAGTAACTCTGCTTCGGGGGTCCAGAAAATTGTTCTGGGTGAGTCAACTCTGTTGAGGACATCAAGAATCATCTTGAACAGATAACTCCGTGGGGACTTCAAGAATCATCCTGAACCAATAATTCTACTGGAGATTTTGGGAATCATCCTGAGCAAACATTCCGCCGGGGACTCTGAGCATCAACTTGAGCAACCCACACTGGCAATTTCACTAGGGATCTTAAGAATCATCTTAAACAAACGACTTCGCTGGAGAATTCAAGAATCATCTTGGGCAAACGACTTTGCTGGGGAGAATTCAAGAATCATCTTGAGCAAACGACTCTGCGAAGGAACACCTGCAAAACAAGAATGGTAACGACCTAGCTCATGTTTCATATGCATATGATCGACAATGGTGCAATGCTCCACACGGTGGAAATGCTACGCGTTTATGATAAATGCTATGCAATCATGCCAAATGTTGCGATCCCGTCAGCAAAATAAATGCTGAAGGGAGAATCCTCCTGACAAGGAGAAAGAAACACTCTGGTGGAGAGGAGGAATCATCCTGCCAAGGAGAGGAAGTCACGCCAATCTCGATCGGACTCCGCATGGGGAAGCAAACTTCAGTCGACTGCTGCAGGGGAATAAAGCTCTACGAGAACCTGGACCTGCTGAGGAAAATGATGTCAATCGCAGAAATAAACTGCACGGCATTCGCAACCAAACCTTCCTGGAGGTAACGACTCCGGTGGGGAAATACAGCATCGGTTATTCAACACTCTACTAAGGACGACCAATCATGGCCCGAACTGCTTCCAAGGACTCGGCTCTCTTGGGGATCTGCAAACATGGCTGGGGAAGACGAAATCATCCTGACTTCGGGGGAGAGTACGACGCTGTGGGGAATCTCAATTCCATCGGAGACTTCAGTCTGGAACTATCAATTGCTGCACACTTCAGCGTATGACTCAGCTGGGGAGACGACATTCCTTCAGGATGTATCTGATTGGGGAGAGAATCTTCTATGCCTGGGGAGACACATCAATGCCTTACGATCTCACGTTTCAGACTCTGCGGGGAGAGGCTGCTGAACTTTGATGGAGAAGAAGGAATCATCCTGCTTAGGGAACGCATACGGTGTACTACCTGGTACATGCTACACCTGCACCAACATAAACAAACAGACAAGATACCCTTCTCAAAGGGACCTATCAAGGTTATTATCTTGTGACAATGTTCAAGTAATTCATTGTTTCAACAATCAGTGGCCTAGGCCAGTAAGTTTATGTATGCGCATTTTGTCAAAAACATTGGCGTTCTTTTTCGTAAACAAAATAGATAAATGTTAAACAGACAAACAGAATTGCTGAATAGTATACATTTTATTGATAACGAACCCCTGAATGGGTAAAAATGTTTTACAACAGATGCAAGCTCCTGGAATGAGGAAGCCGCGCAAAAATAAAACATAAATATACATCAGTATATACAAATGTCGGCAACGAGGCGTAGACGAACACCATGAGTTGATCCCTCTATGACCCACTCGACTTCGATACTTCTCCGAGGCTTCAGCTTCAGAAGAGATTGATTCATATAAACGGCCCTCAGGTCTTCCAAACAACTAAACAAATACAGTCCACACGCGGAACGCAATCATTTGCTTTTTCAAATCCCTAACTTTTGCCTGAATCGCCCTTCCGGGTTTTCAATTCACCGGGATACCCTTTTTTGCCAAAGTCGCCCATCCGGGTTTTCGACTTTGCGGGTGTACATTTTTTCAATTTATATCCCTAATTTTTGCCCAAACCTTTTTCCTTTTTTATGGTTCGCCGGAATGCCCCATTTTTGCCTGGATATTCTTTTTCTTTCCAGCGGGTCATTTTTTAAGCAAAGTATTTTTTAACTGCGTCCGCGTTCACCGGGGATGCAAAATCTTCACCATCCATCGTGGATAACAACAAGGCTCCTCCCGAGAAGACCTTGCTGACGATGTACGGACCTTCTTAATTGGGAGTCCACTTGCCCCGGTGATCGGAGTGTGGAGGAAGAATCTTCTTCAGGACGAGATCACCCGTCTGAAAGCTTCTAGGACGCACCTTCTTATCATAAGCTTTCTTCATTCGGCTTTGGTATAGACGACCATATGCAATCGATGCTAATCTCTTCTCGTCCATCAGGCTGAGTTGGTTTAGTCGGTTCTTGATCCATTATGCCTCATCGAGTTTCACGTCAACCAAAACTCGCAAAGAAGGGATCTCCACTTCTAACGGTAAGACAGCCTCCATACCATACACTAAGGAGAAAGGAGTTGCCCCGGTTGACGTACATACCGTTGTACGATAACCGTGCAATGCAAACGGCAGCATCTCGTGCCAATCTTTATAGGTCACAACCATCTTCTGAACAATCTTCTTGATGTTCTTATTGGCCGCTTCAACGGCGCCATTCATCTTTGGCCGGTAAGGAGATGAGTTTTGGTGTTCAATCTTGAAACTCTGGCACAGCTCCTTCATCATCTTGTTATTTAGATTCGAACCATTATCAGTAATGATCCGCTCAGGAATTCCGTAACGACAGATGATATCCCTCTTTATGAATTTAGCCACCATCTGCTTGGTCACATTAGCATATGAGGCTGCCTCCACCCACTTGGTGAAGTAGTCGGTAGCTACTAGAATGAAGCGATGACCGTTAGATGCAGTGGGCTCGATCTTGCCTATCATGTCGATGCCCCACATGGAGAACAACCACGGGGAGGACATGACATTTAACGGGCACGACGGCACATGAACTTTATCAGCCTAAATCTGGCATTTATGACATCTCTTCGCGAATTTAAAGCAATCCGACTCCATCGTTAGCCAGTAATATCCTGCTCTCAGGATCTTTCTCGTCATAGCATGCCCGCCGGCGTGCGTACCAAATGTGCCTTCATGGACTTCTTCCATGAGCATACTCGCCTGTTTCTCATCTACGCATCTGAGTAGCACGAGATCGTGGTTTCTTTTATACAAAACTCCATCAGGATTGAGATAAAAATTTCCAGACAGCCTCCTCAGAGTCTTCTTATCCTGGGTTGACGCTCCCGCAGGATACTCCTTAGTCATAAGGAAGGTCTAGATGTCATGGAACCATGGCTTGCCATCGGAGGCTTCCTCGATCGCAAAGACGAATGCAGGTCTATCAAGACGAGAAAGGACAATTCTTGGAGCTTCATTCCAAAAATTGACTTTATGCATCGAAGCCAACGTGGCTAAGGCATCAGCCATCTGATTTTCTGCTCTGGGTACATGATGGAGTTCCACTCGATCAAAGAACGGAAGCAGCCTTCTGGCATAGTTCATGTACGGCACCAAATTCGATTGACGAGTCTCCCACTCCCCTTTAATCTGGTTAATCACAAGCGCCGATTCACCATATATGTATAGGTTCTTGATTCTCAAATCAATTGCCTCTTCTAGACCCATGATGCATGCTTCGTACTCCGCTTCGTTATTGGTGACTGGAAACGTCAGTCTCGCAGTGAACGGGATATGGGATCCGTGGGGAGTCGTGATGATCACCCCAATGCCACTTCCGTAGGAATTAACCGCCCCGTCAAATATCAATTTCCACTGGGATTTCCTATCTGGCCCCTCGTCGGGCAACGGTTCATCGCAATACTTCGCTTTGAGAAACATGATATCCTCACCAGGGAATTCAAATTTCATCGGCTGATAATCCTCGATCGGCTGTTCGGCAAGGTACTCAGACAATACGCTTCCCTTGATGGCCTTTTGGGAAACGCACTGAATGTCATATTCCGTCAACACCATTTGCCATCTGGCAATCCTGCCCGAAAACGCTTGCTTCTCGAAGACGTACTTGATCGGATCCATCTTCGAAATTAGCATGGTGGTATGGTTGAGCATGTACTGTCGTAAACGTTTGGCAGCCCAGGCTAGTGCACAACACGTCTTCTCCAGCATCGAGTAACGAGATTCACAATCTGTAACTTTTTACTCAGATAGTAAATGGTATGCTCTTTTCTGCCCGTCTCGTCGTGCTGACTGAGAACACACCCCATACTATTCTCAAGAACTGTCAAGTACATGATTAATGGCCGTCCGGCCACTGGGGGTATCAAGATCGGAGGTTCCTGCAGATACTGTTTTATCTTATCGAATGCCTTCTGGCAGTCCTCGTTCCAGATAATCGCCTGATCTTTCTTTAGTAGTTTGAACATCGGTTCACACGTGGCCGTGAGCTGAGAGATAAACCTTGCAATGTAGTTTATTCTGCCCAGGAAACCACGAACTTCTTTTTCTGTTCTTGGCCTTGGCATTTCTTGTATCGCTTTTATCTTCGCAGGATCAACCTCGATGCCTCTTTCGCTCACGATAAACCCCAGTAACTTTCCGGACCGTACTCCGAAGGTACACTTGTTAGGATTCAGCCTCAACCTGAACTTCCTAAGCCTCTCAAAAAGCTTCAGCAAATTGACCAGATGTCCCTCCTCCGTTTGGGACTTCGCAATCATGTCATCAACATAGACTTCAATCTCATGATGAATCATGTCATGAAACAAAGTAACCATTGCTCGTTGGTAAGTGGCCCCTGCATTCTTCAGACCGAAAGGCATTACCTTGTAGCAGAATGTTCCCCAGGGAGTGATAAACGTAGTTTTCTCCATGTCCTCCGGCGCCATCTTGATCTGATTGTAGCCGGAGAAGCCATCCATGAACGAAAACACGGAGAACTGAGCTATATTGTCGACCAACACATCAATATGAGGCAGCGAGAAATCATCTTTAGGGCTCGCCCTATTCAAATCCCGATAATCGACGCACATTCGTACCTTACCGTCCTTCTTCGGTACAGGCACTATGTTGGCGACCCACGGAGGGTAAGTAGTGACCGCTAAGAAGCCAGCATCAAGCTGTTTCTGCACTTCTTCTTTGATCTTAACGGCCATATCTGGTCGCGTCCTCCTAAGCTTCTGCTTAACGGGAGGGCAATCTTCTCGCAGCGGCAAGTGGTGGACCACGATGTCAGTGTCAAGTTCGGGCGTATCTTCGTATGAACAAGCAAAGACGTCACTATACTCTCTCAGCATCTCGACCAATCTCTGCTTGACATCACTCTGCAATGCAGCCCCTATCCTGACGTTCCTGACGAGTTCTTCAGAACCCAGATTCACAATATCAATTTCCTCTTCATGAGGCAGAATGACTTTCTCTTCTTGTTTCAACAAGCGGGCCAACTCTTCGGGAAGGTCTTCGTCTTCATCAATCTCTTCTTCGGCTTGATAGATCGGGCAATCGAAGTCGAAGTGAGTCGTAGAAGGTCCAGAGTCGATGTCATCTGTTATATGGATCCTGCAATAACAAGGGTTAAGCTTAAAACGAGGATATGCAGGTTAGCACAAACCTCATTGCCATTTTATTGTTTTTCAAAACAAATATAAAACAGGAATAACAGAGATCACAATATTTGGATACGAAGAAAAACGCCTTTTGATTTATTGATAAAATGCATGTACATAATCAAACGAGGCCCTGACAATAAAACCACTATGCCCCGGGTAGGACATAGGGTGGTACAATGATTGGAAAAAGTAAATCATTACTCTTCGCTTGTCATCTGGATGATATCCTTGACGGACCAGTTGGTAAGGCCCTCTCCTGGCTTGCTTGGCTGGATCCAAGAGTCTAGGTCACAGTTGCTATCTCCGCTGTCTTCAGACACTACGTTGATGCTTTCAAAAATCACCCCGCCACTAGTAAACTGGATCGGCCCTTTACCTCGCGACGCGCTGCTAGAAGAGGAGGCTTCAGCCGCAGGAGAATATCCCAACCCAAACTTTTCTTGCTTGTTAGTTATTGTTGCACCCTAAAATTTGCTCAACCTTATTCACTTGGGTTATGTTTCAATATCATTAGCATTTGCATATAGAGTCATGTACATAGCCTAACCATCTGCATAGCATAAGCATAGCAAGTCATCCAACAGGGGACCAATCATTATTCTCATCTCTAGAGGCCTATCAAGAGGTTATTATCCTGATTCAATCTCATTCAAGTCATCAGAAAAGAATTTGAAAGTTGGAGAAGTCAATGGATCAAGCATTGAGTCTATCTCTTATCTGAGAGTATCTGGGGATCATCAAAGAAGGTATGGGTTGTGAATTGAGAGCATGGGAAGTATCTAGACATCTTGGAGGACTTAGAAAGGCATTTGGAGAAGGAAACAAGTTGTTGATGTGATCACAAGAATTGCAGTTGAAGACAGTCAACTAGGGTTTCATCTGGGTCAACCCTAGGTCAACCCTAGGTCAAAGGATTGTTGGAGAGGCATTAAGGGCTACTGAAGAGATGTGAGGTTTATCATTTGACATGGAGAATAAGGATATGTTGTTATGCTAAGAAGAAATCAAGAGAAATCAAGGAGAAGAGGAGGTTCTAAATTAGGGTTTCTATGTAAAATCCCCTAGTTTAGGTCAAATTTCCAAGCAAGATAAGTCAAAATGCAAGCTTCAAATGGATCCTTGGCCAACATGAAACTTGTAGAGGATCTCAAGACCTTTAATTTGAGTGGTGGAAGACATCAAGGAGATTTATAGAACTCAAGTTATGGTCCTTGCAAGTTACAGGTCATCTAAGGTATCTGAACTTTTGTCTGTGAAAGTGACTTGACTTCCAAGCAATTTTTACCCCTCAAGAAGATATCAAATGAATTTCTGGTCAGCATAAGAGTTGTTACTCATTGTCTTAGCTTTCTAGAATGGTATAGTATTCCTTCATAGGATGTGTGGAACTCTACTTATGGTCTTGGCAAGCAAAGGGTATTTTGGTCATTTGTGAATTACAGGTCATTTTAACCTATGCCCAAAACTCATACAAGGAAGCTTCAAATGGAAAACTTTACAACATCAAACTTGTTCCAAATGACATTTTTAGTCTAGAAAAGTGACCATGAGAGATTGGAAAGATTCATAGCACAAAGTTTCAAAATTGTTGGATTTAATGAATAAAAATGGACTTAAAAATGAGATTTTTCATATCTTGGCCAAATAAAGCAAAATTATAGGTCACTTTGAATGGAAAGATCATTTTAAAGACATTGGCTAAAGTAGATTTTTGAGCTTAGTTCATAATTTGTGTGTTATTCATGGTTGCTTGTAATGGAAGGTACATAAACCAAATTCAAGGGAAAGAATACAAGGGAAACTTCTCCAAGTTTCTAGGAGGTTCTAACCTCACCTATATATTGATAAGGGATAGTTCATGCCATGGTTGGTGATTTCATTTGTTCACAAACTCTCTCAAACCTCCATCAATCTTCACATCTTTTGATTGAATCTTCCTCATCATCATTCAAGCATCACAATCCACCTCAAGATTGGTAGAATTGGAGGAAGAATCGTGCTGTTCAAGATAACCATCCAACTTGCAAGAACTTCTCAAGGACAAGATTCAGGAAGTTTGAGCCTAGATCTTTGCATACAGAATCAAAGTGGTGGTGTGTGGATCAGTTTCAAGTCCTTGCAAGCATTGATTCAGGGATTGCCATAGCTGTATCTCCATTTTAAACCAGGTTGGATTTCTCTTCGAATTGTATGTTTTTGGTTAGCATGATAGGGTTTTGATAGATTAGAATGGTTAAGTTAGGTTAGATGATGATTTTCACAAAGTTTGGAGAGGTCTCATGAGGTTTGACTATGGAGTGCATAATCTGTTAGAGCCTATAACTACTAGGATAAGGCACGAAAATCTTGGGGGATTAGCATGTTGAAATCAGCTTGAGTTGTAGTTGAGTTTAGGACAAAAACTATGGAGAATTGAAGCAGTTGATCACAGGTGTTCATGGTGGATCATGGCTGTGCTACCTATCGAATTGGTTGATTGAATGAATTTTAGGGCAAACTAATAGTACAGATTTGTAGAAGGGAAGAAATGGACTGTTTTTGTTTTTTATACCTTGTGGTTTCATGTCCTGTGGAGGAAGAATGATGAGCTCGAAAATGCTTGCATGGAAAGCAATTTTTGAAACCCTAGGGTTGATGGAGGAAGACGATGACCCGTGGCCGTTCGATCGTTCTCATTTTATGACTTTTTCTGCCCATCCAACGGCTCATGTTCAAACTGAAATATGGAGGGAGTGACTCACATCAAAACGCCGCGTTTCATTTAATTGAAACGTTGGGCTTTGGACTCAGATGACTATACGCACCCCCGTTTTAAGAAGCCCACTAAAACACACGTGATATCATTGCTAAATACACCGCTGGTTTATTCTTTTTCTTTTGATTTTCGTTTTAATTTCCTGAAGAGCGCTGGGCCTAACAATCAATGTTCGCACCCCCACTTTTCCAGCCCACCATGGATTACAACTGGAGCGAACTGCTGTTCTCACCCCCTCCCATTTATTTCTTTATATTTCTTTTTAATTTCCTCTCATTTTTTTCATGCATTTTCAAAAAATCATATAAAATGGAAAAAACATTATTTTTCAATGACTCTTTTTGCATAATTTTCTTCAAAGAGTCTAGAAAATTATAAAAAATAAAAATTGCATTTTATTTTTTTATTTGATATTTTTCCCATATTTTCCAAATAAATGTATATTTTAGATGTCTCATTTCATGCATGATTTTATTAATTTTCGTTCTAATCAATGCTTTAATATTTTTTGTCCATTCTTTTTAGGTTGAATAATAGACATTGTTATCTTGTAGATGCAATTTAGTTCTTATTTTTAGGAGTTAGTTTTAGGTGATTAGTTTAGGTGTGAACAGCATGAACAAATTAGGGTTTTAAGTGACAACTTAGGAGAATTAATTCATTTCCCTTAGGAGTTAGAGTTTGAATAGTTTAGCTATGGGACTATAGGGGCTATGGGTAGTTATTAGACCCCCTTAGAAATCACTAGGATTCCCCTACTGCTACTAATATACTGTGTATGTTGGATTGATTAGTGTGGTGTGCCCTCTGGGGATTACTGTTTGTCTGTGTGGGTATTGGGATTGTCTGGGGATTGGGGAAGCTGAAGACTGATGATGATGAAGCCATTGGAGATCCAGAGACTGAAGACCAATTTCTAGAGTTGAAGAGGAGATTCTTGCTGGCAGCTGTTGAGGAGATTAGGGTTTAGGAGCTAGGCAGAGTTCTATATTAGAAAGCTTGTTTCCCAAACATGGAGTGCCTTGTCTGCATCCATCCTTTCTCTATGATTCAAAGTCTCTTTCAAATATCCACCTCCTTCCTTTGGAAGGATCAGTGAATGTATTTGAAAGATAGAACTTTTGAGAGGAAACTGTCTGTTTAATGTTAACAGTTGATGAACCACCCTTGGTAGGTAATTAACTGTCTAACATTCATTCACTTCATCTTGTTGACTGATGTTTCTCCTGAAGATTGAGACTTGAAGAAAAGCCATTGTAGATTGAAGATTGATGACAAAGACTTTGCTTGAAGGCTGTGGAGATGGTGAGGGATGCTTGCTGAAGCTTGTAGCTGATTGGAGATGACTTGAAGATAGGTGTTGATGCAGAGCTGCTGTGGCTGTTTATTTTTGCTGTATTTCATTCTTGATGTATTGATTGGTTCTCTGGACTGTATTGTTTGCTGTTTGCCCTATTGGGTTGAAAGTGAATCCTGTTCACTTTTGCCTATTGTTTTCCAGGTTCGAGGTTGAGTGGGACTCCCTTGCCTCGCTTGAATTGCTGCATCCATGCATTTTACCGCTTTACTGTATATATATCTGATATTGTTTCTGTTTCCGTTTATTCCCTTAGGATCTCTGTTTCTCTCTGTGCAAGAGAGGGGCATGATAGACACTAGGTCTTAACCCCTGCATGACAACATTAGGATAGTTTGATTCCCTTCGCAACTGTAGGTTAGAGTGTTGTCTCTTCTTCCTCAAAACAAACAGAAAAACACAATAAAAATTTCAAATACAATAAAAGACACTTCTTTCGTAAAAGAATGTGAACTCATCAAGACGTCATTTTTGTCCGCTTGGGCTGCTAATCAGAAAAACCTTTTTCAGAAGGAATAAAATCAATCAAGACAGACTTGTGTCGTACGTGGCCCGAACTACGTTTGCTCTGATCTTTCATGCTGTATGAAAGTACGTAGGCATAGGATGCGATATCCTAGCGAGCAACCTTCCCCTCCTTTCCCGTAGGTAGGCGAACTACGTTGACTTTGATTTCTCGTTCCAGGCGGGAATACGTAGGCATAAAGTGCGACACTTTGCCGAGTCATTTTTATTTTCATTTTATTTTCTTTTTAACCCTTGACCTATAGTTTAGATAGAATAACGATCCATACCCGAAAACAAGCGAGGATCCCGTCGAGTACGACGGACGTGAGGGGTGCTAATACCTTCCCCTTGCGTAACCGACTCCCGAATCCAGGTTTTGGTTGCAACGACCATACCTTTCCCATGTTGTGCGAGGTTTACTCTGAGCGTTTCCTTTCCCTCCCGTGGGATAAATAACGCACGGTGGCGACTCTTCTGTTCAGCCGGCGCCGATTTTCGTAGTAGCGACAGCTGGCGACTCTGCTGGGGATCCAACGTCCCCTGGCTGCTAAGGACTGCGATAGTTCTTATGCATTTGGGATCCAACGTCCCTTAAGAGAGTCAATCCTAACGCTTGTTTTCCCGTCGAGGATTTTGTATGGATTTATATTTCTGACCTTTATTTTCAGCTTTGTATATATATGGATTATTATTGCTGTATCTTGGGGTGTGACGGGTGTTCTGATATTGAGTGAGGAGTCGGGCCTGGGCTTGAGTGCACCTAGAATTAGAGTAGAAAGTAGTGGGCGCGTGTCGGCTTTGCTTGCATTAGTGTCTCATGAAATCTACACTCGGACGAGGTTCTTCTGGTTGGCTTCTTTTTCTACCCTTTGGGTCGAAGGGGTTGTTGGTCAGCTGAATTGTCGACTCCGGGAACCGATCATTTGGAAGTCGGCTAAGTGAGGCCTCTTCAAGATTTGATGATGCCACTCCTTCTGGGAATCGTATCATCAACCCTGAAAGTCTGTGACGCCGACGACCGCATAGGATGCCATACCTTTGTCAGTTGCTAGGACATCCACCTGTGAGAGGGTTTGGGGTTATGCAGGTAACTAGACCTTCAGACTACCGGTTTGTTCCTTGGTCAGAGATCCTGGGTATTTATGAAGAGTTATGAGGTCTGTCAGAGACCGTTTGGAGATGTGTTCTGAGGTCTGTCAGAGACCAGTTGAGAGTCTCGAGGTCTGCCGGAGACCAGTTGGAGTTATGGTTTGAGGTCTGTCAGAGACCAGTATTGGAGCTTTGTTTTAGGACCATCCGAGACCAGGGTTTGGGGACTTCTATAAAGTCTATCTGAGGCTTCTTGATATGGTTCAGGCTATTCAGCTACAGCATTTGGTCCCTGTTGCATGTTACTTGCATTGCATTGTTTGCATTATCATTGCATCTCATTAACGTGTGTCTGTGCTGCAGGTGCATTTGCATATCCTCCGATTCTAGTGCCCAGACTTCTGAGTATTGATTATGGCTGGTTTGAGGAAAACAGTTGCGTATAAGCTGCCTTCACCTGATATTACTTCTTTGCTTGGTCTGATATCTCTTGCCGATGAGGAGGTTAGGAGAAGCTTCAGAATGAGTCATGGGAGGTTACTGAGATTAGTCTGCAAGCCCACTGCCGATGAGATGAACGGGCTATACACCTTGATGCAGTTCTATGACCCCGCATTGAGATGTTTTACATTTGCTGACTTCATTCTAGGGCCTACCATTGAAGAGTATGTGGAGTTTACTGAGCTACCAGTGCAAAACAAGGTTCCATTTATTCACTCTGCCGCTGAGCCCAAGTTGGAGGACTTAGCCAAAGCCTTGCATATGGACGCTGCAGAACTGCTATTGACTTCTTGGCTTGGGGTTTCAGGATTCTCTCTTGATTTCTTGGTTGGCAAAGCTCAGGAGTATGCCAAGAATGGATGCTGGGTAGTTTTCAATGCTATTTTGGCTCTATGCATTTATGGAATTATGTTGTTCCCTAACTTGCCCAATTTCGTAGACTTGGACGCTTTCCATCTGTTTGCTGTCGGCAATCCAGTGCCAACATTGATCGGAGACTTCTACCACTCCTTGCACTACAAGAATGAAAACAGAAGGGGAAAGGTTGTTTACTGCTGTGCTCCTTTGTTGAATATGTGGTTCAAAAGTCATCTTCCCATAAAGGGGTCCTTTGTGGAAAGTGCAACCACCGCTAGCTGGTCGGAGCGCCTGATGAGGCTATCTTCCGAAGACGTTGGATGGTTTGATAGAGATCTGCTGGGATCTGAGCTTATCTTCAGTTGTTCTGGGTACCCTAATGTTCCGTTGATAGGGAGGAAAGGGTGTATCAACTACAACCCTTCTCTGTTCGTCCGTCAGTTCGGATATGCGTTGAAGAACCCACCAAAGGAGGAAGAAGTACAGGAATCTCTGTACTTCACCGGAGATGTGAAGGGGGAGTTATTAGCCAAGTTACAGCATGCCTGGACGCGTGTTAACCGAAGAGGGAAGCCGTTGTTAGGAAAGAATGACTGTCAGGCCTATGCACCTTACAGAGAGTGGATCCAGGAGAGAGCCAGTCAGTTGAGGATGCCATTTCCAGATGCACCAGTTCTTGTTCCTATTCCGGTAGCAGAGCCAACTACTGTTTCTAGGGAGGCCTACGAGCAAGTTGTGAAAGAAAAAGAAGCCTTGATGAGGATCAACGAAGGGTTAGAGCAGGAGCTAGCCCAGATACGCAGTGAGAAAAACAAGGTCGTGCATGCTTTCCAACAGCAGATTGAGCTAGTGAACAGACTAGGGGCTGAGTTGACTGAGGAAAAGAAGAAGCGCGAACGTCTGGGGCAAGAGTTCAGAAGCTCCCATGACATGCTTCAGTCCAAGAAGAAAGCGCTTGACATCGCTCACCGAGAGATCTCTTCTTGCAATAAGACCTAGAATGCCACGCTCACCAACAATAAGAAGAGGGAAGATAAGTTGAAGCAGCAAATCTCCGACCTCGAAGAGCAGTTGAAGTCCAGCATCAAGAAGTGTGAAGAAGAAGTGACGACCCGGTATAGTCTCCAGAATGCGCTAAACAAGGCCATCAAAGGCAGAGACGAAGCTGTGTCCCAGAAGCGTAAACTAGAGGATCGCTTCGGAGACGGGGCATGGGAAGAAACTGCTGAAGACGTGCGCCGTGTTCTTAAGAAAAGAAACCAACTTGTTGAAGGGCTGCTTGATCGACCAAGTCATCCGGAGACCAAGAAATTGCTAGAAGAGTACCAGACTTCTGGGAGGATTTGATTATTTCATGTAGTAACCTGTATACTTTATTTGCATAGTGCTGACCATCACCAGGGTTGTTGGTTGAGGTCATGCCTTATTATTGTACTCTCAACGACATTGTATTCTTGGCTTAGTGGTTTCTCAGCAATATATGAGGCTTTCTGTGATTCAGCTCCGATCTTTATATTGATAGCACTGTTACTACACCGGCACCTTCACACTAGAATCTGGGAATGAATTTCCCTAAGGCACAGACACACATTGCATTGCATTCATATTCATATTGCATTACAGGTAATCTTTGGATGGTGTCTTATTTCCTGCTCTGTACCAGGTACTTTTCAGGATTGCAGATCAGCACCCGCACCGCTATTCTACCCGCACCAACTGTCGAAGAATCATGGATCAAATGCAGAACGAGATGCAAGATGTGCGCGAGAAGCTAGCTCTCTTTATGCAGACCATGGAAGCTATTGCAAAGGGTCAGGAAAATTTGCAAGCCATGGTCCAACCTCTGTTGGCTCGGAATGCTGGTCATGGTAACGAGGATCATCAGTCTGTGCGAGTCGATACTGCTCATGGAGACGGCACTCCCACGCCAGTGGCTCCACCTGTAGTCAATATACCTGCTGCTAATGTCAACAACGCTACCGCTGCTGGGAACGGTAACGTCGGCGTTGGGAATGAGACTGCTGTCCATAACGTTGGGCTGGGTGATGGCAATTTGGGTGATAATATGGGAGGCAACGGCTTCGGCAATGCTGGATTCGGGTTCAACGATCGGGGATTCGATAACGCTGGGAAATATGGTTTCAATGCTCAAGGCTTTGGGCAAGATGGTTATGGCGTGGCCAATCAGGGTTACGGAGGTCTCGGAAATGGAAACGGCGCTGGGTTTATGACTTTTGGGCCTACTGGAGGCATTCAAGGGTACGGCAACAGAGGCCGAGGTCCGGGGATGAATCAGATCAGGGCTGGACGTAATAATGGATATGATGGGTATGGAGCTGGGAATGGTATGTGGCAAGAAGATCAGCAGGAGGACGCTTTCTCCGGTGGAGGTTTCGAAGGGCCGATGGATGACTCCCAGAAGATCAGAATGCTGGAAGAGCAGATGAGGGGGGTCCTGAACCAAAGTGCTGTGGGTTTGGACATGGCAACAATGGGTCTGGTACCTGGCTTGAGGGTGCCAATCAAATTCAAAGCTCCTGCGTTTGATAAGTATAAAGGGGACACGTGCCCGAAAGTGCACGTACGGGCTTACTACAGAAAGATGTCTGCGTACTCAACTGATGAAAGAATGCTAATGCATTTTTTTCAAGATAGTTTGTCAGGCCCTTCCTTAGAGTGGTACATGGGGTTGGAGCCAACTAATATCAAGACATGGAAGCAATTGGCAGAGGCATTTGTAGCTCACTACAAGTATAACAGCGATTTGGCGCCCAATCGGGTCCAATTGGCAGGGCTGTCTCAGAAGAAGGGGGAGAGCTTTAAAGAGTACGCGCAAAGGTGGCGCGATATGGCTGCCAGGGTCCGTCCTCCCGTAGAAGACAAGGAAATGAATGACATGTTCGTCGGCACATTCACGGGCTTGTTTCATGACATGCTGTTTCATACATCTCTGGCCAGTTTCTCAGATTTGATTCTGATGGGAGAAAAGATTGAGCGTAACATTAAGCAAGGAAAGTTCTAGGTTGAGGAATCAACTGCATCTGGCAGTAATAGGAAGGCTTTTGGTGGACGCCGTCAGGGCGAGGCAAGCGCAGTGTTTGGAGGCCGAGGCCGAGGCCGAGGCAGGGGACGAAACCAATATCATCAGCCGCAGCAGGTAGCGAGTGTTACTATCCCGTATCAACAACAACCACTTCAACAACAACCGGTTCAGCAGCAGCCAATGCAACAGCAACAGCAGCAGCAGCCTCAGCAGGGGGCACAGCAGGCTCAGCGAAGATTCCAGGGTGGTAAACCGAGAAGAGTGTTTGAGAAGCCTCCCTCAACCTACGCAGATTTGTTGCAGACATTGTTGGGTTTGAACCTGGTAGAGAAGAGAACTCTGGCACCGATAACGGGAACTCCCCCGTATGGCTATGATGCAAGCAGGCACTGTGAGTTCCATTCTGGGGCTCCGGGCCACGATATAGAGGGTTGCCATGCTTTTAAGCACGTTGTGCAGGATCTTTTGGACAATAAGACTATCAATTTCGGAACGGCGGGTCCGAATATAGTGCAGAAACCCATGCCTAATCATGGGGCGAACGCCATTTTGACTGAGGAAGGGTTGAATCTGATTATGAATGTCGATGATTTAAAGACGCCGCTGGGCGAGATAAAAAGCAGACTGTTGCAAGGGGGTGTTTTTCCAGGATGTGATGAGTATTGCTTAGAATGATGGACCCTAGCTGGGGGGTGTGATGATTTGAAGAAGGGCATTCAGGCTTTAATTGAGGGAGGCACATTGCAGTTTGACCGAGCAGCAGCCGAAGAGCCTGCAGGGGCAGTAGCAGATGATCAGAGTGATGTGGCCACTGTAACGATTCCTCGAAAGACAATCACTATTGCAGCACCGGTTCAGCGACTACCGATCACCATAACTAAGGCCGGACCAATCCCGTACGAGAACACAAAAGCAGTCCCATGGTCATATGGGTTGGAGGTGTATTGTGACGGGATAAAGATTGATGTTAATAAGCAGCCAGCCGAGACTGTGGATAATGTTGTTGGTTCAGGAGGTATGACAAGGAGTGGTAGGATCTTCATATCCCCTGAAGTGGAGGCCGAAAGACTAGCGAAAGGAAAAGGGAAAGCGGTTGAGAATGTCCCAGTGCAAGCAAGCGAAAAAGAATCGGCATCGAAAGATGTAGAAGAGTTCATGCGCTTGATTCGAAAAAGTGATTATAAGATTGTGGAGCATCTGCAACAGACACCGTCCAAGATATCTATCCTGTCATTGCTCTTGTGTTCGGAAGCTCACAGAAATGCTCTGTTGAAAGTCCTGGGTGCTTCCTTTGTACCCCAAGACGTCTCTGTAAATCAGCTGGAAGGAGTGTTGGCACATGTGAATGCAGGCCACAGCTTGGGCTTTACCGACTTCGATTTGACCCCGAAAGGGAGAGATCATAATATGGCGCTGCACATATCTGTTGAGTGTAGAGGATCAGTAATGTCGCATGTATTGGTCGACACTGGATCGTCTATGAATGTGATGCCCAAGAAAGCGATGATGAAGCTGGATGTTAGAGGAATCTTGTGCACGCCCAGTGACTTGGTAGTCAGAGCATTTGATGGCACGCGAAGAACAGTCTTTGGATCGATAACATTGCCTCTGCAGGTGGGGCCGGAGGTGTTTGCCACTGAATTTTATATCATGGATATACAGCCTGCGTACAGCTGCTTGCTTGGAAGACCTTGGATTCATGGGGCTGGGGCAGTCACGTCTACCCTGCATCAGAAGTTAAAATATATGGTCGGAGACAGCGTAGTCACCGTATGCGGAGAAGAAGACATCCTGGTCAGCCATTTTTCGTCATTTAAATATGTGGAGGTCGACGGAGAGATCCACGAAACACCCTGCCAGGCATTTGAAGGGTTGCGTATCAAGGACAAAGGTCCCGGGCCGAGCAAAGCGTCGGAGATAGCCGTCTCATCGTATAAAGAAGCTCAAGCTCTAGTGGAAGCAGGAGAAGCCAAGGGCTGGGGCAAAGTGCTGGATATTCCTGTGAAGATGGACCGGTTTGGGTTGGGATACCAACCGTCGTCGGCGGCACCTGCTGTGGGGGCGCCCCGTTTTAGAGGGCCAATTACCATCTCTACCAGTGGAGTATGTCATGAAACCGTCAATGCTGCTTCGGAGTCTGACGAAGGAGACAGCGACTGTGATATGGATGCCTGGATTCAGCCAAGCACGCCAGGACAAGGACTGTGCAACTGGTCTATTCAGGAGCTTGTTCCTGTGACTCTTAAACAGTAATGCTTTGCTTTATTAATTGTTGAATAATCTGATGTCTTGCCCGGGGCATCATAATTTGCTTAGGGCTGTGTTGTTATGAACGTGGTGTGTTAATCATTAAATAAATGGCGTTTTTTCATGTGCAAATACTGTAATCCCTGTCTTTCTTGTTTTGTATTTTTCAATAAAATAGCAACGTGGTTATTCGCTTTATACGCATTTTGAAGCACTTAACCATTCCTTTTGCAGGATAACATTTTCAGATGACATCCTTGAACCACCTATGACTCGTCCCGACTTCGAGCACCCGGTATTTCAGGCCGAAGAAGAGGTTGTCGAAGATAGTGACGTTCCTGAAGAGCTGTCTTGGTTGGTGAAGCAAGAGGACAGAGCCATTCTGCCTCACGACGAGGTCATCGAAATTATCAATTTGGGGTCGGAAGGGGTTGAGAAGAATGTTCGTATCGGAGCCGCACTGCAGAGTGACATCAAGCGAAGGTTGGTTGAAATGCTCCGAGAGTATAGTGATGTATTCGCTTGGTCGTATGAAGATATGCCAGGGCTCGATACAGATATGGTGGTGCACCGCCTGCCACTGAAAGAAGATTGCCCGCCGGTCAAACAAAAGCTTCGCAGAACTCGACCAGATATGGCAGTGAAGATCAAAGAGGAAGTTCAAAAACAGTGGGACGCTGGTTTCCTGGCTGTGACCAAGTATCCCTCATGGGTTGCTAACATCGTACCCGTGCCAAAGAAAGATGACAAGGTTCGAATGTGCGTGGATTATAGGGATTTGAATAAAGCAAGCCCAAAAGACGATTTTCCGCTTCCTCATATTAACGTGCTGGTTGATAATACTGCTCAATACTCCGTATTCTCCTTCATGGATGGCTTCTCAGGCTATAATCAAATTAAAATGGCGCCAGAGGATATGGAGAAGACTACTTTCATAACGCCTTGGGGAACATTTTGCTACAAAGTGATGCCCTTTGGCTTGAAAAATGCTGGGGCAACATATCAGCGTGCGATGACGACTCTTTTCCATGATATGATGCATAAAGAGATCGAAGTTTATGTTGACGATATGATTGCCAAATCCCAGACGGAGGAAGAGCATCTGGTGAATCTGCTGAAGTTATTTAAAAGGCTTAGGAAGTTCAGGCTGAGACTGAACCCTAACAAATGCACCTTCGGGGTGAGATCGGGTAAGCTGCTGGGGTTTATTGTAAGTGAAAGAGGGATAGAGGTCGATCCTGCTAAAATAAAAGCAATCCAAGAAATACCGACGCCTAAAACAGAGAAAGAGGTGCGCGGGTTCTTAGGGAGGTTGAACTACATCCCTCGGTTCATATCTCACCTAACTGCCACGTGTGAACCATTATTCAAACTGTTGAAGAAAGATCAAGCTGTAACATGGAACGAAAATTGTCAGAAGGCGTTCGATAAAATAAAGAAGTATTTGCAGGAACCTCCTATTTTGATACCCCCAGTGGCGGGCAGACCCTTGATCATGTATTTGACGGTTCTTGAGGGAAGCATGGGTTGTGTTCTCGGTCAGCACGACGAGACCGGAAGAAAAGAGCATGCGATCTACTACTTGAGTAAGAAATTTACAGATTGTGAATCTCGATACTCGATGCTTGAGAAAACTTGTTGCGCGCTAGCCTGGGCCGCCAAGCGTTTGAGGCAATACATGTTGAATCATACAACCATGCTTATCTCGAAGATGGATCCTATCAAATATGTGTTCGAAAAGCAGGCGCTGTCAGGGAGAATTGCCCGTTGGCAAATGGTATTGACTGAATATGACATCCAATACGTCTCGCAAAAGGCTATAAAGGGGAGTGTGATGTCCGAGTATCTGGCGGAGCAGCCTATTGAAGATTACCAATCGATGAGGTTTGATTTTCCTGACGAGGATATCATGTACCTAAAGATGAAGGATTGTGAAGAGTCGTTGCCAGACGAAGGACCAGAGTTGGGTTCTAAGTGGAAGATGATATTTGACGGAGCTGTGAATGCTTACGGTAGCGGAATAGGGGCAATCATCACTACGCCACACGGGTCGCACATCCCGTTTACTGCTCTATTGACCTTTGCCGTTACCAATAATGAGGCCAAATACGAAGCTTGTATAATGGGGCTTGAAGAAGCCATTGATTTGCGAATCAAGAATTTAGACGTATACGGAGACTCAGCTCTGGTAGTGAATCAGATAAAAGGGGAGTGGGAGACACGTCAGCCCAACTTGATACATTACGTGAACTATGCAAGGAGATTGTTGCCTTTTTTCGACAAGGTTGAGTTGCATCATGTGCCGCGGGCCGAGAATCAAATGGCTGACGCCCTGGCCACTTTGTCTTCCATGTACAAAGTCAACTTTTGGAACGAGGCTCCCCGAATCGTTATCTCTCGGCTTGACAGGCCAGCTTATCTATTTGCTGTTGATGAAGCGTCTGATGGCAAACCATGGTATTTTGATATCCTTAACTTCCTGAAGAATAAAGAGTATCTGGCTGGGGCATCCAGTCAAGATCAAAAGACTCTCAGGAGATTAGCGGGTAATTTCTATTTGAATCCAGATGGTGTCTTGTACAGAAGAAACCACGACTTGGTGTTGTTGCGTTGTGTAGACGAAAGAGAGGCAAAGCTACTCATGGAGGAAATACACAAAGGTACCTTCGGTACGCATGCTGGTGGGCATGCTATGACGAGAAAGCTGTTGCGGGCAGGTTACTTTTGGCTGACGATGGAAACTCATTGTTTCAAGTTTGCAAGAAAGTGCCACAAGTGCCAAATCTATGCTGATAAGATCCATGTGCCTCCGAGTCCTCTGAATGTGATGTCATCGCCATGGCCATTCTCGATGTGGGGAATCGATATGATTGGAAAGATCGAGCCGACGGCTTCTAACGGGCATCGGTTCATTCTAGTAGCAATCGATTATTTCACCAAGTGGGTGGAAGCGGCGTCTTATGCAAATGTAACGAAGCAAGTGGTGGCCAGATTCATCAAGAGAGATATCATTTGCCGATATGGGATTCCCGAGCGGATAATCACGGACAACGGTTCAAACCTGAACAACAAAATGATGAAGGAGCTCTGTCAGAATTTCAAAATAGAGCATCACAACTCCTCCCCTTACCGACCCAAGATGAATGGCGCTGTCGAGGCGGCCAATAAGAATATCAAGAAGATCGTTCAGAAAATGGTGGTGACCTATAAGGATTGGCATGAGATGCTACCCTTCGCATTGCACGGTTATCGTACGACGGTACGCACATCAACCGGGGCAACCCCGTTCTCGTTAGTATACGGAATGGAAGCGGTATTACCATTGGAAGTTGAGATCCCTTCTCTGAGGGTATTGCGAGACGTTCAGCTGGACGAGGCAGAATGGGTAAAAGACAGGTTGAATCAACTGAGTTTGATGGATGAGAAGAGGCTAGCTTCTCTAGCATACGGTCGTTTGTACCAGAGCCGAATGAAGAAAGCATATGATAAGAAGATACATCCGCGAAGCTTTCAGACGGGCGACCTTGTGCTGAAAAGGATTCTCCCGCCGCAGGCAGATCATAGGGGCAAGTGGACCCCCAACTACGAAGGGCCATACGTTGTCAGGAAAGTCTTCTCAGGAGGAGTGTTGTTGTTGTCTACTATGGACGGTGAAGACTTCACGTCACCTGTGAATTCGGACGCAGTTAAAAAATACTTTGCTTAAAATTGACCCGCTGGACAGAAAAAAGAGAGTCCAGGCAAAAATGGGGCATCCTGGCGAACCAAAAACAGAATGAAAGGTTCGGGCAAAAGTTAGGGATAAAATTGAAAAATGTACACCCGCGAAGTTGAAAACCTACACTGGGCGACTTCGGCAAAAAAGGGTATCCCGGTGAACTGAAAACCCTTAAAAGGCGGTTCACGCAAAAATTAGGGATTTGAAAAGCAAATGACTGCGGTCCGAATTTGATATTACAGTGAGCATCAGTGCGGGAGAATATACCTGAGGAGGTCGATTATCAGATACAATCTCTTCGGACGTGGGGATACCGGGAAAGCATTAGAGTTGGGCGAGTCATAGGAGGATCAGTTCGTGGTGTTCGTCTGCATCCCGTTGCCGACATATGTACAAAATTTAATTTGTCAAAATATTTATGCTTATTGTGCATACTTGTATATTTGCTTTGCGTAGCTTCCTCATTTCAGGAGTTACATCCCGTGTACAAAACTCCGCCCATTCAGGAGCCCAATCAATAAAATATGTTATTCAGTACTTGATGCTGGTTCTTTACTGTTTTGTGCATGATAAAACGCTTAAGTTTATTGAAACTAGCATGTGTATAACGTCACTGGCCCTTTCCAACAATTGCTAAAGCTTTGAATTAACTGAAAATAACGTCACTAACCTGAATCGATTTGGTAGTATAGGCTTGTTTTGGCTTGTTTGTGTTGTAGCAGGTTTCATAACCGTACGAGGGAGATGATCAAAAGATTGCAATAACGAAAGACTTGATCTCCACGCAGGTCAGGCATGTTCTTCCTGAAGAAGGATAGAATTCCCCAGCTAGTCGTAGCTTATCCAAAGGATATTCTCCAATAAAGCCCCTTATCCTCAGTAAAGTTTGGCGATTCCTAGATCGAGGGCTGTATTCAGACAGTGCATCTCAAGCCGAGTGGTTTAGTCTCAGAAGATTAATATTTCAGATTGGTGAGCTGTATTCGGGCAGTTTACCTTTCCCCGCAAGGTCATTTACTCTTCCCCAGCAGAATCAGTAGGTTTCCCCAAGAGAATCATCCCATCCATGGCGGAATTCTCTTTGCAAGTGTTTTCATTCCTCCCAGTGGAACTCAAAGATTAAGGCTCTCCCCGGCAGAGTTGGTGTGGCCCATTGGCAGTTATTTTGTCAAAATACCGTGTGATATCCGTTCACTTCCCAGCAGAAGTTCAATCATACCAGGCGCATCTGCCATTCTCCAGCAAGAGTTATATCCCCCAGCAGGGTGTTACTTCAGTGAGGTGTTTGGTTCGAGTTCCCAAATTCCCAGCTGAGTCGACTTCACTTTCCCAACATTTATTTTGCTGGGATAGTTCTGTAGCATCTGGCTATCCCCAGCGGAATTGGCATTATCTTCAGCACTTATGTTGCTGAAGTAGTTTCTATGCCCAGCATTTCGAGTCTGCGTTTGCATCGGCATGTAGTGCATTGGCATATAATGTCATACTTGCATTCACCAAATAAAAGCGTAGCATTTCCATGTCGAATGGAGCATCGCATCATTGTCGAACGCATGCATTTTTGAAACATAAACTAGGTTGGCTAACCGTTTGTTCCAAGTATTGTTTCTCTTGCAGGAAGAGGGAGCCCTTGCTCAGGTGAATCAATAAATATTCAGGATCTCGACGTGAGACATTCGACGAAGTGTCAGTTGTGGCACTATTCCCCCACAGAGTTATCAGGATAAGTCTCTCTTTGTCACCAAGCAGAGTTACCTATTTCCCCGCCAGGGTTCTTGTTGAAGTTTCTCTAGTCCGACCAGCGGATTGTGCCCTTCAAAGTTGTTGTTACGTCAGCGTTAAAAGGTTCCATGAACCAGAAGTTCAGACGCCACTGCCGGTTATCAGAACAGGCATCCGGTAGTTTGGTTTCCAGATGTCCCCAGTAAAGTCCGCTTCAAAATCGCTGTCACGTCAGTGCTAAGAAGTTTTGTGGTGCTAGAAAAGTGGGGGTCCTAACGTGGACGGATTGATTTCCTCAGTTGACGATACGTGTTAGTCCTAACGTGGACAGGTTCGATTTCTCAGAATTGTTGGAATGTGGAGTCCTAACATGGACATTTCTTCCCGTTTGACGATATGTGTTAGTCCTAACGTGGACCGATTCGAGTGCTCGGTATTGATTGAGTGAAGAGTCCTGACGTGGATAAAAGTGGGTTACTCTTCGTGTTGGCGTCCTGACATGGACAATTTATTTCCAGCAGATAGCTTTATTCGTAATGGTGAAATGTGCGTCCTGACGTGGACAAGTTTATAGTTCTTTGTGATGATAAGATGTGAGAGTCCTGACGTGGACAATTTTATCCTCCTTCGGGTTGATGGCAAAGTGTGAGTCCTGACGTGGACAAGTCTTATTTCCCCAGCAAGTCGAAGGCGCGCAAGTCCTGACGTGGACAAGTTTATTTCTTCAGCGGGTTGAGATATGGGTCCTAACGTGGACAAATTTTTATTCCCTCAGCGAGTCGAGAGGTGAGTCCTTACGTGGACAAATCAAGACGAAATGTGAGTCCTGACGTGGACAAGGTCATTCCTTACGTGGAAAGAAAAGATAGATTCCTTACATGGAAAGTTTAGTCCTGACGCGGACAGATTCAGATCAAAAGTTTGATTCCTAACGTGGAAAGAGGGAGTCCTTACGTGGACATACCAAGTTGGATTCCTCACGTGGACAGATGAAGAAGTATTCCTTACGTGGAAAGCTTAGAGTCCTTACGTGGACGAATCAAGAAGATTATTATTCCTAACGTGGAAAAGTGGGTCCTAACGTGGACGATGTAGTCCTAACGTGGACAAATTTATTCCTTACGTGGAAAGAGTGTTTCCTTACGTGGAAAGAAGATGGTTTCCTTACGTGGAACGAGATTGATTCGTTACGTGGGAAGTTTAGTCCTGACGCGGACAGATTGAGAAAAAGTTTGACTCCTTACGTGGAACGAAAGTTATTCCTTACGTGGAAAGTGTGGTCCTGACGCGGACAGAATCAGAAAGATTGCGGTTCCCTTACGTGGAAAGGTGTTATTCCTTACGTGGAAAGACGAGTAATCCCCAGCACGGTCGCTGCGAGATCAGTGGGTTGTCGTAACAGTCAGATTCAGCTGATGAATGTCGTTCCCCAAGCAGCGGAGCAGTGCATTTCTGCGGTTGGCAAATTTCTGGTTTCACTTGTATTCAACCGTCTCGTACCGCGAATGTCTGAAGGCTCCGGGCTCTTCACCCAATCGGGTCCAAGTCGCTTGAATAGGGGCAGCTGTTGCACCCTAAAATTTGCTCAACCTTATTCACTTGGGTTATGTTTCAATATCATTAGCATTTGCATATAGAGTCATGTACATAGCCTAACCATCTGCATAGCATAAGCATAGCAAGTCATCCAACAGGGGACCAATCATTATTCTCATCTCTAGAGGCCTATCAAGAGGTTATTATCCTGATTCAATCTCATTCAAGTCATCAGAAAAGAATTTGAAAGTTGGAGAAGTCAATGGATCAAGCATTGAGTGTATCTCTTATCTGAGAGTATCTGGGGATCATCAAAGAAGGTATGGGTTGTGAATTGAGAGCATGGGAAGTATCTAGACATCTTGGAGGACTTAGAAAGGCATTTGGAGAAGGAAACAAGTTGTTGATGTGATCACAAGAATTGCAGTTGAAGACAGTCAACTAGGGTTTCATCTGGGTCAACCCTAGGTCAACCCTAGGTCAAAGGATTGTTGGAGAGGCATTAAGGGCTACTGAAGAGATGTGAGGTTTATCATTTGACATGGAGAATAAGTATATGTTGTTATGCTAAGAAGAAATCAAGAGAAATCAAGGAGAAGAGGAGGTTCTAAATTAGGGTTTCTATGTAAAATCCCCTAGTTTAGGTCAAATTTCCAAGCAAGATAAGTCAAAATGCAAGCTTCAAATGGATCCTTGTCCAACATGAAACTTGTAGAGGATCGCAAGACCTTTAATTTGAGTGGTGGAAGACATCAAGGAGATTTATAGAACTCAAGTTATGGTCCTTGCAAGTTACAGGTCATCTGAGGTATCTGAACTTTTGTCTGTGAAAGTGACTTGACTTCCAAGCAATTTTTACCCCTCAAGGAGCTTTCAAATGAATTTCTGGTCAGCATAAGAGTTGTTCCTAATTGTCTTAGCTTTCTAGAATGGTATAGTATGACTTCATAGGATGTGTGGAACTCTACTTATGGTCTTGGCAAGCAAAGGGTATTTTGGTCATTTGTGAATTACAGGTCATTTTAACCTATGCCCAAAACTCATACAAGGAAGCTTCAAATGGAAAACTTTACAACATCAAACTTGTTCCAAATGACATTTTTAGTCTAGAAAAGTGACCATGAGAGATTGTAAAGATTCATAGCACAAAGTTTCAAAATTGTTGGATTTAATGAATAAAAATGGACTTAAAAATGAGATTTTTCATATCTTGGCCAAATAAAGCAAAATTATAGGTCATTTTGAATGGAAAGATCATTTTAAAGGCATTGGATAAAGTAGATTTTTGAGCTTAGTTCATAATTTGTGAGTTATTCATGGTTGCTTGTAATGGAAGGTACATAAACCAAATTCAAGGGAAAGAATGCAAGGGAAACTTCTCCAAGTTTCTAGGAGGTTCTAACCTCACCTATATATTGATAAGGGATAGTTCATGCCATGGTTGGTGATTTCATTTGTTCAAAACCCCAAGTTATACACACTTTCTCCATTTTGCATAAGCTTCACAAACTCTCTCAAACCTCCATCAATCTTCACATCTTTTGATTGAATCTTCCTCATCATCATTCAAGCATCACAATCCACCTCAAGATTGGTAGAATTGGAGGAAGAATCGTGCTGTTCAAGATAACCATCCAACTTGCAAGAACTTCTCAAGGACAAGATTCAGGAAGTTTGAGCCTAGATCTTTGGATACAGAATCAAAGTGGTGGTGTGTGGATCAGTTTCAAGTCCTTGCAAGCATTGATTCAGGGATTGCCATAGTTGTATCTCCATTTTAAACCAGGTTGGATTTCTCTTCGAATTGTATGTTTTTGGTTAGCATGATAGGGTTTTGATAGATTAGAATGGTTAAGTTAGGTTAGATGATGATTTTCACAAAGTTTGGAGAGGTCTCATGAGGTTTGACTATGGAGTGCATAATCTGTTAGAGCCTATAACTACTAGGATAAGGCACGAAAATCTTGGGGGATTAGCATGTTGAAATCAGCTTGAGTTGTAGTTGAGTTTAGGACAAAAACTATGGAGAATTGAAGCAGTTGATCACAAGTGTTCATGGTGGATCATGGCTGTGCTACCTATCGAATTGGTTGATTGAATGAATTTTAGGGCAAACTAATAGTACAGATTTGTAGAAGGGAAGAAATGGACTGTTTTTGTTTTTTATACCTTGTGGTTTCATGTCCTGTGGAGGAAGAATGATGAGCTCGAAAATGCTTGCATGGAAAGCAATTTCTGAAACCCTAGGGTTGATGGAGGAAGACGATGACCCGTGGCCGTTCGATCGTTCTCATTTTATGACTTTTTCTGCCCATCCAATGGCTCATGTTCAAACTGAAATATGGAGGGAGTGACTCACATCAAAACGCCGCGTTTCATTTAATTGAAACGTTGGGCTTTGGACTCAGATGACTATACGCACCCCCGTTTTAAGAAGCCCACTAAAACACACGTGATATCATTGCTAAATACACCGCTGGTTTATTCTTTTTCTTTTGATTTTCGTTTTAATTTCCTGAAGAGCGCTGGGCCTAACAATCAATGTTCGCACCCCCACTTTTCCAGCCCACCATGGATTACAACTGGAGCGAACTGCTGTTCTCACCCCCTCCCATTTATTTCTTTATATTTCTTTTTAATTTCCTCTCATTTTTTTCATGCATTTTCAAAAAATCATATAAAATGGAAAAAAACATTATTTTTCAATGATTCTTTTTGCATAATTTTCTTCAAAGAGTCTAGAAAATTATAAAAAATAAAAATTGCATTTTATTTTTTTATTTGATATTTTTCCCATATTTTCCAAATAAATGTATATTTTAGATGTCTCATTTCATGCATGATTTTGTTAATTTTCGTTCTAATCAATGCTTTAATATTTTTTGTCCATTCTTTTTAGGTTGAATAATAGACATTGTTATCTCGTAGATGCAATTTAGTTCTTATTTTTAGGAGTTAGTTTTAGGTGATTAGTTTAAGTGTGAACAGCATGAACAAATTAGGGTTTTAAGTGACAACTTAGGAGAATTAATTCATTTCCCTTAGGAGTTAGAGTTTGAATAGTTTAGCTATGGGACTATAGGGGCTATGGGTAGTTATTAGATCCCCTTAGAAATCACTAGGATTCCCCTACTGCTACTAATATACTGTGTATGTTGGATTGATTGGTGTGGTGTGCCCTCTGGGGATTATTGTTTGTCTGTGTGGGTATTGGGATTGTCTGGGGATTGGGGAAGCTGAAGACTGATGATGATGAAGCCATTGGAGATCCAGAGACTGAAGACCAATTTCTAGAGTTGAAGAGGAGATTCTTGCTGGCAGCTGTTGAGGAGATTAGGGTTTAGGAGCTAGGCAGAGTTCTAGATTAGAAAGCTTGTTTCCCAAACATGGAGTGCCTTGTCTGCATCCATCCTTTCTCTATGATTCAAAGTCTCTTTCAAATATCCACCTCCTTCCTTTGGAAGGATCAGTGAATGTATTTGAAAGATAGAACTTTTGAGAGGAAACTGTCTGTTTAATGTTAATAGTTGATGAACCACCCTTGGTAGGTAATTAACTGTCTAACATTCATTCACTTCATCTTGTTGACTGATGTTTCTCCTGAAGATTGAGACTTGAAGAAAAGCCATTGTAGACTGAAGATTGATGACAAAGACTTTGCTTGAAGGCTGTGGAGATGGTGAGGGATGCTTGCTGAAGCTTGTAGCTGATTGGAGATGACTTGAAGATAGGTGTTGATGCAGAGCTGCTGTGGCTGTTTATTTTTGCTGTATTTCATTCTTGATGTATTGATTGGTTTTCTGGACTGTATTGTTTGTTGTTTGCCCTATTGGGTTGAAAGTGAATCCTGTTCACTTTTGCCTATTGTTTTCCAGGTTCGAGGTTGAGTGGGACTCCCTTGCCTCGCTTGAATTGCTGCATCCATGCATTTTACCGCTTTACTGTATATATATCTGATATTGTTTCTGTTTCCGTTTATTCCCTTAGGATCTCTGTTTCTCTCTGTGCAAGAGAGGGGCATGATAGACACTAGGTCTTAACCCCTGCATGACAACATTAGGATAGTTTGATTCCCTTCGCAACTGTAGGTTAGAGTGTTGTCTCTTCTTCCTCAAAACAAACAGAAAAACACAATAAAAATTTCAAATACAATAAAAGACACTTCTTCCGTAAAAGAATGTGAACTCATCAAGACGTCATTTTTGTCCGCTTGGGCTGCTAATCAGAAAAACCTTTTTCAGAAGGAATAAAATCAATCAAGACAGACTTGTGTCGTACGTGGCCCGAACTACGTTTGCTCTGATCTTTCATGTTGTATGAAAGTACGTAGGCATAGGATGCGATATCCTAGCGAGCAACCTTCCCCTCCTTTCCCGTAGGTAGGCGAACTACGTTGACTCTGATTTCTCGTTCCAGGCGGGAATACGTAGGCATAAAGTGCGACACTTTGCCGAGTCATTTTTATTTTCATTTTATTTTCTTTTTAACCCTTGACCTATAGTTTAGATAGAATAACGATCCATACCCGAAAACAAGCGAGGATCCCGTCGAGTACGACGGACGTGAGGGGTGCTAATACCTTCCCCTTGCGTAACCGACTCCCGAATCCAGGTTTTGGTTGCGACGACCATACCTTTCCCATGTTGTGCGAGGTTTACTCTGAGCGTTTCCTTTCCCTCCCGTGGGATAAATAACGCACGGTGGCGACTCTTCTGTTCAGCCGGCGCCGATTTTCGCAGTAGCGACAGGTATCTCCAAAATTCGCCCCCAGCCTGGGGTAGATCCGGCTTGAACAACGGCCCGGGCTTCCTTGAAGGAAGAGAGAGTCATCTCTGGCTTCTCAGTGACTACAGGAGCTACGTCCTTGACTTTAACAGCTTTGAACGCTTGGCATAGGGTTTCGTGGATTTCCCCATCCATCTCAACATACTTGAAGGATGACAAATGGCTCACCATTATATCTTCCTCGCCGCAAACGGTCACGATGCTACCTCCGACAGCATACTTGAGTTTCTGGTGCAACGTGGAGGTCACGGCTCCAGTAGCATGGATCCACGGCCCAAGAGATAGCTGTAGGCAGGCATGATGTCCATAATGTAAAAGATTGCGTCGAACGTTTCCGGCCCGACTTGGATTGGCAGGGTCACCTCCCCGAAAACTTGGCATTTGGTTCCATCAAACGCCTTCACAACCAGATTACTGGGTGTGCAAATCACTCCGCGAGTATCTAACTTCATTAACGCCTTCTTCGGAAGAACATTGAGTGACGACCCCGTGTCCACCAACACGTGAGACATAATCGTTCCCCTACACTCTATCGAGATGTGCAGGGCGTTATTGTGATTCCTCCCCTTCGGCGTCAGCTCTAGGTCAGTGAACCCTAACCCATTTCCAGCATTCACGTGGGCTACGACCTCTTCTAGCTGGTTTACCGATATTTCCTGCGGTACATATGCGACATTCAACACCTTCAGTAGCGCGTTTCGGTGTGCTTCAGAACACAGCAACAGATTCAGGATGGAAATTTTCGAGGGTGTCTGATGGAGATGATCCACAATCTTGTAGTCACTCTTTTTAATCAACCTCATAAATTCCTCGGCATCTTTAACAAGTAAGTCTTTGTCTACCCCCCGAGGGATCTCTTCAACGACTTTACTTTTACCTTTATCAGTTGCATCAGCTTTATCCGCCATGACCTCAGGTGGTGCAAATACTCTCCCGCTGCGAGTGATTCCGCTTACTCCTGCAAGGTTATCTACAGACGACCCAAACGGTTCTAGCTCCAACTTCTGTCCGTTGCAGTAGACTTCGGCCCCATAATGCCATGGGACAGAATTAGTGCTCTCGAACGGTATCAACCCAGCTTTGGTGATGGTAATCGTGGGCGGCCTGGGTGCAGAAATAGTTATCGTCTGGCGAGGGATGGTGATGGTGGCAACCTCATCATCTTGCTTCAGCATTACCTCTCCCGATCCGCTTTCGGCCCTTCGGCTAAACTGTAGGATCCCCTCAGTCATCAGACTTTGAATCCCCTCTATCAACTGTTCACATCCATCAGGACTTGTCGCACAGCCCATACACAGCTCTCCGCAACTTGGAAAGAAACCTCTTTTCATCAGCTTAGCTTTAATGAAGCTAAGCGGTGTCTTCAGATCTCTGACGTCAGTCAACAAATCCGAGCTCTCGTCTTCGATAATGGCGTTCACCCCGCCTCCCCTATGATTCGGCATAGGGTTCTTCGTGACATTTGGCACATTATCTGAGAAGTTGATGATCTTAGTGTCCACCATGTCCTGCACCTTATGCTTGAAGGCTTTGCAATTCTCTATTGTGTGGCCTGGTGCCCCTGAATGAAACTCACAAGTTGCATTCGCGTCATAACCTGGCGGAGGTGCCCCTGTCAAGGGAGCCAGGGTTCTCCTCTGGATCAACTGTAGCTGAAGCAAAGTCTGCAATAGTTGCGCGTACGACATGGGCGGTGTCTCGAGGTGACGGCTCGACAGAGGTGCCCGGTTTTGATACTTTCTGTACCCTTGTTGATTTGGTTGCTGCTGCTGCTGTGGCTGTTGAACTGTCGGGATAGTTATGCTGGCCACCTGTTGGTGAGGACCTTAACCCTTCCTTCGAGCGTTGGACAGAGCGCTCGTTTCTCCTTCCCGTCTTTTGCCACTATAAGGTTTCTTACCTCCTCCTCCGGCTGAGGATGACTCACCTTGAATTTTCCCGAGTTTGATCCCATTTTCGATGTGCTCACCCGTGATAATGAGATTTGAGAAGGTTCTAGACATACCGCTGACCAATTTCTCATAGTAAACCCCTGGGAGGGTGGCTACGAACATCTGCACAAGCTCACGTTCAACCATCGGCGGCTGAACCCTGGCTGCCAATTCACGCCACCGCTGGGCGTATTCCTTAAACCCTTTGTTGTTCCTTTGCGACATATTCTGCAGTTGGACTCAGTTTGGGGCCAAGTCGCTATTGTATTGGTAGTGTTGCACAAATGCTTCAGCAAGGTCATTCCACGTGCGCACACTGGTATGCTCCAGACTCATGTACCATTCGAGGGAGGGCCCGGACAGACTGTCTTGAAAGAAGTGCATCAGCAACTTCTCGTCCTCAGAATGAGCGGACATTTTTCTGTAATATGATCTCAGGTGGACGCGAGGGCAAGTGGTGCCCTTATACTTTTCAAAGTCAGGTACCTTGAACTTGGGAGGCACCTTGAAATCAGCAATCAGTCCCAACTTGGACATATCAACACCCAGGGTGTTCTGGTTCTTGATATTTCTCATCTTATCCTCGAGTGCCTTGAACCTTAGACGTGCTTCAGCAGTCAGCTCTCCTTCAGCACCTCTCTGAGAGAACACATCGTCTTGGCGGTCTTCTAACCACGGCTGAGGCCCGAACAGATTCCCAACACCTACATTGTCGTTGCCTAGCCCAACATTGACATTAGCTTCAAGACTTCCATTACCGACGCTCGTCGTATTACCATTGAGTCCCATGTTAGCTATCACATTGCCGTTGGCACTGCCATTCCCCCCGGTCACGGGGACGCCATTCTGCGGAGTTTCAATTCGTGGAGGGGTTGGAACAGTCCCACCATGGAGTACGCCATTGCTATCGACGCTTGAAATCAGAGGCTGGACCAAGGTTCTGAGCTGATCCTAGCCATTGGCGACCGCTTGCATGAGCTCCATGAAGTGACCCATTCTTTCGCGGAGTTCCTGAACATCAGTTTGCACTTGCTCCATGATCCTGGTTTGATTTACTCTGGTCGGATAGCGGTGGATAGGTCTCTTATCAATCCTGAAACAACCTGTAAACACAAAAGGGTTAGGTAAAAATGACAAAGTGCTCGTTATGCAAATGCTTCATGCAAATGCAAACGTGTATCTGTGCGTTAGGGAGATTTCCCCCGATCCTAGTGCCTGAGTGCCAGTGCTGATAATAAGAAGTCTGAGTCCAGTCATGGAAATAACAATCTCATATATATGAAGGAAGCCCATCAAGGCAGTACACGACATCAGTGAATACAAGATGAATCAATAGCATGACCTCGACCAACAAGCCTGGCGATGGTCAGCATACAACAATGATCAAACAAAAGGAATACAAATAGTCAAGCACGGCCACGGGCACGAAACTCTTCTAACAACTCCTTCGTTTCTGGATGATCAGGCCGAGTGAGCAACCCTTCGACGAGTAACTCCCTCTGCATAATGGTATATTGAAAACCTTCGACCGAATCTTCCCATGCTCCTTCGCCGAAACAATCTTCTAGCTTCCGCTTCTTGGATTCAAACGTCAGTTTGTGCTCCTTCAGGTTAGCAAGAGCCCTGTTGAGCTGGCCTTCAGCGACATATCTGCGAGCGGTTTCTTCATCAAACCTCTTCTCACTAGCCTTCACCTGGGCTTTCAGCTTGGAAATCTGTTGCATCAGCTTATCCTCTCGCTCTTTCCTGTTGGCTAGGGAGGCCTTCCAGTGCTGGTTGAACTTGGATATCCTCCGATACGCTTCGTCCAAGTGCTGCTTCTTCGTGGCCAGTACATCGTTGACAGCTTTGAAGTCTCGACCCATGCGCTCACGCTCAGCTATCTGCTTAGTCAAGTCTGTCCCCAGCTGGTTCACCAGCTCTGTCTGCCTCTTGAAGGAATGAACGACTTTGTTTCTCTCGCTTCTGAGTTGCGCCAATTCTTTCTCCAGTTATTCATTTGCCCTCTTCAATTCATCTCTCTCAGCTAACACCTGATTATGTTGCTGAATGGGCACGGTAGTAGGCTCTTCAATCACTGGAGGGCTTTCTGGCTTAGCAGGAAGAAACGGCATCCCTATAGCATCTGCTCTGGCTCTGATCCACATCACATACGGAGGATAGGCTTGGCTATTGCTTCTCCCCAGCAATGGTTTTCCCTTCTTACTGATGCCATTCCAAGCGCGTTGAAGCTTAGATAACAGATCCCCCTCTAGAAGACCAGTGAGGTACAGAGATTCCTGCACCTCTTCATCCTTCGGCGGAGCTCTCAAAGCATACGCGAACTGTCGGACCAGCAAAGACGGATTATAGTTTATACAGCCCTTCCTGCCTATCAAAGGCACGTTCGGAAACCCGCTGCAGCTGAAGATAATCTCGGTACCCAACCTATCTCTGTCAAAACAGTCAATATCCTCCGCTGATAGACTCATCAAACGCTCGGACCACTCAGCTGTGGCTGCAGACGAAACAAAGGGACCCCTCTTGGGCAGATGACTATCAAGCCATTTATAAAGCAAGGGCACACAGCACGAGACATTCTTACCCCTCCTATTCTCGTTTTTGTAGTGGATAGAATGGTAGACATCTCCTATCAAGGTAGGGACTGGATTCCCTGATGCAAAGATACGAAATGCGTCGAAGTCTACAAAGTCGGGCATATTGGGGAACAGAATGATGCCATATATGCACAGAGCGAGGATGGCGTTGAACACGACCCAACATCCGTCTTTGGCGCACTGCTGAGCCTTTCCCACCAAGAACTGCAAGGAGAAATCGGGAACCTTGTTCCAACTAGACAACACCAACTCGGAGGCATCCAAATAAAGTGAGGGAGCTAGACTAGCCAGGTTAGGCTCAGCATCCATATGAACAAAAGGCATCTGCCTCTTGATAGGCACACCTAACAAATCAGCATATTCCTCTAGTGTGGGCGCGAGAACAAAATCCTGGAAAGTAAAGCATCTCAACGGAGGATCGTAGAACTGCAGCAGAGCGTGCAACCCATTCAGCTCGAACGCAGAAGGTTTACGAACCAAACTGAGCAATTTGCCGTAAGACTTTCTGAACTCATCTCTCACAGAATCATATGCTAAAGCAATCAAACCAGTCAGCTGAACCACATCAGGGGCAGGGAGCTTGTAAGCCACGGTCTTCCTCAGAGAACCCATAACAATACAGTAGGAGGCAAGAAATCCTGGATCGGGGAAAATGGTACCTGCAACACAGACACACGTTAATGAAATGCAAATGGGTATGCAAAGCAATGTAAAATGCAATCATGCAGCAGGAGATCAAGGTAACTGTGCTGTGGAGATTCTGTATCAACAAAACCATAATCCTGCTCTATCAAGAACAACCACTTTCTCTGATAAGAAGGAAATCCTGGTATCGGACCACAAATCTGCTCTGTCAAGAACACACACACATAGGACCATAAATCTGCTTTGTCAAGAACAAACATCTGATAATAAGGACCTCTGATACAGGACCAAAAATATGCTCTGTCAAGAACAACCATACATCTGCTGATGAGATCCTCAGACCTCAATCATAAATATGCTCTGTCAAGAACACACATATATCTGAAGACAAGGTCCTCTGATACAGGACCAAAACTCTGCTCTGTCAAGAACAAACATCTAATAATAAGACCCTCTGATCCCAATTAAAACCTGCTCTATCAAGAACAAATACACATCTCTGAATATAAGGTCCTCTGATACAGGACCAAAGCTCTGCTCTGTCAAGAACAACCATACATCTGATGATGAGAACCTCCGGTACCAACAAAACTGATTTACTATCAAGAAAACCAGGTAGTCTGAAGGTCAAAGTTTCCTGCAACAAACCCAACCCTGCTCATAGGTATGGACCTAAACTAACTCAAGTTCGGCATCCTATGCGGTCATCAGCGTCACAGACATTCAAGAGGGGTGATACGATACCCAAAAGGTGTGGCATCACCAGCTCATGAAGCGGCCTCACTCGGCTGAATCCCAAATGGTCGGTCCCCAGAGTCGACAATCCTCCAAACCAACAACCCCCTCAACCCAAAGGGTTGAAAAAGAAGTCAACCGGGAGAACCTCGTCTGAGCGTGGATTTCATGAGACACTAGTGCCTGCCAAGCAAGCACGCGCCCACTAATTTCCACAACTAATGCTATATTCACTCAAGCCTGGGTCTGGCTTCTCACTCATCAGAATGCCCCTCCCACAATAGCACAGATAATCATATCATACTGAAAATAAAGTGCGGGAAATAAAATGCGATAAATAAACACAACCCAACAAGTAATCATACAAGCGCTAGGATTGACTCTCGCAGGGGACGTTGGATCCCCAAACTGACTCGCATATGGGACGTTGGATCCCAGGAAACTATCAAGTCCCCAGCTGAGTCGCCAGCTGTCGCTTCCCCGAAAATAAGGTGCCGGCAAAACAGAAGAGTCGCCACCTTTCGTTATTTATCCCTCAGAATGGGAAAGGAAACGATCGGAAAAACCTGACGAAAAGAGTATAAGACAAGGTCGTCGCAACCATTGTCTGGGTTCGGGAGTCGGTTACGCAAGGGGAAGGTATTAGCACCCCTCACGTCCGTCGTACTCGACGGGATCCACGCTTGTTGTGCTTACTGGACGAGTTGGTTTATCTATCTACCTATCAAGGCTGGCTTAAACAGAAAAGAAAAAAAATGACTCGGCAAAGCGTCGCGCTTTATGCCTACGTATTCTCATCAGAGAATGAGAAATCAGAGTCAACGTAGTTCGACTAACTACAGGTTACGGGGAAGGTAGCTCGCCAATACGTCAGTATTTTGCCTACGTACTCTCAACAGGTATGAGAGATCAGAGCTTACGTAGTTCGGGGTACTACGGATTACGGGGATTCAGATTCATCTGTTTTATCGAGTAGGGTTAAACAGCAGTTCCAGCAGTTAGGGACAAAGCCTGTTTGCGGTGGCGCTGAAGTTTAACGACACTCTTTTCTTCAGAAAAGCTTCCTTGGAATTATGGGCCCACGGGGCAAAAAGGTTTGAAGTTTGTTTTCTGTCTTTTACGGAAGAAGTGTTTTTTATTGTGTTTGCAATTTCAATCGCACTAAAGACTATGACCTGAGAGTGAATGCGTCGCATGTCACCCAAAGGGTGCCATACTAAACATCCAGACTGTTGGAAAGAAGCTCTCCAACAATCCTTTCTCAGATAGCTTAAGGCTCGTAACGTACGAAAGAAATCATTCATGATTACTGTATCTTAAGCTGTTTGAGATGAGAAGAGAGAGGCTCAACTACGGGGAGACTATCAAGTCCTACTGTTGTCATGCCAAGGATTCATCCTATGGTTAAGGTTTGAAACAGGGAACTCCTAGAAGTTATCATGCATAGGTTTCAACCTAAAGTTCTATCATCACTTCCTTATCAAAGGAACTGAGAGTCCTAAGGGATCATGTCAATGATAAACAGAAACAGATAAAGCATCAGCTTAAACAGTAAACAGTAAACAGTAAAGTGCATGCAATGCAAGCGAGGGAGGAAAGGTGTGTGGGGCAGCAGCCTCCACAAGCTCATCTCGACCTCAAGCCAGATATGAATAACAGTAATCATACAGAGGAAATAAAATACTATCAAGCAGAATAGAATAACAACTGCAATTATACAGAAGAAATAACATGCTATCAAGCAAAATAAACCACATGGGCAAGGGAGCTGGGCTCTACCGAATACCCGCAAGCAAAGCCATACAGTAACAATACAAGCAGAGGGAGCAACTCAACCTCTAGTGCAATCATGCTCCTAGTTTAAAGTCAGTCTAGATATGAACTTATTCTAATGCATCAAGCAAGTCAAACAAGGCACACCAATACAGAAAAAAACAGACAAGAAAGAAAGCAGATCAACCCCTCTTTCAATTCCAAGCTTCAGCCCTTCTAACAGCAATCCAGTCGTCAGACTTCACTCACCCTTCAAGGCTATCATCCTCTAGGACAAGCATCAATTTTCTCCTCCAGGATTTCAATCCATCAACATAAGTTTCAACTTATCTTCACTTCTCCAAGCTTCAGCTCTTCAGTCAATTCCACCTTCAGGCTTCACTCCTAACTACAAGTATCAAATTGATTCCTTCAGGCTCTCAATGCATCAGTTCCAATATCAACTCATCCTTTATTCCTCAAGCCTCAGCTCTATACTTAATCTCAATTAAATCCTCTTCATAAGTATCAACTTAGTCCTCAAGCTTCAGCTCTCTTTGCTTCGTCAGTATCAACTTGGTCTTCTTCTCCTACAAGCTTCAGCTTCTCAGAGTAATCTTCAATCATATGGAAGTTTCAACTTCATACTTCAATTCTTTTTCAAGCCTCAGCCCTTCACTCAATCTCCCTTGAATCTTCTTCACAAGCATCAACTTGTTCTTCTTGCTCTTCAAGCTTCAGTTGCAATGGCAATGCTCAAGGAATCATCCTCTTCCACACTCTTCAATGAGGTCCTCATCTTCAAACTCAAGTCCAACATCTTTCAAGATACTCAAACCAGAAGACAATTGATTTAACAGGATGAGTGGAAATGATAAACAGCTTACTGACAACCAAAGGAAGCCTGTAAGGGTTCATCATTATGAGAGACTGGTTCCCTCAAAGTTCTACTTCCCAGATAAAGCCACTCATCCCTCCAAAGGAGGGATGTGAATATCTTAGGAGGACTTTTAGTCATTGGGAGGAATGGAAGCACAAGATGCCTTCCATATATGTGAAAGAAATCATTCTAATCATAAGGCTCTCCCTATGTCCTCTATCTCCTAAATCTTCATCAGACACCTTCAGGCACAAGCAACTCCTAGCTCCAAGCAACTTCAAACAACTTCACCTTGTCCTCAACTTGTCTTCAACTTGTCTTCAATCTCAACCAAAGGCAAACAAAACAAAAAACATAATCTAAGAGGACTAAAGAAGTTAAACTAGTTGAATTAGTAAGTTAGGATCACCTAAAACCTAGTACTAAAGTTAGTCCTAACTAAAATACTAGAACCAATTGTAAAATCCTACAAAAATGACTATGGGAACCTAGGTCAATCATGACTATATCACATTAATTTCAGAGATCAAACCATCAAATTAGACCTAGAAATAAATTCTACATTATGAGGTACTAAACCTAAACCCTAAAAGGAAGCATCTAAATCTCAATCTAGAAAGCACACCTATTTACATCACAAAAATGTGAGAAAAATACTATGGGAGCATACAAGTCTAACCTAATCACACACAAAAAATTAGGATCAAAGTCATCACCACATGATCACACAAAATTCCACAAAATTATGTATCAAACATAACCATTTTAATATCAATTAAAATGTAAAATTCTCATTAAATCAGAAAATACATGAAATGAAAATATTTTTTATCTAAAAAATACTAGACTCAATCATGAGTAAAATGCAAAAAGAATGGGATGAATTGGATTAATTTTCAATTTTATATGATTTTTCCAAGAACCATGAACAAAATGAAAAATAATGGAAAATCCAACAAAACTAGACAAATGCACGGTGCAAGTAGTAAACAGAATCAGTACAAATAATGGATTGGGCCTTCAGGGGGGTGGGGATATCAATCTATCCACTAAGCCCAGAACCACTGATTAAATGAAACGGTGCGTTTCATTTCTTCAGATCCTTCACAAACTGAGTTTAAAACGTGGTCGTTGGATGAGCTTCTAGTCAAAGGTCCAACCAAGATCTGATGGTCCTGGGGTCGTCTTCTACCTTTCAAACCTCTGCAACTTCGCGCCCAGCTCCGGCCACCACCGGTGGTGCTCCGGTCATCTTCCTCAACCCTAATTCTCTCTAGGATCTTCCATTGCAAATGGTCAATACATGAAACTTATCCCAAATTCCCTCACGAACTCATTCATGCCCTTAATTCAACCTAAATCCTCAAGATTCACCATATCCAATTCTCAACCGAAAATGGTAACACACCTATTTTGTCACTAATTCTCAAATTAACTATCTGAAATCATTCCTACACCATTCTACAATGAATCTAACACCTTAATTCACCTTGATTCTACCTAATTCATGCTAGAGGAAGAAAGTTACCAACCTGAAAATCTTAGATGAACAGATGCACTAAACCTCCAATTCAAGCTCTCCAATCTTTCAGACACGATAAATGAACCCTCTCCTTGCTTATGTATGCAAAAGAACCGGTTGAAAGCTCCTGAATCTTGAAATCCGATGGTGAGTTGCAGGTGGAAAAATTCACTTGCTCATACACGATTTAGCCACAAATTCTCTTGGATTATGATCTGGAATCACTCCTTAGCATCCATGAAAGAAGTTTCAATCAAGAAAATGGATGGAAAGTGAAGAATTTGATGAAACCGAATTCAAATGCAATCCAAGAAATCTCAATCTCAATCAATGCTCTCTCCTTCAATCATCACCAACCCTTGCATTGGATCACCTCTACTCAATATATAGATGATGTATGAGTGATCTAGAACCCTCTAGATCCTTCTAATGAGAGTTTCCTCTTCTCATGTCATGAGATTTTCAATCACATATCATGATATGCATAGCTCTGTTTGCAGCTTGAAACCAATCCCTTTCTCTTCCAATTTCTCCCTTAGTGACATTTTGAAAGTGTTTAGCTTGCAAAGGATCTTGCTCATGCCTTGAATTTGAGTTTTGCACATGTTACTTAATATGCAAGTAATCACTTTTCAAAGCAAGTCCACAAATTGAATCTCAACTCAAAAATGTGGCTAAACCAATGTTCTTAAAATGTTTTATAGAGTCAAAATGATATATTACATGCCATGGTTTGGATGTGTAGGTTGAAAATATCAATTTCCAACTTTGGTTTATTTAACTTATGCCCTTATTTTAGGTCATTTTTGCAACTTTGAGCTACAAGAATTTACATAATCTCATGACCTCTTTAATAGCCTTAAAACATCATTTTGAACAAGTTTGATGTTGAGGATTTTTCCATTTGAAGCTTGGAAATAGGAGTTATGGCTTTATGGTTGAAATGACCTGTAATCTCCAAATGACCAAAATGCCCTTGACTTGTCAAAGCCATAACTTGAGTTCTACAAATACTATCAAGGACTTATAGTACTCTCTAGAAAGCTAAGAGGATAAGGAACAACATTCATGTTGACCAAAAGTTCATAGGAATCATCCTTCTTGGGCAAAGGTTTGAGGCAAGTTGGGTAACTTTCAAGCCCCCCAAATTCACATACCTCAGATGACCTGTAACTTGTCAAAGTCATAACTTGAGTTCTACAAATCCTATCAAGGACTTCTAGTACTAAAATTAAAGCTAATAACAATATATACAACATTCATGTTGGGGGCAAGATGAGATGACAATCACATCTTGAGCTAAACTGCCTTGAAGATAGGGGTCAAACTAGGGGATTTTACACTGTCAAGCCTTAGAAACCCTAGCTTGAAACTTCTCAAACTCTCCAATCATGATGAGTTGACCTTGGAATCATCCTCATAACATCTCAATGCATCAATCCATGATCACATGGCCCTTGAATTATGTCTCAACCTAGTTCAAATCATCAGTTGACCTAGGGTTGACCCAGTCAAACCCTAGTTACACCACTCATGGCTAAGGCTTCTTAATCTTGCACAATGACCTATCTAGGCTTCATGATGGCTTTCAAGACATCTCATAAGCTCTCTCAAGGCTTCAAGTCCACATTCTTGGCTTCAGAATCATCTGAGGAGCTCCCACAACTCTCAAGTTAGGAGGCACACAACCTTGGTTTCAACCACTCTCTATGAGGATCTTCTGACTTCTCTGGCAAAGATATCTACCCTTGAACACTTGAATAAGCTTCTTAGCTAGCTTCATAGTCTTGTGTAGCCCTTGATTGGTAATCATACCTCTTGATCTCCTGCATACATGTCAATGAAATGCAAAAGATAATGCTAATGTGAATGAAATGAAACATAAGCTAGGTAAAGAAAAGTTGGCCAAATTTTGGGGTGCAACAGCTGCCCCTATTCAAACGGCTTGAACCTGACTGGGTGAGAAGCGAACGGCTCTCAAAAAATCAAGGTGAAAGATGGTTCAATACCAACAAACCCGGAAATTTGCCAACTGCACAAGTACACGGTACTCTGATGGGAACAAATCTTCGAAAGCCGAAATATTAGCTGCACGGCAACTAGCTGGGGAGTTGGTCACACGGTAACCGGTGATACATGGTTGATCATGTCGTCAGGCATCAAGATTCCTCGGGACTCATCAGGTCAACCATCAAGTTAACCACACCATCGGGCATTCAAAGAGAACTTTCGGGCATCAGTCGGACTTCATCAGTAAGTCGGGAATAGAATTCTCGGTCAATCATGAACCAGTTGGGGATATCCAACTTCTACCATCAGGCATTCTGCTTCAGCTGAGAGAACTGCTTCGTTAACACGGTTGGACTTCAATCATCAAGTCTTCGGGGGAAGTCTCGACTCCGCTGCTCAGAAACCTGCCGGAGATGACACATCTCCGCTGGGGACTCTGGAGAACTATCAAGTAACTCTGCTTCGGGGGTCCAGAAAATCGTTCTGGGTGAGTCAACTCTGCTGAGGACATCAAGAATCATCTTGAACAGATAACTCCGTGGGGACTTCAAGAATCCTCCTAAACCAATAATTCTGCTGGAGATTTTGGGAATCATCCTGAGCAAACATTCCGCCGGGGACTCTGAGCATCAACTTGAGCAACCCACACTGGCAATTTCACTAGGGATCTTAAGAATCATCTTAAACAAACGACTTCGCTGGAGAATTCAAGAATCATCTTGGGCAAACGACTTTGCTGGGGAGAATTCAAGAATCATCTTGAGCAAACAACTCTGCGAAGGAACACCTGCAAAACAAGAATGGTAACGACCTAGCTCATGTTTCATATGCATATGATCGACAATGGTGCAATGCTCCACACGGTGGAAATGCTACGCGTTTATGATAAATGCTATGCAATCATGCCAAATGCTGCGATGCCGTCAGCAAAATAAATGCTGAAGGGAGAATCCTCCTGACAAGGAGAAAGAAACACTCCAGTGGAGAGGAGGAATCATCCTGCCAAGGAGAGGAAGTCACGCCAATCTCGATCGGACTCCGCATGGGGAAGCAAACTTCAGTCGACTGCTGTAGGGGAATAAAGCTCTACGAGAACCTGGACCTGCTGAGGAAAATGATGTCAATCGCAGAAATAAACTGCACGGAATTCACAGCCAAACCTTCCTGGAGGTAATGACTCCGGTGGGGAAATACAGCATCGGCTATTCAACACTCTACTAGGGACGACCAATCATGGCCTGAACTGCTTCCAAGGACTCGGCTCTCTTGGGGATCTGCAAACATGGCTGGGGAAGACGAAATCATCCTGACTTCGGGGGAGAGTACGACGCTGTGGGGAATCTCAATTCCATCGGAGACTTCAGTGTAGAACTATCAATTGTTGCACACTTCAGTGTATGACTCAGCTGGGGAGACGACATTCCTTCAGGATGTATCTGATTGGGGAGAGAATCTTCTCTGCCTGGGGAGACACATCAATGCCTTACGATCTCACGTTTCAGACTCTGCAGGGAGAGGCTGCTGAACTTTGATGGAGAAGAAGGAATCATCCTGCTTAGGGAACGCATACGGTGTACTACCTGGTACATGTTACACCTGCACCAACACAAACAAACAGACAAGATACCCTTCTCAAAGGGACCTATCAAGGTTATTATCTCGTGACAATGTTCGAGTAATTCATTGTTTCAACAATCAGTGGCCTAGGCCAGTAAGTTTATGTATGCGCATTTTGTCAAAAACATTGGCGTTCTTTTTCGTAAACAAAACAGATAAAAGCTAAACAGACAAACAGAATTGCTGAATAGTATACATTTTATTGATAACGAACCCCTGAATGGGTAAAAATGTTTTACAACAGATGCAAGCTCCTGGAATGAGGAAGCCGCGCAAAAATAAAACATAAATATACATCAGTATATACAAATGTCGGCAACGAGGCGTAGACGAACACCATGAGTTGATCCCTCTATGACCCACTCGACTTCGATACTTCTCCGAGGCTTCAGCTTTAGAAGAGATTGATTCAGATAAACGGCCCTCAGGTCTTCCAAACCACTAAACAAATACAGTCCACACGCGGAACGCAATCATTTGCTTTTTCAAATCCCTAACTTTTGCCTGAATCGCCCTTCCAGGTTTTCGATTCACCGGGATACCCTTTTTTGCCAAAGTCACCCATCCGGGTTTTCGACTTTGCGGGTGTACATTTTTTCAATTTATATCCCTAATTTTTGCCCAAACCTTTTTCCTTTTTTATGGTTCGCCGGGATGCCCCATTTTTTCCTGGATATTCTTTTTCTTTCCAGCGGGTCATTTTTTAAGCAAAGTATTTTTTAACTGCGTCCACGTTCACCGGGGATGCAAAATCTTCACCATCCATCGTGGATAACAACAAGGCTCCTCCCGAGAAGACCTTGCTGACGACGTACGGACCTTCTTAATTGGGAGTCCACTTTCCCCGGTGATCGGAGTGTGGAGGAAGAATCTTCTTCAGGACGAGATCACCCGTCTGAAAGCTTCTTGGACGCACCTTCTTATCATAAGCTTTCTTCATTCGGCTTTGGTATAGACGACCATATGTAATCAATGCTAATCTCTTCTCGTCTATCAGGCTGAGTTGGTTTAGTCGGTTCTTGATCCATTCTGCCTCATCGAGTTTCACGTCAACCAAAACTCGCAAAGAAGGGATCTCCACTTCTAACGATAAGACAGCCTCCATACCGTACACTAAGGAGAAAGGAGTTGCCCCGATTGACGTACATACCGTTGTACGATAACCGTGCAATGTAAACGACAGCATCTCGTGCCAATCTTTATAGGTCACAACCATCTTCTGAACAATCTTCTTGATGTTCTTATTGGCCGCTTCAACGGCGCCATTCATCTTTGGCCGGTAAGGAGATGAGTTTTGGTGTTCAATCTTGAAACTCTAGCACAGCTCCTTCATCATCTTGTTATTTAGATTCGAACCATCATCAGTAATGATCCGCTCGGGAATTCCGTAACGACAGATGATATCCCTCTTTATGAATTTAGCCACCACCTGCTTGGTCACATTAGCATATGAGGCTGCCTCCACCCACTTGGTGAAGTAGTCGGTAGCTACTAGAATGAAGCGATGACCGTTAGATGCAGTGGGCTCGATCTTGCCTATCATGTCGATGCCCCACATGGAGAACGACCACGGGGAGGACATGACATTTAACGGGCACGGCGGCACATGAACTTTATCAGCTTAAATCTGGCATTTATGACATCTCTTCGCGAATTTAAAGCAATCCGACTCCATCGTTAGCCAGTAATATCCTGCTCTCAGGATCTTTCTCGTCATAGCATGCCCGCCGGCGTGTGTACCAAATGTGCCTTCATGGAATTCTTCCATGAGCATACTCGCCTGTTTCTCATCTACGCATCTGAGTAGCACGAGATTGTGGTTTCTTTTATACAAAACTCCATCAGGATTGAGATAAAAATTTCCAGACAGCCTCCTCAGAGTCTTCTTATCCTGGGTTGACGCTCCCGCAGGATACTCCTTAGTCATAAGGAAGGTCTAGATGTCATGGAACCATGGCTTGCCATCGGAGGCTTCCTCGATCGCAAAGACGAATGCAGGTCTATCAAGACGGGAAAGGACAATTCTTGGAGCTTCATTCCAAAAATTGACTTTATGCATCGAAGCCAACGTGGCTAAGGCATCAGCCATCTGATTTTCTGCTCTGGGTACATGATAGAGTTCCACTCGATCAAAGAACGGAAGCAGCCTTCTGGCATAGTTCATGTACGGCACCAAATTCGATTGACGAGTCTCCCACTCCCCTTTAATCTAGTTAATCACAAGCGCCGAGTCACCATATACGTCTAGGTTCTTGATTCTCAAATCAATTGCCTCTTCTAGACCCATGATGCATGCTTCGTACTCCGCTTCATTATTGGTGACTGGAAACGTCAGTCTCGCAGTGAACGGGATATGGGATCCGTGGGGAGTCGTGATGATCACCCCAATGCCACTTCCGTAGGAATTAACCGCCCCGTCAAATATCAATTTCCACTGGGATTTCCTATCTGGACCCTCGTCGGGCAACGGTTCATCGCAATACTTCGCTTTGAGAAACATGATATCCTCATTAGGGAATTCAAATTTCATCGGCTGATAATCCTCGATCGGCTGTTCGGCAAGGTACTCAGACAATACGCTTCCCTTGATGGCCTTTTGGGAAACGTACTGAATGTCATATTCCGTCAACACCATTTGCCATCTGGCAATCCTGCCCGAAAACGCTTGCTTCTCGAAGACGTACTTGATCAGATCCATCTTCGAAATTAGCATGGTGGTGTGGTTGAGCATGTACTGTCGTAAACGTTTGGCAGCCCAGGCTAGTGCACAACACGTCTTCTCCAGCATCGAGTAACGAGATTCACAATCTGTGAACTTTTTACTCAGGTAGTAAATGGCATGCTCTTTTCTGCCCGTCTCGTCGTGCTGACCGAGAACACACCCCATACTATTCTCAAGAACTGTCAAGTACATGATTAATGGTCGTCCGGCCACTGGGGGTATCAAGATCGGAGGTTCCTGCAGATACTGTTTTATCTTATCGAATGCCTTCTGGCAGTCCTCGTTCCAGATAATCGCCTGATCTTTCTTTAGTAGTTTGAACATCGGTTCACACGTGGCCGTGAGCTGAGAGATAAACCTTGCAATGTAGTTTATTCTGCCCAGGAAACCACGAACTTCTTTTTCTGTTCTTGGCACTGGCCTTTCTTGTATCACTTTTATCTTCGCAGGATCAACCTCGATGCCTCTTTCGCTCACGATAAACCCCAGTAACTTTCCGGACCGTACTCCGAAGGTACACTTGTTAGGATTCAGCCTCAACCTGAACTTCCTAAGCCTCTCAAAAAGCTTCAGCAAATTGACCAGATGTCCCTCCTCCGTTTGGGACTTCGCAATCATGTCATCAACATAGACTTCAATCTCATGATGAATCATGTCATGAAACAAAGTAACCATTGCTCGTTAGTAAGTGGCCCCTGCATTCTTCAGACCGAAAGGAATTACCTTGTAGCAGAATGTTCCCCAGGGAGTGATAAACGTAGTTTTCTCCATGTCCTCCGGCGCCATCTTGATCTGATTGTAGCCGGAGAAGCCATCCATGAACGAAAACACGGAGAACTGAGCTATATTGTCGACCAACACATCAATATGAGGCAGCGAGAAATCATCTTTAGGGCTCGCCCTATTCAAATCCCGATAATCGACGCACATTCGTACCTTACCGTCCTTCTTCGGTACAGGCACTATGCTGGCGACCCACGGAGGGTAAGTAGTGACCGCTAAGAAGCCAGCATCAAGTTGTTTCTGCACTTCTTCTTTGATCTTAACGGCCATATCTGGTCGCGTCCTCCTAAGCTTCTGCTTAACGGGAGGGCAATCTTCTCGCAGCGGCAAGTGGTGAACCACGATGTCAGTGTCAAGTCCGGGCATATCTTCGTATGACCAAGCAAAGACGTCACTATACTCTCTCAGCATCTCGACCAATCTCTGCTTGACATCACTCTGCAATGCAGCCCCTATCCTGACGTTCCTGGCGAGTTCTTCAGAACCCAGATTCACAATCTCAATTTCCTCTTCATGAGGCAGAATGACTTTCTCTTCTTGTTTCAACAAGCGGGCCAACTCTTCGGGAAGGTCTTCGTCTTCATCAATCTCTTCTTCGGCTTGATAGATCGGGCAATCGAAGTCGAAGTGAGTCGTAGAAGGTTCAGAGTCGATGTTATCTGTTATGTGGATCCTGCAATAACAAGGGTTAAGCTTAAAACGAGGATATGTCGGTTAGCACAAACCTCATTGCCATTTTATTGTTTTTCAAAACAAATATAAAACAGGAATAACAGAGATCACAATATTTGGATACGAAGAAAAACGCCTTTTGATTTATTGATAAAATGCATGTACATAATCAAACGAGGCCCTGACAATAAAACCACTATGCCCCGGGTAGGACATAGGGTGGTACAATGATTGGAAAAAGTAAATCATTACTCTTCGCTTGTCATCTGGATGATATCCTTGACGGACCAGTTGGTAAGGCCCTCTCCTGGCTTGCTTGGCTGGATCCAAGAGTCTAGGTCACAGTCGCTATCTCCGCTGTCTTCAGACACTACGTTGATGCTTTCAAAAATCACCCCGCCACTAGTAAACTGGATCGGCCCTTTACCTCGCGACGCGCTGCTAGAAGAGGAGGCTTCAGCCGCAGGAGAATATCCTAACCCAAACTTGTCTTGCTTGTTAGGTATCTCCAAAATTCGCCCCCAGCCTGGGGTAGATCCGGCTTGAACAACGGCCCGGGCTTCCTTGAAGGAAGAGAGAGTCATCTCTAGCTTCTCAGTGACTATAGGAGCTACGTCCTTGACTTTAACAGCTTTGAACGCTTGGCATAGGGTTTCGTGGATTTCCCCATCCATCTCAACATACTTGAAGGACGACAAATGGCTCACCATTATATCTTCCTCGCCGCAAACGGTCACGATGCTACCTCCGACAGCATACTTGAGTTTCTCGTGCAACGTGGAGGTCATGGCTCCAACAGCATGGATCCACGGTCGGCCCAAGAGACAGCTGTAGGCAGGCATGATGTCCATAATGTAAAAGATTGCGTCGAACGTTTCCGGCCCGACTTGGATTGGCAGGGTCACCTCCCCGAAAACTTGGCATTTGGTTCCATCGAACGCCTTCACAACCAGATCACTAGGTGTGCAAATCACTCCGCGAGTATCTAACTTCATTAACGCCTTCTTCGGAAGAACATTGAGTGACGACCCCGTGTCCACCAACACGTGAGACATAATCGTTCCCCTACACTCTATCGAGATGTGCAGGGAGCTATTGTGATTCCTCCCCTTCGGCGTCAGCTCTAGGTCAGTGAACCCTAACCCATTTCCAGCATTCACGTGGGCTACGACCTCTTCTAGCTGGTTTACCGATATTTCCTGCGGTACATATGCGGCGTTCAACACCTTCAGCAGCGCGTTGCGGTGTGCTTCAGAACACAGCAACAGATTCAGGATGGAAATTTTCGAGGGTGTCTGATGGAGATGATCCACAATCTTGTAGTCACTCTTTTTAATCAACCTCATAAATTCCTCGGCGTATTTAACAAGTAAGTCTTTGTCTACCCCCCGAGGGATCTCTTCAACGACTTTACTTTTACCTTTATCAGTTGCATCAGCTTTATCCGCCACGACCTCAGGTGGTGCAAATACTCTCCCGCTGCGAGTGATTCCGCTTACTCCTGCAAGGTTATCTACGACCCAAACGGTTCTAGCTCCAACTTCTGTCCGTTGCAATAGACTTCGGCCCCATAATGCCATGGGATAGCATTAGTGGTCTCGAATGGTATCGGCCCAGCTTTGGTGATGGTAATCGTGGGCGGCCTGGGTGCAGAAATAGTTATCGTCTGGCGAGGGATGGTGATGGTGGCAACCTCATCATCTTGCTTCAGCATTACCTCTCCCGATCCGCTTTCGTCCCTTCGGCTAAATTGTAGGATCCCCTCAGTCATCAGACTTTGAATCCCCTCTATCAACTGTTCACATCCATCAGGACTTGTCGCACAGCCCATACACAGCTCTCCGCAACTTGGAAAGAAACCTCTTTTCATCAGCTTAGCTTTAACGAAGCTAAGCGGTGTCTTCAGATCTCTGACGTCAGTCAACAAATCCGAGCTCTCGTCTTCGATAATGGCGTTCACCCCGCCTCCCCTATGATTCGGCATAGGGTTCTTCGTGACATTTGGCACATTATCTGAGAAGTTGATGATCTTAGCGTCCACCATGTCCTGCACCTTATGCTTGAAGGCTTTGCAATTCTCTATTGTGTGGCCTAGTGCCCCTGAGTGAAACTCACAAGTTGCATTCGCGTCATAACCTGGCGGAGGTGCCCCTGTCAAGGGAGCCAGGGTTCTCTTCTGGATCAACTGTAGCTGAAGCAAAGTCTGCAATAGTTGCGCGTACGACATGGGCGGTGTCTCGAGGTGACGGCTCGATAGAGGTGCCCGGTTCTGATACTTTCTGTACCCTTGTTGATTCGGTTGCTGCTGCTGCTGTGGCTGTTGAACTGTCGGGATAGTTATGATGGCCACCTGTTGGTGAGGACCTTTACCCTTCCTTCGAGCGTTGGACACAGCGCTCGTTTCTCCTTCCCGTCTTTTGCCACTATAAGGTTTCTTTCCTCCTCCTCCGGCTGAGGATGACTCACCTTGAATTTTCCCGAGTTTGATCCCATTTTCGATGTGCTCACCCGTGATAATGAGATCTGAGAAGGTTCCAGACATACCGCTGACCAATTTCTCATAGTAAACCCCTGGGAGGGTGGCTACGAACATCTGCACAAGCTCACGTTCAACCATCGGCGGTTGAACCCTGACTGCCAATTCACGCCACCGCTGGGCGTATTCCTTAAACCCTTCGTTGTTCCTTTGCGACAGATTCTGCAGTTGGACTCAGTTCGGGGCCAAGTCGCTATTGTATTGGTAGTGTTTCACAAATGCTTCAGCAAGGTCATTCCACGTGCGCACACTGGTAGGCTCCAGACTCATGTACCATTCGAGGGAGGGCCCGGACAGACTGTCTTGAAAGAAGTGCATCAGCAACTTCTCGTCCTCAGAATGAGCGGACATTTTTCTGTAATATGATTTCAGGTGGACGCGAGGGCAAGTGGTGCCCTTATACTTTTCAAAGTCAGGTACCTTGAACTTGGGAGGCACCTTGAAATCAGCAATCAGTCCCAACTTGGACATATCAACACCCAGGGTGTTCTAGTTCTCGATATTTCTCATCTTATCCTCGAGTGCCTTGAACCTTAGACGTGCTTCAGCAGTCAGCTCTCCTTCAGCACCTCTCTGAGAGAACACATCGTCTTGGCGGTCTTCTAACCACGGCTGAGGCCCGAACAGATTCCCAACACCTGCATTGCCGTTGCCCAGCCCAACATTGACATTAGCTTCAAGACTTCCATTACCGATGCCCGTCGTATTACCATTGAGTCCCATGTTAGCTATCACATTGCCGTTGGCACTGCCATTCCCCCCGGTCACGGGGATGCCATTCTGCGGAGTTTCAATTCGTGGAGGGGTTGGAACAGTCCCACCATGGAGTACGCCATTGCTATCGACGCTTGAAATCAGAGGCTGGACAAAGGTTCTGAGCTGATCCTAGCCATTGGCGACCGCTTGCATGAGCTCCATGAAGCGATCCATTCTTTCGCGGAGTTCCTGAACATCAGTTTGCACTTGCTCCATGATCCTGGTTTGATTTTCTCTGGTCGGATAGCGGTGGATAGGTCTCTGATCAATCCTGAAACAACCTGTAAACACAAAAGGGTTAGGTAAAAATGACAAAGTGCTCGTTATGCAAATGCTTCATGCAAATGCAAACGTGTATTTGTGCGTTAGGGAGATTTCCCCTGATCCTAGTGCCTGAGTGTCAGTGCTGATAATAAGAAGTCCGAGTCCAGTCATGGAAATAACAATCTCATATATATGAAGGAAGCCCATCAAGGCAGTACACGACATCAGTGAATACAAGATGAATCAATAGCATGACCTCGACCAACAAGCCTGGCGATGGTCAGCATACAACAATGATTAAACAAAAGGAATACAAATAGTCAAGCACGGCCACGGGCGCGAAACTCTTCTAACAACTCCTTCGTTTTTGGATGATCAGGCCGAGTGAGCAACCCTTCGACGAGTAACTCCCTCTGCATAATGGTATATTGAAGACCTTCGACCGAATCTTCCCATGCTCCTTCACCGAAACAATCTTCTAGCTTCCGCTTCTTGGATTCAAACGTCAGTTTGTGCTCCTTCAGGTTAGCAAAAGCCCTGTTGAGCTGGCCTTCAGCGGCATATCTGCGAGCGGTTTCTTCATCAAACCTCTTCTCACTAGCCTTCACCTGGGCTTTCAGCTTAGAAATCTGTTGCATCAGCTTATCCTCCCGCTCTTTCCTATTGGCTAGGGAGGCCTTCCAGTGCTGGTTGAACTTGGATATCCTCCGATAAGCTTCGTCCAAGTGCTGCTTCTTCGTGGCCAGTACATCGTTGACAGCTTTGAAGTCTCGACCCATGCGCTCACGCTCAGCTATCTGCTTAGTCAAGTCTGTCCCCAGCTGGTTCACCAGCTCTGTCTGCCTCTTGAAGGAATGAACGACTTTGTTTCTCTCGCTTCTGAGCTGCGCCAATTCTTTCTCCAGTTCTTCATTTGCCCTCTTCAATTCATCTCTCTCAGCTAACACCTGATTATGTTGCTGAATGGGCACGGTAGTAGGCTCTTCAATCACTGGAGGGCTTTCTGGCTTGGCAGGAAGAAACGGCATCCCTATAGCATCTGCTCTGGCTCTGATCCACATCACATACGGAGGGTAGGCTTGGCTATTGCTTCTCCCCAGCAATGGTTTTCCCTTCTTACTGATGCCATTCCAAGCGCGCTGAAGCTTAGATAACAGATCCCCCTCTAGAAGACCAGTGAGGTACAGAGATTCCTGCACCTCTTCATCCTTCGGCGGAGCTCTCAAAGCATACGCGAACTGTCGGACCAGCAAAGACGGATTATAGTTTATACAGCCCTTCCTGCCTACCAAAGGCACGTTCGGAAACCCGCTGCAGCTGAAGATAATCTCGGTACCCAACCTATCTCTGCCAAACCAGTCAATATCCTCTGCTGATAGACTCATCAAACGCTCGGACCACTCAGCTGTGGCTGCAGACGAAACAAAGGGACCCCTCTTGGGCAGATGACTATCAAGCCATTTATAAAGCAAGGGCACACAGCACGTGACATTCTTACCCCTCCTATTCTCGTTTTTGTAGTGGATAGAATGGTAGACATCTCCTATCAAGGTAGGGACTGGATTCCCTGATGCAAAGATACGAAATGCGTCGAAGTCTACAAAGTCGGGCATATTGGGGAACAGAATGATGCCATATATGCACAGAGCGAGGATGGCGTTGAACACGACCCAACATCCGTCTTTGGCGCACTGCTGAGCCTTTCCCACCAAGAACTGCAAGGAGAAACCGGGAACCTTGTTCCAACTAGACAACACCAACTCTGAGGCATCCAAATGAAGTGAGGGAGCTAGACTAGCCAGGTTAGGCTCAGCATCCATATGAACAAAAGGCATCTGCCTCTTGATAGGCACACCTAACAAATCAGCATATTCCTCTAGTGTGGGCGCGAGAACAAAATCCTGGAAAGTAAAGCATCTCAACGGAGGATCGTAGAACTGCAGCAGAGCGTGCAACCCATTCAGCTCGAACGCAGAAGGTTTACGAACCAAACTGAGCAATTTGCCGTAAGACTTTCTGAACTCATCTCTCACAGAATCATCTGCTAAAGCAATCAAACCAGTTAGCTGAACCACATCAGGGGCAGGGAGCTTGTAAGCCACGGTCTTCCTCAGAGAACCCATAACAATACAGTAGGAGGCAAGAAATCCTGGATCGGGGAAAACGGTACCTGCAACACAGACACACGTTAATGAAATGCAAATGGGTATGCAAAGCAATGTAAAATGCAATCATGCAGCAGGAGATCAAGGCAACTGTGCTGTGGAGATTCTGTATCAACAAAACCATAATCCTGCTCTATCAAGAACAACCACTTTCTCTGATAAGAAGGAAATCCTGGTATCGGACCACAAATCTGCTCTGTCAAGAACACACACACATAGGACCATAAATCTGCTCTGTCAAGAACAAACATCTTATAATAAGGACCTCTGATACAGGACCAAAAATATGCTCTGTCAAGAACAACCATACATCTGCTGATGAGATCCTCAGACCCCAATCATAAATCTGCTTTGTCAAGAACACACATATATCTTAAGACAAGGTCCTCTGATACAGGACCAAAACTCTGCTCTGTCAAGAACAAACATCTAATAATAAGACCCTCTGATCCCAATCAAAACCTGCTCTATCAAGAACAAATACACATCTCTGAATATAAGGTCCTCTGATACAGGACCAAAGCTCTGCTCTGTCAAGAACAACCATACATCTGATGATGAGAACCTCCGGTACCAATAAAACTGATTCACTATCAAGAAAACCAGGAAGTCTGAAGGTCAAAGTTTCCTGCAACAAACCCAACCCTGCTCACAGGTATGGACCTAAACTGACTCAAGTTCGGCATTCTATGCGGTCATCAGCGTCACAGACATTCAAGAGGGGTGATACGATACCCAAAAGGTGTGGCATCACCAGCTCATGAAGCGGCCTCACTCGGCTGAATCCCAAATGGTCGGTCCCCAGAGTCGACAATCCTCCAAACCAACAACCCCCTCAACCCAAAGGGTTGAAAAAGAAGTCAACCGGGAGAACCTCGTCTGAGCGTGGATTTCATGAGACACTAGTGCCTGCCAAGCAAGCACGCGTCCACTAATTTCCACAACTAATGCTATGTTCACTCAAGCCTGGGTCTGGCTTCTCACTCATCAGAATGCCCCTCCCACAATAGCACAGATAATCATATCATACTGAAAATAAAGTGCGGGAAATAAAATGCGATAAATAAACACAACCCAACAAGTAATCATACAAGCGCTAGGATTGACTCTCGCAGGGGACGTTGGATCCCCAAACTGACTCGCATATGGGACTTTGGATCCCAGGAAACTATCAAGTCCCCAGCAGAGTCGCCAGTTGTCGCTTCCGCGAAAATAAGGTGCCGGCAAAACAGAAGAGTCGCCACCTTTCGTTATTTATCCCTCAGAGTGGGAAAGGAAACGATCGGAAAAACCTGACGAAAAGGGTATAAGACAAGGTCGTCACAACCATTGTCTGGGTTCGGGAGTCGGTTACGCAAGGGGAAGGTATTAGCACCCCTCACGTCCGTCGTACTCGACGGGATCCATGCTTGTTGTGCTTACTGGACGAGTTAGTTTATCTATCTACCTATCAAGGCTGGCTTAAACAGAAAAGAAAAAAATGACTCGGCAAAGCGTCGCGCTTTATGCCTACGTATTCTCATCAGAGAATGAGAAATTAGAGTCAACGTAGTTCGACTAACTACAGGTTACGGGGAAGGTAGCTCGCCAATACGTCAGTATTGTGCCTACGTACTCTCAACAAGTATGAGAGATCAGAGCTTACGTAGTTTGGGGTACTACGGATTACGGGGATTCAGATTCATCTGTTTTATCGAGTAGGGTTAAACAACAGTTCCAGCAGTTAGGGACAAAGCCTGTTTGCGGTGGCGCTGAAGTTTAACGACACTCTTTTCTTTAGAAAAGCTTCCTTGGAATTATGGGCCCACGGGGCAAAAAGGTTTGAAGTTTGTTTCCTGTCTTTTACGGAAGAAGTGTTTTTTATTGTGTTTGCAATTTCAATCGCACTAAAGACTATGACCTGAGAGTGAATGCGTCGCATGTCACCCAAAGGGTGCCATACTAAACATCCAGACTGTTGGAAAGAAGCTCTCCAACAATCCTTTCTCAGATAGCTTAAGGCTCGTAACGTACGAAAGAAATCATTCATGATTACTGTATCTTAAGCTGTTTGAGATGAGAAGAGAGAGGCTCAACTACGAGAGGCTATCAAGTCCTACTGTTGTCATGCCAAGGATTCATCCTATGGTTGAGGTTTGAAACAGGGAACTCCTAGAAGTTATCATGCATAGGTTTCAACCTAAAGTTCTATCATCACTTCCTTATCAAAGGAACTGAGAGTCCTAACGGATCATGTCAATGATAAACAGAAACAGATAAAGCATCAGCTTAAACAGTAAACAGTAAAGTGCATGCAATGCAAGCGAGGGAGGAAAGGTGTGTGGGGCAGCAGCCTCCACAAGCTCATCTCGACCTCAAGCCAGATATGAATAACAGTAATCATACAAAGGAAATAAAATACTATCAAGCAGAATAGAATAACAACTGCAATTATACAGAAGAAATAACATGCTATCAAGCAAAATAAACCACATGGGCAAGGGAGCTGGGCTCTACCGAATACCCGCAAGCAAAGCCATACAGTAACAATACAAGCAGAGGGAGCAACTCAACCTCTAGTGCAATCATGCTCCTAGTTTAAAGTCAGTCTAGATATGAACTTATTCTAATGCATCAAGCAAGTCAAACAAGGCACACCAATACAGAAAAAAACAGACAAGAAAGAAAGCAGATCAACCCCTCTTTCAATTCCAAGCTTCAGCCCTTCTAACAGCAATCCAGTCGTCAGACTTCACTCACCCTTCAAGGCTATCATCCTCCAGGACAAGCATCAATTTGCTCCTCCAGGATTTCAATCCATCAACATAAGTTTCAACTTATCTTCACTTCTCCAAGCTTCAGCTCTTCAGTCAATTCCACCTTCAGGCTTCACTCCCAACTACAAGTATCAAATTGATTCCTTCAGGCTCTCAATGCATCAGTGCCAATATCAACTCATCCTTTATTCCTCAAGCCTTAGCTCTATACTTAATCTCAATTAAATCCTCTTCATAAGTATCAACTTAGTCCTCAAGCTTCAGCTCTCTTTGCTTCATCAGTATCAACTTGGTCTTCTTCTCCTACAAGCTTCAGCTTCTCAGAGTAATCTTCAATCATATGGAAGTTTCAAATTCATCCTTCAATTCTTTTTCAAGCTTCAGCCCTTCACTCAATATCCCTTGAATCTTCTTCACAAGCATCAACTTGTTCTTCTTGCTCTTCAAGCTTCAGTTGCAATGGCAATGCTCAAGGAATCATCCTCTTCCACACTCTTCAATGAGGTCCTCATCTTCAAACTCAAGTCCAACATCTTTCAAGATACTCAAACCAGAAGACAATTGATTTAACAGGATGAGTGGAAATGATAAACAGCTTACTGACAACCAAAGGAAGCCTGTAAGGGTTCATCATTATGAGAGACTGGTTCCCTCAAAGTTCTACTTCCCAGATAAAGCCACTCATCCCTCCAAAGGAGGGATGTGAATATCTTAGGAGGACTTTTAGTCATTGGGAGGAATGGAAGCACAAGATGCCTTCCATATATGTGAAAGAAATCATTCTAATCATAAGGCTCTCCCTATGTCCTCTATCTCCTAAATCTTCATCAGACACCTTCAGGCACAAGCAACTCCTAGCTCCAAGCAACTTCAAACAACTTCACCTTGTCCTCAACTTGTCTTCAACTTGTCTTCAATCTCAACCAAAGGCAAACAAAACAAAAACCCTAATCTAAGAGGACTAAAGAAGTTAAACTAGTTGAATTAGTAAGTTAGGATCCCCTAAAACCTAGTACTAAAGTTAGTCCTAACTAAAATACTAGAACCAATTGTAAAATCCTACAAAAATGACTATGGGAACCTAGGTCAATCATGACTATATCACATTAATTTCAGAGATCAAACCATCAAATTAGACCTAGAAATAAATTCTACATTATGAGGTACTAAACCTAAACCCTAAAAGGAAGCATCTAAATCTCAATCTAGAAAGCACACCTATTTTCATCACAAAAATGTGAGAAAAATACTATGAGAGCATACATGTCTATCCTAATCACACACAAAAAATTAGGATCAAAGTCATCACCACATGATCACACAAAATTCCACAAAATTATGTATCAAACATAACCATTTTAATATCAATTAAAATGTAAAATTCCCATTAAATCATAAAATACATGAAATGAAAATATTTTTTATCTAAAACATACTAGACTCAATCATGAGTAAAATGCAAAAAGAATGGGATGAATTGGATTAATTTTCAATTTTATATGATTTTTCCAAGAACCATGAACAAAATGAAAAATAATGGAAAATCCAACAAAACTAGACAAATGCACGGTGCAAGTAGTAAACAGAATCAGTACAAATAATGGATTGAGCCTTCAGGGGGGTGGAGATATCAATCTATCCACTAAGCCCAGAACCACTGATTAAATGAAACGGTGCGTTTCATTTCTTCAGATCCTTCACAAACTGAGTTTAAAACGTGGCCGTTGGATGAGCTTCTAGTCAAAGGTCCAACCAAGATCTGATGGTCCTGGGGTCGTCTTCTATCTTTCAAACCTCTGCAACTTTGCGCCCAGCTCCGGCCACCACCGGTGGTGCTCCGATCATCTTCCTCAACCCTAATTCTCTCTAGGATCTTCCATTGCAAATGGTCAATACATGAAACTTATCCCAAATTCCCTCACGAACTCATTCATGCCCTTAATTCAACCTAAATCCTCAAGATTCACCATATCCAATTCTCAACCGAAAATGGTAACACACCTATTTTGTCACTAATTCTCAAATTAACTATCTGAAATCATTCCTACACCATTCTACAATGAATCTAACACCTTAATTCACCTTGATTCTACCTAATTCATGCTAGAGGAAGAAAGATACCAACCTGAAAATCTTGGATGAACCGATGCACTAAACCTCCAATTCAAGCTCTCCAATCTTTCAGACACGATCAATGAATCCTCTCCTTGCTTCTGTATGCAAAAGAACCGGTTGAAAGCTCCTGAATCTTGAAATCCGATGGTGAGTTGCAGGTGGAAAAATTCACTTGCTCATACACGATTTAGCCACAAATTCTCTTGGATTATGATCTGGAATCACTCCTTAGCATCCATGGAAGAAGTTTCAATCAAGAAAATGGATGGAAAGTGAAGAATTTGATGAAACCGAATTCAAATGCAATCCAAGAAATATCAATCTATGCTCTCTCCTTCAATCATCACCAACCCTTGCATTGGATCACCTCTACTCAATATATAGATGATGTATGAGTGATCTAGAACCCTCTAGATCCTTCTAATGAGAGTTTCCTCTTCTCATGTCATGAGATTTTCAATCACATATCATGATATGCATAGCTCTGTTTGCAGCTTGAAACCAATCCCTTTCTCTTCCAATTTCTCCCCTAGTGACATTTTGAAAGTGTTTAGCTTGCAAAGGATCTTGCTCATGCCTTGAATTTGAGTTTTGCACATGTTACTTAATATGCAAGTAATCACTTTTCAAAGCAAGTCCACAAATTGAATCTCAACTCAAAAATGTGGCTAAACCAATGTTCTTAAAATGTTTTCTAGAGTCAAAATGATATATTACATGCCATGGTTTTGATGTGTAGGTTGAAAATATCAATTTCCAACTTTGGTTTATTTAACTTATGCCCTTATTTTAGGTCATTTTTGCAACTTTGAGCTACAAGCATTTCCACCATCTCATAACCTCCTTACTAGCCTTAAAACATCATTTTGAACAAGTTTGATGTTGAGGAGTTTTCCATTTGAAGCTTGGAAATAGGAGTTATGGCTTTATGGTTGAAATGACTTGTAATCTCCAAATAACCAAAATGCCCTTGACTTGTCAAAGCCATAACTTGAGTTCTACAAATCCTATCAAGGACTTCTAGTATTATATAGAAAGCTAAGAAGATAAGGAACAACATTCATGTTGACCAAAAGTTCATAGGAATCATCCTTCTTGGGCAAAAGTTTGAGGCAAGTTGGGTAACTTTCAAGCCCCCCAAATTCACATACCTCAGATGACCTGTAACTTGTCAAAGTCATAACTTGAGTTCTACAAATCCTATCAAGGACTTATAGTACTAAAATTAAAGCTAAGAACAAGCTCTACAACATTCATGTTGGGGGAAAGATGAGATGACAATCACATCTTGAGCTAAACTGCCTTGAAGATAGGGGTCAAACTAGGGGATTTTACACTGTCAAGCCTTAGAAACCCTAGCTTGAAACTTCTCAAACTCTCCAATCATGATGAGTTGACCTTGGAATCATCCTCATAACATCTCAATGCATCAATCCATGATCACATGGCCCTTGAATTAGGTCTCAACCTAGTTCAATTCATCAGTTGACCTAGGGTTGACCCAGTCAAACCCTAGTTACACCACTCATTGCTGAGGCTTCTTAAATTTGCACAATGACCTGTCTAGGCTTCATGATGGCTTTCAAGACATCTCATAAGCTCTCTCAAGGCTTCAAGTCCACATTCTTGGCTTCAGAATCATCTGAGGAGATCCCACAACTCTCAAGTTAGGAGGCACACAACCTTGGTTTCAACCACTCTCTATGAGGATCTTCTGACTTCTCTGGCAAAGATATCTACCCTTGAACACTTGAATAAGCTTCTTAGCTAGCTTAATAGTCTTGTGTAGCCCTTGATTGGTAATCATACCTCTTGATCTCCTGCATACATGTCAATGAAATGCAAATGATAATGCTAATGTGAATGAAATGAAACATAAGCTAGGTAAAGAAAAGTTGGCCAAATTTTGGGGTGCAACAGAGACGTATTGAATATCGTATTCTGTTAAAACCATTTGCCACCTAGCAATCCTTCCTGAAAGTGCTTGCTTCTTGAACACGTACTTAATCAGATCCATCTTCGAAATCAGCATGGTTGTGTGATTCAACATATACTGCCTCAGGCGTTTGGCGGCCCAAGCAAGTGCACATCACATCTTTTCTAACATTGAGTATCTGGATTCACAATCTGTGAACTTCTTACTCAAATAATAGATGGTATGTTCTTTTCTTCTTATCTCGTCGTGTTGACCAAGAAGACAACCCATGGAGTTCTCAAGAACCGCCAAGTACATTATCAATGGTCTTCCTGCCACCGGGGGCATCAGTATCGGAGGCTCCTGCAAGTATTCTTTTATTTTTTTCAAATGCCTTTTGGCAATTTTCATTCCAGAACACCGCCTGGTATTTCTTTAACAACTTAAATAATGGTTCACAAGTGGCTGTAAGGTGAGATATGAACCTTGCGATGTAGTTTAATCTACCTAGAAAACCACGAACCTCTTTCTCTGTGTTCGGTGCTGGCATTTCCTGTATAGCTTTTATTATTGCAGGATCAACCTCGATTCCTTTTTCACTGACTATAAACCCCAATAGCTTTCCCGACCGTACACCAAAAGTACACTTGTTCAGATTCAACCTTAGTCTGAATTTCCTTAACCTCTCAAAGAGCTGCAACAGATTCACCAAATGTCCTTCCTCCGTTTGTGACTTTGCGATCATGTCATCAACATAGACCTCAATCTCATGACGAATCATATCATGAAACAAAGTCACCATCGCCCGCTGATAGGTTGCCTCTGCATTCTTCAATCCAAAAGGCATTACCTTATAGCAAAAAGTCCCCCACGGCATGATAAAGGTCGTTTTCTCCATGTCCACTAGGGCCATCTTGATCTGGTTATACCTGGAAAAACCGTCCATGAAGGAAAACACTGAATATTGGGTCGTGTTATCAACTAACACATCAATGTGGGGGAACGGGAAATTGTCTTTCGGGCTCACTCTGTTTAGATCACGACAATCTACCACATCCTTACCTTACCATCCTTCTTAGGTATATGCATAATGTTAGCGACCCACGGAGGGTAATTCGTCACGGCAAGAAACCCGGCGTCCAACTGTTTCTGGACCTCTTCCTTGATCTTAACTGCCATGTTCGGTCTGGTTCTTCTTAGCTTTTGTTTCACAGGTGGTCACTCTTCTCGAAGAGTCAAGCGATAAATCAAAATATATGTATCAAGTTCGGGCATATCTTCATATGACCAAGCAAAGACATCTTTATACTCTTGGAGCAACTCTACTAGTCTTCCCTTGACATCATTTTGCAACGCGGCCCCTATCCTGACTTCTTTTCTATCTTCCTATGTACCCAGGTTGACGACTTCAATCTCTTCTTGATGAGGCAGAATAACCTTCTCCTCTTGTCTCAACAGCCTGGCGATCTCTTCAGGCAGGTCTTCATCTTCTTCGATCTCTTCTTCAGCTTGAAAGATTGTATTATCAAAGTCATACCGAGTCATAGACGAGTCTGAATCGGTGGCATCTGCTATGTGAAACCTGCAATGATGATGATTTGATGCTTAAAATGATATGCAAACAACACAAACCACATTGCCATTTTATTGTTAAAAATAAAAATAAGAAAAAACAAGGATCACAATATCTGAATGCAAAAACGCCCTTTGATTAATGATAAAACAATTGTTCAAAACATAAACAAGGATAAGGCCCTACAGACAAAGACCACTATGCTCCAGGTAGAACATAGGGCTATACATAATCAGAAAACAAGATAATTACTCTTCACGGGTCACTTGGACAACTTCTTCAATAGTCCAGTTGCTCAGGCTTTTGGCCGAGAACACATGGTTGGATCCATGCATCCATATCACAATCACTATCACCCTCATCCTCGGACACAATGTTGATTCGGTCAAATATCACTCCACCGCTTGTAAACTGGACCGGTCCTCTGTAGCGTGGAGCATTCTGTGAAGAAGAAGACGATGGGATGTACCTCAATCCAAACTTATCTTGATTATTGGGGATACTCAACACCTGCCCCCAACCTTGAGATGATCCAAACTTTACCACATCTTGCACTTCTTTGAATGAAGACATAGCAACCTCAAGAACTCTACCCACAACTGGCACCTTCTCTCTGACCTGGACTGCCTCAAATGCTTGACACAGGGTCTCATGAATATCCCCATCAACTTCCACATACTTGAACGAGGACAGTTGGCTGATCATGATGTCTTCTTCACCACGAACGGTGAAAATGTTTCCACCCACCATATACTTTAGCTTCTGATGTAGAGTCGACGTTACTGCCCCTGCCGAGTGAATCTAGGGCCGACCTAACAAACAATTGTATGCTGGTTGGATATCCATTATATGAAAGACATCGTCAAAAACCTCCGGGCCAACTTGGATAGGAAGAGTCACTTCTCCAAACATAGACCTCCTTGTTCCATCGAACGCTCTCACAATCAGATCACTAAGAGTGCATATTACTCGTTGGGTGTCAAGCTTCATCAAAGCCTTTTTGGGAAACACATTAAGTGAAGACCTAGTATCCACTAGAACATGAGATAATACAGCTCATCTGCACTCAACAGAAATGTGCAGGGCGTGATTGTGGTTTCTTCCTTTAGGTGTCAAGTACATATCAGTAAATCCCAATCCATTTCCAACATTCACATGCGCCACCACTCCTTCAAGTTGGTTCACTGGTATCTCTTGTGGCACATACGCAGTGTTTAGAATCCTCAGAAGGGAATTCCGATGTGCCTCAGAGCACAATAATAATGATAAGATTGATATTTTTGACGGGGTTTGTTGTAGATGGTCCACAATCTTGTAGTCACTTTTTCTAATCATACTCATGAATTCCTCAGCGTCTTTCAACAAAGAATCCTTCTCACCCCGTTGAGAACTTTCCTCAATAATAGCCTTCCCCTTTTCTTTATCTGGTCTTTCAACATTAGCCTCTAGAGGTGCAAACACCCTCCCACTTCTCGTCATTCCGCATGTTCCCACCAAATTATCCATAGAATCAAACGTCTTTCCCTTCAGCTCTTGTTTTTGGCCATTACAACAGACTTCAGCCCCATAATTCCATGGGATCGCTTTAGTGCTTTCATAAGGCACAGGTCCTGCCTTGGTGATTATAATGGTAGCTGGCCTCGGCGGAGCAAATATGTTAATGGTTCTAAAAGGAATTGAGATTGTGGCAACCTCATCCTGCTCTTGACCAATCACCTTCTCATCTTTATCTTCACCAATTCTATCAAATTGTAGCACACCTTCATTCATTAATCTCTACACATGATTTTTCAAGTCCTCACATCCCTCAGAATGAGCCAAACAACCTTCACAGTTTTCAATACAGCCTGGAAACACTTCACCCTTCAACAGCCTACTCTTGACAAAACTCAAAGGAGTTCTCAGCTCTTCAATGTTGGTAACCTAATTCAAATTCTCTTCCTCCACAATAGCATTTACCCCAGCCGCTCCATGGTTGGGCATAGGATTTTGAACAACATTGGGTGCATCATGCGTAAAATCGATGGCTTTACTATCAATAAGGTCATGTACCTTATGCTTGAAAGCTTTACAGTTGTCTATATGATGGACGGGAGCGCCTGAGTGAAAGTCACATCTGGCGTTTGCGTCATACCCTGGGGGTGGCGCGCCAGTCAAAGGTGCCAACATCCTCTTCTGAATCAACTGCAGCTGCATCAAATGTTGTAACAATTGTTAGTACGGCATTGGTGGTGTGTTAAAATGTCTATTCATTGTCCTTCTACGGTCTTGGAACTGCTGCGGTGCGTAATCCTGTTGTTGTTGCTGTTATTGTGGACGTGGTTGTTGTTGAGGTTGTACTGCTGGAATAGCAATACTTGCAACCTGAGGCTGTTGTTGATGATATTGTTGATTTCTATTTTTATTCCTGTTATTATTCTTGTATCCTAAAACCGCATTTGTTTCTCCTTCCCTCTTCTTGTTACCGAAGTTCTTCCTTCCTCCTCCAGATGAGGATCCCTCTCTCGCTTGGATCTTTCCCAATTTAATATTGAAATTCTGGTATGCAGATCTCATATGTCCTAAGAGATGCAAAGAACATTGATCTATGCTGAAACAGAACAAGGACAGACCATGACCAATTTAAATTACTTTAAATTGTACAAATGTCATGACCAATGTCATGATGTCTGTTGTAACATCAGCTGACTGACAGACTATTTATCTAACCATTTAAATTGTGAAGAATTGTAAATGCTAGAAGATAAATAACACAATGAATTGTTTACCCAGTTTGATGCAACCTCACCTACATCTGGGGGCTACCAAGCCAGGAAGAAAATCCACTATTAGCATAATCAATTCAGAGCTAAACTCTCCTGTTTACAACTCCTCACTTAATCTCCTATGTACTTAAATCAGAAACAAACTGACCCAAGCAGTGTGTCGCATCGCTGCGAAGAGGGGCCGGAAAGGACAGAAGAGTCGCCACCATTCGTTATTTATCCCAAAAGAGGGAAAGGAGACGATCAGATAAAACCTAACGAAAACGGGAGAAGACAGGTCATCGCAACCATATGTCGGGTTCGGGAGTCGGTTACACAAGAGGAAGGTATTAGCACCTCTCACGTTCGTCGTACTCGATGGGATCCACACTTTGTTGTCTATCTACAAGGGTGTTTATTATCTAAGCTACGACTCAGGGACAAAAGAAAAGAAAAGAGACTCGATAGAGCATCGTTGCTCTATACCTACGTATTCCCTCGTGCAATGGGAAAGTCAAAGTCAACGTAGTTCGGCTAACTACGGGTGAAGGGAGGGGAAAGGTTGCTCTCCAAGACATCGTTGTCTTGTGCCTACGTATTCTCGTCTGGTATTAGAAATCAGAGTAAACGTAGTTTGGGCTAATGATAACACCGGTTGGTTCAAATGTTTTACCCGAGTAGGGTTAAAACTTGGTTCTAGCAGTTAGGTGTATGCAGCTCGACCATTGGAGACTTAGGCGTTACCTGTTTGCGGTAGAACTAAGAGTTAACAAAACTCTCCTTATGAAAAACATTTCCAACATACGATCCCGAGGGATAAAAAGGTTTGAAGCTTGTTTTTATGTTTTTTAGAGAAGAAGTGCGTTGATTATTGTTTGTAATTCATGTTGCACTAAAGACTATGACTTAGGAGCGAATGCGTTGCATATCGTCATAAGGACGTACACTAAACACTCTAAGCAATTGAGAGGAAGCCCCCCAATCACCATTTCCCAAGTACTTAAGGCTCGTAATGTACAACAATCTTTAACCTTTATTAGATGTTTTGAGAAAGTTTGAAGATGAGAAGAGAGAGACACTCTAAAGGGAGGCTAAGACTCAACCTAATGTTCTCATACAAAATGCACCTACGATTGGGATGAAAAGAGAATGCTACCTAATGTTGTCATGCATGGTTTCAATCCTAATGTCTATCAGAATCCATCTTGAACAAGAAAGATTAGAGGTCCTAAGGGAACATGTCAAAGAGAGACAAAAGAAGAAGAAGAAGAAAGCATAAGAAAATGCAAGTATGCAAACATGTAATGCACAATTAGAATGAAAGTGAGAGAGGAAAAAAGTGTGGGGTAAACACCACCACAAGCACATCTCAACCTCAAGCATACAAATGGAAATCCAAATGATGCAAACACAAGAAGAGAAATGCAAGAAGGCAAGCAAACATGAACATGCACGCACATCATCACTTTGAACAACATATACAAGAGTATGCATTCAAGTGGAAATCGAACACGCGTGTCGAAGACATCATGATTAAACAATCAAGAACAATGACATATATCCAAAACATCTCACTCCTAATGCATCATACTGATCTATGAAGATTCGAAGTGAAACGATACCAAACCAAGCATGAAAAACAGCAAAATAGGCCTGCTGGTACAGTGTTAATCGATTAACACCAGGGGTTAATTGATTAACCATTGAAAAATGCTTGAAAATTTGAATATTTGTGTTGGTTAACCGATTAACACTGTTCCAGCAGCAGAAAACAGCAGTCCAGAAGCACTTTTCAGCAATTAATCACTTCTCCAATCATTCAGATGATCACGTAATCAATTAAGCACGAAATTTAACCAGAAAGCAATGATCAAATCAGCATACAATCACAATCAAATAGAAAGATCTCAAATCAACATGGATCAATATTAACCAAATCAATCAAAAATGAAGATCCACATCGAATATGCAAAATAAGCTCAAAATGCAATGGATCTAGAATTCCAACCTACGAAGCGAAGAATTACTTCGGTAATTGTTGATTCAACCTCGATTGAGTAGATCCAAGCGAGAAATCTGGAAAACTTCAAGATTCAAGTGGTTGCTTATAGTAAGAATTAAGATCCACCAAAGTTAAGCAAGAATTATCCAAATAAGCTCCTTTAGAACCACTTCAAAATTCAGATCCGCAATTGCACGAAAATTGCATGGAGAAAATGATTCAACAAGGATGAAGGATGAAGGTTTGAGCTCTAGAATTCAATGATTCCAATGGAGAATCAAAGAATTCAATGTGAGAAGAGCTTTTGGTGAAGTTTGGGAATGGAGAAAGTTGAGAGCAAATTGAGAGAATGAGAGTGAATACTGAAGTGAGAATGAAATTATGAGGATCTTCTTTGTGAGGTTTGGAGTAAATCAATTAAATACCCCTTAGGTTAGGATCCAAAATGAGGTTTGGAGTGTGGTTTGTGAAAATTGGAATGGAATTAGGAATGTGAATTTGGAGGGAAATAAAATTAATTTGAATGTTAATCTCAATTCAAAGTGGTTCTATATCCTTCCTAAGGTGTAAAATCAATTTCGCATGTGATCAAAATAGACCCCAAAGTGACTTCTCTTGAAAATTCACGTACAGAGCTAAAATCGCCTTGGTTAATCGGTTAACCATTTGGTTAATCGACTAACACCCTTGAATATTTGAATTTGACCTAATTTTAACTTGGTTAATCGGTTAACCATTTGGTTAATCGATTAACACCTTTAAAATTTGAATGTTGGCGCCTTTTGGAGGGAAATATGCACATTTGCCCATTTTCAACCGTTTTAAGCCCTGTTCAGCCTCTGAAACTTGCTCTTGAATACTAAAATCGAGAGAATGATTGAGATGGCTTGAATGTTGCTTCCTGAGATGAAAATAACCCTGCAAATTAAAATAAAATTGACCGCTCGATCGCTAGGCAAAATAAATGTTGGAGCTCCTGATGCTCGCTATTCAGTCTCTTGCACTAAAAGAGCCCTGAGCCACAGAAAAACCTTGATCCCCTGCCTCGAGAACAAATGCTATGATATGCAGAAATACAAAAATGCAAAGAAACAAAAGCCAATTAAGGTTAAAACAGAAGGGCGAATTTTGGGGTGCAACAGCTGCCCCTATTCAATCGACTTGGACCTGAAGGGATGAAAAGCATCGACTTTTAAACATTCAAGGTAGAAGGTTATTGAATACAAAAAGAACCCAGAAATTTGCAGTCTGATTTAGAGGTATGTAATTGGAGCCCGTTCACAAGACTTCTGGCCTGAGTCATAGTACAAGATAGACACCCTTGCAGATATGACTTCCTCTTGATAATAGTGCCCTTGCAAGTCATGAGTGGTGAAAATAAATCACCTACAATAGAACATCCCAAGCACACAAACATCACAGCTACAGCATTCAGCAACTTGTAGAAAAAATAGCAACAGCCCAACAAAATAGCATCCAGCAGGATCCACATTTTGTCAGACCAATCAGAGCAGTAGAGACCATATTCCAACCATCTACACACTTGCCACAGCCATACATCAAACTAAATTTAGGGCAATCTTCTCCCCGGGCTACCAGAGTTCTTTCCTCAGAAAAATATGCAGCGAAACCACCAAAAGAACATCTTCAACAAGCCCTAAACAGGATATCATAACATCTTATAGGACATCATACAGAAGAAACAACCACTCCTCCTGCAGTTGTTGTAGACACTCATATATCAAAGAGCACAGCAGCAGACACACAGAATCCTTCAAAAATAGGAGTAAGCACAAACTCCCCCTTAACTCCATAAGCAGCAGCTCAAACACTTGGCAAGATCAGCAAATCAGCTGCAGCTTCTCCTTGTTTAAACCACCAGAAAGTATCTCCCAAGATCTCATCCAGAACAGACAGGATGTCTGCTCTGATACCAATTTAAATTCTGGTATACATATCACATATGTCCTAAGAGATGCAAAGAACATTGATCTCTGCTGAAACAGAACAAGGACAGACCATGACCAATTTAAATTACTTTAAATTATACTAATGTCATGACGTCTGTTGTAACATCAGCAGACTGACTGACTATTTATCTAACCATTTAAATTATGCAGAATTGTGAATGCTGAAAGATAAATAACACAATGAATTGTTTACCCAGTTCGGTGCAACCTCACCTACATCTGGGGGCTACCAAGCCAGGAAGGAAATCCATTATTAGCAGAATCAATACAGAGCTAAACTCCCCCGTTTACAACTCCTCGCTTAATCTCTACCCAATGCAATTTCTGCCTAGAACCCACTAGACAAGAGACCACGCTCACTCCCCCTTAATCACCGTAGTGATATTAACCAATTCACAGTTACAAAAGGAAATGAAGTCACACTTCAAAGACACCTTGATCTTGCTTCATAGCTTTGATCAAGTGACACAACTCTTTTGCTTAAAAGCTTAGAGTGACACACTGAACAAACAGTTCACACACACTAAACCAAAGCAATCATGCAGCAGATAATTGCTTGGTATAAAAGTATCCTAAGACACCATACACACATGAAGAACAACTGATACAATCATACTTCTTCACTCACAAATATGTCTACCACAATGTATCAAAAGATACAAAGGGTGACTTACAAACACACACACGGGACTCTCAAAACCCTAACCTTTACTTTACACTCTAGTTGTTCTTGATGTGAGTGCTTGATTTCCCTTGCTTCTGCTCCTCCTTAAATAGTACTGCAGATTGGGCTTGGGCTGGTCAAAAGTAACAAACATTAGGTTTAACCAAGTTAAACCACTTTCCATAATTCAAGGTGCTGTCAAATTAGGTGCTAGCTGCTTCATGTTATGCCCAGCTCTAACTAGAATCTCGCCTGAGATAACTAAGGATCCATAACAGGTTTCCTGAATTCTAGCCTGAGATATATCAGGTAAAATACCAGAAAACTAAAACACGCGTGCAGATGTCATACGCTTGATGTCATAACATCCAGCATGACATCCAACATACTTTGTTCTTAGCTGACCAAACTCACCCTGTTGAACACTCCTGCAGAATCTTCTTCATAACAGTAGACACAAGCATATTATAGTTTCCTAAAAAGTCTCAAAGATCCTTTTTATGAATATTAATTAAATCGGCATCTTCATGTTGTGAATATCTTTGACCTGCACACACTTGATGAGACATATCCAACAGGATCTCATCAAACCAAACCACTTCTGTCAAGTGATATAAAACAGCAGCACCTGCTGTACCAGACAGTGATGTCATGATATTCAGTATGACATCCATGACAGCAGTTTTGTCATCAGCTCCTGCTGCACCAGACAGCGATGTCATGACATTGGTAATGACATCCTGTTTAAAACACATGACAGCAGTACTGTCATCAGCTCCTGCTGCACCAGACAGCGATGTCATGACATTGGTAATGACATCCTGTTTAAAACACATGACAGCAGTATTGTCATAACAGTAGATGTGGATGTTATGACATCTTGCATAACATTAGTGCAGAATTATGTTTTACCAAAATTTAGCCAATCATAGAATCATGGAACTAACAAGCCCAAGCCCATGTACCACTCCAAGGATGGTCCAGATAGACTGTCTTGAAAGAAGTGCATCAGCAGCTTCTCGTCGTCAGAATATGCAGACATTTTTCTGTAGTATAACCTGAGGTGTACCCTGGGACAGGTCGTCCCCTTATATTTGTCAAAGTCAAGTACCTTGAACTTCGGTGGAATCCTTAGACTTGGGATCAGCCTCAAGTTCAACATATCCAAACCAAGAGAATTATGATTCTCCAAGTTCCTCATCTTCTCTTCTATCAATTTGAACCTCTTGTCCGCATCAGACTGCAAACCTGCTCCCAAATCTCCCATGGAGAAAATATCATCTTGTTCGTCCTCCTCCCACTGAGGACCAGCATTTCCATGTACAGCTCACGTTGCCCCTGGAACATGGACTCCATTCTGATTACCTCCTCCCAGAGGAATAACAACTGTTGGGATGGCATTTACATGAGGAGTGCCATTGTCAGCTGGAGGAGGAACAGCAGCGGTCCCACCATGCAGAACTCCACTTCTGTCAACCCTAGTAATCAGAGGTTGAATAAGTGTTCTCAACTGTTTTTGGCCGTTAGCGACCCCCTGCATTAAATCCATGAATTGCATCATGCGGTCTCTGAACTCCTGCAGTTCTAGCTGAATTTGATCCATTTCCTTTTGATGATTTCCCCTGGTTGAATATTGGTGAATTGTTCGGTCTTCAATCCTGAAACAGTGCTGAGAAAACCACAGAAAGAAGTAAGGTAAACGGAACCAGAAACACCTGCAATGCAAAATGGAAAATGATGCACAATGCAAACATGTAAACATGGTTCAGGGAAATTTTCCCCTTGATTCTAGTTCCACATAAACAATGGGAGAGTGAAGAGCCAACAGATGGAGCCACAACCTCTCTCATAAATAAAATGAGAAACAGAGTATCAACACACAGCACATCACCAAGAAAATACAACTGAGTAAACACGACCTCATCCAACAATCCTAGTGATGGTCGGAGTACAAAATAACAAATACAGAAGAGAAAATGCATCAAGTATGACAATGAGTCCGGAATTCTTCCAATAACTCCTTCGTATCAGGATGATTCGGCCTAGCAATTAACCCTTGAATAAGCAAGTCTCTCCGGTTGATGGTAGCTTGCAAGTCTTGAGAATAGTCTTCCAAGCGCCCTCTTCAAATGCATCCTCCAATCTGGGCTTCTTCAACTCTACTCTCAACTTGTACTTTTCCAACGTTGCAAGAGCTTCTCATAGCTTGAGGTCTCTTACGTACTGACGAACAGATTCCCTAGGAGTTTTTTCATCTTTGATTTAGAGTTGAGTCTTCAACCTGTCAATTTGTCGATGAAGTTCATCTTCTCTTTCCTTGTTGGTAGTCAAGATGGATTTCTCTAACTCTTTCTTCTTCCCTTTGAGAGAATTACCCAAGCTCCTCATATCCTGACCAAGACGTTCTCTAACGCGAATTTCTTCAGTCAGTTCCCTCCCCATCTTGTTCAGGGTATCTGTCTGCTTCTTGGATAGGTGAGTGGCTTAATTTTTCTCACTCCTAAGTTGAATGACCTCCTTCTCCAACTCTTCGTTCACTCTGCGTAGTTCTTCCTTTTCATCCCATAGTTGATTGTACTTCTGGATATCAACTATCATAGGTTCTTCAACTACCAGAGGATACAAAGGCTTCCTGACTGGAAATGGTAGCAACAGTCTCTCAACTCTTCCTTGGATCCATTCCAAATATGGTCCATAGGCTCTGCAATCGCTCTTGCCCAAAGAAGATTTTCCTTTACGGTGAATCTTACCCCAAGCCTTTTCTAATCTGATTAAGGTCTCATTGTCAACTAAACCAGTGAAATACAAAGATTCCTGTATTTCCTCTTCCCTTGGAGGTTCATTTAGAGCGTAACCAAAATGTCTGACGGCGAGAGCAGGATTATAATTAATGTCACCCTTCCTCCCAATCAAAGGAACATTAGGGAAATCTCCACAACTGTGAACAATATCCATACCCAAAAGGTCTCTGTTAAACCATACAATATTCTCTGACCTTAAACCCATAAGTCTTTCCGGCCAATCAACAGTGTCTGCAATATCAACAAAAGATCCAGACTTAGGCAGATGTGAAATAAACCATCTGTATAGCAATGGAGCGCAACAGGAGACGTTTTTTCCTCATTTGTTCTCATTCTTGTAGTGGATTGAATGATAAGCATCACCTAAAAGGGTTGGCACAGGACTCTTAGAAGCAAAGATATATAAGGCATCTAAGTCAACAAAGTCAGGTAAGTCGGGAGACAGGACTATCCCATAGATGCACAAAGCCAGGATAGCGTTGAAAACCACCCAACATCCCTCCTTAGAAAAATGTTGAGCTTTACCCATCAAGAATGGAAGTGGAAAGCCAGGAGTTCCCATTCTCCATACCAAATTACCCTCCAACTCAGAAACATCAAGATGAAGAGCACCAACCAACTTGGATAATTGAGGCTCCTTCTCAGAGTGTACAAAAGGCACTCCTTCCAACATAGGAATTCCCCTTAGTTGAGCAAACTCTTCTAAAGTTGGCAATAAAACATATCCTGGGAACATGAAGCAACGCAATTGAGGATCATAAAACTGCAGCAACGCGTAAATGCCATCTAACTCAAACTTGGAGGCCTTACAGACAATACTCAGAACCCTCCCATACTCCTTTCTGAAATCTTCCATCACACTATGATCAGCCACAGAAACTAGCTTAAGCAGAGGTCCTATCTCTGGTGTCGGGAACTTGTACAACACACTCTTCTTCAAATCAGGCTCCATAACGACAGTGGATTAGATTACTATAATCAAGGAGAAAATATACACCTGAAACACAAATACATGCAAATGTTAAAATGCAAATGAATATGCAAATGCAATAGGGGATCATGATTGTTGTGCTGCTGACTGAGTTGAACCAGAGCTTCGCTTCGGTGAGAAAATAATACAACACTAATATAAGGAACCCACTGTATCAAGGATCAAAAGTTCACACTGACGAGAAAATCGAGTAGGTTGAAGGTCAAGGTTTCCTGCATAACGCTCCTACTCACATGTATGGACCTATCTTTGATAAAGTTTGGCATCCTATGTGGTTGTCAGCGTCACAGAATTTCGAGAAACGATGATACATTCACCATTTCTGGTTTGGCATCATAGTCTAACGAAGCGGCCTCACTTAGCTGACTTCTGAATGATCGGTCTCCAGAGTCAACAATTTCCAAATCCAACACCCCCTTCTGACTAATGTACAGGATAGGATGTCTTCAAAGAAAACCTCGTCTGAACGCGAATTTCGTGGGGACTAATGCATGCTGAAACATATAGGTCCATCACTACTTTTCGCTCTAATGTTATGTGTATCCTTAAGTCTGGGTTTTGGCTTATCACTCAATGGAACAGTCCCACCCCATAGCACAACAATATGATAATAATGCAGAAAATAAAATGCAAATGCGATAAAATACAGATGCAACACAAATGCACATATATACACGCCCATAAACATAAACAAACAAGCGTTGGGATTGACTTGCATAGGGGATGGGAAGGTCCCCAGCTGTCGCATTGCTGCGAAGAGGAGCCGACAAAGACAGAAGAGTCGCCACCGTTCGTTATTTATCCTAAAGAGAGGGAAAGGAAACAATCAGAGAAAACCTACGGAAAAGGGAAAAGACAGGTCATCGCAACCAAATCTTGGGTTCGGGAGTCAGTTACGCAAGGGGAAGGTATGAGCACCCCTCACGTCCATTGTACTCAACGGGATCCGCACTTGTTGTCTAGTCTAAAAGGGTGTTAATCTATCAACAGGATGCTGCATAGGGTGAAAGAAAAGAAAAGAGACTCGATAGAGCATCGCCGCTCTATGCCTACGTATTCCCTCGTGCAATGGTAAAGTCAGATTCAACGTACTTCGAAAAACTACGGATGAAGGTGGGGAAGGTTGCTCACCAAGACATCACATCTTGTGCCTATGTATCCTCGTCTGGTACAAGAAATCAGAGCAAATGTAGCTCGGGCCGACACGACCACAGATTGGTTCAAGTGTTTTAATGAGTAGGATTAAATCCTCGTTCTAGCAGTTAGGGACGATGCCTGTTTGCGGTAGAACCAAGACTTAACACACTCTTTCTGAAAATGATTTTTCAAACAATCCCGAAGGATAAAAAGGTTTGAACTTGTGCTTTGTGTTTTTTATGAAGAAGTGAATTGAGTTAAGTTTGTAACTCAGGTTGCACTAAAGACTATGACTTGAGAGCGAATGCGTCGCATATCGCCCAAAGGGCATATGCTAAACACTCTAGAAAAGGTGAGAGGAGGCCCCCCACTCATCATTCCTCAAGTACTTAAGGCTCGTAGCGTATAACATTCATCATCCTTTATTAAGTGTCTTAAGAGATTATTAGATGAGAAAATAAAGACACAAACTCTAAGGGGAACTAATCAACCCTAATGTTATCATGCAAAATGCTCCTAAAGTTGGGATTAAGAGGGGAGAAACTATCCTAATGTTAGCATACAAAGGATTGAACACCTAATGTCTCTCCTACTCCCATCTTAAACAGAGGGACTAGGAATCCTAAGGGATCATGGCAAAACTAAGTAAACAACAGATAATTCAATCACAGATGAAATGGAGAATAAGAAGAAGTTGACTTAAACAAGTCAATGCAAATGCAAACATGATATGCAAAGATGCAAAAATGAGATGTGAGAATCAAATGATGCAACAAAGACAAATGATCAAAACAAGTTGACTTAAACAATTCAAAAAGAGTGAGATGAAATGGGAGAAGTAACAACTCCTTCAACCATTCAAACATCAATCACTTACACAAAAGGTAAACACAAAGCAAATGCAAAAAGCCATGATTAAATGGAAGATGGGAGAAAGAGGCTCGGGCAGCAAACACATGTAAATTATCTCAACCAAACATTTCAAACTGATCATGAAGAAGAAGAGAGCAAACAAGTGCTAGAAGTGATCCACCATTCAAGACAAACTCAAAGCATGAACATGGATACCAAAACATCTTGAATAGTGATCAAAACACAAGGGGCATAATTAAATTCAATCAAGGAAAGCTCAAAATAGGATTGGAAACAAAGCACAATCAAGAGCAAAGTCATGGCAAGTGAAAGAATCAAGGTTCCATCACCAATTCAACACTTGAAAACAAGTGGAAAGGCCTAACTTCTAAGTAACTTGCAAAACAAGTTACACAAGTGTATGACCTAAAACAAAAAAGAAAAAGAAATAAAATAAATGAAAGCAAACAAGGGGGTGTGATAGTAATACTCAGAATACACTACAACAAGGCAAAAACTCGCTTGGGATAAAATAAGAGGAGGTGTGGATAGAATTCTGAGCCCATATCAACCCAGCTCAAATCATAAAATGAAACAGAGCGTTTCATTAATCCGAGTTAGATTTCAACGCATGTGTGGCAAAAGTAAAGCCAATTGGAAATGAACAAGCAAGCAGGTCAAAGAGTCAAGGCCATCCAACTCAGCTTTGAACATGGAATGAACCAGACGCCGAAGCTAGGGCTCTCGTCGTCTTCTCCGGCCAGCTCGCCGAAGCTCAGGGTTCAAAACTCCATAAAAATGGTAAACTCTTGTACCATTCGAAAGCCAGAGCTACAAGGATCATGAATCTACTCATGGATTTTCAAAAAGGTTCATAAATAGGGAGAATCGAAGGCATGAATAAATGGTAGCATGATCTGAAACTTCATCAAACAAGCACAGCAATGGTTTAAACATGGCCTATCATAGGTAGGGCTTCAGATGCAACCCAGAATGTCCCTAAAACATGCCTAGAATGAGAGAAATCAGAGGTGGAAACTTACTGAACGAAGCAGCTTCGTTGGCTCTTGAAATGCTTGCAAGCTTCAGTCTCTTGCTTCTAATCCACTCCTTGAGGTCTGGTGAAGAAGATTCAAGCACCAATTGAAGTTGATTTGCATAGAAAAGTGAGATTCAAAAATGGAAAATGTTGAGAAAATTTTATGCTCTCTATGCTCTCTCCAGCTGCTATTGCACACTTTTTGCATTAGGGCAAATCATTTTGCTTTTATGTAATGGATCCATGATGATCATGCAGGCCCATAATGCCTCATTGGTGGGATTTCAAATTTTGCCAAAAATGATACACTTCCTCATGCACACGAGTTTGGTACTCTTCACACAATATTGGGCCAGCAAAATGAAGTACATGTAGTGTATAAATGAAAAGGATTAACTTTGGCTTTGTAAACATTCCACACACCAAGTTTGAATTCATTAATTTTTTAGTAAGAAATTTGAAAATATGGCACATGATGACTTAAACATGTTGGTTCAAATGTGGAAAACTTCTTTTGGGCAAGTAATGGTGTGAAACAACTCAAATATGAAGCAAAGATCACTTATAATGTAAGGTATTCAAACCATGACCAAAAACCAAATTTTCCCTTTGAGAATGCTCCATATGGCCACATAATTCAACAATCCTCATGAATTTTGGGTTCAATATAGAGTTAAGACTCTTAGGCACAAGTTTCATGTTGGTTGGAATTGCATTTGAAGTTCATAACTTCATGAAATTGGCCATTGAAACAAATGACCTATAATGAACTTCCCAAAAATACCCTTGTCTTGTAAGGTCCATATCTTGAGATGTACAAATGATAAAAAGGATTTCTAGGACTTTTTGGAAATGTAAGATCATAAGGAACAACTTTCATGTTCACTTGAAGTTGAGGAGAAACTTGATTCTAGGCCAAAAATGCCTGGGAAGTGAGTTGACTTTAAGTTGACCAAAATTCTCTTCATCTGAGGACCCTAACTTGTTAGCATCATAACTTGAGATGTACAAACTCAATGGATGAGTTCTTGTACTCAAAATAAATCTTGGAACATACCCTACAAGTCTCATGTTTTCATTAAAATGAGATTGAGCTTGTATCATAGAGTAAATTGTCTTTGAAGTTAAGCACTAAAGAAGGGGATTTTACACTGAAACCACTTGATACCCTAATTTAGTAACCTCTTGAACTCTTGGTTTTTCTTGATTTGATATTAACATGACATACTAGATGCCTTAAGATAAATTCCCATGGTATCAATGACTTAGAACCAAGTCTTGAACCCTCTCAAGTCCACAGTTAACTTTGGGTTGACCAGATGAAACCTTAGTTCCATGTCCTTTGACTGTGTCTCTTTACAGATGAATTGAATGACCAAACAAACTCCACAATGACCCCTAGGGTAATCAATGAGCTTGTAAACCATGTCTTCTCCAAGATAAAGACCTCATGAATCCCTGATGATCCTCTGATGATCCCCAAGATAGAAGATAACATCCACACATCAATCTCTCCTTTCAAAGAGCTTGGAACCTTCCATGGTGATGATAAACATTTGATGGCTTGCACAAATTCCTTTTCTTGAGCTTGAAACCAATAAGACCCTCATCTTGAATGGCACAACAACTCTTGATCCCCTGCTAATAATAATGTTATGCAAATGCTAAAAATGAAATGAAACATAAGCCAAGTACAAGAAAAAGTTGGTCAAATTTTGGGGTACAACAGGTTGGAATAGTTAAGACCCAATGGGGACAATGGACCAGACATAGCCAAAGGTTTACCTGCAACAGTAACATGAATTATTACCTAGGATTCGTATATATGCCTCTTCTCTTCTAGTAGGGTTCAGGGATGAACTGTTGGTTCTTTACTACTTTGGGCCCACTCAGTGTTGTGAAAAGAGGGAGAGCGGTGCAGTTGATTGCCCTTTGATTTGTGACTTCTTCTTTTGAGCTTGGTTTCTATCCATAGATGATGCCATTGATGAAGTTCGGGGAGGAAATGGGTTTTTGAGAGTTAGAAGATGTCTGAAAAAATACATGGGTATTTGCTGAAGAGTGGAAAGGTTGGAAATGATTTCTAAGGAACTATTTATAGGGTGTTTGGAGATCAAAAGTCTTTTTCTTTCATCATTAGGGGCTAGAGATGATGGGCCACGTGTTGTCCCAAGATAAAGAGATGGGGCAGTGGCAGTTACTGTAACAGCCCAATTTTTCAATAAGTGATTAATTGTGCTAATTAATTGGTTTATGTGATTTATCAGATTTAAATAAATTATTGGATTTATTTAAATGAGTTAATGAATTTAATTAATTTATTCTACTTGGTAGAATAATGTGGATTTATTAGATATTCTCTAATTAATGATAAGATGAGATATTTTGTGAGAAATGAATTGATAGGTATTTTTTAGAGAAGAATTATGATGGAAAGAAAATAGAAGGATATATAAGGGAAATTGGAGAGAAAAGAAAAGATATAGAAACATAAGAGAAAGAAAGAAAGAAAAAGAGAGAAAGAATAGAGAAAGAGGAGAAAAGAGAAGAGAAGAGGGAAACTTGGAGAAATCATCAAGAATCAACTTCAAGCTTCAATCCAATCAAGGTAAGGGTGAGAAACATTATTATTTGATCAATGTGTATGATTATGTATGAGTTGTGTTGGATTTGTTGGGTGTTTTTCTCTATTTTCCATTTCTAGGGCAAATGAGTTAAATCGATAGAATTGAGTTTTGAACGGTTAGAATTCAAAATAAATTGCATAGTTTAGTCGGGTAATGTTTAGCCGTGATTATTGGATTTCGTTTGATTGAATTTGGTTGAGTTTGTGAGTTTTGACATTTTTGGATAATTGAGGGTTCGAGATTTGAGTGAAAATCGGACGTCGTAGAAATCGTGTTTAATGGTTCTAATTCATTGCTATATGTTAGGTGAGTATGAGTATGTGTTTGTTTCGAAAAAAAGAATTAAATCGGTCGGATTTTCAGGCGAAAATGCAAAATCCCGTAGCCGTGTTTAGGCAAAATTCTGGTTTTTCGGAAAACTTCGAAAATTCATAACTCTTGAACCGTAAGTCGGTTTTGACCCCCGTTCGAAGCGTTGGTAAGTTAACGAGATTGTCTTTCTAGAAAAAATGGCTTTGAGGCCTGTACCTAGTTCAATTATAGCAGAAAATTGAAAACATATTGTTGTGTTGATTTTACCGTCGCGAATGTGTGTGATTGATGTGTTGTTGTGCAGAATACTTTTGTTATATAATGTATAGCTTGTGCATGTTGTGATATGATATGCTGTGGGTAGTCGTATGACGTGAATCCTAGATGGTGGAATCGATTATGAAATATAGTCTTTTGACAAATATATGCATATTGTTTGTATGTGAAGAATGCATGAGAACATATTGTGAATATGTGTGCATTGCTTGATAAATGTGGTAATGATATTGAAGTGTAAATGCATATTGATTGTATGCGATATTGTGAATGAATGAGAACATATTGTGAATATGTGTGCATTGTTTGAAAAGGTAATGAGGTTGAATTAAGAATGCATATTTGTTGTATCCGATTATTGTGAATTAATGCATGGGAGCATATTGTAAGATATGCGTGCATTGTTTGACAAATATATTGATGAGAAGTATGAATACTGGATTATATGATATGTTGTGTGTGCAATCTTGTTTAATTCTTGAAGGGAGGAATTATGTGAATGCATGGGATTAAGACGTGTGATCGGTCTTAAGTGCATTTTGTTGTTGATTGCATATGCATCATTTAGTCAAGAGGCAATGCTTGCTAGTTTCTTGGGAGCTAGTGACTTGTCCCAAACCTAGAGCGGGGTTTGAAAGCTTAGGGAATGGGCTTTTGTTGTTATCGGTCTAGGGAACGGACCCGGTTTAAGTGTAAAAACCGAAAAATGATAACAAGTGTTGGTACCACATGGCATGAGTTGCATTGAGTTGCATTGAGTCTCATGGAATGAATATATGATTGTTGTTTGAAGTTATGCATAGGTGTATGTACATGACTTGTGTAATTGTGAACTATGGATATGTTTGATGATTGTCCATATTTGCCTATATATATATATATATATATATATATATATATATATATATATATATATATATATATATATATATATATATATATATATATATATATATATATATATATATATATATATATATATATATATATATATATATATATATATATATATATATATATATATATATATATATATATATATATATATATATATATATATATATATATATATATATATATATATATATATATATATATATATATATATATATATATATATATATATATATATTGCTCGTAGTTACGAGGTCGCTTTTGGTGTAGCCGTTTAGTGATTTAATTATGTTGGGTCGAGTCATGCTCTGGTCATGTAACACTGGGATCGCTCCGGTTGTGTTTAAGATATACATTGTGTACTCTATAAACGTGTTTATATCCATTGGAATATTATGATGTTGGCCTTAGTACCTAAGTGATGAAGTATATGATGAAGTATGGTGAGAATGGTGGAATATGCGTATGTTCATTACTTGTGTAATTGAGAGTTGTGAATATGTGATCATTGTATGAAAGTATGCTTATGAACATGAATTGTTGATTTGAGAATTATGAATGTGTAATTGGGAATTAGTGAGTAAACATAATATGTGTATGTTCATGTGGAATGTTGAGATTTATGGATACGTGCATGATGAATATGCTTGGTGATTATCCATATTTGATTATATATATATGTTGTATTGTACATGATGAGTTATAATGAATTATGGTGAGAAAATGTGGAATATATGTATTTTGTGCTTGTGTATTTGTGTATATATAATTATATGCATTGTTATTATGATAGTATTTCTCACCCTTCTGCTGGAATGATGTCCTACATGACATCGTGCAGGGATCAAGGAGTAGTATTGCTCGTAGTTACGAGGTCGCTTTTGGTGTAGCCGTTTAGTGATTTAATTATGTTGGGTCGAGTCATGCTCTGGTCATGTAACACTGGGATCGCTCCGGTTGTGTTTAAGATATACATTGTGTACTCTATAAACGTGTTTATATCCATTGGAATATTATGATGTTGGCCTTAGTACCTAAGTGATGTTGTTTTATGTGATAAAAACAAATGTTTCTTTTATGAAAATTGTGGTATAATTGAATTCGCTGCTACATGCAAAGTGAAGTTTTGTAAAGCATAATTTTATATTGAAATAGTAATGAGCATGACAGGTGGTTTTGATATTTTGAAAGTTATGTGTAATTCCCTTTTGTAAATGCATGGAAATTTACTCTGATTATTCATATATTATCCGTGGGGTGTAGAAGGGTGTTACAGTTACTACCTATACCCATGATTGTCTTAGACCCTAAAAAGGATGATGATGGTCTGAGGATTTTTGTGAGTTTCAAGAAATCTGCCATAATGACCCATGACGTCAGGGACGTGCACAGGGATAGCGGAACAGTTTCCTGCTTTTTCTTTTTTCGTTTCTTCTCTTGCCTTCCCAGACGCAGGTAGTCAATCGCATTAATGCTTGTGTGGAGGTCGAAATGACGACGTCAAATTGGACGTTGTCAAAAAATGGTTCTTTTTTCAACGTAAAGGTCGAAAAAGACATTGTTGGGGGGCAATTTGTTAGCTCACAAATTTGACGCCTCATATATATATATATATATATATATGTGTGTGTGTGTGTGTGTGTGTGTGTGTGTGTGTGTGTGTGTGTGTGTGTGTGTGTGTGTGTGTGTGTGTGTGTGTGTGTGTGTGTGTGTGTGTGTGTGTGTGTGTGTGTGTGTGTGTGTGTGTGTGTGTGTGTGTGTGTGTGTGTGTGTGTGTGTGTGTGTGTGTGTGTGTGTGTGTGTGTGTGTGTGTGTGTGTGTGTGTGTGTGTGTGTGTGTGTGTGTGTGTGTGTGTGTGTGTGTGTGTGTGTGTGTGTGTGTGTGTGTGTGTGTGTGTGTGTGTGTGTGTGTGTGTGTGTGTGTGTGTGTGTGTGTGTGTGTGTGTGTGTGTGTGTGTGTGTGTGTGTGTGTGTGTGTGTGTGTGTGTGTGTGTGTGTGTGTGTGTGTGTGTGTGTGTGTGTGTGTGTGTGTGTGTGTGTGTGTGTGTGTGTGTGTGTGTGTGTGTGTGTGTGTGTGTGTGTGTGTGTGTGTGTGTGTGTGTGTGTGTGTGTGTGTGTGTGTGTGTGTGTGTGTGTGTGTGTGTGTGTGTGTGTGTGTGTGTGTGTGTGTGTGTGTGTGTGTGTGTGTGTGTGTGTGTGTGTGTGTGTGTGTGTGTGTGTGTGTGTGTGTGTGTGTGTGTGTGTGTGTGTGTGTGTGTGTGTGTGTGTGTGTGTGTGTGTGTGTGTGTGTGTGTGTGTGTGTGTGTGTGTGTGTGTGTGTGTGTATGTGTGTGTGTGTGTGTGTGTGTGTGTGTGTGTGTGTGTGTGTGTGTGTGTGTGTGTATGTGTGTGTGTGTGTGTGTGTGTGTGTGTGTGTGTGTGTGTGTGTGTGTGTACACACACACACACACACACACACACACACACACACACACACACACACATATATATATATATATATATATATATATATATATATATATATATATATAAATATTAAAGTCTTTTGATAGGTAAAGAGGTTTCGAGGCATGAGACCTTCGAGTGGAAAGTCAAAAGTTGTGGGACTTAGAGAGAATTCTGACCCTTAAAGATAGTAGCCTTCGACCGAGATGTTGGCTGGAGATTAGTGAAGTTTTTGAAATTCAAATAATGGAGGGAGTAGTTATGCTTTCCTATGACTAAGAGGGACAAGTGGCGTTCGTTTGACAAAGGACTACATGCATTATGACACTTGTCGGAAGTTGATGGCTTTAGGAGGTTATTGATAGTTTTTTCTACTATTATATATAAGAGTTTTAGACATAGAATTCAGTGTGTTGTAATTTACTATTTGTACAAGTCACTCCCAAAATTACTCAGAGTATCCGAGTGTAGAGAAACGTGTTCAAGGAGAATGTACGTTATGTAAACACATCATCTTTACTTTCAATGAAGTTTAGTTTATGTGCTTAAGTTTACAAAGTTTTGTTTTACTTTTTCTACAATCTACCCTCTTCTATGCACTTTACTTTACCTTCATTCTAAACTCTTTCAGTCGAACAAACACTTTTATGATTAAAGTCTTTTACTAAAACATTGTCGAAGTGTGTAACTTAGATAGATTTCAAAACATAACCTTTAGCACATGTCCTAGGATCAATCTGATTGATCCTGTGAGTCACCAAAGTTAGATTTGGAAGATCAGCGGTTGTTTTCCATTTTTCAAGGGAAACAGTTGGCTACCACATCCTCCGTTTTCTCCACCATGACCATGGTAGTGGAAATCAAGAGCATATGGTTCGGTGGAGATGGAGTAGAGATTGGTCCAAAATCATGAGGTATGGTCAAGCACAACAATTGTTCACTAACTACTTCATAGTCAAGAACAAAGGACCCCAATAAAATATGGTTACTAACTGAACCAAGTATGGTGGTAGTTCGACAAGTGCCATGATCATGAAAAACTTATTGTATTGTTTGGAATGAGTTATTGTATCTTTTGTAAACGGCATTAGGGTTGTGAAATTCTCTTTCAACGCACCAAGCTTACTTATATAAGTTTTATTCGAACAACAGTAAAGCTGCAAGAAGCAAAAATTTAGTTTTGAAGGAATTCCCTCCGGGATTTATACCATCTCCACAGGGATCGGTGCAAGAGAAAGAACGTCATTCAACGGTCTCTATATTTCTAAGCTTGTGGTGAAAAATTTTGGTTGAAAGATTTTAGGCACCAAAAATAAAGGCAGAAAAGATAAAGACTGAAAATAAAAAGTAAAGACTGAATTATAAACGGAGCTTTGTTGGGATTGGATCTCATCAATTGATAACACGTGCATTCTTCTAATCATGTTATTCACAACTCAAACTTTCGTCTAATATCATCACGTATCACCCACAACAGAGGTTATGTCTAACACAGTCGAGAGGCTAACCGTATTGTCTCATCGGTGATATCTCACGCAACAAAACCAAAATAGAGCATTAAGAACTGATACTCACGTGAATGTGAAACCTAAATCTATGTCTAGAGTTTAGACCCAACAAATATTACTATAACATCCATATCAAATTAATAATTTGATTCATATATAATGCCATAATCAGAATATGTACACATGATTAACCCTTTTTACATGCATTCACCTAATCTGCAAAATGTATGTGAAAGTCGTTCTTCATCAATATTATCACGCATCCTCGCAATACCGTTTGTCAAGCGTTATCGCGATCTTTACCGTATTGATCTTACTCATGTGTTGCGGTGGAAATAGGATATCAAACTATTAATGAGTTTGAATCGCAATTCAATTCACAACCGCTCTTTGATTTATCCGAAGGAAAAGGTCAAAAGAGGGAAAACCTATTTTTGCATTGTAAACACAACGCGGGGAGATTCTAGGATTCGGGGGTTGGTTAAGATTAGGGAAGGTATTAGCATCCTAAACTTCCGTAGTACTCTACGGGAACCTTTTGTTCAAATGTTTACTATTTGCTTTATTTATTTGCTTAAGGTATATGTACAAAGGGATTAAAAGTGAGAAAAAAAAGACCTAAGGGGTTAATTCTAAGTTTACTCGGCAAGACATCGCATCTTGTGCCTACGTATCCTTACGGGAGTGGAATCAGAGTAATCGTAGTTCCCCTCAATAGGGAGGTTAGAAATTTCTTGACTGTGGTCAAGGTCTCAAGGGGAATAAACGCATCTTAAGGACACGCTTACGTGGAGTGTAGAAACTCCAAATCTCTACGTTGAAATGTTAAGTTGTAATTAGGGTTAAATTAGGTTAGGTTAGGTTAGGTTAGGTTAGGGATTCCGCGGCGGGAAACCCTAAAATGAGCGCGGCAGCTCTTTGACCTAATGCTAGGGGTAAAATGGTAACTTTGCCTGCGGCGAGACATTTGTGAAAATTTAGGGTTGAAAAGGTGTAAGGGTTGAAGGTGAGGACTATTGACACGGCGGTCAACGGCTAGACCTAATTCCTTCGGAGGGATAAAACTGTAAAAAAAATGTGAAAATATGACAAATCATTATATGGAGGAATAATTAAGGTACAAAAATAAGAAAAGTAATAAAGGCAGAGGGTATAAAGAAACAAAGAAACATTTCTGAAAACATGAAGAATATGAAAATATGTAATGACACTTAGAATGAAGTGAGGGAGGAAAATAGTGTGGGGCTGTGGCCACCACAAGCACATCTCAACCTCAAGCATGCAAATGAAATGCAGGAATAAAGAAAATAAAAGGTACACAAAATGACACGGCAAACATAAGGAGTTCCTTACGAAAAGGTTTTAATTTTTTAATATTTTAATTATGTAAAAAAATGTTTTAATTTTTTTAATATTTTAATTATATATATAAAAAAAGGTTTTAATTTTAAAATGGAATTACTTAGTTAAAAAAATTTAAGTTTAAATTATATAAAAAAATGTTAAGTTTAAATTATATATAAAAAAAATGTTTTTGGGAACAAAAAGGTTTTTTTTGGAAAAAAATGTTTTTGGGAACAAAAAGGTTTTTTTTGGAAAAAAATGTTTACGGGAACAAGAAAAAGGCTTTTTTTGGAAAAAATGTTTACGGGAACAAAAAAAAGGTTTTTTTTGGGAAAAAAATGTTTACGGGAACAAAAAAGGGTTTTTTTGGGAAAAAAATGTTTACGGGAACAAAAAAGGTTTTTTTTTGGGAAAAAAATGTTTACGGGAACAAAAAAAAAGGTTTTTTTTTTGGGAAAAAATGTTTTAGTTTTAATAAAAAAAGGTTTTGATTTTGAAAAAGGTTTTGATAAAAAAAACAATAGAATTGCAAATGCAAACAGACAATTAATGGACATGCAAACAATCCTATACGACACAATCATGGTTCATACAGATCAAAATCTACAGATCTAAACAACAATGAAGGTTAACATGGCAAGGATGCAAATAAATATGAAAAGGCAAAAGGTTTAGTAATTTAACCTACGAAGCGGAGGTTTGCTTCGGTAAATGTGAAAAAGGTTTGAATAAGGGAACACTGGAGAGCTCCAATCCTTCTAACGAGTTGTGGGAACGACCGCCTTTCTTCTCTGGGGATCTCCTTTGTTTCTCCCTCTCTCTCCTCTTTTCTGAAGAAAACCTTCTGACCCCTCTTAGGTTTTTTCCATTCTCCTCCTTTCCAACAAGGCAACACATGTATATATAGGGAACAAATTAGGGTTAACACCAAATTGTCAATAATGTCCCTAAAGCCCATTTTAAAGCCCAAACTAAATAATTAGTTAAGAAAAAATAAAATTTAAATAATTTAAAATAATTAAAATAAACTTAAAATAAAAACTAATAATCCTATTGATTCCTAAAATAAAAAATATTATAAAAGGAACAAAATTTTTCAATATTTTTTTATTTTATGATTTTTTGGATATTTTTATGAATAATTTAGAAAAAAGTGAAAAAAATAATATTTTAAAAAATGATTTAATTAAAATACGAAAATAATAATTAAATAATAATAAAAAACTATTTTTGTTATTTTTTAATGAAAGATAGAAAAATTTAGAGTAAAAATAATAAAGAACAAAAAAAAGTGACAAAGGTGAGATTTAATTTTTAAAATAGTTAGAAAAAAAAAAGATTTAATTTTAAAAAGAAATTAGAGAAAAAAAAGATTTAATTTTATAAAAGTTAGAAAAAAGATTTAATTTTTTTAAAAAAGTTAGAAAAAAAGATTTAACTTTATAAAAGTTAGAAAAAAAGATTTAGCTTTAAAAAAGTAGTTAGAAAAAGAAGATTTAATTTTAAAAAAGATAGAAAAAGATTTAACTTTAAAGAGGAGTTAGAAAAAGATTTAAAAAAAGTTAGAAAAAAGATTTAATTTTAAAAAGAAGTTAGATTTTTATTTTTAAAAAAATATATTAGAATTTGATTAAAAAATGTGTTAGAAATTAATTTAAAAAAAGGTTATAAAAAATTTACTCTTGAAGAAAAGAAAAAAAAAAAAGTTAAATTTTAATCTAAATCCTAAAAGTTAGTAAGAAGAGCTTTAAATAAATAAACTAAATAGAAAAAAAAAAAGTTAATAAAAAATATTAGTAAAGTTATAAAAAAAATTTAATTAAATTATTATTAGTTAAAAAAACAAGATCTAAAAAAAAAGGTTAATTTATTAGGTTAATAAGAATTTAAAATAAAAATAAAAAAGAAAGGGTAAAATTTGGGGTATTACAGTTGCCCCTATTTAAATAGCTACACCAGATGATTTGAGTGACGGAGACTCAAGGAATCATGGTGGAGGGATTTAAATATAGATAACCGAAAATTTTGCCCTTATATGCGGCGATATGCAATGCTATGGACAAAGCGAGAACAGATTAATGCAGATGATGCCGTGAATATGATGTGATGCGTATGCTGGAATGATGAATGCGAAAATACTGACGAATACGACGACACAGATGCTACGAGAAGAACACACTGGGGAAAACGACGCGCTGAGACACAGTACAACACTGGGGAATTCTAAAAATGATGGTCAACTGGTGCGAACACGACCAATTGTTATTTTGGGAATGAGATTCTCAAATGGAGATGACACCTGTGAGACGGCCTCCACTGGGGAATCTAAAAATAAAACTGGATCATGTACGATTGCAAGATCGATCACAGAATGCATGGAGCATTGAGCAAAGAATAACATCCAAGCTTCTGTAAACTACCCCTCGTGACAGGATCAAACGGACTTTTCGGGAATCCGCAGCAAATATACAGGGTGAAAAGAACCGGTTGTATGCCAAAATAAATGGACTTTGAGTGGGAAATGCCCTGATAAGCTTCTCGAGGGAGAACTGTCACTTATCGTTGGAAGGGACTTATGTGCCAAAATGGATAAGCACTTCAAATAAAGAGGCTGCTGCTTATCTGATAAATAAATCTTCTCGCATTTAAGGTCGGCGCCTGGAATACGATTCTGATTCTTCTCTTACTGAAGGATAAATAAACTTCTTCATGCTTCAAGATTATGTTCTCCTGAACATGAAAAGGGTAAACTGAACTTCCTCATACTTCAGAATCGTGCTCTCCTGAATATGAAACTGGATGACTGAATATACTCATATTTCAGAATCGTGCTCTCCTGAATATGAAACTGGATGACTGAATTTACTCATATTTCAGAATCGTGCTCTCCTGAATATGAAACTGTATGACTGAATTTCTTCATATTTCAGAATCGTGCTCTCCTGAATATGAAACTGAATATACTCATACTTCAGAATCGTGCTCTCCTGAATATGAAACTGGATGACTGAATATACTCATATTTCAGAATCGTGCTCTCCTGAATATGAAAAGGGCTAACTGAACTTCCTCATACTTCAGAATCGTGCTCTCCTGAATATGAAACTGGATAATCGAACTTCCTCATAACTCAGAATCGTGCTCTCCTGAATATGATTCGGCTCCTGAAATTTCTTCATTCTTCAGAATCGTGCTCTCCTGAAAAACGGTCAACTGAACTTCCTCATAACTCAGAATCGTGCTCTCCTGAATATGATTCCGCTCCTTCTTTTACTAAAGGATAAATGAACTTCTTCATAACTCAGAATCGTGCTCTCCTGAATATGATTTCGCTCAAACCTTCCCGTAACTCAAGATCGTGCTCTCCTGAATACGATTTGGTTCAAAACTCAAGACGGCAGATAAATGGAAGCCCAACTGCTCCATGGAGATGGCCATTTGCTGCGAGTCGTAACGAGGATATGATCGACTTCTTAGGTGAGAAATGTCGTATGCTGATGCTGTAAAATGTAAAGTGTAAAAGGTTGTAACATGTAGGATTGTAAAGTGTTTTACTGATAGATTTTCCAGGCGTGAACTGGCATGTATCTGTAAAGGATTGTAGTTGATTTTCTTGAAAGATAGTGCAAAATAAATGCACGTCCGGGTACAGTGATAAACTTCTCAAGCGAGATAGTCGCGCATCTGCCAATGTATGGTGAAAACCTTTAGATGGTGCAAAATAAATGCACGTCCGGTTGGGCTTGACGACCGACAATACTGAGATTCAATCTAGGATCGAGCTAGAAAGAAGACTGGTAATCAAGACTCCATCGAGGGAATGATCTCGGAGGGTAAATATCTTATCCTGGTGAGGAAAGATAGCTGAAGTAACCGTCATCCACGAGGATCGAGCTCTGTGGGGAAACTGGAAACAAGTAAGTATTTTATGCTTATGGCTGACAATCTATTTGGAGAGAATGGGCAAACCCCAGTTACTTGGCGGTAACGACCAATGATGGAGACACGATGAACCTGTGAATGCTAACGCATATGTTGATGCATATGTTAATGTGAATGTATGTTAATGTCTATGTATGTTAATGTCTATGTATGTTAATGTTTATGTATGCAAGATGTTATGAAATGAGTATGTAATGAGTATGTAATGAATATGAAATGAAATAGGCATGTGATGCTTATGCCCTTGCGTATACTGACAAAACAGACTAGAGACGGGACGAGAGATGAAATAAACATCTCGACGGAAATACCCTGCGTTCTCTGCAACCAATACGTCAATCATGGGTAAGAAAGATCAATGGTAGAACCAAGTCTGGTTTTAAAGTTTGGAATTCTCTGCTGGGGACTGTGATGAGGCAATAGTTTAGGAGCCTGTTGCAACACTGAGGTTTATTGGGGAATGAAGGCCGCCGTGAGTAAAATCCATCGGGTGCATGAAGAAAAGTTGTGAAACCACATGAAGGACCTTATAGTAGTCGCCATTTGTTTCTTCAAAAAACACGGTGCCCCAGGATATTTGTGTTGTAAAGTATGGTCATCTCAAGAGGATTCTATAGAGAACACCGAGTCCGGTTGCCCCATTGTTCTCAAACTCTTTGAGAGATTTGTCAGGTCTCGACGTAACTGGCACAAATTAATCGTGTTACGACGAAATCTTTGGTAAATAGCTCTTAAGAACGTCAGACTCGCGTTGGTAAGCGAATTGGGAAACTGCCTGCCCCTGTTCAGTAGGATCTTCAAGTTCCACGGGTTATGTTCATATGTAAATCTCTAAGATATCAAGCAAAGTTGTCATGCCTGAAATGCCTATCCAGAGCTTGTCAATGTACACATATATTTGTCTTGAAGTTTTGTTTTGAAAAAAAGATATCGCAACAACTTGTGACCGAAATCACTAGTCCGGATATAAGTTTTAATTATAATGCCAACATGAATTTTTTCTGAGCATAGCTCGTAGGAGTCAGGAAACGTGATCTTGTCAAGTATGCTTTCAACCGAAGTCCTACTTCAATTAGGTCTTTTAAAGGTTGTATCGTGGCTCAGTTCACGGTTTAAGAAACAAAAGGATAAAGGCTCAAAGTTATATTTGTACCCACCCATTCTTCGTGATGTTCTCCAATCCTAATTCAGTTAACCGGATACGAACGCTCATATCTCAAGCGGATTTGCTATGGTCGAGAACTTATCAAGGCTTTGGACATGGCAGTCGCTCACCTATTACACGATCTTGTTCTTTACTAGGGACTATTTATTGTACCCTCTTGTTTTGCTTTTATTCCCTAACTTTTGCCTGGACAACGTCTTTTGATCTGACTTTGGAGTCCAGCGGGATGCCCCAGTTTTGCCTAAGTCTCCTTCATAGGTTTTTGACTTAGCGGGCTCTTATTTTTTGAATATTCTTTTATGCACAAGTCGTGTAAATCTTTTGAAAGGCTCGTGACTGCCCCACTCCTTAGGTAACCGAGGGATAGTCATTGTATTGGACTTCTTAAGATGCTAAGGATAAATTCTCGAAGGTTTGCTCTTCCTTTTTAAGAGTCTAAGCGCTCGATCGGTTTAACTGAAACCTACCCTGCACCAGGTTAGGATGAAGGTTCTTTAAAAGAAAGAAAAACTCCTACTTCAAGGCTCAAAGGGTTGACTAGGGGTTAACATCCTTATATCTCCAGTGTTTGGGATTTGAAACAATGCCTTACATCATCAGCGGGTTTCAATCGAAAGCATACGACAAGAAATCTGACGTTTTAGGTTCGTCATCCTCCTCCCAATTCTCCATCTGAACAAGAGATCGGGTAAAGTTGGCATTATAATTTATGAAAAATATATTTTGAATGAGTGAAACGAATGGATTTATTCAAGACAAACATATGCGTTGCATTAATTAATCAAAGATAAACAAGTTCGTGCATGCTAAATATGATTAATCGAAGAGAAATACATATAAATAAACAAATGAACTGTCGGAAAAATCCTTCTAAATGTTTATGAAATCTTGCATTCAAAAGTAACAGTTTCCTTTGGCGGAGCCTCAATGGAAAGGACGTCTGGTTCATGATCACTGTGAGTCGTCATGGCTTACCCCAGTTATGCTGGTCACATCTTCAACAGTTTTCAGTCGTTGCTTCAAAATAAATTTCCCAGATCCTTTGTTGATCCCGGTCATATCACCTTGAGGGTTACTGAAATGAAGCGGGCTAGGCCTTTGAATAATGACTGGATTCGGCTGATAGGCGTAGCATGCTTTGCAGAATTTGCACTTGACGAGTGAGGAACCCCGAAAGGAGTCTCGATCTTCAGCTGAGCATCGCCAAAAGACAACTTCTTCGTTTCTAGCAAATTTCTGACAACTTTCTTAAGAGCATAGCAATTCTCTAGATCATGGCCGGGCGCACCCTCATGAAATAAACAATGAGCGGTAGCGTTGTAACTTGCAGGTAACGGATTAGACGGAGGACCCAAAGCACGGGTGATAATCAGACCTTGTTGTACCAAGTGGGGGTATAACTCAGTAAAAGTCATCGGGATCGGCGGACAAGGTTTATACGTTCTTCTGTTTGGCATATTCTGGCGAGGAGCCGGACTCTTTGGCTGTTGAGGAGCAGGAGTATTGGGTGCCTGTAGGTAGTTGACAGGAGGCGGATAAACAGGAGGTTGTTGCATAGGTTGATACATGGGAACCTGTTGATTGAAAGAAGGTGTAATAGCTGCCACATAGGGTTGTTGAGCATATTGGACCGGGTACCCTTGAGGTTGAGCATAACCTTGCAGATGCCGATAAAAGCGTTCCCTTGGTTTACCAGAGGATATAGCATTAGTCTCACTCTCCTTCTTTTTCTGGGAGCTATAAGGAGGTTTCTTCGGCTGATCCTTAGAAGCGCCATGATTATTTGTCATTTTACCACTCTTCATACCCAATTCAATCTTGACACCCACAGCAACGATGTCGGAGAAATTTGAAGTCACACTACCCACCATTCTCTCGTAAAATTCTGGACGGACTGTGTCGACAAACCAATCAGCTAACTCTTTCTCGGTCAAAGGAGGTTCTACCTGCGAAGCAGTTTCTCTCCACCTTTGAGCATACTCTTTGAATGACTCAGAATTCTTTTGCGACATACTCAACAACTGTCTTCTGTCAGGAGCCAGATCCATATTGTACTTGTAGTGTTTGATGAAAGCGTCAGATAAATCCTGGAAACTCTTAATGCGAGACTGGTCTAAAGTTAATACCACTTGGAGGAAGCACCCTTCAAACTATCTTGGAAGCAATGAATCATCAGTTTATCATTCTCAACATGGGCAGCCATTTTGCGATAATACATGATCAGATGACTCTTAGGACAGGTGGCACCTTCATAACGATCGAAGTTCGGAGTTTTGAACTTTGGGGGAATAACCAAACCTGAAACCAAACAAACATCCCTTGCAGCAGTCCCAAAAATTTGATCACCCTCTACCTTTTTCAATCTCTGGACGATAGTGTTTACTTCCTCACGAAGCTTATCATGTTTCTCATAACCCTCAACATTCTCATCAAGATTATCAAAAACTGTCTCATCGAAGTACGGTTGCGCACGAGTGTGTACAACAGGTGGTGCAAAGATAGGAGCCCCCCTAGAAACTTCAGAAAACAAGGGCACGGCTTGCTGAACAGGTTGATTAATCGGAACAGTGGCTTGAGGAGGCACAAAACCGGGAGCAAGACCATAAGGTGGGTCCTTTGCTACAGTCACACTTGGTGAAGGGTCCACAGTAACGCCGGTAATCTCAGAAACAACAGTGGGCTGGGTATCCATCTTAGCATTCATGACATGTAACAATTCCATCATACGCCCCATACCCCCTCGAAGGTCTTCAAGTTCATTGCTAAGGCGATCAATCTCTTTTGCCTGATCCTCCATTCTTTTCCGAGTTTGAGCTCTGGTGTTGTATTGGTGCCGAGAACTCAGGGTGACGAAACTGGAAGGTGAGAGAACCGAGTGGGAGAAATCGGGAGACACATGCAATGCAGAAGTATAATGCTAAAATGTGAATGTAAATGAAGGTCTTATGGAATTCAAAACATTTACTAATGTCGTGGGGTACCAAAGAAATCTTTTTCTTGTTTTTTCATTTTATATTTTTATTTATTTATGGTATCCCGCGATATCCATAAATGATGTTTGAGCTCCATGAAATACAATGCAATGAGATGCTTTATGGATGCAATGCATGAAAACACACAAAGTCCTAGGTTAAAAGCTTGCATGAGGTTCAAAGGCAAGTACCCTCCCCTGAAGTTAGATGGTTCATCCTGCCCTACAAAAGTAACCAGGTTCTAAGGGATCTCAATATCATTGATCCTTCACAAGGGTGGTTGTTCAGAAGGCAACTTACTTGCCAACCAAAACCCTCCAAGTTTAAGATCTCAATGAGCGTAGTATCGAGTGTCAACCAACTTCAGTCTGCACCAAAGCCGGTTACCTCACTACTTTCTAAAGGCCAAGATGAGCTAACTAGGGTTCTAAAAGTCAGTTAGTGCATTGACAACATATGGCAGCCTCAATATTATCCTCAACTTGACTTAAGGAATATAAGCACCAACCAAGAAGTCGCACTAACTATGGCCACCAGATCAACCGTATCGATATACGTCGTACAGTTTCCTTGGTCTATGGCCATTTACCTAAGGTACACTAGATCCGGGTTAGGACCTATCTCACAGCACAAGGAACAGTCCCACAATCAAAGCACAAATATATACATGCAAATGAATAATAACACAGATAGTGATAAATATGAACAAGTTAGGGATAACCCTCAAAAGTTAGGAATTCCCCAGTGAAGTCGCCATTTTCTGTTGCGGTGGAAATAGGATATCAAACTATTAATGAGTTTGAATCGCAATTCAATTCACAACCGCTCTTTGATTTATCCGAAGGAAAAGGTCAAAAGAGGGAAAACCTATTTTTGCATTGTAAACACAACGCGGGGAGATTCTAGGATTCGGGGGTTGGTTAAGATTAGGGAAGGTATTAGCATCCTAAACTTCCGTAGTACTCTACGGGAACCTTTTGTTCAAATGTTTACTATTTGCTTTATTTATTTGCTTAAGGTATATGTACAAAGGGATTAAAAGTGAGAAAAAAAAGACCTAAGGGGTTAATTCTAAGTTTACTCGGCAAGACATCGCATCTTGTGCCTACGTATCCTTACGGGAGTGGAATCAGAGTAATCGTAGTTCCCCTCAATAGGGAGGTTAGAAATTTCTTGACTGTGGTCAAGGTCTCAAGGGGAATAAACGCATCTTAAGGACACGCTTACGTGGAGTGTAGAAACTCCAAATCTCTACGTTGAAATGTTAAGTTGTAATTAGGGTTAAATTAGGTTAGGTTAGGTTAGGTTAGGTTAGGGATTCCGCGGCGGGAAACCCTAAAATGAGCGCGGCAGCTCTTTGACCTAATGCTAGGGGTAAAATGGTAACTTTGCCTGCGGCGAGACATTTGTGAAAATTTAGGGTTGAAAAGGTGTAAGGGTTGAAGGTGAGGACTATTGACACGGCGGTCAACGGCTAGACCTAATTCCTTCGGAGGGATAAAACTGTAAAAAAAATGTGAAAATATGACAAATCATTATATGGAGGAATAATTAAGGTACAAAAATAAGAAAAGTAATAAAGGCAGAGGGTATAAAGAAACAAAGAAACATTTCTGAAAACATGAAGAATATGAAAATATGTAATGACACTTAGAATGAAGTGAGGGAGGAAAATAGTGTGGGGCTGTGGCCACCACAAGCACATCTCAACCTCAAGCATGCAAATGAAATGCAGGAATAAAGAAAATAAAAGGTACACAAAATGACACGGCAAACATAAGGAGTTCCTTACGAAAAGGTTTTAATTTTTTAATATTTTAATTATGTAAAAAAATGTTTTAATTTTTTTAATATTTTAATTATATATATAAAAAAAGGTTTTAATTTTAAAATGGAATTACTTAGTTAAAAAAATTTAAGTTTAAATTATATAAAAAAATGTTAAGTTTAAATTATATATAAAAAAAATGTTTTTGGGAACAAAAAGGTTTTTTTTGGAAAAAAATGTTTTTGGGAACAAAAAGGTTTTTTTTGGAAAAAAATGTTTACGGGAACAAGAAAAAGGCTTTTTTTGGAAAAAATGTTTACGGGAACAAAAAAAAGGTTTTTTTTGGGAAAAAAATGTTTACGGGAACAAAAAAGGGTTTTTTTGGGAAAAAAATGTTTACGGGAACAAAAAAGGTTTTTTTTTGGGAAAAAAATGTTTACGGGAACAAAAAAAAAGGTTTTTTTTTTGGGGAAAAATGTTTTAGTTTTAATAAAAAAAGGTTTTGATTTTGAAAAAGGTTTTGATAAAAAAAACAATAGAATTGCAAATGCAAACAGACAATTAATGGACATGCAAACAATCCTATACGACACAATCATGGTTCATACAGATCAAAATCTACAGATCTAAACAACAATGAAGGTTAACATGGCAAGGATGCAAATAAATATGAAAAGGCAAAAGGTTTAGTAATTTAACCTACGAAGCGGAGGTTTGCTTCGGTAAATGTGAAAAAGGTTTGAATAAGGGAACACTGGAGAGCTCCAATCCTTCTAACGAGTTGTGGGAACGACCGCCTTTCTTCTCTGGGGATCTCCTTTGTTTCTCCCTCTCTCTCCTCTTTTCTGAAGAAAACCTTCTGACCCCTCTTAGGTTTTTTCCATTCTCCTCCTTTCCAACAAGGCAACACATGTATATATAGGGAACAAATTAGGGTTAACACCAAATTGTCAATAATGTCCCTAAAGCCCATTTTAAAGCCCAAACTAAATAATTAGTTAAGAAAAAATAAAATTTAAATAATTTAAAATAATTAAAATAAACTTAAAATAAAAACTAATAATCCTATTGATTCCTAAAATAAAAAATATTATAAAAGGAACAAAATTTTTCAATATTTTTTTATTTTATGATTTTTTGGATATTTTTATGAATAATTTAGAAAAAAGTGAAAAAAATAATATTTTAAAAAATGATTTAATTAAAATACGAAAATAATAATTAAATAATAATAAAAAACTATTTTTGTTATTTTTTAATGAAAGATAGAAAAATTTAGAGTAAAAATAATAAAGAACAAAAAAAAGTGACAAAGGTGAGATTTAATTTTTAAAATAGTTAGAAAAAAAAAAGATTTAATTTTAAAAAGAAATTAGAGAAAAAAAAGATTTAATTTTATAAAAGTTAGAAAAAAGATTTAATTTTTTTAAAAAAGTTAGAAAAAAAGATTTAACTTTATAAAAGTTAGAAAAAAAGATTTAGCTTTAAAAAAGTAGTTAGAAAAAGAAGATTTAATTTTAAAAAAGATAGAAAAAGATTTAACTTTAAAGAGGAGTTAGAAAAAGATTTAAAAAAAGTTAGAAAAAAGATTTAATTTTAAAAAGAAGTTAGATTTTTATTTTTAAAAAAAAATATTAGAATTTGATTAAAAAATGTGTTAGAAATTAATTTAAAAAAAGGTTATAAAAAATTTACTCTTGAAGAAAAGAAAAAAAAAAAAGTTAAATTTTAATCTAAATCCTAAAAGTTAGTAAGAAGAGCTTTAAATAAATAAACTAAATAGAAAAAAAAAAGTTAATAAAAAATATTAGTAAAGTTATAAAAAAAATTTAATTAAATTATTATTAGTTAAAAAAACAAGATCTAAAAAAAAAGGTTAATTTATTAGGTTAATAAGAATTTAAAATAAAAATAAAAAAGAAAGGGTAAAATTTGGGGTATTACATCATGCTACTTAATTAACATAATAAAATAGAAATGATGCAAATGAATATCAACTTACAAAACCATGTCAAAAGTTTTCTCATTGATAGATGAAAATCTAAGATCAAAGATTTGAAAAGAGTTTTGCCAAGACCCGCAAATAAGCAATTAAAGAAAATCAACAATATTGAATCAACGCATTATGTCATACTTATTTTTCGGTGCATTTTTGCCCCTATCGTTCGTCACAACTGTCACTATTCATACCACTACTGACCGACCTTGTCGCACATTTTCTTTGATTGCTTATTTGCGGGTCTTGGCAAAAACTTGAGTAGTTACCCACTGAATGTTGGCCGCACGTAGGGGCGTGTGTGGCGTCGGTTGGAGGTGATTCTTTTTTCTACGGGTTTTTTCGTAGAGTTGCGAACCAAGTGGTGGTAGCACACTCGTGATTGAACATTTTGTGGCAGAGAACAAAGACACGGAATGGACGTGTGTATTTTGAACAACAATGTTACTAGGGCAAACAAGAAAAGGACGTAAAATATGTAACTTCTAATACATTTTAAAAATGTAGTGTAAATGTTATGTGTATAATGAAACCACATTCAAGTAGGGATGTCAATGGACAGAGTTTGGGTAGGGTACTATGGTACCCGTTTCGATACCTGCAATTGAAACAAATCTCCGTACTCGGACCTATACCTGTACCCACTAGAGTATCAACATTGACACCCCTACCCGTATCTTATGGGTATGTAAGTGTCCGTATCCATATTTGTAACCTGTATTTTTAATAAAAATAAACATATTAAATATAAAATATAATATTATTTCAAAATTTTAAAAATATTAAACGGTTTTTTTAAAAAATAGTTATTGTTGAATAATGAAATAAATAATTACTTATATTAAATATGTAGTATTTCAAAATTAATGCTTTTTTAAAATATATAAATATTGCGAGTATGGGTTGGAGTGGGTAATAAGGTGTCCATACCCGCACACTTCTCCGCTTATTTAAGTGGGTAACTACTCAAGTTTATGCCGAACTTATTTTTGCGAATTTTTATCCTACTCAATGTGAATAATTTTCTGAACACCCATTAAGGATGAGCCAAATTGTCATCCCTACGTTCAAGTGTATTTATATATACACGAGTGATATACAATAAATAATTACAATTAATTGATTGTAATTGATATATATATATATATATATATATATATATATATATATATATATATATATATATATATATATATATATATATATATATATATATATATATATATATATATATATATATATATATATATATATATATATATATATATATATATATATATATATATATATATATATATATATATATATATATATATATATATATATATATATATATATATATATCAATTACAATCAATTAATTGTAATTATTTATTGTATATCACTCGTGTATATATAATAAATATATACTTGATTCTTAACAATTATAATTGATTCTTAACCCAAACTTTTACTTGATCTAATTACACTTACAGTGATTTGAATTTAAATGTTATGAATTTGAAATAAATTTAACTACACAGCTAACAACAATTCAATTAATTGAGTTTTTACATTTTAGCTTTGCATCCAACATAAATACACGTTCCGAATTTTAGTCAATTTAATTACACATCTAACAGTTTTTAGTCAATTTAATTACAAATCTAACAACTTAGTACTTAAATTTAGATGTGCCGACATTAAGTTCAATCTAACTACACTTATAATGACTTTACCTTTTCAATTTTAACATTTTAAATTTTTAGTCAACCTCATTAAATGAGTAACAACTTAGTTAAATATGTCTTGTCTCATTGTCTCATCAAAATATCTTTACCCTACAAAGATGATTTCAACAACAACCAACAACAAAAAAAGTAAAAGGGTCTAATAGAAATTTATTTCTTTCATTTCTTCTCATCTATTGTTAAATTTGAATTTAATTAATATGCAATGACAATATAAAAATGGTCTAATAGAAATTCAGTTTTCTGTCATGTCACATCGATAATTTAAAATTTACAATATAATTTGACGGAATACATGATGGTGATTGATTGACAGTGTAAAAAATCTTTACACTATATCAATTAAATTCGTTAAACTTTGATGTTAAATTAATTAGAATGTTAAATTGATTATTTAAGCATGAAATTGCAGAAAATAGTACGCCTTTTCTAGCTAGGAGCTCAAAAAACACATCACAAGAAACCATGTTTTTTTTTTCTATCAAATGAGTTGTGCCAAGTACTTGATTCTTCGAACTTTCAGGAACAAATAAGTTTGTCCATATTATAACAATTGGAAGACCAAAAGAGCATGACCCAGCTGTCCTTGAAAGTTGAAACTTTTGCTAATAATATGAACTTTAGTGTTCAGCAAGTAAGTAACTGTAACAGTAGTGTTTTTCATTTGATAGGGTGAAAACTGTAGATACATCATCCCTGTAAAACACAGTTTCATGCATTCTAAGCCAATAATAACATCATCAAAACACAATAGAGCTAGTATATAAACAAAGTAGAAAAAAACACTATGCAAAGCTATGTACCTGAACGGACACAGGACGAAAAACAAACCAAAATAAGAGAGATTCATTATTTATTGAGTACATACAAACCCTTTCAAATTTAATTTCCCATCACTGCAGATTATGGTTAGTGAACTCCTATACACATGTTCACCGAAGAGTTGGAATTTCATAGTCTGTCAAACTTCTAAACTTCTATTTACAAGCACTTCATTTTAGGGGTGCTGTTCAATCTGCAAGCAAGATAACCAAATATTATCATTAGGTGTATGACAATAATGATTTCATGTTTTGGATGAATACACTGGAAAAATAATAGAGATTTGAAGAGTTTCTTTTTGGCCTTAAAGCAAGTTGTGCTTTATTATTTATGCCAGTTTTTATAGTAGCACAACTGCTGATGACTAAACAATGATTATCCATTGTCCATTTGCATAGTCATCACAAATCAAGCCTCATACCCTTTTATCCTCAAAGATTAAGATAATATGTTAATGCCAGCAGCATAGCAGCACAGACAAAATGGATCAATGGGTTCTCTCTTTCTCTTGAGGTTGGAGAGGGAAGAGGGAGGTGGTTTCTTACTCTGTTCTCCATTTTGAAGGTAGTTCTCATTAGTAGTACCCAGGTAGGGACACCTTGGATAGCTCTCCATTATATCTGATAAGAGAACAATCTGTTAGTGCTAAGTGCTAACATACTTCCATAGTTTGATGTACAAAATTAGAAGCCTGGTTAAAAGATATAACATCAAGCATAAATGGAATTGCAATTTACTCCTCAGAAAACATACTCATTCATGAAAGAAGAAAAGCATGCAACCACACTGAAACAGATGCAGCGATGACTCGTTATGAATTGGAAAGAAAACATACCAGAACTCTGAGAAAAATCAGCAGTCAGATCTGAAAGGCTGAGGTTTCTGGAAATCTGCCCCAAAACTCCAAATGATGAAATATCTGGGTCAATGAGTGCTCCATTCATAGAATGGGAGTTTGAGTCAACACTATTAAATGATGTAACAGCTGCATCACCAATAGTTGGGCATGCTTCCAAGACAGAGCCATCATGACCAAAAATGTAAGGGGGACTACCCGAATATCCGGGTTCTGATTTTATCATTCCCCCATTAATTCCTTGTATCAAACCCAAGCTTGAGTTTTGAGATGAAAGCATGCTTGGTGGGCTGCTAATCCTATTGCCACGAGCAGATATCTGAGTCAAATCGCGAATACTCGTGTTCAGTGTTGATCCGCCATTATTAAACACATCATGTAACGTGGAATCAAGAGCATGTCTCCTATTCTCTGGCTTCACAACGGCACTGGCTTGCTCAGAGGCATAGCAAGATGGATTCTGAGGTACTGTTAAGATAAGAGACAAGTGTTGGAAAATTGCAAAAACAATTAGTCAGACATGAAAACATCTGTAGTAACAAAACAAGCAACTGGACTCCGCACTCTGTTTAATTATTCAACCACTTTCCAGCTTATCATTATATCTCTGGAATAGTACAGGTTGTATTTTAAGAATGAAAACATTTACCAAATTCTAAAAGAATATAGAGTAGCCTCCATGGTGTCCTTAACTTTGGTCTTCCTACTCTTCCAAAGAAAGAAAATTGTTTTCTCCCCGGATTTGACAGCTCAAAGAGGAAAGGAACAGTAGAATTTCACACATTTTACTTTCCAAACAGTTTTCGAAAATAGAGGGAAAGGGAAGCATGACAGCAATATCAAATATTTATAATAAAAGGCAATTGGGTGGAAATTCAATCAACCCCACCTCACTTCACAAAATAGGCCATTTCAGCTAACTAACTAAAACTTTGTGAGACAAGATAAACCGTAGTGTATAACCAAGAAACTAATATTTTGAATTGCAACATAACTGAACTCAATACTTAACTTGAGACAACACAAACTGGAGTGCATGAACTATTAACAGTGCAAATGGAGCTTACACCTATTTCATGTTCGCAATATTTCATGAATGGTAAGACCCGACTAATTTGATCCAACTCTATGCAATATGTTCAGAAGAGAAGGGAAGGTTCGGGTCGGGTCGACTGAGTGTATCAGACGCAAAATCTAAAACCTACTAGAGTGAGAGAAGGAACGGGATAGCTCATTAAAATAACTTTTAGGAGACTGGAAAACAGGAACAATAAAAGTTCACTTCAAAGGGAAGAAAACAATGTCCATGGAAATCATAGAGACTTACATGAAGAAATATGTGAACCATTAGAGTTGGGTAGTGAAGCAACAGCAGTTGATTGTAGCTGACTTAACTCAGCTTGTTCCTTAAGCAACCTGTTGAACTCTGTTATTTGCTCCTTCAGCAGCAACCTCAAATAATAAGCCTTGAAAAATTCTTGATTTTCTTCTTCAAGCTTTTGCCAAACTGAAGAAGCATCAATACACATGTACATGTTAGCAATTTCTAGAGGCTTCTTACACAAATCTATGAATACAGTATATCAAGCAACAAATACTATTGTGTATACAACTAAGAAATGCATATTTGGATAAGTAACTTTGAACTCACAATCAATTAAACATTTTAAACGTCACGTTTGGTCCTTTTATGCTAGGAAGCACATATATGACAGGACAACATTACAACCGGCAATAATAAATAGATAATTTTTACATTTATAGGACACATCACGGTTATAATATGACACATAAAATGCTATCATTAATTAATTATTGTCTATTCCCGTTTGTGTAGGAACATAAGTTCAAGAAACAGTAAGTAAAATAATTGTAAAATACAATTAGGAGTACTCAAAGTGTTCATAAAATTTTCAACATAAATTCATGCCTCAGATAAGCACAACAAGTACACAAGTATTATTTTGCGGTGTCTGTTCTTCTTTAGTAATAATCTTTATTAAGTGCTAGACATGCTGCAAAGCCTCAAAGACAGCAGACAAAACATTACACAAAAGAAAAGAAAAACGACATCTGGAAGGATGATAAGTAATCATCAAAAACAGAAAACGAAAGTAGTGCAAAAATGCAACTCTTAAAGGCTAAAGCAGATTTCATAATATTCATATCACATCTCAGCAGCAGAGGATTCCGTCATAGATACAATACTATCCACATTATATGAAAAGGCAAAGAAATCATCTAGAAGATTCTATCAACTCCAATGAAAATAAAACTCCACTTATTTGCAATTTGCATAAAGCAGTAAAGCAGAAAAACATAATACTGAACAAAAGTTCCTACCAAGTTCGGTAAAACCAGGCTCAATTTTTGCTTGAGCTAGTAGAGTTTCCACAACTTCTTTTGGGTTCATATATAGTTGCAGACATCGTTCTATGAGATTTTGTACCTGGAATGAGCCAAATAAACACCATTGCCAGTGTCAGATAAAAATGAGAGTAGAGTGAATGGTAAAGAGATTTTAGGAATAGTCAGTCCTTAAATACAGAATATGAGACATGCTCTCAATTACAAAGTTATACGTTGCAAAATCAAAGGAGGCAAGCAATAGTCCTTAAATACAGAACTTATTGTTGAGATATTGTAAAACATATTAGTACCAGTTAACATATTAACTGGATTGTTTGAGCACGTCTCTCACTGTTTGAGCACTTTATAGTTGTTTGCGCCCCCCCTTTTAGTTCACTAGCAACCTGAGGTTTATTTTTTTGGCTCCCCACTTTGCTCCAATACTGTTGGAGATTAGTTCTCAATCATAATTTGGTGGCTGTCCAACAGGTTTTCTCTTCAGCCTGTGCTACCTTGGCTCATTTTGGTAATTCTTCTGTTTGCCAATTTCTTTCTAGATTTTAGAATCTGGTGCTTCTGATCATGCAGTCGGTAATCCCTCTCATATTTAATCTGCCACCTCCTAAAACACTTCACCACATTACCCTCACTGATGGTTCTAACACACTCGCAGCTACTAGTACTGGTCAAAGAATAGAGTCATCGAGTATGAATAAAAGTTATGATTAAGTTTCAAATGACCTTGAAATTTTCCAATCCTACAGAACCTCTTACTAAAGGGTTTTAAGATAGTAAAATTCTCTCCGTTTTACCTTCATCCCTGCCATAGAAAATCCATGTATATTTATTGTATGTCATTAAGGTTCTTCCTCAACATGAATTCAAGAAATGATTTCTTGTTCTCCTTTTCCACGTTAAATTAAAAATAGTACAAAATAAAGAAGTATTAAATAAAGGTAGCACTATCTTCAATGAAGAAAATGACGTAAAATGTGATTCACCATAAAAGAACATATTCATCTGAATCACACCAAGTCATTAAGAAACAATAACATGCATGTGTGTGTTGAACAAGGTGAGGCAAAAGGTCAACTTACCAGCTGGATATCTTCCCGAGAAACCCGTCTCACAGATCCACTTGACATGTCTGAAATTCCCAAATGCATTAGGCATAATAAACATTAAGAATAATCATAAACCATTGACTAGTAATTTTAAGCCACGAAAAGTGAAATTAACAAGACAGAAAGAGTTCAGTTTTACTCCTGCGAGAAAAGTGTTAACCACTATTTAGTCCTCCATTAACATTTTGATCCCAAGAGAAATTTGACAACAATTTACACAATCATGGAAAATCACATCAAAATCACCTTTGTGCAATTCTACCATCTTTAAATAGGTTCCGGTGCCAGTCCTACTTTCAGTTTAATACATTGAATGCGAATCTTAAACTTTCATATGCGATCCTCATCTAACATTATATGTAATTGATCCTCATCTAACACAATATTCTCATATTTTTAATCTATGCACTTCTTTCACTATACTGCCCATTAAGTGCCATAAAGAATCACCAATCTTAATGGTTGTTCAATAAATTTTCTTTTAAGCTTAAAGGGAACTTTCTATCTTATACCTCCATCTCATCATGGTTGTCAAGATCTCGATCTAGATCTTAAAACTTACGAGTTTGTGACCTCACTCACCCCTAACAATCTCAATCTTAAGTAAAATCGTGTGTTGATGTCAACTTGTGAAAAAAACTATAAAAGAATCGTCAATCTTAAAAACAATGCACTTGTTTCACTATTATGCCCATTAAGTACCATAAAGAATTGTAAATCTTAATGGTTCTTCAATAAATTTTGTTTTAGGTTCAAGGCGAACTTTCTATCTTATACCTCCATCTCATGGTTGTCAAGATCATGATCTAGATCTTAAAACTTACAATTTTGAAATCTCACTCACCCCCAACAATCTCGATGTTACGTAAAATCGCATGTTGTAGCCAAATTGTGAAAAACTATAAAATCATTGATTTTGTGTGATCTTGGCCAGTTCTGACCACGATCAGCCGTTTTTTGGCCACTACAATCACAAGTCCATAAGGATGACAAGATGCAGAGGCGCAACAATTATGTAAAAATACTTCAAATATATAGTATTATTTTCTCATTTTAGTTGGACTTACAATTTTTGTTACGATCTTATGTTTTACGATCTTGCAAGCCCTTCTTGATCTTATGAAAATAATTGGGTAGGATTCCAATCCTAGCTACGATCTTATAATCCCCTCCCGATCTTATGTAAGATCTCGATCTTGACAACCTTGCATCTCATTCACCTAGCTGGAATCTTATGATTTGCATCTCCTCCTTTTTCTTTATTGCTTTGCATCCAAGACACCTACACCGTAGCATTTTATAGTATTGTATGATCTCCATTTTTTAAAGTAAAAGCCAATGATTAATAGGCCTTCTTTCCATAACTCTGGTCTTCCATTTAATTCCTCTCTTGATATGTTAATAAGTCACTCATTAAAAGGGTTTACAGAAGACACAGAAAGACTTGTAACAAAATAACAGAATTACAAGGAGTCATTAATAACAACAACTTTCCAATAGACAGTTAATTGTAATACAAGAGGCGGAATGAATAGCAAAGACAGAGATTTGATAATGTCTAGTAGATAGTATAATAAAAGAAAAAAGGGGCTAGAATAAAATTGGAAAAAGATAGTTAGCAAGAACTTTTGATTTGATACGGAATTTGATAGAAACTTTTAGCTTATTAAAAGAAATTGGTGAAATTCTAGGAGAAAAGGTCCACAACAGCACGGCAGTAGAGTACAAATGAAGCCCAGAAAAAGAAATGCTAACAGAAAAGGAAAATGACAACCAGAGCTTCAAGATGCAACATCTGCTTCTAGGAAAATGCCTAATCAAATCCTCACCAATACCATTCTCCAGATGTAGGTCGAACTCACTTCTCCATCTGAACTCGCAGCTCGTCTATCAACAGATGTCGTTGTCACCCCTGGTTGGTTTGACGTTGCTGCACCAACAACTACCTTCACTCCCCCGTGAACTCCTTGAACTTCTTTCGATACTCCCCCTGCTCCCCACTTGCCTCAAACCCATGAACACGTGTTGTTTGAAGACAGCCTAAAAAAACATGCCATATTCTAGTTTCCAATCACTGGTACCAATTCAATGCCCTTCTAAACACACCAGTGCCACTTTTAGTCCTTGGAAACTTGATATACGTTAAAATAATGCTCAATGCTCAACCGAATGTATCCACCAATGTCCTAACCCATGAAGTAGCTACCTCCAATCTTCTCATCCTCCCCACTCCTCTATGGTCCCATAAGCTGCCTCATAGTTTCTCCAGTTTGCTCTCGTGATTACCCTTGTCTGTCCTGCCCAGTGTTTTCGATGTTGGATAGCAAAAAATCTGACACATGACGCTGACATATCCGATGTATGGTCGCGTGGTGCCGGCCATCCTTCACAAATTTGGCCATGACGGAGAGCCAAAAAAACCACCACCAATGTCCACCATGGTGCTGCCGTGACCGATATTTGACAACACTGCTCATGCGACTCCCAGTTGATCTTGAGCCTTCAAGCTCCTGATCCACCGCTTCTATGCAGTATTCTATTCGCGTCGAGAGCACCCAAGTTCTCAGGTGAAATTAGTAGCATATTAAAGGATATGAGTACTATCTCATCCACAACATTTTGTCCCTAGTTTAATTCATCTTAATTCACATAAACACAGAAATGAACCCATAATATGCCGCCATCAATATTTAAACAGATAACTTCAAAACTCGTAGAGAACCCAAAATATTTTTCACAAATTAGCTACCAAATATTTAATATTAGAATCACTAAGCAAAAAATGAAAACCAATTTCTGAGCTTCTCTTCTCAATTTCGAAAGAACAAGAACAAGATAAAAGTAAGTAAAAAAAATAATTACAAGATCAGTTGATTGATGCAGAGAAAAGTTGTAAATAAAAATCAAAAGAAATAGAAAACAATTGGATGAATTAGACGCACCTGAAAGGATTGGAGAGAGGAAAAGAACTCAAGAGGTGACGGGAAGTGTTGTATAGAGCTTCCGATGATCACCTTTTCCCAACACCAATAATAATAATAATAATCACCTTATTATTCTAACCAACTTCATCTAAAGAATCAAATACTTACCTTATTTATATTTTTTATTTTTATTAAAATAAAATTAATTTAGTCTCTTTAATTTCAATGTAATGTTTTGTCCAAAAAAAAAATATCAATGTTAGATAGTTGATAGAGAGAAGCTGGGTGGTAGATTACATTTGATTTCTGACATTTAATACTTATAATGGATCATTAGTTTATAGGAAATGATACTTAGCTTATAAATTAATTTAACTGTTTCTAAAAGTAATTGATTTATAAATTGAAGTATAAATTGATCATTAGTTTATAGGAAATGATACTTAGCTTATAAATTAATTTAACTGTTTTTAAAAGTAATTGATTTATAAATTGAAGTATAAATTGATACTAGTTTACGTTCATTTAATTTATCTAATCAATATCAAATGAGTTATTTCAAATGTTTAAGGATTTGATAAATTAGGATGAAATAATATAAAAGAATATTTTAATTAATAATTACTTTTTGGTGTATTATTACAAAATTAACTATTATTCAATAATATAAAATATAAAATTATATTTTTCATTTATTTCATATACGTAAATTTTGACTACATGAGACATATGACAAAGTAGAAGTGAAAAATGACAATGATAAAAAACAAAGAGTGAAATCTATAGATAAAAAGAATGAAGAAAAGTAGACTAATAATAATGAACAATATGTCATATCCCAAAACTTATTCTACCATTTTTTCATTTCATTTGCATACTCTTACTCTAGGCATCTATCATAAGATATTCATTTACACTTCTATTTCTCAATTAACATCATTGGTTCAAAATGTTTTTGTTATTTATGGTACAAAACATTTGAACTGTGGCAAGGAGGTTAATTCATAGGCAAGGGCTTCTATGGTGCACTTGTGAATCAAGCATATAGGAGCATTGTGATATACACGACTTTGGATATTCACTTTATTGACCTAAGTCTTTGGGGATCCCTAACTTTGGTCTAGACATGTTGATTATATTAGCTTACATCATGGACAGATGAAATTGAAAGTCATGTGCAAGTTTGACTTTGGTCAACAAAGTTAGTCATAGAAGATTCACTTTTTGTTGACCAATTTCTTTGTGGGACCTCTTACATGTTACTCACTCTGTTCTAAATTGTAAGTCACTTTGTCAAAAAAAATTGTCCAAAAAGTCGCTTTACATTTTCAATACAATATTAATGATATTTTTATCAATATACCCTCAAATATTTATTGTTATTTATTCTTTCAACTCTATTAATTTCTCTCTCATGTGTAATTAAGAGGAACATTACTGTAAAGTCATACATAATTTGTCTTTTCCATCAAGTAATAATTAAGTTTCTTAATCTGTGTGAAATATCCAAAACGTTTTTTTCAACGAGTTCGATTCACGATTGGACTCGTTTAGAAAGATTATCCCATGAACAATTTTGATGGGAAAGTCGAAGATCAGTCTGAAAGAAATGGCTAGTATTAAGCGTAAATTTGTTAAGCCAATAGACGACTATCTCAATAGGTTCTATTTGCTAAAGGCAAGGTGTTTCACACAAATTCCTGAACATGAGTTGATTGAAATGGTCGCCGATGGGTTAGACTATTCCATCAGAAAGAAATTAGACACCCATTATTTGAGGGATATGGCCCAGTTGGTTGATAGGGTTCGACAGATAGAACATTTGAAGGCTGAAAAAGCCATAACAACTAAGAATAATAGGAGAGAAAGGGTAGCGTATGTCGACATAGATGAAGATGATCAAGAGACATATAGTGACCCTTTAAACTTCGAAGAACGCAAAATCAAATTGGCCGAATTAAAACAAGGGTCACCCTATTCATCTAAGGTTCTTGCACCTTCGAATGGGAAAAATATCGTCGAGCCAGAAAAGAATGATAAATTCCATAAGAGAACATATATGTTCGACGTCACTAAATGTGACGAGATTTTCGACTTGCTAGTCACAGATGGCCAAATGATAGTGCCTCATGGCGCTAAAATACCTCCACTAGAACAACAAAAGAAACAAGGTTTTTGTAAATATCATAATTTTCTAGGCCACAAAACCTCATAATGTTTTCTTTTCGGGGATTTGGTGCAGAATGATATCAAGGACGTAAGGATAAAATTTGGAGACAAGACGAAGTCCTAGATGAAGATCGACTCAGACCCCCTCCAGGTGGTAGACGCCCACTAGAGTGAGCCGACCATTATTAGCATGGTCGAAGCATCTAAAAACTGCAACAAAAATACCAAGATGGTTGAAACTACTGAGAGTTTCAAGCAGGAGAGTGACATGACTAAGGTTACTGAGGGCCTAATGGTCAATTTGGAGAAACTTAAGATCACTGATAGCGCTAATCTGGAAGTCAACATGGTCGAAATAAGCAAAGAATGGGAAGATGACGAAGAGAGTGCTCGACGAAGTGAAGAGAAAATGAGGGTGGATTACCTTAAGAGTGATGAAAGTTTGGTGGAATTCCTCCACTGCTTCCAGAGGAAGAAGTCTGAGGTCATGTTGTGCCCTAGGTGCAATTCAGTATTCGAAAATAAAGCTATTGAAAACATCGAGAGGGTTCGAATTTCTAGTCACATAAGGAATTGGAGATACACTCGCAGAGTCCCTCAAAGGATGGAGCAAGGAGGTCCAAGTCTACAGCCAAATAAGCTAGCTAACTTCAAACCAATTACTGATGTACCTAAGGGAAAATGGGTATGGCCTGCTGGAGAGAGAGAGAGAGAGAGAGAGAGAGAGAGAGAGAGAGAGAGAGAGAGAGAGAGAGAGAGAGAAAGGACAGGAGAAGTGGCAAATTTTTGAGGCAGGTCGAGGTTCTTCGATAGCTTATCGAAGGAAGTTTTAAGTTTCAAAGCAGTAAGCCTATAGATCTGAGAACTACAATGGGAAGAACCTCATGTCGAGGTTACAATGGCGAAGGTAGCAAAGGAGAAGAAAAGCAGAAAGGGATGCCAATGAGAAGGCAATGGAAGAGTTAAGTAACAATCAACCTCCAGAGAAAAAAAGAGGCGGAGTAAAAAGACATGTGGGGAGGAAGTTGTTCCCCACTCGAAAAGAGGAATTCGAGGATGTAGCGGTAAAAATCGTGAGTGTAATCTATTGATTAACTTAACTAAAAAAACAAGAGTCGCCACCACACTTTTATTTTAACCAAAAAAAAGGAAAGGAAAAAGAGCGAACAAAACCAAAGAGTTCTAAAACAAGAACAAATAGACAGAGATCGGGGTAAGGGGGTTGGTTATGCAATGGAAAGGTGTTAGCACCCAAAACGTCTATAGTACTCTATAGGAGCCCATTGAAATATTTACGCTTTTATGGTTTGTTTGAAAAAGAGATTGGGGAGATGAGAAGAGAATTTATTTTTTTAGATTTTTGTGTTTGGAGAGACTTATCGCCTCATGCCTACGTACCCACAAAGTGCAATATAGGATCAAAACCTCGTAGTTCGTGGTACAAATAAGAAAATTTGGTTGGTTTGATTGATTTTAAATGTAAAGACAAGTCATCATTTTAAGGAGAAAACTACGACTAGTCGCCCACATGTATAAGACAACATTTGCATCATCTAAAGATGGAGGATTTGCTTGGATTATCTACAAGTCTATCACTCAACATCAAAGTGGAAAATGTCAAAATCTCAATACTATGGGGAATAGGAGAATTATATCTCAAATATGGAAATGATTCATGTCTAAACTTTATGAAAAGTTTTAAAGTGAAAAGTGCACAAAGGCACAAAAAATTTGAATGAGGTTGATCTCTTTTAAAGTCTTTTTGAAATTTGTCAAAATATGATTAACATTGATTGACTTTTATTGAAGAAAAATAAAGTTTGAAAATCACTTGACGAAAGTCAAGGTTTTATTGTGAAAGTGGCTTTGAAGTTTAAAAAAATGAAGGTTTTTAAAAGAGGGAGAGGATTTTGAAAATTTAAGAAGGGGAGGAGATGAAGTGACTACCCTAGAAAGCAAAATAAAAGCTAGAGATAAGAAGGATCTAACCAACTTGTAGCACACTCCATAGCAAGCAAAAAGAATTCCATCCATCTTAAGCATAAGCAAATAAGCAAGCCAAATAAAGACAAAGATCTATAATACTCCAAGCATAGGAAAAGAGTCCTAATTCTAAGTCCAAGGGTCGAAGAATAGTCCAAGAAGTCCAAGGTCTAAGAATAGTCCAAGAGCATAGCCACAAAGTTAAGAGCACCAAGTCTTTTAGGGGTTTAATCATTTATTAATGTTTTAAACAAAGTGTGGTCCAAATAGACAAAAGAAAAATGGCGGAGACATAAACATGTGTCCAACGAACAAAGGAAAAATAACGGAAGCATAAACAAAAATATGATATGAGATGATAAGCATAAAGATAAAAGAGAGATAGGGAGCAAGAAGGAAACATAAACAAAGTTAGTATAATGAAAATGTTAGTGAGTTAATAATTAGTACAAATGATCAACGACGATTAATTCTTGCACTTAAACCAAGGTTAATGAAAACTCATTAGAGGATTGATAAGACCAAAGCCTCCTAACAACAAGTTTCATAAATGATGGACTTAAGACAAATAATCAACCATATTTGGACTTTCAAACATAGGTTTGAGCCACGAATGATCATTTTTCCGATTACGGGATAATGTAGCACTATGTTAAGCAATCGTAATCGGGTTTATGTAGAAACCACGACTATCTGAGGTCGGTCAATACAATGTTAGTGCTAATGCATGCTAGAGAAGTGATATGTAGATCACTCTCCAAAAGCAATACCGCACAAAAAGAAAAAAGGTAATGATCTCATCTTCATCAAGAACTTGAAATAAGTTCAAACGATATCAAAGATTTTCATCGATCAAAAGAAAAATAGAAGAGGAGAGGGAATGCCAAAATTAATTACAAGTTCAAGATCATTCCATCTTTAAGTTCATCCACTCATCTTGGTGGATTAAAGCACTAAACATATCATTAACTCAAAGCACCGAAAATGAATTGAACAATTCACTTTAAAGATAGATTTGAATTGATGAATGTTTATCCAACTTCATCTACACCCTAATTCCAATGAATTTAAAGAGGAATATGACCTTTAAAAGTGTATTTTAAGGCCAAAACCAAAAGGAAATGAAAGAAGAAGAAGTGGAACCAAAACAGTACCAAAACAAAGCCAAAAAACACATTCTGCACTGGTGCAATCGATTGCACTGATACAACAATCTATTACACAACAAAAAATCAGCATTCTGCGCAAAAACAGCATTGTGCAATCGATTGCACCAAGACAGCAATCGATTACATACTGACAAACAGCAGCAAAAACAGCATTTACAAGGCAAAACCTTGCTCAAACTTTTCTCCAAACACCTCATGATCAAGAATGTAATTCAGCACGAAAATTCCAGTGAAATAACAACAAATAGCACCAATGGAACACAATTTGTAAGATCCAAAGATCAAGCAACAAGAATCAACAATAGATCACATTGTGGAAGATGGATCAAGCATAACAATGGTGGAAAAGGGTTTACCACTTCAAATCTGAAAATTATTCAAATCAAAATCCACAAACACCATTTCAAAGCTTTGATCTACAAGAATTGAGGATGAAAAAGTGAATGGATGAAGGTTTAGCTCAAAGATTAGTAAATTCTAGTGATGAACTTACTAATCTTTCAAAGAGAGAAAGAGCTTTGGTGAATTTGGTAATTGGAGAAAATTGAAAGTCAAGAAAGAGTTTGACAAGGTAATTTTGGCTATCCAAAGCTTAAGAAATGAGAGAAATGAGGCCTATATTTATAGGATTTATGCTTGGAAAATTTGGTGGATTGGAATTTGGTTTGGAAGCAAAATTAGGCTTGGAATTTGAATTTGGAGGGAAATTCAAGATCAAAGGGTGATTAGTGAGGGTATATGGTGGGGATTAACTGTGATGAGGTAGTGGAATTATTTTTGGGTGATCTAGAATATTCTCAAATGATGAAATTGGTGCCAAATGTTTCAAAATTTGAAAAATGCTGATTTTGGCCAATTTTGTCCTTGTGGAATCGTGCACCCTGAAAATTTCAAAATCTAGGCAAAAAATGCAGGGTGCAATCGATTGCACAGTTGAAAATTTTGAAAAATGCTCTATTAAATGGATTGTGCTGGCTCTAGCTCGATTCTTTTGCTTGTCAAAGAAGGCATGGAAATAAACACATGAACCTTGGAGTCTCTTAAAAATAATCAATCAATACTTGAGAACTCTTGATCAGATGATTTTGAATTGTTTGCAGATCAACTTTGACTTCTCTCAGATGAAATTCATTCGAGCTTAGGGGCTGTTGATTGGTGTTCTTGATCCAAACTTCTTCCTAAAAAAGTTAGTAAAGAGAAAACAAACATACTTTTGGATTTTAATCATTGGTTAGTAAATATAAACATAAATAAATACCAAACAAGCAAGAAAATAAAGGTGCCCAGTGATCTCTCAAGAACAAACATGCAGAGAAAAACAAGAAAACCAAAACTTGCAATCTTGTTTGTGGGATGAGATGCAAATGATATGTGGGATCTTAGGGGTAAAAATTAGGGTATTACAGCTGCCCCTATTTAAGTTTCTTCTATTCGGAGATATGAAGATTGACATCTTTGTCTCGACTAGATAGAAGAGACTTAAATATAACAAATAAACCCAATTTTTGGCCCTAAGAGGCCACAAAAATGATATGATTATGCTAAAGGTATGGTATGCAAACACAAGACCACTGTGGGGAGAAAATGCCACAGGAGACAAACAAACACTGGGAAGCAAAAGAAAATAAAGAGACTCCACAAGGGAAAACAAAAAGGGCAAGATCCTATTCCGATAAAGGAAAAGGAAACAAATCAACCAGGGAAGAGATACCAACTGCCGGTTACTGGGCGAAAATACTCGACTCAAATAGAATAGGTAAAATACTTCTATTGGTTACTGAGTAGAAAATAAGCGTAATAAACAAAAAGGGGTGAGAAATATTACCGACTACTAGTCAATAGATAGCACAATAAAGGCAATATACTCAAAAGGTGAAGAAACATTATCGGATACCCATTACTAGGTAGAAAATTTTGGGTAATGAACTCACAAGGAAAGATTACCGACTACCGATTACTGGATAGAAAAATATGTCGATAACTGACCAAAAAGGATGAGCAAAATACTCAAAAGGGTGAAGAAACATTATCGGATACCCATTACTAGGTAGAAAAATTTGGATAATAAACTCACAAGGAAAGATTATTGACTACCAGTCATTGGGTAGAAAAATTATGACGGTAACTGACCAAAAAGGATGAGACAAATGCTACCTACTACCTATCACTAGGCAGAAAATAAAGGCAACAAGCTCGGGAGGAAGGATTATCTTTTACCGGTCAAATGGGTAAAAACAAAGGATAACCAACCAAAAGGGGTGAGAAATATTACCTACTACCAGTTAATAGATAGCAAAATAAAGGCAATATACTCAAAAGGTGAAGAAACATTACCGGATACCCGTCACTAGGTAGAAAAATATGGGTAATGAACTCACAAGGAAATATTACCGACTACCGATCACTGGGTAGAAAAATATGTCGATAACTGACCAAAAAGGAGGAGACAAATGCTACCTACTACCTATCACTAGGTAGAAAATAAAGGCAACAAGCTCGGGAGGAAGGATTATCTTTTACCGGTCAAATGGGTAAAAGCAAAGGATAACCAACCAAAAGGGGCGAGAAATATTACCTACTACTAGTCAATAGATAACATAATAAAGGCAATATACTCAAAGGGTGAAGAAACATTACCGGATACCCATCACTAGGTAGAAAAATATGGGTAATGAACTCACAAGGAAAGATTACTGACTACCAGTACTGGGTAGAAAAATTTGTCGATAACTGACCAAAAAGAATGAGCATTATACTTAAAAGGTGAAGAAACATTATCGGATACCCGTTACTAGGTAGAAAAATATGGGTAATGAACTCACAAGGAATACTTGCTACCAGTCAAAGGGCAGCTCAAATCACACAACAAACTTCTCAAATAAAGAGACAAGCATTTGTTGGGGGTGAAATATCAATAACTCTGTCGAAGATCTTCAAAAGAGATACGAGCAAGTTAAATCAAACAACAGACTTCTCAAATAAAGAGACAACCATATGTTGGAGATTTCACAATAAACTTCTCATCTGAGAATGAACTAGAGAAATGTCATTTTGCGAAGGTACAAATAACTTTCTGGAGATTACACAAGCTGCTCAAATAAAGAGGCTTCCATTTGTTACCAGGTGAGGTTTATCTTGCTGGGGACATACAAGTTGTTCAAATAAAGAGACTGTCACATGAAGTCGCACGAGCAATTACCAAGAGAGTGTTATCAAAACTCCGTTGGGGAAATTCAAATCTTCATCTTCTAATGGGGATCAATAACAGATTTCTGACGAGGGAAATAAATCCTCAGAAGGGAGAAATAAATATCTTCTCATCATCCGGGTTTCACAGCCCAGGGCAATCCAACATAATTGTTGCAAGAGACTAAAGTTCAACCCAGGAACAAACTGGAGAGAAACTGCCAAACAAGACTCGATCCAATGAGGAAATAACTCAACTGGGGAACAATTCCATCCCGATAAAAGCTGGGGAGGAAAACTAAAATAAACATCTTCCACGAGGCATAAACTCAGTGGGGAATTAGAAAGGATAGGCATTTTCTGCTTAGGGGTCGACACTCTAATGGAGAGAGGACACATGCACTCCGCGGGGATAACAACATCGGGGAAAGGGAAACACCAACAAAAATGCAGGATGCACAATGCAACAAAAACCTGCTATGCTCAACCAAAATGAATGCGCATGCAATGAATATGAGTATGAATATGTTGACAAAACAGACAAAAAGGATAAACAGGGGGTGAATAAAACATCACAACAACACTGAAATACTCGACTAATCTCATCAAGCTGGAGACATCACTAGAGATCATGCTGGAGATTAGCAACATAAGTCCTGTAAAAAGCCATCAAAGGAAAATAAATCCTACTACAAGGCTCAAATACCACTGAGAAGATGGAGATACTACTTGGGGAAAATCCAAAGATCAATCTTCAAACATCAATAATCCAGTAGGAGGGAACAATAATATGAACTCCGCTTCGAGGGAAAGATCTGTTTGAGAAAACATAGCAACACAAATCTTCTAACTCTGCTTGAGAATAAGAAAAATCCACAAGAAATCTGCTTCAAAGGGATAAAGAGATTTTGCTGAGGATTGGAATCATGTAAACAGCTACACAACTCTACAAGAGAATAACAACATCAACTCTGCTTCTAGGATGAAAGATAAACTGTTGGGAGAACATCAACCCAAATCTTCTCAACTCTTTTTGGGAATAAGAAGAATCCATTCGAAACCTGTTTCAAAAGTATGAAGAGATCTGAAGAGGAAGATAATGAATCCGCTGGAGAGTTGTAATCATGTAAACATCCATACAAACTCCATTTACAAATAACAAAGCCCTTCTGGGGATACAAAAAAGAACTCCGAGAAACATCCAATTCTAAGGGAGATACCCTGGACTTGCCGGGGAATAAGAAGTTAACATCATAGCAAAAAGTCAAGTTGTGGGGGATTTTAAATCAACACCCATCACAAGGCCAAAACCAAAAGGAAATGAAAGAAGAAGAAGTGGAACCAAAACAGTCCCAAAACAAAGCCAAAAAACACATTCTGCACTGGTGCAATCGATTGCACTGATACAACAATCTATTGCACAACACAAAATCAGCATTCTGCGCAAAAACAGCATTGTGCAATCGATTGCACCAAGACAGCAATCGATTACATACTGACAAACAGCAGCAAAAACAGCATTTACAAGGCAAAACCTTGCTCAAACATTTCTCCAAACACCTCATGATCAAGAATGTAATTCAGCACGAAAATTCCAGTGAAATAACAACAAATAGCACCAATGGAACACAATTTGTAAGATCCAAAGATCAAGCAACAAGAATCAACAATAGATCACATTGTGGAAGATGGATCAAGCATAACAATGGTGGAAAAGGGTTTACCACTTCAAATCTGAAAATTATTCAAATCAAAATCCACAAACACCATTTCAAAGCTTTGATCTACAAGAATTGAGGATGAAAAAGTGAATGGATGAAGGTTTAGCTCAAAGATTAGTAAATTCTAGTGATGAACTTACTAATCTTTCAAAGAGAGAAAGAGCTTTGGTGAATTTGGTAATTGGAGAAAATTGAAAGTCAAGAAAGACTTTGACAAGGTAATTTTGGCTATCCAAAGCTTAAGAAATGAGAGAAATGAGGCCTATATTTATAGGATTTATGCTTGGAAAATTTGGTGGATTGGAATTTGGTCTGGAAGCAAAATTAGGCTTGGAATTTGAATTTGGAGGGAAATTCAAGATCAAAGGGTGATTAGTGAGGGTATATGGTGGGGATTAATTGTGATGAGGTAGTGGAATTATTTTTGGGTGATCTAGAATATTCTCAAATGATGAAATTGGTGCCAAATGTTTCAAAATTTGAAAAATGCTGATTTTGGCCAATTTTGTCCTTGTGGAATCGTGCACCCTGAAAATTTCAAAATCTAGGCAAAAAATGCAGGGTGCAATCGATTGCACAGTTGAAAATTTTGAAAAATGCTCTATTAAATGGATTGTGCTGGCTCTAGCTCGATTCTTTTGCTTGTCAAAGAAGGCATGGAAATAAACACATGAACCTTGGAGTCTCTTAAAAATAATCAATCAATACTTGAGAACTCTTAATCAGATGATTTTGAATTGTTTGCAGATCAACTTTGACTTCTCTCAGATGAAATTCATTCGAGCTTAGGGGCTGTTGATTGGTGTTCTTGATCCAAACTTCTTCCTAAAAAAGTTAGTAAAGAGAAAACAAACATACTTTTGGATTTTAATCATTGGTTAGTAAATATAAACATAAACAAATACCAAACAAGCAAGAAAACAAAGGTGCCCGGTGATCTCTCAAGAACAAACATGCAGAGAAAAACAAGAAAACCAAAACTTGCAATCTTGTTTGTGGGATGAGATGCAAATGATATGTGGGATCTTAGGGGTAAAAATTAGGGTATTACAGCTGCCCCTATTTAAGTTTCTTCTATTCGGAGATATGAAGATTGACATCTTTGTCTCGACTAGATAGAAGAGACTTAAATATAACAAATAAACCCAATTTTTGGCCCTAAGAGGCCACAAAAATGATATGATTATGCTAAAGGTATGGTATGCAAACACAAGACCACTGTGGGGAGAAAATGCCACAGGAGACAAACAAACACTGGGAAGCAAAAGAAAATAAAGAGACTCCACAAGGGAAAACAAAAAGGGCAAGATCCTATTCCGATAAAGGAAAAGGAAACAAATCAACCAGGGAAGAGATACCAACTGCCGGTTACTGGGCGAAAATACTCGACTCAAATAGAATAGGTAAAATACTTCTATTGGTTACTGAGTAGAAAATAAGCGTAATAAACAAAAAGGGGTGAGAAATATTACCGACTACTAGTCAATAGATAGCACAATAAAGGCAATATACTCAAAAGGTGAAGAAACATTATCGGATACCCATTACTAGGTAGAAAATTTTGGGTAATGAACTCACAAGGAAAGATTACCGACTACCGATTACTGGGTAGAAAAATATGTCGATAACTGACCAAAAAGGATGAGCAAAATACTCAAAAGGGTGAAGAAACATTATCGGATACACATTACTAGGTAGAAAAATTTGGATAATGAACTCACAAGGAAAGATTACTGACTACCAGTCACTGGGTAGAAAAATTATGACGGTAACTGACCAAAAAGGATGAGACAAATGCTACCTACTACCTATCACTAGGCAGAAAATAAAGGCAACAAGCTCGGGAGGAAGGATTATCTTTTACCGGTCAAATGGGTAAAAACAAAGGATAACCAACCAAAAGGGGTGAGAAATATTACCTACTACCAGTCAATAGATAGCAAAATAAAGGCAATATACTCAAAAGGTGAAGAAACATTACCGGATACCCGTCATTAGGTAGAAAAATATGGGTAATGAACTCACAAGGAAATATTACTGACTACCGGTCACTGGGTAGAAAATTATGTCGATAACTGACCAAAAAGGAGGAGACAAATGCTACCTACTACCTATCACTAGGTACAAAATAAAGGCAACAAGCTCGGGAGGAAGGATTATCTTTTACCGGTCAAATGGGTAAAAGCAAAGGATAACCAACCAAAAGGGGCGAGAAATATTACCTACTACTAGTCAATAGATAACATAATAAAGGCAATATACTCAAAAGGTGAAGAAACATTACCGGATACCCGCCACTAGATAGAAAAATATGGGTAATGAACTCACAAGGAAAGATTATTGACTACCAGTCACTGGGTAGAAAAATTTGTCGATAACTGACCAAAAAGAATAAGCATTATACTTAAAAGGTGAAGAAACATTATCGGATACCCGTTACTAGGTAGAAAAATATGGGTAATGAACTCACAAGGAATACTTGCTACCAGTCAAAGGGCAGCTCAAATCACACAACAAACTTCTCAAATAAAGAGACAAGCATTTGTTGGGGGTGAAATATCAATAACTCTGTCGAAGATCTTCAAAAGAGATACGAGCAAGTTAAATCAAACAACAGACTTCTCAAATAAAGAGACAACCATATGTTGGAGATTTCACAATAAACTTCTCATCTGAGAATGAACTAGAGAAATGTCATTTTGCGAAGGTACAAATAACTTTCTGGAGATTACACAAGCTGCTCAAATAAAGAGGCTTCCATTTGTTACCAGGTGAGGTTTATCTTGCCGGGGACATACAAGTTGCTCAAATAAAGAGACTGTCACATGAAGTCGCACGAGCAATTACCAAGAGAGTGTTATCAAAACTCCGTTGGGGAAATTCAAATCTTCATCTTCTAATGGGGATCAATAACAGATTTCTGACGAGGAAAATAAATCCTCAGAAGGGAGAAATAACTCAACTGGGGAACAATTCCATCCCGATAAAAGCTGGGGAGGAAAACTAAAATAAACATCTTCCACGAGGCATAAACTCAGTGGGGAATTAGAAAGGATAGGCATTTTCTGCTTAGGGGTCGACACTCTAATGGAGAGAGGACACACGCACTCCGCGGGGATAACAACATCGGGGAAAGGTAAACACCAACAAAAATGCAGGATGCACAATGCAACAAAAACCTGCTATGCTCAACCAAAATGAATGCGCATGCAATGAATATGAGTATGAATATGTTGACAAAACAGACAAAAAGGATAAACAGGGGGTGAATAAAACATCACAACAACACTGAAATACTCGGCTAATCTCATCAAGCTGGAGACATCACTAGAGATCATGCTGGAGATTAGCAACATAAGTCCTGCAAAAAGCCATCAAAGGAAAATAAATCCTACTACAAGGCTCAAATACCACTGAGAAGATGGAGATACTACTTGGGGAAAATCCAAAGATCAATCTTCAAACATCAATAATCCAGTAGGAGGGAACAATAATATGAACTCCGCTTCGAGGGAAAGATCTGTTTGAGAAAACATAGCAACACAAATCTTCTAACTCTGCTTGAGAATAAGAAAAATCCACAAGAAATCTGCTTCAAAGGGATAAAGAGATTTTGCTGAGGATTGGAATCATGTAAACAGCTACACAACTCTACAAGAGAATAACAACATCAACTCTGCTTCTAGGATGAAAGATAAACTGTTGGGAGAACATTAACCCAAATCTTCTCAACTCTTTTTAGGAATAAGAAGAATCCATTCGAAACCTGTTTCAAAAGTATGAAGAGATCTGCAGAGGAAGATAATGAATCCGCTGGAGAATTGTAATCATGTAAACATCCATACAAACTCCATTTGCAAATAACAAAGCCCTTCTGGGGATACAAAAAAGAACTCCGAGAAACATCCAATTCTAAGGGAGATACCCTGGACTTGCCGGGGAATAAGAAGTTAACATCATAGCAAAAAGTCAAGTTGTGGGGGATTTTAAATCAACACCCATCACAAGGCGAGTGAAAACCCGACAGGTGATTTCTATATCAACACTTCTTAGAAGAAAACAACATTGTTATCTTCTTTGGGAATATCCAAAATGAATATGCATAACCTTTACTAGGAATCAACAAAGATAAATATCTGCATGGGGATTAACATCAAGAAGAGGTGACGCTCAGAACTGCTCAACTGTTTGATGATAAACTGGCCAGATGAAGGAGACATACTCAGCTGGAGAGAATTTAAATCAAGACTTAACTGGGAAAACCGAACAATATCCATCTGGTTATTCATAGGAACAAAACTCTGCTAAGGGAATATCAGCAAACCCTAGTGCAGAAACCTCAACACAACTCTACTGGGGAAAAATCAACACAACTCTACTGGGGAGCTGCCAAATAAATTCCACCAGAGGAGCAAGAAAGAACCATGCTGAGGAAAACATCAAAAAATTCTACTGAGGAGAATAAGAACCTGATGAGGGTCATAACCTATCTTTCACAACCATTTGTAATAAATGCACAACCTCTACTGGGGATTAATAAAGATAATTCTTTAGGCAGTAACAACCTTGAGAAACATCTTAGAATCACATGGGTAATTAAGAAATCAACAACATAGTAGAAAGTCAACCTGCCAGGGATTTTAAAACTCAACACAGGGTGAGAGAAAATCCAACAATTGACCACTACATTATGATTCAGCTTGGCCATAAGAGCAACGAATCATAATGGAGGAGGTAGAAAACTGCCAGGGATTCCTCATCAAGTTTTACCACAGAACATGATGGGATCCAACAATCACATTCACGCTTAAATATGTTTGATCATAAATAGGACAGGGAAAAAGAACCATGCCCAACTGAAGAAATTTGAATCAAGACTTTGCAGGGGGAATCCAAGTTTAAAATGCTTGAACTAGTGCCCAACTGAGAAATGCATCAATAAGACCAAACTCTGCTTGAGAGATTACCAACAGACTCTATCGAGGAGAACATCAACAAGGACAAACTCAAATTGGGAGAATGTCGAGTTCATAAGGACTTGAGATAATTTGCCCCAATATCTTCAAACTCTGAGAGATTCATCGAATTTCGACGTAACTGCCCCATATTAACTGTAGTCGGCATATTCTTTTACTAATGAAGTATTCAAGCTTTGCCCCTGTGAAAGCATCAACTGGGAAAATAAACTTGCTCAGGCTCAACAAAGTCTTCAGGAAACATGCCCCTGGATATCATCATTCCTTGAAATGATTTTGCCAATTACTCATCAGATTTTCAGGCTTCAAAATATTGAGTTCATCACTAATGCTCATATGTAAGCTTCCATGATGTCAACAAATGTATGTAAGCAGAAAATGCTTAATTCTGAGAATGATAATTCTAATGCAATTACATACGTTTGTCTTGAAATTTTTACTGAAAAAATGTCGAAAACCTTGTGAACGAATTACTAGTTAAGATGTGACATTGATTTTTGAATGCACATGCAATACCAACAAAGGTTTTTTATCACAACTCATGGGAGTCGGGAACGCTATCTCGTTAAAGTATGCTTTCAAAATAAACACTGCTTCAATTAGGTCTTTCGAGGGTTATGATGTGGTCTGGTTCACGGTTTTTAGAAAAAAGGATTTTTAGGCTCAAAGTTTATTTGTACCCACCCATTCTCCATGAGGTTCTTCAGTCCTACATTCAGCTAATTTGACACAACTTTTCATCCCTCAAAGGATTTTGTAATGGTTGAGGAACTGATGAAAATGATGGTTTAAGAGCCAATGAGGCATTTCAGGGAATAACAGTCACCCTTTTTTTTTCTTTTGTAGTCACATAGATTTGTTCAGGAATTTTCTTTGTAATCCTTTTTTTCGCTTTTCGCTTTTTTTTTCTTTCCCTAATTTTTTATGTCCAGCGGGATGCCCTAATTTTTGCCTAAGTCACTTGTTTTCAAGTTGTACGACTTAGCGGACTTTTTATTTTTTCTTTTTTGTTGAACAAATCATGTGACATTGGCTTATCTGACTTGTTAAAAGGGTTGTGAACGTCTCTTTCCTTTGAAATGAAGGATAACTATCGTGGTTGGTCCTTAAATACACACTCCTTTTAGAAATTTGAACACTTGGTCAAATTAACTGAAGACTATCCTGCCCCAGGTTAAAATGTGAGGTTTTTCCATTTAGAAAGGAAACTCCTACTTCGAGGCTCAAAGGGGTTAACAAGGTATTATCTTCCTTATATCTCTGGTGTTTGGGAATTTGAAACAATGCCTTACATCATCAGCAGGGTCTTATTCAAAAGCATATAACCAGAAATTTCGCGTTTTCACCTCATCATCCTCCCTCCAAGAGTTCAAACAAGAAGTTGGTATTGCAAATGCAGGAAAACAATTTATGAGCAAATGCGAATGGATTACTTCAAGACAAACATACTCATTGCATTATGATTAATATTCAAAATCAAATAAATTTTCTTCAAGCAAACAAAGCATTAACAAACATGAGAGATTACAAATAAAATTGCAGTAAATGAACTAATGATCTGAGGAGACTATCTCAATTTGAGCTTGAAAGAATATCCTCAACCCCCTTGGAGAAACAGAAGCAAATGCACGACCGCTACAGATCACTCCACTAACACCCGCAATATGAATTTCCTCGAGTTTTATATTTTATCAACATAAAGGCGTTCCATTCAAACATGGGCTTCCTCCTTCGAAAGTCAACACCTCATCGTCAATCATCTCTTAAACCATTTCTTGGAAAACCTTGCACTCCTCAGTTGGATGCCACATTATCCCATCATGAAACTCACAACTGATATTTGGATTGTACCAATGAGGATGAGACTTTATGACTCTGGTTTTTCTGGGTGTCACTACCGAGTTTCGGGAAAAATAAGACCACAATTGACTGTAAGTCATTGGGATTGGATCAAAGTGGCGAGTCTCTCCTTTTGGCTCATTCAAGACTGGATTTTTCAGAATCCGAGGAGAATTCTAAATTTCATCAACCTCAACACTTTCTCCCACTTGGGAATCACTAAAAAAAATTTCTCCACTAGCTTGGCCATTCGAACCATCTTGGATTTTGGAAAATTCTTTCTCAAAGAGTGGCGAATGAACTTGAGCTTCTTTGAAATGATTCAGAGTTGCAGCATGCATCTCAACTACAGTGGTGTTACCATGTTCAGGCAGCAGATTGACTTGGACATTTGTGCCTTTGAGAAAAAAATTCCTTTTCGCACTAGTCTTTGCACTTAATGTTTCAAAGGAAAACAATCTTCAAGACCATGCCCCGGTGCACCCTGATGGAAAGCACAACGAGCCTCTATTTTATACCACCACGGAATGTCTTTTGGAACAGCAGGAGGAGACTTGGTCTTCACAAGATTCATCTGTATCAAGACAGGAAATAATTCTGCATAAGACATTGGAATCGGATCAAATTGCATTTGCTTTTGAACACAACTTTTCTGATCAATCTTTTGTTGTATATGTTGTCGCTTGCTTTTGTTACAAGACCTCATACACTTTCCTTGCGAAATAGCGTTAGCAACTTGTTCTTTCTTCTTGGAAAAACCATTTCCATACTTCTTAGAACTGCTAGAAGAACCCCTTTCTTTGGTAAACCATCCCTTCCGGACACCTTCTTCGAGACACATCTCGGTAACATAATTGGAAGCGCTAATGGGAACCACATAAATGAGTGTTGAAATGATTTCAGAAATCACAGTCTTTTGAAGTGGAGTCTGAGAAACATGAGGAGAAAGTTGATTATGAGCAACAACCAGAATTTCAACCAAAGTAGAGAGCCTTTCCATACCATCCCTCAAAGTAGCCACTTCTTCGCGAAGCTTGCAGTTCTCTCGTTGCAACTGATCCATCTTTTTAAGATTAGCTCGAGTGTTGTAGTGATGTGACAGCTTGTCTAAACAAAGACCAAGAACAGGAAGCAAAATAAGACACCCGGAAAAGGCAAGATACAATGCAGAATGATGCTTGATGTGCAAATGCAAATGCAAGTTTTCAAGGAACTATAAAGCAGTTTGCAAACATTACATTAAGATAACACACTAGATATACCAAAAATATTATTTCATTAATACTGAAATAATTATAGCTTTGAAGTACAGTTTCATCAATCTTACATCACAAGAGAGAATGAAATCTAGTTCTAAGGAATTGTGTCTGAAAATGACCCAACTCTGAGCTGATACTTCTTGCGAAGCCTCTTGATTTATCTTACATAGCTGATCTTCATGGTGTCTTTCTCTTTCACGAGTCAATCCATAATACCCTTCCAATAACCGGAGGTAGGAGGATGAGCAAATAATGATATGCTAGAGGAAAATAAATCCTCTGGATCCCTTGATCTCTTCATGACACGTCGCTCAAGAACCTCAATGAATACTTGCACACCCATAAGATAGGCATACTCCTCTAAGGTTGGCAATAGCTGATAATCTGGGAAAGTAAATCAACGATGCAACAAATCATAGAACTTGACCAAGGTATTAAGAATCCCCTCTTCAACATCAGTCCTCATAATGAACAAGAGTTTTCCAAATAGCCTTTGAAATCCATAGGACTAGATACCAAAGATCCAAGCTTTCTCAACTCTTGTAAGTCAAGACTCGTGAAAGTGTACTTCTTAGTGTTACTTCTTTTAATATCCATGATTCTAAAAACAATTTGCGATATTTGCAAAAAGAAATCTCCGAGTTCCTTGAAAACTGAGAAAAAATGTTCATGAATGCACAAATGCAAGATGCAACACCCACAAACAAGACACACAAAGTACACAGGTTCAAAGGTTTGGCACGAGCATGGAGCCAAAGGTAAGAACCAACCAACCCATAATGGTATGTACTAAGGTTATATCATCACCTGTAGAACAAGGTTCTAAAAAAGTTCCCAGAGTCATAATTCCATCTTTTGGATATTATCGGCTTAAACGACTACTCGTCAGCCAATAATATTCTTAAGAGAAACTCGTCTGAGTGTGGTATCGCGGAACGACTAATTCAAGTTTACACCTGAACAACCACAGTACCACGTCCTAATAAGGCCAAGATGGGTTAAAGGGTTCTAAGGTCCTCAGCTTCTCAGGCTCCCAGTCGGAAAAAGTAATGTCAATTACGACTACTCGTAAGACATCAGTAATTCCAAAGGGGCCTCCACTGAGCGGGGGATCTCAAGTCAGCTTAGTAAGGACTACTCCATGTAAGCCAACAAGACTATGTGGAGGCAAATCGCCACATATCACACAAGTCTGCAAGACATTGGTTAATGCAGGTTTCGATGATGACAAATTCCCTGGATAGATTGGAAATCATGAGTTCCAGATCTACTAAACCAGATGCAATGTATCACCCACCATATCCTTTTACGCTTGTCTTAAAACTTATGAAATGAATATACTATGTGTTGACAAAATACAATCATGACCAAAGGCATGAAAGACTTCAAACTAATGAATTTTTGCAGGCTTGCAGGACATGGGTCAACCATAGGGTCGACGTATGCATCAGAAAAAGTCTAAACTAGTCAGTGCACAAAGCAATGCGTCGACCATAGGGTCAGCGCATGAAGGAACAACATTCCAGCGGGTCAGTGCGTAAACGCATGAGTCGACCATAGGGCCGGCGTATAATGGAAATAGATTTCAACGGGTCAGCGCACGCCGACTGTATGGTCGACGCATACCGATGAATTTTCCAGATTTCCAAAACAGCACAGGCCATGCGTCGATGCACAGACTTGTTATGGTCGACCGTTCGTGCGAAAAATATGTTTTAAAATACTTCCCTCTCATATTTGAAATACTGTTATGTCCTGAATTATGTTGGCACTATATATACTTGTTTAAACACTTGTGTCTACCAACATTTTGATATTCTTTTGATTCATGTGTTCAAAAACAAGAAAGAGTGAAATAGGTGTCCAAGATTCATCATCTTCATCTTCAACATCTCACAACATTTCAATTACACACAATCATTTTTGAAATGCATTTGTGAGAGATTCAAGGTGATAAGGTTCGAGGCTTAGATTGGAGAATCAAGCTCGGGTTAAAGATTGTGACAGGTTCTTTCTTGAATAAAACCATTGGGGTTTTACCCTCCAAGATTGGTTCGAATTTTGGGGGTTTTTGGACGAGATTCTTCATCAACGGTCAATCGAGCGAAGGTGATTGTGAAGAGGTGGTCTTCACAAGTCTAGTAGCGGATTCGGTGATTTTGAAGGGAAGATCTTGGGTTCGATTTGGTGTTGTTGAGATGAGCCGGAGCCAAAGGTTTGAACAACAACTTGTTATTCAATAAGGTGGCTGGAGTCAGAGGTCCATCAACACAAATCGAAGAACTTGATTCAGCTTGAATCAAGGGGAAAGGAGTGAAGGCAACTTTCAACACATTGAGATTTCTGTTGTATATTTGCTGCTCAATCCTTGTATAAACTGTTTATTCAAACAGGTGATATCTATAAAATATATCTCAATTCTAGTTTTAGAATTGAGGGCAGACGTACCCCGAAGCGAGGACGACGGGGGAACTGCCTCACCAAATTACTTGTCTTCTCTATTTTCAGCATTTACGTTATAGCTCAAAATAAGTATTTTTTGTGTAAGCTCTATTGTCAAAATTGTGATATCAATTGAGTAAGAGGTTAAAAATCTATTTTTAACTCCAAAGTACAACAAGACATTGTACTAGGCTGGTTGAAATCACTTACTCAACATAAATATCACTTGGAGTGTTTTTGCACACCAAGTGTTTGACATATTGCTTGAACCAAAATTATCTTACTTGTGTATCTAGTTTTGGCTTGATTTTGAATCATTGGAACTAGGAATCCTTACAACTGAAGTAAATAATTGATAAGTGGAATTAGTGTTGTGATTCTATTTTTCCAAATTGTCATTAATCCAAAGGTTTACGTATATCCGATTTTCCAATAACCGTTCGTTTTAGACTATATTTTTCCTTGGCCGCTTCCGCACTTAAAACATTTTTAAAACCAATTTTAAATTGGTAGCGCCGACTCAAATTTTAATTGGGGATCTATTCAACCCCCCCTTCTAGATCCGTGCCATAGTCTAACAAGTGGTATCTAGAGCTCCGGTTATTCGGTGCTTCAAATACAACATAGATAGAAAATGGCTAATGAACCAAAAGGGGCGTACAATAGGGCTCCGGTTTTCAACTGTGAAAATTATAGTTATTGGAAAGACTGTAAGCGTGTGCATATAAACTCCATAGACAGAAAAATATGGAACGTTATCCTCAATGGTCCAATAGAAATCACTATGACCAATGCGGATAACGTAGTTGTGCCAAAGCCTGAAGCACAATGGACCGATGACGATGAGAAAAAAATACAATTATGATTGGAAAGCTAAAAACATCTTAATCTCCTCATTAGGTGTAGATGAATACTATCGTGTATCCCATTGTCCTACCGCTAAGGCCATGTGGGATTCACTACAAATAGCCCATGAGGGGACAAACGATGTTAAGTTGGCTAGAATCAATACATTAACACAAGAGTTTGATCTCTTTTTCATGGAGCAAGGGGAAACCATTGCTGACATGCAAAAGAGATTTACTCATCTCATCAATCGTTTACATTCATTAGGTAGGCCTGTTTCCAATGATATTGCTACTAATAAGGTTTTGAGATGTCTTAACAGGGAATGGCAGCCGAAAGTGACCGCCATCAAAGAAGCAAATGATCTTACCATATTAGACTTGACAACATTGTTTGGAAAACTTCAAGAGCATGAACAGGTACTCTTGAGTCTAGACCAACGCGAAAAGATGGAAAAGAAAGACAAAACAAAGGTGAGTGAAAAGAAATCGATAGCTCTTAAGACTTCCTCCTCGAAGTCTCAAGCAAAAGAGCAAAGTGATTATTCCTCAAGCGACGAAGAAGAAGAGGACAGGAGCGAAGATATGAGGTTGTTCGTTAAACGGTACAACCGTTACATGAGAAAGAACGGCATCCAACACTCCGAGAAGAACTTGGTAAACTTCCGAAAACAAACGAGGTACTCCAAGGATGATGAATCGAAAGGTAAAAAGACTAGAGGGACATGCTACAAGTGTGGAAAGCTCGATCACTACAAACCGGACTGTCCGATGAATAAAAAGGGAAAGGACAAGGAATCATCAAAGTCACACAAGAAATCATCAAAGCCTAGGAGAGCTTACATAGCGTGGGAAAGTGACAGCGACTCTTCCTCCTCTGATGAAAGTTCTAGTGATGAAGAAGAATCCGTGAGTCTATGCCTCTCCGCCAATCAGAAAAATAAGAAAAAACAGGTACGTCACTCTAAATATGATAAGTCCTCAAATATGTCGCATTCAGAATTACAAACCGCATTTAATGCCTTACATAATGAAGCAGTTGAAGCCTTCAAGAAACTTGCTTCTAATAAGAAATTTTTTACGTATTTAGAGCACAAAGTTAAAGAGTCCGAAAAGAAATTAGAGGACCTTAAGGCTTCCATTGTGAAAGGCAATGAATCGGATTGTAAAGACAATAGAAATCCTTTCAACTTCGGGTGTGATACTTGTCATATTTGGCAAGGTGAGGTTAGAAACCTCAAGGCCAAATTAAACAAGGCACTTGAGCCTAAAGTTACATTTGCTATTGATAAAAAGGATTTTAGAAAAAGTATGATTAACCCATACCAAAAATATGCATATGTAATTAGGGATCAAGCAAGTGAAAGTGTCTCTAAAGTTGATTTTGCTTGCTTATATTGTTGCAAGAAAGGCCACTCCATTGGTAAATGCCGGTTTAGGAGATTTCTTGTTCCTAAAGGCATCTACCAATGGTTGCACAAACGCAACCATTTTGTCGCTAACCTATTAGGACCCAATATGCCATTATGTACCTCCTTGTGCTAATTATGTTTTGACAGGTGAAATGTGTCGAGACCACCGAGAGAAGATGGGTTCTCGATAGTGGGTGCTCAAGACACATCTCTGGAGACATATCCTTATTCATAGACTTTGTGGCTAAGTAGAAAGGGTATGTAACTTATGGTGATAACAACCGCGGAGCAATACTAGGTAAAGGTAGTGTAGGTAATCCCGCCTCTACTATGATTTCCGACGTATTGCTTGTCGAAAACCTTAAACATAACCTGCTTAGCATTAGCCAATTGTGCGACAAAGGATACAATGTATCCTTTTTAAAAGATTGTTGCAAAATTGTGCATGAAAATGATAAGAAGAATATGTTTAATGGTTTTAGAGTAAACAATGTATATATGCTTGACTTAAATGAAGTATCATTAACAAGCGTCAAATGCCTCATAACTATGAGTGAAGACTCATGGCTATGGCATAGGCGTTTAGCGCATGTTAATTTTGACTTACTCAATAAGGTAGTCTCAAAAGACCTAGTCTTAGGACTTCCCAAAATAAAGTTCACCAAGGATCGCCTTTGTGATACTTGTCAAAAAGGGAAGCAAACGAGGATCTCATTTAAGTCCAAAAAGATAATTTCAACAACGAGACCTCTTGAACTTCTACACATGGACTTGTTTGGGTCGTCTAGAATCAAAAGTCTAGGAGGAAACTATTACGGGTTCGTAATAGTGGACGACTTTTCTAGGTTTTGTTGGACCATCTTCTTAGTAAGTAAAAGTGATACATTCGCCGCTTTTGAATAGTTCGCTAAGCTTTCCCAAAATAAGTTAAATACAAACATAGTGTCCATTAGGAGCGACCATGGAGGTGAGTTTGAAAATCACTTATTTGAAGAATATTGCGGTAACCATGGTATATATCATAACTTTTTCGCTCCACGCACTCCTCAACAAAACGGGGTTGTGGAGCGCAAAAACCGTATTTTAGAAGAATTGGGAAGAACAATGATTAACGAAAGTGGTTTACCTAAATATTTTTGGGCCGACGCCATTAGTACGGCGTGCTATGTTTTGAATACGGTGCTTATTCGCCCCATTCTAAACAAAACACCGTACGAACTTTTAAAAGGGCGAAAGCCGAATGTTTCTCACTTGCACGTGTTTGGATGAAAATGCTTTGTATTAAACAATGGAAAGGAAAACTTGGGCAAATTTGATTCCAAAGCCGATGAAGGTATCTTTCTCGGATACTCTCAATCGAGTAAAGCATATAGAATATATAATAAACGATTACTTGCTGTAGAAGAGTCTGTGCATGTTATCTTTGATGAGTCCTACCCGAGAAATGTCGGAAAGGATAGTGTTGTTCATGGTGCAGGTACATCCACTGAAGACATTCTCAAAAGTGGCGAGACGAGGATTGATCAACCTGACAAAGCCAAAATTGAGGAGGATAAGGATGCATACTGTGATGCAACAGAGGAAGTTCATCCGCCTTCAAACGAAGATCTTCCTCAAGAGTGGAAGTCATCTAAAGACCATCCAATTGAAAACATTATTGGAGACATCACAAAGGGTGTAACAACTCGAGCTAAGCTAAGTAATTTCTGTTATCACTTCGCTTTCGTGTCACAGATGGAACCTAAAAACCCTAAGGAAGCCCTACTCAATGAACATTGGTATTTGTCAATGCAGGAGGAACTGAATCAGTTTACTAGAAATGAGGTTTGGGACCTTGTCCCTCCCCCACGAGGTCATCGAGTAATCGGCACCCGATGGGTATTTAGAAATAAACTGGATGAGAACGGAGTAATAACTCGCAACAAAGCGTGTTTAGTCGCGCAAGGATATAACCAAGAGGAAGGCATCGACTATGAGGAAACTTATGCGCCGGTTTCCCGACTCGAGGCTATACGCCTTCTACTTGCTTTCGCTTGTGCAAAAGATTTTAAGTTATTTCAAATGGACGTCTGTCGCTACTGCGAAAATCGGCGCCGGCTGAACAGAAGAGTCGCCACCGTGCGTTATTTATCCCAACGGAGGGAAAGGAAACGCTCGAAGTAAACCTACCGCAAAGACGGGAAAGGAATGGTCATCGCAACCAAATCCTGGATTCGGGAGTTGGTTACGCAAGGGGAAGGTATTAGCACCCCTCACGTCCGTCGTACTCGACGGGATCCACACTTGTTTTCTAGTACGGATTGTTATTCTATCTATTCTACAGGTCTGGGGTTAAAAGAAAATAAAATGACTCGGCAAAGTATCACACTTTATGCCTACGTATTCCCGTCTGGAACGAGAAATCAGAGTCAACGTAGTTCGCCTACCTACGAGAAAGGAGGGGAAGGTTGCTCGCTAGGATATCGCATCCTATGCCTACGTACTTTCATACAGCATGAAAGATCAGAGCAAACGTAGTTCGGGCCACGGAAGACACAGATTTGTCTGTTTATCTTTTATCCTTCTGAAAAAGGTTTTCCTGATTACGGGTCCAAGCGGACAAAAATGACGTTTTTGATTGGTTTACACTCTTTTACGCAAGAATTGTCTTTTATTGTGTTTGAAATGTTTATTGTGTTTTTTGGTTGTTTCGAGATGAGAAGAGAAAGAACTCTAAAAACCTAGGGTTAAAATGGGAATCAAAATCTACCCTAATGTTGTCATGCATGGATGAAAGCCTAATGTCTGTCATATTTATCTCTTGCACAGAGAGAAACAGAGATCCTAGGGGATAAATGGAAAAGAAACAACATATATACAGTAAAGCAGTAAAATGCATGAATGCAGCAGTACAAGCGAGGCAAGGGAGTCCCACTCAACCTCGAACCTGAAAAACAATAGGCAAAATGAAACAACTTCACTTCAAACCTAAGGGGAAGATTAACAAACAATACAGCAAAGAAGATAAAACCCCAACCAGCTCTGACAGCACACTAGCTCCTACAGCAGCAGCTCTGAAAAACATCCAACTCTGACAATTGATAAACAACAATCTTCCAACGAACCCCAAAGTCAAACTCCAATGATACCCAAGCTACAACAAGCTTCCATCTCCAAGAAATCACCAAGCTCAAGCAAGCACAGGATCTTAACCAGTTGACAGCATCAGACAGCAGATAGCTCCAAACAGCAATAAAACCCTAATTCACCAGCTGCACAGTTTTGACATGAATAATCTTCATCTTTGTCAATCTTTGATCTTCATCTCTATCTTCAATGGCTTCTTTCTTCAAGGCAAGCTCTCCTAGATGATAGTCACTTAACAAGATGAGTGGAATGTTGAACAGTTCATTGACTACCAAAGGAAGCCTACAAACAGTTTAACATTATAGAAGAGTGGTTCTCTCAAAGTTCTACCTCTAAGGTAAGGCCACTTATCCCTCCAAAGGAGGGAGGTGAATACCATAGAGGGACTTCATGTCATAGAGAGGAATGGAAGCACATGAAGCTATCCATGTTTGTACAAAATAATTCAGTCTATTCTAAGGCTCTGCTTATTCCTATTATTTCCTATGTCTTCAATCAACACCTTCAATCTCCAAGCTCCAAGGATCTTCTTTTGTCTTCAATTAACACCTTTGAGTCTTCATGCTCCACAAGCTCAAACCAAGCCCCATACCCCATAGAAAAGCCCAAAAGCCCAAGCAAACAAATATAAACCCCAAGTGGGAACACCAAACAAACACTCCATTTGCAAAATATACTAAAAATAGTAATATAGTATTTAAAATTCTAAGATTTATTACAAGGGGATTTCTACATCTACCCTACATACCCTATATGTCCCAGAACCTAATTCATGTTAAAAACCCCAAAATAAAATGTTATCATGCACCTATGTTGAGTTTGAACCCTAATACTATCACCCTAATGTTCTCTAATCAAAACTAATCAAGATTAATCCACAAAAATGTGGAATAAATCTCTAAGGTAACCTATACTTCTAATCTAATCAACCCAATGAGAATCAACTCAAAACTATTCACCAATTGGTCACAAGAAAATTTACAAAAACATGTATCAAATGTACAAAATTAAAGAAATCAATAGAATGGGAAAAATCAAATTAAATTGAAAAATGGGTGAATATGAAATTTATTATTTTTATAAAATCACAAATAAATCCAAGATCATGGAGGTATTTTTGAAATATTTTTCTGATTAATTTTGGATTTATTATGATTTATTTTGTAAACTATGTGCAAATATGAAAATTCAATTAAGACAGGGGGTGGCAAAAGAAATTATTTACACTGCAGGAGTACACTGGGCCCAGGAGGGGGGTGCAGATATCACTGTGCTGGGCCCAATCTTCTTCAGAAAAAAACACAAAAGAAAAAAACAAAAAAAACAAACGGGGGGTGCAGATAGCGACGAACTCGCTTTGTATCCAGGTTGGGCCCCAAACAGGGGGGGTGCGAATAACAGGTCTGGGCTAGGCCCAAACCAAAACGCAAGGGGAGAGGGGGGTGCCACGAGAAATATGGGGCATACAATTAGTAATCTGCGCGCAATGGGCCTAAGCCCTACCCCAACCCAATCCAGCTTCAGCAAAACCTAAAACTCCTCTAACTCCCCATCCCATTGCTACTGTTCACTGTCTCCAAACCCTAACGGCGCCTCTCTCCATATCTCTCTCTGAAACCCTCTCCTTCTGAAACTCCCTAACAACTCTCTTAACAATCTCCATCTCACAAACAAAATTCCCATTCTAATCTCCGTTCGCCAGTTAACACCACTTAATTTTTGAGTTAAAAAAAAACAAATAGGCTACTATGGATGAAGAATTCAAAGCAAACCTGAAGCCACTGATGAGCGATGGTGGAGTTTGCGAAGAATCTGAAGAATCAACTTCTGGAGATTTCTTCGTAGACGCTTGGAGATCCACGATGAAGATCAACGCACTTGATGAAGTTTGATGACGCTCTTGAAGCTCTGAAGACCTTGACGGACAACGAAGTGGATCTGAAGATTCGTTGGAAATCTGACGATCTGTTGAAGATGCGAAAGTTCTCGAGGACGATCTGGAATTGGACAATCAAACGATGGAATGATGATGAAGATCATTTTGAAGGTTGCTGAAGAATGATGATGTTGAATCTGATGATGAATGATGAAGATCTATGCAGATCGTTCACTGAAGATGAATGTTCTTCGTGGATCTTGACAACTCGTTGAAAATCTGGAAAACTACTCTTGATGATGAACGGTTTGCTGGAAAAACGTTGAAGATTGATGAATCGGATGAAGCTTCCGGTGAGGAGTAATTTTCCGGCGATGATTGATGGAGGATGATTGGTGAGGATGATGAAGTTTGGAAGATGTTTGGAGGAATTCTGGGAATTTGCAGTTTCCGGCGAAGTTGCGGCGGTCGGAAGGCTGTTACGGATGTCGAAGATGGTTAGGGTGACCGGAGGTGGTTGGTTGGGGCGTCCGGCGACACTTGCATGCCGGCCGGTGGGATGTTCCGGCGAGCGATGAGAGGGAGCCACTTGGCACCTCGCATGCAGAGAGAGGACTCTGAGAGGACGCGTGTGATGGAGGAATCACTGCATGGCGGCCACGTGTGTGTGGAAGGTGTGAGTGGAGTGTGCTAGGTGGCGAGGTCTGAGAGAGAGAGAGAGAGAGAGAGAGAGAGAGTGAGGTGGCTGAAAAATGGCACACACGCGTGGCAGCGTATATATAGGACATGTGGCGTCGTTCTGGACTTTGGACTGGGCTTTGTGGACAACTGGCCCACTAAGACTTAAACTCTGACTTAAACAGGATTAAGGCCTAATTAACTAAACCAAATGGATATTAAACTAATTAACCAAACAAAAATTTAATAATAAAATTCTAATTAACATAAAACGAAAATTAACTAAAAACCTAATTAAAATCCCTAATTAACCCTAATTAGTCCTAAAACGAAAATTAACAATAAAATCCTAATTAATCTAAAAAAACAGAAAAAAACTATTTAATATCTAAAAAACTATTTTAAACAAGTCTAATTAAATCTGAAAAAATCAAATAAACTCTAATAAAAATCTAAAAACATTTAATCCCTTTTTTTTAAAACTATTCTATTAAATTTGAAAAATCAATAAAAATCTAATAACATCTAAAACATTAATATCTATTTTTTTAAAATCTATTCTATTAAAAGAAAAATAATATCTATTTAAAAAAATCTATTAAAAGGAAATTGATATCTAAAAAAACTTAAAATCTATTAAATCTCTAAAGAAAAAAAAGAATATCTATTTAAAACTCTAAAAATTATTAAAAAAATATCTATTAAAATCTATTAAATCTCTAGAAATATCTATTTATCTATAGGAAAATATCTAAAATCTATTAAATTCTATTAAACTCTATTAGAAAAAAATCTAGAAAATTTTATTTAAATGCATTAAAAAATCTAGAAAAATGACAGAAAAATCCTAAAAATGCCAGGAAGCCGATTAAATCGAATAAAGCACAATTGCGCAACCGTAGCGAAACCCGGGCACCGAGATGACCTGAAAACACAGGGAACGAGCACCAATTCTCAAAATGCGCTTATTCCAACCGGCCTGCACTGCCTGAAACACCAGAGGCTATAATCCCGATAAAATCCATCTGACTGAGAAAAATGTGATGCATGCAGCATGCGAATGCGAATGCAAAATGCGTCGAAACATAAACCAGATATGGGGACCGGTTGGTCAAATTTTGGGGTGCAACAACGTCAAAAGTGAGTTCCTTAATGGGTTTATAAATGAAGAAGTCTATGTTGCTCAACCTCCTGGTTTTGAGTCTCATGAGTATCTTGATCATGTCTATAAACTGAAAAGAGCTTTGTACGGTCTCAAACAAGCTCATAGAGCTTGGTATGAGAGACTAAGCAAATTCTTACTTGATCAAGGCTACTCAAGAGGAAAGGTTGATACTACTCTCTTCATTAAACGTCAAGGAAAACACTTAATTCTTGTACAAATTTATGTTGACGATATCATATTTGGGTCCACTAACATGAATCTCGTAAGAGAGTTTGCTAAGCTTATGCAGGGTGAATTCGAGATGAGTATGATGGGTGAACTCACATATTTTCTCGGTTTACAAATCAAGCAACTGAAGGAAGGAACATTCGTGAGCCAAACAAAATATTGTTTGGATCTTCTCAAGAGATTTGACATGGCAAATGCAAAAGCCATAGACACCCCTATGCCAACGTGTGCAAATATGAGTAAAGATGAAAGTGGCAAAGATATTGAGGTAAAAAGGTACAGAGGTATGATTGGCTCGCTTCTCTACCTTACTGCTTCGCGTCCCGACATTATGTTTAGCGTGTGTATGTGCGCCAGATACCAATCATGTCCTAAGGAATCCCACCTAAAATCTGTCAAACGCATACTTCGATACCTATCTGGTACTCTGAAGTATGGATTGTGGTATTCTAAGGGTAATGATTGTTCATTGGTAGGCTTCTCCGATTCCGACTTTGCCGGTTGCAAATCGGATAGGAAAAGCACCAGTGGTACGTGTCACTTATTTTCAAATTTCTTGGTTAGTTGGCACAGCAAGAAACAAGTGTTTGTTGCTCTGTCAACCGCCGAAGCGGAATACGTAGCCGCCGGTAGTTGTTGTGCGCAAGTCCTATGGCTTAAACAACAACTATTGGACTTCAATTTGAAACTAGAACGTGTTCCAATATTTTGTGACAACACCAGTGCTATAAATCTTACCAAGAATCCGGTGTTACACTCGCGTACCAAACACATAGAAATTCGACACCATTTTCTTAGGGACCATGTAGAGAAGGGTGACGTTGTCTTTGAACACGTTGATACTAAAAACCAACTAGCAGACATTTTCACAAAGCCGCTAGCCAATGAGCCCTTCTTTCATATCCGTCGAGAACTTGGTATTCTCGATATTTCTGATCGGGTTTAAAAATCACTACGTTCAAATTTAATGTATTTACAACTATGATTTTGTAACACTAACAATTTTTTTGAGCCTGTTGCAAGCACAAATCTGTGATTAACAAGAGTGGTCGGTATAGAGGTGATATTGCTCCTTTCTCCTTCTTTTTCTTCTCTCTCTCTTAACATTCATGACTTGAAAATAACTATATCGTTCTATAATCATGGTACTTATATATGTATATGACTGTTGCTGGCTGATACTATGTGTGTTGAATGCATGTCATATTGTGAAAAGATGAATAGGCATGATAAATAGGCAAGTGTGACATTCTGCATAACATAAAACTTAAAATTTTGAGTTTTTTGAAGGTTTGAGTCGACCTAAACAGGACAATGGTCGACGCATGCTGTAAACTTTCAAAATTATCAAAAACTGTACAGTATGCGTCGACGCATGCAGGGGCTATGGTCGACGGCTCGCTTAAAAACCCAGAATTTTTCTCTTTGAAAAACGTTCCAAGTTCCCATTCCTCTACATTTAATGTGCAGTCAACTTTTGTGATGATTTGATATGGCATTTGTCTTGTAAATTGCATCTAGACAACTAGTATGTCCTCTTGTCTCCTCTACATTTAATATGAAATCACCAACTCTCCCAGTCACCTCAACATGTCCATAAAAGCCTTTATGGACTTCTCGGATCCTTACCACAATCCAGATGCTGCATACCGAGGGAGAGGCCGAGGACGGGGCCGCGGATATTAGATTCATAGTTGCATATTTCATATTTGCTTACGTGTTTTCTTCTGTGTACTTTTCATTTTTTCTGTATTATGTGTGCCTGAACTTTCACCTTCTTTACATGTTTTCGTCATTATCTATTAATTCAAGATATTTTTGTTCATTATCATGCTTATGTGTGAAGTTTGGTAATTAACTATCACCTATTGTATGTTCTCTGTTAATTGATGCGTTCTCCTTCTCTTTTTGATGGTGTCAAAAGGGGAGAAGACAATGTAGCAAGCAAACACCAAAGCCAAGTCAAGATATTAACAGTTCAGGATATGAACAACATTTGATGGCTGTTTGTTCTACAGCCTTATAGTACAAAAGAAAGGGGGAGCTTGTGTATACTTGTGTGTATACAATGCATATTTGGTGTTTTAGTTGTATACAGGTTGTCATCATCAAAAAGGGGGAGATTGTGGAGGCAAATCGCCACATATCACACAAGTCTGCAAGACATTGGTTAATGCAGGTTTCGATGATGACAAATTCCCTAGATAGATTGGAAATCATGAGTTTCAGATCTACTAAACCAGATGCAACGTATCACCCACCATATCCTTTTACGCTTGTCTTAAAACTTCTGAAATGAATATACTATGTGTTGACAAAATACAATCATGACCAAAGGCATGAAAGACTTCAAACTAATAAATTTTTGCAGGCTTGCAGGACATGGGTCGACCATAGGGTCGGCGTATGCATCAGAAAAAGTCTAAACTAGTCAGCGCACAAAGCAATGCGTCGACCATAGGGTCAGCGCATGAAGGAACAACATTCCAGCGGGTCAGCGCGTAAAGGCATGAGTCGACCATAGGGTCGGCGCATAATGGAAATAGATTTCAACGGGTCAGCGCACGCCGACTGTATGGTCGACGCATACCGATGAATTTTCCAGATTTCCAAAACAGCACAGGCCATGCGTCGATGCACAGACCTGTTATGGTCGACCGTTCACGCGGAAAATCTGTTTTAAAATACTTCCCTGTCATATTTGAAATACTGTTATATTCTGAATTATGTTGGCACTATATATACTTGTTTAAACACTTGTGTCTACCAACATTTTGATATTCTTTTGATTCATGTGTTCAAAAACAAGAAAGAGTGAAATAGGTGTCCAAGATTCATCATCTTCATCTTCAACATCTCACAACATTTCAATTACACACAATCATTTTTGAAATGCATTTGTGAGAGATTCAAGGTGATAAAGTTTGAGGCTTAGATTGGAGAATCAAGCTCGGGTTGAAGATTGTGACAGGTTCTTTCTTGAATAAAACCATTGGGGTTTTACCCTCTAAGATTGGTTCGAATTTTGGGGGTTTTTGGACGAGATTCTTCATCAACGGTCAATCGAGCGAAGGTGATTGTGAAGAGGTGGTATTCACAAGTCTAGTAGCGGATTCAGTGATTTTGAAGGGAAGATCTCGGGTTCGATTTGGTGTTGTTGAGATCAGCCGGAGCCAAAGGTTTGAACAACGTGTTATTCAATAAGGTGGCTGGAGTCGGAGGTCCATCAACACAAATCGAAGAACTTGATTCAGCTTGAATCAAGGGGCAAGGAGTGAAGGCAACTTTCAACACATTGAGATTTCTGTTGTATATTTGCTGCTCAATCCTTGTATAAACTGTTCATTCAAACATGTGATATCTATAAAATATATCTCAATTCTAGTTTTAGAATTGAGGGCAGACGTACCCCGAAGCGAGGTCGACGGGGGAACTGCCTCACCAAATTACTTGTCTTCTCTATTTTCAGCATTTACGTTATAGCTCAAAATAAGTAATTTTTGTGTAAGCTCTATTGTCAAAATTGTGATATCAATTGAGTAAGAGGTTAAAACTCTGTTTTTAACTCCAAAGTACAACAAGACATTGTACTAGGCTGGTTGAAATCACTTACTCAACATAAATATCACTTGGAGTGTTTTTGCACACCAAGTGTTTGACATATTGCTTGAACCAAAATTATCTTACTTGTGTATCTTGTTTTGGCTTGATTTTGAATCATTGGAACTAGGAATCCTTACAACTGAAGTAAATAATTGATAAGTGGAATTAGTGTTGTGATTCTATTTTTCCAAATTGTCATTAATCCAAAGGTTTACGTATATCCCGATTTTCCAATAACCGTTCGTTTTAGACTATATTTTTCCTCGGCCGCTTCCGCACTTAAAACATTTTTAAAACCAATTTTAAATTGGTAGCGCCGACTCAAATTTTAATTGGGGATCTATTCACCCCCCCCCCCCCTTCTAGATCCGTGCCATAGTCTAACAGACTATACCACCCTCCTATCATAAGTGCACTCAAGTCCGGGTATAGGACTTATCTCACCACACAGATCACCAGGCACCAAAACAGAACAAGCAATAACAAACAAGTCAAACAAAAAGCGATAAATAAATCAAAGTAGGTGAAACCCACTAGGAACCTAAATCTCCCCAGCAGAGTTGCCACTTTTCTATAGCGGTAATAATCGTGAGTGTAAGCTATTTATTAACTTAACTTAAAAAACAAGAGTCGCCACCACACTTTTATTTTATCCAAAGAAAAGGAAAGGAAAAAGAGCGAACAAAACCAAAGAGTTCTAAAACAACAACAAATAAACAGAAATCGGGGTAAGGGGTTGGTTACGCAATGGGAAAGTGTTAGCACCCAAAACATCTATAGTACTCTATAGGAGACCTTTGAAATATTTATGCTTTTTTGGTTTGAAAATGGTTTGTTTGAAAAAGAGATTGGGGAGATGAGAAGAGAATTTATTTTTTTAGATTTTTGTGTTTGGAGAGACTTATCGCCTCATGCCTACATACCCACAAAGTGCAATATAGGATCAAAACCCCGTAGTTTGTGGTACAAATAACAAAAAATTGTTGGTTTGATTAATTTTAAATGTAAATACAAGTCATCATTTTAAGGAGAAAACTACGACTAGTCGCCCACAAGTATAAGACAACATTTGCATCATCTAAAGATGGAGGATTTGCTTGGATTATCAACAAGTCTATCACTCAACATCAAAATGGAAAATGTCAAAATCTCAATACTATGGGGAATAGGAGAATTATATCTCAACTATGGAAATGACTCATGTCTAAACTTTATGAAAAGTTTTAAAGTGAAAAGTGCACAATGGCACAAAAAATTTGAATGAGGTTGATCTCTTTTAAAGTCTTTTTGAAATTTGTCAAAATATGATTAACATTGATTGACTTTTATTGAAGAAAAATTAAGTTTGAAAATCACTTGACGAAAGTCAAGGTTTTATTGCGAAAGTGGTTTTGAAGTTTTAAAAAAAAAAGGTTTTTAAAAGAGGGAGAGGATTTTGAAAATTTAAGAAGGGGAGGAGATGAAATGACTATCCTAGAAAGAAAAATAAAAGCTTGAGATAAGAAGGATCTAACCAACTTGTAGCACACTCCATAGCAAGCAAAAAGAATTCCATCCATCTTGAGCATAAGCAAATAAGCAGGGCAAATAAAGGCAAAGATCCATAATACTCCAAGCATAGGAAAAGAGTCCTAATTCTAAGTCTAAGGGTCCAATAATAGTCCAAGAAGTCCAAGGTCTAAGAATAGTCCAAGAGCATAGCCACAAAGTTAAGAGCACCAAGTCTTTTAGGGTTTTAATCCTTTATTAGTGTTTTGAACAAAGTGTGGTCCAAATAGACAAAAGAAAAATGGCGAAAACATAAACATGTGTCCAACGAACAAAGGAAAAATAACGGAAGCATAAACAAAAATATGATATGAGATGATAAGCATAAAGATAAAAGAGAGATAGGGAGCAAGAAGGAAACATAAACAAAGTTAGTATAATGAAAATGTTAGTGAGTTAATAATTAGTACAAATGATCAACGACGATTAATTCTTGCACTTAAACCAAGGTTAATGAAAACTCATTAGAGGATTGATAAGACCAAAGCCTCCTAACAACAAGTTTCATAAATGATGGACTTAAGACAAATAATCAACCATATTTGGACTTTCAAACATAGGTTTGAGCCACGAATGATCATTTTTCCGATTACGGGAAAATGTAGCACTATGTTAAGCAATCGTAATCGGGTTTATGTAGAAACCACGACTATCTGAGGCCGGTCAATACAATGTTAGTGCTAATGCATGCTAGAGAAGTGATATGTAGATCACTCTCCAAAAGCAATACCGCACAAAAAGAAAAAAGGTAATGATCTCATCTTCATCAAGAACTTGAAATAAGTTCAAACGATATCGAAGTTTTTCATCAATCAAAAGAAAAAGAGAAGAGGAGAGGGAATGCCAAAATTAATTACAAGTTCAAGATCATTCCATCTTTAAGTTCATCCACTCATCTTGGTGGATTAAAGCACTAAACATATCATTAACTCAAAGCACCGAAAATGAATTGAACAATTCACTTTAAAGATAGATTTGAATTGATGAATGTTTATCCAACTTCATCTACACCCTAAGTCCAATTAATTTAAAGAGGAATATGACCTTTAAAAGTGTATTTTAAGGCCAAAACCAAAAGGAAATGAAAGAAGAAGAAGTGGAGCCAAAACAGTCCCAAAACAAAGCCAAAAAACACATTCTGCATTGGTGCAATCGATTGCACTGATACAACAATCTATTGCACAACACAAAATCAGCATTCTGCGCAAAAACAACATTGTGCAATCGATTGCACCAAGACAGCAATCGATTGCATACTGACAAACAGCAGCAAAAACAACATTTACAAGGCAAAACCTTGCTCAAACATTTCTCCAAACACCTCATGATCAAGAATGTAATTCAGCACGAAAATTCCAGTGAAATAACAACAAATAGCACCAATGGAACATAATTTGTAAGATCCAAAGATCAAGCAACAAGAATTAACAATAGATCACATTGTAGAAGATGGATCAAGTATAACAATGGTGGAAAAAGGGTTTACCACTTCAAATCTGAAAATTATTCAAATCAAAATCCACAAACACCATTTCAAAGCTTTGATCTACAAGAATTGAGGATGAAAAAGTGAATGGATGAAGGTTTAGCTCAAAGATTAGTAAATTCTAGTGATGAACTTACTAATCTTTCAAAGAGAGAAAGAGCTTTGGTGAATTTGGTAATTGGAGAAAATTGAAAGTCAAGAAAGAGTTTGACAAGGTAATTTTGGCTATCCAAAGCTTGAGAAATGAGAGAAATGAGGTCTCTATTTATAGGATTTAGGCTTGGAAAATTTGGTGGATTGTAATTTGGTTTAGAAGCAAAATTAGGCTTGGAATTTGAATTTGGAGGGAAATTCAAGATCAAAGGGTGATTAGTGAGGGTATATGGTGGGAATTAATTGTGGTGAGGTAGTGGAATTATTTTTGGATGATCTAGAATATTCTCAAATGATGAAATTGGTGCCAAATGTTTCAAAATTTGAAAAATGCTGATTTTGGCCAACTTTGTCCTTGTGGAATCGTGCACCCTGAAAATTTCAAAATCTAGGCAAAAAATGCAGGGTGCAATCGATTGCACAGTTGAAATTTTTGAAAAATGCTCTGTTGAATGGATTGTGCTGGCTCTGGCTCAATTCTTTTGCTTGTCAAAAAAGGCATGGAAATAAACACATGAACCTTGGAGTCTCTTGAAAATAATTAATCAATACTTAAGAACTCTTGATCAGATGATTTTGAATTGTTTGCAGATTAACTTTGACTTCTCTCAGATGAAATTCATTCGAGCTGAGGGGCTGTTGATTAGTGTTCTTGATCCAAACTTCTTCCTGAAAAAGTTAGTAAAGAGAAAACAAACATGTTTTTGGATTTTAATCATTGGTTAGTAAATATAAACATAAACAAATACCAAACAAGCAAGAAAACAAAGGTGTCCGGTGATCTCTCAAGAACAAACCTGCAGAGAAAAACAAGAAAACCAAAACTTGCAATCTTGTTTGTGGGATGAGATACAAATGATATGTGGGATCTTAGGGGTAAAAATTAGGGTATTACAGAGGACAAATCAAAGTTGCCAGCGGCTCATGATGACATGATAACTGACAACTTCGACACATAATCTAAGCCTTCTTTAGACATAACCTACAATGTGGTTTATGTGTTACCTAGAGAGTATGACCAGATTACAGAGGTCGAAGAACCTGAGGATGTGATGGAGGTTGAAATGGCCAGACATAGGCTAGTGTGTTACTACATCATGAATAACGGTTGTGTCGAGGAGCAATGAGAAGTCATATGAAGCCTTTATTTATTATAGGAAAGGTGGAAAATGTGACAATCAATAAGATCCTGGTATATAGTGGAGCGACAGTCAACCTAATATTGTACTTTATGTTGCATAAAGTGAGAAAGTTCGACACAGACCTTAAACCTCATAACATGGTATTGTCAAACTATGAAGGAAATATTGAACGCACTTTGGGAGTGATCCAGGTGGAGTTAACAGTTGGAACCATTACCAAACCACCCATGTGTATGGTTTTTGAATCAAAAGCTTACTACAACCTGTTGTTGGGCCGTGAGTGAATACACGACATTAGAGCAGTACCATATTCGATGCATAAAAGTGTCGCATCGCTGCGAAGAGGGGGCCAGAAAAGACAGAAGAGTCGCCACCGTTCGTTATTTATCCCAAAGAGAGGGAAAGGAAACGATCAGAGAAAACCTACAGAAAGGGAAAAGACAGGTCATCGCAACCAAATTTTGGGTTCGGGAGTCGGTTATGCAAGGGGAAGGTATGAGCACCCCTCACGTCCGTTGTACTCAACGGGATCCATGCTTGTTGTCTATCTAAAAGGATGTTAATCTATCAAAAGGATGGCTCACAGGGACAAAAGAAAAGAAAAGAAACTCGATAGAGCATCGCCGCTCTATGCCTACGTATTCCCTCGTGCAATGGGAAAGTCAGAGTCAACATCGTTTGGAAAACTACGAGTGAAGGTGGGGGAAGGTTGCTCGCCAAGACATCGTCGTCTTATGCCTACGTATCCTCATCTGGTATGAGAAATCAGAACAAACGTAGTTCGGGCTGACACGACCACAGATTCGTTCAAGTGTTTTAACTGAGTAGGGTTAAACCTTCGTTCCAGCAGTTAGGGACGATGCCTATTTACAGTAGAACCAAGACTTAACACACTCTTTCTGAAAATGATTTTCCAAACAATCCCGAAGGATAAAAAGGTTTGATGTTTTTTTTTGTGTTTTTTTAAACAAGAAGTAAATTGAGTTAATTTTGTAACTCATGTTGCACTAAAGACTATGACTTGAGAGTGAATGCGTCGCATATCGCCCAAAGGGAATACGCTAAACACTCTAGACAGATTGAGAGGAGGCCCCCCAACTATCATTCCTCAAGTACTTAAGGCTCGTAGCATGCAACATTTATTATCCTTTATTAAGTGTTTTGAGATGTTTAGGAGATGAGAAGAGAAGACACAAACTCTAAGGGGAAACTAATCAACCCTAATGTTCTCATGCAATGTGCTCCTAAAGTTGGGACTGACAGGGGAAGAATCTATCCTAATGTTATCATACAAAAGATTGAACACCTAATGTCTCTCCTACTCCCATCTTAAACAGAGGGACTAGGAATCCTAAGGGATCATGGCAAAAGACCAAGTACACAACAGATAATCCAATCACAGATGAAATGAGAAGTGAGAAGAAGTTGCCTTAAACAAGTCAAAAGCAATGCAAGCATGGTATGCAAAGATGAAATGCAAGACAAAAAGATGCAACAAAGACAAAGCAAGTGATTCAAACAAGTTGACTTGAAAAAGTCAAGGAAAGAGTGAGATGAAATGGGAGAAGTTACAACTCCTACAACCATTCAAACATCAATCACTAAAACAAAAGCCAAGCATAAAACACAAGCAAAGGCTATAATCAAATAGAAGATGGAAGAAAAGAGGCTTGGGCAGCAAGCATATGCAAAGTATCTCAACCAAACAATCCAAATTGATCATGTGAAAAAGAATAACAAACAAAAGCTAAAAGTGATACATCTTTCAAGACAAGCTCAAAGCATAAACATGAACACCAAATTGTCTTAAATGATGATCAAAACCAAAGGGGCAGAAGTGAAACCAAAAGAAGAAGGTTCAAATCAAGATGGAAAACAAAGTAAAAACAAGATCCAAGTCAAGGAAAATGGATGAACCAAAGTTCCAAACCATGTTCAACACGTACAAACAAGTGGAAATGCCTAACTTCCAAGTAACTTGTGAAGCAAGTTACACAAGTGTATGACCTAAAAAATGAAATACCAACACCTTAATCATTTCATAGATAAGCATCAAGAATCATAAGGTGCATATGGAATCCATAAAATTCATTTCCCAAAGGAACTAGGTCAAACTAGTTTGTATGAACCTCTCCTAAGATGACTTGACTTGCAAGCTTCATCAAAAATAGGAAAAATGTTCAATAAAATCTAAATAAAATGCAAAAAGTATCCCAGTCCAAGGGAAAACAGAGGCCAAAGTTTCAAAGTCAAACTCAACTCAAGGCATCACCAAACAATTCTATTGTTAAGAGTGCTCCACCTTATCGAGCATTAATCGAGGGGCATGAAAAGTCAAATCAAAGTCAACCAAAAATTGATCAATCTTGAACCAAATCTACCCTCAAAGACTCTTCAATCCATCCTCTAAATGGAGAAGGAGTCTTGATCATAGGGGATTTAAATTGGAAGTTCAAATGATTATGATCCAAAGAAGACAACATTAAAAACACTTCCAATTGTAAAATTAAACTAAAATGGAAAATAAAAATAAAATCAGGATTAAAAATCATGGAAAATTAAATAACATTTTAAAATGCTAGAAAATATTTTTTGGAGAATTTTCTGATCATTGGATATATTTTAAATAATTAAAAATGAAAATAGAAAATAGAAAATAAAATGGAAATAAAATAAAAAGAGAAGCCATGAGAGGTGTATTAGCAAAACCACTTTGAGCTGAATCTAGTTATAATGCACGCTGGGCCAGAAAACAGGAGGTGGGGATATCACTTTGAGCCCAAACGATCCATGGACTCAGGATTAATGAAACTCTGCGTTTCATTAATCCTATCTGGAGTCAACATGCCACGCAGCCTGGGTCAAACCAATTAAATCAAAACACACAACAAAGTCAAAGAGTCCACCATGGCCAGGTCAGCTTCCACCTGAGAAAGAACCAGACACCGGAGCTAGGGCTTTGATCGTCTTCTCCGGCCAGCTCACTGGAGCTCAGTCCAAAATTCTCAATAAAAATGGTGGAATCTTACACCATTCGAAAGCTTACACTGCAACGGATCCAAATCCAACATTTAAACATCAAAAAGGTCTATGGATAATGAGAATCGAAGACATGAATTTTGAAATGCATATGCTGAAACTTCATCAAATAGAAAAACAAACAACTCAAACATGGACTACCAAGGGTAGGGCTTTAGATGCAACCCAGAATGATCCTATTTCATGGCTAGAATGAGAGAAATCAGTTGAGAAACTTACTGAACGGAGCAGCTTCGTTGGCTCTTGAAATGGCACGCAAGCTTCAGCTCAAGCTATCCAATCTTCTCCTTGACCTTCACTGATGAGGGAATGAGTGGAAATTTGGAGAAATAACCCAAGAACAAGCTTATTCGAAGAAGAGAATTTTTAGAGACATTTGAAGTGTGTCAACTCTCTCATGCAGCAGCTCTCTCTTCTGAGCATTAGGGCAGACCAAAATGCTTTTATATGATGGATATTTCATGACCAAGCAGACCCATAATGCCTTATTGGTGAGATTTGAAAATTTTCCAAAAATGATACATTCTTTCATGCACACGCGTTTGGTACTTTTCACACCATGTTGGATCAGCAAAGTGAAGTGTATGAGGTGTACAAATGAAATGGATTGGTTTGGGCTTTGTAAATAATCCACACATCAAGTTTGAAATAAAAACTTTTCAAGTAAGAAACATGAAAATATGGCACATTAAAGCTCTTCATGTTGGTCCATTTGTGGTAAAGCTCTTTTTTGTAATATAATGGTGTAAAATAACTCAAGACATGAAACAAACATGACCTATAATGTATAATATTCAATCCACGACCAAAAGTCAAATTTTCCATCTTGAAATGGCTCACATGACCACATAATTCAACAAACATCATGAATTTTGAGTTCAATGATGGGTTAAGACTCTTATGCACAAGTTTCATGTTGGTCAAAATTGGATTTGAGGCCTTAAAGTTCATGGAAATGACCATTGAAAAGGATGACCTATAATGAACTTTTCCAAAAATACCCTTGCCTTGAAAGGTCCATAACTTGATATTTACAAATTATATCAAGGACTTCTAGGAATTTTTGGAAATATAAGATCATGAGGAACAACTTTCATGTTCACTTGAAGTTGAGGAGAAACTTGATTCTAGGTCAAAAATGTCTTGGAAGTAAGTTGACTTTTTGTTGACCAAAGTTTTATTCATCTGAGACCCCTAACTTGTTGGCATCATAACTTGAGATGTACAAACTCAATGGAGGAGTTCTTGTACTCAAAAGAAAGCTAAGGACATGCTCTATAAGTCTCATGCTTTCATGAAAAGAAGATTGAGCTTGCATCATAGAGTAAAATCTATTTGAAGTTAGGCACTAAAGAAGGGGATTTTACACTGAAATCCTCTGAAATCCTAATTTAGTAACTCCTTGAACTCTTGATTCCTCTTGATTTGATATCATCATGACATCCCAAATGCTTTAAGATGACCTCCCATGACTTGTGTGACTTAGAAAACCAGTTTAGAACCCTCTCAAATCCACAATTGACCTTGAGTTGACCAGATGAAACCCTAATTCCATGTCTTTTGACTGTGCCTTTTGCAGATGAATTGAATGGCTAGACAAGCTCCACAATAACCTCTAATGTACTCAATGAGCTTGTAGACCATGTCTTTTCCAATATAAAGACCTCATGAATCCCTGATGATCCTCAAGAGAGGAGATAACATCCACACACCAATTTCTCCTTTCCAAGAGCTTTGACAACTTCATGGTGATGATAAACACTTGATGGCTTGCCCAAATACCTCTTGCTTAAGCTTGAAACCAAAGAGACCCTCTTCTTGAATGGCATAACAACTATTGATCCCCTGCTAAGAACAATGCTATGCAAATGCAAATGATAAAATGAAATAAAACACAAGCCAAGTTAAGAAGAAAAGGTTGGTCAAATTTTGGGGTGCAACAACTACCCCTATTCAAACGACTTCGACCTGAAGGGATGAAAAGCGAACGACTTTCAAACTTTCAAGGTAAAAGACAATTGAATACCAAAGAACCCAGAAATTTGCCAACCGTAAAGAAACTGTAACTGATAGTCGTAATCGATAAACTCTGTTGGGGAAAGTGTGATAAGATGAACGCATCCATCAAAGACATCATATTCTGCCGGGGTCTGGATACCACTCAGGCAAGAAAAATCATTGGCTGGGGTATGGATACCGCATGGACTAAAGGAAACAATCGCAATTTGCCGGGGTCTGGATACCACTTAGGCAAGATATAAACCAACATTCGTTGGGGTCTAGATACCACACGTGCCAATGGAACAATCACTAGCCAGGGTCTGGATACCACACATGCCAATAAAATAATCACTAGCCAGGGTCTGAATAGCACACATGCTAATAAAATAAATCGGTGTGAGCCGGGGTCTGGATACCACACGGGCTTAATAAAACATCACTAGCCAAGGTCTGGATACCTCACATGCTAATGAAATAAACTGGTATGAGCCGGGGTCTGGATATCACAGGGCTAAAGAAATAAACCGATGGAAGCCGGGGTCTGGATACCGCACAGGCTAAAGAAATAAACCGGAGGAAGTCGGGGTCTGGATACCGCACGAGCTAAAGAAATAAACTGGAGGAAGCCGGGGTCTGGATACCGCACGAGCTAAAGAAAACATCGTAGGAAGCTGGGGTTTGGATACCACACAGGCTAAAGAAAACATCGTAATTTGCCGGGGTCTGGATACCGCATAGGCGAAAGAAATAAATCAGTGAAAGCTGGGGTCTGGATACCATGCGGGCTTGACCAAATGGATCGGTAAAAGCCAGGGTCTGGATACCGTACGGGCTAAAGCAAAACACCAATATTTTTAAGGATCTGGATACAGCACGGGCAAAGGAAAACATCACAATCTACCGAGGTTTGGATACCGCACGGGCAAAAAAGATAAACCAGTGGAAGCCGGAATCTGGATATCGCACGGGCTTGAGAAAATAAATCGGTGGAAGCCGGGGTCTGGATGCCGCATGGGCTTGAGAAAATAAACTAGTGGAAGCCGGGGTCTGGATACCGCACGGGCTAAGGAAATAAACCGGTTTGCTGGAGATACACCTGAAAACAAGAGGTAAAAACCTGGCTTATGTTTCAAATGCGCATGTTTGAATATGGTGTAATGCTCCATACGAAATGAAAATGCTACCCATTTGGGAGGATGTTATGCACAATGCAAATGCAAAGGAACCACTCTAGCAAAATAAGTGCTGAAGAGACGAAACCAACTCCGCTGGAGATGACCGGGTGCCAAGTACAATTGGACTTTTGCTGGGAAGAACAAGCCCTGGATGGCTTCTTGGAAAAGAACTCTCTGGTTGCAACAGCTATGCTGAGAATAAAATCCGCTCCTCTGGGGATAATGAATAAGATTTACTGGGCAGATATCTCAAACTCTTTCTGCTGAGGGAGGAGACAAACAATTTCTGAGTCAATCCCACTCTGCAGGGAAGAAAAATACTCCAACGACTTCGCTGGGGATCTGTAGAGGATGACAATTTGTTGGGGAACTATCCCAAAGGAAACTTACTCTGACGAGTACCAATGATCAACGGGATTCTACTACGGACCACAACTCCGCTGAGGATCACCCAATGAGGGAATCAACATCTACCTCTGCTTGGGGAATTGAGTAATAAACTTAACAATATCAGCCTCTGCTTAGGGAATTGAGTCCCTGACTTGAACTCTGAGGGGAAAGGAGTCAAAAGATTTAGACTCTATGGGGAAGCAAAACTCTGAACTCGCTCCACTGTTGGGGAATGATCCCAAGTTTACCTGCTGGGGATAAACTAGTCACAACCTGCTGGGGATAACCTTTCAGGAATGAGAGCCCAAATACAAACAAAGTATCCTGTATACAATAAGAGCTATCTTGGTTATTGTCCATGACATCATTCAAGCAAATCAAAGTTTTAATGATTATTAGCAAAGCCCACATGTTTATGTATGCAAAGTTTTATCAAAAACATCGGGCGTCTTTTGCAAACAAAACAGTAAAAGCTATAACAAGCACAAAAGCTTTCTGAATAATATATACTTCATTGTAAAATGGCCTATAAATAGGAAAATTTACAATAGATGCAACTCTTGAAAAGAGAAAGTTGCGCAAATAGTACATAAATGCAACGGATATACAAAATGTCAGCAATATGGTACAGACAACCACCATGTGTCGACTCGACTATGACTCACATGACTTTGATGCTTCTCCATCGCTTCGTCCTCTGAAAATACTGACTTGATTAATTGACCTTCGGGTTCTCCCAGAATCCACTGTGCTCGTATCACACGCAGAATGCAGCCATTTGCTTTTTAAATCCCAAACTTTTGCCTGAATCGCCCTTGCGGGTTTTCAATTCATCAGGGTACCCATTTTTTTTTGCCAAAGTCGCCTTTTCAGGTTTTCAACTTCGTGGGTTTACATTCTTTTTCTTTTTATCCCTAATTTTTTCCCGAACCTATTCTTTTTATGGTTCGTCGGGATGCCCCATTTTTGCCTGGATTTTCTTTTTCTTTCCAGCGGGTCTGTTTTAAGCAAAGTATTTTTTTAACTGCGTCTATGTTCAGATGGGATGTGAAATCTTCGCCATCCATGGTTGAGAGTAGTAAGGCTCCTAAAGAGAAGACTTTCCTTACCATTTATGGGCCTCCGTAGTTGGGAGTCCATTTTCCCCTGTGATCTGTTTGTGGAGGGAGAATTCGCTTCAACACTAAATCACCTGCCTGAAAGCTCCGAGGGTGCACCTTCTGATCAAAAGCTTTCTTCATCCTGCTTTGATACAGATAACCATATGCAATGGATACCAGTCTTTTCTCGTCCATCAAGTTGAGTTGATTCAATCTGTTCCTCACCCATTTTGCCTCATATAGTTTAACGTCATCCAGAACTCTCAAAGAAGGAATCTCGACTTCTAATGGTAGGAAAGCTTCCATACCATACACTAGCGAGAAAGGAGTTGCCCCAATTGAAGTATGTACCAAAGTACGATATCCGTGTAATGCAAAGGGCAACATCTCATGCCAATCTTTATAGGTCACAACCATCTTTTGCACGATCTTCTTTATGTTCTTATTGGCGGCCTTAACAGCGCCATCCATCTTCGGGCGATAAGGAGAAGAACTGTGATGTTCAATCTTGAAACTCTTGCACAGTTCCTTCATCATCTTGTTGTTCAAATTTGAACCATTATCAGTAATGATTCTCTCGGGCACTCCGTAACGACAGATGATGTCCTTCTTGATGAATCTAGCCACGACCTGTCTGGTAACATTGGCAAAAGAAGCCGCTTCAACCCACTTAGTGAAATAGTCAATTGCCACTAAGATGAAGCGGTGTACGTTGGATGCGGTCGGTTCAATCTTTCTGATCATATTGATGCCCCATATGGAAAAGGGCCAAGGAGACGCCATGACATTCAAAGGACTTGGCGTGACATGAATTTTATCAGTATAAATCTGGCATTTATGGCATTTCTTGGCGTATTTGAAACAATCAAACTCCATGGTCATCCAATAATAGCCTGCCCTCAACAGTTTTCGTGACATTGCATGTCCGTCTGCATGCGTACCAAAAGCACCCTCGTGGACCTCTTCCATAAGCAAACCTGCTTACTTTTCATCCACACATCTCAACAGAACTGAGTCGAAGTTTCTTCGATAGAGTACATCATCCTTGTTCAGATAGAAATTTCCAGACAGTCTTCTCAAGGTCTTCTTATCCCGACTCGATGCCCTAGGTGGATATTCCTGATTCTTGAGAAAGTTTCGGATATTATAATACCATGGCTTCCCATCTGAAGCTTCCTCTATTGCAAATACAAACGTTGGCCTATCGAGGCGAGAGATGACAAATCTCGGAGCGTCGTTCCAATAATTCACCTTATACATCGAGGATAATATGGCCAATGCATCTGCCATCTGATTCTCCGCTCTTGGCACATGATGAAACTCTACCCTATCGAAGAAAGGTAATAATCTCCTTGCATAATTCATGTAAGGAATCAAGTTAGGCTGACGAGTCTTCCATTCTCCCTTGATTTGATTTACTACCAAAACTGAATCACCATAAATATCAAGGTTTTTGATTCTCAGATCAATCGCTTCTTCAATACCCATGATACATGCTTCATATTCAGCTTCGTTATTTGTGCAGGGAAATGTTAACCTGGAAGTAAATGGTATGTGAGAACCATGGGGAATGGTAATGATTGCCCCAATTCCGCTGCCATAAGAGTTAACAGCATCGTCAAAAATCATTTACCATTGGGAACCTAGCTCAGGACCTTCATCAGGTAGCGGCTCATCGCAATCTTTCATCTTCAAGAACATGATACCCTCATCAGGAAATTCAAACTTCATCGGCTGATAATCATCGATTGGTTGCTCTGTGAGATATTCTGACAGAACACTCCCCTTGATACCCTTTTGGGAGACGTATTGAATGTTGTATTATGTCAAAACCATCTGCCATCTAGCAATCCTTCCCGAAAGTGCTTGCTTTTTGAACACGTACTTAATCGGATCCATCTTCGAAATCAGCATGGTTGTGTGATTCAACATATACTGCCTTAGGCATTTGGCAGCCCAAGCAAGTGCACAACATGTCTTCTCTAACATTGAGTATCTAGACTCACAATCTGTGAACTTTTTACTCAAGTAATAGATGGCATGTTCTTTTCTTCCCGTCTCGTCGTGTTGACCGAGAACACAACCCATGGAGTTCTCAAGAACCATCAAGTACATTATCAATGGTCTTCCAGCCACTGGAGGCATCAATATTGGAGGCTCCTGCAAATATTCTTTTATTTTTTCAAATGCCCTTTGGCAATTTTCATTCCAGACCATCGCTTGATCTTTCTTTAACAATTTGAACATTGTTTCACACATGGATGTGAGGTGAGATATGCACCTTGCAATGTAGTTCAATCTACCCAAGAAACCACGAACCTCTTTCTCTATTTTCGGTGCTGGCATATAGCTTTTATTTTTTGCAGGATCGACCTCGATTCCTTTTTCACTGACTATGAACCCCAATAGCTTTCCTGACCGTACACCAAAAGTGCACTTATTCGGATTCAACCTTAGTTTGAATTTCCTTAACCTCTCAAACAGCTTCAACAGATTCACTAGATGCTCTTCCTCTGTTTGTGACTTTGCGATCATGTCATTAACATAAACCTCAATCTCATGATGAATCATATCATGAAATAAAGTCACCATTGCCCGCTGATAGGTTTCCCCTGCATTCTTCAATCCAAAGGGCATTACCTTATAGCAAAAAGTCCCCCACTGCGTGATAAAAGTCGTTTTCTCCATTTTCTTCGGGGCCATCTTGATCTGGTTATACCCGAAAAAACCATCCATGAAGGAAAATACTAAATATTGAGCAGTATTATCAACAAGCACATCATTGTGGGGGAGTGGGAAATCGTCTTTCGGGCTCGCTCTATTTAGATCACGGTAATTTACACACATCTTTACCTTACCATCCTTCTTAGGCACATATACGATGTTAGCGACCCACGAAGGGTAATTCGTCACGGCAAGAAATCCAGCGTCCAACTGCTTCTGGACCTCTTCTTTGATCTTAACTGCCATGTCCAGTCTGGTTCTTCTTAGCTTCTATTTCACAGGTGGGCACTCTTCTCGAAGAGGCAAGCGATGAACCATAATATCCGTATCAAGTCTGGGCATATCCTCGTGTGACCAAGCAAAGATATATTTATACTCTCGGAATATTTCTACCAGTCTTTGCTTGACATCATCCTCTAAAGCAGCCCCTATCCTGACTTCCTTTCTGTCTTCCTTTGTTCCCAGGTTGACAACTTCAATCTCCTTCTGATGAGGCATAATAACCTTTTATTCTTGTCTCAGCAGCCTGGCGAGCTCTTCAGGCAGGTCTTCGTCTTCTTCAATCTCTTCTTCGGCTTGGAAGATTGGATTATCAAAGTCATACCGAGTCATAGACGAGTTTGAATCGGTGGCATATGCTATGTGGAACCTGCAATGATGATGATTTGATGCTTAAAATGATATGAAAACAATACAAACCATATTTCCATTTTATTGTTAAAAATAAAAATAAGAAAAACAAGGATCACAATATTTGAATGCAAAAATGCCCTTTGATTAATGATAAAACAATTGTTCAAAGCGTAAACAAGGATAAGGCCCTACAGACAAAGACCACTATGCTCCGGGTAGAACATAGGGCTACACATAATCAGAAAACAAGATAATTACTCTTCACGGGTCACTTGGACAATTTCTTCAATAGTCCAGTTGCTCAGGCTTCGGCCAGGCATATATGGCTGGATCCATGCATTCATATCACAGTCACTATCACCCTCATCCTCAGATACAACATTGGTTCAGTCAAATATCATCCCACCACTTGTAAACCGAACCGTTCCCCTGTAGCGTGGCGCGCTCTGTGAAGAAGAAGACGACAGGTTGTACCCCAATCCAAACTTATCTTGTTTATTAGGGATACTCAGTACCTGCCCCCAACCTTGAGATGATCCAAACTTTACCACAGCTTGTGCTTCATTGAATGAAGACATAGCAACCTCAGGAACTTTTCCCACCACTGGCGCCTTCTCTCTGACCTGGATTGTCTCAAACGCTTGACACAAGGTCTCATGTATCTCCCCATCAACTTCCACATATTTGAACAAGGATAAATGGCTAATCATAATGTCCTCCTCACCACAGACGGTGACAATGTTACCCCCCACCATATACTTTAACTTTCGATGTAAGGTCGACGTCACTGCCCCTGCCGAGTGAATCCAAGGCTGACCTAACAAGCAACTGTATGTTGGTTGGATATCCATTATGTAAAAGACGACATCAAAAACCTCCGGGCTAACTTGGATAGGAAGAGTCACTTCTCCAAACAAAGACCTCCTTGTCACATCAAATGCTCACAAAATCAGATTGCTAGGTGTGCCTATTACTCCTTGGGTGTCAAGCTTCATCAAAGCCTTTTTGAGCAACACATTAAGTGAAGACCCAGTGTCCACCAGAACATGAGATAATACAGCTCCTCTGCACTCAATGGAAATATGCAGGGCGTGATTGTGGTTTCTCCCTTTAGGCGTCAAGTCCAGATCAGTAAATCCTAATCCATTTCCAGTATTCACATGCACCACCACTCCTTCCAGTTGGTTTACCGATATCTCTTATGGCACATACGCAGTGTTCAGAATCCTCAGAAAGGCATTCCGATGTGCCTTAGAGCATAGTAATAATGATAAGATTGATATTTTTGACGGGGTTTGTTGTAGATGGTCCACAATCTTGTAGTCACTTTTTCTAATTAGACGCATGAATTCCTCACCGTCTTTCAATAAAGCATCCTTGTCACCCTCTTGAGAACTTTCTTCAACAACAACTTTCCCATTTCCCTTATCCTGTCTTTCAACATTAGCCTTTGGAGGTGCAAACACCCTCGCACTTCTCATCATTCCACCTGTTCCCACCAAATTATCCACTGAATCAGACGTTGTTCCCTTCAGCTCTTATTTTTGGCCGTTACAAAATACTTCAACCCCATAATTCCATGGGATCGCTTTAGTGCTTTCATAAGGCACAGGCGCTGCCTTGGTGATTATAACGGTAGCTGGCCTCGGCGACGCAAATATGTTAATGGTTCTAAAAGGAATTGAGATTGTGGCAACCTCATCCTGCTCTTGACCAATCACCTTCTCATTTTTCTTCTCACTAATTCTGTCAAATTGTAGCACACCTTCATTCATTAATCTTTGCACATGATTTTTTAAGTCCTCACATCCCTCAGGATGAGCCAAACAGCCTTCACAGTTTTCAATACAGCCAGGGAACACCCCACCCTTCAACAACCTGTTCTTAACAACACTCAAAGGAGTTTTCACCTCTTCAACATTGCTTACCAGATTCAAACTCTTTTCCTCCACAATAGCATTTACCCCAGCCGCTCCATGGTTAGGCATAGGATTTTGCACAACATTGGGTGCATCATTTGTAAAATTAATTGCCTTACTATCTATAAGATCCTGAACCTTATGCTTGAAGGCCTTACAATTGTCTATATGATGGTCGGGAGCACCTGAGTGAAAGTCACATCTGGCATTTGCGTCATACCCTGGGGGTGGCGCGCCAGTCAAAGGTGCCAGCGTCCTCTTCTGAACCAACTGGAGCTGCATCAAATGTTGTAACAATTGTGAGTATGGCATTGGTGGTGCATCAAAATGTCTTTTCATTGTCCTTCTACGATCTTGGAACTGCCGCAGAGCGTAATTCTGCTTTTGTTGTTGTTGTGGATGTTGTTGCTGTCGTTATTAAGGTTGTACTGCTGGAATGGAAATACTCGCTGTCGCTCCTGCGAAAATCGGCGTCGACTAAACAGAAGAGTCGCCACCGTGCATTATTTATCCCAAAGGAGGGAAAGGAAACGCTCGAAGTAAACCTACCGCAAAGACGGGAAAGGAATGATCATCGCAACCAAATCCTGGATTCGGGAGTCGGTTACGCAAGGGGAAGGTATTAGCACCCCTCACGTCTGTCGTACTCGACGGGATCCACGCTTGCTTGGTTTGTCTAAAGGATGCAAAACAATCTATCTACGGCTGCTAAATCTAAACGGAAAGAAACTGACTCGATAGAGCATCGCACTCTATGCCTACGTATTCTCAAGAGAGAAAGTCAGAGTCATCGTAGTTTGGGAAACTACAGGGAATTGGCTCGCCAAAGACTTCGCGTCTTGTGCCTACGTACTTCCACACAGCGTGAAAGATCAGAGCTTACGTAGTTCAGGCTAACTACGGCTAGACTAGGGTGTTCTCGATCACACAGGAGTGAGAGATTAAGTTTGAAAGGTACGGGAACCTACGGGAACTTAGAACCACGGTCTGGTCTCAAATGCGCAAGGGCAAGAGAAAAGGATAACATCAGTCGTCAGCGGGAAAGTCTCGATCGCACGGCAGCGAGAGAACAGAGAGGTTAGTTGTTAGTGTGCTCGCTAGGATATCGCATCCTATGCCTACATATTCTCATTAGATATAAGAAATCAGAGCAGATGTAGTTCAGCCTACTATAGCTAAACGGGGAAACGGGAAAAAAAGGAAAAAGGAGCTCGCTAGGATATCGCATCCTATGCCTACGTACTCTCGTCCGGCACGAGAGATTAGAGCAAACGTAGTTCAACGGGAAAACGAGTCTCAATTGCACGGGGGCAAGAGAAGGGGTCTCGATCGCTTGAACACGAGAGAAAAGGGGTTTCGCTCGCACAGGGCGAGGATAAAGAGGAAGCAGGCCTACGCCTAAACGGGAAGGAACTCGGGACACACACGCAAGAACCTAAGACGTAGGAGCGAATGCGTCGCATAGTATCCTAAGGGTACCATACTAGACATCCTAGACGATTAAGAAGTAACTCCTCAACTGTCATTTCCTTCGTATCTAACGATGCAGCTCACAACACTCGACGGTTGCCTGAAGACTTGAATACGACGATGATGCTGAACGAAGCAGCTCTGTTGGCTCCTGACATGCGTGCAAGCTCCATTCCAATCTTCTCCTCTCTGGATCCTTGATGATGACGCTCGAATCAAGTACAATGTAACGCTGAGACCGTCATGGTTCGACTTATACGAGAAATCGAACTCTCAGAGGTAGCGTATTGATATCCGTGTCAAAGACAAGATGGAGAAATGATATCGAAAATCACTCTCCAATTGAATCGTGTCACACGGCCAGCCAAAAAATAAAATCGGGATAAAATCAGATAGAAACAAAAATAGGAGAGAAATCCAACACAAAATGGAAATAATAGTCTACTCCTAAGATACGACAAAAATAATCTCCTAATGAAAATATATCCTAAAAAGAACTAAGTCTATAAATCTCCTTAACAAGAAATTAATACCTAAACTATATTCTAAAAATGTTAAATCCTAACAAATTTCCTAAAAGAAATTAATATCTAAAACTAAATTTATTCTAGAAATATAATATTCTAAAATATAAAACTATCCCTAAAAAAATTACAATTAAAAAACAATACAAAGCATTAATAAAATGCAGGGAGGGGTGCATTGGTTCAATAGGGGTGTGTTGCAGCAGAAACAAGGAGAGAAACTGGGCCCAGCCCAATAAAACAAACAGAAAACGGGGAGGGGGGCGCGAATGTAAACGGAGGGTGTAGGCAGAAAAAGAAAGATAGAAATTGGGCCCAACCCAAACTAACAGCAGAAAAAAAAGATGGGGAAGGGGAAAAAGAAAAAAACGGAGGTGATGCCAAAAACTCGTTGGGCCTGAAGCCCAACCCAAACACTCAGCCACGTCTCTCCTACTCTCTATTCTCTCAGAAAACGACCAAAAACCCTAAGGCTCTCCAACAACGACACTGTTCATTATCCAAACCCTAGCGCCGTTCTCATCTCCAACCTCCCTCTCGTTCAACTCTCTCTCTATCACCTTCATTCTTCGTTTTGAATCAACACCACAAATGAATAAAACAACAACAAAATTACATTACAAGTCTCCGAAAACAAAACAAACTGTGGCTTGCGTGTTCTTGAGGACTCAAATCGTTGATGAAGATTTGGACGAAGTTGCATGTTGATGATTGAAGACGGACGCATTTTCTGGAAAATTCTATGAAGATATTGAAGAAAAAACGTTTAGATCTGGAGGCGGTTGAAGCTAACTCACAAGATTGATGAAGAACTTTGATGACCAACATTATTGACGAACAGATCCGCGAGCGCGCGATGCTTCGATAGATCTGGAGATGATGTCGAGCGAAGGCGATGGAAGACATTGATGAAGATCGTTGGAGATCTATGAACCTTCATAGATCTGAGATTCTTGAAGATCATGTGGATATGAGGAGTTCTTGCACTTAGTTGATGAAGATCAACATGCGTTTATGGAAATGTTGATGAACACGAAGAGTGTTCTTGAAGCTCTTTTCTGGAAATCGAAGTTGTTGTTCATGATGTTCATGGCGGATGAAAAATTGGACTCGGATCCGACGAGATAATGAAGATCTTGATGCAGATCTGGGAAATCATCTGGAGAAACGATGAAAACCGGATGAAGATGATGAATCTTCTGGTAAAAAAAATGTAGATTCCGGCGAGTTTAGAAATTCCGGCGACGGTTACAGCTGCTCCGGCGACGGGTACGGTGGCCCGACGGGAGGTTGCATGGCCGGTGGCGAGGGTTTCCGGCGAGGTGTGGTAGTGGGACAGGTGGAACGCATGCAGAGATGTGAGAGAGGAGAGGGGACGCGTGGCGCATGCGGGGAGAGGGAGAAAGACAAGTGGCAGAGAGAGTGAGACTGAGGGTGAGTGGTGATGTGGTGGCGCCTGGAAAGGTGATGTGTTGGCCAGAGAGAGAGTGCACGCGTGGAAGAGAGAGAGATTGGAGACGTGGATGCTTTTATAGCGTGACAAGTGTCACAATGGACTTGAAACTGGGCCTCAGAACTGGCCAAGTGGCCCACGAAAATGGCTGAACTCTGAATCAATTAACACTAATTAATGTCATGATTAAACCCTAAATTAATTAAGATGATGATTAATGTTGATCAGCAATTCAATTAATGGAAAACGGAAGTTAAGACTAATATAGACCTGATTAACAGCTAATTAACACTTATTAAGAAATTAATCTGAAAAAAGATTTAAACTATATTAATATCCATTAATATCTAAAAATGAGATTACTCTAGAATTTCTAAACCTACTAATCATCATAAAAAACTATTAAACCAATTTTAAATCTATTTAAAATTCTAATAAAAGAACTAACCTATTAAACTATTTAAAAACATTTAATATCTATTTTAAAATTCTAAAAAACAATTAAATCTATAAGAATGTATTTAAAAATTCCTATTTAATATCTAGAAAAAAAATATCTATCAAAACTATTTAAAAAAAGAATTATCTATTAATATTCTAGAAAAAGCTATTTAATATCTATTAAAAAAACTATCTATTAATATCTAAAAACAATTAACATATAAAATCTATTTAACAAATCCTAGAGATACAATTAAAATTCATTTAAAATTCTAGGAAATAAAGGGAAAAATATAAAAAAATGCGAGGAAGTCGATTAAATCGATTAGAGGACAACCGCGCCATTACAGCGAAATAAGCGGTAAAAACCGGGCACCCAGATGGCCTGAAAACACAGGGAACGAGCACCAATTCTCAAAATAAATTCTCGTATTAGCCTGAAATGCCTAAAGCGCGATCAGAGGGTTGTAATCCCAATAAAGTCAATCTAACTGAAAAAATGCAATGTATGCAGTATGCGAATGCGAATGCAAAATATGTCGAAACATAAACCAGATGTGGAAACCGGTTGGTCAAATTTTGGGGTGCAACAGTTGCCCCTATTCAAGCGGCTTGGACCTGAAGGATTGAAGAGAGAACAACTTTCAAACATTCAAAGGTAGAAGACGGTTGAATACAAAAGAACCTTGAAATTTGCCAACCGCAGAAATAAACTGCAACACTGCTTGAGGAGCAACGTCCAATGAACGGAGTCTGGTTGTTACAGCAACAACTGGTCAATTACCTGATACAATTGGTCTTAACATCAATCACTTGTGTGACGCCACGGACACTGAGCTATCTTCGCAAAAACACCTCCGTCTACCATTGGACTAACCTTGTCAACACCAGAAGAGGAACCAATTCGTCAACACGCATAGAGATTCTGTCATCTGCCTGATTACAGGAAAGCTCATCCGCCTGCTTCATACGGGAAAATTATCTGAATACTGTTTCTCTGCCTACCTCTGCAGTAGCTACCTCTGTTGGTCCCAAACCCACAAACGACTTTGATGAGGACTCTACTGGGGATAGTAACACGAGGAAATCACGACGACTTCCTTAGGGAAAATACTTTTGTCAAATATTGGAACCCAACTCACATATTCTGTCTATCACGTGAGAATTATCCATCTGGATATCGGAAAGGTTCATCCGCCTGCTTCATACGGGAAAACACATTTGCCTGATTCATACAGGAAAGTTCTTCCGCCTGATTCTTACGGGAAATAGATAACACATCTGCCTGATACCTACAGGAAAGTTCTTCCGCCTGATTCTTACGGGAAAACAATATTGGATATAGCCTCCTAGACTATTCGCAGTAGTAGCTGACTCCACCGGGGATATTCTGAAAATAACTGCCTGACACCCATTTCGACAACAAATGACCTCTTCTGAAACTTTGATTCATGAAAACCTGTAATGCTGCCGCGACAGCAAACCCGAAGAAAGACGTTCCGCTGACCGGATAAGAGAAACTTCAAACAGTAACCCTGTGGGGAATAATAACAAGAACTGCATCATCACATGTCTCACAGCGAGACTTCGAATATCTGAAAGTAGATCCGAGATAGAACTCCATACTCCTGATGAGAAAACACGCCTGAAAGCAAAAGGTGAACCAATCTGATCTATGTTTCGAAATGCATATGTTTGAAAATGATGCAATGCCCCATACGACATGGAGATGCTATGTGTTTGTATGAAAATGCAATGCCCCATACAGCATGGAGATGCTATGTGTTTGTACGGATGCAAATATGACAGTATATGCAAGTGCAAATGCAAGCTCGAGCTGCCAGAGAACACCAGGTCTAAAAAACCGCTTGGAAAAATAAATGTCGGGCAACGTCAACTCCACTGAGGGATATCGGGCAGCATAGAATCATCTCAGCAAAATAAATGCTGGAAAAGTGAGACCAACTGCCATGGGGAAGAAACAATCCTGCTAAGGGACGGCTCACAAATTTATCGTTACGAACTCGTTAGAGGATGATCAACCTGACGGAGGACTGACAACCTGCTGGAGGAAGGAAGGACAACCCTGCACGGGGATGTTCTTTCTAAACCCTTGACAACCTGATTGTACTCTGCGAGGCTTACCCAAACTGGGGTTAATTGTGCACGGCTCACTGCTGAGAATGCCCCTGCTGTCAGGGATATCCATTCTGACCTACTGAGGATACTCCTGATCCTATTCTGAGGAAGAATCACTGTGATCTCAACTGTTTTGAGGACAATACGTGACTTCTAACTGCTGAGGAGAGCAATCCTGATTCAACATTAATCGGGAAACCGGTATCAATTGAGCTTTGTATCGGGGAACGTGACACCATGCGAGTTACCAGGAATTATCGTGTCGGGTATTTTTTAGGCTTTTCTGGTTTAGGGATGAAAATAGGTTATCAACAAAATGGTTTTAAAGGGAAAACACTAGACGGGGCTAGCGTTCAAAGATGGACTACCAGGCGAGAACTGATAGCACAAATAAGTTAAGTTATCGGACGAGAATGGATTTACGGTTGGGACATCAGACGGGGCTGACCGGATGACAGGTTAAAGAAAGGATGACCAGACGAGGCTGGTTTGGAAGCTGACATGCACCAGACGAGAACTGATACAACAAATAGGTTAAAGAGACGGTGACCAGACGGGGCTGGTTGAAAGCTAACATACACCAGACGAGAACTGATGTTTACGGAAAGGTTGGCCAGATAATAACTGGTTGAAAAAATAACAGGTACCAGACGAGAACTGGTATTTACGGAAAGGTGGACCAGACGAGAACTGGTTACCGGTTTGCCAGACGAGAACTGGGCTTTGGAAATGACCTGGTTACAAGGTTCTGTCAAGTAACAGGTTTGGGCTGTAGGATAATGACCCAAAGACGACGAGGTCTTTTTCAAATGTTCAGGTTTTTTGACGAGCGTAGTGACACGATTCCCCGATACTCAACTCTTGTTGGGATGAACAAACCTGCTTGAACAACTTGCCCCAGTGCAACTCGACTTGCCCCAATCTAACTCTTGGGAGACTCACTCTGAACAGAAAGCAACCTGCTACAATACGACCTTGCAATGGCTTGCCCCGGTATCTGTACGACAAAAGGATTCAACCTCAATTAAACAACTATCAACATAGTTGGTTTCAATATACTTCTGAAGTAACTTGCCCCTGAACGAGCGTTGAGCGACTTAACCTGCCCTGATCACACACTGGAAGGATCTGCCATCAAATCACAGCATTCTGGATAATTGCCCCTGATTGGCTCTCGAGAATACTCACTTCTGATCAACTGCTTCTCAAACACACTGCCCCTTAATCAACTACTGCTTCGGGACTTGTCCTCCGACCAACTGATTCTGAACTCACTGAAAGTCAATGCCCCAGATTCACAAGGTTTCCCAACATACGCCATTCTGATCCAGACTGCTGAATTGTTCAGTCCTGTTCGATTATTCCCTGTTGGAATTTCCTTCCTGTCAACTACTGACCTGCAAATAAAATTGTTTAATCCCGAATGGTAATTTTAATGCAGTGTTCATGCAGTTTTTGAAAAAAATTCTGCTGTCACTCATTTACGTGTCATGATTGTGAGTGACGAATGAACCAGAGTTCAAACGTAGTGCTGATTTGATCAGTGGAAAAATACAACAAGGATATGACTGGAAAATCAAGAAAGAGTCAGGTTACTCAACCTTATCGTAATGCACTTTCAGAATAAACCCTACCTCAATTAGGTCTTTTAAGGGTTGTATCGTGGTCGGGTTCACGGTTCGTGAAACAAAGGATATTTGGCTCAAATTATGATTTGTACCCACCCCTTCTACGTGATGATCTCCAGTCCTAAAGTTCAGTTAACTTGGCTCGAGCGCTCGCCTCTTCGAGAGGTATGTTGAATATTGGGTAAAGAATTCACAGGTTTTCTGGAGTGACAGTTACTCCTCTTTCGTTTTTGGTGTCTGTATCTGCACGACTTTGTCCTTGTTCGAGGATTTTTCTTTTTGTATCCTTTCTTTTGATTCCCTAATTTTTGCCTGGACTGACTCCTTTTGAGTTTTTTCGATTTTTCTTTTGAAGTCCAGCGGGATGCCCTGATTTTTGCCTAAGTATTAGCTTTCCAGCTTTTTCTTTTTCTTTTTACTTAGCGGGCTCTCCTTTTTCTTTCTTTTTTTCTTTTGCTTGGAACAAGTCGTGCGGCACTGGTTGTCTTGATTGCTCTGAAAGGATTGCAACTGTCTCACTCCTGCTTGGTGAGGTTTAACCATTGTGGTGGACGAGGTATGACCTCTGGGGAAAACAAGATGTGATTGGTCCTCGAAAGGCAACACTCCTCTATAAGACTTGAACGCTCGATCAAGCTAACTAACAACTACCCTGCCCTGGTTTAAGATGTGAGGGTTTAAAAGTCCGAAAAACTCCTACTTCCTGGCTCGAAGTGGTTACCAAGGGACTAACTCCTTATATCTCCAGTGTTTAGGGATTTGAAACAATGCCTTGTACGTCATCGGCAAGGTTTTATCTGAAAGCATACGATCATCGGTTATGAGTATTCAAGTTCGTCATCCTCCCTCCAACCTTTGCTAATCAAGTGATAAAGGGGAGTAAATAAAATGCAAGTGTCAGTGCAATGCAATAAATGAGTGACAACAACATGATTAATTCAGAAAAATGCATAGTCACTTTATCAATATTACCATTCGAAACAAACAATGTTTAACAGCAAGTAGTAACTAACAGAAAAGAAACTACAAATGCAAATGATAAAAGTCTGAGGACTGCCAATGCTGAGGACGTCTGCCTGTCTGGACCACTGGCTTCTAGAAATAACCCTCTGAATCTGCGAGCTTAGGCAGCTGAGAAATTGTCATGAACCACCAGAATTCCGTCTCGAAAGGAAATGCAATCTTGGTCGATCAACTACTGTACTTTCACCTGAAAAGCTTTACAATCTTCAGTTGAATGTCCTAGGGATCCACCATAGTAACCACACTGAGCGTGGGGATTGTACCCGGGAGGGTAAGGTTCTGGCACAGGCTTAAGAGCTTTAGGTTCCACCAAAGAATTCTGGATCAAAGCTGGCAGAATATGGCTATACGGCATAGGCACTGGGTGAGAAGGAGCATTCCTTCGTTCCAAGTTGTTACAAGGCCTGTTCTGATTTGGGCGCTGATTCTGATAACCTCGGCCATGAGTTCACTGATTTGCAAGGGAAGCGACATAAGGTTCTGGATAGGGTGCCCTAGGCACAGTGGTCTGTCCAGCATAACAAGACACAGGAGATGAAGAACCAACAGACTTCACCGGTTCATCTCGAGGATACTCAACATCTGACACGATTGCATTGATCACAAATCCTTCTTCATTCTGATAATCATAGAGAGATTCAGTTTCACTAGCCTGACCGTTTGAAATAATCTGAATTTTCCCGATTTTTATGGCATGCTCAAGGCGTTCTCCAAATGCTACCAAGTCAGAGAAATTTAACGCAAGTCCAAGCATTCTTTCGTAGTACGGACTTTGCAGGGAGTCTACAAACATGCTCGGCAACTCTCGGTCTAAAAGCGATGGTTGTACTCTGGCAGCAAATTCTCTCCATCTCTGAACATACTTCCTGATGGGTTCATTGTTCTCTTGAGACAATTCTTGCAACTGCATGCAATGAGGAGCCATGTCTAGGTTATAATCATACTGTTTCAGAAAAGCTCTGGCTAAATCCACCCATGATCGAATCTGATTACTCTCTAACTGCATATACCAACTCAAGGATGCCCCAGTCAGACTATCCTGAAAGCAATGAATCATCAACTTGTCATTTTGCACAAACGAAGTCATTCTTCGACAGAACATCACTAAATGTTGCTTCGGACAGCTATCTCCTTTGTACTTTTCAAATCTCGGCGCTTTGAACTTATAAGGCAACACTAGGCCAGGAACCAAACACATGTCTGCGGCGTTCAGGTTAACAACATCTTTGACTTTTAAGGCTTTAACTTGTTCTTCCAACACTTGGAGCCTTCTAGCACACTCAAGAGCTCTTGGGTCTACAGTCCTTGATACTGGGATCTCTCTTCGGATATTCAGCACAGGGAAAACAACACCTTAACTGTTGATAAGAGGAGGACGTTCATTTCGGATAACAAACTGCTCACGTCGATCCTGGTTCCTAGCAGGAGGCTGCACAAACTGGTCTGCAGTAACGTTGTTCACTTGCGGAAAGTCTTCCTCAGACGTAGAGCCATATGGAGGATTGGTCGTCATAGTGAAACCCGTCAAGGTGTTAGGAGGCTGGAAGTGGCTCTCAGACATAGCTACCAATAGCCTTCAACTGGCCTTACTGCTCGATTCTGCGCAAATCTGCTTCAACCCCTTGGTCGTCTTCTACCAATCAACAGTTGCTCAGGCCAAACACCGGATAATCACCTTCAGAATCAAAACAACGGCTGGATCAGACTCTGGCTAGCTGGAGGATGATATGCAATATGATGCAACACGTTTATGCAAATGCAATGCAGCAAATACGGGATTACATCCCCCACAAAACTCTGAATACTGCTGCGCTGCTGACTGAGTAAGTTCGCTCTGAAGAGAAGACCAAAATAACGGGTTGGCTGGAAGTCAGGTTTCCTGCAAAAACCCTCCCACTCACGGGTATGAACCTAATCTGACAAGGTACGACATCCTATGCGGGTATCAACGTCACAGACTTTTAAGAGCAATGATACGATACCCAGAAGGTGTGGCATCATCATCCCTTGAAGCGGCCTCACTTAGTCGAATTCCCAATTGATAGGTTCCCAGAGTCGACAATCCTCGGGTCAAACAACTTGTCGAGCCCTAAGGGCCAGGCAAGAAGCATCAAAGAGAATCTCGTCCGAGCGTAAATTTCGCGGCTAGCTGGTGCGAGCTAAGCAAGCAGGCTAACCACTACTCTCTACTTCTAAGCTTATGTGTGTACTCAAGCCTGGGTTTTGGCTTCTCTCTCAAAGGAACAACCACCCAACAGCACAACAGCAACAGATAATAACGAAATGCGGAAATTGTAAATACAGTAAAATACAACATACAAAAGGTAAACACCCAAAGACGAGCAAACAAGCGCTAGGATTGACTCTCTTAAGGGACGTTGGATCCCAAATGCATAAGGAACCATCGCAGTCCCCAGCAGAGTCGCCAGCTGTCGCTACTACGAAAATCGGCGCCGGCTAAACAGAAGAGTCGCCACCGTGCGTTATTTATCCCAAAGGAGGGAAAGGAAATGCTCAAAGTAAACCTACCGCAAAGACGGGAAAGGAATGGTCATCGCAACAAAATCCTGGATTCGGGAGTCGGTTACGCAAGGGGAAGGTATTAGCACCCCCCACGTCCGTCGTACTCGACGGGATCCACGCTTGCTTGGTTTGTCTAAAGGATGCAAAACAATCTATCTACGACTGCTAAATCTAAACAGAAAGAAACTGACTCGATAGAGCATCGCACTCTATGCCTACGTATTCTCAAGAGAGAAAGTCAGAGTCATCGTAGTTCGGGAAACTACAGGAATTGGCTCGCCAAAGACTTCGCGTCTTGTGCCTACGTACTTCCACACAGCGTGAAAGATCAGAGCTTACGTAGTTCAGGCTAACTACGGCTAGACTAGGGTGTTCTTGATCACACAGGAGTGAGAGATTAAGTTTGAAAGGTACGGGAACCTACGGGAACTTAGAACCACGGTCTGGTCTCAAATGCGCAAGGGCAAAAGAAAAGGATAACATCAGTCGTCAGCGGGAAAGTCTCGATCGCACGGCAGCGAGAGAACAGAGAGGTTAGTTGTTAGTGTGCTCGCTAGGATATCGCATCCTATGCCTACATATTCTCATTAGATATGAGAAATCAGAGCAGCTGTAGTTCAGCCTACTATAGCTAAACGGGGAAACGGGAAAAAAAGGAAAAGGGAGCTCGCTAGGATATCGCATCCTATGCCTGCGTACTCTCGTCCGGCACGAGAGATCAGAGCAAACGTAGTTCAACGGGAAAACGAGTCTCAATTGCACGGGGGCAAGAGAAGGGGTCTCGATCGCCTGAACGCGAGAGAATAGGGGTTTCGCTCGCACAGGGCGAGGACAAAGAGAAAGCAGGCCTACGCCTAAACGGGAAGGAACTCGGGACACACACGCAAGAACCTAAGATGTAGGAGCGAATGTGTCGTGTGGTATCCTAAGGGTACCATACTAGACATCCTAGACGATTGAGAAGTAACTCCTCAACTGTCATTTCCTTCGTATCTAACGATGCAGCTCACAACACTCGACGGTTGCCTGAAGACTTGAATACGACGATGATGCTGAACAAAGCAGCTCCGTTGGCTCCTGACATGCGCACAAGCTCCATCCCAATCTTCTCCTCTTTAGATCCTTGATGATGACGCTCGAATCAAGTACAATGTAACGCTTAGACCGTCATGGTTCGACTTATACGAGAAATCGAACTCTCAGAGGTAGCGTATTGATATTCGTGTCAAAGACAAGATGGAGAAATGATATCGAAAATCACTCTCCAATTGAATCGTGTCACACGGCCAGCCAAAAAATAAAATCGGGATAAAATCAGATAGAAACAAAAATAGGAGAGAAATCCAACAAAAAATGGAAATAATAGTCTACTCCTAAGATACGGCAAAAATAATCTCCTAATGAAAATATATCCTAAAAAGAACTAAGTCTATAAATCTCCTTAACAAGAAATTAATACCTAAACTATATTCTAAAAATATTAAATCCTAACAAATTTCCTAAAAGACATTAATATCTAAAACTAAATTTATTCTAGAAATATAATATTCTAAAATATAAAACTATCCCTCAAAAAATTACAATTAAAAAACAATACAAAGCATTAATAAAATGCAAGGAGGGGTGCATTGGTTCAATAGGGGTGTGCTGCAGCAGAAACAGGGAGAGAAACTGGGCCCAGCCCAATAAAACAAACAGAAAACGGGGAGGGGGCGCGAATGTAAACGGAGGGTGTAGGCAGAAAAAGAAAGATAGAAATTGGGCCCAGCCCAAACTAACAGCAGAAAAAGAAAAAAACGGAGGTGATGCCAAAAACTCGCTGGGCCTGAAGCCCAACCCAAACACTCAACCATGTCTCTCCTACTCTCTATTCTCTCAAAAAACGACCAAAAACCCTAAGGCTCTCCAACAACGACACTGTTCATTCTCCAAACTCTATCGTCGTTCTCATCTCCAACCTCCCTCTCATTCAACTCTCTCTCTATCACCTTCATTCTTTGTTTTGAATCAACACCACAAATGAATAAAACAACAACAAAATTACATTATAAGTCTCCGAAAACAAAACAAATTGTGGCTTGCATGTTCTTGAGGACTCAAATCGTTGATGAAGATCTGGACGAAGTTGCATGTTGATGATTGAAGACGGACACGTTTTCTGGAAAATTCTATGAAGATATTGTAGAAAAAACGTTTAGATCTGGAGGCGGTTGAAGCTAACTCATAAGATTGATGAAGAACTTTGATGACCAACATTATTGACGAACAGATCCGCGAGCGCGCGATGCTTCGATAGATCTGGAGATGATGTCGAGCGAAGGCAATGGAAGACATTGATGAAGATCGTTGGAGATCTATGAACCTTCGTAGATCTGAGATTCTTGAAGATCATGTGGATATGAGGAGTTCTTGCACTTAGTTGATGAAGATCAACATGCGTTTCTGGAAATGTTGATGAACACGAAGAGTGTTCTTGAAGCTCTTTTCTGGAAATCGAAGTTGTTGTTCATGATGTTCATGGCGGATGAAAAATTGGACTCGGATCCGACGAGATAATGAAGATCTTGATGCAGATCTGGGAAATCATCTGGAGAAACGATGAAAACCGGATGAAGATGATGAATCTTCTGGTAAAAAAATGTAGATTCCGACGAGTTTAGAAATTCCGGCGACGGTTACAGCTGCTCCGGCGACGGGTACGGTGGCTCGGCGGGAGGTTGCATGGCCGGCGGCGAGGGTTTCCGGCGAGGTGTGGTAGTGGGACAGGTGGAACGCATGCAAAGATGTGAGAGAGGAGAGGGGACGCGTGGCGCACGCGGGGAGAGGGAGAAAGACAAGTGGCAGAGAGAGAGTGATACTGAGGGTGAGTGGTGATGTGGTGGCGCCTGGGAAGGTGATGTGTTGGCTAGAGAGAGAGTGCACGCGTGGAAGAGAGAGAGATATTGGAGACGTGGATGCTTTTATAGCGTGACAAGTGTCACAATGGACTTGAAACTGGGCCTCAGAACTGGCCAAGTGGCCCACGAAAATGGCTGAACTCTGAATCAATTAACACTAATTAATGCCATGATTAAACCCTAAATTAATTAAGATAATGATTAATGTTGATCAGCAATTCAATTAATGGAAAACGGAAGTTAAGACTAATATAGACCTGATTAACAGCTAATTAACACTTATCAAGAAATTAATCTGAAAAAAGATTTAAACTATATTAATATCCATTAATATCTAAAAATGAGATTACTCTAGAATTTTTAAACCTACTAATCATCATAAAAAAACTATTAAACCAATTTTAAATCTATTTAAAATTCTAATAAAAGAACTAACCTATTAAACTATTTAAAAACATTTAATATCTGTTTTAAAATTCTAAAAAACAATTAAATATATAAGAATGTATTTAAAAATTCCTATTTAATATCTAGAAAAAAAAATATCTATCAAAACTATTTAAAAAAAGAATTATCTATTAATATTCTAGAAAAAGCTATTTAATATCTATTAAAAAAAACTATCTATTAATATCTAAAAACAATTAACATATAAAATCTATTTAACAAATCCTAGAGAAACAATTAAAATTCATTTAAAATTCTAGGAAATAAAGGGAAAAATCTAAAAAATGCGAGGAAGCCGATTAAATCGATTAGAGGACAACCGCGCCATTACAGCGAAATAAGCGGTAAAAATCGGGCACCGAGATGGCCTGAAAACACAGGGAACGAGCACCAATTCTCAAAATAAATTATCGTATTGGCCTGAAATGCCTAAAGCACGATCAGAGGGCTGTAATCCCGATAAAGTCAATCTAACTGAAAAAATGCAATGTATGCGGTATGCGAATGCGAATGCAAAATATGTCGAAACATAAACTAGATGTGGAAACCGGTTGGTCAAATTTTGGGGTGCAACACTCACAATCTGAGGTTGTTGCTGATGATACTGTTTATTTCTGTTTCTATTTCTGTTATTACCTCTGAATCCCGAGACCGCGTTCGCCTCTCCTTCCCTTTTCTTGTTACCAAAATTCTTCCTACCTCCTCCAGATGAGGACCCCTCTTCCGCTTGGATCTTTCCCAATTTAATCCCATTTTCACTCGTTCACCAGTGATGATTAAATCTGAAAAACTACCAGACATATTCCCTACCAACTTCTAGTAGTACACACCAGGCAATGTAGCTACAAATAGATCAATAAGTTCCCTCTCCACCATTGGAGGTTGAACCCTTGCAGCAAGTTCGCGCCACCTCCGGGCGTACTCTTTAAATCCTTCATTACTCCGTTGCGACAAATTTTACAACTGCACACGGTTAGGCGCCGGATCAATATTATATTGATAATGTCTGACGAAAGCCTCTGCCAAATCTCTCCAGCTTCTAATGTTGACCGGCTCCAAACCAGTATACCACTCCAAGGACGGACCAGATAGGATATCTTGAAAGAAATGCATTAGCAACTTCACGTCATCAGAGTATGCTGACATTTTTCTATAGTATGAACGAAGATGCACCCTGGGACAGGTTGTCCCCTTGTATTTGTCAAAGTCTGGGACTTTGAACTTTGGTGGGATCCTTAAACCGGGGATTAGCCCCAAGTTTAACATGTCCAGACCAGAGAATTCTGATTTTCAAGGTTCCTCATCTTCTCTTCTATCAGTTTAAACCTCTTGTCTGCATCAGGCTGCAAACCTGCTCCCAGATCTCCCATGGAGAAAATATCATCTTGCCCATCCTCCTCCCACTGAGGACCAACATTTCCATGTATAGTGCATGTAGCCCTTGGAACATGTACCCCAGTCTGATTACCTTCGCCTGGAGGAATAACAACAGTTGGAATGACAGTGGCATGAGGAGTGCCATTGTCAGCTATAGTAGGAACAACAACAGTCCCTCCATGCAAAACTCCACTTTCGTCAACCCTAGCAATCAGAGGTTGAACGAGTGTTCTCAGTTGTTCTTAACCGTTGGCGACTCCTTGCATCAAGTCCATAAATTGTGCCCTGCGGTCACGGAACTCCTGCAGCTCAAGTTGAATTTGGTCCATGGCCTTTTGTTGATTCCCTCTTGTTGAATAGCGGTGAATAGCGGTGAATAGTGCTAAGAAAACCACAGAAAGAAGTAAGGTCAACAGATCCAGGAATACCTGCAATGCAATATAAAAAATGATGCAAAATGCAGACATGAAAATATGGTTCAGGGAAATCTTCCCCTAGATTCTAGTTCCACGGGAACAATAGGAGAATGAAGAGCCAACAGATGGAGCCACATAACATCTCTCATAAATAAAATAAGGAGCAGAGTATCCACATACAACACATCAAGGAAATGTAGAAGCAAGCTTCAAGGCCTTTGTGTTTTGATGAAGACAACTCATACAAGCTTGAAATGCAAGATATTTATACCATATACCCGTAGGGATATATTAAAGATAAAACCAAAAGTACACCCGTATGGGTAGATATTGAAGATGAAACCAGAATCATCATTCTTCTGAATTCTTCGCAAAATTCAAGAGTCGCAAGCAAGCAAACCAGATCAACAAAGATCAAGAAAGTATCATCGTATATGTCTTTATAGATCAAAGCTTTGTCTACAAGCTACAAGTGATGATGATGACTCAAAGAACGGTATAAACATTTTTTACTTTAGAAAATTTATACAAGTGTTCTTTAAAAATCACTTTTTCTCTGCACAATTATCCCAACACTTTCAAAACTTTTTAAAATACTTTTTCTATTTAAAATTAAGAATTTTTACAAAAACCTTCAGTGTTAACCGATTAACCTGTGGGATTAACCGATTAACATACTTCAAAATTATGTATTTTGGGACTTCATAACAGTGTTAACTAATTAACTATCTAGGTTAACCGATTAACACATGAAAATTTCAAATATTTTTAAACTTTGGAAAGGTGTTAACCGATTAACCTATTTGATTAACCGATTAACACTGTAACAACAACCAAAAATAGCAGCTTTTCATGGAGGATTGCATTGTTCTATATTTTCTTATTGGCTATTTTTTTACTGTCCCAAGATCACACCTTTCTGGAAAGGTTTTTCACCAGTATAAATTGATTTCTATTTCAAAATCAAAAACAACCTTCAAGAAACAAATTAATCAAATTACTCTTTGTCTTCAACCTTTTGAATTTTCATTAAGTGTTCAAATCATATTTTGAAAGAAGCCATTGAAATAATTTTCACACTCTCACAACCTTCTTTCACAAAGAACACTTGTATATCTTATCTGAGTATAATTTGTTTCGAGAAGAAGATCAACCTTGAAGATTGATAAACAACTTTCCATCAATTATTTTATCAAGAACATTTTATGTATTACCCTGTTATCCAGGACTGTTGGAAACAAGTGAAGTGTATTGAAGAGGATTGTTCTTCCACACTTGGAATTACCTATAGGTTTAGATAGTAAGCATCACTTTGGATGTGATTAAGCTTTACAAAAATTCTGAACTATAGTGAAATACTCTTTCGAGTCGAAAGGGGAGTGGAGTACCTTTGAAGTGTGAAGGCAGCCACCATAATTTCCTGTGTCTTTTTCTTTCTGCCTTTACTTTCCGTCAATAACTTAACAACCAAGAAAAAGAACCAAGGAACCTTAACAAGATTGCTAATAATTTTTGAAGATCCTAACTCACCCCCCGTCTTAGGTGCAATTACTACTTACAATTGGCATCAGAGCACGCTATAGGTAACCTGTTCCTATTTGATCCAGATGGCTTCCGAAAATAACAATCTTGTTTTCAAAGATGGTGGCAGTAGCAGCAAGCCTCCATTGTTCTGTGGCGAATATTTCGACTTCTGGAAAATCCAAATGAAAGCACATCTAGAAGCACGAGGAAGTGAAATACGGGATGCTGTCCAGAATGGTCCATTTCTTCCGGTAACAGTAGTCAACAGAGTCAGTTCATCAAAACCGCAAGGATTATGGGATGATGACGATAAAAAGAAAGTTCTCTACGACAAAAAGGCGATAAATATACTACAGAGTGCACTTGGAATGGATGAATTCTTCCGTATTTCAACATGTTCAACGACCAAGCAAATTTGGGACACTCTTGTTGAAACTCACGAAGGAACCGCCGAAGTCAAAAGATCCAGATTAAACACTTTGAGTCAAGAGTACGAATTATTCAGAATGAAACCAGGAGAATCTATCTTAGACCTGCAGAAAAGATCGTGCATTTGACAAATCACTTACATGCACTTGGTAAGACACTAACCAATGGTGAACTTAATCTTAAAGTGCTTAGGTCCTTATCAAGAGAATGGAAACCAAAAGTGACGGCGATTTCCGAGAAGAAAAGCCTATCAACAATGACGTCCGCTACGTTATTCGGAAAACTCCAAGAATATGAAACGGAACTCGGATGATTGGAGAAACATGAAGTTCAAGAAAATAAATCCAAGAGCATTGCCTTAAAAGCTGAATCCAAAGAAGTAGAGAAAGAAGACAACTCCAATGAAGATGAAAACTTTACTCTCCTTGTAAAAAGACTTGGAAAATATTTTGGTGCAAAAAATAATATTAAAAACTCAAGTTATACAAGAAGAAAGAAGTTCTCAAAGAATAAGGAAAAAGAAACATTAACATCAAATGAAGATATTATATGCTATGAATGTGGAATGAAAGGCCACATCAAACCAGAATGTCCTAAACTCACAAAGAATCATGATCACAAAGGAAATAAGGATTTCAAGAAGAAAGCCTACATTGTGTGGGACGACAACGAAATAAGTTCTTCATCGGATTCTGATAGTGATCAAAGCGTAAATTCCGCATTAATGGCATCACATCATTCCGATGATGAAGACAACAAGGTTAGTAGTGATTTCTCTCTTTTTGATGATGATGCTCAAGGAGCAATTGATGAACTTTTAAGTGAGTGCAAAATTATATATAAAACCATTTATTCTCAAAAGAAACAAATATCATATTTGGAAAAAGATATTGAGAAAATGAAAAATGATTTTAAAGATGAAAAGGAAAAATTAATTAAGAATTTTGCATACACTAAATGTGAGTCACTCTCCTTTCAAATAGTCCAATTAAAAAGGGTCCTAGAAAGATATGAAAAAAGGACAAATTGGATTGGAAAGTGTTCTTAAGAATCAAAGATTTTCAAATGATAAAAGTGGTCTTAGTTATTTAAAATTTTCTAAACCAATTTCTAACAAGACCATATTTGTCAAAGCTAACGAACAAGTTCCTATTGAAAAGGGTGATAATCATAAAAAGGTTCATCAATGTGTCAAGAAGAAAAGAAACAATAAGAAGAAATCCTATCCTCCTAGATATAAAAGCAATATTAAGCCTACATGTTTTTATTGTGGTATAAAAGGACATACTCCAAATGCATGTTATGTTAAAAAATTTAGTGTTGCTCAAGGCCATTATGTATGGGTAAAGAAAGGAACTAACTTTGAAGGACCCAAGGCAATTTGGATACCTAATAAAACTTAATTCTTTTTTGTAGGTATGCTTGAAGACCTCTTCAAATGAATGGTATCTTGATAGTGGCTGTTCGAGGCACATGACGGATGACCTAAGCAAATTTTCACATCTAACGCTTAAGACCAAAGGATTCGTTACCTATGGTGACAACAACAAAGGAAGAATCCTTGGCGTAGGCATCGTTGGTTCACCGCCTTCAATAACCATAAAGGATGTCCTATATGTGGAAGGTCTAAATCATAGTCTACTTAGCATTAGCCAATTGTGTGACCGAGGTTTCAAAATCAACTTCACTAAAAATGAATGTTTGATTGAAAACGAAGTTACTCATGAAGTTATGCTAAAAGGTAAAAGAGTTAATAATATTTTCTTAATTTCCTTTGATAACGTATCTTTGAATGTTAAATGTCTCTTGGCAAACAACAATGAATCATGTTTATGGCATAAGAGGTTTGCTCACATTCATATGGAGCACTTGAATAAATTGATCAAACATGATTTAGTTATTGGATTGTGTCGTACCTCGAAAAATACGATCCTCGCGATGGACGCGGAAAATACTGTTCGAAACAGAGCCGCCGCCGAATTTTATTCATTCCAAGGATGGAATAGGAAAATATCGATAAAACCTTTAAGGAGATAAGAACATGGTCATCGCAACCAATATTCTAGGTTCGGGAGTCGGTTACATGTGGGGAAGGTATTAGCACCCCTCATGTCCGTTGTACTCAACGGAAACCTCTTGATTCGATTCGTGAGAGAAATTAGATACGCTTGTTTATCTTCTAAAGGATTGCTTGTTAAAGGGGAAAAGGGGTGGTTTTAAGATAAGGTGCTCGCCAAGGATTGTGGCCCTTGTGCCTACGTATCTTCACTTGTAAAAAGTGGAAAATCAGAGCATTCGTAGTTCGTGGGACTACGGGTAAAATAGGGGATTGTGGGGAATTGTGCTCGCTAGAATTATTGAAATCCTATGCCTACGTACTCTCAACAGATATAAGAGATCAGAGCAGCCGTACTTCGGCCTACGGTTTGCTAAAAGGTTTGTGTTTGGAATGAACGAGAGTTTAGGTCGCATTCTAACTGCTAAACATTGGCTTGTCTGCTCGCTAGGGGAGGCTGAAGCACGAGTTTTTTATGCGCGGAAGAAGGGACTAAACAATGTTCTTGATAAAAGGTGGGTATGAGTTGAACGAGAGTTTAGGTCGCATTCTAACTGCTAAACATTGGCTTGTCTGCTCGCTAGGGGAGGCTGAAGCACGAGTTTGTTATGCGCGAAAGAATGGACTAAACAATGTTCTTTGAGAAGAGTTGTGGATCACACGAGGGCGAAGAATTTAGTGTTTGATTGGTTAAGTATTTTGGTTTAGAAAAGAGGGTAGATTTGAATAGGTTTTAGGGTTGTGGTCGCACGGGGCGAAAAAGAGATTGGTTAGATGTATTGGATGTTTAGCTAGAGGTGACGATTACCTGAAGCTTAAGAAAGACTTCTCGGACCCAAGTAATCGGAAGAGTGAACCAAAGACTTGGAGCTCTCTCTTTTTCAACCTCAATTGCAAAAGGATAGGATATAGTTTGAGAGGGTTAATCGGATGAAGATTACTTGAAGCTTAAGAAAGACTTCTCAGACCCAAGTAATCGGGAAAGCGAACCAAAGACTTGGAACACTCTCTTTTTCATTGCAAAAAGGAGTTGTTTGAATGGAGTTTGAAAGATAGGATGTGGTTAAAATATTTTAACAGATGAGGATTACTCGAAGCTTAAGAAAGACTTCTCGGACCTCAAATAATCAGAAGAGTGAACCAAAGACTTGGAACTCTCTCCTTTTCTCATCTAATATTATGAAAGATGTTTAATAATATTAGAGTGTATTAATCGGATGACAATTACTCAAAGCTCAAGAAAGACTTCTTGGACCTTAAGTAATCGGGAGAGTGAACCACAGACTTGGAGCTCTCTCTTTTTCATCCTAAGTGTTTAGAAAAATAGACTTGAATAAGTTTATCGCTTTTAGAAGACAATTGTTCGAGCTCAAGAAAGACTTCTCGGATCCAAATAATTGGGAGAGAGAACCAAAGACTTGGAACTCTCTCTTTTTCATCTTTTTATTGAAATTGTATTTGAGTAGTTATTAAGTATTTTAAGTTTCATTTGAGAAAATACTCGATGTGAATCGAGGTTTGAAATTAGAGTTTTAACGTGTACACTAGCAAAGTGAGCTAGTCTTCTAAGTGACCAATTAGAAATAATTAATCAAATAGGTATCACTGTAAGGAAGCCCAGGATTAAGCTTTAAAATGTTGTGTCCGTGACCAAAAGGTTGATGGCGAGACTTTAAAAGCACTCGACTTACAAAGGTAGAAAATGGCTCGATAAATTGAGAATTTATTTTTAAAAAAGGGTTTTAAAATATTAAAGCATAAATAAGGCAAAAGTGATAAAGTTATTACATTTTGATGAGAATTGGGATACATTTTTATCAAATGGGGATATGAGATAGTGAAACAAATAAGTCAAGTCCAATCAATAAACAAAAATGAATGTAAATGGTTTGATGTAAAATGATCAAATTTATTTATCTTGAAAGAATTGATTTTACAAAGTCAAGTTGCTTTAATCAAGCCAATTAAGTTAGTCAAAAGAAAATACTTTTAATTAAAAAAATTAATCAATTAAAATTGGTTAAATTAATTAACTAAACTAATTTTAATTAATTATCAAGAATAATTGATTAAAAATTAATTTAATTGATTAGCCGAGTTAATTAAATTAAATTAGAAAAAATAACTAACTAACATAAAATTCAATCAATTAATATTCACCAATTAAAATAGAAAAAGATTAATTGAAAATTTTTTATGCTAAGTGGTGAATAGAAAATACAAATTTGAGTCCAAACCAAAAACTTCTACTAACCCCAATTATATAAGGAAAATAGTAATAATAATGATAATAATAATAATTAAAAAAGAAAGACTAATGTTGTCTTGGAATTACACGTCTGACCCAAACTATTCAAAAAAAATTTAAATGATTAGCAGAACCAATGAGGAATGAACACGTGTCATGTTAATTAAAAACACTTAAAAAATTAAAACATGGAAGAGATAAACAAAATGAAAAACATATTTTTCTCCTAAATTGAAAACTGATCAAAATGAAATATTTAGAAAACAGAAGCATGGAACTCGTACTTTCTCTCTTATTCACATTTTCATATTTTTCTCTTGATTAAAATAAAATAAAATATATAAGCATAAAAAATATAACCCAATCACAACATACATGAATCATCTTCTTCTTCATATAACAAGTTCATAAATTAAAATCAAGATAAAGAAAAATCTTACCGCGGCAGCGTCGGAGATGCTCGGAGGAGGTGATATGGGCGACGGTTATGGTACGTCGTCGGCGGAGGTTTCGTGAATCACCGGAAAAATTAGCAGGTTGTCTTGTGTGATGGGTTTAGAGATTTACATAAGCAAATGCGGAACTGCTACTGTTGCTACAAGCTTGTTGAGTTACCTATGTCGTACCACACCATTGAATTGTTGTTGTTCAGCTTGTGTGGTTTCAAAAAAGATAAAGGGTGAATTCTTTGATACGTGATGGTGCAGCAGGTTCCATAAATTTTCTTGTGAAAGAGTTCATTTAACTTTATTATATATTCATGAATAGAATGACGATATGGCGTTGGTTGTGAAACAAGCTGGGTAGTGAAACCTTAGGTGGGTGGCCGTATTATTTGGTGACGGTAAACAAAGGTGGAAGTGAAAGAGGGTTCAGCTGGGTTTTGCGGTGAAGGTGAGTCGAAGGGAGAAAAATATTTTTCGGTGCCGTTAGTTTTTCCGAAGGGGCTGCGGTTGTTTGCTATCTAGAGGTGATGAACATTCCCTTCTCTTAAATCCTGATTCTAACCCTAAAGGGCCACTAAATGGGCCACCAATCTGATTCTCTCAAATTCCTCTTTTTTTTTAATTTTCTTTTCTTAACAATTAATAATTAATAATGAATAATCTAACTATTAAATTTAACTTAATTGTAACTCTAATTAATAAATTTAAACTCTAATTAATTAACTAATTCTAACTTTAACTAATTAATTATTTAAAACTCTAACTTAATTCTAATTCTATTTAATAAAATAAAAACAATAAAGATTATATTAAAATATCAACATCACTATATTATTATAAACAATTATGCTATTAACAAAATATTAACACTTTCTTAAAATAAAATTATAAAACAAAAATAAGAATAAAATAAAATAAATCTTTTAAAAAAAGTCACATGGCGCACTCTTATTGGACAAAAATGTGAAAATGTTTATTTTTTCGAAAAATACGCTATGCTGTATAAGCGAGGTAAATCACAAATTAAATCGGGCGAATGAAAATCTTTGAAAAAGGTAGGACAATTTTGGGGTATAACAGATTGGCAAAGATCAAATTCATGAAAGATAAGTTATGCGACGCTTGTCAAAAAGGAAAACAAATCAAATCAACTTTCATATCCAAAAATATGGTGTCCACAACAAGGCCACTACAATTGTTACATATGGATCTTTTTGGTCCATCTAGAACGAAAAGCTTCGGAGGTAATGTTTTCGCTTTAGTTATTGTTGATGATTATTCTAAATTTTGTTGGACTTACTTTTTAGTGCAGAAAAGTGATGCTTTTAAAGCATTTAAAGAGTTTGCAAGAAAATTCAAAATGAGAAGGCGCTAAAAATTATCTCCATAAGAAGCGATCACGGTGGAGAACTCAAAAACGCCGCATCTGAAGAATTTTGTAAAGAACGTGGAATTTCACACAATTTCTCTTCACCAAGAACACCACAGCAAAATGGTGTCGTGGAAAGAAAGAATCGGTCATTAGTGGAACTCGCAAGAACAATGTTAATTGACTCAAATCTTCCTAAGTATTTTTGGGCAGATGCAGTGAGTACGACATGTTTTGTAAGCAACCGGGTTAATATCAGACCAATTCTCAAGAAAACCCCCTATGAAATTTTCAAAGGGACAAAGCCAAATATTTCCTACTTTCACATATTCGGATGTAAGTGTTAGATAGATAGATAGATAGATAGATAGTTAGATAGATAGATAAATAGATAGATAGATAGATAGATAGATAGATAGATAGATAGATAGTTAGATAGATAGATAGATAGATAGATAGATAGATAGATAGATAGATAGATAGATAGATAGATAGATAGATAGATAGATAGATAGATAGATAGATAGATAGATAGATAGTTAGTTAGATAGATAGATAGATAGATAGATAGATAGATAGATAGATAGATAGATAGATAGATAGATAGATAGATAGATAGATAGATAGATAGATAGATAGATAGATAGATAGATAGATAGATAGATAGATAGATAGATAGATAGATAGATAGATAGATAGATAGATAGATAGATAGATAGATAGATAGATAGATAGATAGATAGATAGATAGATAGATAGATAGATAGATAGATAGATAGATAGATAGATAGATAGATAGATAGATAGATAGATAGATAGATAGATAGATAGATAGATAGATAGATAGATAGATAGATAGATAGATAGATAGATAGATAGATAGATAGATAGATAGATAGATAGATAGATAGATAGATAGATAGATAGATAGATAGATAGATAGATAGATAGATAGATAGATAGATAGATAGATAGATAGATAGATAGATAGATAGATAGATAGATAGATAGATAGATAGATAGATAGATAGATAGATAGATAGATAGATAGATAGATAGATAGATAGATAGATAGATAGATAGATAGATAGATAGATAGATAGATAGATAGATAGATAGATAGATAGATAGATAGATAGATAGATAGATAGATAGATAGATAGATAGATAGATAGATAGATAGATAGATAGATAGATAGATAGATAGATAGATAGATAGATAGATAGATAGATAGATAGATAGATAGATAGATAGATAGATAGATAGATAGATAGATAGATAGATAGATAGATAGATAGATAGATAGATAGATAGATAGATAGATAGATAGATAGATAGATAGATAGATAGATAGATAGATAGATAGATAGATAGATAGATAGATAGATAGATAGATAGATAGATAGATAGATAGATAGATAGATAGATAGATAGATAGATAGATAGATAGATAGATAGATAGATAGATAGATAGATAGATAGATAGATAGATAGATAGATAGATAGATAGATAGATAGATAGATAGATAGATAGATAGATAGATAGATAGATAGATAGATAGATAGATAGATAGATAGATAGATAGATAGATAGATAGATAGATAGATAGATAGATAGATAGATAGATAGATAGATAGATAGATAGATAGATAGATAGATAGATAGATAGATAGATAGATAGATAGATAGATAGATAGATAGATAGATAGATAGATAGATAGATAGATAGATAGATAGATAGATAGATAGATAGATAGATAGATAGATAGATAGATAGATAGATAGATAGATAGATAGATAGATAGATAGATAGATAGATAGATAGATAGATAGATAGATAGATAGATAGATAGATAGATAGATAGATAGATAGATAGATAGATAGATTTGCATCGTGGATTAGGGAGAGTTCAACGGGGGAGGTTCCTCTTTACTTGATAATTCTTCTCCGATCTCATTGACAACGAAGATCGATGATGATGCTAATTCAGATGGTTCAAAGAAGTTCTTGAGATCAAAATTGGAAATTACTTTATCCATTATGTTGTACCCCAAAATTTGACCAACTGTTTCTTATTTTGGCTTATGTTTCGATTCATTTTGCATTTGCATATGCATATCGCATACTGTGCATTTTTTCAGCCGGATTGATTTTATCAGGATTACAACCCTTTTCTCGCGTCTCAGGCGATTCAGACCAGTTCGAATAAGCAGGTTTTGTTGTGGAGTTTGTGCTCGTCCCGGTGATTCGGTCTACGCTGTTATTTTGGAGGATATTTCAGTGTCTGGCTTTTTACTGTTTATTTCGTTACATTCTCGCATTCTTTTGTTAATTGATTTAATTGATTTTTTATTGGATTTATTAGCAATTTTCTAGATTTTATTTCGTTGATTTTGGTGTAGAGATTAGATTAGCAATTTTGTAGATTTTATTTTGTTGATTTAGGTGTAGAGATTAGATTTTAAATAGGCTTCTATCTTTCATTTTCTATTTTTAGATTTTTTAGTCTTAATAGATTTTTAAATAGATTTTTAGGTTATTTTCTCTATTTTAGATATTTTGAGTTTTAATAGCTTTTAAATAGTTTTTTTTAGAAGTTATTTGTTTTTAGAATATTAGGTTTTATTTTAGAATGGTTTAGTTGTAGGATTCATTAATCTAGATTTAACTTGGTTAGAAGCTTAGATTAGAATTTAATATGGGATATTATAGTTTTTATATTAGTTTATTTGGTTATTAGATTTTGTTTGATTAGTTTTAATTAGTCCATTTTAGTTAATTTGGTTTTACGACGCATTTTAACTGTCAGTATTAAATCAGCATTTTAATTAACTTTAGTTAGTTTTATTCTCTCAGCTTTATTAATTATTAGCTAGTTCATTGACCTTTCATAATTAACCCTGTTTGCATTCAGTTAATCCCAACTTTAATTAATTAATTTGCAGTTTTAATTAGTCCACTAATAAGGATTTCGCAGGCCATGTGTCACTTTCTGAGACTATAAATGCACTGTTCTTTTCTCTCTCATGAGCTGGATGACATGGTATACGAAAAAACCCTAAACGCCTCACCGGAGAAATCAAACGCCACCGCCCTCACACTGGAAACATCACCGGAAAATTCATCACACGCCGGAAAATTCATCATTCCACCGGAAAACTCATTCGTGTTCTTCATGTTCATAACAATTTTTTCCATATCTCTTCATAAACTCATCCGTTTTTTCCAGCAAGTTCATCACATTCATCATATCTTCATCTTTTCCAGAAATTCATAAACAACTCATCAAACCTTCAAGTGATTTCCTAGATCCATCTTCAAACATTCAAACAATTTTCATGAATACCTTCATCCATTGTTTTTTTCCGGAAATTCATCACCATGAACAAACATTCGTTTGTTCTTCATCATCTTCATATAATTTCCCAGATCTTCATCATCCACATACAGATCTTTATTATCTTCATCAATGTTCATCAATTTTTCCAGATTTCTTCTCAACATTCACCATTAACTCAACCTTCAAACTTTCACATCAACACCACATGAATCCTCATCTTCATCGGTAGATCTTCACTTCAAATCTTCAAGTTCATGAACAAACTTTCATCATTCCATCACTACTCACCAAATCTCGCCAGGTTCAACCAAAACAACCTTCCGTCTCCATTGTTCAACCCCTAATCTACCCAGATTTTCATGAAACAACAATATTGAATCCAGATATATAACAAAAACCATAACCTCTAAAACTCCCACTCCTATTCTTCAATCTCACACGAACCAGATTCGTTAAACATACATCTTCACCGGCTAACTGTGCGAAACCTATTTTCCAGAAAACCAGCAACATTCGGCTAATCTCCTTCGCATCCTCTCCCATCAACACTCAACATGGAAACCATCGGACTCACCACCTCCATATTCTTTAACTTCCGCCATGAATGAACCTTCAACTCACACATATTTTCTCAGCACTCAACAGAACTTGGACCACGCATTTGGATTGGTGTGATTTTTGCAATTTTTTATTTGCTTGAGTGGCGTTGATGTTGAAGAAAATGAGACTAAGTAAAGAAGAAGAGAAGTTTGATTGGAGGAGGTTTGGTGGGAAGAAGTTTCGAAGAGACGGAGGGGAATATGAGGTCGGCGGGGGGCGGATGTTATGGTTCTTTGGCCAAAACAAATTGAAGAAGATGATGGATGCTTCGTGGACCCTTCTAAGCTGGGTTAGTGGGCCTTCTGGCCCGTCTGTTTCTTTTCGGATTCATACTCCCCGTTTCCTCAATGCACCCCCTTGCTGGTTGCTTGTTTTGTCATTGATTTGGGCCCAGCCCAACCTTATTTTGCTGAGTACCACCCCCATATTCCTCCTTGCGCCCCCCTCTGTTTACTAATTGTTGTTTGTGAATTTGGGCCAAGCCCAACCATTTCACTTGTTGTACTCCTGTTTTTCTCTACTGTACCCCCCCAGTACTATTATTTTTGTATAGAATTATGTATATTATTTTCTTTTGTATATACTATTTTATTATTTTCTTTTAAGAATTTATAGTATTATTTTCTTTTAGAATATTATATACATATATTTTACATAGAATTTATGTTCTATTTTCTATACTCTTTTTTTTGATTGAATTTTATATTCTATTTTTCATATTAAAGTTCTTTTTAATATTTTCTATTAGAGATTCATTTTCTTTTTAGAAGTTGATTTCGATTTTCATTTGTTATTGGATTTTTCACATCATTTCCATTTTGTAGGTCGATGAAGAGACCTCCGTAATGCGTTATTAATCGAATTATTGATGGATAATGTAGGATCTGAGACCACTTTTTCTCTCCTCATTTCTCTTCTTCTTCTGATTTTATTTTGACTTTCTTCTGGTTTGGTCCGTGTGACATGATTCAATTAGAGAATGATTCTCAATATCATTTCTCCATATTGTCTTTGACACAGATATTAATATGCTACCTCTTGGGGTTTGACTTTATTTATAAGTCGAATTATGACGGTTCATCGTCACATTGGTTCTGATTCGAAACGTCTTCATCAAGGATCAAAAGAGGAAAGCTTGGAAATGGAGCTTGCATGCAAAAGTCAAGGGTCAACGGAACCACTCCGTTCGATAACATTGTTTTTATTTTATCTCTTTCATCTCTTTTATTCAACTGCCGAGTGTTGTGAGCTGTAGCATTAGATACATGGGAAATGATGAGTGGTGGGATTCCTCTCACTCGTCTAGAGTGTTTGGTGTACATCCTTTGGGTGATATGCGACGCATTCGCTCCTACGTCTTAGGACTTAGCGTGTGCGTCCCGTTCCGACTCTTTTCCCTCGCGTCCTGGCGATTGAGACTCCCCTTTTCTCTCGCATTCTGACGATCGAGTTCCCTTCTCTTGCCCCCGTGCAATCGAGACTGTTTTTCTGTAGTTGGCTAAACTACGGCTGCTCTGATCTCTCATACCTGTTGAGAGTACGTAGGCATAAGATGCGATATCCTAGCGAGCACACTAACAACTAACTTCTCTTTTCTCTCGCCCCAGTGCGATCGAGACTTTCCCGCTAACGACAAATCTTCCCTTTCTCTTGCCCTAGCACAATTGAGACCAAACCGTAGTTTTAATTCTCATAGGTTCCCGTACCTTTAAACCAATGACATACTACGTCCGTTCTACCGCAAACAGGTAACGCCTAAGTCTCCAATGGTCGAGCAGCAATACACCTAACTGCTAGAATGCGTACGCTAGTATCGTCAAACTTTTCTCTCACCCCTGTGTGATCGAGAACACTCGTTCGTCCCGTAGTTAGCCTGAACTACGTTTTGCTCTGATTTCTCATGCCAGATGAGAATACGTAGGCACAAGACGCGACATTTTGGCGAGCAATTCCCCTTGTAGTTTCCCGAACTACGTTGACTCTAACTTTCCCATTGCACGAGGGAATACGTAGGCATAGAGCGACGATGCTCTACCGAGTTGGTTCTTTCCGTTTAGCTTTAGCAGCCGTAGATAGATTGTTTTTCACCCATAGACTAGACAACCCAAGCGTGGATCCTGTCGAGTACGACGGACGTGAGGGGTGCTCATACCTTCCCCTTGCATAACCAACTCCCGAATCTAGACTTGGTTGCGATGACCTTGTCTTTCCCTTTTCGTCAGATTTTTCTGATCATTTCCTTTCCCTCTCTTTGGGATAAATAAGGAATTCTGTTTTTTGTCGGGTGTTTTTCGTAGTTGCAACAGCTGGCGACTCTACTGGGGATTTCTTTTGCAGTCTCACCTTGTTTTTTCCTGGTTGTCTGGGTCTTCCCCAGCAGCTGGCAACTCTGCTGGGGACAGGAATATCCCTTATGCAAGTCAGTCCTAGTGCTTGTTTGTTTGTTCTTGGGTGAGTATATTTGTGTGTTGTATTTTGTATATTACTGTATTTATGTTTTCTGCACTACATTATTTGTTGTTGCTGTTGTCCTGTTGAGTGGTTGTTCCTTTGAGAGATAAGCCAAAACCCAGGCTTGAGTACACACCTAGCTTTAGTAGTGGAGAGTAGTGGTGGATGTGCTTTCTTTGCTCGTACTAGTTCACCATGAAATTCGCGCTTAGAAGAGATTCTCTTTGATGATTTTCTTTCTGGCCCTTTGGGCTCGAAGGGATTTTGGATCTGAGGGTTGTCGACTCTAGGGACCAATCATTTGTAATTCAGCTAAGTGAGGCCTCTTCAGGAGATTATGATGCCAAACCAAAAAAGGTGAACGTATCATTATTTCTTGAAAGTCTGTGACACTGATGAACGCATAGGATGTCGCACCTTATCAGTTTAGGTCCATACCTGTGAGTGGGAGGGTTTTTGCAGGAAACTTGACTTCCAGCCAACCCGGTATTTTGGTTTTCTCTTAAGAGCAAACTTATCCAGTCAGTAGTGCAACAGTTTTTCAGAGCTCTGTGGGGGCTATGATCCCGTGTTTGTTGCATCTTGCATTGCATTTCATGTGCATCTCATTTTTGCATGTCCATCCTCAACTGGAACCGAGAGCTTACCAGTCTTTTGTCCAACCCGCAGTTGATTTCCCGACATTCGCTTTGGACTTGAATTAGCTTTTGGAAGGATCATGAACTCAGGAGAGCAGAATTTGGTTGTTACAAGGGAAGAGTTTGAATTGATGAAGAATCAGCTAGATCAACTCATGGAGGCCATGGCAGCTATGACTAGAGGGGAGGTCGGTATTCAGAGGACTCCAGCGAACAATGTTGCTCTAGCTCAGCCTGTGCAGATTCCTGTCGAAGTTCAAGAGCATACTATTTCCAGAGGTAGAGATTCATCTTCTCTTCATGACACAGACTATCAGAGCTTCACATTCTCTGTGCTAAATGTTCAGAGGGTTGTTCCGAAGATTAATGCTAAGGACCCACGGACTGTTGAGTTTATGGGAAAATGTCGCCTGTTGGATGAAAAGTTGGACGCCCTGATGGGTTAGGATACTCTCAATCTGAATGCTTCGAGCATGTGTTTGGTACCCGGTCTTGTGATGCCTCCAAAGTTTAAAATGCCGAATTTTGAGAAGTTCAAAGGGGATAGTTGTCCGAAGCAGCATTTGGTAATGTTCTGCAGGAAAATGACCTCACATGTCCACAATGACAAGCTTATGATTCACTGTTTCCAAGACAGTCTGAGTGGAGCATCGTTGAGTTGGTATATGCAGTTGGAAAGTGGTTGCATACGATCATGGTAAGATTTAGCCAATGCCTTTGTGAAGTAGTACATCTACAATCTTGACATGGCTCCTAGCCGCGTGCAGTTGCAAGAACTATCTCAGGTGGACAATGAATCCTTCAGAGGATATGTGCAGAGATGGAGAGAATTTGTAGCTCACGTTCAACCACCACTTCTAGACAGAGAGTTGGTTGACCTATTTTTGGGTACCTTGAAAGGCCATTACTTTGACAAGATGATCAGTGGTAAAGCGCCGAACTTTTCTGACTTGATGATAATGGGAGAACGTATTGAGAGTGGACTCAAGAATGAAAAAATTTGAGACATCTCAAATACCTCAGTTTTTGAAGGCGAATCAGTTGTCAGTTCTCAAGAAGAATGGGAGAAAGAAAGTGATGTTATCCCAGAATCTCCTGTACCTCAGATTCAGTTTTCAGATACTTCGAGTGTTCAGAGTCAGCAACCTGTTGGGTATGTGTATCAGGAATCTGTTCCCCTTCAGAATCAACGACCATACCATCATCAGCCGTGTCAGCACGCCCGACGAAGACCAAGGAAGCCACAGAGGCATTTCACTCAGTTGCCGATGTCATACGGTCAAATGTTGCCGGATATGATCAGAGGTGGGTTGATAGTGCCGAAGCAGATTAATCCAGAGATTCTTCCGTATCCGCCAGGTTTTGATGTCAAAGCTTGCTGTGAGTACCATGCTGGGGCACATGGGAATTCAATTGAGGACTACAAGGTACTTAGGAGCAAGGTGCAGACGCTGCTTGACTCCAATATGTTCTCTGTCACTTCTCAGGGTATCCAGATCAATGATTCTCCTTCAGCCAGTCATGTGGGTTCTGCAGTCAATGCTACGGGAGAGTTTACTGAGAGCAGGTGTTCAGAAGAGTATCAAACTGACTTCTACGAGCAATACTAAAGATGGTTGGTTCAGCAGTAAATCAAGACTTGAAAGCCCAGTTCCCCGAAGCTGGCAATTTCTTTTTGTTATGTCATTTCTTTACATTTGTAGTTTCTTTTCTGTTAAAGTGCAAACTCATTTGTAAAACTTGTTTGTTTTCGATTGATATTGATGAAATGAATATGCATGTTTTGATTAAACCCATTTATGTTCACTTATGTTTTTAATTGATGTCTAACGCTTGTTTAAGCGGAATCTGGGGAGGATGACTAATTTCCGATAGTATGCTTTTGAATAAAACCTGCTGATGATGTACAGGCATTGTTTCAAATTCCCAAACACTGGAGATATAAGGATGATAATCCCTTGTTAACCCCTTTGAGCCTAGTAGTAGGAGTTCCTTTTTGAAAACGAAAAACCCTCAATCTTAACCCGGGGCAGGGTAGGTGTCAGCTAATTTGACCGAGCGTCCAAATTGCGAAAGGAGTGTTCTCGTTCGAGGATCAATCACACCTCTATAGGTCGTACCTAAAAAAAATCACAGTGGTTATCCCTTGCCGACCAAGGAGTGAAACAGTCACAACCCCTTCAACAAGTCAGACAGGCCAGTGTCACACGATTTGTTCGAAAAAAGAAAAAGAATCAAAGAAAAAGCCCGCTAAGTCGAATCTTGAAAACAAGCGACTTAGGCAAAAATTAGGGCATCCCGCTAGACTTTATAATCAAAAGAAGCTCAAAAGAGCTAGTCCATGAAAAAGTGAGGGAAATAAAAAATGATGATGAAAAACAAGTCGTGTGATTCAGGTACCAAAATACGAAAAGCGAGTGACTGTCACTCCAAAAACTTGTGGTTTCCCAAACCATTACTCATGTCATTCCACCTTTGAAAGGTGAATGCTTGTAGTGAATTAGCTGAACGTAGGGTTGGATAACATCAAGGAGAATGGGTGGGTTAAAATAAACTTTGGGCCTTTATCCTTTCTTTCTTAACCATGAACCTGACCACGTTACAACCTTCAAAAGTCCTAATTGAAGCAAGTTTGTTTCGAAAGCATACTTCTACAAAAATCGCGTTGAAACTGACTCCTAAAAGGATTCCTCTTACAGCGTTGTATTAATGTTGACATGTTGATAAATGATTTGAAAATTTTGGCAAGCACACGATGGATGTTATTCCCAAGGTTATAACATCCACTGTGACATCTGTTACTTAACAGCTAATACTCAGCAATAATAAAAGCAGTAAATAACACATCAATTGTTTACCCAGTTCAGTGTCAACAACACTTACATCTGGGGGCTACCAAGCCAGGGAGGAAATTCACTATTAGTAGAATCAATTCAGAGTTAAACCTTCAGTTTACACTACTCACTTAATCTCTATCCAATGACACTTCAACCTAGAGACACTCTAGACCTGAGTATACCCACTCACTCCCCCTCAATCACACAACAGTGATATTAAACAATTATAGAAGACAATATAAAGAGATACTTCATACACACCTTGATCTTGCTTCACATCTTTGATCAAGGAACTCACACACTCTTGCTTCAAAGCTTCGAGTGAGACACAGCCTAGAATCTACCTATCCAATGCAAATCATCCACCAGACAATTGCTTGGATTACAAGTATTCCTAGACAGAATTCACACGTGAAGACTAGCCTTTTTCACTTACAAGGACTCTGCAATCTGCACTCTATATTTTTCTTCTGTTAAGTGCTGTTGTTCAGGATTGCATCTTCTGATCTTTATAGCAGCTGTCAGTCCTTTTGGGCCTTGGTGCATTAATTAGGTTTTATCCATATCAAAACCTATTCTCAAAGATCTTCACACTTTCCACTTAATTCAGGTATCTTCTAGTTCGCCTAGGGCTTCTAGAAAGTCTCCTGATATCCAGCTTGAGCATTTATTTTGTTTCCTAGTTTATAGATACCAGAAAAACAACCTCGCCCGCTGGATGTCATACGTTCAATGTTATGACATTCTGTATGACATTCAGCTTAACTAAGTTAACTTATAGTTAACTTACCCTACACACACATCATTAAGTATGTCCTAACCTTTAGTATGACATACAAGCACACACTAAAGTTTTGCCATAAAATGCAGCCAATCAAGAGCACTTACATGATTCATTCATTATATGTCACAAATTTTTCCAGTGAACAGGCTTGGATTTCAGAACTGTCATATGCATTGCATTTAATATATCTTTTATGCAGAACAAGTTGTTTTACTTGCGAGTAAGCGCTTGACAGCAGGAAAGTTTCCACAGTGGAAAGTTTGATTAGGATAAGATGAAGAGCGCCCGAGTACTCCGCTGAGCAGGGGCAAGCTATATCAAGTGATCACGTAATGGGAGCCAGTCATTCCAAGATGCAGATAATCTGGGGCAATCAGGTCGAGATTCGATAAATCTCTCGAAGTCAGTCAGGACTATTTCTTTCCAAATCAGCCAATCAGGGGCAAAGTCGTTCGAAGACTGGGGCAGGCCACCCCACGAGCAGAAGCTATCCTTATCTAGAAGGCAATGAATATGAAGCACCTCTTCGAGGTTCAAGATGCTTAGCCAGCTCATGTCAAACCGACGAGGTGCAGAGACTTCGGTTTTCCTTTCGAGGAACATCCCCACAGAGATCCCACAGGCTGGGGCAAATTTGGAAATGGAAGGAAGCGGTCCTCTCCATATCCTCAGAGCTACTCAGAGCCATTCAAGCAGGTTCAGTCAACCTTCAAGTTCAAGACGAATGTCGAGAAGTCATGTTAACCATCCCCGACCCTTAAACCTTGTATCCAGACAAGCTGTTTTCCAACCCTGTATCCAGACAGGACCTTTCCAGTGTCAGTCGTACTTGACCCTTCGCAAATAGCCCAAAGTCCAATCCATATTGGCAACCACCAGAAAGCCCAATCCTTACTGGCGCATCATTCTAAAATCCAATTCTCATTGGTACCCAGGAAAACTTCGTCTGTTTTCCCCAGCAAAGTCCAGTCATACTTGGCACATCCGGTTATCCCCCAGCGAAGTCGTCTTTACCTCTTCAGCATTTATTTTGCTGGAGTGGTTATCTAGCTTCCCCGGCAGCCCGAGCTTGCATCTGTATTTTTGCATATAGTTATCATATTTGCATCATCTTTGTATTTCATCCTCAAATGTGTAGCATTCCCATTTCATATGGAGCATTACACCATAAAGAAAAAATTCAAACATATGCATACGAAGCATAAGCCAGTTTTTGTTAGCCTTCCATGGAAATCTGATTCAACTCTTTCTGTCAAGACAGTGATATATCAACAGCCTGGTTCAGTCGGCTCATCTGCTTACTTTTGGGTTTCAGATCGTATGTTGGTTATGCTTTGTCCATCAGCCCTTTGAGGATGACATCCCTAACAGGTTTCTTCCCTTCTACCCTTAGACGAGGTGGTTCTTCAGATGTTTCTTTCCGTCTACCATTAGATGATGTGGATTTTGGATATCTCTTCCCGTCTACCCTTAGACGAGGTGGTTCTTCGGATAAGTTTTCTTCCCATCTACCATTAGACGATGTGACATTTTGGAGGTGAATTTTTGGGATATTGGTTTTCTCTCCGTCTATCCTTAGACGATGCGAGATGTGGATATTGATGGTATTTATTTCCGTCTACCATTAGACGAGGTGATGTTCTGGTTTTCTTTCTATCAATTCCTATTGACGAGATAGCTCTTTGAAGATGGTTTTCGTTTCGTCAATTCCTATTGACAATATGGAGCTTAGATTTGGTATTTCTTTCTGTCGATTCCTATTGGCGAAAGGATTCTGAAGTTCTTTGACGTGATCTGTGGATGTGGTATTTCTGGCGTCAATTCTTATTGACGAAAGAGTTCTAAAATTTCACTGATGTGATTGTTTCGGATATGATATTTCTTTCCGTCTACCTTTAGACGATGTGTTTATTCGGATGGTGTTTCTTCCCGTCTACCTTTAGACGATGTGATATTTTGGATATGAATATTTTCTTTCCGTCTACTCTTAGACGATGTGAGTGTTGATATTTCTTCCCGTCTACCCTTAGACGATGTGACTTTGGACGTTGTTTCTTGTTGTCTACCCTTAGACGATGTGAATGTTGGATTTGTTTCTTCCTGTCTACCCTTAGACGATGTGACTTTCGATAAGACGTTTATAAACTTTGTGTTTGTCTGGCGGTGATGTCAGATGTTTATCAACATTGTGGTTGTCTGGCGGTGATGTCATATGTCTTTACCTTCGGGTTCGTTACTTATTGGGTGCAATTGATGTCTGGTGGCGAGGTCAGTTTTCCAAATTGGTGCTGAGGCCTGACGACGAAGTCAGAGGTTCATTATTTACTGTGTGATATCAGATGATCTTTCCGACATATGGTCGATGATTGGAAATTGTTAATCAACCAGCTTATTATCGTTTCAACTATTTCTTCAGTTACTTTCAGAGATCTTTGTCCCCAATCGGAGTTGGCAGTTCTATTTTTGCGGTTGACAAATTTCTAGGTTCTTTGGTATTAAACTGTTTTTTACCTTTGAATGCTTGAAAGCCGTTCACTTTTCAATCCTTCAGGTCCAAGTCATTTGAATAGGGGCAGCTGTTGTACCCCAAAAATTGACCAATCGTTTCTTATATTTGGCTTATGTTTCGATTCATTTTGCATTTGCATATGCATACCGCATACTGTGCATTTTTTTAGTCGGATTTATTTTATCGGGATTACAGCCCTTTTCTTGCGTCTCAGGCGATTCATACCAGTTCGAATAAGCAGGTTTTGTTGTGGAGTTTGTGCTCGTCCCGGTGATTCGGTCTACGCTGTTATTTTGGAGGATATTTCGGTGTCCGGTTTTTTACCGTTTATTTCGTTACATTCTCGCATTCTTTTGTTAATTGATTTAATTGATTTTTCATTGGATTTATTAGCAATTTTCTAGATTTTATTTTGTTGATTTTGGTGTAGAGATTAGATTAACAATTTTCTAGATTTTATTTCGTTGATTTTGGTGTAGAGATTAGATTAGCAATTTTCTAGATTTTATTTCGTTGATTTTGGTGTAGAGATTAGATTTTAAATAGGCTTCTATCTTTCAGTTTCTATTTTTAGATTTTTTAGTCTTAATAGATTTTTAAATAGATTTTTAGGTTATTTTCTCTATTTTAGATATTTTGAGTTTTAATAGCTTTTAGATAGTTTTTCTAGAAGTTATTTGTTTTTAGAATATTAGGTTTTATTTTAGAATGGTTTAGTTGTAGGATTCATTAATCTAGATTTAACTTGGTTAGAAGCTTAGATTAGAATTTAATATGGGATATTATAGTTTTCTTATTAGTTTATTTGGTTATTAGATATTGTTTGATTAGTTTTAATTAGTCCATTTTAGTTAATTTGGTTTTACGATGCATTTTAACTGTCAGCATTAAATCAGCATTTTAATTAACTTTAGTTAGTTTTATTCTCTCAGCTTTATTAATTATTTGCCAGTTCATTGACCTTTCATAATTAACCTTGTTTGCGTTCATTTAATCCCAGTTTTAATTAATTAATTTGCAGCTTTAATTAGTCCACTAATCAGGATTTCGCAGGCCATGTGTCACTTTCTGACCCTAAACGCCTCACCGGCGAAATCAAAAGCCACCGCCCTCATACCGGAAACATCACCGGAAAATTCATCATTCCACCAGAAAACTCATTCGTGTTCTTCATGTTCATAACAATTTTTTCCAGATCTCTTCATAAACTCATCCGTTTTTTTCCAGCAAGTTCATCACATTCATCATATCTTCATCTTTTCCAGAAATTCATAAACAACTCATCAAACCTTCAAGTGATTTCCCAGATCCATCTTCAAACATTCAAACAATTTTCATGAATACCTTCATCCATTGTTTTTTTTCTTCCGGAAATTCATCACCATGAACAAACATTCGTTTGTTCTTCATCATCTTCATATAATTTCCCAGATCTTCATCATCCATATACAAATCTTCATTATCTTCATCAACGTTCATCAATTTTTCCAGATTTCTTCTCAACATTCACCATTAACTCAACCTTCAAACTTTCACATCAACACCACACGAATCCTTATCTTCATCGGTAGATCTTCACTTCAAATCTTCAAGTTCATGAACAAACTTTCATCATTCCATCACTACTCACCAGATATCGCCAGGTTCAACCAAAACAACCTTTTGTCTCCATTGTTCAACCCCTAATCTATCCAGATTTTCATGAAACAACAATATTGAATCCATATCTATAACAAAAACCATAATCTCTAAAACTCCCACTCCTATTCTTCAATCTCACACGAACCAGATTCGTTAAACATACATCTTCACCGGCTAACTGTGCGAAACCTATTTTCCAGAAAACCAGCAACATTCGGCTAATCTCCTTCGCATCCTCTCCCATCAACACTCAACATGCAAACCATCAGACTCACCACCTCCATATTCTTCAACTTCCGCCATGAACGAACCTTCAACTCACACATATTTTCTCAGCACTCAACAGAACTTGGACCACACATTTGGATTGGTGTGATTTTTACAGTTTTTTATTTGCTTGAGTGGCGTTGATGTTGAAGAAAATGAGACTAAGCAGAGAAGAAGAGAAATTTGATTGGAGGAGGTTTGGTGGGAAGAAGTTTCGAAGAGACGGAGGGGAATATGAGGTCGGCGGCGGCGGATGTTATGGTTCTTTGGCCAACGACTAATCTTCCCTTTCTCTTGCCCTAGCGCAATTGAGACCAGACCGTAGTTCTAGTTCCCGTAGGTCCCCGTACCTTTAAACCAATGACATACTACATCCGTTCTACCGCAAACAGGTAACGCCTAAGTCTCCAATGGTCGAGCAACAATACACCTAACTGCTAGAATGCGTACGCTAGTATTGTCAAACTTTTCTCTCACCCCCGTGTGATCGAGAACACCCGTTCGTCCCGTAGTTAGCCTGAACTACATTTTGCTCTGATTTCTCATGCCAGATGAGAATACGTAGGCACAAGACGCGACGTCTTGGCGAGCAATTCCCCCGTAGTTTCCCGAACTACGTTGACTCTGACTTTCCCATTGCACGAGGGAATACGTAGGCATAGAGCGGCGATGCTCTACCGAGTCGGTTCTTTCCGTTGAGCTTTAGCAGCCGTAGATAAATTGTTTTTCACCCATAGATTAGACAACCCAAGCGTGGATCCCGTCGAGTACGACAGACGTGAGGGGTGCTCATACCTTCCCCTTGCGTAATCGACTCCCGAATCCAAACCTGGTTGCGATGACCTTGTCTTTCCCTTTTCGTCAGGTTTTTCTGATCGTTTCCTTTCCCTCTCTTTGGGATAAATAACGAAAGGTGGCGACTCTTCTGTTTTCCGCCGGGTATTTTTCGCAGTTGCGACACATTATAGCGTATTACTTAAGAGCATCTCCAATGGTGCAACTGATTTTTCGGGTTCTTTGTAGGATCTATTAAGCCACATCATTTTGTTGCAATTCATCTAATTTTAACTCCAATGATGCAACACTATTTTGGGTCCCACAACTTTAACTCATATATTAATATTTTATTTCCATTAAATTTCATTTAAACTCTAAACAATCTATAATTTATATTTATTATTATTTTAATACATTATTTCTATTATATTTAATTGTCGTACGTTGCTTCAGACACTAGTTTGTTGCTTCATAATGCAAAGGTGTTTTCATTTGGAGAACTATTCTTCAAATCCAATGACAATTTGTAAGAAAAATGGATTACATGTTGGCGATCTAGGTAGAAAAATCTACTGCTGGAGATGCTCTAAGCGATGTGGACTTTTGATTGAATTGAAGCGATGCACTTTATCCATTGTAGCGTATTACTCAAGCGATGTGGAATTTTGATTGAATTGAAGTGATGTACTTTATCCATTGTAGCGTATTACTTAAGCTATATGGACTTTTGATTGATGTGGACGATGAAAATTATCCATCGTACAAACAGTGTCATTGTTTAGCCTTGAAATGAAAATTTTGATTGAGTTGAAGTAGTAGACTTTTGATATGATAGGATAAATCTCCATAACAATTACACTAGAGTGAATATGAAACATTAACACTCTAACATCCTAGTAAATAATTGAGAATAAAACAAAAAAAGTGTATATCGTAAGTCTCACACACACGCACGCGCATACACACACTCACGCACGCGCACGCACACATGCGCGCGCGGGCACACTCACACACAAAATACTTATTCTTACTCCAAAAATAAATTATAAAAATAATCAGTTATTTATTATTATGTGACCAATTTATTTTTTTCTTTCCATATTTAATTATTGATTAATATTAATAATCAATTAAAAATGGTCAAAATATAGAATAAATTATAATTTACTTGGAGTAAGAATATATATATATATATATATATATATATATATATATATATATATATATATATATATATATATATATAACACTCATTATTTAAAATCATAAATAAGTATTTATTTTATTTAACTATTGACCAGTTCACAACTTATTTTACTTTTTTAATATATAAAATAATATAATAACTTTTAATATAAAAAACGTGCGGAGGCATTCAAAACAATTGGCGTTTTTGTTTTATGCAACTAAAAAAATATTGCAATTGTATTTATAAAAAAGAAGTTAAAAAAGTTGGCAATGTGATATAATATGGAAAAAAGTATTTTACTAGAATTTACTGGAAAAGGGTTATTTAGGTAAAGAAGAAATCTAAAAAAAAAGTTTCATGCATCTTTCAAAATAATTACATTTATGCTGCTTATTTTATTCATATAAATTTAGACCTCAACCTAACCCTCTCCTAGGTGTCTCTACTCTACTTATTATTTTTTCTGTTAGGAAAAACCCTCTCCCCTTTCAAGATGTCCGGTTACCCAAATCAGTCTCTCAATTATGGTTACGGCTACGGCGCACCGCCGCCATCCCAGTCCTACGGCGCACCGCCTCCATCCCAGTCCTACGGCGCACCGCCGCCATCCCAGTCCTATGGCGCACCGCCGCCATCTCAGTACGGCGCTCCTCCACTCGGTCAGTCATACTCCGCCAGCCCCTACGGACAGCCGTCGGCTCCGTACGCCGCTCCTCATCAGAAACCCCCAAAAGAAGAATCACACTCCAGCGGCGGCGGTGCATACCCTCCGCCGGCACATGGGAGCCCGTTCGCGGCACTGCTGCCATCGACATTCCCTCCTGGAACTGATCCTAGCATCGTGGCGTGCTTCCAGGTGGCGGATCAGGATGGAAGCGGTTTGATCGATGACAAGGAATTGCAGAGGGCTCTGTCTTCTTACAACCAGAGCTTCAGCTTGAGAACTGTGCACCTCCTCATGTATCACTTCACCAACACCAGTGTTAAGAAGATAGGTACGAACGTCTTCTACTTCATTTCCATTTGATTCAAATTTCCGATTTGGTAAAATTAGGTTTTCTGCTAACTCGTTCTGGTTTATCGGCGCTCGGTGATAAAATGCGCTGGCTGAGGGCCGTTTCACGATATTTTAAGCCATAAATTTTGTACTACTTGTTTATTTCAACTACTTATAAATTCTTAAATTAATTAAGTAGTTGACACTTGGCACCGAGTTAATTAATTAATTACTAATTTAATCCACTAGTTGCATGCGATGCGACTTGGTTTACATGTTCTGAAAAGAAAAGGGAAATTAGAAAAGCGCGTTATTGCAAACTGTGGGCGGAATATCTACTACTTGTCTTGGATTCGGCGGCTTTTTCTTTTTATAATTTTTATTCCACGTGTGGTTTCTAAGGTGTGATTTTTTTTAACCAAATCTAAATTTTGATAGTTTTATTAGTAGGGAAAACTATGGATAAAAAATTTTTAGGAGAACCATTTTTTAAATTTTAGCGACCATTTTATTATTAGGGATCAAAACTAAGGATAAAATTTTTTTTAGAGGAATCATTCTTTAAAATAAATATTTGGAGGGACTAAAAATGAACATATTTAACTTTCTATCTAATTATATTAAGATTTATAAAATGAGTCATGTAAACTAAATCCACATGTTAAATAAATACAAAAACAAATATCGCGTGTTTATTCTTCATCGAATTAGAGTAATTATTTTGATGGTTTTATTAGTAGGGAAAACTATGGATAAATTTTTTTTAGGAGAACCATTTTTTAAATTTTAGCGATCATTTTATTATTAGGGATCAAAACTAAGGATAAAATTTTTTTTAGGAAAATCATTCTTTAAAATAAATATTTGGAGGAACTAAAAATAAACATATTTAACTTTTTATCTAATTATATTAAGATTTATAAAATGAGTCATGTAAACTAAATCCACATGTTAAATAAATACAAAAACAAATATCGCGTGTTTATTCATCGAATTAGAGTAATTATTATAGACATGGTTAACCATGATTAAGTATGTATGATTCTAGTCATAATTTTTATAACTTTTAATCATAATTATGTTTTTCTGTGTTACACCATACTCTTACTTTTACTAAAAGCGTCCAAATAGAACTACTCCCTGTCTCAAATTATAAGTTATATTGTCAAAATCAATTGTAACCAACCATTCAGTAACTACTCATAGTTGGCATTATTATTCGGTAACAAACCTTTACCAAAGGAAAAACACATTCACTAACTATTCATAGTTGATATTATTTTCTGTTCATTCGAGTGCTTGAGATGTAGTATGTGAAATCTATAAGGTAATGGCACATCTGCAATAGTAAGACGTCCAAGTTGTACTTTTGAAGAAGTTAGATTCAATCTTTATATTTGTTATAACATCTCACTCAAGGCCCTTAATGTGTTTGGAGACCTGTATAGGTTAGTCATGGTTCAACTGTAAGCCTGGAACCAAATAACTAGGGGTCATATTTATTCATTGTTTAGCTCTGTCAAATCTATTATGAGACCCTATTTAGCTAAGTTAATTGTGGCAAATTTGGAGCCTTTCTGCGGCAGAGCCGTCTCAAGTTTTTGGAAGCCCTGTGTATGTTAGTCACAGTTTTGTAAAGGCAGAACAAATATAAGCTCTATTTAATCACAATTTAACATGACAAAGATTTTAAGAGGCCCCATTTAGCTATAATTTAACCTTGAAAATTTTGAGGTCTTGTGCGGTAACCCGTCTTGCACGCCCTCAAAGACAGCTTTGCTCTACGGTGTCTCACCTTGAACATCCTCAAAGACGGCCCTGATCTCACTACTAGGCCCTGATCTCACTACTATTGTTTTTTTCTTTAATCAACTTATTTTGCTTCCTATAATCTAATGTGTTTCAATCATTGATTGTTATCTGATTTTTTGCCATCCTCACTGTTTGAATTTTGGACTTGGTAATGCAGGACCCAAGGAGTTCACTTCTCTGTTTTACAGCCTTCAGAGCTGGAGGGTATTTTCTCTTTTTTTTATTCCAAGTTTTCACGTAGTTAATCTTAACTCTAACTTAGTAAGTGTTTGGATTTGGATTTACACTGTAGAGGATTAAAATTGATTTTTCCTTCTTGTCAAACTTGATTTTAGTAAACATCAAGTTAGGTTATTTTGAATCAAAATTGATATGATGGTAACTTATGGGTGAGGTTGAAAATTTGATAGAGTTTTACATCAAACTTTTCGTTAGAGGGGAAGCTTACCAACATAAATTACTTCCATTCAAACTTAGGTTTAGTGAAAATACTAAATCAGTTCTACAAAATCAAATTATTTCAAAATTATTAACCAAACATAGGCATAGACAAATTTATACTGTATATAATCAGCTTCTCCTAACCATGTGGTTGTTGTTACAGGGTATATTTGAAAGATTTGATAAGGACAGGAGTGGTAAAATAGATTCAAATGAGCTGCGAGATGCACTGTTAAGTTTGGGTTATGCTGTTTCTCCTACGGTATTGGACTTGCTTGTCTCCAAGTTTGACAAAACTGGTGGCAAAAACAAGGCTGTTGAATATGACAATTTCATTGAGTATGGCTTTGCTGCAACTCTTTTTCTTTTATTGAATTTACTTATATTCTTATATACTTAAAAAAGATTTTGGCTAGGCGTCTTCCTTTCCAGTGTACAGTATGCTACTTTATTTTGACTAAAAAGAGAAGTATAAAGCCTTAAACATTCGTACTTTCAATGAAAATGGATGAAGAAGCAATTAATACAAAAACAGCCAGTTGGAAAGCAATAGTCAAAATAATGCCATTTGATCCCCCTGCCACTTTAAAATTTTATTGTGTTATTTGTTGATTTGTGTTTATGTATTGTACTTGCGGAGAATACAATAAGGGTTATCCTGTCCGCGGGATGAATGCTTGTTGAGTGCAGAACTGGTATTATCCCAACTGCTTGACTAGAGCGTGGGAATACGAAGACCAGTGGTCTGACACATACTAATGCGGTCGTCACTTGATAGACACGAGTTAGGGCCGGGCGACCCATGCCCTTGGCCTGATGGGTCGGATCAGGCAACTCATGACCTACTAGGTCAAGCCGGCCTGATTTTTCCTGTGGCCCTTGCCCTTTATGACGCTTTTGGGCCGATTGATAATGGGTCGTCCTCTTCTAGCTCCTAATTAAAGTTATCCCAGTCCAAGTATTATAGTTTGGAGTCAAATTTGGTTATTTAATATAGAAAAACTTTCTATTAAATTGAAATTTTCTTGTATAGGAGAACTTCGTTTTATGTTTATACTGTGTTTTTTGGTGTAAAATGGATTGATAAGTTAATTATTTTCCTTTGTTTGCTATTGCAGGTGCTGTCTCACTGTAAAGGTAAGCTATCAAAATACTCTTTTATAATTTCACCTGTTTTTGCAAGTCAAATTACATCTTACTATTCTTATTAAAATGAAAAGTATAAGGAGGGTATCAGAGCTTTGTTAACACACCATTCATATATATGTACACAAACTCCACAATATACACAACCTTGTAAATGTTGGCTGCTAGTTTGTTATAAAAACTTCAGTGTTGAAATTTAACAGTTTTTCGGGGACAATGATAATATTTGATGTCTTATGGATAGCTTTATCATTAGCGGCCATAGTGTCATTAATTATTTTCCATTTCCAAGTTCCTATAGTTTCATGTCTGCATAATGTTGTTTCTTGGTAGCTAGCTCTACAAGATTATTGCAAAAACACACATTCCTTTTTGTAAAATTTCTTATGCTATTAATTTGATACATGAAACAATACTAAACCTGGTTTTGTTTTCTAGTATGAACCATAAGTTGTTTTATTTTAGGGAATAACTGACCAATTCACTTCTGATTGTATGTTGCAGGGACTAACTGACAAATTCAAGGAGAAGGATACTGGGTATACTGGCTCTGCAACATTTTCCTATGAGGCGTTTATGCTGACTGTCCTGCCATTCCTGGTAGCATAGGATAGTAATGGTGTACGTCAGTAGACTATGTAAATTTACTGTCCTGCCATTCCTGTTGGCGAATGAGTTTACTTTGGACAGCCCTGCCGTTTAATTTTATTAAACTTTCATTAGTCTTTCCCTACAAACAAATCCTAAAATACTTTGTTTTCAGCTTGTTGATAACTTCTTTCTAGTACTCTGTGAATGAAGTCATGAAACTAAGTTTGGTAGCTCTCTATATACTATTTGTATGTCTAAAATATAAGATAGTGTGAATGAAGTCATGAAATAAATTTGTTTGGTAACTCTCTCTATACTATTTTATATGTCTAAATATAAGTCTGTTTTGGAACAAGTTTGTTCCTAAATACTACTAGTATAAAGTGTTATGAGAGTCGAGAAGTAAGAGGTAATATTTTAGGATATTTGTGAATGAAATGGATAAATTAAATATTCTAGTATTAATTATTTAATTAGAATATACCGGTAGTATCTTGTTAAGTGGCAGAAGGTTTTGAATATTGTTAGATAGTTAATCGTAGTTGTTGTGAGAAGCTTCCCCACTGCTGGTGAAATAAGAGTAGGATTTAGAGAGGACCAAAATCTTATAGGTAAATTTTAGGATGCCATATAAAATTAGACTTTAGTTATCTTTTTGTCCTTAAAATTTAGTTTTTTAATTGAAAAAGACGTTACGCTCTAGTCCCTCAGCACTATTGTTAGATTTTATAGAAAAATGTTAAAAGTTGCCTAAGTGGCAGTTGTGCAGTAATTTTACATTATGACATGACATATTATTTGGTTTCTTCAATTATTAATATAACTATTTTAATTTGAATTATTTGATTTGACATGAAATTATTTTAATTTATTAAATATTATTTTAGATATATTTTATTTTTATAATATATAGAACAACATTCTCTCCCCCTCCCCCACTTCCTTTCACTCTTGCTCAAACTCCTAGAATCTTCATTTTTTGGTTTTTCTTTGTGAATTCTGCAACAACAACAACAAATTACAAGACTCATTTCAAATCAATTTAACACATAGATATCATAAAAGCACGAAAAAGAACATACTGTGGGTGATGATCGAAATGGTGGACAGAGGGAGGATTTGGCACGGGACCGTTCCGATGTGAGGCGGCTGCTACGGCAGTTTGAGCGGACGAACGGAAACAGATCTGCAGTGGTGGTCTGATTGCTTCGATTATCTTGTTCGATTCAATTTCTGCTTTTATATTGTTGGTTGTGTTTGAATCAAAGGTTTTTGATTTTATCAGTGATATTGTGATGCTGTAATAGATTGGGTTTGTGTTTTTGTATAACATTCAAAAGAAGGTAGGTAATTTTAGTGTTGTAGTGAAAATGTTGGTAAAATGAATTCTTCATAGAAAATTGACATTATTTTTCTCTTTAAATTTTTCCATACAGAAATGTTAATAGATTGTGTTGGTGCAAAGGTGAATAAATGATGAACAGAGGAAATATTCTATTAAAGAGAATGACGGCTACACAACTCACTTAAACATTACAATGATTGCAACCCTATTTATAAGCTAAAACTAGGGTTACTAGAATAAGATAAAATACTAAAATACCCTCTAACAAACTTAGGGGCTAAGTAATAGTACAACTAAATATGAATTACTTCTAATACCGTCTCTTAATTAATATTCTATCAAAACTTGTAACACCAATTCCATCCCTTAGTCTGAGAAATTGATCAGTCTTGATAGCTTTCGTCTGAGCATTTGCCAACTGTTTCTGAGTGCTGCAGTGTACTACTTTTAACACTCCATTCTAAACTTGATGTCTCAGAAAATGATACTTGGTCTCAATATGCTTGCTTCTCCTATGCAACACTGGGTTTTTGGCAAGATTGATTGCATACTTGTTGTCAATCATCAACTTCAGAGGTTTGTTTATTTTAATCTTCAAATCCTGCAACAGATTCATAATCCACACAGTTTGGCATGCAGTAACAGCACCTGCAATGTATTCAGCTTCACAGGTTGATAACGCCACAACAGGTTGCTTCTTGGAACACCAAGAAATGGGACCTCCCAGAAATTTGAACAAGTATCCAGAGGTACTTCTTCTGTCAACTCTGTTTCCACACCAATCAGAATCTGGATAACTCAAAAGTTCTGACTCATTCTTTCTTCCAGAAGAAAATAACACTCCATACTTCAGAGTTCCCTTGATATACCTCAGAATCCTGACAGGAGCTTGGTAATGGGACCACTTAGGTTTACTCATGAACCTACTAACCATCCCAACAGAATAGCAAATATCAGGTCTGGTATTGCACAGATACCTCAGAGAACCAACCAACTGTTTGAAGGTTGTAGCGTCCACATCCTTTCCATCAGAGTCAGAATTCAGTTTCTGATTTGTATCAGAAGGTGTGACAACAATCTTACAATTCTTCAGTTCAAATTTCTTCAGAAGTTCTAATTCATACTTGAGCTGATACAAAATGATACCTTTCTCAGAATATCTGAACTCCATCGCTAGAAAGTATGTCATTTTGCCTAGATCAGTCATTTCGAATTCATTCATCAGAACTTTCTTAAACTTGGCTATCTCCTGTTCAGAACTTCCAGTCAGCAGTATGTCATCAACATATAAACACACCAGAGTCATATTGCCTTTAGAAGTATGCTAAACATAAACACCGTACTCCACCTCACATTTTTGAAAGCCTTGCTTCTTGAAAAATGAATCAATCTTCTGATTCCAAGCTCTGGGCGCTTGTTTCAGTCCATATAAAGCTTTGTATAATCTGTACACCATCCCTTCATAATTTTTTTTCACAAATTCAGGAGGTTGTGACACGTAAACTTCTTCTTCTAATGGACCGTTCAGAAATGCAGATTTTACATCTAAATGCATCAGAGGCCAATTCCTGTTAGCAGCTATTGTAATCACCATTCTGATTGTTTCATGTCTTGCTACAGGTGCAAACACTTCAGAATAATCCAGCCCAGGTTTTTGTAGAAATCCTATGGCTACTAACCTTGCTTTATGTTTGTCAATTGAACCATCTGGCTTTAACTTCTGCTTGAAAATCCATCTGACGCTGATGGCTTTCTTGTCTTTTGGAAGTTCTGTTAGCTTCCAAGTCTTGTTTCTCTCTATAGCATCAAGTTCTTCTTTCATGGCCTTCAGCCAGAGCTTCTGCTTAAGAGCCTCTTCTGTACTTATGGGTTCAGAGTCTACTATCATGACACACTGAATAACTTCTCCTTCAGAGTCTACTTCAGTGTCTTGCAGCATGTCAAATTATGCATATCTTCTGGGGAAGTTTCTTATTCTTTGTGGTCTCTGAACTTGTCCAGAGTCTTGAGCTTCAGAGTTTCTAGCTTCAGATGATTGACTTCCTCCAGAGCTTTGACCATCTTCAGAGTCTGGCATATTTCCAGAGTCTGAATTGCCACCAGAATCTGGATTGCCATCAGAGTCTGGATCATCAGAGTCACCTTCATCTTCCGAGTCTTCTCCAGAGTCTGAATCACTATCAGAGTCAGAGTCAACGTCAGAGTTTACTCCAACTTCAGAAATTCTTAACTCTGACCTTTCTTCAGAAGTTCTAACATTAGAATCAGATTGAGACTTATCCCAATTCCAAACTTCTGATTCCTTCACAATCACATCTCTGCTGAATTCAATTTTATTGGTTTCTGGACAATAGAGCTTGTATGCACCTGTATTGTGGTACCCTACCAGAATCATCACTTTGCTTATATCATCCAGCTTCTGTCTTCTGGCTTCTGGAACATGTTTATAGCAAACAGAACCAAACACCTTCAGATGACTAACACTTTGCTTATCTCCAGTTCACTTTTGTATTGGAACTACTTCCTTCAACTTCTTCGTAAGACATCGATCGAGTACATACGTTGCAGTGGCAACAACTTCTGAGGAAGCTTCTTCTCTTTTAGCATGCTTCTCACCATATCAAGCAAAGTGCAGTTTCTTCTTTCAGCAAGACCATTGTGTTGAGGAGTATAAGGAGCAGTAACCTCATGCTCAATTCCATTCTCCTCACAGAACTTCTGGAACTCTTTGGAGTTATACTCACCTCCACCGTCAGTTCTAAGAATCTTCAACTTCTGACCACTATGATTCTCAGCCTTCATTCTGAACTTCTTGAATTCATCAAACACCTCGTGTTTAAACTTAATAAGGGATACCCATGTCATTCTTATGAATTCATCAACAAACAACACAAAGTATTTATTCCCTCCAATCGATGCTACTGGAAATGGACCACACACATCAGAATGTACAACTCCCAAGGCATGTTTTGCTCTTGGAGCAGCTTCTGACGCAAATGGAAATCGTGGTTGTTTTCCTTCCATGCAAACTTTGCATGACTTTTCAGGCTTCTTAATTGCAGAAATTCCATGTACCAACTTCTTTGAATTCAGATGTTTTAAGCTTCTGAAATTCAAATGACCGAATCTTCTGTGCCACAGCTCACTCTCGTTCTCAGCACTTGTTGCACTAAGACATTCTGAGTCTGCAGTTCTGACATTCACCTTGAATGTCCTATTCCTTCCATGCTCTGACTCTATAATCAACTTCTGATTGCAGTCATACAGCTTCAAAAGATTGTCCTTCATGATAATTGAAAAAACTTTCTCAATTAATTATCCCACACTCATCAGATTGCTTCTGATGCCAGGTACATACCACACGTTCTGAATCAATGCTGTTTTCCCATTGTTCAGAATCACTCTGACATTTCCCATACCTTCTGCGTTAAGATATTTGTCATCAGCACATCTGATCTTTGTTCTCTTTTTAGAGTCAAAGTCAACCAACCATTTCTTGTTTCCAGTAAGATGATTTGAACAACCAGTGTCCATATACCACCAGTCTATCAGATCCATATCATCAGATTCAGAGCCCATCAATAGCACAGATTCGTCATCAGAACTTCTGGCTATATTTGCTTCTTCTGATTTTCTCTCCTTGTTTGACCAACAATCTCTAGCAAAGTGACCAAAATTCTTACAACAGTAACATTGAATTTTCTTCTTGTCATACTTCTCTTTTCCCTTCTGAGCATTCTTTTGTCTATCAGAGGTTGAGCTTTCTGACTTCTGACCATCATCAGATCTTCTCCTGGCTTCTAACTGCTTCTGATACCTCCTATCAGAAGTTGCTTTCAGAGCCTACTGCTCTACTTCCTTTTCAGAAGTTCTCTCAGTCAAACGCAACTCTTGCGCTTCTAGACTGCTCTGCAGCTCTTCAATTCTTATGATGCTCAGATCTTTGGAATGTTCTATTGCTACCACAATGTAATCAAATTGAGAGGTAAGGGATCTCAATACTTTCTCCATGATTTCTTCTTCAGAAAGAGTTTCTCCACACGCCTTCATTTGATTAGTGATCAGAATTATTTTGGAGATGTATTCAGAAACTTTCTCATTATTCTTCATGTTGAGATTCTCATATTGCTTTCTCAAGGACTGAAGCTTCACCTTCTTCACTGATGCGTCACCACCATAACATCTCACCAGTGTGTCCCACGCAGCCTTTGCTGTCGTTGAATCTGCAATTTTCTCAAACACATTTACATCCACACATTGATGAATGAAGAACAATGCTTTCTGATCCTTCTTCCTTACTTCCTTCTGCGCGTTTTTTTGTTCATCCGTCGCATCTGCTGCTACCGGAACATAACCATTAGTGGCAAGATCTAGAACAGCTTGAGCACCAAACAGTACACGCATTTGGATCATCCAACAATTCCAGTTTTTACCGTCAAATACTGGAAGTTTGGTGTTCATGTTGCCGTTTCCGTTCATCTTCTACCTTGCACAATACACTCAAATTTCTCACACAGTGTTTCCCAACCTACAGAATTAAAATTCTGATCAGATTTTGTTCAAGATTCAACACGAATCTAAGAAACAAAATCAAACACACAAGGCCTCACGTTTACTCGTGTTTCCCGTGTTTCCCAATGAATCCGAACCGGAGCTCTAGATACCAATTGTTGGTGCAAAGGTGAATAAATGATGGACAGAGGAAATATTCTATTAAAGAGAATGACGGCTACACAACTCACTTAAACATTACAATGATTGCAACCCTATTTATAATATAAAACTAGGGTTACTAGAATAAGATAAAATACTAAAATACCCTCTAACAAACTTATGGGCTAAGTAATAGTACAACTAAATATAAATTACTTCTAATAGATTGTAACATTGTTTTATTTGCTAAATGCAGATCATTCATAGTTAATAAATGCAAAGAAAGCATCCAACGTTTCGTTACAGTTAGAGCAAGGATAAAGTATTTTTTCAAATTCTTATGGAAGCTGTGAGTATGTTGCGATTTCAGTTCATTCGAAAAAGATGGAAAATAATGAAAATCTTCACAAATCCTTAGAATTTTTTGATCAAATGATGAGATCTTGATTTCATTTTTTATTAAATTAATTAGTGATTTTTATGTTTTTCTGACTTAAGTAAAATTAATTAATTTTTTTTTTATGTTTTCTGAAGTTTTTTTTTATTTATGATTTTTATATTTGAGTTAATTACGGTTCATATGATTTTTTATGTAAATTAATTAATGACTTTTATTATTTTTTTTTTATAGTTTTTTGAGTTTAAAGTTATTTGTGTGTTTTTTTTTCTTTTAGAAAATGTATATATGGATATGTAAATAAATTTGTATTATTTATTATTATTGCTTTCTCAGTTAAACTAATATAATAGATCAATAATATTAACGGAACTAATATTACGGGACTAAACTGTAACAATTTTTTATTAAGAGACTAAAACGAAACTTAAAATTAATAGGATCTAGAAATTAATTATGCCATAAAATTATAAGTAAATTATCCACCATTAATTAAAACTTCCACATTTGCTCTCGGAACTTTATTTTTAGAATTTAATAATTGATATAGTTGGTGAAATATTTAAGAAATCGGCGAATCGGCAGTTTTAAAAAATTAACAGATTAAATGTTTACTTTTTTTTTTCTTCAAATGACACTGTTTTAATAATTTTTTTAAAAATTAAAATATAAATAGACCGAATTTATATTTTATTGTGTGTGATAATTGTGTTTAAAATTTGAATTTAAAAAATGCATTTGTAAATTTATGAAATTTTAAAATTTTGTAAGTGGTAGTGATTTTTTAGACACTGAGTTATTCAGTTTGATCAATTTATAACTATATAGTTTTGTTATTAAGATCAATTTATTCAACCGAATTATCTATTTTAATTTGGTTTAGTAATGTGATTCGACTAGTGATCTCATGGTTTAGTCAATAAATTTGATCAATTTATAACTATATGATTTTGTTATTAAGATCAATTTATTCAACCGAGTTATCTATTTTAATTTGATTTAGTTATGTGATTCGACTAGTGATCACGTGGTTCAATAAATAAATTTGATCAAGTTATAACTATATGATTTTGTTATTAAGATCAGTTTATTCAACCGAGTTATTTGTTTTAATTCAGTTTAGTTATGTGATTCGACTAGTGATCCAATGGTTCAGTCAATAAATTAGTGATTCAATTTGATGACCAATCTAGTTTTTAAAACACTATTAAAGAGTGATGATTATGGTTGTTAGTTAGTTCTAACAAAATTTTTTTTATAGAAAAATGTTTGAAAAATAAATGGCTAATTATAATATGCTATGAATAAACTACTTACATACAATTAAAATTTTGTGTACTTACAATAAACCGAACTAATTTGGATATAGTTTAGAATTCAATTCAATAATTAAATCGTTGAACTAAGTTCATGAATCAAATGAGTTGAATATAAATAATAAACTAAGTTCGTTAATTAAATAAATAGACCTTGAAGTATACATAGTTCGACTCGTTAGGTTCACGTAGCTCAACGAAGTATACATATAAATTATCAATTAAAACCGTTAAATTAAAAGAAAATATAGGGATAAGATTTAGAACATATCTTTTAACCGTAACTGGCTTATGCTTTGTTCATTTGCATTAACATTGTGCATATCATGACATTGACTCTTGAGACATGTGAACAAGTTGTTTCTATGGCTAAAGGTTTCTTTCATTGCAAGTTCTTGAACAACAAGCATCAAAGGCTTCGACATTTATTTTGCTCAGCAATCGGGCACCAGATTATATTCTTCAGCCGGTTATTTTTTAGCGCAGAAGACAATTCACAGTTTATTCCAGGCGTTATATAGGTGCAATATCAAAAGACAAGTTTCAGAGGCCAAACTATGCTCAGAACAGGCGGCAACAGGAAATTCCCGATGTTTCCCTCTTTAAGGTAAAAGGAAATTTGCTAAGATTGTTCAATTTTCAACGCTGCAGCATGTGTGACTCACTCCAATCACTAATTCGATTTTTTACACCAGTAGAAGGATCTAGAAGTGGTTTCCAATTTGATTTATTTTCTAATTAATTAAAATTCCCTCCAAATTTCAACATTTTCCATTCCTAATTCCACTCCTAATTTCCATTTCTCACACTAACCAACATTCAAAACCACATTTAACTCCAAACCTAAACCATAATTAAATCAATTCACTCCAAACCTCTCATAACTCCCACTTATTTTCTGAATTTTCTACACATCTCACTTCAATTCTCTCAACTTTTCTCTCATTGCAAAAGCCTCACAAGAGCTCCATAGCCAAAAGCTTCACAAATTGTATATTGTTGTCGCGGTGAAAATCGGATACCAAACTATTGATTAGTTTGAATCTTTAATTCATTTTGCAACCGAACTTTGATTTGTCCAAAGGAAGGGATAAAGATCGAAATACCCACAATGCAATGCAAATGCAAGATTTAGAGAGTTTAGGTTCGGGGGTTGGTTAAACTTACGGAAGATGCTAGCATCCTAAATTTCTGTAGTACTCTACAGGAACCTCTTGTTTTATGTTGTTTATTGCTAAGTGTTTATATCTGCTTAAAGGTTAAAAGACCTAGGGGTTTATATTTAAGTATACTCGATAAGATATCGCATCTTATGCCTACATATCCTTATGAGAGTGGAATCAGAGTATTTTGTAGTTCTCCTAAAGGGTTAGAGGAGTTCTTTGACTGTGGTCAAAGTTCCTACGGGTTTAGGGTAGTTGATTGGTTGATTTTAGGAGAATAGACGCTTTATCATTTTAAGGGAGATGTAACCGCCACAGGTTGTAGGAAAATAGTCTTTGTATCGTCTTAAGAAAAGGACTTACGTACTCGGATAGGGATCAACGAGGTACACTTTTATCTCCCTTAAGGCAAAGTCCCTACATGTTGATTGTATTGTTGTGTGGTGGAGATTTTATCTCGCTTAAGATGATTTGGCATATTTTCTCTATTGTGTTTGAAGTAAATTGTACTGTTGATTATTTTTGTTTCTATGTTGTAAGATAAAAGACAAGGTCCTCCTATGGGGTAGGATCTATCTTAAGTGATCGACTTGAATGAGATCAAGGATCGAGCGGGAGTATGATGCAAATGATGCACTACACACAATTGTTGAATCATGTGTAGGGTTTTCCTTTGGACGGATGCGATGCGATAAAGTAAATGCGATAATATTAAACGACTGTAAAATAAATTGCAGAAAAGTAAATCATACACACACATGAAAGCGCTGAGGTGAATTGTGTCGTGAGTGTGCATAATTATGTTGTATTTTCGATGTTGATTGATTTTAATTGGTTAAATTGATTTTAGTTTGAATTATGAGACAAATGTTGATTTTATGAGGAGATTGATCGTGGGAGAAGAAATTGTATTTGATCTTACGAATAACTGAATTAGTTTTAATAAAAAACAAATGATTCTAGGAAGATGTTAATTTAATTTTAATGAAAATGTTCAGATATGGACTGATCTTAAATAAATAGGATTTCATTAAATAAAAAAGAGTTTTTAGTTACTAAAGGATAAAAGGTTAATTTAGATGAAAGTGTTATTATTGGATGAAAATAGATTAAAAAATTCATTATCTTTTAGTTGCAAATTCTTTAGAATGATGAGTTTTGAAATTATTATATTATACTGAATTAATAAAATAAGAAAAAGAAAGTTGATTTAAGCATAAATTATAAAAAGGTTATTAATTTTTATATAAAAAAGTCTAATTTAAAATTAATAGATTAATTAAAAATAAGATAAAAAGAAAGTCAATTACTAAAAGATTAAAAGCTTATTAAATGGGAAATTAAGTTATTTAATGGATTAAGATAAAAGGGTTAAATTGAGTAATTATTAATAAAAGGGCTGATTTTAGAAGATTTAATTATTAGTTATTAGTTATGTTTTATTTTTTAAAAAAAGGTTGATTAAGATTGATAACCGGTTAAGGGAAATTTACGGTGGTTAATTAAAGGATGAAGGTGAGGTTAGCGATTAATGGTAGGGATTAGTGTGGATTGATGGTGATTATGTGTAGTGAGTGGTAGTGGTGGTGTGATTATGGTAAAATACATAAACATAAAAATGAAAACAGCAAACCCTAGATCCCCCCCCCCCCCCCAATTTCCCCTTTTTCGATCGATTCCGCCGTCTCTTTCAATCTCTCCATCTTCTTACCGTCCTCTTATTCCATCGCCTTCGCTTCACTGTTCTTCTCTCATCTCTTGCTTAAAACAACAAACAAAACATTAATCATGAAAATGAAAAGAAAATTCGAAAAGTAATGTTACCCAGCGTGATGACGACGGTGGTTTCCAGTGACTTCGCGATATTCTGACGGGGTCTTCGCGGCGGCTGTGGAAATGATGAGGTTCGAAGGTTCTCGGCGGAGCGGTTTTCCGGCAGAAATTCTTTGCGATGAAGGTGGCGATGTGTGGAGTTTCTGGAAAGATAAGTCTCTCTTCCTCCTCAATTTTCTAGGTTTTTTGATAGTGATTTTCGGTCTCCCTTTTCGTTTCCAATCTGCTCTTTATATAGGCTTCAATTTGAGATTTCCTGATTGAAATCAATTGAATGCTGATTGATTGTCGATTTTGGACCTTCCGTTTTGGTTTGGATCAAATTGAAGCTTTCCCTTCTTGTTTCAACGAAAATCTCATCTCTGATTTGGGCATATCAATTTCGTTAAATGTTCAAAGTTTTGGATTTGGATATTCTTTGAATCTTTGTGGAATATTCTCTGATTGGTTTTGCTAACTCATGATTTTTTTGCGTTTGTAGGTGTGGAGAGTGATTGAACTTGGGCCAAGAAAAAAACGGTCCAGGTGCGGGTAACGGTTCCTCTTCCCCTCGGCTTGAACATTCTCAACTTCATCTTTCGCAGAAACTAGCCGATTGCAAGGAAGCTTAATTTTACGCTCAACTCTGTTGAGGCTCAAAACTGTTGATTGCTTCATCTGCATTCTCAAAAGACAACGACGGAAGTTGTGTTCTCGGTTGGCTGAGTTACTAAACCTTGGTTCTCTTGTGTATTGTGCAGGTATTTCAGGGACTGAGGCTGTTGTTATGTTCAAATAAAGCATGGCCGTAGAGAAACCGGTTGTAAGCGGTTTTGGCGAGTGATTCGTGATTGAGTGCTTGTGAAGTGTTTTGGCTGTGTTCTGACTGCGTTTTGATACAGGTTTTATTGGACCAAGCTTGTACTCACCAGTCCACACAAGATTCAAGTTAAGACAATGATGAAGAATGCCTTTCTACTGTTGTGATGTGAGCACCCCCTCAGTATCAAAACAGAGCTATTCAGTGGGTTTCATGATTACTGTTTCAACTATTTTTGAATCTCAAAGAGGCCAGTATTTCTTTACTCGCCTGTCAGATGATCATACTGTGTATAAAGCGATTGGTATTGGTCGTGGAAATCCTTAATCAGTTCAGCAAGTTGTCCTCTCTTCAAATTTCTGCTGGGGTACCATCCTCTTCAATGTTGTCGTCATCTTTAATAAGTTCAGTAGCTTTGATAAAAGGACACCCAATAACATCTCATATTTTCCTCTTTGTTCATGATAATTAATTGTGTATATTGTTGGCTTTTATGATGTAGGATCTGCAGTTAGGAAGCTTGAATCTGTCTCGAGTTTTAATGAATTTTAATACCTAATTCTCCTTTATGCAGAACATTGATGACATTGCTCTTCTGGCGTATGTGAGAGTACATAACGTGGGCTATTGCTGTGAGGTTGTGGTGTTATTTGGACAGCCTCCATAACGGTTTCGTCGATCAAAGTAGTTGCTAAAACTCTGCTTCTCTTATCTGGAACCTTTGTACTGATTCATTCTTATTTCCTGCTACGTAGGTGTGAACGCGGCTACACAGGTGGAGTGCGTACGTGGAGAGAAACCACGCTTTGCTGACAGAAGTGTGCATAGCATAATCAAGAGCAATTCCAGGAGTTACATTTTGTTTATTCTGATGTGATGATGCGGCTTTTGTAGCGACTTACGACCTATGCCTGTTCTTGTATTAATATGCATGATTTCCTTTGTAATGTCTCTTGAATTAAGGTTGATAGCATGGTTCTAGTTTTATTTGGCTTTGTGATGGCTAGGAAAATGTATGGCTTAGGCAAGTGTATGATGTTATGATGTTTTTATGAGCAGGTAGTTTCTTATTTGAGAATTCAGAGCAAAATGATTATGGTCTTATGTTGTAGCGTAAAACATTTGTCGTGGATTCATAAATTCGAGACTTCGGTCATAATATTCCTTTGCGTATTTAGCATGAGTTATATATCCTAAATTACTCTTAGCCATGTAGCACGAAGTTGGTGGGCTTTAGTTTAAGGCCTATGAATTCGTTACCTTTTGCATCCTGTATTGTGGGCTTGGAAACAAGAATTGGGGAATGGGCTTTGTTTGGAACTAGTAATTCTTGAACCAAAGAATCCCCTAGCCTTCTATGTCACATTTGTCCTTAGTTTAAATCATGAAAGTAGTCGCATTCCAATTAAAGAGACCTTAGCTCACAGTTTGACCAACTTTAAATTAATAGAATCTAGGTAATCTTTTAGGTGGTGATGGTTTCAACATAAGGATCATTCCCTGGCGAATCTTTAGGAATAAAATTGTAATTTGAGATGTAGCATGTTATGTAACCCAGTCGTTCTTCACATGACCATGCCTTAATAAGAGAACGTTCAATCCCTAAGTCTCTGACTAGGAACAAAAGTGTCACCTCCCTATGAAGTCCACGCACCTACACAAACTGGTTAGCTGCAACAAACATACGTACAAAAGTAAAAGATAACACACGAGAAATGCACAAGGAGGTGGGATCTTACGGTAAAAAATTAGGGTGTGACAATTGCAATTTGTGAATTTTTGAGCTAAACCTCAATTGCATCATCATCCTTGGTTCAATTCTGGTTTTGAAATTTGTTTGGATCTTGAATTAAGTTGTTGGAATCACTTTTGGAAGAGCTTTTTCTTATTTGTGGAAAATTGCTTGGATCTTCAAGTTTTCTTGCTAGAGCTTCATAGATCCTTAGATTTCTTGCTTGGATCTATTAATTACAGCTTAACAACACTGACCAAAGCAAATCTCAGCTTTGCAGGTTGGTAAGTTCTAGATCTAGCTCTGATTTTGCTTAATCTTGCATTTCACAATGTAGATCCTTGGTGTATTGGTGATGTTTAATCCATTGCTTACTTTGATTATTGATTTTGGTGTTTGTTGAATCCAATGGATATTTGAATACTGTGATTTGACATAAATTTCGTGCACAATTGTTTGCTTATTCATTTGGATGGTTGGATAATTAAGTTGCTGTTGAAAAGTGCTTTTGGATGCTGAATTTTTGATTATGCTCCAGTGTTAATCGGTTAACCTCCTAGTATTAACAGATTAACACAACTTTGCTGCGTGTTTTTGGCTTGTTTTCACAGTTTTAATCGGTTAACCCCAGGAGGTTAATCGATTAACACTGTTGCAGAATGACATTTTTAAGCTTGTTTGGATCCCTTTCCATCCTTAAACCTCATGGATTAATATGATGCATATTTGTGGACCGTTTTTGAGCTGTTTCATATTTCTTGATAGCATGGTTGTGATTCTTCGACATGCGTTTTATTTTTTCAATGATAAATGTCCATGATTGATGTGGTGATCATGTTGCATAATCATTTGTACCATGTCAATTGCTGGTTATTGATGTTTATCTTGTTGGATGTATGTCATATGCTTGTCGTTTGTTTCGATTTTTGTAAACGCATGATTGTTTGATTGATTAACTGGTATTGGATATGCATGTTGTTCTCGTCGAATGTTTAATTGTCCATCGAATTTGTTTTGTGCTTAATTGTCAATACATGTTCATGATTGATCTTCACCATGTCATATGCATTTGTTAAAATATTGATGCATGCAAGCTACCTGAGCTTATGCACCCGCTGTTCTGGATTTTAGCATGCTGTTAATTATGCATCTATACTGCCTGCTGCTTTTTACACCTGTTATATGCTGAAACATGAGATGTTAAATGCTATTGTGCTTATTTGCTGGGTTTTTATTGTTGTTCTAAAGCTGGAGCGCTGTTGTTTTTGGTTTGTTCTTCTTGTTTCGTTTTGTTCTTGCATGCTTTCTTAGGGCCACCTAGTTCAACTTAATTTTTGATTAAGATTGGAGTATGATAGACATTAGGAGTTAATCCATGCATGATAACATTAGGTTAATCCCTTTTAAAATATACCTTAGGTCCACTTTTGCATGCTAACATTAGGATAGAATTACCTCGCATCCCGACCTTAGGGCCATTTTGCATGACAAAGTTAGGACCGAGTGTCGCAATTGCGAAAAACACCCGACATAAAATAGAAGGGTCACCACCTTTCGTTATTTATCCCAAAGAAAGGGAAAGGAAACAATCGGAAAAACCTAACGAAAAAGGAAAAGACAAGGTCATCGCAACCAAGTCTCGGGTTCGGGAGTCAGTTACGCAAGGGGAAGGTGTTAGCATCCCTCACGTCCGTCGTACTCGACGGGATCCACGTTTGTTGTCTATCTAAAGGGTGTATTTAATCTATCTACGCTACAGGCTCACATGACAAAAAGAAAAGAAAAGAGACTCGGTAGAGCATCACCGCTCTGTGCCTACGTATTCCCTCGTGCAATGGGAAAGTCAGAGTCAACGTAGTTTGGCTAACTACGGGTGAAAGGTGGGGGAAGGTTGCTCGCCGAGACATCGCGTCTCGTGCCTATGTATTCTCATCTGGTATGAGAAATCAGAGCAAACGTAGTTCGGGCTAGCAAGAACACCGGTTGGTTCAAAATGATTTAGGTCCGAGTAGGGTTAAAACTTAGTTCCAGCAGTTAGGTGTATGCAGCTCGACCATTGGAGACTTAGGCGTTACCCATTTGCGGTAGAACCAAGAGTTAACAAAACTATCTTTTATGAAAAAGATTTCCAAATTAAGATCCCGAAGGATGAAAAAGGTTTGAACTTGTTTTTGTGTCTTTTAGAGAAGAAGTGCATTGACTATTGTTTGTAACTCATGTTGCACTAAAGACTATGACCTAGGAGAGAATGCGTCGCATATCGTCCAAAGGACATACGCTAACATTCTAGACAATTGATAGGCAACCACCCAATCATCATTTCCCAAGTACTTAATACTCGTAACGCACAACATTCGTTAACCTTTATTAAGTGTTTTGACACAATTTGAAGATGAGAAGGAGAGAGGACAAACTAAAGGGATACTAACTCAAACCTAGTAGTTGTCATGCAAAGTGTACCTATAGTTGAGGTTAGGGGGATACTACCTAATGTTATCATGCATGGTTTAAATCTTAAGGTCTATCATAAACTCAAGAGATTAGAAATCCTAAGGGAACATGACAAAGAAGGAAGAAGAAGGAAGCATAAGATAACATAAGATATGAAAGATGCAAGTATGCATATGCAATGCAACACACAAGCAAATGGAGGAAAAAGTGTGGGATAAACACCTTCACAAGCACATCTCAACCTTTATTAATGCAAGAAAGGAGATGTACAAAGAATGCATACAAAGCAAAGATGTGCAAGAAGGCAAGCAAACATGAACATGCAAGCACAAAAAAAAAAGGATGGGAGAAGCGAACTCCTACGACCATCGACCATCAACCATCGGAGAAAAGTGGGAGGAAAAGAAGTGCGGGGCAGCAGCCTCCACAAGCGCATCTCGACCACTTGATTCTCACACTCAAGCAAAACGAAAGAAAACACACATCACTTCGGACAACATATACGAGAGTATGCATCCAAGTGGAAATCAAGCACGCGTGTCGACGAAATCACGATTGAACAATCACGAACAACGACATATATCCAAAACATCTCACTCCTAATGTATCACACTGATCCATGATGATTCGAAGTGAAACGGTATCGAAACAAGCATAAAAAACAGCAAAAACAGGCCTGCTGGAGCAGTGTTAATCGATTAACACTAGGGGTTAATCGATTAACCATTGAAAAACAGTTGAAAAGTGAAAGTTTGAACGTGTTAATCGATTAACACTGTGTGAACAGTAGCAAAATTGAAAGTTTGATCTGGTTAATCAAAATGCAATGGATCCAGAATTCCAACCTGGAGAATTGCTTCGGTTAATGTTGATTTACTTCAAACGTGTAGATCTAAACAAGAAATCCAGAATACTTCAAGATCCAAGCCAATTCTTGTAATAGAAGTGATGATTAACCAAAATCAAGCCAAATTACTCAAAATAATCACTTCTAGATCCACTTCAAAATTCAGATCCAAGCTTGCACGAAAATCAAATGGAAAAATGGAGATGATGATGATAAAGGATGAAGGTTTTAGCTCAAGAATTCATTGATTCCAATGGAGAACCAAAGAATTCAATGGATGAAAAGCTTTAGTGAGGGTTTTGGAAGTTGAGAGAAAACTTGAGAGAATTGAGATGAATTATGAAAATGAGAGTTAAAAATGAAGATTAGATGTGTGAGGTTTGGAGTAAATCACTTAAATACTCCTTAGGCTTGAATCCAAATGAGAGGTTTGGAATGTGGTTTGTGAAATTTGGTTTGGAATTAGGAATGGGAGTTTGGAGGGAAAATGCGATTAACCAAAATTCAAGATTGTTCTAGATCCTTCCAAGGTGTAAAATTGAACTTCCAAGTGATCAAAATTGGACCCCAAAGTGACCCCCTTTGAAAATTCACGTGCAGAGGCAAAAATGTACTGGTTAATCGATTAACAGTTTGGGTTAATCGATTAACACTGTTAAAAAATTCAAATCTGGACTGTTTTTGACTTGGTTAATCGATTAACACATTTGGTTAATCGATTAACACCTTCAAAAATTTGAATTTGGTGCCTTTTGGAGGGAAATCTGCACATTTGCCCGTTTTCAGCTGTTCTGAGCTCTGTTCAGCTTCCATAACTTGCTCTTGAATATCATAACCATGAAAATGCTTGAGATAGCCTGAAAGCTGCTTTCTGAGCTGAAAATACCCTGGAAAAATAAAATAAAATCGGTCGCCCGACCGCTGGGCAAAATAAATGCCAGAGCCTATGATGCTCGCTGTTCAGGTTGAAGCACTGAGATAAAAACTGAGCCACGGGAAAACCTTGATCCCCTGCCTCAAGAACGAATGCTATGCAAATGCAGAAATGCAAAGAAACAAAACCCAGATGCTGCTAAAACGGAAAGGCAAATTTTGGGGTTGCTACAGCTGCCCCTATTCAAACAACTTGGACCTGAAGGGAGGAAAAGCATCTGCTTTCAAACATTCAAGGTATAAGGTGATTGAATACAAAAGAACCCGGAAATTTGCACCCTGCAGGGATGCCAAACAGCAAATACCAACCAAGAGTTGGAATACAACACGCTGGGGGTAACAATCCAATATGAACAGAACTTCATCCAAAGGATACCAACCAAAAGTTGGGATAACAAACAGTGGATACCAACCAAGAGTTGGGATGAAACAACCAACAGATACCAACCAAGAGTCGGGATAACAACTGAAGGATACCAACCAAGAGTCGGAATAATGAACCCGCCGGGGAACAAAAGAGACAATTAACCAAGCAGCCTTGTGGCGACTTCACTAGGGAAATAGTAGACTAACCAGACGACTCTGCACGGGATAAACATCCATCCAAAGACACCATCCAAAAGACGGGATAATTCTTACTCTCCAGGGATAACAACCAAGCACTACCAACCAAGAGTTGGGATCACCACAACACTAATTGAAATTCAAATGGCGAGACGACTTCGCTGGGAAAGTATACTGACCAAAAGTCGGAATCATCGACCAGGAAATAAAGGTTACCAACCAAGAGTTGGAATAACGTCAACAAGACGACCAAACCAGATATTACCAACCAAGAGTTGGGATCAGACTCCCACTGGGGAACTAGAGACTACCAACCAAAAGTTGGAAAACAAACAGAAGACCAAACTGGGTACTGCCAACCTCACTGGGGAATCAAAGACTACCAACCAAAAGTAGGGATAACGTCAACCAAACCTTACCAACCAAAAGTTGGGATAGCAACTCCGCTGAGGAATAGAGGAGGAATACCAACTAAAAGTTGGAACAACAACCAATCAAGCAACAGACTACCAACCAAAAGTTGGAATAACATCTAATAAAGCGACAAACTATCAACCAAAAGTTGGGATAATATCCAAACCTTACAAACCAAAAGTTGGGATAGCAACTCCACTGAGGAATAGAGGAGGAATACCAACCAAAAGTTGGAACAACAACCAATCAAGCAAAAAACTACCAACCAAAAGTTGGAATAACATCCAATCAAGCGACAGACTACCAACCAAAAGTTGGGATAACATCCAATCAAGCGACAGACTACCAACCAAAAGTTGGGATAACAACTGCAAGGGATAACATCCAACTAAAAGTTGGGAAACAAAGCTACTAACCAAAAGTTAGGATCGTCGGGGACGCTAAATAAAGCTGACTCAACCATAGAAGACTACCAACCAAAAGTTGGGATGGTCATCCAGAACTACCAACCAAGAGTTGGAATAAAAGGCTACTAACCAAAAGTTAGAATAGAAGCTACTAACCAAGAGTTAGAGTTGCCAACCACGCTAAATGAAAACGAGCTGACCACAACAAAGGCTACCAACCAAAAGTCAGAATCCACGACTTTGCTGAGGAAGATAAGGATTAACCACCAAAAGTTGGAATAACATCCAAATGCCAATGGGTCACCAACCAAGAGTTAGAATGAAACAAATATTACCAACCAAGAGTTGGAATGAAATAAATACTACCAACCAAGAGTTGGAATAACATCCAATCAAGCGACAGACTACCAACCAAAAGTTGGGATAACATCCAATCAAGCGACAAACTACCAACCAAAAGTTGGGATAACAACTGCAGGGGATAACATCCAATCAAAAGTTGGGAAACAAAGCTACTAACCAAAAGTTAGGATCACCAGGACAAATTATCATTGACCAAAAGTTGGAACAAGAGCTACTAACCAAGAGTTAGGATGCCAGGAAAAATCCTCATCGACCAAAAGTCAGAACAAGAGCTACTAACCAAGAGTTAGGATTGCCAAGAAAAATCCTCATCAACCAAAAGTCGGAGCAGGAGCCACTAACCAAGAGTTATAATAGAAGCTACTAACCAAGAGTTAGAATAAAAGCTACTAACCAAGAGTTAGAATTGCCAACCACGCTAAATGAAAACGAGCTGACCACAACAAAGGTTACCAACCAAAAGTTAGAATCCCCGAATTTGCTGAGGAAAATAAGGATTAACCACCAAAAGTTAGAATAACATCCAAACGCCAATGGGTCACCAACCAAAAGTCGGAATGAAACAAAGATTACCAACCAAGAGTTGGAATAAGGACTCTGCAGAAGGAATCGAAGATACCCAACCAAAAGTTAGCATAAGATATCCCAGAAATTACCAACCAAAATTTGGAAAACCAAGCACAATAATTTGGACTACGCCGGGGGTTACCAAACAAAAGTTGGGATAACACACCTAAAACAGGCAGGCAACAGAATCAACCGACTCACGACTTGCAAAGAAATATCCAATAGGAAAAGAGAGGTTCAAACAACCGATCCTGCCAAGGAACATCAGTTCACTACACAACTCTGTTGGGGGGAAATGTCGATCAGGGAAGACAACAGTTGCAAGCGACTCACCTGGGGAGAACGAAGACATTTAACCAAATGACCCAACTGAAGAAAGAAGACGTTTAACCAAACGACTAGCTGGGGATAAACCGACAAAATGACCAACCCAAAGATCCACACCAATCAGGGATAACACGAAAATCCCTTGAATCAAACAGCCTCTGCTGAAAAGACAACCGGTCTTAAAGGTACCAATGCTGACTTATGCTTCAATGCACATGTTTGAACATGGCATAATGCTCCATACGAAATGTAAATGCTACGCGTTTGAGAGGATGCTATGCAAAAATGAAAATGCAAAGGAACCACCCCAGCAACATAAATGCTGGAGATAAGAGACCCATTTTGTCGGGGAGAAATAGGACGCCGAGTACGATCAGACTCATACTGGGGAACAAACAATCCCTAGATGACCTCCTTGTAAAGCACCTTCTCAGATACAACTGTTCTAAAGAGAACAACAATCCATCCCGCTGGAAATCAAAACTCTGGTGAGGAAAATGCCCTAGATGGCTTCCCAGAAAACAACTCTTGTGGGGATCCAATGCTTAGGCTAGGGAAACGCCCAGAACAATCTTCCACCACTCTGGGGAATAAACACACTCAACCGGGGAGAACCATTCAGAATACGACCCTACTAAGTAAAGTAAACTGTTGGGAAATAGCTCCACTCTGCTTGGAAAGAAATTCCACCCCGCTGAAGAAAATCAAATACTTCTATTGAGAGCTCCACTCTACCGAGAAATGGATCACGCTTCACCTAAACATCTGTCACATCGAGGGAATCATCACTGAACTCTGCTCGAGGAAGAAACCCTGAATACGGATACTGCCAGGAAAACACCGGAAAGTCGACTCCGTCGGGGAGAGGGCGTTGAAATGTTGCCTCTGCTGGAGAATAATACGCTGAGAACAAACTCACCCCACCGGGGTTAGCCTTTGTAGGGAGACGAAACCCTATTCCGCTGGAGATTTACTACACACCTCCGCAGGCGATACCTGACCTGATAGTGAGACTCTGCGGGTAAGACAAAATCTCTGCTAGGGCAGAAATGAATCTGTATTATAATTTCAATGCCGTGGAGGAACACATCTGCTGGGGAGAGCTGCCATCCTGCAATAAAACAAAAGAATGCACACATGCGAAATGGTTACCTCAGTTACTGTTGCACCCTAAAATTTGACCAACTGGTTTTACCTGATTTGTGTTTTCATAGCTTTATCATTTGCATAGTAGATCATATACATAGTTCATTCATTTGCATAACATAGCATGGGCAAGCCATCCAACAAGGGATCAAGTTCTATTTTTCATCTCAAGGAATGTATTCAAGAGGTTCTTATCAAGATTCAAGCCTATTCAAGTCACCAAGAAAGAAGGTAAAGCTTTGAGAGGCTAATGGATCAAGCAGTGGATTTAGAGCCTGTCTAGGGAGTATTGGAAGATCATCATAGAGGTTGTGAGCTGTGGAACTGAGGCATGGAATGTGTGTAGACATCATGGAAGACCTAGAGGGTCATTTTGAAAGTAAGACAATTCATTGGTGTGGTTATAAGAACTACAGTTGAAGACAGTCAACTAGGGTTTCATCTGGGTCAACCCTAGGTCAAATGCTTGGTTGAAGGGCATCAAGGCCTATTTGAAGGATGTGGGGTTCATCATTTGATATGTGGATATGGATGTGGTGTTGTGCCAAGGAGAAATCAAAAGAAATCAAGAAGAAGAGAAGTTTCTAAATTAGGGTTTCTGTGTAAAACCCCCTGGTTTAGGTCAAACTTCCAAGCAAAGTAATTCAAAATGAAATTCTCAAATGGATACTTGGCCAAAATGAAACTTTTAGAGTATCTCAATACCTTTAATTTGAGTGGTGGAAGGCATCAAGTAGATTTATAGAACTCAAGTTATGGTTCTTGCAAGTTAGGGGTCCTCAAAGGCATCTGAAATTTATCTGTGAAAGTTACTTGACTTCCAAGCCACTTTTACACCATAATTAGTTTTCAAATGGATTTTTGGCCAACATGAAAGTTGTTCCTCATGATCTTAGCTTTCTAGAAAGGTATGGTATGCCTCAATATGATTTGTGGAGCTCTACTTATGATCTTGGCAAGCCAGGGGTATTTTAGGAAAGTAAGATTATAGGTCATTTCAAGCATGTGCCTAGAACTCATACTTGCAGGCTTCAAATGAAAAAATGTTCAACATCAAACTTGCTCAAAATGATGTTTTGAGTCTAGAAAAGAGGCCATGATGGCTTTGAAATGCATGGAACTCAAAATGATAAAATTGACCAAATATGGAAGGTAAAAGTTCATTTTCAAGTGACCAAATTTGGGATTTTTTGATCCAAAGCCTAAATACATCATGTGACCTATCAAACTGAATGGAAATTGCATTTTGAGATCAATGGTATTATTAATTTTTTGAGTTAAGGCCATAATTATGAAGTCATGTTCAATTGCTTGTCATTTAAGTAACACTTGCCAAACCAAGCTAAGAGTACATTGCAATGCAAGGGATCATTCAAACACATTCTAATTATCATATGGAGAGAAATTCAAGCTACTTTGAGCTGCTGTAACAAGGCAATCCTGAACTGGTTTTTGAACCTACCATTTTCAAGATATCATGACATGAGATTATCAAAATCTCATTGGAGCCATCCAGAACATTCTAGACCTTTCTAACACTTCCTATATATGAATTTGAGTTGATCTAAGCCAAGGTTAATCTTCATTTGGTGCAGAGAAGAGAGATTGAGATTCATCTTGCTCAATTGCAATTCACAATCGAATTCCCACATTTCTTCATCATTTTCTCAAATTCTTGATCCAATTCAATTCAATAATCATCACTGAGTGTATTGCAATCAAAATCAGAGTGAATCATTGGCCAAATCGTGTTCTTGAGTTTTCACACATCCAACTGCAAATGAAAATCGGTTATGGTGATCCAAGCATTTTGATCAAGAATTAGTGCAAACAGAAGCAAGATATCAAGGCATTGAGTGATTCTGGAGCTTTGCAAGCCTTGGATTGAAGCAATTCATCATCTGTTTCCTCCATTTACACAGGTTAGTAACTTTCTCACCATGGCTTGAATTAGATAGAATTAGCAAGAATCTCTAGGTTAGAAGTAATGTAGGTGGTTAGATGAAACTTTCTGGAGAGTTTGAGAAGGATTGATGATGATTCATATGTGCACACAAATTCTGTTGAGATCAAGAACTCAGTGAATATGGAGTTATAGACTTAGTTTTCTAGTTAGAATTGATTAGTGATGAGCAAAGAAGAGATTGAGACACTTAATTGGATGATTGGTGATGGTTGAATTTCTGATCAATTTTGGGGATGGGATCGTGTTTGATGTTAGAGATGATGTCAATGGATTTCATTATCATAGATGGAACCAGGGAAGAATTCTGAGCATGTTAGGGTTTTATTTCACGATTTTTGATCAAGATTTGATGAGGTTCGAGTTGCTGAGTTTGGAGCTTTCTTGGAGTTTCATCAATGGAGTTTGGCTCCAATTTAGATTTGAATGGAGAAGATAAGGTCTCAGCCGTTGGATCTCACTTTTGACTTGGACCAAAGCAGGCATCGTGTGGCTCTGATTGTATTTCAATGGTGATGGTTTGGCTGAGAGTGAAACGTAGCTTTTCACTTAAAATAGGGTTATGGGCTTAAGTCAGGATTTGATATCCACACCCCTTTTCGAGCCCAATTGCATAATGAACTGAAAATCATTGATATTTGCACCGTTCCCTTTCCATTTTCTTCATGATTTTCTAATTGATTTTCTGTTTTAATATTGGGCCTGGCGCTTTACTTTTGGTACCCCCCAGTCTGGGCCCATATGTGAATTGCACTGCATATCATTTCTATTCACACCACATCATTTCCATTTTAATTTCTTTTTCTTCATTTTATTTTCAAACTTTGGAAAATCATATTAAATGGAAAAATAATGATTTTTTAATGGGAGTTTTTTATCCTATTTCATATTTTTGTCAAGAAAAATATAAAATAAAAACATTTGTCATTTCAGGCATTTTAGTATTTTTTGTATATTTTCCACTTTTATTGCATTTTGTTTCTTTTATGTTGATACATGATCTTGTAAATTTTTGTTTAGGTAGTTCCCATTACTTTTTTAGTCCAATCTTTTTAGGACAATTAGATATACATATTAGGTACCCCTGAATTTTATTCCATAATTTTTAGGATTATTTTTAGGTAATTTTGATTAGTGAACTTTAGGTGATCAGATTAGGGTTTATACACAACTTAGGTGCATTAAAACAATTTCTTTTAGGTTTTTAGATTGAATTAGGACTTGGGGCATATAGGGTATTAAGGGTAGGTATAGTAGATCCCCTAGAAATAATATTAGAATTTTCCCTACTATATTAATATTTTTAGTGTATTTTGCAATTGTATGCTTGTTTGGTGTGCCCTTTTGGGGTTTATTTTGTTTGTGTGGGCCTATTGGGCTTTGCTTGGGGTGTGGGCTTGGTTTGAAGAGCATGATGATGGAGCATATTGAAGACAAAGTTGAAGCTGAAGATCAAAACCAAAGGTTGCTGAGGATTGTTTGCTTGCTTGGAGTGGATTGAAGACCCTAGGACATAGGAGCTAGAGAGAGCCTTAGAATAGAAAATTTCTTCACAAATATGGATGGCTTCTTTTGCCTCCATTCTTCTCTGTGATTAAAAGTCTCTCCTTAATACTCACATCCCTCCTTTGGAAGGATCAGTGACTGTATCTAGGAGATAGAACTTTGAGAGAAACAGTCTGTCTTATGTTAACTTTCTGTAGGCCACCTTTGGTAGTCAACCGATTGTTTAACATCCAAACTCATCTTGTGAACTGTTTATCATCTAGGAGAGCTTGCTTTGAAGAATCCCTTGAGGATGGAAGATGAAGTTCATTACCTTGAAGGCTGATAGAAGAAGGAGCTTGTGCTGTCAGGTTTTGCTGTTTAGAGCTGCTGGTGCTGTGTAGAGCTGGTGATGTATTGTTTGAGTTTCTTTACTGTATTGTTTATTAATTTTCCCCTTGAGGTTGAAGTGAAGTTGTTTCACTTTGCCTGTTGTTTTCTAGGTTCGAGGTTGAGTGGGACTCCCTTGCCTCGCTTGTACTGCTGCATTCATACATTTTACTGCTTTACTGTATATATGCTGTTGCTTTTCCGTTTATCCCTTAGGATCTCTGTTTCTCTCTGCGCAAGAGAGAAATATGATAGACACTAGGCTTTCATCCATGCATGACAACATTAGGGTAGATTTTGATTCCCATTATAACCATAGGTTTTAGAGTTGCTGTCTCTCTTCTTTCTCAAAACAATCAAAAAACACAATAAACATTTCAAACACCATAAAAGACAGTTCTTGCGTAAAAGACTGTAAACCAATCAAAAAACGTCATTTTTGTCCGCTTGGACCCATAATCAGGAGAAAACCCTTTTCAGAAGGAGATAAAAACAATCAAGACAAGCTTGTGTCTTTCGTAGCCCGAACTACGTTTGCTCTGATCTTTCATGCTGTTTGAAAGTACGTAGGCATAGGATGCGATATCCTAGCGAGCAACCTTCCCCTCCTTTCCAGTAGGTAGGAGAACTACGTTGACTCTGATTTCTCGTTCCAGGCGGGAATACGTAGGCATAAAGTGCGATACTTTGCCGAGTCATTTTACTTTCTTTTAACCCCAGACCTCTAGAATAGATAGAATAACAATCCGTACCAGAAAACAAGCGTGGATCCCGTCGAGTACGACGGACGTGAGGGGTGCTAATACCTTCCCCTTGCGTAACCGACTCCCGAATCCAGGATTTGGTTGCGATGACCATTCCTTTCCCGTCTTTACGGTATGTTTACTTCGAGCGTTTCCTTTCCCTCTATTGGGATAAATAACCCATGGTGGCGACTCTTCTGTTCAGCCGGCGCCGATTTTCGCAGTAGCGACAGCTGGCGACTCTGCTGGGGACTCCAACGGTTCCCTGCGCGAGTTAATCCTAACGCTTGTTCTCCCGTCGAGGATTTTGTATGGATTTACTTTTCAGTCATTTACTTTCAGCACTATTTTATTGCTGTGGGTATGAGGGGGTTCTATGATTGAGAGATAAGCCAGACCTGGGCTTGAGTGCACCTAGAATTATAGTGGAAATTAGTGGGCGCGTGCTTGCTTTGTAGGCACTAGTGTCTCATGAAATCCACGCTCGGACGAGGTTCTTCTGGTTGACTTCTTTTTCAACCCTTTGGGTTGAGGAGGTTGTTGGTTAGTTGGATTGTCGACTCTGGGGACCGATCATTTGGAAGTTGGCTAAGTGAGGCCTCTTCAGGACATGATGATGCCACACCTTCTGGGTATCGTATCATCAGTCTTGAAAGTCTGTGACGCCGACGACTGCATAGGATGCCGTACCTTGTGTCAATTGTTAGGACACCTACCTGTGAGAGGGGTTGGGCATGCAGGTAACTTGACCTCCAGAATACCGGTTATCGTGATTGAGATCCAGGGGTGTTGATATTTGAGGATGGCATTATTGGGTCTGTCAGAGACCAGGTTGGAGCATCGTGGATGATCTTGAGCAGTTTAAGGGTCTATTTGAGGCCAAAGTTGTGAATTGAACTTCTCAGCCAGGGGCTTGTGATACCTTGTTGCATTGCTTGCATATTGCATTGTTTGCATCATCATGTGCATATCATTAACGTGTGTCTGTGCTGCAGGTGCATTTTCATACTTCCCGATTCTAGTGCTCCGGACTTCCATCTGTTATCATGAGTATTTTGAGGAAGACTGTCGCGTACAAGTTGCCTACTCCCGATGTTTCTTCGCTACTTGGTTTGATATCTCTAGCTGATGATGAGGTGAAGAGAAGCTTCAGGAAGAGTTATGGGAAACTACTCAGGCTGGTCTATAAACCATCCATGCATGAGCGTAACGAATTGTGTGCACTGATGCAGTTCTATGATCCCCCGCTGAGGTGTTTTACTTTCCCTGACTTCATTCTGGCTCCGACCATGGAGGAATATGCTGAGATCTTGGAGTTGACTATTCAGAACAAGGTGCCCTTCATTCATATGGGTGCTGAGCCCAAGCTGGAGGATTTGGCTTTTGCTTTGCACTTAGACCCCTCAGAATTGCTGTTAACCTCGTGGAATGGAGTTTCTGGTTTTTCTCTCAAGTTCTTAGTTGGAAAAGCACAAGAGTACGCCAAGAGTGGTTGTTGGGTTGTGTTTAATGCTATCCTTACTTTGTGTATCTATGGCATCGTGTTGTTCCCTAATATGCCTGACTTCGTCGATTTGGATGCATTCTATATCTTTGCTTCAGGCAATCCTGTGCCCACCCTAATTGGAGACTTCTATCACTCACTGCATTATAAGAATGAGAATAGGAGGGGCAAGAACATCTCTTGTTGTGTGCCTTTGCTGTATATGTGGTTTGAGAGTCATCTGCCCAAGAAGGGTATTTTTGCTGAGTCTGCAGCTACGGTGGATTGGTCTGAGCATCTGATGGGACTTTCTTCAGGAGATGTTGTCTGGTTCGACAGAGTTTTATTGGGATCTGAGATTATTTACAGCTGCGCCGGATATCCCAATGTTCCTCTGATTGGGAGGAAAGGGTGCATCAACTACAATCCATCATTATTGATTAGGCAATTCGGTTATGCCCTGAAAAGCCCGCCAAAGGAGGAAGAAATACAGGAATCTCTGTATTTCACCGGTGACTTGAGTGGGGAATTATTGGCCAAGCTTCAGCACGTTTGGAATCATATCTGCAGAAAAGGGAAACCATTGCTAGGCAAGAATGATTGTCAAGCCTATATGCCATACAAGGTGTGGATCCAGGAGAGGGTAAGGCAGGTACAGATGCCTTTTCCAGCAGTATCACATCCTGTTCCCATCCCAGTGGAAGAACCAACTACTGTAGTTGTTGAGGTCTATGAGCGTGTCGTGAAAGAAAAAGAGGACTTGATAAAGATCAATGAAGAGTTAGAGAAGGAACTGGCTCGGATGCGGAGTGAGAAGAACAAAGCTGTGCATTCTTTCCAACAGCAGACTGAGTTAGTAAACAGGCTAGGTGCTGAACTGACCGAAGAGAAAAAGAAGCGTGAACGCCTGGGGAAAGAATTCAGAAGCTCTCATGATATGTTAGAGTCCAAGAAGAAGGCACTCGATGCCGCCCACCGGGAAATCTCTTGCAACAAAACGTGGAATGCTACGCTAACCAACAACAAAAAGAGGGAAGACAAATTGAAGCAGCAAATTTCTGAACTCGAAGATCAATTGAAGGCTAGCAATAAAAAGTATGAAGAGGAGGTGATGGCAAGATATAGTCTTCAGAACTCATTGAACAAAGCCATTGAATGCAAGAAGGAGGCTGTGTCTCAGAAACGGAAGCTAGAGGATCGCTTCGGAGAAGGGGCACGGGAGGAATCTGCTGGTGATTTACGACGTGTACTCAAGCGAAGAGATCTACTTGTTGAGGGTTTGCTTACCCGACCAAGTCATCCAGAGACTAAGGGGTTATTAGATGAGTACCAGGCGTATGGTCGCACTTGACTATTTCATGTATTGATGTGTATGCTTTATTTGCATTGTGCTGGCCATCGCCAGGATTATTGGTTGAGGTCATGCCTTCTTATTGTACGCTCATTGATATTGTATTCCTGACTTGGTGGGTTTCTCTGCAATGTATGAGGTGTTTTCTATGATTCGGCTCCAAATTTCGTATTGCTGTCACTGTCACCACACTGACACATTAGCACTAGAATTGGGGAGTGATATTCCCTAATGCACAGACACATGTCGCATTTGCATACACATTCATATTGCATTACAGGTGATTATTGAACTGTATCTCATTTCCTGCATTCACAGGTCTTTTCAGGATTGAAAGTCAACGCCCGCACCGATACTCTACTCGTACCAACTGCAAAAGAGTTATGGATCAGATGCAGAACGAAATGCAGGACATGCGTGAGAAGCTGGCATTGTTCATGCAGACGATGGAGACAATCGTGAAAGGCCAGGAAAACTTGCAAGCTTTGGTGCAGCCTTTTCTGGTGAGAAATGTTGGGCACGGAAATGAAGACCACAATTCTGTGCGTGTTGACACCATTCACGGGGATGGTACTCCTACACCGGTAGCTCCACCTGTGACGAACATACCTGCTGTGAATGTGAACAATGGCACTGGCGCTGGGAACGGTAATACAGGAATCGATAATGAGACTGTCATCAACAACGTTGGATTCGGAGATGCCAATCTGGGCGGTGATAATATTGGAGGTAATGGCTTCGGTAACAACGGATTTGGCCATAACGACCAGGGGTTTGATTATGCTAATCAAGATGGGAAGTACGGCTTCAACGCTCAGGGCTTCGGACATGATGGATTTGGTAATACCAATCAGGGTTACGACGGATTCGGTAACGGAAATGGCGCTGGAGTAATGGCTTTTGGACCTGCCGGAGTCGCTCCAAGGTATGGTAACAGGGGGCGAGGCCCTGTGATGAATCAGACTAGATTTGGTCGTAACAACGGGTATGATGGATACGGAAATGGGAACGGTAAGTGGATAGAAGATCAACAAGAAGATGCTTTCTCTGGTGGAGGTTTTGAAGGTCCTGCAGATAACGCGCAGAGAATCAAGATGCTCGAGGAGCAGATGAAAGGTGTTGTGAATCAAAGTGCTGTTGGTTTAGATATGACCACAATGGGTCTGGTGCCTGGCCTGAGGGTACCGCTAAAATTTAATGCTCCCACGTTTGACAAATATAAGGGAGATACCTGTCCAAAGGTGCATGTGCGGTCATACTATAGAAGGATGTCGGCCTATTCAAACGATGAGAGGATGCTGATGCATTTCTTTCAAGACAACTTGTCTGGTCCTTCCCTTGAATGGTACATGGGATTGGAGCCTACTCAGGTAAAAACTTGGAAGTAGCTGGATGAAGCGTTTGTGGCTCATTATAAGTACAATAGTGACTTGGCACCCAACCGGGTCCAATTACAGGGGTTGTCCTAGAAGAAAGATGAGAGTTTCAAAGAATATGCGCAGAGGTGGTGCGATATGGCCGCACGAGTTCATCCTCCGTTGGATGACAAAGAAATGAATGATATGTTCATAGGAACATTTACTGGTATGTTTTATGATAAGCTGTTTCATACTTCCTTGGGCAGTTTCTCGGACATAATCTTGATGGGTGAGAAAATTGAAAGCAATATTAAAATGGGGAGATTCCAAGCTGAGGAATCTACTTCAGCTGGCAGTAACAGAAGAGCTTTCGGTGGTCGTCGTCAAGGTGACACAAGTGCAGTATTCGAGGGCCGAGGCCGAGGCAGAGGGCGGAATCAGTACAATCATCCGCAATAGGTGGCAAGTGTCACAATTCCATTTCATCAACAACCAATACCACTACAGCAGATACCACCGCAGCAACAGCAGCCACAACAAAGGTTACATCCTGCCCAACGCAGAGTTCAGGGGGGCAAACCAAGGAGGGTGTTCGAAACGCCTCCTTCAACGTATGCAGAATTGCTACAGACACTACTGGGTTTGAACTTGGTGGAAAAGAGGACTATGGCGCCAATGACAGGCACTCCTCCGTTCGGTTTTGATACGAACAAGCACTGCGAGTTCCACTCCGGAGCTCCTGGCCATGACATAGAGACTTGCCACGCGTTCAAGCATGTGGTGCAAGATCTGTTGGATAGCAAGGCCATAAATTTTGGACAAGCGGGTCCGAACATAGTACAACAGCCCATGCCCAACCATGGGGCAAATGCTATTTTGACCGAGGAGGGTTTGAACTTGATCATGAATGTTGATGACCTAAAAACACCGTTGTGTGAGATAAAGAGCAGGTTATTGAAAGGAGGTGTGTATCCGGGCTGCGATGAGTTTTGCCTAGAGTGTTGGACCCAAGCAGGGGGTTGTGCTGAATTGAAGAAGGGTATTCAGACCTTGATAGATGAAGGCACAGTGCAATTCGACAGAACGACAGTTGAGAAACCTGCAGAGGTATTAACGGATGAGCAAAGTGATGTAGCTACAGTGACAATCCCGCGAAAAACAATAACTATAACGGCGCCAGCCAGACGACCGCCGATCACTATCACCAAGGCAGAGTCAACCCCTTATGAGAGCACTAAGGCGGTACCCTGGACTTATGGGTTGGAAGCATACTGTGATGGAGTGAAAATTGATATCAGTAAACAGCCAGCTGAGGGTGTAGACAATGTTGTCGGGACCGGAGGGATAACGAGAAGTTGGAGAATTTTTATATCGCCTGAGGTAGAGGCTGAACGATTGGCGAAAGGAAAAGGAAAAATGAATGAGGATGTCCCTGTGCAGAGGAACGGAAAAGAAACGTCACTGAAAGATGTAGAAGAGTTTATGCGCCTTATTCATAAGAGTGACTATAAGATTGTTGAGCACCTTCAACAGACGCCCTCGAAGATATCCATATTGTCACTGTTATTGTGTTCCGAAGCTCATAGGAATGCATTGTTGAAAATTCTGGACACGTCATTTGTACCCCAAGATGTTTCTGTGAATCAGTTGGAGGGGGTATTGGCGCACGTGAACGCCGGACATAGCTTGGGATTTACGGATTTTGATTTGACCCCGAGGGGGAGAGAGCATAACATGGCGTTGCATGTCTCAGTTGAATGTAGGGGCTCAGTCATGTCCCACGTACTGGTAGATACCGGATCTTCCTTGAACGTGCTGCCAAAGAAAGCAATGATGAAATTGGACATCAGGGGAATCATTTGTACGCCTAGTGACTTGGTGGTCAGGGCATTTGATGGTACACGAAGGTCAGTCTTTGGATCTATAACGTTACCTCTGCAGGTGGGGCCGAAGATTTTCGAAACTTAATTTTACATTATGGACATCCAGCCAGCATATAGCTGCCTTCTCGGACGACCATGGATCCATGGTGCTGGGGCAGTCACATCTACCTTGCACCAAAAGCTGAAATACATGGTAGGGGACAGTGTGGTCACAGTCTGTGGAGAAGAAGATATATTGGTCAGCCATCTGTCATCATTCAAGTACGTAGAAGTCGACGGCGAGATTCATGAAACACCCTGTCAAGCCTTTGAAGGGTTGCGCATTAAAGAGAAAGTTCCAGGGCCGAGTAGAGCGTCAGAGGTGGCAGTCTCATCATACAAGGAGGCTCAGGCTCTAGTGAAGACTGGTGAGACAAAAGGCTGGGGCAAGGTTCTGGATATTCCCGTGAAGACGGACAGATTCGGGCTGGAATATCAACCGTCATCATCAACGCCTGCTGCTGGGGCACCTCGTTTCAAAGGACCAATAACAATCACGGCTAGTGGAGTGTATCACGAGGCCATCAACGCTGTTTCAGATTCCGAAGAAGGAGACAGCGACTGCGACATGGACGCCTGGATTCAGCCGAGCGTGCCAGGACAAGGATTATGCAATTGGTCTATTCAGGAGACTGTTCCTGTGACTACCAAACAATAATACTTTGTTTTCTTAATTGTTGAACAATCCGGTGTCTTACCCAGGGCATCGTGATTTTGCTTAGGGTCGCGCTGTTATGTACATTGCATTGGTTAATCGTTAAATAAAAAGGCGTTTTTCATGTACAAATATTGTGATCTCTGTTTTTCCTGTTTTTGTGTTTTACAATAAAATGGCAACGTGGTTATTCGCTTTATACACATTTTGAAGCATTTAACCATTCCTTTTGCAGGATAACATTTTTCAGATGACATCATTGAACCGCCTATGACTCACTTCGACTTTGAGCACCCGGTATTTCAGGCCGAAGAAGAGATGGTTGAAGATGGCGACGTTCCAGAAGAGTTGTCTTGGTTGGTAAAGCAAGAAGAACGAATCATTCTGCCTCATGAGGAGGTCATTGAGATCATTAATCTGGGGTCGGAAGGGGTTGAAAGGAACATCCATATAGGAGCCGCGCTGCAGAGCGACGTCAAGCAAAGACTGGTTGAAATGCTCAGAGAGTATAGTGATGTATTCGCTTGGTCGTACGAAGACATGCCTGGGTTGGATACGGATATGGTTGTGCACCGTCTGCCGCTAAAAGAAGAATGCTCGCCGGTTAAGCAGAAGCTTCACAGAACTAGACCTGATATGGCAGTGAAAATTAAGGAGGAGGTTCAAAAACAGTGGGATGCTGGTTTCCTAGCTGTTACAAAATATCCCTCATGGGTCGCTAATATTGTACCAGTGCCAAAGAAAGACGGTAAAGTGAGAATGTGCTTAGATTACCGTGATTTGAACAAGGCGAGCCCGAAAGATGATTTTCCACTTCCTCACATCGATGTGCTGGTTGACAACACTGCTCAATTCTCTGTATTCTCCTTCATGGATGGCTTCTCGGGCTATAATCAGATTAAAATGGCGCCAGAAGACATGGAGAAGACTACCTTCATTACGCCTTAGGGAACATTTTGTTACAAAGTGATGCCCTTCAGATTAAAGAATGCTGGGGCAACGTATCAGCATGCAATGACGACTCTCTTTCATGACATGATGCATAAAGAGATCGAGGTTTATGTTGATGATATGATTGCCAAATCCCAGACGGAGGAAGATCATTTGGTGAATCTGCCGAAGTTATTCAAAAGGCTTAGGAAGTTCAGGCTGAGACTGAACCCTAACAAGTGCACCTTCGGGGTGAGGTCGGGTAAACTGCTGGGGTTTATCGTGAGCGAAAAAGGAATAGAGGTTGATCCTGCAAAAATAAAAGTAAAACAAGAGATGCCGACGCCTAAAATAGAAAAAGAGGTGCGCGGATTTTTAGGGAGGTTGAACTACATCGCTCGGTTCATATCTCATCTAAAAGCTACGTGTGAGCCACTATTCAAGCTGCTGAAAAAAGACCAGGCTGTAACATGGAATGAAAATTGTCAAAAGGCGTTCGATAAAATAAAACAGTATTTGCAGGAGCCTCCGATTTTGATACCTCCAATGGCAGGGAGACCCTTGATTATGTATTTGACGGTTCTTGAGGGAAGTATGGGTTGTGTTCTCGGTCAACACGACGAGACAGGAAGAAAAGAGCATGCGATATACTACCTGAGTAAGAAGTTTACTGAATGTGAATCTCGATACTCAAATCTTGAAAAAACTTGTTGCGCGCTAGCCTGGGCCGCCAAGCGTTTGAGGCAGTACATGCTGAATCATACAACCATGCTCATCTCGAAGATGGATCCTATCAAATACGTATTTGAAAAGCAGGCTTTATCGGGGAGAATTGTCCGTTGGCAGATGGTTTTGACCGAATACGACATTCAGTATGTCTCACAGAAGGCTATAAAGGGGAGTGTATTATCTGAGTACTTGGCAGAGCAGCCTATTGAGGGCTACCAATCGATGAGGTTTGATTTTCCTGACGAGGATATCATGTACCTAAAGATGAAAGATTGTGAAGAACCGTTGCCGAACGAAGGACCAGAATTGGGTTCCAAATGGCAGTTGATCTTCGACGGAGCTGTAAACTCCTACGGTAGCGGAATAGGGGCAATCATCACTACTCCACATGGGTCGCACATCCCATTTACCGCTCGATTGACCTTTCTAGTTACCAATAACGAAGCCGAATACGAAGCTTGCATCATGGGGCTTGAAGAAGCCATTGATTTGCGAATCAAAAATCTAGATGTATATGGAGACTCAACTCTGGTGGTGAATCAAATAAAAGGAGAATGGGAGACACGTCAGCCTAATTTGATACCATACATGAATTACGCAAGGAGATTGTTGCCCTTCTTTGACAAGGTCGAGTTGCATCATGTACCGCGAGCAGAGAATCAGATGGCTGACGCCCTGGCCACATTGTCTTCCATGTATAAAGTCAACTTCTGGAATGAGGCTCCCAGAATTGTTATCTCTCGGCTTGAGAGACCCGCCTTCGTATTTGCCATTGGCGAAGTATCTGATGATAAACCCTGGTATTTTGACATCCATAATTTCCTGAAGAACAAAGAGTATCCGGCTGAGGCATCCAGTCACGATCAGAAGACTCTCAGGAGATTGGCTGGTAATTTCTATCTGAATTCGGACGGTGTCCTTGTTGCACCCCAAAATTTGACCAACTACTCATCGCAATTTGGCTCATGTTTCGACTCATTTCATTTCGCATTTGCATACCGCGTACATTGCATTTTTTTCCAGTCAAACTGGTTTATCGGGATCACAGTCCTCTGATAGCATTTCAGGCCAATACGAGGATGTATTTGGAGAATCGGTGCTCGTCCCGGTGTTTTCAGCTCTCGCTGTTGTTTTTGAGGACCTCTCGGTGTCCGAATTTTGACCGTTTATTTCGATATAGTTCGCTAATCGATTTAATCGGCCTTTCTCGATAGTTTTAGATTTTTTCCTTATTTTCTAGAATTCTTTAGGGATTTAATTCATTTTTCTAGGTATTAGTTAGTTTTTTAATAGATATTAATTGATTTTTAATAGTTTAGTTTAATTCCCTTTTTAGACATTAAATGTTTTTAAATAGATTTTAGGAATAAATCATTTTTTTATAGATATTAAGTAGTTTTTAAAATGATTTTTAATGGGGTAATTCTTTTAATAGAATTTTTAATAGAAATTTTAATAGAAATTATTAGAGTTTTTCTATTTTTATTAGTTTAGATTTAAATAGGATTTAGTAGAAGTTTTTAGATTTAATAGAGTTTAATTAGAGTTTGATCTTTTGTTTAGATTTTAATTGAGGTTATTAGATTTAATTAGGATTAGATTAGTTTAATTTTCATTTAAGATTTAATTGCAGTTTTTAATTTTAGTTAGAGTTAATTAGGCTTAATCATTAGTTAATTAGTTCAATTAGGTGTTCATTAGTTTAATTGAGTGTAATTAGGCTTTATCCGTTTTATTTTTTTGTTAATCAAAGTCTGAGTTTAATGGGCCGTGTGTCATTGTCTTGGAGGCCCAGTCCCAGAAGTCGCCACTTGTCAGTATATAAAGAGGCCACGCGTGTGCCTCAGGGGGTCCCAGTTTTTCTTCCACGTTTTTCCCTCAGTTTTCTCCACGTTTTCACTCTCACCAGTTGCCACATTTCAACCCTCCACTATCTCTTTCTTCCTACCACGTGTGCGCCATGCATTGCCACTTGTCGTTCTCACCGTTCCCTCTCTCATGCGTGCTGCCACGCGGCCTGTGAGGCACCGCCGACCATGCAAACCGTCGGAGTGTTCACTAGAGAAATCTCATGGTGCTCCCCACGGCCAAATCTCCCCGTAACCGCTCGCCGGAACCTGTAACCGTCGCCAGAACTCAAGAACGTTCATCCGTTCCCCAGAATTTCATCGGATCTTCATCTTCCTCATCCACCATGTTCACGCCCTCGCCGGAGATCTCACCGGAAAATCCATCCGTCATCAGAAAACTCATCAGAAACTCAAGATCTTCTCATCCGTTTGCTTCATTCACCATCAACAACCTTCATCATTCTCCAGATTCCTTCGTCAAGAACTTCATGTGTTCTTCGCCTGTTTCCAGAAAACCTTCAAAGATTCGTATGAATCTTCATCGTTCTCCAAGCTACGTTCCCAGAAATCCCAGATTTCGCCAGAAATTCTTCAACCTTCATCAATGTTCTTGCAAGACTCCCTAGAAAACTCCGATAATCATCATTGACATTCTCCGATCATCGTCAATAATCTTCTCAGATCTTCAATGGCGTTCATCAGCATTCATCGCGTTCTTCGCGTCTTCCAGAAAGCTCCAACAAGGTCTTCATCATCCGCTCAAGTTCGCCCAACAACACTTATCAACTTCATCGGATTCTTCAAGTGATTTTCATCATTCATCAACGGTTCGTCCAAATCTTCCAGAGTCTTCATCGGTTTCCAACAACAAACACCACCGAGCTTGAACCGATCTTCAAGAAAACTTCAGCTAACATAAAGATCCAAGAACCTTCAACTCTCTTCTCCAGATCGCTCAAACAAACAACAAACTCCAAGATCCCCACGCGTTTTCTGCAGAAGTGCCTTCAAGTTCTTCGTCGTCTTCAACTCGACGTTCATCAACCTTCAACCTTTCCCAGCGATCTTCAATAACCTTCGATCCATGGATTCAACCGCGAACGAGCTTTTCTCCCTATCATCAATAACCTCACAGATCTTTATCTCCGTCTTCCTTTCTCCGGCGACGTCCTTTAATCTGGAGGATTAAGGTGAAGTGGAATATAAGGGTTAATTGTTGAAGCATTTTGTGTTAATCTTGTTTTGAGTGAAAAGGTTGAAACGGAGAAGGAGAGGTGGACGGTGGTGACGGTGCAAGGTTGGGAGAGAAGGGAGATAGTTGGAAGTTAGGGTTTCTGAAGGTGGAAGGAGAAGAGGGAGAGTCAGACCGAGTTTGGACTGGGCCGGGCCCAATCGTTTTTCTGATTCACACCCCCGTTTTCTTCATTCGCCCTCCATTTTTGCTATGGTTTGGTTAATTGGGCCAAGCCCAACGAACCTGCTGATTACACCCTCCGTCTTTGTTTCTCACCCCCTCCTCCGTGTGTAAACGGGCTGAGGCCCACTACTAAATGCACCCCCCCGTCTGCTCTTCAAGCCCCCCTGGGTTTTTTTTATTTGTTTTTTCTGAACTTCTTATTGGGCTGGGCCCAGTTTTTTGTCCTGTTTCTACTGTATACCCCTCCTGGCTGCAGTTTTGCACCCCTTCTGTTTTTTTCTTTATTTTCTTTTTATATTCTTTTGTTTAGTTTTTTTAAGGAAAAATATGTAATAAAAAAAGAATATGCAATATAGTGAATATAATAAAAAGATGGAAAGTATAGAAATATTAGCCAATAATTTTTAGTATTTTCTTCTTAGGATATATTTCTTTTAGAGTTTATTTCATTTCCTTTCAAAAGTAGTTTTAAAAGTCCATTTGTTAGGGGACTTCTTTTCTTTTAGAAGTAGAAGTAAATGTCCACTTGTTAGGGGACTATTTTTCATTAGATTTTCCATAATAGATGGATAGGATTTTTAGGAGTTTATTTTCCTGTACTCAATCATTGTAATTTCTTCAGAATATTAATAAAACGAGATTCGCGCTGTGGTCTCCGTTCTACCCGTAGTTAGGCTGAACTACAGCTGCTCTGACTTTCTCTGATGAGAATATGTAGGCATAGGATGCGATATCCTAGCGAGCACACTAACGACTAACTTTTGTTCTCTCGCTGCTGTGCGATCGAGACTTTCCCGGTAATGACTGATGTCATCCTTTTCTCTTGCCCGAGTGCATTTGAGACCAGACCGTAGTTCTAGTTCCCGTAGGTTCCCATACCTCGAAACCTGACATACTACGTCCGTTCTACCGCAAACAGGTACGCCTAAGTCTCCAATGGTCGAGCAGCGTCCACCTAACTGCTAGAATGCGTATGCTAGTATCGTCAATCATTTCTCTCACCCCCGTGTGACCGAGAACACCCTGTCTAGCCGTAGTTAGCCTGAAGTACGTCATGCTCTGATTTCTCTGATGAGAATACGTAGGCCCAAGACGCGACGTCTAGCCGAGCAACCTAACCCGTAGTTTCCCGAACTACGCAGACTCTGATTTCTCGTTCTCTGATGAGAATACGTAGGCATAAAGTGTGACGCTCTATCGAGTCAATTTCTTCCCGTTTAGATTTAGCAGCCGTAGATAGATTGTTTTTCACCCGTCCAAGTAAACCCAAACAAGCGTGGATCCCGTCGAATACGACGGACGTGAGGGCTGCTAATACCTTCCCCTTGCGTAACCGACTCCCGAATCCAGACAATGGTTGCGATGACCTTGTCTTACCCTTTTTTCGTCAGGTTTTTCCGATCGTTTCCTTTCCCGCTCTGAGGGATAAATAACGAGAGGTGGCGACTCTTCTGTTGTGCAGGCACCTTATTTTCGCGCAAGCGACAGCTGGCGACTCTGCTGGGGAAACCTCAAACTTCCCTATGCATTTGGAATCCAACGTCCCTTAAGAGAGTCAATCCTAATGCTTGTGTGTTTACTTGTTGGGTTGCGTTTATTTATCGCCTTTTACTTCTCGCACTTTATTTCCCGCACTTTATTTCCAGTTTGATACGATTATCTGTGCTGTTGTGGGATGGGAGTTCTGATGAGTGAGAAGCCAGACCCAGGCTTGAGTGCACCATAGAATTAGAGTGGAAATTAGTGGGCGCGTGCTTGCTTTGTAGGCACTAGTGTCTCATGAAATCCACGCTCAGACGAGGTTCATCCGGTTGGCTTCTCTTTCAACCCTTTGGGTTGAGACGGTTGCTGGTTTGGTGGATTGTCGACTCTGGGGACCGATCATTTGTGATTCAGCTAAGTGAGGCCGCTTCATGAGCTGGTGATGCCACACCTTCTGGGTATCGTATCACCCCTCTTGAAAGTCTGTGACTCTGATGAACGCATAGGATGCCGTACCTTGAGTCAGTTTAGGTCCATACCCATAAGTGGGAGGGTTTTTTGCAGGAAACTTGACTTCCAGCCTACCCGATATCTTGGTTTTCTCTCGTCAGAGCAGACTTATCTCCGTCGGCAGCGCAGCAGCAATCAGAGCTTTGTGGGGGCTGTGATCCCGTATTTGCTGCATCTTGCATTGCATTTGCATGAACATTCCTGCATCATATTGCATGTCATTCGCCAGCTAGTTAGAGCTCTTATCCAGCCGTTGTTTTGATCCTGAAGGTGAGTGCTGAAGACGACCAAAGGGTTGAAGCAGATCTGAAGCAGATTTGATCAGAATCAAGCAGTGAAGTCAGTTGACAATTGTTGGTAGCTATGTCAGAGAGCAGCTTCCAGTTTGTTGATACCTTGTCAGGTTTCACTGTGACATCCAATCCTTTGTATGGATCTACGCATGACGAAGACTTTCCACAAGTGAACAACCTTACTGCAGCTCAGCCTGTACAGCCTTCTGTTGAAGACCGATGTCTACGTGAGCAGTTTGTTATCTGAGGTGAACGTTCTCCTTCTGTTGATATCTCAGACTACCAGGGTTTTGCCTTCCCTGTGCCAAAGCCCCGAAGAGAGGTCCCGATAGCAAAGAATGAAGACCCATTAGCTCCCGTGTATGCTAGAAGGTTTCGTGCATTGGATAAAAGATTCAGAGCCTTGAAAAGCAAAGACGCTGTTAACCCTAATGCTGCCGACATGTGTCTGGTTCCTGGCTTGGTGTTACCTCCGAAGTTCAGAGTGCCGAGGTTTGAAAAGTACAAAGGAGATAGTTGCCCGAAGCAACATTTGGTGATGTTCTGCCGAAGAATGACTTCGTTCGTGCACAACGACAAGCTAATGATTCACTGCTTTCAAGATAGTCTGACTGGGGCATCTCTGAGTTGGTATATGCAGTTAGAGAGTAATCAGATCCGATTATGGGCGGATTTAGCCAATGCTTTTCTGAAACAGTATGACTACAATCTAGATGAAGCTCCTAGTCGCATGCAGCTGCAAGAATTGTCTCAAGGGAACAATGAACCTTTCAGGAAGTATGTTCAGAGATGGAGAGAATTTGCTGCTAAAGTGCAACCACCGCTTCTAGACCAAGAGTTAAAAGGCATGTTCGTAAACTCCCTGCAGAGCTCGTACTTCGAAAGAATGTTTGAAATCGCACTAAATTTCTCTGAATTGGTAAAGACAGAAGAACGCATCGAGTATGGTGTAAAGACTGGAAGAATCCAGAATGTTTCGGGCGATCAGGCTAGTGAAACCGATTCTCTCTATAGCTTTCAAACTGAAGATGAAACTATGGTCAACGCAATCATGAATGATGTTGGGTACCCTCAAGTTGAATCGGTGAAATCTGTTGGTTCTCCGTCTTCTCAGCGGTCAATATCCTCTGTGTCTCGTTATTCTGGACAGACAATCGTGCCTGGGGCACCGCATCGGGAACCTTATGTCGCTCCTCTTGCAAATCCACGAGCTCATGGTCGAAGCTATCAGAACCAGCGTCAGAATCAGAATCGACCTCGTAACAACTTGGAACGAAGGAATGCTCCTTTCCATCCAGTGCCTGTGCCGTATAGCCAGATTCTTCCGCAGTTGATTCAGAGTTCTTTGGTGGAACCGAAAGTTCTCAAGCCCGTGCCAGAGCCTTACCCTCCCGGGTACAATCCCCATGCTCAGTGTGGTTACCATGGTGGATCTCCAGGGCATTCAACTGAAGATTGTAAAGCTTTTCAGGCGAAAGTGCAACAGTTGATCGACAAAGGGTGCATTTCCTTTCCAGAAGGAGTTATGGTTGTGCATGACAACTTCTCAGCTGTCTGAGCTCGCAGATTTAGAGGATTATTCCAGAAGCCAGTGGTCCAGACAGGCAGACGTCCTCAGCATTGGCAGTCCTCGAACTTTTTATCATTTGCATTTGTAGTTTCTTTTCTGTTAGTTACTACTTGATGTTAAACATTGTATGTTTCGAATGGTAATATTAATAAAGTGACTATGTATTTTTCTGAATTAATCATGTCGTTATCACTTATTTGCTGCATTGCACTGACACTTGCACTTTATTCACTCCACTCTATCACTATGATTAGCAAAGATTGGAGGGAGGATGATGAAACTGAATACTCATAGCCGATGATCGTATGCTTTCAGATAAAACCTTGCCGATGACGTACAAGGCATTGTTTCAAATCCCCTAAACACTGGAGAGATAAGGAAGAGAATCCCTTGTTAACCACTTCGAGCCGAGAAGTAGGATTTTTCTTTCGGACTTTTGAACCCTCACATCTTAACCCGGGGCAGGGTAGTTGTCAGTTAGCTTGACCGAGCGTTCAAGTCTTATGGAGGAATGTTGTCTTTCGAGGACCAATCACATCATATTCCTCCCCAGAGGTCGTACCTCGTCAACCACAATGGCTAAACCTCACCAATCAGGAGTGAGGCAGTTATAAACCTCTCGGATGAATCCGGACAGCCAGTGTCGCACGACTTGTTCCAAAAGAAAAAGGAATAAGAAAGCCCGCTAAGTAAAAGAGAAAAGCTGGAAAGCTGATACTTAGGCAAAAATCAGGGCATCCCGCTGGACTTCAAAAGAAAAATTGAAAAGAACTCTGAAGAGTCAGTCCAGGCAAAAATTAGGTAATCAAAAGAATGAAAAAGAAAGGATAAAAAGAAAAATCCTCGAACAAGGACAAAGTCGTGTAGATACAGTCACCGAAACGAAAAGGGGTAACTGTCACTCCGAAAAACCTTGTGAGTTCTTTAACCACTGTTCCCAATATTCAACATACCTCTCGAAGAGGCGAGCGCTCGAGCCAAGTTAACTGAACTGTAGGATCGGAGATCATCACGTAGAAGGGGTGGGTACAAATCATAATTTGAGCCAAATATCCTTTGTTTCACGAACCGTGAACCCGACCACGATACAACCCTTAAAAGACCTAATTGAGGCAGGGTTTATTTTGAAAGCACATTACGATAAGGTTGAGTAACCTGACTCCTGCATGATTTGCTAATCATACCCTTGTTGTATTTTTCACTGATCGAATCAGCGCTACGTTTGAACTCTTTGGTTCATTCGTCACTCACTAGCATGACACGTAAATGAGTGACATCACAACATTTTTTCAAAATCTGCATGAACACTGCATTAAAATTACCATTCATGAATAAACAATTTTAATTGCAGGTCAGTAGTTGATACGAAGGAAATTCCACCAGAGAATAGTCAATCAGGACTGAATCGTTAGTGGCCTGGATCAGAACGGTATGCTGTGAAGCCCTGTGAATTTGGGGCATTGACTTCCAGAGAGTTTGGAATCAGTTTGTCTGAGGACAAGTCTCGAAGCATCGGTTGATTATGGGACAATTTGTTCGAGAAGCAGTTGATCCGAAGTCGATCTTCTCGAGACCCAATCGGGGGCAGTTATCTAGAACTCTTGTTATTTGAGGGCAAATCCCTCCAGTGTTCAATCAGGGCATGTTGAGTCGCTCAACGCTCGTTCAGGGGCAAGCCACTTCAGAAGTATACTGGAGCCAACCATGATGAGAGTTGTTTAGTTGAGGATGAATCCTTCCGTTGTACAGATGTTAGGGCAGGCTATCTGAAGATTGTCTCGTTGCCAGCTGTTTTCTGTTCAGAATGAATCTTCCCAAAAGTCGGATTGGGGCAAGTTGGATTGCACTGGGGCAGGTTGTTCAAATGAGTTTGTTCACCCCAGCCAAAGTTGCGTGTCGGGGAATCGTGTCATTACCCTGCCAAAACCTGAACCTTCTGAAGAAGCCTTGCTGCCATTGGATTGTTATCCTACAGCCTAACCGATTACTTGGCTGAACCCTGTAACCGAATCGTTTTAAAGTCCAGTTCTCGTCTGGCAAACCAGAAATCAATTCCCGTCTGAAATCCAAACCAGAAACCAGCCCCGTCGGGTCACCTTTTCTGTAACCTATTGATCAACCAGTTCTCATCTGGCCAACACAGTTTTAAAGTCCAGTTCTCGTCCGGCAAACCAGAAATCAATTCCCGTCTGATATCCAAAACCCGTAAGTCAGTTCTCGTCTGACAACCTAACATATTTTGCCATCAGTTCTCGTCTGATAGTCCACCTTGAATGCTAGTTCTCGTCTAGTATTCCCCTTTTGTTTGTAACCATAAATCTATCCCTAAACCAGAAAAAGCCTAATTGCATTTGGCCCGATGATTCCTACTGACTCGTATGTTGTCACATTCCCCGACACAAGGCTCGATTGATCCCAGCTCCATGATTGGTGTTCTGTATTCCCTGTGTTGACGTTATTGAATCAGGATTGTTTTCTCAGCAGAGACGTACAGTTTGAGATTGGTTCCCCTGAGCAGTTTGAGACTGCAGCAAATTGAGATAGCCTTTACCCCTTATCAGAGTAGGATCAAGATTATCCTCAGTAGGGCGAGATTGATATTCCCGGCAGAGTATGGCCATCCCAAGCGTTGAGCGTTGACTAGCCTGATGTGCTATTTTCCCAAGTGGGTCGAGACTGAAGCTTTCCCTTGACTGGTAGATTTGGGTTTATTTCTCCAGCAGTGGGACTGATGCAATGTTGTATCCCTATAGAGTCCGAGTTTGGCTCCTTTTCCCTCCGAGTCCAGGTCATCGACTCATTCCTCAAGCAGAGGTCGACGGTGATTCCCTCATTGAGTAATCTCCAGACGAGTAGATTTTGATGTCAGCCAGAGAAGAGTTATTTCTCAGCAGACTGCTTCGTACCCTATAAGGACTTAGGGTGTTCAAAAAGGACCGTTCAGGGTTGTTTTCCTCAGTAAAGTGAGATTCAATTTCAGTGATCGATTGTTATCTTCCGCAGCCGCCAGAGGTGTTTCCTTGATAGGATCAGCACATCTTCGACAGAGTTGTACAATGAGTAGCTAAGGATTGGTATCCCCAGCAGTGTTGATACACATGTATTCCTCATCAGACTTGATAGTCCAGCAAGTGTTACCCAGAAGGGTCAGTCTCCGAAAGGCGTGTGCAAGATTATTCTCAGCAGATCAGGATTGATATCCCCGATAAAGTTCAGCCGCCTCTCCCCGCAGAGTCTGAATGCGAGATCAGGAGCATTGATATGTATCCCCAAGCAGGGAAGATTCTCTCCCCAATCAGATGTATCCTGAAGGAACGTCATCTCCTCAGCTGAGTCAGGCGCCGAAGCATGATTTATTTCCCCCAGCACCGGATCACAAGTGCAGGTTTCATAGAAATGTTCAGGTGCCGAAGCTCGTGTTCATCCCCCAGCACTGGGTCACAAGTGCAGGTTTCATAGAAATGTTCAGGCGCCGAAGCTCGTGTTCATCCCCCAGCACCGGGTCACAAGTGCAGGTTTCGTAGGAAACTATTCGTACGCCGAAGTAGGCATCAACTGATGGTGCCAGACTGAAGTCTCCAGCGGAATTGAAATTCCCCACCAGAGTTGTACTCTCCCCCCGAAGTCGGATGATTCCTTCTTCCCCAACGGAATAGAGATTCCCCACAAGAGTCGTACTCTCCCCCGAAGCCGGATGATTTCTCCTTCCCCATCGGAATTGAAATTCCCCGCGAAGCAGAATGATTTCTCCTTCCTCAGCCGAGTTTGCAGATCCCCAAGAGAGCCGAATCCTTGGAAGTTGATCAGACCATGATTGGTTTTTCCCCAGTAGAGTGTTGAACAGCTGATGTTGTAGCTCCCCATCGGAGTCGTTATCTCCAAGAAAGTTTAGTCGCGAAGGCCGCGCAATTTATTTCTGCGATTGACGTCGTTTTCCTCAGCAGTCGTGGTTTGAATACCCAGATGAGTAGGTTCAGGTTCTCGTAGAGCTTAGTTCCCCTGCAGCAGTCAACTGAAGTTTGCTTCCCCAGGCGGAGTCCAATTGAGATTGGTGTGAATTCTTCTCCTTGACAGGAGGCTTCTCCCTTCAGCATTTATTTTGCTGATGGGGCCATAGCATTTTGCATGATTGCATAGCATTTACTCAGAAAATGCATAGCATTTCCACCGTGTGGAGCATTACGTCATTGTCAAAGCATATGCATACGAAACATGAGCCAGGTCGCCGCCGTTCTTGTTTCGCAGATGTTCCTCCTCAGAATGGTTTGATCAAGATGATTCTTGAATTCTCCCCAGCGAAGTCTTCGGTTCAAGATGATTCTTGAATTCCCCAGAAGGGCCGTTTGCTTAAGATGATTCTTAAGACCCCAGTAGAGTCCCCAGTGAAGATTGCCCAGGATGATTCCTGAAGCCCCAAGAGAGCCGAATCCTTGGAAGCTGCTCAAGCCATGAGTGGTTTGTCCCCGGCAAGAGTTGCCCAGGATGATTCCTGAAATCCCCAACAGAGTGTTCGCTCAGGATGATTCCTGAAATCTCCAGAATGGTTATCGGTTCAAGATGATTCTTGAAGTCCCCGACGGATTTATTTGGTCAAGATGATTCTTGAAGTCCCCGACGGAGTTATTTGGTCAAGATGATTCTTGAAGTCCTCAGCAGAGTTGATTTATCGAGAATGATTTCTGGGCCCCCGGAGCGGAGTTACTTGATAGTTCCCCAGACTCCCCAGTGGCGAAGCGTCCTTCCCAGCAGGTTTTCTAACGACGAAGTTGAAATCTCCCTTGAAGACTCCATGATTGAAGTCTGACCGTGTTAATGAAGCAGTTCTCTCAGCTGATGCGGAGTGCCTGATGGCAGAGGTTTAGATGTTCCCAGTTGGCTCATGATTGACCAAGGATTCTATGCCCGAATTGCCGATGATGTCCGACTGATGCCCGACAGTAATGTTGAATGCCTGATGGCATGATCAACCTGATGATTGAAGTCCGGCTGATGCCCGACAGTGTTCTTTGAATGCCTGATGGCATGATCGACTACCGGTTACTGTGTGACCAATCTCCCAATGAAGTTCCTTCACCCTGACGGCGAGGTCAGATTATGTTTGTGGCTCCAGCGGCGAGGTTGGATGTTTGTTTTTGACGATGAAGTCAGATTATGTTGAGTACTTGACGTCGATGTCGAGTGTTTCCCAGAGTTATAGTTTGTTTCTGGCGGCGACGTCAGATGATTTAGTTTTCCAGCGGCGATGTTGGATGTTTCTTTCCAGCGGCGATGTTGGGTATGTCAAGTGATTTAGTTCTCCAGCGGCGATGTTGGATGTTTGTTTCTGACGGCGATGTCAGTTTCTTTGTTGTCCCAGCGGCGATGTTGGATGTTTGTGTCTGGCGGCGATGTTGGGTGTGTTGTTTCCGACGACGATGTCAGATTCTTCAGTTTTCCAGCGGCGATGTTGGGTATGTCAGATTCTTTAGTTCTCCAGCGGCGATGTTGGGTGTTCTGGTTGTCCGACGGCGATGTCAGATCAGTATGTCTCCAGCTAGTTGCCGTGCAGCTATTATTTCAGTGTTCGAAGATTCGTTCCCGCCAGAGTACCGTGTACTTGTGTAGTTGGCAAATTTCCGGATTCTTTGATATTCAACCGTCTTCTACCTTTGAATGTTTGAAAGCCGTTCGCTCTTCAACCCTTCAGGTCCAAGCCGTTTGAATAGGGGCAGCTGTTGCACCCCAAAATTTGACCAACTACTCATCGCAATTTGGCTCATGTTTCGACTCATTTTATTTCGCATTTGCATACCGCGTACATTGCATTTTTTTCCAGTCAAACTGGTTTATCGGGATCACAGCCCTCTGATAGCATTTCAGGCCAATACGAGGACGTATTTGGAGAATCGGTGCTCGTCCCGGTGTTTTCAGCTCTCGCTGTTGTTTTTGAGGACCTCTCGGTGTCCGAATTTTTACCGTTTATTTCGATATAGTTCGCTAATCGATTTAATCGGCCTTTCTCGATAGTTTTAGATTTTTTCCTTATTTTCTAGAATTCTTTAGGGATTTAATTCATTTTTCTAGGTATTAGTTAGTTTTTTAATAGATATTAATTGATTTTTAATAGTTTAGTTTAATTCCCTTTTTAGACATTAAATGTTTTTAAATAGATTTTAGGAATAAATCATTTTTTTTATAGATATTAAGTAGTTTTTAAAATGATTTTTAATGGGGTAATTCTTTTAATAGAATTTTTAATAGAAATTATTAGAGTTTTTCTATTTTTATTAGTTTAGATTTAAATAGGATTTAATAGAAGTTTTTAGATTTAATAGAGTTTAATTAGAGTTTGATCTTTTGTTTAGATTTTAATTGAGGTTATTAGATTTAATTAGGAATAGATTAGTTTAATTTTCATTTAAGATTTAATTGCAGTTTTTAACTTTAGTTAGAGTTAATTAGGCTTAATCATTAGTTAATTAGTTCAATTAGGTGTTCATTAGTTTAATTGAGTGTAATTAGGCTTTATCCGTTTTATTTTTCTGTTAATCAAAGTCTGAGTTTAATGGGCCGTGTGTCATTGTCTTGGAGGCCCAGTCCCAGAAGTCGCCACTTGTCAGTATATAAAGAGGCCACACGTGTGCCTCAGGGGGTCTCAGTTTTTCTTCCACGTTTTTCCCTCAGTTTTCTCCACGTTTTCACTCTCACCAGTTGCCACGTTTCAACCCTCCACTATCTCTTTCTTCCTGCCACGCGTGCGCCATGCATTGCCACTTGTCGTTCTCACCGTTCCCTCTCTCATGCGTACTGCCACGCGGCCTGTGAGGCACCGCCGACCATGCAAACCGCCGGAGTGTTCACCAGAGAAATCTCATGGTGCTCCCCACGGCCAAATCTCCCCGTAACCGCTCGCCGGAACCTGTAACCGTCGCCAGAACTCAAGAACGTTCATCCGTTCCCCAGAATTTCATCGGATCTTCATCTTCCTCATCCACCATGTTCACGCCCTCGCCGGAGATCTCACCGGAAAATCCATCCGTCATCAGAAAACTCATCAGAAACTCAAGATCTTCTCATCCGTTTGCTTCATTCACCATCAACAACCTTCATCATTCTCCAGATTCCTTCGTCAAGAACTTCATGTGTTCTTCGCCTGTTTCCAGAAAACCTTCAAAGATTCGTATGAATCTTCATCGTTCTCCAAGCTACGTTCCCAGAAATCCCAGATTTCGCCAGAAATTCTTCAACCTTCATCAATGTTCTTGCAAGACTCCCTAGAAAACTCCGATAATCATCATTGACATTCTCCGATCATCGTCAATAATCTTCTCAGATCTTCAATGGCGTTCATCAGCATTCATCGTGTTCTTCGCGTCTTCCAGAAAGCTCCAACAAGGTCTTCATCATCCGCTCAAGTTCGCCCAACAACACTTATCAACTTCATCGGATTCTTCAAGCGATTTTCATCATTCATCAACGGTTCGTCCAGATCTTCCAGAGTCTTCATCGGTTTCCAACAACAAACACCACCGAGCTTGAACCGATCTTCAAGAAAACTTCAGCTAACATCAAGATCCAAGAACCTTCAACTCTCTTCTCCAGATCGCTCAAACAAACAACAAACTCCAAGATCCCCACGCGTTTTCTGCAGAAGTGCCTTCAAGTTCTTCGTCGTCTTCAACTCGACGTTCATCAACCTTCAACCTTTCCCAGCGATCTTTAATAACCTTCGATCCATGGATTCAACCGCGAACGAGCTTTTCTCCCTATCATCAATAACCTCACAGATCTTTATCTTCGTCTTCCTTTCTCCGGCGACGTCCTTTAATCTGGAGGATTAAGGTGAAGTGGAATATAAGGGTTAATTGTTGAAGCATTTTGTGTTAATCTTGTTTTGAGTGAAAAGGTTGAAACGGAGAAGGAGAGGTGGGCGGTGGTGACGGCGCAAGGTTGGGAGAGAAGGGAGATAATTGGAAGTTAGGGTTTCTGAAGGTGGAAGGAGAAGAGGGAGAGTCAGACCGAGTTTGGACTGGGCCGGGCCCAATCGTTTTTCTAATTCACACCCCCGTTTTCTTCATTCGCCCTCCATTTTTGCTATGGTTTGGTTAATTGGGCCAAGCCCAACGAACCTGCTGATTACACCCTCCGTCTTTGTTTCTCACCCCCTCCTCCGTGTGTAAATGGGCTGAGGCCCGCTACTAAATGCACCCCCCGATCTGCTCTTCAAGCCCCCCTGGGTTTTTTTTTATTTGTTTTTTCTGAACTTCTTATTGGGCTGGGCCCAGTTTTTTGTCCTATTTCTACTGTATACCCCTCCTAGCTGCAGTTTTGCACCCCTTCTGTTTTTTTTCTTTATTTTCTTTTTATATTCTTTTGTTTAGTTTTTTTAAGGAAAAATATGTAATAGAAAAAGAATATGCAATATAGTGAATATAAGAAAAAGATGGAAAGTATAGAAATATTAGCCAATAATTTTTAGTATTTTCTTCTTAGGATATATTTCTTTTAGAGTTTATTTCACTTTCCTTTCAGAAGTAGTTTTAAAAGTCCATTTGTTAGGGGACTTCTTTTCTTTTAGAAGTAGAAGTAAATGTCCACTTGTTAGGGGACTATTTTTCATTAGATTTTCCATAATAGATGGATAGGATTTTTAGGAGTTTATTTTCCTGTACTCAATCATTGTAATTTCTTCAGAATATTAATAAAACGAGATTCGCACTGTGGTCTCCGTTCTACCCGTAGCTAGGCTGAACTACAGCTGCTCTGACTTTCTCTGATGAGAATATGTAGGCATAGGATGCGATATCCTAGCGAGCACACTAACGACTAACTTTTGTTCTCTCGCTGCTGTGCGATCGAGACTTTCCCGCTGATGACTGATGTCATCCTTTTCTCTTGCCCGAGTGCATTTGAGACCATACCGTAGTTCTAGTTCCCGTAGATTCCCATACCTCGAAACCCGACATACTACGTCCGTTCTACCGCAAACAGGTACGCCTAAGTCTCCAATGGTCGAGCAGCGTCCACCTAACTGCTAGAATGCGTATGCTAGTATCGTCAATCATTTCTCTCACCCCCGTGTGGCCGAGAACACCCTGTCTAGCCGTAGTTAGCCTGAACTATGTCATGCTCTGATTTCTCTGATGAGAATACGTAGGCCCAAGACGCGACGTCTTGCCGAGCAACCTAACCCGTAGTTTCCCGAACTACGCAGACTCTGATTTCTCGTTCTCTGATGAGAATACGTAGGCATAGGGTGCGACGCTCTATCGAGTCAATTTCTTCCCGTTTAGATTTAGCAGCCGTAGATAGATTGTTTTTCACCCGTCCAAGTAAACCCAAATAAGTGTGGATCCCGTCGAATACGACGGACGTGAGGGGTGCTAATACCTTCCCCTTGCGTAACCGACTCCCAAATCCAGACAATGGTTGCGATGACCTTGTCTTACCCTTTTTTCGTCAGGTTTTTCCGATCGTTTCCTTTCCCGCTCTGAGGGATAAATAACGAGAGGTGGTGACTCTTCTGTTGTGCCGGCACCTTATTTTCGCGCAAGCGACAGTCCTATACAAGAGAAATCACGACTTGGTGCTACTACGTTGTGTAGACGAGAAAGAGGCAAAGTTGCTCATGGAGGAAATACATGAGGGTACATTTGGTACACATGCTGGTGGGCATGCTATGACGAGGAAGCTGCTGCGGGCAGGTTATTACTGGCTAACTATGGAAACCGATTGTTTCAAGTTTGCGAAGAGGTGTCATAAGTGCCAGATCTATGCAGATAAGATCCATGTGCCTCCGAGTCCTCTGAACGTGATGTCGTCACCGTGGCCATTCTCAATGTGGGGAATCGACATGATTGGAAAGATCGAGCCGACGGAATCTAACGGACACCGGTTCATTTTGGTAGCAATTGATTATTTTACCAAATGGGTGGAAGCGGCATCCTATGCTAATGTGACCAAGCAGGTGGTAGCCAGGTTTATCAAACGAGATATCATTTGCAGATATGGAATCCCCGAGCGGATAATTACCGACAACGGTTCGAACTTAAATAACAAGATGATGAAGGAGTTGTGTCAGAGCTTCAAGATCGAACATCACAACTCTTCTCCTTATCGACCCAAGATGAATGGCGCTGTTGAAGCGGCCAATAAGAACATAAAGAAGATTGTTCAGAAGATGGTGGTGACCTATAAGGATTGGCATGAGATGCTACCTTTCGCTTTGCACGGTTATCGTACGACGGTACGCACATCAACCAGGGCAACCCCGTTCTCGTTGGTATACGGAATGGAAGCAGTGTTACCACTGGAGGTTGAGATTCCTTCCCTGAGGGTATTACGAGATGTCCAACTGGACGAGGCAGAATGGGTGAAAGACAGGTTGAACCAGCTGAGTTTAATGGATGAGAAGAGGTTAGCTTCTCTAGCATATGGTCGGTTGTACCAGAGCCGAATGAAGAAAGCGTATGATAAAAAGATACATCCTCGGAGCTTTCAGACGGGCGACCTTGTGTTGAAAAGGATTCTCCCGCCACAGGCAGATCACAGGGGCAAGTGGACCCCCAACTACGAAGGGACATACGTTGTCAGAAAAGTCTTTTCAGGAGGAGCTTTATTGTTGTCCACCATGGACGGTGAAGACTTTACGTCGCCTGTGAATTCGGACGCGGTTAAAAAATACTTTGCTTGAAATTGACCCGCTGGACAGAAAAAAGAGAGTCCAGGCAAAAATGGGGCATCCTGGCGAACCAAAAACAGAATGAAAGGTTCGGGCAAAAATTAGGGATAAAATTGAAAAAAATGTACACCCGCGAAGTTGAAAACCTACACTGGGCGGCTTCGGCAAAAAAAGGTATCCCGGTGAACTGAAAACCCGTAAAGGGCGGTTCACGCAAAAGTTAGGGATTTGAAAAGCATATGACTGCGGTCCGAATTTGATACTGCGGTGCACAGTGGTGCGGGAGAATATACCTGAGAGGTCGATTATCAGATACAATCTCTTCAGAAGTTTGAATACCGAGAAAGCGCTAGAGTCAAGCGAGTCATAGGAGGATCAGCTCATGATGTTCGTCTGCATCACGTTGCCGACATGTGTGCAAATTTGATTTGTCACTGTATATATGCTTCCTGTGCATACTTATATATTTGTTGTGCGTAGCTTCCTCTTTTCAGGAGTTACATCCAGTGTACAAAACTCTGCCCATTCAGGGGCCCAATCAATAAAACATGTTATTCAGTATTTGATGCTTGTTCTTTACTGTTTTGTACATGACAAACGCCAATGTTTAATAAAACTAACAAGTGTATAACATTGCTGGCCCTTGCCAATAATTGCTAAAACTTTGAATTGACTAAAAATGATGCCACTAACGCTAACCTGAATAGATTTGGTTGCATAGACTTGTCTTGTCTCGTTTGTGGTGTTGCAGAGTTCTTGACCATACGAAGTGGACGATCAGAAGATTGCAGTCCTAACCAGAAGCTCGTAACGAAAAGACTTGATCGTTATGTGAAGTGAATCTCCATGCAGGTCGCGCTTCATTCCCTGAAGCTGAGATAACAATGTCCCTTACTGAAGAAGGATCAAATTCCCCAGCTAGTCGGAGCTTATCTGAAGGACATTCTCCAGCAAGGTCGTTTACCCTCAGTAGAATTGATGATTCCAAGATCGAAGGCTGCATTCAGACAGTATGGTGTCCCCCAAAAAGATTCCCCATCCCGAGCAGAGTGGTTTAGCCTCAGAGGACTAATATTTCCAAACTTGTGAGCTGTACCCAGACAGTCTACTCTTCCCAGTAGAGATTCCCTTCCCAGTAGGGTCATTTATTCTCCCCAACGGAGTCAGTTGGTTTTCCCCAAGAGAGTCGTTTCGTCCTCAGCAGAGTTCTCTCTTTTCAGCAAGTGTCTTCGTTCCTCCCAGTGGAAATCAAAGGTTAAAGCTCTCCCTGACAGAGTTGGTTGTGTGTCCAGGCATTTATTTTGCCGGAATACTTTGTGATACCCGTTCACTCCCTAGCAGGGTGATATTTGTCCTCGACGGCCAAGATTGAGGAAGCAAGCTTGTTAGAGCTATCCCAGCAGTTCGAGCCTGCATTTGCATTGGCATATAGTGTCATATTTGCATCTACCAAATGAAAAACGCGTAGCATTTCCATGTCGAATGGAGCATTACACCATTGTCAAACATATGCATTTTGAAACATAAGCCAGGTTGGTTAACCTTTTGTTTTCAAGTGTTGTTTCCCTTGCAGGTGGAGGGAGCTCTTGCTCAAATTAATTACCAAACATTCAAGGTCTCGGAGTGAGACATGTAATGGTAATGTTCGTTTTGTCATTATTCCCCACAGAGTTGCTTGTTTAAGTTTCTCTTACCCCTCCAGCGGAGTATTTCTTCAAGGGTGGTGTTATGCCAGTATCAAAAGATTTCGTGAATCAATTTGTGGAAGCTGTCGCATATGTCGAAGTAGGTGTCTGGCAGTTTGAGTTCAGAAAATCCCCAGTAGAGTCCTTTTCAAATTTATCGCCATGTCAGCATTTAAGATTGAAGGATTGGACCATTATGTGTTACCCATTTGACTGATGGAGTTAGCTACTGCAAAGATAGGCAGAGGAGCTGTATTTAAGAGTATCTTCCCGTAGCAAAGGCAGATTTATTTTCCTGTATTTGGCAGAGTTATGTCCCGTAGCAAAGGCGGAGTTATTTTCCTGTGTGATGGACAGGGTACGTTCCATAGCAAAGGCGGAGTTATTTTCCTGTATTTGGCAGAGTTATCGTCCCGTAGCAGAGGCGGAGTTATTTTCCTGTATTTGGCAGAGTTACGTCCCGTAGAAAAGGCGGAGTTATTTTCCTGTGTGATGGACAGGGTACGTCCCGTAGCAAAGGCGGAGTTATTTTCCTGTATTTGGCAGAGTTATCGTCCCGTAGCAGAGGCGGAGTTATTTTCCTGTATTTGGCAGAGTTACGTCCCGTAGCAAAGGCGGAGTTATTTTCCTGTGTGATGGACAGGGTACGTCCCGTAGCAAAGGCGGAGTTATCTTCCTGTATTTGGCAGAGTTATCGTCCCGTAGCAGAGGCGGAGTTATTTTCCTGTATTTGGCAGAGTTACGTCCCGTAGCAAAGGCGGAGTTATTTTCCTGTGTGATGGACAGGGTACGTCCCGTAGCAAAGGCGGAGTTATCTTCCTGTATTTGGCAGAGTTACGTCCCGTAGCAAAGGCGGAGTTATTTTCCTGTGTGATGGACAGGGTACGTCCCGTAGCAAAGGCGGAGTTATTTTCCTGTATTTGGCAGAGTTATCGTCCCGTAGCAGAGGCGGAGTTATTTTCCTGTATTGGGCTGAGTTATCGTCCCGTAGTAGAGGCGGAGTTATTTTCCTGTATTTGGCAGAGTTACGTCCCGTAGCAAAGGCAGAGTTATTTTCCTGTGTGATGGACAGGTTACGTCCCGTAGCAAAGGCAGAGTTATTTTCCTGTGTGATGGACAGGGTACGTCCCGTAGCAAAGGCGGAGCTATTTTCCTTTATTGATGGACAGTGTGCGTCCCGTAGCACGGGCGGAGTTATTTTCCCGTAGCAAGGGCGGAGTTATGGATGGGCAGAAGAAGATTTTCTTGTATGACAAGACAGAGTTGCGTTCTTATATTCGACAAAAGTTGCTTCTCCTAGTGAAGTCAATAAGTTTATTCCAGTATTGACAAGATAATGTTGAAATCAGATTTGTAGATAGTGTTCCCCAAGTAGTGGTGCAGTTTATTTCGCAATTTATTTCGGGCAGTTGGCAAATTTCCGGGTTTATTGGTATTCAACCGTCTCGTACCTCGATTGTCTGAAGGCTCCAAGCTTTTCACCCAGTCGGGTCCAAGTCGTTTGAATAGGGGCAGCTGTTGCACCCTAAAATTTGACCAACTGGTTTTACCTGATTTGTGTTTTCATAGCTTTATCATTTGCATAGTAGATCATATACATAGTTCATTCATTTGCATAGCATAGCATGGGCAAGCCATCCAAAAAGGGATCAAGTGCTATTTTTCATCTCAAGGAATGTATTCAAGAGGTTCTTATCAAGATTCAAGCCTATTCAAGTCACCAAGAAAGAAGGTAAAGCTTTGAGAGGCTAATGGATCAAGCAGTGGATTTAGAGCCTGTCTGGGGAGTATTGGAAGATCATCATAGAGGTTGTGAGCTATGGAACTGAGGCGTGGAATGTGTGTAGACATCATGGAAGAACTAGAGGGTCATTTTGAAAGTAAGACAAGTCATTGGTGTGGTTATAAGAACTACAGTTGAAGACAGTCAACTAGGATTTCATCTGGGTCAACCCTAGGTCAACCCTAAGTCAAATGCTTGGTTGAAGGGCATCAAGGCCTATTTGAAGGATGTGGGGTTCATCATTTGATATGTGGATATGGATGTGGTGTTGTGCCAAGGAGAAATCAAAAGAAATCAAGAAGAAGAGAAGTTTCTAAATTAGGGTTTCTGTGTAAAATCCCCTGGTTTAGGTCAAACTTCCAAGCAAAGTAATTCAAAATGCAAGTCTCAAATGGATCCTTGGCCAACATGAAACTTGTAGAGTATATCAAGACCATTAATTTGAGTTGTGGAAGGCATCAAGGAGATTTATAGAACTCAAGTTATGGTTCTTGCAAGTTAGGGGTCCTCAGAGGCATCTGAAATTTATCTGTGAAAGTTACTTGAATTCCAATCCACTTTTACCCCATAAGGAGTTTTCAAATGGATTTTTGGCCAACATGAAAGTTGTTCCTCATGATCTTAGATTTCTAGAAAGGTATGGTATGCCTCAATATGATTTGTGGAGCTCTACTTATGATCTTGGCAAGCCAGGGGTATTTTGGGAAAGTAAGATTATAGGTCATTTCAAGCATGTGCCTAAAACTCATACTTGCAAGCTTCAAATGAAAAAATGTTCAACATCAAACTTGCTCAAAATGATGTTTTGAGTCTAGAAAAGAGATCATGATGGCTTGGAAATGCATGGAACTCAAAATGATAAAATTGACCAAATATGGAAGGTAAAAGTTCATTTTCAAGTGACCAAATTTGGGATTTTTTGATCCAAAGCCTAAATACATCATGTGACCTATCAAACTGAATGGAAATTGCATTTTGAGATCAATGGTATTATTAATTTTTTGAGTTAAGGCCAGAATTATGAAGTCATGTTCAATTGCTTGTCATTTAAGTAACACTTGCCAAACCAAGCTAGGAGTACATTGCAATGCAAGGGATCATTCAAACACATTCTAATTATCATATGGAGAGAAATTCAAGCTACTTTGAGCTGCTGTAACAAGGCAATCCTGAACTGGTTTTTGAACCTACCATTTTCAAGATATCATGACATGAGATTATCAAAATCTCATTGGAGCCATCCAGAACATTCTAGACCTTTCTAACACTTCCTATATATGAATTTGAGTTGATCTAAGCCAAGGTTGAACTTCATTTGGTGCAGAGAAGAGAGATTGAGATTCATCTTGCTCAATTGCAATTCACAATCGAATTCCCACATTTCTTCATCATTTTCTCAAATTCTTGATCCAATTCAATTCAATAATCATCACTGAGTGTATTGCAATCAAAATCAGAGTGAATCATTGGCCAAATCGTGTTCTTGAGTTTTCACACATCCAACTGCAAATGAAAATCGGTTATGGTGATCCAAGCATTTTGATCAAGAATTAGTGCAAACAGAAGCAAGATATCAAGGCATTGAGTGATTCTGGAGCTTTGCAAGCCTTGGATTGAAGCAATTCATCATCTGTTTCCTCCATTTACACAGGTTAGTAACTTTCTCACCATGGCTTGAATTAGATAGAATTAGCAAGAATCTCTAGGTTAGAAGTAATGTAGGTGGTTAGATGAAACTTTCTGGAGAGTTTGAGAAGGATTGATGATGATTCATATGTGCACACAAATTCTGTTGAGATCAAGAACTTAGTGAATATGGAGTTATAGACTTAGTTTTCTAGTTAGAATTGATTAGTGATGAGCAAAGAAGAGATTGAGACACTTAATTGGATGATTGGTGATGGTTGAATTTCTGATCAATTTTGGGGATGGGATCGTGTTTGATGTTAGAGATGATGTCAATGGATTTCATTATCATAGATGGAACCAGGGAAGAATTCTGAGCATGTTAGGGTTTTATTTCACGATTTTTGATCAAGATTTGATGAGGTTCGAGTTGCTGAGTTTGGAGCTTTTTTGGAGCTTCATCAATGGAGTTTGGCTCCAATTTGGATTTGAATGGAGAAGATAAGGTCTCAGCCGTTGGATCTCACTTTTGACTTGGACCAAAGCAGGCATCGTGTGGCTCTGATTGTATTTCAATGGTGATGGTTTGGCTGAGAGTGAAACGTAGCGTTTCACTTAAAATAGGGTTATGGGCTTAAGTCAGGATTTGATATCCACACCCCTTTTCGAGCCCAATTGCATAATGAACTGAAAATCATTGATATTTGCACCGTTCCCTTTCCATTTTCTTCATGATTTTCTAATTGATTTTCTGTTTTAATATTGGGCCTGGCGCTTTACTTTTGGTACCCCCCAGTCTGGGCCCATATGTGAATTGCACTGCATATCATTTCTATTCACACCACATCATTTCCATTTTAATTTCTTTTTCTTCATTTTATTTTCAAACTTTGGAAAATCATATTAAATGGAAAAATAATGATTTTTTAATGGGAGTTTTTTCTCCTATTTCATATTTTTGTCAAGAAAAATATAAAATAAAAACATTTGTCATTTCAGTTATTTTAGTATTTTTTGTATATTTTCCACTTTTATTGCATTTTGTTTCTTTTATGTTGATACATGTCTTGTAAATTTTTGTTTAGGTAGTTCCCATTACTTTTTTAGGCCAATCTTTTTAGGACAATTAGATATATATATTAGGTACCCCTGAATTTTATTCCATAAGTTTTAGGATTATTTTTAGGTAATTTTGATTAGTGAACTTTAGGTGATCAGATTAGGGTTTATACACAACTTAGGTGCATTAAAACAATTTCTTTTAGGTTTTTAGATTGAATTAGGACTTGGGGCATATAGGGTATTAAGGGTAGGTATAGTAGATCCCCTAGAAATAATATTAGAATTTTCCCTACTATATTAATATTTTTAGTGTATTTTGCAATTGTATGCTTGTTTGGTGTGCCCTTTTGGGGTTTATTTTGTTTGTGTGGGCCTATTGGGCTTTGCTTGGGGTGTGGGCTTGGTTTGAAGAGCATGATGATGGAGCATATTAAAGACAAAGTTGAAGCTGAAGATCAAAACCAAAGGTTGCTGAGGATTGTTTGCTTGCTTGGAGTGGATTGAAGACCCTAGGACATAGGAGCTAGAGAGAGCCTTAGAATAGAAAATTTCTTCACAAATATGGATGGCTTCTTTTGCCTCCACTCTTCTTTGTGATTAAAAGTCTCTCCTTAATACTCACATCCCTCCTTTGGAAGGATCAGTGACTGTATCTAGGAGATAGAACTTTGAGAGAAACAGTCTGTATTATGTTAACTTTCTGTAGGCCACCTTTGGTAGTCAACAGATTGTTTAACATCCAAACTCATCTTATGAACTGTTTATCATCTAGGAGAGCTTGCTTTGAAGAATCCCTTGAGGATGGAAGATGAAGTTCATTACCTTGAAGACTGATAGAAGAAGGAGCTTGTGCTGTCAGGTTTTGCTGTTTAGAGCTGCTGGTGCTGTGTAGAGCTCGTGATGTATTGTTTGAGTTTCTTTACTGTATTGTTTGTTAATTTTCCCCTTGAGGTTGAAGTGAAGTTGTTTCACTTTGCCTGTTGTTTTCTAGGTTCGAGGTTGAGTGGGACTCCCTTGCCTCGCTTGTACTGCTGCATTCATGCATTTTACTGCTTTACTGTATATATGCTGTTGCTTTTCCGTTTATCCCTTAGGATCTCTGTTTCTCTCTGTGCAAGAGAGAAATATGATAGACACTAGGCTTTCATCCATGCATGACAACATTAGGGTAGATTTTGATTCCCATTTTAACCATAGGTTTTAGAGTTGCTGTCTCTCTTCTTTCTCAAAACAATCAAAAAACACAATAAACATTTCAAACACCATAAAAGACAGTTCTTGCGTAAAAGACTGTAAACCAATCAAAAAACGTCATTTTTGTCCGCTTGGACCCATAATCAGGAGAAAACCCTTTTCAGAAGGAGATAAAAACAATCAAGACAAGCTTGTGTCTTTCGTAGCCCGAACTACGTTTGCTCTGATCTTTCATGCTGTTTGAAAGTACGTAGGCATAGGATGCGATATCCTAGCGAGCAACCTTCCCCTCCTTTCCAGTAGGTAGGCGAACTACGTTGACTCTGATTTCTCGTTCCAGGCGGGAATACGTAGGCATAAAGTGCGATACTTTGCCGAGTCATTTTACTTTCTTTTAACCCCAGACCTGTAGAATAGATAGAATAACAATCCGTACCAGAAAATAAGCGTGGATCCCGTCGAGTACGACGGACGTGAGGGGTGCTAATACCTTCCCCTTGCGTAACCGACTCCCGAATCCAGGATTTGGTTGCGATGACCATTCCTTTCCCGTCTTTGCGGTAGGTTTACTTCGAGCGTTTCCTTTCCCTCTGTTGGGATAAATAACACACGGTGGCGACTCTTCTGTTCAGCCAGCGCCGATTTTCGCAGTAGCGACAGTTACCATTCATGACACTTATCACACGAGCAAAGTCATTTGCTTTCGTTATGCATTGTAAAGCCTCCTGTTTTCACTTGCAATGTTTATCAAAATATCGAACGTTTTTGCAAACAAAATAGTAAAAGTAAAACAAGAAAGGGAAAGCTCTTTGACTGAAGTGAATACTTTATTGATAAAAGGCCTGTAAATAGGCAAATTACAATTCGGATGTAATTCCTGAATAGAGGCAATTGCGTAAAAGCAAAAGAAAATATACAAATGTCGGCAACATGGAAACAGACAACAATCATGTGTCGATTCGGATATGACCTGTATGTCTTCGATGTGCCCCGTGTTTTGCCTTCTGAAAAGACTGTCTGGACTGATTCCTTCCCTTCGGGATAACTGCTCGTAAGCTCACAGATCAAACACAGACCGCAATTGTTTGCTTTTAAATCCCTAACTTTTGCCTGGATCGCCCTTTCGGGTTTTCAATCCATCGGGATACCCATTTTTGCCAAAGTCGCCTTTTTCCGGTTTTCAACTTTGCGGGTTTACATCTTTCCTTTTTTTGAACAAATCGTGTGACACCGGCTTGTTTGACTTATTGAAGGGATTGCGACTGTTTCACTATTTGGTTGGTGAGGGATAACCACTGTAGTTTTTTAGGCACGACCTGTACATGTGTGATTGATCCTTGAACGGGAACACTCCTTTTAACATTTGGACGCTTGGTCAAATTAACTGACACCTACCCTGCCCCGGGTTAAGATTGAGGGTTTTTTCGTTTTTCTGAAAGAAACTCCTACTACTAGGCTCGAAGGGGTTGACAAGGAATTATCATCCTTATATCTCCGGTGTTTAAGAATTTGAAAAAATGCATATACATCATCAGCAGGTTTTATTCAAAAGCTTACAATCGGAAGTTTTTGTCTTTCAATTTCGTCATCCTCCCTGGATTCCGCTTAAACAAGCGTTGAACATCAATTAAAAACATAAGTGAACACAAATGGATCTAATCAAAACATGCATATTTATTTCATTATCATTATCAATTGAAAACAATACAGTTTTACAAATGAGATTTGCACTTAAACAGAAAAGAAACTACAAATGCAAAGAAAATGACAAGATAAAACAAAGATTTCCAGCTTCGGGGAACCGGGCTTTCAGATCTTGGCTTGCTGCTGGAGGACGTGACCCTTGCAGTATTCAAACTCAATAAGATGAGAGGTCGACGTGCACAACCAAATTTTCCTCGGGAAAGGAAATGTACTCTTTGTCAATCAACTGCTGCACTTTGGCTTGAAAGGGTTTGCAGTCTTCAGTTGAGTGTCCCATGGATCCTCCATGATATCCGCATTAAACACTAGGATCATATCCAAGAGGGTATGGCTCTGGCACCGGCTTGAGAGTCTTAGGCTCCACCAATGAGTTCTGGATCAGATGTGGCAGAATCTGGCTGTATGACATCGGAACTGGATGAAGAGGAGCATTCCTTCTTGTCGCTACTGCGAAAATCGGCGCCGGCAATACAGAAGAGTCGCCACCGTGCGTTATTTATCCCAACGGAGGGAAAGGAAACGCTCGAAGTAAACCTCGCAAAAAACGGGAAAGGTATGGTCATCGCAACCAAAACCTGGATTCGAGAGTCGGTTACGCAAGGGGAAGGTATTAGCACCCCTCACGTCTATCGTACTCGATGGGATCCATGCTTGCTTGGTTTGTACGGATTACACTTCTATCTAAACTAAAGGATGAGGTCTGAAAAGAAAAGAAAACATGACTCGGCAAAGCATCGCACTTTATGCCTACGTATTCCCGTCTGGAACAAGAAATCAGAGTCAACGTAGTTCTCCTAACTATGGGTGAAGATGGGTGAAGGTTGCTCGTTAGAATATCGCATCCTATGCCTACGTACTTTCATACAGCATGAAAGATCAGAGCAAACGTAGTTCGGGCTACGCACGACACAAGCTGTTCAAGTGTCTTTTATGAAAAATCTCACCTTAAACAAGGGTTTTCTTATTGCAAAAAGGTTGATGTTTGTTCAAGTCTTTTGACGGAAGAAATGAATTAATCTCTGTTATGACCTTTATTAGTGTTTTTCTGTTGTTTTGAAGGAAGAAGAGATGACACTCTACAAATCCTAGGGTTGAAAAGGGAATAAAATCTACCCTAATGTTATCATGCATGGGTTAACTCCTAATGTCTATCATACTCCTCTCTTGCGCAGAGAGAAACAGAGATCCTAAGGGAATAGACGGAAACAGAAACAGCAGATATATACAATAAAGCAGTAAAATGCATGGATGCAACAATACAAGCGAGGCAAGGGAGTCCCACTCAACCTCGAACCTAGAAAACAATAGGAAAAAGTGAACAAGATTCACTTTCAACCCAGCAGGTTAACAGCAAACAATACAGTCCGGGAAATTCACACAATACATCATGAATAATAAACAGCAAAAGCTAAATAGCAAAGCAGTCTTCATCAGCATCTGCAACCATCTTCAGGCTTCAAACAAGCATCAGACTTTTATCTTCAATCTCCCAATGGCTTTTCTTCAAGTCCTACTCTCCCAGCTGAGGAATCAATCACAAGAATGAACTGGGTGTTAAGCAATTAGTTGACCACCAAAGGTGGCAAACAGACTGCTATCAACACATATAATATTTTCTCTCAAGAGTTCTATCTCTTAGACACTATCACCAAGCCTTCCAAAGGAAGGGGGTGAGTGTCTTAGAGAGACTCTGCATCACAGAGAAGGATGGAGGCAATCAAGACCTTCCATGTTTGTAAATCAAGTTTTCTACTCTAGAGCTCTGCCTAACTCCTAGATCCTAGAAACTTCAACAGCTGCCAGCAAGAGATACTCCTCATCACCTCTGGAAGTTGATCTTCATTCTCTGATCTTCAAATGGACTTCATCACCTCAGTCTTCAGCTCAAACCACAAGCCCCAAACAAACCCAATACCCCACACAGACAAAATCATAACCCTAAAGAGGGCACACCAAACAATCAATCAAATATAAGCAATATACTAATAGCAGTAGGGGAATCCTAATATTTTCTAAGGGATCTATTATCTACCCATAACCCCTATAGTCCCATACCCCAAAATCAAATAAAAAAAATCCTAAAAGAATTAATCTATCTCACCTATGCTCACTTAAAACCCTAATTTTCATCACCCTAATCTCACCTAATCAAATCACCTAAAATTTAATCCTAAAAATATGAATTAAATCCTATATACAATTTGAAGTCCTAAACTAACCACTCTAAAAAGAATGGGTCCTAAATCTAAAGGGAACTAGTAGAACTAAAATCAACAAATTTAAGTACCAAACTAAATCCATTAAAAGGCTATTTAAAATAAAAATACACAAAAAATATCAAAACAAAATAAAATGCCATTTTTATTATTGGATATTTTTCTTAACAAAATTATGAACCTATCACAAAAAGAACCAATCAAAAATAAGCTATTTCCAATTTTTTATGATTTTTTAAAGATGCTGAAAATATAAAAGAATTAAAAAACACAAAAAAGAAATAAAATGGGGAGGGGGTGCTACCAGCAGACGCGCCCAGTTCATTCTTCATATGGGCCATAAAGGGGAGGCGCGGATAACAAAACAGCAAGGCCCAACATGCATCAGAAAAATTAATTAAAAATAAAAGAAAAATTGAAACGCAAGCGGTGCAGATAGCAACGGATTCTAGTTCATTTTGTTGGGCTTCTCAAAAGGGGGGTGGGGATAGAATAAATTGGATCAGGCCCATGGTGGTGCGTTTAATGAAACACATCGTTTTGCTTCAATCTTTCCCTCCGCTTTCTTCTTTGAATCTGGACCACACGATGAGGTGAAAAGGTCAAAAATAGGAAACAATCCAACGGCCATTGCGTCGTCTTCCTCACAAAACCTAGAGTTTGCAGGTTTCCTCAGTTTCATGCAAGCACTTTCAAGTCCATTGTTCTCTCTCGATAGGCCATGAAACTCCACACTATAAAGAGCAAAAATGCTCTACTCTCTCTCATGAATACGATGGTACCCTTAGTTTGGATTGAAACTAACCCTAGCATGAAACCCGATAGGTGTAAGCTCATAGCATACCAACTGCACTCAGTGATGGACCTTCATGAATCTTGCAAATTCTTGTACTAATGTGCTCTCCATGTTGCACTGATTATTCTGAACTAATACACTATGATTAACATCCCCTAAACTAAGATTTCTTGATCATCAAAGTTTCAACACCCTGCCATTAAACCTCATAGAACCTTCTCAATCTTTCAGAAACTAGTCATCTAACCTAACCTAACATTCTTACACTAATAATCTAACCTAACAACACCTAATTATGGAGATAGAAATGAAATCACCAACCTGTAATTCTTGTTGGAACAGATGGGAAATAACTTGAATCAGCACTTGCAATCCCTCACCAATGGTCCTTAGATGATGCTATAGCTTCTGTTTGTAAAAAGTTGGAAGAAAAGTGCTTGGATTGTGAGATTCGAATCTGATATGGATCTTTGCAATCTCCACCTTAGAGCTTCAATCCTCCATTGATATACCTCTGAGCTTGCTTGGATGCACTCACTATCTTCAATGGATGATGGATGGAGAAAAAGAATGAACAGAATTGGTGTAGATTGAAGATTTTCACACTTTCTTACAATGGAAGCAACAATGGAATTCTCTCTCTTCTCCCTCTCTTTTCACCAACCCCTTGCACCAATGATCCACATTCAATATATAGAGGATGATGGACAGATCTAGAAGTTTCTAGATTGATCTTAGAGGATTCTAGAATGTGGTGGAAAGTTATGGAAGTTCTCATGTAATGACACTTTGAATCATCTCATATCATGCTTGCATCCCTTTCATATTTGTGTTAAAATCTCCTTTCATGAGATATTGAGAATGTATGTGTGAAAAAACAAGCCTTTCCTTTCATTATGTTGAGTTTTGCAAGGGTGCCTTAATATGCAAGTAACAACATTACAAAGCAAGTCCAATTTTTAAGCCCTAACTCAAAAAAGTGGCTGAACCAATGTCTTTAAAATGATGTTTGGATTCAATTTGGTATATTGGATGACCCATTTTGGATTTGTAGATCTCTCAAACCAATTTTTCATTTCAACTTTTTCAACTTATATGCCTTTTTTAAGTCATTTTTCACCAACTTTGATCAAGTCTTGTTCTATGCATTTAAAAACTTTCATGACTTATTTTCTAGACTTAAAATGACATTTTGAGCAACTTTGATGTTGTGAAGTTTTTCATTTGAAGCTCCCTTGTATGAGTTTTAGGCATAGGCTAAGAATGACCTGTAATCCTCAGATGACCAAAATACCCTTTGCTTGCCAAGACCATAAGTAGAGTTCCACAAATAATATGAAGGCATACCATACCTTTATAGAAAGATAAGACAATAAGGAACAACTATCATGTTTTCCAAGAACCCATTTGAAGTATCCTTGAAGGTCAAAAGTTGATTGGAAGACAGACAACTTTCACAGACAAATTTCAGTGCCCTCAGATGACCTGTAACTTGCAAGAGCCATAACTTGAGTTCTATAAATCATCTTGATGACTTCCACCACTCAAATTAAAGCTATGAAGATACTATACAAGTTTCATGTGGACCAAGAATTCATATGAAGCTTTCATCTTGAGTTACACTGCTTTGAAGTTTGACCTAAATCAGGGGATTTTACACTGAAACCCTAATTTGGTAACTCCTCTTCTCCTTGACTCCTGTTGATTTTTCTTTGGCACAGCACCACATCCATATCCATGTAGCAAATAATGAATCCCACATCCTTCAAATGATTCTTGATGCCTTTCAAAACACTTCTTTGACCTAGTGTTGACCTATTGTTGACCCAGATAAGACCCTAGTTGACTGACTTCAACTGAGGCTCTTGCCATCATTCCAATGACTTAGTTCTCCTCAAAAATGATTCTCTAAGCTCTTCATAACATCCATACACACCTCATGCTCTTGGCTCATAGCTCACACTTCCTCTGATGATCCCCAAACAACCTCAAGATAGGAGAGAATTCACTGATCAACCTGTCAACTCTTCAAAGCTCAAATTCTTCCCTGATGACCTGAGTAGTCTTGAATATGAATGAAACCCTTGAATATACCTCTTGAGATAAGAATAGCACTTGATCCCCTGATTAAGATAGCTTGCTCATGCTATGCAATGCAGATGAATACACTATGTACATGATGCCAATGCAAATGACTATGCAATTGAAACATAACCTAGGTTAGAAAAGGTTGAGCAAATTTTGGGGTGCAACAGCTGCCCCTATTCAAGCGGCTTGGACCCGACTGGATGAAGAGCGCACAACCTTCAGACATTCGATGTACGAGACGGTTGAATACGAAAGAACCCGGAAATTTGCCAACCGCAAAAATAAATTGCTAATACGACTACTGCTTGGGGAAAATCCTGGGAACTGGCTTCTGTTGTCACAGCAACAACTAGCCATCCATCTGTCAAATAATCTGATGTTGTCCGCAGACCACTCCATTCCGAAGAAATGAGCATACACCATACAACGAGGAATCATTAACATCACTCATCGACCCTTGTTGATCTCACTTATCAACCTCTGTTGATCTCACTTATCAACCTCTGTTGATCTCACTTATCAACCTCTGTTGATCTCACTTATCAACCTCTGTTGATCTCACTTATCAACCTCTGTTGATCTCACTTATCAACCAAGCACAGACTAACCAGCGGGAGAATACCGACTTCACTTGTCATGTTGACTTCACTGATCAACCTTTCGTATCCTGAAGAAACGAGCAAACACTTAAGCAAGCGGGGCAATGTTCGAAGACATGAACAACCGACACTGCGAGAAACTTAACTAAGTAGCTCTGGGGGGACAATTCTGACAACTGCCGTCAAACACCTGCTGGGGAAATTGGGAACTTGACCAAGCACCCTGACGAGAATAACCTTGTTGGAAAATACGAGGAATTTAACCAAACAACTCCTGTAGCGAGTACCCTACTGGGGACTATGAGAGACTTAACCAAGTAACTCATTAACGCAACATCCTGCTCGAGAACATAACTCTGTTGGAGGAATTGCGGGTAACCACCCGAAAATATATATTACCACTTTCTAATACTGATACCACATCATCCTGAGAAAGACTCAGCTGGGGAAATACAAGTAACTTAACCAAGCGACTTGTCGAAGAATACCCTGCCGGGGACCACGAGGAACTTAACCAAGCATCTCGTTGAAGCCCACCCCGCTGGGGATTACGTCTCTACTGGGGTAACTGTGGGTAACCACCCAAAATCTGCATTATGCCATTTCCGCAGCACTCTGGGAAAGGACTCGGCTGGGGAGAAAGAGAAATGCTTGACCAAGCAACTCTGCTAGGGGAATATGACATGACGAACACGATCACTACATGTCTGGCACAACCCCCTGTAACAAGATGAACACGATCACTGCGCGTCTTGATGCCATAAACAAAATCACATAATGGGACAAACACGATCACTGCATGTTGCGTATCACATCGACCATAAATCCAACTGGATGAGGTAAATACGATCACTGCGTGCCAGACGGAATAAATCCACATAGAAGAGGCGAACACGTTCACTGCGTACTTCAACCACCAATATGATGAACACGATCACTGCGTGTGCTGCAATAGGGCAAAAACGATCACTGCGCATGCCTACCACCAAACATCTGATACGATATCCACGATCACTGCGGGCTCCACATCACAAGTTCTCATGGTACTATCAACACGATCACTGCGTGCCATACGATCACTGCGTATCTTGAACACGATCACTGCGAGTTCGAACACGATCACTGCGTGTTCTGAGCCACGATCCTCTTAATTGGAGAAAACACGATCACTGCATGCTGCGTGTCTCAACTAACCCTCATAACTGGACGAATACGATCACTGCATATTCTAACCATACATAGGGTGAACGCGATCACTGCGCGCTTCGTGGCACGACCCTCTTGACCGGAGGAAACACGATCACTGCGTGCTGTGACACAACTTCAAACATGGGATGAATACGATTACTGCGTACTTCGGCCATCGACAACCAGATGAACACGTTCACTGCGTGCCTCACCCCATAACCAAACCGTATAACGGACGAATACGATCACTGCGTATACCAACCAACAAACTGGATGAACACGATCACTGCGTGTCAATCTATAACCACTGTATAACGGACGAATACGATTATTGCGCATATCGACCAACAAACTGGATGAACACGATCACTGCGTGTCCTGCCCAACCACTAGAGTAAACACGATCACTGCGCGTCCTGCTTAATAAATCCCCGAAACGATACTAACACGATCACTGCGTGCCTTACAAAGCAATCTCTTCAGATCGGGACGAATACGATCACTGCGCCATTCGACCACAGATACACATACCAAGATCAACACGATCACTGCGTGTCCTACAACATGAACCCCCTAGATGGTACGAATACAATCACTGCGTACTCGGGCCACAAATCAACATCTCAACATCAACACGATCACGACGTGCCTTACAACATGAACCCCGTAGATGGGACAAAATACGATCATGGCATACTTTGACCACAACATCCACATCTTCCTGAAACCACGATTTCGCTTATCGGCAGGAAACAAACATATCTGAAACTGAAGAGGTAACCACCCGACTTATGTTTCAACAATGCACGTTGGATAATGACGTAATGCTTCCATACTGCATGGAAATGCTACGTGCTTGGGTAAAATGCAAATGCTCATGATGCATGCTTATGCAAAGAGTTGCTTCAGCAAAATAAATGCTGAAGACAAAGCTGAATCCGCTGGGGATAACCGGAATACTACCGATACGCTTCCAACAAAATAAATGTTGGAAAGATGAACTAACTCCGCTGGGGATAACCATCCTGCTAGGAAAGTAGCTCACAAACTCAAAACTCCAAAATCTGCGGAAGACAACCCTCCTGGCGAGGAAGAGCGACTTGCTGGGGAAAGAAAGGACAATCGCTCGGGAAAACTCCTTTCAGCAACTCCAACCACCTGATCACACTCTGTGGGGAACCTTTCCTGCTATCACTGAGCTGGGGAAATCACCCCGCTATCACTGAGTTGGGGATCGAACCACACATTCTGATTTGCACTGCACAAGAACTCTCGGGGGAGTTAATCACATCCATCTCGACCTTCACTGGGGAGGACTCTGCTCTGCTTGATAAGCTAATTCTGATCTACTGAAGACACATTGATCTTTTCCTTTGACGCCATCTCCGCTCTCCTGGGGAGACAACATTCAATCTTACCTGGGATGACTTCACTGGGGAAGGACACAATATTCATCCTCTGGAGAGGGTACCAACCTGCCATGGACTCTGGCGGGGAACTTTGCGAGCTTTCGAATACCTGCAAAAGTCAACAAGCAAACACAAGGCAATCTATGCAAAAAGAAACATCTTAGTAGTCACCCGTGACAACCATTCAGGTAATTTTTGGTTTTTAACAATCATAGGCCGAGGCCCGCCTGTTTACACGCATGTAAGTTTATCAACAACATCGGCGTTTTTTTACAAACAAAACTGTAAAAAATTAAAACCAAAGTCACACACTTCACTGAATAAAACACTTTATTGATAACAGCCTGAGAATAGGCGAGATTTGTACATCGGATGCAACTCCTGAAAAGAGGTAGTCACGCATGAACAAAACGCAGAAGTATACAAATATACAGAATAAAATTTGTACACATGTCGGCAACGTGTTACAGACGAACACCATGAACCGATCCTCCTATGACTCGCCAGACTCTGACGCTTTCCCGATCTCCGTCTTCGGAAGAAATTGCTTTGGATAGTTGACCCCCAGATGCTCCCAAACCGCTAAACAATCAAACTTGGACCGCAGTCATTTGCTTCTCAAATCCCTAATTTTTGCGTGAATCGCCCTTTGCGGGTTTTCGATTCACCGGGATACCCTTTTTTGTCGAAGCCGCCCAGTGTAGGTTTTCGACTTCGCGGGTGTACATTTTTTCATTTTATCCCTAACTTTTGCCCGAACCTTTTTTTATTCTGTTTTTTGGTTCGCCAGGATGCCCCATTTTTGCCTGGACTCTCTTTTACTGTCCAGCAGGTCAATTTTAAGCAAAGTATTTTTTAACTGCGTCTGAGTTTACAGGGGACGAAAAGTCTTCACCATCCATGGTGGATAACAATAAGGCTCCTCCGGAGAAGACCTTTCTCACGACGTATGGACCTTCATAGTTGGGAGTCCATTTGCCCCTGTGATCCGATTGTGGTGGGAGAATCTTCTTCAGCACAAGATCACCCGTCTGAAAGCTTCGAGGTCGAATCTTCTTGTCGAACGCTTTCTTCATCCGGCTCTGATACAGCCTACCATGCGCAATGGATGCCAATCTTTTCTCATCTATCAAGCTCAGCTGATCCAATCTACTTCTCACCCATTCTGCCTCGTCCAGCTTAACATCAAGAAAAACCCTAAAAGATGGTATCTCAACCTCCAATGGCAGGACAACCTCCATGCCATATACCAGTGAGAACGGTGTTGCCCCGGTTGATGTACGCACTGTAGTACGATAACCGTGCAAAGCGAATGGCAGCATCTCATGCCAATCCTTATACGTTACCACCATCTTCTGAACAATTTTCTTTATGTTCTTGTTGGCCGCTTCAACAACGCCATTCATCTTGGGTCTGTAGGGAGATGAATTATGATGCTCGATCTTGAAATCCCGACACAGATCTTTCATCATCTTATTGTTCAAATTCGAACCATTATCAGTAATGATTCGCTCAGGAATACCGTATCTGCAGATTATATCCTTCTTGATAAATCTGGCCACCACCTGCTTCGTCACGTTGGCGTAAGATGCTGCTTCCACTCACTTGGTGAAGTAATCGATCGCAACCAGAATGAAGCGATGCCCATTAGAAGCAGTAGGCTCAATCTTGCCAATCATATCGATTCCCCACATGGAGAAAGGCCACGGAGAAGCCATAACATTCAGTGGACTGGGTGGCACATGGATCTTATCTGCATAGATCTGGCACTTGTGACACCGCTTGGCAAACTTGAAACAGTCAGTTTCCATCGTCAACCAATAATACCCTGCCCGCAATAACTTTCGAGTCATAGCATGCCCACCTGCATGTGTACCAAAAGTTCCCTCATGGACTTCCTCCATGAGCAAGTTGGCTTCCTTCTCATCCACACACCGGAGGAGTACCGAATCGTGGTTCCTTCTATACAAAACGTCGTCGGGATTTAGATAAAAGTTGCTTGCTAATCTCCTTAGAGTCTTCTGATCACGACTGGATGCCCCAGCCGGATATTCCTTATTCTTCAGGAAATTCTGTATGTCAAAATACCAGGGTTTACCGTCATATGCTTCATCAATTGCAAACACAAAGGCCGGCCTATCAAGGCGAGAGATGACAATGCTGGGAGCCTCATTCCAGCGGTTGACTTTATACATCGAGGATAACGTTGCAAGGGCGTCCGCCATTTGATTCTCCGCCCGAGGTACATGATGGAACTCCACTCTATCGAAGAAAGGTAGCAACCTTCTCGCATAATTCATGTACGGCACCAGATTAGGTTGGCGTGTCTCCCACTCCCCCTTAATCTGGTTCACAACCAATGCTGAATCCCCATATACGTCCAGATTCTTAATCCTCATATCGATAGCCTCCTCCAACCCCATAATGCAAGCTTCACACTCGGCTTCATTATTCGTCACTGAAAAAGTCAATCTGGCTGTGAACGGGATGTGCGACCCGTGGGGAGTCGTAATGATTGCTCCGATCCCACTACCGTATGAATTGACAGCCCCATCAAAAATCAATTGCCACTGGGAACTCCGTTCAGGACCTTCACTAGGCAACGACTCATCACAATCTTTAGCCTTCAAGTACATTATGTCCTCATCAGGAAACTCAAACTTCATAGGCTGATAATCCTCAATCGGCTGTTCAGCGAGATATTCGGACAGAACACTTCCCTTAATGGCCTTCTGGGAAACGTATTGGATATCGTATTCTGTCAATACCATCTGCCATCTAGCAATCCTTCCGGAGAGCGCTTGCTTCTCAAACACATATTTGATCGGATCCATCTTCGATATCAGCATGGTTGTATGATTCAGCATGTACTGTCTTAGACGTTTGGCAACCCACGCCAATGCACAACACGTCTTTTCAAGCATAGAGTATCGAGATTCACAATCCGTGAACTTTTTACTCAAGTAGTAAATTGCATGCTCTTTCCGCCCTGTCTCGTCATGTTGACTGAAAACACAACCCATACTGTTCTCCAGAACCGTCAGATACATAATCAGTGGTTGTCCCGCTACTGGGGGTATCAACACCGGAGGTTCCTGCAAGTATTCTTTTATCTTTTCAAATTCCCTTTGGCAATTGTCATTCCAGACCACCGCTTGATCTTTCTTTAACAGCTTGAATAATGGCTCACACGTGGTCGTTAGGTGAGAGATGAACCTAGCAATGTAGTTCAACCTCCCTAAGAACCCACGAACTTCTTTTTCTGTTCTCGGTGTTGGCATTTCTTGAATAGCTTTTATTTTTGCAGGATCGACCTCGATTCCTTTCTTGCTCACAATGAACCCCAGTAGCTTCTCGGATCTCACCCCGAAGGTACATTTATTAGGATTCAGCCTCAGCCTGAATTTCCTCAGCCTCTTGAACAACTTCAGCAGATTAACCAGATGTTCTTCCTCTGTTTGAGACTTGGCAATCATGTCATCGACATACACCTCAATCTCTCTATGCATCATGTCATGAAAAAGCGTTGTCATGGCCCGCTGATACGTTGCCCCAGCATTTTTCAAACCAAAGGGCATCACCTTATAACAGAAAGTTCCCCACGGGGTGATAAAGGTAGTCTTTTCCATATCCTCCGGAGCCATTTTGATCTGGTTGTACCCTGAAAAGCCATCCATGAAGGAAAACACCGAAAACTGAGCCGTGTTGTCAACTAACACGTCAATATGTGGCAGCGGGAAATCATCTTTCGGGCTTGCCTTGTTTAGATCCCTATAATCAACACACATTCGAACCTTGCCATCTTTCTTCGGCACAGGCACGATATTGGCGACCCAAGTGGGATATGTGGTAACAGCCAGAAATCCAGCATCCCATTGCTTCTGCACTTCTTCCTTTATCTTTGCGGCCATGTCAAGACGAGTCCTTCGGAGCTTCTGCTTCACAGGCGGGCAATCTTCCTTCAACGGCAGACGATGAACAACCATATCAGTATCCAAACCTGGCATGTCCTCGTAAGACCAAGCAAATATATCACTGTATTCACGCAGCATCTCAATAAGCTCTCGCTTGATGTCTACTTGCAACGCGGCCCCTATACGGATATTCCTGACGCATTCTTCAGACCCCAAGTTGACAATATCAATCTCTTCCTGGTGAGGCAGAATGACCCTTTCCTCTTGCTTCAATAACCGACTAAGCTCTTCTGGTAAGTCACTATCCTCCGCAATCTCCTCCTCAGCTTGGAAGATCGGATGCTCAAAGTCTAAGCGAGTCATAGGAAGTTTTTGGTCGGTGTCATCTGAAAATTCATGAATCCTGCGAGGGAAACGGTTAAGTGCTTCAAAAGTGATGTACAAGCAAAATGCATAACCACGCTGCCATTTTATTGAAAAATAAAATAAAACAGAAAGAAAAGGATCACAACATTTGAATGTAAAAAACGCCGTCATTTATTAATCATGCAAACATACAGGTAAACAGTTAGGCCCTAAGACAAGATCAACGATGCCCGGGCAAGGCATGTGATCATACAATGATTAAAAAACAATGTATTACTGTTTGGTGACTTGGATGACGTCCTGGATGGACCAGTTGCATAGGCTTTGTCCCGGCGTGCTGGGTCGAATCCATGCGTCCATGTCGCAATCGCTATCCACTCCCTCCGTATCAGACACGACATTGATCCTTTCGAAGCTAACTCCTCCAGGCGTGAACACGACAGGTCCCTTGAACTTAGGCGCACTCTGCGAGGGAGATGGGCGGTACCCCAAACCATACTTATCCTGCTTCACGGGAATGTCCAGAACTTGCCCCCACTTCTGAGTTTCTCCTGCTTGTACCAACGCCTTGGCTTCTTTATATGAGGAGACAGCCACTTCTTGTCCTTCACTCTTCACTAGAGCTTCTTCTTTACCTTTCACCCCTTCGAACGCCTGACACAGCGTTTCATGAATCTCTCCATCTACCTCCATGTACTTGAAAGAAGATAAATGACTGACTAAGATATCCTCTTCGCCACACACCGTCACAATACTCCCCTCAACCATATATTTCAGCTTCTGATGGAGTGTAGAAGTTACTGCCCCAGCGGCATGAATCCAAGGTCTTCCAATCAAACAGCTATATGCAGGCTGGATGTCCATGATGTAAAACACTGCATCAAACACCTCCAGACCCACCTGTATGGGTAACATTATTGACCCGAATACTGACCTCCTTGTGCCGTTAAAGGCCCTTACTACCAAATCACTAGGTGTGCACAACAACCCACGGGTATCTAATTTCAACAGAGCTTTCTTTGGTAACACATTCAACGAGGACCCAGTGTCTACCAGCACACGGGATAGAACAGTGCCCCGGCATTCGATAGAGATGTGCAAAGCATTATTATGATCACGCCCTCGAGGCGTTAAGTCAAAATCCGTGAATCCCAGTCCATGCCCAGCGTTAACATGTGCCATAACTCCCTCTAGCTGATTAACTGAAATCTCTTGCGGCACGAAGGATGTCTCCAGTACCTTCAACAGGGCATTTCTATGCGCCTCTGAGCACAACAACAACGATAATATGGAGATCTTTGACGGGGTCTGCTGCAAGTGATCTACAATCTTGTAATCACTTTTGCGGATTAACCTCATGAATTCTTCCACATCTTTGGTTATCGGCTCTTTCTCTTTACTCCCCGAAGATTCCCCCTCAACAACTTTGTTCTTACCTCTGGCAAGCCTTTCCGCTTCAACCTCAGGTGAAGTGAAAATTCTCCCGCTCCGGGTTATACCGCCCGCTCCCACTATGTTCTCTACGGATTTCGCTGGCGGATCATTCAAGTCAATCTTCTCCCCATTGCAATACACCTCAGCACCATAGCACCACGGGACTGCCTTTGTGCTTTCAAAAGGGACTGGCTTAGCCTTGGTAATAGTAATGGTCGGCCTTTTTGATGATGCCGAAATTGTCACTGATTTGAACGGAATGGTGACCGTAGCAATCTCGCTGCGCTCTTCTTCAGATTCTGTCTCAACAGACTTCTCTCGCCCCACAGCCCTGTCAAACTGCAAAATTCCTTCATCAATCTAATTTTGAACTCCCCTCTTCAACTTCTCACAACCCTCAGGTTGAATCAAACAGTCAACACACTCTTTGCTGCAACCGGGGTAGACACCTCCTTTCAATAGGCACTGCTTCACGTAACTCAAAGGGGTTTTCAGCTCACTCACTTCCGAAACCAAGTTCAACTCATCATCTAACATGATTGCATTGGCCCCAGCCCCACCATGCTTGGGCATTGGCTGCTGCGTGATATTGGGACCTTCCTTCCCGAAGTTAATAGCCGTACTGTCAAGCAAGTCCTGTACTTTATGCTTGAAAGCTAGGCAATTTTCAATATTGTGCCCTGGTGCACCTGAATGGAAGTCACAGTGCTCATTAACATCATATCCGACTGGTGGCTGGCCAGTTGGTGGTGCTAAGGTCCTCTTCTCGACTAGCTGCAATTTCAACAAAGTTTGAAGGAGTTCTGCATATGATACCGGCGGCACCTCGAATACTCTCCTCGGTCGTGGGTTTTGAAGTCTGCGCTGATTATTATTAGGCTGCTGCTGAGCCTGCTGCTGCGGTTGTTGTCTCTGCTGCTGAGAAGGCCCTGGAATGGTTACACTTGCAACTTACGACTGCTGACGCCAATTCTGACTTTTATTCTTTCGTCGAGCACTGTATACAGCATTGGTATCACCCTGCCTCTTACCGCCAAACGTCTTCTTATTACCTCCTGCTGAACTGGACTCACCCGCTTGAATTTTACCAATCTTTACCCCGTTTTCAATGCGCTCCCCCATCAAGATCAATTCAGAGAAAATACTCATCGAAAAGTTGAGCAAACGGTCATAGTACATTCCATAGAAAGTTCCTATGAACATATCCATCATTTCGCGCTCCACCATCGGAGGGTGTACCCTAGCAGCCAGATCTCGCCATCTCTGGGCGTATTCTTTAAAGCTCTCGCTAGACTTCTGAGACATGCTTTGCAGCTGGACTCGGTTAGGGGCGAGATCACTATTATACTGATAATGTCGAACAAAAGCCTCTGTCAGCTCTTTCCAACTCCTGATCTGAGTAGGCTCCAAGCTCATGTACCACTCCAGCGATGGCCCCGACAGGCTATCCTGGAAGAAGTGCATTAGCATCTTTTCATCCTCAGAATACGCAGACATACGCCTGTAAAACGCGCGCACATGCACCCTAGGGCATGTATCCCCTTTGTACTTATCAAATGAAGGTGCTTTGAATTTCAGCGGGACCCTCAACCCTGGGACTAACCCCATATTTGACATATCCAGCCCAAGAGCATTCTGTCTGGCCAATCCATTCACTTTCTCTTCTAGCAATCTCATCCGATGGTTGTCATCTCTGGCTCTTTCATAGCCTTCATTCTGCCCAGAGAACACATCCTCCTGGCGATCCTCCCAGCGAGGTACTGCGTCATACCCAACATAATCTGCATCGCGGCCCGGACCTGTTTGGACGTACCTGGGGTCATACCTCCGATTACCCATCTCTTGAGCATTGTATGCGCCAGCTCCATATCCAAGATTACCATAGCCACCAAACCCAGCCTTGGCGCCAGCCATGCTGCCATACCCCATATTCACACCATTGAAGCCCTGGTTACCATTAATACCATTCATTCCGACATTCTCTACGCCCCCATTGAAACCCTGATTGACATTACCCACAAATACCCCAGCAGTATCTGCATTGGCATTCATATTACCGGTGTTCCCACCTCCACCTACAGGACCAGTTTCTCCAGCATTCAAACCGGTCGTGGGAATAGCATCAGCACTTTGACGGTTCTCAACTCGGGGAGAAGCAGCAATGTTCTCACCATGCGGTGTCCCGTTGTTCTCAGCCCGTGCGATTATCGGTTGAACCAGACTCTGCAGCTGCTCCTGCCCTTTGGCGATAGTCTCCATGGTTTGCATGAGCAGGGCCATCCTATCACGCATCTCTTGCATTTCATTCTGCACGTTGTCCATGATCTTCTTCTGGTTGATTCTTGTAGAGTAACGGTGGACCCGCTTTTCTGCAATCCTGAAAATACCTGAAAATTGGCGCAGGAGATAAGATACATGGATCACAACCTGCAATGCAAATATGAGTATGTACGCAAAATGCAATGTGTGTCTGTGCATTAGGGGTTATCATTCCCCGATTCTAGTGTGAATGTGCCAGTGCAGTGACAGTGCTAGCAATACAGTGATTGGAGCCGAATCAAAGAAAACCTCGTATATTGCAGAGAAATCCAAGAATACAATATCACTGAGAGTACAATAAGAAGGCATGACCTCAACCAACAATCCTGGTGATGGTCAGCGCTATGCAAATAAAGCATACAAATACATGAAATGATCAAGTACTCCCATAAGCCCGATACTCTTCTATTAACTTCTTGGTCTCTGGATGACTTGGTCGGGTAAGCAGACCCTCAACAAGCTGGGTTCTTCTTTTGAGAACACGTCGCACGTCACCAGCGGTTTCCTCCCATGCCCCTTCTCCGAAGCGATCCTCTAGCTTCCGCTTCTGAGACACAGCTTCGTTCCTGCCTTCGATGGCCTTGTTCAAAGCATTCTGGAGACTATACCTGGCCATTACCTCTTCTTCATGCTTCTTAATGCTAGCCTTCAGCTGCTCTTCGAGGTCAGAAATCTGCTGCTTCAACTTATCTTCCCTCTTCTTGTTGTTGGTCAGCGTAGCATTCCATGTCTTGTTACAAGAAGAGATTTCTCGGTGAGCGGCGTCGAGTGTTTTCTTTTTGGACTCCAACATGTCATGGGAGCTTCTGAACTCTTGACCCAGACGTTCGCGTTTCTTTTTCTCCTCAGTCAACTCAGCTCCTAGCCGGTTTACTAGTTCGATCTGTTGTTGGAAAGAACGTACAGCCTTATTCTTCTCACTCCGCATATGAGCTAGCTCCTTCTCTAACTCTTCGTTAATCTTCATCAAGGCTTCCTTTTCCTTCACAACTTCCTCGTAGGCCTCCATAGTGACAGTGGTTGGCTCTTCTACCGGAACATGAACAGGGACCGGCGCAGTTGGAAATGGCATCAATAACTGTCTGGCTCTCTCCTGGATCCATGCTTTGTAGGGTGCATAAGCCTGACAATCATTCTTCCCCAACAGTGGTTTCCCTTTTCTGTGAATGCGCGTCCAGGCATGCCGGAGCTTGGCTAGTAGCTCTCCACTCAAATCACCGGTGAAGTACAGAGATTCATGTACTTCTTCCTCCTGAGGCGGGTTCTTCAACGCATATCCAAACTGGCGGACGAACAGAGATGGGTTGTAGTTGATGCACCCTTTTCTTCCTATCAACGGAACATTAGGATACCCAGAACAACTGAAAATAAGCTCGGACCCCAGCAAGTCCCGGTCAAACCACTCAATGTTTTCAGAAGATAGCCTCATCATACGCTCTGGCCAGTCAGCTGTAGTCGCACTATCCACAAAGGGTCCCTTTAGGGGAAGATGGCTCTTGAACCACATATACAGCAAAGGCACGCAACAAGAGACATTCTTGCCTCTCCTGTTCTCATTCCTGTAATGCATCGAATGGTAGAAGTCCCCGATCAGCGTAGGCACCGGGTTGCCAGCAGCAAATAAATGAAATGCATCCATGTCCACGAAGTTTGGGAAATTGGGAAACAACACTATCCCATAAATGCGTAGAGCCAAAATAGCGTTAAAGACCAACCAACACCCGTTCTTGGCATACTCTTGAGCCTTACTAACCAGAAACTGGAGAGAGAAACCTGGAACCCCTCGCCATAAAGTCATCAACAACTCAGAAGCATTCATGTGCAAGGCCTTAGCTAAATCCTCCAACTTGGGCTCAGCGGCAGAGTGAATGAAAGGAATTGCGTTCTGCACCGGCAGCTCAGTAAACTCTACATACTCCTCCATGGTAGGCCCCAAAATGAAGTCAGCAAATGTGAAACATCTCAAAGCCGGATCATAGAATTGCATCAGCGTGTACAGCCCATTCAATTCATCATCAGTGGATTTGCGAACCAAACTCAACAGCCGTCCATAACTCTGCCTGAAGCTTCTACGGACATCCTCATCTGCAAGAGAAATCAGACCCAGGAGTGGAGTAATATCGGGAATAGGTAGCTTGTACGCAACTGTCATCCTCAAACCAGCCATGATCAAAACTCAGGAGTCCAGACACTAGAACCGGGGGATATGCAAATGCACCTGCAGCACAGACACACATTAATGGGATGCAATGATAATGATTATGCAAACAATGCAATGCAAGCAACATGCAACAGGGACCAAGTGCTATGGCTGAGAAGCCTGAACCATATCAAAAGTCTCAGATAGACCCTCCAATACTCATCAACCCTGGTCTCAGATAGACCCATTACAAAGCTCCAACACTGGTCTCTGATAGACCCATAACATAACCCCAACTGGTCTCTGACAGACCTCAAACCATAGCTCTGACTGGTCTCTGATAGACCTCACCACCGTCCATAAATACCCTGGATCTCTGATCAAGAAATAACCGGTATCTGAAGGTCTAGTTACCTGCATAACCCCAAACCCTCTCACCGGTGGATGTCCTAGTAACTGACAAAAGTATGGCATCCTATGCGGTCGTCGGCGTCACAGACTTTCAGGGTTGATGATACGATTCCCAGAAGGAGTGGCATCATCAAATCCTGAAGAGGCCTCACTTAGCCAACTTCCAAATGATCGGTTCCCAGAGTCGACAATCCAACTAACCAGCAACCCGAGCCACCCAAAGGGAAGGACAGGAGGCCAACCAGAAGAACCTCGTCTGAGTGTAGATTTCGCGGGACACTAGGACATGCAAAGCACGTGCGCGCCCACTAATCTCTACTCTAAGTTTAGGTGCACTCAAGCCCAGGTCCGGCTTATCTCTCAATCATAGAACACCCGTCACACCCCACAATACAGCAATAATAATAATAATAAAATGCTGAAATGTAAATACAGAAATGTAAATCCATACAAAATCCTCGACGGGAAAACAAGCGCTAGGATTGACTCTCTTAAGGGACGTTGGATCCCAAATGCATAAGGGACTATCGCAGTCCTTAGCAGCCAGGGGACGTTGGCTCCCCAGCAGAGTCGCAAACTGTCGCTACTGCGAAAATCGGCGCCGGCAATACAGAAGAGTCGCCACCGTGCGTTATTTATCCCAATGGAGGGAAAGGAAACGCTCGAAGTAAACCTCGCAAAAAACGGGAAAGGTATGGTCATCGCAACCAAAACCTGGATTCGGGAGTCGGTTACGCAAGGGGAAGGTATTAGCACCCCTCACGTCCATCGTACTCGATGGGATCCACGCTTGCTTGGTTTGTACGGATTACACTTCTATCTAAACTAAAGGATGAGGTCTGAAAAGAAAAGAAAACATGACTCGGCAAAGCATCGCACTTTATGCCTACGTATTCCCGTCTGGAACGAGAAATCAGAGTCAACGTAGTTCGCCTAACTACGGGTGAAGATGGGTGAAGGTTGCTCGTTAGGATATCGCATCCTATGCCTACGTACTTTCATACAGCATGAAAGATCAGAGCAAACGTAGTTCGGGCTACGCACGACACAAGCTGTTCAAGTGTCTTTTATGAAAAATCTCACCTTAAACAAGGGTTTTCTTATTGCAAAAAGGTTGATGTTTGTTCAAGTCTTTTGACGGAAGAAATGAATTAATCTCTGTTATGACCTTTATTAGTGTTTTTCTGTTGTTTTGAAGGAAGAAGAGATGACACTCTACAAATCCTAGGGTTGAAAAGGGAATAAAATTTACCCTAATGTTATCATGCATGGGTTAACTCCTAATGTCTATCATGCTCCTCTCTTGCGCAGAGAGAAACAGAGATCCTAAGGGAATAGACGGAAACAGAAACAGCAGATATATACAATAAAGCAGTAAAATGCATGGATGCAACAATACAAGCGAGGCAAGGGAGTCCCACTCAACCTCGAACCTAGAAAACAATAGGCAAAAGTGAACAGGATTCACTTTCAACCCAGCAGGTTAACAACAAACAATACAGTCCGGGAAATTCACACAATACATCATGAATAATAAACAGCAAAAGCTAAACAGCAAAGCAGTCTTCATCAGCATCTGCAACCATCTTCAGGCTTCAAACAAGCATCAGACTTTTATCTTCAATCTCCCAATGGCTTTTCTTCAAGTCCTACTCTCCCAGCTGAGGAATCAATCACAAGAATGAACTGGGTGTTAAGCAATTAGTTGACCACCAAAGGTGGCAAACAGACTGCTATCAACACATATAATATTTTCTCTCAAGAGTTCTATCTCTTAGACACTATCACCAAGCCTTCCAAAGGAAGGGGGTGAGTGTCTTAGAGAGACTCTGCATCACAGAGAAGGATGGAGGCAATCAAGACCTTCCATGTTTGTAAATCAAGTTTTCTACTCTAGAGCTCTGCCTAACTCCTAGATCCTAGAAACTTCAACAGCTGCCAGCAAGAGATACTCCTCATCACCTCTGGAAGTTGGTCTTCATTCTATGATCTTCAAATGGACTTCATCACCTCAGTCTTCAGCTCAAACCACAAGCCCCAAACAAACCCAATACCCCACACAGACAAAATCATAACCCTAAAGAGGGCACACCAAACAATCAATCAAATATAAGCAATATACTAATAGCAGTAGGGGAATCCTAATATTTTCTAAGGGATCTATTATCTACCCATAACCCCTATAGTCCCATACCCCAAAATCAAATAAAAAAAATCCTAAAAGAATTAATCTATCTCACCTATGCTCACTTAAAACCCTAATTTTCATCACCCTAATCTCACCTAATCAAATCACCTAAAATTTAATCCTAAAAATATGAATTAAATCCTATATACAATTTGAAGTCCTAAACTAACCACTCTAAAAAGAATGGGTCCTAAATCTAAAGGGAACTAGTAGAACTAAAATCAACAAATTTAAGTACCAAACTAAATCCATTAAAAGGCTATTTAAAATAAAAATACACAAAAAATATCAAAACAAAATAAAATGCCATTTTTATTATTGGATATTTTTCTTAACAAAATTATGAACCTATCACAAAAAGAACCAATCAAAAATAAGCTATTTCTAATTTTTTATGATTTTTTAAAGATGCTGAAAATATAAAAGAATTAAAAAACACAAAAAAGAAATAAAATGGGGAGGGGGTGCTACCAGCAGACGCGCCCAGTTCATTCTTCATATGGGCCATAAAGGGGAGGCGCGGATAACAAAACAGCAAGGCCCAACATGCATCAGAAAAATTAATTAAAAATAAAAGAAAAATTGAAACGCAAGCGGTGCAGATAGCAACAGATTCTAGTTCATTTTGTTGGGCTTCTCAAAAGGGGGGTGGGGATAGAATAAATTGGATCAGGCCCATGGTGGTGCGTTTAATGAAACACATCGTTTTGCTTCAATCTTTCCCTCCGCTTTCTTCTTTGAATCTGGACCACACGATGAGGTGAAAAGGTCAAAAATAGGAAACAATCCAACGGCCATTGCGTCGTCTTCCTCACAAAACCTAGAGTTTGCAGGTTTCCTCAGTTTCATGCAAGCACTTTCAAGTCCATTGTTCTCTCTCGATAGGCCATGAAACTCCACACTATAAAGAGCAAAAATGCTCTACTCTCTCTCATGAATACGATGGTACCCTTAGTTTGGATTGAAACTAACCCTAGCATGAAACCCGATAGGTGTAAGCTCATAGCATACCAACTGCACTCAGTGATGGACCTTCATGAATCTTGCAAATTCTTGTACTAATGTGCTCTCCATGTTGCACTGATTATTCTGAACTAATACACTATGATTAACATCCCCTAAACTAAGATTTCTTGATCATCAAAGTTTCAACACCCTGCCATTAAACCTCATAGAACCTTCTCAATCTTTCAGAAACTAGTCATCTAACCTAACCTAACATTCTTACACTAATAATCTAACCTAACAACACCTAATTATGGAGATAGAAATGAAATCACCAACCTGTAATTCTTGTTGGAACAGATGGGAAATAGCTTGAATCAGCACTTGCAATCCCTCACCAATGGTCCTTAGATGATGCTATAGCTTCTGTTTGCAAAAAGTTGGAAGAAAAGTGCTTGGATTGTGAGATTCGAATCTGATATGGAACTTTGCAATCTCCACCGTAGAGCTTCAATCCTCCATTGATATACCTCTGAGCTTGCTTGGATGCACTCACTATCTTCAATGGATGATGGATGAAGAAAAAGAATGAACAGAATTGGTGTAGATTGAAGATTTTCACACTTTCTTACAATGGAAGCAACAATGGAATTCTCTCTCTTCTCCCTCTCTTTTCACCAACCCCTTGCACCAATGATCCACATTCAATATATAGAGGATGATGGACAGATCTAGAAGTTTCTAGATTGATCTTAGAGGATTCTAGAATGTGGTGGAAAGTTATGGAAGTTCTCATGTAATGACACTTTGAATCATCTCATATCATGCTTGCATCCCTTTCATATTTGTGTTAAAATCTCCTTTCATGAGATATTGAGAATGTATGTGTGAAAAAACAAGCCTTTCCTTTCATTATGTTGAGTTTTGCAAGGGTGCCTTAATATGCAAGTAACAACATTACAAAGCAAGTCCAATTTTTAAGCCCTAACTCAAAAAAGTGGCTGAACCAATGTCTTTAAAATGATGTTTGGATTCAATTTGGTATATTGGATGACCCATTTTGGATTTGTAGATCTCTCAAACCAATTTTTCATTTCAACTTTTTCAACTTATATGCCTTTTTTAAGTCATTTTTCACCAACTTTGATCAAGTCTTGTTCTATGCATTTCCAAACTTTCATGACTTCTTTTCTAGACTTAAAATGAAATTTTGAGAAACTTTGATGTTGTGAAGTGTTTCATTTGAAGCTCCCTTGTATGAGTTTTAGGCATAGGCTAAGAATGACCTGTAATCCTCAGATGACCAAAATACCCTTTTCTTGCCAAGACCATAAGTAGAGTTCCACAAATCATATGAAGGAATACCATACCTTTCTAGAAATATAATACAATAAGGAACAACTCTCATGTTGGCCAAGAACCCATTTGAAATATCCTTGAAGGTCAAAAGTTGCTTGGAGGACAGACAACTTTCACAGACAAATTTCAGTGCCCTCAGATGACCTGTAACTTGCAAGAGCCATAACTTGAGTTCTATAAATCATCTTGATGACTTCCACCACTAAAATTAAATCTATGAAGATACTCTACAAGTTTCATGTGGACCAAGAATTCATATGAAGCTTGCATCTTGAGTTACACTGCTTTGAAGTTTGACCTAAATCAGGGGATTTTACACTGAAACCCTAATTTGGTAACTCCTCTTCTCCTTGACTCCTGTTGATTTTTCTTTGGCAAAGCACCACATCCATATCCATGTAGCAAATAATGAATCCCACATCCTTCAAATGATTCTTGATGCCTTTCAAAACACTTCTTTGACCTAGTGTTGACCTATTGTTGACCCAGATAAGACCCTAGTTGACTGACTTCAACTGAGGCTCTTGCCATCATTCCAATGACTTGGTTCTCCTAAAAAATGATCCTCTAAGCTCTTTATAACATCCATAGACACCTCATGCTCTTGGCTCATAGCTCACACTTCCTCTGATGATCCCCAAACAACCTCAAGATAGGAGAGAATTCACTGATCAACCTGTCAACTCTTCAAAGCTCAAATTCTTCCCTGATGACCTGAGTAGTCTTGAATATGAATGAAACCCTTGAATATACCTCTTGAGATAAGAATAGCACTTGATCCCCTGATTAAGATAGCTTGCTCATGCTATGCAATGCAGATGAATACACTATGTACATGATGCCAATGCAAATGACTATGCAATTGAAACATAACCTAGGTTAGAAAAGGTTGAGCAAATTTTGGGGTGCAACACTTCTTTCCAAATTTTTGCGCGGCCCATTCCAATTCTGGCGCCGAGAGTTTTGCTGCCAAGGAGCATGAGGTTGTCGGTACTGGGCTGACTGTTGAGCCGCAGTTGGAGCATACACAACATTAGTTTCTCCTTCTTTCCCAACATAAGGCTTCTTTGTATCTTTAGAAGAACCAGGAGCAACTTGGATCTTTCCCAGTTTGATACCGCTTTAGACTCTTTCTCCTGCCCTTACCAGATCTGAAAAACTTGCAGACATGCAGCCTATCAGCTTCTCATAATACACTCTAGGCAGTGTAGCCATGAACATGTTGTCATACCCCAAATTTGTCCTACCTTTGTACAGCTTTCATTCAGTACATTCACCCTCTAATTATTATTTATAAAATCCAAAAATGTGTTGCTTATGCTCATGATATCACAGGGTTGAAATAAATTGTTACAAAATTCATGTGAGATTACCATGGCATTGGTGTGTGCAGTGGTGTTTCTATTCATGATTGGACTTAATCTTGGTTGAGCTGGATTTTTATTTCGAGGTTAATGATCCAAATAATAGGATTTATTCCTTTCAAGGCATGATTAACCTTTTTTAAGTGATTTTTGAATATTTTTAAGATGATCCCAAATTATGCTTCAATGTACCTGAAGTCATATCCTAAGATCAATATTGAGGTTATGAGAATTAAGCAAGCTAAGTTATGGTTTATTTCAAATTTGTGCACTTTATGACAAGTCATGCCTTAAGGAAAGGGTTGTTCATGTTTGTTTTGAGAGCCATGTTGGAATGTGTTTTAAGGTACAAATCATGGATACAATTTTATTCTCATTTTTATGAGGATAAAGTTGTATTTATGAAATATCATTATGGATTTTTGGGCAAGAAATCAAGAAATCAATAAGAAGCTTATATTAATTTTTGAGTCCATAAACAAAGTTACAAAAGTTCAACAAATCAAAAGCCCATTAAGGGCCCCATTCTTACTACTAATCTCCATATGAGTCCAAATCTAATTAGGAGTTAAAAGTAAGAGTGTGAGGCATCAGTTTATGATGATTTTCTTACATTTCCAATTCGCAACAGTCATTCCAAATTCAACAAATTCACATACTACTTTCACTTTAGTTAAGCCAACATGTCAATATTAATTGACATTTTCTGCATGAATAAAATAGTTGTTTTTGTACAAAGTGGTAAAGCGAAATATCCTCGTGAAGCCTGCAATACTGTAACGTGAGGTTCGTACATAACGCGTCCTACTTGCAAACTTTCACCCAAAAGGATTCCCAATCTGCTACAAGACAAAGAAGCATATGGCCAACGAGGAGGGCCTCATGGGTCTCGTACGACATCAATGCCATAGCTGCAAAATCGCGAGACACAACGCAACAATGAAAGGACAAAATAACCGCAACAACTATGATTCGCCGGTAAAGAAAGCAGAAAATGACAAAGGGGACCACATACCTTCTCCTCTTTTAATCCCACACGGACTGTACAAGCAAAAAGGTACAAATGACAGCTACAAAGGAGAAAATGACTACACCACAACAAAAGGGCTAGCTCATGATTCTTGAGAAAGAGAGCCTGAGAACGACGCCAAACTGGGTTAAAATAATTTTTCAAATATACCCAAACTAAGAACCTCATTTGGATGAAACAAATACACTCTAACCTTCAACTTCAAAAACCCTTCCTGACCATCTTCAACCGGAACAGATAGACTTTCTTCTTCCCTCATTTTTTCCTCCAACTGATCCCAAACTTCTTCAACCAACAACGAACCACAAATCTCATCCAACCTCAAACCCTCTCTTCTGCAATCCTTAAACACACAAAACCCCGTATTTCTCCGCTTCAACCATTCTCAGAATACCATTAAACTCCCACCTCCACCTTCTTCCACACCACTCGAAAATCTCTTTCAGAACCCAACAAACTCATCTCCAAAAAGCTCTAAACTTCCCAGATCGAACCCTTCACCTCTCAACCCTAAAAAACTCCCTTCATCAACACAAAACCCTTTCCTTTCAAACCAAAAAAAACCCATTTCAATAACTTCTAAAAATCCTCTCACCACAATAACCCTCTTCCTCTTTGTTCCGCCTCTACCCCAAAAACCTTTCTTCTTCAACTAAATCAAACAACAATAACAAACTGATTTCTTCAATCTCCCTCAAAACCCTCCTTTAAACCTTAACCGCAAACCCCATTTCTTCCAAACCTTCTTTCTCCATCAACTTCAACTAAACCCCAAATCACCATTAACACATAAATCACCAAGACGCCATTGTTATTCAACTCATTTCTTCGAATCTTCTATCATCTTCTTCATTTGTGAATCCCTTTCGAGACCCACATCCCAATCATTCTCCATAGAACTCCTACTTCCAACAAAACCCCAACCCTCATCTTCTTCGATATCATCCCTCAAAATCCCTCTTTCAAACCCAAAATCTGAATTATTCACAAACATCCTCCACCAAATTAACAACAACAACCTCAAACTATCGAACCCCTCAACCAAACCTAGAAAACCAGAGAAACCAAGAATTGAGAGAAAGAGATGAAGAGAGAATAGAGAGGAAATTACGAAGTAAAATTTGAGCGTGATTATAGGACGGTGGCGGAAGGGATCGAACGAGTAAACCATGTGAGTTGCGAAACGAGTTGAGCTGGATTCAGATTTTGTGTTGCTTCTAGGTTTCGTTCTTTTCATGGGATTAAAGGGGTCATGTTGCTGATTAACCGTGTATTGGGATTTTATCTTCATAGCCTGTTTCTCTTTTACATACTCCCACTGATTCCACACCACTCTTCGTTTTTGCTTATTTTTGGTAGGGATAATGAGCTTTCAAGCCCACATGATTTCCTAACCACACAGTTTGTTTTTGGCACCTCCCAGTTTTTTTAATTTTATTATTATTATTATTATTATTATTATTATTATTATTTTTTCTAAATTAGCATTAAACAAGTTTTTCTAGAGTTTTTGTAAATTTTTTTCTAAATAAGTTTTAACAGTCTTTATACTGATTATTTTAAAGAGTTTTTTTTGGAGTTTTTATTTTATTTTATGTATCTAGTTTTTAATGTTTTGTTAAAAATCTTTCCGTATTTTCTTCTCTAACTCTTAAAATTTAAGTGTGAATTTGGTCTATGACGAGACTTCCGTAAACCGTTATTGGTCAAATTATTGATAAATAACGTTGGATCTGAGACCAACTTCTTTCAAACTTTTCATTTTCGATTTTTGTTTATTTTTATTCATTTTTATCACTTTTTGGTCCATGACGAATTTTAATAATTACTATCGGTCAAATTATTGATAGATGATGATTTATTCGAGACTATCTCATTTTCTATTTTATTTTCTATTCCATTTCCATTTTTATTCATTTTTCCGATCGATGATGTCTTCCGATTCATAAGCATCGTGTATTGAAGTCGATAACCTTCTCGATTTCAAATCTATGGAGAATGACCATTTGGGTCATTTTCTCTACTTTGGGATCGAGATAGGCTACCTTCGATTAATCGACATTTTATTTACGATTAAAGACGAGATCCCGTCCGTGCGACACGATTTAATTGGTGAATGATTCTCAATATCATTTCTCTATCTTGTTCATAGCACAAATATCAACTCATGCGACCTCCTATAGGACGAATTTCATTATAAGTCGAGCTACGATGGTTTAGCATTACATTTGCCCCAATTTAATTCGTTATCAAACTAGCCACTAACTTTAATTTCTGTCAAATATTATTGTTATATTATCTTGTTATATTCATATTGTCATACTCATTATTCATTCTCACTCACATATAATCGAAAACACATAATAAACTATTGAAATCCTAAAAGCTAAATTGGTGGACTGTTGTATCATTGGTTATTTGCAGGAACCCTAATTTTGAGTCGTGCCCGACTTTGCTCAAGGCGTAGTTTAGGACACAATGCACACACATAACTTTCTCTTGGACTACCTGACAATGAGACCCTTTTATTTCGTGCAATCCCGTGTAACTTACATGTAACCCTCTCCCATTCCGATGTATGTTTCACATTTCTTTGATTATTAGTTTATATCCTAGGAGCACCCATAGGGACTAGAGCGGATCAAACTATTTTCAAACTGATTCTCGATTCGTCATCGAGCCATTTTCAAACCCTTGTAAGTCGAGTGCTCATACGCATTCGCCATCAACCTATTGCACAACTCGACCCTTGATGCATAAGTCAAGTCGGTCCCGTTTCTTAAACCATTTCCGTTACACGTTTTGCACACGATAATAAGTCAAACCCTTGATTCAACGTCAAGCGAATTTTCGAAACAAACCATCAATCAACTAACAACTATTTAATTCTTTTCAAGGTGTAAAAAGTAGGTTCAAGTCTTTGATCTTGCTTTCGGTTGTTTGGATGCGAGTTATCTTATTTGTGTGTGAGCAATTGACACCTTTAATAACATTAACAACTCGACAACATTCAAGCATTCAACTACTCATCCTTCCAAACTCCATTTCAAACTCAAACAACTTTCTTTTCACGATGGAAAAAGAGAGGGTTCCAAGTCTTTGGTTCGCTCTCCCGACTACTTGGGTCCGAGAAGCCTTTCTTAAGCTTCAAGTAGTCATCATCCGATCAACCTCACCCATTCAAACAACCTTCTTTTGCGATGAAAAAGAGAGAGTTCCAAGTATTTGGTTCGCTCTCCCGATTACTTGGGTCCGAGAAGTATTTCTTAAGATTCAAGTAATCATCATCAATTCAACTTCACCCTCTCAAACACAACCTTATTCTTCAAGATGAAAAAGAGAGAGCTCCAAGTCTTTGGTTCACTCTCCCGGTTACTTGGCTCCGAGAAGTCTTTCTTAAGCTTCAAGTAATCATCATCCGTACCCCTTTCAACTCATTCAATCCCGTATCCTTTTCGTCATTGTTACCACGAACTACGAATGCTCTGATTCTTTATTCATCCTTGAATACAAGATACGTAGGCACAAGATTGCAATGATCTTGGCGAGCACAATCCCCTCCATCTTCCATTTGCCCCATCCTTTCCTGTAGTCAAACTACGACGCTCTTATTTCTCATTCTCGTCCGAATAAGCATACGTAGGCACAAGGGCCCCAATCCTTGGCGAGCACCCTATCCTCTAACCACCCCCTTTCCCCTAGCGTCTTTATCCTTTATAGTATCGTTTTAGTATTTAGTATTGAGAAGAGAAGAACTAAGCTTAGCTAACTTTCATCACAACTCGAATTAAGAGGTTCCCGTTGAGTACAACGGACGTGAGGGGTGCTAATACCTTCCCCTCACGTAACCGACTCCTGAACCCAGGAACATTTGGTTACGACGGCCCTGTTCCTTCCGTGTTTATGAGGTTTTCTCGATATTTTCCTCTCCCGTCTATTCGAGAAAAATAAAGTTCGGTGGCGACTCTATCGAACCGCATTTCCGCGCCTTTTGCACGAGGGTCGTATGTTCAAATGAATTTTCGAGGTGCGACACATGTCAGTCAGCTCTCTCTCATCCATTGGAGGTTGTACTCCCGCTGCTAAGTCTCGCCATCTCGGGGCGTACTCCTTGAAACTCTCAATGTTCTTCTATGACAAACTCTGCAATTGTATCCGGTTTGGCACTAGATCACTGTTATATTGATAGTGACGCACAAAAGCTTCGGCCAATTCTCTCCAGTTACGAATATGAGTTCTCTCAAGCCCCATATACCATTCCAAAGACGCTCTTGCCAGATTGTCTTGGAAGCAATGCATTAACAGTTTTTCATCATCAGAGTACGCAGACATTTTCGGGAAGTAGGCTCGGATGTGTACTCTAGGACAGGTTGTCCCTTTGTACTTTTCGAAATCTGGTACCTTAAATTTGGGAGGAACTCTGACCCCAGGGACTAGTCCAAGATTTGACATGTCAAGACCTAAAGAGCTCTGATTCTCAAGAGACTTCATCTTCTCCTTGATCAGTTTAAACCTTCGGCCAACTTCAGTCGGTAAAACACCCTCCATATCACTCATGGAAAACACATCATCCTGGTTATCTTCCCAATGAGGGCCAGCAGCCCCGTGCACAGCGCACACGCTTCCATTACCAGCAACATTACCATTCTCATGCGCAGCTCCTCCGCCCAGAGGTATGACAATAGTAGGGATACCCTGTGGGATAGATCCACCAATCGGTGGAGGAATAACACCAGTTCCTCCGTGCAAACACCCTCTTCGTCAACCCGTGCTATCAACGGATGGACCAAAGTTCTTAACTGTTCCTGCCCACTAGCAACAGTCTGCATCAACTCCATGAATTGAGCCATGTGAGCCATGACTTCCTGCAACTCGGCTTGAACCTGGTCCATTATTTTTTTCTGATTCCCTCGAGTTGAATACCTGTGGAAACTAAACTCCTCAATCCTGTTACTGAAGAAAACCAAGCAGAGTTAGGAACAGAAGCCCACTGAGAACACCTGCGATGCAAATGAAAATGCAAGATGCACAATGCAAACATGTATATATGCAACAGGGAATTTCTCCCCTGATTCTAGTTCCAAGAACAACAGGACGACAATGGAGAACCCATAGACAAGCATAGAGCCAAACACCTCATTCATACAAGAAAAGGCCAACAGGCAATGTACAATCATGCAACTGAGTACAATAGAATGACCTCAACCAACAAGCCTGGTGATGGTCAATACAATAGCAACAACAAGCTACAAGGAAATAAAAGACATCAAGTGCGATGCCAAGCACGCAACTCCTCTAACAACTCCTGTGTCTCAGGATGATCCGGTCTAGTGAGCAACCCCTGGATGAGTAGCTCCCGCTGGCTAATAATCGTTGTAGACCCTCAACATAGTCTTCCCAAGCGCCTTCACCGAAGATTGCCTCTAGCTTGCACCTCTTTGAATCAGCCCTCAGCCTGTAGTCCCTCAAGGTCGCAAGTGCTTCGTTCAGCCTGCAATCGCCATCATGTCTGAGTGAAGCCTCAGTCGAAATCTTCTCATCTCACTCTGAGCTGAGCCTTCAGCTTGGCAATCTGTTGTTTCAACCCATCTTCACGTGCTTTGTTATTGGTGAGGGTTGCATTCCACTGCTCGTTGAACTTTGAAATCTCCAGATAAGCTTTGTCTAATTCTTTCTTCTTGGAAGCAAGAATATCACTAACAACTTTGAGATCCAAACCCAAACGCTCTCGAGAACTAATTTGCTTGGTCAAATCCGTACCCAACCTGTTCACAAGCTCAGTCTGCCTCTTCAAAGAATAAGTTGCTTCATTCTTCTCACCCCGAAGTTGAGTAATCTCTTCTTCCAACTTCTCATTAGCCTTCTTCAACTCTTCTTTCTCAGCCCACACCTGATTATACTTCTGGATGTCAACAGTAATGGGTTCTTCAATCACAAGAGGACACACATGCTTAGCAGATGGGTAAGGCATCATCAACTTCTCAGGTCTACTCTGAATCCAAGCCAAATAGGGGTCATAGGCTCGACTGTTACTCTTCCTTAAGGAAACCTTCCCTCTTTTGTGGACATTGCTCCAAGCATGCTCAACTTTAGCTAAGGTATCCCCCTCCAATAATCCGGTGAGATACAAAGATTCTTGTATCTCTTCGTCCTTCGGAGGACTTCTCAATGCATACCCAAATTGCCTGATTGCAACGGACGGGTTATAGTTTATGCAACCTTTCCTTCCGACTAGCGGGACGTTAGGAAAGCTTCCACAACTATAAATGATCTCAGTACCCATCATATCCCTGTCAAACCAAATAATGTCCTCAGCAGACAACCTCATCAAACATTCATACCATTCTGATGTACCTGCAGTATCAGAGAATATACCAGTCTTGGGAAGATGGCTTACAAACCATAAATAGAACAAGGGTGCACAACAAGATACACTCTTCCCTCTTCTGTTCTCATTTTTATAATGTACGGAATGATAAACGTCACCTAGCAGCGTAAGTATAGGATTCCTCGAAGCAAATATATGGAACGCATCCAAATCTACGAAGTCGGGAATGTTAGGGAATAACATAATACAATAGATACATAAGGATAAGATAGCACTGAACACCACCCAACAACCCTCCTTGGAAAAATGTCAAGCTTTATCCACCAGAAAAGGTAACGGAAACCCAGGTATTCCATTTCTCTTAGCTACTTTCCCTGTCAACTCAGAGACGTCTAAGTGTAAAGCTACAACAAGCTCAGCCAGATTTGGCTCATCCTCAGTATGATAGAATGGTATCTGATTAAGAATAGGCACTCCTAGCAGTGCAGAGAATTCCTCTAATGTAGGCGTCGACACATTACTCTGAAAAGTAAAGCATCTCAACTAAGGATCGTAGAACTGTAACAGGGTCTGAAGACTATTCAACTCATTCAAAGAAGGCTTGTATACAACGCTCAGAAGCTTCCCATAGGACTGTCTGAAGTCATCCATTACTTTCTTTTCGGCTAAAGAAATCAAACTCCGCAAAGCTCCAATATTAGGTGTTGGAAATTTGTAGGCCAATGTCCTCCTTAAGGGCTCCATGTGAGATGAAAGAGCACTAGAATTAAAGGGAAATACGCACATGCAACATAAATACATGTTAATGAAATGCAATATGATGATGCAAATGCAAATGCAAATATGCAACAGGGGATCAAGATTGTTGTGCTATTGATCGAGAAGAACCAACGCTTCACTTTGGCAAGAACATAGCATAGCTCTGATAATAGGAACCTCTGATATCAGGAACACAGATTCACACTGCAAAAAAAACCGGGTAGTCTGAAAGTCAAGTTTTCCTGCACAACCCAATCCCTCTCACAGGCATGAACCTATCCACTAATAAGGTTCGGCATCCTATGCGTTCATCAGCGTCACAAAATTTCAAGAAACGATGATACGTTCACCATTTCTAGTTTGGCATCATAATCTCTCGAAGAGGCCTCACTTATCTGAATCACAAATGATCGGTCCCCAGAGTCGAACACCCTCAGATCTGAAATCCTCTCAACGGCCCACTGGGCTGGAAAGAAAGTCATCAAAGAGAATCTCGTCTGAGCGCGAATTTCGTGGGAACTAGTGCATGCCTAACATACATGTTCACCACTACTTTCCACTTCTAATGCTATGTTTGTACTCAAGCCTGGGTCTGGCTTATCACTCAATGAATCAATTCCCCCCCACAGTACAATAATAATGATATATATACAATGCTGAAAATAAAATGCGGGAAAATAAAGTACATATATACAACACTAGAAGATAAACAAGCAAGCACTAGGATTGACTCGCATAGGGGATGTTCCTGTCCCCAGCAGAGTCGCCAACTGTTGCAACTGCGAAAAACACCCGGCGGAAAACAGAATAGTCGCCACCTTCCGTTATTTATCCCAAAGAAAGGGAAAGGAAACGATCGGAAAAACCTAACGAAAAAGGAAAAGACAAGGTCATCGCAACCAAGTCTCGGGTTCGGGAGTCGGTTACGCAAGGGGAAGGTGTTAGCATCCCTCACGTCCTTCGTACTCGACGTGAGGGTGTGTTTAATCTATCTATGCTACAGGCTCACAAGACAAAAAGAAAAGAAAAGAGATTCGGCAGAGCATCACCGCTCTGTGCCTACGTATTCCCTCGTGCAATGGGAAAGTCAGAGTCAACGTAGTTCAGCTAACTACAGGTGAAAGGTGGGGGAAGGTTTCTCGCCGAGACATCACGTCTCGTGCCTACGTATTCTCATATGGTATGAGAAGTCAAAGCAAACGTAGTTCGGGCTAGCAAGAACACCGGTTGGTTCAAAATGTTTTAGGTCCGAGTAGGGTTAAGACTTAGTTCCAGCAGTTAGGTGTATGCAGCTCGACCATTGGAGACTTAGGCGTTACCCGTTTGCGGTAGAACCAAGAGTTAACAAAACTATCTTTTATGAAAAGATTTCCAAATTAAGATCCCGAAGGATGAAAAAGGTTTGAACTTGTTTTTGTGTCTTTTAGAGAAGAAGTGCATTGATTATTGTTTGTAACTTATGTTTCACTAAAGACTATGACCTAGGAGCGAATGCGTCATATATCGTTCAAAGGACATATGCTAACATTCTAGACAATTGAGAGGAAACCATCCAATCATCATTTCCCAAGTACTTAAGGCTCGTAACGCATAACATTCGTTAACCTTTATTAAGTGTTTTGACATGATTTGAAGATGAGAAGGAGAGAGGACAAACTAAAGGGAGACTAACTCAAACCTAGTAGTTGTCATGCAAAGTGTACCTATAGTTGAGGTTAGGGGGATACTACCTAATGTTATCATGCATGGTTTAAATCTTAAGGTCTATCATAATCTCAAGAGATTAGAGATCCTAAGGGAACATGGCAAAGAAGAAGGAAGAAGAAGGAAGCATAAGATAACATAAGATATGAAAGACGCAAGTATGCATATGCAATGTAACACACAAGAAAAGGGAGGAAAAAGTGTGGGGTAAACACCTGCACAAGCACATCTCAACCTTTACTAATGTAAGAAAGGAGCTGCACAAAGAATGCATACAAAGCAAAGAAGTGCAAGAAGGCAAGCAAACATGAACATGCAAGCACAAAAAAGAAAGGATGGGAGAAGCGACCTCCTACGACCATCGGCCATCAACCATCGGAGAAAAGTGGGAGGAAAAGAAGTTATGGGAAGCAGACGCCACAAGCGCATCTCGACCACTTGATTCTCACACTCAAGCAAAACGAAAGAAAACGCACATCACTTCGGAAAACATATACGAGAGTATGCATCCAAGTGGAAAGCAAGCACGCGTGTCGACGAAATCACGATTGAACTATCATGAACAGCGACATATATCCAAAACATCTCACTCCTAATGCATCACACTGATCCATGATGATTCAAAGTGAAACGGTATCGAAACAAGCATAAAAACCAGCAAAAACAGGTCTCCTAGAGCAGTGTTAATCGATTAACATTAGGGGTTAATCGATTAACCATTGAAAAACAGTTGAAAAAGTGAAAGTTTGAACGTGTTAACCGATTAACAGATTACGTTAATCGATTAAAATTGTGTGAATAGTAGAAAAATTGAAAGTTTGATCTGGTTAATCGATTAACACCAGGGGTTAACCGATTAACACTGTTCCAACAGCATAAAACAGCAATAGAAAAGCACTTTTTAACAACTTATCACTTAAGCAAACATCCACATGATCTCATAAACAATTGTGCACAAAATTAAACCAGCAAATAGTGATCTAAACAAGATGTAAACACATCTAAACAACACCATCACACTTCACATGGATCAAAATGAATCAAATCAATCAAAAATGAAAATTAACATGATTATGCAAAATAAGCTCAAAATGCAATGGATCCAGAATTCCAACCTTTAAAGCGGAGAATTGCTTCGGTTAATGTTGATTTACTTCGAACGTGTAGATCTAAACAAGAAATCCGGAATACTTCAAGATCCAAGCCAATTCTTGTAATAAAAGTGATGATCAACCAAAATAAAGCCAAATTACTCCAAATAATCACTTCTAGATCCACTCCAAAATTCAGATCCAAGCTTGCACGAAAATCAAATGGAAAATGGAGATGATGATGATAAAGGATGAATCACTTCTAGATCCACTCCAAAATTCAGATCCAAGCTTGCACGAAAATCAAATGGAAAAATGGAGATGATGATGATAAAGGATGAAGGTTTTAGCTCAAGAATTCATTGATTCCAATGGAGAATCAAAGAATTCAATGGATGAAGAGCTTTGGTGAGGGTTTTGGAAGTTGAGAGAAAACTTGAGAGGATTGAGATGAATTCTGAAAACGAGAGTGAAAAATGAAGATTAGATGTGTGAGGTTTGGAGTAAATCACTTAAATACTCCTTAGGCTTGGATCCAAATGATAAGTTTGGAATGTGGTTTGTGAAATTTGGTTTGTGAAATTTGGTTTGGAATTAGGAATGGGAGTTTGGAGGGAAAATGAGATTAGCCAAAATTCAAGATTGTTCTAGATCCTTCCAAGGTGTAAAATTGAACTTCCAAGTGACCAAAATTGGACCCCAAAGTGACCCCCTTTGAAAATTCACGTGCAGAGGCAAAACCTGCACTGGTTAATCGATTAACAGTTTGGGTTAATCGATTAACACTGTTAAACATTCAAATCTGGACTGTTTTTGACTTGGTTAATCGATTAACACATTTGGTTAATCGATTAACACCTTCAAATATTTGAATTTGGCGCCTTTTGTAGGGAAATCTGCACATTTGCCCGTTTTCAGCCGTTCTGAGCTCTGTTCAGCTTCCATAACTTGCTCTTGAATATCATAACCATGAAAATGCTTGAGATAGCCTGAAAGCTGCTTTCTAAGCTAAAAATACCCTGTAAAAATAAAATAAAATCGGTCGCCCGACCGCTGGGCAAAATAAATGTCAGAGCCCCTGATGCTCGCTGTTCAGGTTCATGTACTGAGATGAAAACTGAGCCATGGGAAAACCTTGATCCCCTGCCTCAAGAACAAATGCTATACAAATACAGAAATGTAAAAATGCAAAGAAACAAAAGGCATATGCTGCTAAAACGGAAAGGCAAATTTTGGGGTGCTACACCGAGTTTCCCTTTAGACCTTCCGTGCGTCTTTCTCTTCTTCTCTCTCAAAAAAAAAATCAAAACACTTAATAATTATGATGTGCATTGTGCACCACGAGGCTTAAGCACATGGAAAAAGATGAGCAGATGAATTTCTAACCTCATCTTAGGGTACTTTGCACGCGAGACATTTGGATCATTAGCGTGAAGTATCTGATCCTATGTCATAGACTTTAGTGCGACACATATTCCAAATAAATTCAACTCACTTCCCTAAAACTCACAAACAAATTCAAATAATTTTCATCCTTCAGGATCGTTTATCAACTCATTTTTAGAAAGAGTACGTTATTTTTTCTATTCTACCGCAAACAGGCATCGACCCTAACTGCTGGAATAAGAACTTAACGTCACTCATAAAAAATACGTATCGACTCGTACATCGAATTATGACTGCTCTGACTTCTTCATTCTTATCCGAATGAGGATACGTAGGCACAAGACGATGAAGTCTTGGCGAGCAACCTTCCCCATTTCACCCATAGTTTTTCGAACTACGTTAACTATGGCTTTCCCATTGCACGAGGGAATACGTAGGCCTAGGACGACAATGTCCTACCGAGTCTCCTTTTTGTTTTTCCTTTTTTGTTTTCGTTTCTATTTAGCAGTAGGATTTAGATAACATACCTTTTGATTAGGCAACAAGCGTGAATCCCGTTGAGTACAACAGACGCGAGGGGGTGCTAATACCTTCCTCTCGCGTAATCGACTCCCGAACCCTAGATTTGGTTGTGATGATCATGTCTTATCCCTTCTTTTGAGATTTTCTTTGATTGTTTCCTTTCCCTCGTTAAGATAAATAACATTCAGTGGCGACTCTTTTATTTTTTTCTGCCAGGTGTTTTTCGCAGTTGGGACAACTGGAGACTCTGCTGGAGGCTCTAGTTTCCTATGCGATTCAATTCTAACGCTTGTCCGTTTTTGTTCATTGGGTGTTTACTTTTTATGCTTTTTTTTATATTGGTGTTGTACATTATTGCATTTGCATTATATTTTTGCATTTGATTACTGTTATCATATTGTTCTGCTACTGTTGTGTTGTTGGATGGGTTTGTTCCACGAGAGATGAACCCAGTACTCAGGCTTGAGTACACACATAGGATTAGAGTGGACTCTTGTTGACTTGTGTGGCGTTTGACTTGTATTGTTGGCTTGAGTTCACATTCAGACGAGGTCTTCTTGAGGATACTCTGAACTGCATGTTTATGTAGTAATCAGGGTGGTTTAATAGAAGTTTATGACTATGGAGACCGTTCATGGGAAATCAGTTGAGGCCTCCTTGATTGATGATGACGCCAAACCAGAAATGGTGAACATATCATCATTTCTCGACTTGAGAGTCTGTGATACTAAAGACCTGCATAGGATGCCATGTCCAAGACTAGAACCCACATGTGAGAGGGGATGGATTTTTGCAGGAAACCTTGAATTTCAACCTAACCGATTTTCTGGTTTTCTTGTTAGTGTGGACTTTTGATCCTGGTGTTCTTGGTATTATGGTTATTCTGGTATTTTGGTATTCTGGTTTTCTCGGCGAAGCAGAATTATGACCTTACTTAGTCAGCAACACAACAACTATCCCGAGCATATTGGATGCCTTGATCCCATGTTTGCATTTATATAATCATATGCATTTTAACATTCATGTTTGTTTATTTCCATGGTTTGCATCTTATCTTTGATTCCCATTGATAAGCTCTTCATAGATGGGTAATGGTAGGAAAGACACCATCAACTACATGTTTCAATCACCATATTTGAGTCTAATCCGCATCCTGATTTCCAAACTACTCAAAGTAATTTGGAGAAGTTCAAAGAAGATTATGGGAGGATCCTTGGCCTGCTTCATACTATTACAGAGTATGAGAGGATTTCTATTCACACTTTTACACAGTTCTACGATCCTTCTCTAAGGTGTTTCACGTTCAAGGATTATCAGTTGGCCCTTACTCTGGAAGAGTTTTCACTCATCTTGGATATTCCTGTTAAAGATTGGGTGTTTTTCGACAAATCTATAGAAATTCCCGATCTAGAATCTATTGCTGACGCTCTTTATTTAAGCACATTTGTGGTGAAGGGTAATATGCAATCCAAAGAAGGTTTATCAGATTTTCTTTTGAGTTCATGGGTGAGTGAAGCTATGACATATGCCGAGGCCTGTAACTGGACTACTTTTAATGCCGTCCTCGCTTTGTGTATTTATGGGATTGTTCTCTTCCCTAATTTTTCGGGTTTCATAGATATGAACGCCATTCGGATTTTTATGATGAAGAGTCCTGTTCCAACACTCCTTGGTGATGTATACCACTCAATGCACTCAAGGAACTATAAGAAGAAAGGTGGACTTCTTTATTATTCTGCTCCTCTTATCTACAAGCGTTTCATGAGTCATCTCCCGCGTGATGGCACTTTTATCGATACTAAAGACTCCTTGAGTTGGGCGGAAAGAGTAATGGGCCTTGTCGCCAAGGATATCCAATGGTTTGATAAATGATTGCTGGGAGCGGAGAAGATTTAAAGTTGTGGGGAGTTTCCCAATGTCCCTCTTATGGGAATAAGGGGCGAAATTAACTACAATTCATTCCTTGCTAGGAGATAATTAGAGTATACGTTGAGAGTTCCTCCAACAGATGAAGAGGTGAATGAATCTTTATTTTAGAGTGGGACTGACAATCTTGAAGCCATGAAGAGAGCTGTGAAAGCTTGGGGCACTATTCAGAGGAGAGGTAAACTGTTTCTAGGTAAAAGTGATTGCAAAGTATATCTCCTTTATGAAGAATGGTTGTAAGAGAGAGCGGAAGCCGTTTACTTTCCTTTTCCAGTAAAGACTCATCTTATAGTGGGGATTGAGAAGTATAACAAACTCTGGGCAGAAAAGAAAGAACTTCGTAAGGAGAATGAATAATTGAAGATGGAGGTCTCTCGGTTGGGTCATGATAAGAACGAAGCAGCCTATGCATTCAAGGTGAAGACTGGGATTTTAGCCAAGAGGGAGAAAGAACTAGAAGAGGAAATCAAGAGCAGAGAAAGGATAGACCAAGATCTGAAGAGTGCCAACAATATCCTACAACAGAGAAAGAGATATATGGACAGAGCTCGCCTCAAGATATCAAAGTTCAACAATCAATAGAACGCTATAGTGACTACCCACAAGATGAAAGAAGATGAACCCCGTGACCAAATTGAAAAGTTGAAGCTGCAACTCGAAGTTAAAGAGAGAGAGAGAGAGAGAGAGAGAGAGAGGTCAGAAGAGAGTCATCTCATAGATGCAGAAGCGAAAAGTAGCTTAAGGAGACTTTGTTAGCCTTAGAAGAACTCAAAGTTCAAGTGGAGGTGAAGAAGCATAAACTCGAAGACGCCTTTGGAGAAGATGCTTGGGAGGAACATTGTCGCTATCTGGAGGGGATCATGGACATGAGGGATGTTCTCATTCAGTAGCTGATCCAGAGACCCAAGCATCCTAACACTAAGAGGTTATTCAAGGAGGTTCAAGCCTGGTGCAAGGAGCATAGTGACTGGGGAGGTTTATCCTTGGTGGATATTGATGATATATTGTAGTCATTTTATTCTTTTTATTTTGATCACCGTCGGGCTTGTTGACTGGGGTCATTGGCTGTGTATTTGATTTTATCTCTGATGTATGGCTTGTATGTATTGAATCTATATTGACTTGGTTTTCCTATTCAATCTATGAGAAGTTTTACCAATGTCCTATCCATCTCTTTTGTTTATTGCTACTTAAAATCGAATCAAGGTGTAGAACACCCTGGAAATATTCAAACATGACATTTGCATTTGCATTCTCATATCCATATGCATAGCAGGTGTTCTGGGATGGATTTTCTCATCTACATCTAGTTTTTTTGTAGCAGGATAGTAGATCCTCATATTCACAGGTACCGTACACGAGGAAATCAAAGACAAATTATGGATCAAATTCTAGCAGAGCTGTTGGAAGTACATACCCACATGACTCAGTTCATGGAACTGATACAGAATATTGCCCAAGGGCAAGAATAACTAAGAAATTTGGTTCAACCTCTTATTAATGCTCCCAGAGTTGATGACAGCGGGGTGGTTTATCTAGGTGGTAATGTTGTTATTTCTCAGGGTACTACTGGTGGCTCCAACCCTCCCGTCGGAGGTGGTGACAGTGTTGTCATTTCTCCGAGCGGAGGTGGCACAGGTGTTGTTGTTACTCCAAGAAGAGGTGTTACTGGTGGAATTATTAGTGGGGGAAGTTTCTATGTTGTCCACGGAGCTGGTGGAGCTCACAACCATCAGTGGGAGGAAGACAGACAGGAAGACGCGTTTTCTATGCGTGACCTGGATGCTGGTCTCCCATCTGAAGCCAATAAAAAGTTTAAGATGATCGAAGAGAGAATGTATGCTTATGAGAACCATAATGCTTTTGGTCTGGACATGACTGATCTTGGTTTGGTCCCAGGTGTGAGGATTCCACACAATTTCAAGGTCCTAGACTTTGACAAGTATAGGGGAACAATTTGTCCCAAAACTCACATCCGGGCTTACTATCAGAAGATGTCTGCCTACTCTGAGGATGAGAAGCTGCTCATGCACTGCTTCTAAGATAACCTAGTTGGGGCATCTTTGGAGTGGTATATGGGGTTAGAGAGAATCCACACCAGAACTTGGAAAGATCTTGCTGAAGCTTTTGTCAAGCATTATCAGTACAACAATGATATGACACCCAATAAAACACAACTACTAAATATGGTTTAGAAGGGGAATGAAAGTTTCAAGGAATATGCCCAAAGATGGCACGAGTTAGCATCCAGAGTTCAACCTTCGATGATGGAGCGAGAGCTCATTGATATGTTCATGGGTACCCTTCAGGGGCCTTATTTCGAGAAGTTGGTTGGGTGTGCATCAAAGGGGTTCTCAGATCTCGTAATGGCTGGAGAGAGAGTAGAAAGTGGAATTAGGGCTGGAAAGATGGAAATGGTTCCTAAGGAGCCGTATGCTGGAGGTCCTAGAAAGAGGGAATGGGACACCAATTCTATTTCTTCTTATCGGGGTAAAGGAAGAGCTAATCAGAATTTCGCATATCAAATTGCTACTGTAGCCATCCTGGCTTCACCTCAGCAGCAACATGATGCTCCTCGTCAGTATCAAGGCAGACAAAGGATGGCATAAAGACATTTTGATCCCCCACCTATGCCTTATGCCCAGTTGCTACACTGGTTGCAGTTGCGTTTAGTTGAGCTTCGGAATTTAGCCCCACCTACAGGGAAGATACCCCTGGGTTATGACGCTAATGCTCATTGCGATTTTCATTCGGGTGCCCTGGGGCACAGTACCGACAGATGCAGGGCTTTTCAGCATAAAGTGCAAGACTTTTTGGATTCCAAGGCTATTAAATTCATTAATGACGGGCCCAATGTGATTCAGAACCACATGCCAAAACATGGTGTGGCAAGAGTCAATGCTATTGGAGATGGAGAGAGGTTAAATTTGGTGGCTAATGTTGATGAGTTAAAGACTCTGCCGTAGGTTGTTAAAGAACGTTTGCTGAAGGGAGATGTCTTCCCAGGTTGTGCTTTCGATTGTCAAGGATGTGTATTGCAACCCGAGGGGTATGACCTGTTGAGGGATGGTATACATAAACTGATGGATGATGGACAATTACAGTTTGATAGAACTAATGTTGGGGATGATGCTAATAAAGATGATGGTAAGGACATTGCAACAATATTAATTTCGTACGAGACCGTCTATATTTCGGTGCTCGTGCGGCAAACACCTTTCATTATCACTACACTGGGGCTAATACCGTATGAGAGTACCAAAGCGATTCCGTGGAACTACGGAGCTGATGTATTTTATAATGGGCAAAAGCAAGAGTTGTTGGGTTCTTCGGATGTTGGGTCTGTTATGGATAATATTGCTGGTGCCGGAGGTATCACACGCAGTGGTAGGGTCTTCTCTCCGCCAAACGTTAGTGTTGATAGATCTGATAAGGGTAAAGGCAAGTTAGTTATGGATGACGCCATGCAACAACAGTCTGGTGATGTGATAACACGAAATCGTATATATATATTGATGCATAATTCAACTAATGTGTGACTGTTTTCAATCCGATTTCGGGTTCTTTCCATGTTATTTGTCTGATATTTTGCAGGTATTTGATGATCATGTCTAAACAAAGCAATATGAAGAAAAGAAGCAAGTACAGATGAAATATGGACGAAAACCAGATGAAAACAACATGAAAAGCGCATAATGCACATTTTGCTGCTGTGACGACCGTCACGCCTCCATGACGACCGTCACACACCATGACGACCGTCATGCAGGCAAAAACGCACAACTTCAATTGAACGTGCAAAATACAGTTCCAAGTCCCAAATAATGGACCACTACTCCCTGATATTTCTGCCTCTAAGTCCACCTTCTTCAAATTACAACCGTTAGAATTCTACTTCTATAAAAGGGGAAGGAGGGGAGCTGAGAAAGGGAGCCGCATTCAGACAACGAAGTGCTGCCCAAATTTATTTCCAGAGCAAAAATTTAGTTTTATTCTTTCTGTTTTTTTGTTTCCTTTCCTTATTCCTGTATTCCATTTCGACAATATTCGTTTGTGCGCTCTATTGGTTTGAAGACATAATCCTGCCGACATCGTTGGGATTTGGCCAAAAGGCAATTGGATACGTTACAGGTTTTTCATTATTTCGTTAATTGTAACTTTAATTCTCAGTAATATGAATGTTCTAAGTTTCTGTTTTTATTTATGTTTTACCTTTCCCAAATCCATGTCTAGCTAAATCAGAGTAATCGATATGTAATAATAATTCAGACGGGATTTGATAATAATCGGTTGAAAACTTTCTTTTTCAAAAGTTGTTTATGGTCTGAGTGTTTAAACTTATTTACTGAATAAACGTTCGTCGCGAAAGCGAGAACTTATTTAAAAGTAGTTTTGCCACGACAGTGGGAAATTAATTAAGGTACGAACCAACAAGCGACAGCTGCGGTAAGACCAGATAGTAAACACTAGGCATTTGTTTTAATAACAGCGAAAGCACTTTAAAATGGATTAGAACTTAGAGATTTCCAAAAAGTAGTTTTAACCCCGAATGGGACAGCGAAAGCGTATATTCGGCCCTTAGAATTATGACTAGCGTCAACAACCATCGTGAGACGAAAGTCTTCAGATCACTATTTTCTACTTAAATAAATTCTGAAAAATATTTCATATACTGGTAACTTGTCAAATCCCCGAAGAACATAATTACTGCATATCGATTCACGTAATTATAATTCAAGTAACGTTTTTAGTTCCCTTTAGTGACAGAAATTATTTCCTTAAACATTATCTACCTAGCTAAACATAGTAACTCCCGAGAACACTAGTTTGATTACGAGTCCCTGTGGGATCGATATCTTTTATTACTACGCGATAGACTGTGCACTTGCAGTTAAGTTGTATTAGACATAGAAAGTCGCGATCAAGTTTTTGGCGCCGTTGCCGGGGACCCGTTTAGTCAATAGTGTAACCTTCTGTTACGCCGTATAGACTAGGTTAACAATTTTATTTTCCCTTTACTGGTTCTGTCGATTGTATGCCAAGTAATCGCCCACAAGGCGATATCTTAAAACCGTCAGTCGCAGAACTAGAGCGCTTCTTACATTTAAGAAGTCGCATCATTGAGTACCAATTAAAACATAATATTCCCGATCCTCTCACTCCCATTCCCAAATCCGGAGAAGAATCAAAGATGGCCGAAGGACCTCAAAACAAACCGCTGAAGGCATACGCTACACCCTCTCAGATGGAGCCTAGAAGTAGCATTGCTGCCCCAGCTATTACTCGAAACGATTTTGAGCTGAAACCCTCATTGCTGTCAGCTGTACAACAAAACCAATTCTCAGGAAATGCAACCGAGGATCCAAACGAACATTTAACGAAGTTTGTACAATACGCAGACACAGTGAAAGCAAATGGAGTAACTCCAGACGCAATAAGACTTCGTCTTTTCCCTTTCTCTCTTAGAGATAGAGCGTGGACATGGTTACAATCCTTACCATCCAACTCCGTTACGATGTGGGAACAGTTGAAGAACGTCTTCTTAGCGAGATATTTTCCGCCAAGCAAAACTGCTATGCTTAGAGCTCAAATCAACGGATTTCGACAAAAAGATACTGAATCTCTTTACGAAGCATGGGAACGATTCAAAGATATGATGAGAACATGTCCTCACCACGGTCTAGAAGACTGGGTGACGATCCATACTTTCTATAACGAGCTTTTATACAACACCAGATTAACGGTAGACGCCGCCGCGGGCGGTGCACTTATGGATAAGCCATACGACGAAGCCTATCAACTAATCGAAAACATGTCTCAGAACCACTGCCAATGGGGAGGTGAACGCACTCCAACAGAGAAACCCGAAGGGAAAGGTGGGATGTACGAGATCAGCAGCCTTGAAAAGTTCAACGCTAAAGTAGATGCGCTAGCACAGAAGATTGACAGTCTGACTGTTAACCCCACTGCAACCGTCGCTGCCGTAACTCCAAACTGCGAGTTATGTGGAATCACCACTCATAATGCGCCCGAATGCCCATTGCTGGCCGGAATCCCACCAGACCAAGTAAATTATGCTCAAGGAAATCCTTACGCAAATACCTATAACCCAGGTTGGCGAAATCATCCAAACTTTTCTTACAAAAGCGATAATGCATTGCAGATGCCTGCTGCTCCGCCAGGATATCAGAAACCAGCTGCTGCTCAGACTGCACCTAGGAAATCAAACCTTGAGTTGATGATGGAAAAATTCATAGCTACTCAAGCTCAAACAAACAAAGAATTCCTGAATCAAAACATACACACTAGCGAGCAAATTAAACAGCTGACCGGAAAAGTCGACGCTTTAGCCACCCACAACAAAATGTTAGAAACACAGATATCACAAGTGGCTCAACAACAAGCCTCTGCTGCCGCACCCGCTGGCACATTTCCTGGACAACCCGAACAGAATCCAAAAGGTCAAGCAAATGCTGTAATACTAAGAAGCGGAAAAGAATTGGACGAACCGATCGATCCAAGGACCGAAAACTCAGCCATTCAACAAAAACCAACTGAACAAGCAGAAAAGGAATCTAAGTTAGAGAAGAAGGAAGACAACGAGAAGGAGGATACCGCAAGTGAAAAAACGCAAGCACCTCCAGCGCCATATAAACCACCTATCCCTTATCCTCAAAGATTAATAAACTCCAAAACTTCAGGACAATTTAAGAAATTTGTAGAGCTCCTTAAACAGTTGAATATCACTATTCCTTTTACAGAAGCGATAACTCAAATGCCGTCATACACTAAATTTCTCAAATAAATCCTGTCAAATAAGAGAAAGATCGAGGATAACGAAACAGTTACACTTACTGCAGAGTGTAGCGCTATTATTCAAAACCGCATGCCTCCTAAATTAAAAGACCCAGGTAGTTTCTCCATACCCTGCGTCATAGGAAAGTTCGTAATAGACAAAGCTCTATGCGATTTAGGAGCCAGTATCAGTGTTATGCCTTTATCTATATGCAAAAAGCTGAATATGGGAGACCTAAGACTAACCAAAATGTCTGTACAATTAGCTGACCGATCTGTAAAATACCCTGTCGGAATACTGGAAAACGTTCCAGTACGCATAGGACAATTCTACATCCCAACCGACTTCATAATCATGGACATCAAAGAGGACTCTGTTACCTCAATTATCCTAGGAAGACCATTCCTAGCTACAGCCGGAGCTATTATAGACGTGAAGAAAGGAAGGCTAACATTCGAAGTAGGAGAAGAAAAGATAGAGTTCATTCTCACCAAGTTCTTACAAGCACCAGCCATAGACGATACCTGCTATTTAGTAGATGTAATTGACGAATGCATAAGAGAACTTGAAAATGAAGAGACCACGTATTCAGAAATAATAAAGATTCAAATACCCGATATTTCTGAAGACGATGATTGGTGTAAACCGTATAAAGACGACAGCCTAAGCGAAAGCTTAGCACTGACCCCAAACCATATGCCAGGTCCGAAGAACTCATCTTTAGAACTTAAAACACTACCCAAAAACCTTAGATATGAATTCCTAGACGATGAACTAAAAAGACCAGTGATAGTCAACGCTGACTTAGGACAACTAGAAACCGTAAAGCTATTAGAAGTCCTAAAGAAGTACTCCACTGTGTTAGGCTATAACATAAGCAATCTAAAAGGTATAAGCCCTTCAATCTGTATACATCGAATTACAATAGAGGAAGACTGTAAAACCTCTAGAGAGCATCAGAGGAGACTGAACCCCATCCTAAGCACTATAGTCAGAGATGAAGTAAAGAAATTGCTAGATGCAGGAATCATCTATCCAATCTCCGATAGTGAATGGGTTAGCCCAGTTCATGTCGTACCTAAGAAAGGAGGAGTCACAGTAGTTAAGAACGAAAAAGGCGAATCAATAACAAAACGAGTTGTGACTGGAAGCAGAATGTGCATTGATTATAGAAAGCTTAACAAAGCCACACGAAAAGATCACTTCCCTTTACCCTTCATAGACCAAATGTTAGAAAGATTAGCCAAACATTCATATTTCTGCTATCTAGACGGCTATTCAGGATTTTTCCAAATTCCCATTCATTCTGACGACCAAGAAAAGACTACATTCACATGTCCATTTGGTACTTTTGCTTACCGCCGAATGCCGTTCAGACTTTGTAATGCTCCAGCAACCTTCCAAAGATGCATGATGGCAATCTTCGCAGATTTCATAGACGACATCATGGAAGTATTTATGGACAATTTCTCAGTATGTGGACAAAGTTTCGAAGGATGCCTACAAAACTTAGAAATGGTATTAGAACGTTGTGTAAAAGTGAACCTCGTCCTAAATTGGGAAAAATGCCATTTTATGGTCTGACAAGGAATAGTTCTAGGACATGTCATATCAAATAAAGGAATTGAGGTGGACAAAGCTAAAATAGAGATTATAAAAGATCTCCAACCTCCAAAATCCGTACGAGAAATACAGAGTTTTCTAGGACATGCCGGTTTCTACCGAAGATTTATAAAAGATTTTTCAAAAATCACAAAACCTTTGACCGGCCTGTTGATGAAAGATGTTGAGTTCGTCTTTGACGACAACTGTCTAAAAGCATTCGAAACATTAAAATCAGCCCTTATCACCGCACCGATTATGCAACCACCCGATTGGCGACTACCGTTCGAAATCATGTGCGATGCGAGTGATTATGCCGTAGGCGCAGTTCTAGGACAAAGGAAGGACAAGAAACTCCATGCCATTTACTATGCCAGTAGAACTTTAGATCCTGCCCAAATGAACTACGCTACAACAGAAAAGGAACTTCTAGCAGTTATATTTGCGCTTGACAAATTCCGTTCTTACTTAGTAGGAGCAAAAATTATCATATACACAGACCACGCTGCCATTAGGTACCTAATAAGCAAAAAGGATGCCAAACCAAGATTATTGAGATGGATCCTGTTATTACAAGAGTTTGACTTAGAAATCAAAGATAAGAAAGGAGCCGAGAACGTTGTTGCAGATCACTTATCCCGAATAGAAGGCATGAAACATGAACCACTACCGATAAATGATGATTTCCCGTACGAACATCTGATAGCCAAATTACAAAGTGACATGCCTAACTTAATCTCGGAAGATCCAGAACTCGAAAAAGCCGTAGAAGCCGTCTATGCCCAAGTCACATTACCTTGGTATGCTGACATCGTTAATTACCTAGTTGCAGGCGTGCTTCCACCGGATCTCACTTATCAGCAAAAGAAGAAATTCTTCCACGATCTGAAACACTATTATTGGGACGAACCTCTACTCTTCAAGAGAGGGGCCGACAACATATACCGTCGCTGTGTCCCAGAGGAAGAAATAGAAAATATCATTTCCCAATGCCATTCAACACCATATGGTGGTCATGCTAGTACATCCAAGACGTGCGCTAAGATTCTCTAAGCCGGCTTATTCTGGCCTAACCTCTGGAAAGACGTTCACATCGCTGTGCTAAAATGTGATCGATGCCAACGAACTGGCAACATCTCACGACGCGATGAAATGCCTCAGAAAGGAATCTTAGAGGTAGAAATCTTTGACGTATGGGGAATAGATTTCATGGGACCCTTCCTGTCTTCTTTTGGTAATAACTACATACTCGTCGCTGTAGACTATGTGTCTAAATGGATAGAAGCCATTGCTGCTCCAACAAATGACGCACGAGTAGTAATCAAACTCTTCAAAAACACAATCTTTCTTAGATTCGGTGTACCTAGACTCGTCATTAGTGACGGCGGATCACACTTCATATCGCGAATATTTGATAAACTTCTTTCTAAATATGGAGTCCGACACCGAGTTGCTACACCTTATCATCCGCAAACTAGCGGACAAGTAGAGGTCTCGAACAGGGAAATAAAACAGGTTTTGGAAAAGACTGTCGCTACCTCAAGAAAAGATTGGTCATCAAAGCTAAATGAAGCTTTATGGGCTTATAGGACCGCTTTTAAGACACCAATAGGTACTACACCCTACAAATTAGTTTACAGTAAATCCTGTCATCTCCCTGTAGAATTAGAGCACAAGGCCTTCTGGGCCATTAAGACACTCAATTTCAACTACACTGAGGCAGGAGAGAAACGAATCTTGAACTTACACGAATTAGAAGAACTTCGATTGGACGCTTACGAAAATGCCCGTATCTACAAAGAACGAACTAAAAAGTGGCATGATAAACGTTCAGTCAAGAAACAATTCAGTGTGGGAGACATCGTACTTCTATTTAATTCAAGATTAAAACTCTTCCCAGGTAAACTAAAATCCAAGGGGTCTGGACCTTTTGAAGTGACTAAAGTACTTCCAAGTGGAGCTGTTGAAATTACCGATAAGACGAATGCACCGTTTATCGTAAACGGGCAACGTCTAAAACATATAATAAGAACGAAAACAGCCCTCAAGTCAGCAGTATAGCATTGCTTGAGCTTCCAGCTCAAACACCCGAATAGCTTGTCACCAAGCTATCGTCAGGCTTTAGACGTTAAAAACAGCGCTTAATGGGAGGCAACCCAATTTTCCCGTATTTCCCTCGTTACTGTATTTCATTCTCATTTTTTATTTTAAATTCTACTTTGAAACTTTAACAAAAATTCTAAACTTAAAATTGCTACTATTTTTACTTTCTTTTAATTTTTTATATTTTAGTTTTCTCTTTTATTTTTTGTTTTTACCGCTTTTTGTTTCTAAAAATCCTGACTTCAAATTTCTGTTTTAAACTTTTCAGGATTTTAAAAGCATTCAAACCTTCCTCCTGTTTTTCTCCGACTAACCTGCGAGTATGGCCGCGTACGACTTCACAAAGGTTCATTTTCGAGGATTAGCTTAAAAGGCAAGATTTAAAGCATTAACTGAGAGAGACATAACCTTAACACTGTATTATGATAAGTCTACCATGGAGAAACTAGGAATTACTGATAGCATCCAATACCTGTTTAATCAATTAGGCTGGGAGAACACCTCTTTGAAAACCCGTTTTGCTACCTATAAGGACCTCACCTACGAATTCCTTAGTTCCTTCAGGTACTTACCCAACTATGGTTTTGGATCCAACACAGAGCTGATTACCTTTAGGATGTTTGGAATGGACCAAACCCATAGCCGGATGTCATTAGCTAACCTTCTAGGATTTCCTAGCGGACCACATGTGTTCATCAGTGCCGAAGATGACGATCTAGATTTTGAACTCAACCAGTTCTGGGGTAGAATCATAGGCGATTATCACCCTGACCCAAACAACATGTATAATGATGAGATTCATAACCCAACATTCAGATACTTTCATAAGATCCTAGCTCACACCCTTTTCGGAAAAGAAGAAAATATTACTACAGTATCTAAAGAAGAGTTATTTATCATGTTCTGTGCTTCTCAGGGCCGTACAGTGAATGCAGTACCTTTTATGATGAGATCCTTCCTACGTCTCACTCAGGACCCACAATCACCTATTCTAATAGGAGGCCTCGTTACAATGATTGCCCACGAGCTTGGCCTTAGATTCCACCTAAATGCAAGCACTAGTTTTGGCACCATCCGACCCATGAATATCCAGTTTTGCTTTAACAGGCGCATTTTAAGAACTATGGGACCTGGACCTTACGAGTACCTCATCAATGACAAACCTGTCCAGCTATTCACATTGCCAAATCATCAGATGATAAGTATCCATAACAAGGACAACTGGGTTTATGAATTGGATGAGCCTATGGGACCTCCTTCACCTCAATCAACACCACAGAATTACATGTACGACAGTGATCACATCTCTGAAGCACATGATTATATGTACTATGAGGATGCTGTATCAGAAGCTGAGGTAGACCCTACGACCCCTCCGCATTACAACACCTATCCTGAGCCCATTCCTGAGGAAACCACTGACAAAATGGATACTGTTCTGCACCGATTAGACAACGTTGACGCAACTCTGACCACCGTAAAAGACGACATCACAAGCATACACAGCGAACTCGTAGTCTTCATGGACTTAGTCTGTGACCAGCTCGACTACTACGCACGGAAGTTCGACGAATTTAAGGCACGAAAAGACTGAGATATTAGATTTAGTTTAGTTTAGTTTACTTTTTTTATGTTTTCCGTCCATTTTCAATTATTTTGATTCTCGCATTGTTTAATTTACCTTATGTATTACATTACAAACAATCATTTTAATTACATGATATTTCAATTTTATTCTTTATTCATTGATTCTGTTTTTACGTTATCCTATGTTTCTTGGCCGATATAATGCATTGCCACATCAATCCTAGGCCTAAAAACCATTGCAAGAACACCCCCATAGCAAAATTCTGCGTTCTGCATATTTTGCTAGTGTGACGACCGTCACAGAAGCCTGACGCCCGTCACACGGGTGACGACCGTCACAGATACGTGACGAACGTCACGAGCCCAAAACTGTTATCTGCTATAACAGAGGTTGCGTTTTCTCTCCCACTCCCATCTATTCAACTTCCAATCATCACAAACTCAAACCTCACTTCCAACTTTCGTTTTCCCACCTTGCTCCATATATTCCAACCGCCATTTCAACTTCCTAATCCACTTCTGTAACATTTTTCACTCCACAGAACCATCTCAATCCACATTTCCTCAGCATCCTCCAACAATGGCGAGAAACAACGAAACCCCAGACCTCAGCAATATCGTGTTCAGCGACGGTGACTCCGGAGAGAAACAGCGAGCCAACTATATCGCCTTCCATCAACGGTCGCTACAGCCGACCCACTATCCGCATATCCCATCCCTCACGGAGCTCGGCCTCCTTGACGACGTCACTTGGATGCTCCAAAGAGCCGGCATCTGGCACCTCTGCACAAATCCGCAGCCGACGTACGAACAACTCACCCTCGAGTTCCTCAGTTCGTTCAGCTACTTCACTTCCAGCGGCGACCTCAGCCAACACTCCGGCGCCGCTTGCTTCCGTATGTTCGGCACGAACTATCAACTGAACCAGAACCAGATTGCCGACATCCTACAATTCCCTCGCAGCGACAATGCTCACCGCCGCCTCACCGAACAGTTTCACCACGAAGCCTTTGCGCTCTGGTACCAATTGACCGGAATCAATGCCGACGGCTGGGATTCTCTGCAAGCAACACACATCCACAACCCGACCATCCGGTACTTCCACCGAGCACTGAGCAACACCATCTTCGCACGGGATAGCAACCATAAGGTGAACTCGAAAGAGCTCTTCTTTCTCCGCTGTGTGTTCAACTCCGAGCCCATCAACGCCGCTCCGTTCCTCCTGGCCCACATTCAGGCCAACTGTAACCGTGGCTCTAAGCCATTTTACTTTGGCGGGATTGTTACTTCCATTGCACTCGGACTGAACCTCGATGACCGCCTCCAGCATCTCTATGCCATTCCCTCGGTATTCCTCGACACCGACCACTGCAGAGCTTCTCACCTCATCCGTTCCAGGGCCGACGACAAGTACCACCCGGTCGTGCGTGGCAAAATTGTCAGAAGTATCATCCTGCCATCACGCACACGAATGCACCCACAAGATCGTGCCAACTGGCTCTTTGACCTCAATGCCCCTGCTGCTACCGCTGCTCCAACTCAGACCCACACCCAAGGTTCTGGTGACGAAATGCAAAATGAGTTGGACAGACCTGAGCAACCGGAGGCATCGCAACCACTTCCTTCTGAAGGTACATCCTACCGCCGCCGCCGCCATCGTCCGGAGCCCGACTACTCTGAAGAAGACCTCCGCCGATCCCTCGACCAGCAGGCCCAGATACTCGCTATGATGCAGCAGCAGAATCAGCGAGCAGAGCAGTTCGAAGCTTGGCATCGGACCCAAATGCAACAACTCCAAACCGGCCAGGAAACCATCACTGAGAACTTGGCGAGTCTTACCTTGCAGTTCAAAGGACTCCGCGACTATGTCTATCACACCGGAGCACTGAACTTTGAGGCCCGAGTCGACCAAGTCAGAGCCAGAGGACGCGACAGAGGACGTGACCGAGGCAGAGGCCGTGATTAGTTATTTCTTTCCTTATTTGTTTACTATATTTTCAGTTTCTTGTATTTTCATTTACCTTGTATTTCCCTCTCGCATTCTTTCAAATCAGTGGGGACACTGATTGAGATAGTGTGGGAGCGGAGCATTTATTTCCCATTCCCTTGTACTTTTAATTCCGTAATTTCAATTCGAACATTTTCACGTTTTAGCAAATAAAAGCTCTTTATATATCTTCTTCCGTTACGCAAACATCCCCACTTTATTTGATATAAACAAAAAATTTTCGTTCGTTCCTCAAAAACAAAAGCATCACGAGAATGCGCCCAAGTTCAAACCAAGTTTTGAAACTCCGAGACGAAAATTCTAACAAAACCAGTACCGTCCTGACACCTTAGACCTCCGGTTTATGCGAGTCGGTTTCACTACCTACGTGTACCCAAGTTTCAAGTTTCTACGCAAACTCATCCCCAAGTAGTTTATACTAGCAGTCAGCACCATCCTAAAACACTTCTAAGCGAGCGACCAATGCAAATAAGTGTATGATCTCCAAAATGATGAAAAATCATGAAAAGAAAGCCATATAGCCCAAGTATAGAGACATGTTCCCTCTAAGTTAGGTGCTCCTCACCCGAGCATTTAGCCCAACGGTACAAAAACTCATTGAAAAATCAATGGTATAAGCTTATGAGCAATGAAAAAGATCAAAACAGAAGTGAGATCATATTCACTAACAGGTTGACTTGCCATGAAAGTGTATGGACAACGGGCTTAATGTGATTGCGCTAGAACAAACAGGGTGAACTTGACGCGAGAAACTTGATACCAAGCTAGAGTAGCATGATTGAGACCGATTTTCATAAAAAGGAGACCTCCGAAGACTTATAGTCAAGTGTCCTCACCGTACTCGTTTTGTTCCTACTTAGAATCCCGGTTTTTCCCAACTCTCTGAATGAGGAAACTGCCTCGTGCTTGCCGACCTTTTATTCTTTCTGTTTTACTTGAGGACAAGCAAAGATTCAAGCTTAGGGGAGTTTGATAACACGAAATCGTATATATATATATATATATATATATATATATATATATATATTGATGCATAATTCAACTAATGTTTGACTGTTTTCAATCCGATTTCGGGTTCTTTCCATGTTATTTGTCTGATATTTTGCAGGTATTTGATGATCATGTCTAAACAAAGCAATATGAAGAAAAGAAGCAAGTACAGATGAAATATGGACGAAAACCAGATGAAAACAACATGAAAAGCGCAGAATGCACATTTTGCTGCTGTGACGACCGTCACACCTCCATGACGACTGTCACACGGGTGACGACCGTCACACACCATGACGAACGTCATGCAGGCAAAAATGCACAACTTCAATTGAACGTGCAAAATACAGTTCCAAGTCCCAAATAATGGACCACTACTCCCTGATATTTCTGCCTCTAAGTCCACCTTCTTCAAATTACAACCGTTAGAATTCTACTTCTATAAAAGGGGAAGGAGGGGAGCTGAGAAAGGGAGCCGCATTCAGACAACGAAGTGCTGCCCAAATTTATTTCTAGAGCAAAAATTTAGTTTTATTCTTTCTGTTTTTTTGTTTCCTTTCCTTATTCCTGTATTCCATTTCGACAATATTCGTTTGTGTGCTCTATTGGTTTGAAGACATAATCCTGCCGACATCGTTGGGATTTGGCCAAAAGGCAATTGGATACGTTACAGGTTTTTCATTATTTCGTTAATTGTAACTTTAATTCTCAGTAATATGAATGTTCTAAGTTTCTGTTTTTATTTATGTTTTACCTTTCCCAAATCCATGTCTAGCTAAATCAGAGTAATCGATATGTAATAATAATTCAGATGGGATTTGATAATAACCGTTTGAAAACTTTCTTTTTCAAAAGTTGTTTATGGTCGGAGTGTTTAAACTTATTTACTGAATAAACGTTCGTCGCGAAAGCGAGAACTTATTTAAAAGTAGTTTTGCCACGACAGTGGGAAATTAATTAAGGTACAAACCAACAAGCGACAACTGCGGTAAGACCAGATAGTAAACACTAGGCTTTTGTTTTAATAACAACGAAAGCACTTTAAAATGGATTAGAACTTAGAGATTTCCAAAAAGTAGTTTTAACCCCGAATGGGACAGCGAAAGCGTATATTCGGCCCTTAGAATTATGACTAGCGTCAACAACCATCGTGAGACGAAAGTCTTCAGATCACTATTTTCTGCTTAAATAAATTCTGAAAAATATTTCATATGCCGGTAACTTGTCAAATCCCCGAAGAACATAATTACTGCATATCGATTCACATAATTATAATTCAAGTAACGTTTTTAGTTCCCTTTAGTGACATAAATTATTTCCTTAAACATTATCTACCTAGCTAAACATAGTAACTCCCGAGAACACTAGTTTGATTACGATTCCCTGTGGGATCGATATCTTTTATTACTACGCGATAGACTATGCACTTGCAGTTAAGTTGTATTAGACATAGAAAGTCGCGATCATGATGCTTCTTTCTTGAATGATGTAGAGGAATTTATGAGGTTGATTCGTAAAAGTGATTACAAGATTGTCGACCAGTTGAATCAAACACAATCGAAGATTTCTATTCTATTTTTTTATGTGTTCCGAGGCATATAGAAATGCACTGCTGAAGGTGTTGAATGCTACCTATGTTCCTCAAGAGATTCCCGGTGAATCATCTTGAAAGGGTAGTTGCCCATGTCAACGCAGGAAATGGTCTGGGGTTTACCAATCTGGATTTGACGCCGGCGGGAAGGAATCATAATAGGACCTTGCATATCTCTATCGAATGTAAGGGACCTCTTTTGTCCTATGTGTTGGTGGATACGGGGTCGTCATTGAACATGTCACCAAAGAAGGCTCTTATGAAATTGGATACACAAGGTGTGATTTTCAGGCCTAATGATTTGGTAGTGCGGGCCTTCGGCGGATCCAAAAGGTCTATATTTGGTGAAGTGGTGTTGCCTATTCATGTTGGGCTGGAAATTTTCGAAACAAACTTCTACGGTATGGATATCCAGCCTGCCTACAGTTGTTAGTTGGTCCATCCCTAGATTCATTCTACTGGGGCAGTTACTTCAACTTTACACCGGAAGCTCAAGTACATGGTTGAAGGAAGGGTTATTATGATCTGCAGAGAGGAAGACATCATGGTTAGCCACTTGTCATCATTTAAGTATGTTAAGGTCGGTGGGGAAATACTTGAGACCCTATGTCAGGCTTTTAAAGCAGTTCATATTTAGAAGGAGGCTCCTATTGAGGATAAAAAGCCTGAGGTTTCAATGTATTCTTTGAAAGAAGTGCATGTTGTGGTTGAGGCTGGTAGTTCCCAAGGATGGGGCTAGGTTCTCGAGGCGTCGATGAAGAATGAAAATTTTGGATTAGAGTATAACCTTTCGCAAGATCCGCCGAAGTTCAGGGCTCTTGTCAAGTTCACAAGCTTCAGGGTCATTTTTGATCAGATTCATGCAATAGGGGAAGACGAGGTCGATAGCGACTGTGACATGGATAGCTAGATCCACCCCTGCATCCCAGGCTAAGATTTTTGCAACTGGTCTTTCGAGGAAGTTAACCTTGTCACTCGCGAAGAGTAATTTTTCTTGTTTTTACATCTGTCAAGTCCTACGTTCTGCCCAAGGCGTAGTGAATCATTTGTAGGACCATATGTTTACTTTCACTGTTATCATGAATAAATGATGTTTTGCATTTAAATATTGCACTCCCTGTTTTTCATTTTACTTTTTCATATTTAAAAATGGCAATGTGTTTTCGTTTTGTTTTTTCCATATTTGCATTCTTAATAAGATACAAAACATCACCCGTGCAGATCCACTCCCTCATATTCCATCAATAATGATTCAACTATGGCCTGATATGACTTTGACAATCCTATTTACCATGCTGAAGAGGAGACTGACAAAGACAATGAACTTCCTGAGGAATTAGCCAGACTTTTGAAACAGCAGGAACGAATCATTCAGCCTCATCAGGAGGATATTGAGATCATTAATCGGGTTACCGAGGACGCTAAGAAGGAAGTCGGAATTGGGGCCGCATTGGAAGACAGTGTCAAGAGAAGATTGATTGAGATGCTTCGAGAGTATGTGGATATCTTCGCTTGGTCTTACCAAGACATGCCTGGGCTTGATACAGACATCGTTGTGCACCGTTTGCCTCTCAGAGAGGAGTTTTCTCCGGTCAAGCAGAAGTTGAAAAGAACAAGATCGGATATGGCTATCAAAATGAAAGAAGAGGTTCAGAAACAGTTGGACGTCGAGTTTCTTGCTATGACTAATTATCCTCTGTGGGTTGCTAACATTGTGCCTGTACCTAAGAAAGATGGAAACATCAGGATGTGCGTTGATTACAGGAATTTAAATAGAGCAAGCCCTAAAGATGATTTCTCGCTCCCTCACATTTACATGTTAGTAGATAATACTACTCAATTTTCTGTGTTTTCCTTCATGGATGGTGTTGCGGTGAAAATTGGATATCAAGCTATTATATTAACTTGAATCTTAATTCTTTTACAACCGAACTTTATTTTATCCAAAGGAAAGGTCTAAAGAAAGAAAAACCTTTTTCGCGATGTAAAGACAACGCTAAGAGATTCGGGGATCAGGCGTTGGTTATACCTAGGGAAGGTGTTAGCACCCTAAGAATCTGTAGTACTCTACATGAACCTTTTGTTTGTTTGCTTGCTAAGTTTGTGGAAATGTGCTATGGATTAGGAAAAGATATGAGTTGAAACCTAAAGTTATATACACTGAGTTTGCTCGCAAAGACGTCGCGTCTTCTGCCTACGTATCCTAACTAGGATAGAATCAGAGCAATCGTAGTTCACCTCACAAGGGAAGAAGAACACTTGATTATGATCAAGGTTCAAGGGGGGAACAAACATGACAATGCTTGTGTGGAGTTTGACAAAACTCCCTAATCTAAATTGTAACACTCAAAAGGGGAAGTAAGAAATCATGACGATGATTCTTACATAGAGTTGACAAACTCTATCCTAGGGTTCTAGTTGAAGAACACTCCTAGTACAGGTGGGTTTCTTAGACTTAAAGCAAAGTCTAATGGCTTCTAAACTAAGGTTAAAGTGACTTAACAAATTCAAGGGAATGGGTGAATGAGTTATCCATAACATAAGAGTTAATGGAAAGATCTTTTCCTTTGGAAGGAGAGAGGCAATTTGGATGAGAGCTAAGTTTAAAGTAACAACATCATTAAAGGCACATACATGGTGACAACCATTAAATGAGCATGTAAAAAGATGAAAATAAAGATGCATTGATGACAATCAAAGCAGATAAGCGAAGCGAGAAATGTGACGACAGATCAAGCTTGAATTAAACCACAGATGAAACAAAATATTTTAAGGTAACAATCAAAAAAGAAAATCCTACTATGTTGACTAACATAAAGGGAATGGAGATGAGAAAACATCATAACAAAAAAGATCAAGGTAAGAACGAAATTCATTTGCATGCGCGAGATAACGATCCCAATATACAGGCAATTTGCAAGCAATCAAAATGTATGACAATTTGGACAAACATGGAATTTTAAAATATATCATGGAAATAGACATTACAAGGAACAAATCAAAAAACGAATGGGATGAAAATGATAAAAAACAAGCAAGTTATGATTTTTTGAAGTTTGGATGAAAAATAGCAAAAATAACAAAAGGGTTGACCCTCCTCAGGGGTCGAACCCAGGTCAGGCAGGTACAAGGCGCGCTTTGGCAAAGTTTCTTACCACTGAGGTGGCTATACATCCGTTGATGAAGCCAGCCCCATAAATATATATTGTATATCTATGTGGATTTCTGGGCAAAACAAGAACACTCAAACATGGCTTGCATTTTGTGTCATAACTTTCTCAATTCTTTATGAAATCAGACAAACTTTTAGTGCAAATTGAAGGATTTTTCATGAGGAACAAGATGGTGGTACTGGTTTTTCAAGATCAAGCTTTAATTTTCAAACCCGATAGCACATGCATGTGGAGTGTATGATGTGCATTTTGAAGTGGAGATCCAATTCCAGTCATTTTAAAATCAAGACAATCATACAAACACACTACATATATGCTGATGAGTGAGTTTAGGCAAAGAGTTAAGTTCAAAGCAGGCTATAGTGAAAAGTAGTGATCAAGATGCCAAATGTGCTTGTGAAGTACATGAGGAAGTTCATTTCAGGTTCCAAGCATATTCAAACCATTTCAAACATACATACACCTTATATATAAGATATTGAGTGAGATCAAACAAACAATGAGGTTAGAAACAGACTACAATGGAAAGTGATCATCAAGTTGCAATTATGGCATGTTATGAGGCAATTGAATATCAGTTCAGGTTTTAGGTACAAATTGATCATGTAGATCGTGCACACACACTATATATATGTTATTGAATGATTTTAAGTCCATGACATGATTCAAAACAGGTTGAAATGCAAAGTAAGATTCAATATGCAAAATGGCATTGTATGATGCAATTTAATGATCAGTTCATGTCTTATGCAAAACCAGGGCAAGCTAAACTCACACACATATTACATACATACTGTCAAATGATTTTAAACACAAGAAGAGGTTTCAAACTGGCTAGTTTGGAAATTGGCCATTTGGCTGCTATATGGCTTTTTGAGGAAGCATGAAAGTTTCAAAATCAGTTTCAATGCACAAGTGGATCAAATGGCTCACATACACATATTACATATATGCCAAGAAATGATTCCAAATCAAAATTCAGCTCAAAGATAAACTTTTGTGCAAACTGGTGTGTGAAGTTCAAAATTGACATGTAGTATGCATGAAGAATATGCAGTTCAGGTTTATACATTTCTAGATCAATTCAATCATATGCACATTATATATACATGGTATTGAGTGGATTCAAATGCATTTTGAAGTTTAAAAGAAGGCTGTCATGAAAAATGGTATTTCAAGTTGCAAAGGACATGAAGGTGATGCATGATGATATGAAATTTAAGTTCAAAGCACATACTAATCAAATGAATCATGCATACAAGTTACATATATGTTAACAAAACTTTCTATGCACAAGAAATAACTAGAATGTGAACAAGACACTTTTTGGTATGTCTCATGATATATTATCTTGAAAAATGCATTCTTGAGGTGAAAATGCCAAAACAGGTAAGAACAAATTATGTAGTTCATTCACACATATCACAAATGCAACAATGAATAATTTTGGACTCAAGTTTAACCACTTCCTGGCCTGAAATCAGAACTGTCATGTCTATGGCAATAAAATGCAAAAATGTGGCATTCTAAGAATGAACATACACACCAAATGAAAACAGCTCAAACTAAACATACATACACAACATAATCATGTTTTTAGAGGTGATCCAACTCAATAAGCAAATATTTTCCAACCATGACAAGTTTTGACACAAAACATACACATGACACATTTTCCACATACATGCTCAAAATACCAAAACATGAAATTATGGTGCAAAGCAAGGATAAAATGTCCACATACCTCTAATAGACAGTGTTGAGCAGGTTAAAATACCAAGAAACCCATAGGAACTTCAAATGCACCTAGCTTTGGGAGATTTCTTCTTTGTGAAGCAAGAATGTAAACTTCAAGACAGTTGGAGAGATAAACTCCACCAATGGTCCTCAATGCCTTGGACAGTTGAAAAATGATATATATGATGTGTTTGAGTGATTAGAACATCTAGGAAATGTATAGAACAAGTTTTGACTGATTTTGTGGCTTTTGGTCAAAGTAACTTGGTATGGAAGTTGACTTTTTGAATGGTGAGGTTTTTGAGTGGTCTAAGGTCTTGGACACCTTCTATATCATATTTAGAGGTTGTGTGGATGATTATTGGGGTGTTTGAGTGTAGAGAAATGATTTTGGCAGCAATTGTACCAAGATAGATTTTGGTGGTTTTTTTGGTGAAAATGTGGTTTTGTGATTTTGAAGCAAAGTGTGCAAGAGCAAAGGTTTGAGCTTTCTATGGTTTTTTAGAGTGGATATTTTGTATGAAATAAAGTGGTGAGGGCCTCTATTTATAGGCAAATGAATGGAGGGGGCAGATTTGGAGATTTCCTCCATATGAAGGAAAGATTTACCTTTTTGATCAAACCTCCACAAAGAGGTTTCCTTGGCTAATAGGTAAGCTCCAAAGTCAAGCTTCATAATGAGTTTGAAGTGGCTAAATGCAGGCTAGAATGCATAGGTTGATGGCTGGTTCAGATTTGTGTTTCCACCTCATGCTTGTCATTTTTACTTTAAGTGCAAGTTGTGAAGCCACTTGCTAGCCCTCTTGCAAACTTGGCTAATTCCATTTCCTCTACATTTTCATTGTATTTACAAGCTAAAAAATCTCTACATATCAGATAAAACTTTATTCACAAGCTGAGATTGGTCAGATTAATGAAATAATGGATTTTTGAAACTTGTCAATGTGGGACTTCAAGTATGAAACCACCAACTTGCCATAACCATAACTTCTAGCTCACAAATCCTTTTGAGATTTTATAGTACTCTTTATAAAGCCCTCAAATAGCTCTAAAACATTCATGTTTTCATGAGTTTCAATTTCCCAAAGGAACTTGGCCAAAAAGTCTCTCAAAGTTGCTAAAAAATGAACTTAAAAGTGAAATTTCTAAGTCTTTTTCCCTTCTTGAAATGAGTTTGATCATAACTCCAAATCTATGCATTTTCTGATCATGGAACACTTAGGGACTTTTGTAGGATTTGTCAAGAGCTTTCAAATGAGATTTGAACCACTTCATTTGGATGTGTGGTTAAGGAGTTATGGTTTAGCCTCTTTCAAAACCCTAATTTCCCGATTTTTCGATTACTCCTTCATCCTTGATCAAATGATCATGAAAATTTATAGGCAAGTGCAATATGATATAAGGAACGTTTTTCATTCACACTTTGAAGTCCAATTCCTTAAATTTGAATAGTTGACTTTTTAGTCAACCATACGATCGAGCGGTGATTACCGAGTTGTCTGTTGACACTCTGGACCTCCTGAGACTTTGAAACTTCTTGAATGAACTTTATTAAGATATATGAACTTCATGGATCATAATACCACCATTAAAACACCTTCCAACATCAAAGTCAAACTACAGTTGACTTTTACTAGTCAAAAAACCCTAATCGGGTGCCTTGAAATACACTGTTCTTGATTCTAGGGTAACAACCTCAAATTGGATTCTCAATTGAAATCATATGATACCCTTGATCTTATTTCATGATTGAATTAGCTTCAAACTTTGATTGATCACAAACCTTGAAGCTTCGATTTGACTGTACAAAACCCTGATTCATCTGTAACTTGACAAAGACAAACTTGCACTGGGTTAGGGTTAGATAATTTATGAGTATGCTCCTAAAATGATAATGAGAATCTAAGGGGTCAAAATTTGGGGTGCAACAGTTTCCCCTATTTAAATATCTTCACTAGATGGAACTGAGAGATGACAATCCTCGTAGAATCGCAGTGAAAGGTATTTAAATATAGAAAACCGAAAATTTTGTCCCTTAGATCCAATGATATGCAAAAGGACAGATCATGATATGCTATGAATTCTAAATGACGCTTTATGATGCTTGGATGCAAGACATATGCAGATGAAAGAGAAACAAAACAACGAGTAACTACTCATGGGGACCTGGTTTTGTGGATCCGACACTGGGGAAAACCGAGGTATAATAATCAATAGTTCAAACATGACTGGTGATAACTGAGAGGAAAATTTCACATGAGGATGCAATAATTCCAATGAAGATGACAATCTCACTTGGGAAGAGCACACACTCTACTGGGGAGAGATATAGATTTCCACCGGGGAAAAAGAGCGATTTTATACTGGGGAAGTGAAGAACCAGAGACGTGATCCTCACTGGGGATGATCAGATGAAGACCTTCCTATAGCGAAGAGTTCAAACGGGATCTTCGGGAATGGACTAGAAACAAGGACAAAACATATTGGGGATACTAGTGACGACTAGATCTCCGAGACTCGTCTGGGCAAAAAGGTTTCGCTGGGGATAATGATGTCACCCAGTTTTAACAGATGGTTCAAAATAGTGCTAGTAAGCACTAGACTTTCCGGAGGTGATGGTAACGACCAACCTGAGATAATGACAAAAACGATATTTCTCAAATTCAATCGGTAACACGTAAGATTTCGACTGGGGAAATTGGTGATGACCAAATTTCAAGCAATGCCAGTAACTAATGGACTTTTAAAGGAGATTGGTAACGACCAAGTTCGGGTACCAGTTGTAACACGGTGGGAGAACTGACTTTAAACAATGTTGCGGATAGCAAGAGTCGCCACCGACTTTTATTTTATCCATAAGGAAAGGTTATAAAAGAACAGGAAAGACCTTAGAGAATATTTTGGGTCCGGGGGGTAGGTTATGAAAAGGGAAGGTGTTAGCACCCTTTTCATCCATGGTTATCCATGGGCTCTTAGGTACTTAAGCTCACTTTTGAATTGTTTTGAAAGTGTAGTGTGTGAATAGAAAATTTTCAGAATAGTTAATAAATAATCCATGTAAGGATGTGTTAAGAACTTGTTTGAAAACTTGTTGAAAATTTGTTTAAGTGTGAAACAGTTTTGAAGTGAGCAAGTATCTAGGAGTAGCCTACCCTAATGTTTTAAGGTCTTTCTTATTCTTTATTCTTTCCTTTAGTAAGACTATCCCTACTATAATGGAGTAGGTAGTCCTTACTTTGGATGTTAAGGGACATGTGAGGGACAATTGGATTTTTGAAGGCCATTGTGGGGTGTAATAAGCAAACTGGAGGGACTATCATCATTTTTCGAAAGGGACTCGATTCGTAAAGGCAACCATAAGGGACTTTGATGATTTTCTTTTTGAGGGACTTGCTTTATACACCCTACTTAACCAATATTCATAGGCAACTTGAGGGATATCCTTAGGAAGTGAGACGGCGATTAAAATCGACTTACGTGTGTGAAATGTTTAATTTAATTATCTTATATTAAAATGATCTAATTTATTTTTTTAAATATCATACATATTAGCACTCCCTAATTACTAACTATAATGATAATAATAATTAAATAATTACAATTTACATCCAAGAGGCAATTACAAAATTATAATAAATAAAATAAATAGTAAAATATAATCAAAATAAATAAAAAAAATAACAAATAAGTAAATAAAATATTGGGGTTAGTAAATAATAAGAAAAATTAAATAAGGTTAGTAGAAATATAAAGTTAATGAAAATAATTAGTTGAAACAATAATAATTAGAAAAATAGACAAAGTTAGAAAAAATAATAAGATAGAAATTTCAAAATAATAATAAGCAACAAAATATGATTAGCAATAATAATTAATTAATAACGTGATTAAACATAAAATTTGATTTTTTATTTAGAAACATAAATGATTAAATAATTACTATAATATAAAGTTCTAAATATAACATAATTATAAATTTCTTAATCATTTACAAAATTTAATTATCTCTAATTATATATTAACAATTATTAAGAAAAATATTTACACATTATGATGAAAATAAATTTTAAATAATCAATAATCACATTCACAAAATTTTACATTAAGTATTTATAAGGTTTAATTTTATTTATAAAAATTTACAAGAATTATAATAAATATATACATAGAATTATATAGAAAATTAAAATTAGGTTTTATTTTTTTAGAAAATAATTTTTAGGGTTTGTAAGAATTAGGGTTTATATATATACAAAAATTTATTTTTAATAATCATATAAAATTATTTTAATTAATATAAACTATACAAATAAAATTTTAAATAAAAAAAAACAAGAGTTTTATATTTTTTTTTTTTAAATTTTATAATATTTTCACAAAACAGTTTTTTTATATTATAGAATAAAATAGTAAAAAAAACAATTCAAAATAATAAGAAAAATTTGTTTAAAAAAAGAAAAAGAAGGGGTTGGGCCGGTGGTTGTATTAGCCCGACCCAACGTACACACACAAACGATGTCCTAGAATGTTAGGGTTTCATATTTCCTTCTTCGATTTGGCGGCGTCGATTCTCGATGTGTTCTCTCTCGTTCTCTTCGTCTCGTTCACGATCTCTTTCCTCAAAAACCTGAAAAATGACAAAAAAACAACAAACTTCATGATTAACGGTGATATCTCACGTTTGCGAGGGCGTTTAACGGTGATGATGGCCGAAGATTGCTTATGAGGGCGATGATGACGTCGGTCTGAGCTTCAAAAGGACTTTGCCCGCCGTTGAAACGAAACGACGCCGGTGATTTCCTTCAGAGGGGTCTTGCTCGCGTGAGGGTTTTGATGATCCTCGTCGCCTTGTCGCCGTTCTCCATTCGTCCTCCTCTAGGGTTTTGAAAGAGGTTGTATCATTCCTTTATACTCTTCGTTATTAAATCTTTTGTGGGCTTTTGGACCTGATTGGAATTGATTCTTTAGGTTTAAACGAGTTTCCCTTTTTCAACTGATTGGATTTGATTTGTGGTCTTCCTGATTTTATTCGATGCGATTTAGATTTTATCTGATTTAAACTTTCCTCTTCTGTAACAGATGTTATTTGGATTTTCACATATGTGGTTTTGGATTTCCTTTGGGTAACCGTTTTCCACTTCAGTTTGGATAATCCGTATTGACTTGTATTTCATGGTTTCAGATGTGGTTCCCTTTTCTGGTGGATGGTTACAGCTTGCTTTGCCTTAACTGGTTTCGACGTGGGCAACTTTCGGGTCTAAACTGGTTCCTTTTGGTCTCTCTGATTGGGCTGTGATGCATAGCTGAGCCCTTAGGCTTTTGTATTTGTGGCAACACATGTGCTGGTTTATTTCTGAACTGACTTACTGATGTTTATGGGGACTGGCATGTTGGTTTTTCGAAACTGATGCCTCCTTTCTATTCTCTAAATTCAAACTGATTGTTTTTCGAAACTTATTTACTTTGCTCAGATTTGAACGTTTGGACCTGTTATGCATTGTCTGATGTTCTTTTGTGTCTTTGCAGATGTCAAAACCAATTTTATGTTGGTATTCATCCGGATTTGTTTTGAGACCATTTCCACCATAATTAGTCTTGCTTTTGTCTTGGTGTTGATGATCATGGGCTGTTTCTGATTGCCTTCTGAACTGCATTTTGAATTGAATTATCTCGATCTATCCCGTTAAAATCAACATGATTTGCTTTGATGGGCTGCCTTCGTTTGATTTTTCAAATGCTGATATTGATTCAGCCTTGTCCTTGTATTGAATTCATTCTTAATTCCTCTATTTCTGTGGCTTTTAGTGAATTGAGCTGACTTCTTTTCTTATGAACATGTGTTGCTGTACACTTTGTGAATTGACTTATCTGCTCATGTTTTGTGCAGCTTATGGATTTTGTTTGTGAGCCGGTACTGTCTGATTCAGGTGATGAAAAATGGTTCAGACCTATTGGCATCTAGGTCCGAACTCGGGTTGGCTCTGCTGTTCAGCTTTGTATCAGTTTGAAAAATAAATTGGAACTTACCATATTTACTTGATGGAATGGTATTTGACTTTGAAACAAAATCCAATTTTCGGCATATGATCCTTTTCGGCAAATCATTTCGGTCCCCACTTCTTTTACTCTTTATCTCTCTCGGTTGTCCCTTAGATAATAACAGATATTACCTGATCTGACGCCAATGGCGTGGATCGGTAACGGGGGTAGGACGCAGCTTCGGTTGTGCCACTCCCGGCACTCGATGATGACATTGTTCTGAGAGTGTCGAAAAAACTCCTAACCTTTTTTCTATATTGTTTGTTTTGCTTTGATGTGCAGGTTAGTCGAGATTTGCGGCGAAGCTCAAGGGCCAACATGAAGACACTTAGCATTTTTAGGACTTAGGATTTTTAGATTTAATGTAATTCCTTGTAGCAGCAAAAATGTGAAACAATCTCCCTTTTGTATAATGCAATCTTTATGAAATAAAATTCCCAACACTTTGAATTTATTTATATTTTATTCTTAGTTAAAAAATATAAACAATTGTGAATAAATCCACAAGTATTTAAATTCGTTAACATAGGCATAAAACATAAATATTCCCAAGTGGTATTCTTATTGGTGCACTCGTCTCATTTGTAATCCTAATCTCATCATCCGATTAAAATGTTAACCAACCATTTCATAACCAAACACCTATGGGCACCGTAATCACAACATTTTCAGCATCAACAGTAAAACTAATCGTAATTAAATTCCACTGACCAAACCGCTAAAATCTCAATATGATCAGAACTGGTGATAGATAAATGCCTCGAAACCCATACGTATCAAATGCCTCAGAATTTTAATAACAGCCCGTCTTCAAGGAATTTGTGTAAAATGACCAAAATACCCCTGGGACCAAATCCCTCTTTGATGTTGGCAAAAAAAAATCATGAAGTTTGACTTTGGTTTGACCACAGTTGACCTCAGTTTGACTTTTTAACTGCATTGACTGCTTTTGACTTATCTGATCATCTGACTGAGCAAATTTTTGAGAAAAGTCTTGAAACTTGACATGGGGGTTCTTATACACATATAAGATGTTACGAAGCTCACTTGAAGTCTTGGAAGTCCATTTAGCCTGATTAAAGTCAAAACCCTAGTTTTGGATGCACTGCTTAGGAGGTGCATTGTCTGAGGGAATTGTCAACTCTTCTGACCAATTGTGAACTTTGTGAACCTTGTGAATCTTCATAAGATATCTTGTGATACTCATGGGAGGTATTGTGAAGCTTGTGAACCTTCAAGAAGCAACCTACGGACTTCATGAACCTCATGAAAGGTATTGAAAGCACTGTGGGACTTGTGAACCTTGTGAACCTTCATAAAGTAGCTCGTGGACTTTATGAACTTCATGAAAGGTTATGCAAGTTGTTGGAGAACTTGTGAATCTTGTGAACCTTCTTAGAACACAAAGTCTTGTATTGTGAGGGCAAATTTTGGGGTGCAACACCAGTGACGATTGGATTTCAAGTAATGCCAGTTATGATTGGACTTTGAAAGAAAACATGGTGACGACCAAATCAGGGTATATCAACACATGTGGTTACGAGCATGCTAGCAAGCCATTAGGCTTTAGCTTGGGGGGTTTGGTAACGACCAAACCAAAAGATACCAATAACGACTGGATTTAAAATGACGCCGGTTACGACTGGACTTCATGGGGGAAGGTTGGTGACAACCAATATACCAATGACAATTGGATTTCGAACATCTGCAAGTTACGACTGGACTTAAACGAAAAATCAGCTAGTAACGACTAGACTTTCACGGGGATTGCTAGTGACGACTAGACTTCAGAGGGAAAAGGTTTGTAAAGACCGAACCAAAAAGATAATAACGAGTGAAGTTAAGACAATGCCAGTTACGACTGGACTCCAAAGGAAAATATGGTGACGACCAAAAGAATACCAATAGCGATTGGATTTCGAAAATAATGCCAATTACAACTGGACTTTAGGTGGAGATTCACTAGCAGTGATTAGACATTCACGGGGAATCAACAGATAGCATACTGACCCCGAGAGACAAAATGAATCACACTGAACCCAGGCTGAAGGGTGTATGTAGTCTTTAAAATAAATCCAATCTTAACAGGGGAACAAAGCTTTTGAACCCATTAGTCAGGGATGACAAAGTAAATTCAAACAAATGCTCAGACATTTTCTATTGGGGACCAGTCTTCACATCATCATAAGAAGTTCTTGAGAGGCAGTCTTCAAGCTTGATATGACCAAAGGAACATCCGCAGTTCAACTTGCTTACACTTCACCAGGGAGTGCGATAGGATTGCGTATCAAAGTTTCTGCTACCCTGAGGTTCCGGGGAAGTATGATTTTCCTCGATTCTTTTCATGAGTTAAGTTTTTATGTTTTGTTAATCTTTTCAAGTTTTATTCAATAATTTGACCCCTATGCTTTCAAAATTATCGTTGATCAACGAACAATATTTTGCATAACAAAGAAAATAAAGGAAATGATAAATTTGCAAAAGAAAGAATGGCTCAAAACTGATTTTATTCAAGAATGAAATCTTGTAAATAACAAAATTCCATAGAGGTTTTACAAGTGAAAAATGGCAACGTGGATAAGGTTACATTGAATCCCATGACCAAACTATCCCTAAAGAATAAAATTCCCCAAAATCCTTGCTTCTGATAAGAGCGATTGGAGTGAATTCTTGTATAATCTTCGGCGGTAGTGACGACTCATCTGATGCAGTGAAACACCTTTGTCCCTAACTTTTGCCTGGATTGCCCTTTCGGGTTTTCAATCCACCGGGACGCTCATTTTTTCCTAAGCCGCCCTTTGGGTTTTCAACTTAGCGAGCTCTTATTTTTCTTTCTTTTTCTCTTTTTCTCTTTTCTTTTCTTTTTCTTCAACCCTAACTTTTGCATAAGCCGTTCTTTTGAGTTTTCGACTTATCGGGCTCTTTTAGGCGTAATATTTTCGTACTGCATCAGAATTTACTGGATGAGTAAGCTGCTCTCCATCCATGGTAGTGAGAATTAATGAGCCTCCTGAGAAGACTGTTTTCACAACAAACGGGCCGTCATAATTAGGCATCCATTTTCCCCGTGCATCTTTATGAACAGGTAAAATCTTTTTGAGTACAAGCTCCCCTTCTCGGAACTCTTGGACACGAACTTTCTTGTCAAAATCCCTCTTGATCCTTTTCTGGTATAACGGACCATGACACATCGCAGACATGCGCTTCTCGTTGATGAGATTCAACTGATCAAACCTTTCTCTCACCCATTCTGCTTCTTCAAGCTTGGTTTCCATTATGACTCTCAAAGAAGGTATCTCGACCTCAATAGGAAGTACCGCATCCATTCCATATACCAAAGAAAAAGGGGTTGCCCCTGTTGAAGTGCGGACGGACGTTCTGTACCCATGCAAGGCGAATGGTGGCATCTCATGCCAATCTTTGTAAGTTTTCACCATCTTTTGCAAAATCTTTTTGATGTTCTTATTCGCATCTTCTACAGCTCCATTCATCTTGGGGCGATAAGGGGAAGAATTGTGATGCTCAATTTTGAAATCATCGCACAATTCCTTCATGATTTTGTTGTTCAAGTTGGTACCATTGTCCGTTATGATCCTGCTTGGAATTCCGTAACGACAGATAATCTCCTTCTTGATGAAACGGGCCACCACTTGCCGAGTAACATTAGTGTAGGACGCGGCTTCAACCCACTTTGTGAAATAGTCAATAGCAACCAGAATAAACCGGTGTCCGTTAGAAGCTTTTGGTTCAATTGCCCCAATCATATCGATGCCCCACATAGAGAAAGGCCACGGTGATGACAATACATTTAGCAATGTCGGTGGTACGTGCATCTTGTCTGCATAAATCTGACACTTGTGACATTTCCTGGAATATTGAATACAGTCAGTTTCCAAAGTCAACCAGTAATAACCAGCCCTCAAAATCTTTCTAGACATAGTATATCCATTGGCATGAGTACCAAACATTCCTTCGTGAACATCTTGCATTAACAACTCTGCTTCTCGTCTGTCGACACATCTAAGCAGGACCATATCATGATTCCTTTTGTAGAGCACATCACTACTGAGAAAGAAATTGGATGCTAATCGTCTCAGAGTTTTATTGTCAAGTGACGTAGCATCTGCTGGATACTCTTGTTTTAACAGAAAATTCTTTATGTCATGGTACCAGGGCTTATCATCAGTTTCTTCTTCAACCATCTGACAGTAGGCGGGCTCGGCCTTGCGTTCAATTCGAATAAGAGTGGCATCATTGACATCCCTGACTTTCCACATTGAGGCTAACATGGCTAGGGCATCGGCGATGTGATTTTCAGACCTCGGAACATGCTTGAAAGTGATTTTATCGAAATACTCCATTATCTTGACGACGTAGGCTCTATAAGGGATCAAATTCTCATGTCTAGTTTCCCATTCTCCAGTAAATTGATAAATAACCAAAGCTTAATCCCCACTGACTTCAAGAAGCTTGATTTTGAGGTCGATAGCCGCCTCGAGGCCAAGAATGCATGCTTCATATTCGGCGATATTGTTTGTGCAGTCAAAATCCAACCTGGCTATGAATGGAGTGTAACCACCTTCCGGACTCATTAAAACGGAGCCTACACCATGCCCACTGTAGTTGGAGGAACCATCAAACATCATTTTCCACTAAAGACTTGTCTGCGGACCTTCATCAAGACCTGGCTCTTCGCAATCTTTTACCAACATGATGTCTTCATCTGGGAAGTCAAATTTGAGAGACTCATAATCTTCCACTGGCTGATCTGCAAGATATTCTGACAGAACACTACCCTTGATAGACTTCTGAGCTACGTATTGGATGTCGTATTCTGATAATAACATATGCCAACGGGCGAGTCTTCCAGTCTGAGCAGGCTTCTCAAAAATATACTTTATCGGATCCATTTTTGAAATCAACAAAGTGGTATGACAAATCATGTACTGCCTCAAACGCCTGGCAGCCCATGCCAAAGCATAACAGGTTTTCTCCAGAAGTGAATATCGGCTTTCACAATCAGTGAACTTCTTGCTCAAATAATAAATAGCATGTTCTTTTCGCCCAGACTCATCCTGCTGACCTAACACACAACCCATGGAATTCTCGAGCACTGTCAAATACATGAAGAGAGTTCTTCCTGGAACAGGAGGTATTAAGATCGGAGGCTCTTGGAGATAACCCTTAATCTTATCAAATGCTTGCTGACAATCTGAATTCCAAAAAACCGTCTGGTCCTTGCGTAATAATTTGAAGATGGGCTCGCAAGTAGGAGTCATATTGGAAATAAATCTGGATATGTAGTTCAGTCTTCCAAGAAAACCTCTGACTTGCTTCTCAGTCTGCGGAGCTGGCATATCTTGAATGGCTCAGACTTTATCTGGATCCACCTCAATCCCTCGGTGACTGACAATGAAACCGGGTAACTTTCCAGATCTTACTCCAAAGGTAGACTTGGCTGGATTCAGTCTCAACTGATATTTTCTGAGTCTCTTAAATAATTTCAAAAGATGTTCTAAATGGTCCTCCTCGCTTTGAGATTTGGATATCATGTCATCAACATATACCTCTATCTCCTTGTGCATTATATCATGAAATAAAGTTACCATGGCCCTTTGATAAGTGGCACCTGCGTTCTTCAGACCGAAAGGCATAACTTTGTAACAGTAAGTCCCCCACGGAGTAATGAAAGTAGTTTTTCCATGTCATCGGGATCCATCTTAATCTGATTGTAACCAGAGAAACCATCCATAAATGAGAAAACTGCAAAATGAGCCGTATTATCCACCAACGTATCGATATGCGACAAAGGGAAATCATCCTTCAGACTGGCCTTGTTTAGATCCCTGTAATCTACACACATTCTGACTTTCCCATCCTTTTTCGGTACAGGTACAATATTGGCCACCCATTCGGGGTATTTGGACACTGCTAGAAAACCGGCGTCAATCTGTTTCTTCACCTCATATCGAATCTTGAGAGCCATGTCAGGTCTTGTTCTTCGGAGCTTTTGTTTAATCGGTGGGCATTCTGGTCGAAGCGGTAATTTGTGAATCACTATGTCAGTGTCTAAACCCGACATATCTTGGTATGACCAAGAAAATACATCCACATACTCTTTTAAAAGCTCCTCTAGTTGCTGCTTGACTTCTACCCCTAGAGCTGCCCCAATCTTGACTTCTTTCTTGTCTTCTTCGGTGCCAAGATTAATGACTTCTACCTGTTCTTTGTGGGGTTGCAGTTCTGTGTACTCATGATGTGCCAATTTTACCAGTTCATCAAGGATTTTGAAATCTTCATCCTCATCTTCAGTTTGGTATATTGGTGAATCAAAGTCAGGAGGGAATGCAAAGTCATAGGACTCAATGGGTATTAGGACATCACTGCACGTTGGAATGGCTTAATTTATTAAAACACACAAAGACAAATGCATCACACAAAAGAGAAAAATTGTTTTGGGTTGTTTAAGATTGCCATTTTTCTTTTTAAAATGAAAGTAAAAGCAGTAAAGGAAATAACACATGGAAATTAACAAAATAGTTCATTTTTCATTGATTTTTTTGAAAGCATGGGGCCCTTACAAAACATTCTTATAGCCCTGGGCATGGCTATGGAGATTTAAAACAAAAAACAAGAAAAGAAAGACAAACAAATTACTTTAACTCAGGAACAACCAAAGGAATCTCAATAGCTTCCCAGTTGCTCAAGGCAGCGTTGCAATGATATACTAACTGTTCAAGGTCTTCATCTTCAAAATCTTCCTCCACAGCATTGATTTGGAAACCTCCACTGATGAATACTTCTTGTATAGTCTTTGGACGACCTTTGTCATGTGTCGGTGCTTCATCATGAGTTGGTTTGTAACCCAACCCTTGGCGATCCACCTTTGGCTTCACTTCAATAACCTCTCCCCAACCTACGGGAGTACCTTCTTCCAGTGTAGACCTGATGCTCCGAGCGGATGCAAAAGACGGACCACTCTTAGCCACTGTTTTCTCTAACATCACCGCATTAGCTATCTCGAGTGCCTGAAAGGAAGTTTCTAACGCACCCTCATCTGCTTCAATATACTTGAAGGATGACAGATTGCTCACCATTAGGTCCTCTTCACCATGTACAATCACTAACTTATCATTCACAACAAATTTCATTCTCTGGTGCAATGTGGAAGTCACTGCCCCAGCCGCGTGAATCCACGATCGTCCCAACAAACAACTATAAGCCGGGTTAATGTCCATGACTTGGAATGTAATATTGAACACATGAGGTCCGATCATGATTGGAAATTCTACCTCTCCCACAACCGTTCTTCTTGAACCGTCAAAAGCTTTTACATTTTAATGACGTCGGTTTCATTTCTGCCCCTGCATATGCTAACCTTGCGAGCGACCTTGCGGGAAATACATTCAACGAGGATCCAGTATCGACTAAAGCTCGTGCCATTGTGTCTTCCTGGCACCTGATAGATATATGCAACACACGGTTGTGATTACGTCCTTCTTTTGGCACCTCTGCATCACTAAAACTCAGGGTGTTACATGCAGTAATGTTGGCTATTACTGAATCAAATTGTCCGAGAGTTATATCTTTTGTCACATATGCCTGCGTCAATACTTTTTGCAGAGCTTCTCTGTGAGCTGGAGAATTCATCAAGAGAGACAAGATCGATATCTTTGATGGGGTTTGGTGAAGCTGATCAATAATCCTGTAATCACTTTTCCGAATAATCCTTAAGAATTCTTCGTCGTCTCCTTCAGTACCTGGTACCTCTTTTTCTTTTGTCGCAGCAGGGGTAACCTCTTTTGGAGTGACTACTGTTATCTTTGGCTGATAGATTCGGCCACTACGGGTCATTTTGCTTGTACCTGCAATGTTTGTCACGTCCACTTGGTCGTCTTTCACTGTCTCTTTCTGACTAACCTTCCCAGATCCTCGGTCTGTCACAGTCATGTCATACTTCCATGGAACGACCTTTGTGCTTTCAAAAGGAAACGGTCTTGGTTTCTGAATAATAATCGGTCGAGGTTGATTGATAGCCGACTTGTTGAAAACAGGCTTCATACTTTTGTTGGTCATTTTGAACACCGAAACTTTCTCACTTTTCTTTAGTAAATTAAAAACAGGCTCAATTACTAAAACTTCTTCTTTCCTCATCTTACTACATACTTGTAACACTCCATCATCAATCAATCTTTGTATATTTCCTCGTACCACATCACACCCTCTAGAATCACTAGAACATTCTTTACAATCATTATGGGTATCCTCTATCAATCCTGCTTTTAGTAGTTTTTCGTGAAGTAACCTTAACGGGGTCTTGATCTCTGACACACCTCGGACCATCCTTTCATCCGAAACTTCTTCTACTGCATTAACCCCTCCATGATTCGGCAAGGGATTACTTTTAACATTTGGGGGTACATCATCAAAGGACAAGATCTTCTTTTCCATCAACTCCCTGACAATATGTTTTAAAGCAAGACAACCTTCCAAATCATGACCGGCAGCGCCTTCGTGAAAAGCACAATGAGCATTTGGATTATAGTGAGGAGATGTAGTGTCTGGATTTAGAGGTTGCGTTGTTATTAATCCTTGCTGCACCAAAGAGGGGTACAACTCTGTGTAAGTCATCGGTATCTGAGGAAGTGGAGGTTTTGTTGTTGGTCTCTGATTCTGGTAGTTCTGTCTGGGTGCCTGAGCTCTAGGCTAATGATGTTGCTGATAGAGTGGAGCGTTAGGCGCTCGTTGATACCCTTGTTGAATTGGCTGATATACAGGTGCTGGCACTGCCTGGTAACTGGGAATAGGATGACTAAAAGCCGGAGTTACAACTGCCATATATGGTTGTTGGGCATACTGCAACGGGTACATTGTTCGTTGTTGCTGGGTTTGCTGAACATAACTTGCTTGAGGCTGCTGAACAATGCCTTGCTGAGGTTGTTGGAAATAACTTTGCTGATACTGTTGGTAAGGCGGTCTCCAGGTGCGACTCTTTCTTCCCACGGTTACTGCATTTGTCTCCCCTTCCTTCTTTTTATGAAAATTACTGCTGATCTTCTTGACATTGTTGTTACCAGAACTGCTGGAACCACTAGCCACTTTTCCATTCTTCATTCCTAACTCCACTCTCACCCCCACTTCTACTATATCAGAAAAACTTGCGGTTACACTACTGATCATCTTCTCATAAAACTCTGGTCTCACTGTATCGACGAGCCAATCTGTCAGCTCTTTTTCACTCAAAAGAGGTTCCACCTGAGAGGCGGTTTCCCTCCACCTTTGTGCATACTCTTTGAAAGATTCCGAACTCTTCTGCGACATACTCAGTAACTGTCTTCTATCAGGGGCTAAATCCTTGTTGTACTTGTAATGTTTCACAAAAGCATCAGCCAAGTCTTGGAAACTGTGAATACGAGACTGATCCAAACCCAAATACCATTTAGCAGGAGCTCCTTTCAAACTATGTTGGAAACAGTGAATCATCAACTTGTCATCTTCTACATGAGCTGCCATTCTTCGGTAATACATAATCAGATGCGTCCGAGGACAAGTAGCACCAGAATACTGATCAAAATTGGGAACCTTGAATTTCGGCGGAATTACCAATCCAGACACTAAGCACATATCTCTGGCATCAGTACCAAAGATGTCATTTCCTTCCATTGCTCTGACTTTCCTGCCTATAGTCTCTACACTTTCTTTCAACTTATCATGTCGTCCACTCTCCTCTTCATACCCATCAAGACCTTCGTACACTTGTGGAGGATTATGAAAAACAGGGCGCGCTTGAATCTGAACAGAAGGCTGAGTGTAAGTAGGAATAGCTTGAGGAACTTCTGCCCCCAGGGGAACTGCTTATTGATTGACTACTGGTGGAGGTACAAAACCAGGCGGTAATCCATATGGTGGAACATTTGCAACAGTGATTGCCGTTGGTATCGGCTCCACAGCTATGCCAGTGATTTCAGAAACAACAGTGGCTTGAGTGTCCAACTTTGCACGAATGACTTGTAGGGCTTCCATGATCTGCCCCATACCTCCTCGTAGCTCTCCAAGTTCATTATCAATCCTGTCCACATCCAAATTCTGTCCTTCCATTCTTAGGCGAGTTTGGGCTCGGGTGTTATATCGATGTTGAGGATTCAGTGTGATTCTTTCTGGAGACAAGACAGCGAGATGAGACACAACACAAGAACATGCACATGCAATGCTTATGAATGCAAAATGCAACAATGCAAAATTAATCATTCAAGGAATCCAACGAAATATTTGCAAAAATTATAACAATGGGGAAATAAGCAAATTCAAAGTCTTCATTAATTAACAACTGAGAGTTTTACAACAACGATTCTGAAACTGAAATACAAGTCTTCAATACAGATATAAGATGAAATAAAACGGAAAACAAAAGGATTTTAGATCTTCTGGTTGGATGGCCCTTCGTCTTCTGGCTGACTTCTCTTTCCACCTTGACGGATCAACTCTTGAAGCTCTTCTTTCTCTTGCATAGCCTTGAAATACTTATCCCTCCAAGCCTTTCCTTCTTTTTCAGCTTTTGCCAAAGCGGCTTTCAATTCTTCTACGAGAGTAGGTTTGGGTGAGTCAGGCTCAAAGCGAGTATAGAACATCTTCAACGTTGCTTCTTTTACCCATGATAAGTAAGATTCTGAAACAGTAGTGTCGTGGTAATCTAGGGCAGTTACTCCCCTCGTGTGGACATAATGCTAAGCATACATAATTTGAGCCCTGTAAGCAGGATTCTTCCCCTCTTCAATGTAGAAGCTTCTAAAAAAGTCTGGGTCTGGTTCATCCTCCATTGGGTGCCCCAACTGGCGACGAGCTAAAATAGGATTATAGTTGATGCAACCGTTAACGCTGATAAGCGGTACATTCGGGAAATCTCCACAGCTTTGGATCATGGCCATCCCCCCATACATAGGGTCATACCACTTAATATCCGAGTGTTTGAGTAAGAACAGCTTTTCAACCCATGAGAGCCCATTTTGCTTATCCCAGAGTGCTGGTATTTTTGGCAAGTGCAAAATAAACCACTTGTGCAAGAGAACGGTGCAACACTCAATCTGTCGAACCCCATAATGGTTCCTACGGTGGATGGAAAAGTACATATCAGCCAACAAAGTAGGTACAGGATTCTTGATTAAGAAAAGGTTGATTGCATTTGCGTCCACAAAATCATTAGCAGTCGGGAACAAGAACAGTCTGTAGATTAGTAAAATCAGGATGGCCTCAAATGCTTCAATATTTTTTGACAAGGCATAGCTTTGAGCTTTTTCATACAGGAACATAGCTGGAAATCCATACAACCCTCCCTTAGCAATCATATGAGATCGTACCTCGTCCACCTCTAAATACGCGGCCTCTGCAACTGCTCTTTCATTAGGAGTCCGTTCTCTTCCAAAAAATGGTCTAGGAGTGACGCCTACTCCCATCAGGGCAGAATATTCTTCCAAGGTTGGTAGCAACTAATAGTCCAGAAATGTGAAACAGTGATAGGTTGAATCATAGAACTGCACGAGTGCGGATAACATCTCTTCATATACTTGAACTTCTAGCAAAGACAGCATATTCCCATAATTCTCTCTGAATGCCTCGGGGTCTTCTACTAAACTTCCCAGTTTCTTCAAGTTCTCCAATTTTGGTCTTTGGAACACAACCTCTACTTTCTTTCCAGAATCCATCCTATAGTATCTGCAAAACAATCTTTAGTTCCTTGAATGATTAAATAATGAGAATGCAAATGCAAAATTTTCATGGAACTCAGATCAAAACATCATTTCATTTCATTTCATTGATTTTCAAGTTTTGAATTACAAAATATCCAGTACATTTTACAAAAGTCCTAAATATAAGGCTGATAGTATTCTAAATAAAAGTCCTCTTTTTTCTTGATCTTCTTGAGTTCTTCTTCTATCTGCGTCTTCTCAAGAATGAGCTTGTCCATCATTAACTTCCATGGAGTTGACTGATGGCTGGAATAAAATAAATCTTCCTGCACCTTCCTCTTCTTACAAGTAATCATTTCTTCATCTTTCAACTGGAGTTGTCTACGGAATTCATCATTCTCTTCCATGGCCACTTGGTACTTGTACTTCCAGGCTACTTCAGTTTGTTGTGATTTTCTCAAAGCAATCTTCAACTTCTCCTCTTCAGACATAAAGATCATTGGGTGTTCCTCCTCCAAAACCATGGGTTTCTGCTGAGGATAAGGCATCTTCAGTTGAATATCTCTCTTTCGGACCCATTGGAGATAAGGTTTGAGAGAGACGCAATTAGGTTTTCCTAAGTCTTTCTTTCCTTTCTTATGCACATGACCCCAAGCTTTTAGGATCTCTTCTTTCAATTCTGAAACTCCTTTAAAGAAAATATTCTCCACATGAGCGCTATTGGGTTTGTCCTTCAAAGGGTATCCAAGCTGTCGGCGAGTGAGAACAGGGTTGTAACTGATTCCTCCACTTGTACCCAGGAGAGGTACATTACCAAAACTTCTACAACTGTCAATGATTTTTATCCCATCGTAGTTACGGCTGTACCAATCAATATCAGAGTGAGTAAGAGCCATAACCTTCTGAGACCACCAACCTTCCTTCCAAAAAGCATGAGCCTTAGGTAAGTGAGAAATAAACCACTTGTATAGTAAAGGGACACAACAGGTAACCATTCCTCCTTTATGAAGATTCCTCAAGTGAATAGAATGATAGGCGTCAGCTAGTAAAGTAGGCACATGGTTTTTCTTTAAGAAAATCTTAATGGCGTTGAGATCCACAAAATTATCAAAACTTGGAAACAAGAAGATCCCATAAATGAGCAAGGAAAAGATGGCCTCGAACGCATCCATACTCAAGTGATCAGCATAATACTGGGCTTTCCCAACCAAGAACTCTGCAGTCAAACCAAATACTCCTCCTTTAGTAGCCATATTTGTCTGAATATCCACCAATCCCAAAGGTGTAGCTTTAGCAATTTCTTCCTCCTTAGGGTCCTTCTCTATGACTGGAAAAGGAGAGTCTTCAAGAATAGGCAAACCAATCAAGCAAGAATATTCCTCAAGTGTAGGTACTAGCTGATAATCAGGAAAAGTGAAATAATGATAGAGTGGATCATAAAACTGGAGAAGTGTGGAGAGAAGTCCCAGATCCATCTTCTTCTTTACTTTCAATAATGACAATAAGTTCCCATACCTGCTCTTGAATCCTTCTAGATCTGTTATCAAAGTGCTCAACCTCTCTATGTTATCCAAGTTAGGACTTTTGTAAGTGTACTTCATAGTTTTCTTTTTTCCATTATCCATGACGATCCTAATGTTTACAAACAAAATATCTGAGTTCCATGAAACTTTTATGATATGATGTTCATGAATGCATGAATGCACAAACACAGGTAAGCACAGATTCACATATGCACATGGGTAAATAGATAAAGGTTTTGGTTTGGAGAACGTGAGCATGGAGCCAAGGTCTACCCATCCCAAAGGTATGTACTAAGGCTTTCAAAAAATCTAGAACAAGGTTCTAAAAGAGTTCCCAGAGTCCTCGACCCATCTTTCGAATATTATCAATTTCCCAAATACTTGGTGGTTGATAATATTCTCAAGAGAGTCTCGTCTAAGTGTAGTATCGCGTATCAACTATTTCGGAATTACTCCCTTATAGCCATCGCACTACATCCTACTAAAGCCAAAGTGGGAAAAGGTAATCTAAAGGTCCTCAGTATCACGGGCTCCCATGTAGAAAGTAGCATTGTTTTCACGAATACTCGATCAACAATACTAATTCTCAGAAGGGCCTCTACTGAGCGGTGGTTTTCTCAAGCCAGCTTGGTCGGGAATCAACTCCCTATAAGCCTTCTCGAATATACCTCCATCCTATCATAAGTATGCTCAAACACGAGTATAGTGTTGTCTTACCACTCAAAGTTCCCAAGATCCAACAGGGCGCATATATATATATACAAGTATTCACAAATAAGCAAGTAATCAAACAAGATAGGCTAAACCCTCAGGACAACAATTTCCCCAGTGAAGTCGCCATTTCTGTTGCGGTGAAAATTGGATATCAAGCTATTATATTAACTTGAATCTTAATTCTTTTACAACCTAACTTTATTTTATCCAAAGGAAAGGTCTAAAGAAAGAAAAACCTTTTTCGCGATGTAAAGACAACGCTAAGAGATTCGGGGATCGGGGGTTGGTTATACCTAGGGAAGGTGTTAGCACCCTAAGCATTTGTAGTACTCTATAGGAACCTTTTGTTTGTTTGCTTGCTAAGTTTGTGGAAATGTGCTATGGATTGGGAAAATATATGAGTTGAAACCTAAAGTTATATACACTGAGTTTGCTTGCAAAGACGTCGCGTCTTCTGCCTACGTATCCTAACTAGGATAGAATCAGAGCAATCGTAGTTCACCTCACAAGGGAAGAATAACACTTGATTATGATCAAGGTTCAAGGGGGGAACAAACATGACAATGCTTGTGTGGAGTTTGACAAAACTCCCTAATCTAAATTGTCACACTCAAAAGGGGAAGTAAGAAATCATGACGATGATTCTTACATAGAGTTGACAAACTCTATCCTAGGGTTCTAGTTGAAGAACACTCCTAGTATAGGTGGATTTCTTAGACTTAAATCAAAGTCTAATGGCTTCTAAACTAAGGTTAAAGTGACTTAACAAAGTCAAGGGAATGAGTGAATGAGTTATCCATAACATAAGAGTTAATGGAAAGATCTTTTCCTTTGGAAGGAGAGAGGCAATTTGGATGAGAGCTAACAAGCTTCATCACTTGGGGAAAGAAAACAATAATCAAGGTAACAACATGATTAAAGGCACATACATGGTCACCACCATTAAATGAGCATGTAAAAAGATGAAAATAAAGATGCATTGATGACAATCAAAGCAGATAAGCGAAGCGAGAAATGTGACGACAGATCAAGCTTGAATTAAACCACAGATGAAACAAAATATTTTAAGGTAACAACCCAAAAAGAAAATCCTACTATGTTGACTAACATAAAGGGAATGGAGATGAGCAAACATCATAACACAAAAGATCAAGGTAAGAACGAAATTCATCTGCATGCGCGAGATAACGATCCCAATATACAGGCAATTTGCAAGCAATCAAAATGTATGACAATTTGGACAAACATGGAATTTTAAAATGTATCATGGAAATAGACATTACAAGGAACAAATAAAAAAAAGAATGGGATGAAAATGATAAAAAAAACAATCAAGTTATGATTTTTTGAAGTTTGGATGAAAAATAGCAAAAATAACAAAAGGGTTGACCCTCCTCAGGGGTCGAACCCAGGTCAGGCAGGTACAAGGCACGCTTTGGCAAAGTTGCTTACCACTGAGGTGGCTATACATCCGTTGATGAAGCCAGCCCCATAAATATATATTGTATATCTATGTGGATTTCTGGGCAAAACAAGAACACTCAAACATGGCTTGCATTTTGTGTCATAACTTTCTCAATTCTTTATGAAATCAGACAAACGTTTAGTGCAAATTGAAGGATTTTTCATGAGGAACAAGATGGTGGTACTGGTTTTTCAAGATCAAGCTTTAATTTTCAAACCCGATAGCACATGCATGTGGAGTGTGTGATGTGCATTTTGAAGTGGATATCCAATTCCAGTCATTTTAAAATCAAGACAATCATACAAACACACTACATATATGCTGATGAGTGAGTTTAGGCAAAGAGTTAAGTTCAAAACAGGCTATAGTGAAAAGTAGTGATCAAGATGCCAAATGTGCTTGTGAAGTACATGAGGAAGTTCATTTCAAGTTCCAAGCATATTCAAACCATTTCAAACATACATACACCTTATATATAAGATATTGAGTGAGATCAAACAAACAATGAGGTTAGAAACAGACTACAATGGAAAGTGATCATCAAGTTGCAATTATGGCATGTTATGAGGCAATTGAATATCAGTTCAGGTTTTATGTACAAATTGATCATGTAGATCATGCACACACACTATATATATGTTATTGAATGATTTTAAGTCCATGACATGATTCAAAACAAGTTGAAATGCAAAGTAAGATTCAAGAAGAGGTTTCAAACTTGCTGGTTTAGAGATTGGCCATTTGGCTGCTATATGGCTTTTTGAGGAAGCATGAAAGTTTCAAAATCAGTTTCAATGCACAAGTGGGTCAAATGGCTCACATACACATATTACATATATGCCAAGAAATGATTCCAAATCAAAATTCAGCTCAAAGGCAAACTTTTGTGCAAACTGGTGTGTGAAGTGCAAAATTGACATGTAGTATGCATGAAGAATATGCAGTTCAGGTTTATACATTTCCAGATCAATTCAATCATATGCACATCGTATATACATGGTATTGAGTGTGTTGCACCCCAAAATTTTCTCAACATTTCTTCACCTAGCTTGTGTTTCATTTCATTCACATTGGCATTATCATTTGCATTTCATTGACATGTGTGCAGGAGATCAAGAGGTATGATTACCAATCAAGAGCTATACAAGGCTATGAAGCTAGCTAAGAAGGTTATTCAAGTGTTCAAGGGTTGATATCCTTGTTAGAGAAGTTAAAGGATTCTCAGAGTGAGTGGTTGAAACCAAGGTTGTGTGCCTCCTAACTTAAGAGTTGTGGGAAGTCCTCAGATGATTCTGAAGCCATGAAGATGGACTTGAGGTCTTGAGAGATCTCATGAGAAGTGTTGAGGATCACTTTGAGGCCTAGACAGGTCATTGTGCAAGATTAAGAAGCCTCAACCATGATTGGTGCAGCTAGAGTTTGACTGGGTCAACCCTAAGTCAACTGATGATTTGAACAAGGTTGAGACCTAATTCAAAGAGCCATGTGATCATGGATTGATGAATTGAGATGCCATAAGGATGATTCCAAGGTAAACTCATCATGATTGAAGAGTTTGAGAAGTTTCAAGCTAGGGTTTCTAAGGCTTGACAGTGTAAAATCCCCTAGTTTGACCCCTATCTTCAAGGCAGTTTAGCTCAAGATGTGATTGTCATCTCATCTTGCCCCCAACATGAATGTTTTATATCATGATCTTAGCTTTAATTTTAGTGCTAGAAGTCCTTGATAGGATTTGTAGAACTCAAGTTATGACTTTGACAAGTTACAGGTCATCTGAGGTATGTGAATTTGGGGGCTTGAAAGTTGCCCAACTTGCAACAACTTTTTCCCTAGAAGGATGATTCCTATGAACTTTTGGTCAACATGAATGTTGTTCCTTATCCTCTTAGATTTCTATAGATTACTAGAAGTCCTTGATAGGATTTGTAGAACTCAAGTTATGGCTTTGACAAGTCAAGGGCATTTTGGTCATTTGGAGATTATAGGTCATTTCAACCATAAGGCCATAACTCTTATTTCCAACTTCAAATGGGAAAATGTTCAACGTCAAACTTGTCCAAAATGATGTTTTAAGGCTAGTCAAGAGGTCATGAGAGGTTGGAAGTGCTTGTAGCTCAAATTTGCAAAAATGACCTAAAATAAGAGAGGATTTTCAAATGAACCTAAGATGGAAATTGGTATTCTTGATCTACATGTCCAAACCAAGGCATGTAATATGTCATTTTGACTCTAAAACACATTTTAAGAACATTGGTTTAGCCACATTTTGAATTGAAGTTTAATCTGTGGACTTGCTTTGAAAAGTAGTTACTTACATCTTAAGTAACATTTGCCAAACCTAAATTCAGGGCATAATCAAGGTCCCTTGCAAGCCAAACACATCCAAAAATACCATGAGGGGAGAAATTGGAAGGAATTGAGGGTGATTTCAAGCTGTTAGCAGAACTATGCATACCATGGCATGTGATTGAACTTCTCATGACATGAGAGATTGAACTTCTCATTAGAAGGATCTAGAGGTTTCTAGATCATCCACACATGTTCTATATATTGAGTAGAGGTGATCCAAGGCCAAGGTTGGTGATGATTGAAAGAGAAAACTGAGATTGCACTTTGAGATTTCACATTGCAAATCAAGATCGGTTACAAGGTTTGAAGCCATTTCAATCCAAGATTTCAATCTCAGAAGCTTGCTCTAGCATTGGTGGATGAATCCAGATGGAGAATTGAGCAAGATTGGTGGAGAATCGTGTGGGAGCCATTGAAGAAATTCCTCCGCAACTCAGAATCGAATCCAAGAATTGAAGCCATTTCGATCAATTCTATTGCATACAGAAGCTTGGAAGTGATTCACTGAAGGAGTCTGGAGCATTTGAAGGCTTGATTTGAAGGCTTGCTACTTCTGTGCACACGAAATTTCCAGGTTGGTAACTTTCAATCTCCAGCTTGTTTTAGTTAGAATTAAGAGGAATTAGGGTGTTAGATGCATTATAGAATGGTGTAGGAAGGAATTCAGATAATTAATTTGAGAATTAGTGACCAATTAGGGATGTTACCATTTTCGGTTGAGAGTTGGTTCTTGCGAATCTTGAGGTTTCAGAGAGAATTAATGGTATGATTGAGTTCCTTGTGGAATTTGGGACAAGTTTGATCAAGGAATCGTGGCCTATGGTGGATTCTATAGCAAGCTAGGGTTGTGGAATGGTGATCGGAAAATGTCACCGGAGGTGACTTTGGGCGCGCAGATGGCCTGAGTTGCAGAGGTTTGAATTGGGGAAGATGATCCCAGGACCATTGGATCATGGTTGGACTTGGACCAAAGACTTCATCCAACGGCCACGCGCGCTTCTCATTTTGTGAAGGATTTTTGAACTTTAATGAAACGATGCGTTTCATTAATCAGCTGGTTTTGGGCTTTGTGAACTAGTTGATACCTGCACCCCCTTTAGGGCCCAATCTTCAAAATGAACTGGATTTTCATGCTATCTGCACCGTGTGTTTATCATTTTATTTGGATTTTCATATTATTTTTCATTTTATTCATGGTTATTGATTAATTCATAAAAAATGGAAAAATAACTCAATTGATCCCATTCTTTTTTCATTGGATTCATGACAGGGTCTAGTATGTTTTAGATAAAAAATATTTTTATTTCATGCATTTTCTGATTTTATGGGAATTTTTACATTTTAATTGACATTAAAATAGTCATGTTTGATGCTTGATATTGGTGAATTTGGTTTGATCATGTGATGATGATTTTGATCTTGATTTTTTGTGAGTAGTCAGCATAGACATGCATGCTCCCCATAGATTTTTCTCACATTTTTTTGATGAATATAAGTGGTAGTTTAGGTTGAAACCTTTAGAAGCTCCATTTTTAGGGTTTATGGTTGATACCTTGTGGTTTAGATTTTATTTCTAGGACTAGGTAGATGATTCAACCTCTGATTTTTGTAGGGTAGATTCATGATTGAGTTAGGATACCTTAGGAATTTTTGTAGGATTTTTCAATGAAGTTTACTATTTTTGGTTGATTTTAGCTTAGGTGCTAGTTTTAGATGATTCTAATGCACTAACTCAACTAGATTAACTTCTTTAGTTCCCTTAGATTAGGGTGTTGCTTTGCTTGTTCTTGGATGATGATGAAGGCAAGTTGAAGATGCATTGGATTTCTTGAAGAAGCTTGGATGTGAAGATCTCCTCTTCTTTTGGTGTAGTTTTGTTTATGTGTTAAGATTAGGGTTTTGTAGGCAGAGCTTCTAGATAGTTCTTTTCCTTCATAAACATGGATGATGTTGATCACTTCCATTCTTCCCTATGATGTAAGGTACCCTTGTAAAGGCCTCATCCCTCCTTTGGTAGGATGTGTGGCTCTTTACAAGTTGGTAGAACCTTTGAGGGTCCCTTTCTCTGATGATAGGATGCTTAGTGGTGACCTTTGGTCTTCACTCTGCTACCAATCATCCCAACTTTGCTCTTGATGGATGCATCGTTCTCCATTGTTAGAGGATGGAGTTCCTTGCTTGAAGAAGATTGAAGGATGAAGTTGATACTTCTTTGTGTTTGAAGATTAGTCTGAGAAGCTAAAGCTTGTAGATGAAGAGGAGCAAGTTGATACTTGTAAGGAAGAGAGAGTTGAAGCTTGAAGACCAAGTTGACACTTGTGAATAAGATCAAATTGAGATTGAGTGAAGAGCTGAGGCTTGAGGAATAAAGGATAAGTTGATACTTATATTGATGCATTGAGAGCCTGAAGGAGTCAAGTTGATACTTGCAGTTAGGAGTGAAGCCTGAAGGTGGGATTTACTGGAGAGCTGAAGCTTGAAGAAGAAAGAACAAGTTGATACTTATGTTTGATGTATTGAAAACTTGGAGAAGAAAATTGATATTTGTTATTGAAGATGATAGCCTTGGAGGGTGGTTGAAGACTGATGACTGAACTGCTGTCTGAGGAGAGCATTATTGTGGAAGCTGTTGATCTGTTTTCTTTTCTGTATTGATGTGTCTTGTTTGATTTGCTTGATGCATTAGAATAAGTTCATATCTAGATTGACTTTAAGCTAGGAGCATGACTGCACTAGAGGTTGAGTTGCTCCCTCTGCTTGTATTGTTACTGTATGGCTTTGCTTGCTGGTATTCGGTAGAGCCCAGCTCCCTTGCCTATGTGGTTTGTGTTTGCTTGATGGCTTTTTATTTCCTCTGTATGATTACAGTCACTTATATTTTGCTTGATAGCATGTTATTTCTTCTGTATGATTGCAGTTATTCATATTTGGCTTGAGGTTGAGGTGAGCTTGTGGAGGCTGATGCCCCACACACATTTCCTCCCTCACTTGCATTGCATGCATTTTACAGTCGTTTACTGTTTATTGTTTAAGCTGAAGCTTTATCTGTTTCTGTTTATCATTGACATGATCCCCTAGGAATCTCACTTCCTTTGATAAGGAAGTGATGATTAGAACTTTAGGTTGAAACCTATACATGATAACTTCTAGGAGTTCCCTGGTTCAAACTTCAACCATAGGATGAATCCTTGGCATGACAACATTAGGACTTGATAGTCTCCCCTTAGTTGAGCCTGTTCTCTCTTCTCATCTCAAAACAAATCAAAATACACTAATAAAGGCGAACTGATGTCGTATGTTACGAGCCTTAAGCTATCTGAGAAAGGATTGTTGGAGAGTTTCTTTTCAACAGTCTGGATGTTTAGTATGGCACCCTTTGGGTGACATGCGACACATTCACTCTCAGGTCATAGTCTCTAGTGCGATACTAGTTGCAAACAACCATAAAAAACACTTCTTCTGTAAAAGACAGAAAACAAACTTCAAACCTTTTGCCCCGTGGGCCCATAATTCAAAGGAAGCTTTTCTGAAGAAAAGAGTGTCGTTAACTCTCATTCTATCGCCAACGGTAACGCCTAAGTCTCCAAGGGTCGAGCTGCGTACACCAAACTGCTGGAACTGTTTGTTAACCCTATTCGATAAAACAGATGAATCTGAATTCCCGTAATCCGTATTATCCCGAACTACGTAAGCTCTGATTTCTCATTCTCTGATGAGAATACGTAGGCATAAAGTGCGACGCTTTGCCGAGTCATTTTCTTTTCTTTTTTAAGCCATCCTTGATAGGTAGATAGATAAAACCAACCCGTCCAGTAAACACAACAAGCGTGGATCCCATCGAGTACGATGGACGTGAGGGGTGCTAATACCTTTCCCTTGCGTAACCGACTCCCAAACCCAGACAATGGTTGCGACGACCTTGTCTTATACCTTTTCGTCAGGTTTTTCCGATCTTTTTCTTTCCCGTTCCGAGGGATAAATAACGAAAGGTGGCGACTCTTCTGTTTTGCCGGCACCTTATTTTCGCGGAAGCGACAGCTGGCGACTCTGCTGGGGACTTGATAGTTTCTTGGGATCCAACGTCCCGTATGCGAGTCAGTTTGGGGGATCCAACGTCCCCTGCGAGAGTCAATCCTAGCGCTTGTATGATTACTTGTTGGGTTGTGTTTATTTATCGCACTTTATTTCCCGCATTTTATTTTCAGTATGATATGATTATCTGTGCTGTTGTGGGAGGGGCATTCTGATGAGTGAGGAGCCAGACCCAGGCTTGAGTGTACTTAGCATTAGTTGTGGAAATTAGTGGGCGCGTGCTTGCTTTGCAGGCACTAGTGTCTCATGAAATCCACGCTCAGACGAGGTTCTCCCGGTTGACTTCTTTTTCAACCCTTTGGGTTGAGGGGGTTGTTGGTTTGGAGGATTGTCGAGTCTGGGGACCGATCATTTGGAATTCAGCTGAGTGAGGCCGCTTCAGGAGTTGGTGATGCCACACCTTCTGGGTATCGTATCACCCCTCCTGAATGTCTGTGACGCTGATGACTGCATAGGATGCCGAACTTGTGTCAGTTTAGGTCCATACCTGTGAGCAGGGTTGGGTTTGTTTGCAGGAAACCTTAACCTTCAGACTACCTGGTTTTCTTGATAGTGAATCAGTTTTGTTGGTATCAGAGGTTCCTATCATCAGATGTTTGTTCTTGACAGAGCAGATTTATGGTCCTGTATCAGAGGATCTCATTGGCGGATGTGTATTTGTTCTTGACAGAGCAGGTTTATGATTGGGATCAGAGGATCTCATCAGCGGATGTGTATTTGTTCTTGACAGAACAGAGTTATGGTCTTGTATCAGAGGTCCTTATTTCCAGAGATATGTGTTCTTGACAGAGCAGAGTTGGTCTTGTGACAGAGGTCCTTGTTATCAGATGTTTGTTCTTGACATAGCAGATTTATGGTTCTATGTGTGTTTGTTCTTGACAGAGCAGATTCTATGGTCCGATATCAGGGTTTTCTTCTTATCAGAGATAGTGGTTGTTCTTGACAGAGCAGTGTTGTGGTTTTGTTGATACAGAACCTTCGCATCTTCAACAACACAGTTGCCTTGATCCCATGCTGCATGATTGCATTTTACATTGCTTTGCATACTCATTTGCATTTCATCAACGTGTGTCTGTGTTGCAGGTACCGTTTCCCCCGATTCAGGATTTCTTGCCTTCTATTGTGCTGTTATGGGTTCTCTGAGGAAGACTGTGGCCTACAAACTCCCCACTCCAGATGTTGTTCAACTGACTGGTTTGATTGCTTTAGCAGATGATTCTGTGAGAGATGAATTCAGAAAGTCTTATGGTAAACTGCTCAGTTTGGTTCGTAAACCCTCGGTGTTTGAGTTGAATGGGTTGCACGCCCTGCTGCAGTTCTACGATCCTCCGTTGAGATGCTTTACTTTCTAGGATTTTGTTCTCGCACCCACACTAGAGGAGTATGTTGATTTGTTAGGTGTGCCTATCAAGAGTCAGATGCCCTTTGTTCCCATGGATGCTGAGCCTGATCTGGCTAGTCTAGCTCCCTCACTTCATCTGGATGCCTCCGAGTTGGTATTGTCTAGTTGGAACAAGGTTCCAGGTTTCTCCTTGCAGTTCTTAGTGGGAAAGGCTCAGCAGTGCGCCAAAGACGGATGTTGGGTCGTGTTCAACGCCATTCTCGCTCTGTGCATATATGGCATCATTCTGTTCCCCAATATGCCCGACTTTGTAGACTTCGACGCCTTCCACATCTTTGCTTCAGGGAATCCAGTCCCTACCCTGATAGGAGATGTCTACCATTCCGTCCACTACAAAAACGAGAGCAGAAGGGGCAAGAATGTCTTGTGCTGTGTGCCCCTGCTTTATAGATGGCTTGATAGTCATCTACCCAAGAGGGGTCCCTTTGCTTCGTCTGTGTTGCACCCCAAAATTTGACCAACATTTATTTACCCATCAAGAGTTATATGAGACTTTGAAGATAACCAAGAAGGTTATTCAAAGGTTCAAAGATTGATATCTTTGTCAGAGAACTCAAGAGATCCTCAGAGAGATTGGTTGAAACCAAGGTTGTGTGACTCATAACTTGAGAGTTGTGGGAGCTCCTCAGATGATTCTGAGACTATGAGAATGGACTTGAAGCTTTGAGAAAGTTTATGAGATGTCTTGAAAGCCATCATGAAGCCTAGAGAGGTCATTGTATAAGAATTCAGAAGATTCAGCCATGAGTGGTGGAATTAGGGTTTGACTGGGTCAACCCTAGGTCAACTGATGATTTGGAGAGGGTTGAGACCTAATCCAAGAGCCATGTGATCATGGAATGATGTATTGAGATGCTATAAGGATGATTCCTACACCAACTCATCATGATTGAGGAGTTTGAGAAGTTTCAAGCTAGGGTTTCTAAGGATTGACAGTGTAAAATCCCCTAGTTTGATCCCTATCTTCAAGGCAGTTTAGCTCAAGATGTGATTGTAATATTATCTTACCCACAACATGAATATTGTAGAGCTTGTTATTAGCTATAATTTGAGTACAAGAAGTCCTTGATAGGATTTGTAGAGCTCAAGTTATGGTTTTGACAAATTACAGGTCATCTGAGGTATGTGAATCTGGGTCCTTGAAAGTCACCCAACTTGCATCCAACTTTTGCCCTAGTAGGATGATTCCTATGGATTCTTGGTCAACATGAATGCTGAAGAGCATCTTCTTAGCTTTCTAGAGAGTACTATAAGTCCTTGATAGGATTTGTAGAACTCAACTTATGGCTTTGACAAGTCAAGGGCATTTTGGTCATTTGGAGGTTATAGGTCATTTCAAGCATAAGGCCATATCTCCTATTTCCAAGCTTCAAATGGAAAAATCTTTAACATCAAACTTGCTTAGAATGATGTTTTAAGGCTAGTAAGGAGGTCATGAGATGTTGAAAAGGCTCATATCAAAAAGTGATAAAAATGGCCTAAAATAGAGGCATAAGTTAATTAAGATGAATTTGAAAAATGGAAATCATAAGCTATAAGTCCAAACCATGTCATGTAATAGGTCATTTTGACTCCAAATGACATGCTAAAAACAATGGTTCAGCCATAATTTTTATTTGAGGCTTGGATCATAGGGATGCTTTGGAAAAAGCTTACTTGCATATTAAGGTACCAAACCAAAACTCAAAAGAACTCAATGCACAAGGTAGTTATGCAGTGTAACTCATCCTAAATCTCATGTGGGGATAAATTCAAATCAGAAACCAAGGTTACAAGGGATATGGCATGAGATAGCATGTGGAGAGAATTGAAATCAAAATACCATGACATGAAAAGTTCAATTTCTCATTGGATTGTCCTAGAGGGTTCTAGATGATTCTAAACCACTCTATATAACAATTGTGACTTGCTCAGATGCAAGGTTGGTGAGAATTGGTGCATGAAAGAGAGAGTGAAATCCAAATTCTTCCATTGCAAGTCAAGTGGCAATTCTTCATTCTTCTTCATTTCCTTTCATTTTTTTCACACAAACACCTTCCATACATCACATCGAAGCTGTGCAGATTGAATTAAGACCATATCCATGGAGAATTGAAAAGTTGGTGATCCAAGTTTCAAGGTTGCATTTCAAAATCGAATTTCAAGAATCAAGCAATTTCAGCCATTCTTTTTGCATACAGAAGCAAGAAGATTGCTCAGTGAAGGAATTTGGAAAGTTTCAAGCCCTGAATTGAAGGATTACTACCTCTGTTCACTCCATTTTACCAGGTTTGCAATTTCTTTCCTACACCTTAATTTAGGCATGGTTAGGTTGAATTATTAGTGTAGAATGGTTAGAGACCAATAGGTGATGGATTTTGGAGAGTTTGAAGGCAATTGGTGAAGATTGAACTATGGACCTCATTTCTTTGATGACCAAGAACTCTTGTTATATTGAGATATATAATGAGTTAGATAGCAAGAAATGTTCAGGGTGTGTTGGTGAGTGATCTGAGACATTTAATTTCAAGAATTATTAAGATTGATGATTGAGCATATTTTGGATCATGGATCGGGTTCATGGATTTAGGAGGATTCAATGGATTTCAAGGGTATAATCATGTTCAGCATGGAATTCTAGGCATGTTAGGGTTTTAAACTTTGAGAATTGATGAAGTTTTAAGGGAGTTCGTATCTAGAGAAGAAGAGCTTGGAGCTCTGTATTTTCATGGAGTTTCATGGCAACCCTAGCTGGAGGTTAGGAATGAAGTCTGGACCATTGGATGAGGAGCTGACCCATTGACTTTTGCTTGATCTGAAGGCCACGATTTAATTTCGTTTTGGGAGGGAAGCTGAGAAGCGAAACGCACCGTTTCATTAAACAGTGGTTTCTGGGCCTAAGTGAGTAATTTCTAATCCCACCCCCCATCAAGGCCCATTGGATTTTTAACTGCATTTTGTTGCTATTCTCACCGCTCATTTTTCATTTTCTGTTTAATTTTCTAATTGTTTTTCTGTTTTAATATTGGGCCTGGCGCTTTGTTATTGGCACCCCCCAGTCTGGGCCCAAGCGCACATTGCATTGCATCTGTTTACTTCCTACACCCCTTTTCATGTTTTCATTTTATTTTTTCTCCATTTTTTTCCAACTTTGAAAATTCATATTAATTTTAAAAATGAAGATTTTTTAATGGGAGTTTTTTCTCCTATTTCATATTTTTGTCAAAAAAAATATAAAATAAAAATATTTTCCTTTCATGCATTTTTGATATTTTTGGTATATTTTTCCATTTTTATTGCATTTTATTTCTTTTATGTTGATATATGATTTTGTAGAATTTAGTTTAGGTAGTTCCCTTAATATTTTTAGGTCATTCTTTTTAGAGTGGTTAGATATATGTTTTAGTTTCCCCCTGGATTTATTCCATAATTTTGTGATGATTTTTAGGTTAGTTTTGATTAGTTGATTCTAGGTTGTGTAGAATTAGGTCAAACTTCAACATAGGTCCATAATAACTTTAGATTTTTGGGTTTTTAGGACAAATTAGACTATGGGACATATATGAGCATTAAGGGTAGGTATTTAGGATCCCTTAGAAATTATATTAGGATTTAATATAGTAGTATACTATTTTTAGTTAATTTTTGTATTGGTTGATTGTTTGTGTTGCCCTTGTGGGCTTGTATTTTTGTTTGCTTTGCTTTGTGGGCTTGGAGAGCTTGATCTTGTCCTAAGGAGCATTGAGGAGCATAGTAGAAGACTTGAAGATGGATTGAGGAGCTTGAGAGCTTGATTTTATTTCTTTTCTTTTTGTTTTAGGGTTAGGGATTAGGAAGAGTTTAGACTTAGATAACTTCTTTCTTAAACATGGATGGTATCTTTCACCTCCATTCCTCCCTATGATTCAAAGTCCTTCCATGGTATACACCTCTCTCCTTTGGAGGGATAAGTGATGTACCTAGGGAGTAGAACTTTTGAGGGAGCCATTCCTTTGATGTTGAACCCTTATAGGTCACCTTTGGTGGTCAATAAGCAGTTCAATATCCCCCAGCTTATCCAGTAAGTGATTTCCTCTGGTTTGATTGTCTTGAGAGATGTTGAGCTTGAGTGTGAAGATGGAAACTTCAATGAAGAGTATTGAAGAGGATGAATCCTTGAGTATTGCCATTCCAGCTGAAGCTTGAAGAGCAACAAGAGCAAGTTGATACTTGAAGACCCCTGAAGATTAGGTGAAGCCTGAAGGTGGAACTGATCAAGAAGCTGAAGCTTAAAGGGAGAAGATAAGTTGAAACTCATGTTGAAAGGTTGAAACCTGGAAAAGAAATTGATATTTGTCAAAAGTGATTGAAGTCTGAAGACTGGATTGCTGTTGGAAGAGCTGAAGCTTAAGGCTGAGAGAGGAGTTGATCTGCTTTCTTCTGTTTTTCTTTTCTGTATTGCTGTGTTTTGTTTGACTTGCTTGATGCATTAGAATAAGTTCATATCTAGAATAAGTAGAATCTAGGAGCATGATTGCACTAGAGGTTGAGTTGCTCCCTCTGCTTGTATTGTTACTGTGTGGCTTTGCTTGCGGGTATTCGGTAGAGCCCAGCTCCCTTGCCCATGTGGTTTGTTTGCCTGATGGCATTTTATTTCATTTCATCTGTATGATTGCAGTTTACTGTTTTTGCTTGATAGCATGTTGTTTTATATTTCAGTATGATTACTGTTATCCATTCTGGCTTGAGGTTGAGATGAGCTTGTGGAGGCTGAAGCCCCACACACATTTCCTCCCTCACTTGCATTGCATGCATTTTACTGTTAAGCTGATGCTTTGTCTGTTTTGGTGTATCATTGACATGATCCCTTAGGACTCTCATTTCCTTTGATAAGGATTTGATGATAGAATTTTAGGTTGAAACCTATGCATGACAACTTTTAGGAGTTCCCTGTTCAAACCTCAACCATAGGATGAATCCATGGCATGACAACAGTAGGACTTGATAGTCTCCCTCCTAGTTGGGCCTGTTCTCTTCTCATCTCAAAACAGTTTAAGATACAGTAATCATGAATGATTTCTTTCGTACGTTACGAGCCTTAAGCTATCTGAGAAAGGATTGTGGGAGAGTTTCTTTTCCACAGTCTGGATGTTTAGTATGGTACCCTTTGGGTGACATGCGACGCATTCACTCTCAGGTCATAGTCTCTAGTGCGATTGACATCACAAACACAATAAAAAACACTTCTTTCGTAAAAGACAGGAAATAAACCGTAGTTTCCCGAACTACGTGAGCTCTGATCTCTCATACGTGTTGAGAGTACGTAGGCACAAGATGGCGATGTCTTGGCGAGCTACCTTCCCCCATAACCCTTCGTAGGCCGAACTACGTTGACTCTGATTTCTCATTCTCTGATGAGAATACGTAGGCATAAAGTGCGACGCTTTGCTGAGTCATTTTCTTTTCTTTTTCAGCCAGCCTTGATAGGTAGATAGAATAAAACCAACCCGTCCAAGTAAACACAACAAGAGAGGATCTCGTCGAGTACGACGGACGTGAGGGGTGCTAATACCTTCCCCTTGCGTAACCGACTCCCGAATCCAGACAATGGTTGCGACGACCTTGTCTTACCCTTTTTCGTCAGGTTTTTCCGATTGTTTCCTTTCCCGCTCTGAGGGATAAATAATGAAAGGTGGCGACTCTTCTGTCATGCCGGCACCTTATTTTCGCGCAAGCGACAACTGGCGATTCTGCTGGGGACTTGATAGTTTCCTAGGGATCCAACGTCCCGAAAGCGAGTCAGTTTGGGAATTCTCCGGTTCCCTACGAGTCAATCCTAACGCTTGTATGTTTACTTGTTGGGTTGCATTTATTTATCGCATTTTACTTCTCGCATTTTATTTCCCGCATTTTATTTTCAGTATAATATGATTATCTGTGCTGTTGTGGGATGGGAGTTCTGATGAGTGAGAAGCCAGACCCAGGCTTGAGTGCACTATAGACTTAGAGTGGAAATTAGTGGGCGCGTGCTTGCTTTGCAGGCACTAGTGTCTCATGAAATCCACGCTCAGACGAGGTTCATCCGGTTGGCTTCCCTTTCAACCCTTTGGGTTGAGACAGTTGCTGGTTTGGTGGATTGTCGACTTTGGGGACCGATCATTTGTGATTCAGCTAAGTGAGGCCGCTTCATGAGCTGGTGATGCCATACCTTCTGGGTATCGTATCACCCCTCTTGAAAGTCTGTGACGCTGATGAACGCATAGGATGCCGTACCTTGAGTCAGTTTAGGTCCATACCTGTGAGCAGGGTTGGGTTTATTGGAGGAAACTTTGACCTTCAGACTACCTGGTTTTCTTGACAGTGAATCAGTTTTGTTGGTACCAGGGTTTCCCAGTTGCAGATATGTCTGTTCTTGATAGAGCAGGTTTTGATCAGAGGATCTTATCATCAGGTGTATGATTGTTCTTGATAGAGCAGGTTTTGATCAGAGGATCTTATCATCAGGTGTATGGTTGTTCTTGATAGAGCAGAGTATTGTCATCAGTTGTTTGTTCTTGATAGAGCAGATTTTTGGGGTCTGAAGATCTCATCAGCAGATGTTGTTTGTTCTTGATAGAGCAGATTTTTGAGTGGGGTCTGAAGATCTCATCAGCAGCTGTATGTTTGCTCCTGATGGAGCAGTTTTTTGATTTGGGGTCTGAAGACTTAATCAGCAGATATTTCTTGATCATACATCCAAGGTCCTTATTATCAGACATTTGTTCTTGACAGAGCAGAATTATGATCCTATGTATATGGTCCTATCAGATGGTTGTTCTTGGCAGATCAGATTCGTGGTCCTACACCGGGGTTTCCTTCTTATCAGTGGTTGTTGATACAGGATCTCCACAGCAGCAGTTACCCGGATCTTATTGCATGACTGCATTTTGCATTAGTTTGCATATTCATTGGCATTTCATTAACGTGTGTCTGTGTTGCAGGTACCGTTTTCCCCGATCCAGGATTTCTTGCCTCCTATTGTATTGTTATGGGCTCTCTGAGGAAGACCGTGGCTTACAAGTTCCCTACCCCTGATGTTGTTAAGCTGACTGGTTTGATAGCTCTAGCAGGTGATTCTGTGAAGGATGAGTTCAGGAAATCTTACGGCAGGTTGCTCAGTTTGGTTTGTAAGCCTTCTGTGTTCGAGTTGAATGGGTTGCACGCTCTGCTGCAGTTCTACGACCCTCTGCTGAGGTGTTTCACTTTTCAGGAATTCGTTCTCGCGCCGACGCTGGAAGAGTATGCTGATTTGCTAGGTGTGCCTATCAAGAGGCAGATGCCTTTTGTTCATATGGATGCTGAGCCTGATCTGGCTGGTTTAGCTCCCTCACTTTATTTGGACGCCTCTGAGTTAGTATTGACTAGTTGGAACAAGGTTCCTGGGTTCTCCTTGCAGTTTCTGGTAGGTAAAGCTCAGCAGTGTGCCAAGGACGGATGTTGGGTCGCGTTCAATGCCATCCTCGCTCTATGCACATATGGCATTATTCTGTTCCCCAACATGCCCGATTTTGTAGACTTTGATGCATTTCATATCTTTGCTTCAGGGAATCCAGTCCCTACTTTGATAGGAGATGTATATCATTCAGTTCACTACAAAAACGAGAACAGGAGGGGGAAGAATGTCTCATGCTGTGTACCCTTGCTGTATAAATGGCTTGAAAGTCATCTGCCCAAGAGGGGTCCTTTCATCTTGTCTGCTGCCATAGCTGAGTGGCCCGAGCATCTGATGAGTTTATCTGCAGAGGATATTGACTGGTTCGACAGAGATAGGTTGGGTACTGAGGTGATCTTCAGTTGCAGCGGGTTTCCAAATGTACCTTTGATAGGTAGGAAGGGCTGTATAAACTACAATCCGTCGTTGCTGGTTCGACAGTTCGCATATGCCTTGAGGAATCCGCCGAAGGATGAAGAGGTACAGGAATCTCTGTACCTCACGGGTATTCTAGAAGGGGATCTGTTGTCCAAGCTTCAGCGCGCGTGGAATGGTATCAGTAAGCGAGGAAAGCCAGTGCTGGGAAAAAGCAACAATCAAGCCTACCCTCCGTATACGACTTGGATCAGAGCCAGAGCCAATGCTATAGGGATGTTGTTTCCTCAGGCCAAGCCAGAAAGTCCTCCAATGATCGAAGAGCCTACTACTGTGCCCATTCAGCAGCATAACCAGGTATTAGCTGAGTGGGATGAATTGAAGCGGGCGAATGAAGAACTGGAGAAGGAGTTAGCTCAGCTCCGAAGCGAGAGGAACGAAGCTGTTCATTCTTGCAAAAGGCAGACAGAGTTAGTGAACCAGCTAGGTACAGACCTGACAAAGCAGATAGCCGAGCGTGAACGCATGGGTCGAGACTTCAAAGCTGTCAACGACGTACTGGCTACGAAGAAGCAGCACTTGGACGAGGCATATCGGAGGATATCTAAGTTCAACCAGCACTGGAAGGCTTCCCTGGCCACCAGGAAAGAGCGGGAGGATAAGCTGATGCCGCAGATCTCCAAGCTGGAAGCCGAAGTGAAGGACAGTGAAAAGAGGTTTGATGAAGAAACCGCCCGCAGATACGTCGCCGAAGGCCAGCTCAACAAAGCTCTCGCTAACCTGAAGGAGCGCAAGCTGACGTTCGAGTCCAAAAAGTGGAAACTGGAAGATTGCTTTGGCGAAGGAGCATGGGAAAGTTCAGTTCAGGGACTTCAGTATACCATTGTGCAGAGGGAATTGCTCGTCGAGGGGTTGCTCACTCTGCCAGATCATCCAGAGACGAAGGAGTTGTTAGAAGAGTATCGCGACCGTGGCCGTACTTGACTATTTGTATTCCTTTTGTTTGATCATTGTTGTATGCTGACCATCACCAGGCTTGTTGGCTGAGGTCACACTGTTGATTTGTCTTGTACTCGTTGATGCTATGTACTGCCTTGATAGGCCTTCTTTATATATGAGATTGATGTTTCCATGATTGGGCTCGGACTTCTTATTATTATTATTATTATCAGCACTGGCACTCAGGCACTAGGATCGGGGGAAATCTCCCAAACACACAGACACACGCATGCATTTGCATGAAGCATTTGCATGGCGAGCATTTTGTTGTTTTTCCTAACCTTTAGTGTTTACAGGTTTTTCAGGTTTACAGGTCCCAGGCTGTTTCCAGTGGTTCCAGGATTGATCAGAGACTAATTCACCGTTATCCGACTCGAGCTTATCAGACCAGGATCATGGATCAAGTGCAAACCGACGTTCAGGAGCTCCGCGAGAGGATGGATCGCTTTATGGAACTTATGCAAGTGGTCGCCAATGGTCAGGACCAGCTCAGGACTTTGGTTCAGCCTTTGATCTCCAGGGTTGATAGCAACGACATACTCCATGGCGGGGCCGTGCCTACTCCTCCACCAGTTGATACTCCGCAGAATGGTGTCCCCGTGGCCGGGGGCAACGGCAGTGCTAATGGCAATGTGATGGCCAATATCGGACTCAATACGACGGGCGTCGGTAATGGGAGTCTGGGAGCTAATGTCAACATCGGGCCGGTCAACGGCAATGCTGGCGTCGGGAATCTGTTGGTGCCTCAACCGTGGCTTGAGGATCATCAGGATGATGTGTTCTCTCAAAGAGGTGCTGAAGGGGAGCTGAATGCTGAAGCGCGGCTCAGATTCAAAGCACTTGAAGATAAAATGAGAGATATTGAGAATCAGAATACTCTGGGCGTTGATATGTCCAAGCTGGGATTAATTGCTGATTTCAAGGTACCTCCTAAGTTCAGGGTGCCTGACTTTGAGAAATATAAGGGCACCACTTGCCCTCGTGTCCACCTGAGATCGTACTATAGGAAGATGTCTGCCTATTCAGAGGATGAGAAGTTGCTGATGCACTTCTTCCAAGACAGCCTTTCCGGACCATCCCTCGAGTGGTACATGGGCTTGGAGCCCACTAGCGTGCACACATGGAAGGACCTCGCTGAAGCGTTTGTCCACCATTACCAGTACAATAGCGACTTGGCCTTGAACCGGGTCCAGCTCCAGAACCTGTCGCAGAGGAATAATGAAGGATTTAAGGAGTACGCCAAGCGGTGGCGTGAGTTGGCAGCCTGGGTTCAGCCGCCGATGGTTGAACGTGAGCTCGTGCAGATGTTTGTAACTACCCTCCCAGGGGTTTACTATGAAAAGTTAGTCAGCGGTATGTCTGGGTCGTTTTCAGCTCTCATTATCTTGGGCGAGCATGTCGAGAATGGGATCAAGATCGGGAAAATTCAAGGTGAGTCATCCTCAGCTGGAGGAGGTGGAAAGAAACCTTATGCTGGTAAACGACGAGAAGGAGAAGCGAGCGCCGTGACCAACGCTCAAAGTAAGGGCAAAGGCCCACAGCAGCAGATAGCCAGTATAAATATCCCAGCAGCTCCGCAGCAGCAGCAGCAACCGAATCAACAGGGATATAGAAAGTACCAGAATCGGACATCTTTGGCAAATCGTCACTTCGAGGCACCGCCCATGTCGTATGTGCAGCTCTTGCAGACTTTGCTTCAGCTTCAATTGGTTCAGAATAGGACGATGGCTCCCTTGACAGGGGCACCTCCACCAGGGTACGACGCAAATGCCACTTGCGATTTCCATACAGGGGCACCAGGCCACACAATCGAGAACTGCAAAGCCTTTAAGCATAAGGTGCAGGACCTGGTTGATGCCAAGATCATTAACTTCTCCGATAATGTGCCCAATGTCACGAAAAACCCTATGCCGAATCATAGGGGAGGCGGAGTGAACGCCATTATCGAAGAAGAGAGCGCGGATCTTTTGACTGATGTCAGAGACCTAAAGACGCCGCTTAGCTTCGTCAAAGCTAAGTTGTTGAAGAAAGGGTTCTTTCCAGGATGTGGAGAATTATGCAGGGACTGTGCCACACATTCTGATGGATGTGAGCAGTTGGTTGAAGGAATTCAGAGCCTGATGGCTGAAGGGATTCTGCAGTTTAGCCAGAGGGCTGAAAGTGTATCAGGAGAGGTAGTGTTAAAGCAGGCCGATGAAGTCGCCACCATCACCATCCCTCGCCGGCCGATAATCATTTTTGCGCCCAGACCGCCTACAATCACTATTACCAAAGCTTGGCCGATACCATTCGAGAGCACTAACACCGTTCCGTGGCATTAGGGGGCTGAAGTCTATTGCAACGGTCAAAAGTTGGAGCTAGAGCCGTACGGGTCGACTGTGGAGAATCTCGCAGGAGTCAGTGGTATTACTCGCAGCGGAAGAGTATTTGCACCGCCAGAGGTCGTGGCAGAGAAAGCGGTCAGAGCTGATGCGACTGACAAGGGTAAAAGCAAAGTCGTCGAAGAGGCCCCGTGTGGGGTAGAAAAAGATTTGCTTGTCAAAGATGCCGAGGAGTTTATGCGGTTGTCAAAAAGAGCGACTACAAGATTGTAGACCATCTCCATCAGACGCCTTCGAAGATTTCTATTCTCAACCTGTTGCTGTGTTCTGAAGCACACCGCAACGCGCTACTAAAGGTATTGAACGCTGCCTACGTACCGCAAGAGATATCGATGAATCAGCTAGAAGAGGTGGTAGCCCACGTTAATGCTGGCAACGGGCTAGGTTTCACAGATTTAGAGCTGACACCGAAAGGGAGGAATCACAACAGCGCCCTGCACATCTCGATAGAGTGTAGGGGCACAATCATGTCGCACGTGCTGGTGGACACGGGTTCGTCACTTAATGTTCTTCCGAAGAAGGCCTTAATGAAGTTGGACACTCGCGGATTGCTTTGCACACCCAGTGATCTGGTGGTGAAAGCATTTGACGGAACTAAATGCCACGTTTTCGGGGAGGTGACCCTGCCGATTCAAGTTGGTCCGGAAACGTTCGACACGGTCTTTTATATCATGGACATCATGCCTGCCTACAGTTACCTCTTGGGTCGGCCATGGATCCATGCTGCTGGTGCCGTGACTTCCACGTTGCACCAAAAGCTCAAATATGCTGTCGGGGGAAGCATAGTAACCGTGTGCGGTGAGGAGGACATAATGGTGAGCCATTTGTCATCCTTTAAGTATGTTGAAATGGATGGCGAAATCCATGAAACTCTCTGCCAGGCATTTGAGGCTGTCAAGGTGAAAGAGGTAGCTCCTGTAGTCACAGAAAAGCCAGAGATGAATCTCTCCTCGTTCAAAGAAGCTTGGGCCGTCGTCCAAGCTGGATCTACCCCAGGCTGGGGGCATATTTTGGAGATGCCGAACAAACAGGATAAGTTTGGATTGGGGTATTATCCTGGAGCTGAAGCTTCTTCTTCTTCGTCTAGCAGTGCGTCACGGGGTAAGGGGCCGATCCTATTTACCAGTGGCGGAGTGATCTTCGATAGCATCAACGCCGCGTCTGAAGACAGCGGGGATAGCGATTGTGATCTCGACTCTTGGATTCAGCCAAGCAAGTCGGGCGAGGGCCTCAACAATTGGACCATCAAGGATATCATCCAGCTGACAAGTGAAAAGTAATGATTTACTTTTTTCAATCACTGTACAACACTATGTCCTACCCGGGGCATAGCGGTTTTATTGTAAGGGCCTTGTTGGATTATGTACATGCATTTTGTTAATAAATCAAAGGCGTTTTCTTCGTATTCAAATATTGTGATCTCTGTTATTCCTGTTTTATATTTGTTTTGAAAAACAGTAAAATGGCAACGGGGTTTGTGCTAACCTACATATTCTTGTTTTAAACTTAACCCTTGTTATTGCAGGATCCACATAAAAGATGACATCGACTCTGGACCTTCTACGGCTCACTTCGACTTCGATTGCCCGATCTATCAAGCCGAAGAAGAGATTGATGAAGACGAAGACCTTCCTGAAGAGTTGGCCCGCTTGTTGAAACAAGAGGAAAAAGTTATTCTGCCTCATGAAGAGGAGATCGAGATCGTAAATCTGGGTTCTGAAGAGCTCGTCAGAAACGTCAGGATAGGGGTCACATTGCAGAGTGATGTCAAGAAGAGATTAGTCGAGATGCTTTGAGAGTATAGTGACGTCTTTGCTTGGTCATACGAAGATATGCCCGGACTTGACACGGACATCGTGGTCCACCACTTGCCGCTGCGAGAAGATTGCCCTCCCGTCAAGCAGAAGCTTAGGAGGACGAGACCAGATATGGCCGTTAAGATCAAGGAAGAAGTGCAGAAACAGCTCGATGCTGGCTTCTTAGCGGTCACCACTTACCCTCCGTGGGTCGCCAACATAGTGCCTGTACCGAAGAAGGACGGTAAGGTATGCATGTGCGTCGATTATCGGGATTTGAATAGGGCGAGCCCTAAAGATGATTTCCTGTTGCCTCATATCGATGTGTTGGTCGACAACACAGCTCAGTTCTCCGTGTTTTCGTTCATGGATGGCTTCTCCGGTTACAACCAGATCAAGATGGCGCCGGAGGACATGGAGAAAACGACATTTATCACCCCTGGGGAACATTTTGCTATAAGGTAATGCCCTTCGGTCTGAAGAACACAGGGGACACTTACCAACGAGCAATGGTAACTTTGTTTCATGATATGATTCATCATGAGATCAAGGTCTATGTTGATGACATGATTGCGAAGTCCCAGACGGAGGAAGAGCATCTGGTCAACTTATTGAAGCTTTTTGAGAGGCTTAGGAAGTTCAGGTTGAGGCTGAATCCTAACAAGTGCACTTTTGGAGTGCGGTCCGGAAAGTTACTGGGGTTTATCGTTAGCGAACGAGGCATCGAGGTCGATCCTGCGAAAATAAAAGCCATTCAAGAAATGCCAGCGCCGAGAACAGAAAAAGAAGTTCGTGGTTTCTTGGGCCGAATAAACTACATTGCAAGGTTTATCTCTCAGCTCACGGCCACGTGTGAACCGATGTTCAAGCTTTTAAAGAAAGATCAGGCAATTACTTGGAATGAGGATTGCCAGAAGGCATTCGACAAGATAAAGCAGTATCTTCAAGAACCTCCAATCTTGATACCCCTAGTGGCTGGACGGCCATTAATCATGTACTTGACAGTTCTTGAGAATAGTATGGGGTGTGTTCTCGGTCAACACGACGAGACGGGCAGAAAGGAGCATGCCATTTACTACTTGAGTAAAAAGTTCACAGACTGTGAATCTCGATACTCGATGCTGGAGAAGACGTGTTGTGCACTAGCCTGGGCTGCCAAACGTCTACGACAGTACATGCTCAATCACACCACCATGCTAATTTCGAAGATGGATCCGATCAAGTACGTCTTCGAGAAGCAGGCTCTTTCGGGCAGGATTGCCAGATGGCAAATGGTGCTAACGGAATATGATATTCAGTACGTGTCCCAGAAGGCCATCAAGGGAAGCGTATTGTCTGATTACCTTGCCGAACAGCCGATCAAAGATTACCAGCCTATGAAATTTGAATTCCCTGATGAGGATATTATGTTTCTCAAAGCGAAGGATTGCGATGAGCCTTTGCCCGACGAGGGTCCAGATAGGAAATCCCAGTGGAAATTGATATTCGATGGCGGTTAATTCCTATGGAAGTGGCATCGGGGCTATCATCACGACTCCCCACGGATCCCACATCCCGTTTACTGCGAGACTGACGTTTCCAGTCACCAATAATGAGGCGGAGTACGAAGCATGCATCATGGGTCTAGAAGAGGCAATTGATTTGAAAATCAAGAATCTAGACGTATATGGTGACTCAGCGCTTGTGATCAACTAGATTAAAGGGGAGTGGGAGACTCGTCAATCGAATTTGGTGTCGTACATGAATTATGCCAGAAGGCTACTTCCGTTCTTTGATCGAGTGGAACTCCATCATGTGCCCAGAGCAGAAAATCAGATGGTTGATGCCTTAGCCACGTTGGCTTCAATGTATAAAGTCAATTTTTGGAATGAGGCTCCAAGAATTGTCCTTTCCCGTTTTGATAGTCCGGCATTTGTCTTTGCAATCGAGGAAGCCGCCGACGGCAAGCCATGGTTCCATGACATCCAGACCTTCCTTATGACTAAGGAGTATCTTGCGGGTGCGTCAACTCAGGATAAGAAGACTCTGAGGAGGCTGTCTGGAAACTTTTACCTCAATCCTGATGGAGTGTTGTATAAGAGAAACCATGATCTCGTGCTACTCAGATGTGTAGATGAGAAAGAGGTGTGTATGCTCATGGAGGAAGTCCATGAAGGCACATTTGGTACGGACTCCGGCGGGCATGCTATGACGAGAAAGATCCTGAGAGCAGGATATTACTGGCTGACGATGGAGTCGGATTGCTTCAGATTCGCGAAGAGATGTCATAAATGCCAGATTTATGCTGATAAAGTTCATGTGCCGCCGTGCCCGTTGAATGTCATGTCCTCCCTGTGGCCGTTCTCCATGTGGGGCATCGACATGATAGGCAAGATCGAGCCCATTGCATCTAACGGTCATCGCTTCATTCTAGTAGCTATCGACTACTTCACCAAGTGGGTGGAGGCAGCCTCGTATGCTAATGTGACCAAGCAGGTGGTGCTAAATTCATAAAGAGGGACATCATCTGTCGTTACGGAATTCCCGAGCAGATCATTACTGATAATGGTTCGAACCTGAATAACAAGATGATGAAGGAGTTGTGCCAGAGTTTCAAGATCGAATACCACAACTCATCTCCTTACCGGCCGAAGATGAATGGCGCCGTTGAAGCAGCCAACAAGAACATAAATAAGATTGTTCAGAAGATGGTTGTGACATACAAAGTCTGGCACGAGATGCTGCCCTTCGCACTGCACGGTTATCGTACGACGGTACGTACGTCGACCGGGGCAACTCCTTTCTCCTTAGTGTATGGTATGGAAGCAGTCCTACCGTTAGAAGTGGAGATCCCTTCTTTGCAAGTTTTGGTTGATGTGAAACTCGACGAGGCGGAATGGATTATGAATCGTTTGAACCAACTCAGCCTGATGGAAGAGAAGAGGTTAGCATCGATTGCGTTTGGTCGTCTGTACCAAAGCCGAATGAAGAAAGCTTATGATAAGAAGGTGCGTCCTAGAAGCTTTCAGACGGGTGATCTCGTCCTGAAGAAGATTCTTCCGCCACACTCCGAACACCGGGGCAAGTGGACTCCGAATTACGAAGGTCCGTACGTCGTCAGAAAGGTCTTCTCGGGAGGAGCTTTGTTGTTATCCACGATGGATGGTGAAGATTTTGCATCCCCGGTGAACGCGGACGCAGTTAAAAAATACTTTGCTTGAAAGTGACCCGCTGGACAAAAAAGAATATCCAGGCAAAAAAGGGGCATCCCGACGAACCAAAAACAGAATAAAAGGTTCGGGCAAAAATTAGTGATATATTGAAAAAATGTACACCCGCGAAGTCGAAAACCTACACTGGGCGGCTTCGGCAAAAAAGGGTATCCCGGTGAACTGAAAACCCGCAACGGGCGGTTCACCCAAAAGTTAGGGATTTGAAAAAGCAAATGACTGCGTTCCGCGTGTGGACTTTCATTGTTTAGTGGTTTGGAGGACCTGAGGGCCGTTTATCTGAATCAATCTCTTTCGAAGCTGAAGCGTCGGAGAAGTATCGAAGTCGAGTGGGTCATAGAAGGATCAACTCATGGTGTTCGTCTACGCCTCGTTGCCGACATTTGTATATACTGATGTATATTTATGTTTTATTTTTGCGCGGCTTCCTCATTCCAGGAGCTTGCCTCTGTTGTAAAACATTTTTACCCATTCAGGGGTTCGTTATCAATAAAATGCATACTATTCAGCAATTCTGTTTGCCTGTTTAGCATTTACCTGTTTTGTTTGCGAAAAAGAACGCCGATGTTTTTGATAAAATGCGCATATATAAACTTACTGGCCTAGGCCACTGATTGTTGAAACAATTAATTACCTGAATATTATCACGAGATAATAACCTTGATAGGCCCCTTTGAGAAGGGTATCTTGTCTGTTTGTTTGTGTTGTTACAGGTGTAGCATATTCCAGACAGAGTTCCGTGCGCATCCCGAAGCAGGATGATTCCTCCTTCTCCAGCAGAGTTCAGTAGCCTCTCCCCGCAGAGTCTGAACGCAAGATCGTGAGCATTGATATGTATCCCCAGGCAGAGATGATTCTCTCCCCAACCAGAGGTATCCTGAAGGAACGTCATCTCCTCAACTGAGTCGGGCGCCGAAGCTCGTGTTCATCCCCCAACACCGGGTTACAAGTGCAGGTTTCGTAGGAAACTATTCATACGCCGAAGTATGCAGCAACTGATGGTGCCAGACTGAAGTCTCCAGCGGAATTGAAATTCCCCGCCAGAGTTGTACTCTCCCCCGAAGTCGGATGATTCCTTCTTCCCCAGCGGAATTGAAATTCCTCCCACCAGAGTCGTACTCTCTCCAGCGAAGCAGAATGATTTCTTCTTCCTCAGCCGAGTTTGCAGATACCCAAGAGAGCCGAATCCTTGGAAGCCTGCTCAGACCATGATTGGTTGTTTTCCCCAGTAGAGTGTTGAACAGCTGAAGTTGTTTCCCCACAGAGTCGTTATCTCCAGAGAAGTAACCGCGAAGGCTACGCAGTTTATTCTCGCGGTTGACATCATTTTCCCTCAGCAGGCCCAGGTTCTCGTAGAGCTTCGTCCCCATGCAGTAGTCAACCAAAGTTGTTTCCCCCGCAGCAGTCAACGGAAGTTGTGTCCCCTGCGGAGCCCAATTGAGATTGGCGTGACCATGTTCTCCTCAACAGGATGATTCCTCTATCTGAGTAGTTCGTTCTCCTTGACAGGAGGATCCTCCCTTCAGCATTTATTTTGCTGATGGGATCGCATCATTGTGCATGATTGCATAACATTTATCATAAACGCATAGCATTTCCACCGTGTGGAACATTGCACCACTGGCAAAGCATATGCGTAATAAACATGATCTAGGTTACTATCGTTCTTGTTTTGCAGGTGTTCCGCCGCAGAATTGACTGCTCAGGATGATTCCTGACATTCTCCCCAACGAAGTCGCTTGCTCAAGATGATTCTTGAATTCCCCAGCGAAGTATTCGGTTCAAGATGATTCTTGAATTCCTCAGCAGGGCTATTTGCTTAAGATGATTCTTAAGCTCCCCAGTAGGGTCCCCAGTGAAGGTTGCCCAGGATGATTCCTGAAGCCCCAAGAGAGCCGAATCCTTGGAAGTTGCTCAAGCCATGATTGGTTTGTCCCCGGCAAGAATTGCCCAGGATGATTCCTGGAATTCCCAACAGAGTGTTCGCTCAGGATGATTCCTGAAGTCTCCAGAATGGTTACCGGTGAAAGATGATTCTTGAAGGTCCCCGGCGGAGTTATTTGGTCAAGATGATTCTTGAAGTCCTCAGCAAAGTTGATTTATCCAGAATGATTTCTGGACCCTCGGAGCGGAGTTACTTGATAGTTTTCCAGATTCCCCAGCGGCGAAGCGTCCTCCCCAACAGGTTTTCTAACGGCGAAGTTGAAATCTCCTTTGAAGACTCCATGATTGAAGTCTGACCGTGTTAATGAAGCAGTTCTCTCAGCTGATGCGGAGTGCCTGATGGCAGAGGTTTAGATATTCCCAGCTGGCTCATGATTGACCAAGAATTCTATTCCCGACTTGCTGATGATGTCCGGCTGATGCCCGACGAGGTCTTTGAATGCCTGAGGGCATGATCAACCTGATGGTTGAAGTTCAGATGATGCCCGACAAGTTCTTTGAATGCCTGATGGAATGATCAACCTGATGGTTGAAGTCCGGCTGATGCCCGACAGTGTTCTTTGAATGCCTGATGGCATGATCGACTATGTATTACCGGTTACCGTGTGACCAATCCCTAATGATTTTCTTCACCCCGACGGCGAGGTCAGGGGATGTTTGTGTTTGACGGCGAGGTCAGATTATTTTGAGCTCTCCAGCAGCGATGTTGGATGTTTGAGTGTTGACGGCGATGTCAGATGAGTTAGTTCTCCAGCGACGATGTTGGATGTTTGTGCCCGACGGCGATATCAGATGCTTTAGTTCCCCAGCGGCGATGTTGGGTGTTTCGTTTATGAAGGTGATGTCAGGTGATTCTCTATGTCTCCAGCGGCGATGTTGGATGTTTGTTTCTGACGGCGATGTCGGATGTTTCTCAGAGTTATGCTTGTTTGACGGCGATGTCAGTTCCTTTAGTTCTCCAGCGGTGATGTTGGGTGTTTTGTTTCCGACGGCGATGTCAGATTCTTCAGTTTTCCAGCGGCGATGTTGGATATGTCAGATTCTTTAGTTCTCCAGCGGCGATGTTGGGTGTTCTGGTTGTCCGACGGCGATGTCAGATCAGTATGTCTCCAGCTAGCTGCCGTGCAGCTATTATTTCAGTGTTCAAAGATTCGTTCCCGGCAGAGTATCGTGTACTCGTGCAGTTGGCAAATTTCCGGGTTTATCGGTATTCAACCGTCTCGCAACTCGATTGGCTGAGAGTCGTTTGCTCCTCGCCCAGTCAGGTTCAAGCCGTTTGAATAGGGGCAGTTGTTGCACCCCAAAATTTGACCAACATTTATTTACCCATCAAGAGTTATATGAGACTTTGAAGATAGCCAAGAAGGTTATTCAAAGGTTCAAAGATTGATATCTTTGTCAGAGAACTCAAGAGATCCTCAGAGAGATTTGTTGAAACCAAGGTTGTGTGACTCATAACTTGAGAGTTGTGGGAGCTCCTCAGATGATTCTGAGACTATGAGGATGGACATGAAGCTTTGATAAAGTTTATGAGATGTCTTGAAAGCCATCATGAAGCCTAGAGAGGTCATTGTACAAGAATTCAGAAGATTCAGCCATGAGTGGTGGAATTAGGGTTTGACTGGGTCAACCCTAGGTCAACTGATGATTTGGAGAAGGTTGAGACCTAATCCAAGAGCCATGTGATCATGGAATGATGTATTGAGATGCTATAAGGATGATTCCTACACCAACTCATCATGATTGAGGAGTTTGAGAAGTTTCAAGCTAGGGTTTCTAAGGATTGACAGTGTAAAATCCCCTAGTTTGATCCCTATCTTTAAGGCAGTTTAGCTCAAGATGTGATTGTCATCTCATCTTCCCCACAACATGAATGTTGTAGAGCTTGTTCTTAGCTTTAATTTGAGTACAAGAAGTCCTTGATAGGATTTGTAGAGCTCAAGTTATGGTTTTGACAAATTACAGGTCATCTGAGGTATGTGAATCTGGGCCCTTGAAAGTCACCCAACTTGCATCCAACTTTTGCCCTAGTAGGATGATTCCTATGTATTATTGGTCAACATGAATGCTGAAGAGCATCTTCTTAGCTTTCTAGAGAGTACTATAAGTCCTTGATAGGATTTGTAGAACTCAACTTATGGCTTTGACAAGTCAAGGGCATTTTGGTCATTTGGAGGTTATAGGTCATTTCAAGCATAAGGCCATATCTCCTATTTCCAAGCTTCAAATGGAAAAATCTTCAACATCAAACTTGATTAGAATGATGTTTTAAGGCTATTAAGGAGGTCATGAGATGTTGAAAAGGCTCATATCAAAAAGTGATAAAAATGGCCTAAAATGGAGGCATAAGTTAATTAAGATGAATTTGAAAAATGGAAATCATAAGCTATAAGTCCAAACCATGTCATGTAATAGGTCATTTTGACTCCAAATGACATGCTAAGAACAATGGTTCAGCCACAATTTTTATTTGAGGCTTGGATCATAGGGCTGCTTTGGAAAAAGCTTACTTGCATATTAAGGTACCAAACCAAAACTCAAAAGAACTCAATGCACAAGGTAGTTATGCAGTGTAACTCATCCTAAATCTCATGTGGGGATAAATTCAAATCAGAAACCAAGGTTACAAGGGATATGGCATGAGATAGCATGTGGAGAGAATTGAAATCAAAATACCATGACATGAAAAGTTTAATTTCTCATTGGATTGTCCTAGAGGGTTCTAGATGATTCTAAACCACTCTATATAACAATTGTGACTTGCTCAGATGCAAGGTTGGTGAGAATTGGTGCATGAAAGAGAGAGTGAAATCCAAATTCTTCCATTGCAAGTCAAGTGGCAATTCTTCATTCTTCTTCATTTCCTTTCATTTTTTTCACACAAACACCTTCCATACATCACATTGAAGCTGTGCAGATTGAATTAAGACCATATCCATGGAGAATTGAAGAGTTGGTGATCCAAGTTTCAAGGTTGCATTTCAAAATCGAATTTCAAGAATCAAGCAATTTCATCCATTCTTTTTGCATACAGAAGCAAGAAGATTGCTCAGTGAAGGAATTTGGAAAGTTTCAAGCCCTGAATTGAAGGATTACTACCTCTGTTCACTCCATTTTACCAGGTTTGCAATTTCTTTCCTACACCTTAATTTAGGCATGGTTAGGTTGAATTATTAGTGTAGAATGGTTAGAGACCAATGGGTGATGGATTTTGGAGAGTTTGAAGGCAATTGGTGAAGATTGAACTATGGACCTCAGTTCTTTGATGACCAAGAACTCTTGTTATATTGAGATATAGAATGAGTTAGATAGAAAGAAATGTTTAGGGTGAGTTGGTGAGTGATCTGAGACATTTAATTTCAAGAATTATTAAGATTGATGATTGAGCATATTTTGGATCATGGATCGGGTTCATGGATTTAGGAGGATTCAATGGATTTCAAGGGTATAATCATGTTCAGCATGGAATTCTAGGCATGTTAGGGTTTTAAACTTTGAGAATTGATGAAGTTTTGAGGGAGTTCGTATCTAGAGAAGAAGAGCTTGGAGCTCTGTATTTTCATGGAGTTTCATGGCAACCCTAGCTGGAGGTTAGGGATGAAGTCTGGACCATTGGATGAGGAGCTGACCCATTGACTTTTGCTTGATCTGAAGGCCACGATTTAATTTCGTTTTGGGAGGGAAGCTGAGAAGCGAAACGCACCGTTTCATTAAACGGTGGTTTCTGGGCCTAAGTGAGTAATTTCTAATCCCACCCCCCATCAAGGCCCATTGGATTTTTTAACTGCATTTTGTTGCTATTCTCACCGCTCATTTTTCATTTTCTGTTTGATTTTCTAATTGTTTTTTTGTTTTAATATTGGGCCTGGCGCTTTGTTATTGGCACCCCTTTTCATGTTTTCATTTTATTTTTTCTCCATTTTTTTCCAACTTTGAAAATTCATATTAATTTGAAAAATAAAGATTTTTTAATGGGAGTTTTTTCTCCTATTTCATATTTTTGTCAAGAAAAATATAAAATAAAAATATTTTCCTTTCATGCATTTTTGATATTTTTGGTATATTTTTCCATTTTTATTGCATTTTATTTCTTTTATGTTGATATATGATTTTGTAGAATTTAGTTTAGGTAGTTACCTTAATATTTTTAGGTCATTCTTTTTAGAGTGGTTAGATATATGTTTTAGCTTCCCCCTGGATTTATGCCATAATTTTGTGATGATTTTTAGGTTAGTTTTGATTAGTTGATTCTAGGTTGTGTAGAATTAGGTCAAACTTCAACATAGGTCCATAATAACTTTAGATTTTTGCGTTTTTAGGAAAAATTAGACTATGGGACATATATGGGAATTAAGGGTAGGTATTTAGGATCCCTTAGAAATTATATTAGGATTTAATATAGTAGTATACTATTTTTAGTTAATTTTTGTATTGGTTGATTGTTTGTGTTGCCCTTGTGGGCTTGTATTTTTGTTTGCTTTGCTTTGTGGGCTTGGAGAGCTTGATCTTGTCCTAAGGAGCATTGAGGAGCATAGTAGAAGACTTGAAGATGGATTGAGGAGCTTGAGAGCTTGATTTTATTTCTTTTCTTTTTGTTTTAGGGTTAGGGATTAGGAAGAGTTTAGACTTAGATAACTTCTTTCTTAAACATGGATGGTATCTTTCACCTCCATTCCTCCCTATGATTCAAAGTCCTTCCATGGTATACACCTCTCTCCTTTGGAGGGATAAGTGATGTACCTAGGGAGTAGAACTTTTGAGGGAACCATTCCTTTGATGTTGAACCCTTATAGGTCACCTTTGGTGGTCAATAAGCAGTTCAATATCCCCCAGCTTATCCAGTAAGTGATTTCCTCTGGTTTGATTGTCTTGAGAGATGTTGAGCTTGAGTGTGAAGATGGAGACTTCAATGAAGAGTATTGAAGAGGATGAATCCTTGAGTATTGCCATTCCAGCCGAAGCTTGAAGAGCAACAAGAGCAAGTTGATACTTGAAGACCCCTGAAGATTAGGTGAAGCCTGAAGGTGGAACTGATCAAGAAGCTGAAGCTTAAAGGGAGAAGATAAGTTGAAACTCATGTTGAAAGGTTGAAACCTAGAAAAGCAATTGATATTTGTAAAAAGTGATTGAAGTCTGAAGACTGGATTGCTGTTGGAAGAGCTGAAGCTTAAGGCTGAGAGAGGAGTTGATCTGCTTTCTTCTGTTTTTCTTTTTTGTATTGCTATGTTTTGTTTGACTTGCTTGATGCATTAGAATAAGTTCATATCTAGAATAAGTAGAATCTAGGAGCATGATTGCACTAGAGGTTGAGTTGCTCCCTCTGCTTGTATTGTTACTGTGTGGCTTTGCTTGCGGGTATTCGGTAGAGCCCAGCTCCCTTGCCCATGTGGTTTGTTTGCCTGATGGCATTTTATTTCATTTCATCTGTATGATTGCAGTTTACTGTTTTTGCTTGATAGCATGTTGTTTTATATTTCAGTATGATTACTGTTATCCATTCTGGCTTGAGGTTGAGATGAGCTTGTGGAGGCTAAAGCCCCACACACATTTCCTCCCTCACTTGCATTGCATGCATTTTACTGTTAAGCTGATGCTTTGTCTGTTTTGGTGTATCATTGACATGATCCCTTAGGACTCTCATTTCCTTTGATAAGGATTTGATGATAGAATTTTAGGTTGAAACCTATGCATGACAACTTCTAGGAGTTCCCTGTTCAAACCTCAACCATAGGATGAATCCATGGCATGACAACAGTAGGACTTGATAGTCTCCCTCCTAGTTGGGCCTGTTCTCTTCTCATCTCAGAACAGTTTAAGATACAGTAATCATGAATGATTTCTTTCGTACGTTACGAGCCTTAAGCTATCTGAGAAAGGATTGTGGGAGAGTTTCTTTTCCACAGTCTGGATGTTTAGTATGGTACCCTTTGGGTGACATGCGACGCATTCACTCTCAGGTCATAGTCTCTAGTGCGATTAAGATCGCAAACACAATAAAAAACACTTCTTTCGTAAAAGACAGGAAATAAACCGTAGTTTCCCGAACTACGTGAGCTCTGATCTCTCATACCCGTTGAGAGTACGTAGGCACAAGATGGCGATGTCTTGGCGAGCTACCTTCCCCCATAACCCTTCGTAGGCCGAACTACGTTGACTCTGATTTCTCATTCTCTGATGAGAATACGTAGGCATAAAGTGCGACGCTTTGCCGAGTCATTTTCTTTTCTTTTTCAGCCAGCCTTGATAGGTAGATAGAATAAAACTAACCCGTCCAAGTAAACACAACAAGCGAGGATCCCGTCGAGTACGACAGACGTGAGGGGTGCTAATACCTTCCCCTTGCGTAACCGACTCCCAAATCCAGACAATGGTTGCGACGACCTTGTCTTACCCTTTTTCGTCAGGTTTTTTCGATCGTTTCCTTTCCCGCTCTGAGGGATAAATAACGAAAGGTGGCGACTCTTCTGTCATGCCGGCACCTTATTTTCGCGCAAGCGACAGTCTGCAGCCACAGCTGAGTGGTTCGAGCGTTTGATGAGTCTGTCAGCGGAGGATATTGCCTGGTTTGATAGAGATAGGTTGGGTACTGAGATCATCTTCAGCTGCAGTGGGTTTCCGAACGTGCCTTTCATAGGCAGGAAGCGCTGTATAAACTATAATCCGTCTCTGCTGGTCCGACAGTTTGCTTACGCTTTGAGAGCTCCGCCGAAGGATGAAGAGGTACAGGAATCTCTGTACCTCACTAGTCTTCTAGAGGGGGATATGTTGTCCAAGCTTCAGCACGCTTGGAATGGTATCAGTAAGCGGGGAAAGTCGTTGATGGGAAAGAGTAATAGCCAAGCCTACGCTCCATATGTGACCTGGATCAGAGCCAGAGCAGATGCTATAGGGATGCCGTTTCCTCCTGCCAAGCCAAAAAACCCTCCAGTGATTGAAGAGCCTACCATCGTGCCTATTCAGCAGCATAATCAGGTGTTAGCTGAGAGAGATGAGCTGAAGAAGGCAAATGAAGAACTGGAGAAAGAATTGGCCCAACTCAGAAGCGAGAGAAGCGAGGCCGTTCATTCTTTCAAAAGGCAGACAGAGCTGGTGAACCAGCTGGGGACAGATTTGACTAAGCAGATAGCCGAGCGCGAGCGCATGGGTCGAGACTTCAAAGCTGTCAACGATGTACTGGCCATTAAGAAGCAGCACTTGGATGAAGCGTATCGGAGGATATCCAAGTTCAATCAGCATTGGAAGGCCACCCTAGCCAACGGCAAAGAACGGGAGGACAAGCTGAAGCAACAGATCTCCAAGTTGAAAGCCCAGGTGAAGGCCAGTGAGAAGAGGTTTGATGAAGAAACCGCTCGCAGATATGCCGCTGAAGGCCTGCTCAATAAGGCTCTTGCTAACCTGAAGGAGCGCAAACTGACGTTTGAATCCAAGAAGCGGAAGCTAGAAGATTGTTTCGGCGAAGGAGCATGGGAAGATTCGGTCGAAGGTCTTCAATACACCATTATACAGAGGGAGTTACTCGTCGAAGGGTTACTCACTCGGCCTGGTCATCCAGAAATGAGGAATTTGTTAGAAGAGTTTTACGCCCGTGGCCATGCTTGACTATTTGTATTCCTTTTGTTTTGATCGTTGTTGTATGCTGACCATCACCAGGCTTGTTGGTCGAGGTCACGCTATTGATTCTGCTTTTACTCAGTGATGTTATGTACTGCCTTGATGGGCTTTCTTTATATATATGAGATGTTATTTCCATGACTAGACTCGGACTTCTTATTATCAGCACTGGCACTCAGGCACTAGGATCGGGGGAAATCTCCCTAACGCACGGACACATGTTTGCATTTGCATGAAGCATTTGCATGACGAGCACTTTGTTGTTTTTTCTAACCCTTTTGTGTATACAAGTTGTTTCAGGTTGTTCCAGGATTGATCAGAGACCTATCCACCGCTATCAGACCAGAGCAAATCAAACCAGATTTATGGAGCAAATGCAAACTGACGTTCAGGAACTCCAGAAAGGATGGACCGCTTCATGGAGCTCATGCAAGCGGTCGCCAATGGCCAGGATCAGCTCAGAACCTTGGTTCAGCCCCTGATCTCAAGGGTTGATAGCAATGGCGTACTCCATGGTGGGACCGTGCCTACCCCTCCACCTGTTGAAACTCCTCAGAATGGCGTCCCCGTGACCAGGGGGAATGGCAGTGCCAACGGTAATGTAATCGCTAATATGGGACTCAATGGTAATACGAATGACGTCGGCAATGGGAATTTCGAAGCTAATGTTAATGTTGGGCTGGGCAACGGCAATGCGGGTGTTGGAAATCTGTTCGGGCCTCAGCCATGGTTAGAAGACCGGCAAGACGATGTGTTCTCGCAGAGAGATGCTGAAGGAGAGCTGACTGCTGAAACACGGCTAAGGTTCAAGGCACTCGAGGACAAGATGAGGAATATCGAGAACCAGAACACCATGGGTGTTGATATGTCTAAGTTGGGACTGATTGCTGATTTCAAGGTGCCTCCCAAGTTCAAGGTACCTGACTTTGAAAAGTACAAGGGCGTCACTTGCCCTCGCGTCCACTTGAGATCATACTACCGGAAAATGTCAGCTCATTCTGAGGACGAGAAGTTGCTGATGCACTTCTTTCAAGACAGTCTGTCCGGACCCTCCCTCGAATGGTACATGAGTCTGGAACCTGCCAGTGTGCACACGTGGAAGGAACTTGTTGAAGCATTTGTGCACCACTACCAATATAACAGTGACTTGGCTCCTAACTGAGTCCAACTGCAGAATCTGTCGCAAAGGAACAACGAAGGGTTCAAGGAATACGCCCAGCGGTGGCGTGAATTGGCAGCCAGGGTTCAGCCGCCGATGGTTGAACGGGAGCTGGTGGAAATGTTCGTAGCTACCCTCCCAGGGGTTTATTATGAGAAATTGGTCAGAAGTATGTCTGGAACCTTCTCAGATCTCATTATCACGGGTGAGCACATTGAAAATGGGATCAAACTGGGGAAAATTCAAGGTGATTCATCCTCAGCTGGAGGAGGCAAGAAACCTTATGGTGGCAAAAGACGGGAAGGAGAGACGAGCGCCGTGTCCAACGCTCGAAGAAAGGGTAAAGGCTCTCACCAGCAGGTGGCCAATATAACTATCCCCGCTGTCCAACAACCCCAGCCACAGCAGAAACAGCCTAATCAACAAGGGTACAGAAAGTATCAGAACAGGGCACCTTTGTCGAGCCGTCACCTCGAGACACCGCCCATGTCCTATGCTCAACTGTTACAGACTCTGCTCCAGTTACAGCTGATCCAGAAGAGAACCCTGGCTCCCTTGACAGGGGCACCTCCTCTAGGTTATGATGCGAATGCGACATGTGAGTTTCACTCAGGGGCACCAGGCCACACAATAGAGAATTGCAAAGCCTTCAAGCATAAGGTGCAGGACATGGTGGACGCCAAGATAATCAATTTCTCGGATAATGTGCCAAACGTCACGAAGAACCCTATGCCGAATCATAGGGGAGGTGGAGTAAATGCCATTATTGAAGACGAGAGTTTGGATTTGTTGACTGACGTCAGAGATCTGAAGACACCGCTTAGCTTCGTTAAAGCTAAGCTGATGAAAAGGGGTTTCTTTCCAGGTTGTGGAGAGCTATGTATGGGCTGCGCGACTAGTCCTGATGGATGTGAACAGCTGATAAAGGGGATTCAAAGTCTGATGACCGAAGGAATCCTGCAGTTTAGCCGAAGGGCCGAAAGCGGATCGGGAGAGGTAATGCTGAAGCAAGGTGATGAGGTTGCCACCATCACCATCCCTCGCCGGACGATAACTATTTCTGCTTCCAGACCGCCCACAATTACCATTACCAAAGTTGGGCCGACACCTTTCGAAAGCACTAATATGGTCCCATGGCATTATGGGGCAGAAGTCTACTGCAACGGACAGAAGTTGGAATTGGAACCATTGGGGTCGTCTGTGGAGAACCTAGTGGGCGTTAGCGGAATTACTCGCAGCGGAAGAGTGTTCGCACCACCTGAGATCGTGGCGGACAAAGCGGACAGAGCTGACGCAACTGATAAAGGGAAGAGTAAAGTCGTTGAAGAGATCCCTCGTGGGGTAGAAAAAGACTTACTTGTTAAAGACGCCGAAGAGTTTATGAGGTTGATTAAAAAGAGTGACTACAAGATCGTAGATCATCTCCATCAAACACCCTAAAAAATTTCCATCCTGAATTTGTTGCTGTGTTCTGAGGCACACCGCAACGCGCTGCTGAAGGTATTGAACGCCACGTATGTACTGCAGAAAATATCGGTAAACTAGTTGGAAGGGGTCGTAGCCCACGTGAATGCTGGAAATGGGTTAGGGTTCACTGACCTGGAGCTGACGCCGAAAGGGAGGAACCACAATAGCGCCCTGCACATCTCGATAGAGTGTAGGGGAACGATTATGTCTCACGTATTGGTAGACACAGGGTCCTCGCTCAATGTTCTTCCGAAGAAAGAATTGATGAAGTTAGATACTCGTGGATTGATTTGCGCACCCAGTGACTTGGTCGTGAAAGCATTCGATGGAACAAAACGTCATGTTTTCGGGGAGGTGACGTTGCCAATCCAAGTCGGGCCGGAAACATTCGACGTGGTCTTCTACATTATGGACATCATGCCTGCCTATAGCTATCTCCTAGGCCGGCCATGGATCCATTCTGCGGGTGCCGTGACCTCCACGTTGCACCAGAAACTCAAGTATGCTGTTGGAGGAAGCATCGTGACCGTTTGTGGCGAGGAAGATATAATGGTGAGCCATTTGTCGTCCTTCAAGTATGTTGAGATGGATGGGGAAATCCACGTAACCCTATGCCAAGCGTTCGAAGCTGTTAAAGTCAAGAACGTAGCTCCTATGACCACTGAGAAGCCAGAGATGACTCTCTCTTCCTTCAAGGAAGCCCGGGCCGTTGTTCAAGCCGGATCTACCTCAGGCTGGGGGCACATTTTGGAGATACCTAACAAGCAAGACAAGTTTGGGTTGGGATATTCTCCTACGGCTGAAGCCTCCTCTTCTAGCAGTGCGTCGCGAGGTAAAGGGCCGATCCAGTTTACCAGTGGCGGGGTGATATTTGAAAGTGTCAACGCGGTGTCTGAAGACGGCGAAGACAGCGACTGCGACCTAGACTCTTGGATCTAGCCAAGCAAACCAGGCGGGAGCCTCAACAACTGGTCCGTCAGGGATATCATCCAAGCGGCAAGCGAAGACTTAACCCTTGTTATTGCAGGACCCACATAGCAGATGACATCGACTCTGGACCTTCTACGACTCACTTCGACTTCGATTGCCCGATCTATCAAGCCGAAGAAGAGATTAATGAAGACGAAGACCTTCCCGAGGAGTTGGCCCGCTTGTTGAAACAAGAAGAGAAAGTTATTCTGCCTCACGAAGAAGAGATCGAGATTGTGAATCTAGGTTCTGAAGAACCTGTCAGGAACGTCAGGATAGGGGCCGCATTGCAGAGTGATGTCAAGCAGAGATTGGTCGAGATGCTAAGAGAGTATAGTGACGTCTTTGCTTGGTCATACGAAGATATGCCCAGACTTGACACTGACATTGTGGTCCACCACTTGCCGTTGCGAGAAGATTGTCCTCACGTTAAGCAGAAGCTTAGAAGGACGCGACCAGATATGGCCGTTAAGATCAAAGAAGAAGTGCAGAAACAACTTGATGCTGGCTTCTTAGTGGTCACTACTGTACCGAAGAAGGACGGTAAGGTGCGAATATGCGTCGATTATTGGGATTTGAACAGGGCGAGCCCTAAAGATGATTTCCCGCTGCCTCATATTAATGTGTTGGTCGACAATACAGCTCAGTTCTCCGTGTTTTCGTTCATGGATGGCTTCTCTGGTTACAATCGGATCAAGATGGCGCCGGAGGACATGGAGAAAACCACGTTTATCACACCTTGGGGAACGTTTTTCTACAAGGTAATGCCTTTCGGTCTGAAGAACGCAGGGGCCACTTACCAACGAGCAATGGTCACTTTGTTTCATGATATGAATTCATCATGAGATTAAAGTCTATGTTGATGACATGATTGCGAAGTCCCAAACGGAGGAGGGACATCTGGTCAATTTGCTGAAGCTTTTTGAAAGGCTTAGGAAGTTCAGGTTGAGGCTGAATCCTAACAAGTGTACTTTCGGAGTACGGTCCGGAAAGCTACTGGGGTTTATCGTGAGTGAAAGAGGCATTGAGGTTGATCCTGCGAAGATAAAAGCAATACAAGAAATGCCAGTGCCAAAAACAGAAAAAGAAGTTTGTGGTTTCCTGGGCAGGATAAACTACATTGCAAGGTTTATCTCTCAGCTCACGGCCACGTGTGAACCGATGTTCAAACTGTTAAAGAAAGATCAGGCGATTATATGGAACGAGGATTGCCAGAAGGCATTTGATAAGATAAAGCAGTATCTGCAGGAACCTCAAATCTTGATACCCCCAGTGGCCGGACGACCCTTAATCATGTACTTGACAGTTCTTGAGAATAGTATGGGGTGTGTTCTCGGTCAGCACGACGAGACGGTCAGAAAGGAGCATGCCATTTACTACTTGAGTAAAAAGTTCATAGATTGTGAATCTCGTTACTCGATGCTGGAGAAAACGTGTTGTGCACTAGCCTGGGCTGCCAAACGTTTACGACAGTACATGCTCAATCACACGACCATGCTAATTTCGAAGATGGATCCGATCAAGTACGTCTTCGAGAAGCAAGCGCTGTCGGGCAGGATTGCCAGATGGCAAATGGTGTTGACGGAATATGACATTCAGTACGTTTCCCAGAAGGCCATTAAGGGCAGCGTATTGTCTGAGTACCTTGCCGAACAGCCAATCGAAGATTATCAGCCGATGAAATTTGAATTCCCTGATGAGGATATCATGTTTCTCAAAGTGAAAGATTGCGATGAACCGTTGCCCGACGAGGGGCCAGATAGGAAATCCCAGTGGAAATTGATATTTGATGGGGCGGTTAATTCCTACGGAAGTGGCATAGGGGAGATTATCACGACTCCCCACGGATCCCACATCCCGTTCACTGCGAGACTGACGTTTCCAGTCATCAATAATGAAGCGGAGTACGAAGCATGCATCATGGGTCTATAAGAGGCAATTGATTTGAGAATCAAGAACCTAGACGTATATGGTGACTCGGCACTTGTGATTAACCAGATTAAAGGGGAGTGGGAGACTCGTCAATTGAATTTGGTGCCGTACATGAACTATGCCAGAAGGCTGCTTCCGTTCTTTGATCGAGTGGAACTCCATCATGTGCCCAGGGCAGAAAACCAGATGGCTGATGCCTTAGCCACGTTGGCTTCGATGTATAAAGTCAATTTTTGGAATGAAGCTCCAAGAATTGTCCTTTCTCGTCTTGATAGACCTGCACTCATCTTTGCGATCGAGGAAGCCTCCGACGGCAAGCCATGATTCCATGATATCCAGACCTTCCTTATGACTAAGGAGTACCCTGCGGGAGCGTCAACCCAGGATAAAAGACTCTGAGGAGGCTATCTGGGAATTTTTATCTCAATCCTGATGGAGTTTTGTATAAAACAAACCACGATCTCGTGCTACTCAGATGTGTAGATGAGAAAGAAGCGAGTATGCTCATGGAAGAAGTCCATGAAGGCACATTTGGTACGCACGCCGGCGGGCATGCTATGACGAGAAAGATCCTGAGAGCAGGATACTACTGGCTGACGATGGAGTCGGATTGCTTTAAATTCGCAAAGAGATGTCATAAGTGCCAGATTTATGCTGATAAAATTCATGTGCCGCCATGCCCGTTAAATGTCATGTCCTCCCCGTGGCCGTTCTCCATGTGGGGCATCGACATGATAGGCAAGATCGAGCCCACTGCATCTAACGGTCATCGCTTCATTCTAGTAGCTATCGACTACTTCACCAAGTGGGTGGAGGCAGCCTCATACGCTAATGTGACCAAGCAGGTGGTGGCTAAATTCATAAAGAGGGACATCATCTGTCGTTACGGAATTCCCGAGCGGATCATTACTGATAATGGTTCGAATCTGAATAACAAGATGATGAAGGAGTTGTGCTAGAGTTTCAAGATTGAACACCACAACTCATCTCCTTACCGGCCGAAGATGAATGGCGCCGTGGAAGCGGCCAATAAAAACATTAAGAAGATTGTACAGAAGATGGTTGTGACCTACAAAGATTGGCACGAGATGTTGCTGTTCGCATTGCACGGTTATCGTACAACGGTACGTACATCAACCGGGGCAACTCCTTTCTCCTTAGTGTACGGTATGGAAGCTGTCCTACCATTAGAAGTGGAGATTCCTTCTTTGCGAGTTTTGGTTGACGTGAAACTCGACGAGGCAGAATGGATTAAGAACCGACTAAACCAACTCAGCCTGATGGACGAGAAGAGGTTAGCATCGATTGCATATGGTCGTCTGTACCAGAGCCGAATGAAGAAAGCTCATGATAAGAAGGTGCGTCCTAGAAGCTTTCAGACGGGTGATCTCGTCCTGAAGAAGATTCTTCCTCCACACTCCGATCACCGGGGCAAGTGGACTCCTAATTACGAAGGTCCGTACGTCGTCAGAAAGGTCTTCTCGGGAGGAGCCTTGTTGTTATCCACGATGGATGGCGAAGATTTTGCATCCCCGGTGAACGCGGACGCAGTTAAAAAATACTTTGCTTAAGAATGACCTGCTGGAAAGAAAAAGAATATCCAGGCAAAAATGGGGCATCCCGGCGAACCATAAAAAAGGAAAAAGGTTCGGGCAAAAATTAGGGATATAAAGAAAAGAATGAACACCCGCAAAGTCGAAAACTCGGAAGGGCGACTTTGGCAAAAAAGGGTATCCCAGTGAATCGAAAACCCGGAAGGGCGATTCAGGCAAAAGTTAGGGATTTGAAAAAGCAAAAGACTGCGTTCCACGTGTGGACTCTCATTGTTTAGTGGTTTGGAGGACCTGAGGGCTGTTTATCTGAATCAATCTCTTCTGCAGCTGAAGCGTCGGAGAAGTATCGAAGTCGCGTGGTCATAGAGGGATTAACTCATGGTGTTCGTCTACGCCTCATTGCCGATATTTGTGTATATACTGATGTATATTTATGTTTTATATTTGCGTAGCTTCCTCATTCCAGGAGCTTGCATCTGTTGCAAAACATTGTTTGCCCATTCAGGGGTTCGTTATCAATAAAATGTATACTATTCAACCATTCTGTTTGTCTGTTTAGCATTTATCTGTTTTGTTTGCGAAAAAGAACGCCGATGTTTTTGATAAAATGCGCATACATAAACCTACTGGCCTAGGCCACTGATTGTTGAAACAACGAATTACTTGAACATTGTCACAAGATGATAACCTTGATAGGTCCCTTTGAGAAGGGTATCTCGTCTGTTTGTTTGTGTTGTTACAGGTATAGCATATTCCAGGCAGTGCGCCGTATGCGGCCCCAGGTAGGATGATTCCTTTCCTCTCTAGCAAGTCCAGCAGCGTCTCCCCGTGGAGTTTGAACCTGAAATCGTAAGTATTGATATGTCTCCCCAAGCAGAGAAGATTCTCTCCCCAATCAAATGTACCCTGAAGGACGTCGTCTCCCCAGCTGAGTCATATACTGAAGTGTGCAGCGTCCGATAGTTCAGACTGAAGTCTTCATCGGAATTGAAAATTCCCCACAGAATCGCACTCTCCCCCAGTAAGCAAGATGATTTCTTCTTCCCCAGCTGAGTTTGCAAACCCCCAAGAGAGCCGAGTCCTTGGAAGCCATGGGGGCCGTGATTGGTTTTCCCCAGTAGAGTGCTGAATAGCTGATGCTGTATTTCCCCACCGGAGTCGTTATCTCCAGGAAAGTTTAGACGCGAAGGCCGCGCAGTTTATTTCTGCGATTGACATCGTTTTTCCTCATTAGTTTGTGGTTTGAATACCTGGTTGAGCTGGTTCAGGTTCTCGTAGAACTTTATTCCCCTGCAGCAGTCAACTGGAGTTGGTTTCCCCAGGCGGAGTCCAATTGAGATTGGCGTGACTTCCTCGCCTTGGCAGGATGAGTCCTTCCTCCACCAGAGTGGTTTTTTTTCCTCCTTGATAGGAGGATTCTCCCTTCAGCATTTATTTTGCTGATGGGGTCGTAGCATTTTGCATGATTGCATAGCATTTACCCTAAGAATGCGTAGCATTTCCACCGTGTGGAGCATTGCGCCATTGTTAAAGCATATGCATATGAAACATGAGCTAGGTCGTTACCGTTCTTGTCTTGCAGGTGTTCCCCGGCAGGGTGGTGTGGTTCTAGATGATTCTTGAAATATCGGAACGGTGGTGTGGTTCCAGATGATTCTTGAATCCCCCCAGCAAATTCGTTTGCCCAAGATGAGTCTTGAATTCTCCAGCGAAGGCGTTCGTTTATGATGATTCTTAAAATCCCCTGTGAAGTCGCCAGAGAGTGGTTGCTCAGGATGATTCCTGAAGTCTCCAGCAGAGTTATTGGTTCAGGACGACTCTTGAAGTCTCTGGCAGAGTTATTTGTCCGAGATGATTCTTGAAGTCCTCAGCAGAGTTGACTCACCCAGAATGATTTCTGGATCCCCGAAGCAGAGTTACTTGATAGTTCTCCCGAATCCCCAGCGGAGATGCGTCATCCCCAGCAGGTTTCTGAACAGAGAAGTTGAAACTTCCCTCGAAGACTTGATGATTGAAGTCCAACCGTATTAACGAAGCAGTTCTCTCAGCTGATGCGGAGTGCCTGATGGCAGAAGTTTGGATATCCTCAATTGGTTCATGATTGACTGAGAATTCTATCCCAGGCTTAGTGATGAAGTTCGGCTAACGCCCAAAAATATCTTTGAATGCCCGATGGCATGATTAAATTGATTAATAACCTGATGAGTCCCAGGGAATCTTGATGCCTGACGGCATGACGAACCATGTATCACCGGTTACCGTGTGACCAATCCCTCAGCTAGTTGCCGTGCAGCTAATATTTCAGTTTTCGAAGATTTGTTCCCATCAGAGTACCGTGTACTTGTGCAATTGGCAAATTTCCGGGTTTGTTGGTATTCAACCACCTTTTACCTTGATTGTTTGAGAGCCGTTCGCTTCTCACCCATTCAGGTCCAAGCCGTTTGAATAGGGGCAGCTAATGCACCCCAAAATTTGCTCAACATTTCTTCACCTAGCTTGTGTTTCATTTCATTCACATTGGCATTATCATTTGCATTTCATTGACATGTGTGCAGGAGATCAAGAGGTATGATTACCAATAAAGAGCTATACAAGGCTATGAAGCTAGCTAAGAAGGTTATTCAAGTGTTCAAGGGTTGATATCCTTGTCAGAGAAGTTAAAGGATTCTCAGAGTGAGTGGTTGAAACCAAGGTTGTGTGCCTCCTAACTTAAGAGTTGTGGGAAGTCCTCAGATGATTCTGAAGCCATGAAGATGGACTTTAGGTCTTGAGAGAGCTCATGATAAGTGTTGAGGATCACTTTGAGGCCTAGACAGGTCATTGTGCAAGATTAAGAAGCCTCAACCATGATTGGTGCAGCTAGGGTTTGACTGGGTCAACCCTAAGTCAACTGATGATTTGAACAAGGTTGAGACCTAATTCAAAGAGCCATGTGATCATGGATTGATGCATTGAGATGCCATAAGGATGATTCCAAGGTCAAATCATCATGATTGAAGAGTTTGATAAGTTTTAAGCTAGGGTTTCTAAGGCTTGACAGTGTAAAATCCCCTAGTTTGACCCCTATCTTCAAGGCAATTTAGCTCAAGATGTGATTGTCATCTCATCTTTCCCCCAACATGAATGTTGTATATTATGATCTTAGCTTTAATTTGAGTGCTAGAAGTCCTTGATAGGATTTGTAGAACTCAAGTTATGACTTTGACAAGTTACAGGTCATCTGAGGTATGTGAATTTGGGGGCTTGAAAGTTTCCCAACTTGCATCAAAGTTTTGCCCTAGAAGGATGATTCCTATGAACTTTTGGTCAACATGAATGTTGTTCCTTATCCTCTTAGCTTTCTAGAGAGTACTAGAAGTCCTTGATAGGATTTGTAGAACTCAAGTTATGGCTTTGACAAGTCAAGGGCATTTTGGTCATTTGGAGATTATAGGTCATTTCAACCATAAGGTCATAACTCTTATTTCCAAACTTCAAATGGGAAAATGTTCAACATCAAACTTGTCCAAAATGATGTTTTAAGGCTAGTAAAGAGGTCATGAGAGGTTGGAAGTGCTTGTAGCTCAAAGTTGCAAAAATGACCTAAAATAAGAGAGGATTTTCAAATGAACCTAAGATGGAAATTGGTATTCTTGATCTACATGTCCAAACCAAGGCATGTAATATGTCATTTTGACTCTAAAACATATTTTAAGAACATTGGTTTAGCCATATTTTTGAATTGAAGTTTAATTTGTGGACTTGCTTTGAAAAGTAGTTACTTACATCTTAAGTAACATTTGCCAAACCTAAATTCAAGGCATAATCAAGGTCCCTTGCAAGCCAAACACATCCAAAAATACCATGAGGGGAGAAATTGGAAGGAATTGAGGGTGATTTCAAGCTGTTAGCAGAACTATGCATACCATGGCATGTGATTGAACTTCTCATGACATGAGAGATTGAACTTATCATTAGAAGGATCTAGAGGTTTCTAGATCATCCACACATGTTCTATATATTGAGTAGAGGTGATCCAATGCCAAGGTTGGTGATGATTGAGAGAGAAAACTGAGATTGCACTTTGAGATTTCACATTGCAAATCAAGATCGGTTACAAGGTTTGAAGCCATTTCAATCCAAGATTTCAATCTCAGAAGCTTGCTCTAGCATTGGTGGATGAATCCAGATGGAGAATTGAGCAAGATTGGTGGAGAATCGTGTGGGAGCCATTGAAGAAATTCCTCTGCAACTCAGAATCGAATCCAAGAATTGAAGCCATTTCGATCAATTCTATTGCATACAGAAGCTTGGAAGTGATTCACTGAAGGAGTCTGGAGCATTTGAAGGCTTGATTTGAAGGCTTGCTACTTCTGTGCACACGAAATTTTCAGGTTGGTAACTTTCAATCTCCAGCTTGTTTTAGTTAGAATTAAGAGGAATTAGGGTGTTAGATGCATTATAGAATGGTGTAGGAAGGAATTCAGATCATTAATTTGAGAATTAGTGACCAATTAGGGATGTTACCATTTTCGGTTGAGAGTTGGTTCTTGCGAATCTTGAGGTTTCAGAGAGAATTAATGGTATGATTGAGTTCCTTGTGGAATTTGGGACAAGTTTGATCAAGGAATCGTGGCCTATGGTGGATTCTATAGCAAGCTAGGGTTGTGGAATGGTGATCAGAAGATGTCACCGGCGGTGACTTTGGGCGCGCAGATGGCCTGAGTTGCAGAGGTTTGAATTGGGGAAGATGATCCCAGGACCATTGGATCATGGTTGGACTTGGACCAAAGACTTCATCCAATGGCCACGCGCGCTTCTCATTTTGTGAAGGATTTCTGAACTTTAATGAAACGATGCGTTTCATTAATCAGCTGGTTTTGGGGTTTGTGAACTAGTTGATACCTGCACCCCCTTTAGGGCCCAATCTTCAAAATGAACTGGATTGTCATGCTATCTGCACCGTGTGTTTATCATTTTATTTGGATTTTCATATTATTTTTCATTTTATTCATGGTTATTGATTAATTCATAAAAAATGGAAAAATAACTCAATTGATCCCATTCTTTTTGCATTGGATTCATGATAGGGTCTAGTATGTTTTAAATAAAAAATATTCTGATTTCATGCATTTTCTGATTTTCATGCATTTTCTGATTTTATGGGAATTTTTAAATTTTAATTGACATTAAAATAGTCATGTTTGATGCTTGATATTGGTGAATTTGGTTTGATCATGTGATGATGATTTTGATCTTGATTTTTTGTGAGTAGTTAGCATAGATATGCATGCTCCCCATAGATTTTTCTCACATTTTTGTGATGAATATAAGTGGTAGTTTAGGTTGAAACCTTTAAAAGCTCCATTTTTAGGGTTTATGGTTGATACCTTGTGGTTTAGATTTTATTTCTAGGACTAGGTGGATGATTCAACCTCTGATTTTTGTAGGGTAGATTCATGATTGAGTTAGGATCCCTTAGGAATTTTTGTAGGATTTTTCAATGAAGTTTACTATTTTTGGTTGATTTTAGCTTAGGTGCTAGTTTTAGATGATTCTAATGCACTAACTGAACTAGATTAACTTCTTTAGTTCCCTTAGATTAGGGTGTTGCTTTGCTTGTTCTTGGATGATGATGAAGGCAAGTTGAAGATGCATTGGATTGCTTGAAGAAGCTTGGATGTGAAGATCTCCTCTTCTTTTGGTGTAGTTTTGTTTATGTGTTAAGATTAGGGTTTTGTAGGCAGAGCTTCTAGATAGTTGTTTTCCTTCATAAACATGGATGATGTTGATCACTTCCATTCTTCCCTATGATGTAAGGTCCCCTTGTAAAGGCCTCATCCCTCCTTTGGTAGGATGTGTGGCTTTTTACAAGTTGGTAGAACCTTTGAGGGTCCCTTTCTCTGATGATAGGATGCTTAGTGGTGACCTTTGGTCTTCACTCTGCTACCAATCATCCCAACTTTGCTCTTGATGGATGCATCTTTCTCCCTTGTTAGAGGATGGAGTTCCTTGCTTGAAGAAGATTGAAGGATGAAGTTGATACTTCTTTGTGTTTGAAGATTAGTCTGAGAAGCTGAAGCTTGTAGATGAAGAGGAGCAAGTTGATACTTGTAAGGATGAGAGAGCTGAAGCTTGAAGACCAAGTTGACACTTGTGAAGAAGATCAAATTGAGATTGAGTGAAGAGCTGAGGCTTGAGGAATAAAGGATAAGTTGATACTTATATTGATGCATTGAGAGCCTGAAGGAGTCAAGTTGATACTTTCAGTTAGGAGTGAAGCCTGAAGGTGGGATTTACTGGAGAGCTGAAGCTTGAAGAAGAAAGAACAAGTTGATACTTATGTTTGATGTATTGAAAACTTGGAGAAGCAAGTTGATATTTGCTATTGAAGATGATAGCCTTGGAGGGTGGTTGAAGACTGATGACTGAACTGCTGTCTGAGGAGAGCATTATTGTGGAAGCTGTTGATCTGTTTTCTTTTCTGTATTGATGTGCCTTGTTTGATTTGCTTGATGCATTAGAATAAGTTCATATCTAGATTGACTTTAAGCTAGGAGCATGACTGCACTAGAGGTTGAGTTGCTCCCTCTGCTTGTATTGTTACTGTATGGCTTTGCTTGCTGGTATTCGGTAGAGCCCAGCTCCCTTGCCTATGTGGTTTGTGTTTGCTTGATGGCTTTTTATTTCCTATGTATGATTACAGTCACTTATATTTTGCTTGATAGCATGTTATTTCTTCTGTATGATTGCAGTTATTCATATTTGGCTTAAGGTTGAGATGAGCTTGTGGAGGCTGATGCCCCACACACATTTCCTCCCTCACTTGCATTGCATGCATTTTACAGTCGTTTACTGTTTACTGTTTAAGCTGATGCTTTATCTGTTTCTGTTTATCATTGACATGATCCCCTAGGAATCTCACTTCCTTTGATAAAGAAGTAATGATTAGAACTTTAGGTTGAAACCTATACATGATAACTTCTAGGAGTTCCCTGGTTCAAACTGCAACCATAGGATGAATCCTTGGCATGACAACATTAGGACTTGATAGTCTCCCCTTAGTTGAGCCTGTTCTCTCTTCTCATCTCAAAACAAATCAAAATACAGTAACAAAGGCTAACTGATATCGTACGTTACGAGCCTTAAGCTATCTGAGAAAGGATTGTTGGAGAGTTTCTTTTCAACAGTCTGGATGTTTAGTATGGCACCCTTTGGGTGACATGCGACGCATTCACTCTCAGGTCATAGTCTCTATTGCGATACTAGTTGCAAACAACCATAAAAAACACTTCTTCTGTAAAAGACAGAAAACAAACTTCAAACCTTTTGCCCCGTGGGCCCATAATTCAAAGGAAGCTTTTCTGAAGAAAAGAGTTTCGTTAACTCTCAGTTCTACCGCCAACGGTAACGCCTAAGTCTCCAAGGGTCGAGCTGCGTACACCAAACTGCTGGAACTGTTTGTTAACCCTATTCGATAAAACAGATGAATATGAATTCCCGTAATCCGTATTATCTCGAACTACATAAGCTCTGATCTCTCATACCTGTTGAGAGTACGTAGGCACAATACCGATGTATTGGCGAGCCACCTTCCCCGTAACCCGTAGTTAGTCGAACTACGTTGACTCTGATTTCTCATTCTCTGATGAGAATACGTAGGCATAAAGTGCGACGCTTTGTCGAGTCATTTTCTTTTCTTTTTTAAGCCAGCCTTGATAAGTAGATAGATAAAACCAACCCGTCCAGTAAACACAACAAGCGTGGATCCCATCGAGTACGATGGACGTGAGGGGTGCTAATACCTTCCCCTTGCGTAACCGACTCCCGAACCTAGACAATGGTTGCGACGACCTCGTCTTATACCTTTTCGTCAGGTTTTTTCGATCATTTCCTTTCCCGTTCCGAGGGATAAATAACGAAAGGTGGCGACTCTTCTGTTTTGCCGGCACCTTATTTTCGCGGAAGCGACAGAGTGGATTCAAATGCATTTTGAAGTTTAAAAGAAGGCTGTCATGAAAAATGGTATTTCAAGTTGCAAAGGACATGAAGGTGATGCATGATGATATGAAATTTAAGTTCAAAGCACATACCAATCAAATGAATCATGCATACAAGTTACATATATGTTAACAAAACTTTCTATGCACAAGAAATAACTAGAATGTGAACAAGACACTTTTTGGTATGTCTCATGATATATTATCTTGAAAAATGCATTCTTGAGGTGAAAATGCCAAAACAGGTAAGAACAAATTATGTAGTTCATCCACACATATCACAAATGCAACAATGAATAACTTTGGACTCAAGTTTAACCACTTCCTGGCCTAAAATCAGAACTGTCATGTCTATGGCAATAAAATGCAAAAATGTGGCATTCTAAGAATGAACATACACACCAAATGAAAACAGCTCAAACTAAACATACATACACAACATAATCATGTTTTTAGAGGTGATCCAACTCAATAAGCAGATATTTTCCAACCATGACAAGTTTTGACACAAAACATACACATGACACATTTTCCACATACATGCTCAAAATACCAAAACATGAAATTATTGTGCAAAGCAAGGATAGAATGTCCACATACCTCTAATAGACAGTGTTGAGCAGGTTAAAATACCAAGAAACCCAGAGGAACTTCAAATGCACATAGCTTTGGGAGATTTCTTCTTTGTGAAGCAAGAATGCAAACTTCAAGACAGTTGGAGAAATAAACTCCACCAATGGTCCTCAATGCTTTGGACAGTTGAGAAATGATATATATGAGGTGTTTGAGTGATTAGAACATCAAGGAAATGTCTAGAACAAGTTTTGATTGATTTTATGGCTTTTGGTCAAAGTAACTTGGTATGGAAGTTGACTTTTTGAATGGTGAGGTTTTTGAGTGGTCTAAGGTCTTGGACACCTTCTATATCATATTTAGAGATTGTGTGGATGATTGTTGGGGAGTTTGAGTGTAGAGAAATGATTTTGGCAGCAATTGTACCAAGACAAACTTTGGTGGTTTTTTGGTGAAAATGTGGTTTTGTGATTTTAAAGCAAAGTGCGCAAGAGCAAAGGTTTGAGCTTTCTATGGTTTTTTAGAGTGGATTTTGTGTATGAAATGAAGTGGTGAGGGCCTCTATTTATAGGCAAATGAATGGAGGGGGCAGATTTGGAGATTTCCTCCATATGAAGGAAAGATTTACCTTTTTGATCAAACCTCCACAAAGAGGTTTCCTTGGCTAATAGGTAAGACCCAAAGTCAAGCTTCATGATGAGTTTAAATTGGCTAAATGCAGGCTAGAATGCATAGGTTGATGGCTGGTTCAGATTTGTCTTTTCACCTCATGCTTGTCATTTTTACTTTAAGTGCAAGTTGTGAAGCCACTTGCTAGCCCACTTGCAAACTTGGCTAATTCCATTTCCTCTACATTTTCATTGTATTTCCAAGCTACAAAATCTCAACATATCAGATAAAACTTGATTCACAAGCTGAGATTGGTCAGATTAATGAAATAATGGATTTTTGAAACTTGTCAATGTGGGACTTCAAGTATGAAACCACCAACTTGCCATAACCATAACTTTCAGCTCACAAATCCTTTTGAGATGTTCTAGTACTCTTTAGAAAGCCCTCAAATAGCTCTAAAACATTCATGTTTTCATGATTTTCAATTTCCCAAAGGAACTTGGCCAAAAATTCTCTCAAAGTTGCTAAAAAATGAACTTAAAAGTGAAATTTCTAAGTCTTTTTCCCTTCTTGAAATGAGTTTGATCATAACTCCAAATCTATGCATTTTCTGATCATGGACCACTTAGGGACTTTTGTAGGATTTGTCAAGAGCTTTCAAATGAGCTTTGAACCACTTCATTTGGTATAAGGAAATTGATAGGCAAGTGCAATATGATATAAGGAACATTTTTTATTCACACTTTGAAGTCCAATTCCTTAAATTTGAAGAGTTGACTTTTTGGTCAACCGTACGATCGATCGGTGACTACCGAGTCGTCTGTTGACACTCTGGACCTCCTGAGACTTTGAAACTTATTGAATGAACTTTATTAAGCTATATGAACTTCATGGATAATAATCCCACCATTAAAACACCTTCCAACATCAAAGTCAAACTACAATTGACTTTTACTAGTCAAAAAACCCTAATCGGGTGCCCTGAAATACATTGTTCTTGATTCTGGGGTAACAACCTCAAATTGGATTCTCAATTGACATCATATGATACCCTTGATCTTGTTTCATGATTGAATTAGCTTCAAACTTTGATTGATCACAAACCCTGAAGCTTCGATTTGACTGTACAAAACCCTGATTCATCTGTATCTTGACAAAGACAAACTTGCACTGGGTTAGGGTTAGATAATTTATGAGTATGCTCCTAAAATGATAATGAGAATCTAAGGGGTCAAAATTTTGGGTGCAACAGATGGCTTCTCTAGGTACAACCAAATCAAGATGGCCCCAGAGGACATGGAGAGAATGACATTCATAACACTGTAGGGGATGCTCTATTATAAAGTGATGCCCTTTAGATTGAAAAAGGATGGGGTAACTTATCATTGGGCCATGGCGACTCTCTTTCATGATATAATTCACACAAAAATTGAGGTCTACGTTGATGACATGATCGTGAAGTCACAAACGGAGGAAGAACATCTGGTTAATCTGTTGAACTTGTTTCAAAGGCTAAGGAAATTCAATCTGAGGTTGAATCTGAACAAGTGCACCTTCGGGGTGAGGTCCAGTAAACTGATGGGTTTCATTGTTAGTGAAAGAGGTATCGAGGTTGATCCTGCCAAAATGAGAGCAATACAAGAGATGCCTAAGCCGAAAACAGAAAAAGAGGTTCGTAGTTTCTTGGGGAGGTTGAACTACATTGCTAGGTTCATCTCTCATCTTACAGCCACGTGTGAACAATTACTCAAATTGCTGAGAAAAGATCAAGCGGTCAGGAGGAACGAAAATTATCAAAAGGCTTTTGAGAAGATAAAAGAATATTTGCAGGAACCTCCGATCCTCATGCCTCCGATGGCAGGAAGACCTTTGATTATGTATCTAACGGTTCTTGAGAATTCAATGGCATGTGTGCTCAATCAATAGGACGAGATAGGTAGAAAAGAGCATGCTATTTACTACCTGAGTAAGAAATGTATTGATTGTGAGTCGAGATACTCAATGCTGGAGAAAACATGTTGTGCACTCGCTTGGACAACTAAGAGTTTGAGGCGGTATATGTTAAACCATACAACTTTGTCGATATCGAAGATGGATCCGATTAAGTATGTGTTTGAGAAGCAAGCACTCACTAGAAGGATTTCCTGTTGGCAGATGGTTTTGATAGAATACGATATCCAGGCTGTCTCCCAGAAAGCCATTAATGGAACTGTTCTGTCAGAATATCTTGCTCAACAACCTATTGAGGACTATCAACCAATGAAGTTTGAGTTTTCGAATGTAGATGTCATGTTTCTAAAAATGAAATATTGCGATGAGCCTTTTCCTGATGAGGGGCCTGAAATTGGATGTCAGTGGAGTTTTATTTTCGATGGTGCTATCAATGCATATGGTAACAGAATCGGAGCAATCATTACTACTCCTCACAATTCTCACACACCCTTCACTGCCCGATTAATGTTCATTTGCACCAACAATGAAGCGAAATATGAAGCGTGCATTACGTGGTTAGAAGAGGCCATTGATCTCAGGATCAAGAATCTTGATGTGTATGTGTTGTACCCCAAAATTTCCCCAACCTTTTCTTTACTTGGCTTATGTTTTCACCACATTGTTCTAGCATTTGCATTTTCATATCATTGTTCATTTGCAGGGGATTAAGAGGTGTGCATAGCAAGAGGAGGTTACCAAGGGTCTAAGCCTAAGAAAGAGGTTTTATTCAAGTGGTCAAGTGCTTATTATCATCAGGAGAAGGTCAAAGCTCTTTGAGGGAGTGGATGGATAGTTGTGGTTTGTCTCCTATCTTGGAGGCCAGATGAAGATTATCAGAGGATCATGAGTCCATGGTTATGGATGGAGGGTGTTGTGAAAGATCATGGAGTGCTTTGAGAGCCATTGTGGATCTTATCCAAGTTGCTACATCATGTGCAAGAGGTTGCAGTCAAAGGATTGTACACCTAGGGTTTCATCTGCCTAGTGCAAGATCAACTGTGAATTTGAAGGAGATTAAGACTTGGTTATAAGTCATTATGATCATGGAAAGTTGTGTTAAAGCATCTAAGATGATATTTCAAGATCACATCAATAATAATCAAGAGTGTGAGAAGTTGCTAAGTTAGGGTTTCCAAGCTTGTTAGTGTAAAATCCCTTGTTTAGTGCCCAACTTCAAGACCACATATCTCAAGATAAAAGTTTCATATCACTTTGATGTAAACACGAGACTTGTAGAGAATGTTTTTAGATTTCTTTTGAGTACTAGAACTCATCCATTGGATTTCTAGAACTCAAGTTATGATGCTGACAAGTTATGGGTCCTCAGATGAATGTGTTTTCAGTCAACAAAAGTCAACCAACTTCCAAGGCATTTTTGACCTAGAATCATGTTTCATATCAATTTGACCCAAACATGAAAGTTGTTCCTTATGATCTTAGCTTTCTAAAAAGTTATAGAAGTCTTTCATCTTATTTGTAGAACTCAAGTTATGAGGCTTGCAAGGCAGGGGTATTTTGGGAAAGTGAGATTATAGGTCATCTTGATTATAGGTCCATTTCATCCATTTGCACACTTCAAATGAAACTTTTCCCAACATGAAACTTGCTTCAAATGATATCCATTTCATCATAGAACACTCAATTGTCATGTATTTGGCATGGTTGTGAGGATTGGTGAAGGAATTCCATGGAAAAAGGACTTTATAAGTCATGAATTGAATTGAATTGATTTAATTCCTTTTCATGCCATGTTTGTGCATATTTTGAGTCACAATGACATATCAAGCAAGATGCCTAAGTTTGTTTTGGTCCATGGTGTGAAGAGATCGTGTTTTTCAAGTTAACTTCAAGAAGAAGTTTGAAATTCAATATCAACCATTGGATCAGTTCAAGGATTAATTTCAGTCCACATGATCAAAACAAAGTTCCAGCAGCCGATTTGAATGATTTTCCAAGGGAATTGGCGCCAGTTTCACGTATGCATGAGCTTGGAATTCAAATTTGGGCATTTCTTCAATTCACTCTAATCAACCACAATTTGGCCTCCAATTGCTTCTGGATCCATAATATAAAAGGTTCAGATCAAGTGTGAGCATTTTGAAGCATTTTCGTGGAGTTTTGAGCAGAGCACAGTTGGAGAAGAGAGGAGCAATTTCAAAAACGTGAATTCAATTTAAGGCTAATTCAAAGCAATTCAAATTCAGAATCATCTTCCTTGAGCTCTATTGAGTGGATCTGCACAGTTTTAGCAAGCTTAATCATCTGTAGAAGCTCCAACGAAGAGGCTCCGTTAGGTAATCCTCAAATCAAGATTTCTCTCATTTTATGCATCAATTTTGTGCCATTGTTGTTATAGACTGAAGACCTACGTGTGTAGGCAAAATCTGGATCACAATTGCTGATGTTTGTGGATGTTTTAGTTGAGCATGTGATTTTTGTTTTGTTCGATTTTCTTTATTCTTGCGTGATCAATGAATTTAGTTTGTGGATTTGTAATCTACGCAACTTGGAGATCACTTTAGACCTAAGTTTTGTCTGATTTGGTGGAGTTTTGGAACTCTAACTCCGGTGGTATGACCAGAGAAGAAGACCAGAGACTGTTGCTTTGGCGTTTGGTTTCATTTCCGTTTGGCTGACGTGTGCTCGCCACTTGCACCGTTTGACTGACCTGATGAACGGCTGGGATGTGCTTGACCACGCATACGTGTGTGTTGACTTGCCACATCCTTTAGTGAAACATTGCATTTCACTTTGGCTGAGGGTCTGGGCTTGGAGCGCTATTGGCACCCCCCTCTCTGAGAAGCCCAATGATTTGGCCTGTGAATGTTGCTATTTGCACCGTTCCTTTTAATTCTTTTATTTTCTTTTTCTTTTTTAATCTGTTTTGTTTTTAATTCATTTAAAATACCTCCCATGATTAAAAATATCCACAAAAATACTTTTATGATATTTTGAGATGTCATTTGATTTTAGGAAATTTTTATTTTATTTTTTGGATTATTTTTCAATTAAAAAAGAATTAATTAATTGGAGGTGTTTTAATTGGATTGTTTCTTGCATTTTGTTTGTTCTTGCTTTGTTTTTGGTCAATCCTTTGGCTCCAATGATTGAAATTTCTTCCTCATATCCATGATGAGTTGAAGAATCTTATAGGACAATTTTTCCCCTGGTTTAATGCATTTTGGTTTGACTTTGATCTCATTTTTGTTGACCCTCGACAACCCTCCTTTACAATGGTCCACCCTTGTGAATCAATTTCTTTGGTGATGTTGTAAAGTGACTTTGGTTGAGATCATTTGGGCTCTGGTTTCCAACTATTTGGTGTTCATTTGAGATTTTATTTGGTTATTTTTGAACCTTTTTCCTATTTTTGAAGCAACTTGCAAGTCAAGTTACTTCTAAGGGAGGTTCATACAAGTGCTTGACCTAGTTTGATTTAGAAATAACTTTTATGGATCCATTGACCTCTCAAATCTTCTTGATTCATGCTGTAGACATGTTGAGCTTGCTATATACTCATTTATAGGTCATAAATTTGTTGATTGCTTGTTGAGATGTGCATTTCTTTCTAGGCTTTCCACTTGAGCTTCAAGTGTTGAATGTGTGTGAGACTTAGGTCTTTCTCCTTGCCTCTTCTTGCATTACTTTTGGTTATGTTTGATGTTTGATTTGTGCATTATATCTTTTCATCTCCACTTCTGTCCAATGACTTTGGAATCCCCTTTGAGATGGTTTGGTCCCTCCTTAGGAGGTACTTGAAGCATGTCTTGAATGGTGAATCCTTGAGGACCTTTTGATGCTTCTTTACTTGTTTGTTGTGTAGCCTATGGTTGAGTTGCCCATATGAGTTCCTTGCTATCCTCATGTTGCCTCCCATTCTCACATTTCATTTTATCTTCATCTCCTTTAATTTTTGTCTTTCCTCTGGGCTTTATGGTTGATGGTAATGGTTATAAGATTCACTCTCCCATTTCATCCCATTTTTGTGTGCTTGTGTGATTTCTTTTTGTGCATTTATTTATCTTTTATTTTTCCATTCTCTCATATGCATGCTTGAGGTTGAGATGTGCTTGTGGAGGCTACTGCCCCACACTTTTTTCCTCCCTCACTTTCATTCTATGTGTGCATTACATGTTTGCATACTTGCATCTTTCTTATTTTATGCTTCCTTCTTCTTCTTCTTCTTTCTTCTTTGCCATGTTCCCTTAGGATCTCTAATCTCTTTTGTTTAAGAGAGGTTATGATAGACCTTAGGCTTGAACCCATGTATGATAACATTAGGTAGCATTCCCTTTTACCTCAACTATAGGTACACTTTGCATGAGAACATTAGGTTGAGTCTTAGTCTCCCTTTAGAGTGTCTCTCTCTTCTCATCTTCAAATTTTATCAAAACATCTAATAAAGGTTAAGGATTATTGTACGTTACGAGCCTTAAGTACTTGGGAAATGGTGATTGGGGGGCCTCCTCTCAATTATCTAGAGTGTTTAGCATATCTCCTTTGGACGATATGCGACGCATTCGCTCCTAGGTCATAGTCTTTAGTGCAACATGAGGACAACATTGGGTTTTCGTTTCCTTCTCCTCTTTTGGGATAAATAACAAACTGTGGCGACTCTTCTGTCATTGTCGGCCCTCTTCACAGAGATGCAACAGTATGGCGATTCAACGCTGGTGGTTAATCAGATTAAGGGAGAATGTCTAACTCGTAAGGAAAACTTGGTATCGTATTGTTGCACCCCAAAATTTGCCCAGCCTTTTTCTTTTCCTGGCTTGTGTTTCATTTCATGTTTCTAGCATTTGCATATGCATAACATTGTTCTTTGCAGGGGATCAAGAGAGGTGTGCATCTCAAGAGAAGAGTATCAAGGGTTCTAAGCTCAAGAAGGAGTGTTTACTCAGGTTATCAAGTGCTTATTATCACCAAGAGGTAGTCAAAGCTCTTTGAGAGAGAAGATTGACAAGTGTTGCTTACCTCCTATCTTGAAGGTCAACTAAGGATCATTAGACGATCACAAGCTCATGGATATGGATAGGAGATGCTTAAGGAGCTCATGGAGTGCTCTTGAAGCCATTGTGGAGCTCATCTAAGTTGTTATGTCATGTGCAAGAGGTTGCAGTCAAGGATTGTACACCTAGAGTTCATCTGCTTAGTGCAAAGTCAACTGTGGATTTGAAGGAGATTGAGACTTGGTTTTAAGTCATTGGAGTCATGGATAGTTGTATGGAGATATCTAGAATGTTATTTGAAGATCAAATCAAGAAGAATCAAGAGTGTGAGAAGTTACTAAATTAGGGTTTTAGAGATTGTCAGTGTAAAATCCCCTATTTAGTGCCTAACTTCAAGACCACATATCTTAAGATACAAGTCTAATCTCACTTTGATGCAAACATAAGACTTGTAGATCATGTTCTTAGCTTTCTTTTGAGTACTATAACTCATACATTAGTTTTCTATAACTCAAGTTATGATGCCATCAAGTTATAGGTCTCAGATGACCATAATTTTTAGTCAACAAAAGTCAACCAACTTCCAAGACACGTTTGGTCTAGAATCATGTTTCTCCTCAACTTTTGATGAACATGAAAGTTGTTCCTTATGATCTTAGCTTTACAAAAAGTCCTAGAAGTCCTTCATCTCATTTGTAGAACTCAAGTTATGAAGCTTGCAAGGCAGAGGTATTTTGGGAAAGTTTGATTATAAGTCATTTTCATTATAGGTCCTTTTCATGATCTCAAGCACTTCAAATGAAACTTTCTCCAACATGAAAGTTGCTCCAAATGATCTAAAATTCATCATGGAACACAAGATTGTCATGGATTATGCAAGGATATGGAGATTGGTGAAGAAAATAAAGTGAAATTTGAACTTTAAATCATGGACTCAATTGATTTGATTAAAGGCCATTTACATGCCATGTTTATATTCATTTTGATTCACAATTGTCCAACAAATAGAATGCACAAAGAAAATTTGAGGTATGAAGTGAAATTCACGTGCATTCAAGGTTGATTCAAGAAGAAGTTTGCACTCCAAACTCCATAATTGGACTAATTCAAGGCCCAAAATCAATCTACATGATCAATTCATGTTCCCAGCTGGTAATTAAAATGAAACTCAAGGGAAATTGGAGCCAAATTCACGTGTGCATGAAGTTACATGCCAAATTGGGAATTTTCTTAATTCAAGTGAACCAAGCCGTATTGGGCCTCCAATCACTCACATATCCATCATATTTAAGTTCAGAATGAAATTTGAGAGCTCATTCATGCAATTTCATGGAGAAAAGAGAAGAGCAAAGTTTGAAATTCAAGAGAGCAATCCAAAATCGTGAATTCTGTTTCAAGCCAACTCAAGCCAAATCAAAGTGAGAATCATCTTCCTCAACTTCTATAGAATGGATCTGCAGAGTTTGGATTAAGCTTAAGCATAATTGAAGCTCCAACAGAGAGACTCTGTTAGGTAATCTTCTTTCTCAAATATCTCTCATGTTAGAGCTTAAATCCATGCCATTGTTGTTGCATCTGAAGTCATACAACTGGTAGGAAAATTCTGGATGGTTAATTTTGATGTTTGATGCATTTTCCAGTTGTGTGTTCATATCTTCTTCACTTCGAATCTCTTAATATGTGCATGATAAATGAATTTGGACCTTGGATCCGTGATCTACATGAGTTCCCCTTCAATTTGATGTAAAATTTTGCAATGTTTGGTGAGGTCTAAGAACCTGCAACTCCGGCTAGCTTGCCGGAGAAGACGACCGGAGCTAGGGCTCCGGTGTCTGGTATGAACTCAGGCCAGATAATGTGTCATGTTGGACTTTTTGACCAGATCAGATGGAAGGCTCAAATTGCCTTGACTGTGCTTGCGTGTACGTTAACATTCCACATCAATTAGTGAAATGGTGCATTTCACTCTTTGATTTAAGTTGGGCTCAGAGTGTTATTTGCACCCCCTTGCCACACCTCCTTTTATTTCTTTATTTTATTTTATTTTGATTTAATTCATTTAAAAATACCTCCAATGATGATAAAATTCCACAAAAATATTTTTAGGACACTTTGACGTGTTAACTAATTTTTGATAATTTTTATTTTTATTTTCCAATTATTCTTCAATTAAAACGGGATTTTATATTGGAAGGTGTTTTTAAATGGATTTCTCTTGTGTTCATTTGGTTTCTTGCTTGATTCTTGTCCAATGCTTGTCTCCCATGATTGAGATTTTTTCCTCATTTCAATAATGAGTTGAGTGATCTTGTAGGATGATTTTGGCCCTGGTTTGGTTTATTTTTGTTTGACTTTTAAGTCATTTCTTTTGACCCTCGATAACCCTCCTTCAAAGTGAAGCACCCAAGTGAATCAATTTCTATGGTGATGCTTTGAAGTGACTTTGGTTGTGTGCTCTTGGCATATGGTTTCCAACTTCTTTAATTGCTTTGAGCAATTTATTTGGTTTTAATTGAGCCATTTTCCTATATTTTGGAGTAGCTTTCAAGTCAAGCTATCCCTAACGGTGGTTCACACACACACTTGACCTAGTTTGGATGGGAAATGATCCTTATAGACTTCCTCCCAATTCTTTTTAATTCACCTTCATAACATGTTGAAGTTGTTGAATGCCAATTTATAGGTCATAAAGTGGTTTGGTTTTGGTTTTGTGTTGCATTCTTTTTAAGCCTACCATTTGGGTTCAAATTTTGAAAGTGTTTAGGACTTAGGTCCTTTGCCATGCCTACTTGTGCTTTCCGTTCTTGCTTTATGCACTCTTTCTTCTTGCTCTTACCTCTGTCCAAGGATCCTTGAATTCCATTTGAGATGGTATGGTCCCTCCTTTGGAGGTACCTTGAACATATCATGAATGGTGATTCTTTTGAGGACTTTTTTGTGTTTTCTTGCATGATTATGGTGTTGCTCTTGGTTGAGTAGCTCATTGGAGTTCCTTTCTGTCCTCACATTGCCTCCCATTCTCCCATTCAATCATGGCTTCTTCCCTTTCTCTTTTGTTTGCCTTTGGGCATGGTGGTTGATGGTAATGGTTGTAGGAAGTTCATTCCTCCCATTTCATCTCATTTTTGTGTGAACTTGTTTGAGTTCTTCTTTTGTGTGCATTTCCATTTTGTTCTTGCATCTTTCATTTACATGCTTGAGATTGAGATGTGCTTGTGGTGGCTACTGCCCCACACTTTGTTCCCCCCTCTTTTCTTCATTCTTTGTTGTGCATTGCATGTTGGCATTATTTCTTCTTTCACTTATGCTTTCTTCTTCTTCTTCTTTTGCCTTCCTTTGCCATGTTCCCTTAGGATATCTAATATCTCTTGTTCAAGATTGATTATGATAGACCTTAGGCTTGAATCCATACATGATAACATTAGGTAACATTCCCTTTTTCATCCCAATCATAGGTGCACTTTGCATGAGAACATTAGGTTGAGTTTAGTCTCCCTTTTAGAGTGTGTCTCTCTCTTCTCATCTTCAAACTTCTTCAATACACTTAATAATGGACAATGAATGTTGTACGCTACGAGCCTTAAGCATTTGGGAAATGATGATTGAGGGCCTCCTCTCAATTGTCTAGAGTGTTTAGCGTATGTCCTTTGGACGATATGCGACACATTCGTTCCTAAGTCATAGTCTTTAGTGCAACATGAATTACAAACCAACTTCAATTCACTTCTTCTTCATAAAAAACACAAAAACAAACATCAAATCATTTTATCCTTCAGGATTTAATTTGGAAACCTTTTTCATAAGGAGAGTTTTGTTAACTCTTGGTTCTACCGAAAACAGGTAACGCCTAAGTCTCCAATGGTCGGGCTGCATACACTTAACTGCTAGAACTAAGTTTTAACCCTACTTGGGCTTAAAACATTTGAACCAACTTGTGGTCTTGTTAGCCCGAACTACGTTTGCTCTGATTTCTCATACCAGATGAGAATACGTAGGCACAAGATGGCGATGTCTTGGCGAGCAACCTTCCCCCACCTTCACCCGTAGTTTTCTGAACTACGTTGACTCTGACTTTCCCATTGCACGAGGGAGTATGTAGGCATAGAGCGACAATGCTCTATCGATTCTCTTTTCCTTTATTTTGTCCCTGTGGCCTGTAGTTTAGATAGTTCAACACCCTTTAGATAGATAACAAGCATGGATCCCGTCGAGTACGACGGACGTGAGAGGTGCTAATACCTTCCCCTTGCATAACCGACTCCCGAACCCAAGATTTGGTTGCGATGACCTGTCTTTTCCCTTTTTCGTAGGTTTTCTCTGGTTGTTTCCTTTCCCTCTTTTGGGATAAATAGCGAATGGTGGCGACTCTTCTGTCCTTGTTGGCCCCTCTTCACAGCGATGTGACACATATAAGAATTATGCTAGAAGGTTGTTACCTTTCTTTGACAGGGTTGAGTTCCATCATGTGCCTCGAGCTAAGAATTAGATGGTAGATGTGTTGGCAATGTTAGCATCGATGTACAAGGTAAATTATTAGAATGAGGTTCCGACAATCAGCATTATGCGTCTTGATAGACCTGCTTTTGTGTTTGCTGCCGAAGACGTGTTAGACGGTAAACCTTGGTTTCATGATATCAAATGTTTTTTTAAAAGTCAAGAATACCCTTCAAGGGCATCCAGCAAAGACAAGAAGACTCTGAGGAGGTTAGCTAGTAATTTCTTTTTGAACAAGGACGATGTGTTGTATAAAAGGAACTTCGACATGGGTTTGCTTCGTTGTGTTGATGGACATGAGGATGACCTATTAATGGAAGAGGTTCATGAGGGTTCTTTCGGTACTCATACTAGTGGGCATACTATGGCTAGAAAATTGTTGAGAGCATGGTATTACTGGATGGCTATGGAGTTTGATTATTTTAAATATGCCAGAAAGTGTCATAAATGCCAAATTTATGCTGATAAGGTGCATGTGCCACCGAACCCTCTGAATGCGTTGACATCTCCTTGGCCCTTTGCTATGTGGGGCATTGACATGATCAGAAAGATTGAGCCGACTGCTTTGAATGAGCATCGCTTTATTCTGGTTGTCATTGATTATTCCCCAAATGGGTGGAAGCGGCCTCGTTTGCCAATGTTACAAAGTAGGTAGTCGCCCGGTTTATAAAGAAGGACATCATATGTTATTATGGTATCCCTTAGAGAATCATTACTGACAATTGTCGCTACTCGAAAAAATGTAACGACAGAGAGGCAAAAGTGGAAAAACATAAGAGTCTTCATCGAAATTTATTTACCCCTAAAGGGGAAGGGAAAACATCGATAAAACCCCAAGAAGAAAATGGATAAGATGGTCTCGCAACCAAAAGAAAGGGTTCGGAAGCCGGTTATGCGAAGGGAAGGTATTAGCACCCCTCACATCCATCGTACTCGATGGGAACCATTTGTTTGTCTATATGTGTAAGGATCTTGCTAAAGGATATTGCTTTCTAAGAGTGCTCTAAAGGGAGATAAAAGGGTTGGAAACAAAGAGTGAAGAAAAGAGAAGGTGGAAAGGGGGAAGAGATTCAGTAGGAATTCGCGGTCCTATGCCTACATATTCTCAACAAGTATGAGAAAGTTAGAGTCAACGTTGTTCGGAGGACTACGGATGGAAAAGATAGAAGTTTGTTGGTGTTTTTATAGATGATGCCAGCATGCACATTCTAGCAGTTAGGTGCATTGCAGCTCGTTTGTCGAGTCTTAGGTGTTACCTGTTTGTGATAGAACGGACGTAACATATCCTTTTTAAAAAGAAATAGTTTTCGCCATCAAGGCAAGATTTCACATTTGATTTTTCAAAGTTATTTTTATGGGTGAAATAAGTCCTCAGATAGTAACCCCTTGCAGGTAGTACCCAATTCTTCATCTCAAAAGATTTATTGTGAAAATGGTGTAGTAAATATAGTCACATCTTCGTGTTTAAAGACGAGTATTGAGACCACACACTCTAAAGTGAGTATCCTAATAATCGGATAGGAAGAAGTCTTCACTCAATCCTCTCTCTTTAGTTCAATACAAAGAGAACCTTATTCTCTTATTAAAGGTGTTTTGATTTTAAATGGTAAGTGTTTTGCGATAGTGAACCCTAAAGGTAATGTCAAGCACTCGGGATAGGACAAGGCCTTCGCCTAACCACTCCACAGCCATCCAAGTTTATTAAGAAAAAGATTTTGAAAATAAAAGGTGGTGAATAGATCAAGGTAGGTTGATGGCGATGCGCGAAGCAATCGACTTACAAAAGTGGAATCCATACAAGGTTAGGATGGGTTAATACCAAGAAATGAGAGATAAAAAGAGGTGGATCCCTAAGATACAAACCAATTTAAATAAGTTTGAAAGTGACTTGACATTGGATCAAGTCTTATTTTTCCCTTTTATTGAAAATGTGTTCTAACCTAGATTCATTTTATCTTTCTTAACCAACAGGCAAGCAGCATAAAAGAAAACTAAACTATTACATTGTAATTGGGGAGAGGGAAACATAGTGCCCACCAAAGGGGGAGATGATATATGATACATGAAAGGTATGAGTAAGAATGTACAAATATGCACTAAAAGAGAAACATAAAAAACAAGACAAAAGATCAAATTCAACAAGATAAGCAATGAATGGTCATAAGTGCATAAACATGTAAAACATGAAACAAATTATCAAGACATGTAATATATGATATGAAAACAATATGGGCAGAAACCATATCAATCCACATATCATCAAAGATCAACAAGGCAAGATATGAGAACAATCACCAAAGCATTCACAAAATACAAGTCAAGCAATCTCACAATGAACAAAGCATCGTGTAAAGTGTGTGTGAGATGATGTGATCATGAAATGAGGGAACAAACACCTTGACCAACAAGTTAAAAAATTACATGAAACATATAAAGATCAATAAGCTTCAACTAACACATGTAAAGAAGTGTCAAAACAAGACTAACTCAAGAGGTAGTTAAATGAACACTCAAACAATGCTAAACTTGTAAAATCAACTAAAAAAAAGGTTCAAAGATCATGAAATCAAAGCAAGCAGAACCTCATGGCAGTATGTTATCATATTCCAAAATGCCACAAGCTATAATCAACCTTAACTAGGTCAAGGGACCAATAAGCTAGGCATATGGATTAAACATGAGGAATTATCAATAACCCTCAAAGAGGCTTCCACCAAAAGTAGCAAGATACTATAAAAAATTCCCAAAATATAAGCAAACATAATTTCAAACACATACTTAAACAATTGCAAAAGATGGGAAGAAGATAGGCTAAGGACAATGCCCAAAATGATTGAATCATGCAAGCTATGCATCAAATCGGGAGTGAATCGAGGGTCAAAAAGTGAGAAATGGCAAGTCACCTTAGATAACTCAAACAAGCTCCAAGCAACATCACATAACCCTCATTAATGGTCTTAATGTGGCTAAAAAATCAGCCTCAAATGATGAGTATAAGTCATTCAAATCCTCAACCCTAATGCAAGGGTATCAATGAAAGTACTCACTCAAATTAAATCCAAAATAAATGGAAAATAAATAAAATTACGAAAATTAAGACAAGACCTCAAATAATTAGAAAATTAAATTTTGGTATTTTTCAATTGTGTGGAAGTATTTAGAATAAAATCAAATGAGAGTGAAAATAAAAGAAATAAAATGAGAGGGGGTGCAAATGCAATTCTGGAATGAACTGAATACAAGTTGAAGCGTGCAAATGGGCCCAAACCAAAGGGGTGAAGAGCAAAAAAAAACACAAAGCCCACCTGTTGCACCCCAAATTTTGACCCCTTATATCTTCATCATCATTATATTATCATTTTCATTTGATTATCTAACCGTAACCTATTTCAAGTTTGTCTTTGTTAAGATACAAGTGAATTAGGGTTCCGTACAGTCAAGAATCAAAGTTTTGATGGTTTAATTAGTCAATGTATTGGATTTATTCTCCATGAAATAAGTCTCTAAATCATCAAAGATACTCCATTGGGTCAAGTATGAATCCAATTTGAGGTTGTCACCTAAAGATTAAAGACAATGCAGTTCAGAATCCTCGATTAGGGTTTCTGATTAGGAAAAGTCAACTATAGTTTGACTTTTGATTTAAAAGGTTTTAAAATGATGTAATTATGTTCCATGAGTTCATATGGCTTAGTGAAGTCTACTCAAGAAGTTTCAAGGTCTCAGAAGACCCGGAACATCAACAGTCGACTCGGTAGTCATCAATCGATCGTTCGATTGACCGAAAAGTCAACTCTTCAATCATAAGGAATTTGACCTCAAAGTATGAAGAAAAAATGTTCCTAGTAACATATTACACCTATCCATGAAGTTTCATAACCATTGGATCAAGGATTGAGGAGTAATCGAAAAATCGGGAAATTAGGGTTTTGAAAGGGGTAAGACCATAACTTCCTAACCACACATCCAATTGAGTTGGTTCAAAACTTGAATAGTTTATTTTAGACTGCCATTAAGGCAATATTGTTGTCTTTGTAAAGGCATTGATATAGGATGTGGAAGTATATGATGAACTTAGGTTTAGCATGGTTATGTTGAATATATACTCATTGACACCAAGACTGTTTTGTTAGAGTTAGTGTTGCTGTTTGTAGAACTATGGAACTCTTGTTGAAACATGTTATGTATGGTGGACCAACTTTGTTAGGCTTTGGTTCTGTCATGAGTCACTTGGAGTTTGTCAACTCATGTGTTACTGAATGTTTGATTGTCACTAGGGCAATATGGTTATGTTGTCACTAGACTGTTGAAGTGTGTGGTATATTGAGGATTGATAATGTTGTCATGATCTTTGTTGTCAAAACTATTTTGAAATGAAGTTTGTTAGCTCTTAAATGCATTGCTGTTTTGAAACTTGTTTTCCATACTAAAATTTGAGTTTGTGTTTGTTTTGACAAATTGATAACTGCTTTAAAAGAAACATATTGGTGTCATGACCCCTGTTGAGATGATTCACACATGTTGAAACATGTGATGATCAACATTGTATGGTTAATGTACTTTTCTTTCAAACCATTGTGAAGATGAGTTTGTCAACTCATGAGTCATGGCTGTTTTTAAACTGGTCTTGTTGTACTAAAATTTGAGTTTGTGTTTGTTTTGATAAATTGATAACTGCCTTTAAAAGCAATACATTATGTTAATATTTGAGTTTGGCATGGTAGATGACCAAGGTTTTCTCTGTCATGAGGATTGGTCAACCTCTGTCCTTATAAGGATGCCAGTTTGCTTGGTTCATCTCCTAATTGCTGCCAGGTTGAGTTTAGTTGGAACTGTGATTTGTAGCTGTTTGCTTTGGCAATGGCTATTAAAATCATTGGCCATAGTATTAGGGCATGATGCACAATGCTTCTCAGACCAGATTTTATGATATTGACCCTCTGATGTTGAGATTTAGTCCATTGCTGCCAAACTTTGCCATGCATGTTTGGTTACTGCCATAACTTGTTTAGTAGCAGGTGTTATCATGTGTGATTGAAATCGTTTGTAAGTGCACAATATGGCCAAATCATGATATCTTGCTTTGAATTTAAGTGCTGAGTTTGCAACTTTTTTTCTTTTGCTTTGTTTAAACCTGTTTCAACGTTGGCTTGTCATAATACCTGTAATTTTCCTTGAGTGGATGTTAACCTTTGGAGTAGGATTAGTGATTGGTTGGGGTTGTGTCCAAATGCAGTAATGATTCATATGAGGGGATGATGATCAACCGGATTTTGGTTGTATCTTTGCTACCTTAAGTTGTTTTGAGGTAGCATCTTTCATTGGAGAATTGTCATGACAAACCTGTTAAAAACATCAATTTGGCCATGGTTAGAAAACTATTTTTTTGGTTCTGTCAGGATTTATGTTTGTTAACTTGTTTTAATTAAATGCATGGCAAGGTTTTGGACTACTGTTGGCTATTGTGTCTTGATGTTTGTGTCCTGAGCAAGTGTTTTTGTTTGGATTATCTTGATCTCTTCCAAATGAGTGTCATGGTTGTGTCTTTGTAAAAGTGTGTTGATTGGAATTCATCAAATTGGATTGAAATACCAAGAATACTTTGCTTTGACCATGCTGTGTTGTTGAGGTTCAACTCATGATTATGTTGCAACTCATATACCAGATCCTTATCATTTTTCCTTCTGGTTTAAACATTTGTTGGAACATTTTCCTTCTAGTTTAAACATTTGCTTTGGTCGTAACTATTTACCTTGATTGAAATCATTGATATCGTAATATCTTAATTGTTTGCTTTGGTCGTAACCATTTACCATGATTGAAATCATTGATATCGTAATATCTTGATGTTTGCTTTGGTCATAACCATTTACCTTGATTGAAATCATTGATATCGTAATATCTTGATGTTTGCTTTGGTTGTAACCATTTATCTTAATTGAAATCATTGATATTGTAATATGTTGATACTTGCTTTGGTTGTAACCATACCTCTTATATTTTCATCATGTTTGAATGCTTATGCTTTGTTAAGTTATTTTCCCAAATGATGGAACTCTTTAGTTCTCATCCAAAGCTGCCTCATCTTTTCCCTTCCAAAGGAAAGTCTCTCTATTGACCCATTGGGTCGTAGATAGATCATTAAACTCATAGGTCTGGATAGAACCTTCTCCCTCTTTTTGGTCTGGAAAGAACCAGTTGATCCTTATTCTGTAGTTCGTTCCCGAACTACGGCCGCTCTGATTTCTCATTGGATAATAAAAATACGTAGGCACAAGATGCGATATCTTGACGAGCAAACTTCCCTTTGGTCTGGATAGAACCAATCAACCTTCCTTTTGGTCTGGATAGAACCAATTGGACTTACCCTTTAGGCCTGGATAGAGCCTTCTCCCACCTTTTGGTCTGGATAGAACCGATTGGTCTTATAACGTAGAGTTAGGTAGAGTTTTGTTAACTCTATGTAAGAATCATGGAGATGATTAATGTAGATCTAGACAGATTTCTTAAACTCTACACAAGCATTGTAATGTTTGTTCCCCTTTGAACCTTGATCATAATCAAGTGTTCTTCATCCCTAGTGAGGTGAACTACAATTGCTCTGATTCTATCCTAGTAAGGATACATAGGCAGAAGATGCGATATCTTTGCGAGCAAACTTAGAAACTATCCTTAGGTCTTTACCTACACCTTTTACCCAATCCCAATCCATAACAAACATTTAGCAAGTATTACCATGCAAACAAACAAAAGGTTCCTATAGAGTACTACAGATGTCTAGGATGTGAAATACCTACCCTTGGCATAACCAACCCCCGATCCCCGAATCTCTTAGTGTTGTTGTTACATCATGCAAAGGGTTTTGCTTTCTTTAACCTTTCCTTTGTATAAATCAAAGACCGGTTGTAAATTTAAGAATTAAGATTCAAGTTAATCAATAGCTTGGTATCACGATTCTCACCGCAACAGAAATGGCGACTTCACTGAGGACTAACTTAAATTTGAGGGTTTAGCCTACTTTGTTTGGTTGTATGATATATTTGTGAATATTTGCTTAACATGTATATTTGTAAATATATTTGTTTATATTATGGACATTGAGTGCCTTGAGTGGTGAGATAAATCCTAACCCGGATTTGAGTGACACATGAGATAGGATTGTGATATGATCAATAGTTGGGCTATTGGGAGTAGTCCCAATATGTCTGACATATGATGTAATCACGCTTAGTGGAGACTCTTTGAGATGGTTAGTAATGCATGAGTATTCGTGTATTCACTAATTGTTTCAATACGAGTCTGCGAAGCTGAGGACCTTTAGATCACATTTTACCCCACTTGGCCTTTTTAGGACGTAGTGTGGAAACTGTTAGGGAGTAGTCCCTCAATAGTTGTCACGCGGTGCTACACTCAAACGAGTTTATCTTGAGAATATTTTTGATTCACGTGAGTAGTCGCGTTAGTTGGCAATATCCGAAGGGTTTACTATGACTTTGGGAACTCTGTTAGAACCCGTTTGGCAGATATAAATAGCTCATAGTACAAATCCTTGGGGATGGGTAGACCTTTGACTCCTTGCTTTGATCTTGAGCCTAGGAGGTCTTTGTGTGTGCATGTATTTGTGAATACTTGCCTTTGTGTTATGTGTGCATCATCCCACCATATCACCATAAGCATATCATGTCGCAACTGGGTTTGTAAAGCTCAGTCGTTTTCTGGTATTTTTAAAAGTTGTAACTTTTCCCAACGATTAATGAAACGAGGGTTTGACCTAATCAATCTGTTGAGTTTTGTAAAACTAGTTGCATTTTTTGCACTTGCATCAGCATTTTGTATATCATACTTCGTTACGTTGGTCCTCTGGTTCATTTTGTGTTCCGTCGATATTAGAAGAAAGAGGGAGAGAGTATAACATAAGGGCTAGCACTCAAAAAGATGGACCGTCTTGAGCAAGAAAATCAAGCACTCTGAGAAGAAGTTTCTCGTTTAAAGAATAACACAGAGGCATTCGCCGTTGCTATTAAAGATATGATGGATACCCAAGAGCAGGAGAATCAAAAGCTCAGTGACGAGCTAGCAAAGATGAAGTGTGCCAAAAAGAGTTTGACAAATTTTGTCAAAGATTTGATCTTATCCCAATGACAAGAAGGCTCCTCTTTGTCTACCAATCGGCCATTTGAGCAAACTGGTGGATCCCGGGGTATTCCTGTGCATTATGCCCATTTATTCCCCATACTCTTGCAGAATGGTTTGATCTAGAAGGAAATTCCACCCATTCCCCCTCAGGCCCACCGGAGTTATTTCACTGCTGACGCTTTCTGTGCCTTCCACCATGGATCACCCGGTCATGATATTGAAGAATGTTATGTCCTCAAAGAAAAGGTACAGGAGATGATTGAAGCAGGAGTCATATCTTTCAAGATATGCAAACCTCAAGTCCAAATAAACCTTTTGCTTGAGGAAGAAGCAACCCCTTCCTTGCTTATGGTGGATTAAAGAAGAAGACCCTATATGCATGATATCAAAGGGTAGTATTTTTTCTTGGTTTTGTCAAATTTAATTCCCTAAGGCTGGCAGTTGTAGACTGTTTCAGCATTTTGTTGTGTTTTCTTTGCATTTGAATTGATTGTAAGCTGCTGTTCATTTGGAATTGGCAAGATTAATGAAATGATTGTGCATCATTTGATTAAGTCCATTTGTTTCACTCTTTCTCTTTCCTTTCATTGTTATGAGATGACGAAAAATGCAAAAAATTATTTTCTTTACTAAACTGTTGTTTAAAGCAAAGATTGGGGAGGATGATGAAAACTATATCCATAACTGCTGTTGATATGCTTTCAATTTAACTTTGTTGATGATGTAAGGCATTGTTTCAATCCCTAAACACTGGAGAAATAAGGAAGATAATCCCTCGTTAACCCCTTCGAGCCTAGAAGTAGGAGTTTTCTTTCTTTGCAAAACGAACCTTAAATCTCAAACCTGGGGCGGGTAGTTCTCGATTAACTTGGATATATGTGCATACAAGACACTTTTCATATAAAAGTGGTGCATTCAGGTTTTTCCTTCGTACGCAACAAGCAAGTGTCGAAGTCTAAAAGACGATGATGGTTCACCGTAGCCATTAAACTAGGTAGTCACCTTCTTTCTCAAAAAAAAAGATAAGAAGAAAAAAAAATGGAAAAGCCCACTAAGTCAAAACCTATGAAGGAGACTTAGGCAAAAGTGGGGCATCCTGTTGACTGTATATTCGAACAAAACAGTTCAGACAAAAGTTAGGGATAACAAAAGAGAGGAACTCCGTAAGAGTCTTTACTCTTAAAAATACTCAAATAGCAAAAGCTATTAAATATTACAAGGGAGTTGTGACTACCCTAGGTTTGTGAATCATCACCAACTATCATCAGTTCAATTCTTAAAGCCTGTGAGAACCTGAATGTATAGTTTGAGTCAACTAAGCGTAGGATTGGAGTTCATCATGGAGAGTGGGTGGGACAAATAACTTTGAGCCTTTATCCTTTGTTTCATGAACCGTGAACCAAACCACGTTACAACCCTTAAAAGACCTAATTGAGGTAAGGTTATTTTGAAAGCATGTTACAGCAAGGTTGGATAACCTGACTCCTAATGATCTTTGATGTTTGTGTGTGTGTGAATCACTTTCTCCATCATTTGTAAAATGATTGGATCACTTTCACTTTGATCACTTGATCACTCCGCCGTGTGTGTTTCATCAAAAAAAAAAATTTTTTTCAAAAGTTTGGAAGAATTTTACTTTGAAAATTGCCAATTTTTAATGAACAACATTGTGTGCAAGATGATCCAATATCAAAGGAATCCCAACAAAAGCTGCCAACTAGGGAATTTGATTTGATAAAGGAAGCTCAGCCTGCGGCAACCAAGTTGAAGGATTTGTTAATCATTTGTCACAATGTTCATCTAATCATCAGGTCAAGATCAGTTGAATCTCTTAAAAGAGTAGTTTAGTCTGGGGAAACTATGTTGCAGTTACCAGCTAGTACGGGAAAGTTTGTTCCCCAGACGTTACTTCCACAGTCTGAAGACTTTGTTGTACAAACACAGTTAAACTGGGGCAATCACGTCGAGATTTTTAAATCTATCTCTATAAGAGTTTGAATACGTTTAAGCATCTTTATGCCATTTCTTTTATAAAATTCTTTTGATGGTTTCTTCTCACAGACTATGTAATTTGGGGCAGAAAAAAGTTTGAAGACTGTTTGTCGCAAGAGTCGTTACTCACTTGAAGAGAATTGTCGTACCATCATGGGGCAGAAGTGTTTTGTTTTCATGATACCCTTTTGTCAGCTCCGATTAAGTTGTTACTTCGGTTGATCTTGGAATTTCCCTTGGTGATTTTTCCTTCAACAAAGAATTCAAACTCATGATGGCAATCCGAGTGAGGTCATGACGATTATGTCAGAAGAAGATTACTCTCTCCCAGAGAAGGTTGTAACCGTGAGGTGGAATTATTGATCTTTATGATCATCCCCGTTGTTGTCCAACTTAGTGAAGTCGGCTGGGTATCCGTGTCGAGATGTTTATTTCATCTCTTGTTTTGTTTTTTTCTGTTTTGTCAGCATAAACATAAGCATGGCATAAAGCATATGCATAGCATCGGTGCATTTTTGCTATCTCTTGTTATTACCTGTTTTGTTTCACTTTGGTGTTTTTCACCAAGTGACTGGGTGTGTTATCTCTCTCAATAGAGTTGACATCCTTTAAGCATAAAATGTCCATCCTTTCTCAATTCCCCACAGAGTTTAATCCTCGTGGATGATGGTTGCTTCAGTTATCTTTTTCCATGATTGGATGAGATGCATCCTGTCGCTACTACGAAAATCGGCGCCGGCTAAACAGAAGAGTCGCCACCGTGCGTTATTTATCCCAATGGAGGGAAAGGAAACGCTCAGAGTAAACCTAACGCCAAACGGGAAAGGAATGATCGTCGCCACCAAATCCTGGATTCGAGAGTCGATTACGCAAGGGGAAGGTATTAGCACCCCTCACATCCGTCGTACTCGACGGGATCCACGCTTGTTTTCTAGTACGGATTGTTATTCTATCTACACTAAAGGTCTGGGTTAAAAGAAAAGAAAATGACTCGGCAAAGTATCGCACTTTATGCCTACGTATTCCCGTCTGGAACGAGAAATCAGAGTCAACGTAGTTCGCCTACCTACGGGAAAGGAGGGAAGGTTGCTCGCTAGGATACGGTATCCTATGCCTATTGTTGCGGTGAAATTTGGATGTCAAGCTATTGATTAACTTGAATCTTAATTCATTTACAACCGGTCTTTGATTTATCCGAAGGAAAGGTTAAAGAAAGGAAAAACCTAAAAGGGAGAGATCTAAGGTTCGGGGGTTGGTTAAATTTAGGGAAGGTATTAGCACCCTAAACTTCCGTAGTACTCTACGGGAACCTTTTGTTTATTTTTTTTTATTTATTTCATTAATTATTTTGCTTTAGGGTATATACAAAGGATTGAAAATTAAAAAAAGACCTAGGGGTTAATTCTAAGTTTACTCGGCAAGACATTGCATCTTGTGCCTACATATCCTTACGGGAATGGAATCAGAGTAACTGTAGTTCCCCTCAAAAGGGAGGTTAGAGACTTCTTGACTGTGGTCAAGGTCTCAAGGGGAATAAACGCATCTTAAGGACACGCTTACATGGAGTCTTAAACTCCGATCTCTATGTTATAAATTGTTAAGTGCATTAGGGTTAGGTTAGGGATTCCGCGGCGGGAAACCCTAAAATGAGTGCGGCGACTCTTTGACCTAAAGCTAGGGGTAGTTTTGTAATTTTGTCCACGACGAGACATTTGTGAAAAGTTAGGGTTTGTAAGGGTTTGAAGTTTTGAGGACTATTGGCGCGGCGGCCAAACGGATAGACCTAATCCTTCAGAGGAATGCAATGGGACAAATTAACGATGCAAATGCGCGGATTTAAACCATACAAACAGCAGAAATTAAAGTGCGGAAAGGTAAACGCGATAATTTGTTCGCGAAGTTACAAATGAGAAACAGATACAATTATAATACAACTTGAATTGAAAAACACATTAAAATAGCTAATAGCAACGTAACAAGCTGCACATTGAATACACAAGGTTAGTAGACAGAGTCAGACAATAATCAGACAAGTTATGAAACGGAAGTGCGAAAGTTATAGATATTCTTTGTTGTTTATTTGTGATATATAAAAAAGCTTTTGATTTAAGTTAAAAAAGAGGTTTTAATATTATTAAAAAAAACTTTTCAAAAATAGTCTTAATTTAATTATCTAACAAAAAGGTTTTATTTTAAAAAAAAAGGTTTAATGTTATTATTATATATTTTTTAAAAAAACGGTTCTAGTTATTATTTTAAAAAAAAGATTTTAGTTATTATTTTAAATTTATCTAAAAAAAAGTTTTTCTTAAAAATAATAGGTTTTCATATTAATTTGGAAAAGATGTTAATGTTATTTATTTTAAAAAAACAGATTTTTATATTATAACAAGTTTTAATAAATTAATGATAATAATAATAATAATAATAGTAATAATAATAATAATGATAATAATAATAAATAATGATAATAATACTAATAATAATAATAATAATAAATAATGATAATAATAATACTAATAATAATAATAATAATAATAATATTAGTAATAAAACAATAATGAATTTTAAATATGTCAAATAACCCAACAATGTTGTTAACGCAGAAATGCGCTCATCGCAACCAGATCTAAATCGGACGAAACAAAATTTATCGCAAAGAAAAAGAAATTAAGCAAAAAAGCAGTATTATTGCTCACCCAAAAATGCGATCATCGCAACCAGATCGAACTAACACAAATGTCACGCGTCATGCACACAAATGTGCAAACATCGTATCGACATAATTCGATCAAAAATTAATCTTATATATATAAACTCTAACAATTTAAAAATTATAAATATATAAACGTAATAGTAATAGATGAAGAAAAAGAAATAACGGTAATAGATGAAGAAAAAGAAATAACGGTAAAAGATGAAGAAAAAGAAACAACAGTAATAGATGAAGGAAAAAAAAACAACAGTAATAGATGAAGGAAAAGAAATAACGGTAAACGATGAAGAAAAAGAAATAACGGTAAACGGCACTCACTCCTCTTAGGTTTTTTTCATTCTCCCTTTTTCAACAAAGCAACACATGTATATATAGGGAACAAATTAGGGTTAACACCAAATTGTCAATAATGTCCCTAAAGCCCATTTTAAAGCCCAAATTTAAATAATTTAAAATAAACTTAAAATAAAAACTAATAATCCTATTGATTCCTAAAATCAAAAATATTATAAAAAGAACAAAAATTTTTTCAATATTTTTTATTTTATGATTTTTTTGGATATTTTTATGAATAATTTAGAAAAAAGTAAAAAAAATAATATTTTAAAAAATGATTTAATTAAAATACGAAAATAATAATTAAATAATAATAAAAAACTATTTTTGTTATTTTTTAATGAAAGGTAGAAAAATTTAGAGTAAAAATAATAAAAAACAAAAAGTGACAAAGGTGAGATTCGAACTCTCAACCTCTCACACTCACAACTCCTTACACATGTCCTCTTGCCAATTGTGCCATTTTTTACTTTTTAGAAAAAAAATGCGTGTCATATGATATTTACCTGCAAAAAGTCAAATGACTACACAAATTTGTTAGTAATTGAAATGCAATGAAATGCGTCGACAAATCTTAGGGCAAAATTTGGGGTATTACAGTTGCCCCTATTTAAATAACTTCACCGGGTGATTTGAGCAGCGGAGACTCGAGAAATCATGGTGGAGGGATTTAAATACAGATAACCGAAAATTTTGCCTTTAGACGCAGTGCTATGCAATGATATGGACAAAACAAAACGAACTATAATGCTAAATATGATATGAATCTGATATGATGCGTATGATGAAAATGACAAATGCACGGATACAGACGAAACAACGTCACAGGGGACGACCCATCGAGGAATTGCACTAGGGAAGAAGACATGTCATATCTGGAAGAACGTCGGATAGACACGACACAGAATTGTTGATAGGTGTCAAGTAAATTAGAAATTGTCCGCAAGGTAAGACGCGGGTAAAACACGAGCTCAGGAGAAAAACGCAAATGGGGATAAAACACCCATGATGCCAAGTAAATAAATTTTGCCCACAAGGTAAGACGCGAGTAAAACACGACCTCAGGGGAAAAAAAAGTAAATGGGGGTAAAACACCATGATGTTAGGTAAACCCAGGAATATCTGGTAAACGGGGAATAAAACACCCGGGATAAAGGTACATGGGGGATAAAACACCCAAGGATAGAAGGTAAATGGGGAGTAAAGCACCCAAGATAGACATGTAAATGGGGAGTAAAGCACCCAGGATAGAAATGTAAATGGGGAGTAAAGCACCCAAGATAAAAATGTAAATGGGGAGTAAAGCAGCCAAGATAGAAATGTAAATGGGGAGTAAAGCACCCAAGCTAGAAAGGTAAATGGGGAATAAAGCACCCAAGATAGAAATGTAAATGGGGAGTAAAGCACCCAAGATAGAAATGTAAATGGGGAATAAAGCACCCAAGATATGCACATGTATAGGAATTATGCTATGACATATGATCAAATGCAAATGCAGACATCGACGACAAGGCTCGACTCTTTCGGTGAGATGACAAAACTGGAGGACTGATTCCTCAACACGGAGATCACTGTCATTCTGTTAAACTGTATCAAGTTGATAGTCACTGTAGGAATGATGAATAACTGCTTAGGGATTATGCAAGTAAACTGCCCCAGGTCAAATGAACTGATAACTGCTTCTGCTGTCTGATTCGTGGAATCGACTGTTTTGCTGTATCCTCGGAGGGCTTGCCCCAGTCTGAGTCTTGAACAATTCTCTGGATAAACCAAATCTGAGAAGATATTTCCTTGAACAAATCTTGAACTGATTCTTTGACAGGATGTAAAAGGAACTTGCCCCCGATAAGATCACTTGACCAAGTTTCTCATTGTTTGAAAATTCCTTAGAGGAAAGCCAGTTTGCAAACAAAAATATTCCTACAAACATGGTAATGCAAAGTTCATGCGACTTTTGAAATCAAAATTATTTTTGAAAGATGGAAAATACATGAGTCGTTAGTCAGAACACAACGGTTCAAGACGCTCAAAGTTTAAAACAAAGGTGTACTGCCAAAATAAATGATTCACAAAGATCTTTAGGAGTCAGGTTACGCAACCTTGCTGTAGTATACTTTCAAAATAACCTTGCTTCAATTAGGTCTTTTGAGGGTTGTAATGTGGCCTGGTTCACGGTTTATGAAACAAAAGATAAAGGCTCAAAAGTTATTTGTACCCACCCAATCTACGTGATGATCTTCAATCCTATGCTCAGTTAACTCATACTATGCATTCAGGTTCCCATAAGTTAGGGATTTCATTGATCGTCGCAGTGATGATTCAGAAGTCAAAGGGACCTATGAAAAGGCAGCCACTACTCCCCTATAACATTTGATTGTTTTGACATTGAGGATTTTCAAGATAAGGATTTAAAAATCTCTTTGTATTATCCCTAAATTTTGCCTGAACTGTTTATTTTAGAGTTTACAGTCAGCGGGATGCCCCAGTTTTGCCTAAGTCTCCTTCATAGGTTTTGACTTAGCGGGCTTCTTTTGCTTTTTTTATATTATTTTTTTGTGTGAAGGAAAGTGACTGTTTGATTTTAATGATTACGGTGAACCATCATCGACCTTTTGATTAGAAAACATCTTCGACACTTGTTTGACGTGTGCGAAGGAAAATTTGTTAATGAAAGGTGTATCGTATGAACACACAACCAAGTTAACTGAGAACTACCCATCCCAAGGTTAAAATTGTGGGTTTTCTGTAACGAAAGAAACTCCAACTTCTAGGCTCGAAGGGGGTAACGAGGGATTAACTTCCTTATTTCTCCAGTGTTTGGGAATTGAAACAATGCCTTACATCGTCAACAAGGTTTGATTGAAAGCATACTGACAACAATTATGGGTATAACATTTTCGTCATCCTCCCTCCGATCTTAGCATATCAAAATTTTGGACGAGAAGTAAACATTTGAAAAATAAAGCATAAAGATGCAAATAAATGGACGGAAATGAATTGAATCAAAAGTCGCAATGCTTATTTCATTAATGAAAGTACAAACATAATTAAAAGCAAACAACTTAAACAAAATAAGGAAAGTGCAAACAACGAGAAACAAAAGGCCTAGTGACAAAACTTCATTTCTGATGTACTGGCAAGGGATTTTTCTGAACATCCGGATGACTGTCTGTAAAATCAAGTATTCCAGTTCTAACCAATTCACATACTCTAGCCTTCAATGCAAAACAATGCTCCAAGTCATGGCCTGGGGCACCCTCATGGGAAGCACAATGGAGATCAGCCCTAAATCCAGCCGGAGGATTAAGAGGAGGTGGTAAAGCCTTTGTAGTAATCAGTCCTTGCCGGACTAAGTCAGGATATAGCTCTGTGTAAGTCATGAGAATAGGATCAAAGTGACTCCTGTTCCGTTTCTGGTCTGATATCTGTGTCGAGGAATCAGCTTGACGACTCAAAGGTACACTAGAAGACGATAGGACCAAGAAGGAGAAATTGGGGGACAAATGCAATGCAAAAATGTGATGCTGATGCCATGCAATGGTTTCAAGAATTTCAATGGTCGATTGCGAATATTGCTTTTTAAGAAAGTTGGAAAAAATTTTAGACTTTAAAATGTAAGGCTTTTCGAATTTGCAAAGGACTGCTGAATTCCTTGAAACTAGAAATGATATGATACTTTATGGATGCGAAACACAAATACACATAAGCAAACAAAAGGTCCTAAGTTAGAGGAACAATGAATGGAGTCAAGGTGTACCCTTCCCAAAGAGGTATGTACTATAGGTTGATTGTACCTGCAGAACAAGGGTTCTAAATCAGTGCTCAAAGTCATCAGTCCATCTTTCGGATATTATCGACTTCCCGACTGACTCGAGGGTCAATAATATTCTCAAGAGAACCTCTTTTAAGTGTAGCATCGCGTAGCAACCATTGTAGGACTACTCCCATATAGTTCCCGCACTACGTCCTATATAAGGTCAAGATGGTGTAAAAGTACTACGGTTCCCAGTATCACAGACTCCAATCGATAACGGTAAAAGTTTTCACGACTACACTCGATCAACCGAACCATTTTCGAAAGTGTCTCAACTGAGCGGTGATTCTCGATTTAGCTTAGTCGGGACTCACTCCCTATAAGCCTCGTCAAATATATCAGCCATCCTATCATAAGGTCGCTCAAGTCCGGGTGTAGGACTTATCTCACAACACAGTAACTCCAAGTAAGGTACCCCAATATATACATACAAGTGAGCAAAATATATAATAAAACAAATATATAAAGAAAAATAAACAAAATAGGGATAACCCTCAATAGTTAGGACTCCCCAGTGAAGTCGCCATTTTCTGTTGCGGTGAAATTTGGATGTCAAGCTATTGATTAACTTGAATCTTAATTCATTTACAACCGGTCTTTGATTTATCCGAAGGAAAGGTTAAAGAAAGGAAAAACCTAAAAGGGAGAGATCTAAGGTTCGGGGGTTGGTTAAATTTAGGGAAGGTATTAGCACCCTAAACTTCCGTAGTACTCTACGGGAACCTTTTGTTTATTTTTTTTTATTTATTTCATTAATTATTTTGCTTTAGGGTATATACAAAGGATTGAAAATTAAAAAAAGACCTAGGGGTTAATTCTAAGTTTACTCGACAAGACATCGCATCTTGTGCCTACATATCCTTACGGGAATGGAATCAGAGTAACTGTAGTTCCCCTCAAAAGGGAGGTTAGAGACTTCTTGACTGTGGTCAAGGTCTCAAGGGGAATAAACGCATCTTAAGGACACGCTTACATGGAGTCTTAAACTCCGATCTCTATGTTATAAATTGTTAAGTGCATTAGGGTTAGGTTAGGGATTCCGCGGCGGGAAACCCTAAAATGAGTGCGGCGACTCTTTGACCTAAAGCTAGGGGTAGTTTTGTAATTTTGTCCACGGCGAGACATTTGTGAAAAGTTAGGGTTTGTAAGGGTTTGAAGTTTTGAGGACTATTGGCGCGGCGGCCAAACGGATAGACCTAATCCTTCAGAGGAATGCAATGGGACAAATTAACGATGCAAATGCGCGAATTTAAACCATACGAACAGCAGAAATTAAAGTGCGGAAAGGTAAACGCGATAATTTGTTCGCGAAGTTACAAATGAGAAACAGATACAATTATAATACAACTTGAATTGAAAAACACATTAAAATAGCTAATAGCAACGTAACAAGCTGCACATTGAATACACAAGGTTAGTAGACAGAGTCAGACAATAATCAGACAAGTTATGAAACGGAAGTGCGAAAGTTATAGATATTCTTTGTTGTTTATTTGTGATATATAAAAAAGCTTTTGATTTAAGTTAAAAAAGAGGTTTTAATATTATTAAAAAAAACTTTTCAAAAATAGTCTTAATTTAATTATCTAACAAAAAGGTTTTATTTTAAAAAAAAAGGTTTAATGTTGTTATTATATATTTTTAAAAAAAACGGTTCTAGTTATTATTTTAAAAAAAAGATTTTAGTTATTATTTTAAATTTATCTAAAAAAAAGTTTTTCTTAAAAATAATAGGTTTTCATATTAATTTGGAAAAGATGTTAATGTTATTTATTTTAAAAAAACAGATTTTTATATTATAACAAGTTTTAATAAATTAATGATAATAATAATAATAATAATAGTAATAATAATAATAATGATAATAATAATAAATAATGATAATAATACTAATAATAATAATAATAATAAATAATGATAATAATAATACTAATAATAATAATAATAATAATAATATTAGTAATAAAGCAATAATGAATTTTAAATATGTCAAATAACCCAACAATGTTGTTAACGCAAAAATGCGCTCATCGCAACCAGATCTAAATCGGACGAAACAAAATTTATCGCAAAGAAAAAGAAATTAAGCAAAAAAGCAGTATTATTGCTCACCCAAAAATGCGATCATCGCAACCAGATCGAACTAACACAAATGTCACGCGTCATGCACACAAATGTGCAAACATCGTATCGACATAATTCGATCAAAAATTAATCTTATATATATAAACTCTAACAATTTAAAAATTATAAATATATAAACGTAATAGTAATAGATGAAGAAAAAGAAATAATGGTAATAGATGAAGAAAAAGAAATAACGGTAAAAGATGAAGAAAAAGAAACAACAGTAATAGATGAAGGGAAAAAAAACAACAGTAATAGATGAAGGAAAAGAAATAACGGTAAACGATGAAGAAAAAGAAATAACGGTAAACGACACTCACTCCTCTTAGGTTTTTTTCATTCTCCCTTTTTCAACAAAGCAACACATGTATATATAGGGAACAAATTAGGGTTAACACCAAATAGTCAATAATGTCCCTAAAGCTCATTTTAAAGCCCAAATTTAAATAATTTAAAATAAACTTAAAATAAAAACTAATAATCCTATTGATTCCTAAAATCAAAAATATTATAAAAAGAACAAAAGTTTTTTCAATATTTTTTATTTTATGATTTTTTTGGATATTTTTATGAATAATTTAGAAAAAAGTAAAAAAAAATAATATTTTAAAAAATGATTTAATTAAAATACGAAAATAATAATTAAATAATAATAAAAAACTATTTTTGTTATTTTTTAATGAAAGGTAGAAAAATTTAGAGTAAAAATAATAAAAAACAAAAAGTGACAAAGGTGAGATTCGAACTCTCAACCTCTCACACTCACAACTCCTTACACATGTCCTCTTGCCAATTGTGTCATTTTTTACTTTTTAGAAAAAAAATGCGTGTCATATGATATTTACCTGCAAAAAGTCAAATGACTACACAAATTTGTTAGTAATTGAAATGCAATGAAATGCGTCGACAAATCTTAGGGCAAAATTTGGGGTATTACACCTATGTACTTTCATACAGCATGAAAGATCAGAGCAAACGTAGTTTGGGCTACGGAAGACACAAGCTTGTCTGACTATTTTTTATTACCTTCAAAAAGGATTTTTCTTGATTAAGAGTCCAAGCGGACAAAAATGACACTTTGATGTTTGTTTTGAATCTTTTACGAAAGAGGTGTTTTTTAGTTGGTTTGCAATCTCTGACGCACTAGAGACTATGATTTGAGAGTGACTGCGTCGCGTGTCACCCAAAGGGTGCCATACTAAGCAGCCAGACTACTGGAAAGAAACTCTCCAGCAACCCTTTCCCAAATAGCTTAAGGCTCGTAACGTACGACATCGATTAACCTTATTACTGTATTTTTGAGTTGTTTTGAGATAAGAAGAGAAAGAAGCTCTAAAAAGCCTAGGGTTGAAAAGGGAATAAAACTAACCTAATGTTGTCATGCATGGATAAGAATCCTAATGTCTGTCATAATTCCCTCCTGCACAGAGGAAATCAGAGATTCTAGGGAATAAACAGAAAAGAAAGCAAGCAGATACAGTAAAATGCATGCAATGCAACAATACAAGCGAGGCAAGGGAGTCCCACTCAACCTCAAACCTGAGAAAACAACAGGCAAAGTGAATCAACATTCACTTCAAACCTAGGGGGCAAGCTAAACAAGCCAACAAACAATACAGAAAAAAGAAAACAACACCAGCACCAGCTCTGACAGCAACAATCAAGCTCCTACAGTAAAGTTGACAGTAACACAACTCCATCTTCAAGCAATCCTCATGAAAGGCATCTTAACCATCTTAGATCTTCATATCCAAGCTCTAGGAAGCTCCACCAAGAAAGATTTGTTATTGGGATCAAGTTATAGTGAATGGAAGCTAGTGAAAACCAAAGGAAATTACTAGAAACCATCATCTGCAAAGAAGGGTATCCTCAAAAGTTCTACTATATAAGGTATGCCAATCATCCCTCCAAGGGAGAGATGGGATTCCTTAAGAGGACTTTGAATCATAGGATAGGATGGAAGCACACAAAGCATTCCATGTTTGAGCAAAGAAATGAACTAAGTCTAAAAAAGCTCTTCCTAAAACCCTAATTTTCCTAAGCTCCTGACAAGCATCCCAACAGATGAGAAATCTTCAACCCCAAGCAACTTCATTTGATCTTCAATTCATCGAAGAAAAGTCCAAGCCAGAAGCACACCCAAAATAGCCCCACACAAATTGAATAAACCAAGCATCCAAGGGATAAACCCACAATCACCACACAAGTTGCAAAAAACAAATAAAATGCTAAAACTCATCATAAAATCCTAATTAAATTTCTAAGGGAACCTGAGCCTATACCCAATACCCCATATAAATCCCAGGACCTAAATCAAGCCCTAAGTCCCCAAACTATGTTCTAAACTACAACTAGTTGTTTTAAACCCAAATTCTAACACATCTCCTATTCACCTCTCAAACTAACCTAAATTTTATTCACAAAATTATGATAAAATTCCTAAGGGTACATGCTTCCCTATTCTAATCAACCTCACAAGAATCAATCAAAAATTCACTACCAAACTCTCATACAAAATTCAGAAAGATGAAGTATCAAACAAAAGTAAAATAAAAGCATTAAAACTATAAAAATATGCCAGAAAATATAAAATGCATGAAATTAATATTTTTTTAATCCTATAAAATTATAGAGATCCTAAGGAAACCAGGGAAAAAAGTCTCACTCAAAAATGATTATTTTTCAATTTTATATGAATTAAAAACTATCCTAAATAAAACTATAAAAATAAAAGAAAATAAAAGAAAATGACAAGCATGCGTGATGAATAGCAAAATTAACAAGTACATTCCCCAGACTAGGCCCAAGAAGGGGTGTCACTAGCAAGCGCGTACTAAGGCCCAAACCACACAACAACAATTCAGGAAAATATAATGAAAATGGAAAATCTCTGTGTCAAATAGCAACAAAATTGCGTGTAAATCCTCATGTGGGCCTAAGGTGGTGTGTGGATAGCAACGAATGTCATAAGCCCAAAGCAAAGAATTAAGTGAAACGGTGCGTTGAGGGGAATTCAGAGTTTCTTCACAAAATTGAAACCAATCATGGCTGTTGGATGCTTATCTGAGTCAAAGTCCAAGCTTGATCCAATGGTGGTTTTATCATCTTCTTCATTTCAAATTCTGGGGGGAAATGAACCAGGACGGTGGCCGAAGGTGGCGCCACCGTCGTCCCCAAACATCAACTCCATGAAACCTCACCAAAATCTAAACATGAGTACATCATCTTGCTCGTTTTTTCTCACTGAATCCAACCATGCCCTCCATTCTCATTGAAAACCACTATATCTCAAAACACGATTCCAAGTTCAGAACATGCTCCACATTCAATCATCACCCTTCTTAAAATTGACAAGCCTATCATCATCTACACGTTACACTGATTAATCCTCACCATCTAAACATGTTTAAATCATCAAGAACTCAGAGAAACGATCCTCAACAGAAATTGCATCGCCCTAGGTTTTGTCTCTAATCACCAATTTTTCCTACCAGAATCCACCCTAGCCATGTCTATAATGCATCTACACATCTAAATCCTATCAATTATACCTAAATTGAGCTATGAGATGAAATTTGCAAACCTGTGAAAATTGAGTGAACAGAGCAAGAAATTCTTCAAATCACCCTTCAATCTTCTCCAGACACGATCAATGAAGTCTTGTGGAGCTTATGTATGCAATGAATTGCTTTGAATCCCTCCCAATCACCAAATCCGATTTTGAGTTGCAAGGTTGAAGCTCACTATGCTCTCTCTCGATTCTTCACAGTTCTTGGCCAAAAAAGCAACTGAATCAGTTACACTCTTTATATAGAACATGTTAGAAAGCTCTAGAATGATCTGGAATGATCCATGTGATAACTTCAATTTCTCTTGCACTTGATAATCTCATGAGAAGCTTGCACATGACAGTTGGGTTCAGCTTGCTTCAGCAGCTTGGTTTTGATCCAAAATCTCACCACATGACATTTTGAATTGATTGGAATTGGTTAGAGCCTTGTAGCTGATCTTGTGAATGATTTTGCATATGTTACTTGTGATGTAAGAAAGCACTTTTCAAAGCAACTCATAAAATAATGGCTCATCTCAAAATTGTGGCATTGCCAATGTGTTTGAAATCCAATTTCCATTCAAAATGACTACCCATATGCCATGTTTATGCCTTGTAATTCAAAAAATCATTTTCCCTCTTTTGAATCATTTGAAAAATCTCCCTTTTTAGGCCATTTTGGAGCACTTTGTGAAATAAGCCAACCCAACTCACCATGACTTCATATCTGATCTAGAAACACCATTTTAAGCACATCTCATGTTGAACAATTTTTCATTTGAAGAGTGGAAGATGGAGATTTTGACACATGTTGAAAAAGGCCTATAATTCAACTTTCCCAAAATACCCCTGGCTTGCCAAGATCATAACTTGAGTTCCACAAATCCTCCTGAGGACTTCTGGTACTTAAATTAAAGCTAAGATCAATACCTACAACTCTTATATTGGCCAAGAATCCATTTTAAAACTCCTTGAGGGGAAAAAGTTGCTTGGAAGTCAAGTGACTTTCACAGATAAATTTCAGTGTCCTCTGATGACTTGTAACTTGCAAGAACCATAACTTGAGTTCTACAAATCTTCTTGAAGACTTCTAGTACTAAAATTAAAGTTGTTGAGAAGCTCTACAAGTTTCATGTTGGCCAAGAATCCATTTGAAACTTTCATTTTGACTTAGGTGGCTTTGAAGCTAAGCACTAAACAGGGGATTTTACAATGAAACCCTAATTTAGCAACTTCCCACATTCTTGATTCTTCTTTGCTTAACCTTGGCATAACACCACACATGTATCCACATATCAACTCATGAATCCCATGTCCTCAAGGTAGGCTTTGATGCCCTTCAACTACTCAATTAACCTAGGATTGAACCAGATGAAACCCTAGTTGACTGCACCTCAACTGTGACTCTCATACTTGAATCAATGACTTGATTAAGCTTCAATAGGGCCCTATAGACATCCCATGAGATTCATACACACCTCAAATTCACAATTCCATGTTGATGATCTTCAATACACCTCAAGTTAGGAGAGAAATCCACCTGTGGGCACTCAAACTTCTCATGGCTTCAACCCTTCTCTGATGACTCGGATGGGCTCTCAGGCTCAGAGAACACCTCTAGATAGGCTTCTTTTGACATAAATGGCACTTGATCCCTTGTTGGATGACTTGATATTCTAGGATATGCAAATGATTGAACTATGTACATGATGCAAATGAAATGCAATGAAACATAAATCAGGCAAGAAAAGGTTAAGCAAATTTTGGGGTGCAACAGCTGCCCCTATTCAAACGGCTTGGACCCGATTGGGTGAAGAGCGAACGGCCTTCAAACAATCGAGGTACGAGACGGTTGAATACCAAGAAACCCGGAAATTTGCTAACCGCATAAATAAACTGCACAACTGCTTGGGGAACGACATCCACCAACTGGATCTGGTTGTTACGGCAACAACTGATCCAACGTCTGATAATAATTCTGATTTCAACTTCAACCACCTATGTAACACCCCAGGTACTGAACAATTCTCGCAAAAACACCTCCGTCCACAACTGGACTAATCTTGTCAACACAAGAAGAAAAACAAATTCGTCAAATCACAACTAAACACCAATCGGTCCACGTCAGGACTCACATTTCGTCAACCCGAAGAAAAAAAAATGTCCACGTCAGGACTCCACATTCCGTCAACACGGAGAAATCCCGTCTACTCCGCTGGGGATGAGTTGGTCGCCTCCCACCATCATGAGGAGGTTCTATCAATCATAGGCAATAAAATTCGTCGACTTCACTGGGGAAACATTTCTGTCTAATCACAGGAAACTTCATCTGCCTATCCATACAGGAAAATCATTTGTCTAAACACAGGAAACTACTTATCTCTGCAGGAAAATCATCGGTCTAAACACAGGAAACTGCTTATCTCTGCAGTAGCTATCTCCGTTGGTCCCAACTTGCAAACGACTTTGAGGAGGACCCTACTGGGGATAATAATATTTCGTCAATACGAAGAAATCACGGCGACTTCATTGGGGATAGAACCCTTCCACCCAATAGGAACTCAATTCAGTCAATCGTACTGGACAATAACCCCACTTTATCTTTGCGGTAGCCAAACCCATCGAGGATGCTCTGAAATTAACTGCCAGGCGCCTATTTCGACAACAGGCGACAACTCCTAAAATTTTGATTATGAAACCTTGTGACGCTGACGGAACAACAAACTTGAAGAAAATACTCCGATGGCCGGATAAGAGAAACTTCAACAAGCAACTCTGTGGGGAAAAATCTGGCAACAACTCCAAAGTCTACTTATGAAGCTATTCCATGCGGACAAAACCTTCGGACAACAACTCCAAAATCTAATCACGAAGACGCGGTACCTGTAACACCCATTTTATTTATTTAGTCATTTTGGTGTTAATTTAATTATTTTATGTTGGTGTGCCCTTAGGTGGGGTGTGTTGGTATGTGATTGGTGAGTATCCTTGATATATAAGGATCATTGGTGGTGTGGAGATAATAATATAATAGTTAATAGTAATATTGGTGGTATTATTATTATTATTATTATTATTATTATTATTATTATTATTATTATTATTATTATTAGTATCATTATTATTATTATTATTATCATCGGTATGAATATTATTATTGGTGGGTGTCCCTGATATGGGAGGATTATTGGTGGTGTTTTGGTGAATATAATAATATAGTGTATAATATTGATATTGGTGGGAATATTATTATTATTATTATATTTATTATAGTTACTATTGTTATTAACATTATTATTATTTTGGTGAGATAATAATAGGATTATTATTACTATTATTATTATTATTATTACTTTATTAAAATTATTAACATTATTATTATTTTGGTGAGATAATAATAGGATTATTATTACTATTATTATTATTATTATTATTATTTTATTAAGTTATTAACATTATTATTATTTTGGTGAGATAATAATAGGATTATTATTACTATTATTATTATTATTATTATTTTATTAAGTTATTAACATTATTATTATTTTGGTGAGATAATAATAGGATTATTATTACTATTATTATTATTATTTATTTATTATTATTATTATTATTATTAAGTTATTATTATTATTGGGATTAGAGAATTAAAATAGAAACGTGAGGGATTAGTAGTTTTACGATACATTGTGAGAAGTTAGAGAAAGTGGAAAAAGAATGATAGAAAGGAGAGAACGGAAAAGGGAACGGAAAAGGGAGCAAAGAACGAAGGATACAGGAGAAAATCAGAATTGGCCAAACCTTGGAGGGTTCTTTCATCGATCAACCGATTAACAAGGTAATGGGGGAGAAACTTGATTGGGATGGTATATATATGTATAGGGTAGAGGGGATTCCTTAACCCCGTAGGAAAATTCCGATCTATGAAGTTTTATATTGGCGTGCTTGTTATTATTGTTGCTAATGATAAATTGATGCTTAACATTGATGAATTGTTGATTGGTATTGGTGAATTTGGTGTATATATATTATGGTGATGGTAGTGAGATTATATGTTGTTACTGCAGTGTTGATAGTAAATATAAATAGAGTTTTGGGGAGATTCTATGTTGTTACTGTAGTGTTGATAGTAAATATAAATAGGGTTTTGGTGAGATTCTGTGTTGTTACTGTAGTGTTGATAGTAAATATAAATAGAGTTTTGGTGAGATTCTATGTTGTTACTGTAGTGTTGATAGTAAATATAAATAGGGTCTTGGTGAGATTCTGTGTTGTTACTGCAGTGTTGATAGTAAATATAAATAGAGTTTTGGTGAGATTCTGTGTTGTTACTGTAGTGTGGGTAATGACCATGATTATAGCTTTGGGGAAAATTATGTGTTGTTTCCCTATAGTGTCGTTAATGACTATGGTTAGGACCTTGGTGAGATTCAGAGTGACTCTGAAGTGTCGGTAATGTACCGTAATGTTGGTTCTAGAGTAGGAAGTACAGGATAATTGGTAAGTATAATGTTTATTGGTGTGTTTGTGTTTGATGATAACTAGTAATTGATAGTGATGGAGTATAAGTCAATGTTAATGAATTGGTGTTTTGGGTTGATTTGGCATATAGGGCATATAGGGTGTTTTACAGTTTTTAGGGAAAGTTCTGTATGGCTTTTGAGGTATCGATAAAGTGTGTAGGTGATGATTTTGGGAATAGGAATTAGAAACCGATTGCTTACGGTAATAGGCAAGATTGGTACTAGAATAGGCTGGGAATCTGAGTTGAGATGATAGGCATAATTTGGCCTAGAATAGTACTGCAGAATGTGAGTGTTATGATATTTTGGCCTTGAGCTCTGGACTTGTGTGATTCCTTTGGCCTTGATGCCATGTATGAATGATGACTGTGGGAATTAACTTGTGTACTCGGTGATAGTACATGTTTCCCGTAATAATGACTGGTGGGCAATTAGTTGATATATATGTGGGTAGTGATCAGTGGGATCGTGTATTCCCCGAGTGTTGAGATGTGTTTATATATGGTGTTAGAGTGTGAACTCGTTTAATATCTAATTTAATTAAAATGAATGATGGGTGTATCATGTATATGATTATGGTGCAGTGATCAGTAGGATCGTGTATTCCCCGAGTGTTGGGATGTGTTTATACTTGGTGTTAGAATATGAGATTGCTCACTGCGTGAATTGATTTATATGGTGTTGGTGTATGTTATATCTGTACATATATGCATTGATGTATGATGATATGATCAGGAGGATCGTGTGCACGTTGAGTGCCTAAATATATTAGTTATGCATTGGTGTGTGCATATCATGGTGTTTTGGTGGGATGAATCATGTCTCAGGAGGAGCGTAAGTGATTCATCCGTACTCCTTTGTGGAGAATGGTGGGGGATAGATCATGTCTCAGGAGGAGCGTAAGTGATCTATCCAGGTTCGATTGAATGAACCAATGAGTCGGTACCGCATGCATGGTGTTGAGTTGCATATTTGCATTATAATATGTTATATTGTAATTTGAACAGTAGGTTCGTCATATGGAGTTGTTGGGGGTGAATATTGGTGTGTTGGTGTGTTTTACTACCTTATTTACATGTATTACATTACCATTATATTCTGATCATTATTTCTCACCCCTTTGTTGTTGTTGTGGTCTGTGCTTCTTCGGAAGTACAGATAATCCAGGTGTTTAGCTAGCTTGGATATTGGTGTGACCGTCGAGTCTAGGATGCTCTGATACGTAACACGGGATATGGGTGTTGTAATTGTTTTATGTCAAACGTGTTGAAATCCTGTGACGTATCATGTTTTGATGTATTTTACTTTATGAAACAAATTCCGCTGTATTATTTTGAAAAGAATGAATAAAGTATTTTTATAAAATTTGGAGATGTGATATCCCACTTTTTGGTGAAAACTCTGATTATTATTATAATATTTATATTTTATTTAATACGGGAAGTGGGGTGTTACAATTGGTATCAGAGCAGGTCGGTCCGTCCGGCCAGTGTTGTTGAGTTGAGTTGAGTCTGTCCTTTGGGATGGAGACTGTATGTTGTTTAACCTGGTGTTGTGGTTTAAATCCCTAGTATACGGCATGTGTGTGAAAACACTGTCGGTACGTGTTTATTTCCTAACCTTGTCTGCAGAAGCAGGAATGATTCCAGTGGGGGAGAAGTTTTTAATTCTCCAGAATGCTACGGTGTGGTGGCTTAATGTGTTGAGGAATGCTATCATAGTTTGGTAAAGATGGTTTGTACCCCATCATGATTTCGGCTGTCTATTAACAAATTGAGGAACTGATCACCCTTAATCTCTTGTTAATAGTAGACGGGATTGTGTTGGATGGGATAGACGTGTCTTGCAAGCTTGTGTGGCGTGAGCAATGAATTGTCCTGAGTTAAGCTAAGTGCTTAAGGGATTATTTTGAGGAGTTGGCGTAATACGGTGTTGAGACGTTTATTTTGATGGAACCTTCGAGTGAGAAGGAAAGTGAGAAAATTGGGATTTGTCAATTTGTTGAAATTGCCGGAGGTTCCCTGAGGAAGTAAGCGATTTACTATCGGAGTGTGAAGTAAAGCTTACACGTTTATTTTGTTTTTGGGACGAGTCTGATATTGATGACTCCATATGGTATGTTTACGTTGGGATTGGAGAAGTTGAAGAGTCAACTTGAAGACCCGCTGGGGGAGAGGTCCTTTTGTTTGAGTGTGTTACCGTAAGGTGAACGAATTTTGTTGGTTAGACAGACAAAAGGTTTTGTGAAGCTTTGGGTGAACTATAGATAAGTGAACAAGGTGACTGTCAAGGATAAGTGTTCGCTTCCAAGAGTTAATGATTTGATGGATCAATTGATTGAAGGACGTGAGTTTCCGTGTTCGTGAGATCGCGAGTAGAATTATTGTGTTGTGGTGTCGAAGGTCGAAGTGGTATCGTAATAGGAGGCTCCACGATCTGCTGTTGAGATTGGAAGTAATCGGGTTTTAAAATATTTAAAGATTGAAAGTGTGTTGGACGGCCTCCTAAGTATGAAATTGTGGTTATACGTTGAATTCCGAGATCGCAGCTTTTTACGGAATTGAAATCGGACACTCGGAAGTCAGGTAACGGTCGAAAATAGAATTTCGGGACTGTCATGTTCGCCGAGATTCGCCTGGCGAAGTGCCCTGAGCAGAAACATGTTGTTGTGGTATTTTTGTCGTAACGGGAGAACCGTAACTCGGAATGACGCCCGGTTCGAAGCGTTGGAAAACTATTGAAATTATCTATGAGATGGTGAAGTATTGACATAAATTTAATCTATTTATTGATGAAGTGTGTTTGAATGTTGTGGTAAGGACGGGCGGTACGGTATGTGTTCCCGCTATAACTCACAACTTGTTTATCCACTTGGCATGGGATCTTCTTTAATTATTTACATAAGGCAATGGTTGTGTTGATAAATGATATTTTAAGGTATTAGAAGAGTATAGAGGATTATGTTGAGCATAAGGAACTGGAGTTATCAGTGTTAGAAAAAGAGCGGTGATATACTTCCGTAAGGAAAGTTCTGCCGAATCCGATAGAACTAATTGTGGTGTTTATGATGCTTGTTGATATAATTAGGGGATTTGCTAAAGACAACTTCAGCGAGTTTCAGTTATGCAAAAGGCAACTTGAAGTGTGTAAGAGAAACCATCCGACCAGTGATTTAGAGTTGGTTGCTATTGTGGTTGTACCGGAGTCGGAGGCTTCGAAAGTTCAGACTGAGATCGGAGATGTTTGGTGATCTTAAGAGTTTAAGGTGTTTGTTTGATTTGAAAAAAGTTGAAAATGAGGCAGAGGAAATAATTAGGATTTCTGAAGGATTACGACTTTGAGTGTAATTACCCTTTGGGTAAAGTGGATGTGGTAGATGATGCGGTGAGTTGGAAATGTTTGTGTTTACCGAAGATGATGGTGAAAAGAGGTAGAACTGATTGAGAAATTTCATAATATGCGTTGTGTGAGTAAGGATACTTCTTATGGAGTTAATCTTTTATTATTAAGATCTGACTAGTGATATCCTTGAGAAGAACCGAGAAAGTCAGAAATCTGGGTCGAGTAGTGAATTAGTTGAAGTTGATAAATTAGAGTCGAGGAGTGGATTGTCGGGCTTGTGGAAATAATACCACGAGATGTTATGATAGAGTATGTGTACCAAATGTTGTTGAGGGGAGTAGAAGTACTCGTGAATAAATACATTGGGGTAGATGGAGTATCCATCCCAGTGCTATGAAGAAGTAACCGAATTTGAGTAGATTGTTTTGGAGACCATGGATAAGGGGAGGAGTAGTTGAGGTGGAATATGCTGGTTAGAATTGTAGGAATTCGAAAAGTGAACATCAGAGACTGTTGAGTCTGATGTAGTCGTTAAATATTCCAGAGTGGAAATCAGGTAGTATTTTCACGAAATTGGTGTTGAGATTTCCAAAGAATTTGTAAAGACATAATTTTAATTTGAATTGTTAGGAGTGGATTAACTATTCCGTGTTGAGAATATATGAGATGCATATTGAGAAAGTGGTGAAGTTGGAAGAGATACTGACGAATATTGTGTCAGATGGAAATTTGAGGTTTATATTGAGATTTTGGAAGGGCTTACAGGAAGCTTCGGGTACTAAGTTGAAGTTGAGTTCCACTTACCATCCGCAAACTGATGGTCAGTCAGAGAGGACTATTGAGTCTGTAGAGAATTGGTGAGAGCTTGGGTGTTGGATCGAGGTGGATTGTGGGATGATTAATTACCGTTGATTGAGTTACCTATAATAACGGTTACCCTCCTAGTGTCGGAATGGCACTATATGTGGCTTGGTGAAATAGGGAGTGTAGGACTCTACTGTGTTGGAATGGGTCGAGTGAGAGTGTTGTGCTCAGACCTGAAAATTATGTGGAGATGGCTGAAAAGATCAAGAGGATCCAAGGAAAGATATGTTTGGAGAGTCACGCCGGTGACTGATGTTGGTCGAGCTTCGAAGTCTCAGAAGTTCGTACCGTGTTCTGTGGTTTGTATCAGAGTGGCGCAGCAGAGGCATGGGAGGAGTAACATGTTAGACCGTTTTTCCCGCTGTCGCTATGAATTGGCATGATATGTTTCATGTGTCTTAGTTGAGAAAGTACATTGAACCAGGTGGATGATGTACAAGTGAAAATAATTTGATTGTTGAGGCATTGCTATTTCGTTTGGACGAGCGAGAAACAACTCCGAAGGGAGGAGATATCTTTGGTGAAAGTAACTTGGGAAGGTGCTGTAGAAGGCAGTCTGACCTGTTAGTTGGAATGAAGGATGCGGGAAGCGTATCCGGAAGTGTTCCATCAGGTAATTTTCGAGGACGAAAATACTTAAAGTGGGGGAGAGTTGTAACACCCATTTTATTTATTTAGTCATTTTGGTGTTAATTTAATTATTTTATGTTGGTGTGCCCTTAGGTGGGGTGTGTTGGTATGTGATTGGTGAGTATCCTTGATATATAAGGATCATTGGTGGTGTGGAGATAATAATATAATAGTTAATAGTAATATTGGTGGTATTATTATTATTATTATTATTATTATTATTATTATTATTATTATTATTATTATTATTATTAGTATCATTAGTATTATTATTATTATTATCATCGGTATGAATATTATTATTGGTGGGTGTCCCTGATATGGGAGGATTATTGGTGGTGTTTTGGTGAATATAATAATATAGTGTATAATATTGATATTGGTGGGAATATTATTATTATTATTATATTTATTATAGTTACTATTGTTATTAACATTATTATTATTTTGGTGAGATAATAATAGGATTATTATTACTATTATTATTATTATTATTATTACTTTATTAAAATTATTAACATTATTATTATTTTGGTGAGATAATAATAGGATTATTATTACTATTATTATTATTATTATTTTATTAAGTTATTAACATTATTATTATTTTGGTGAGATAATAATAGGATTATTATTACTATTATTACTATTATTATTATTATTTTATTAAGTTATTAACATTATTATTATTTTGGTGAGATAATAATAGGATTATTATTACTATTATTATTATTATTTTTTATTATTATTATTATTATTAAGTTATTATTATTATTATTATTGGGATTAGAGAATTAAAATAGAAACGTGAGGGATTAGTAGTTTTACGATACATTGTGAGAAGTTAGAGAAAGTGGAAAAAGAACGATAGAAAGGAGAGAACGAAAAAGGGAACGAAAAAGGGAGCAAAGAACGAAGGATACAGGGGAAAATCAGAATTGGCCAAACCTTGGAGGGTTCTTTCATCGATCAACCGATTAACAAGGTAAGGGGGGAGAAACTTGATTGGGATGGTATATACATGTATAGGGTAGAGGGGATTCCTTAACCCCGTAGGAAAATTCCGATCTATGAAGTTTTATATTGGCGTGCTTGTTATTATTGTTGCTAATGATAAATTGATGCTTAACATTGATGAATTGTTGATTGGCATTGGTGAATTTGGTGTATATATATTATGGTGATGGTAGTGAGATTATATGTTGTTACTGCAGTGTTGATAGTAAATATAAATAGAGTTTTGGGGAGATTCTATGTTGTTACTGTAGTGTTGATAGTAAATATAAATAGGGTTTTGGTGAGATTTTGTGTTGTTACTGTAGTGTTGATAGTAAATATAAATAGAGTTTTGGTGAGATTCTATGTTGTTACCGTAGTGTTGATAGTAAATATAAATAGGGTCTTGGTGAGATTCTGTGTTGTTACTGCAGTGTTGATAGTAAATATAAATAGAGTTTTTGTGAGATTCTGTGTTGTTACTGTAGTGTGGATAATGACCATGATTATAGCTTTGGGGAAAATTATGTGTTGTTTCCCTATAGTGTCGTTAATGACTATGGTTAGGACCTTGGTGAGATTTAGAGTGACTCTGAAGTGTCGGTAATGTACCGTAATGTTGGTTCTAGAGTAGGAAGTATAGGATAATTGGTAAGTATAATGTTTATTGGTGTGTTTGTGTTTGATGATAACTAGTAATTGATAGTGATGGAGTATAAGTCAATGTTAATGAATTGGTGTTTTGGGTTGATTTGGCAATAGGGCATATAGGGTGTTTTACAGTTTTTAGGGAAAGTTCTGTATGGCTTTTGAGGTATCGATAAAGTGTGTAGGTGATGATTTTGGGAATAGGAATTAGAAACGGATTGCTTACGGTAATAGGCAAGATTGGTACTAGAATAGGCTGAGAATCTGAGTTGAGATGATAGGCATAATCTGGCCTAGAATAGTACTGCAGAATGTGAGTGTTGTGATATTTTGGCCTTGAGCTCTGGACTTGTGTGATTCCTTTGGCCTTGATGCCATGAATGAATGATGACTGTGGGAATTAACTTGGGTACTCGGTGATAGTACATGTTTCCCGTAATAATGACTGGTGGGCAATTAGTTGATATATATGTGGGTAGTGATCAGTGGGATCGTGTATTCCCCGAGTGTTGAGATGTGTTTATATATGGTGTTAGAGTGTGAACTCGTTTAATATCTAATTTAATTAAAATGAATGATGGGTGTATCATGTATATGATTATGGTGCAGTGATCAGTAGGATCGTGTATTCCCCGAGTGTTGGGATGTGTTTATACTTGGTGTTAGAATATGAGATTGCTCACTGCGTGAATTGATTTATATGGTGTTGGTGTATGTTATATCTGTACATATATGCATTGATGTATGATGATATGATCAGGAGGATCGTGTGCACGTTGAGTGCCTAAATATATTAGTTATGCATTGGTGTGTGCATATCATGGTGTTTTGGTGGGATGAATCATGTCTCAGGAGGAGCGTAAGTGATTCATCCGTACTCCTTTGTGGAGAATGGTGGGGGATAGATCATGTCTCAGGAGGAGCGTAAGTGATCTATCCAGGTTCGATTGAATGAACCAATGAGTCGGTACCGCATGCATGGTGTTGAGTTGCATATTTGCATTATAATATGTTATATTGTAATTTGAACAGTAGGTTCATCATATGGAGTTGTTGGGGGTGAATATTGGTGTGTTGGTGTGTTTTACTACCTTATTTACATGTATTACATTACCATTATATTCTGATCATTATTTCTCACCCCTTTGTTGTTGTTGTGGTCTGTGCTTCTTCGGAAGTACAGATAATCCAGGTGTTTAGCTAGCTTGGATATTGGTGTGACCGTCGAGTCTAGGATGCTCTGATACGTAACACGGGATATGGGTGTTGTAATTGTTTTATGTTAAACGTGTTGAAATCCTGTGACGTATCATGTTTTGATGTATTTTACTTTATGAAACAAATTCCGCTGTATTATTTTGAAAAGAATGAATAAAGTATTTTTATAAAATTTGGAGATGTGATATCCCACTTTTTGGTGAAAACTCTGATTATTATTATAATATTTATATTTTATTTAATACGGGAAGTGGGGTGTTACAATTGGTATCAGAGCAGGTCGGTCCGTCCGGCCAGTGTTGTTGAGTTGAGTTGAGTCTGTCCTTTGGGATGGAGACCGTGTGTTGTTTAACCTGGTGTTGTGGTTTAAATCCCTAGTATACGACATGTGTGTGAAAACACTGTCGGTACGTGTTTATTTCCTAACCTTGTCTGCAGAAGCAGGAATGATTCCAGTGGGGGAGAAGTTTTTAATTCTCCAGAATGCTACGGTGTGGTGGCTTAATGTGTTGAGGAATGCTATCATAGTTTGGTAAAGATGGTTTGTACCCCATCATGATTTCGGCTGTCTATTAACAAATTGAGGAACTGATCACCCTTAATCTCTTGTTAATAGTAGACGGGATTGTGTTGGATGGGATAGACGTGTCTTGCAAGCTTGTGTGGCGTGAGCAATGAATTGTCTTGAGTTAAGCTAAGTGCTTAAGGGATTATTTTGAGGAGTTGGCGTAATACGGTGTTGAGACGTTTATTTTGACGGAACCTTCGAGTGAGAAGTAAAGTGAGAAAATTGGGATTTGTCAATTTGTTGAAATTGCCGGAGGTTCCCTGAGGAAGTAAGCGATTTACTATCGGAGTGTGAAGTAAAGCTTACACGTTTATTTTGTTTTTGGGACGAGTCTGATATTGATGACTCCATATGGTATGTTTACGTTGGGATTGGAGAAGTTGAAGAGTCAACTTGAAGACCCGCTGGGGGAGAGGTCCTTTTGTTTGAGTGTGTTACCGTAAGGTGAACCAATTTTGTTGGTTAGACAGACAGAAGGTTTTGTGAAGCTTTGGGTGAACTATAGATAAGTGAACAAGGTGACTGTCAAGGATAAGTGTTCGCTTCCAAGAGTTAATGATTTGATGGATCAATTGATTGAAGGACGTGAGTTTCCGTGTTCGTGAGATCGCGAGTAGAATTATTATGTTGTGGTGTCGAAGGTCGAAGTGGTATCGTAATAGGAGGCTCCACGATCTGCTGTTGAGATTGGAAGTAATCGGGTTTTAAAATATTTAAAGATTGAAAGTGTGTTGGACGGCCTCCTAAGTATGAAATTGTGGTTATACGTTGAATTCCGAGATCGCAGCTTTTTACGGAATCGAAATCGGACACTCGGAAGTCAGGTAACTGTCGAAAATAGAATTTCGGGACTGTCATGTTCGCCGAGATTCGCCTGGCGAAGTGCCCTGAGCAGAAAAATGTTGTTGTGGTATTTTTGTCGTAACGGGAGAACCGTAACTCGGAATGACGCCCGGTTCAAAGCGTTGGAAAGCTATTGAAATTATCTATGAGATGGTGAAGTATTGACATAAATTTAATCTATTTATTGATGAAGTGTGTTTGAATGTTGTGGTAAGGACGGGCGGTACGGTATGTGTTCCCGCTATAACTCACAACTTGTTTGTCCACTTGGCATGGGATCTTCTTTAATTATTTACATAAGGCAATGGTTGTGTTGATAAATGATATTTTAAGGTATTAGAAGAGTATAGAGGATTATGTTGAGCATAAGGAACTGGAGTTATCAGTGTTAGAAAAAGAGCGGTGATATACTTCCGTAAGGAAAGTTCTGCCGAATCTGATAGAACTAATTGTGGTGTTTGTGATGCTTGTTGATATAATTAGGGGATTTGCTAAAGACAACTTCAGAGAGTTTCAGTTATGCAAAAGACAACTTGAAGTGTGTAAGAGAAACCATCCGACCAGTGATTTAGAGTTGGTTGCTATTGTGGTTGTACCGGAGTCGGAGGCTTCGAAAGTTCAGACTGAGATCAGAGATGTTTGGAGATCTTAAGAGTTTAAGGTGTTTGTTTGATTTGAAAAAAGTTGAAAATGAGGCAGAGGAAATAATTAGGATTTCTGAAGGATTACGACTTTGAGTGTAATTACCCTTTGGGTAAAGTGGATGTGGTAGATGATGCGGTGAGTTGGAAATGTTTGTGTTTACCGAAGATGATGGTGAAAAGAGGTAGAACTGATTGAGAAATTTCATAATATGCGTTGTGTGAGTAAGGATACTTCTTATGGAGTTAATCTTTTATTATTAAGATCTGACTAGTGATATCCTTGAGAAGAACCGAGAAAGTCAGAAATCTGGGTCGAGTAGTGAATTAGTTGAAGTTGATAAATTAGAGTCGAGGAGTGGATTGTCGGGCTTGTGGAAATAATACCACGAGATGTTATGATAGAGTATGTGTACCAAATGTTGTTGAGGGGAGTAGAAGTACTCGTGAATAAATACATTAGGGTAGATGGAGTATCCATCCCAGTGCTATGAAGAAGTAACCGAATTTGAGTAGATTGTTTTGGAGACCATGGATAAGGGGAGGAGTAGTTGAGGTGGAATATGCTGGTTAGAATTGTAGGAATTCGAAGAGTGAACATCAGAGACTGTTGAGTCTGATGCAGTCGTTAAATATTCCAGAGTGGAAATCAGGTAGTATTTTCACGAAATTGGTGTTGAGATTTCCAAAGAATTTGTAAAGACATAATTTTAATTTGAATTGTTAGGAGTGGATTAACTATTCCGTGTTGAGAATATATGAGATGCATATTGAGAAAGTGGTGAAGTTGGAAGAGATACTGACGAATATTGTGTCAGATGGAAATTTGAGGTTTATATTGAGATTTTGGAAGGGCTTACAGGAAGCTTCGGGTACTAAGTTGAAGTTGAGTTCGACTTACCATCCGCAAACTGATGGTCAGTCAGAGAGGACTATTGAGTCTGTAGAGAATTGGTGAGAGCTTGGGTGTTGGATCGAGGTGGATTGTGGGATGATTAATTACCGTTGATTGAGTTACCTATAATAACGGTTACCCTCCTAGTGTCGGAATGGCACTATATGTGGCTTGGTGAAATAGGGAGTGTAGGACTCTACTGTGTTGGAATGGGTCGAGTGAGAGTGTTGTGCTCAGACCTGAAAATTATGTGGAGATGGCTGAAAAGATCAAGAGGATCCAAGGAAAGATATGTTTGGAGAGTCACGCCGGTGACTGATGTTGGTCGAGCTTCGAAGTCTCAGAAGTTCGCACCGTGTTCTGTGGTTTGTATCAGAGTGGCGCAGCAGAGGCATGGGAGGAGTAACATGTTAGACCGTTTTTCCCGCTGTCGCTATGAATTGGCATGATATGTTTCATGTGTCTTAGTTGAGAAAGTACATTGAACCAGGTGGATGATGTACAAGTGAAAATAATTTGATTGTTGAGGCATTGCTATTTCGTTTGGACGAGCGAGAAACAACTCCGAAGGGAGGAGATATCTTTGGTGAAAGTAACTTGGGGAGGTGCTGCAGAAGGCAGTGTGACCTGTTAGTTGGAATGAAGGATGCGGGAAGCGTATCCGGAAGTGTTCCATCAGGTAATTTTCGAGGACGAAAATACTTAAAGTGGGGGAGAGTTGTAACACCCATTTTATTTATTTAGTCATTTTGGTGTTAATTTAATTATTTTATGTTGGTGTGCCCTTAGGTGGGGTGTGTTGGTATGTGATTGGTGAGTATCCTTGATATATAAGGATCATTGGTGGTGTGGAGATAATAATATAATAGTTAATAGTAATATTGGTGGTATTATTATTATTATTATTATTATTATTATTATTATTATTATTATTATTATTATTATTATTATTATTATTATTATTATTATTATTATTATTATTATTAGTATCATTATTATTATTATTATTATTATTATTATCATCGGTATGAATATTATTATTGGTGGGTGTCCCTGATATGGGAGGATTATTGGTGGTGTTTTGGTGAATATAATAATATAGTGTATAATATTGATATTGGTGGGAATATTATTATTATTATTATATTTATTATAGTTACTATTGTTATTAACATTATTATTACTTTGGTGAGATAATAATAGGATTATTATTACTATTATTATTATTATTATAACTTTATTAAAGTTATTAACATTATTATTATTTTGGTGAGATAATAATAGGATTATTATTACTATTATTATTATTATTATTTTATTAAGTTATTAACATTATTATTATTTTGGTGAGATAATAATAGGATTATTATTACTATTATTACTATTATTATTATTATTTTATTAAGTTATTAACATTATTATTATTTTGGTGAGATAATAATAGGATTATTACTACTATTATTATTATTATTATTATTTTTTATTATTATTATTATTAAGTTATTATTATTATTGGGATTAGAGAATTAAAATAGAAACGTGAGGGATTAGTAGTTTTACGATACATTGTGAGAAGTTAGAGAAAGTGGAAAAAGAACGATAGAAAGGAGAGAACGGAAAAGGGAACGGAAAAGGGAGCAAAGAACGAAGGATACAGGGGAAAATCAGAATTGGCCAAACCTTGGAGGGTTCTTTCATCGATCAACCGATTAACAAGGTAAGGGGGGAGAAACTTGATTGGGATGATATATACATGTATAGGGTAAAGGGGATTCCTTAACCCCGTAGGAAAATTCCGATCTATGAAGTTTTATATTGGTGTGCTTGTTATTATTGTTGCTAATGATAAATTGATGCTTAACATTGATGAATTGTTGATTGACATTGGTGAATTTGGTGTATATATATTATGGTGATGGTAGTGAGATTATATGTTGTTACTGCAGTGTTGATAGTAAATATAAATAGAGTTTTGGGGAGATTCTATGTTGTTACTGTAGTGTTGATAGTAAATATAAATAGGGTTTTGGTGAGATTCTGTGTTGTTACTGTAGTGTTGATAGTAAATATAAATAGAGTTTTGGTGAGATTCTATGTTGTTACTGTAGTGTTGATAGTAAATATAAATAGGGTCTTGGTGAGATTCTGTGTTGTTACTGCAGTGTTGATAGTAAATATAAATAGAGTTTTGGTGAGATTCTGTGTTGTTACTGTAGTGTGGATAATGACCATGATTATAGCTTTGGGGGAAATTATGTGTTGTTTCCCTATAGTGTCGTTAATGACTATGGTTAGGACCTTGGTGAGATTCAGAGTGACTCTGAAGTGTCGGTAATGTACCGTAATGTTGGTTCTAGAGTAGGAAGTATAGGATAATTGGTAAGTATAATGTTTATTGGTGTGTTTGTGTTTGATGATAACTAGTAATTGATAGTGATGGAGTATAAGTCAATGTTAATGAATTGGTGTTTTGGGTTGATTTGGCATATAGGGCATATAGGGTGTTTTACAGTTTTTAGGGAAAGTTCTGTATGGCTTTTGAGGTATCGATAAAGTGTGTAGGTGATGATTTTGGGAATAGGAATTAGAAACCGATTGCTTACGGTAATAGGCAAGATTGGTACTAGAATAGGCTGGGAATCTGAGTTGAGATGATAGGTATAATTTGGCCTATAATAGTACTGCAGAATGTGAGTGTTGTGATATTTTGGCCTTGAGCTCTGGACTTGTGTGATTCCTTTGGCCTTGATGCCATGTATGAATGATGACTGTGGGAATTAACTTGTGTACTCGGTGATAGTACATGTTTCCCGTAATAATGACTGGTGGGCAATTAGTTGATATATATGTGGGTAGTGATCAGTGGGATCGTGTATTCCCCGAGTGTTGAGATGTGTTTATATATGGTGTTAGAGTGTGAACTCGTTTAATATCTAATTTAATTAAAATGAATGATGGGTGTATCATGTATATGATTATGGTGCAGTGATCAGTAGGATCGTGTATTCCCCGAGTGTTGGGATGTGTTTATACTTGGTGTTAGAATATGAGATTGCTCACTGCGTGAATTGATTTATATGGTGTTGGTGTATGTTATATCTGTACATATATGCATTGATGTATGATGATATGATCAGGAGGATCGTGTGCACGTTGAGTGCCTAAATATATTAGTTATGCATTGGTGTGTGCATATCATGGTGTTTTGGTGGGATGAATCATGTCTCAGGAGGAGCGTAAGTGATTCATCCGTACTCCTTTGTGGAGAATGGTGGGGGATAGATCATGTCTCAGGAGGAGCGTAAGTGATCTATCCAGGTTCGATTGAATGAACCAATGAGTCGGTACCGCATGCATGGTGTTGAGTTGCATATTTGCATTATAATATGTTATATTGTAATTTGAACAGTAGGTTCGTCATATGGAGTTGTTGGGGGTGAATATTGGTGTGTTGGTGTGTTTTACTACCTTATTTACATGTATTACATTACCATTATATTCTGATCATTATTTCTCACCCCTTTGTTGTTGTTGTGGTCTGTGCTTCTTCGGAAGTACAAATAATCCAGGTGTTTAGCTAGCTTGGATATTGGTGTGACCGTCGAGTCTAGGATGCTCTGATACGTAACACGGGATATGGGTGTTGTAATTGTTTTATGTCAAACGTGTTGAAATCCTGTGACGTATCATGTTTTGATGTATTTTACTTTATGAAACAAATTCCGCTGTATTATTTTGAAAAGAATGAATAAAGTATTTTTATAAAATTTGGAGATGTGATATCCCACTTTTTGGTGAAAACTCTGATTATTATTATAATATTTATATTTTATTTAATACGGGAAGTGGGGTGTTACAGTACCGCTGAAGAACTCCAAAGTCTAATTACGAAGTCTTGATGTTGACGACAACTCCAAAGTCTAATTATGAAGCAGCGTAAAGGGAGGCTACAACTTTAAAGTCAAATTATGAAGCCATTTAATGCCGACGAACTTCAAAGTCTAATTATGAAGCCGTTTACTCAAAACTTCGCTGAACTTCAAAGTCTAATTATGAAGCTGCTTAATGCTGACGTAACAACAGCTAGAGAAAACGATGTTGGGGAATTGCCAACAACGACTCCAAAGTCAAATCATGAAGTCTGCAATGCTGACATAACAGCTACGCGAGGAAAATCCGCTAGGGAATTCCTAACAACAACTCTAAAGTCTAGTTCTGAAGCTGTTTAACACTGACAATAACTCCAAGGTCTAATTATGAAGCTGTCCACTGCTGCTAACAACTTCAAAGTCCAATTATGAAGCAGTGACACCAAGTAACGATTTCAACCGTCTAATCGCTGAAATCCCCCTTTAAAAATGCCAACAACAACTTCAAAGTCAAATCATGAAGCCTTATAGCGCTGATGTAATGAACTTCAAAGTCTAATCATGAAGTCGTGCAATGCTGACGTAACAGCAATTCCGGGAAACTCTATTGAACTTCAAAGTCAAATCCTGAAGCCCTCTAGACTCCTTTCGAGGAAATTCTAACAACAACTTCAAAGTCTAAATATGAAGCCATTGTAATAGTGATAACGTCTCCAACGTCTAATTATGGAGCATCCCACGCTGACGAACTTCAAAGTCAAATTACGAAGCCGTAACAACAAGAAATGACTTCAACCGCCTAATCGCTGAAATCTCCCTTTTAAAATGCTGACAACAACTCCCAAGTCAAATCGTGAAGCCTTGACAACAAGTAATGACTTCAACCGTCAAATCGCTGAAATCTCTCTTTTACAACCACTTCAAAGTCTATTCATGAAGCTTTCAGAACTGACAATAACTTCAAAGTCAAATTATGAAGTCATGTCATGATGGTAACAACTTCAAACTTCAAAGTCCAATTATGAAGCCATAACAGCAAACCGGGGAGAACTCTGCTGGGGGAATTCTGAAGTCAACTGCCAGACATCCAACTTGAAGACGAGTAATGACTTCAGCTGTCTAATCCCTGAAATCTTTTCTAAAAATGCTGACGTGACAGTAACCCAAGGGAACACTCCACTGGGGAATTTTTAACAACAACTCCAAAGTCCAATTATGAAGCCGTGTAAAGAACACTCCGCTGAGCAAGAAGAGAAATTAATCAAGCACCTCTGATAAGGTAACACATGGCGGGACGAACATTATCATCACATATCTCATGCCACAAATCTGAATATTTGAAAACGATCCTGAACAAGAAGTCCAATTACCTGCAGGGAAGAACACCTGAAAACAAAGAGGTAGCCAACCTGACTTACGCTTCAAAATGCGTATGTTTGAAAATGGCGTAATGCTCCGTACGGCACAGAAATGCTACGTGTTTGAGTAGATGCAAATGTGACGATATATGCAAATGCAAATGCAGGCTCAAGCTGCTGGGGAAACTCTGGTAGGGTTGTCTCAACAACATGAATGCTGAGGATAACGCCAACTCCGTAGGGGAGAACAAGTATCACAAAGTATTCTGGCGAAATAAATGCCGGACACACAACCAACTCTGCCGGGGAGAGATTAAACACCAATTTCCACTGGGAGGAAAGAACAAACCACCTTGCTGGTGAACCACTCATCTGGGGAAAGAAGCGGCACTTCTAAGAAAAGCACACTGTCTGGGCATAGTTTACAAACTCGGAGCCTCGGACTCTGCTGAGGATCAACATCCTGTCAATGGCATGACGACCTGTGGGGGAGCAAGAGAAACCCATCCTTCGCGGATATAAACCTTTTAAAACCCACAACTTGGTTAGACTCTGCAGGAACCTCCCATGCTGGGGATTGAACGTGCACACCTTCGATTCGCTAAGGAGTGCAACCTCTGCAGGGAACATTGATTTCGACTTGCTGGGGATATCCTGTGGACAACTTCCCTGAGGACACTCTTCTGGGGGAGAATAATCCCTCATTCGGTAAGGGATAACGTCATTCCAACTCTCCAGGAAATAAGCTGCGACTAGCTGGAGAATGACATCAATTGGAGTCAGGTCCTTCATCAAGAGATTTTGGTTGGGGAATACAATCCCTGACTGTTTGCTCCAAAGGTAAGAACCCTGCAAAACACAAACGAGACAAAACAGGCCTATACAACAGAATCTACCTGGGTTAGCATCCGTGACATTACTTCAGTCAATTCGAAGTTATATCGATCATTGGCATGGGCCAGCAAGATTATGCAAGTGCAAGTTTATCAAAAACATTGGCGTCTTTCACAAACAAAACAGTAAAGAACAAACATCAAGTACTGAATAACATGTTTTATTGATGACGGGCCTCTGAATAGGCAAAGTTTTGTACACTGGATGCAACTCCTGAAAAGAGGAAGTTACGCACACACACATACATATATGCACAAGAAGCATAAATAAAATACAAAACAAAATTTGTATACATGTCGGCGACGTGGTACAGACAAACACCATGAGCTGATCCTCCTATGACTCGCCTGACTCTGCGCTTTCCCGGTACCCGATCTTCGGAAGAGATTGTTTTTGGATAGACGGCCCCCAGGTATCTCCCAAACCACTAAGCAATGCCGTATCAAATCCGAACCACATTCATTTGCTTTTTCCAATCCTTAACTTTTGCGTGAACCGCCCTTTGCGGGTTTTCAATTCACCGGGATACCCTTTTTTGCCGAAATCGCCCTTTTCAGGTTTTCGACTTCGCGGGTGTACATTTTTTTTCAATTTTATCCCTAATTTTTTCCCGAACCTTTTATTCATTTTTTATGGTTCGCCGGGATGCCCCATTTTTGCCTGGACTCTCTTTTCATTGTCCAGCGGGTCACTTTCAAGCAAAGTATTTTTTAACTGCGTCCGAATTCACAGGAGACGTAAAGTCTTCACCATCCATGGTGGATAGTAACAAGGCTCCTCTAGAGAAGACTTTTCTGACAATGTAGGGTCCTTCATAATTAGGAGTCCACTTGCCCCTGTGATCTACTTGTGGTGGGAGAATCTTTTTCAAAACAAGATCGCCCGTCTGAAAGCTTCGAGGGCATACCTTCTTGTCGTAAGCTTTCTTCATCCGGCTCTGATATAACCGACCGTATGCTAAAGAAGCCAGTCTCTTCTCATCCATTAAACTGAGCTGATTCAATTTATCTTTAACCCATTCTGCCTCGTCAAGTTGAACATCACGTAAAACCCTCAGGGAAGGAATCTCAACCTCTAACGGTAACACTGCCTCCATCCCGTATACCAACGAAAAAGGGGTCGCCCCAATTGATGTGCGTACCGTCGTACGATAACTGTGCAAAGCGAAAGGTAGCATCTCGTGCCAGTCCTTATACGTCACAACCATCTTCTGAATAATCTTCTTTATGTTCTTATTGGCCGCTTCGACAACGTCATTCATCTTGGGCCGGTAAGGAGAAGAGTTGTGATGTTCAATCTTAAAATTCTGACACAGCTCTTTCATCATTTTGTTATTCAAATTCGAACCGTTGTCGGTGATAATCCGCTCAGGGATTCCATATCTGCAGATAATATCTCGTTTGATAAATCTGGCGAACACTTGTTTGGTGACATTGGCATATGATGCTGCCTCCACCCATTTGGTGAAGTAATCAATTGCCACCAAAATGAACCGGTGCCCGTTGGATGCCATAGGCTCAATCTTGCCAATCATATCGATTCCCCACATCGAGAAAGGCCACAGTGATGAAATCACATTCAGAGGACTTGGAGGCACATGGATTTTGTCCGCATAAATCTGGCATTTATGACACCTCTTTGCAAACTTGAAACAGTCTGTTTCCATAGTTAGCCAATAGTAACCTGCCCGCAGCAGTTTTCTCGTCATATCATGCCCACCCGCATGTGTACCAAAGGTACCCTCATGTATTTCTTCCATGAGCAACTTCGCCTCTTTCTCATCTACACAACGTAGCAACACCAAGTCGTGGTTTCTTTTGTATAGGACACCGTCTGGGTTCAAATAGAAATTGCCAGCCAATCTCCTGAGAGTCTTCTGATCTCGACTGGATGCCCCAGCCGGATACTCCTTGTTTTTCAGGAAATTCTGGATGTCAAAATACCAGGGCTTACCATCGGAAGCTTCGTCAATGGCAAATATGAATGCAGGCCTATCAAGCCGAGAGATAACAATCCGGGGAGCCTCGTTCCAGAAGTTAACTTTATACATTTAAGACAATGTCGCCAGGGCGTCAGCCATTTCATTTTCTGCTCGCAGCACATGATGCAATTCCACCTTGTCAAAGAAAGGCAACAATCTCCTTGCATAATTCATATAGGGTATCAAATTGGGCTGACATGTCTCCCATTCTCCTTTAATCTGGTTCACCACTAGAGCTGAGTCTCCGTATACATCCAGATTTTTGATTCGCAAATCAATGGCTTCTTCCAGACCCATGATGCAAGCCTCATATTCAGCCTCATTATTGGTAACGGGAAAAGTCAATCGGGTAGTAAAGAGGATGTGCGACCCCTGAGGAGTGGTGATAATTGCCCCTATTCCGCTACCATAGGAATTCACAGCTCCGTCAAATATCAACTGCCATTTGGAACCCAATTCTGGTCCTTCATCCGGCAACGGCTCTTCACAATCTTTCATTTTTAGGTACATGATATCCTCGTCAAGAAAATTAAACCTCATCGATTGGTAGTCCTCAACAGGCTGCTCCGCAAGGTACTCTGACAGAACGCTACCTTTAATAGCCTTTTGCGAGACATATTGGATATCGTATTCGGTTAACACCATCTGCCATCGGGCAATTCTTCCAGAGAGTGCTTGCTTCTCAAACACGTACTTGATTGGATCCATCTTTGAAATTAGCATGGTTGTATGATTCAGCATGTATTGCCTCAAACGTTTGGCGGCCCAGGCTAGCGCGCAACACGTCTTCTCGAGCATTGAGTATCTGGACTCACAGTCGGTAAACTTCTTACTCAAATAGTAAATCTCATGCTCTTTACGTCCGGTCTCGTCGTGTTGACCGAGAACACAACCCATACTTTCCTCAAGAACCGTCAAATACATAATCAAAGGTCTCCCGGCCACTGGGGGTATCAAAACGGGAGGTTCCTGCAAGTATTCATTTATCTTGTCGAACGCCTTTTGACAATTTTCATTCCAGGTCAACACCTGATCCTTTTTCAACAACTTGAATAACGACTCGCATGTCGCAGTTAGGTGAGATATGAACCGGGCTATATAGTTCAACCTCCCTAAAAACCCACGCACTTCTTTTTCTGTTTTAGGCGTCAGCATTTCTTGTATTGCTTTTATTTTTGCAGGATCAACCTCTATTCCTTTTTCACTCACAATAAACCCCAACAGTTTACCCGATCTCACCCCGAAGGTGCACTTGTTAGGGTTCAGTCTCAACCTGAACTTCCTAAGCCTCTTGAACAGTTTCAGCAGATTAACCACATGCTCCTCCTCCGTCTGGGATTTGGCAATCATATCATCAACATAAACCTCGATCTCTTTATGCATCATGTCATGAAAGAGAGTCGTCATAGCACATTGATATGTTGCCCCAGCGTTCTTCAGTCCGAAGAGCATCACTTTGTAACAAAATGTTCCCCAGGGAGTAATGAAGGTAGTCTTCTCCATGTCTTCTGGTGCCATTTTTATCTGATTATAGCCTGAGAAGCCGTCCATGAAGGAGAATACAGAGAACTGAGCACTGTTATCGACCAGCACATCAATGTGAGGAAGTGGAAAGTCGTCTTTCGGGCTCGCCTTATTCAAATCACGGTAGTCTACACACATTCGCACTTTACCGTCTTTCTTCGGCACTGGTACAATATTAGCGACCCATGACGGATAAGTTGTAACGGCTAGGAAACCAGCATCCCACTGTTTTTGAACTTCCTCCTTGATTTTCACAGCCATGTCTGGTCTGGTTCTTCTGAGTCTCTATTTAACAGGCGGACATTCCTCTCGCAATGGCAGACGGTGCACAACCATGTTCGTATCTAACCCAGGCATATCCTCGTACGACCAAGCAAATATATCACCATACTCTCGCAGTATCTCAATCAGCCTTTGCTTGACGTCGCTCTGCAGCGCAGCCCCTATACGGATATTTCTCACAACTTCTTCCGACCCCAGGTTAATGATCTCAATTTCCTCCTGATGAGGCAGAATGATCCTCTCTTCCTGTTTCAACAAACGAGTCAGCTCTTCTGGCAGGTCGCTATCCTCGACAATCTCTTCCTCTTCTTGGAATACCGGGTGCTCGAAGTCGAAACGAGTCATAGGCGGTTCGTATGAGATGTCATCTGAAATATTAGTCCTGCAAAGGAAATGGTTAAACGCTTCAAAACGCAAACAAAGCAAATAACCACGTTGCCATTTATTGTTAAAGTAAAAACAAGAAAAACAGGGATCACAATATTTGAATATGAAAAACGCCTTTATTTCATGATTAAAACAGTGCAATACACATAATCAAGTAGCCCTAATGTAAAATCACTATGCCCCGGGTAGGACATAGGATTGTTCAACAATTGATAAAACAAATCATTACTATTTAAAAGTCACTGGGACAGTTTCCCGGATGGACCAGTTGCAGAGACTTTGTCCTGGCACGCTTGGCTTGATCCACGCGTCCATATCGCAGTCGCTATCCCCGTCTTTGGCATCGGAAATAGCATTGATAGTCTCAAAGCACACCCCGCTCGGCGTAATCGTGAGCGGTCCCTTGAACCTGGGCGCTCCTGAAGATGACGCTGACGACGTCAGTCGATACCCTAGCCCAAACTTATCATTCTTCACGGGAATCTCCAGCACCTGCCCCCAGCCTTTAGTCTCACCAGTCTGCACTAAAGCCTGAGCCTCTTTGTAAGATGACACTGCCACATCTGATATTTTGCTGGAACCCTGAGCTTTGTCTTTAATCCGCAACCCCTCGAAGGCCTGACACGGTGTCTCGTGTATTTCTCCGTCGACCTCCACATATCTGAATGATGACAGGTGACTGACCAAAATATCCTCCTCGCCGCAAACGGTAACGACACTATCACCCACCATGTATTTCAACTTTTGATGCAATGTGGATGTCACGGCCCCTGTAGCATGGATTCATGGGCGCCCAAGAAGGCAGCTATAAGCTGGATGGATATCCATGATGTAGAATTCGGTATCAAAAATTTCCGGCCCCACCTGCAGCGGTAATGTTATTGACCCAAACAGTGATCTTTTTGTCCCGTCAAACGCCCTTACCACCAAATCGCTGGGCGTGCAAATAACTCCCCGTATGTCCAATTTCATCATGGCTTTCTTTGGCAGTACATTCAACGACGACCCAGTATCCACCAATACATGCGACATTACGGTGCCCCGGCATTCCACCGATATATGCAAGGCCATGTTGTGCTCCTGACCCTTGGGCGTTAAGTCGAAATCTGTGAAACCCAGACTATGTCCAGCGTTGACATGTGCCATTACCCCCTCTAACTGATTTACAGAAACTTCTTGGGGTACAAATGACGTATCCAGTATCTTTAGCAGGGCATTCCGGTGCGCCTCGGAACATAACAACAACGAAAAGATAGAAATCTTCAACGGCGTCTGCTGTAGGTGTTCAACAATTTTGTAGTCGCTCTTGCGAATCAGTCTCATGAACTCCTCCACGTCCTTGAGCAATGTATCCTTTTCTTTCGACTGAGAGGGCCCGCTTTCACTTACTTTAGCTTTACCTTTGGCCAACCTCTCTGCTTCTACTTCAGGTGAGGTAAAGATCCTTCCGCTACAGGTCATGCCCCCCGTACCAACAAAATTATCAACAATCCCAGTTGGCTGGCTATTCACCACAATCTTTTCACCATTGCAATACGCTTCTAAACCGTACGTCCACGGGACAACTTTCGTACTCTCAAAGGGAACAGGCCCTGCTTTGGTAATCGTAATAGTTGGCCGCTTGGCGGGCGCCACTATCGTTATAGTCTTCCTCGGGATCGTCATCGTCGCAATATCATTCTGCTCTTCACATAATGCCTCCGCAGGCTTCTCAACCGCAGTTCGATCGAATTGCAAGGTCCCTTCGTTGATCATGGCCTGAATGCCCCGCTTCAAATCAGTACAACCCTCAGGCTTGGTCCAACAATTTAAACAGTATTCATCACAACCGGGAAATACTCCCCCTCTGAGCAATCTGCTTTTCACTTCACTCAATGGTGTCTTCAACTCATTAACATCCAACACCAGGTTCAAATTTTCTTTTGTTAAGATGGCATTTGCCCAATGATTAGGCATGGGCTATTGTACAATATTGGGCCCCACTTGGCCAAAGTTGATGGCTTTACTGTCCAACAAGTCTTGAACTTTATGTTTGAAAGCATGACAAGATTCTACATCATGTCCGGGCGCCCCGAAATGGAATTCGCAGTGCTTACTGGTGTCGTACCCTCTAGGAAGTACCGGTCCTGTAGGTGGTTCCAGTGTTCTTTTCTCGACCAAATTCAACCCCAACAATGTCTGAAGAAGCTCTGCATATGTCGACGGAGGCTTATCGAATACCCTCCTTGGCTTTACATTCTGAAACCTTCCCTGACCCTGATTCTGCCTTTCCTGCTGTTGCGGTTGTTGTTGCTGTTGTTGTTGTTGAGGAATTGGAATAGTAACACTGGCTATCTATTGAGGTTGGACGTACTGATTTCTGCCTCTGCCCCAACCTCTACCACCATACACAGCGCTAGTATCACCCTGTCGTCTTCCGCCGAACGCTTTTCTCGCACCCCCAGCTGGAGTAGATTCGCCTGCCTGAATCTTTCCAATTTTAATTCCATTTTCGATCCTTTCTCCCATAAGGATCATATCGGAGAAACTACCCATCGAAACATTGAGTAACTTGTCATAGTACATTCCTGTAAATGTCCCCACAAACATATCATTCATCTCCCTTTCAACCAAAGGAGGGTGCACTCGGGCTGCCATATCGCGCCACCGCTGCGCGTACTCTTTGGAACTTTCACCGCTTTTCTGCGACAGACTCTGCAGCTGAACTCTGTTAGGCGCCAAATCGCTGTTATATTTGTAATGCATCACAAAAGCATCAGCCAACTACTTCCAACTTCTAATCTGAGTGGGCTCCAGTCCCATGTACCACTCCAACGATGGTCCCGATAAGCTATCTTGAAAGAAATGCATGAGCATCCTTTCGTCATTGGAATATGCAGACATCCTTCTATAATAAGAACGCACATGGACCTTTGGGCAGGTATCCCCTTTGTATTTGTCGAATGTTGGAGCCTTGAATTTCAATGGCACCCTCAGCCCTGGTACCAACCCCATAGTAGTCATATCTAACCCAGCGGAGTTCTGATCAACCACACCTTTCATCTTCTCTTCTAGCATTCTGATCCTCTGAACAGGGTCAATAGGGCCTTCAGGTCCCATACCTCTTCCTGAAAAAGCGTCCTCCTGTTGATCCACATTCCAGTCATTTCCATACCCATCATAACCCATGTTACGGCCAAATCCTTGCTGATTGAACACAGGACCCTGTCCTCGGTTGCCGAACCCCAGATTGACCCCAGCAGGTCCAAAACCATTGTTAAAAGGAAGTGCTCCAGCGCCGTTCACATTCACATTACCGAATCCACCATTACCATAGCCATACCCCTGATTGTTGTCGTAGTCGTCATTACCGAAGCCTTGATCGTTGAACCCGAAGTTCCCGTCCTGATTGACATTGCCATACCCATTGTTTCCAAATCCAACATTGTCAACGAATCCTTGATCAGCATCCACAGTGTTGCCTTTGTTGTTAACAACATGCCCATCACCACCATTCCCAGTATTACCGTTACCAGCGCCAGCACCTGCACCAGTACCAGTGTTTCCGTTGGCAGTCACAACAGGTGGAGTAACAACTGCCGGTATCTCATTCTCCCGGCGAGGAGTTTCAACAGAAATGTGATCAGTGTTGCCGTTTCCGTTTGCCCGCGTCAGCAGCGGCTGCACCAAGGTCTGGAGATTCTCCTGGCCCTTGTCCATGTTCTCCATAGCTTGCATGAACAGAGTCAACTTCTCGCGGATTTCCTGCATCTCGACCTGAACTTGATCCATTATCTTCTTACAGTTGTTTCTGGTTGAGTAGCGGTGGACTCTTTGTTCGTCAATCCTGAAAAACCTGTGAGATGCAGGAAATAAGATACAGATTCAACAAGTAACTGGCAATGCAAAATGAATATGCAGATGCAATATGTGTTTGTGCGTCAGGGAGATCAACCCCTGATTCTAGTGCCAAAGTGCCAGTGCCGTGACAGTGATAGTGATAAGGAGTTTGGGTCCATTCATGGAAAAAAATCTCATATATTGCTGCAAAGAGCCCATCAAGTCAGAAATACAATATTATTGAGTGTACGATAAGAAGGCATGACCTCAACCAACAATCCTGGTGATGGCCAGCACAATGCAAATAAAGCATATACAATAGTGCATAAGGTAATCAAGTGCGACCATATGCCTGATACTCCTCGAACAATCTCTTAGTCTTAGGATGATTCGGCTGAGAAAGCAACCCTTCGACGAGCGAGTCTCTTTGCCTGATTACACGCTGGAGATCACCAATGGATTCCTCCCAAACACCTTCTCCAAAGCAATCTTCTAGCTTCCGCTTCTGGGACGTAGACTCTTTCTTGCGCTTGATAACTTTATTCAAGGCGTTCTGAACGTCATATCTCCGCATAACCTCTTCTTCAAACTTTTTCTGGCTAGCTTTCAACTGACCTTCTAGCTCAGAGATCTGCAGCTTCAGTTTGTCTTCTCTTTCCTTATTGCCGGTCAGCGTGGCATTCCAGGTTTTGTTGAATGCAGAGATTTCCCGGTAGGCTACTTCAAGTGCTTTCTTCTTGGACTCCAGCATATCGTGGGAGCTCTTGAAATCTATCCCCAAACGTTCACGCTTCTTTCGTTGTTCGGTCAGTTCTGCACCTAACCGGTTCACCAGCTTTGTTTGCTGCTCGAAGGAAAATACGGCTTCATTTCTTTCACTTCTGAGTTGCATCAACTCCTCTTCCAACTTCTCGTTGGCTTTCATCAACTCTTCTTTCTCCTTCACAACCTGTTCGTATCTCTCAATAGGCACAGTAGTTGGCTCTTCAATCACGGGGGGAGTAGGAGGTAATACTGCAGGGAACGGCATCAGCGCCTGTTTTGCCCTATCTTGGATCCAGACTTTGTACGGAGGATAGGCTTGACAATCATTCTTACCCAACAATGGCTTACCCCTTCTGTTGATATTTTTCCAAGCATGCTGAAGCCTGGACAATAATTCCCCACTCAGATCACCTGTGAAGTACAGAGATTCCTGCACTTCCTCCTCTTTTGGCGGGCTTTTCAAGGCATAACCGAATTGCCTGATCAACAATGACGGATTGTAGTTAATGCACCCTTTCCTCCCAATCAGAGGAACGTTAGGATATCCGGCACAGCTGTAGATAATCTCAGATCCCAGTAAATCTCTATCAAACCAGACAACATCTTCTGAAGAAAGTCCCATCAGATGCTCAGACCAATCCACCGTATCTGCAGACTCAGCGAAAATACCCTTCTTGGGCAGGTGACTATCAAACCACCTATACAACAAAGGCACACAACAAGAGACGTTCTTGCCTCTCCTATTCTCGTTCTTATAATGCAGAGAGTGATAGAAATCTCCAACCAGAGTAGGCACAGGATTGCCTGAAGCAAATATATAGAACGCATCCAGATCAACGAAGTCAGGCATGTTAGGGAACAGTACAATGCCATAGATACACAAAGCAAGGACAGCATTAAACACAACCCAACAGCCACTCTTAGCGTACTCTTGTGCTTTCCCAACTAAGAACTTGAGAGAGAAACCAAAAACTCCATTCCACGAGGTTAACAACAACTCTGAGGAATCTAAATGCAAAGCAATAGCTAAATCCTCCAGCTTGGGCTCAGCACCCATATGAATGAAGGGTGCCCTGTTCTGAATGGTTACCTCCAAGATCTCAGCATATTCCTCCATAGTCGGAGCCAGAATGAAGTCAGGGAAAGTAAAACACCTCAGCGGGGGATCATAGAACTGCATCAGCGCGTACGATCCGTTACGCTCATACATGGATGGTTTATAAACCAACCTAAGCAGTTTCCTATAACTCTTCCTGAAGCTTCTCTTCACTTCATCATCAGCTAGAGATATCAAACCAAGCAAAGAAGAAACATCTGGAGTAGGCAACTTGTATGCTACAGTCTTTTTCAGAGTATCCATAATATCAGCAGACAGAAAGAAATCTGGGCAACTAGAATCAGAGGTATGAAAATGCACCTGCAGCACAAACACACGTTAATGGTATGCAAAATGAGTATGCAACAATGCAATATGCAAACATGCAACAGGGATCAAGTGATATATTGCTGAAGAGATCCGTCCACAATATCTGTCTCAACAGACCTGCAGTACTGCTCAAACCTGGTCTCAACAGACCCATAACAAAGCTCCAACCTGGTCTCAACAGACCTATAACAAAGCTCCAACCTGGTCTCAACAGACCCATAACACTGTCCTGATGAAGAACCCCAAGTAACCGCACATACTGATCCAATATTAAGAAAACCGGGTAGTCTGAAGGTCAAGTTTCCTGCATGCCCCAATCCCTTTCACAGGTAGGTGTCCTATCAACTGACACAAGGTACGGCGTCCTATGCGGTCGTCGGCATCATAGACTTTCAAGATTGATGATACGATACCCAAAAGGTGTGGCATCATCATGTCCTGAAGAGGCCTCACTTAGCCAACTTCCAAATGATCGGTCCCTGGAGTCGACAATCCAACTAACCAACAACCCCCTCAACCCAAAGGGTTGAAAAAGAAGTCAACCAGAAGAACCTCATCCGAGCGTGGATTTTGCAGGACACTAGTACATGCAAAGCATGCACGCGCCCACTACTTTCCACAACTAATTCTAGGTGCACTCAAGCCCAGGTCCGGCTTATCTCTCAATAGATCACCCCATCCCCACAACAGCAATAACAATATAAAGCTGACAATAAAATGCGGAAAGTAAATACAGAAAGGTAAATCCATACAAAACCCACGACGAGAAAACAAGCGCTAGGACTGATTCGCGTAGGGAACCGTTGGAGTCGCCAGCAGAGTCGCCAGCTGTCGCTACTGCGAAAATCGGCGCCGGCTAAACAGAAGAGTCGCCACCGTGCATTATTTATCCCAACGGAGGGAAAGGAAGCGCTTAGAGTAAACCTAACGCCAAACGGGAAAGGAATGGTCTTCGCCACCAAATCCTGGATTCGGGAGTCGATTACGCAAGGGGAAGGTATTAGCACCCCTCACATCCGTCGTACTCGACGGGATCCACGCTTGTTTTCTAGTACGGATTGCTATTCTATCTACACTAAAGGTCTGGGTTAAAAGAAAAGAAAATGACTCGGCAAAGTATCGCACTTTATGCCTACGTATTCCCGTCTGGAACGAGAAATCAGAGTCAACGTAGTTCGCCTACCTACGGGAAAGGAGGGAAGGTTGCTCGCTAGGATACGGTATCCTATGCCTACGTACTTTCATACAGCATGAAAGATCAGAGCAAACGTAGTTCGGGCTACGGAAGACACAAGCTTGTCTGACAGTTTTTTATTACCTTCAAAAAGGGTTTTTCTTGATTAAGAGTCCAAGCGGAAAAAAATGACACTTTGATGTTTGTTTTGAATCTTTTACGAAAGAGGTGTTTTTTAGTTGGTTTGCAATCTCTGACGCACTAGAGACTATAATTTGAGAGTGACTGCGTCGCGTGTCACCCAAAGGGTGCCATACTAAGCAGCCAGACTACTGGAAAGAAACTCTCCAGCAACCCTTTCCCAAATAGCTTAAGGCTCGTAACGTACGACATCGATTAACCTTATTACTGTATTTTTGAGTTGTTTTGAGATAAGAAGAGAAAGAAGCTCTAAAAAGCCTAGGGTTGAAAAGGGAATAAAACTAACCTAATGTTGTCATGCATGGATAAGAATCCTAATGTCTGTCATAATTCCCTCCTGCACAGAGGAAATCAGATATCCTAGGGGATAAATAGAAAAGAAAGCAAGCAGATACAGTAAAATGCATGCAATGCAGCAATACAAGCGAGGCAAGGTTGTCCCACTCAACCTCGAACCTGGGAAAACAACAGGCAAAGTGAATCAACATTCACTTCAAACCTAGGGGGCAAGCTAAACAAGCCAACAAACAATACAGAAAATAGAAAACAACACCAGCACCAGCTCTGACAGCAACAATCAAGCTCCTACAGTAAAGTTGACAGTAACACAACTCCATCTTCAAGAAATCCTCATGAAAGGCATCTTAACCATCTTAGATCTTCATATCCAATCTCTAGCAAGCTCCACCAAGAAATATTTGTTATTGGGATCAAGTTATAGTGAATGGAAGCTAGTGAAAACCAAAGGAAATCACTAGAAACCATCATCTGCAAAGAAGGGTATCCTCAAAAGTTCTACTCTTTAAGGTATGCCAATCATCCCTCCAAGGAAGAGATGGGCTTCCTTAAGAGGACTTTGAATCATAGGATAGGATGGAAGCACACAAAGCATTCCATGTTTGAGAAAAGAAATGAACTAAGTCTAAAAAAGCTCTTCCTAAAACCCTAATTTTCCTAAGCTCCTGACAAGCATCCCAACAGATGAGAAATCTTCAACCCCAAGCAACTTCATTTGATCTTCAATTCATCCAAGCAAAGTCCAATCCAGAAGCACACCCAAAATAGCCCCACACAAATTGAATAAACCAAGCATCCAAGGGATAAACCCACAATCACCACACAAGTTGCAAAAAACAAATAAAATGCTAAAACTCATCATAAAATCCTAATTAAATTTCTAAGGGAACCTAAGCCTATACCCAATACCCCATATAAATCCCAGGACCTAAATCAAGCCCTAAGTCCCCAAACTATGTTCTAAACTACAACTAGTTGTTTTAAACCCTAATTCTAACACATCTCCTATTCACCTCTCAAACTAACCTAAATTTTATTCACAAAATTATGATAAAATTCCTAAGGGTACATGCTTCCCTATTCTAATCAAACTCACAAGAATCAATCAAAAATTCACTACCAAACTCTCATACAAAATTCAGAAAGATGAAGTATCAAACAAAAGTAAAATAAAAGCATTAAAACTATAAAAATATGCCAGAAAATATAAAATGCATGAAATTAATATTTTTTAATCCTATAACATTCTAGAGATCCTAAGGAAACCATGGAAAAAAGTATCACTCAAAAATGATCATTTTTCAATTTTATATGAATTAAAAACTATCCTAAATAAAACTATAAAAATAAAAGAAAATAAAAGAAAATGACAAGCATGCGTGATGAATAGCAAAATTAACAAGTACATTCCCCAGACTGGGCCCAAGAAGGGGTGTCACTAGCAAGTGCGTACTAAGGCCCAAACCACACAACAACAATTCAGGAAAATATAATGAAAATGGAAAATCTCTGTGTCAAATAGCAACAAAATTGCGTGTAAATCCTCATGTGGGCCTAAGGTGGTGTGTGGATAGCAACGAATGTCATAAGCCCAAAGCAAAGCATTAAGTGAAACGGTGCGTTGAGGGGAACTCAGAGTTTCTTCACAAAATTGAAACCAATCGTGGCCGTTGGATTCTTATCTGAGTCAAAGTCCAAGCTTGATCCAATGGTGGTTTTATCATCTTCTTCATTTCAAATTCTGGGGGGAAATGAACCAGGACGGTGGCCGGAGGTGGCGCCACCGTCGTCCCCAAACATTAACTCCATGAAACCTCACCAAAATCTAAACATGAGTACATCATCTTGCTCGTTTTTTCTCACTAAATCCAACCATGCCCTCCATTCTCATTGAAAACCACTCTATCTCAAAACACGATTCCAAGTTCAGAACATGCTCCACATTCAATCATCACGCTTCTTAAAATTGACAAGCCTATCATTATCAACACGTTACACTGATTAATCTTCACCATCTAAACATGTTTAACTCATCAAGAACTCAGAGAAACGATCCTCAACAGAAATTGCATCGCCCTAGGTTTTGTCTCTAATCACCAATTTTTCCTACTAGAATCCACCCTAGCCATGTCTACAATGCATCTACACATCTAAATCCTATCAATTCTACCTAAATTGAGCTATGAGATGAAATTTGCAAACCTGTGAAAATTGAGTGAACAGAGCAAGAAATTCTTCAAATCACCCTTCAATCTTCTCCAGACACGATCAATGAAGTCTTGTGGAGCTTCTGTATGCAATGAATTGCTTTAATTCCCTCCCAATCACCAAATCCGATTTTGAGTTGCAAGGTTGAAGCTCACTATGCTCTCTCTCGATTCTTCACAGTTCTTGGCCAAAAAAGCAACTGAATCAGTTACACTCTTTATATAGAACATGTTAGAAAGCTCTAGAATGATCTGGAATGATCCATGTGATAACTTCAATTTCTCTTGCACTTGATAATCTCATGAAAAGCTTGCACATGACAGTTGGGTTCAGCTTGCTTCAGCAGCTTGGTTTTGATCAAAAATCTCACCACATGACATTTTGAATTGACTGGAATTGGTTAGAGCCTTGTAGCTGATCTTGTGAATGATTTTGCATATGTTACTTGTGATGTAAGAAAGCACTTTTCAAAGCAACTCATAAAATAATGGCTCATCTCAAAATTGTGGCATTGCCAATGTGTTTGAAATCCAATTTCCATTCAAAATGACTACCCATATGCCATGTTTATGCCTTGTAATTCAAAAAATCATTTTCCCCTCTTTTGAATCATTTGAAAAATCTCCCTTTTTAGGCCATTTTGGAGCACTTTGTGAAATAAGCCAATCCAACTCACCATGACTTCATATCTGACCTAGAAACACCATTTTAAGCACATCTCATGTTGAACAATTTTTCATTTGAAGAGTGGAAGATGGAGATTTTGACACATGTTGAAAAAGGCCTATAATTCAACTTTCCCAAAATACCCCTGGCTTGCCAAGATCATAACTTGAGTTCCACAAATCCTCCTGAGGACTTCTGGTACTCAAATTAAATCTAAGATCAATAACTACAACTCTTATGTTGGCCAAGAATCCATTTTAAAACTCCTTGAGGGGAAAAAGTTGCTTGGAAGTCAAGTGACTTTCACAGATAAATTGCAGTGTCCTCTGATGACTTGTAACTTGCAAGAACCATAACTTGAGTTCTACAAATCTTATTGAAGACTTCTAGTACTCAAATTAAATTTATTGAGAAGCTCTACAAGTTTCATGTTGGCCAAGAATCCATTTGAAACTTGCATTTTGACTTAGGTGGATTTGAAGCTAAGCACTAAACAGGGGATTTTACACTGAAACCCTAATTTAGCAACTTCCCACATTCTTGATTCTTCTTTGCTTAACCTTGGCACAACACCACACATGTATCCACATATCAACTCATGAATCCCATGGCCTCAAGGTAGGCTTTGATGCCCTTCAACTACTCAATTAACCTAAGATTGAACCAGATGAAACCCTAGTTGACTGCACCTCAACTATGACTCTCATACTTGAATCAATGACTTGATTAAGCTTAAATAGGGCCCTATAGACATCCCATGAGATCCATACACACCTCAAATTCACAATTCCATGTTGATGATCTTCAATACACCTCAAGTTAGGAGAGAAATCCACCTGTGGGCACTCAAACTTCTCATGACTTCAACCCTTCTCTGATGACTTGGATGGGCTCTCAGGCTCAGAGAACACCTCTAGATAGGCTTCTTTTGACATAAATGGCACTTGATCCCTTGTTGGATGACTTGATATGCTAGGATATGCAAATGATTGAAATATGTACATGATGCAAATGAAATGCAATGAAACATAAATCAGGCAAGAAAAGGTTAAGCAAATTTTGGGGTGCAACACATCCCCATTCGAGTTCATTTCTCAATGGTTAGAGTCTTGTTTGACAGTTTCTTTCTAGCTTGATTCTAGATTGAACTTCGGTCCTTATTGGTCGCCGAACCTACCTGGACGTGCATTTATTTTGAACTATCTATCAAGAAGGACATTTTTGCATTGCCTTCAACAATAAGTGGCAATCTCTGTAGAGAAGCTTATTCATCTTCAACAATAAGTGGCAATCTCTGTAGAGAAGCTTATTCATCTTCAACAATAAGTGGCAACCTCTGGCGAGAAGCTTATTCATCTTCAACAATAAGTGACAATCTTTGTAGAGAAGCTTATTCATCTTCAACAATAAGTGGCAATCTCTGGCGAGAAGCTTATTCATATTCAACGATAAGTCGCAGTCTCTGTAGAGAAGCTTATCCATAAGTGGCAATCTCTGCAGAGAAGCTTATTCATCAGCAACAATAAGTGACAATTTCTATAGAGAAGCTTATTCACCTACAGGTAAGTGGCAGTCTCGCCTGAGAAGCTTATCATGTTTCATTATATCTAGCAACAAGTGGCCATCTCCCTCGAAAAGCTTGTTTCCAGTATGTTTTCCAGATAAGTGGCAGTCTCTCCAGGGAAGCTTATCAGTTTATCCGTATCCCCAGATAAGTGGTAGTCTCCCATGAGAAGCTTATCATCGTTATAATTTCAGATAAGTGGCAGTCTCATTCTCTGAGAAGCTTATCCAAACCCTTGTAGCGATGAGTGAAAGTCTCATTCGAGAAGCTTATCTTAGGGACGTTGAGACACGGTTGTGACCAGCATTGTTTGAAAAATCCAGTGGATACTGGTATAGTTAATTTGGTGGTGACCAATCATATTTCGTGTAAGGCCAGTTAGTAATTGGCATTAAGAAAATCCATGGGTAACAGGTATTGACGATTTAGTTCTGTATCATTCTAAGTAAAGTCACGTTTGTTTGCCTCCAAGCTCAGGTTTCGTACCTTTGGATATGTTTGCTTCCAAGCTCAGGTTTCGTACCTTTGGATATGTTTGCTTCCAAGCTCAGGTTTCGTACCTTTGGATATGTTTGCCTCCAAGATCAGGTTGTGTACCTTTGGAAGTGTTTGTTTCCATCCCAAGCTCAGGTTTCGTGCCTTTGGATATGTTTTCTTCCAAGCTCAGGTTTTGTACCTTTGGATATGTTTGTTTCCAAGCTCAGGTTTCGTACCTTTGAATATGTTTGCTTCCAAGCTCAGGTTTCATACCTTTGGATATGTTTGTTTCCAAGCTCAGGTTTCGTACCTTTGGATATGTTTGCCTCCAAGATCAGGTTGTGTACCTTTGGAAGTGTTTGTTTCCATCCCAAGCTCAGGTTTTGTACCTTTGGAGATGTATACTTTGGATTCCAAGTTCAGGAATTTCCAAAGACTCGAATGTTTGCATTTGTATGAAATCTTTGATGTATCCTAATGCTGTGAGGATATTTGACGTTTGTTCCTAAGGTTTTGAGGGATATCTTTGTACCTCATGTTTGAAGATTTGGTCATCACCTGTCCTTTCTAAGTTCAGTGGTTACTGGCATTGCTTGAAAGCTACTTGTTATCGATACCGTGAGTGGGTTGGTACCAATTCCTTCAGCTAGAGTCTTATATTTTTACCAGTGTTGTTTGGAAATCCCAATTGTTATTGAAAATTTGGTTTGGTCGTCACCATCACTCCCAGGAAATCTAGTAGTTACTAGCACCATTTGAACGGTTTGTTAAATCTGGTTGGCACCGGTATTCCCAGCAAAGCCATTGCTTTCCCCATTCGAGTCTCAGAGATCTAGTGGATACTAGCATCCCCGGTGCGTCTGGTCTTGTTTCTAGTCCTTTCCTGAAGATCCCGTTCGAACTCTTCGCTATAGGAAACTCCTCATTTGGTTATCACCAGTGAGGTTTGCGTCTCTGATATTTTGCTTCCCTGGTGGAGAATTGCCTTCTTCCCTAGTGGAGTACGTGTTCCCTTTTCCCCAGTGAAGATTTGTCTTCCTCGGTGAGGTTTGCGTCCCTTATATGAAAGATTCCCCTTGAGTAGCATCTTTATTCATGTTTAAACTTTTTCTATGTTATACCCTGGATCTTTCCCCAGTGTGTCGGGTCCCTTGTGAGTAATTACTCGTCGTATTGTCATTCTTTTATTCTTGCTCGTGTGTCTGCATTTGTCTTGCACTCAAGCATCATAAAACATCATTTAGAGTTCATTGCATTTTAGCATTTGTCCTTTTGCATATCATCAGATCTAAGGGACAAAATTTCTGGTTTGCTATATTTAAATACCTTTCACTATGATTCTATGAAGATTGTCATCTCTCATTGCCATCTAGTGAAGATATTTAAATAGGGGCAACTGTTGCACCCCAAATTTTGACCCCTTAGATGTTCATCATCATTATAGGATCATTTTAATTTGATTGTCTAACCGTAACCTATTTCAAGTTTGTCTTTGTTAAGATACAGGTGAATTAGGGTTCCATACAGTCAAGAATCAAAGTTTCGATGGTTTAATCAGTCAATGTATTGGATTGATTCTCCATGAAATAAGTCTACACATCATCAAAGGTACTCCATTGGATCAATTATGAATCCAATTTGAGGTTGTCACCTAAAGATTAAAGACAATGCAGTTCAGAATCCCCGATTAGGGTTTCTGATTAGGAAAAGTCAATTATAGTTTGACTTTTGATTTAAAAGGTGTTACAATGATGTAATTATGATCCATGAAGTTCATATGACTTAGTGAAGTCCACTCAAGAAGTTTCAAGGTCTCAGAAGATCCGGAACATCAACAGTCGACTCGGTAGTCATCAATCGATCGTTCGGTTGACCAAAAAGTCAACTCTTCAATCATAAGGAATTTGACCTCAAAGTATGAAGAAAAAATGTTCCTAGTAACATATTAAACCTATCCATGAAGTTTCATAACCATTGGATCAAGGATTGAGGAGTAATCGAAAAATCAGGAAATTAGGGTTTTGAAAGGGCTAAGACCATAACTTCCTAACCACACATCCAATTAAGTTGGTTCAAAGCTTGTTAGAAAGGTATTTACAAGTCCTACAAAAGTCTCACAGTGGTAAATGTGCAAAAAATGCGTAGATTTGGATTTATTGCAAATCATGTTTTTAGCCAACTTTGAGGGGTTTTTTGACCTAGTTCCACTTGGAATTTGAAAATTCCAAGAATAGAAAGTTGTAGAGCTCCATGAGGGCTTTTCAAAAAGTACTAAAACTCTTCCATATCCCTTGTGAGCTGAGAGTTTCGAATTGAGAAAGTTGGGCCTGTGCACTAGTTTGTCAACTTGTCAAAACCCAACATGGACTTGATTTCCAGCTATGAACTTCATCTCTAACCATGGAATGACCTCTGATGAGATGTATTAGGGTGTAATTTGGGCTGGATCAGACAAGAATCCAAGTAAATCTCAAGTTCTTGACAAGACACCTTAGTTTAATAAGAAAAAATGTAAAAGTTACACAAGGAGAGAGAGCATTGGTGGCTGCAGCAGGTAGGGGTCTTTGCTCACTCAAATGTCACTTCTCACATCTCATTACTAGCTAGCTTTTGAAGGCTAAAACCCCTTGCAAGCAAGCAAAGCCTGCTGAACCAAAACCATTACAAGGATCTCATGGGATTTTCACTAAAAATCTCCCTCCAAGGCAAAAAAACCAAATCTACCCCAATGCCTCTCTTGGCCTATAAATAGAGGCTCATTCCACTATTCAAATCACACAAGCGCCCTCTAAAACCCAAGAGAAAACACAGCTCTCATTCTATCTTGCCTTACTTATAAGTGAAGAAAGTCACAAAATCACCAAAATTGCCTTATTGCAAGTTTCACACCAGCATCACTTCTAGCCATAAAACCACCATAAAAACCATTCACACAAATTTAAAACCATCATTAGAAGGTGTCTCAAACTTTGTTTCCATCAAAAACTTCACAAAACCAAAAGTCAACTTCTCACACTCATTAGTTTGACTTTTCTGCACAAAGTGATAAAACTCACTGCCTAAAACAGTTTGAACCACTTTGATACTTTAAACACCTTCCATTTGTGTTATACCAGTTGTCTAAAACCTCAAACAACAGCTGGAATCTCATCTGCTCAAACTGTCCTCAAGATTTGCTTGTTTCTTCAAAAGGAAGTAGCTTCACAAACTTGCACAAAAGGAAGGATCTCTGGTTTTCTTGGCTACTAGCATAGAGAGGGCTAGAAGAGGTATGTAATTTTGAACTCATTCACTAGTATGCATTTTCATATGTTGTTTTGTGGTTGAAATTGGTTTGTACATTGTCATGTTAAAATTGTTTAGTATGCTGCCAAAATGTGTGAAACCAATACCTTGAATAGTTGCTTTTAGACTGCCATTAAGGCAACATTGTTGTCTTTGTAAAGGCATTAATATACGCTGTGGAAGTATATGATGAACTTAGGTTTAGCATGGTTATGTTGAATTTATACTCATTGACACCAAGACTGTTTTGTTAGAGTTAGAGTTGTTGTTTGTAGAAATATGGAACTCTTGTTGAAACATGTTATGTATGGTGGACCAACTTTGTTAGGATTTGGTTATGTCATGTGTCACTTGGAGTTTGTCAACTCATGTGTTACTGAATGTTTGATTGTCACTAGGGCAATATGGTTATGTTGTCATTAGACTGTTGAAGTGTATGGTATATTGAGGATTGATAATGTTGTCATGATCTTTGCTGTCAAAACTGTTTTGAAATGAAGTTTGTCAGCTCTTAAATGCATTGCTGTTTTGAAACTTGTTTTCCATTCTAAAATTTGAGTTTGTGTTTGTTTTGACAAATTGATAACTGCTTTAAAAGTAACATATTGGTGTCATGACCCCTGTTGAGATGATTCACACATGTTGAAACATGTGATGATCAACACTGTATGGTTAATGTACTTTTCTTTCAAACCATTGTGAAGATGAGTTTGTTAACTCATGAGTCATGGCTGTTTTTAAACTGGTCTTGTTGTACTAAAATTTGAGTTTGTGTTTGTTTTGAAAAATTGATAACTGCCTTTAAAAGCAATACATTCTGTTAATATTTGAGTTTGGCATGGTAGATGACCAAGGTTTGCTCTGTCATGAGGATTGGTCAACCTCTGTCCTTATCAAGATGCCAGTTTGCTTGGTTCATGTCCTAATTGCTTCCAGGTTGAGTTTAGTTGGAACTGTGATTTGTAGCTGTTTGCTTTGGCAATGGCTGTTAAAATCCTTGGCCATAGTATTAGGGCATGATGCACAATGCTTCTCAGACCATATTTCATGATATTGACCCTCTGATGTTGAGATTTGGCCCATTGTAGCCAAGCTTTGCCATGCATGTTTGGTTACTGCCATAACTTGTTTAGTAGCAGCTGTTATCATGTGTGATTGAAACAGTTTGTAAGTGCACAATGTGGCCAAATCATGATATCTTGCTTTGAATTCAAGTGCTGAGTTTGCAACTTTTTTTCTTATGCTTTGTTTAAAATTTGAAAATTCTGGCCAGCCCACGATGGATGTTTCAACAGAAGTTATAACACAGTTAGTTGTTGACCTAGTTCAGTGCAACACACTTACATCTGGGGGCTACCAAGCCAGGGAGAAATTTCATTATCAGCAGTATCAATTCAGAGTCAAACCTCCAGTTTGCACTCCTCACTTAATCACTACCCAATGACAATTTAACCTAGAGACACTCTAGACCTGAGTATACCCACTCACTCCCTACAATCACACACCAGTGATATCAAACAGTAACAAATTAAGCAGTAGAATGAAGAGACACTTCAACTACACACACACACCTTGATCTTGCTTCAAAGCTTTGATCAAGTGACACACACTCTTGCTTAACATCTTCGAGTGGTACACAGCCTAGAAACTACCTAACCAATGCAATCAACAGTTGCTTGGATTACAAGTGTTCCTAAGACACAATCGTGAAAAACAACCTCTTTACTTCTAAACCACTATGGTGATTTCTCTGCTTCTCTATTTCTCACAGCTGCCTTCTAGGATTGCTTCTCCTGGTATTTATAGCAGCAGATCAGTCCATGGGCCTGGGCGCATACATTAGGTTTTATCCATCATAAAACCTCTCTTTAGTATACTGCACGTTTGCCACTTTAATCAGGTACATATTAGTTCCCCTAGGGCATCTAAAATGTCTCCTGCATTCTAGCTTGAGCTTCTGAGTTGTTTCCTGAGTTATAGCTTAGTTAACTTACCCTGCACAGTCCATATTATGAATGTAACAACATCAAACATGACATTCATACATGTACTCATATTTTGCCATAAAATGCAGCCAATCAAGAGCACTTACAAAACCTATTTCAAGGTTGGCTTGTCCTAATACCTGTCATTTTCCTTGAGTGGATGTTAACGTTTAGAGTAGGATTGGTGATTGGTTGGGGGTTGTGTCCAAATGTAGTAATGATCCATATAAGGGGCTGATGATCAACCTGATTTTGGTTGTATCTTTGCTATCTTAAGTTGTTTTGAGGTATCAATATTTCATTGGAGAATTGTCATGACAAACCTGTTAAAAACATCAATTTGGCCATGGTTAGAAAACTGTTTTTTGGTTCTGTCAGGATTTATGTTTGTTAACTTGTTTTAATTAAAAGCATGGAAAGGTTTTGGACTACTGTTGGATGTTGTGTCTTGATGTTTGTGTTCTGAGCAAGTGTTTTTGTTTGGATTATCTTGATCTCTTCCAAATGACTGTCATGGTCGTGTCTTTGTAAAAGTGTGTTGATTGGAATTCATCAAATTGGATTGAAATACCAAGAATACTTTGCTTTGACCATGCTGTGTTGTTAAGGTTCAACTCATGATTATGTTGCAACTCATATACCAGATCCTTATCATTTTTCCTTCTGGTTTAAACATTTGTTGGAACTTGATCTGGTGCATACTTGAGGTTTGTGCAGTTTTTAAAACTTGGACTGTTGGCATCTGGTTTGGTGCATAAGTCTCAAAATGCATTTCAAACTTCACCCTTTGCAACTCACATAGCCTTTTCTTGTTCAAGAGATATGTTGAGTGAAATTCTTGTTAGAACTCCCCCAATATCATATCACAAACTTGCTCAAACCCTTGTTTGATCTTAATTGCATCAGTTTTAATCATTGACTCCAAAAATGCATTTCAAGCATCTCAAAAACTCATAAGTGCATGAACCTTCAAATTTTATTGTATGAACATCATTTCAAAATTTTGTTGGTACCATTGTATTCCTCTCAAAATTTCAAGCAGGTTTGGTTTAAATTTCATGAAAAATGGTTGAGAATTGAAAGAGTTTGATTGAAATCGTTTTTGACATTTCACTTGAGTTTGCCTTGCATTTGCCCAGCTATGCACTTTGTTAAGTATATCGTAACATGGAGTGGCTTGATACAACGGATGTATCGCCACCCCAGTGGTTAATGCCTCGCCCATAAGAACTTGCCATGCGTGTGAACCAGTGTTCGACCATCTGCGAGGGCATTTTTTGCTTCATTGTCATGATTTTTATAGTTTTACTATTTGTTCTCCTTTTTCCATGGTATTTCACACGCTTGGGTTGGTTGGTCTGGCTATGTTTTAAACCCATGACCCCAAGGTCTTGGGTTCAAGCCTTGGGTGAGGCTTTTCTTCATTTTTAGCCATTGATTTTATTTTAATTTTATTTTAATTGTCATTAAATTTCAAAATTCCATAACTCCTTCATTTTTTATCATTTTTAAATGATTCTTTTTGAAAAATTCTCGTATTAATGCATACTTTGATATGAAGTTTAAAGAATCCTAAAATGTTTTATTTAGGAACACTTTACATCATGAGAAAATGGCATTTCTTTTTAGGGTTTTCACCCTCTTACCTTTTCCTCTCTCATTTCCAACTTTAATTTCATTCTCTTTGAGTTTTATTTTAAAGTTATGATTTGGCTTGTTAGCATCCCTTGTGTATTTAATTTGGACTTAAATTCTTTGCTTGTAAGCATTTGTGTTTGATCTTCTCTTAAAACTTGAAAGTTTTCCCCATGAAGTTGTTTGAACTTCTCACTTACATTTGTTGTGACATTGTTTGTTTAGGCCTGATGTATGTAAGTATACATGACATCTTGTAAGCCCTAGGAAACCTCATCTTTGTTAAGATACATCTTTATCTTTGTTAAGATCCCCTTCCATCTTTGTTAAGATGTACCCCCTTCTTTGTTAAGATATGCTTTGGTTTTTATCTTTCATTAAGTCTTGTAAGAACTTCCCCTTTCATTGATATCGTAATATCTTAATGTTTGCTTTGGTCGTAACCATTTACCTTGATTGAAATCATTGATATCGTAATATCTTAATGTTTGCTTTGGTCGTAACCATTTACCTTGATTGAAATCATTGATATCGTAATATCTTAATTGTTTGTTTTGGTCGTAACCATTTACCTTGATTGAAAGCATTGATATCGTAATATATTAATGTTTGCTTTGGTCGTAACCATTTACCTTGATTGAAATCATTGATATCTTAATATCTTAATTGTTTTCTTTGGTCGTAACCATTTACCTTGATTGAAATCATTGATATCGTAATATCTTGAAGTTTGCTTTGGTCATAACCATTTACCTTGATTGAAATCATTGATATCGTAATATCTTGATGTTTGCTTTGGTTGTAACCATTTATCTTAATTGAAATAATTGATCTTGTAATATGTTGATACTTTCTTTGGTTGTAACCATACCTCTTATATTTTCATCATGTTTGAATGTTTATGCTTTGTTAAGTTATTTTCCCAAATGATGGAACTCTTTAGTTCTCATCCAAAGCTGCCTCATCTTTTCCCTTCCAAAGGAAAGTCTCTCTATTGACCTATTGGGTCGTAGATAGCTCATTAAACTCATAGGTCTGGATAGAACCTTCTCCCTCTTTTTGGTCTGGAAAGAACCAGTTGATCCTTATTCTGTAGTTCGTTCCCGAAATACGGCCGCTATGATTTCTCATTGGATAATGAGAATATGTAGGCACAAGATGCGATATCTTGACGAGCAACCTTCCCGTTGGTCTGGATAGAACCAATCAACCTTCCTTTTAGTCTGGATAGAACCAATTGGACTTACCCTTTAGGTCTGGATAGAGCCTTCTCCCACCTTTTGGTTTGGATAGAACCGATTGGTCTTATAACGTAGAGTTAGGTAGAGTTTTGTTCACTCTATGTAAGAATCATGGAGATGATTACTTACTCCCCTTTCTTGAGTGTTCAATGTAGATCTAGAGAGTTTTCTTAAACTCTAGGCACCTTGTTAGGATCACCCATGTTAGTACCTACAACATGTCAGTCCTAGTTCTAACATACATGGCATACATATCATATCAGTAATAGCTTGTCATACCCTAAATTTGTCCTACCTTTGTATAGCTCCCGTTCTGTATATTTATCCCTTTGCTTTATTCGAAAAAAATAATATATATGTGGTCATTTTCAATTGAAGATATCAGGTCAAGCGTGTGGGTAATGTTGATGAAGATTCAATGGTTTTAAACTAACTTTAGTCAAGAAATTTGGTTTAGATCAATGCCTAAAATCGAGGGGTTCTTCGAATCAAGATTCCTATCTGCTTTGATGTTACCCGGCCAAGTATGTGCACCAATAGTTAAGGTTGGTTAGAATTTGATTTAACCGTGGTCAAAATCGAATTACTTCCCTTACGAGTTATTTGTGTCATGGAGGTGAAAACCATCAAGAGATCAGGAACAAGGTTTTGTGTAAGTTATCTGATGGAATTAAGTGGCAGAATATTCAAATTTATTCCAAAGTCTCAAAACATAACCTACAATTCCAAGCTATGAGAACTTGGGTTCGTTTGATCTTGGAAAAGTTCAAGACATACATAATGGTCACACATTTAAATTTATTTCATTTTTTGGATCCTTTCCCTAAGGCATTGTCAAAGAAGACTTCAAATGAGATTTTAGTACATCGTTTTTCAAGTGGCAAAAGTGATTCAAGTTTACAATTTAGAGCCCATCATTTTATTGCATTCCATCACCGTTTTTTAATACATATACAAGAAACCATTACCATTTTTTTTAGTCCATTACCAACTGAAGCCCAAAGAGTGGTACAAGGATGCTAGGTAGTCTCAAAACAAAATGTTGTGTCAATTTGAATTTGAGTTCACAAATCATACAAATCTGAGTTTTATAGTTATTACATAATTATAAACGCTGCTGCCACCAACATCATCTTCCAAATGAGGCATACAAAATTTCCCATAGTCAGCTACATCACGTGACTCAAATTGCAAAGCTCACCATCAAACAAGCCTCACGACCTGCACATGGGCCACTCTTCCTAATTTTCTTTTAGTACATCCAAGAGGAGGATAAGCTTGTACCTCCAAAACCTGCCGCGCACCGTACAACAAATGAATGTTAAGAATCCCGATAAATTTCGTTCACAACAGCAACATGAACCAAACAGCAGAATAATCATCCTTTAACACACATTCACCATTTTTCTTACAAAGCCAAACGCCTATTTCGCAACAGACTTCTCGGTCTGTAGAACATCACCATCATGACTCTCACGGTTTTGAGCCCAAGCAACACGTGACTTGAAGCAACGGCAAGAAAGTCACGCTTTTGGATCGTACGTCAGCTGCAACATGAACAATTGACGGCATGAGCAAACCCACAACAGCACGGTACAAAGCTTGCATAGTACCACAATACACCCTGCAAAAAGACAAAACCAATTCTAGCAGCGAATTAACACACAAAACCTATGTATTACAAACAATGACCTGCAGCAGACAATACAAGCCATTTCAAATCTCAACTCATATGATTGCAGAACAAAACTACCTCAAAAAGAAGAGGTCACTCACCAACAATTACCCTGCTGCCGGTAGATTTCGCAACTCAGCTCAGCAGCTCAAACCACACACTAAGAAGGTTATACACAAGCATCAGCCAGCGTATAGTTTCACATAAAAATTTCACCAGTACGCATCACTCACCCTAAACACGCAGCTACTCTTCACAAAGGGGTCGTACATGAAACACATCAGCAGCATCACGCAATAACCCGCACACCAGCTTACAACCACGATACACCTGCAGCTGTCAACGATTTAGCAACAGACCACGACTTGCAACACAACACAAAAAAAATCCTACAGCAAAAAACCTGCAAAGTGAACACACCAATTCTGAGAAACTCACGCAACATCAAACAAATAGTTTGCAACAAATGCATATGGGTGGAGTCCCTCAAATCTCGACAAAACTTTTGCACAAAGACAAGCATACCAACCTTCATTTCACAACCAAAAATCGTTGATACGCACTTCTTGGTAACAAGTGGCGTTCCTTTCAGACCCAAACGAATGACCAAGACCTTGTGTGGAAAGCCTGGTACCTGCAATTCACAGCATGACACATTCAACCATTATGCAGACACATTTGTACAAAGTTTGAACAAAAAATCAGGGTGGCCCCACAAGAAGAAAATTGTCCACAATTCCAGCCATAATACCATAACCAGCTTCCTATACCCACAATAGACAAAAAGCAATAAAGGATACAGTAAGCAGAAAAATCCACAAGCTGATATATGGCACCACTTACCACCATAACGGTCCCACACAGCTGCGAATACTGCAACAATAGAAAAAGCAGAAAGAGCCAGCACCACAAACTGCACAAATCGTACATTGTCGTCCACCACTCTTGGTACCTGCATAAGACCAAAGAAAACAGGGCAACACAACCGCAGAGCTGTAATTCTTCATAGCATAACCACCTGCAATACCTCAGATGAATGTTGCAATAGTGACCTGCTGTGAAATTACAAATTTAAAAAAAAAAAGGGACAACGTACACACACACTCGTACGAGAGCCGAATACCACAATACCGCAGAAAAAATTCGTACACAACAAAGCAGGGTGGTAACGCAACGCATACCTTTGGGTTAGTCCAAAAAGCACATGCTTTCTGGGGTTTAAATAAAAAACGTCGGAGCATCACATAAGGGAGAGACCACTAAACTTTCGGTGAAACCAATATTCAAACTTCTTGGATAAAACCTCTCAACAAACCTTCAATCAGGGGGGGGAGAAAAACATGGACTCATTCTCCAAATTTCTTCAATCTTCATCGCAAATCCCTTTTCCAACTCACCCATAACCTTCCTCCAACTTCATTCTTCTTGAAATCTCAAATCATCAAAGCTCCGACTCATTTTTACAACCCAGGAATTCTTTCTTCATCCCATCCATAACTTGGCTCATTTTGGCTTCAAATCATAACAAAACAACTCATCTTCTGAAATACATATCCAAAACGCGATTAACGTTCTTCGCAAACCCATAAACCCAACCATAAAAACCCTACCCTGTTATTCAGTGACGCCTCACTCCCTTTTTCCACCTCCATCGCTAACTCTTCACCACCAAACCCTTTCCACAACCTTTCTTCAACCCTTCATCCACAAACCAAAACGAAAAAACTCCAAACTTAAATCCACGAGTCAGAAAGTGAATTGAGATGAAGAAAACTTGAAACAACACAAATCTAAACGAGAAGGTGAATCGAAACCGAACCTGAATCAGACGAGTAGAGCAAAGTCAAAACAATAGAAAAGGAGAGAGATTTCATCGATTCCGTCAAAAGAAGGTTGAAGTCGATTGCCTCATCTGAATCTATGCGTATTTTGTGTTGCCTTTCCTTGGACCTTTGACCTCGTTTCGTTTCAAAAAAGGAGATGAGGATGATGCGTCTAAATCCATTGTCCTTTTCATGACTCATTCAAAGCTTTTTTATTTATTTATTTTAAGCTGCATTTTCTTATTGGAGTAAAACGTGACTCTGTGGGTGTTGAGTTTTAGTCAGTTTTAGGCTGATTGGTATGTTGTCTGGGTAATGGGCTTAGGCCCGTGTGTGTGTTTTTTTCTGTTTTTATTATGTAGTTTAGCCAAAGCATTTTTTTGTTGAGGATGATGGGCCTCCTCAAATAGCCCAGATGATTCTCTCTGCTTAAATCTGGCCTCACCCCAAGTCTTTACCCATTTGTTTCTTCTGTTAAGAAAACGTAAATATACATATATATTTTTTAGAAGATTTAATATTTTTTTCTTTGTATAAATTAACAGTATTTTATATTAGTTTTCTTTTTTAAAAAAAAAGAGAAGAAAAATATTTTCAAGTTGTTAATATATTATTTTTAAGATTTAGTTTTTATAATGTCTAGGAGTTTTTTTTTTAGTTTTAATAGTAGTTAAATTTTAACTTCTTTCATTTTTGATTTTTATCGATTTCTTGTTCATTTTGGTCAATGACAATTTTTAAGAATTATTATCGGTTAAAATATTGATAGATGACGATTTATTCGAGATTAATCAATTTTCTATTCCGTTTTTTTTCTCTTCATTTCATTTTTATTTATTTATTTATTCTCTTATGGAATCTTTGAAATTTAGCATTTTTTTGAGTGATCATTATTAAGGTGTACACCTTAAATAATGTGTGGGTCGACTTTTCGACTTAGCATTCTCTTTTTGATAAAGAAATATCATAGGAATCTAGCATTCTGTGTGATATTTCTGTTGTTCATCCAAAATCGAATGAAAAGTGTCGTCGAGATCCAGCATCTTGATAATACTCCGATTAATTAGTTGTGAGGCCGACGTCTCATTTACTAAATAATTGCCATTTTCAAATTCAATTTCGCATTCTCACCTCTCGTATCGCAAACTCCTTTCATACTCTCAATTCAATCCAATTTATTTCAAAATGTATTTCTCGATTAAAACCTCGAAAGAAAGAGGTTCTTGGGATATAGCATTCCTTGAATCTTCGAGTGAATAATTCTCGAGGCACGCTCTTGAGTTATTATTCACTCAACCTTTCGACTTTGCCAAACTCAATCATTTTCCAATCGTTCTCCTGAGTCGAATGCTCGTACGCATTCGCAACCCACATGTCGCACACAATTCCTCGTGGTTTCGATATTAGGGGCACCCTTAGGGTCTAATATTGTTTCTCACAATCTTAACCCTTGACACGTCGTCAAGTCGGTTTCATTTTCAATCAAACCCTCGATATGTCGTCGAGCTACTTCAAACCAACTTCCTTTGGCCTCGCATGCCATTTTTTCGATTCTATCCTTTCACAAACATTTTTAAAACTTACGAAAGAGGGATATTCTCAGAATCTAGCATTCCTTGAATATCCAAATGAGTAACTCTCGAGGCGTGCCCTTGAGTTGTTATTAGTTTATTCTTTCGATTTCAAAACATCCAACGCATTTTCTTCAACCCAATTTTCGAAAGAATGGAGTTCTTAGGATCTCGTATTCCTTGAATTCTTGAATGACAAGTTCTTGAGGCACGCCCCTGGGCTGCTTGTCAGTCACTCTTTCGTCTCTCAACTCAAAGTCCAAACCTATTCAACCTCATTTTTTCGTGGTTGTTACCACGAACTACGACTACTCTGATTCTTCATTCTCGTCCGAATGTAAGATACGTAGGCACAAGATTGCGATGATCTTGGCGAGCACATTTCCCATTTTCTCCCCTATTCCACACTTCTATCTTTCTCCACCTTCTGTTTCCCAATCTTTCCCGTAGTCGAACTACGACGCTCTGATTTCTCATTCTCGTCCGAATGAGCATACGTAAGCACAAGGGCCCCAATCCTTGGCGAGCACTCTATCCTCTAATCACCCATCTCTCCTTTGCGTCTTTAACCTTTTACCCTACCAATTCTACCTTTAACAACGAGAAGAAAGCAAGCAAACCTAAACAACACTCCCCACAATTACCTTAAGAGGTTCCCGTCGAGTACGACGGACATGAGGGGTGCTAATACCTTCCTCTCATGTAACCGACTCCCGAACCCGGAACATGGTTGCGACAGCCCTATTCCTATCCCTTCGTTTTTAAGAGGTTTTCTCGATATTTTCCTCTCCCGTTTGTTCGGGAAAAATAAAGTTCGGTGGCGACTCTGTCGAACCGCATTTCCGCGCCTTTCGCGCGAGGGTCGTTTCTCCGAAATGTCTCCGTGATTTTTCGAGGTGCGACAGCTGGCGACTCTGCTGGGGAAATTTTGCTCCATGCAAAAAGAGAGTCTAGCCTATCTTTTGGTTTGTGAGGAGTGTTTGTTTTTTATTTGTTTTCTTTTTGTATTTGCTCTCTTGAGGATTTTATTTATGCTTGTTATCTTGGCCTGTTGGTTCTTGGGATGACGTCATGAGTAAGGCTCTACGCCCGAGCTTTGGTAAAAGCAGAGAGAACACTTAGTTTAGAATTGGAAGTCGAGTAGTGTTAGTCACCAAGGATTCGCTCCTTGTGTGCCTAGCATGAAAGCTCCTCCAGAAGAGACCTATTCGTAGATCTCCTTGTAACACAGCTAGCCTGTTGCATGACTTGATTAATGAAGGGTCCGTGATTCTGGGAACCTTTTGTTAGCACCAGTTCCGATATTGGTGGTCGTGTAATGTTAGTCTCCAAGGACTCGCTCCTTGTGCGCCTAGCACGAGGACCCCGCTCAGGAGAGACCTTATCGTCATTATCGTCGTAATACAGCCAGCCTGTTGCGTGACGCTAATATGACTAGTGTCCGTGATCCTGTGAACCAAACATAGAAACCATCCCGTAAGTGGGTTTATGGGTAGAATGTTTAGACCTTCCCGTATAGGTCGTACCTGTCAATTTTCTTTGAGCAGGAATTATGGTTACTTATCTATCACAGTTATCAGCTTCAGGAGCTGTTTGAACTATGATCTTGTGATCCTGGATCTTGTATCTTGCATTGCATCTTGCATATCATTCGCATTGCATCTCATATGTTGTGCATTTTGCATTTCCAGTCCTTCAACAGAATCTTATGTCTTCGTTCCTTCCTCTCCAGTAAATCAAGCTGATTCCTCGACACCAGTACGCAACTAGAGCCAATACAAGACGAATGATGGAGCAGATTCAGTAGGAGCAAGCTGCCTTCAGGGAAGAGCTGGATTCTATGAAAGGAAAGATCGACCAGATCCTCGAAGCCATCCTCGCGGCCAGAAGAGAGGAAGAACAGCATGAAGCCACTGCTGTCGTCAACAACAATGGTCAAGGACAGGGGTCTACTGCCATCCCTTTGGTTCCAATTCCAAATCCTCATGGGATGCCGTTGAACTTCAATAACGCAGCCGAAGGGAATACTTCTCATCCAATCTCAGTGCCCGGAGTTACCATTGGAGCTATCCCGCAGGTCCAACATACTGCTGTGCAAATCCCAGTTCCTCATATCGAAGATACTCTGATGGATCAGTATGACGACGTTCAGAACTATCATGCTGCTATCCCCATTGCCAGTCCTGTAGCTGCTCAGGATTCTGAAGCCATGAGAATGTGCCGAGATCTAGCCGAGAAACTCCGAGCCATGGAGGGGCACAATTCAAATTCTTTCGGTGCTTTGGAATTGTGTTTGGTGCCTGATGTTGTCATTCCTCCCAAGTTCAAGGTGCCCGAATTCTCGAAGTACAAGGGTCTCAGTTGCCCAAACATTCATCTGAAGATGTACTGTCGCAAGATGGCTGCTTATGTCAGAGATGAAAAGCTCATGATTCATTGCTTCCAAGACAGTTTGTCTGGGGCATCGCTCGAATGGTATATGCAGTTGGAACGTAACAGTGTGCGCACTTGGGCCGAGCTACCTGATGCATTTGTCAAACAGTACAAATACAACACAGATCTCGCTCCAAATCGTACTCAACATCAGAGTATGACTCAGAAAGATAGTGAATCTTTCAAGGAGTACGCGCAACGATGGAGAGAGCTAGCCGCAAGGGTGCATCCACCTCTTGTTGACCGTGAATTGATTGACATCTTCATGGGTACCTTGCAAGGCCAGTACTACGAAAAGCTGATCGGTAATGTCTCCGCTGGATTCTCTGACTTGGCGATCGTCGGTGAGAGGATTGAAGAAGGGCTGAAGAGTGGAAAGATCCCAGGAGGTCCTAACAGCCAGGCCAATGCCAAGAAGCCTTTCAACGGATACAAGAAGAAAGAGGACGAGACAAATGCTATCTCTTTGCAGAAAGGGCAAGCTTCTCAACACGCTCCCGCTCCTATGCCTTATCAAGTTCCTTACTACCAGTATCCGTATGTTGCTGCTGCGCAATATGCTCCATTGCCTTATCAGCCAGCTGTTCAAGCAGTGCAAGCTCAGATGCCACAGCAATGGGCTCCTCAGCAACAAGCCTACAATAATCAAGGATACCAATATCCTCCTCAACAACAGCAAATGCAAGCTACTCAGCAACGACAAGGTACTCGCCCACAGCGTCAGCAGAGAACATGGAGGCCAGATAGAGTCTTTGATCATCTACCAATGACATATGCTAAAATCTTTGCTCAGTTGATGGAGAAGAAAGCCGTTGTTCCGAGAGATTTGGCTCCTCCAACCGTCATTCCTGCCGATTATGATGCAAATGCTCATTGTGAGTTTCATAAGGGTGCTCCAGGTCATACCATTGAGGATTGTAGAGCTTTCAAGCACATAATTCAAGACATGATCGACAGGGATGCTATCAACTTCAATGGAAAGTCTCTGAACATCATCAACGATCCGATGCCATCAGCCAGCTAGTGCCAACATCGAATCCAGTCCAATCAAGTCCATTCTCTGAAGAAGGTCGTCATGCTGCCATTTAATCTTTCGCATTTCTTATATTTTGTCTTTGTGTGTTTAAGTACTGTATGCTTCGAACAATTGCCATTTCGTATTTGGTTTTCATTAATGTATCGTTTATGCATGTCTTGAATTAGTTATGTCGTATTCACTCATTTTTCACTTATCACCGACACGTTTATTCACTCCACTCTATTCACTGTTGTTTAACATGATTTGAGGGAGGATGATGAAAACGAGATACCCATAATTACAAACCGTATGCTTTCAGACAGAATCTCGTCAATGATGTACATGCATTGTTTCAATTCCCCCATACACCGGAGATATAAGGAGTTAATCCCTAGTAAACCACTTCGAGCCTAGAAGTAGCAGTTTCCTTCGGATATTCAAACCTCTACACTCAACCTGGGGCAGGGTAGTGTTCAGTTAATTTAACTCCGCACTCGAATCGACAAGGCGAAATCCCAAAGACGGTGGTTCATCAAAGACCTATGCTATGGTAGTCACAACCTTCCCAAATTCAAAAAAAAAATCAAAAGTCTGCTAAGTCAAACACCTCAGAGGCGACTTAGGCAAAATCAAGGCAATCCCGATGGACTTGACAAGCGAAGTCAATCCATGCAAAAGTTAGGGATAAAAAAAACAAAAGCAAAAGAGGACCCCGAAACCCTCAACAAAAACAAAAAAAATGATTCAGTGGCCACCCAGATCAAAGGGGCACTGGCATCCATCAAAACAAAGTGACTGCCACGTCGAGCAAACCTTGAACCTTCAAGCTTACCCTGTCAAGACAAGTGTAGAATTAACTGAGCGTAGGACTGGAGATCATTAAAGAAGCGGTGGGTACAAATCGTACTTTGAGCCTAATAACCTTGTTTCATAACCGTGAACCAGACTGCGTTACAGCCCTCGAAAGACCTAATTGAGACGAGGTTTATTCTGAAAGTATACTATTGCAAGGTTGTGTAACCTGACTCCTTACATGATTGTTAATCATCAACATCGGTGTCATTATTCTTGCAACGTATTTTCGCACTAATCAAAATCAGCACAAAGTTTGGACTAACAGTCCATTCGTCTCACTACCATGACACTTCAATAAAACGATGCTTTTTCAAATCTGGCATCAAACTTTGCATTAATATTACCATTTGTGAATGTACAATTTTAATTACAAAACAGTGCTAGGTATTCAAAGACAGTTCAACAAAAGGCAATCAAGGAGGAGCTTGACTTTCAGTGGCCGACACGAAGCAAGACTACCTCAGAACCCACAGGCTGGGGCAAATCACTCAACAGCTCGAGCAGGGGCAAGTCATCCGAGTTCAACTTCAACTTCAGAATTGGTTAATTTTGGCAGACTACTACCATATTCAGACTGGGGCAAGACCAAGTTACCCTAATCATCAGGCAGAGCTGCAACCTTCTCTGAAGTAAAATCACAAACACCAAAGTACCCAGACTTGCAGCATCCAGAGCATCATCTGCTGCTTTAATCATGACGTCTTCAACGAGCTGCGTGTCGAGGAAGTCAATCCCTCCCACCACCCGAAGTCCAATTTGCATTGGCAACCACCCAAAGTCCACCACGCTAGCGTCTCCACCTGCATTTCCAATTACCCGTCTGCAATCACACGCGCATCATACGCATCGCATTCACTATCATAAACATCTTGCATCGTATGCATACCAATCATATCAAACTTCCCTAGCTCTTGCATCTCCGCGCTTCAGCATTTGCATTTGCATTTCCATTCGTTATGGAACATCATTATCATCCAACATTCATATATGCAAGACAAGGTCCAGGATCAGTCTCGAAGACTTCCAAAACCATCATCAGCCCGGTCAGGGGCATCTTCCACAAAGGTCGTGGATTTCTCCCACGAATATCAAGAGCTTCAAAGCAATCATCAGCCCAGTCAGGGGCAATCTTCTGCGATTGTGTTTTTCTCCCACCAAGTTTCAAAATATTCAAAGCAAGATTCAGCCTAGTCGGGGCAGTCTTTTCAATTCCAGGGGTATTTCCCATGACGTATTTCAACCTCGTGGTTGATCAGATCTTCAAGTTAGTATACGTCCCAGCCAGGGGCATACCATTCAAGACCGTGGGTGCTCTCCACGAAGTTGTTCAACCTTTTGTTGGAAAAATCCAAGAAGTTCAAATGCAAGATCCAGCCCGAGCAGGGGCATCTTCAACAAAACCGTGAGCGTACCTCATGAAGTTGTTCAGCCTTTTGTTGAGCAAGACAAGACAAAATTCCAAGACAAACTCAGCCCAGTCAGGGGCATCCTCTTCAGGATTCATGGGCGTAACCATGAAATCATTTCAGCAAAACTATAATCTCCAATAGAGACGGTGGGCGTACCCCGTTGATTCATTTCAATCCAATCTTCCTCTCGGGGGTTCCCCAATGAGTTGTACCCAGCAAGCGTGACCGTTGTCAATTGCCTTACTATCATCCTTTTGGTAATAGTCGAACTTCGTCGGCTCAACCTAGCCTGCATCCTTTTGGTGTTGGTAAACTTCAAATCTGTGTTGTCCTCTCATCCTTTTGGTGATAGCGACCAGTTTGCGTGAGTCTCGCTCCGTCATCCTTTTGGTGAGGGGTCTATCATAGTCATTAATGATAGATTGTGAGATAGTTTGTTTTTGTTTCGCTCCGTCATCCTTTTGGTGGTGGGTCTGACATTTCGTCGATGTCAGATTGTGCGATTGTGTTTTCCCTATCATCCTTTTGGTGGTAGTGGCCGGTGTGAGTTTCGCTCCGTCATCCTTTTGGTGATGGGTCTGGCATTTCGTCGATGTCAGATTGTGCGATTGTGTTTTCCCTATCATCCTTTTGGCGGTAGTGGCTGGTGTGAGTTTCCCTCCGTCATCCTTTTGGTGGTGGGTCTGGCATTTCGTTGGTGATAGATTGTGCGATAGTGTGTGCCCTATCATCCTTTTGATGGTAGTGGCCGGTGTGAGTTTCGCTCTGTCATCCTTTTGGTGGTGGGTCTGGCATTTCGTCGATGTCAGATTGTGCGATTGTGTTTGCCCTATCATCCTTTTGGTGGTAGTGGCTGGTGTGAGTTACGCTCCGTCATCCTTTTGGTGGTGGGTCTGGAATTTCGTCGATGTCAGATTGTGCGATATTGTTTGTTTGTTTCGCTCCTTCATCCTTTTGGTGGGGGTCTATCATAGTCATTAATGATAGATTGTGCGATATTGTTTGGCGTGTTTCGCTCCGTCATCCTTTTGGTGGGGGGTCTATCATAGTCGTTAATGATAGATAGTGCGATATTGTTTGGCGTGTTTCGCTCCGTCATCCTTTTGGTGGGGGGTCTATCATAGTCATTAATGATAGATTGTGCGTTAGTTTGTTTGTTTCGCTCCTTCATCCTTTTGATGGGGGTCTATCATAGTCATTAATGATAGATTGTGCGATATTGTTTGGCGTGTTTCGCTCTGTCATCCTTTTGGTGGGGGGTCTATCATAGTTATTAATGATAGATTGTGCGATAGTTTATGTCTGTTTCACTCCGTCATCCTTTTGGTGGGGGGTCTATCATAGTCATTAATGATAGATTGTGCAATATTGTTTGGCGTGTTTCACTCCGTCATCCTTTTGGTGGGGGGGTCTATCATAGTCATTAATGATAGATTGTGCGTTAGTTTGTTTGTTTCGCTCCTTCATCCTTTTGGTGGGGGTCTATCGTAGTCATTAATGATAGATTGTGCGATATTTTACTTGTGTTTCACTCCGTCATCCTTTTGGTGGGGGGTCTGTCATAGTCATTAATGATGGATTGTGCGATAGTTTGTTTATGTTTCACTCCGTCATCCTTTTGGTGATAGTAGTCGGGTGTGTTTTTGTTCCATCATCCTTTTGGTGATGACGACCTTTTGCTAGTCTTTCATGGTTTATTTTATTGGTATGCCTCGTCCAACTTTCCACTTCCCTGGCATTTCTTTTCTCTTCAGACGAATTTAGGGTTTTCTTCATATCTATTTGTCTTCTACCTTGAAAGAACGAACTCCATAGTAGTTCATCTCACTCAGTTTAAGCCAATTAGGTAGGGGCATCTGTCATACCCTAAATTTGTCCTACCTTTGTATAGCTCATGTTCTGTATATTTATCCCTTTGCTTTATTCGAAAAAAATAATATATATGTGGTCATTTTCAATTGAAGATATCAGGTCAAGCGTGTGGGTAATGTTGATGAAGATTCAATGGTTTTAAACTAACTTTAGTCAAGAAATTTGGTTTAGATCAATGCCTAAAATCGAGGGGTTCTTCGAATCAAGATTCCTATCTGCTTTGATGTTACCCGGCCAAGTATGTGCAACAATAGTTAAGGTTGGTTAGAATTTGATTTAACCGTGGTCAAAATCGAATTACTTCCCTTATGAGTTATTTGTGTCATGGAGGTGAGAACCATCAAGAGATCAGGAACAAGGTTTTGTGTAAGTTATCTGATAGAATTAAGTGGCAGAATATTCAAATTTATTCCAAAGTCTCAAAACATAACCTACAATTCCAAGCTGTGAGAACTTGGGTTCGTTTGATCTTGGAAAAGTTCAAGACATACATAATGGTCACACATTTAAATTTATTTCATTTTTTGGATCCTTTCCCTAAGGCATTGTCAAAGAAGACTTCAAATGAGATTTTAGTACATCGTTTTTCAAGTGGTAAAAGTGATTCAAGTTTACAATTTAGAGCCCATCATTTTATTGCATTCCATCACCGTTTTTGAATACATATACAAGAAACCATTACCATTTTTTTTGAGTCCATTACCAACTGAAGCCCAAAGAGTGGTACAAGGATGCTAGGTAGTCTCCAAACAAAATGCTGTGTCAATTTGAATTTGAGTTCACAAATCATACAAATCTGAGTTTTATAGTTATTACATAATTATAAACGTTGCTGCCACCAACATCATCTTCCAACTGAGGCATACAAAATTTCCCACAGTCAGCTACATCACGTGACTCAAATTGCAAAGCTCACCACCAAACAAGCCTCACGACCTGCACATGGGCCACTCTTCCTAATTTTCTTTTAGTACATCCAAGAGGAGGATAAGCTTGTACCTCCAAAACCTGCCGCGCACCGTACAACAAATGAATGTTAAGAATCCCAATAAATTTCGTTCACAACAGCAACATGAACCAAACAGCAGAATAATCATCCTTTAACACACATTCACCATTTTTCTTACAAAGCCAAACGCCTATTTCGCAACAGACTTCTCGGTCTGTAGAACATCACCATCATGACTCTCACGGTTTTGAGCCTAAGCAACACGTGACTTGAAGCAACGGCAAGAAAGTCACGCTTTTGGATCGTACGTCAGCTACAACATGAACAATTGACGGCATGAGCAAACCCACAACAGCACGGTACAAAGCTTGCATAGTACCATAATACACCCTGCAAAAAGACAAAACCAATTCTAGCAGCGAATTAACACACAAAACCTATGTATTACAAACAATGACCTACAGCAGACAATACAAGCCATTTCAAATATCAACTCATATGATTGCAGAACAAAACTACCTCAAAAAGAAGAGGTCACTCACCAACAATTACCCTGCTGCCGGCAGATTTCGCAACTCAACTCAGCAGCTCAAACCACACACTAAGAAGGTTATACACAAGCATCAGCCAGCGTATAGTTTCACATAAAAATTTCACCAGTACGCATCACTCACCCTAAACACGCAGCTACTCTTCACAAAGGGGTCGTACATGAAACACAGCAACAGCATCACGCAATAACCCCCACACCAGCTTACAACCACGATACACCCGCAGCCGTCAACGATTTAGCAACAGACCACGACTTGCAACACAACACAAAAAAATCCTACAGCAAAAAACCTGCAAAGTGAACACACCAATTCTGAGAAACTCACGCAACATCAAACAAATAGTTTGCAGCAAATGCATATGGGTGGATTCCCTCAAATCTTGACAAAACTTTCGCACAAAGACAAGCATACCAACCTTCATTTCGCAACCAAAAATCGCTGATACGCACTTCTTGGTAACAAGTGGCGTTCCTTTCAGACCCAAACGAATGACCAAGACCTTGTGTGGAAAGCCTGGTACCTGCAATTCACAGCATGACACATTCAACCATTATGCAGACACATTTGTACAAAGTTTGAACAAAAAATCAGGGTGGCCACACAAGAAGAAAATTGTCCACAATTCCAGCCATAATACCATAACCAGCTTCCTATACCCACAACAGACAAAAAGCAATAAAGGATACAGTAAGCAGAAAAATCCACAAGCTGATATATGGCACTACTTACCACCAAAACGGTCCCACACAGCTGCGAATACTGCAACAATAGAAAAAGCAGAAAGAGCCAGCACCACAAACTGCACAAATCGTACATTGTCGTCCACCACTCTTGGTACCTGCATAAGACCAAAGAAAATAGGGAACACAACCGCAGAGCTGTAATTCTTCATAGCATAACCACCTGCAATACCTCAGATAAATGTTGCAATAGTGACCTGCTGTGAAATTACAAATTTTAAAAAAAAGGGACAACGTACACACACACTCGTACGAGAGCCGAATACCACAATACCGCAGAAAAAATTTGTACACAACACAGCAGGGTGGTAACGCAACGCATACCTTTGGGTTAGTCCAAAAAGCACATGCTTTCTGGGGTTTAAATAACAAACGTCGGAGCATCACATAAGGGAGAGACCACTAAACTTTCGGTGAAACCAATATTCAAACTTCTTGGATAAAACCTCTCAACAAACCTTCAATCAGGGGGGGAGAAAAACTTGGACTCATTCTCCAAATTTCTTCAATCTTCATCGCAAATCCCTTTTCCAACTCACCCATAACCTTCCTCCAACTTCATTCTTCTTGAAATCTCAAATCATCAAAGCTCCGACTCATTTTTACAACCCAGGAATTCTTTCTTCATCCCATCCATAACTTGGCTCATTTTGGCTTCAAATCATAACAAAACAACTCATCTTCTGAAATACATATCCAAAACGCCATTAACGTTCTTTGCAAACCCATAAACCCAACCATAAAAACCCTACCCTGTTATTCAGTGACGCCTCACTCCCTTTTTCCACCTCCATCGCTAACTCTTCACCACCAAACCCTTTCCACAACCTTTCTTCAACCCTTCATCCACAAACCAAAACGAAAAAACTCCAAACTTAAATCCACGAGTCAGAAAGTGAATTGAGATGAAGAAAACTTGAAACAACATAAATCTAAACGAGAAGGTGAATCGAAACCGAACCTGAATCAGACGAGTAGAGCAAAGTCAAAACAATAGAAAAGGAGAGAGATTTCATCGATTCCATCAAAAGAAGGTTGAAGTCGATTGCCTCATCTGAATCTATGCGTATTTTGTGTTGCCTTTCCTTGGACCTTTGACCTCGTTTCGTTTCAAAAAAGGAGATGAGGATGATGCATCTAAATCCATTGTCCTTTTCATGACTCGTTCAAAGCTTTTTTATTTGTTTATTTTAAGCTGCATTTTCTTATTGGAGTAAAACGTGACTCTGTGGGTGTTGGGTTTTAGTCAGTTTTAGGCTGATTGGTATGTTGTCTGGGTAATGGGCTTAGGCCCGTGTGTGTTTTTTTCTGTTTTTATTATGTAGTTTAGCCAAAGCATTTTTTTTGTTGAGGATGATGGGCCTCCTCAAACAGCCCAGATGATTCTCTCTGCTTAAATCTGGCCTCACCCCAAATCTTTACCGATTTGTTTCTTCTGTTAAGAAAACGTAAATATACATATATTTTTTTTAGAAGATTTAATATTTTTTTCTTTGTATAAATTAACAGTATTTTATATTAGTTTTCTTTTTTTAAAAAAAAGAGAAGAAAAATATTTTCAAGTTGTTAATATATTATTTTTAAGATTTAGTTTTTATAATGTCTAGGAGTTTTTTTTTTAGTTTTAATAGTAGTTAAATTTTAACTTCTTTCATTTTTTATTTTTATTGATTTCTTGTTCATTTTGGTCAATGACAATTTTTAAGAATTATTATCGGTTAAAATATTGATAGATGACGATTTATTCGAGATTAATCAATTTTCTATTCCGTTTTTTTCTCTTCATTTCATTTTTTTTTATTTATTCTCTTATGGAATCTTTGAAATTTAGCATTTTTTTGAGTGATCATTATTAAGGTGTACACCTTAAACAATGTGTGGGTCGACTTTTCGACTTAGCATTCTCTTTTTGATAAAGAAATATCATAGGAATCTAGCATTTTGTGTGATATTTCTGTTGTTCATCCAAAATCGAATGAAAAGTGTCGTCAAGATCCAGCATCTTGATAATACTCCGATTAATTAGTTGTGAGGCCGACGTCTCATTTACTAAATAATTTTCATTTTCAAATTCAATTTCGCATTCTCACCTCTCGTACCGCAAACTCCTTTCATACTCTCGATTCAATCCAATTTATTTCAAAATGTATTTCTCGATTAAAACCTCGAAAGAAAGAGGTTCTTGGGATCTAGCATTCCTTGAATCTTCGAGTGAATAATTCTCGAGGCACGCTCTTGAGTTATTATTCACTCAACCTTTCGACTTTGCGAAACTCAATCATTTTCCAATCGTTCTCCTGAGTCGAATGCTCGTACGCATTCGCAACCCACATGTCGCACACAATTCCTCGTGGTTTCGATATTAGGGGCACCCTTAGGGTCTAATATTGTTTCTCACAATCTTAACCCTTGACACGTCGTCAAGTCGGTTTCATTTTCAATCAAACCCTCGATATGTCGTCGAGCTACTTCAAACCAACTTCCTTTGGCCTCGCATGCCATTTTTTCGATTCTATCCTTTCACAAACATTTTTAAAACTTACGAAAGAGGGATATTCTCAGAATCTAGCATTCCTTGAATATCCGAATGAGTAACTCTCGAGGCGTGCCCTTGAGTTGTTATTAGTTTATTCTTTCGATTTCAAAACATCCAACGCATTTTCTTCAACCCAATTTCCGAAAGAATGGAGTTCTTGGGATCTCGCATTCCTTGAATTCTTGAATGACAAGTTCTTGAGGCACGCCCCTGGGCTGCTTGTCAGTCACTCTTTCGTCTCTCAACTCAAAGTCCAAACCTATTCAACCTCATTTTTTCGTGGTTGTTACCACGAACTACGACTGCTCTGATTCTTCATTCTCGTCCGAATGTAAGATACGTAGGCACAAGATTGCGATGATCTTGGCGAGCACATTTCCCATTTTCTCCCCTATTCCACACTTCTATCTTTCTCCACCTTCTGTTTCCCAATCTTTCCCGTAGTCGAACTACGACGCTCTGATTTCTCATTCTCGTCCGAATGAGAATACGTAGGCACAAGGGCCCCAATCCTTGGCGAGCACTCTATCCTCTAATCACCCATCTCTCCTTTGCGTCTTTAACCTTTTACCCTACCAATTCTACCTTTAACAACGAGAAGAAAGCAAGTAAACCTAAACAACACTCCCCACAATTACCTTAAGAGGTTCTCGTCGAGTACGACAGACATGAGGGGTGCTAATACCTTCCTCTCACGTAACCGACTCCCGAACCCGGAACATGGTTGCGACAGGCCTGTTCCTATCCCTTCGTTTTTAAGAGGTTTTCTCGATATTTTCCTCTCCCGTTTGTTCGGGAAAAATAAAGTTCGGTGGCGACTCTGTCGAACCGCATTTCCGCGCCTTTCGCGCGAGGGTCGTTTCTCCGAAATGTCTTCGTGATTTTTCGAGGTGCGACACAGCTCAAACAGCTGTTATCACACACACACATCTCATTAGCATCACCTGCAAGCTTGCAAGTATACTGTCATATGCAGCCATAATGGCACATATGCTCAAGCCTAATCACTGCTCATGGTAGTCTTGTTCTTCCACCTGCTGTTACTCCCACATAACTTATGATACATATTGGTTATCTTAACCAACTCTTCCATCTGCATCTGTTGTACCTGCTGTTTCATCCTGTTATCTATCATTTTATCTATCACTCTCTCCCCCTTTTTACCCACATATTAAGATCCAACTAACAACTAGCATATATCATACATGTGTTTGGGGTTACATAACCTGCTCATATAGATTAAAAAAAACAGATTGTCTTAACAGTTCTCACACAAGCCTAACAAAACAAATCAAACTAATACAGCAGCAACACTTCTTCTTGCATCACCTCAGCAAGCAGTGGTTTGAGCTATACAACATTAGTCTTCTTCTGCAGCTAAGCTGGACCTGTCCTCCTCAGTCTCTCCAGAGCCTTCTTCCTCAGCATCAGTGCCTTCCTCAGCATCTTCTGAGTCAACTTCCTGACTGCCTTCTTCCCTAGTAGCACCTTCTTCCCTTGTAGCATCCTCTGAGCAGTCAGTATCCTCATCTTGCTCAAGAGATTGTAGCAATTTTTCAAGTGTGTGCTTTCTTGCATCCAGTTTCTTGCATGTTTCTTTAATGATGGTTATCACTTCAGCTTTCCTGGCTTTGGGACCCCTTTTTGATGTCTCAGTGGATGCCATGGTAATGTCTAAAACATGGGTTCCTTGAAACAGTGTGTGGTGAAAGGCTAAGGGAGTTTCTCTTTTTCTTGATACATCACTAGTCTTGAGGATATTTGGAAACCGTGCTAACATGATTCCACAGATGAGGGAAGGAAATGCTATAGGTCCTTTGATGCTATAATTGCCATCATGCTTCATTGTTTGATCAAAGATGTATGTGCCATAATCCATTTTGGTCTTGGTTCCCACAGCATAGATGAACCTCCCCAAGATGGTGGCCACTGATGATTTGTGATTGGTTGGCACCCAGTTTGCAGCACCAATCTTGTGCAGCAAGGCATATTTCATGCTCAGCTTGCTGGCAGCAAGCTTCCCTTTTGATGGCCACTTCCTGACTTGATTCCCAGTTATCACTTGACATATTTTGTTGTCAGAGATGGTTAACTCAGGCACAACTTCATTCGTTCTCTCAAGGAAGTTGTTGATGATGGTGGGAGTGAAGACAACATCATTTCCCCTGACAAAAACTTTCCCAAACTCAGAAGATTTTCTATTAGCATATTTATCAGATAAATTAACTATAAATTCTTTGACCAGAATTTCATAGCATTGGGAGAACTGAGTGACAGTTTTCATCAAGCCTGCTTCACATATGAGGGTTACAATCTCCTTGTTTTCCAGAGAATTTTGAGCAAGCTCTCTCTCCAGGGCCAACCTCTTTTGGTATACATACTTCCACCTGATGACACCTGAGGGATAGTGAAAGGAGATGTTTTCAAGGGGCACTTCAGGAACGTTTTCAGCCAGCTTGCTGGAAGTAGGTTTCCTCTTTATTTCAGTGTTAGTGACATCCATATCAACATCAGAATCTGTTTCTTGTTCTGGTCTTGATTCAATCTTTCTCTTCTTGATGGTTACCTTGCTCCACCCTTTGGAGGGTCCAATCTGAGTCCTCGTAGTTCCAACCTTCTTGGTGGTATCTTCTTGCTCAGTAGTCTTCTCAACATCCCTTTTCTTGGGTGAGCTTTGGTCAGCTACCTTTTTCCCTTTTCTTTTCATCAATCTTTTGGCAATGCCTGGATTGATCATTGCTATAAGATCATTGTCAGATTACTCGTCTAGGTTTACTACCTCAGCATCTTTGGCTTCATGCAAATCATCATCCCTTTTATCATACCTTTCATCCTTATTCTTCTCTACTAGAGAGTTGTTTCCCAATGCTTTGACATTGTGTGGGACATTACTTTGATCACTTTGATTAGACTTAGTCCCCTTAATGGTAGATGACGTGGGAGTGAGGTATGATTGCCCACTAGGAGGGAACGTACCGTTTTGACTCATCATTAAATGACTTAGTATCAAAATGTAATTCCCCATTTCCTTTAATTGCTATAACTCATCAGTACTAGAGGAACTTAATTTTTTAAATTGAGGTTCCTTGATACTTGACTTCTCGTCCGCAATATTTAGGATATAGCCACCAGCTGTAGCACATGCTTTTTGCCCTTTCCACACGTTACCCTCAGACATGTCTCCCTTGAACTCAGCAGATTTTGTTAGAATGGTGCCCTTAATGTCACAGAACAAAGTCATGACATTGGGAATGACATTGCTTCTTTTCTGCAGAGTATCCTCCATGGACTCCATTAGGTTCCAATATAGCATATCTAGCTTTACCTGATGACCAATCTTTGGGTATCCCTTCTTGTCTAGCCTTCCTACCTGACTTTTCTTACAACCAGTCCTTCTTTCTAAAGCATATTTTGAGGATCCTTTTGATAATGATTTGGACCTGGTTCTTTTCTCTAGCCCTAGGTGATCCTTTTCTTCATTTACCAGTCCATTTATGTTACTTCTGGGTCCCATATGTAACAGTTATTCTTGGATCTAGATCCCCTCATTTCTTCCTTACCCTCTTCATTGATCACCACACACTTGTCTTTGGAAAAATGTACTTTTAAACCTTGATCACATAGCTGACTTATGCTTATTAGGTTAACTGTTAGTCCTTTAACTAACAGGACATCCTTCAATTCTGGAGCTTTAGGACTGTCAAGTTGTCCAGCACCTGTGATTTCTCCTCTAGCTCCATCCCCAAAAGTCACATGGTTGGATGAATGAGGCTTGAGTTTGATCAACAGATCCTCAATTCCAGTCATATGCCTGGAGCAGCCACTGTCAAAGTACCAATCCTCATTGGTTGGCATTCTTAGGGAAATGTTAGCTGTTAGAGCTACAGTCTTGACAGCCCATTGTTCTTGATTCTTAGGCACTTCCTTCTTCTTGGGTTTGGCTTGATGCTGCCTCCAGCTCTGGTTGGCATGATGATACCTTTGTCCATGATGCTGTATTTTTCCATGCGTACCCTAGTTATCACTTCTTTGGCTAGGAAATCCATGCAACCAGAAGCACACAGCATGAATGTGCCCAAGCTTTCCACAGTGGTAACATCTATGCCTTTGGAATTGTCTCTTGACTTGATTCCAATTTCTGTGTGAAGGATGTTATAACTTTGAATGTGACATCCTTTGTACCTTTTGCATCTCAGGCTGCAACCTCTTGAGTTTCAAGACAGGATTTTGTTTTTCAACAAATCCTAGACCAGTCCTATTTCCTGTAGTCTGACCATTCTGAAGAGTTTCCTCTAGGGTGTCAGTTCCAGAGTTGAGTATCCTTATGTATTTTTTCATTTGTTCCTTTTCTCCTTTCAACTCCTTTATCTCTCCATGGAGTGAGTTTATAGTGACTAGATGCTCTCTCTTTTCAGCTTCTAGCTCTTTGATAAGCTTTTTCTGATGCTCTCCTTGCTGGTACAACTCTGTGCTTCTGATAGACAACTTCTTATATGATTCAGCTAGTTCATTATAAGTTAGCTCCTCTTCACTTGAGTCACCATCAGATACACACACACACTGTTGAGAACAGTAACATGTTTGGATGATTCTTCTTTTGATCCACTGTCAGAATCTTCATCAGACCAAGTGACTGTTAGGCCTTTTCCCTTCTTTTTGAGGTATGTGGGACATTCCTTTCTAACATGTCCATATCCCTCACACTCATGGCACTGTACTCCTCTGCTTTGGTTGGATTTGTCTTCAGCTTTTTCTTTGTCAGCAGGCAAGCTTTTGAAATAAGGTTTAGACTTAGCATCTATCCTTTTGGCCAGTTTGTTGAACTATCTTCCAAGCATGGCTATTGCCTCTGATAGATATTCCTCCTTTTCATGATCTGAAGTCTCAGCAGTGTTTGAGACAAGAGCTATACTCTTGCTCTTTTTCTCCACAGCCTGATCACACAGCCCCATCTCAAAGGTTTGAAGGGATCCAATGAGTTCATACACTTTCATGTGGCATATGTCTTGAGCTTTTTCAATGGTTGTTACCTTCATGGCAAACCTATTAGGTAGTGACCTTAGTATCTTCCTTACAAGATTTTCTTTAGCCATCTTTTCTCCCAAAGCTCCTGAGGTGTTAGCTAGTTCAAGAACATTCATGTAAAAGTCATGAATGGTCTCATCTTCCTTCATTCTTAGACTTTCAAATTTTGTGGTCAGCATTTGAAGTCTTGACATTTTGACCTTGGAGGTTCCTTCATGAGTAGTTCTGAGAGTGTCCCAAACATCCTTTGCTAGTTCACAGTGGTGGACTAGTCTACAGATGTTTTTGTCTATACCATTGAAGAGTGCATTCAATGCTTTAGAGTTTCCAAGAACCAATGCCTCTTGCTCTTTGGTCCATTCCTCTTCAGGAATTTGCACAGATACTTCATCCTTGTCAGTCTTCACAGGATGTTCCCATCTAGAGTTTGCAGCTCTCCAAGCCTTGTTGTCTAAGGACCTTAGGAAGGCAATCATCCTAGGCTTCCAATAATCATAATTAGAACCATCCAGAATTGGAGGTCTATTGGTGAATCCAATATCTTTATCCATAGTACCAGAATTTTGTTTCCCTAGATCTCACCCAGTAATAAACAGGCAGGGTGCCTGCTCTAATGCCAATTGAAAATTCTGGCCAGCCCATGATGGATATTCTAACACAAGTTATAACATCCACTGTGACATTCACTACAGACCTACTATTATGCAGTAATAACAAAGCAGTAAATAACACAGTTAGTTGTTGACCCAGTTCAGTGTAACACACTTATATCTGGGGGCTACCAAGCCAGGGAGAAATTTCACTATCAGCAGTATCAATTCAGAGTCAAACCTCCAGTTTGCACTCCTCACTTAATCACTACCCAATGACAATTTAACCTAGAGACACTCTAGACCTGAGTATACCCACTCACTCCCTACAATCACACACCAGTGATATCAAACAGTAACAAATTAAGCAGTAGAATAAAGAGACACTTCAACTACACACACACACACCTTGATCTTGCTTCAAAGCTTTGATCAAGTGACACACACTCTTGCTTAACAGCTTCGAGTGGTACACAACCTAGAAACTACCTAACCAATGCATTAAACAGTTGCATGGATTACAAGTGTTCCTAAGACACAATCGTGAAGAACAAACTCTTCACTTCTAAACCACTATGGTGATTTCTCTGCTTCTCTATTTCTCACAGCTGCCTTCTAGGATTGCTTCTCCTGGTATTTATAGCAGCAGATCAGTCCTCGGGCCTGGGCGCATACATTAGGTTTTATCCATCATAAAACCTCTCTTTAGTATACTGCATGTTTGCCACTTTAATCAGGTACATATTAGTTGTAACACCCCCTTCTATACCCCCAAATAAAACAAATAAACATTTGGGCACATTTCAAAATTCGTCAGAGTATGATTTAATATATGGTATAGAAGAAGTATGTCACATCATCACTAATTAAAACACTCAACACCCACTCTTATATATATAACAAAAAAATAATATGCAACAGTGGGATAGTTTTCAAAATAGAGGGACTTAGTCCTTAACCCACACCTCAATATTTAAAATTAAAGTGGAAGAATAAAGCATCTGAATTACCTCAAAACATTTGATCACATAAATATATATTATCCAGTTGTTCATCAATCATTCATGTTACAAAACATCATCAACTGATACATCACAAATGTATCACAAAATAATGCTATACAAGCCTAACTACCCGGTGTTACATAATCAGAGCAGTCCGACTCAAAAGAATGAAGTCATACTTCACAAAAGAAACCTCCCGCAACCTAATCTGCAATGCCTCATAGGGCATTATAAAACAGCAGAAGGGTGAGAAATATTACCATAATAATCAATGCATAAGATTATATATATACAAGTAACAATTACGTATAATCCACATTTCTCACCACAATTCATTTTCATTATCATATGCATCATCATACATATACACAATCCATTCATGGATATTCAACAAGTATATTTCATCCTACATACATCCATATCCTCAACTCCATAATTCACAATCAAGCATATTCATAAAACCAGGACATCCATGTTATGTGACTCAATCACGGCTCAATGCAACTCAATGCTATGTGGTACCAACACTTGTTATCATTTTTCGGTTTTTACACTTAAACCAGGTCTACCCTTCTAGACCGATAACAACAAACCCCGTCCCCTAGGCTTCAAACCCACCCTTCTAGGTTTGGGACAAGCCACTAGTCTACACGAAACTAGCAAACATTGCCTCTTGACTAAATGATGCATATGCAATCAACCAACAAAAATGCACTTAAGACCGTTCCCGCATCTTAATCCCATGCATTTAGATAATTCATCCCTTCAAGAATTACAACATGATTGCACACACAACATATTCATAACAATTCAAGGCATTCACATTCAATACCATCATCACATTCATCAAAACAATGCACACATATCCACAATATGTTCCCATGCATTACATACATTAGCATACAACAATATGCATTCACATACTTATTAGACAATACACACATATTCACTAATATGTTCTCATGTATTCCTAAGCAATTCAAACAATACACATATCACAATCTAGGATTCACGCCCAAAGGCTACCCACAGCTCACCATAATAGTACACAAGCTATTCATATCACATAGGGTTAACATAATTGAACCAAGCAATTAATCATTGGATGGATAAAACAGAAAATAAACAATGTTGTCCTGCTCGCCACCCTTCGCCTGGCGAAGCCATTGGCGAATGCTCGCTGGGACCTTCTCCTGGCGAACTCGCCAGCGAACAAAGTCAGTAGCTACTGACTTATTTCGCTACCCTTCGTTGATGTACTCGCCTAGCGAACCTTCGTCACTCACCTTCGCCTGGCGAACTTGCCAGCGAAGACCACTGGGAGTTTTCTTGAATTATTCGCCAGCTATTCGCTGGGCTTCGCCCAGCGAAGCTTCGCCTTCACTCGCCTGGCGAGAGTCAGCGAACCTGCGATATCAGAACCCTCATTCAATCCTAAAACTTCTAGCCTCCCAAAATCGACCGATTCTCACCAAACCAGTTCCAGTAATCTTAACCCCACATCACCCGACTATTCTACGATATTATTTCCAATTTCTAACCGATTAAACTACGATTCTACCGATTAAATCCATTTTGCCCTAACTTGAAAAATGGTGGAAACTCACAACAAACCCCAACCCACACATACATAACCACACATTGACTAGATAATAATGTTTCTCACCCTTACCTTGATTGGATTGAAGCTTGAAGTTGATTCTTGATGATTTCTCCAAGTTTCCCTCTTCTCTTCTCTTTTCTCCTCTTTCTCTATTCTTTCTCTTCTATTTTCTTTCTATCCAATTCTTTCCACTTATCCCTTATATACTTCTATTATTTTCTTTCCTTCCCATTTCTCTCTTCAATTATCTACCAAATAAATCCAATTAATCCAAATCATTAAGACTAATTCCAATAAATCAATTAATTAACATAATTAATTAATTAATGAAATTTGAGCTGTTACAACCCTCTCCCACTTTAGGAATTTTCGTCCTCGAAAATTTTACCTGGTTCAAACAGTTCTGGATAAGACTCCCTCATTTGGCTCTCCAGTTCCCAAGTCACATTTCCACCGGCCGGTCCTCCCCAAGCGACCTTCACCAAAGAAATATCTTTGCCTCGAAGTTGCTTCAACTTCCGATCCTCTATCCGCATAGGTGATGCCTCCACAGTTAGGTTATCTCTCACTTGCACATCATCTGCTTGGACTACATGAGACAGATCCACAATGTATTTCCTCAACTGAGATACATGGAACAAGTCATGGAGGTTAGCAAGCGACGGCGGTAAAGCCACACGATAGGCCACTTCTCCTATCCTCTGTAAAATCTGATAAGGACCAATGAAACGCGGCGTCAACTTAGGAGACTTCAATGCCCTACCAACACCAGTCATTGGAGTAACCCGAAGAAACACATGATCTCCCTCTTGAAATTCAAGTGCCTTCCTCCTCTTGTCATGATAACTCTTCTGACGACTTTGAGAAATCCTCATCTTTTCTTGAATCCTCTTAATCTTGTCCGTAGTCTGCTGAACTATCTCGGGTCCAACTACAGAACTCTCTCCGAACTCATACCAACACAGTGGCGTCCTACACCGCCTACCATACAATGCTTCGAACGGTGCCATACCAATGCTCGAATGAAAACTGTCGTTGTAAGTAAACTCAATCAAAGGCAAGTAGCTATCCCAAGCTCCTCCTTTCTCCAATACATAAGCTCTCAAAAGATCCTCAAGTGATTGAATAGTTCTCTCAGTCTGACCATCTGTCTGAGGATGATAAGCTGAACTCAAACGCAACTTCGTACCCAAAGCACTTTGCAAGCTCTCCCAAAATCTCGAAGTAAACCTCGGATCCCTATCCGACACAATACTAGACGGAATACCATGCAAACTGACAATCCTCTCGATGTATAGCTTTGCCAATTTCTCCAATGGATAATCCATTCGCATAGGAATAAAGTGAGCAGGTTTAGTCAATCTATCCACAATAACCCAAATAGCTTCAAAATTACTCGGCGTCCTAGGTAATCCAGACACAAAGTCCATAGAAATGCTATCCCATTTCCACTCAGGAATAAACAACGGTTGCATCAAACTCGACAGTTTCTGATGCTCAATCTTCGACTTCTGGCAAGTCAAACAAGAATACACAAATTCGGCAATATCCTTCTTCATACGAGGCCACCAAAATATTTTCCTCAAATCTTGATACATCTTAGTAGCACCCGGATGAATACTCAATCCGCTACGATGTCCTTCCTCAAGAATACTCTTTTTCAGTTCATCAAGATCCGGGACACAAACTCTATCCCGACACCTCATAATACCATTCTCATCAATCCGAAAATCACCACCTTGGCCTTGGTTGATCAAAGTCAACCGATCAACTAAACTCAAATCGGATTTCTGTCCTTCTCGAATTTCGTCCAAAATACCACTCGTAAGCTTTTCAACATTCCAAGCTTAACCCCATAAGAAGTCTCCTCATACACCAAACTCAAATCACGAAATTGCTCAATCGATTCCAACTCTTTCACCATCATCATCGACATGTGCAACGATTTCCGACTCAACGCATCCGCTACCACATTCGCTTTACCCGGATGGTAATTCAACCCAAAATCATAATCCTTCAAAAGCTCTAACCACCTTCTTTGCCTAGCATTCAATTCCTTTTGATCAAAGAGATACTTCAAACTCTTGTGATCACTAAACACTTAAAATCTTGCACCAAACAAATAATGCCTCCAAAGTTTAAGCACAAACACAACGGCGGCCAACTCTAAGTCATGCGTCGGATAATTCTTCTCATGCACTTTGAGTTGCCTCGAAGCATAGGCTATAACTTGGTTATTCTGCATCAACACACCTCCCAAGCCCATCAAAGAAGCATCACAATACACAATAAACGGCTCTTCCGGATTTGGCAAAATCAGAACAGGGGTTGTCGTCAATCTTCTCTTAAGTTCCTAAAAACTCTGTTTACACTTGGCATCCCAAACAAAAGCTTGACCCTTCCTAGTCAATTGCGTCAATGGTAACGATAACTTAGCAAATCTTTCAATGAACTTACGATAATAACCCGCTAAACCAAGAAAACTTCTAATCTCAAAACTGATTTCGGAGTCTCCCATTGTGATACCGCTTCAACCTTCGATGGATCAACCGCAATACCTTCACTTGAAATCACATGACCAAGGAAACTCACTTCTTTCAACCAAAATTCACACTTAGAAAGTTTCGCATACAACTGCTTCTCTTTCAACACCGATAACACAATCTTCAAATGTTCGACATGCTCCTCTTCATTCTTCGAGTAGACCAAAATGTCATCAATAAACACCACAACGAACTTCTCCAAATAAGGATGGAAAATCCTATTCATGTACTCCATAAATACACCTGGTGCATTAGTCACACCAAATGGCATTACAGAATACTCATAGTGTCCATACCTCGTTCTAAAAGCAGTCTTCTGAATATCCTTAGCCTTCACACGAATCTGATGATACCCAGACCTCAAATCTATTTTACTGAACACACTTGCACCAACCAACTTATCCATCAGATCATCAATCCTCGGAAGTGGATACTTGTTCTTGATAGTCACCTTGTTCAACTGTCTGTAATCCATACAGAGTCTCATAGAACCTTCTTTCTTCTTAACCAACAACACCGGTGCACCCCATGGCGACACACTCGAACGAATAAAACTCTTCTCAAGCAAACCTTCAAGTTGACTCTTCAACTCTTTCAATTCCAATGCGGACATACGATATGGAGCCATCGATATCGGACTGGTTCCAAGAATCAGGTCAATTGAAAACTCCACTTCTCGTTCCGGCGGTAAATCCCTTATCTCATCAGGAAAAACTTCCAGAAAATCACGGACAACTGGTAAGGCATCAATTGCCTAACTTTCACCAATACTCAAAGTTGCCATCAACATAAATGCCCTTGCACCATCTCGCACTGATTCTTTCACTTGCTTAGCAGTCATAAACAAATTCCCTTCATCGCCCGGTTCAGGAAAAATAACCGTTTTATCAAAACAGTTAATATGAACACGATTGAATTTTAACCAATTCATTCCCAGAATGATATCAAGTTAATCTAAGTGAAAACACACTAAATCAACCCCAAAGTTTCTACCGAAAATATTCAAAAGGCAATTCAAACACACATACGGTGTAGTTACCAAACCCATAGCAGGAGTATCAATAACCATGCCACCACCAATAATAGACATTTCAAGATTCAACCTTCTAACACACTCCAGAGAAATAAAAGAATGCGTAGCTCCAGTATCAATTATAGCGATCAAAGGCATACGATTAATAAAACACGTACCTCTGATCAAGCGATCATCACTAGCAGTCGCAGATCCAGATAGAGCGAACACTTTTCTGCTCCCTTGATTCTTCTTCGGCTTATCACATTTGGTACTAATGTGCCCTTACTTACCACAATTGTAGCAAGTCACACTCGTACCGCTTCTGCACTCAAGAGCCTTGTGGCCTGGCTTGCGACACTTGAAACACGTCTTCTCAACACTTTTGCATTCCGGAGCACGGTGTCCCTCTTCACCGCACCTATAACATCTCACCGGAGTAGAAACTCCCCCACTTGGTTTCTTACCGAAACCAACCCTTTGTTTCCCCTTTTCAGCAGGAGTCACGTAAGGTTTTCCTCTGAATTGGCCCTTTCCTTTCTTATCACTTAGGCTCTTGTAGTGGTTAGACCGAGCCCTACTATCCTCATCATAAATCCTACTCTTGTTTACCAACTCAGAAAATCGCCGAATTTCCTGATAACCAATAGCTTGCTTGATCTCAGGCCTCAAACCATTCACAAATTTGAGACACTTAGATCTCTCAGCATTAACATTGTTGTAGTGAGGACAAAACTTGATCAACTCCTCAAATCTTGCCGCATACTCAGCTATCGTCGAATTACCTTGCTTCAGCTCAAGGAGTTCAATCTCTTTCTTTCCGTGCACATCTTCTGGAAAATACTTCTCCAGAAATGTCTCTCTAAAAAGATTCCAAGTAATCACAATCTCATCCTCTTCAAATCTTTGGCGAGTATTACCCCACCAGTCCTCGGCTTCCTCTTCGAGCATATGAGTTCCGAACTACACCTTCTATGCATCCGAACAATTCATAACCCGAAAAATCTTTTCAATAGCTTTCAACCACATTTGTGCTTTGTCAGGCTCATGGGTTCCCTTGAACGTCGGTGGATTATTCCTTTGGAACCTTCCCAAAGCACAAAATTCATCGTCAGCATTATTCCCCCGCTTCACGTTGGCCTGAGGATTCTGTCCAATTGCCCCAGCCAATCTCGTCAAAGCCTCCGCAATTGCTTCATCATTCCTACCTGCAACCATCTTACTGAATTCCAACAACAGAACCACGTAAGAACACCAATATCGATAGTGTAACACACACACATATCAATATACACGGGGAACAACACACTAACAACTTGGCCGGACGGACCGACCTGCTATGATACCACTTAATGTAACACCCCCTTCTATACCCCCAAATAAAACAAATAAAAATTTGTGCACATTTCAAAATTCATCAGAGTATTATTTAATATATGGTATAGAAGAAGTATGTCACATCATCACTAATTAAAACACTCAACACCCACTCTTATATATTTAAAAAAATAATAATATGCAACAGTGGGATAGTTTTCAAAATAGAGGGACTTAGTCCTTAACCCACACCTCAATATTTAAAATTAAAGCGGAAGAATAAAACATCTGAATTACCTCAAAACATTTGATCACATAAATATATATTATCCAGTTGTTCATCAATCATTCATGTTACAAAACATCATCAACTGATACATCGCAAATGTAACACAAAAGAATGCTATACAAGCCTAAGTACCCGGTGTTACATAATCAGAGCAGTCCGACTCAAAAGAATGAAGCCATACTTCACAAAAGAAACCTCCCGCAACCTAATCTGCAATGCCTCATAGGGCATTATAAAACAGCAGAAGGGTGAGAAATATTACTTTAACGCCCGTTCATTTGAATTAAATTACTTATGAATTGTTGGTGTGCCTTTATGTGGGAGTGTGTCTGAGAGCGTTGGTGGGTGTCCTTGAAGTATAGGAAATCATTTAATAAATCATTGAGTTTGATAATAATATAATATAATTAATAATGATGATAATTTAATAACTAGTAGTAATATTATATTATTATCATTTATTATTATTATTATTATTATTATTATTATTATTATTATTATTATTATTATTATTAGAGAGAATAAAGGGAATTAGGGAGTTATTAGAGAAATTGTGGGAGAATGAGCAAAAGAACGATAAACTGCTCAGAAAACCAAATTGGAGGAAAAAGGCTGAGAAAAGAGGAAAAAGGACGTGGCTGTGGAGAAAGGAAGAACAGAAGAATTAACCGCCGGAGAGAATTGAAGGTTGTTGCAGAAAAGTCACCGGGAGAGCAAACCGGAACTGAAAGTTTAGAGTTGTCATCAATCCAAAGGTAAGGGTGGGGTTCAATTCTATAATTGTGGGTATGATGGATTTCATGAAGGGTATGGAATCATAGGATTAATGTTCGTGTAGATCGATAAATATTAAGGGTTAACGTTCCCGTAGTAACGTTCCCGTAGTGACGTCCCGTAGTGACGTCCCGTAGTGACGTTCCCGTAGTGATGTTTCCGTAGTAATGTTCCCGTAGTAATGTTCCCGTAAGTTGAAGAAATATTAAGGATTAATGTTCCCGTAGTGATGTTCCCGTAGTAACGTTACCGTAGTAATGTTCTCGTAAGTTGAAGAAATATTAAGGATTAATGTTCCCATAGTAATATTCCCGTGGAAATGTTCCCGTAGTAACGTTTACCGTAGTAATGTTCCCGTAAGTTGAAGAAATATTAAGGATTAATGTTCCCGTAGTAATATTCCCGTGGAAATGTTCCCGTAGTAATATTCCCATGGAAATGTTCTCGTAGTAATGTCCCCGTAGTAATGTTCCCGTAGGTTGAGAAATATTAAGGGTTAATGTTTGCCTACGCCTGCATTAGTGTTTATGTCATTAGTTTATGTAGTAATGCTGGGAATCGGCGCCGACACGTGCTAATTTCCCATTTGTGGAGAAAAGGTTGTTATTATGCTCTTACTTGATCGACTTCAGGTAGGGAACCGAATCATAGATATAGTTCCCGTGACTCGATAAATGTTAGGGACGAGGTTTTTCTGTATAGGAATGAATGTGTTATATCGTCTGTGTTGTACGATGTTGTATGGTTGCCCTTAATGAGGAAAGATTAGTTGCCCCGTAGTTAACGAACCTCTTCAGGAACTATAATTAATTTAGTAATTTAGTGAGTAAAAGTTGTAATGTTGTTCTTACGATAATGTGTTGAATTCTTAATTGTCGAAAGTATGTTGTTATTGTTCCCCTACATGAACAGATTGAAATGATGAATACTTGATGCATATGAAGTTGTTATGTCACTGTTGAGAAAATGTTATTATAATATTCTCCTTGGATTACGTGGATAAGTTGTAGTTATATTACCCGTATGAAGGTATATGAAAATGTGTTGAGTTCTTATTTGTAGTAATGATGTTGTCAGTTGTTCTCTGACATGAAAATGCTGTTGAGTTCTCAATTGTAGAGACGAGGTTGTTTTTAATTGTTCTCTGTGAAAATGTGTTAGAGTCTTATTCGTAGGAACGATACTGTTGTTAGTTCTCTGATATGAACAGGTTGAAGTGGTGAGTACATGATGTATGTGAAATGTGATGTTTCTGTTATGGATAATTGGTTGTAGGCGTGATGCCTTGTTGCACAGTTGTTGTGGTTGTATTATAGTCCATAATAGTTGCATCTCATAGCATATAATTTGGCCTAGATTGGCGACGGTTGTGTCTTTAATGACAAAATAAAATGATTGTGAAGAGTTGTCTCTCGAATTATTGTGGAGTGTTGTCTCCCGAATGATTGTGGAGAGTTGTCTCCCGAATTATTGTGGAGTGTTGTCTCCCGAGTTATTGTGGAGTGTTGCCTCCCGAATTATTGTGGAATGTTGTCTCCCGAATGGTTGTGGAGTGTTGTCTCCCAAATCTGGTACCACATGCATATGCACAGTTGAGTCGCATTGTTGAGTTGCGTTGTTGAGTTGTTTTAAATGAGTTGCTGAGTTATGATGATAATTGTTGTGGATAGGAATGATGAATTGTTGCAGTTTAATTATTACTAATATTTATGCGAACTGCTGGGATTATAATGCTGTGATAATATTCTGACATGACTTTTATCATGCCTTATGTTATATTGTTGATATCTCACCCTTTACGTTGTATGTTACCTCCATTGGTGGTAACTTGCAGGTAACTCGGAATAAAGTGTCGCTTTATGTTTAAGGTCGTTGGTCGCTCTGATATGTAGCACTCTTGGGGGATGAACGATTGATGTTATTGCTTTTATTTAATTTCCTTGTTGCTGAATTTTATCAAGTATTTTCCATTAAATTGGTGGTTGTTGTTAAGTGCCAAATGTTGGTTGGATGCACTATACCGAGGAATTAGTAGTGCTGATTTTTATGGTTGAAACTCGTTGTTTATGTTGAATTGATGCAAGATAATTACTTGCTGAATTTTAATGAAGTTTTGTTGCAAGTTTCATGGTCTTGCTTTAATCATTCTAAATGTTGGAAATGTTTTATATTCCGCTGCAAATTAATAAGATGCCTTGTAATCAAAATGTTAACAAGTTATTGTTGCATGTTCATCCAAGCTTCTGTGCTATGTATCATTACTAAATGCATGTTGTTTAATGGAATTGTGAAATGTATGTTTCTGTGAGTTGAAATTGTAACGCCCAGAATTTGCTGATGTGACGGTCGTCACAACTTCCTTACGATCGTCATGACCGTCACGGTCGTGACAGCCCCTTACGAGCGTCATGTTTACAAAATTTGTTGCACTCTGATTCTGTTTTCCTTAATTATCCGTCGAGTTAGATTGGGGTGTTACATTAGTGGTATCAGAGCAGGTTGGTCCGTCCGGCCAAGTTGTTTAATGTTGTGTATTCCCTGGTATGCGACATGTGTGTGAAAACACTATCGATACATGTTTTGTGGTGGAACCTTTATCTGTAGGAGTGGGAATGATTCAAGTGGGGGAGAAAATTGTGCTTCTCCAGGATGCTGCAAGTGTGGAATTGTAGCCCAGTGTGTGGTTGAACGCTCTTATAGTTTGGTAAAGATGGTTTATACCCCATCATGATTTTCGGCTGTCTATTGACAAATTGAGGAACTGATCGCCCTTAATCTCTTGTTGATAGTAGTTGGGATTGTGTTGGATGGGATAGACGTGTCTTGCAAGCTTAGATGGCGTGAGCAACGAATTGTCTTGAGTTAAGCTAAGTGCTTAAGAATTGTTTTGATGAGTCGGTGTAGGATGATGCTGAGATGTTTAATTTTGATGGAAACTGTGAGTGTTGATGAAAGTGGAGAAGTTGGTGGTTTACCAATTAATTGTGGTTGCCTAGAAACTTTCCTAGCGAGATAGTGATATACAACCAAGAAGTGAAGTGGAGTTGTGATCGACTTAGATACGGAAACTAATTCGATATTGAGAGCTTCATATTATATGTTTGTTGGATGGTTAAAGAACTAAATTGATTGAGTAGTTTTGAGACTTGTGTCTGGTGTGTGTGTTAAGGCAATAGAGTGTAAAGTTGAGTGTATAAAGGTGGATAGTGACTCCTGGTGATTATTAGAGAAAGTCAGAAGTGGAATGCAATATTGGTATAATTAGACCTTTAAATATTCCAAGAGTTGAAGATGTGTCGAATGACCTCCTTAGTGTGAAATTGTTGTTGTACGTCGAATTCTGAGATCGCAGCCTTTTACGGGAATCGATGTTTTACGGACGAAAGTTGGAATAGATTACGTCGTTGTGTCGGGTAACGTTAGGTCGTGATCGAGTATGCTTGTTTTATCGAATTTGATTGATTTTTGTAAGTTTTTGCATTTTTGGAGATTTAAGGATTTAAGATTCGGATTGAAATCGAAAGTTGTAGATTTCACGTTTGATGGTTCTAAATCACTAATATATGTTTGGTATGAATGAGTATGTGGTTGTTTTGAAGAAAATAATTGAATCGGACGGATTTTCGGGCGAAAATGCTCAAACCCGTAGCAGTCTTTATGCGGAAAAATTCTGTTTTGGAGAAACTTCGAAAATTCATAACTCTTGAACCGTATGTCCGTTTTGACCCCCATTTGAAGCGTTGGAAAGCTAACGAGATGCTCTTTCTAGGAAAAATTGTTTTGAGGTCTGTACCTGGTTAAATTATAGCATAAAATTGAAAATGTATCGTGTGTTGATTTTTGCGGAACCCGATAGGACCATTTGTTGTATTTTGTGATGCCTTGTTGATATGATTGAGAGATATGCTAAGTGAAACTTCAGCGAGTTTCAGTTATGCTTTAAGGGAACTTGAAGTACATAAGAGGAATCATTTGATAAGTGATTTAGAGTTGGTTGGTGTTGTGGTTGTGCCGGAGTTGGAAGCTTTAATTAGTTAGTTTGAGATTTGAAATGTTTGGTGATCTCAAGAGCTTAAGGCATTGATTTGATTTGGAAGAGTTGAATATGAGGCAGAGAAAACAATTGGGACTCCGGAATGGATTATGGTTTCGGATTGAATTGTCATTCGGGGAAATCAAAATGTGGTAGCTTATGCATTGACTTGGAAATCCTTGCATATGCCGATGATGGTGGTGAAAAGAGTTAGGACTGATTGAGAAATTTTGTGATATGAGTTTAGTTTGTGAAGAGACTTCTTATGGAGTTAAGCTTAGTATGTTGGACCTTACTAGTGGTATTCTTGACGAGATTCGATAAGGTCAGAATTCTGGTTTGAGTTGGTAGATTGGTTGAATCTGAGGAACTAAAGTCGAAGGGATGATTTTCAGATTAACGAAAATAGTATCACGAGATGTCGTGATAGAGTTTGTGTTCTAGATATTATTAAGTGGAATAAGAGTATTGAGGTAGATGGAGTATCCATCCCGGTGCTATGAAGATGTAACCGGATTTGAGGAAATTATTTTGAAGGCTATAGATGGAGAGATAAGTGGTCGAGTTTGTATGTATTGATTAGACTTGTTGGAAGTCGAAGAATAAACGTCAGAGACCGTGGAGTCCGATGCAACCGTTGAATATTCCAGAGTGGAGATCGGATAGTATTCCCATGGATTTTGTGTTGGGTTTTCCAGAGAATTTGAGGGATATGATTTTACTTGGGTGATTTTGGATAGAATGACTAAATTGACTCTTTTCCTAACAATGAAGATTAATCATTTTATGTTGAAGCTAGCTGAGATTGTGCAAGAGACGACTGAAAAGATCCAAAGGATCCAAGAAAGACGTGTTTTGAGAGTTACGATAGTAACTGGTGTTGGTCAAGCTTGAGGTCTCGGAAGCACACTGTGTTTTGTGATTTGTATCAGAGTGGCGCAGCAGAAGCATGGGAAAAATAGCAGGTTAGACTATTTTACCGCTGTCACTCGTGGGAATTTACATGATGTGGTATGTGCCTAAGTTGAAGAAGTACATTGATTCGGATGGATGGTGTACAAGTGAAAGGTAAATTGACTGTTGAGGCGTTGTTAGTTCAGGTGGATGAACGAGAAGCAACTTCGAGGTGAAGAAATTGCTTTGGTGAAAATGGTCTGGTTGGGAGCTGTTTGATTGAGGTAATCTCGAGGATGAAATTCTTTTAAGTAGGGGAGAGTTGTAACGCCCGTTCATTTTAATTAAATTACTTATGAATTGTTGGTGTGCCTTTATGTGGGAGTGTGTCTGAGAGCGTTGGTGGGTGTCCTTGAAGTATGGGAAACCATTTAATAAATCATTGAGTTTGCTAGTAATATAATATAATTAATAATGATGATAATTTAATCACTAGTAGTAATATTATATTATTATTATTATTATTACTATTATTACTATTATTATTATTAGTAGTAGTAGAGAGAATAAAGGGAATTAGGGAGTTATTAGAGAAATTGTGGGAGAAAGAGCAAAAGAACGATAAACTGCTCAGAAAACCAAATTGGAGGAAAAAGGCTGAGAAAAGAGGAAAAAGGACGTGGCTATGGAGAAAGGAAGAACAGAAGAATTAACCGCTGGAGAGAATTGAAGGTTGTTGCAGAAAAGTCACCGGGAGAGCAAACCGGAACCGGAAGTTTAGAGTTGTCCTCAATCCAAAGGTAAGGGTGGGGTTCAATTCTATAACTGTGGGTATGATGGATTTCATGAAGGGTATGGAATCATAGGATTAATGTTCTTGTAGATCGATAAATATTAAGGGTTAACGTTCCCGTAGTAACGTTCCCGTAGTGACGTCCCGTAGTGACGTTCCCGTAGTGATGTTCCCGTAGTAACGTTCCCGTAACGTTCCCGTAGTAACGTTACCGTAGTAATGTTCCCGTAAGTTGAAGAAATATTAAGGATTAATGTTCCCAAAGTAATATTCCCTTGGAAATGTTCCCGTAGTAACGTTACCATAGTAATGTTCCCGTAAGTTGAAGAAATATTAAGGATTAATGTTCCCGTAGTAATATTCCCGTGGAAATGTTCCCGTAGTAATATTCCCGTGAAAATGTTCCGGTAGTAATGTCCCCGTAGAAATGTTCCCGTAGGTTGAGAAATATTAAGGGTTAATGTTTGCCTATGCCTGCATTAGTGTTTATGTCATTAGTTTATGTAGTAATGTTGGGAATTGGCGCCGACACGCGCTAATTTCCCATTTGTGGAGAAAAGGTTGTTATTATGCTCTTACTTGATCGACTTCAGGTAGGGAATCGAATCATAGATATAGTTCCCGTGACTCGATAAATGTTAGGGACGAGGTTTTTCTGTGTAGGAATGAATGTGTTATATCATCAGTGTTGTACGATGTTGTATGGTTGCCCTTAATGAGGCAAGATTAGTTGCCCCGTAGTTAACGAACCTTTTCAGAAACTATATTAATCTAGTAATTTAGTGAGTAAAAGTTATAATGTTGTTCTTACGATAATGTGTTGAATTCTTAATTGTCGAAAGTATGTTGTTATTGTTCCCCTACATGAACAGATTGAAATGATGAATACTTGATGCATATGAAGTTGTTATGTCACTGTTGAGAAAATGTTATTATAATATTCTCCTTGGATTACGTGGATAAGTTGTAGTTATATTACCCGTATGAAGGTATATGAAAATGTGTTGAGTTCTTATTTGTAGTAATGATGTTGTCAGTTGTTCTCTGACATGAAAATGCTGTTGAGTTCTCAATTGAAGAGACGAGGTTGTTTTTAATTATTCTCTGCGAAAATGTGTTAGAGTCTTATTCGTAGGAACGATACTGTTGGTAGTTCTCTGATATGAACAGGTTGAAGTGGTGAGTACATGATGTATGCGAAATGTGATGTTTCTGTTATGGATAATTGGTTGTAGGCGTGATGCCTTGTTTCGCGGTTGTTGCACAATTGTTGTGGTTGTGTTGTAGTCCATAATAGTTGTATCTCATAACATATCATTTGGCCTGGATTGGCGACGGTTGTGTCTTTAATGACAAAATAAAATGATTGTGGAGAGTTGTCTCCCGAATTATTGTGGAGTGTTGTCTCCCGAATGATTGTGGAGAGTTGTCTCCCGAATTATTGTGGAGTGTTGTCTCCCGAATTATTATGGAGTGTTGCCTCCCGAATTATTGTGGAGTGTTGTCTCCCGAATGGTTGTGGAGTGTTGTCTCCCAAATCTGGTACCACATGCATATGCACAGTTGAGTCGCATTGTTGAGTCGCATTGTTGAGTTGCGTTGTTGAGTTGTTTTAATGACTTGCTGAGTTATGATGATAATTGTTGTGGATATGAATGATGAATTGTTGCAGTTTAATTATTATTAATATTTATACGAACTGCTGGGATTATAATGCTGTGATAATATTCTGACATGACTTTTATCATGCCTTATGTTATATTGTTGATATCTCACCCTTTACGTTGTATGTTACCTCCATTGGTGTCGCTTTATGTTTAAGGTCGTTGGTCGCTCTGATACGTAGCACTCTTGGGGGGATGAATGATTGATGTTATTGCTTTTATTTAATTTCCTTGTTGCTGAATTTTATCAAGTATTTTCCATTAAATTGGTGGCTGCTGTTAAGTGCCAAATGTTGGTTGGATGCACTATACCGAGGAATTAGTAGTGCTAATTTTTATGGTTGAAACTCGTTGTTTATGTTGAATTGATGCAAGATAATTACTTGCTGAATTTTAATGAAGTTTTGTTGCAAGTTTCATGGTCTTGCTTTAATCATTCTAAATGTTGGAAATGTTTTATATTCCGCTGCAAATTAATAAGATGCCTTGTAATCAAAATCTTAATCAAGTTATTGTTGCATGTTCATCCAAGCTTCTGTGCTATGTATCATTACTAAATGCATGTTGTTTAATGGAATTGTGAAATGTATGTTTCTGTAAGTTGAAATTGTAACGCCCAGAATTTGCTGATGTGACGGTCGTCACAACTTCCTTACGATCGTCATAACCGTCACGGTCGTGACAGCCCCTTACGACCGTCATGTTTACAAAATTTGTTGCACTCTGATTCTGTTTTCCTTAATTATCCGTCGGGTTAGATTGGGGTGTTACAATTACCATAATAATCAATGCATAAGATTATATATATACAAGTAACAATTACGTATAATCCACATTTCTCACCACAATTCATTTTCATTATCATATGCATCATCATACATATACACAAACCATTCATGGATATTCAACAAGTATATTTCATCCTACATACATCCATATCCTCAACTCCATAATTCACAGTCAAGCATATTCATATAACCAGGACATCCATGTTATGTGACTCAATCACGGCTCAATGCAACTCAATGCTATGTGGTACCAACACTTGTTATCATTTTTCGGTTTTTACACTTAAACCGGGTCTACCCTTCTAAACCGATAACAACAAAGCCCGTCCCCTAGGCTTCAAACCCACCCTTCTAGGTTTGGGACAAGCCACTAGTCTACACGAAACTAGCAAACATTGCCTCTTGACTAAATGATGCATATGCAATCAACCAACAAAAATACACTTAAGACCGTTCCCGCGTCTTAATCCCATGCATTCAAATAATTCATCCCTTCAAGAATTACAACATGATTGCACACACAACATATTCATAACAATTCAAGGCATTCACATTCAATACCATCATCACATTCATCAAAATAATGCACACATATCCATGATATGTTCCCATGCATTACATACATTAGCATACAACAATATGCATTCACATACTTATTAGACAATACACACATATTCACTAATATGTTCTCATGTATTCCTAAGCAATTCAAACAATACACATATCACAATCTAAGATTCACGCCCAAAGGCTACCCACAGCTCACCACAATAGTACACAAGCTATTCATATCAAATAGGGTTAACATAATTGAACCAAGCAATTAATCATTGGATGGATAAAACAGAAAAGAAACAATGTTATCCTGCTCGCCACCCTTCGCCTGGCGAAGCCATTGGCGAATGCTCGCTGGGACCTTCGCTTGGCGAACTCGCCAGCGAACAAAGTTAGTAGCTACTGACTTATTTCGCTACCCTTCGCTGATGTACTCACCTGGCGAATCTTCGTCACTCACCTTCGCCTAGCGAACTTGCCAGCGAAGACCACTGGGAGTTTTCTTGAATTATTCGCCAGCTATTCGCTGGGCTTCGCCTGGCGAGAGCCAGCGAACCTGCGATATCAGAACCCTCATTCTGTTCCAAAACTTATACCCTCCCAAAATCGAACGATTCTCACCAAACCAGTTCCAGTAATCTTAACCCCACATCACCCGACTATTCTACGACATTATTTCCAGTTTCTAACCGATTAAACTACGATTCTACCGATTAAATCCATTTTGCCCTAACTTGAAAAATGGTGGAAACTCACAACAAACCCTAACCCACACATACATAACCACACATTGACTAGATAATAATGTTTCTCACCCTTACCTTGATTGGATTGAAGCTTGAAGTTGATTCTTGATGATTTCTCCAAGTTTCCCTCTTGTCTTCTCTTTTCTCCTCTTTCTCTTCTATTTTCTTTCTATCCAATTCTTTCCACTTATCCCTTATATACTTCTATTATTTTCTTTCCTTCCCATTTCTCTCTTCAATTATCTACCAATTAAATCCAATTAATCCAAATCATTAAGATTAATTCCAATAAATTAATTAATTAACATAATTAATTAATTAATGAAATTTGAGCTGTTACATTAGTTCCCCTAGGGCATCTAAAATGTCTCCTGCTTTCCAGCTTGAGCTTCTGAGTTGTTTCCTGAGTTATAGCTACCAGAATAACAAACTTCCGCTTGATGTCATACGACCTATGTCATAACATTGAGTATGACATCCATCTTAACTTATAGTTAGCTTAGTTAACTTACCCTGCACAGTCCATATTATGAATGTAACAACATCAAACATGACATTCATACATGTACTCATATTTTGCCACAAAATGCAGCCAATCAAGAGCACTTACAAAACCTGTTTCAAGGTTGGCTTGTCCTAATACCTGTCATTTGCTTTGAGTGGATGTTAACCTTTAGAGTAGGATTGGTGATTGGTTGGGGGTTGTGTCCAAATGCAGTAATGATCCATATGAGGGGCTGATGATCAACCTAATTTTGGTTGTATCTTTGCTACCTTAAGTTGTTTTGAGGTAGCAATATTTCATTGGAGAATTGTCATGACAAACCTGTTAAAAACATCAATTTGGCCATGGTTAGAAAACTGTTTTTTGGTTCTGTCAGGATTTATGTTTGTTAACTTGTTTTAATTAAAAGCATGGCAAGGTTTTGGACTACTGTTGGCTGTTGTGTCTTGATGTTTGTGTTCTGAGCAAGTCTTTTTGTTTGGATTATCTTGATCTCTTCCAAATGACTGTCATGGTCGTGTCTTTGTAAAAGTGTGTTGATTGGAATTCATCAAATTGGATTGAAATACCAAGAATACTTTGCTTTGACCATACTGTGTTGTTGAGGTTCAACTCATGATTATGTTGCAACTCATATACCAGATCCTTATCATTTTTCCTTCTGGTTTAAACATGTGTTGGAACTTGATCTGGTGCATACTTGAGGTTTGTGCAGTTTTTAAAACTTGGACTGTTGGCATCTGGTTTGGTGCATAAGTCTCAAAATGCATTTCAAACTTCACCCTTTGCAACTCACATAGCCTTTTCTTGTTCAAGAGATCTGTTGAGTGAAATTCTTATTAGAACTCCCCCAATATCATATCACAAACTTGCTTAAACCCTTGTTTGATCTTAATTGCATCAGTTTTAATCATTGACTCCAAAAATGCATTTCAAGCATCTCAAAAACTCATAAGTGCATGGACCTTCAAATTTTATTGTATGAACATCATTTCAAAATTTTGTTGGTACCATTGTATTCCTCTCAAAATTTTAAGCAGGTTTGGTTTAAATTTCATGAAAAATGGTTGAGAATTGAAAGAGTTTGATTGAAATCGTTTTTGACATTTCACTTGAGTTTGCCTTACATTTACCCAGCTATGCACTTTGTTAAGTATATCTTAACATGGGGTGGCTTGATACAACGGATGTATCACCACCCCAATGGTTAATGCCTCGCCCATAAGAACTTGCCATGCGTGTGAACCCGTGTTCGACCATCTGCGAGGGCATTTTTTGCTTCATTGTCATGATTTTTATAGTTTTACTATTTGTTCTCCTTTTTTCCATGGTATTTCACACGCTTGGGTTGGTTGGTCTGGCTATGCTTTAAGCCCATGACCCCAAGGTCTTGGGTTCAAGCCTTGGGTGAGGCTTTTCTTCATTTTTAGCCATTGATTTTATTTTAATTGTCATTAAATTTCAAAATTCCATAACTCCTTCATTTTTTATCATTTTTAAATGATTCTTTTTGAAAAATTCTCGTACTAATGCGTACTTTCATATGAAGTTTAAAGAATCCTAAAATGTTTTATTTAGGAACACTTAACATCATGAGAAAATGGTGTTTCATTTTAGGGTTTTCACCCTCTTACCTTTTCCTCTCTCATTTCCAACTTTAATTTCATTCTCTTTGAGTTTTATTTTAAAGTTATGATTTGGCTTGTCAGCATCCCTTGTGTATTTAATTTGGACTTAAATTCAATGCTTGTAAGCATTTGTGTTTGATCTTCTCTTAAAACTTGAAAGTTTTCCCCATGAAGTTGTTTGAACTTCTCACTTACATTTGTTGTGACATTGTTTGTTTAGGCCTGATGTTTGTAAGTATGCATGACATCTTGTAAGCCCTAGGAAACCTCATCTTTGTTAAGATACATCTTTATCTTTGTTAAGATCCCCTTCTGTTGCACCCCAAATTTGTCCTACCTTTACATGGTTTCTAGTGTCACTTTATTTTGAATGAATAAAATGGCACAATTGGCAAGAGACCGTGTGTAAGGAGTTGTGAGTGTGAGAGGTCGAGAGTTCGAATCCCACCTTCTTCACATTTTGTTTTTCTTTTATTTTTATTCTAACTTTTCTATTTTCATAAAAAAAATTACAAAAATAGTTTTTTTATTATTTAATTATTATTTTCGTATTTTATTTAAATTATTTTTTTAAAACTATTATTTTTTCACTTTTTCCATATTATTCATAAAAACATCCAAAAATCATAAAATTAAAAATATTAGAAAAGATTTTATTCTTTTAAGTTTGTTTTAGTTTGTTTTTTTAGTTTTGACTAATTATTTAAGTTGGGCTTTAAAATAGGCATTAGGTTAGAGTTAACCCTAATTTGTTACCTATATAAACATGAGTTGCATTTGATAAAAGAGAGACGGAGGAAGAAAAGAAAAAACGGCGGCCGTTCTCACGACTTATCAGAAAAATCTTCGAGGCTTCATCATCATCTCAATCAGAAGAAGTTTCGGAACCGCGAGAAATCTACCTCCGAAAATCAACCGTCCGTCACAACAAAAGCAGAGAATCTGAATAATCTCACCGTAAGCATCGTTAATTGGCTGTTATTTCTTTTTTTTGTTTTTTTTCCTTTCATAACCCATTTCCAGGATAAGGAAGAGTAAGAGGAGAAAAGGTAATTAAAGGCAACTCTAATGGGTCAAATGAGCAGAAAGAAAGGAAATTAAAGTCAATCCTAATGGGTTAAATGAGCAGAAACAAAGGATGTATCGCCACCTCAGTGGTTAAATGCCTTCCCCTTTCATTATCCTTCCCTTTTTTTATTATTATTTATTATTATTTCTCCTTTCTTTAGTTTTTTTGTCCTATTTATTTTTATTCTTTTTTTTGTAAAATTATTATCTTATTTTGTTTTTTAAAGTAATTGAGTTTGAGCTGCTAAAATTTTCATTAAAAAAAAACTTTTATTAAAATCCAAACTAAAACATTTTTTTAATGTTTAAACTAAAACCTTTATTTAAATTAACATTAAACTAAAACCTTTTTTTTTTTAAATTAACATTAAACTAAGAACTTTTTTTTTTTTAAATTAACATTAAACTAAAGAAATTTTTGTTAAAATTAAAACTAAAACATTGTTTAAAATTTTAAACTAAAAACTTTTTTTTTAATATTAACATTGAAGCCTTTTTAAAAATTAAAAATTAAAAACAAAAAAACTTTTTTATCAACATTAAAATAATTTTCTTCAAAATTTAAACTAAAATCCCTTTTTAAAACTAATAAAACTATAATTAAAATTCTAAATTGCATTTTCTCTTTCTTTCAATATTAACTGTTTCATTATTTGTCATATTTCTGTCTAACTTTTCACTAATGTTCTCTATTTTTCTCCTCAGATTATACTTAAATTCCGATTAATATTTATTTAATTTATGTTGTTCCATGGATGTAATTTACGCGAGGCCATGATCGCGATTTATTTTATTTTGCATTTTTTTTTTGGACTTGTAATTTACGCGAGTGATCGTCGCGATGCTTTATTTACTTTCCGCATTTTATTTCTGCCATATAATATTTTGCCATGTTTGCATGTTTACCGTTAATCATCCTTCCGAAGGAATTAGGATTAACAGTTTGACCGCCGAGTCAATAACCCTAGTTTCAACCATTTCAAAACCCTAATTAGCTTAGGTGTCCCGCCGTGGACAAAATTGCCCTTTACCCTAGCTTTTAGGTCAAAGAGCCGCCGTGCTCTGTTTAGGTTTTCCCGCTGTGGAATCCCTAATTTAACCCTAAGTTTTCAATTAACATTTCAACGTAGAAATAGGAGTTTCAAAACTCCACGTAGGCGTGTCCTTAAGATATGCTTACTCCCCTTGAAACCTTGACCATAGTCAAGAGGTTTCTAACCTCCCTAATTAGGGGAACTACGATTACTCTGATTCCATTCCCTATCCAGGATACGTAGGCACAAGATGCGAATCTTGCCGAGTAAACTTAGGACTAACCCTTAGGTCTTTTAGGTCATTCTATCCCTTAGCAATATATTTCAAACAGATAATAAAATAAAAAAGCATACAATAAACAAAAGGTTCCTGTAGAGTACTACAGAAGTTTAGGGTGCTAGTACCTTCCCTAAATTTAACCAACCCCTTACCTAGATCTCTCCCTGCATTGTCTTCACGATGTAAAATTAGGTTTTCCCTCTTTTGACTTTTTCCTTCGGATAAATCAAAGAGCGGTTGTGAACTAAAGATGCGATTCAAATTAATTAATAATTTGATATCATATTCTAACCGCAACAGAAAATGGCGACTTCACTAGGGACCCTCCTAATTTTTAAGGGTTGCCCCTATTTTGTTTATTGTATGATATTTCTATTTTATTTTATTATCTGTATATATTGTACCTTGCTTGGGGTATCTTTGTTGTGAGATAAGTCCTACACCCGGACTTGAGTGACATTATTATAGGAAGGTGATATATTCGACGAGGATTATAGGGAGTGGAATCCCGACCAAGCTGACTTGAGAATCACCGCTCAGTTGAGACCCTTTCGAAAATGGTTCGGTTGAACGAGTAATCGTGAAAACTTTTACTATTGTTGATTGGAGTCTGTGATACTGGGGGCCGTAGTACCTTAACACCACTTTGGCCTTATCTAGGACGTAGTGCGGGAACTATGAGGGAGTAATCCCAAGATAGTTGCTACGCGATACTACACTCAAAAGAGGCTCTCTTGAGGATATTATTAACCATCGAGTCAATTGGGAAATTGATAATATCCGAAAGATGGACTGATGACTTTGGGCACCTCTTTAGAACCTTATTCTGCAGGTATAACTACCCCATAGTACATACCTTTTGGGAAGGGTAGACCTTAACTCCATTCATTGTTCCTCTAACCTAGGACATTGTTGTTTGTGTGTATTTGTGCATGGCATTCATAAAACATCATTCCTAGTTTCAAGGAATTCAACAATACTTTGCGAATTCAAAAGTCCTATATTTCAAAGTTTAAAACTGTTTCCAACTTTCCTAAAAAAGAAATGTTTGCAATAGACCGTTGAAGTTCTTGAAACTATTGCATTGCATTAGCATCATGTCTTGCATGACATCTTTCCCCGGGTTTCTCATGTCCAGTTGTCTTTATCTTCCAGTGTTCCGTTGAGTCGTCAAGCTGATTCCTCAACACAGATATCAGACTAGAGCTAACTATAGACGCCAAATGTCAGAACAAGAGTAACATAATGCGGAGGTCCGAATGGAGATTGATGAGTTGAAAGCAGGCATGACCAGGCTTACAGAGATGCTTCAAGTGTTGATTGCCAGAGGAGAGCCACCTCAAAGGACTGTCATTCAGGAAGTTTCAAGTGTTGATCCACCTCTTGTTTTAGTGTCGCCCTCTAGTTGGCCTGAGTTTGGTTTACCTCCTAACTACTCTCCACCTGTTGCATCTGCTGCTATGATTGGTCAGGCTGTCAAACCGGTTTTTCAAGCTCCTGTCCTTACCGAGGCCCAACCTGTAGTCCACACGGTTAATCAGACTATCCAAGCTCCCGTTGAGAATCCTCCCTATGAGTACAATGTTGCCGATGTTCAAGAAGATTTTGTTGAGCCTGAGATCACCCGTGAACAGTTTCAGATCATAAACAAGAGACTCCAAGCTGTCGAGGGTACTGATTTCTTCAATGTTGATGCCGATAATATGTGCCTAGTTTCTGGTCTTGTTTTGCCTGCCAAGTTCAAGACTCCTGAGTTCGTGAAGTATCAAGGTCATTCATGTCCAAGAGCCCATCTAGTCATGTACTTCCGAAAGATGGCAGCTTACACCAACAATCAGAAGTTGCTCATCCATTGCTTTCAGGATAGTTTGAGTGGTGCTTCTCTTAAATGGTATATGAACTTAGAGCATAACAGTGTCCACTGCTTCCAAGATCTCGTCAACGCTTTTATGAAGCAATACAAATACAATTTGGAAATGGCTCCCAATCGTCGTCAGCTTCAAAGTATGTCTCAGAAGGTAAAAGAGTCGTTCAAGGAGTATGCTCAGCGTTGGAGGGAGTTAGCTTCCCAAGTCGAACCCCCTATAGCAGAGAAGGAACTGACAGAAATATTCATGGATACTTTGTCTCCTTTCTATTGGGAAAAGATGATTGGGAGTGTCTCTTTAAGCTTTACAGATCTGGTGACTATTGGCCAAAGGTTAGAAGAAGGTTTGAAAAATGGGAAGGTATCCAAAGCTGCCGAATCTTCTAATGGTGCAAAGAAATCCTATGGGAATTTCCATAATAGGAAGGACGAGCAGACCAATGCTGTCATGACTGAATCAAGAAAGCCTCGCCAGGGATCTCAACCTGTTGTTGCTCCACAGCCAGCTCAGAATCCTCAACGTCCAGTTATTAGACAAGACCAGTATCGAAATAGGAATCAATTTGATCCTATTCCCATGACTTACACAGAACTTTATCCTTACCTGGTTCAACGAGGGCTGATCACTACAAGGGCTTTACCACCTCCTCCTAATCCTCCTCCAGCTGGATTTAGGGCTGATTTCCAGTGCGCTTTTCATGAGGGTGCCTTAGGCCACGACTTGGAGCATTGTTTTGCATTGAAAGCCAAAGTGTGTGAGCTGATGAGAGCAGGGATACTTGATTTTCCAGACAATCCTCCGAACATCCAGAAGAATCCTTCGCCAGGGCATCAGAAGTGAAGCTTCGGGCTGACCTCAGCAGGCTATTTTTTTGTTTTAGACATGACATTTTATCTTTGTATTGTCTTAATCACAGACCTTTGTTTCTCATTGTTTGTATTTTCCTTATTTTATTAGCTGTTTGCTTTCGAACTATGTTTGTACTTTTATATTGATGAACTGAGCATTGCAACTTTTGATTTAATTCATTTTATCTATTATTTTCATCTCTATGCTTTATCTTTCAAATATTTACTTTTGTCCGAATTTTTGGTATGCAAAGATTAGAGGGAGGATGACGAAAACGTTATACCCATACTTGCTGTCAGTATGCTTTCAATCAAACCTTGTTGACGATGTAAGGCATTGTTTCAATTCCCAAACACTGGAGAAATAATGAAGTTAATCCCTTGTCAACCCCTTCGAGCCTAGAAGTTGGAGTTCCTTTCTTTACAAAAAAAACCCACAATTTTAACCTGGGGATGGGTATTTCTCAATTAACTCGATTATGTGTTCATGCAATATACCTTTCATATAAAGGTCGCACTTACAATTTTCCTTCACACACAACAAACAAGTGTCGAAGATTTTTTTAAGCCAAGAAACCGATGATGGTTCACCGTAATCGTTAAACCAAGCAGTCATGTTTCAAAAAAAAAATCAAAAGAAAGAGTCCGCTAAGTCAAAACCTATGAAGAAGACTTAGGCAAAACTGGGGCATCCCGCTGGCTGTAAGCTTTAAAAGAAACAGTTTAGGCAAAATTTAGGGATAATACAAAGAGGAGTTCTAAATTCTTCATCTTGAAAATCTTCAATATCAAAATGACAAATATTATAAGGAAGTAGTGGCTGCCTTTACATATGTCCTTGACTTTGGAACCATCATTGCTACCATCAGTGCAATTCCTAACTTATGGGAACCTGAATGCATAATATGAGTTAACTGAGCGTAGGACTGAAGATCATCACGTAGATTGGTGGGTACAAATAAATTTTGAGCCTTTATCTTTTGTTTCATAAACCGTGAACCAGGCCACGTTACAACCCTTAAAAGACCTAATTGAAGCAAGGTTATTTTGAAAGTATACTACAACAAGGTTGCGTAACCTGACTCCAAAAGATCTTTGTGAATCATTTATTTTGGCAATACATTTTTGTTTTAAATTTTGAGCGTCTTGAACCACCGTGTTCTGACCAACGACTTATTTTTCATTTTTCAAAAAAAAAAATTTTGATTTCAAAGGTCGCATGAACTTTGCATTACCATGTTTGTATGAATATTTTTGTTTGCAAACTGGCTTTCCTCTAAGGAATTTTCAAACAATGAGAAACTTGGTCAAGTGATCCTATCAGGGGCAAGTTTCGCTTACATCTTGTCTAAGAATCAGTTCAAGATTTGTTCAAGGCAAGATCTTCTCAGATTTGGTTTATCCAGAAAATTTTCAAGACTCATACCGGGGCAAGCCTTCCGAGGGTACAGTAATACAGTCATTTTTACGAATCAGATAAGCTGAAGCAATTATCAGTTTTTCTAATCTAGGGCAGTGTACTTGAAAAATATCCAAACGACTATTCATCCTTCCTACAGAGACTATCATCTTATATAGTTTAGCAGAATGTCAGTGATGTATGGGTTGAGGAATCAGTCTTCCAGTCTTGTTATCTCATCATAAGAGTCGAGCCTTGTCGTCGACATCTGCATTTGCATTTGATCATATATCATAGCATAATTCTTATACATGTGCATATCATGGGTGTTTTATCCCCATTTGCATTCTTCTCCCGAGGTCGTGTTTTACTCGTGTCTTACCTCGTGGACGAATTCCAATCTACCTGGCATCATGGGTGTTTTATCCCCATTTGCTTCTTCTCCCGAGGTCGTGTTTTACCCGCGTCTTACCTCGTGGACGAATTCCAATTTACCTGGCATCTGGGTGCTTTATCCCCATTTGCATTTTTCTCCCCGAGGTCGTGTTTTATCCGCGTCTTACCTTGTGGACGAATTTATTTACTTGGCATCTTGGGTGCTTTATCCCCATTTGATTTCTTCTCCCGAAGCCGTGTTTTACTCGCGTCTCACCTCGTGGACGAAGTCCAATTTACCTGGCATCATGGGTGTTTTATCCCTATTTGCTTCTTCTCCCAAGGTCGTGTTTTACCCGCGTATTACCTCGTGGACGAAGTCCAATTTACCTGGCATCATAGGTGTTTTATCCCTATTTGCATTTTTCTCCCCGAGGTCGTGTTTTACCCGCGTCTTACCTTGTGGACGAATTTATTTACTTGGCATCATGGGTGCTTTATCCCCATTTGCATTTTTCTCCCCGAGGTCGTGTTTTACCCGCGTCTTACCTTGTGGACGAATTTATTTACTTGGCATCATGGGTGCTTTATCCCCATTTGCATTTTTCTCCCCGAGGTCGTGTTTTATCCGCGTCTTACCTTGTGGACGAATTTAGTTACTTGGCAGCATGGGTGTTTTATCCCCATTTGCATTTTTCTCCCTGAGGTCGTGTTTTATCTGCGTCTTACCTTGTGGACAAAGTCCAGTTTACTTGGCACCCATCGACTATTTCGTGTCATGTCTATCTGACGTTCTTCCAGATACGACATGTCTCCTTTTCGACGTTCTTCCGAAATGTTCTGATGTTTGTCTCTCCCTATATGTTTTCCGGTGAGTCCTGAAGATCCCGCTCGATCTCTTCAAGGAATGTCCCGAAAACTCTAGCGTCTGTCATTTACCTGGTCCTGTCTCCGTGTGGATCCTATATTACCTTGTCACCACTGCGTGTCTTCTTCCTCAGTGCAATTCTTCGCTGCGCTGTCCCCTATGACGTCGTGTCGTCTGCATCCTTGCATTCATCATTCCATCATACGCATCATATTATATTCATGGCATTGTCAGCATTATAGTTCGTGTTATTTTGTCCATATCATTGCATCTAGGGGCCAAATTTCCGGTTATCTGTATTTAAATCCCTTTTACCGCGATTTCTCGAGTCTTCGCTGCTCAAATCATCCGGTGAAGCTATTTAAATAGGGGTATCTGTTGCACCCCAAATTTGTCCTACCTTTACATGGTTTCTAGTGCCACTTTATTTTGAATGAATAAAATGGCACAATTGGCAAGAGACCGTGTGTAAGGAGTTGTGAGTGTGAGAGGTCGAGAGTTTGAATCCCACCTTCTTCACTTTTTGTTTTTCTTTTATTTTTATTCTAACTTTTCTATTTTCATAAAAAAAAAATAACAAAAATAGTTTTTTTATTATTTAATTAATATTTTCGTATTTTATTTAAATTATTTTTTAAAAAATATTATTTTTTCACTTTTTTCCATATTATTCATAAAAACATCCAAAAATCATAAAAAATTAAAAATATTAGAAAAGATTTTATTCTTTTAAGTTTGTTTTAGTTTGTTTTTTTAGTTTTGACTAATTATTTAAGTTGGGCTTTAAAATAGCCATTAGGTTAGAGTTAACCCTAATTTGTTACCTATATAAACATGAGTTGCATTTGATAAAAGAGGGACAGAGGAAGAAAAGAAAAAACGGCGGCCGTTCTCACGACTTATCAGAAAAATCTTCGAGGCTTCATCATCATCTCAATCAGAAGAAGTTTCGGAACCGCGAGAAATCCACCTCCGAAAATCAACCGTCCGTCACAACAAAAGCAGAGAATCTGAATAATCTCACTGTAAGCATCGTTAATTGGCTGTTATTTGTTTTTTTGTTTTTTTTTTCTTTCATAACCCATTTCCAGGATAAGGAAGAGTAAGAGGAGAAAAGGTAATTAAAGGCAACTCTAATGGGTCAAATGAGCAGAAAGAAAGGAAATTAAAGTCAATCCTAATGGGTTAAATGAGCAGAAACAAAGGATGTATCGCCACCCCAGTGGTTAAATGCCTTCCCCTTTCATTATCCTTCCCTTTTTTTACTATTATTTATTATTATTTCTCCTTTCTTTAGTTTTTTGTCCTATTTATTTTTATTCTTTTTTTTTAAAAATTATTATCTTATTTTCTTTTTTAAAGTAATTGAGTTTAAGCTGCTAAAATTTTCATTAAAAAAAGTTTTATTAAAATCAAAACTAAAACATTTTTTTAATGTTTAAACTAAAACCTTTATTTAAATTAACATTAAACTAAAACCTTTTTTTTAAAATTAACATTAAACTAAGAACTTTTTTTTTAAAATTAACATTAAACTAAAGAAATTTTGGTTAAAATTAAAACTAAAACATTTTTTAAAATTTTAAACTAAAAACTTTTTTTTAATATTAACATTGAAGCCTTTTTAAAAATTAAAAATTAAAAACAAAAAAAATTTTTTTATCAATATTAAAATTATTTTCTTCAAAATTTTAACTAAAATCCCTTTTTAAAACTAATAAAACTATAATTAAAATTCTAAATTGTATTTTCTCTTTCTTTCAATATTAACTGTTTCATTATTTGTCATATTTCTGTCTAACTTTTCACTAATGTTCTCTATTTTTCTCCTCAGATTATACTTAAATTCCGATTAATATTTATTTAATTTATGTTGTTCCATGGATGTAATTTACGCGAGGCCATGGTCGCGATTTATTTTATTTTGTATTTTTTTTTTGGACTTGTAATTTACGCGAGTGATCGTCGCGATGCTTTATTTACTTTCCGCATTTTATTTCTGCCATATAATATTTCGCCATGTTTGCATGTTTACCGTTAATCATCCTTCCGAAGGAATTAGGATTAACAGTTTGAACGCCGAGTCAATAACCCTAGTTTCAACCATTTCAAAACCCTAATTAGCTTAGGTGTCCCGCCGTGGACAAAATTGCCCTTTACTCTAGCTTTTAGGTCAAAGAGCCGCCGTGCTCTGTTTAGGTTTTCCCGCAGTGGAATCCCTAATTTAACCCTAAATTTTCAATTAACATTTCAACGTAGAAATAGGAGTTTCAAAACTCCACGTAGGCGTGTCCTTAAGATATGCTTACTCCCCTTGAAACCTTGACCACAGTCAAGAGGTTTCTAACCTCCCTAATTAGGGGAACTACGATTACTCTGATTCCATTCCCTATCCAGGATACGTAGGCACAAGATGCGAATCTTGCCGAGTAAACTTAGGACTAACCCTTAGGTCTTTTAGGTCATTCTATCCCTTAGCAATATATTTCAAACAGATAATAAAATAAAAAAGCATACAATAAACAAAAGGTTCCTGTAGAGTACTACAGAAGTTTAGGGTGCTAGTACCTTCCCTAAATTTAACCAACCCCTTACCTAGATCTCTCCCTGCATTGTCTTCACGATGCAAAATTAGGTTTTCCCTCTTTTGACTTTTTCCTTCGGATAAATCAAAGAGCGGTTGTGAACTAAAGATGCGATTCAAATTAATTAATAATTTGATATCATATTCTAACCACAACAGAAAATGGCGACTTCACTAGGGACCCTCCTAATTTTTAAGGGTTGCCCCTATTTTGTTTATTGTATGATATTTCTATTTTATTTTATTATCTGTATATATTGTACCTTGCTTGGGGTATCTTTGTTGTGAGATAAGTCCTACACCCGGACTTGAGTGACATTATTATAGGAAGGTGATATATTCGACGAGGCTTATAGGGAGTGGAATCCCGACCAAGCTGACTTGAGAATCACCGCTCAGTTGAGACCCTTTCGAAAATGGTTCGGTTGAACGAGTAATCGTGAAAACTTTTACTATTGTTGATTGGAGTCTGTGATACTGGGGGCCGTAGTACCTTAACACCACTTTGGCCATATCTAGGACGTAGTGCGGGAACTATGAGGGAGTAATCCCAAGATAGTTGCTACGCGATACTACACTCAAAAGAGGCTCTCTTGAGGATATTATTAACCACCGAGTCAATTGGGAAATTGATAATATCCAAAAGATGGACTGATGACTTTGGGCACCTCTTTAGAACCTTATTCTGCAGGTACAACTACCCCATAGTACATACCTTTTGGGAAGGGTAGAACTTAACTCCATTAATTATTCCTCTAACCTAGGACTTTATTGTTTGTGTGTATTTGTGCATGGTATTCATAAAACATCATTCCTAGTTTCAAGGATTTCAACAGTACTTTGTGAATTCAAAAGTCCTATATTTCAAAGTTTAAAACTGTTTCCAACTTTCCTAAAAAAGAAATGTTTGCAATCGACCGTTGAAGTTCTTGAAACTATTGCATTGCATTAGCATCATGTCTTGCATGGCATCATTCCCCGGGTTTCTCATGTCCAGTTGTCTTTATCTTCCAGTGTTCTGTTGAGTCGTCAAGCTGATTCCTCGACACAGATATCAGACTAGAGCTAACTATAGACGCCAAATGTCAGAACAAGAGGAACTTAATGCGGAGGTCCGAATGGAGATTGATGAGTTGAAAGCAGACATGACCAGGCTTACCGAGATGCTTCAAGTGTTGATTTCCAGAGGAGAGCCACCTCAGAGGACTGTCATTCAGGAAGTTTCAAGTGTTGATCCACCTCTTGTTTTAGTGCCGCCCTCTAGTTGGCCTGAGTTTGGTTTACCTCCTAACTACTCTCCACCTGTTGCATCTGCTGCTATGATTGGTCAGGCTGTCAGACTGGTTTTTCAAGCTCCTGTCCTTACCGAGGCCCAACCTGTGGTCCACACGGTTAATCAGACTATCCAAGCTCCCGTTGAGAATCCTCCCTATGAGTATAATGTTGCCGATGTTCAAGAAGATTTTGTTGAGCCTGAGATCACCCGTGAACAGTTTCAGATCATAAACAAGAGACTCCAAGCTGTCGAGGGTACTGATTTCTTCAATGTTGATGCCGATAATATGTGCCTAGTTTCTGGTCTTGTTTTTCCTGCCAAGTTCAAGACTCCTGAGTTCGTGAAGTATCAAGGTCATTCATGTCCAAGAGCCCATCTAGTCATGTACTTCCGAAAGATGGCAGCTTACACCAACAATCAGAAGTTGCTCATCCATTTCTTTCAGGATAGCTTGAGTGGTGCTTCTCTTAAATGGTATATGAACTTAGAGCATAACAGTGTCCACTGCTTCCAAGATCTCGTCAACGCTTTTATGAAACAATACAAATACAATTTGGATATGGCTCCCGATCATCGTCAGCTTCAAAGTATGTCTCAGAAGGAAAAAGAGTCGTTCAAGGAGTATGCTCAGTGTTGGAGGGAGTTAGCTTCCCAAGTCGAACCCCCTATAACAGAGAAGGAACTGACAGGAATGTTCATGGATACTTTGTCTCCTTTCTATTGGGAAAAGATGATTGGGAGTGTCTCTTCAAGCTTTACAGATTTAGTAACTATTGGCCAAAGGTTAGAAGAAGGGTTGAAAAATGGTAAGGTATCCAAAGCTGCCGAATCTTCTAATGGGGCAAAGAAATCCTATGGGAATTTCCATAAGAGGAAGGACGAGCAGACCAATGATGTCATGACTGAATCAAGAAAGCCTCGCAAGGGATCTCAACCTGTTGTTGCTCCGCAACCAGCTCAGAATCCTCAACATCCAGTTATTAGACAAGACCAGTATCGAAATAGGAATCAATTTGATCCTATTCCCATGACTTACACAGAACTTTATCCTTACCTGGTTCAACGAGGGCTGATCACTACAAGGGCTTTACCACCTCCTCCTAATCCTCCTCCAGCTGGATTTAGGGTTGATTTCCAGTGCGCTTTTCATTAGTGTGCCTTAGGCCACGACTTGGAGCATTGTTTGCATTGAAGGCTAGAGTGCGCGAATTGATCAGAGAAGGAATACTTGATTTTGCGGATAATCCTCCAAATGTCCAGAAGAATCCTTTGCCAGTGCATCAAAACTGAAGCTTCCCAGCGGATTGTTTGTGTTTCAGACACGACGGCTCCTGGATTTAGTCATTTGTTTCTCGTTGTTTGTACTTTCCTTATTGTTACATTAACTGTTTGCTTTCGAATTATGTTTGTACTTTTACATTAATGAACTGAGCATTGCAACTTTTGATTTAACTTATTTTATCTATTATTTGCATCTTTACACTTTATCTTTCAAATGTTTACTTCTTGTCCAAATTCTTGATATGCAAAGATTGGAGAGAGGATGACGAAAACGTTATACCCATAACTACTGTTAATATGCTTTCAATTAAACTTTGTTGACGATGTAAGGCATTGTTTCAACTCCCAAACACTGGAGAAATAAGGAAGTTATTCCCTTGTCACCCCCTTTGAGCCTAGAAGTTGGAGTTTCTTTCTTTACAAAAAAAGAAACCGCAATCTTAACCTGGGGCATGGGTAGTTCTCAATTAACTTGGTTGTGTGTTCATACAATACACCTTTCATACAAAGGTCGCACTCACAATTTTCCTTCGCACACAGCAAGTAAGTGTTGAAGATGTTTTTCAATCAGAAGTCGATGATGGTTCACCGTGATCATTAAGCTAGGCAGTCACTTCCTTTCAAAAAAAAATCAAAAGAAAAGCCCGATAAGTCAAAACCTATGAAGGAGACTTATGCAAAATTGGGGCATCCCGTTGACTGTAATCTTCATAAGAAACAGTTCAGGCAAAAGTTAAGGATAATAAAAAGAGGAGATCTTTAAATCCTTACCCTGAAAATCCTCAATGTCAAAAGAACCATATGTTGTAAAGAAGCATTGACTGCCTTTTCGTAGGTCCCTTGACTTTTGAACCATCCCTGCTACCATCAGTGCAATTCCTAACCTATAGGAACCTGAATGCATAATATGAGTTAACTAAGCGTAGGACTGAAGATTATCACGTAGATTGGGTGGGAACAAAAAAATTTAGAGCCTTTATCCTTTGTTTCATAAATCGTGAACCAGGCCACGTTACAACCCTCAAAAGACCTAATTGAAACAAGGATATTTTGAAAGCATGCTACAGAAAGATTGCGTAAACTGACTCCTAAAGATCTTTGTGAATCTTTTATTTTGGCCGTATACTTGTATTAAACTTTGAGCGTCCTGGACCGCCGCGTTCTAACCGATGACTCATTTATTTTTCATCTTTCAAAAATAATTTTGATTTTAAAAGTTGCATGAACTTTGCATTACCATGTTTGTATGAATATTTTTGTTTGCAAACTGGCTTTCCTCTAAGGAATTTTCAAACAATCGAGAAACTTGGTCAAGTGATCCTATCAGGGGCAAAGTCTTCTCAGATCTGGTTTATCCATGAGATTTTCAAGACTCGGACTGGGGCAAACCTTTCGAGGGTACAGTAAAATAGTCATTTTCAGAATCAGACAAGCTGAAGCAATCATCAATTCATCTGTAATGGGCAATTTAATCTGGGGCAGTTTACTTGAAAGATCTTCAAGCGGCTTTCCATCCTTCCTACGAGGACCATCAACCTGATTACAATTTAGCAAGTGGCAGTGATCTCCGGGTTGAGGAATCAGTTTTCTAGTCTTGTCATCTTACCAGAAGAGTCGAGCCTTGTCGTCGACATCTGCATTTACATTTGATCATATCTCATAACATAATTCATATACATATACATTTCATACCTATGCATAGCATGAGTGTTTCATGCTCATTTTCATTTCTTCCGAGGTCGTGTTTTATCCAGGTCTTACCTTGTGGTCGAAGTCCAACTTACTTAGCAACTACCAAACAACTTTGTGTAGTGTCCATCTGATGTTCTTCCAGATATGATGTTTTTCTTATCCGATGGTTTTCCGGATATGCCTGTTCCTTTTACGTCCAACACTACCCTCATATATTGTGTTTATACCTTTCATTCAAAGCCATTATTGGATGTCTGGTACCCTGATTTTAATGTCTCTTTCTGATGGTTTTCCAGATTGAGTCTCGTTATTCTGATGTTCTTCCAGAACTTCGTTGTTACGTAATATCTTAATGTTTGCTTTGGTCGTAACCATTTAACTTGATTGAAATCATTAATATCGTAATATCTTAATGTTTTCTTTGGTCGTAACCATTTACCTTGATTGAAATCATTGATATCGTAATATCTTAATTGTTTGCTTTGGTCGTAACCATTTACCTTGATTGAAAGTATTGATATTGTAATATCTTAATGTTTGCTTTGGTCGTAACCATTTACCTTGATTGAAATCATTGATATCGTAATATCTTAATTGTCTCCTTTATCTTAACCATTTACCTTGATTGAAATAATTGATATCATAATATCTTGAAGTTTGCTTTGGTTGTAACCATTTACCTTGATTGAAATTATTGATATCGTAATATCTTGATGTTTGCTTTGGTTGTAACCATTTATCTTGATTGAAATCATTGGTATTGTAATATCTTGATACTTTCTTTGGTTGTAACCATACCTCTTATATATTCATCATGTTTGAATGTTTATGCTTTGTTAAGTTATTTCCCCAAATGATGGAAATCTTTAGTTCACATCCAAAGTTGCCTTATCTTTTCCCTTCCAAAGGAAAGTCTCTCTATTGACCCATTGGGTCGTAGGTAGTTCATTAAACTCATAGGTCTGGATAGAACCTTCTCCCTCTTTTTGGTCTGGAAAGAACCAATTGATCCTTATTTTGTAGTTCGTTCCCGAACTACGGCCGCTCTGATTTCTCATTGGATAATGAGAATACGTAGGCACAAGATGCGATATCTTGACGAGCAACCTTCCCTTTGGTCTGGATAGAACCAATCAACCTTCCTTTTAGTCTGGATAGAACCAATTTGACTTACCCTTTAGGTCTGGATAAAGCCTTCTCCCACCTTTTGGTTTGGATAGAACCGATTGGTCTTATAACGTAGAGTTAGGTAGAGTTTTGTTTACTCTATGTAAGAATCATGGAGATGATTACTTACTCCCCTTTCTTGAGTGTTCAATGTAGATCTAGAGAGTTTTCTTAAACTCTACATAAGCATTGTAATGTTTGTTCCCCTTTGAACCTTGATCATAATCAAGTGTTCATCTTCCCTAGTGAGGTGAACTACGATTGCTCTGATTCTATCCTAGTAAGGATACGTAGGCAGAGGATGTGATATCTTTGCGAGAAAACTTAGAAACTATCCTTAGGTCTTTACCCACACCTTTCACCCAATCCCAATCCATAACAAACATTTATCAAGTATTAGCATGCAAACTAACAAAAGATTCTTGTAGAGTACTACAGATGTCTAGGATATGAAATACCTACCCTAGGCATAACTAACCCCCAATCCCCGAATCTCTTAGCGTTGTTGTTACATCGCGCAAAGGGTTTTTCTTTCTTTAACCTTTTCTTTGGATAAATCAAAGTCCGGTTGTGAATTTAAGAATTAAGATTCAAGTTAATCAATAGCTTGGTATCACGATTCTCATTGCAACACCACCCAAACAAAATAAAAATTTAGCCAGAAATGTGAAACGCACCGTTTCATTAAAGGATGTGGCATGCCACATCACTTTTCAATGCATGCATGGGCAAGGTCAAATGCCAACTGAGACAGACACCTCAGCTAACACCTCAGACACTGAAGCCCTAGCTCCGGTCGCCTTCCCCGGTGAGCCTCACCGGTGGGCTCTGCAAATCTTAATAAAAATCAAAACCTCATGCATATTCTTGAAGGAAAAATCATGAGGAGCACGAATCTGGCCTCAAAATTTCAAAAAGGTTCCTCCAACATGGTGAAAAATCAACACGAAAATTTGATACACAATCTGAAAAGTGATTAAAAGGACACAACAATCATTCAAACATTGCCTACACAAGGTAGGGCTTCAGATGCAACCAACATGAACCTATTTTGATGCCTAAAATGAGGAATTTAGAATGAGAAAGTTTACCTAAATGGAGCAACTCCGTTGGTCCTCGAAACTGCTTCTAAGCTTCAAAGAAAACCCTCAAATGGACTCCTTGTACTTCACTGAGTAAGAATCAAGCAAAAAATGGAAGCAATATTCAAGGAAATTTCAGATTTGAAGTGATAGAAAATATGAGAAATTTTAAGTGTTTTCAGCTTGTTCTGCAGCAAAATCCCTCCTCTTCCATGTTAGGGTTTATGTTCCCTTATATATGAGGGTATAGAGGTGTTTTTGAAGGCCCGTGATACTTGTATGAGTTATTTCACAATCTTGACCAAAAATCACAATGTAAGTGCACATAGGTTTTCTCTCCCTTCTCATGCTATTTGGGTAAGCATTTAGTACCAAGGAGGGTAAGAAAATGAATTATGTTTTAGAGGAAAGAACATGGACTTGTGAGATGATTTGGTGATTTTCCACATATGGTGTAAAAGTTTGAAAATGCTTGAAAATATGAAGAAATGTTTGTTCATTTTGGGTAAGAATTGTGTTGTTGACCGGTAAAATAGCAAGTGTACTATTTTGACCGATGTAGTAATAAGGGGGAATTCCCCGAATATCGATCTCGCGGACTGCGTATGAATACAGGTTCTATAATAATACAATTGAACAAAAGGTTATAGGGTTTTTGGTTTGTTTAATTTGTAAAAGTAAAAGGCTGAAGGAAAAAAGCGTAAAATAAAGGTTTTGGACAGTTATGAGGAGCATGCTAGGGTAGGGTGTATGAAAAGCCTTGTAACAACCTTAATTCTTAGTTTCAGAAATCACTGCTCAAATCAATCGGTGCCGGTTTTAAAGACTAGTTTACTCTAATTCCTTAGCAGAAAACCCTTTGGTATTCTCCCTATACCCCAATTCCTTGGCAGTATAGGAACAATACCAAGCAATTTATTTTATCTAAAATATTACGGTTACTATAGGGTATCCCCATTCCTAGGCAATATCTATTATAGTATTATCGTATAAAAGCATTAACATTCGTTTTTCCAAACCTAAGGTTAACCGTAAATCGAATCCTTATTTGTCAGATAAGAAAATCCTTAAGAACATTATACGATAACAACGATGATTAGAAAGCAGTGAAATCATTAATTCAAAGAAAACAAGGTCATTACAGAGTCAATTCAGGGACACCCCCTAGCATTGGAGGGTTTAGCTACTCATAATATTTAAAATAAATTCAACAATTAAATTGAACATTACAAGATAATAGGTTTGCCTTGATCTTCAATTGTTTTCGCTCATGAAAACCTTCAGTTTCCCTAATCCTTGATCGCTACAATTCTTGATCGTAAAATTCTTTCTCTGTTCAAAAAAAGTTCTTTTTTCCTTCTCAAAACACGTCTTAAATAGTCTCAGGTTCAACCCAGCAATAGGGAAATACCCAAAATACTCTCATGATAACAAATACCCAAAACCCAAGAAAAATAGAAGATGAAGCGTTTTAGCCAACACGGGCCGTGTCAGCTAACACGGGCGGCCTTGTTGGCTCCCTATTACATTTGCGCAAGATTTTTCTATGTTTCAGGTGTGCTGACATGGGCCGTGTTAGCTCCCTAGTTTCCACCAATTCTTGCCTTTCTGAGCACTTCCTGACATGGGATGTGTTAGGTGACACAGGCGTCCGTGTCAGTTGTAACACCCCACTTCCCAAAATTAATTAAAATGTAAACATTATAAATAAACATCAGAGTCTCTCCACCAAAGTGGGATATCACATCATAAAAAGGTTTTCAAATTAAAGCAGCAGAAAAATATTCATTTTTATTCAACATTCTCGGCCATCTGCCAATTACATAAAAGTGTTCATTAACATTCCACCAAACATGATACGTCACAGGATTTAAAATAATTTTAACATAAAACAGACGAACACCCAAATCTCGTGTTACGTATCAGAGCATCCTAAGACTCGACTCGCACACCGCTATCCAAGCTAGCTAAGTACCTAGATTATCTATACTTTCGAAGAAGCACAGACCACAACAACAACAAAGGGGTGAGAAAACATGATCAAAATATATCGGTAATTACATACATGAAATAAAGGTAGTAACTACAACAGTCATATCAATCATCACCCAACATTCACCAAACACGACATATAGTCCACCAATCAACATAATACATCATAATGCAAATATGCAACACAACACCTTGCATGCGGTACCGACTCTTTGGTTTTTCAATGGAACCCGGATAGATCACATACGCCCACCTTTGGCAATGATCCGTTCCCACCAATTTCCCCACGCAAGGGAATACAAATGAATCACATACACTCCATCGAGCAATGATTCATTCCACCAGCACTTCATGATATGCATGACACCAAATGCATACGAATTAACACAAGCACACTAAGTGCACACGATCCAGTGATCACATCACCATACATCATACATGCTTACACATCGAGCTATTATTATAAATTAAGTTTACACGATCTCCCTGATCCCATCACTGTACGTCATTCGTGCATCTCCTCATCAAGTAATTGCTTTATTCAAAGCTACACAATCCCCCCGATCCTACCACCGTATCCCCGACATACTACACACCAATCTATTACAATGATTTAGTTCAATCACTATAAGATTCCACCGTCCAACGCTAGTCCATTATGTTAATTCATCTTAATATACACGATCCTACTGACCACACCATCTTACCTTATATATCTATTATACACCACTCATTTGTATTAATGAAGTTAACTCTATACGCTCCTCCTGATCAACTCACCGTGCCTCGCACATCTCCCACATCAATCTAATTATTTTATTTACATTCAACGCTATGTAATTCACCTATTAGCACCAAGTATCTATTCATCACATGCATACATATAGCATACACCAATCAACTATATCATTTAATCCACATATAAATAAAGGTTCACCCTCCAACAGCAGGTATACTCATACCCCAACAATCGGGTACACACGATCATAATGATCACCTCACGATACTCCATATCATACACACTTTCACCAATCATCCACTTAATTCAAACAATACGGAATTCACTTCCGATCACCACCTATGCACCCTTCATTATTCATCCATCATCCCTACATTCAACATGAACTAAGGGATACTACACAACTAATGCACAAGGCCAAACAATACCAAAAACCACATTCAGCTGTCACGTTCGCTGAACCATTCGCCAAGGTCATAACCATAGTCACTAACAACATCACAGGGAACAATACATAATTTTCCTAAGGCTATAATCATGGTCATTACCAACATTACAGTAACAACACATAATTTTCCCAAAGCTATAATCATGGTCATTACCAACACTAAAGTAACAACACATAATTTTCCCAAAGCTATAATCATGGTCATTACCAACACTACAGTAACAACACATAATTTTCCCAAAGCTATAATCATGGTCATTATCCAAACCACAGTAACAACACATAATTTTCCCAAAGCTATAATCATAGTCATTACAAACACTACAGTAACAACACATAATTTTCCCAAAGCTATAATCATGGTCTTTACCAACACTACAGTAACAACACATAATTTTCCCAAAGCTATAATCATGGTCATTACCAACACTACAGTAACAACACATAACTTTCTCAAATCTATAATCATGATCATTATCCACACCACAGGGAACAACACATAATCTCACCAGAGTTATGTTCATAGTTACTATCAACACTACAGTAACAACATAGAATCTCACCAACATCACCATAATATATATGTACACCAAAGTGCATCATCAGCATTCATCAATTCAACAACATCAACAATAATTATAAGCATGCCAATATAAAACTCACACGCCTCAAATCTCTACGTGGTTAAGGAATCCCCTCTACCCAATTTCATGTAATTTACCATCCCAATCAGTTTCTCCCCCTTACCTTAATTGATGTTCCAATGGATGAAAACCTTCAAGAATCCTTAGCCCTTCCCTTCTCGATCTTCCTGTTTGCTCTTCTCTCAGGAACTGAGTTATCGTAATTTTCTTTCTTCCAAAAACTTCTCTATTTTCTTTAATCCCAAATGTATCGTGAAAACTCTCTAACTTCACTAAATCCTTATTTCTTATTTTATTTATTTAATCCAAATAATAATAATAATAACTTATAATAATAATATTAATAATAATAATAATAACAATAGTAATAATAATAATAATAATAATAATAATAATAATAATAATAATATTAACTATTATATTACCACCAATATTATATTATATTATATTAATATTAAATTCCGCCTTTTATTAAATAGTTCCTATAAATTAAGGACACCCACCCAACACTCTCAGGCACACCTCCTCATAAGGACACCCCAAAATACAATAACACCAAAAAGACTAAATAATTAAAAATGAGTGTTACAACTCTCCCCCACTTTAATTATTTTCGTCCTCGAAAATTACCTGATGGAAACAATTCTGGATACGCTTCCCGCATCCTGCTTTTCAATTCCCAGGTCACACTTCCTACTGCAGCACTTCATCAAGCCACTTTCACCAAGGATACCTCCTTCTCTCATAGTTGTTTCTCGTTCAACAATTCGTACTAGGAATGTACCAACAATCAAATTATTTCACACTTGCACATCATGCAATTTCCACAAACGACAGCGGTAAACAGTCTAACATACTATTTTCCCCGTGCTTCCGCTGCGCCATTCTGATACAGATAAATAAAACACAGTGTGTTCTTCTGAGACTTCATAGCTCGGTCAACACCAGTTACCATCGTAACTATCAAAACGTGTCCTTTCTTGGATCCTTTTGATCTTTTACGTTGCCTCTTGTACATTTTCTGGTCCGAGTACAACACTCTCGCCGGACACACATCAACACAAAGGAGTCATACACCTCCTACCATAAAAATCCTCATCTGATGTCATTCTGATACTAGAATGATAACTATCATCGTAGGTAAATTCAACCAACGGCAAATAACTATCCCTCCATTTTCCAAAGCGAATTATATTCTTCTCACACTCCTCGGCAAACCCGACACAAAATCCATATAAATACTATCTCATTTCCACTCTGGAATATTCAACGGTTACATTATACCCAACCGCCTCTGATGCCCAATCTTCGACCTTCTACAAGCCTAACCAGCATATATAACCTCAACCACTTCTCTCTTCGTCTATGATCATCAGAACAATTTTCCCAAATCCGGTTACCTTTTCATCGCAACGGGATGGATACTCCATCTACCTCAAGGTCTTGTTTCAATAATACTCTTTTTCTAACTCAACAATATTTGGAACACAACTCTATCACGATGCCTCATGGTACCAATTCCATTAACCCGAAAGTCAGCTCTTCGACTCTAATTCATCAAATTCAATTCAATCTACCAACTCAGCTAGATTCCCGACCTTCTCGAATATCATCAAGAACATCACTAGTAAGGTCCATCATACTAAGCTTAACTCCACCAGAAGTCTCTTCACAAACCCAACTCATATCATAAAATTGCTCAATCAGTCCCAACTATTTTCACCATCCTCATTGGTATATACAAAGATTTCCAATTCAATGCATCAGCTACTACGACTGCTTTACCCATATGGTAATTTGATCCAAAACCATAATCCTCCAGAAATCTCAATTATCTTATCTGCCTCGTACTCCACTCTTTCAAATCAAACAAATACCTTAAGCTCTCGAGAATAACAAATGTCTCAAATCTCAACTAAACAATTGTAGCCTCCAAACTCCGGCACAAACACAAAAACATTCGACTCTCAATCACTTGTCAGATAATTCCTCTTATGTACTTTAAGTTGCCTTAAAGCACAACTAAAACTTGTCGATGTTGCACTTAACATACCTCTCAATCTTATCAACAAGGCATCACAAAACACAACAAACAATCCTTTCAGATTCAGCAAAAATCAACCCACGATCTCTTGACAGCTCTCTCAGAACTCTTTTAAAACTCTCTTCACAATTGCCTATGCTGCTTCTACTCCAACACTGATAACTCAAGTTCCCGATGCTCAACATGATCCTCTATACTAATCCAATATATCCAAATATCATCGATTAACACATCCATTGTCTTGCTCAAACAAGTATGGAACATCCCATGTCAAACCGACACTCAATTCGTGAGTTACGGTGGAAACACGAACCACACGTTCTGCATCTACTACAAAATCCAAATATAGTCTATCAATAAGTAACTTAAATTCATTCCATTACTTCACCATCACATAGATCATTGGAGTAGCTTTCCAACACTTCGAACCGTGCGTCATTCCGAGTTACGGTTCTCCCGTTACGACAAAAATACGAAACGACATTTTTCTGCCCAGGACACTTCGCTAGGCGAACACTTGGCGAACATGACAGTCCAAAATTTTATTTCCGACCGTTTCCTGACTTCCGTATGTCCGATTTTGATTCCGTAAAAAGCTGAGATCTCGGAATTCGACGTACAAAAACAATTTCACCCTTAGGAAGCCGTTCAACACCTTTCCAACTTGAAATAATTCAAAACTCAAGTACACTAATATTGCATTCCACGCCGACCTCTTCTCATAATCGCCAAAAATCATTGCCCATCATACACTCAACTTTACCCTCTCCTGCCTTAGCACACATACCAGACACAAGTCTTAAAATCAATTAATCGAATGAATCCCTTGACCATTCAAATAGACTTATAACACGGAGCTCTCAATATCGGACTAGTTCCTGTAACTAAGTCGATCACAACTCCACTTCACGTTCTGGCTATATATCACTATCTCGTTAGGATACTTCCAAACAACCACAATTTAATCGGCAAACCACCAACTTCCACACATTCCTTAACACTTAGAGTTCCATCAAAATTAGACATTTCAACGCCGTCCTGCGCCACGTCATCGAAACTACTCTTAAGCACTTAACTTAACTCAAAACACTTCACTACTCACGTCGTCTAAGCTTGCAAGACACGTCTATCCCAGCCAACACAATCCCAACTAATATCAACAAGATATTAAGGATGATCAGTTCCTCAATTTGTCAATAGACAACCGAAATCATGATGGGGTATAAACCATCTTTACCAAACTATAAGGACGTTCAACCACACACTGAGCCACCGCTCCACACTTACAGCATCCTGGAGAAGCACAAACTTCTCCCCCACTTGCATCATTCCTACTTCTGAAGACAAGGTTAGGAAATAACCATGTACCGACAATGTTTTCACACACGTGTCGCATACAAGGGAACTAACAACACCAGGTTAAAAGGTACACAACTCTATCCTAGGGACAAACTCAACTCAACTACACTGGCCGGACGGACCGACCTGCTCTGATACCAATTGTAACACCACAATTCCCAAAATTAATTAAAATGTAAACATTATAAATAAACATCAGAGTCTCTCCACCAAAGTGGGATATCACATCATAAAAAGGTTTTCAAATTAAAGCAGCGGAAAAACATTCATTTTTATTCAACATTCTCGGCCATCTGCCAATTACATAAAAGTGTTCATTAACATTCCACCAAACATGATACGTCACAGGATTTAAAATAATTTTAACATAAAATAGACGAACACCCAAATCCCGTGTTACGTATCAGAGCATCCTAAGACTCGACTCGCACACCGCTATCCAAGCTAGCTAAGTACCTAGATTATCTATACTTTCGAAGAAGCACAGACCACAACAACAACAAAGGGGTGAGAAAACATGATCAAAATATATCGGTAATTACATACATGAAATAAAGGTAGTAACTACAACAGTCATATCAATCATCACCCAACATTCACCAAACACGACATATAGTCCACCAATCAACATAATACATCATAATGCAAATATGCAACACAACACCTTGCATGCGGTACCGACTCTTTGGTTTTTCAATGGAACCCGGATAGATCACATACGCCCACCTTTGGCAATGATCCGTTCCCACCAATTTCCCCACGCAAGGGAATACGAATGAATCACATACACTCCATCGAGCAATGATTCATTCCACCAGCACTTCATGATATGCATGACACCAAATGCATACAAATTAACACAAGCACACTAAGTGCACACGATCCAGTGATCACATCACCATACATCATACATGCTTACACATCGAGCTATTATTATAAATTAAGTTTACACGATCTCCTTGATCCCATCACTGTATGTCATTCGTACATCTCCTCATCAAGTAATTGCTTTAATCAAAGCTACACGATCCCCCCGATCCTACCACCGTATCCCCGACATACTACACACCAATCTATTACAACGATTTAGTTCAATCACTATAAGATTCCACCGTCGAACGCTAGTCCATTATGTTAATTCATCTTAATATACACGATCCTACTGACCACACCATCTTACCTCATATATCTATTATACACCACTCATTTGTATTAATGAAGTTAACTCTATACGGTCATCATGATCAACTCACCGTGCCTCGCACATCTCCCACATCAATCTAATTATTTTATTTACATTCAACGCTATGTAATTCACCTATTAGCACCAAGTATCTATTCATCACATGCATACATATAGCATACACCAATCAACTATAGCATTTAATCCACATATAAATAAAGGTTCACCCTCCAACAGCAGATATACTCATACCCCAACAATCGAGTACACACGATCATAATGATCACCTCACGATACTCCATATCATACACACTTTCACCAATCATCCACTTAATTCAAACAATACAGAATTCACTTCCGATCACCACCTATGCACCCTTCATTATTCATCCATCATCCCTACACTCAACATGAACTAAGGGATACTACAGAGCTAATGCACAAGGCCAAACAATACCAAAAACCACATTCTGCTGTCACGTTCGCTGAACCATTCGCCAAGGTCATAACCATAGTCACTAACAACATCACAGGGAACAACACATAATTTTCCCAAGGCTATAATCATGGTCATTACCAACACTACAGTAACAACACATAATTTTCCCAAAGCTATAATCATGGTCATTACCAACACTACAGTAACAACACATAATTTTCCCAAAGCTATAATCATGGTCATTACCAACACTACAGTAACAACACATAATTTTCCCAAAGCTATAATCATGGTCATTATCCACACCACAGTAACAACACATAATTTTCCCAAAGCTATAATCATGGTCATTACCAACACTACAGTAACAACACATAATTTCCCCAAAGCTATAATCATAGTCTTTACCAACACTACAATAACAACACATAATTTTCCCAAAGCTATAATCATGGTCATTACCAACACTACAATAACAACACATAATTTTCCCAAATCTATAATTATTGTCATTATCCACACCACAGGGAACAACACATAATCTCACCAGAGTTATGTTCATAGTTACTATCAACACTACGGTAACAACATAGAATCTCACCAACATCACCATAATATATATGTACACCAAAGTGCATCATCAGCATTCATCAATTCAACAACATCAACAATAATTATAAGCATGCCAATATAAAACTCACACGCATCAAATCTCTACGGGGTTAAGGAATCCCCTCTACCCAATTTCATGTAATTTACCATCCCAATCAGTTTCTCCCCCTTACCTTAATTGATGTTCCAATGGATGAAAATCTTCAAGAATCCTTAGCCCTTACCTTCTCGATCTTCCTCTTTGCTCTTCTCTCAGGAACTGGGTTATCGTAACTTTCTCTCTCCCAAAAACTTCTCTATTTTCTTTAATCCCAAATGTATCGTGAAAACTCTCTAACTCCACTAAATCCTTATTTCTTATTTTATTTATTTAATCCAAATAATAATAATAATAATAATAACTTATAATAATAATAATAATAATAATAATAATAATAATAATAATAATAATAATAACAATAGTAATAATAATAATAATAATAATAATATTAACTATTATATTACCACCAATATTATATTATATTATATTAATATTAAATTCCGCCTTTTATTAAATAGTTCCTATAAATTAAGGATACCCACCCAACACTCTCAGGCACACCCCCTCATAAGGACACCCCAAAATACAATAACACCAAAAAGACTAAATAATTAAAAATGGGTGTTACATCAGGCTCCTGGTCCACTTCAAAACTCTACCGAATTCTTGCTGTTTTTCCCAGTTTTTGCATCTGAATCTCCTTGATTGCTTACTTGAACCTAGAAACAATGGAAATACCAAACCGACGCGTAAAATGCAATAGAATGAATGAAATGCGACTAAACAATAAAAATGATCCACTAAATCTAATGGTAAAATAACGTATAAAACCACTGATCAAACTCCCCCAAACTTAAACCATTTCTTGACCTCAAGCAAAAAGCTTGGATAAATAACTTTCAGATCAAACATCACACCAAGTGAAGGACTTAAGAATGTAAGGTGTGTCGATACTCATACGTGAGTCTTTGTTCTGATCGGCTAAAACTAGTTCTCTCGGTAATCATTCTTTAACGAAGGTATTACATAAACACACATCGCGGTAAAACCACAGACCTAAATCCCCATTTCAGCCACCTCTCCAACTATGCTTTGGGCTTAAGTCTTTTCTTTGATTTTCTACCCCTTTCATTTGGATAATCAGATTAAGGCATTTTTTATTGCTTTCCTTCACATGTACAATTTTGATCGAGACTTTTTCCGTGGCACCTTTATTCTTTTCTTTTTTTTCTCGCCCATTGGCGTTTATTAGTCCACTTTGGGACGACTATAGAGATTCAACCGCCGTTAGGCTAAATAACCGGGTGAGGGTTACCCAACTTAGAAGGACTAGTTGTCTTTACCGTCATTATTCAAAAAAAATTTGGTGTCACGAGTCATTCTCACAATCAATCTTTAAACATGCAATTCTTTTTAATCATGTCGGACTATCATTATGAACTAATCGGGGAATACTTTTCAAATCCAAGTACTATGGCACAAATCTACACGTTGGACTCGTTTCCTTACTTCGGGGAACCTAGGGTGTTCAAATTATACCTCAATTTCCAAACCTTCCAAGTTCCTTAGTTTTAACTCCTCTTTCCTCGAACTCTAAATGCTTTCCTGACTACCTCACACACATAGCATTCACTAGAAAAAAAGTTTACGGTCTTCATACACTACTAGAAAACTTCATTTTAGCTGTGAATTTAGCCTCGGCCACCGACACCGAGGCTAACTAGCCTCGACAAAACCGAGGCTATTCAAACGCAAAAAAGTCATTTTAAAGTTTTTCTTTTACAATTTTTTTTATTTAATTCATTAGACATGGCTAGGCCGAGACTAGATATGTTTTAATTTTTGAATTAGTTTTTTTAAATATTAGACAGGATGAGCCGAGGCTAACTTTTTTTAGCTGCAAATTTAGCCTCGGTCATCGACACCGAGGCTAACTAGCCTTGACAAAACCGAGGCTATTTAAATGCAAAAAAAACTATTTTAAAGTTTTTCTTTTACAATTATTTTTATTTAATTCATTAGACATGGCTAGGCCGAGGCTAGATATGTTTTAATTTTTGAATTATTTTTTTAAATATATTAGACACGGTTGAGCCGAGGCTAACTATTTTTATTTTTTTCGAATATATTTATTTTATCTGATAGACACGGATGAGCCGAGGCTAACTATTTCCCACTTGTTTTTCATGTTTCCCTCTTAATTTCTTTTAGAATAAAGAACCCTAAAGTTAAACCTTCAGAAGAAAAAAAACCCTAAAATCAAACAAAATCGACACCTCTTCATGATTTACCACGTTTGAACAACACTCATATACTGCAAACTTCACTTAATATTGGATGAAAGGGCTTTGTTTTTTTCTTCACGTACTGCTTTTATGTAACCACCACCACCGCGCCTTAGTATGTCTTAGCTCATACTGCCGTCAAAGAAACCACCACCGTCGTGCCTTGGAATCTTAACAGGTTCTTTCTCAAACGCGAATTCATGTTATTGTCACTTCTGTAATCGCTAGACATTTATGAACTCTATTATTGTTTGTGTTTTGATAGTTTTGTTGGTAAAAAAAAATATTTTTAGGGTTTGCGTTAAATCTAAAAATTTGGTTGCGTTAAAAATGTTGTTTTGTTCTGCTTCACCAATTTCTCTTAATAATATTTCATGTGGTTTTGATGGGTCTTAGTTACTCTTTTAGCACATGCTTTGATTTTGCAAACAATGTGTTTGTTGAAAGGTCACAATGAGTTTCATAGTATTGGTTTTGAGCTGAAACTTGTTCACATGCTTTGATTGTTAGCTACGTTTGGTCGTGATAAGAGATTCAGAGTTAAAATTTATGGTATATTTAAGTTGTTGGTGATTCTTATGTGTATTGAAGTTATGAAATCTGCATGTTTTGGTTTGGAGTGTGTCGTGAGCGTGCGGTGCGGTTCACATTTTTTTTATTCATGTTATAAGTTTATGACCACCTCTTTGTAAATAACTTGCAAGCTATATGAAGTCTTGGTATGCTGAAATTTGTGCAACATGCTTGTAGCTTTGTGTGGAATTTGTTAGCATAGAGATAATTAGCGTACGGTCGAGATTCAGAAGTCTTAGCGTTACCCGTATAGTTATGTTATTGTTGTCTGTTATGATTGATTTGCACTTTGTATGCTGCCCTACTTTTAGATTTCAAGTTCTGTTCCATCATGTTAATGAATGTTACGGCATCGGTTAGGCCAAAGTTAAATATGAACCTGTTTGTGCTAAGTGAACTACAGAACGATGTGTTGTATTTTGATGGGTTGAAGATTGGAACTACAACAAAATTATCATATGCGTCAGGTAATATAGCATTTTTTTATAAATATTTAAACAATGAAAAATAAGGATATGAAAAAGTTTCTGCACAGGTCTAAAGATTGTGTAGCTGATTAAGATAGTGATTTCATGAATGTTTGAATTGAACAGTTAACAACAGACTTAGTTTATGCAAAGCACAAATATGCACCCTGCCTTATGCTTTTAATTACATGATTTGAAATCTGTTATTTTGCTTGGCTTTATCGTATATGTGTCTCTCCCATCCTCCTTATGAGTGAGACCATGGCATCCAAGTTATGTTGGAATGGAAGAGGCTAAGTACAATAGGTTAGTTGTTAGAGAGGTGTTGATTAATAATGCGTTGATGTTAGTTGCTAAAAACGCAGGCTGTTAGCATTTGAACTTTAATGTTTTAGAACGGAAAATATTAGTCGACATTGGATTAATGGTGGGGTTCGAACGAATGAATTCCTACTGCGATGCTGAGATCTTGCTGTAAGATTTGTTAGAAATTGTTAGTGAATCCGTTGCCATATTGGAATTAGTTATGATTTGAGTTAGTGAATTAAAGTAATAGAAGCTAGTTATAATTAGGATAGTGTGAATTTGCATTAGAGTTAGTAACTTGTGATAGCTTTGAATTAGTTTAGGTTGATGTTAGTATATTTAGTGAATTGAATGGTTAAATTAGGATGAACCTGACAGCTAAGTATGGTTTGTTGAGTTGTGATAAAAGTATAATTGATGAATCAGTTAAAAGTTGATTGCAATATAAGACTGTATTGCCATGAAGTTTTCTATTATGGTGTGTGCATTTTGGCATTGCAAACATATAGTTGCTAGATGGTTTTGGACTATTAGAATTTGAATTGGATTTAATTTGATGTTTAGAAAAATAGAAACTGTTATGGAAATTAGTTAGTAAATTTGGTTATTTGATGTTAAGATTGGTTCATGTTAATTAATTGTTATGTAAGGAAATTGTTAGATTGAAATGGATGATATGTTAAAGTGTTATGAAAGTTAGTTTTGAATTTGAAGTCATGAACTAAGCTGCTATTGTATTGTTAATACAGTGAGATTATCATGTGAATGAATTGCTATGATGACTGAATTGCTTGAACAAGTATAGCCTTATGGGACTTTATTTGCAGGCTGTTGGTAACTTATTAGAATTGGTCATGGAAGTTAGTTAGGATGTTATTGTTAATGGTTGTGTTGAAATTTGATGCATAAGCTGTTATTGTTAATGTTATTGTTCATAAGCAACTCATGCTTTTCATGGCAACTTACATACAAACTTTTGGCCTTGATTTCCTTTTGAACAAACTTTCTCTGAAATGTGTGTTACTGTTATTTGAGATTGTTATTCAACTTGTTATATTTACTATATGCTTTACTTTTATTCAATCTTGTGTTTAAGATGTGGTTTAGTTTCAAAGTATTTTTGGTTGTTTTTTATTTCAGAAAAGCAACGCAAGGTTGCAGAATACTACAAACAACAGGAGAGGCTCCTTGAAGGATACAATGACATGGATACCATGACTGAAACAGGACTTTTCCCCGGAAGTCTTACCGAGGTACATTATTATATTATTACAATCATTATAGTGGCCGATACGAAAGCAGTTGCAGATGTGAACTTGATAATCTCAAACATGTGTTGATGAATAACTTATCCCAAACTGTACTCTCTATTCTCTATTTCCCTTTCAAATTGAATTTCAATGATGCACGTATGGTGTTTGTTGTAATGACTGTCACAATTGGCCTTGGTGGGAATCGCAGTAATTTAGTTGGTTCTTTTGGAAGAGGTGATGTTGCTATTTTTTTAGAAATCTTCAGTTATTTTGATATTTCTATGTTTCCAATTTTTTGGCTTCGGTTCAGCATAGTAGTGGCTAATCCTATCTTTAGGTGGCAGTACTCAGGGCATAGTTAAAGTTTGGCTCAGAGTGTAATGGTCTATTTTCTGTTTGGACAACTTCTTTTTAAACCAAACAATACTAACATCACCAAGCACTAGTTGAATCACAACTTACATCTAATTCACATCAACCATTTTAATTCCTTACTATTTGAATGCCTGATATAGATTATACAATTGGAAAGCAGGCATAATTTTGTTGACTTTTACAATTTGACTTTAGCCTCGGTCAGGCCAAAGCTAAATATTTTGTTGACTTATAAAGTTTGAACTTAGCCTCGAAAAAGTCGAGGCAAAATGTTCCTTTAGCCTCGACCAAGACCAAGGCTAAATATTATGTGAGCTTATGGAGTTTGACTTTAGCCTCGGTTAGGCCCAGGCTATTTTAAGTTTTTGACACGGCTTTACCGAGGCTAAATTAGACACGGCTTCACCGAGGCTACATTAGACACGGACAGACCGAGGCTACTTTAGACACAGATCTTCTTGTCGAGGCTAAAAGTTAGCTTCGAGCGTTTTAGCCTATCCCCGACACCGACGCTACGCCGAGGCTAATTGGCTAGTAGCGGGGTTTTTTGCCTTATAGCCTCGGAAACTGGCCGAGGCTAAATACAACATTTCTAGTAGTGATATGGGGGCAAATTCGAAGTGATTTTTACCGGACTCAATTAAAAAAGGTATTTAAATTGACAATTCAAAACAGTAATACCTCCCCCAAACTTGAACTAAACATTGTCCTCAATGTTTAAGAACAAGAGAAGAAGAGATGTACTCACAAAGATCCTCACAGAGGGGTCGACAGGTAATGCAACACCTCTTTGCTGCTTACACGTTTCCCTTGCAAACTCTCGTTTATTCCTACAAAAAAAAACCACAAAAAGAAAAACATAAATCCTTAAAATCTGTGGGTTGCCTCCCACGCAACGCTTTGTTTATCGGTCGCATGGCTCGAAGGTTGACTCCCCAATGTTATGGGGGGTACTTTAGCCTCCAAACTCTATTGCTTGACTTTTTCGCAACAGAATACCGGTCAGGTTAAGAAATAAGAGCAACTTGAAGTGGTTTTGATTGTTCTCCTTTTTTAGTTGTTTTGATCATCCCAACTAAAGGTTTAACATCTTCCTCCTTATCTCTTTTCTTAACCTCTAAAGCTTTTAAAGTAATTTCCTCATCAAAAGATTTCAAAGTGAGCGTACCTGTTTCAAAATTAATATTGCACCGACTAGTAAGCAAGAACGGTCGGCCAAGTATGATCGAAGTCTCTTCATCTTCTGGAATATCCATGATTTGAAAATCAACTGGGAAGGTGAAGTTATCGATCGTCACCAGTACACCCTCTACTAGCCCATATGCCCTCTTAGTTGTGTGGTCGGCAAACTTTAAGCTTGTTCCCGTATCGCTCACTTTTCCAATATCCAACTTTTTGAAAATAGATAAAGGCATGAGACTCACACTAGCACCTGAATCAATTAGGACTTTCTTAAAAGTTCTATCTTTTATAGTACAAGGGATTACTACTGGTCCAAGATCCTTCCTCTTGATGGGGATTCTCCTTTCTTGTGATATTTCCTTACATTGCTCAGTTGTGATCTTCAGTTCTTCACCCATTGATCTCTTTTTACCTATTACATCTTTCATGAATTTCTTGTACAAAGGCATTTGCTCGAGTGCTTCAAAGAACGACATATTGATTTCCAATTTGTTGAATATTACGTTGAATCTTCCAAAGTCTTTCTCTTTCTGATCCTTCTTTGTAACTCTTTGAGGATAAGGTAGCTTGATTTTCGGTTTAACCTCCTCTTTCTTTTTCTCTTCAGTTGGTTTTTTAGATGGTACAACTTCTTCTGGTTCTTTCGCTTGTTCTCTTACTTCAAGTTCCACCTCTATACACTCATACTCATTTGTTCCCTCTTCTTCTATCATTTTCTGATTTCTTGTTGTGACAGCATTAATACTCTCTTAATTTTTCGGATTCGGTATTGTCACACTCGAGAGGGTTCCTTGAGCGTGTGTTGAGAGGTGTTGGGCTATCTGCCCCATTTGAGCCTCAAGATTTTTGATGGAAGCTGTGTTATTCCTTTGAATATTACGGGTCTCTTCTTGGAATTGAATATTTTGAGCTGCCATTTTTTTAATAGCTATCTCCCATTCTGCTTTCTGAGGAGTCTGTTGCTGCTGCAGATATTGAGATTGACTCTGATCTTTCCAGGCAAAGTTAGGATGATTCTTCCACCCTGGATTGTAAGTCTGAGAGTATGGATTATTCTTCCTCAAATACTTTATCTCTTCAATTTGTTTAGTAGTAGCAAGACAATGGGCAGTAAAATGGGGTCCATTACAAACCTTACAGCTCACAGCTTGGACAGTGTGAACTTGAGCTACAGTTTCAGTACTCATATTCATTCCCTTAAGCCTTCTTTCCATTTCAGCTTTGATTTGCTCTTCCATTTTCACAACTTGAGTTTCCAAATTCAAGTCAATGGTTTCTTCTGGCTTACTCACACTCCAATCATATAGCTCCAGATGCTCATTTGCAGCGATGGCTTCAATAAATTTTTTTTGATACTAGTGGCTATTGTAAAGTTAGATGAGCCACCAGCTGCTGTATCAATTAGTTGCTTAGTCTTCATTTTAAGACCATTCACAAACATCTACATCTGTTCAGTTTGATCTAGATTGTGGGTAGGACATACAACCAATAATTGTTTGAACCTTTTATACGAATCTCCCAATGATTCTCCCTCCCTTTGTTTAAAATTCATAATATCATATCGTTTGCGAATATAAACAGAGGCAAGAAAATACTCATTCAAAAAGGCCATCTCCATCTCTTCCCACGCAGTAATACTTTCGGCTGGTAAGGAGTAAAACCACTCTTAAGCATCTTCAGATAAAGTGAACAGAAACATTCTTAACCTTTTTGGTTCATCCGTGTGCCCTTCAATCTTGAGAGTAGTGCTCATCATCAGAAATCTTTGTATATGTTTATTTGCATCTTCATTAACCTTTTCGGTGAAAGGTCTCCTCTCAAGTTGAGTGATTGTGGTCGGATGCAACTGGAAATTTGGGACATTCACTGGTTGGTTTACAATTGTTAACCTACCAGCTGGTACATTAGCCCCGCCGTAATCTCCAAGAAGTCTCTCCGCTGGTGGAACTCCTTCCATAGTTATAGTTTCTCTACCTGATTTTGAACCCAAATCGGAATGTTCTGAATAAACAGAGACTCTTTCGTCTTCTGGTGCTAGCGTTGAAGGTTCGGCTTCTGAAGCTACTAGTCTAGCGTGTCTACGTCTTTCGTGTAAAGTCCTTTCAACTTCTGTGTCCAAAGAAAAATTAGCTGAGGAATCTCCTCACATGAAACTGTTAGACGCAGATTAGTAGTAAAAACAATAGTAATAACTAAAACAAAAGAAAAAAAACAAAAACTGAGAAAAAATAAAATTTTGGTCGTGGAGCAACAAAATTTCAATTGAATTAAATTGAACTGATATTCTGGCAGTCCCCGGCAACGGCGCCAAAAACTTGACCGATAAAATAGCAAGCGTACTATTTTGACCGATGTAGTAAAAAGGGGAAATTCCCCGAATGTCGATCTCGCGGACTGCGTATGAATACAGGTTCTATAATAATACAATTGAACAAAAGGTTATAGGGGTTTTGGTTTGTTTAATTTGTAAAAGTAAAAGGCTGAAGGAAAAACGCGTAAAATAAAGGTTTTGGACAGTTATAAGGAGCATGTTAGGGTAGGGTGTATGAAAAACCTTGTAACAACCTTAATTTTTAGTTTAAGAAATTACTGCTCAATTCAATCGGTACCGGTTTTAAAGATTAGTTTACTCTAATTCCTTAGCAGAAAACCCTTTGGTATTCTCCCTATACCCCAATTTCTTGGCAGTATAGGAACAATACCAAGCAATTTATTTTATCTAAAACATTACGGTTACTATAGGGTATCCCCATTCCTAGGTAATATCTACTATAGTATTATCGTATAAAAGCGTTAACGTTCGTTTTTCCAAACCTAAGGTTAACCGTAAATCGAATCCTTATTTGTCAGATAAGAAAAACCTTAAGAACATTATACGATAACAACAATGATTAGAAAGCAGTGAAATCATTAATTCAAAGAAAACAAGGTCATTACATAATCAATTCAGGGACACCCCATAGCATTGATGGGTTTAGCTACTCATAATATTTAAAATAAATTCAACAATTAGATTGAACATTACAAGATAATATGGTTGCCTTGATCTTCAATTGCTTCCGCTCATGAAAACCTTCAGTTTCCCTAATCCTTGATCGCTACAATTCTTGATCGTAAAATTCTTTCTCTGTTCAAAAAAAGTCTTTTTTTTTCCTTCTCAAAACACGTCTTAAATAGTCTCAGGTCCAACCCAGCAATATGGAAATACCCAAAATACCCTCATGGATCACAAATGCCCAAAATCCAAGAAAAATAGAAGATGAAGCGTTTTAGCCAACACGGGCCGTGTTGGCTCCCTGTTACATTTGCGCAAGAGTTTTCTATTTTCCAGGTGTGCTGACACGGGCCGTGTCAGCTCCCTGGTTTCCACCAATTCTTGCCTTTCTGAGCACTTCCTGACACGGGCGGCCGTGTCAGGCTCCTGGTCCACTTCAAAACTCTTTCAAATTCTTGCTGTTTTTCTCGGTTTTTGCATCTGATTCTCCTTGATTGCTTACCTAAACCTAGAAACAATGGAAATACCAAACTGACGCGTAAAATGAAATAAAACAAATGAAATGCGAGACTAAACAATAAAAATGATCCACTAAAACTAATGGTAAAATAAAGTATAAAAACCACTGATTAGTTGTCGTGACATGAAAAGCAAGAAAGTTCAAACTAGGTCACATATCCATGCATTCATGTTCATCATACATTAACTTGCCTTGTGTCATACCCCAAATTTGTCCTACCCGTATATAATTTTCATCCGTATGTCCATTTATTAACCATCATTATCCACTTCAAAACCGTTTTCGATTTCCAAATCCAATACCCGTATCCATCTTTAAATCCATTTCAATTTAGATCAATCCAAAACAAATTCCATTTTACAAATTCAACAAAGTACATGTTTTTCAAGCCCTTTACCATTTATAAAAAAAATTCAAAAATATAATAATTCATGCTATACAACCAATACAAGACCAAAAAATGGTACAATGTAAACTTCCCCACCAAGTTTTTGAGACAAGACCACATGTAATAAGAGAGGTACCATGTTGCAAAATATACCACAACCACTAACAGTATTCCTCCTCTCACAAAATAGAAAAGAACAAAAAAAGAAGCTCATGATATATTCTTCCTACCCTCCCTCACGCATAAAAACAAAAGTGGACAGCTCATATGGGAAGCCAAGAAAAGAATGGATATTTTCATTCTCCAAAAAGGACAAACGCGTCCCCCACTAATGTAAAGAAAAATGCCCACCATAATGTCTCTCTTTTCGCAGCATAAAAGGACAAGAGGCTAAAGAGTTTTTTCCTGAATTTTTTCTGAACTCACCAACCCACTGCATAAGGTATCCTAACGGTCACATGGGAGATCAATCTTTTTTCTTTCTTGAAAATATAATAAAAGTTGTGAATTGAAAAAAAGGGTCTCTCAATATTTTCATCTCACATCATGCTCACTCACAATAAAAAGGATTTGTTCTCTCATCACCTTTCAACACAACCAAGCATCTTCCTTCTTCACCCGCAAAAACCTCACTATACTCCTCTACTCATACAAGCTTCCACGCTCTACCTACTTCTGGCAAAAACAAAACCAAACAACACTAAAACCACCTCAACATCCATCATTCTTATTCTTCTTCAACCTTCACCACGAATAACCATTACATATCATTAGAGCTTCATATAATACACTCCTCCTTCCTATTTAATATCCATCTTCAATCCTTCTTAGTTCTAAAAACACCAAGTAAATTTCTCTTCATATTTACACACTCTGCAAGCTGCTCATGTCACAACGCAACTTCACAATGCATACGACGCTCTTCCGACAACCATTACTCGCCGCTGCAGCTTTTGACGCAACCACCCTTGTTGAAGTTCACTCCCCAGTCGCAATATATCAGTTTTAGGCTTCCTCTCTATCATCCACATAAAGCATATCATACGACGTCGCCATTCAACCATTGCGGAGTCGTCGACATTCTCGCCATCGTCAATAACTCATAAAGAGAACAATGAAACTACACTGCAACATCATTTAGGAAACGACGACACATCAACATCATTGTGTTTGGTTATATGGTTTCGGTTCAAAATGAAAACGCAACATATTCAACAGTACATAACCACATGAGCATCAACGAAATAGAGATACGAAAACAGATACGCTTCCAGTAACAGCATAGTCTCGCCATCGACGACACAAATAAAAGCAACTTCAGTATTGGTGTAATACGAATTTTCGGTTGTGTAGCTTGGGCTCGTGAGTTAGTTGATCCGAGGCCAACAAATTCAACATCTTAAGTCGGTGTCGCTTTGTGGATTTATAAACATTGTGAAAAAATTTGTTGTTGCCGTTTGCGTGAATTCACACCGATGTTGCTGCCATTCAGTTTGCATTGAGTTTTGCTTAGTTTTTTTTGGTTAAGACGATGAACAATGTTCTTAAAGGGGAATCACACGAACAAAGGTATCAATGTCATCTCATATTCTTTGAGTTTTCCATGATTGTTCATTATTTTCCATGTTTGTTTATTACTGTATACTTCTTTAATGTGAGAGATGCTTTTGCAATTCACGATTGTATTCAACATGTGCTTTGCGTGAATGTGTTTTGAAGCATCTGTTGTGCATTGTTTTTCATATAAGAGGGATGAACAGTGTCGATGTCTTGTATGTTGATTACCATATACTGAAGTAAATCTTTTTGAATTCAATTAGTAAAAACATTTTAAAAAGAGCCAAAGACTGTACGTCGTGATAGGCGTAATGATGTGGTTTTAATTTGTTTTCTTCACATTACTTTTCATGTGCATATCATGTGCCTTTGTCTTGGTTTAATAAAGAGTTTTTCTTGGCCTTTCAAAAAGGCTTTTCATGTTCTTGCTTGGGTTGCTAACCCCAGTTTGATCCGTTCAGCACCCTTCTAGCTAGCATCTGCACCCTTCTCTCTTATTAAGTTTTTGTTTTGTTTTGTTTTTTTTCTATTGATTTAAATATTATCAGGTTTTCATTTTAGGGTTTAATCTTTGAAATTGGCTTTAGCCCCATGTTTTTATACCTCATGTTCATATTTACACTCTTTTGGTATTTACTTTTTAAATTAATTTGTTATTCTAGATTATTAATTAATTAGTTATTTGGTTTCTAGAGGCATTGATTATAGTTCCAGGTAAATAATCATGTTCTACATTACACTAATTTCTAATAAATTTTTAAATAATTTCAAAACCATCATCTTTTAAATACTCAAATCATTTTCACAAAATTACTTGGAAGAAAAAAAGAGAGCTGAGAGTCTTCTATTCTTACACACTTCACATGTATGTTTGCTTGATACTACCCCATTTGAACACATGTACCCCGCTCTCATTCAGATGTACACACCTTATTCATTTTTGTAGATTCATGTTTTAGTGCTTTAAACCATTTTCAAAATAAATTCTCGATCCAAAGTCGAGTCACTTTTCACCCTTGTAAGTCGATTGCTTTCAAAGCATCGCCATCAACCTTTAACAATACACAACATTCAAAGCTTACTCCTGAGCTTCCTTACAATGAGACCTATTTTATCAATTATCTCTAGTTGGTCATTTAGAAGACTAGCCCACTTTGCTAGTATACACGATTAAAACCCAATTTAATTGCTTGTTCATTTACCACATCCAACTTGTAAGTTGAGTGCTTTCGCCTCGCCGTCGACCTTACTCTAAACCAATTATGTCCTCCTTACCATTTAGTTCAAACCATAACCATTCCATACGTAAATTCAAACCTCAATCAGCATCGAGTATTTTATCAAAAATCAATTTAATGAACTTAACCATAATTGAACACATTTTTCAACAAAAGATGAAAAAGGAATTGCAATGGAGCCTTCGATTCCTCTTCTCGTTTGTTTGGGCCCGATGAGCCTTTCTTAAGTCCAAACAATTGTCTTCTCTAAAAGATTCATAATGCAAAATGAAATCAAAACCTATTTTCCTAATACTTAGATGAGAAGAGAGAGAGACTCAAGCCTTGGACTCACTTTCCCGATTACTTGGGCCCGAGGAGCCTTTCTTAAGCCTCGGGTAATCGTCATCCGATTTAAAACACTTTAACATATCAAAGCTCTTTCATAATATAAGATGAAAAGAGAGAGAGAGAGAGAGAGAGAGAGAGAGAGAGAGAGAGAGAGAGAGAGAGAGAGAGAGAGAGAGAGAGAGAGAGAGAGAGAGAGAGAGAGAGAGTGTGTCAAGCCTTTAACTCATTCTCCCGATTACTTGGGCCCGAGGAGCCTTTCTTAAGCTTCAAGTAATCCTTATCCGTTTAAAATACTTTAACTATCTTCCATTGTTCAAAATGCTTTCTAAACACAACCCTTTTTCGAGATGAAAAGACACAGAGTCAAGTCTTTGACTCAATCTCCCAATTACTTGGGCCCGAGGAGCCTTTCTTAAGCTTCGAGTAATCGTCATCCTATCAACTTACTCGAACTATATCCAACTCTTTCACAACTAAGGTTGAAAAATAGAGAGAGAGTCAAGCCTTTGACTCACTTTCTCGATTATTTGGGCCTGAGGAGCCTTTCTTAAGCTTCAGGTAGTCATCACCTCTAGCTAAACATCCAATACGTCAAACTCTCTTTTATTGCCCTGTGTGATTGAAACTTCTACAAACACCAATTCCTCGCCCCCGTGCGATCCGCAACTCAAAAACTCTTTTGCAAAGAATATTGTTTAGTCCCTTCTTCCGCGCATATGAACTAGTGTTTCAACCTCCCCTAGCGAGCAGACAAGCCAACGTTTAGCGGTTAGAACGTGACCTAAACACTCATTTGCTTAGAACACAAACCAACCAACCGTAGTCTTCTAAACTACGGACGCTCTGATTTCTCAATTATCAATGAGAATATGTAGGCATAGGATTGGAAGATCCTAGCGAGGTACCTTTTTCTTTTTTTAACCTTTACCTGTAGTCCCACGAACTACGATGCTCTGACTTTCTCATTGCACGAGGGAGTACGTAGGTGCAAGGGCCTGAATCCTTGGTGAGCACCCTAGTACCACCCATTTTTCCATTAGTAAGTAAATCCTTTAGAAGATAAACGAACTTAGCTAACTTCTCTCACGAATCGAATCAAGAGGTTCTTGTTGAGTACAACGGACGTAGAGGGCGCTAATATCTTCCCTTTGCGTAATCGACTCCCGAACCTAGAATTTGGTTGTGATGACCATGTTCTTATCTCCTTGAAGGTTTTATTGATATTTTCTTATTCCTTCCTTGGAATGAATAAAGTTCAGTGGCGACTCTGCTCGAACGTTTTTTTCGCGCCCATCGCGAGGATTGTATTTTTCGAGGTACGATACCTTGTAAATCATCAAATGAAATGGAATTTAAGGTCATGGTATTAGCAAGATCTTAAGTCACAAGTTTCATGTTGTAGGTGTCGCAATTGCGAAAAACACCCGGCGGAAAACAGAAGATTCGCCACCTTTCGTTATTTATCCCAAAGAGAGGGAAAGGAAACAATCGGAAAAACCTAACGAAAAAGGGAAAAGACGAGGTCATCGTAACCAAGTCCTGGATTCGGGAGTCGGTTACGCAAGGGGAAGGTATGAGCACCCCTCACGTCCGTCGTACTCGACGGGATCCACGCATTGTTGTCTATCTAAAAGGGTGATCATCTATCTAGCTAAAGGTCAAGGGACAAAAGAAAAAAGAAAGGAGACTCGGTAGAGCATCACCGCTCTGTGCCTACGTATTCCCTCGTGCAATGGGAAAGTCAGAGTCAACGTAGTTCGGCTAACTACGGGTGAAAGAGGGGAAGGTTGCTCACCAAGACATCGCGTCTTGTGCCTACGTACTTTCATCTGATATGAAAGATCAGAGCAAACGTAGTTCGGGCTAAAAAGACCACAGGTTGGTTCAAAAGTTTTTAGGCCCGAGTAGGATTAACAAGTAGTTCTAGCAGTTGGTGTATGCAGCTCGACCATTGGAGACTTAGGCGTTACTGTTTGCGGTAGAAATAAAATTTAACAACACTCTTTTATCTAAAAAGATTTTCCTGATTAAGAACCCCAAAGGGTGAAAAAGATTTGAAGTGTTTTTTGTGTTTTTTAGAGAAGAAGTATTTTGAATTTGATTTGTAACTCATTTTGCACTAAAGACTATGACTTAGGAGCGAATGCGTCACATATCGTCCAAAGGACATATACTAACATTCTAGACAATTGAGAGGCAACCACCCACTCATCATTTCCCAAGTAGCTTAAGGCTCGTAGCGTACAACATTCGTTATCATTTATTATGTATTTTTAAAATGTTTGAAGATGAGGAGAGAAAGGACACACTAATGGGAGACTAACTCAATCCTAAAAGTTGTCATGCAAAGTGGACTTAAAGTTGAGATACAAAAGGGAACTACCTAATGTTATCATGCATGGTTTGATCCTAATGTATATCATAACCTCTCTTGAAGAAGAGAGATTAGAGATCCTAAGGGAAGAAAGACAAAAGAAGAAGAAGAAGAAAGAATATGAAAATGCAATTATGTAAACATAGAATGCACAAATAGGATGAAAGTGAGGGAGGAAGTATGTGTGGGGCAGTAGCCTCCACAAGCTCATCTCAACCTCAAGCATGCATATGAGAATGCAAAAGAAGAAGAGAGAAAGAAACGCACAAGGTGAAATCAAACAACAAGAAGAAACCACACAAAAATGCACCAAAAGTGGATGAAATGACCTAAGTCAAACAAAATCAACCACAAGTTCCAAAAGCCAAATCAAATGAAAGGAAAGCTCAAAACAAAGGCGAGGGTGGGAGGCTATATGAGGACAACAAGGAACTCATAATATGCACTCAACCATAAGCATCACAAACAAAGTGCAAAAGAAATCACAAAGAAGTCCTCAAGGATTCATCATTTTTGGTATACTTCAAGTACCTCTGCAGGAGGGACTAAGACACCTTAAATGAGACTCCAAGGTCATGGGACAGAAGAGGGGATGAGAGAAAAGATTTCAAAAGCAAAGGCCATCAAACCAAAAGAAGATGCAAGCATACACACCAAAGAATGCAAACATGCTACACAAGGAAACCCTAAATGGAAGCAACAAAAGAAACACACAAATGAACAAGCAAAACACAATATCATGACCTAAAATTGAGAAACCAACAACCTTAACATGTTAGCAACATGAATCAAAAGGGATTGAAGGCTCAAAGGATCCATCAAAGTCATATCCAAGACAAACTAGGAAAATGATTCAAAAGGGGCCAAATAAAATGTCACAAGCTCACAAACATGTTGGCAAACAGAGGCCAAGAAATCATAACCAAAGTCATCTCAAATCATCATCAAAGAAATTGATTCACATGGATGCACCAGTTTGAGAGAGGGTTATCAAGGGTCAACAAAAGCAAGGTCAAAGTCAAACCAAAAGTCAACTAAACAGGGGCAAAATGGTCCTAAAAAATCAATCAACACATCATGGACATGAGGATTTATTTTCAGTCATTGGATCAAAAGGAAAAAGGAGAAACAAATCAAGAACAAAGGCATGTCAAGAATTAGGTCAACTAAAACACTTTTAATTGATTAATTCTTTTTTAAATGAAAAATAATTCAAAAAAATAAAATAAAAATTTCATAAAATAAAAGACATCTCAAACTATCCAGAAAATATTTTTTGTGAATTTTATCAATGTTGGAAGCATTTTAAAATGAATTAATTCAAAACAGATCAAAACAAAAATAAAAAATAAAATAAAATAAAATGAAAAGCAAGTGGTGCAGATAGCAACAAAATAATGTGTAAAACCATTGGGCTTGTGTGTAGGGGGGTGTGGCTAGTAAAGAGGGCCCAGTCCATTTAAATCACTCAACCAAAATAAGAAACAATCACAGCCATACGATACAATTACCAGTCAAGTAAATCAAAGGCCATGATGCAAGCTGCAATACGCAGCGTTTCATTAAAGCTCAGTTAACAAGATCCTGGCCTTACATTACAACCTGAGTCAAACTATCCTAGGGCTAACGCGCTACCACGTGATCATCATATTTTCAACACAAAATGAAATTAAATCTCAGCCACCAGATTAAGTCCCAGTCAAAAGGTTTACATTAGATCCAAAGGTTATTAGCAAGACACGTCCTCATCGGTGTTCAAACAAGAAAAGAGAGGGAGCATTGCAGGTGGCCGGAGCACGGTGGCTCCGGTCATCTTCTCCGGCGATACAAAATATAGGTGGAACTCAAGTTCACCAAAACACACAAAATCATAGTCCAAATTCATCCTCATGCAACGTAGAACACGGATCCATGGTTCATTTTCAATTTCAGTTCATAAACAAACCAAACCGAAGCAAACAGTTTGAATCTCAAATCACAAATCAACACAAATAAGAACAAATACTATCCAGAAACGATCTACACAGTTCATAGATCATGATTATGCAAAAATGGCATTCAATTACATCATATTCAGGGAGAATTGTTGAATTGAAGCTTACCTAGTGGAGTGCTTCCACTGAGCCTTCAATTCTTGATGAAGTGATCGCGACTTTCTATGTCTAATACAACTAACTGCAAGTGCACAGTCTATCGCGTAGTAATAATAGATATCGATCCCACAGGGACTCGTAATCAAACTAGTGTTCTCGGGAGTTACTATGTTTAGCTAGGTAGAATATGTTTTAAGGGAATAAGATTGTCACTAAAAGAGGGAACTGAGATTACTGTTTAGATTTTAATTAATTGAATCGATACGTAGTAATTGTGTTCTTCAGGGATTTGATAAATTACTGGTGTATGAAATAGTTTTCACAGTTTATTTAAGCAGAAAATGGAGATTTGAAGACTCTCGTCTCACGATGGTTGTTAACGCTAATCATAATCCTAAGGGCCAAACGTACACTTTCGTATCCCGTTCGGGGTTAAAATCATTTTTTGGAAATCTCTAAGTTCTAATTCATTTTAAAGTGCTTTCGCTGTTATTGAAACAAATGCCTAGTGTTTACTATCTGACCTTACCGCAGCTTTCGCTTGTTGGTTCGTATCTTAATTAATTTTCCACTTTCGTGGCAAAACTACTTTTAAATAAGTTCTCGCTTTCGCGACGAAGTTTATTCAGTGAATCAATTTTAAACACTCAGACCATAAATTACTTTTGTGAAAAGAAAGTTTTCAAACAAGAGTTATCAAATCCCATTCGAATTATTACTACATATCGATTACCTAAGTTTAGCTAGACATGGAATTGGGAAAAACAAAATATAAATAAGAATAATAAATAACAAATTGCATTATAATAAAACAGAAGTCGATCAAAATGAAAACCTGTAAATATGCCAATTGGCCTTTGGGCAGATCCTCCACAGATGTTGGCAGGATTCTGGTCTTTAGTGCCAATTTGATCGTACAGTGCAATAGCAATTACAAAAGAGCGGAAATGGGAATAAGGAAATGTAAAGAGAAATGAATACAGATAAAAACTAGAAAGTAAATTGCTCTGGAAATTAAATTCGGCAGCACTTCGTGGTATGAATGCAGCTCCCCTTTTTGAAGTCCCTTGCTTCCCTTTTTATAAAGGTGGAGTCCCAACGGTTATCTCTGAGGATGATGGACCTTGAGGCAGATAACTTAGGGAGTAGTGGTCCACTTAATGGGAATTGGAACTGCTCTTTTGACGTGTAATCTGAGTGGGGCGTTTTTGCCTGCATGACGGTCGTCACAAGGTGTGACGGTCGTCACCCGTGTGACGGTCGTCATGAAGCTGTGACGGTCATCACATCAGCAAAAACTGATTGATGCGCTTTTCATTGTATTTTCACTCCTTTTTCGTCCATATTTCATCTGAGATTGCTTCTTTTCTTCATGTTGCCTTGTTTAGACGTGATCGTTGAATACCTGCAAAAACATCAGACAAATACACGGAAATAACCCGAAATCGGATCGAAAACGGTTAGACTTTAGTTGAATTATGCATGAAAATATCTATATGATTTCGTGTTATCAAACTCCCCTAAGCTTGAATCTTTGCTTGTCCTCAAGTAAAACATGGAAAAGTCGGCAAGCACGAGGCTGCTTCTTCGTTCGCAGAGTTTGGAAAAGCCAGGATTCTTGGTAAGAACAAGACGAGTATCATGACGAAACTGGACTACGAGTCTCTGGAGGTTTCCTTTTTATGCAAATCGGTCTCAGTCATGCTACTGTAGCTCGGTGTCAAGGTTCTCGCGGCAAGTTCACCCTGTTTGTTCTAGCGCAATCACATTAAGCCCGTTGTCTGCACACTCTCATGGCAAGTCGACCTGTTAGTGAATATGATCTCATTTCTGTTTTTGATCTTCTTCATTGATCATAATTTGATGTCATTGATTTTTCAATGGGTTTTTCGTGCCGTTGGGCTAAATGCTCGGGTGAGGAGCACCTAACTTAGAAGGAAACGTATCTTATATTCTTGGGCTTTTTAGCTCTCTTTTCATGATTTTTCATCTTTTTGGAGATCATAAACTTATTTGCATCGGTCGCTCGCTTAGAAGTGTTTTTAGGATGGTGCTGACTGCTAGTATAAACTACTTGGGGTTGAGTTTGCGTAGACACTTGAGACTTTGGTACACGTAGGTGGTGAAACCGACTCGCATAAACTAGAGATCTAAGATGTCTGGACGATAATGGTTTTGTTAGAACTGTCGTTTCCTCGGAGTTTCAAAACTTGTTTTGAGCTCAGGTGCATTCTCGTGATGCTTTTGCTTTTGAGGAACAAATGAAAGTTTTTGTTTACGTTGAATAATGTGGGGATTGTTTGCGTAACGTGAAAAATATATAGACGAGCTTTATTTGCTAGAAATAGAAAGTGTAAAAATAGATATTACTAAAATTCAAAGTGCAGTGAAATGGAAATAAAGGAAATAAGGGAAGTTCGGAGTACAGTGGAAATAAGGCTCCGCTCCCACACTATCTCGATCAGTGTCCTCACTGATTCTTGAAGCATGCGAGAGGGAGATACAACTGAAAATGAAAATACAAAGAACTGAAATATAGTAAACAATGAAGGAAAAAAAAATGAAAATCTAGTCTCAGCCTCTGTCACGTCCGCGCTGGCGTCCTCTGGCTCTAGCAAGGGCTACTCTGTCCTCGTAGCTTATGGCTCCGGTGTGGTAGACCGTGTCTCGGAGTCCTTCGACCTGCAGGGTCAGATTCGCTAGGCTCTCAGTGATCGTAGCTTGGCCGGTGTGAAGTTGTTGCATTTGAGTGCGGTGCCAAGCCTCGAACTGGTCAGTTCACTGATTCTGCTGCTGCAGCATCGTGAGTATTTGTGCCTGCTGGTCTAGGGAGAGACGAAGGTCCTCTTCCGTGTAGTATGGCACGGGATGGTGACGGCGGAGGCGAGAAGATGTACCTACTGGAGGAGGAGGCTGCGATGCCTCTGGCTGCTCGGACCTGTCCAACTCAGCTTGGATTTCATCGTCGGAATCATGAGTGGTATCCTGAGTGGGAACAGCGACAGCAGGAGAGGCAGTGAGGTCGAACAACCAGTTGGTACGGTCCTCTGGATGGATGCGGGTGCGGGACGGAAGGATGATGCTTCTGACGGTCTTGCCACCAACAACCGGATGGTATTTCCCGTCAGCTCGGGAGCGGATGAGATGGGAGGCTCTGCAGTGGTCAGTGTCAAGGAACACCGAGGGGATGGAATGAAGGTGCTGGAGGCGATCGCCAAGGTTCAGCCCAAGTGCAATAGCCGTGAAAATCCCGCCAAAGTAGAATGGCTTCGAGCCACGGTTGCAGTTGGCCTGAATGTGAGCCAGCAGGAACGGGGCAGCGTTGATAGGTTCATTGTTGAAGACGCAATGAAGAAAGAAGAGCTCCTTGGAGTTCACTTTGTGGTTGCTGTCTCTGGCGAAGATAGTGTTACTCAACGCTCTGTGAAAGTACCTGATGGCTGGGTTATGGATGTGAGTGGCGTGCAGGGAGTCCCAACCATCGGCATTTAGGCCGGTCAACTGATACCACAGCACGAAGGCTTCGTGCTGGAACTGATCGGTGATGCGGCGATGAGCGTTGTCGCCGCGAGGTAGCTGTAGGATGCTGACAATCTGATTCTGATTCACCTGATAGTTGACGCCAAACATCCGGAAGCATGCGGCACCTGTGTGCTGGTTGAGTTCGCCGCTGCTGGTGACGTAAGTGAACAAACTCAAGAACTCAAGGGTGAGTTGTTCGTAGGTTGGCTGGGGGTTGGTGCAGAGGTTCCAGATGCCTGCTCGTTGAAGCATCCAGGTTACACCTTCAAGGAGTCCGAGCTCCGTAAGCGATGGAAGGTGTGGGTAGTGAGTCGGCTGGAGTGACCTCTGATGAAATGCAATGTAGTGGGCTCGTTGTCTTTCGCCTAACTCGCCCTCAGGGAAGGTAATGTTGCTGACATCTGGATTCCTGGCCATTGTTGGAAGATGGAGGGGTTTCTGAGGTTTTGGGGTTTTTCTGCAGAGCGGGAAAAATGACAGAACGGTGATTTGGAGGTTGAATTTGGAGTTGAAGTTTATAGTTCAATGTGGGGAGGGCGAAAATCGTAGTGGGGTATGAATTTGGATGTTTGAAAGTGATAATGGGGGGAGTGGAAGGGAACACGAACCCTGTTTTATCAGATAGCAGTTCTGGGCTGCGTGACGGTCGTCACAAAGGTGTGACGGTCGTCACCCGCGTGACGCTCGTCATGGGGCTGTGACGGTCGTCACAGCAGCAAAATCTGCAGAACGCAGAATTTTGCTCTGAGGGCGTACTCGTGGTGATTTTAAAGCTTAGTATTGATACGGTGATTTAGTATAACAGCCAACAAACAACACATAATGCGAAAACAGAATAATTGCATAAAACTAGAATTGAAATAACATAAAATTGAAACAATTGTATGTAGTACATAAAGAAAACTAACAATGCGAAAAATCCAAATGATAAAATGAAACTAAACTAGACTAGACTAAACTGAAACTACTGCTACGAGCTAATAACTAATCTTTTCGTGCCTTCAACTCATCGAATTTCTGTGAATAGTAGTCGAGTTGGTCGCAGACTAGATCCATGAAGCCTACCAGTTCGCCGTGCATGCCTGCGATATCGGCTTTTACATTAGTCAGAGCTTTATCAACGTCGTCTAATCTGAGTAACACGGTATCCATTTTGTCGGTGGTCTCCTCAGGGATAGGCTCAGGATAAGTATTATAGTGCGGAGGAGTCATAGGGTCTACTTCAGTTTCAGAGGCCGCGTCCTCATAGTACATATAGTCGTGTGCCTCAGAGATGTGGTCACTGTCATACATATAGTTCTGTGGTGTTGACTGTGGTGAAGGAGGTCCCATAGGCTCATCTAATTCGTAGAGCCAGTTATCCTTGTTGTGGATGCTTGTCATCAGATGATCAGTCAGTGTGAATAGCTGTACTGGTTTTTCGTTAATAAGGTACTCATACGGTCCAGGTCCCATAGTCCATAAGATGCGCCTGTTAAAGCAGAATTGTATGTTCATGGGTCTGATGGTACCGAAACGAGTGCTGGCATTTAAATGGAATCTAAGGCCAAGCTCGTGGGCAATCATTGTTACTAGTCCTCCTATAAGAATAGGTGTCTGAGGTTCCAGCGTGAGGCGTTTGAAGGATCGCATCATGAAAGACACTGCATTTACTGTCCGTCCCTGAGAAGCACAGAACATGATGAATAACTCCTCCTTAGACACTGTGGTAATATTTTCTTCTTTTCCAAACAAGGTGTGAGCTAGTATCTTATGGAAGTATCTGAAGGCTGGGTTGTGAATGTCATCATTGTACATTTTGTCTGGTTCAGGGTGATAGTCGCCTGTGATTCTACCCCAGAAGTGATCGAGTTGCAAATCAATATCGTCATCTTCTGCACTGATGAACACATGCGGTCCGCTAGGGAATCCTAGGAGGTTAGCTAGTGACATCCTGCTGTGGGTTTGGTCCATTCCAAACAATCGGAAGGTAATCAACTCTGTGCTGGATCCAAAACCATAGTTGGGTGTATATCTGAAAGAACTAAGGAATTCGTAGGTAAGATCCTTGTAGGTAGCGAAGCGTGTTTTTAGAGCAGTGTTCTCCCAACCCAGTTGATTGAACAGGTATTGAATGCTATCTGTGATCCCTAGTTTATCCATAGTAGCCTTATCATAATACAGCGTTAAGGCGAATTCTCTTTCGGTCAGTGCTGCAAATGTTGCCTTTTGAGCGAGTCCTCGGAAGTGAACCTTTGTGAAGTCGTACTCGGCCATATTCGCAGGTAATTCGGAGAAAACAGAAGGAATGTTTTGAAGACTTTAAAAATCCTGAAAAGTTTGAAACAAGAAATTGAAGTCAGGATTTTTAGAAACGAGAAGTGGTAGAAACAAAAGACAAAGGAGAAAAAAATAAAATAAGAATAAAAGTACGAAAATGAACGAAAGTAGAAAGTAGTAGTAATTCTAGAATTTTTGTTGGATTTTTGAAAGTAGAATTTTAAAGAAAAAATGAAATGCAATAACGAGGGAAATTTGGGTTGCCTCCCAGTAAGCGCTGTTTTTAACGTCTAAAGCCTGACGATAGCTTGGTGAGAAGCTATGCGGGTGTCTGAGCCGGAAGCTCGAGCAATGTTACATTGCTTACTTGAGGACTGTTGTCGTTCTTATTGTAATGTTTTAGACGTTGCCCGTTTACGATAAACGGTGCATTTGTCTTATCGGTAATTTCAACAGCTCCACTCTGAAGTACTTTAGTCACTTCATAGGGTCCAGACCACCTAGATTTTAGTTTTCCTGGGAAGAGTTTTAATCGTGAATTGAAGAGCAATACGATGTCTCCCACACTGAATTGTTTCCTGATTGAACGTTTATCATGCCACTTTTTGGTTCGTTCTTTGTAGATACGGGCATTTTCGTAAGCGTCTAATCGAAGTTCTTCCAACTCGTGTAAGTTCAGGATTCGCTTTTCTCCTGCCTCGGTGTAGTTGAAGTTGAGTGTTTTAATGGCCCAAAAGGCCTTATGCTCTAACTCTACAGGGAGATGGCAGGATTTACCGTAAACTAATTTATAGGGGGTAGTACCTATTGGTGTCTTAAATGCGGTCCTATAAGCCCATAAAGCTTCTTGTAGCTTCGATGACCAATCTTTTCTCGAGGTAGCGACAGTCTTTTCCAAGATCTGTTTTATTTCTCTGTTTGAGACCTCTACTTGTCCGCTGGTTTGCGGATGATAGGGTGTAGCTACTCGGTGCCTGACTCCATATCTAGAAAGAAGTTTATCGAATATTCGTGATATGAAGTGAGATCCTCCGTCACTAATGACGAGTCTGGGTACACCGAATCTAGGAAAGATTGTGTTCTTGAAGAGTTTGATTACTACTCGTGCGTCGTTTGTTGGAGCAGCTATGGCTTCTATCCATTTAGATACGTAATCGATATCGACGAGTATGTAGTTATTTCCAAAAGAAGGTGGGAAAGGTCCCATGAAATCTATTCCCCAGACGTCGAAGATTTCTACCTCTAAGATTCCTTTCTGAGGCATTTCATCGCGTTGTGAGATGTTGCCAGTTCGTTGGCATCTATCGCACTTTTGCACAGCGATGTGAACGTCTTTCCAGAGATTAGGCCAGAATAGGTCGGCTTGGAGAATCTTAGCGCACGTCTTGGACGTACTAGCATGACCACCATATGGTGCTGAGTGGCATTGGGAAATAATATTTTCTATTTCTTCCTCTGGGACACAGCGACGGTATATGTTGTCGGCCCCTCTCTTGAAGAGTAGGGGTTCGTCCCAATAATAGTGTTTCAGATCGTGGAAGAATTTCTTCTTTTGCTGATAAGTAAGATCCGGCGGAAGCACGCCCGCAGCGAGGTAATTAACGATGTCAGCATACCAAGGTAATGTGACTTGGGCATAGACGGCTTCTACGGCTTTTTCGAATTCTGGATCTTCCGAGATTGAATTGGGCATGTCACTTTCCAATTTGGCTATCAGACGTTCGTACGGGAAATCGTCATTTATCGGTACTAGTTCATGTTTGATGCCTTCTATTCGGGATAAGTGATCCGTAACAACGTTCTCGGTTCCTTTCTTATCTTTGATTTCTAAGTCGAACTCTTGTAGTAACAGGATCCATCTCAATAATCTTGGTTTGGCATCCTTTTTGCTTATTAGGTACCTTATGGCAGCGTGGTCTGTGTATATTATAATTTTTGCTCCTACTAAGTAAGAACGGAATTTGTCAAGCGCAAATATAACTGCTAGAAGTTCCTTTTCTGTGGTAGCGTAGTTCATTTGGGCAGGATCTAAGGTTCTACTGGCATAGTAGATGGCATGGAGTTTCTTGTCCTTCCTTTGTCCTAGAACTGCACCTACAGCGTAATCACTCGCGTCACACATGATTTCGAACGGTAGTCTCCAATCGGGTGGTTGCATGATTGGTGCGGTGATAAGGGCTGATTTCAATGTTTCGAATGCTTTTAAACAGTCGTCGTCGAAGACGAATTCAACATCTTTCATCAATAGGCCGGTCAGAGGTTTTGTGATTTTCGAAAAATCTTTTATAAATCTTCTGTAGAAACCGGCATGTCCTAGAAAACTCCGTATTTCTCGTACGGATTTTGGAGGTTGGAGATCTTTTATAATCTCTATTTTAGCTTTGTCTACCTCAATCCCTCTATCTGATATGACATGTCCTAGAACTATTCCTTGTCGGACCATAAAATGGAATTTCTCCCAATTTAGGACGAGGTTTACTTTTACGCAACGTTCTAGTACCATTTCTAAGTTTTGTAAGCATCCTTCTAAACTTTGTCCACATACCGAGAAATCGTCCATAAACACTTCCATAATGTCGTCTATGAAATCTGCGAAGATTGCCATCATGCATCTTTGGAAGGTTGCTGGAGCGTTACAGAGTCCGAACGACATTCGACGGTAAGCAAAAGTACCGTAAGGACAGGTGAATGTAGTCTTTTCTTGGTCATCATGATGGATGGGAATTTGGAAGAATCCTGAGTAACCATCTAGATAGCATAAATACGAATGTTTGGCTAATCTTTCCAACATTTGGTCTATGAAGGGTAGCGGGAAGTGATCTTTGCGCGTAGCCTTGTTAAGCTTCCTATAATCAATACACATCCTACTTCCAGTCACGACTCTTTTTGTTATTGATTCGCCTTTTTCGTTTTTAACTACTGTGACTCCTCCTTTCTTTGGTACGACATGGACTGGGCTAACCCATTCACTATCGGAGATCGGATAGATGATTCCTGCATCTAGTAATTTCTTTACTTCATCTCTGACTACAGTGCTCAGGATGGGGTTTAGTCTTCTCTGATGCTCTCGAGAGGTTTTAGAGTCTTCCTCTATTGTAATCCGATGCATACAGATCAAAGGGCTTATACCTTTTAGATCGCTTATGTTATAGCCTAACGCGGTGGGGTACTTCTTTAGGACTTCTAATAACTTTTCGGTTTCTGGTTGTCCTAAGTCGGCGTTGACTATCACTGGTCTTTTTAGTTCATCGTCTAGAAATTCATATCTAAGGTTTTTGGGTAGTGTTTTAAGCTCTAAAGATGGGTTCTTCGGACCTGGCATATGATTTGGTGTCAGTGCTAAGCTTTCGCTTAGGCTGTCGTCCTTGTACGGTTTACGCCAATTATCGTCTTCAGAAATGTCGGGTATTTGAATCTTTATTATTTCTGAATACGTGGTCTCTTCATTTTCAAGTTCTCTTATGGATTCGTCAATTTCGTCTACTAAATAGCAGGTATCGTCTATTGCTGGTGCTTGTAAGAACTTGGTGAGAATGAACTCTATCTTTTCTTCTCCTACTTCGAATGTTAGCCTTCCTTTCTTCACGTCTATAATAGCTCCGGCTGTAGCTAGGAACGGTCTTCCTAAGATAATTGGGGTTACAGTGTCCTCCTTGATGTCCATGATTATGAAGTCGGTTGGGATGTAGAATTGTCCTATGCATACTGGAACGTTTTCCAGTATTCCGACGGGGTATTTTACTGATCTGTCAGCTAATTGTACGGACATTTTGGTTGGCCTGAGGTCTCCCATATTCAGCTTTTTGCATATAGATAAAGGCATAACACTGATACTGGCTCCTAAATCGCATAGAGCTTTGTCTATTACGAACTTTCCTATAACGCAGGGTATGGAGAAACTACCTGGGTCTTTTAATTTAGGAGGCATGCGGTTCTGAATAATAGCGCTACACTCTGCAGTAAGTGTAACTGTTTCGTTATCCTCGATCTTTCTCTTATTCGACAGGATCTCTTTGAGAAATTTGGCGTATGACGTCATTTGAGTTATCGCTTCTGTAAAAGGAATAGTAATATTCAGCTGTTTAAGGAGCTCTACAAATTTCTTAAACTGTCCTGAAGTTTTAGAGTTTATTAGCCTTTGCGGATAAGGAATAGGTGGTTTATATGGCGCTGGAGGTGCTTGAGTTTTTTCACTTGCGGTATCCTCCTTCTCGTTGTCCTCCTTCTTCTCTAACTCAGATTCCTTTTCTGCTTGTTCAGTTGGTTTCTGTTGCATGGCTGAGTTTTCCGTCCTCGGATCGATCGGTTCGTCCAATTCTTTTCCACTTCTTAGTATCACAACATTTGCTTGGCCTTTGGGATTCTGTTCGGGTTGTCCAGGAAATGTGCCAGCAGGTGCGGCAGCAGATGCTTGTTGTTGAGCCACTTGTGATATCTGTGTTTCTAACATTTTGTTGTGGGTGGCTAAAGCGTCTACTTTTCCTGTCAACTGTTTAATTTGCTCGCTAGTGTGTATGTTTTGATTTAGGAACTCTTTGTTCGTTTGAGCTTGAGTAGCTATGAACTTTTCCATCATCAGTTCGAGGTTTGATTTCCTAGGTGCATTCTGAGCAGCTGGTTTCTGATATCCTTGCGGAGCAGTAGGCATTTGCAATGCATTTTCGCTTTTGTAAGAAAAGTTTGGATGATTTCGCCAACCTGGGTTGTAGGTATTTGCGTAGGGATTTCCTTGAGCATAATTTACCTGGTCTGGCGGGATTCCGGCTAGCAATGGGCATTCGGGTGCCTTATGAGTGGTGCTTCCGCATAACTCGCAATTTGGAGTTACTGCAGCGACAGTTGCAGTGGGGTTAACGGTCAGACTATCGATCTTCTGTGCTAGAGCATCTACTTTAGCATTGAACTTTTCAAGGCTGCTGATTTCGTACATCCCACCTTTCGCTGAGGTTTTCTCATTTGGAGTGCGTTCACCTCCCCATTGGCAATGGTTTTGTGACATGTTTTCTATTAATTGATAGGCTTCATCGTATGGCTTATCCATAAGTGCGCCGCCCGCGGCAGCGTCTATTGTCAATCTAGTATTGTATAGAAGCCCATTATAGAAGGTATGGATTGTCACCCAGTCTTCTAGACCGTGGTGAGGACATGTTCTCATCATATCTTTGAATCGTTCCCATGCTTCGTAGAGAGATTCAGTATCTTTCTGTCGAAATCCGTTGATTTGAGCTCTAAGCATAGTAGTTTTGCTTGGTGGAAAATATCTCGCTAAGAAGACGTTCTTCAATTGCTCCCACGTCGTAACGGAGTTGGATGGTAACGATTGTAACCATGTCCATGCTCTGTCTCTAAGAGAGAATGGGAAAAGACGAAGTCTTATCGCGTATGGAGTTACTCCATTTGCTTTCACTGTGTCTGCGTATTGTACAAACTTCGTTAGATGTTCGTTCGGATCCTCAGTTGCATTTCCTGAGAATTGGTTTTGTTGTACAGCCGACAACAATGATGGTTTCAGCTCAAAATCATTTCGGGTAATAGTTGGGGCAGCAATGCTACTTCTAGGCTCCATCTGAGATGGCGTAGCATATGCCTTCAGCGGTTTGTTTGGAGGTCCTTCAACCATCTCTTGTTCTTCTTTTTCTGATTTGGGAATGGGAGTGAGAGGTTCGGGAGTGTTATGTTTGAGTTGTTTGAGTTGGTACTCAATGATTCTACTTCTTAAATGTAAGAAGCGTTCTAGTTCTGCGACTGAAGGTTTTACGATATCGCTTTGCGGGCGATTTCTTGGCATACAATCGACAGAACTAGTAAAGGAAAAATGAAAATTGTTAACCTAGTCTATACGGCGTAACAGAAGGTTACACTATTGACTAAACGGGTCCCTGGCAACGGCGCCAAAAACTTGATCGTGACTTTCTATGTCTAATACAACTAACTACAAGTGCACAGTCTATCGCGTAGTAATAATAGATATTGATCCCACAGGGACTCGTAATCAAACTAGTGTTCTCGGGAGTTACTATGTTTAGCTAGGTAGAATATGTTTTAAGGGAATAAGATTGTCACTAAAAGAGGGAACTAAGATTACTGTTTAGATTTTAATTAATTGAATCGATACGTAGTAATTGTGTTCTTCAGGGATTTGATAAATTACTGGTGTATGAAATAGTTTTCACAGTTTATTTAAGCAGAAAATGGAGATTTGAAGACTCTCGTCTCACGATGGTTGTTGACGCTAATCATAATCCTAAGGGCCAAACGTACACTTTCGTATCCCGTTCGGGGTTAAAATCATTTTTTGGAAATCTCTAAGTTCTAATTCATTTTAAAGTGCTTTCGCTGTTATTAAAACAAATGCCTAGTGTTTACTATCTGACCTTACCGCAACTTTCGCTTGTTGGTTCGTATCTTAATTAATTTCCCACTTTCGTGGCAAAACTACTTTTAAATAAGTTCTCGCTTTCGCGACGAAGTTTATTCAGTGAATCAATTTTAAACACTCAGAACATAAATTAGTTTTGTGAAAAGAAAGTTTTCAAACAAGAGTTATCAAATCCCATTCGAATTATTACTACATATCGATTACCTAAGTTTAGCTAGACATGGAATTGGGAAAAACAAAATATAAATAAGAATAATAAATAATAAATTGCATTATAATAAAACAGAAGTCGATCAAAATGAAAACCTGTAAATATGCCAATTGGCCTTTGGGCAGATCCTCCACAGATGTTGGCAGGATTCTGGTCTTTAGTGCCAATTTGATCGTACAGTGCAATAGCAATTACAAAAGAGCGGAAATGGGAATAAGGAAATGTAAAGGGAAATGAATACAGATAAAAACTGGAAAGTAAATTGCTCTGGAAATTAAATTCGGCAGCACTTCGTGGTATGAATGCAGCTCCCCTTTTTGAAGTCCCCTGCTTCCCTTTTTATAGAGGTGGAGTTCCAACGGTTATCTCTGAGGATGATGGACCTTGAGGCAGATAATTTAGGGAGCAGTGGTCCACTTAATGGGAATTGGAACTGCTCTTTTGACGTGTAATCTGAGTGGGGCGTTTTTGCCTGCATGACGGTCGTCACAAGGTGTGACGGTCGTCACCCGTGTGACGGTCGTCATGAAGCTGTGACGGTCGTCACATCAGCAAAAACTGATTGTTGCGCTTTTCATTGTATTTTCACTCCTTTTTCGTCCATATTTCATCTGAGATTGCTTCTTTTCTTCATGTTGCCTTGTTTAGACGTGATTGTTGAATACCTGCAAAAACATCAGACAAATACACGGAAATAACCCGAAATCGGATCGAAAACGGTTAGACTTTAGTTGAATTATGCATGAAAATATCTATATGATTTCGTGTTATCATGAAGCTTGAAGGAAAACGCCAAAAAATGATCCTTAATCTTCACTGAAGCCTTAGATGTGCTTGATTTGGCTTGAAATTAGTTGAATCTGGAAATTCGTATTTCAACTTTCCTTGAGCTTTAACAAATGTTTTCTTGAGCAATTCTTCACCAATTTTGCTTATGAGGATTTGTACACAATGTTGAAGTTATATACATGGGATTTGGAAGGAAATAAGGCCCAATCAAAGTGGTTTTAGGTCCAATTGAAATCCAATTTTTTGCACATGAAACTTCCAAAATCTACACGAAAATAGAGCTGTTATGACTTGGTTTTTGGCTCATTTAGCTTGCTGGTAATGTGAATTGATCAAATGGCTAAGAATTGTCCCTTAATTTGATATTGTGGTATGATTTGCATTTGTTACTTCATGGTGAAGCAAGCATGAAAATGGCCATGAAAATGAATTCAAATCTCAAATACAAAATTGGCATTGTGTTTAGGATGACTTTGGCACTCAAAAAATGCACACACTTGATAAAAAATGATTCCAAATGAATTTAATTGGATTTTCTCCTTTCAATGCCTTTTTCATGAAATTTCTTCCATCAATCCTTCAATCGAAGCTTCAACCATGAAATTAGATGGTTTGGTAATGAAATTGAACCCATTTGGAGCAAGTTTTATGTTGGAAAGATTTTCATTTGAAAGGTGCAAGATAGTGAAATAGACCTATAATGAAAATGACCTGTAATTCTACTTTCCCAAAATACCCTTGCCTTGTAAAATTCATAACTTGAGTTCTACAAATCAGATGAAGGACTTCTAGTACTCTTTGGAAATCTAAGATCATGAGGAACAACTTTCATGTTTGGGTCAAGGTGTGGAGAAACATAATTCTAAGTCAAAAATGGCTTGGAATTCTGTTGACTTTTGTTGACCAAAATCAGATTCATCTGATGACCTATAACTTGTCAGCATCATAACTTGAGTTCTAGAAATCAGATGAAAGACTTCTAGTACTCAAAAGAAATCTAGAAACATGCTCTATAAGTTTCATGTTGGGGTCAAGATGAGATAAGACTTGTATTTTGAGATATGTGGTCTTGAAGTTGGGCACTAAACATGGGATTTTACACTGAGAACCCTAATTTAGTAACTTTTCACACTCTTGATTCTTCTTGATTTGATCTTGAAATGATATATTAGACATCTCAACACAACATTCCATGATCACAAAGACTTGGAATTGAGTCTTAATCTCCTTCAATTTCACAATTGACTGAGGGCTGACCAGATGAAAACCCTAGGTGTACCACTCTTGACTGTGGCCTCTTACCCTTAACATAACAACTTGAATAAAATCCAACATGGCTCTCAAAGCCTTCAATGAGGTTCCTCAACATCCCATATCCATAATCATGAATTCACAATCCTCTGATGATCTTCAATTGGCCTCCAAGTTATGAGATATTCCACATACACCCATCAACTCTCTCACAAAACTTTGACCACTTCTCGGTGACTTGATGACCATTCATGCTTGAGTAAACCCCTTACTTAGGCTCAACACTTTTGGTGACCCTCTCTTGCTATGCACTACCTCTTGATCCGCTGCTAAATGAATAATGCTATGCAATGCAAATGCTAGAAGAAAATGAAATGAAACATAAACCAAGTTAAGAAAAGGTTGGTCAAATTTTGGGGTGCAACAGCTGCCCCTATTCAAACGACTTGGACCTGAATGAGTGAAAAGCGAACGACTTTCACAAAATCAAGGTAAAATACGGTTGAATACCAAAGAACCCGGAAATTTTCCAACCGCAGAAAATAAAACCGCAAACAAGAAACTCTGGAGACAACCGCTCTGAACACAAGCATACTCCGTTGGGGAAAAGAGAAACTTAACCGAGCAACTCTGCTTGGGGGAACATAATAAGATGAATTCGTCCATCAAGACGGTGCCATGGTCTGAATACCATACAGGTTAAAGGGGAACCTTTTAAATTTCCGGAATCTGGATATTCAACGAACAAAATGAGTCAATGAAATTTGCCGGAGTCTGAACATTCAACGTAACAGCCGGAGCCTGAATGCTCAACGTAAACTTGACCGGAGCCTGGACGTTTAACATAATAACCAAAGCCTGGATGCTCAACGTAATAAATCACAGAAAAAATTTCCGGAGTTTGGATACTCAACGCACAAGAGAAATGACCACATATTGGAAATTGGTCGGAGTCTGGATACTCAACGTAATAAATCGGAGTCTGAATGCTTAACGAAAACTGACCGGAGCTTGGATACTCCATGGACAAAACAATATACCACCAATTGGAAATTCACCAGAATCTATATATTCATTGGAGAAGGAATACAACCAGAAAACTTATCACGGTCTGGATACCGAGCTGACTTTACCGGAGTCTGGATACTCGACGGAAAAAGCAATACGTCACGAATTGAAAATTCACTAGAGTCTGGATACTCAACAGAGAAGCCGGAGCCTGAATGCTCAACGAAATAAGCCAGAGCCTAGATGCTCAACGAAGGTTGACCGGAGCCTGGATACTCAACGAACGAAGGAACACTCATTAGGGTCTGGATACCGCTGGAGTTTTAAGAATACCGTTTCAAATTGCTAGAGTTTGGATACTCAACGAACAAAATGGACCACATCACGAACTGCCATGGTCTAGATACTATACAGGGCTAAGAAGTACATCACACATTGGAAATTTGTCGGAGTCTGAACACTCAATGACATTGATCGGAGTCTGGATACTCAACGGACGAAGGGAAAATATCACAAATATACCCATCAAAGTCTGAACACCACACTGTATTCACCGGAGTCTGGATACTCGACGGAAAAAAGCACAATAATATCAATTGTCGTGGTCTGGATACCACAACCATCTTTACCGGAGTCTGGATACTCAACGAAAAAAAAGAAAATCCCATCAATTGGGAATGGACCGGAGTTTGGATACTCGACAGACTAAGGAATTCATCATAAATACTCATCAAGGTCTGGATACCAAATGAGTTTAAAACAACATGACCCACTGAAATCTGAAGACATTGCTGGGGAATGATATAAGCCGGGGCCTGGATACCGCGCGGGCTACCGGAAATTTCCATGATTTGGATACCAAGGGAAAAAAAGATCAAACCTCTGGAGATACACCTGAAACAAAGAGATAACAACCTGGCCTATGTTTCACATGCATATGTTTGAATATAGCGTAATGCTCCAAACGAAATGGAAATGCTACGCGTTTGGGTAGATGCTATGCACGCATGCAGATGCAACGGAACTGAATCAGCAAAATAAATGTTAGAGATACAAAAACCATCCTGCTGGGGAAACAAACTACTCGTGCCAATAACAATTGGACTTATGTCGAGGAAACGAGCCCTTGCTGGCCTCGTGCAAAGAAAATGCCGGGGTAACAGAATTCCTCCCAGTCTGTCGGGGATTACTCAGCTGGGAGCGAATCTACTTAGGCTGTAGATTACTCAGTGGGGGAGAAAATCCAATCACAACGCACTGGGGAGCGCATAAGAACATGCACCTTACGGGGATTAAATATGCACCAACTGCCGAGGGAAAGCGCATACGCTACCTGCTTACTGAAACTGCATACAAACTCTACTGGGGATAGAGATGCAAACTTCGCTTGCTGGGGAAACAAACTCTGGCTGGAGATAAGACGAATTTCATCCACACCTCTTTGCCCCAAGGGTAACGACCCTGCAAAACTGCACAAACAAACAAGATATCCTACGCAAACGAAACTATCTTAGTTATCATTTGTGACGTTGTTCAATTAATTCAAAGTTTTAACAATTATTGGCCAAGGCCTGCAAGTTTATGTATGTGTAAGTTTATCAAAACATTAGGCGTCTTTTACAAACAAAACAGTAAAAGTTAAATCAAAACAAACGAGATACTGAATAGTATATGTTTATTGATAAATGGCCTATAAATAGGTAAACTTTTACAACAGGTGCAACCCATGAAAAGAGGAAGCTGCGCAAAAATGATATAGATATGCACAGAAATATACAAAAGTGTACAAAAATGTCGGCAATGTGGCACAGACAAACATCATGAGCTGATCTCTCTATGACTCGCCTGACCTTGATGCTTTCCCGACGCTTTGTGTTCAGAAGAGATTGATTCGGATAAACGTCCCTCAGGTCCTCCCAATCCACTAAGCAATGAAGTTCCAACACAGACCGCAGTCATTTGCTTTTCAATCCCTAACTTTTGCCTGAGCCTCCCTTTCGGGTTTTCGATTCACCGGGATACCCATTTTTGCCAAAGTCGCCTTTTCAGGTTTTCGACTTTGCGGGTTTACATCTTTTCATTTTTATCCCTAAATTTTTATCGAACCCAATCTCTTTTTTATGGTTCGCCGGGATGCCCCATTTTTGCTTGGATATTCTTTTTCTTTCCAGCGGGTCTCTTTAAGCAAAGTATTTTTTAACTGCGTCTGCATTCACAGGGGATGTAAAATCCTCGCCATCCATGGTGGATAACAACAAGGCTCCTCCGGAGAAGACCTTTCGAACGCCATATGGACCTTCATAGTTGGGAGTCCATTTGCCCCTGTGATCTGATTGTGGTGGGAGAATCTTTTTCAGCACAAGATCGCCCGTCTGAAAGCTTTGAGGGCGCACCTTCTTGTCAAAATCTTTCTTCATCCGGCTCTGATACAACCGACCGTATGCGATAAACGCTAGCCTCTTCTTATCCATCAGGCTAAGCTGATTCAATCTGTTCTTTATCCATTCTGCCTCATCGAGTTTGACGTCGACTAACACTCTTAAAGAAGGAATCTCGACCTCCAATGGTAGGAAAACTTCCATACCATATACCAGCAAGAAAGGAGTTGCCCCGGTTGATGTGCGTACCGTAGTACGATAACCGTGAAGAGCAAAGGGCAACATCTCATGCCAATCTTTGTAAGTGACAACCATCTTTTGCACTATCATCTTGATATTCTTGTTGGCCGCTTCAACAACGCCATTCATCTTTGGACGATAAGGAGATGAGTTTTGATGCTCGATTTTGAAATTCTGGCACAATTCCTTCATCATCTTGTTGTTCAGATTCGAACCATTGTCAGTAATGATTCGCTCGGGTACTCCATATCTACAGATGATGTCCTTCTTTATGAATCGGGCTACGACTTGCTTCGTGACATTGGCGTACGAGGCTGCTTCAACCCATTTGGTGAAGTAATCAATGGAAACCAAGATAAAACGATGACCATTGGATGCGACTGGCTCAATCTTGCCAATCATGTCAATGCCCCACATGGAAAAGGGCCACGGAGATGCCATAACATTCAATGGGCACGACGGTACATGAATTTTGTCTGCATAAATCTGGCATTTATGGAATTTCTTCGCAAATTTGAAATAATCTGACTCCATGGTTAGCCAATAATACCCTGCTCGCAATAACTTCTGAGACATGGCATGCCCACCGGCATGTGTACCGAAAGTACCCTCGTGGACTTCTTCCATAAGGAATGTTGCTTCCTTTTCATCCATGCATCTCAACAACACCAAATCATGGTTCCTTCTGTAAAGCACGCCATCTGGGTTTAGATAAAAGTTACCAGACAACCTTCTCAGAGTCTTCTTATCCTGGGCCGAAGCCCCTGGCGGATACTCTTGCTTCTTGAGGAAATTTTGTATGTCATAAAACCATGGCTTGCCATCCACAGCTTCCTTAATGGCGAATATGAAAGTGGGCCTGTCAAGGCGAGAGATGACTATTCTTGGAGCATCATTCCAAAAATTCACTTTATACATCGAAGATAGCGTTGCCAAAGCGTCTGCCATCTAATTCTCTTCTCGCGGCACATGGTGGAACTTTACCCTGTCAAAGAAGGGTAACAACATCCTTGCATATACTTTGTAAGAAATTAGATTTGGCTAACGAGTTTCCCACTCTCCCATGATCTGATTAACCACTAGCGCTGAATCGCCATATACATCCAAATTCTTGATTCTCAAATCAATAGCCTCTTCCAGACCCATTATGCACGCTTCATACTCGGCTCCATTATTAGTGCAAGGGAACGTCAACCTGGCAGTGAAGGGAATATGAGTACCATGAGGAGTTGTAATGATTTCCCCAATTCCACTACCATAGGAGTTGACAGCGCTGTCGAATATCATCTCCCACTGAGAACCTTTCTCTGGACCTTCGTCGGGTAGTGGCTCTTCACAGTCCTTCACTTTGAGGAACATGATGTCCTCGTCAGGAAATTCAAACTTCATCGGTTGATAGTCTTCAATTGGCTGTTCAGCAAGGTACTCTGACCTAACACTTTCCTTGATGGCTTTCTGGGAAACATATTGTATATCGTACTCTGTCAGTACCATCTGCCACCTGGCAATTCTTCCCGAGAGCGCTTGCTTCTCGAAGACATACTTGATCGGATCCATCTTCGAAATCAGCATGGTTGTATGATTAAGCATATATTGTCTCAAACGTTTGGCAGCCCAAGCAAGGGCGCAACAAGTTTTCTCGAGCATTGAGTAACGGGACTCACAGTCTATGAACTTTTTACTCAGATAATAGATCGCATGCTCTTTTCTTCCAGTCTCGTCGTGTTGACCGAGAACACAACCCATACTGTTCTCAAGAACCATTAAGTACATGATTAAAGGTCTTCCAACCACTGGGGGAATCAGTATCGGAGGCTCCTGCAAATATTCTTTTATCTTATCAAATTCTTTTTGACAATTTTCATTCCAGACGACCGCCCGATCTTTCTTTAGAAATTTAAACATTGATTCACACGTGGCTGTGAGATGAGATATGAACCGAGCAATGTAGTTCAATCTCCCCAGGAAGCCACAAACCTCCTTTTCTGTTTTTGGCGCTGGCATATCTTGTATAGCTTTTATTTTTGCAGGATCAACCTCGATTCCTTTTTCACTAACAATGAACCCCAATAACTTTCCGGACCAAACTCCAAAAGTGCACTTATTTGGATTCAACCTCAATTTGAACTTCTTGAGCCTATCAAACAGCTTCAACAAGTTGACCAGATGCTCTTCCTCCATTTGCGACTTTGCTATCATGTCATCAATATAGACTTCAATCTCATGATGAATAGTACCATGAAACAAAGTGACCATAGCCCGCTGGTAGGTTGCCCCTGCGTTTTTCAACCTAAAAGGCATTACCTTGTAACAGAACGTCCCCCACGGTGTAATGAACGTCGTTTTCTCCATAACTTCCGGTGCCATCTTTATCTGGTTATAACCCGAAAAACCATCCATGAAAGAAAATACAGAGTATTGAGCACTATTGTCAACCAATACGTCAATGTGAGGGAGCGGGAAGTCATCCTTTGGGATCGCCTTATTCAAATCTCTGTAATCTACACACATCCGTACCTTCTCATCCTTCTTAGGTACGGGCACGATGTTGGTGACCCACGGAGGGTAAGTTGTTACGGCTAAAAATCCTGCGTCCAACTGTTTCTGGACTTCTTCTTTGATTCTCACAACTATATCTGGTATTGTCCTTCTAAGCTTCTGCTTGACCGGCGGACATTCCTCGCACAACGGCAAGCGATGAACCACTATATCAGTGTCAAGCCCGAGCATATCTTCGTACGACCAAGAAAAGATGTCACTATACTCTCGAAGCATCTCAATCAATCTTTGCTTGATGTCACTCTGCAGTGCAGCCCCTATCCAAACATCTCTGACAACTTCTTCAGAACCCATATTGATAACCTCGATTTCCTCCTGATGAGGCAGAATGATCTTCTCTTCTTGTTTCAAGAGTCTAGCTAGCTCTTCAGGCAAGTCTTCATCTTCATCAATCTCTTCTTCAGCTTGATATATCGGTTGATCGAAGTCAAAGCGAGTCATAGGAGGTTCTGAATCGGTGTCATCTGCAATAGGAATCCTGCAATAAAAAAATGGTTAAATGTTTCAAATGATATGCAAACGAGTACAAACCATATTGCCATTTTATTGTGAAAAACAAAAATAAGAAAGATAAGGATCACAAAATTTGAATGAGAAAAACGCCCTTTGATTAATTGATAAAGCAATGTTCAAACATAAACAATAAGGCCCTGAAACAAAATACCATTATGCTCCGGGTAGAACATAGGGTAGTACAATAATCGGAAAGAACAAAGCATTGCTATTCTGTTGTCACTTGAACGAATTCCTCAATAGACCAGTTGCGCAGGCTCTGTCCTGGAGTGCAAGGCTTAATCCAAGCATCCATATCACAATCACTATCTCCCTCTTCGTCTAACACAATGTTGATCCTTTCGAAGATAACTCCTCCTTTAGTGAACTGCACAGGTCCTTTATAGCGCGGCGCGTTCTGTGAGGCTGAAGGAGAAGAAAATGACGGGCGGTACCCTAAACCAAACTTGTCTTGCTTGTGGGGGATCTCCAATACCTGGCCCTAACCTTGCGCTGCCCCAGCCTGTACTACAGTTTGAACCTCTTTAAAAGAAGACATGGCCACTTCCGACGCTTTGCTCACAACAAGAGATTTATCTTTAATCTTTACTGTTTCAAAAGCCTGACAAAGGGTTTCGTGTATCTCTCCGTCCACCTCGACATACTTGAAGGATGATAAGTGACTGACCATTATATCCTCTTCTCCGCACACTGTAACAACACTACCGCCAACCATATACTTTAGCTTTTGATGTAGCGTAGAGGTCACAGCTCCTGCTGAATGAATCCATGGACGGCCTAATAAACAACTATAACCAGGCTGGATGTCCATAATGTAAAACACTGCATCAAATACTTCCGGTCCCACCTAAATGGGCAATGTCACTTCTCCGAACACAGACCTTCGGGTACCATCAAAAGCTCGCACCACCAAATCACTTGGTGTGAAAATCAATCCCTGCATGTCCAACTTCATTAGGGATTTCTTTGGAAGTACGTTCAAGGATGATCCTGTATCCACGAGTACATGAGACATAACAGTCCCTCGAAATTCTACTGATATGTGCAATGCACAATTATGGTTCCTGCCCCTTGGCGTTAAATCCAAGTCTGTAAACCCTAAGTCGTTCCCTGCATTTACGTGTGCAACAACCCCTTCGAGTTGATTAACCGAAATTTCTTGTGGCACGTAAGCAGTATTCGGTATTCTCAACAGTGCATTCCTATGCGCTTCAGAACATAGTAACAAAGACAGGATGGATATCTTAGAAGGAGTTTTCTACAAATGATCAACTATCTTGTAGTCACTCTTTCATATCAGCCTCATAAACTCTTCTGCATCCTTTAACAAAGATTCCTTCTCTCCAGCCTGAGAAGTTTCTTCTACCACTGGTCTCCTCCCCTTTAGGCGATGAAAATACTCGGCCACTACGGGTAATTCCTCCTGCTCCCACAAGATTATCTACTGAATTCGCATGGGGCCCATTCAAATCTAGTTTCGGTCCATTGCAATACACTTCAGCTCCGTAGTTCCATGGAATAGCCTTGGTGCTCTCAAACAGTACGGGACCTGCTTTAGTTATGGTTATTATTGGTGGTTTTGCGAATAAATGGTAACGATTTTGTACGGAATGGAAATTGTTGCAATCTCATCCCTTTCCTCAGCCACCAACTATTCAGGCTTTCTTTCAACAGACCGGTCAAACTGCAAGACTCCATTATCCATCATATCTTGAATATAGCCCTTCAACTGCCCATATCCCTCAGGATTATTCAGTCACTCAGCATAATTTTCAACACAGTCTGGGAAAACACCCCCCTTCAACAATCTGGCTTTCACAAAGCTCAATGGTGTCTTCAGCTCATTAACATCTGTTACCAAATCCAAAACATCCTCCTCAATAATTGCATTAACCCTAGCTTGCCCATGATTTGGCATAGGGTTCTGTATTACATTAGGAACATCATTGGAGAAGTTAATTGCTTTACTATCAATCATGTCCTGCACCTTATGCTTAAAGGCCTTACAATTATCGATGTTATACCCTAGGGCACTTGAATGAGATTCGTAGCGAGCATTTGCGTCATACCCGGGTAGAGGAAGCCCAGTCAATGGAGCTAAAGTTCTCTTCTGAATAAGTTGCAGCTGCAACAAAGCTTGCAATAGCTGAGAATACGACATGGGAGGCGCATCAAAATTCCTATTTGTTGCCCGGCCTCGGTCTTGATATCTTCTATACCCCTGCTGATTCTGCTGCGGTTGTTGTTATTGCTGCTGACGCTGTTGTTGCTGTGGTTGCTGAACTGCGGGAATTGTAATACTGGCAATCTGCTGTTGCTGCCGGTTCTGACCTCTACCTCTCCCATGTGAACTGGACACGGAATTGGTATCTCCTTCTCGTTTCTTGTTACCAAACACCTTCTTACCTCTTCCAGCTGAGGGCATTTCACCGGCACTTATCTTCCCTAACTTGATACCATTTTCCACCCTCTCTCTGGTGATGATTAAGCCAGAGAAATTACCCGACATGCTACTAATGAGCTTCTCGTAATAAAAGCCAGGAAAAGTGGCGAAAAACATATAAATGAGCTCACGTTCCACCATAGGCGGATGCACCCTGGCTGCTAACTCCCGCCACCTTTGGGCATATTCCTTGAAACACTCATTGTTCCTTTGTGAAAGATTCTGAAGCTGGACCCTGTTAGGAGCAAGGTCGCTGTTGTATTGATAATGTTTCACAAAGGCCTCATCCAAGTCCCTCCAACTGCGGACATTCACAGGTTCCAGACTCATGTACCATTCCAACGAAGGACCAGACAGACTATCCTAAAAGAAATGCATGAGCAATTTCTCATCGTCTGAATAGGCAGACATCTTATAGTAGTAGGATCTCAGATGAAATCTCGGGTAGGTGGTACCCTTATATTTAACAAAGTCTGGGACTTTGAACTTCGACGGCACTCTCAGGTCCGGGATCAGTCCCAGGTTAGCCATATCTAGGCCCATAGAGTTTTAACTTTCAAGGGACTTCATTTTTTCTTCAATCATCTTGATCCTCTTATCAGCTTTGGAGGGTAACTCAGCAGCCATAACCCTCGGAGAGAACACATCCTCTTGCCTGTCTTCATTCCAGAGGTGATCCATATTACAGTGTATAGCACAAGTGGTGTCAGGACCATAACCATTCCCATTAACGTTACCACTATTACCAAAATCGGTGTTGTTGAAACCTGCAGCATTACCAACACCAGCAGCATTACCACTCCCTCCTGCAGTAGGGATAACCAACGTAGGCATGGATTTATCAGCTCTAGGAGTTTCAACATGTGGAGGATTAGCAGCGTTCCCACCATGCAACACACCGTTGCCATCAACACGTGCAATCAAGGGTTGCACTAAAGTACGGAGTTGCTCTTATCCATTAGCCACTCCCTGCATTACCTCCATGAACTGGGCCATATGGTCCCTCATTTCCTGCATCTCTGCTTGCATCTTCTCCATTACTCTCTTCTAATATCCCCTAGTTGTGTACCGGTGGGTCGTTAGACCGACAATCCTGAAATACTAGTAAGAACCACAGGAAATAAGATTAACAGTTCCGATGCACCTGCAATGCAAAAATGAAAAAATGCAAACATGTATGTATGCAACAGGAAAATTTCCCCCTCGATTCTAGTTTCCAGGAGAAAAACACAACAGTGAAGAGCCCTACAGACAAGCATATAACAGAACCTCCTCGTATATAATCACAGGCCAACAGGCAATGTACAAGAAACAACTGAATATAATAAGGAAAAGACCTTAACCACCAAGCCTGGTGATGGTCAGTACAACAAACAATAAGCATCAAACTACAACAGAGATAAACAAGATAGTCAAGCCGGATGACGTGACCGGAAGTCCTCTAGCAGCTTTCGCATCTCAGGATGATCTGGTCTAGCAAGTAGTCCCTAAATAAGTAACTCTTGCTGGCTAATAGTATGCTGTAGACTCTCAACATGGTCTTCCCAAGCTCCTTCCCCAAAACACGCCTCGAGCTTGCATCTCTTGGAATCAACTCTCAACCTGCAATCCTTCAAGTTTGCAATAGCTTCGTTCAACCTGTACTCACTATCCTGTCTGAGTGACGCCTCCACTGCAATCTTCTCGTCTTTGGCATTGAGTTGCGTCTTCAACTTGCTGATCTGTAGCTTCAACTTGTCTTCACGCTCTTTGTTGTTGGTGAGCGTAGCATTCCATTGGTTATCAAACTTAGAAATCTTCAAGTAAGCTCTATCCAAATCTTCCTTCTTAGAAGCAAGAACACTATTAACGACCTTGAAATCCAAACCCAAATGCTCCCTAGAATTGGTCTCCTTGGTCAGATCCATACCCAATTTGTTTACAAGCTCAGTTTGTTTCTTGAAGGAATGAACAACCTCAATCTTCTCACTTTGAAGCTGAATGATTTCTTTCTCCAACTCCTCATTGGCTTTTCTCAACTCTTCCTTCTCAAACAATAACTGATTGTACTTCTGAATGTCTACGGTAGTCGGTTCTTCAATCACAAGAGGGCACACAGGCTTAGCAGATGGGTACGACATCATCAACTTCTCGGCTCTACTCTGAATCCAAACCAAATAGGGGTCGTAGGCTCGACTATTGCTCTTCCCTAAGGAAACCTTCCCTCTTCTGTGGACATTGCTCCAAGCATGTTCAACTCTGGCTAAGGTATCCCCCTCCAATAACCCGGTGAGATACATAGATTCCTGTATCTCTTCATCCTTCGGAGGACTTCTCAATGCATACCCAAATTTCCTGATTACAATGGACGGGTTATAGTTTATGCAACCCTTCCTTCCGACCAGCGGGATGTTAGGAAAGCTTCCATAACTATAAATAATCTCGATACCCAGCATGTCCCTATCAAACCAGACAATATCTTCAGCAGACAATCTCATCAAAAGTTCGGACCATTCCGATGTACCTGCTGTATCAGAGAATGGACCAGTCTTGGGAAGGTGGCTTACGAACCACGGATAGAGCAAAGGTGCGCAACAAGATACACCCTTCCCTCTTTTGTTCTCGCTTTTATAGTGTACGGAATGATAAACATCACCTAACATCGTAGGTACAGGATTCTTCGAAGCAAAGATACGGAATGCGTCCACATCTACGAAGTCCGGAATATTAGGGAACAACAGAATAACATAAATACATAGGGCCAAGATAGCACTGAACACCACCCAACAACCTTCCTTAGCAAAATGTCGAGCTTTATCCACCAGAAAAGGTAATGGAAACCCAGATATTCCATTTCTCTTAGCTACTTTCCCTGCCAACTTAGAGGCATCTAAATGTAAATCTTCAGCAAGCTTAGCCAGACTCGGCTCATCCTCCGTATGATAGAATGGTATATGGTTAAGAATAGGCACTCCTAGCAGTGCAGAGAATTCCTCTAACGTTGGTGCCAGCACATAACTCTGAAAAATAAAGTCTCTCAACTGAGGATCATAGAACTGCAACAGAGTCTGAAGACCATTCAACTCATTCAAAGAAGGTTTACATACAACACTCAAAAGCCTTCCATAGGACTGTCTGAAGTCTTCCATAACTTTTTTGTCGGCTAAAGAAATCAAACTCCGCAAAGCTCCAATATCAGGTGTTGGAAATTTGTAGGCCAATGTTCTCCTTAAGGGCTCCATGTCAGATTAAAGAACACTAGAAACAGAGGGAAATATGCACCTGCAACATAAATACATGTTAATGAAATGTAATATGAAAATGCACATGCAAATGCAAACAAGGGATCAAGATTGTTGTGTTGTTGGTCGAGAATAACCGGCGCTCCGCTTTAGCAAAACACTAACATTAGGACCCCTTGTACCAAGAACACAGATTCCCACTGCAAAGAAACTGGGTATTCTGAAAGTCAAGGTTTCCTGCATAACCCCAATCCCTCTCACAGGTATGGACATATCCACTGGTAAGGTTTGACATCCTATGCGTTCGTCAGCGTCACAGACTTTCAAGAAATGATGATACGTTCACCATTTCTGGTGTAGCATCATCCTCTCCCGAAGAGGCCTCACTTAGCTGAATCACAGATGATCGGTCCCCATAGTCGACAACCCTCAGTTCTGAAATCCTCTCAACGGCCCACTGGGCTGGAAAGAAAGTCATCAAAGAGAATCTCGTCTGAGTGCAAATTTCGTGGGAACTAGTGCATGCCTAACATACAGGTTCACCACTACTTTCCACTTCTAATGCTATGTTTATACTCAAGCCCAGGTCCGACTTATCTCTCAACGGAACATTCCCTCCCCACATCACAACAATGATGATATATGATGCTGAAAATAAATCCGGGAAAGTAAAATGCGAAAGTAAATAAAGCACATATATACAACGCCCAAAGATAAACAAACAAGCACTAGGATTGACTCGCATAGGGAACAAGACTCCCCAGCAGAGTCGCCAGTTGTCGCAACTGCGAAAAACACCCGGCGGAAAACAGAAGAGTCGCCATCTTTCATTATTTATCCCAAAGAGAGGGAAAGGAAACGATAGGAAAAACCTAACGAAAAAGGGAAAAGACGAGGTACTCGCAACCAAGTCCTGGATTCGGGAGTCGGTTACGCAAGGGGAAGGTATGAGCACCCCTCACGTCCATCGTACTCGATGGGATCCATGCATTGTTGTTTATCTAAAAGGGTGATCATTTATCTAGCTAAAGGTCAAGGGACAAAATAAAAAAGAAAGAAGACTCTGCAGAGCATCGCCGCTCTGTGCCTACGTATTCCCTCATGAAATGGGAAAGTCAGAGTCAACGTAGTTCGACTAACTACGGGTGAAAGAGGGGAAGGTTGCTCGCCAAGACATCGCGTCTTGTGTCTACGTACTTTCATTTGGTATGAAAGATAAGAGCAAACATAGTTCGGGCTAATAAGACCACATGTTGGTTCAAAAGTTTTTAGGCCCGAGTAGGGTTAACAAGTAGTTCTAGCAGTTGGTGTATGCAGCTCGACCATTGGAGACTTAGGCATTACCATTTACGGTATAACTAAAAGTTAACAACACTCTTTTATCTAAAAAGATTTTCTTGATTAAGAATGCAAACATGCTACACAAAGAAACCCTAAATGGAAGCAACAAAAGAAACACACAAATGAACAAGCAAAACACAATATCATGACATAAAATTGAGAAACCAACAACCTTAACATGTTATCAACATGAATCAAAAGGGATTGAAGGCTCAAAGGATCCATCAAAGTTATATCCAAGACAAACTAGGTCAATGTGTATATATGAACCTCCCTTTGGGGTAACTTGACTTGCAAGTTACCTCAAAATTAGGAAAATGATTCAAAAGGGGCCAAATAAAATGTCACAAGCTCACAAATATGTTGGCAAACAAAGGCCAAGAAATCATAACCAAAGTCATCTCAAATCATCATCAAAGAAATTGATTCACATGGATGCACCAATTTGAGAGAGGGTTATCGAGGGTCAACAAAATCAAGGTCAAAGTCAAACCAAAAGTCAACCAAACAGGGGAAAATGGTCCTCAAAAATCAATCAACTCATCATGGACATGAGGATTGATTTTCAGTCATTGGATCAAAAGGAAAAAGGAGAAACAAATCAAGAACAAAGGCATGTCAAGAATTAGGTCAACTAAAACACTTCCAATTGATTAATTCTTTTTTAAATGAAAAATAATTCAAAAAAATAAAATAAAAATTTCATAAAATAAAAGACATCTCAAACTATCCAGAAAGTATTTTTTGTGAATTTTACCAATGTTGGAAGCATTTTAAAATGAATTAATTCAAAACAGATCAAAACAAAATAAAAAATAAAATAAAATAAAATGAAAAGCAAGTGGTGCAGATAGCAACAAAATAATGTGTAAAACCATTGGGCTTGTGTGCAGGGGGGTGTGGCTAGCAAAGAGGGCCCAGACCATTTAAATCAGTCAACCAAAACAAGAAACAATCTCAGCCATACGATACAATTACCAGTCAAGTAAATCAAAGGTCACGATGCAAGCTGCAATACGCAGCGTTTCATTAAAGCTCAGTCAACAAGATCCTGGCCTTACATTACAACCTGAGTCAAACTATCCTAGGGCTAACACGCTGCCACGTGATCATCGTATTTTCAGCACAAAATGAAATTAAATCTCAGCCACCAGATTAAGTCCCAGTCAAAAGGTTTACACTAGATCCAAAGGTTATTAGCAAGACACGTCCTCATCAGCGTTCAAACAAGAAAAGAGAGGGAGCATTGCAGGTGGCCGGAGCATGGTGGCTCCGGTCATCTTCTCCAGCGATACAAAATACAGGTGGAACTCAAGTTCACCAAAACACACAAAATCATAGTCCAAATTCATCCTCATGCAACGTAGAACACGGATCCATGGTTCATTTTCAATTTTAGTTCGTAAACAAACCAAACCGAAGCCAAACAGTTTGAAGCTCAAATCACAAATCAACACAAACAAGGACAAATACTATCCTGAAACGATCTACACAGTTCATAGATCATGATTATGCAAAAATGGCATTCAATTACATCATATCCAGGGAGAATTGTTGAATTGAAGCTTACCTAGTGGAGTGCTTCCACTGAGCCTTCAATTCTTGATGAAGCTTGAAGGAAAACACCCAGAAATGATCCTTAATCTTCACTGAAGCTTTAGATGTGCTTAATTTGGCTTGAAATTAGTTGAATTTGGAAATTTGTATTTCAACTTTCCTTGAGCTTTAGCAACTGTGTTCTTGAGCAATTCTTCACCAATTTTGCTTTTGAGGATTTGTACACAATGCTGAAGTTATATACAATGGATTTGGAAGGAAATAAGGCCCAATTAAAGTGGTTTTAGGTCCAATTGAAATCCAATTTTTTGCACATGAAACTTCCAAAATATACACGAAAATAGAGCTGTTATGACTTGGTTTTTGGCTCATTTAGCTTGCTGGTAATGTGAATTGATCAAATGGCCAAGAATTGTCCCTTAATTTGATCTTGTGGTATGATTTGCATTTGTTACTTCATGGTGAAGCAAGCATGAAAATGGCCATGAAAATGAATTCAAATCTCAAATCCAAAATTGGCATTGTGTTTAAAATGAATTTGGCACTCAAAAAATGCACACACTTGATAAAAAAGGATTCCAAATGAATTTAATTGGATTTTCTCCTTTCAATGCCTTTTTCATGAAATTTGTTCCATCAATCCTTCAATCCAAGCTTCAACCATGACATGAGATGGTTTGGTAATGAAATTGACCCCATTTGGAGCAAGTTTGATGTTGGAAAGATTTTCATTTGAAAGGTTCAAGACAGTGAAATAGACCTATAATGAAAATGACCTGTAATTCTACTTTCCCAAAATACCCTTGCCTTGTAAGCTTCAAAACATGAGTTCTACAAATCAGATGAATGACTTCTAGTACTCTTTAGAAAGCTAAGATCATGAGGAAAAACTTTCATGTTTGGGTCAGGGTGAGGAGAAACATCCTTCTAAGTCAAAGATGGCTTGGAAATTGGTTGACTTTTGTTGACCAAAATCACATTCATCTGATAACCTATAACTTGTCAGCATCATAACTTGAGTTCTAGAAATCCGATGAAAGACTTCTAGTACTCAAAAGAAATCTAGAAACATGCTCTACAAGTGTTATGTAGGGGTTAAGATGATATTAAAGTTGTATCTTGAGATATGTGGTCTTGAAGTTGGGCATTAAATAGGGGATTTTACACTAAGAACCCTAATTTAGTAACTTCTGACACTCTTGGTTCTTCTTGATTTGATCTTGAAATGATATATTAGACATCTCAACACAACATTCCATGATCACAAAGACTTGGAATTGAGTCTTAATCTCCTTCAATTTCACAATTGACTGAGGGCTGACCAGATGAAAACCTTAGGTGTACCACTCTTGACTGTGGCCTCTTACCCTTAACATAACAACTTGAATAAACTCCAACATGTCTCTCAAAGCCTTCAATGAGCTTCCTCAACATCCCATATCCATAATCATGAATTCACAATCCTCTGATGATCTTCAATTGGCCTCCAAGTTAAGCGATATTCCATACACACCCATCAACTCTCTCACAAAACTTTGACCACTTCTTGGTGACTTGATTGTTAGTTCCATGGTTCTATGATATAGAATTGTCCATGGTTCTATGATTGTCTAAATTTTGGCAAAACATGACTCTGCACTAGTGTTAAGTAGGATGTCATTACCATAGTTATGACATCGCTAAAGGAGCAAGCAGGAGCTGGTGAAAGAACTGTTGTGGAGTGGTTTAATGTGAATGTCATGATGAATGTGTGAGAAACAACAGGAGTATGGTGCAGCAGGAGCTGATAACAGAACTGATGTCATGTGTTGGCATTTGGTGCAGCAGGAGCTAACAAGAGCAGGTGACAGAACTACTGTCATGGATGAACTGGATCTCATGAATAGCTAAGGAGCTAGCAGAAGTTGATGACGTAACTGCTGTCATCAATGTCTAGTACAGTAGTAGCTGCTATGTGTTAGCAGTAGCCACAACAGGTTGAGTTGTGATGAAGTTCCTCACAGGTGGTGAGTGAGGTGTGCTGAAGGAGCTGCTAGTGTATATCTCTTGACATAATTGGTTTGGATTGATGAGACCATGTTGAAAATACCTCATCAGTAAATATGTCAAGGAGATATATTAGGAACAAGATCATATTGTATTGGTATTCATAAAAGGATCTTGGAGATCTTTTAGGAAACTTTAACATACTTGTTTCTAATGTTATTTTGCAGAATTTGGAGAAACCATGACTGTCATGATGAAGATTCTGCAGAAGTGTTCAGTAGGGCAAGCTGGTCAGCTAAAGTTTAAGTGAAGCTGAATGTCATGACCAATGTTATGACATTGATCGTATGGCATCAGACAGGCTGGGTGTGTTTTTCTATTATAATACCTGATAAATCTCAGGCTAAATCTCAGGAAAACTGTTATGGCTTCTTAGTCATCTCAGACGAGATTATAGGCAGTATCATGACCAAATTTGACAGCACCTTGATCAGTGGAAATTAGGTTTACTTTGTAAACCTAATGTTTGTTACTTTGGAGCAGCCCAAGCCCAGTCTGCACTGCTATAAAAGGAGGAGTAGAAGAAGAAGAAATTAAGCACTCACATCTGCCGCTACCGCGAAAATAAGGTGCCGGCAAAACAGAAGAGTCGCCACCATTCGTTATTTATCCCTCAGAACGGGAAAGGAAACGATCGGAAAAACCTGACGAAAAGGTATAAGCCAAGGTCATCGCAACCACTGTCTGGGTTTGGGAGTCGGTTACGCAAGGGGAAGGTATTAGCACCCCTCACGTCCATCGTACTTGATGGGATCCACGCTTGTTGTGTTTATCTGACGGGTTGGTTTTATCTATCTACCTATCAAGGTTGGTCTGAAAAGGAAAAGAGAAATAACTCGGCAAAGCGTCGCACTTTATGCCTACGTATTCTCATCAGAGAATGAGAAATCAGAGTCAACGTAGTTTGGCTAACTACGGGATACGGGGAAGGTGGCTTGCCAAAACGTCAGTATTGTGCCTACATACTCTCAACAGACATGAGAGATCAGAGCTTACGTAGTTCGGGATAATACGGATTACGGGGGTTCAGATTCATCTGTTTTTTCGAGTAGGGTTAACAAACAGTTCCAACAGTTTGGCGTACGCAGCTCGACCCTTGGAGACTTAAGCGTTACTGTTTGCGGTAGAACTGGGAGTTAACGACACTCTTTTCTTCAGAAAAGCTTTCCTTTGAATTACGGGCCCACGGGGCAAAAAAGTTTGAAGTTTGTTTTCTGTCTTTTACGGAAGAACTGTTTTTTATGGATGTTTGCAACCAATATCGCACTAGAGACTATGACTTGAGAGTGAATGCGTCGCATGTCACCCAAAGGGTACCATACTAAACATCCAAGCTGTTGAAAAGAAACTCTCCAACAACCCTTTCTCAGGTAGCTTAAGGCTCGTAACGTACGACGTCAGTGAACCTTTATTACTGTATTTTAATTTGTTTTGAGATGCGAAGAGAGAATAAGCTTAACTAAGGGGAGGCTATCAAGTCCTAATGTTGTCATGCCAAGGATTCATCCTATGGTTGGGGTTTGAAACAGGGAACTCCTAGAAGTTATCATGCATAGGTTTCAACCTAAAGTTCTAATCATCACTTCCTTATCAAAGGAAGTGAGGTTCCTAGGGGATCATGTCAACGATAAATAGAAACAGATAAAGTATCAGCTAAATAGTAAACAGATATACAGTAAAATGCATGCAATGCAAGTGACGGAGGAAATGTGTGTGGGGCATCAGCCTCCACAAGCTCATCTCAACCTCAAGCCAAGTATGAATATCTGCAATCATACAGAAGAAATAACATGCTATCAAGCAAACACAATAACTGCAATCATACAGAAGAAATAACATGCTATCAAGCAAACACAATAACTGCAATCATACAGCAGAAGTAAAATGACATCAATCAAATAACAAACCACATAGGCAAGGGAGCTGGGCTCTACCGAATACCCGCAAGCAAAGCCATATAGTAAAAATACAAGCAGAGGGAGCAACTCAACCTCTAGTGCAATCATGCTTCTAGCTTACATCAGTCTAGATATGGACTTATTCTAATGCATCAAGCAAATCAAACAAGTCACAGCAATATAGTTGCACAGAAAGTAAACAGACAGGAAAGAAAGCAGATAAACAGCTTCCACGGCTTCACAGCAAAGCTCCTCTGACAGCAGCTTAGTCCTCAGTCTTCAACTGTTCCTTAAGGATCTCTTCTTCAATAGCAAGTGTCAACTTGCTTCTTCAAGCTTTCAACACCTCACACACAAGTATCAACTTGTTCTTCACCTTCTTCAAGCTTCAGCTCCAAAATAGACTCCACCTTCAGGCTTCAATCCCAATAGAAAGTATCAACTTGTTCCTTCAGGCTCTCAATGCATCAAACACACAAGTATCAACTTGTTCTCCAACTTCAAGCATCAGCTCTTCATTTGATCTCAACTGGATTCCCCTTACCAGTGTCAACTTGCTCATATTGGTCTTCAAGCTTCAGCTCCCATGGTAGTCTTCAAACAGAGGGGAAGTAGCAACTTCTAGCATCTTCAATCTTCTAACAAGGAACTCCATCCTCTATCAAGGGAGAAAGATTCATCTAACAAGAGCAGGGTTTGGATAATAGACAGCAGAGTGAAGACCAAAGGTCACCACTGAGCACTCCATCATCAGAAAGGAACCCTCAAAGGTTCTACCAACTTGTGAAGAACCACACATCCTACCAAAGGAGGGATGAGGCATTCACAAGGGGACCTTACATCATAGGGAGGAATGGAAGTGATCAACACCTTCCATGTTTATGAAAGAAGAGAATCTATCTAGAAGCTCTGCCTGCAAACCCTAATCTTAACACCTAAACAACACTCAAACCAAAAGAAGGGAGATCTTCACATCCAAGCTTCTTCAAGCACTCCACAGTAACCCAAGCTTGTCTTCAACATCAACCAAGAGCAATCAAAGCAAAACCCTAATCTAAGGGAACTAAAGAAATCAATCTAGTTGAATTAGCAAGCTAGGATCACCTAAAACTTAGTACTAAAGTTAATCCTAACTAAAATACTAAAACCAATTGTAAAATCCTACAAAAATAGCTATGGGAACTTAATTCAATCATGAATCTACCATATTAATTCCAGGGGTTGAATCATCCACCAAGTCCTAGAAATAAAACCTACATCACAAGGTATTAAGCCTAAACCCTAAAACTAGAGCACCTAAAGTTTCAACTTAAAACTACCTCCTAATTTCATCACAAAAATGTTAGAAAATTACTAGGGGAACATGCATATCTATGCTAGCTACACACAAAAAATCAAGTCAAGAATCATCACCAAATGCTTAAACCAAATTCAGCAAGACAAGGTATCAACCATGGCCATTTTAATATCAATTAATATTCAAAAAATGCAAATAAAATCACAAATTCATGAATTCCTAATATTTTTAATCTACAAAATTCTAGATTCAATCATGAATCAGGGGAAAAAAGTTTGGAATTAATTGAGTTAATTTCCTATTTTTTATGAATTAATTTCTAAGCCATATGAAATGCACAAAATAAAAGAAAATAAAAAGAAATTAACAAACATGCGTGTCAAATAGCAACTATTAACTGTTCAATTCAAGAATTGGGCCCAGAGGGGGGTGTGGATATCAATCTGAGTCCTAAGCCCAAAACACGAATTAAATGAAACGGTGCGTTTCATCTGGATATTTCTCTTCAGAGTTGAGATGCAATCGTGGCCTTCCATTGCTCGCCTGAGTCCAAGGTCAAACCTTAATCCAACGCTTGCAGTGCATCGTCCCCATTTGAACTCAGTTTGGGGGAAAAAACAGACGGTGGCCTGAACAGTGGCGCCACCGTCTTCTCCGGTGAGGGGTTCTTCTCAGGTCAACCAAATTCACAAAACTATACATCATCTTGTCTAGAATTCAATGCTGATCAAGAATCTCAACTCCAAATCATCTAAATCCTTCTCTAACTTACAACACGATAACATTTTCAGAATTTATCACAATCTTGAATCTCATCATTCTTCAAATTAAAGGTCTCAATCCAATCCTCATCTCATGGTGATCACTTTGCACTATCTAATCTTGATTAACAGTCCAAGAATCACTAGATTTCAGCCCTAACAGAAATTGATCATCACCTCATTTTGTCTCTAATTCACCAATTTCTGATCCTAAATCCAACTATATCAATAGGGGAACCTAACCACATATGAATTTCTAAGCATCTCCCTATGGTTTAAGCATAAATTCAAAGTATACCAACCTGGTTTCAGACGTGTAACAGGAGGTGTTCTTGATCACTTCAACCTCCAAAACAATGCAGACACACTCCAAATTCACCCCTAAAGCCTTTGCACACCTTGATTTAGCTTGATTCTTCCTTGAACTCAAAACCCGATTCTCACTTGCACCTCTAAAAATTCAATGTCTCTCTCTGCAACCAACTTCAATTCTTTCCAAAAAATGAACTGAATTCACTCAATGACTTATATAGAACTCATTGGGACTGTCTAGAACTTTCTGGAATCATCCAAATGAGATTTTGGATTTTCAAAATCTCTTCAAAATCTCATCCATGGCAGTCACTATTCTGGCTCCCTTTGGGCATGGCTATGCTTGTAATCAACTTCTCATGAGATATTGAATGAGTTTGATGTGTTATTTTCCTTGTTTGCAAGCCAAAGGTGTGAGTTGGATATGTTACTTCATCATGAAGAAATGAAATAGAATGGTATGCAAATGACCTCAAATAAAAATTCTAACATTGCCATTGTTTCTAAAATCATTTTTCCAATCAATTTGACCTATAATTTTGCTTCATTTGGTCACAAAATGAATTATTTGAATTTTTGGCCATTAAATCCTTTTAATTCTTTCTTTTTCAAAATTTCTCGAACCAAGTATCTCATTGAGCCATTTAAATGCCTCCTTGATGCATGGTCAAGGTTAAAACCCCATTTTGAGCAACTTTCTAGTTGAAAAAAATTTCATTTGAGACCTCTAAGTTGGTGAAAATAGCCTATGATCACAAATGACCTATAATCACCAAATGTCCAAAATACCCTTGACTTGTCCAAGCCATAAGTTGAGTTCTACAAATCCTATCAAGGACTTCTAGTACTCTATAGAAATCTAAGAGGATAAGGAACAACATTCATGTTTACCAAAAGTTCATAGGAATCATCCTTCTAGGGCAAAAGTGTCATGCAAGTTGGGTAACTTTCAAGCTCCAAATTCACATACCTCAGATGACTTGTAACTTGTCAAAGTCATAACTTGGGTTCTACAAATCCTATCAAGGACTTCTAGCACTCAAATTAAAGCTAAGATCATGCTCTACAACAATCATGTTGGGGGTAAGATGATATGACAATCACATCTTGAGCTAAATTGCCTTGAAGATAGGGGTCAAACTAGGGGATTTTACACTGTCAAGTCTTAGAACCCCTAGCTTGAAACTTTTCAAACTCTCCAATCATGATGAGTTAACCTTGGAATCATCCTTATAACATCTTAATGCATCAATCCATGATCACATGGCTCTTGTATTATGTCTCAATCTTCTCCAAATCATCAGTTGACTTAGGGTTGACCCAGTCAAACCCTAGTTGCACCACTCATGGCTGAGCCTTCTTAATCTTGCACAATGACCTATCTAGGCTTCAAAGTGATCTTAAACACTTCAAATGAGCTCTCTCAAGACCTCAAGTCCATCTCCATGACCTCAGAATCATCTGATGGCTTCCCACAACTCTCAAGTTAGGAGACCTACACACTTGGCTTCAATCACTCTCTCTGAGGATCTTTTAACTCCTTTGACAAGGACATCAACCCTTGAACCCTTGAATAACCTTCTTAGCTAGCTTCATAGTCTTGTGTAGCTCTTAATTGGTAATCATACCTCTTGATCTCCTGCATACATGTCAATGAAATGCAAATGATAATGCTAATGTGAATGAAATGAAACACAAGCTAGGTAATGAAAAATTGGGCAAATTTTGGGGTGCAACAACTGCCCCTATTCAAACGGCTTGGACCTGACTGGGTGAGAAGCGAACGACTCTCACACAATCAAGGTAAAAGACGGTTGAATACCAACAAACCCAGAAATTTGCCAACTGCACAAGTACAGGTACTCTGATGGGGACAAATCTTCGGAACCTGAAATAATAGTTGCACTGCAACTAGCTGGAGAAATACTGATCTGAATCTCCGTCAGGATGATTCTCTGATTTATCTGATATCATTGCATCCTCGAATTATCGAGGGATCAATGGTCACACGGTAATGGGTGATTTTCCAACCACGCACAGGTAAACAATACTCTGATTGTTAGGAACATCTTCAAAAACTGAGCATGACAGTTGCACTGCAACTCTGCTGGGGAATTGGTCACACGGTAACCGGTGAAAAGGTCGAATCTCCGTCAGGATGATCATCTGATTTAACTACAGCTTCTTCCTGAAGTCATCAAGGGATCACAGGTCATTCAGCAACCGGCAATACATAGCTGATATTGCCATCAGGCATTCTGCGACATTGCGGCAGAAGGATTTCTCGGGACTCATCAGGTCATTAGGAACTTTTTTAACAATCAAGTTAATCATGCCGTCGGGCATTCAAAGAAATTTCCGGGCGTCAGCCGGACTTCGTCAGTAAGTCGGGAATAGAATTCTTGGTCAATCATGAACCAAATAAGGATATACAATCTTTTGCCGTCAGGCATTCCGCATCAGCTGAGAGAACTGCTTCGACATCGCAGCTGGACTTCATCAGTAAGTCAGGAGTTTTGGCACTACTGCCGGGCTTCAATCATCAAGTCTTCAAGGAAACTTCAGCTTCTCTGCTCAACAACCTGCTGGGGATGACACATCTCCGCTGGGGATTCTAGAGAACTATCAAGTAACTCTGCTTTGGGGATTCAGAAATCATTCTGGATGAATCAACTCTGCTGAGGGCTACAAGAATCATCTTGGACAAATAACTCCGCCGGGGATTTCAAGACTCATCTTGAACCAATAACTCTGCTGGAGATTTCAGGAATCGTCCTGAGCAAACACTCTGCTGGGGACTCTAAGCATCAACTTGAGCAACCAACTCTGGCGAATTCACTGGGGATTTTAAGAATCATCTTAAGCACACAACTTCGCTGGGGAATTCAAGAATCATCTTGAGAAAGCAACTTTGCTGGAGAATTCAAGAATCATCTTGAGCAAACCATTTTGCTAGGGAATTTGAGAATCATCTTGAACCAAACAACTCTTCTGAGATTTCAGGACTCATCCTGAGCAAACACCCTGCCGGGGAACACCTACAAAACAAGAACGGTAACGACCTAGCTCATGTTTCGTATGCATATGCTTTGACAATGGCGTAATGCTCCACACGGTGGAAATGCTACGCATTTAGGGTAAATGCTATGTAATCATGCAAAATGCTACGACCCCATCAGCAAAATAAATGCCGAAGGGAAAAGCCTTCTGTCAAGGAGAAAGAACCACTCTGGTGGAGGAAGGAATCATCCCGCCGAGGAGAAGAAGTCACACCAGTCTCAATTGGACTCCGCCTGGGGAAATGATCTTCAGTTGATTGCTGCAGGGGAACAAAGTTCTACGAGAACCTGGACCTGCGACGAAGTTCAAGTAATTCATTGTTTCAACAATTAGTGGCCTAGGCCAGTAAGTTTATGTATGCGCATTTTATCAAAAACATTGGCGTTCTTTTTCGCAAACAAAACAGATAAATGCTAAACAAGCAAACAGAATTGCTGAATAGTATACATTTTATTGATAACGATCCCCTGAATGGGTGAAAGTGTTTTACAGCAGATGCAAGCTCCTGGAATGAGGAAGCCGCGCAAATAACATAAAAAACATAAATATACATCAGTATATACACAAATGTCGGCAATGTGGCATAGACGAACACCATGAGTTGATCCCTCTATGACCCACTCGACTTCGATACTTCTCTGACGCTTCAGCTTCAGAAGAGATTGATTCAGATAAACGGCCCTCAGGTCTTCCAAACCACTAAACAATGAAAGTCCACACGCGGAACGCAGTCATTTGCTTCTTCAAATCCCTAACTTTTGCCTGAATCGCCCTTTCGGGTTTTCGATTCACCGGGATACCCTTTTTTGCCAAAGTCGCCCTTCCAGGTTTTCGACTTTACGGGTGCACATTCTTTTCTTTATATCCCTAATTTTTTTCCGAACCTTTTTCCTTTTTTATGGTTCGCCAGGATGCCCCATTTTGCCGGAATTTTCTTTTTCTCTCCAGCGGGTCGTTTTTAAGCAAAGTATTTTTTAACTGCGTCCGCGTTCACTGGGGATGCAAAATCTTTTCCATCCATCGTGGATAACAACAAGGCTCCTCCCAAGAAGACCTTGCTGACGACGTACGGACCTTCGTAATTGGGAGTCCACTTGCCCCGGTGATCGGAGTGTGGAGGAAGAATCTTCTTCAGGACAAGATCACCCGTCTGAAAGCTTCTAGGACGCAACTTCTTATCATAAGCTTTCTTCATTCGACTCTGGTACAGACGACCATATGCGATCGATGCTAACCTCTTCTCGTCCATCAGGCTGATTTGGTTTAGTTGGTTCTTAATCCATTCTGCCTCATCGAGTTTCACATCAACCAAAACTCGTAAAGAAGGAATCTCAACTTCCAACGGTAGGACAACTTCCATACCGTACACCAGTGAGAAAGGAGTTGCCCCGGTTAATGTACGTACCGTTGTACGATAACCGTGCAGTGCAAATGGCAACATCTCGTGCTAATCCTTATAGGTCACAACCATCTTTTGTACAATCTTCTTGATGTTTTTATTGGCCGCTTCAACGGCACCATTCATCTTCAGCCGGTAAGAAGATGAGTTGTGGTGTTCAATCTTGAAAGTCTGGCACAGCTCCTTCATCATCTTGTTATTCAGATTCGAACCATTATCAGTAATGATCCGTTCGGGAACTCCGTATCGACAGATGATGTCCCTCTTTATGAATCTAGCCACCACCTTCTTGGTCACATTAGCATATGAGGCCGCCTCCACCCACTTGGTGAAGTAATCGATAGCTACTAGAGTGAAGCGATGACCGTTAGATGCAGTGGGCTCGATCTTGCCTATCATGTCGATGCCCCACATGGAGAACGACCATGGGGAGGACATGACATTCAACGGGCACGGCGGCACATGAATCTTATCAACATAAATCTGGCATTTGTGACATCTCTTCGTGAATTTAAAGCAATCCGACTCCATCGTTAGCCAGTAATATCCCGCTCTCAGGATCTTTCTTGTCATAGCATGCCCGCCGGCGTGCGTACCAAATGTGCCTTCATGGACTTCTTCCATGAGCATACTCGCTTCTTTCTCATCTACACATCTGAGTAGCACGAGATCATGGTTTCTTTTATACAAAACTCCATCAAGATTGAGATAAAAGTTTCCAGACAGCCTCCTCAGAGTCTTCTTATCCTGGGTTGACGCTCCCGCAGGATACTCCTTAGTCATAAGGAAGGTCTGGATATCATGGAACCATGGCTTGCCGTCGGAGGCTTCCTCGATCGCAAAGACAAATGCAGGTCTATCAAGACGAGAAAGGATAATTCTTGGAGCTTCATTCCAAAAATTGACTTTATACATCGAAGCCAACGTGGCTAAGGCATCAGCCATTTGATTCTCGGCCCTGGGCACATGATGGAGTTCCACCCGATCAAAGAACGGAAGTAGCCTTCTGGCATAATTCATGTACGGCACCAAATTCGATTGAAGAGTCTCCCACTCCCCTTTAATCTGGTTAATCACAAGTGCCGAGTCACCATATACATCTAGGTGCTTGATTCTCAAATCAATCGCTTCTTCTAGACCCATGATGCATGCTTTGTACTCTGCCTCGTTATTGGTGACCGGAAACGTCAGTCTAGCAGTGAACGGGATGGGGGATCCATGGGGAGTCGTGATGATTGCCCCGATGCCACTTCCATAAGAATTAACCGCCCCGTCAAATATCAATTTCCACTGGGATTTCCTATCTGGCCCCTCGTCGGGCAACGGTTCATCGCAATCTTTCACCTTGAGAAACATGATATCCTTATTAGGGAATTCAAAGTTCATCGGCTGATAATCCTCGATTGGCTGTTTGGAAAGGTATTCAGACAATACGCTTCCCTTGATGGCCTTCTGGGAAACGTACTGAATGTCATATTCCGTCAACACCATTTGCCATCTGGCAATCCTTCCCGAAAGTGCTTGCTTCTCGAAGACGTACTTGATCGGATCCATCTTCAAAATTAGCATGGTTGTGTGGTTGAGCATGTAATATCGTAAACGTTTGGCAGCCCAGGCTAGTGCACAACACGTTTTCTCCAACATCGAGTAATGAGATTCGCAGTCTGTGAACTTTTTGCTCAAATAATAAATGGCATGCTCCTTTCTGCCCGTCTTGTCGTGCTGACCGAGAACACACCCCATACTATTCTCAAGAAATGTCAAGTACATGATTAAGGGTCTTCCGGCCACTGGGGGTATCAAGATTGGAGGTTTCTGCAGATACTGTTTTATCTTATCAAATGCCTTCTGGCAATCCTCGTTCCAGATAATCGCCTGATCTTTCTTTAGTAGTTTGAACATCGGTTCACACGTGGCTGTGAGCTGAGAAATAAACCTTGCAATGTAGTTTATTCTGCCCAGGAAACCACGAACTTCTTTTTCGGTTTTTGGTGCTGGCATTTCTTGTATCGCTTTTATGTTTGCAGGATCAACCTCAATGCCTCTTTCACTCACAATAAACCCCAATAGTTTTCCAGACCGTACTCCGAAGGTACACTTGTTAGGATTCAGCCTCAACCTGAACTTCCTAAGCCTCTCAAAAAGCTTCAGCAAATTGACCAGATGTCCCTCCTCCGTTTGGGACTTCGCAATCATGTCATCAACATAGACTTCAATCTCATGATGAATCATGTCATGAAACAAAGTGACCATTGCTCGTTGGTAAGTGGCCCCTGCGTTCTTCAGACCGAAAGGCATTACCTTGTAGCAAAACGTTCCCCAAGGTGTAATAAATGTAGTTTTCTCCATGTCCTCCGACGCCATCTTGATCTGATTGTAGCCGGAGAAGCCATCCATGAATGAAAATACGGAGAACTGAGCTGTATTGTCGACCAACACATCAATATGAGGGAGTGGGAAGTCATCTTTAGGGCTCGCCCTGTTCAAATCCCGATAATCGACGCACATTTGCACCTTACCGTCCTTCTTCGGTACAGGCACTATGTTGGCGACCCACGGAGGGTAAGTGGTGACCGCTAAGAAGCCATCATCAAGCTGCTTTTGCACTTCTTCTTTGATCTTAACGGCCATATCTGGTCGTGTCCGCCTAAGCTTCTGCTTAACGGGAGGACAATCTTCTCGCAACAGCAAGTGATAGACCACGATGTCAGTATCAAGTCCGGGCATATCTTCGTATGACCAAGCAAAGATGTCACTATACTCTCTCAGCATCTCGACTAATTTCTGCTTGACATCACTCTGCAGCGCGGCCCCTATCCTGACGTTCCTGACAAGTTCTTCAGAACCCAAATTCACAACCTCAATCTCTTCCTCGTGAGGCAGAATAACTTTCTCTTCTTGTTTCAACAAGCGGGCCAACTCTTCGGGAAGGTCTTCGTCTTCATCAATCTCTTCTTCAGCTTGATAGATCGGGCAATCGAAGTCGAAGTGAGTCGTAGAAGGTCCAGAGTCGATGTCATCTGTTATGTGGATCCTGCAATAACAAGGGTTAAGCTTAAAACAAGGATATGCAGGTTAGCACAAACCCCATTGCCATTTTATTATTTTTCAAAACAAATATAAAACAGGAATAACAGAGATCACAACATTTGAATACGAAAAACGCCTTTTGATTTATTGGTAAAATGCATGTACATAACCAAACAAGGCCCTGACAATAAAACCACTATGCCCCAGGTAGGACATAGGGTTGTACAATGATTGGATAAAGTAAAGTGTCGCTACTGCGAAAATCGGCGCCGGCTGACAGAAGAGTCGCCACCGTGCGTTATTTATCCCAAAGGAGGGAAAGGAAACGCTCGAAGTAAACCTAACGCAAAGACGGGAAAAGGTATGGTCATCGCAACCAAAACCTGGATTCGGGAGTCGGTTACGCAAGGGGAAGGTATTAGCACCCCTCACGTCCATCGTACTCGATGGGATCCATGCTTGCTTGGTTTGTACGGATTACATTTCTATCTAAACTAAAGGATGAGGTCTGAAAAGAAAATAAAATGACTCGGCAAAGCATCGCACTTTATGCCTACGTATTCCCGTCTGGAACGAGAAATCAGAGTCAACGTAGTTCGCCTAACTACGGGAAAGGATGGGTGAAGGTTGCTCGCTAGGATATCGCATCCTATGCCTACGTACTTCCATACAGCATGAAAGATCAGAGCAAACGTAGTTCGGGCTACGCACGACACAAGCTGTTCAAGTGTCTTTTATGAAAAATCTCACCTTAAACAAGGGTTTTCTTATTGCGAAAAGGTTGATGTTTGTTCAAATCTTTTGACGGAAGAAATGAATTAATCTCTGTTATAACCTTTATTAGTGTTTTTCTGTTGTTTTGAAGGAAGAAGAGATGACACTCTACAAATCATAGGGTTGAAAAAGGGAATAAAATCTACCCTAATGTTATCATGCATGGGTTAAGACCTAATGTCTATCACATTCCTCTCTTGCACAGAGAGAAACAGAGATCCTAAGGGAATAGACGGAAACAGAAATAGCAGATATATACAATAAAGCAGTAAAATGCATGGATGCAACAATACAAGCGAGGCAAGGGAGTCCCACTCAACCTCGAACCTAGAAAACAATAGGCAAAAGTGAACAGGATTCACTTTCAACCTAGCAAGTTAAACAGCAAACAATACAAACCTGGAAATTCACACAATACATCATGAATTAAAACAGCTAAAAGCTAAACAGCAAAGGCAAACTTCATCAGCATCAGCAACTATCTTCAGGCTTCCAGCAGGCATCAGCTATCCACAGGCTTCAAGCAAGCATCAGACTTTTAATCTTCAGTCTCCCAATGGCTTTTCTTCAAGTCATAACCTCCAAGCTGAGGAATCAATCACAAGAGTGAATTGGGTGTTAAGCAATTAGTTGACCACCAAGGGTGGCAAACATACTGCTATCAACACAAAGAATGTTTCTCTCAAGAGTTCTATCCCTTAGACATTAGCACCAAGCCTTCCAAAGGAAGGGGGTGAGTGTCTTAGAGAGACTCTGCATCACAGAGAAGGATGGAGGCAATTAAGACCTTCCATGTTTGAGAATCAAGTTGTCTACTCTAGGGCTCTGCCTAACTCCTAAATCCTACAAACTTCAACAGCTGCCAGCAAGAGATACTCCTCATCAACTCTGGAAGTTGGTCTTCAGTCTCTGATCTTCAAATGGGCTTCATCATCTCAGGCTTCAGCTCTCCCCCCAAATCCCAAACAATCCCAATACCCCACACAGACAAAAAGTAACCCTAAAGAGGGCACACCACACAGTCAATCAGATATAAGCAATATACTAATAGCAGTAGGGGAATCCTAATATTTTCTAAGGGATCTATCATATACCCATAACCCCTATAGTCCCATACCCCAAAATCAAAACAAAATTCCTAAAAGAACTAATCTATCTCACCTATGTTCACTTAAAACCCTAATTTTGATCACTCTAATCACACCTAAACAAATCACCTAAAATTAAATTCTAAAAATATGAATTAAATCCTATGTACAAGTTGAAGTACTATGCTAATCACCCTAAAAAGAATGAACCCTAAATCTAAGGGGAACTATTAGAACAAAAATCAACAAATTTAAGCACCAAACTAAATCCATTAAAAGGCTATTCACAAGAAAAATGCATGAAAAATATTAAATCAAAATAAAATGCCATTTTTATTATTTAATATTTTTCTAGACAGAATTATTGACCTAGAGAAAAAAGAACCAATTAAAACTAAGCTATTTTCAATTTTTTATGATTTTTTAAAGGTGTTAAAAATATTAAAGAAAACAAAAAAACAAAAAGAATGAAATAAAAGGGGAGGGGGTGTTACTAGCAATGGCGCACAGTTATATTCTCCAGATGGGCCACAAAGGGGAGGCGCGTATAGCAATTACGCAGGGCCCAATACGCTCAGAAAATGAATTAAAAAACAAAAGAAAATAAATGGATCCACGGTGCAAATAGCAGCTAATTCAAGTGCAAATTCCAATGGGCTTTGATTTGGGGGTGGGGATAGCATAAATTGGATCAGGCCCAGAACTTCGTTTAAATGAAACGCATCGTTTCTCTTCAGTCTTTCCCTCCGTTTCTCAGCTTTAAACATCATCCACACGATGAGATTACAATGTCAAATAATTGAAATGATCCAATGGTGCATGGTCATCGTCCCCAAATCAAACCTAGGGTTTCAGGATTCCCCTCTTCCATGCACAAACTTCCACAGCTCGGTTCTCCTTCCTCACTTAACCAAATCCCTCGATCCCAAAACCAAAAATGGCCTACTCAGAGCCCTCTACAAGATCCTTCACTTGGATTCTGCTGAAACTCATTATATAATCGAGCTCGATAACTGGAAGTTCATGGTACCACTGAATTGCACCTGATGTGCATGATTATCAAACTTGCTCAAACTACCCTAGAATGATCTAGGGACTATGCTGAGTATTCTGAGCTAAAAAACTAGCATTATCTTGCCCTAATTCAGGAGTTCTTGATCAAGAAAGTTTCATCACCATGAATCAAACTGTCTCTAATGGCCATAACAGATGGGGTATATGTTCATCTACCTAACCCTAACAATCTTACACCAATGATCTAACCTAGCAACACCTAATTATGGAGATAGAAAAGAAAACACCAACCTGCTACTCTTGTTGGAACAGATGAGAAGGAGCTTGAATCAGCACTTGCAATCCCTCACCAATGGTCCTTGCTTGATGCTATGGCTTCTGTTTGCAAAAAGTTGGAAGAAAAATGCTTGGATTGTGAGATTCGAATCTGTTATGGATCTTGCAATTTCAAACCCTAGAGCCTCAATCTTCCATGGATGTGCCTCTGAGCTTGTTTGTTCCCACTCACAATCTTCAATGGATGATGGATGAAGAAAAAGAATGATCAGAATTGATGTAGATTGGAGAATTTCACACTTTCTTACAATGGAAGCAACAATGGAATTCTCTCTTTTCTCTCCCTCTTTTCACCAACCCCTTTCACCAATGGATTCAGTTCAATATATAGATGAGGATAGACAGATCTAGAAGTTTCTAGATTGATCTAGGAAAGTGTAGAATGTGGTGGAAAATTCATGAAATTCTCATGTGATGATACTTTGAAACATCTAATATCTCATGCATACACCCTTTCATATTTGTGCTAAAATCCCCTTACATGAGATATTGGAATGATATGCAAGCTCCTTGCCTTGAAATTTCACTTATGCCAAGTTTTCCATACTTGCCTTATTATGCAAGTAACAAAAATACAAAGCAAGTCCAAAAATTAACCCCTAACTCAAAAAAGTGGCTGAACCAATGTCTCTAAAATGATGTTTGGAATCAATTTGGTATATTGGATGACCCATTTTGGATTTGTAGATCTCTCAAACCAATTTTTCATTTCAACTTTTTCAACTTATATGCCTTTTTTAGGTCATTTTTCACCAACTTTGGTCAAGTTTTGTTCTAGGCATTTCCAAACTTCCATGACTTCTTTTCTAGACTTAAAATGACATTTTGAGCAACTTTGATGTTGTGAAGTTTTTCATTTGAAGCTTTTTTGTATGAGTTTTAGGCATAGGCTTGAAATGACCTGTAATCCTCAGATGACCAAAATACCCTTTGCTTGCCAAGACCATAAGTAGAGTTCCACAATTCATATGAAGGCATACCATACCTTTATAGAAATCTAAGACAATAAGGAACAACTCTCATGTTGGCCAAGAATCCATTTGAAATATCCTTGAAGGTCAAAAGTGGCTTGGAAGACAAACAACTTTCACAGACAAATTTCAGTGCCCTCAGATGACCTGTAACTTGTAAGAGCTATAACTTGAGCTCTATAAATCATCTTGATGACTTCCACCACTAAAATTAAATCTATGAAGATACTCTACAAGTTTCATGTGGACCAGAAATTCATATGAAGCTTTCATCTTGAGTTACACTGCTTTGAAGCTTGACCTAAATCAGGGGATTTTACACTGAAACCCTAATTTGGTAACTTCATTTCTCCTTGACTCCTCTTGATTTTTCTTTAGAACCACATCATATCCATATCCATGTAGCAAATAATGAATCCCACATTCTTCAAATGATCCTTGATGCCTTTCAAAACAAGTCTTTGACCTAGGACTGACCTAGTGTTGACCCAGATAAAACCCTAGTTGACTGACTTCAACTGAGGCTCTTGCAATCATTCCCATGACTTGGTTCTTCTTCAAAATGATCATCTAGGCTCTTCATAACATCCATACACACCTCATGCTCTTGGCTCATAGCTCACACTTCCTCTAATGATCCCCAAACAATCTCAAGATAGGAGAGAATTCACTGATCAACCTGGCAGCTCTTTAAAGCTCAAATCCTTCCCTGATGACCTGAGTAGTCTTGATTATGAATGAAACCCTTGAATATACCTCTTGAGATAAGAATAGCACTTTGATCCCCTGATTAAGATAGCTTGCTTATGCTATGCAATGCAGATGAATACACTATGTACATGATGACAATGCAAATGACTATGCAATTGAAACATAAACCTAGGTTAGAAAAGGTTGGGCAAATTTTGGGGTGCAACAGCTGCCCCTATTCAAGCGGCTTGGACCTGACTGAATGAAGAGCGCGCAGCCTTCAGACATTCGAGGCACGAGACGGTTGAATACGAAAGAACCCGGAAATTTGCCAACCGCAAAAATAAATTGCGAATACGACTACTGCTTGGGGAAACCTTGGGAACTGGCTTCTGTTGTCACAGAAACAACTAGCCATCCATCTGTCAATCTGCTTTTGTAAAATAATCTGATATTGTCCGCAGACCACTCCATTCCGAAGGAATGAGCATACACCACACAACGAGAAATTGTTGATCTCACTTATCAACCTCTGTTGATCTCACTTATCAACCTCTGTTGATCTCACTTATCAACCTCTGTTGATCTCACTTATCAACCTCTGTTGATCTCACTTATCCACCTCTGTTGATCTCACTTATCAACCTCTGTTGATCTCACTTATCAACCTCTGTTGATCTCACTTATCAACCTCTGTTGATCTCACTTATCAACCTCTGTTGATCTCACTTGGATGGTATCCCTGATGGACCAGTTGTTGAGGCTCTCGCCTGGTTTGCTTGGCTGGATCCAAGAGTCTAGGTCACAATCGCTGTCTTCGCCGTCTTCAGACACTGCGTTGACACTTTCGAATATTACTCCGCCGCTTGGAAACTGGATCAACCCTTTACCTCGCGACGCACTGTGAGAAGAGGAGGCTTCATCCGCGGGAGAGTATCCTAACCCAAACTTGTCCTGTTTGTTAGGTATTTCTAGAATTCGCCCCCAGCCTGGGGTAGATCCGGCCTGAACAACGGCCCGGGCTTCCTTGAAGGAAGAGAGAGTCATCTCTGGTTTTTCAGTGATTACAGGAGCCACATCCTTGACTTTAACAACTTCGAATGCCTGACATAGGGTTTCGTGGATTTCTCCATCCATCTCAACGTACTTGAAGGACGACAAATGGCTCACCATTATGTCTTCCTTGCCACAAACAGTCACGATGCTGCCTCCGACAGCATACTTGAGTTTCTAGTGCAACGTGGAGGTCACGGCGCCAGCAGAATGGATCCATGGCCGGCCTAGGAGACAGCTGTAGGCTGGCATGATGTCCATAATGTAAAAGACTGCGTCGAAAGTTTCCGGCCCGACTTGGATTGGCAACGTTACCTCTCCAAAAACATGACGTTTGGTTCCATCGAAAGCCTTCTTAACCAGGTCACTGGGTGTGCAAATTAATCCTCGAGTATCTAACTTCATCAATGCTTTCTTCGGAAGAACATTGAGCGACGACCCAGTGTCCACCAACACGTGAGACATAATCGTTCCCCTACACTCTATCGAGATATGCAGGGCGTTGTTGTGGTTTCTTCCCTTTGGCGTCAGCTCCAGGTCAGTGAACCATAGCCCGTTTCCAGCATTCACGTGGGCTACGACCCCTTCCAACTGGTTGACCGAGATTTCCTGCGATACATACGTGGCATTCAAGACCTTTAACAGCGCGTTGCGATGTGACTCCGAACACAGCAACAAATTCAGGATGGAAATTTTCGAGGGTGTTTAATGGAGGTGATCCACGATCTTGTAATCACTCTTTTTGATCAACCTTATAAACTCTTCAGCGTCCTTAACAAGTAAGTCCTTCTCTGCCCCATGAGGGGTTTCCTCAACGAATTTACTCTTTCCCTTATCGGTTATTTCAGCTTTGTCCGCCACAATCTCAGGTGGAGCAAATACTCTTCCGCTGCGCGTGATTCTGCCAATTCCCACTAGGTTATCCACAAACCGCCCAGATGGTTCCAATTCTAACTTATGTCCGTTGCAGTAGACGTCTGCCCCATAGTGCCACGGGACAGCATTGGTGCTTTCAAAAGGTATCGGCCCAGTCTTGGTGATGGTAATCGTGGGCGATCTGGGTGCAGAAATGGTGATCGTCCGACGAGGGATGGTGATGGTGGCAACCTCATCATCCTGCTTCAGCATTACCTCTCCAGATCCACATTCGGCCCTTCGGCTAAACTGCAAGATTCCTTCGGTCATCAGACTCTGAATCCCCTCTATCAACTGTTCACATCCATCAGGACGAGTCACACAGCCCATACACAGTTCTCCACAGCCCGGAAAGAAGCCTCTCTTCATCAGCTTGGATTTAACGAAGCTAAGCGGTGTCTTCAAATCCCTGACATCAGTCAATACATCCAAATTCTCGTCTTCAATAATGGTATTCACCCCACCTCCCCTATGATTCGGCATAGGGTTCTTCATGACATTCGGCATGTTATCTGAGAAATTTGATGATCTTAGCATCCACCATATCCTGCACCTTGTGCTTGAAGGCTTTGCAATTTTCTATCGTGTGGCCTGGTGCCCCCGAGTGAAACTCACATGTTGCATTCACATCATAACCTAGCGGAGATGCCCCTGTCAAGGGGGCTAGGGTTCTCTTCTGGACTTACTGCAACTGAAGCAGAGTTTGTAATAGCTGAGCATAAGACATGGGCGGCGTCTCGAGGTGACGACTCGACAGAGGTGCCCTGTTCTGATACTTTCTGTACCCTTGCTGGTTCGGCTGCTGCTGCTGCTGTGGCTGGGGTTGTTGGATAACGGGGATGGTTATGCTAGCCACCTGCTGGCGAGAGCCTTTACCTTTCCTTCGAGCGTTGGACACGACGCTCATCTCTCCTTCCCGCCTTTTGCCACCATACGGTTTCTTTCCTCCTCCAGCTGAGGCTAGATCAACACCTTGAATTTTCCCCAGTTTGATCCCATTTTCAACGTGCTCGCCCGTGATGATGAGATCTGAGAAGCTTCCAGACATACTGCTGACCAATTTCTCATAATAAACCCCTGGGAGGGTGGCTACAAACATTTCAACAAGCTCCCGTTCAACCATCGGCGCCTGACTCTAGCTGCCAATTCACGCCACCGCTGGGCGTACTCTTTGAACCCCTCCTTGTTCCTCTGTGACAAGTTCTGCAGTTGAAACCGGTTCGGAGCCAAGTCACTGTTATATTGGTAATGGTGCACGAATGCCTCAGCAAGTTCCTTCCACGTGCGCACACTGGTAGGCTCCAAACTCATGTACCATTCCAAGGATGGCCCGGACAAGCTATCCTGAAAGAAGTGCATCAAAAACTTCTCATCTTCAGAGTGAGCGGACATCTTTCGGTAGTATGACCCTAGATGGACGCGAGGGCAGATGGTGCCCTTGTACTTCTCAAAGTCGGGTACCTTGAATTTAGGAGGCACCTTGAAATCAGCAATCAATCCCAATTTAGACATGTCGACACCCATGGTGTTCAGGTTCTCGAAATTCGTCATCTTGTCCTCGAGTGCCTTAAACTTCATACATGCTTCAGCAGTCAACTCTCCTTCCGCACCCTTCTGTGAGAACAAATCTTCCTGACGGTCTTCTAACCATGGCTGAGGCCCATACAGGTTTCCAACACCTGTGTTGCCGTTGCCCAGTTCAACATTGACATTAGCTTCAAAATTCCCATTACCGACGCCAGTCGTATTACCATTGAGCCCCATTGTTGCGGTGGAAATAGGATCACAAACTATTAATGAGTTTGAATCGCAATTCAATTCACAACCGCTCTTTGATTTATCCGAAGGAAAAGGTCAAAAAGGGAAAACCTATTTTGCATCGTAAACACAATGCGGGGAAAGATCTAGGGTTCGGGGGTTGGTTAAATTTAGGGAAGGTATTAGCACCCTAAACTTCTGTAGTACTCTACAGGAACCTTTTGTTCAGATGTTTACTATTTGCTTTATTTATTTGCTTAAGGTATATGTACAAAGGATTAGAAGTGAGAAAATAAACCTAAGGGGTTAATTCTAAGTTTACTCGGCAAGACATCGCATCTTGTGCCTACGTATCCTTACGGGAGTGGAATCAGAGTAATCGTAGTTCCCCTCAATAGGGAGGTTAGAAACTTCTTGACTGTGGTCAAGGTCTCAAGGGGAATAAACGCATCTTAAGGACACGCTTACGTGGAGTGTAGAAACTCCAAATCTCTACGTTGAAATGTTAAGTTGTAATTAGGGTTAAATTAGGTTAAGTTAGGGATTACACGGCGGGAAACCCTAAAATGAGCACGGCGGCTCTTTGACCTAATTCTAGGGGTAAAATTGTAATCTTGCCTGCGGCGAGGCATTTGTGAAAATTAGGGTTTGTGAGGTTGTAAGGGTTTGAAGTTGAGGACTATTGACACGGCGGTCAAACGGCTAGACCTAATTCCTTCGGAGGAGTGAAATTAATTATAAAGATGCGATGAAATTAAATATACATACAACGGCAGAAAATAAAGTGCGGAAAGATAAATGCGACAATTGTCTCGCACAATTACATCCCATAAGCAGTTACAATTATAATAGCTAAATATAAAACCGAAAATAAGTTTCAAATTGAACATAATAGCTGCAAGAAACAAAACAAACAAAAATGTCAGTATGTGGAGTTAGACGAAAACGAAATCAAAATTGAACGAGAAACAAACCGTATGAATTTTGGAGGACTTTTATGGTCTTTTTAACCAAGGATTTAAATTTGTGAAAAGAGAGATTAATTTTAATTAAAAGAGTTTTGAGTTTTAAAAAAATTTATTAATAAAAAAGTGAAAGTTTGGTTAATTATTCTAAAAAAGGAGTTTTAGTGATAATATTTTGAAAAAAAGATTTAATCATTAAAAAAAACAATTGGTTTAATTTAAAAAATCTTAATGTTAGTTAAAAACACGTTTTACTTTAAAGTTATAAAAAAGTTTTATTATTTGAAAAAACATTTGATTATTTTATTTAAAAAGAGTTTTAATTAATTTGAAAAAGGTTTTTGGTTATAAAAAAGAAAGGGCCTTCTTGATTTTTTTTTTAAAAAGATAAACAAAATAAAATAACGAATGGAAAAACAATAAATAAAAAAAAAAAAAAAAAAAGAGGGTTGAGCCGGTCATCACTCTTCTTCTCTCTGCTCTCTGAGTTTGCGTGTGTTCCTCTCCTTCTTGTTTGCCTCTCACGGATGTTATCTTCTTCTTCTTTTGCATGACCACCGATTTGTCTTCTTCATCTCTTTTTCCTGAAAAACATGAAAAGCAACACAAAAATTGTAATTATATTTTTTGATCCTTACGGAATGATGATGGCCGATGATGCTTTGTCCTGAGGCTAGAGGATTTTTGACGGAGTTTGCTTGGATTTTACGAAAAAAGTTCTCCTCTTCTTGTTATGATTTTCGTCCCTTTTATACTTGATTTTTAAATCTTTTTTTAATCTCAGATTTAATTTGAATATCTCAATCTTTTTCAATCTCTGATTTGATTTGAATGAATTTTTATGATGATTTCAGATTTGATTCAATGATGGTGATGTTGATATTTAGATCTGATTTTCTTATGATGATGATTGATCTGATTGATTTGATTTAACTCTATCTGGAATTCATTAAGATTGGATTAGATTAAAAAAGTGTTGAGATTTAAATTTAAAAAGTTAGCAAAGAAGATTAGAGTTTCAAGTTAAATAAAAATTAGAGTTTAAAAAAAAATGAGTTAGAATAAAAAAATATTTGAATGTTGGTTTTAAAAAATGTTAGAATTATTTTAAAAACTGTTAGAATTTAATTTTAAAAGGAATTTAAAAAAAAAAAAAAAAGAAAAGAAAAAGAAAAGGGCGTTAGAATTTAATTTTAAAAAGAATTTAGAATTTTAATTTGAAAAATAAAGGTGTCAAAAAAAGATTTAGATTTAATTTTAAAAAAAAGTTAAAAAAAAAAAATTAATTTTAAAAAGAAGTTAGAGAAAAAAAGATTTAATTTTTAAAAAGAAGTTAGAGAAAAAAAAAATTTTAATTTTTAAAAAGAAGTTAGAGAAAAAAAATTTAATTTTAAAAAGAAGTTAGAAAAAAAGATTTGATTTTTTTAAAAAATATAGAAAAAAAGATTTAACTTTAAAAAAGTTAGAAAAAAGATTTAACTTTAAAAGGTAGAAAAAAAGGATTTAACTTTTAAAAAAAGATTTGATTTTTTTTAAAAAAAAATAGAAAAAAAGATTTAACTTTAAAAAAGTTAGAAAAAAAAGATTTAGCTTTAAAAGAGTTAGAAAAAAAGTTTTAATTTTAAAAAGTTAGAAAAAGATTTAACTTTAAAGAGTTAGAAAAAAAGTTTTAATTTTAAAAAGTTAGAAAAAGATTTAACTTTAAAAAAGATAGAAAAAGATTTAACTTTGAAGAGGAGTTAGAAAAAGATTTAAAAAAATTAGAAAAAAGATTTAATTTTAAAAAGAAGTTAGATTTTTATTTTTAAAAAAAAATATTAGAATTTGATTAAAAAATGTGTTAGAAATTAATTTAAAAAAAGGTTATAAAAAATTTACTCTTGAAGAAAAGAAAAAAAAAAGTTAAATTTTGATCTAAATCCTAAAAGTTAGTAAGAAAGCTTTAAATAAATAAACTAAATAGAAAAGAAAAAAAAAGTTAATAAAAAATATTAGTAAAGTTATAAAAAAGGTTAATTAAATTATTATTAGTTAAAAAAACAAGATTTAAAAAAAAGGTTAATTTATTAAGTTAATAAGAATTTAAAATAAAAATAAAAAAGAAAGGGTAAAATTTGGGGTATTACAGTTGCCCCTATTTAAAGGGCTACACCGGACGATTTGAGTGACAGAGACTCGTGGAATCGTGGTGGAGAGATTTAAATATAGATAACCGAAAATTTTGCCCTTATATGCGACGATATGCAATGCTATGGACAAAACTGGAACGACTTAATGCAGATGATGCCATGACTATGATATGATGCGTATGCTGGAATAATGAATGCGAAAATGCTGACGAAACATGACGATACTGAGACAGACGCCACGAGAAGAAACACACTGGGGAAAATGACGCGCTGAGACACAGTACATCACTGGGGAATTCTAAAAATGATAGTCAACTGGTGCGAATGACCAATTGTCACTTTTAGAAAAGGAACGAGATCCTCGAATGGAGATGGTACCTATGAGACGGCCTCCACTGGGGAATCTAAAAAATAAAACTGGATCACGTACGATTGCAAGATCGATTACAGAATGCTGGAGCATTGAGCAAGGAATAACATCCAAGCTTCTGTAAACTACCCCTCGTGACAGGATCAAACGGACTTTTCGGAACTCCGTAGCAAATATACAGGGTAAAGACCGACTGTATGCCAAAATAAATGGACTTTGATGGGAATTGCCCTGATAAGCTTCTCGAGGGAGAACTGTCACTTATCGTTGGAAGGGACTTATGTGCAAAAAATGGATAAGCACTCAAATAAAGAGGCTGCTGCTTATCTGATAAATAAATCTTCTCGCATTTAAGGTCGGCGCCTGGAATACGATTCTGATTCTTCTCTTACTGAAGGATAAATAAACTTCTTCATGCTTCAGAATCGTGCTCTCCTGAACATGAAAAGGGTAAACTGAACTTCCTCATACTTCAGGATCGTGCTCTCCTGAATATGAAACTGGATGACTGAATATACTCATATTTCAGAATCGTGCTCTCCTGAATATGAAACTGGATGACTGAATTTCTTCATATTTCAGAATCGTGCTCTCCTGAATATGAAACTGAATATACTCATACTTCAGAATCGTGCTCTCCTGAATATGAAACTGGGTAATCGAACTTCCTCATAACTCAGAATCGTGCTCTCCTGAATATGATTCGGTTCCTGAAATTTCTTCATTCTTCAGAATCGTGCTCTCCTGAAAAACGGCCAACTGAACTTCCTCATAACTCATAATCGTGCTCTCCTGAATATGATTCTGTTCCTTCTTTTACTAAAGGATAAATGAACTTCTTCATAACTCAGAATCGTGCTCTCCTGAATATGATTTCGCTCAAACCTTCCCGTAACTCAAGATCGTGCTCTCCTGAATACGATTTGGTTCAAACCTCAAGACGGCAGGTAAATGGAAGCCCAACTGCTCCATGGAGATGGCCATTTGCTGCGAGTCATAACGAGGATATGATCGACTTCTTAGGTGAGAAATGTCGTATGCTGATGCTGTAAAATGTAAAGTGTAAAAGGTTGTAACATGTAGGATTGTAAAGTGTTGTACTGATATATTTTCCAGGCGCGAACTGGCGTGTATCTGTAAAGGATTGTGCTGTTTTTCTTGAAAGATAGTGCAAAATAAATGCACGTCCGGGTATAGTGATAAACTTCTCAAGTGATATAGTCGCGTATCTGTCATGGTATGGTGAAAATCTTTAGATGGTGCAAAATAAATGCACGTCCGGTTGGGATTGACGACCGACAAGACTGAGATTCAATCTAGAATCGAGCTAGAAAGAAGACTGGTAATCAAAACTCCATCGAGGGAATGATCTCGGAGGGTAAATATCTTATCCTGGCGAGGAAAGATAGCTGAAGTAACCGTCATCCACGAGGATCGAGCTCTGTGGGGAAACTGGAAACAAGTAGGTATTTTATGCTTAAAGCTGACAATCTATTTGAAGAGAATGGACAAACCCAATTACTCGGCGATAACAACCAATGACGGTGAAACGCAGTGAACCTGTGAATGCTAATGCATATGTTAATGTCTATGTATGTTAATGTTTATGTATGTTAATGTTTATGTATGTTAATGTTTATGAAATGAGTATGTAATGAATATGTAATGAATATATAATGAATATGTAATGAAATAGGCATGTGATGCTTATGCCCTTGCGTATGCTGACGAAGCTGACTAGAGACGGGACGAGAGATGAAATAGACATCTCGACGGAAATACCCTGCGTTCTCTGCAACCAATACGTCAATCATGGGTAAGAAAGATCAATGGTAGAACCGAATCTGGTTTTAAAGTTCTGAATTCTCTGGGGAGAAGGTAATCTGCTTGGGTGCATAGTACCACGTCTTCGCATGGGGAGAAGAAAACCTGAGGGACACTTTCGAGTTACCCAAGAAAAAATTGTCAGCTTATAGTCTCTCTGGGGACTGTGATGAGGCAATAGTTTAGGAGTCTGTTGCAACACTGAGGCTTACTGGGGTATGAAGGCCGCTGTGAGTAAAATCCATCGGGTGCATGAAAAAATTGTGAAATCCCATGGTTTTGATCTTGCAGGACCTTATAGTAGCCGCCATTTGTTTCTTCAAAAACATGGTGCCCTAGGATACTTGCGTTGCGAGGTAGGGTCATCTCAAGAGGATTTTATAGAGAACACCGAGTCCGGTTGCCCCATTGTTCTCAAACTCTTTGAGAGATTTGTCAGGTCTCGACGTAACTGGCACAAATTAATCGTGTTACGACGAAATGTTTGGGAAATAGCTCTTAAGAATGTCAGACTTGCGTTGGTAAGCGAATTGGGAAACTGCCTGCCCCTGTTCAGCAGGATCTTCAAGTTCCACGGGTTATGTTCATATGTAAATCTCTAAGATATCAAGCAAAGTTGTCATGCCTGAAATGCCTATCCTGAGCTTGTCAATGTACACATATATTTGTCTTGAATTTTTGTTTTGAAAAAAAAGATATCGCAACAACTTGTGACCGAAATCACTAGTCAGGATATAAGTTTTAATTATAATGCCATCATGAATTTTTTTCTGAGCATAGCTCGTAGGAGTCAGGAAACGTGATCTTGTCAAGTATGCTTTCAACCGAAGTCCTACTTCAATTAGGTCTTTTAAAGGTTGTATCGTGGCTCAGTTCACGGTTTAAGAAACAAAAGGATAAAGGCTCAAAGTTATATTTGTACCCACCCATTCTTCGTGATGTTCTCCAATCCTAATTCAGTTAACCGGATACGAACGCTCATATCTCAAGCGGATTTGCTATGGTCGAGAACTTATCAAGGCTTTGGACATGGCAGTCGCTCACCTATTACACGATCTTGTTCTTTACTAGGGACTATTTATTGTACCCTCTTGTTTTGCTTTTATTCCCTAACTTTTGCCTGGACAACGTCTTTTGATCTGACTTTGGAGTCCAACGGGATGCCCCAGTTTTGCCTAAGTCTCCTTCATAGGTTTTTGACTTAGCGGGCTCTTATTTTTTTGAATATTCCTTTATGCACAAGTCGTGTAAATCTTTTGAAAGGCTCGTGACTGCCCCACTCCTTAGGTAACCGAGGGATAGTCATTGTATTGGACTTCTTAAGATGCTAAGGATAAATTCTCGAAGGTTTGCTCTTCCTTTTTGAGGATCTAAGCGCTCGATCGGTTTAACTGAAACCTACCCTACCCCAGGTTAGGATGAAGGTTCTTAAAAAGAAAGAAAAACTCCTACTTCAAGGCTCAAAGGGTTGACTAGGGATTAACATCCTTATATCTCCAGTGTTTGGGATTTGAAACAATGCCTTACATCATCAGCGGGTTTCAATCGAAAGCATACGACAAGAAATCTGACGTTTTGGGTTCGTCATCCTCCCCCCAATTCTCCATCAGAACAAGAGATCGGGTAAAGTTGGCATTATAATTTATGAAAAATATATTTTGAATGAGTGAAACGAATGGATTTATTCAAGACAAACATATGCGTTGCATTAATTAATCAAAGATAAACAAGTTCGTGCACGCTAAATATGATTAATCGAAGAGAAATACATATAAATAAACAAATGAACTGTCGGAAAAATCCTTCTAAATGTTTATGAAATCTTGCATTCAAGAGTAACAGTTTCCTTTGGCGGAGCCTCAATGGAAAGGACGTCTGGTTCATGATCACTGTGAGTCGTCATGGCTTACCCCAGTTATGCTGGTCACATCTTCAACAGTTTTCAGTCGTTGCTTCAAAATAAATTTCCCAGATCCTTTGTTGATCCCAGTCATATCACCTTGAGGGTTACTGAAATGAAGCGGGCTAGGCCTTTGAATAATGACTGGATTCGGCTGATAGGCGTAGCATGCTTTGCAGAATTTGCACTTGACGAGTGAGGAACCCCGAAAGGAGTCTCGATCTTCAGCTGAGCATCGCCAAAAGACAACTTCTTCGTTTCTAGCAAATTTCTGACAACTTTCTTAAGAGCATAGCAATTCTCTAGATCATGGCCGGGCGCACCCTCATGAAATAAACAATGAGCGGTAGCGTTGTAACTTGCAGGTAATGGATTAGGTGGAGGATTAGGAGGCGGACCCAAAGCCCGAGTAGTGATGAGACCTTGCTTGACCAAAGAGGGATACAACTCGGTAAAAGTCATCGGGATCGGCGGACAAGGTTTATACGTTCTTCTGTTTGGCATATTCTGGCGAGGAGCCGGACTCTTTGGCTGTTGAGGAGCAGGAGTATTGGGTGCCTGTAGGTAGTTGACAGGAGGCGGATAAACAGGAGGTTGTTGCATAGGTTGATACATGGGAACCTGTTGATTGAAAGAAGGTGTAATAGCTGCCACATAGGGTTGTTGAGCATATTGGACTGGGTACCCTTGAGGTTGAGCATAACCTTGCGGATGTCGATAAAAGCGTTCCCTTGGTCTACCAGAGGATATAGCATTAGTCTCACTCTCCTTCTTTTTCTGGGAGCTATAAGGAGGTTTCTTCGGCTGATCCTTAGAAGCGCCATGATTATTTGTCATTTTACCACTCTTCATACCCAATTCAATCTTGACACCCACAGCAACGATGTCGGAGAAATTTGAAGTCACACTACCCACCATTCTCTCGTAAAATTCTGGACGGACCGTGTCGACAAACCAATCAGCTAACTCTTTCTCGGTCAAAGGAGGTTCTACCTGCGAAGCAGTCTCTCTCCACCTTTGAGCATACTCTTTGAATGACTCAGAATTCTTTTGTGACATACTCAGCAGCTGTCTTCTGTCAGGAGCCAGATCCATATTGTACTTGTAGTGTTTGATGAAAGCGTCAGATAAATCCTGGAAACTCTTAATGCGAGACTGGTCTAAAGTTAAATACCACTTGGAGGAAGCACCCTTCAAACTATCTTGGAAGCAATGAATCATCAGTTTATCATTCTCAACATGGGCAGCCATTTTGCGATAATACATGATCAGATGACTCTTAGGACAGGTGGCACCTTCATAACGATCGAAGTTCGGAGTTTTGAACTTTGGGGGAATAACCAAACCTGAAACCAAACAAACATCCCTTGCAGCAGTCCCAAAAATTTGATCACCCTCTACCTTTTTCAATCTCTGGACGATAGTGTTTACTTCCTCACGAAGCTTATCATGTTTCTCATAACCCTCAACATTCTCATCAAGATTATCAAAAGCTGTCTCATTGAAGTACGGTTGCGCACGAGTGTGTACAACAGGTGGTGCAAAGATAGGAGCCCCCCTAGAAACTTCAGAAAACAAGGGCACGGCTTGCTGAACAGGTTGATTAATCGGAACAGTGGCTTGAGGAGGCACAAAACCGGGAGCAAGACCATAAGGTGGGTCCCTTGCTACGGTCACACTTGGTGGAGGGTCCACAGTAACGCCGGTAATCTCAGAAACAACAGTGGGCTGGGTATCCATCTTAGCATTCATGACATGTAACAATTCCATCATACGCCCCATACCCCCTCGAAGGTCTTCAAGTTCATTGCTAAGGCGATCAATCTCTTTTGCCTGATCCTCCATTCTTTTCCGAGTTTGAGCTCTGGTGTTGTATTGGTGCCGAGAACTCAGGGTGACAAAACTGGAAGGTGAGAGAACCGAGTGTGAGAAATCGGGAGACACATGCAATGCAAGAAAGTAAATGATGCTAAAATGTGGATGAAGATTTCATGGGATTCAATCATTGACGAATGTCGTGGGGTACCAAGGAAATCTTTTTCTTGTTTTTTCATTTTATATTTTTTTTATTTATGGTATCCCGCGATATCCATTAATGATGTTTGAACTCCATGAAATACAATGCGATGAGATGCTTTATGGATGCAATGCATGAAAACACACAAAGTCTTAGGTTAAAGGCTTGCATGAGGTTCAAAGGCAAGTACCCTCCCCTGAAGTTAGATGGTTCATCCTGTCCTACAAAAGTAACCAGGTTCTAAGGGATCTCAATATCATTGATCCTTCACAAGGGTGGTTGTTCAGAAGGCAACTTACTTGCCAACCAAAACCCTCCAAGTTTAAGATCTCAATGAGCGTAGTATCGAGTGTCAACCAACTTCAGTCTGCACCAAAGCCGGTTACCTCACTACTTTCTAAAGGCCAAGATGAGTTAATTAGGGTTCTAAAAGTCAGTTAGTGCATTGACAACATATGGCAGCCTCAATATTATCCTCAACTTGACTTAAGGAATATAAGCACCAACCAAGAAGTCGCACTAACTATGGCCACCAGATCAACCGTATCGATATACGTCGTACAGTTTCCTTGGTCTATTGCCATTTACCTAAGGTACACTAGATCCGGGTGTAGGACCTATCTCACAGCACAAGGAACAGTCCCACAATCAAAGCACAAATATATACATGCAAATGAATAATGTCACAGATAGTAATAAATATGAACAAGTTAGGGATAACCCTCAAAAGTTAAAGGATTACCTTCTCCCCAGTGAAGTCGCCATTTTTCTGTTGCGGTGGAAATAGGATCACAAACTATTAATGAGTTTGAATCGCAATTCAATTCACAACCGCTCTTTGATTTATCCGAAGGAAAAGGTCAAAAAGGGAAAACCTATTTTGCATCGTAAACACAATGCGGGGAAAGATCTAGGGTTCGGGGGTTGGTTAAATTTAGGGAAGGTATTAGCACCCTAAACTTCTGTAGTACTCTACAGGAACCTTTTGTTCAGATGTTTACTATTTGCTTTATTTATTTGCTTAAGGTATATGTACAAAGGATTAGAAGTGAGAAAATAAACCTAAGGGGTTAATTCTAAGTTTACTCGGCAAGACATCGCATCTTGTGCCTACGTATCCTTACGGGAGTGGAATCAGAGTAATCGTAGTTCCCCTCAATAGGGAGGTTAGAAACTTCTTGACTGTGGTCAAGGTCTCAAGGGGAATAAACGCATCTTAAGGACACGCTTACGTGGAGTGTAGAAACTCCAAATCTCTACGTTGAAATGTTAAGTTGTAATTAGGGTTAAATTAGGTTAAGTTAGGGATTACACGGCGGGAAACCCTAAAATGAGCACGGCGGCTCTTTGACCTAATTCTAGGGGTAAAATTGTAATCTTGCCTGCGGCGAGGCATTTGTGAAAATTAGGGTTTGTGAGGTTGTAAGGGTTTGAAGTTGAGGACTATTGACACGGCGGTCAAACGGCTAGACCTAATTCCTTCGGAGGAGTGAAATTAATTATAAAGATGCGATGAAATTAAATATACATACAACGACAGAAAATAAAGTGCGGAAAGATAAATGCGACAATTGTCTCGCACAATTACATCCCATAAGCAGTTACAATTATAATAGCTAAATATAAAACCGAAAATAAGTTTCAAATTGAACATAATAGCTGCAAGAAACAAAACAAACAAAAATGTCAGTATGTGGAGTTAGACGAAAACGAAATCAAAATTGAACGAGAAACAAACCGTATGAATTTTGGAGGACTTTTATGGTCTTTTTAACCAAGGATTTAAATTTGTGAAAAGAGAGATTAATTTTAATTAAAAGAGTTTTGAGTTTTAAAAAAATTTATTAATAAAAAAGTGAAAGTTTGGTTAATTATTCTAAAAAAGGAGTTTTAGTGATAATATTTTGAAAAAAAGATTTAATCATTAAAAAAAACAATTGGTTTAATTTAAAAAATCTTAATGTTAGTTAAAAACACGTTTTACTTTAAAGTTATAAAAAAGTTTTATTATTTGAAAAAACATTTGATTATTTTATTTAAAAAGAGTTTTAATTAATTTGAAAAAGGTTTTTGGTTATAAAAAAGAAAGGGCCTTCTTGATTTTTTTTTTAAAAAGATAAACAAAATAAAATAACGAATGGAAAAACAATAAATAAAAAAAAAAAAAAAAAAAAAAGAGGGTTGAGCCGGTCATCACTCTTCTTCTCTCTGCTCTCTGAGTTTGCGTGTGTTCCTCTCCTTCTTGTTTGCCTCTCACGGATGTTATCTTCTTCTTCTTTTGCATGACCACCGATTTGTCTTCTTCATCTCTTTTTCCTGAAAAACATGAAAAGCAACACAAAAATTGTAATTATATTTTTTGATCCTTACGGAATGATGATGGCCGATGATGCTTTGTCCTGAGGCTAGAGGATTTTTGACGGAGTTTGCTTGGATTTTACGAAAAAAGTTCTCCTCTTCTTGTTATGATTTTCGTCCCTTTTATACTTGATTTTTAAATCTTTTTTTAATCTCAGATTTAATTTGAATATCTCAATCTTTTTCAATCTCTGATTTGATTTGAATGAATTTTTATGATGATTTCAGATTTGATTCAATGATGGTGATGTTGATATTTAGATCTGATTTTCTTATGATGATGATTGATCTGATTGATTTGATTTAACTCTATCTGGAATTCATTAAGATTGGATTAGATTAAAAAAGTGTTGAGATTTAAATTTAAAAAGTTAGCAAAGAAGATTAGAGTTTCAAGTTAAATAAAAATTAGAGTTTAAAAAAAAATGAGTTAGAATAAAAAAATATTTGAATGTTGGTTTTAAAAAATGTTAGAATTATTTTAAAAACTGTTAGAATTTAATTTTAAAAGGAATTTAAAAAAAAAAAAAAAAAAAAAAGAAAAAGAAAAGGGCGTTAGAATTTAATTTTAAAAAGAATTTAGAATTTTAATTTGAAAAATAAAGGTGTCAAAAAAAGATTTAGATTTAATTTTAAAAAAAAGTTAAAAAAAAAAAATTAATTTTAAAAAGAAGTTAGAGAAAAAAAGATTTAATTTTTAAAAAGAAGTTAGAGAAAAAAAAAATTTTAATTTTTAAAAAGAAGTTAGAGAAAAAAAATTTAATTTTAAAAAGAAGTTAGAAAAAAAGATTTGATTTTTTTAAAAAATATAGAAAAAAAGATTTAACTTTAAAAAAGTTAGAAAAAAGATTTAACTTTAAAAGGTAGAAAAAAAGGATTTAACTTTTAAAAAAAGATTTGATTTTTTTTAAAAAAAAATAGAAAAAAAGATTTAACTTTAAAAAAGTTAGAAAAAAAAGATTTAGCTTTAAAAGAGTTAGAAAAAAAGTTTTAATTTTAAAAAGTTAGAAAAAGATTTAACTTTAAAGAGTTAGAAAAAAAGTTTTAATTTTAAAAAGTTAGAAAAAGATTTAACTTTAAAAAAGATAGAAAAAGATTTAACTTTGAAGAGGAGTTAGAAAAAGATTTAAAAAAATTAGAAAAAAGATTTAATTTTAAAAAGAAGTTAGATTTTTATTTTTAAAAAAAAATATTAGAATTTGATTAAAAAATGTGTTAGAAATTAATTTAAAAAAAGGTTATAAAAAATTTACTCTTGAAGAAAAGAAAAAAAAAAGTTAAATTTTGATCTAAATCCTAAAAGTTAGTAAGAAAGCTTTAAATAAATAAACTAAATAGAAAAGAAAAAAAAAGTTAATAAAAAATATTAGTAAAGTTATAAAAAAGGTTAATTAAATTATTATTAGTTAAAAAAACAAGATTTAAAAAAAAGGTTAATTTATTAAGTTAATAAGAATTTAAAATAAAAATAAAAAAGAAAGGGTAAAATTTGGGGTATTACACCCATGTTAGCGATCACATTGCCGTTACCACTACCGTTCCCCCCGGTCACGGGGACACCATTCTGAGGAGTTTCAACAGGCGGAGGGGTTGGAACATTCCCACCATGGAGTACACCATTGCTGTCAACCCTTGAGATCAGAGGCTGGACCAATGTTCTGAGCTGGTCTTGGCCGTTGGCAACCACTTGCATGAGCTCCATGAAGCGGTCCATCCTCTCTCGGAGTTCTTGAACATCAGTCTGCACTTGTTCCATTGCTCTAGCCTGATTTGCTCTGGTCGGATAGCGGTGGATTAGTCTTCGATCAATCCTGGAACAACCTGCATACACAAAGGGTTAGAAAAAACGACAAAGTGCTCGTTATGCAAATGCTTCATGCGAATGCAAACGTGTGTCTGTGCGTTAGGGAGATTTCTCCCCCGATCCTAGTGCCTGAGTGCCAGTGCTGATAATAGGAAGTTCGAGTCCAGTCATGGAAATAACATCTCATATATATAAAGAAATCCCATCGAGGCAGTACACAACGTCACTGAGTACAAGCAGAATCAATAGCATGACCTCGACCAACAAGCCTGGTGATGGTCAGCATACAACAATGATCAAAACAAAAGGATTACAAATATAGTCAAGCACGGCCACGAGCGCGGAACTCTTCTAATAGATCCCTCGTTTCTGGATGATCAGGCTGAGTGAGCAACCCTTCGACGAGTAACTCCCTCTGCCTAATAGTGTGTTGAAGATCTTCAACTGAGTCTTCCCAAGCTCCTTCGCCGAAGCAATCTTCTAACTTCCGCTTCTTGGATTCAAACGTCTGTTTGCGCTCCTTCAGGTTAGCAAGGGCCTTGTTTAGCAGGCCTTCAGTGGCATATCTGGGAGCGGTTTCTTCATCAAACCTCTTCTCACTAGCCTTCACCTGGGCTTTCAATTTGGAGATCTACTGCTTCAGTTTATCCTCCCGTTCCTTGCCGTTGGCTAGGGTGGCCTTCCAATGCTGATTAAACTTGGATATTCTCCGGTACACTTCATCCAAGTGCTGCTTCTTAGTGGCCAGTACGTCATTGACGGCTTTAAAGTCCCGACCCAAACGCTCGCGCTCAGCCATCTGCTTAGTCAAATCCGTCCCTAACTGGTTCACCAGCTCTGTTTGCCTCTTGAAGGAATGGACGGCTTTGCTTCTCTCGCTTCTGAGTTGAGCCAATTCTTTCTCCAGTTCTTCATTTGCCTTCTTCAGCTCATCTCTCTCAGCTAACACCTGATTATGCTGCTGAATAGGCACGGTGGTAGGCTCTTCAATCACCGGAGGGCTTTCTGGCTGGGCAGGTGGAAACGACATCCCTATAATATCTACTCTGGCTCTGATCCAGGTCACATACGGAGCGTAGGCTTGACTATTACTTTTCCCCAGCAACGGCTTTCCCCGCTTACAGATACCATTCCAAGCGTGCTGAAGCTTAGATAACATATCCCCCTCTCGAAGTCCAGTGAGGTACAGAGATTCCTGCACCTCTTCATCCTTCGGTGGAGCTCTCAGAGCATAAGCAAACTGTCGGACCAGCAGAGATGGATTATAGTTGATACAGCCCTTCCTGCCTATAAAAGGCACATTCGGAAACCCACTGCAGCTGAAGATAATCTCAGTACCCAACCTATCTCTATCAAACCAGGCAATATCCTCCGCTGACAGACTCATCAAGCGCTCAGACCACTCAACTGTGGCTGCAGACGAAGCAAAGGGACCCTTCTTGGGTAGGTGACTATCAAGCCATCTATAGAGTAGGGGCAAACAGCACGAGACATTCTTGCCCCTTCTGTTCTCGTTTTTGTAGTGGACGGAATGGTAAACATCTCCAATCAAGGTAGGGACTGGATTCCCTGCTGCAAAGATGTGAAAGGCGTCGAAGTCTACAAAGTCGGGCATATTGGGGAACAAAATGATGCCATATTTGCACAGAGCAAGGATGGCGTTGAACACGATCCAACATCCGTCATTGGCGCACTGCTGGGCCTTTCCCACTAAGAACTGCAAGGAGAAACCGGGGACCCTGTTCCAACTAGACAAGACCAACTCGGAGGCATCCAGATGAAGTGAAGGGGCTAGACTAGCCAGATTAGGCGCAACATCCATATGAACAAAGGGCATCTGACTCTTGATAGGCACACCTAACAAATCAGCATACTCCTCTAGTGTGGGTGCAAGAATAAAGTCCGGGAAAGTAAAGCATCTCAAGGGAGGATCATAGAACTGCAGCAGGGCGTGCAACCCATTCAACTCAAACACAGAGGGTTTACGAACCAGGCTGAGCAGTTTCCCATAAGACTTTATGAATTCACCTCTTACAGAATCATTTGACAAAGCAATCAAACCAGTCATCTGAACAACATCAGGAATGGGGAGCTTGTAGGCCACGGTCTTCCTCAGAGAACCCATGATAGCACAATAGAAGGCAAGAAAACCTGAACTGGGGGAAAAGGTACCTGCAACACAGACACACGTTAATGATATGCAAATGAATATGCAAAACAATGCAAAATACAATCATGACGTAGGAGATCAAGACGACTGCGCTATTGAAGTGATGAAGGTTCTATATCAACAAAACCACAATACTGCTCTGTCAAGAACAAACATATCTCTGATGAGAAGAAAACCCTGATATCGGACCATAAATCTGCTCTGTCAAGAACACACATATATCTGATGACGAGAACTTCTGATACAGGACCATAAATCCGCTCTGTCAAGAACAAATACATCTCTGAAGATAAAGACCTCTGATATAGGACCATAACTCTGCTCTGTCAAGAACAAATATACATTTGATAATAAGAACCTCTGATACAGGACCATAAATCTGCTCTATCAAGAACAAATACACATCTGATGATGAGAAGCCCTGACGTCGGACTGTAACTCTGCTCTGTCAAGAACACACATATATCTGATGACGAGAACCTACGATATCAACAAAACTGATTTACTGTCAAGAAAACCAGGTAGTCTGAAGGTTAAGGTTTCTTGGAACAAACCCAACCCTGCTCACAGGTATGGACCTAAACTGACACAAGTTCGGCATCCTATGCGGTCATCAGTGTCACCATCTCCTGAAGCGGCCTCACTCAGCTGAATCCCAAATGATCGGTTCCCAGAGTCGACAATCCTCCAAACCAACAACCCCTCAGGCCCAAAGGGCCGGAAAAGAAGTCAACCGGGAGAACCTCGTCTGAGCGTGGATTTCATGACACACTAGTGCCTGCAAAGCAAGCACGCGCCCACTAATTTCCACAACTAATGCTAAGTACACTCAAGCTTGGGTCTGGCTTCTCACTCATCAGAATGCCCCTCCCACAACAGCACAGATAATCATATCATACTGAAAATAAAGTGCGGGAAATAAAATGCGATAAATAAACACAACACAACAAGTAATCATACAAGCGCTAGGATTGACTCTCGCAGGGGACGTTGGATCCCCGAACTGACTCGCAAAAGGGACGTTGGATCACAGGAAACTATCAAGTCCCCAGCAGAGTCGCCAGCTGCCGCTACCGCGAAAATAAGGTGCCAGCAAAACAGAAGAGTCGCCACCTTTCGTTATTTATCCCTCAGAACGGGAAAGGAAACGATCGGAAAAACCTGACGAAAAGGTATAAGACAAGGTCATCGCAACCATTGTCTGGGTTCGGGAGTCGGTTACGCAAAGGGAAGGTATTAGCACCCCTCACGTCCATCGTACTCGATGGGATCCACACTTGTTGTGTTTATCTGACGGGTTGGTTTTATCTATCTACCTATCAAGGCTGGTCTGAAAAGGAAAAGAGAAATAACTCGGTAAAGCGTCGCACTTTATGCCTACGTATTCTCATCAGAGAATGAGAAATCAGAGTCAACGTAGTTCGGCTAACTACGGGATACGGGGAAGGTGGCTCGCCAATATGTCAGTATTGTGCCTACGTACTCTCAACAGACATGAGAGATCAGAGCTTACGTAGTTCGGGATAATACGGATTACGGGGGTTCAGATTCATCTGTTTTTTCGAGTAGGGTTAACAAACAGTTCCAGCAGTTTGGCGTATGCAGCTCGACCCTTGGAGACTTAGGCGTTACCGTTTGCAGTAGAACTGGGAGTTAACGACACTCTTTTCTTCAGAAAAGCTTCCCTTTGAATTACGGGCCCACGGGGCAAAAAAGTTTGAAGTTTGTTTTCTGTCTTTTACGGAAGAACTGTTTTTTATGGATGTTTGCAACCAATATCGCACTAGAGACTATGACCTGAGAGTGAATGCGTCGCATGTCACCCAAAGGGTACCATACTAAACATCCAAGCTGTTGAAAAGAAACTCTCCAACAACCCTTTCTCAGGTAGCTTAAGGCTCGTAACGTACGACGTCAGTGAACCTTTATTACTGTATTTTAATTTGTTTTGAGATGAGAAGAGAGAACATGCTTAACTAAGGGGAGGCTATCAAGTCCTAATGTTGTCATGCCAAGGATTCATCCTATGGTTGAGGTTTGAAACAGGGAACTCCTAAAAATTATCACGCATAGGTTTCAACCTAAAGTTCTAATCATCACTTCCTTATCAAAGGAAGTGAGGTTCCTAGGGGATCATGTCAACGATAAACAGAAACAGATAAAGCATCAGCTAAACAGTAAACAGATATACAGTAAAATGCATGCAATACAAGTGAGGGAGGAAATGTGTGTGGGGCATCAGCCTCCACAAGCTCATCTCAACCTCAAGCCAAGTATGAATAACTGCAATCATACAGAAGAAATAACATGCTATCAAGCAAACACAATAACTGCAATCATACAGAAGAAATAACATGCTATCAAGCAAACACAATAACTGCAATCATACAACAGAAGTAAAATGACATCAATCAAATAACAAACCACATAGGCAAGGGAGCTGGGCTCTACCAAATACCCGCAAGCAAAGCCATACAGTAAAAATACAAGCAGAGGGAGCAACTCAACCTCTAGTGCAATCATGCTCCTAGCTTACATCAGTCTAGATATGGACTTATTCTAATGCATCAAGCAAATCAAACAAGTCACAGCAATACAGTTGCATAGAAAGTAAACAGACAGGAAAGAAAGCAGATCAACAGCTTCCACAGCTTCACAGCAAAACTCCTTTGACAGCATCTAAGTCATCAGTCTTCAACTGTTCCTTAAGGCTCTCTTCTTCAATAACAAGTTGTTGCACCCCAAAATTTGACCAACTACTTATTGCAATTTGACTCATGTTTCGACTCATTTCATTTTGCATTTGCATACCACGTACATTGCATTTTTTCCAGTCAGATTGACTTTATCGGGATTACAGCCCTCTGATCGCGCTTCAGGCATTTCAGGCCAATACGAGGACGTATTTTGAGAATCGGTGCTCGTTCTCTGTGTTTTCAGCTCTCGCTGTTGTTTTTTAGGACATCTCGGTGTCCGGTTGCTACCGTTTATTTTGCTGTATTCACGCATCTTTTTTTTCCTAATCGATTTAATTGGCTGTGCTGTACTTTTAGACTTTTTTCCCTTATTTTCTAGATTTTTTTAATGGATTTAATTGATTTTTCTAGATATTAGATAGATTTTTTTAATAGCTTTAATAGATATTAGATGTTTTTAAATAGTTTTTAGCTTTAATTTCTTTTTAAGAATAATTCATTTTTAGATAATGGTTTTAATAGAATAATTGGTTTTAATAGAATAATTGGTTCTAGAGTCTAAGTAGTTTTTTAAATGATTTTTAATAGGATAATTCTTTTACTAGGATTTTTTTAAATAGGATTAATAGAGTTTTTTCTATTTTTTTTATTATTTGTTTAGAAATTAATAGAATTTTAATAGTTAATTCTCTTTTTGGATTTAACTTGGGTTTAGGATTAAATAGACATTAATTAGATCTTAATCACTTTTTTTAGATGTTAATTAGGGTCTTAGTTCATTTTAATTGGATTTATTAGCTTTAATTAGGTTCAGGATAGTCTTAATTGGCATTTAGGCTTTAATTGCAGTTTTAAGTCTTCGTTTAGCATTAATGGGATTTAATTAGGGTAATTAGCTGTTAATCAAGTCTGAGTTAGTGGGCCATTTGTCAGATTTTTGGGGGCCCAAAGTTCAGTGCCAAGTGTCCTTATATAGAGCACTCCACCTCAATCTCTCCTCTTCTTCCATGTTTCACACCTCACCCTCTCTGCATGCACGCCACCTACACACACGCGTCCACCTGACGCCACCTGCCCCACTCACCCCTTCACCATCTCTGCATGCCTGCCACGCGTTCGCACTCATCCTCTCCCATGGAATGCCACGTGTTCCCCGGCCTCCCCCCTCTCCGGCCATGCAAACGCCAGCCACTTCGCCTGAGAAATCACACGGCAACCAAACTCGCCGGAAGCCTCGCCGGAAACCACCTCACAACGCCGGAAACTGCAACATATTCATCGCGTTCATCGCGTTCTTGCCTGTTTTCCAGAAATATCTCAAACTCCACTAAGATCTTCATAACCATCTTGCTAGATCTATGAACATCCTTCACACCTTCATCCGTTTTTTCCAGAAAATCCTCAACAATCTTCATCATTCATTCAAGTTTGTTTCCAGAAACCGTTCAAGAAACTCATCGAGTTAATCATCCGATTTTCCCTTAGATTCAAGAACTTCGTCCAAGATCCCCAGATCTTCATCAACGTTCATCAGACCTTCATGAAGCTATTCCAGAAACCGCGACGAAGCTTCAGTCACACGATCCAAATTCCAACTACATCAAGATCTTCAAGATCTTCATCGTTTCCTCATCGGCGTTCATACGAATCTTCATCCTTTTCCCCGAAACTGCGTTAAGATCCTCCGTAATCTTCAACCAACTTTCCGGTTTGTGTTTCCAGATCTTTACTCCCTCCATGATCTTCAACATCAACGCATCAATCTCAACGAGTCAACATCTTCGAATAGCTTCGCCCAAAACGCCACAAACGTCATGGATATTCTGAACAAATCTTCAACCAACCGTCAGTTTTTTTAGATCTTCAAACATCCATTAATGTCATCTGAAGACCCATCGCCAACAATAAAGGTATGCGAACTCCAAAGATACGGTTGGTGGTGATGTCTAGGTGAACAGAGCTGGGAAGGTGAAGGAAAAAGTTATCTTGGCCGGTAAGGTGAGGAAGACGGAGTTTGAGGGTCGATTTGAGACGGAGAGAGGTTGAAAGGAGCTGCAAACGGCGGATACGTCTCAATGCAGGTGGACGAAGTGGAAGACCAAGCCTCGTGGGTCTTCGTGTGGATAGTGGGCCTTGGGCCCAACTTGTGTTTTCAGTCCATGCATCCCCGTTTTCTCCCTTCCCCCTCTCTTTTTTTATTTATTTTTGTTGTTTTTTCTGGATGTGTTGTGGGCTGGGCCCAAAGGCTGTTTTTGCTGCAGCACCCCCTGTAATCTCTGATGCACCCCCCTGTACACATTTTTGTTAATATTCTTGTATGGTTTTAATTGTAATTTTTTTATAATAGTTATATAATCCTAGAATATAATTAGCATATTGATTAGCATGTTAGGATTATAATTAGGATTTAATTTTCTTTAGAGAATTGTTTTAGTTTAATATGCTTAGACTATAATTGTTAGTATATTTTCTCTTAATAGAATTTAGATAGAATAATTCTTAGAATAAGTTGTAATTAGCATATTATGCTCTTTAGGGAATTTTAGATAATATTTCTCTTAGAGTTCTCTTTTATATTTTCTAGAATAGGAATTTAGCATTTATTCCTTTGTAAAGAAATTAGGAATTAGATATTTTAGGGGATTTATAGATTTAATTCTTTAGAATATTTCCTAGTAGAGATTGATTGTCGTATTTTAGGAGTAGCATTTTATTTCCATTTGTTAGTGGATTTGTCTCCTATTTTCTCTCCTATTTTCGTTTCTATCTGATTTTATTGTTGGCTGGCCGTGTGACACGATTCAATTGGAGAATGATTTTTGATATCATTTCTCTATCTTGTCTTTGACACGGACATCAATACGCTACCTCTTAGAGTTCGATTTCTCGTATAAATCGAACCATGACGGTCTAAGCGTTACATTGTTCTTGATTCGAGCGTCATCATCAAGGATCCAGAGAGGAGAAGATTGGAATGGAGCTTGCACGCACGTCAGGAGCCCAGGAGCTGCTTCGTTCATCATCATCATCGTCTTCTTCAAGTCTTCAGGCAACCGTCGAGTGTTGTGAGCCGTATCGTTAGATACGTAGGAAATGACAGTTGAGGAGTTTCTTCTCAATCGTCTAGGATGTCTAGTATGGTACCCTTTGGGTGACATGCGACGCATTCGCTCCTACGTCTTAGGTTCTTGCGTGTGTGTCCCGAGTTCCTTCCCGTTTGGGCGTAGGCCTGCTTCCTCGTTGTTCTCGCCCCCGTGCGATCGAAACCCCTTTTCTCTCGCGTTCAGGCGATCGAGACCCCTTCTCTTGCCCCCGTGCAATCGAGACTCGTAGTCCCGAACTACGTAAGCTCTGATCTCTCAAGCCTGTTGAGAGTGCGTAGGCACAATACTGATGTATTGGCGAGCCACCTTTCCCGTAGCCCGTAGTCCCGAACTACGTAAGCTCTAATCTCTCAAGCCTGTTGAGAGTACGTAGGCACAATACTGATGTATTGGCGAGCCACCTTTCCCGTAGCCCGTAGTCCCGAACTACGTAAGCTCTGATCTCTCAAGCCTGTTGAGAGTACGTAGGCACAATACTAACGTATTGGCGAGCCACCTTTCCCGTAGCCCGTAGTTTGCCGAACTACGTTTGCTCTGATCTCTCGTACCAGACGAGAGTACGTAGGCATAGGATGCGACATCCTAGCGAGCTACCTCCCTCCCCCTTTTCCCCATTTCTCCTTTAGCTGTAGTAGGCTGAACTACAACTGCTCTGATTTTCTCTGATGAGAATATGTAGGCATAGGATGCGATATCCTAGCGAGCACACTAACAACTAACCCTTTTGTTCTCTCGCTGCCGTGCGATCGAGACTTTCCCGCTGACGACTGATGTTATTCTTTTCTCTTTCCCGAGCGCATTTGAGACCAGACCGTAGTTCTAGTTCCTGTAGGTCCCCGTACCTCTAGAACCAACTTAATCTCTCACCCCTGTGTGACCGAGAACACCTTTGTCTAGCCGTAGTTAGCCTAAACTACGTCATGCTCTGATTTCTCTGATGAGAATACGTAGGCACAAGACGCGACGTCTTGGCGAGCAACTTCCCCCGTAGTCTCCCGAACTACATAGACTCTGATTTCTCATTCTCTGATGAGAATACGTAGGCATAGAGTGCGACGCTCTATCGAGTCAGTTTCTTTCCGTTTAGATTTAGCAGCCGTAGATAGATTGTTTTGCAACCCGTAGACAAACACAACAAGCGTGGATCCCATCGAGTACGATGGACGTGAGGGGTGCTAATACCTTCCCCTTGCGTAACCGACTCCCGAACCCAGACAATGGTTGCGATGACCTTGTCTTATACCTTTTCGTCAGGTTTTTCTGATCGTTTCCTTTCCCGTTCCGAGGGATAAATAACGAAAGGTGGCGACTCTTCTATTTTTCCGGCACCTTATTTTCGCGGAAGCGACACAAGTGTCAACTTGCTTCTTCAAGCTTTCAACACCTCACACACAAGTAACAACTTGTTCTTCATCTTCTTCAAGCTTTAGCTCCAAAATAGACTCCACCTTCAGGCTTCAATCCCAATAGCAAGTATCAACTTGTTCCTTCAGGCTCTCAATGCATCAAACATACAAGTATCAACTTGTTCTCCAACTTCAAGCATCAGCTCTTCATTTGATCTCAACTGGATTCCCCTTACCAGTGTCAACTTGCTCATATTTGTCTTCAAGCTTCAGCTCCCATGGCAGTCTTCAAATAGAGGGGAAGTAGTAACTTCTAGCATCTTCAATCATCTAACAAGGAACTCTATCCTCTAGCAAGGGAGAAAGATTCATCTAACAAGAGCAGGGTTTGGATAATAGACAGCAGAGTGAAGACCAAAGGTCACCACTGAGCACTCCATCATCAGAAAGGAACCCTCAAAGGTTCTACCAACTTGTGAAGAACCACACATCCTACCAAAGGAGGGATGAGGCATTCACAAGGGGACCTTACATAATAGGGAGGAATGGAAGTGATCAACACCTTCCATGTTTATGAAAGAAGAGAATCTATCTAGAAGCTCTGCCTGCAAACCCTAATCTTAACACCTAAACAACACTCAAACCAAAAGAAAGGAGATCTTCACATCCAAGCTTCTTCAAGCACTCCACAGTAACCCAAGCTTGTCTTCAACATCAACCAAGAGCAAGCAAAGCAAAACCCTAATCTAAGGGAACTAAAGAAATCAATCTAGTTGAATTAGCAAGCTAGGATCACCTAAAACTTAGTACTAAAGTTAATCCTAACTAAAATACTAAAACCAATTGTAAAATCCTACAAAAATAGCTATGGGAACTTAATTCAATCATGAATCTACCATATTAATTCCAGGGGTTGAATCACCCACCAAGTCCTAGAAATAAAACCTACATCACAAGGTATTAAGCCTAAACCCTAAAACTAGAGCACCTAAAGTTTCAACTTAAAACTACCTCCTAATTTCATCATAAAAATGTGAGAAAATTACTAGGGGAACATGCATATCTATGCTAGCTACACACAAAAAATCAAGTCAAGAATCATCACCAAATGCTCAAACCAAATTCAGCAAGACAAGGTATCAACCATGGCCATTTTAATATCGATTAATATTCAAAAAATGCAAATAAAATCACAAATGCATGAATTCCTAATATTTTTAATCTACAAAATTCTAGATTCAATCATGAATCAGGGGAAAAAAGTTTGGAATTAATTGAGTTAATTTCCTATTTTTTATGAATTAATTTCTAAGCCATATGAAATGCACAAAATAAAAGAAAATAAAAAGAAATTAACAAACATGCGTGTCAAATAACAACTATTAACAATTCAATTCAAGAATTGGGCCCAGAGGGGGGTGTGGATATCAATCTGAGTCCTAATCCCAAAACACCAATTAAATGAAACGGTGCGTTTCATCTTGATATTTCTCTTCAGAGTTGAGATGCAATCGTGGCCTTCCATTGCTCGCCTGAGTCCAAGGTCAAACCTTAATCCAACGCCATCAGTGCATCGTCCCCATTTAAACTCAGTTTGGCGGGAAAACACAGACGGTGGCCTGAACAGTGGTGCCACCGTCTTCTCCGGTGAGGGGTTCTTCTCAGGTCAACCAAATTCACAAAACTATACATCATCTTGTCTAGAATTCAATGCTGATCAAGAATCTCAACTCCAAATCATCTAAATCCTTCTCTAACTCAAAACACGATAACATTTTCAGAATTCATCACAATCTTGAATCTCATCATTCTTCAAATTAAAGGTCTCAATCCAATCCTCATCTCATGGTGATCACTTTGCACTATCTAATCTTGATTAACAGTCCAAGAATCACTAGATTTCAGCCCTAACAGAAATTGATCATCACCTCATTTTGTCTCTAATTCACCAATTTCTGATCCTAAATCCAACTATATCAATAGGGGAACCTAACCACATATGTATTTCTAAGCATCTCCCTATGGTTTAAGCATAAATTCAAATTATACCAACCTGGTTTCAGACGTGTAACAGAAGGTGTTCTTGATCACTTCAACCTCCAAAACAATGCAGACACACTCCAAATTCACCCCTAAAGCCTTTGCACACCTTGATTTAGCTTGATTCTTCCTTGAACTCAAAACCCGATTCTCACTAGCACCTCTGAAAATTCAATGTCTCTCTCTGCAATCAGCTTCAATTCCTTCCAAAAAATGAACTGAATTCACTCAATGACTTATATAGACCTCATTGGGACTGTCTAGAACTTTCTGGAATCATCCAAATGAGATTTTGGATTTTCAAAATCTCTTCAAAATCTCATCCATGGCAGTCACTATTCTGGCTCCCTTTGGGCATGGCTATGCTTGTAATCAACTTCTCATGAGATATTGAATGAGTTTGATGTGTTATTTTCCTTGTTTGCAAGCCAAAGGTGTGAGTTGGATATGTTACTTCATCATGAAGAAATGAAATGGAATGGTATGAAAATGACCTCAAATCAAAATTCTAACATTTCCATTGTTTCTAAAATCACTTTTCCAATCAATTTGACCTATAATTTTGCTTCATTTGGTCACAAAATGAATTATTTGAATTTTTGGCCATTAAATCCTTTTAATTCTTTCTTTTTCAAAATTTCTCGAACCAAGTCTCTCCTTGAGCCATTTCAATGCCTCCTTGATGCATGGTCAAGGTTAAAACCCCATTTTGAGAAACTTTCTAGTTGAAAAAAATTTCATTTGAGACCTCTAAGTTGGTGAAAATAGCCTATGATCACAAATGACCTATAATCACCAAATGTCCAAAATACCCTTGACTTATCCAAGCCATAAGTTGAGTTCTACAAATCCTATCAAGGACTTCTAGTACTCTATAGAAATATAAGAGGATAAGGAACAACATTCATGTTGACCAAAAGTTCATAGGAATCATCCTTCTAGGGCAAACGTGTCATGCAAGTTGGGTAACTTTCAAGCTCCAAATTCACATACCTCAGATGACTTGTAACTTGTCAAAGTCATAACTTGGGTTCTACACATCCTATTAAGGACTTATAGCACTAAAATTAAAGCTAAGATCATGCTCTACAACAATCATGTTGGGGGTAAGATGAGATGACAATCACATCTTGAGCTAAATTGCCTTGAAGATAGGGGTCAAACTAGGGGATTTTACACTGTCAAGTCTTAGAAACCCTAGCTTGAAACTTCTCAAACTCTTAAATCATGATGAGTTAACCTTCGGATCATACTTAGAACATCTTAATGCATCAACCATGATCACATGATTCTTGGATTATGTCTCAATCTTCTCCAAATCATCAGTTGACTTAGGGCTGACCCAGTCAAACCCTAGTTGCACCACTCATGGTTGAGCCTTCTTAATCTTGCACAATGACCTATCTAGTCTTCAAAGTGATCTTCAACACTTCAAATGAGCTCTCTCAAGACCTCAAGTCCATCTCCATGACCTCAGAATCATCTGATGGCTTCCCACAACTCTCAAGTTAGGAGACCTACACACTTGGCTTCAATCACTCTCTCTGAGGATCTTTTAACTCCTTTGACAAGGACATCAACCCTTGAACCCTTGAATAACCTTCTTAGCTAGCTTCATAGTCTTGTGTAGCTCTTAATTGGTAATCATACCTCTTGATCTCCTGCATACATGTCAATGAAATGCAAATGATAATGCTAATATGAATGAAATGAAACACAAGCTAGGTAAAGAAAAATTGGGCAAATTTTGGGGTGCAACAACATTTAGAACAACTTGAGTGTAAAATAAAGGTCTAGGGTTTTAGAGTCCCTTGTGTGTAAGTCACCCTTTGTATCTTTTGATACATTGTGGTAGACGTATTTATAAGTGAAGAAGGCTAGTCTTCACGTGTAAATTCTGTTTAGGAATACTTGTAATCCAAGTAATTGTCTGGTTGATGATTGCATTGGTTAGGTAGATTCTAGGTTGTGTCTCACTCAAAGCTGTGAAGCAAGAGTGTGTGAGTTCCTTGATTAAAGTTGTGAAGCAAGATCAAGGTGTGTATGAAATGTCTCTTCATATTGAATTTTGTAATTGTGAATTGAAATCACTGTTGTGTGATTGAGGGGGAGTGAGTGGGTATACTCAGGTACTAGAGTGTCTCTATGCTGAAATTGCATTGGGTAGAGATTAAGTGAGGAGTGTAAACTGGAGGTTTAACTCTAAATTAATTATGCTAATAGTGGATTTCCTTCCTGGCTTGGTAGCCCCCAGATGTAGGTGATGTTGCATCGAACTGGGTAAACAATTACTGGTGTTATTTATCTTTCTACATTTACAATTCTACACAAGTTAAATGGTTAGATAAATAGGTCTGTCAGCCTGCAGATGTCACAACAGACATCATGACGTTGATCATGACATTGGAACAATTTAAAGAAATTTAAATTGGTAATGGTTTGTCCTCATCCTTGTTTAAGCAGAGATCAATGGTCTTGGGATATATGAGATCTGCATACCAGAATTTCAATTGGTATTAGAGCAGGTATCCTGTCTGTTCTGGATGAGATATTGGGAGATACTTTCTGGTGTTTTGGAACAAGGAGAAGCTGTAGCTGAGTTGCTGATCTTCCTGGATGTTTGAGCTACTGCTTATGGAGCTAAGGAGAGGCTTGTATCTGCTGTTGTGCCCTCTGATATAGGAGCTTCTATAACCAGTTGTATGTTATGCCAAAGGAGGAGTGGCTACTTCTATCCTATGGCCTATTGAATGATCAGACATCTTGTTTAGGGCATGTTCTTTTGGTGGTTCCGCTGCATATTTCTCTGATAAAAGAACTCTAATTCCCCTTGGAGAAGACTAGCCCATATACAGGTCGATGTATGGTTGTGGCAGATTGCTGAAGGCTGCCTTAGAAAATATAGTAGGAGGTGATTTATTTTCACCACTCATATGCAAGTTGTGTCAAGGATGGCAGCCTTGTTGTTTCAACATTAAAGATAGTTATACTAAAGAATACTCGGGTATTACTGAAGTGTAATCATCTGGCCTTCTCAACAAGTTGTATGGATTTAAAATCAATCTCTATTTGTGGAATGCACAAGTATTTAATTGATTATCCATAATGATCAACATTGTCAAAGCTCTATTAGTTCATCAGGTGGATGATCCAAGTCTGGCTTCTGGAAGAAGAATCTCTGTCATTGCACAAAGCATCTGGGCCTTGTTGTGTGTGGTCAACTTCAAAGGTATGATGGTCAACCAGATGTTGAGACATTCAATCAGCAGAGATTATGCAGAATTCTGTTGATCCATAGATCAAAATGAGATATAGTTGGATCTGTACTCATTCTAGTAAGGTTCTTGGCAAGAAACTAAGGCTAGAATGGAGTGCTGATGGGAATGAAGATGAAGACAATATGCTCTATAAGAGTATTGAAGTGCAGCAGTTGTGTTCTAGTTTCTACTAGAAGCACCTGATCTATTTGCTAGAGAGTTTCCTGGCAAGAAACGTGTCTAGAAGATGATGTTGGTGATAACACTGCTTAGGTCAGTTTATTTATGATCTAAGTGCATAGGAGCATATGACCCTGGTCATATTGGAGGTCAAGGATAAGTGGCAGTTGTCTCTGACTTTCTAAAGAAGTCTCTACTTAAGGAAAGCGGGAATCCTTGTGTAAAGATTTCTTTTGTGACCCTTCCTCATTAAAAGAATCAAGCCTTGGCATGTTTGGTTTCTCTGAAGAGGAGTTCATGAAGAAAATGCATTTCAAGCAATGTGTTGTGGTCCAATAAAGCAAGATGAAGGTTATCTACTCAAACTCAAGGCTATGTGCTCTTTCTGATTGAGTGATGAGGTTATTCTATGAGGCAGAATGAAAGCCTGAACTCTCCAGCTGGATGTCTTAATCAAAGTTATAACATCAAGCAGAAACTTCAAGGCCTCAAGTGATGATAAGTTGATCTTCTCAGGTATGAATGGAATTCATGCTTCATCTCATGCAATTTGCGGGAGCTGTGTGGAGGTGTAGACGCCTTGCTTTAGAGCAAGAAGAATTTGGAGATCAAAGTGGCCTGGTGGAGTAGCAGACTTTCTAAAGCTCTAAAAGATGCTGAGTAACCAAACAGTGGCATTTGGTTATTTAAGTAGTGAGCCTCTAGAGAACTATTCTTGTGCAGAAAGGTAGTTATTTGAAGACCACAGAAGGTTCTGGGACTGTTCATGCTTGGAACTAATTACTCTTGGGCAGAAAGGTAATTGGTTGAAAACCAAAGGAGGATCTGTCTTTGTTCATATATTGGAGCTTGTGGTAGAAGCCCTAAGCTGTGTATAGAAGATTTCCTTCTTTTGGAGATGTATTTGATCAAGCTGGTGGAGCTGTGAAGATCTTCAGTTGGATTACTAGGCAGTAGTAAGTCCAGTACGGGCACATAAAGAACCATGAGATGGTGTGTCTGTAATATGAACCATCTGGGTTGGGAAGATCTGTTGTGAAACTTGTGATTCATATCTTGACTAAGAAGTACTCTATCTTGTCATACGGGAGAATGATGAGGTAAAAAGAACTGTCTTGGAGTATGAGGTGAAGGTATTAGAGTGCATTCTGATGTGATAAAGTCCCTAGATGAATCAAGAGTGTTCTAACTTATCATATGGGAGAATGATGGGTAAAGAATGTCTTGGATTATGCGGTGTCTATCTTGTACTCTGACTAAGGCCAAAATACTTGTAGTCTCTTCTGCTACAAGTAACTCTAGGAAGACGTGGATCAGTTTGGTGCCTTCTCTCTGCATGAGCATGAGGTGAGTCTTGAAGATATAATATGGTGTCCTTGGAGCAGCTGTTATCAAAGATAGGGGAGAGCTTTTGGTTGATGGGGGTAATATTTGCGTATGGTGAATGCGTTCAACATGTGTGTTGAACAGAGAATACGTTCTTGAAGACATGAAGATGCGTCTTATGTTTTCCATTCATGTGCACTGGTTACCCTTGATATGGGGCGTTATACTTCTATCCATAATCTGTTGCTGCAAGAGTGCTGGTACCAAGATTGTTTGTGATTTCAAATAGCTTGGGTGTTTATGAAGATAGAATGTCAGACAAGATGTTGTGACATTGGGTTACTGCTCCAAGCTCATGGTGAACATGACAAGTGCCTTCCTTTTGGTCCTGTCCTTAGGATGATCATGGATCCAGTCAAGTTTATAGGCCTCTATCCTAGTGTGTCTGGTGAAGATAAAGATCAAGATATCATCAGCTCTGATCCTGTGCAGATGGAAGGACCTTTACCCTGACTTTTTGTAGATCTTCCAGATAGTTATCCTGCAACTCTTTTGCTATCTGTGAATCAAGGAATGAAAAGCTGCAGTGACTGAATATGAAGATGATGAAGAGAGTCTTCATGTAATTGGTTTCTCTCTCTTAGGGGGAGTACTGATTATGTATGACAGGGGGAGCTATGTACCTGTCTAATGTGCAGCTGCATGATGCTAATATGAAGCTGAGTACAAAGACTGCTGAAGCTCAGGCAAGCTTGAGTTCTTGGACCACTGAGGTTTGAACTAGGACTGTGATGACTGGCCTAGGAAATAACATGGGTTTCCATCTGGGAGAATTTATTTTTCTCTACAGAAGATTTTTGTGTCTCAAATTGGGGATTTAAGATCAATTGTTACTTGTGGCAAGTAGTTAATTGATTATCCTTTAATTAGTGATGTCAAAAGTGTCATTCCTGAAGGTGCAGCTTCAGACAAGACAAGAACCCAAGATTCAAGACTGAGTGTCCATGATTGTTGGTGCAGCCTGTGGAGATCAAGAAATGGCAGACTTGGACACCATGTGGAGTATGTACACTTACTCCAATTTTTGTCAATTTTTGACTAAACCAAGGGGGAGTTAAGTGCTAATAAGGGGTGTTATCTGTTGCAACTATCAAGGGGGAGCATGATAAGTGAGGCTGGGAAAAACTACTGCTGCTGATGAAGAAAAGCATTGTTGCTGCCATGCTGGATGCAACTATCAAGGGGGAGCATGATAGTCTATGTAAACTACTGTTGAATGCCCTAACAAGTTGTTTTAGCCAAAATTTTCCAAAAGGGGAGTTTGTTAGTTCCATGGTTCTATGATATAGAATTCTCCATGGTTCTATGATTGACTAAATTTTGGTAAAACATGACTCTGCACTAATGTTAAGCAGGATGTCATTACCATAGTTATGACATCGCTAAAGGAGCAAGCAGGAGCTGGTGAAAGAACTTCTGTGGAGTGGTTTAATGTGAATGTCATGCTGAATGTGTGAGAAACAACATGAGTAATGGAGCAGCAGGAGCTAGCAGGACCTGATAACAGAACTGATGTCATGTGTTGACATCTAGTGCAGTAGGAGCTATGTGCAGCAGGAGCTAACAAGAGTAGATGACAGAACTGCTGTCATGGATGAACTAGATCTCATGAATGGCTAAGGAGCTAGCAGAAGCTGATGACATAACTGTTGTCATCAATGTCTAGTACAACAGTAGATGCTATGTGTTAGAAGTAGCAACAACAGGTTGACTTGTGATGAAGTTCCTCACAGGTGGTGAGTAAGGTGTGCTGAAGGAGCTGCTAGTGTATATCTTTTGACAGAATTGGTTTGGATTGATGAGACCATGTTGAAAATACATCATCAGTAAATATGTCAAGGAGATATATTAGGAACAAGAACAGATTGTATTGGTATTCATAAAAGGATCTTTTAGTAAACTTTAACATACTTGTTTCTAATGTTATTCTGCAGAATTTGGAGAAACCATGACTGTCATGATGAAGATTCTACATAAGTGTTCAGTAGGGCAAGCTGGTCAGCTAAAGTTTAAGTGAAGCTGAATGTCATGACCAATGTTATGACATTGATCGTATGACATCAGACGGGCTGGGTGTGTTTTTCTGTTATAATACCTGATAAATCTTAGGCTAAATCTCAGGAAAACTGTTATGGCTTCTTAGTCATCTCAGACGAGATTCTAGGCAGTATCATGACCAAATTTGACAGCACCTTGATCAGTGGAAATTAGGTTTACTTTGTTAAACCTAATGTTTGTTACTTTGGAGCAGCCCAAGCCCAGTATGCACTGCTATAAAAGGAGGAGCAGAAGCAGAAGAAATTAAGCACTCACATCAAGAACAACTTGAGTGTAAAATAAAGGTCTAGGGTTTGAGAGTCCCTTGTGTGTAAGTCACCCTTTGTATCTTTTGATACATTGTGGTAGACGTATTTATAAGTGAAGAAGGCTAGTCTTCACGTGTAAATTCTGTTTAGGAATACTTGTAATCCAAGTAATTGTCTGGTTGATGATTGCATTGGTTAGGTAGATTCTAGGTTGTGTCTCACTCAAAGTTGTGAAGCAAGAGTGTGTGAGTTCCTTGATTAAAGCTGTGAAGCAAGATCAAGGTGTGTATGAAATGTCTCTTCATATTGAATTTTGTAATTGTGAATTGAAATCACTGTTGTATGATTGAGGGGGTATACTCAGGTACTAGAGTGTCTCTAGGCTGAAATCACATTGGGTAGAGATTAAGTGAGGAGTGTAAACTGGAGGTTTAATTATGCTAATATTGGATTTCCTTCCTGGCTTGGTAGCCCCCAAATGTAGGTGATGTTGCACCGAACTGGGTAAATAATTACTGGTGTTATTTATCTTTCTGCATTTACAATTCTGCACAAGTTAAATGGTTAGATAAATAGGTCTGTCAGCCTGCAGATGTCACAACAGACGTCATGACGTTGATCATGACATTGGAACAATTTAAAGAAATTTAAATTAGTCATGGTCTGTCCTCATCTTTGTTTAAGCAGAGATCAATGGTCTTGGGACATATGAGATCTGCATACCAGAATTTCATTGATGACCATTCATGCTTGAGTAAACCCCTTGCTTAGGCTCAACACTTTTGGTGACCCTCTCTTGCTATGCACAACCTCTTGATCCCTTGCTAAATGAACAATGCTATGCAATGCAAATGCTAGAAGAAAATGAAATGAAACATAAACCAAGTTAAGAAAAGGTTGGTCAAATTTTGGGGTGCAACAATAGGTAACTTGATTTGAAGCCTTAAAAAGTTCATGAATTTTGACCTTGAAGTGAATGATCTAAAACTAGGTCATCCAAAATGACGTTAACTAGGAAGGATCATAACATGTGCTCCACACATGGAAATGATGAGTTCTTACACTTTTTGGAAATCTTTGATGATGAAGATCAAACTTTATGTTTAAAGAAAGTTGTGAAAAAGCTTGGATCCATATGAAAATTGTCATGGAAGAGGGGGGGGGGGGTCCTTTGATGCCTTTAAATCTTTTCCACTTTGTACAACCAAATTGAAGACATCATAACTTGAAGTGTGTAGATCTAATGGAGGAGTTATTGTACTCAAAGGAAATCTTGGAGAACAAGGAACAAACCTCATGTTTGATGAAAAATGAAATGGAGCTTGTATCATGATGAAACTTGTCAAGGAAGTTATGGGCTAAAAGAGGAGATTTTACACTTAGAAACCTCCAAAACCCTAATTTAGCAACATCTTGATCCTTTTGATGATCCCTTTATCATTTCTTGATCAAATTTGGTCAATTGATGATGTTTAACATTAGGATTGGGAATTTGACCTCAAAAAAATCCAAAGTTAACTTTTTCCCTGCTTAGTTGACTTTTCCCCAAATTCTTGATTTTCAATTCATTAATCCATTGAAAGCCTTCCACACCAAATTGATGGCCAATTTTTCACATCAAGGTACCTTAGAACATGTACACAACCATAAACTCAAACCTTGCTTCAAGAAATAGCAATAAATTGACCAAATGTAAAACCCTAATTTTAGCCCCTGATAGGAGGAAATGACCCAGGCCCTAAATCCAAATTCCTCTGAGCATGATGTAAGATCCTTTCACCAAAGATAGATTATGATTAATGATGATGAAATTTCTTGATTGATCTTGCCCATATGGGATTTGTGTACTCTAATGTCAAAAAAAACCTAATTCGACAGCTTCAAGGAATAGGTTGTTGATTCCAATGCTTGTCCATGATCAAGATGAAGTTCAAGCATGATAAGATGACATGGATACCTTGAGACTTGAGGGAGCCAAAATCTTGAGAAATAAACTCAAATTGCTTTGGGAAAAATGAACTCTTAAGCCAAGTCAAAATCCTCTGAGTTCTCTTGTCTAGAGCTTGAACCATGTATTCATGAAGATGTAAATGCTAATGCTAATGAGAATGATATGGAGGTTAAAGGTTAGGGTGAAAACGAGGGTGTGATAGATGCCCCTAATCTTTTTGGACTTGAAAGTGAGTCTGACAAAGGCCTTCTCAGAGTCAAGGTACAAGGAAAATAAATATAAGAATACCCAAAGTTTTCAGCCAACCGGGGTGAAATGTATCAGGATGAAATAACATGATGGCTTTAAAAAAGGCATATGTCAAAAGATAAAAGGTAGCTCGATGAATTTGTTGGTTATGAGGGATATATGATGGTATGCTCGAGATGCAATGGAAAAGAACACAAGTGCTTTGCCATTCCTGAATGGGAAGTATCCCTGCAGTAATAGATGATAATTAAGGTTCAAGAGATATTCCTCCTACGAAAGGCAGGGAAGATTCAAGTTGTATATAGTGAGATATTCCTTCCAAAAAAGGTAGCAAGGACTCAGGGGATATAATAAAATAACTCTTACCAAAGGTAGATATCCTAGCAATCAAAGAGTGAGATATTCCTCCTACAAAAGGTAGAGAGGATCCCCAGAACGAAAGGTTTAGAGAAAAGATTCCTTACGTGAAAGGTGAAAAGGACTCTAGAATAAAAGGCTTAGAGGAAAGATTCTTTACGTGAAAGGAAAAAAGAAATCAAGAAAAAAAGGCTTGGAGAAAAGATAAATTCCTTTTACATCACATAGAGGAACTACCTTCTGGAGAACACGATCGAGTAAATTTCTGCGAAAGCAGAAAAGACTCCTGAACAAAAGATTAGGAGATAATTCCTCCTATGAAGGTAGTGAGGACTCCAGAACAAAAGGCGTGGAGACGACTTCCTTCTACGAAAGGTAGAAAGAACCCCAGAACTAATGGTTTGGAGAAAACGGTCCTACTATAACATGTAAAGGATATTTCGTTGGTGAAGAGATGATCGTGAAAATTTCTAAGCTGAAAAGACTTCGAGAAAAGGCTAGGAGAAAACTTCTCCTATAAAAGGTAGATATGACTCTGGAACAAAAGGTTCGAGAAATAAATTTCTTCTACGAAAGGTAGAGAAAGACACCAGAACAAAAGGTTCAGAGGCAAAGGTCTACCGTAGGATATTTTGTAGGAAGAAAAACGTAATATGCAAAGACGAACTGCTGAAGATAATATGCAAAAGACACAACCGAGTATGGAAAAGTGCAAAATACACAAACCAAAAGTCTTACGACGATGGCATGAACAAGACTCACCAAAGGTAAGTTGTGGGCAATAACCACCCATGTATAAGGTATCAGAATAACATTAACCTGACATGCCCAACGACAGAGATGACAGTTTTTATGTAGTGACCATTCAGTTCTTGGTCACATAGGCATCAAGCGTCCAAATTGATTGATGATACCTAATACAAAGTTTTGTCGTGTGCAAAAGACAACAAAGATGCTTACAAAAGGAAAGTGAAGTGATAAGATTTCACGCAACAGGAAGCAAACACACCTACAAAAGGTAAGTGAGGAGATATCTCGTGTAAAAGGTAATGAAGGTCTTACAAAAGGTAAGGTGAAAAGAAACTGTGCAAAAAGGCACGGAAGGAGTTGAAAATAGTAATCGTCGAAAGAGACAATATCCACAGGAAATCTCTACCCTCTATAGGAACTGGCTAAACAAACATGCAAACGATGCAAAAAATGTATGCAAAATGTTGGGGATATGAGAGTTTGGAGTGACAGTTGCGCCAAGTGTGGTTGGGCATGCTGGGGAAAAAGGGATATGTAAGGCGAAAGGCACCGGTCAGAGGTGTTTTTACAAGGAGGTGCCAGCCGAAAGCGGCTTTACAACAAAAAGGTGCAAAATACGATTGGGCTTTGGGCTGGATAGGGAACAAGCTTGACTTTCCGACACCACTTCTTCATGATGTAAATAAGTTTTGGAGATGCTGGTGTTGCACCCCAAAATTTTCCCTCGCTTTTTCTGACTTTGACTGGCTTTTGCTTCACATTCATCTGCATATCATCTAGGTCGATCATTTCTCTCATACTGTCCATGTTATTAGCCGGAATGAGTTTATTGGGATTACGGCTGCTTTGTTCGTATTTTAGACATTTTAAACCAGTTCAAATGATAAGTTCTATGTCAAAATCGAATGAAGTTCGTATTCTTCCTGATGGTTTAGTCCGTGCTGATAATTTTGGCACGTTAGTTTCTCGCTTTCAAGCATTTCGATATTCGACCCTTTCATTCATTTTTTATTTCATGGTATTTTGTGATTTATTTGTGCTTTAATTTCTTTTTTTATAGCAATAGAATTAAAAGATTTAGATTGGAATTTAGATTTTTTTTAGTTTAAAATAGATTAGAAATAGAATTTATTTATTTAGAAATTACATAGAATCTTTATAGATTTTTTTGGTATTAGAATTAATTAATTAGTCTAGTATAGAATTTTTATTGATTAGATTTAGAATCTTAATTAGAATTTCAATTATTTAAATTATATTTTTTAGATTAGAAATTAGAATTAGTTTTTTAATTTAGAAAATTAATTTAGAATATATATTAGGTTTTATAATTATAATTTAGAAAATAGTTTAGAATAGATCTTTTAGATTAGATTTTTAATTAGGATTATAATTAAGATTTTAATTGAATTAGAATTAGGATATTTGTTTTTAAATAGAAAAAAACAGAAAAATAAAATAAAAAAGGAAAGCAAGGACACATGTTATTTTTCAGAGTATAAAAAAGGGTCTACTGTAGATCTTCTTCAACCATGACAAAACCCTAGCGCCGCCCAGCACCATCATCATCTCTTCTTCTCCCAGATTTTCCGCCGCCACCATCACAACAAAACCCCCTTTTTTTCTTCCTCACAGCCGCAATATTCTCCTTCAAACAAGACGAAAAACTAGCCGCAACCCTCTTCTTCTTCGAAGTTCATCTTTTCACAACTCACCTTCCTCTCCTGCGAATCTTCTTCCTATTCATCATCTTCTCTAAACAAAGACCTAGCCGCCCCTGTTCGCATCTCCCTCGAAAATCCTTGAAAATGCAGCGCCGAAAAAACTCTTCCCTCCCACACGGACCTTCTTTTTCATCCATCACCTTCATACTCGTTTCTCTTCCTCTCCCCAGTTTCGCAGCCGCACAAATCACTCTTCTCCAACTCCACCAAACTCAAAACCAAAACCCATTTTCTCTCCTTTGTTTTCCTTTTCATAACGACAACACCCTATAAATCCAGCAAGTTCTTGAAACAGATCCAGAATAAGTGAGATGAAAGGACCACGAAAATTGGGAAAGGTGAAACGGAGAGATCTGTGGAGTTTAATCTTGGCAAAATCCATGTCGAGAGAGAGAGAGAGAGAGAGAGAGAGAGAGAGAGAGAGAGAGAGAGAGAGAGAGAGAGAGAGAGAGATAGTTATTTGCACTAGAAGAACGAAGGTCATTCTTTAGGGTCCATTTTTATTTTGTCTCGCGTTCCATTGTGATGTTTAGAGTTGATATCGCAGGGAACCTTGCCTTCTGTTTCCAAGTTGATATTCGACTGTGTTTTTTTTAAGAGAAGGCGAGTCGTGTGATGATGATGGATCAGAGGGGTATCCATTTTCAGTGTTTTATTATGAGTTGTTTTGGATAGGATGAGTAACACCTTGAACGAGTCCAAATGAGGGAGTTTAAGCTGCTAATCTTGTTAATTTTTGGTCCGTGTGGCCCACGCTCTACCATAACAAAACTCCCCTTCTTGTTTTTATGTATTAGCATTTTCAAATTAATTTAAGAGTTTTATATATTTTGTAAATTAAAATTTTCAGAGATTTTTATATACTTTTTCAAATCTAGTTTTTTTATAGAAATTTTGTAAATATATGTTTCTAATTAAATTTTAGAGTTCACACATTTTTTCTATTTAATTTTTAAAAAAGTTGTTAATATTTTTTCTAATTTAGTTTCTATAAGTTATTTTCACACACACACACACACACACACACACACACACACACACACAGATATATATATATATATATATATATATATATATATATATATATATATATATATATATATATATATATATATATATATATATATATATATATATATATATATATATATATATATATATATATATATATATATATATATATATATATATATATATATATATATATATATATATATATATATATTTCTAATTTTTGGGTATTTTTAGAGCTTTTGAACATATTTTTCTAAAGTTAGTTTTTGGTATTTTTATTTATCATTGAGGTTTTATTTTCGTATTATATTGTTTTGGTCGATGACGAGACTTCCGTAAATCGTTACTAGTCAAACTATTGATAAATAATGATGGATCCGAGACCCACCTTTTCTCTCCTCATTTCTTATTCATTTCGATTTTCATTCAACTCTCTCGATCTATGAAGTCTTTTATTCGTATGCGCCATTTTATCGAAGTCGATAACCTTCTCGATTTCAAATCTATGAAAAATGACTTTTTGGGTCATTTTATTTACTTTGGGATCGTGATAGGCTACCTTCGATTAATCGACATAATGTTTCTGATTAAGACGATATCCCACCCTTTTCGGTCTGTGCGACACGATTAAATCGGAGAATGATACTCAATATCATTTCTCTATCTTGTATTTTGCACGGGTATCGATTTACATGACATCCTATAGTTCGAATTTCATCATAAGTCGAGCTACGACGGTTTAGCGTCACATTTCGTCCCGATTCGACTCATTAACAAAACTAACCACTAACTTTACTTTCTGTCAAATATCAACTGTTTTAAATTCAGTCATCATATTCTTGTATATATTGTTATATATTCTGTATATTGTTCATATCTTGCAAATATTCAAGTTGACTTGTACATTCTTTCAAAACACCTAATAAATATCGAAACCATAAAATCCTAATTGGTGGACTGTTGGTTATATATCCTGTATATTATATGTATTCTGTATATACTCGTATTCATTTCCTATCTTATTTCACATCTTTTTAAAACTTCTTTCCCAAACACTTTTTCTCCTAAAACCTCGGTCTTGTACCGAGTGCATTTTCAAACTCTTTTTCCTAATAAAACTTGAATGGTCGTGGAGTGGTGAGGCGTAGGCCTTCTCCTATCCTGAGTGCTTGACATTACCTTTAGGGTTCACTGTCGCAAAGCATTTACCATTCAAGACCAAAAATATCTTTAATAAGAGAATGAAGTTCTCTTTATATTGAATTAAAGAGAGAGGATTGAGTGTAGACTTCTTCCTCTCCGAGTTTCAGGATACTCACTATAGAGTGTGTGGTATCGATCCTCGTCTTTCAATACCAAGACATGCTTGTATTTGCCACACCTTTTTACAACAAAACTTGAATGGTCGTGGAGTGGTTAAGCGTAGGCCTTCTCCTATCCCGAGTGCTTGACATTACCTTTAGGGTTCACTGTTGCAAAGCACTTACCGTCCGAAACCAGAAAACATGTTTAATAAGAGAATGGAGTTCTTTTTGTATTGAACTAAAGAGAGAGGATTGAGTGTTGACTTCTTCCTCTCCGAGTGTCAGGATGCTCACTGTAGAGTGTGTGGTCTCGATACTCTTCTTTCAATACGAAGACATGACTCTATTTGCCACACCTTTTCATAACAAAACTTTGAGATAAAGAATTGGGTACTACCCGCAAGGGGTTACTATCCGAGGACCTATTTCATCCCTAAAAACAACTTCCACAAATCAACGTGACATCTTGCCTCGATAGGCGAAAATTAATCTTTTCAAAAAGGTTATGTTACGTATGTTCTACCGCAAACATGTAACGCCTAAGTCTCCAACGAGCGAGCAACAATACACCTAACTGATAGAATGCGTACGATAACATCATCCACAAAACACCGGCTAGCAGTTTCACGAACTACGTTGCTCTGATTTCTCATGCCAGATGAGAATACGTAGGAACAAGACGACGATGTCTTGGTAAGCACCTCTTTTTTCCTTTATTCGTAGTAGGATGAACTACGGCTGCTCTGATTTCTCACACCTGTTGAGAATATGTAGGCATAGGATTGCGATAATCCTAGCGAGCACTCTTCTTTCTTTCCCACCCTTTTCCCAAAAGGACATGCTACGTCCGTTCTATCGCAAACAGGTAACGCCTAAGTCTCCAACGAGCGAGCAGCAATACACCTAAACGGCTAGGATCTGTATGCTAGCATCGTCTACCAGAACTTCCCAGCAAACCGTAGGCCGAACTACGGCTGCTCTGATGCTTCACTTCTTTTAAGTGAAGATACGTAGGCACGAGGGCCCTAATCCTTGCCGAGCACATTTCTATCTTTTTTCTATCCGTGGTTCCCTGAACCACGTTGACTCTGACTTTCTCATATCTATTGAGAATACGTAGGCCTAGGACTGCGAAGTCCTACCGAGTCTCTTCTCCCCCCTATTATCTCTCTTTCCCCTATTTCTAACTTCCCTTTTTATCTTTTGGAACACTCTTTATAGCAATAATCCTTTAGCAAATATCTTCACACATAGACAAACAAATGGTTTCTATCGAGTACGATGGATGTGAGGGGTGCTAATACCTTCCCTTTGCATAACCGGCTTCCGAACCCATTCTTTGGTTGCGAGACCATCTCATCCGTTCTCTTTCTTGAGGGTTTTCTCGATGTTTCCCCTTCCCCTCATGGGATAAATAAAGTTCGATGGTGACTCTTCTGTCTTTCATTCTCGCCTCCCCGTCGTTGCATTTTTTGAGTAGCGACAACTAGGACTCCCAACTTTTGGGCCAATTTCCCCTGGGCTAGATGACTCTTGTCTCGGCCAAATCACTTCGTGGTTTCAATGGTGTCTTTGCATGTTGCTTGGGTCATGGTCACCCTATAGACACCCTAAGAGGAGAAGTAATCTCACACTTTCTTTCCACCACAATATTATCATCCCTAAAATTCAAATGCAATGCTTATCACTGATAAAACAAGTTTTGCAATCACATGGTAAGAATCAGAAGAGAAACCTTTTTGATGAAAATAATCTTTATTGATGAAAACCCATAAACGGGAAAATTACAAGAGGAGGAAATTCCTAAAAGAGGTAATTGCTTTGAAAGAAAATGGATAGAAAATAGGAATGACAATGTTGAAATCGGTTACCATCTTTCGCATTGATGCAAAGAGGGGGGAAGACAGGTCATCGCAACAAAATCTCGGGTTCGGGAGTCGGTTACACAAGGGGAAGGTATGAGCACCCCTCACCTCCGTTGTACTTAATGGGATCCACGCTTGTTGTCTATCTAAAAGGGTGTTAATCTATAAGGCTGGCCACAGGGACAAAAGAAAAGAAAAGAGACTCGATAGAGCATCGCCGCTCTATGCCTACGTACTCCCTCGTGCAAGGGGAAAGTCAGAGTCAACGTAGTTCAGAAATTTACGGGTGAAGGTGGGGAAGGTTGCTCGCCAATACATCGCCATCTTGTGCCTACGTATCCTCGTCTGGTACGAGAAATCAGAGCAAACGTAGTTCGGGCTGACATGATCACATATTGGTTCAAGTATTTTAAGTGAGTAGGGTTAAACCTTCGTTCTAGTAGTTAGGTGTATTGTTGCTCGACCATTGGAGACTTAGGCGTTACCTGTTTGCGATAGAACCAAGAGTTAACACACTCTTTCTAAAAACAGTTTTCAATTAATCTCGAAGGATAAAAAGATTTGATGTTTTATTTTGTATTTTTTATGAAGAAGTGGATTGAATTAGATTTGTAGTTCATGTTGCACTAAAGACTATGACTTGAGAGAGAATGTGTCGCATATCGCCCAAAGGTCATACGCTAAACACTCTAGACAGTGGAGAGGAAGCCCCCCAACTATCATTCCCCAAGCACTTAAGGCTCGTAGCGTACAACACTTATTATCCTTTATTAGATGTTTTGAAGAAGTTTTGAGATGAGAATAGAAGACACAAACTCTAAGGGGAAACTAAACAACCCTAATGTTATCATGCAAGGTGCTCCTATGATTGAGGTTAAGAGGGGAAAAGACTATCCTAATGTTATCATACTTGGATTGAACACTTAATGTCTCTCCTACTCCCACCTTAAACAAATGGGTCTAGGAATCCTAAGGGATCATGGCAAAGAAACCAAGTAAACACAAGATAAATCAATCACAAAATGAAATGCAAGAAAAGGATGAAGATGACTTAAACAAGTCAAGACAATATGCAAACATGATATACAAGATCCAGGATATCCAAAGTAAACAAAGATGAGAACAAAGTGACTTAAACAAGTCAAAGAGAAAGTGAGATGAAATGGGAGAAGTTACAAATCCTACAACCATTCATGCATCAATCACTAATCTCAAAAGGTAAACACCAAAGCTTAAAGAAGAAGCCATGACCAAGATGAAGATGGGAGAATAGGCTTGAGCAGCTAGCAACATGAGAAATATCTCAACCAAATGCATCAAATTGATCATGCAAAAAGAAAGCACAAACATGTTCTCAAAGTGGTTTCTCATTCAAAGAAAACTCAAAGTGTGATCCATTAAACCAAATCACTTTGAATGAGTACCACAACCCAAGGTACAGAAGTTAGAACATGAGAAGATATCTCCCAAACAAGAGGAGAAACAAATCATAAACAAGTTACAAGCTAGGGCAAAGGAAAGAACCAAAGTTCAAACCACATTCAACACCTAAACACAAGTGGAAGGCCTAACTTTAATGTAACTTGCAACACAAACTACACCAATGTATGGCCTATAAAATTAAAACCAGCATCCTAAACATGTCAAGAATGTGACTCAAGAAGAATATGATGCATATGGGATCCATCAAGGTCATCTCCCAAAGGAACTAGGTCAACTAGTTTATATGAACTTCAACTAGGGCAACTTGACTTGCAAGGTTCACCAAAATAGGAGAATTGTTCAATAAATCTCAAATAAAATTCACAAAGCACCTAACCATGTTGGCAACCAGAGGTCAAAACATTCAAACCAAATTCCAATCAAGGCATCACCAAATGATTTGATCACCTAGGGTGCTCCACCTTATGGAATTATTATCGAGGGTCAAACAAAAGCAACACAAAGTCAAACAAAAATTGATCAAACCTTGACCAAAATCAGCCTCAAAGGTACCTCAATCCATCCTCTCAATGGAGAGGAAACCCTATTCATTGGTGATCATAATTGGCATCTCAAACAAGGATGATCAAAAGAAAACAACATCAAAAACAACTCCAATTGCAAAATTCAAAATTAATTGCAAAATAAAAGAAAATTGAAATAAAAAATTATGGAAAATTAATTAAGACTTTAAAGTGTTTGAAAATATTTTTTTATGGAATTTTTAGCAATTTGGAGCTATTTTTAATAATAAAAAACCAAAATAGAAAATAAAATAAAATGGAAATTGGAATGGGGGTTGTGAAAGTAAAACAACAAACAAAGAGAACACGTTGAACTGAAAATGGGCTTCAAAAAAAGGGGGCGTGAATAGCACACAGCAAAGGCCCAAACCACAACCAAGTCAGATTAATGAAATGCACCATTTCATTAATCTGAGGTGGATTTAACGCGCCAAGTGTATCAGTCAAGCGAATCATATCCCACCACGCTTGCAGTCAGCAAGTCCAAACAAAGCCACCTCAGATCTGACTGAGTTTGAACCAGACGCTGGAGCCCTAGCTCCAGTGGTCTTCTCTGTAACGTCCCGATTATGAATTTCCCATTTTTGTTGAGTCTTTTAATTTATTTTGATTGATTATTCTTTTAAATTGTGGAGTTTGAATATTAATATGTTCTGTGTGCGTGTTATGTTATTTTATTATTCGGAGAGTTTTGGGGGATAAATTATAGGGTGTTTTAGATAATCCTTAATTAGTAGATATATGAGAGAAATAGAATAGAATGAGTATAAGTGGAAATAGAGAGAAATGAAAAGAGATAGAAAGAAATATAAAGGAAAGAAGAGAAAAGAGAAGAGAAAAGAGGAGGAAGAGGAGAAAACCTAGAATCATCAAGAATCAAACTTCTAAGCTTCGATTAATCGGGTAAGGGTGTGAAACTTATTATTCTTTCGATGTGTATGATTATGTATGTTTCTATTGGTTTGCTTTTGGATTGGGGAGAGTTTTGCTCATTTTCCGTTTTAGGTTAAATTTGAATTAATCAGTAGAACCCGAGTTTTAACGGTTAAAAATAAGAATAAGTGGTAGAGTTTAGTTGAGGAATGTTGGGCTAAGGCTACTGAGACGAGTTGGGATTGAATCGGTTGGATTTCGATGATTTTTTCAGTTTTGGACAGTGGGAAATTCTGAGTTCGCAGACCCTCGCTAGCACGTTCGCTAGGCGAGCAGGTAGCGAGCATTCGCTGTGGCGAGCCAGTAGCGAACGGTCCCAGACTTGGGCAGAATGGTTTTGGTGTTCTTCGCTGGTAACAAAGGGGGGTGGCGAGCATTCGCTAGGCCTTCGCTGAGCGAGTGTGGTAGCGAATCAAGTCAGTGGCTTCCGTTAGCCTTCGTGAGCTTGTTCGTTAGGCGAACAGGTAGCGACCACTTGCTAGGAGCTCACTAAGCGAGCAGGGTAGCAAGCGTAGCAGGATGTTATTTTCTTGTGTTTTCACTTCCATGTCGATTCTTCGATTCAAGTATGATTAATCCTTTTTTATTATGCATAGTTGTGTGTGTGATATGAAATGTTGTGGGTAGCCGTATGGCGTGAATCCTAGATTGTGAATCGTGAAGTGTGAAATATGGTCGTTTGGCAATTTTGTGCATTTGTTTGAATTGAGTGAAAATGCATGATGAGATTGATGTGTATGTGCATAATTGTATGTACTTGTATGATGTGAAGAATGCATGAGTATATTTGTGAATATGTATGTATTTCAAGAATGTATGAAGTCGTTTTGCATATGAAGCATCATGATTGCATTTTTGTGTGTCTGATTCCGCGTAGGATCTGCAGAAACCTCGTGTGCCCTTGTGGGGTGTGAGCGATGGTTTATCTTTGATCCTTAGGAGGATCTGCAGAAACGATCGTGTGCCCTTGTGGGGTGTGAGCGATAGTTTATATTGATTTCGTGGAGAATCTGTAGAACGATTGTGTGCCCTTGTGGGGTGTTAGCAATCCTGAAACATCGTGTGCCCATGTGGGGTGTGAGCGATGGGTGAACATCGTAGGCCCGACGGGGAGTTACTTTGGTAACGAGCGATGGTTCCATTTGGTTCTTCAATTGAACCTGCTGAATGAGTCGGTACCACATTTGCATCTGCATAGAGTCGTGAGTCGGTCTCTATGAGTGCATTCTTATCTTCATATGATATATTGGTGGAATGAACATAATTGTGTATGTTTATGTGAAGTGTTGAACTAAACATAATTGTATGTGCTTAGTGGTGAATGTTTGCATGGTGGATATGCTAGGTGAATTATATATGTGTTGCGATGTATATATGATTGAATTTTGATGCATTGTGGTGAGAAATGTGTTACGTGTATTCTATGTTGGTATATATATATATATATATATATATATATATATATATATATATATATATATATATATATATATATATATATATATATATATATATATATATATATATATATATATATATATATATATATATATATATATATATATATATATATATATATATATATATATTATATGCATTGTTTGTTATGATAATGTTTCTCACCCTTCTGCTGTTTTATGATGCTCTATGAGCCATTGCAGAGTAGGTTTGCTGGGGGTCTTTTGTGAAGCGTGGCTTTGTTCTTTTTGGTCGGTTGGCTCTGATATGTAGCATCGGGTAGTTAGGAATTCTTTTGGTTCTTTTGTGATACATCTGTGTATGTATCTGCCGGAATATTTTGTAAGCATGACTTATGACTTGAATTAAACTGTTGATGTATACAATGTTTATATGAATGAAGTGATTCAATGTTTAGATATTTCCGCTTTTATTCTAAATATTGATGTGTGGGTTTTAAGGACTAAGTTCCTTGTGTTAGAACACAGATTGGTTCTTAATAATATCTCTTTGTTTTGATGATAACCATTAAGAAATTTTGTATTTAAGAATTATATACTCTAAAATTTGCTTGAGAGTTTTACTGCAGATTGTAATGAAATTAACACTCCAGAAGCAAATCTAAATTGTATACAATAAGTTATCTAGACTCTGAAGCGCCAGATGCACTCATTAGAAGACTTTGATTGCTGCTAACAGAAGATCCTGAGCGTAGCCTCCAGAAGGATCTGAAGCAAGAAGCTCTAGAAGATTCTGAAGCAGAAGCCCAGAAGAATCTGAAGCAAGCAGATGCATCTAAAGCAAAGAAGAATATTGTATGAAGAGTTTTTCAAAGCATAGTTTCTACAGAAGTTTCTGGAAATACTAAAGCTGCCAGTACTGAAGTTCTGTGTCAAATATGCTCTGATGATTAACACGCTGAAAGCACACATGCTGCAGAAGACTCTAATACAAAAAAGTTCTGAACATCATTAGAAGACTCTTACTCAATCAGATTCTGATGAACTTGCTGAAAACTGAAGAAGAAATATTCAAAGATTATATCCGTTGGAGTAAATCAACGTCTCTTTCCTCATTTATGCTAGACACAAGAACACAGACAAAAAGGATTTTTCTGTGCTTTCTACTTCTAGGAAAGGTCACTTGATGTGAAGACAAAAAGGCTCAGACCTTTTTGGGACACTCTTCTCAACGTTCAGCTTTCCTTGGATCAGCTGCCTATAAAAGGAAGACTCCACCAAATTCTTCAGTTAGACATTTTGCTGAAAAGAAATTATAACATTCAAGCTCTCATACTTTCATATTCATTCTTAGAATTATTTTTACTTAAACTTAAGAGAAATATCACTGTTGTGATAAAAGCTTTTTAGAAGCATTCATACTCTTGTATTAGATTTACATTGATTGTAAAGGTTTTCCTTAAGAGGATTCTGTTGGAATCAGTAGCTCTTGAGAAGACTAAGAACAGTTGTTCTTAGGTGTTACTATTGTAATCTGTTTGATTAAATAGTGGATTAAGTCCTTGTTGAGAAAGGCAAATCACTCTAGGAAGGGTGGATTGGAGTAGTTGAGTTCAACGAACCAGGATAAAAATAACTGTGTTTTAATTCTAAGTTTTAATCTTTCATACTTATTCAACCCCCCCTTCTAAGTATTATCTCACCTTCAGTTGGCATCAGAGCTCCGGTTCTGTGTGTGCTACCACTTAACAGTGACAGTAAAGATCCAGAGGGAAATACTTTGATCACTACGCCAAAATTGGTTTTTTGTATCGCCTACTTTAATAGCGCTTTTTAAATAAGCGCTATTAAAAAGGAAACAAACATATTTATAATAGCGCTTTATAGTAAAGCGCTATTAAAGAGTACAGAGAATATGATTTTGATAGCACTTTGTAAAAAAAGCGCTATTATAAATATTCACTAAGATAGCGCTTTTCTAACAAGCGCTATTAAAATGTTGTATTACAATAGCACTTTTATAAAAGCGCTATTATTAAAAGCACTACGATAGCGCTTTTTAAAAATCGCTATTAAAATATGTAACTACAATAGCGCTTTCTATGGAACCGCTATTGTTTTTATAATTGTGTTTTAAGATAGCGCTTTTTTAAAAAGCGCTATTAAAATATCCCACTAAATTAAATTAATTAAAATATGAAAGAGAAGGGTTTTCCACGAAAGAGAAGGGGGATTCATATCTTCTCCTTCCTCTCTCTGTTGATCCTCGGTCCCTTCAACCCTCACCACCGCCGTCTTCCTTCTCGCCATCAACCCTAACCTCTCATCATATCTCCCACCTTCAAACACTCACCATCAACCCTAACCTCTCATCATATCTCCCACCTTCAAACACTCACCATCCTCCTTACAACTCCCTCCGACGCCGACCCACGTTAATTTCCGGCAAAAAATAAATCAAAACACTAACCAAGCTCACCATCCCTCTGTTTCTTCTCAACCATCGCTGTTTTCTTCGACACCACCTTCACTCACCTTTCATCTTCCGCCGGAAAAACCTTCACATCCAACGAAAATACCGCCGGAAAACCTCCACATCCACCTTGCCTACCTCGTTTTCCGCCGTATCATTCCTCATCAACACCCTCCCTCTCCAATTTTCATTCGCCGCTCTATCAATCTCCATCTGTAATACTCCCTTTATTCCCTGAATCTGTCGAACTCAGCAGGGACACTTTCAGCTTCAAGGCGTTAGAATTGCACAATGATGGAGTCAGGTAACAACAGCCTGTAGCGGTAGAAATTCACAAATAAAGGCGGTACATCATTCGGTTTGTGGATTGCTACAATTCCTCTCCGTAGTTTTGATTATGAAATATTGCAATATTTTGATGTTGTTTACTGCTATTGCTCAAAGTTTATAATATTCTGATGTTGTCCTTGATTGTGCAACATGCTGCTATTATTTTGATGCCAAATTACGATATGGTTTATGGATTGCTGCTTTTGCTCTTATTGTCTGAAATTCAATTCGGATAGGGTGCGTATTCACTTCAATTACATTGAGATTACCGCGTATGCTTATATTAAATTGTGTTGATACTACCTGGAGGTTTGTTGTGATTATGTGATTCGCATTAATAAGGATGGTGTATGTTGTTGCTGTTTCGGTACAACTTCAAGCATCTTTCATTTGCTGTTGAGGATATAGTTTTTTGTAATGATATAAGGTTGTATGTGTTATGAAGTCAGTTGCTAATGATATAAGGTTGTATGTGATATAAGGATGGTGTAATTAAAATATTAAATTAATTACAAGAATTGCTAATGATGTTACTGAAGTCAGTTTCTGTTCCTTCACGATGCTCATTTTTGTGTTCTCTGGTAGATAACTAACATATTCTTGTTTTTCAATGTTTGGTTGGTGTAGTTGATTGGAAAAACCCCATTAGTGTATCTAAATAAACTTACCGATGGTTGCGTTGCTCAAGTTGCTGCCAAGCTCGAATTGATGGAGCCATGCTCTAGCGTTAAAGACAGGTAACTGTTGATTCTGAGTTTTTATTCATTCTTTTGTTACAATTGTGTTTACCTTTTAGTTCGCCGACAGTGTACACAGCTCACTGACTCACTTTGTTTGCTTTCTTCTTCCATCCATCTATCTATATCCCTTTATATCTACAATCTTTTTGCATTCTGTTATTTCTGTACTTTACCATCATGGTTCAATCCAAAAAGTTCAGAGGTGTCAGGCAGCGTCATTGGGGTTCTTGGGTTTCTGAAATTCGTCATCCACTTTTGTAAGTTTCTTATTCTTTCTTCTGTGTTGTCTCGTCTCCGTGTCAGTGTCAGACATTGATACTCATATTAGTGAATAGTGATATTGACACATGCTATTAGTTTAATTTATTTACTTTTATGATTTGAAATAGGAAGAGAAGGGTGTGGCTGGGAACATTTGAGACAGCTGAGGAAGCAGCAAGAGCATACGATCAAGCTGCGATTTTAATGAGTGGTCGAAATGCGAAAACAAATTTCCCAATAACACAAACTCCCGAAGGAGATCCGAAGAGCAGTGTAACTACTGATAAGGACAAGCGTTCAAGTTCTTCTAAGGATCTAGAAGAAATCTTGCACGCCAAGCTTTGAAAATGTGGGAAGTTACCATCTCCTTCCATGACTTGTTTGAGGTTAGACACAGAAAACTCTCACATTGGTGTGTGGCAAAAACGTGCTGGGAAATGTTCTGATTCGAATTGGGTTATGATTCAATTTCTAGTCTCATAAACAGAAGAGAGAACGGGAGGTTGCAAAATTTAATGGTCAAGTCTTGTATGTCTACGTCGCGGAACCAGTATTAGTCTCATTGGCTGTCCAAAAAGCCACAGGGATACTCCTGTGAACCCACCAGGGATCCAAAGACCCTAATTACGGTGGATTATGAATAAAAAAAGTACAGTTGTGAGCATGTGCTTTATCTACATTTAGCAAACTTTCACGTGTGGGGTATTACTTGCCTCATGAAATCATTTTAAGTCCTTGCGACTTAAAACTTTTAAGTGACTTACTTTCTTCACTGCTAGTATTTTTCTTGTTTTCACAGAAATTGAAAGACATCTTCTCTTTTAATTGTAATATATATCACACGTCTGAGTCAGAAAGCCTTTCCGGTGTTACTCACAAAAAGAAAGTAGTAAAATTTTGTCTGAGTTGGAAATTAATTTTGCTAAAGATAAACTTAGGTTGTGCAACATGTCTGTGTGAATGAAAAATAATATCTTTTATTTACAAGTAAATTCCACACTATGAAGAGAAACCCGAACTGCAATTACAGATATCGATGATTCTTAATTGTCTAGCAAGCCATTCTGCATATATACTTTTGGCCACTGCGGGCATGTGATGTCGTGCAAAAGAATGACTTGTTTTCTCAGTCATTCTAATATCCAATGATAATATGCTGTTTATAATTTAAGACATACTGTTACGGAAGTGGTTGTGCCTACAGCTTCTCTTTTGTAGTTCTGCATGTAGCTATTTTAATCTTATGTGAATTGAAAAGGATGGTAAACAGAAGGCTACAGTGAGACAAAACATAAACTTAATTAAAACATCCCATTCAACCTAATGTCCAGCCGGCCTTGTTATGTTACAATGATATATTGATGCATACTTGTTTGTTAAAATCTTTTGTTCTGTTGGATGGTGCACTACTAACTTTTGAGTTCTTTCTTGTGACAGATGAAGGCAGCCAGAAACTGAACAGAGATGGATGTTCCATTGACGTACAGAAAAGAGGTATCTTTAAATTGTTAATAATCATATCATTATTCAAATATAAATGGTTTCTTATTTTTATTCTCTTTAAATCATATAGGGAGAATGCGCTCACTTCTCAATTTGGAAAAGAGGGAACGTTCTCTTAATTTTGAGGATACTAGACACAAAATTTCTCATGGGAGGACACCGTCAGTTCATGTGCTTCCTTTCAGTGGGGTATTACACTGTTTCTTAGTTTGTTCTATACTCATTTTATTTTATTTTCTATCTACTTCTATATTTGATATGTAGGCATTAAATGCATATGCATTTTATAATATGTAAGACATAAATATTATGACACTTTTCCAGGTTCTTGCTGACTCTGTGAAGAAGAGAGACTATGATGAACAATTAAGAAAAGAAGAATCCATGGCTAAAAGTGTCTGCCAGAAATCCCACAGTAGTTCACATCAGGTAAATTTCACAATATTCTTGTGAATGGCCGACATATTCTACCTAGCTCTGCACATAGAGTCCGTAGAATCTTCTGAATGATCTTTATTAGAAATATAGTAATGGTACATGTTTTCTCCTCAGGATAATACTGAATATCGTTCTGAAGAATCCAAACGGATACAGTGCACTAAGTGTGGGAATTCACATGTTTGGGTGTGCACCAACAGAAGTAAGGCCAAAGCAAGATGGTGTCAGGTCTGATTTTGATCCATTACATCATGATTATTAAATTCCTTCTTTCTCTCAACTTCATGCCCACTTTACATGAATTTTTCATCTTATCTGGAAACAGGATTGCTGTCCGTTTCATCAAGCGAAGGACGGCGATGGATGGGTCGAATATAAGGGGTCTTTAGTTTTTGACAGGCCTCAAAAAGTAAGCTAATAATTTTCCCGACTTCATTTCATTATTTGCATTTAGTTTCTGAACATTGATCTTGTCTTCACAGGTGGAAATCCGTGTGCTTTCATTTGTGCGGAGAGTAAAATATTTGACGTATCGGAATGGGCTATATGTCAGGTCAGTATACTCTACAAAACAATTAATGGTTCTGTTTGTGGCGCTTTATGTCACTGCATTAGGGACTGGAGGTTTGAAATCCAGTGTTCCTGGCTTTGGTTCAGATCAATTTGATGCTACTGATAAACAAGAGAAGAAGTAAATGATTAAGTTTCTCAATTGGTTCTACTTCTTTGCAAATTTAGGATCTTTGATGGCAGTGACAGTTCTTGTGTTTATACAAGATCATCAAGGTAGAGATTGGGGTTATGGTATATGTGTCTGTGCTATTGTGCTAGCGCTTGTTGTGTTTTTGTGTGGCACCAGAAACACTTATCCATCATTCATAGAAACCAAATTGTAAAGATGAAACCAGAAACACTCACACTGGTGCTCGTGAATCTAGCAGGCATCATGGAGAGAGCCGACACATCATTACTACCAGCAGTATACAAAGAGATCAGCGCTGCTCTCAACGCCGACCCCACTGCGTTAGGCTCTCTCACTCTCTACCGATCCCTCGTTCAATCCTTCTGTTATCCTCTAGCCGCTTACCTCGCTACGCGCCACAATCGTGCACATGTTATTGCTCTCGGTGCTTTTCTTTGGGCTGTTGCTACATTCTTCGTCGCAATCTCTTCCACCTTCTTGTAGGCACTCATTTTCATATTTTCTTTCTCTTTTCTTCATAATGAAAAATGAAGAAATTTTGATATGTAGTATAGTATATAACTTTGTTGCATGATATATAGGTGGCAATTTCAAGAGGTTTAAATGGCATAGGACTTGCCATTGTTATTCCAGCAATTCAGTCTCTAATTGCAGACTCCACTATTGATAGCAACCGCGGTACGACCTTTGGATGGCTTCAACTAACAATTCACGGATGCATAACTTAACAATTTCTTTTTTTTTTCTTTCCATGAAGAAAAGTATATCCACAGTGATAGTACAGAAATATTTTTCTCATGATTTTGCAGCGATTCTCATATATATTATACTTGTCTCACTTTTTGCTATCGTTAGTAACTCAATTTGAATGTGCAGCCAATGAAGAGGGACAAAACATCACTCAAGGAGCAGCGTCTTAGGTACTTTACGCCGAGAGAGGTGAGTGGATTTTCTTTATTCTCAGGGATATCATGCACTTTTGTAAATTTTTGTCTATCATGCGTAAACACGAACACATGCACAAGAATGCACGTACCTATAAAATTATATTGTTTTGATTTCAAGCAATATTACTAATTTAAAAAGTATTTGTCATCCTGCAACTAGGTTGCAAACCTACATTCTTTTCTTGAAGATTTCAAGTTTCCAGAACACATCAGTCTCAAACAACGGTATGGTGTTTTGTCGGATTAAACAATACTTTTGAAAGTTCATCAACTTATCTAGCTCCACTACTTGGATTGACCTATGGTTTACACAAAACTTTTAGGGATTTGTATGTGCTGCAAGGCGTACTGCTAGTTTCGTGCGAGGAGACGATGTCATCCACAAGTTGTTTACAGAACTGGCTTAACGGTACACGTGAGTATTAAACTTGATGTAATTTCAATCACCAATTTATGACTGCTAATATTGACACTGAACAGACGTTGTGTTGTACAGGGATAGATCTGGTGGGTACACCAGGTTGCTTCGGACTCGTATTCGAGTTGGCGATGCTGCACCAATGGCCTATATTGAGTAAATCTCTTTATTTTCTGATAGTCACTAGTCTAACTGACCTTGTTAGTTCTGTTATTTTTGTATCCCAGCTTGATTTCACTAAAGAAGTCATTTCTTTTCATTATTGGTGCAAATAGTTACCGATAATTGCGCTATCAGGTTGTGGAGGTTACCGAAGGATGTGCGGGAAGGCTTCAGCTGAGAATTAAACCAATCAAACCTGAAAAGGTATAACTTCAAATCACATTTCCGCTACTTGTTCAGTTGTCTAAATGGTTGCAAATGTGAGATTTTTTTGTTTGCCACTTATGAATCAAATCTTGTAACAGATGATTGAGCAATCACCTCTCTCTGCAGCATATAAAGCCTTGATTGTTTCGATGTCGTCATAGCTACCAAAAAATATCAGAGATCGTTCGTGAATTATTGTTGGAATTTAATCAAGTGCCCTTTGCTTGTTGGTGAAAGACTGTCCTCTGGCTTGTTCCTCCATAAAACAACGTGTGATGAACATCAGTTACCATAATTCAAATATATCTTAGAGACTTGGTTGATAAACCATCTGTGAGAAATTCTCACTTTACTGTTTTTTCATTAGTTTAGAGAATATGTCTAGCTAAGTGATTGTACTTTATGTTTGGAATTTGGTTTGAAGTACTATTAGCCAAATTAATAATTATATGACAAAATACTTTAGTTGTGTTTATAAAATATTTTGGTTTGAAGTACTCTTAAGCCAAATTAATGGTATCACATTTGTCATTATTATTTTAATTTCAAGTATTTTAGCTACTTAGTTATAATTATTTTATGAATTCTAATGTCGTAAAATGCAAATGCCATATATATATATATATATATATATATATATATATATATATATATATATATATATATATATATATATATATATATATATATATATATATATATATATATATATATATATATATATATATATATATATATATATATATATATATATATATATATATATATATATATATATATATATATATATATATATATATATATATATATATATATATATATATATATATATATATATATATATATATATATATATATATATATATATATATATATATATATATATATATATATATTATAAATGATTTGGTGTAAAAAAAAGTGTATTAGAATAGGGTTTTGAAGAGAGCGTGCTATAATAGTGCTTTGTCAGAAAGTGCTATCAAAATTTAAGCAATTTACTGGTATTTCAATAGCGCTTTGTTTGAAAGCGCTATTAAATATGTGACTTATAATAGCGCTTTGTTTGAAAGTGCTATTAAATATGTGTCTTATAATAGCGCTTTATTGGAAAGCGCTATTAAATATGTGTACTATAATAGCGCTTTCTCTGAAAGTGCTATCAAAATTATAGCAAATTAACAGTGCTATAATAGCGCTTTATTTGAAAGCGCTATCAAATATGTGACTTATAATAGCGCTTTTTCAAAAGCGCTATTAAATACAGGTACTATAATAGCGCTTTTTCAAAAGCGCTATTATAGTACCTGTATTTAATAGCGCTTTTAAAGCGCTATTAAAAATTTTGTTTTACAATAGCGCCTTGATTAATAGCGCTTTAAAGCGCTATTAAAAAGCAAAAAAAGCGCTATTAAAAAACTTTTTGTAGTAGTGGATATATATTTATTTGTTACAATGGCTGATAATACAATATCCAACATTAACAATAAATATGAAGAAAGGGACAGGATCAGCACCAAACCCCCTATGTTTGATGGGGAGAAATTTGATTACTGGAAAGACAGAATTGAGAGTTTTTTCCTAGGATATGATGCTGATCTATGGGATCTAATCATAGATGGATACGTCCATCCCACAAATGGGAATGGCAAGAAGATAGACAGAAAATCTATGATAGATGCTCAGAAGAAAGATTTTAGAAATCATCACAAAGCCAGAACTATATTATTGAATGCAATTTCCCATACTGAGTATGAAAAAATTACAAACAGGGAAACTGCTTTTGATATGTTTGAATCCTTAAAAATGAATCATGAGGGAAAATCTCAAGTCAAGGAGACAAAAGCTCTGGCTCTGATCTAGAAGTATGACGCCTTCAAGATGGAAGACTCTGAATCTGTTGAAGCCATGTTCTCCAGATTTCAGATCCTCACAGCTGGGCTAAAGGTTCTGGACAACGGATACTCTACATCATATCATGTAAAGAAAATCATCAGAAGTCTACCTACCAGATGGAGACCAATGGTGACTGCCTTAAAGATGGCTAAAGATCTGAATAAGATCTCTTTAGAAGAACTCATCAGCTCACTGAGGAGCCATGAAATTGAGCTTGAGGAAGATGAACCTCAGAAGAAAGAAAAAGGTAAATCTGTTGCCTTAAAATCTAACAAATCTGCTAAAGCTTTGCAGGTTATTGAAGAAAGCTCTGAAGAATCTTCTTCTGAAGAAGAAGATGAATTATCCATGCTGTCCAGAAGGATCAATAGACTCTGGAAGCACAAGGGAAAGAAGTTCAACAACTTCAGAAGATCTGATAATATAAAGGAATCTTCTGGGCACAGAAGATCTGGCAAGAAAGAAGTTGTATGCTATGAGTGCAAAGAACCTGTGCATTACAAGAATGATTGCCCCAAACTTCAAAAAGAAAAACCCAAGAAGAAGTTTAACAAAAAGAAGAAGGTTCTGATGGCAACATGGGATGACTCAGATGAATCTGAATCATCTTCTGAATCAGAAGAAGAATGTGCTAATGTTGCACTGATGGCCAGCACAGAAGATCAAGAGGAAGGAACCTCAGGATATGAATCAGATTCTGAATCTGATGATGACGCTGAAGAGGTAATGGCTAAACTTACCAAAGAAGAACTTATAAAATTTTAACAGAAGTTCTTAAAAGTTATAACAATATCAAACTCAAATACAAGAAGCTGAAAAGCAATCTTGAATCTGAGATTGATCTTCTGAAGACAGAACTTGTTGAGCAAAAAGAAATTAATCTGAAAATCAAAAATGACTTTGAAATAACTCAACAAGAATCTGAATCTGAGACTAAGTCATGTGAAAACATTTTAGAAAAATATGACTCTAGCTTTCAGAGATTTCTTACTAAGAGCATAGACAGAAGCAAGATGGCTTCTATGATCTATGGTGTTAGTGGGAATAACAGAAGAGGTATTGGATATGAATCTTCATCTGGAAGCAATCCAAAATCTGTTGACAAACTTTTCATCAAGAAGACACCTCTGTATTCTCAATTTAAATTTGGTCACTTAAATGACATTAAACACACAAGCTCTGAGAAGAATACTTATGTGTTTAAACCCAAGGCAAGTCAGAATAAACATTATGTTGAAAAACAGAAGTTTAGACAAATCTACAAACCAACTAACCCCAAAGGACCCAAGAAGATCTGGGTACCTAAAAACAAAATAATTCTTGTTGCAGATGTTCTTAGCAGCAAGGTCAGGACGCCAATCATGGTACCTGGACTCTGGATGCTCACGACACATGATAGGAGAAAAGTCTATGTTCCAAAGCCTGGAACTTAGATCTGGAGGTGATGTGAAGTTTGGAGGGAACCAGAAGGGCAAGATCATTGGATCTGGCACTATTGGAAATGGTAAACTTCCCTCTATTACTATTGTTTTACTTGTTGAAGGGTTAAAGCATAACTTATTGTCCATAAGTCAATTAAGTGACAATGGTTATGATATTACCTTTAATCAAAAATGTTGTAAAGCTATTAGTCAAAAGAATGGCTCTATCCTATTTAGTGGTAAGAGGAAAAACAACATTTATAAAATAAATCTTTCAGAACTTAAAGTTCAAAATGTTAAATGCCTCTTGTCTGTTAATGAAGAGCAATGGGTCTGGCACAGAAGATTGGGCCATATTAATATGAGACGTAAATCTCAGATTAATAAACTTAATCTTGTCAGGGGACTCCCTAATCTGAAGTTCACTTCAGATGCTCTTTGTGAAGCATGCCAAAAGGGGAAGTTTTCAAAGACATCTTTTAAATCAAAAAATGTTGTTTCTACTTCCAAACCACTAGAACTACTTCATATTGATCTGTTTGGACCAGTGAAAACTGCATCCATCAGAGGCAAGAAGTATGGATTAGTCATTGTTGATGACTATAGTAGATGGACATGGGTAAAGTTCTTAAAACACAAGGATGAGTCACATTCTGTGTTCTTTGACTTCTGCAAGCAAGTCCAGAATGAAAAGGATTTCAAAATTATAAAAGTCAGAAGTGATCATGGTGGTGAATTTGAAAATAAATATTTTGAAAAATATTTTTCTGAAAATGGCATTGCTCATGATTTTTCCTGTCCTAGAACTCCACAACAGAATGGGGTTGTAGAGAGGAAAAACAGAACTTTGCAAGAAATGGCCAGAACCATGATCAATGAGACAAATCTGGCAAAACACTTTTGGGCAGAAGCAATCAACACAGCCTGTTACATTTAGAACAGAGTGTCTGTTAGACCTCTTCTGAAGAAGACTCCTTATGAACTGTGGAAGAACAAAAAGCCCAACATTTCATATTTTCATCCTTTTGATGTATTTGCTATATGTTGAATACTAAGGATAATCTGAACAAGTTTGATTCCAAAGCACAGAAGTGTTTCATGCTTGGATATTCTGAACGCTCTAAAGGCTACAGAGTATACAACACTGAGACACGGATTGTGGAAGAATCCATTCATGTCAGATTTGATGATAAGCTTGGCTCTGAAAAGCCAAAGTAGTTTGATAACTCTGCAGATAGGGAAGTAGTCTTCATTGACTCTGAAGTTCCAGAAGCAGACAAAATTCAAGTGAAGGAACCAGAAGCAACTCCAGATGCTACTCCGTTAACTTCTCATATGAATAATCTAAACATTTCTGAAGAATCAACTATTAGAGGATCATCATCCAGAATTAAAGCTTCTCATCCAGAGGATGTTATTATTGGAAAGAAAGATGATCCCATCAGAACAAGATCCTTTCTAAGATCATCAGAAGCATCACTATTTGGACTAGTGTCAGAAATTGAACCATCTTCTGTAGATGAAGCTCTGCAAGACAATGATTGGATTATTGCCATGCAAGAAGAGCTAAATCAATTCAACAGAAATGATGTATGGGATCTAGTTCAAAAACCTCAAGGGTTCAACATAATTGGTACAAAATGGGTCTTCAGAAATAAGCTAAATGAGAAAGGAGAAGTTGAAAGGAATAAGGCAAGGCTGGTTGCTCAAGGGTACAGTCAACAAGAAGGTATTGATTACACTGAGACATATGCTCCAGTGGCAAGGTTAGAATCTATACGCCTTATTTCATTTGCTGCACAAAATAACATCACTCTGTATCAGATGGATGTTAAAAGTGCCTTTCTTAATGGTATTATAGAAGAAGAAGTTTATGTCCACCAACCTCCTGGTTTTGAAAATGAAAAATATCCAGATCATGTTTACAAATTAAAGAAATCTCTATATGGTTTAAAACAAGCTCCCAGAGCTTGGTATGAGAGATTGAGCAACTTTCTTCTGGAAAAGAATTTCATCAGAGGCAAAGTGGATACAACACTCTTTTGTAAATCAATTAAGAAAGATCTTCTAATTTGCCAAATTTATGTAGATGATATTATTTTTGGATCAACAAATATTATGCTTGGAAAGGAGTTTGCTACATGTATGCAGGCAGAATTTGAAATGAGCATGATGGGAGAACTCAGATTCTTTCTAGGAATCCAAGTTAATCAAACTCCAGAGTGCACCTACATACATCAGACAAAATATGTTAAAGAACTTCTGAAGAAATTTAACATGTCTGATAGTAAGCTGGCAAAGACTCCAATGCATCCTACTAGCTCACTTGGCAAGGAAGAGGTAAGTAAGAAAGTAGACCAGAAGCTCTATAGAGGTATGATTGGTTCTCTTCTTTATCTTACTGCTTCTAGACCTGACATATTGTTCAGTGTTTGCCTGTGTGCTAGATTCCAATCAGATCCTAGAGAATCACACTTGACAGCTGTCAAGAGGATTCTAAGGTATCTGAAAGGTACTTCTAATGTGGGTTTGTGTTACAAAAAATCTGATGATTTCAAATTAGTTGAATTATGTGATGCTGACTACGCTGGAGACAGAGTGGAAAAAAAAAAGTACTTCTGGAAGTTGTCAATTTCTAGGAAGAAATCTAATCTCCTGGTACAGCAAGAAGCAACCCACAATTGCACTTTTAACCACAGAGGCAGAATACATTGCTGCTGCTGGATGTAGCACGCAGATGCTCTGGATGAAGAGTCAACTAGAAGATTATCAAATTTTTGAAAGTAACATTTCTATCTTTTGTGACAATACTTCTGCTATATGTTTGTCCAAGAATCCCATTTTACATTCTAAGGCAAAACATATAGAAATTAAGCATCATTTCATCAGAGACTATGTTCAGAAGGGAATCATAAATTTAGCCTTTGTTGATACAGATCATCAATGGGCAGATATTTTTACAAAACCCCTTGTTGAAGATAGATTCAAATTTATTCTGAAAAATATTGGTATGAATTTTTGTCCAGAATGATATTTGTCAGAAGCAAATTTTTACAGATGCAAAAATGCCTAATGCTCTAAAGTATTTCTTCTGATTGCTTATCTATTCTGTTTAATATTTTCTTTTGAAACTCTGAACTAACAATCCTTAGAAGATCTGAACGTTGGTTAACGTTTCATTTCTCAAAAGAATTCAGAACACATGCAAGCAAACACGTGTCACACCAAATCTGAAGAGGTGGCGTGTACATAACTGAAGAGACGTTTGAGGTGAAGTTTGAATAGTGAAAATCTTGATTTTCCCCCCAAATTGTCAGAAGCAATTAATGTTTGAAATGATTATTATTCTTTTCATTTAATGCTTGTTAAAACGTGCAAAAATTCTGACTGATGGTATGCCTAAGTGTATTAGTATAAATACATGACTTATTTTCACTTTCACACTTTCCACACTCTCAGAAAATTACATGCGTTTTCATCTCCTCTTTTCTCTGCATAAAAACCCTATACCTAAGCGTTTGACAAAGCATTCTTCAATGGCAACTTCATCATTAACAGCTGCTCAATTCCAATCTTCTATGGCTGCTGTAACTTCAGCAAACATGGGTGTTGCTCCCTATTCTCCTCCCAAAAGAACTCTTCTAACCCCTGTTGATAAATTGGAAGTTCTATGTGAATCCATGGTAGAGTTTGACTCTCTTGCAGAAAATGGGTTTGAGTTTCGTTCCATCATTGGAGCTCAAGGATGGGTTAAGTATTTTGATAGGCTTTTTGGACCAGTTTACCCTCTACTTGTGAAAGAATTCTGGATCCATGCATCAGTTTACCCCAAGTTCATCTTATCTTCTGTACTGGGAAAAGAAATCATTATCGCAGAAGATCTGATAAGAAAATTAATAGGATATGAAGAAACAGATGGTGTTTCCCACTTGCCAGCTGGGCGTGTGGACATGGATGAGGTATATGAAGAAGTAATGACTGCTGGTCAAGCTTCTAACAAATTCAAGGATCTGAAGCCTGACTATAAGATATGGGACAAGATCTTCATGGGATGTATCCACCATAGGAAGTCAACTAATTCTCCAGACTATGTCAATAATGAACAACTCTATTTCATGTATTGCCTTAGTTAGAGCACCAAGGTAGATCTTCCATACATTCTTTTTATGCATCTGCGGAACCATATAAATGCATCTAGAGAGTATGTGAAAGAGAAAGGACAGAAGATCAGAACCTGGATCCCCTTTGGAAGGTTGATCTCAGATCTTCTTACTGAGAATGGTTTGGTCACTGCTCTGTATGCTGCTGGAGTTACAGAGGAATTAGAATTTATAATGGGAAAGCCTCTGAATGCTAAAAGTCTTCAGAGACTCAAAATTGTTGATGAACTCACAACAGCTCCCAAGAAGCTGAATGTGTCTGAATTGAGTAAGAAGAGGGTTCCTGTAGATGACTTTCCTTTATTCTTTGCTGAAGAGCCCAGACACATAGTTGTTATGTATATTGATGAATGCAAGAAGGAAGGAAAGACAGTCCCTGCAAATGTAATTCAACTAGCAAGACAACCCCTACCAAATGTAGAAGAAGAAGAAGAAGAAGCACAACTCCAGAGGAAAAGGACTCAGCCAGTAGCAGAATCTGAACCTGCTCAGAAGAAAGTCAAGATTGCTGAGAAGCCAAAGAAGCTCTTGAAGAGAAAAGAATCTGAAGACGCTGCTTCTGTACCTGCCAAGAGGATCAAAATAAAAGGTACTAAATCTTCTGTATCTTCTGCAAATATTGTTATAAATGATTCTAATATTAAGTCTGTACCAAAACCACCCTCAACACAAACTACTTCTGTTACTGCTCCAAGTTCTAAATCACCACAAAAACAAACACCTGTTCCAACACCAACAACAACAAAAATCACTCAAACACCAACAGTTTTTGTACCAAAACCATCTCAACTAAAAATCCATATCAAACAGTTTGTTTCACAAACACAATCCTCACAGAAACAACCATCAGAATAACAACCACAACAATCTGTACAATAAAAATCATCTGAACAACCAGAAAAACAACAAGAATCTCAACCAGAAAAAGCCTCTGAAAATCCACCATCAAATAATCCATCATCTGAACCCACTGCACCTATTACTTCTGAACCTACAAAAGTAACTTCTGCTCCAGTTTCATCAGAACCAATAACTATTCCTTCTGATTCACCCATCTCAGAACAACCATCCAAACCATCTGAAATTCCTTCAGAACAAACCAATACTTCTGAACCTCACATCCCTGAGACAAAAGTCCTTGATGTCACATCCTTAAAAACGGTGTTTCAAGTATCTTCTACCTCCTGTACACCAACCACATCTTCTAACTCCTCAGAATCAGAACTCCACCCAGATTTTCTTATATCTCCATCTGAAAAATACTCTGAGGTAAACCAACCTGAACCTACCATACCTTCAAAAGCTCCCATTCCAGATCCTATTCCCACACCTACACCATCATCTGAGATTTTAATCCCCAATTCAAACCCAAGATCTTCTATATCTTGTGCCCAAGTATCCTCTCTGTTTCATAATTTGGCCTATGGTTTCAAACTAAAAGACTTTTATGATAGAGTTGAACCATCTGACCCCATCAACCCTCTGAAACCAAAACTCACCATGACCCTTCCATCTGTGATTCTTGATTACATAAAATCTATGTCAGATGTAGGATCTTTAGCAACCATTTCATGTTCTGCAAAATCTGATAAAGCTGTTGCTTCAGCTCTGCCTATTGCATCTGATAACACTGCTACATCTGATGAACCACCCAAATCTGCCTTCAAAACCTACTCAGATACACCTTTGGATGTTGTTACCAATCACACCAGAACAAAACCTCATCTGTTAAATGCTTTAAACAGATCCCAACCTCAAAAACCTGAGATACCCTTCATTCCATACTATCCTCCTCCTCTGATCTCAATTCAAAAATCTCTTTTTCCACTAACTCCCCAACCTAAACCTGTAACTCTGGAAACTTTGTTACGTTTAAAGCCCAGACTTAATGTTGATCATTTATTTCAAACATTTTTGCAAGAAATACAAATGTATTTAGGTACTGTTCAGAAGAAATGCTCAGCAACAATGGATGCCAAAGAATCTGACATCATCTGGAATGGATTCATCAACAAATTCAACTCTGTAGTTTCAAATCTGAAGAACGTCTGTTCTGATGATGCAAAGCTCAGATTTGTTGAGGCTGCAAGGACTCTATTTTGGACTGTCAACAAATCTGAACCTCTGCTTCTTCTAGATGCTCCTCCATCTTCAATAGAATCTACTGAAACTGCATCTGAAGAAAATCAATTGGCTATGACTCTGATAGACCCTCCTTCTACTTCAAATGCTCCAGACTCTACAGAACCAATGGAAATTGACTCTGTTCAGACTACAGAACCTAATCATACTTCTTCATCTGAGATAAAGAAAGAACATCCAGATTTTAAAGATAAGATTGCTGCTCTGGAAGCTGGACAGTCAGAGATCAAATCCTGGATGGCAAAGCAGGATAAGAAGTCTGAAGATATGACATAATAGATGTCAAAGAAAGATGAAAAGAATGAAACTATGGCTAAGTGGATGTCCAAGGAAGAGCAATCATCCTCTGAGATTACGGATCTATTGAAGATGCTTTTGTCCAAACACTCTTAGATTTTTTTCATTCTAATGTTTTTGCATCTGTTGTTTGCATATGTACTTTATTGCTATATCTTCTGATGTTTGCCTATGTACTCTTGATCTGATCTTATGAATGAATCAAAGTTTTCTCCATTGACTTGTCTAATTTACTGTTTCCTTTTATTTGTCCTTTTAAAGTTTTTACTTTTTGCTTATGACAAAAAAGGGGGAGAAAATATAGATCTGAACTGTTTAATATAACTTCACCAGAATGAATCTTCAGACATATTTATTCTATCTAACATTTAATCTGACTATTTCAGAACATTTGATAAGTACATTCTATAAAAGAAACTCTGAGTCTCTCAGATCATATGACTATTATCAAACTCTGAATCTTAAATCTGCAAGACATTCTGACCTTCAAATGTTATAAGAACAAACAAGATCTAACTCTGAAGACTACTCAAAGACGAAAGGGAAGTTTCTATTCCTTATTTGTATTTAACTCAGGGGGAGATTCATCATCTCAGGGGGAGTTATAATTCTAATATTTTCAATTAAACAAAATTTGTGATGCTTTTTGTCATCATCAAAAAGGGGGAGATTGTTAGAACACAGATTGGTTCTTAATAATATCTCTTTGTTTTGATGATAACTATTAGGAAATTTTGTATTTAAGAATTATATACTCTAAAATTTTCTTGAGAGTTTTACTGCAGATTGTAATGAAATTAACACTCCAGAAGCAAATCTAAATTGTATACAAGAAGTTATCTAGACTCTGAAGCGCCAGATGCACTCATTAGAAGACTTTGATTACTGCTAACAGAAGATCCTGAGCGTAGCCTCCAGAAGGATCTGAAGCAAGAAGCTCCAGAAGATTCTGAAGCAGAAGCCCAGAAGAATCTGAAGCAAGCAGATGCATCTAAAGCAAAGAAGAATATTGTATGAAGAGTTTTTCAAAGCATAGTTTCTACAGAAGTTTCTGAAAGTACTAAAGCTGCCAGTACTGAAGTTCTGTGTCAAATATGCTCTGATGATCAACACGCTGAAAGCACACATGCTGCAGAAGACTCTGATACAGCAAAGTTCTGAACATCATTAGAAGACTCTGACTCAATCAGATTCTGATGAACTTGCTGAAAACTGAAGAAGAAATATTCAAAGATTATATCCGTTGGAGTAAATCAACGTCTCTTTCCTCATTTGTGCTAGACACAAGAATACAGACAAAAAGGATTTTTCTGTGCTTTCTACTTCTAGGAAAGGTCACTTGATGTGAAGACAAAAAGGCTCAGACCTTTTTGGGACACTCTTCTCAACGTTCAGCTTTCCTTGGATCAGCTGCCTATAAAAGGAAGACTCCACCAAATTCTTCGGTTAGACATTTTGCTGAAAAGAAATTATAACATTCAAGCTCTCATACTTTCATATTCATTCTTAGAATTATTTGTACTTAAACTTAAGAGAAATATCACTGTTGTGATAAAAGCTTTTTAGAAGCATTCATACTCTTGTATTAGATTTACATTGATTGTAAAGGTTTTCCTTAAGAGGATTCTGTTGGAATCAGTAGCTCTTGAGAAGACTAAGAACAGTTGTTCTTAGGTGTTACTATTGTAATCTGTTTGATTAAATAGTGGATTAAGTCCTTGTTGAGAAAGGCAAATCACTCTAGGAAGGGTGGACTGGAGTAGTTGAGTTCAACGAACCAGGATAAAAATAATTGTGTTTTAATTCTAAGTTTTAATCTTTCATACTTATTCAACCCCCCCTTCTAAGTATTATCTCACCTTCACCTTGGTGGTGATTTACCCTTTGTTGCATATCTTTATGAGCAGGTGTTGTATGTGTTTTGAATTTCCTGGATAATGTGACGTGACTCTTTTATACCATGTGTTAATTGTACTCTGATGAATTTTTTTATTAAATGCCTAAATAATTTAATTGTTTATTTGGGGGTATAGAAAGGGGTGTTACATTAAGTGGTATCAGAGCTAGTGTTGACTCAGTTGTGTCTGTCTTGTTGTTGTGTTGGTTGAACGGTTGTTTAACTTTGTTGTTATTTTTGGGAATCATCAGAATATGGCTGGTCGTAATGACACTACTATGGCTGCAGCATTGGAGGCTATGGCTAGGGCAGTGCAAGGTGCACCGAATTCGAACGCTAATGATGAGTTTAGAAAGAATCAGCCGCCGGTATTCAAGGGGAGGTTTGATCCAGACGGTGCTCAGATCTGGTTGAAAGAGGTTGAGAGAATCTTTAGAGTTATGGGGTGTGCTGAAGGAAACAAGGTGAGACTTGGAACTCACATGTTGAGAGAAGAGGCCAACGACTGGTGGATCGATATGAGACAAGTTCTTGAGGTAGATGACGAGGAAATAACCTGGGATTTATTTCGCACCGAATTCTTGAGAAAGTATTATCCTGAGAGTGTAAAGGGGAAAAAGGAAATGGAATTTCTTGAGCTGAAGCAAGGCAATATGTCAGTGGTGGACTACACGGCTAAGTTTGTGGAATTAGTTCATTTTCATCCATATTATGCGGCGGTTACGGCGGAGTTCTCTAAGTGCATTAAGTATGAGAGTGGCTTGCGTTCTGAGATAAAGCAAGCGGTAGGATACCAAAGAATACAAAGATTTTCGGACTTGAACGAATGTTGTAGGATTTTTGAAAAGGACAGTAGGGCTCGATCTACTCATTATAAGAGTTTGAGTGAGAAGAAAGGTAAGCAGCAAGTAAGGAATGAACCTTATATGACGCCTGTTGATAAGGACAAGTATAAGGGAAACTTTGATAGGAGACTCGGAGGAGGAAGTTCTGGTGCGGTCAAATGTTACAAGTGTGGCGTGATGGGCCATAAATCTTTTGAATGTGGGAAGTCTGTGGAGAAGTGTGCTAATTGTGGAAGTCTTGGACATGCCACTTCCGGTTGTAGAAGGAATGTGGTAAAGTGTTTTAATTATGGGGAAGTTGGTCATATTAGCACCAAATGTACCAAACCAAAGCAAGCTCAGTCGGATGGAAAAGTATTTGCATTAGCAGGTTCAGACACTACTAATGCGGATCGCTTGATTAAAGGTACATGCTTTATTAATAATATGCCTTTAGTTGCTATTATTGATACTGGAGCAACTCATTCGTTCATTTCTCTTGAGTGTGCTAAGCGTTTGGGTTTGTGCATGGTTTCTTTGAGCGGAGACATGGTTATTGAGACTCCCGCTTCGGGGTCAGTAACTACTTCTTTGGTGTGTGTAAGTTGTTCTTTGACCATGTATGGTAAAGACTTCATTACGGATTTTGTGTGTTTGCCGTTGGAAGGTTTGGACGTGATCTTGGGTATGAACTGGTTGCAATTTAATAGAGTTCATTTAGATTGCTATCACAAGTTAGTAAGGTTTCCTTCTTTGGAAGATTATGAAGGTGAGCATTTTCTATCCACTAAAGAGTTGAAGAAGCTTTTAGCGGACGAAGCTCAGTTGTTCGGCTTGTTTGCATCGTTGTCCATGGAGGGCGGAGTTGAGCTTGATGTGTTTCCAGTGGTATGTGATTTTCCAGAAGTATTTCTAGAGGAGATTACGGATGTACCGCCGGAAAGAGAAGTTGAGTTTTCTATTGATCTAGTTCCCGGTACTAGACCGATTTCGATGGCACCATATCGTATGTCAGCATCAAAGTTGGTAGAGCTGAAGGAGCAGTTGAATGATTTGTTGGATAAGAGATTTATAAGACCAAGTGTTTCTCCTTGGGGTGCGCCGATATTGTTGGTAAAGAAGAAGGATGGAAGTATGCGGTTATTCATTGATTATCAGCAGTTGAATAAGGTGACAATTAAGAATAAGTATCCGCTTTCAAGAATCAATGATTTGATGGACCAATTGGTTGGAGCGCGTGTTTTTAGCAAGATTGATTTGAGATCGGGTTATCACCAGATCCGGGTTAAGGAGGAGGATATTCCAAAGACGACTTTTAGGACACGGTATGGTCATTACGAATATTCTGTGATGCCATTCGGAGTTTCTAATGCGCCGGGTGTGTTTATGGAATACATGAATCGTATTTTTCATGAGCAGTTGAATCGTTTTGTGGTTGTGTTCATCGACGAAATTTTGATTTACTCTAAGTCTCAAGAGGAGCATGAAGAACATTTAAGGATATTGTTACATATTTTGAAGGAGAAGAAATTGTATGCTAAGTTGTCAAAGTGTGAATTTTGGTTGTCGGAAGTGAGTTTTCTCAGACATATTATTTCCGATAGTGGTATTAGTGTTGATCCATCCAAGATTGATGTGGTAATGCTATGGGAAACTCCTAAATCGATTAAGGAGATTCAAAGCTTTTTGGGCTTGGCAGGCTATTATCGGAGGTTTATTGAAGGATTTTCGAAGTTGGCACTTCAGTTAACGCAGTTGACTTGTAAAGGAAAGGCTTTTATTTAGGATGTTAGTTGTGAGGAGAGTTTCATTGAGTTAAAGAGAAGATTGACAACAACGCCAGTCTTGATTTTTCCGAATCCTATAGAACCTTTTGAGGCTTATTGTGATGCTTCCTTGTCAGGTTTGGGCGGTATGTTGATGCAAGAGGGAAAAGTCGTGGCTTATGCTTCGAGACAGTTGAGAGTGCATGAAAAGAATTACCTTATGCATGATTTGGAATTAGCGGTCGTGGTGTTTGTTTTGAAAATTTAGAGGTATTATCTTTATGGTGCAAGATTTGAAGTTTTTAGTGATCACAAGAGTTTGAAGTATTTATTTGACCAAAAGGAATTGAATATGAGGCAAAGGAGGTGGTTAGAGCTTTTGAAAGACTATGACTTTGGTTTGAATTACCGTCTGGATAAGGCAAATTTGGTGGCCGATGTCTTAAGTAGGAAGTCGTTGCACATGTCTACATTGATAACGAAAGAATGGGAACTTTTGGAGAACTTTAGAGATTTGAGTTTGGTTTGTGAAACGACGCCGAGAAGTGTGAAACTTGGTATGCTCCATATTACGAATGATTTTCTTGCTACCGTATCTGAAAGGCAAAAGTTGGACTTGAAGTTCGTTGACTTGATGACGAGTGAGAATGAAGATTTCAAAGTTGATGATTTTGGAGTTTTAAGATTTCGTGGTCGTATTTGTATTCCCGACGATGCGGAGTTGAAAAGGATGATATTAGAGGAAGGACACTGGAGTAACTTGAGTATTCATCCGGGAGCGAATAAGATGTATCAAGATTTGAAGAAAATCTTTTGGTGGTCCGGATTGAAGAGAGATGTAACTCAGTTTGTGTATGCGTGTTTGACTTGTCAGAAGTCTAAAGTAGAACATCATAAGCCTAGTGGGTTGATGCAACCATTGGATATTCCAGAGTGGAAATGGGATAGTATATCAATGGATTTTATTACGGGGTTGCCGAATACGCAAAGAGGTCATAATGCTATTTGGGTGATTGTTGATAGGCTTACTAAATCTTCTCATTTCATTCCGATTGATATTAGTTATCCTTTGGAGAAACTAGCCGAGATTTATGTTCGTGTGGTTGTGAAGTTGCATGGAGTTCCTAAGAGTATTGTATCGGACAGAGATCCTATATTTACTTCAAGGTTTTGGGAAAGTTTGCAAAAGGCTTTGGGTTCTAAGCTGAGATTCAGTTCGGCTTATCATCCACAAACAGATGTTTAAACCGAGAGAAAGATTCAGTCGTTGGAAGGTTTGTTGCGTGCTTGTGTACTAGAGCAAGGTGGTGCTTGGGATAGTTATTTAGCGTTGATTGAGTTCACCTACAATAACAATTTTCACTCAAGTATTGGTATGGCACCATTTGAGGCTTTATATGGTCGGAGATGTCGGACACCTTTGTGTTGGCATGAAACTGGTGAGAAGTCGGCTGTTGGGCCGGAGATGGTACAACAAACGACGGAGAAGGTGAAGTTTATTCGAGAAAAGATGAAAGCTTCTCAGAGTAGGCAGAAGAGTTATCATGACAAGAGAAGGAAAGATCTTGAGTTTCAAGAAGGCGACCATGTGTTTTTGAGAGTTACACCGGTTACGAGTGTGGGTCGTGCCTTGAAGTCGTAGAAATTGACTTCTCGTTTTATTGGTTCGTATCAGATTATTGCACGAGTAGGTGTTGTGGTGTATCGTGTGGCGTTGCCTCCGAATCTTTTGAATTTGCATGATGTGTTTCATGTTTCGCAACTTCGGAAGTATGTTCCGGATCCGTCACATGTTATTCCTATGGACGAGGTTGAAGTAAGAGATAATCTTACGATTGAAGTTCTACCGATTATGATTTTGGATCGTGAGATTAAGCGGCTAAGGGGCAAGGATATTGCGCTTGTGAAAGTAGCATGGGGAGGTGCTGCAGAAGGCAACATGACTTGGGAATTGGAGAGTAAGATGCGGAAGTCGCATCCGGAATTGTTTGGATCAGGTAATATTTTCGAGGACGAAAATTTCTGAAGTGGGGAAGAGTTATAACGCCCTGATTCTGAATTTCCCATTTTTGTTAAGTCTTTTAATTAATTTTGATTGATTATTCTTTTAAATTGTGTAGTTTGAATATTAATATGTTCTGTGTGCGTGTTATGTTATTTTATTATTCGGAGAGTTTTGGGGGATTAATTAGAGGGTGTTTTAGATAATCTTTAATTAGTAGATATTTGAGAGAAATAGAATAGAATGAGTATAAGTGGGAATAGAGAGAAAAGAAAAGAGATAGAAAGAAATAGAAAGGAAGGAAGAGAAAAGAGAAGAGAAAAGAGGAGGAAGAGGAGAAAACCTAGAATCATCAAGAATCAAACTTCTAAGCTTCGATTAATCGGGTAAGGGTGTGAAACTTATTATTCTTTCGATGTGTATGATTATGTATGTTTCTATTGGTTTGCTTTTGGATTGGGGAGAGTTTTGCTCATTTTCCGTTTTAGGTTGAATTTGATTTAATCAGTAGAACCCGAGTTTTAACGGTTAAAAATGAGAATAAGTGGTAGAGTTTAATCGAGGAATGTTGGGCTAAGGCTACTGAGACAAGTTGGGATTGAATCGTTTGGATTTCGATGAGTTTCGGAGTTTTAGACAGTGGGGAATTCTGAGTTCGCAGACCCTCGCTAGCACGTCCGCTAGGCGAGTAGGTCGCGAGCATTCTCTGTGGCGAGCCAGTAGCGAACGGTCCCAGACTTGGGCAGAATGGTTTTGGTGTTCTTCGCTGGTAGCGAAGGGGGTGGCGAGCATTCGCTAGGCCTTCGCTGAGTGAGTGTGGTAGCGAATCAAGTCAGTGGCTTTTGTTTGCCTTCGCGAGCTTGTTCGCTAGGCGAACAGGTAGCGAGCACTCGCTAGGAGCTCGCTAAACGAGCAAGGTAGCGAGCATAGCAGGATGTTATTTTCTTGTGTTTTCACTTCCATGTCGATTCTTCGATTCAAGTATGATTAATCCTTTCTTATTATGCATAGTTGTGTGTGTGATATGAAATGCTGTGGGTAGTCGTATGACGTGAATCCTAGATTGTGAATCGTGAAGTGTGAAATGTGGCCGTTTGCCAATTTTGTGCATTTGTTTGAATTGAGTGAAAATGGATGATGAGATTGATGTGTATGTGCATAATTGTATGTACTTGTATGATGTGAAGAATGCATGAGTATATTTGTGAATATGTATGTATTTCAAAAATGTATGGAGTCGTTTTGCATATGAAGCATCATGATTGCATTTTTGTGTGTCTGATCCCGCGTAGGATCTGCAGAAACCTCGTGTGCCCTTGTGTGGTGTGAGCGATGGTTTGTCTTTGATCCCTAGGAGGATCTGCAGAAATGATCGTGGGCCCTTGTGGGGTGTGAGTGATAGTTTATATTGATTCTGTGGAGAATCTGCAGAACGATTGTGTGCCCTTGTGGGGTGTGAGCAATCCTGAAACATCGTGTGCCCATGTGGGGTGTGAGCGATGGGTGAACATCGTAGGCCCGACGGGGATTTACTTCGGTAACGAGCGATGGTTCCATTTGGTTCTTCAATTGAACCTGCTGAATGAGTCGGTACCGCATTTGCATCTGCTTAGAGTCGTGAGTCGGTCTCTATGAGTGCATTCTTATCTTCATATGATATATTGGTGGAATGAACATAATTGTGTATGTTTATATGAAGTGTTGAACTAAACATAATTGTATGTGCTTAGTGGTGAATGTTTGCATGGTGGATATGCTAGGTGAATTATATATGTGTTGCGATGTATATATGATTGAATTTTGATGCATTGCGGTGAGAAATGTGTTACGTGTATTCTATGTTGGTGTGTGTGTGTGTGTGTGTGTGTGTGTATATATATATATATATATATATATATATATATATATATATATATATATATATATATATATATATATATATATATATATATATATATATATATATATATATATATATATATATATATATATATATATATATATATATATATATATATATATATATATATATATATATAATATGCATTGTTTGTTATGATAATGTTTCTCACCCTTCTGCTGTTTTATGATGCTCTATGAGGCATTGCAGAGTAGGTTTGCTGGGGGGTCTTTTGTGAAGCGTGGCTTCGTTCTTTTTAGTCGGTTGGCTCTGGTATGTAGCACCAGGTAGTTAGGAATTCTTTTGGTTCTTTCGTGATACATCTGTGTATGTATCTGTCAGAATGTTTTGTAAACATGACTTATGACTTGAATTAAACTGTTGATGTATACAATGTTTATATGAATGAAGTGATTCAATGTTTCGATGTTTCCTCTTTTATTCTAAATATTGATGTGTGGGTTTTAAGGACTAAGTTCCTTGGTGGTGATTTACCCTTTGTTGCATATCTTTATGAGCAGGTGTTGTATGTGTTTTGAATTTCCTGGATAATGTGACGTGCGTCTTTTATACCTTGTGTTAATTATACTCTGATGAAAATTTTTATTAAATGCCTAAATGATTTAATTGTTTATTTTGGGGTATAGAAAGGGGGTGTTACATTCTCCGGTGAGATTGCCGGAGACACAATCATCCAACCTCAACCAAAATGCACAAAAATGGTACCAGATGAAAGCTGAAGGTACACAGGTTCCAAATCCAAGATGCAATCATTAAAAACACTCATGGATTAAGAGAATCGAACGCTTGAAGCTTGATGCACACATGCTGAAATTCAACCAAACATGAACAACAAGTATGCAAACATGGCCTACTCCACGTAGGGCTTCAGATGCAGCCAATATGAACCTAAATCATGGCCTAGAATGAGAGAAATGAGAGATGGAAACTTACTAAACGGAGTAGCTCCGTTGGCTCTTCTCAGGCGTGTAAGCTTGCTTCTCTTGCTGCAGATCCACTCCAAATGCTTCAAGGAAGATGAATTGAGCCTCAATTGAACTTGATTTGCAGAGAAAAAGTGAATTCGATTTTGAAAATTTCTTGAGAATTTTGAAGATGTAACTGCTCTCTCTAGCTCCAAATGCACATTCCTAGCTCTTAGGGCGAATTTTTAGTTTATATATGATGGATTTGAAATGGTTTGGAAGGCCCATGAAGCCTCAATTTGATTGTTTGAAAAAATTCCCAAAAAAGCAACTTACTCATGCACACGTGATTTTGCTTCATTCATGCCTTGCCAATGCATTAATCTGCAGCTTGTGAGTTGTAATTTACAACTGAATTGGATTGGGCTTCTTATTTGATCCAAATTGTGAGTTTGGAATTGAAACTTTTTTATGAAGAAAATTGAAATTGCACGTGTTCATGCCTTTTGTACTCATTCAATTTGTGAAAATTTTCTCATGCACACATTATGAAGTGAATTGATTCAAAATGAGAGCAAGTTATGACCTATAATGAATCAAATTCAAACCATGCTTAAAAATCCATAATTCACTTGAAAATTCTTTCACATGTCTATAACCATCCATAATTCACATGATCCTTGAGTTCCAAGGTGTAAATGATGTCTCAAAGAGCAAATTCCATGTTGGTTGAAAATTCATTTGAGGTACACAAGTTCATGAAAATGACCTATGTAACAAATGACCTATAATCAAACTTTCCTAAAATACCCTTGTCTTGTAAGGTCCATAACTTGAGTTCAACAAATGATATCAAGGACTTCTAAGACTTTTTGGAAATCTAAGACCATGAGAAACAACTTTCATGTTCACTTGAAGTTGAGGAGAAGCTTGATTTTAGGTCAAAATTGCCTTGGAAGTGAGTTGACTTTTGGTTGACCAAAAATAAGTTCATCTGAGACCCCTAACTTGATGGCATCATAACTTGAGTTCCATAAACCCAATGGATGAGTTATAATACTCAAAAGAAAGCTTGTAACATGCCCTCCAAGTTTCATGTTTGCAAGAAAATGAGATTGAACGTCTATCATAGGTGAAAATATCCTTGAAGTTAGGCAGATTCACATCCTTTTGACTGTGGCCTCTTGCAGATGAAATGAGTGGCTAGATAAACTCCACAATGACTTCCAAAGTAGCTTGTCAACCACACCTTATCCACAACAATGATCTCATGAACCTCTGATGATCCTTTATTAACCCCGAGATAAGAGACAAATAATAGACATCCATCCTTCCTTTCAAGAAGCTTTGATAACTTCATGATGATGGTAAACACTCTTGCTTGAGCTTGGAATCCCTGAGACTCTTCTTTTGAATGGCACACCTCTCTTGATCCCCTATTAAGAACAATGCTATGCAAATGCAAATTCTAAAATGAAATGAAACATAAGCCAAGTACAACAAAAGGGTTGGTCAAATTTTGGGGTACAACGGCTGCCCCTATTCAAACGACTTGGACCTGAATGGGCGAAAAGCAAACGACTTTCAAACAATCAAGGTAAAAGACGGTTGAATACCAAAGAACCCGGAAATTTGCCAACCACAAAAAAAACTGCAAACTTGTTAATGGGAAAAAATCTCCGGAAATAACTGTATCTGATAATTGTCGCGGCAATGAGCTAACTGATTACCAACCAGAAAACCTCAATACGCAGTCTGAAGAAACATTTGCCAACGCACAGGCAACGATACTCAGTCGAAAAGATCATCTGATTTCACCATCAGGCATGAGTCAAGACCCTTATACACCATATTGTAGTGACTTAAAAGATTAGTTAAATGACATAAAAACTCAACAAACACTAGTAGGAACTGCCAATTAGCAAGGACCTTAAAAAAACCAAAGTGAGACTGCCAAGCCAAGACCAAGACCAAGACCAAATGGTTCTCAACAGAGCAAAAAGGTACATGGGCATACACAACATATTTGTATTTTGAAACCATGGATCACCACTCAATGCCACTGCACACAGGTGAGGGTCTGTTTACATCCAAAATACAATATTGAACAAGTTTTGACAGAGAGATTTAATCAACAGATATCAAACAAAATACTAGCAAGTGAAATGCTATCAAAAACATGGATAAACCAAGACAAGGTGATCATAAAAAAGGTGAGTTCAAAAGCCAAACATAGGTCTACTTACAATTTTTAAACCTACTGCTTATGATGATTTTGAAGAAAAGAGATCTCAAACTCTACTGAGGCAAGATATGGTTTATGTGAAATGCAATTATGGGCACAATTTGAGCATATTCAAAACAGAATGATTAAAACAAACAAACCAACCAAAATCAAACATGTCAAAGGTCATACTTAAACTGAATCTAAATCTTAAGAAACTAGGCCAGCTGTCAGCAGAAGAATGCCATTTAGAAGACTGTCCAGTCCTGACAGTTGAGGTTCCATAGAGCAATAACAACAAGTTGGTACAAGCATTCAAACATTGGCTAATGAGATTAACAAGCAAAATCAAGGCAGGTTTCACATATAGCATGCCAAGATGCAAAGCAAGGCAGCTATGTATTCCAATCAATTGACAATATGCAAGGCATAAACACATCAAAACTGAATTGTTCAACCCTATGTATCATACTTGAGTACAAGGCTAAGGATTTCTATAGCAACATATAAAATCAGAGTTCAGACCAAAATCAATTGGGTAGCATTTAAACTAGCAAACTACCTTTCTGAGAAAAAGTTGTCAAACATCCAAATGAAATGGCCAGCAAGTGCATTAAAACACAGTATCCAACAATAGATACTTCAAACCAATAAATCACAAATGAGATCAAAAGACAATGCCTTAAAGGCCTGAATCCAACAACCACATGGATCAACTCACATTGTAACAAACCATGAATGTAGGACACTCATAACTAGTAATTGACCAGGCTAAAAAACCTGCTGAGTTCAAAACTGCAAACTCTAAAACATGAGTTGACTGCCACCTAAAACAGAAATGCCTTTAATGGTCTACTTAGAAATGAGGTCACAACAGCTTTTTAAATGAACTTATGCAGAATTGTAGACCAACAAATCAATCAAGCATGCTATGAGCTAATCCACATAAACCTCAAAATGTCAAAGTGAAATCTGATGGAGATGCTAGGCTTGAACTCACCACAGGTAGTAGATAGTCCACACAACATTAAGACAATGAATCAATAAAAATTGAGATGCAAAACAATCAAGAATATAAACAAACTTAGAGTAGCAGCCCCTAAACCACATAGCACACCAGCAGGAAAATCTGTGGAGCCTTACCAAACTAGACTTAACCACTACCTAATATGCTGACAGGTTATGAATTTACACACATAGATTGCAACAACCTTAAAAAAATGAAGCTTGATAATATTAGAGGTTAACAAACCTCAGAGCAATATGTTGACAGAATTCTATGCATCAGTGATTCAATAATAGTTTAACAGCTAGTATGAATCTAAGTGTAAACCTCAAAGACCACAACAACCTAACAAACATGTCATGAGTTGACCAACTCCTCTCTAGTAACAGTTCCCTTAAGCAAAGGATCCTAAATGACAGTTTATAATGCACATTATAAATTCAACAGATCCAATCCTACCACAAGCTCTAGAATAGCCTATACCTAATGGTAGTCCTATACATATTAGCGAATACTAGACTAAAACAAGTATGTACCAAAATGGAGGTTCATAAGCAACAGACATGACAATGTTAAGTTCAAGTCACTAACTCTAGGCCTCTTTATGTTGACAGTTTTCAAAACTCAAATCATTTTTGGTGGTTACTCAACATAACAATGCCAAGAGCCTAAAATCATCATGAATTTAGCAGAATATCTTCACAAAGGTAAAATCATACACACACTACCCTAGTGGCACTTCAACAGCAAATGCACAAAGGTATTGGCTTCATATTTGACAGCAAAGTTAACAAATCACTTCAACATGACAATATGTAAACTATTTAACAAAACCAATCAATACATGATGTATATTAATGAATGAGCTTAAAATGACATACCACTTGTAGTCCTCACTGTGCTAGCTGCCAAGAAAAACCAGAGGTTACTTTGGAGCAAGTTGGTGAAGCTTACTTCTTTTTGAAGAAAGAAAGCAATCTTGTGGACAGTTTGAGAAAATGAGATTCCAGCTGTTGTTTAATACTATGAACAGCTAACACATCATAAATATGGAGTGTCTAAAGTGTCAAAATAATGAAAAATGACTTGTGTGGTGATTTGGCTTGAAATGTGCATAAAAGTCAAATTTAAGTGGTGTGAAAGTTGACTTTTTGATTCATGTATTTTTTGAGGAAACCGATGGTGGGAAATACTTTAAATGATGACTTTAAAGGTGTGTGGATGGTTTTTGAAGTGTTTTTGGATTGGAAACAAGAACTGGTGCAAAGATGCAAAGTGACACTTTTTGTGTTTTTGTGAAGTTTCTTTACTTTCAAGCAAAGGGAGAAGGAAAGAGGGCCATGTATTTGTGATATTCTCGATAGCTCTGGTGTGAAAAATAGAGTGGGAGGAAACCTCTATTTATAGGCAAAGTGAGAGATTGGGGCAGATTTGAATTTTGGCTTTCAAGGTGGTTTTTAGTGAAAATCTCATGAATCCACATGATGGTTTTTGTTTTTGCTGGCCTTGCTTGCTTTCAAAGAACTTAACCCCCTAAAACCAGCTACAATGAACTGTAAGAAGTGACCAAAGAGTGTACAAGGACATCCTCCCATGCTGCAGCCCCCAAACACTCTCTCTCATGTGTACCTTTTGTACTTTTCCTTAATAAACAAATGGATCTTAGATGATTCTTTGGATTTGCTTGGATCCTCTTCTGAATTTTTTCATTTCACCCTTTAACACATCATATCAGAGGTCATTCCATGGTTATATATGAAGTTCATAGTTGGAAATCAAGTTCATGTTGGGTTTTGGCAAGTTGACAAACTAGTACACGGGCCTAACTTTCTCACTTTATAACTCTCAGCTCATAAGGGCTATGGAAGAGTTCTATACCTTTTTGGAAAGCCCTCATGAAGATCTACAATTTTCATGCTTTCATGATATTCAGATTCCAAGTGGAACTAGGTTAAAAATCCCTTCGAAGTTGGCTGAAAACAAGATTTGCAAGGCCAAAAGACTTAGAAATTTTCTAAGTGTTTTCCCCTCTTGTGATGTTTTTGATCATAACTCCCAATTTACTCATTTTTTGCACATGGACATCTGTGAGACTTTTGTAGGAATTGTAAAGATCTTTCCAACAACCTTTGAACCACATCATTTGGATGTGTGGTTAGGAAGTTATGGTCTTGCCCCTTTCAAAACCCTAATTCCCGATTTTTGCGATTACTCCCCAATCCTTGATCCAATGGTCATGAAACTTCATGGACAAGTGTAATATGACATTAGGAACATTTTTTATTCACAATTTGAGGTCAAATTCTTTATATTTGGAGAGTGGACTTTTTGGTCAACGAAACGATCGATCGATGACGATCGGATCGACTGTGGTTGTTCTGGGGCTCCCGAGGCCTTGGAACTTCTTGAGGGGACTTGAATAAATCATATGAACTTCATGGACCATGATCCTACTATTGGAACACCATTTATATCAAAAGTCAAACTACAGTTGACTTTTCCTAATCAGAAACCCTAATCGGGGATCTTGAACTGCACTGTTCCTGATCTTTGTTTGGCAACCTCAAATTGGACCCATGTTTGACCCAATGGAGTATCCTTGATGAAGTTGATACTTGTTTCATGGAGAAACAATCCAATACCTTGACTGATTAAATCGTTGAAACCTCGATTTCCGACTGTACGGAACCCTGGTCACCTGTAACTTAACAAAGACAAACTTGAAGTAGGTTAAGGTTAAATAATCAAATGAAAATGATCCTAGAATGATGATGAAGATTTAAGGGCTCAAAATTTGGGGTGCAATATCTAGTCTATGGGTGAAAAAACAAACTATCTACGACTGCTATAGCTAAACGAAAAGAACTGACTCGATAGAGCATCGCACCCTATGCCTACGTATTCCCTCGTGCAATGGAAAAGTCAGAGTCAACGTAGTTCGGGAAACTACGGGGGGGGGGGGGATTGCTAGCCAAGACATCACGTCTTGTGCCTATGTCTTCTCATCTAGTATGAGAAATCAGAGCAAAATGTAGTTCAGGCTAACTACGGGTAAAAGGGGTGTTCTCGATTGCACGGGTGCGAGAGAAAAGGTTCCGAAAACAGGCTAGTCTCGATTGCAAGGGGGCAAGAGAAAGGGAGATTAGTCGTCAGCGGGAAAGTCTCGATCGCATGGAGGTGAGAGAAAAGAGAAATTAGTTGTTAGTGTGCTCGCCAAGACATCACGTCTTGTGCCTACATATTCTCATATGGCATGAGAAATCATAGCAGCTGTAGTTTAGCTAACTACGGAAAAACAGTCTCGATCGCACGGGGGCGAGAGAAGAGAGAGTCTCAATCGCACGGGGGCGAGAGAAAGGATCTCAATTGCACGGGGGCGAGAGAAATGGGGTCTCAATTGCAAGGATGCGAGAGAAAGTAAATGGATCGGGACACACACACTATATCCTAAGACGTAGGAGCGAATGCGTTACATATTGCCCAAAGGACATACGCTAAACACTCTAGACGAGAGAGAGGAGGCTGCCCACTCATCATTTCCCATGTATCTATCGCTTACTCACAACGCTTGGCGGTTGAAATAAAAGAGATGAAGTTAGAAAATGTTACCGAACGGAGTGGTTCCGTTGACCCTTTACATTGCGTGCAAGCTTTATTTTCAAGCTCCTCTCTTTTGATCCTTGATGATGATGTTTCGACTCGGGACCAATGTGACACTAAACCGTTGTAACTCGACTTATAAGGGAAGTCAAGCTATAGGAGGTCGCATATTGATATTCGTGCTATGGACAAGATAAACAAATGATATTGAGGATCATTCCCCAATTGAATCGTGTCGCACTGACCAAAACATAATGGGATCTCGTCTTGCGGATACAAGACTTCATCGATCACGAAAAGTCAAAATAAAATCGAAAGAAGAAGAAAATGAGGAGGGAAAGAAGGTGGTCTCGGATCCAACATTATTCATCAATAATTTGACTGGTAATGGATTACAGAGGTCTCATCATCGACCAAAAACAGATGAAATAAAATAAAGTCGAAAATAAGAAAGAAGAGAAAAAGTCGGTCTCAGATCCAACATTACTTATCAATAAATTGACCAATAACGGGTTACAAAAATCTCTTCATCGACCCAAAAGGCAAAAATGGGACAAAATGTCCAATAACAAAAGAGGAGTAGAATTCAACTCTAAAAGGTTATAAACTCTAACAGAAATATAATATAGTAAAACTAAAAAAACTTAGGAAATAAATATATATAAACTCTAAAAAGTCAAATAATAAAATACATAAAGTTCTAAAAGTATAATATAAAATAAAATATATTTACAAAATAGATATTAGAACAAAACCATATAAACATACATAATTAATAATAATATATACATAATAATTATAATATATACATAAAATAGTATTTACATAATAATTTATATAAAAAAAGTTAAGAAAACAAGGGGGTATAGGATTGGAATGGGGCGTGGGGTTTTGGAAGTTTGCGAAGGGTTATTATGGTTGAAGCTTGAGGTCGTGTTTTCGGAAATGGAGAAGACGACGGAGCTTTGGATGGTGGTTGTTATGAGAGGGTTTTCGGTGGTAGTTCGAAGAGATAGAGGTCGTGAGATTTTGGGTAAGTGGGTTATTAAAGAAACGAAGGAGATGTGAGGTTGTTGTTGAAGATGAAGTTTTGAGGTTGCATGTTCAGTTTGTTGAAGATGGTAACGGAAGGTCCGCTGAAGAAAGTTGGGTTTCAGAGAAGGTTCAACAATGGTCGAATATGGTTTCAGTTTTGAAGATGAAGAAGAGTTGATGGGTGTGTTTTGAGGCTCAATGGAAGTTGGTTCGAAAAGAAATGGTGATACGGGTTTGAAACGGTGGTTCGATGGTGAGAGTGATGCGGTTTTCGTTTTTGTGTTTAATGGAATTTGAAGGTTGGAAATTGAAAGAATGGGTAAACGAAGAACAGTTGAGTTCTGGGTCATGGTGGCATTTTAGAGATTTGAAGGTTTTTAGTTTGTTTCCGGCGAGGTTGCGGTGGATAAACGGTGATGATGAAGCTTCGAGTGATGGAGATTTTCTGGTGAGTTTTGAAGTTTGTTGTTGGTTAGTGATGGTAGTGTGAATATGGCGGATGGAGGGTGAGTTTGAAGGTGATGAGATGATCTTCTATGAAGATGGTTGATTGAGTTTGAGAAGGATGAAATGGATGATGGAAGGTTTTGAGAAGATGAAGAACATGGAGGCGGAGGCGCAGAAAACAAGGTTGGGGCGGCTAGGGTTTTGGTCTGAGGGTAGGAGATGATGAATAGTGGACTATATAGTCCCAAACCTGACATGTGGCATGGACAAAAGTGAATTAAAAATGCTAATGAAGGTTAATCACAATGCTGATGATGTTTAATTAAAGTTGACTCATTAATTAGCAAAAGCTAATAACGTTAAAGACCAAAAAATGAAAATAGTTAATTAATATAAATCTCAATTAAATGGAAATTAAAAAAAAAACAAAAATGATTAATTCTAACCTAATAACCTATTTCTACCAATATTAGAAAAAAAATTAATAAAAAAACATTCTATAAACTGATAATTAAAAAATAAACCTATTTTAAACTCTATTTTCTAAAAAACTTAAAAACCCTAATAAAATCAAATTAAAAACTATATTCTAAAACTAATAAAAATCTAACAAATAAAATCTATATTAAAAATTATATCTATCCACTCTTAAAAACAAAATTAAAAATCCAATTAAGCTATATTCTAAATAAATAAATAAAAAGCAAAAAATGCAAAATGCCATGGAAAAAAGAAATGGAAAATCGGGCGAACACCGAATTGCGCCAAATTGTCAGCACGGACTGAATCATCAAAAGGAGAGTGACTTTCACTCGATTTTGACACTAAATTTATCATTTGAATTGATTTGATTCGCCTGAAACGCGAGCAAAGCGGCTAAAATCCCGATAAATTCAATCTGGCTGATAATACAGGCAAAATGCGACCTACATGATATGCAGATGAAAACGAAACAAAAGCCAGTCAAAGTCGAAAAACCGGTGGGCAAATTTTAGGGTGAAACAAGTGTTAATCTATAAGGCTGGCCACAGGGACAAAAGAAAAGAAAAAGTCTCGATAGAGCATCGTCGCTCTATGCCTACATACTCCCTCGTGCAATGGGAAAGTCAGAGTCAACGTAGTTCGGAAAACTACGGGTGAAGGTTGCTCACCAAGACATCACCGTCTTGTGCCTATGTATCCTCTTCTGGTACGACAAATTAGAGCAAACGTAGTTCGGGCTGATATGACCATAGATTGGTTCAAATGTTTTAACTGAGTAGGGATAAACCTTCGTTCTAGCAGTTAGGTGTATTGCTGCTCGACCATTGGAGACTTAAGCGTTACCTGTTTGCGATAGAACCAAGAGTTAAAACACTCTTTCTGAAAATGGTTTTCAATTAATCCTGAAGGATAAAAAGATTTGATGTTTTGTTTTGTATTTTTTATGAAGAAGTGGATTGAATTAAATTTGTAGTTCATGTTGCACTAAAGACTATGACTTAAGAGCGAATGTGTCGCATATCGCCCAAAGGGCATACACTAAACACTCTAGACAGTTGAGAGGAAGCCCCCCCAACTATCATTCCCCAAGTACTTAAGGCTCGTAGCGTACAACACTTATTATCCTTTATTAGATGTTTTGAAGAAGATTTGAGATGAGAATAGAAGACACAAACTCTAAGGGGAAACTAAATAACTCTAATGTTATCATGCAAGGTGCTCCTATGATTGAGATTAAGAGGGAAAAAGACTATCCTAATGTTATCATGCTTGGATTGAACACTTAATGTCTCTCCTACTCCCACCTTAAACAAATGGAAATAGGAATCCTAAGGGATCATGGCAAAGAAACCAAGTAAACACAAGATAAATCAATCACAAAATGAAATGCAAGAAAATGATGAAGATGACTTAAACAAGTCAAGAGAATATGCAAACATGATATGCAAGATGCAAGAGATGCAAATCAAACAAAGATGAAAACAAAGTGACTTAAACAAGTCAAAGAGAAAGTGTGATGAAATGGGAAAAGTTACAAATCCTACAACCATTCATGCATCAATCACTAATCTCAAAAGGTAAACACCAAAGCTTAAAGAAGAAGCCATGATCAAGATGAATATGGGAGAATAGGCTTGGGCATCAAGCAACATGAGAAATATCTCAACCAAATGCATCAAATTGATCATGCAAAAAGAAAGCACAAACATGTTCTCAAAGTGGTTTCTCATTCAAAGCAAACTCAAAGTGTGATCCATCAAACCAAATCACTTTGAATGAGTACTACAACCCAAGTGACAGAAGTTAGAACATTAGAAGAGAGCTCACAAACAATAGGAGAAACAAAGCATAAACAAGTTACAAGCTAGGGCAAAAGAAAGAACCAAAGTTCAAACCACATTCAACACCTAAACACAAGTGGAAGGCCTAACTTTTATGTAACTTGCAACACAAACTACACCAATGTATGACCTATAAAATTAAAACTAGCATCTTAAACATGTCAAGAATGTGAATCAAGAAGCATAGGATGCATATGGGATCCATCAAGGTCATTTCCCAAAGGAACTAGGTCAACTAGTTATATGAACTTCAACTAGGGTGACTTGACTTGCAAGGTTCACCAAAAATACGAGAATTGTTCAATAAATCTCCAACAAAATGCAAAAAGCACCTAACCATGCTGGCAACCAGAGGCCAAAACATCCAAACCAAATCCCAATCAAGGCATCACCAAATGATTTGATCACCTAGGTTGCTCCACCTTATGGAATTATTATCGAGGGTCAAACAAAAGCAACACAAAGTCAAACAAAAATTGATCAAGTCTTGACCAAAATCAGCCTCAAAGGTACCTCAATCCATCCTCTCAATGGAGAGGAAACCCTATTCATTGGTGATCACAATTGGCATCTCCAACAAGGATGATCAAAAGAAAACAACATCAAAAACAACTCCAATTGAAAAATTCAAAATTAATTGCAAAATTAAAGAAAATTGAAATAAAAAATTATGGAAAATTAATTAAGACTTAAAGTGTTTGAAAATATTTTTTATGGATATTTTAGCAATTTGGAGCTATTTTTAATAATAAAAAACCAAAACAGAAAATAAAATAAAATGGAAATTGGAATGGGGGTGTGAAAGTAAAATAGCAAACAAAGAGAACACGTTGAACTGAAAATGGGCTTTAAAAAAAGGAGGCGTGAATAGCACACAACCAAGGCCCAAACCACAACCAAGTTAGATTAATGAAACACACCGTTTCATTAATCTGAGGTGGATTCAACGCGCCAAGGGTATCAGTCAAGCGAATCATATCCCGCCATGCATGCAGTCAACAAGTCCAACCAAAGCCACCTCCAATCTGACTGAGTTTGAACCAGACGCCGGAGCCCTAGCTCCGGTCGTCTTCTTCGGTGAGATGGCCGGAGACACAGTCATCCAACCTCAACCAAAATGCACAAAAATAGTACCAGATGAAAGCTGAAGTTACACAGGTTCCAAATCCAAGATGCAATCATTAAAAACACTCATGGATTAAGAGAATTAAACGCTTGAAGTTTGATGCACACATGCTGAAATTCAACCAAACATGAACAACAAGTATGCAAACATGTCCTACTCAACGTAGGGCTTCAGATGCAGCCAATATGAACCTAAATCATGGCCTAGAATGAGAGATATGAGAGATGGAAACATACTAAACGGAGTAGCTCTGTTGGCTCTTCTTAGGTGTGTAAGCTTGCTTCTCTTGCTGCAGATCCACTCCAAATGCTTCAAGGAAGATGAATTGAGCCTCAATTGAACTTGATTTGCAGAGAAAAAGTGAATTAGATTTTGAAATTTTCTTGAGAATTTTGAAGATGCAACTGCTCTCTCTAGCTCCAAATGCACATTCCTAGCTCTTAGAGCGGATTTTTAGTTTATATATGATGGATTCGAAATAGGTTGGAAGGCCCATGAAGCCTCAATTTGATTATTTGAAAAAATGCCCAAAAAAGCAACTTACTCATGCACACGTGATTTTGCTTCATTCATGCCTTGCCAATGCATTAGTCTGCAGCTTGTGAGGTGTAGTTTACAACTAAATTGGATTGGGCTTCTTATTTGATCCAAATGGTGAGTTTGGAATTGAAACTTTTTTGTGAAGAAACTTGAAATTGCACGTGTTCATGCCTTTGGTACTCATTCACTTTGTGCAATTTTGCTCATGAACACATTATGAAGTGAATCGATTCAAAATGAGAGCAAGTTATGACCTATAACGAATCAAATTTAAACCATGCTTAAAAATCCATAATTCACTTGAAAATTCTTCCATATGTCCATAACCATCCATAATTCACACGATCCTTGAGTTCTAAGGTGTAACTGATGTCTCTAGGAGAAAATGCCATGTTGGTTGAAAATTCATTTGAGGTACACAAATGCATGAAAATGACCTATGTAACAAATGACCTATAATCAAACTTTCCCAAAATACCTTTGTCTTGTAAGGTCCATAACTTGAGTTCCACAAATGATATCAAGGACTTCTAGAACTTTTTGGAAATCTAAGACCATGAGGAACAACTTTCATGTTCACTTGAAGTTGAGGAGAAACTTGATTCTAGGTCAAAAGTGCCCTGGAAGTGAGTTGACTTTTGGTTGACCAAAAATAAGTTCATCTGAGACCTCTAACTTGATGGCATCATAACTTGAGTTCCATAAACCCAATGGATGAGTTCTAGTACTCAAAAGAAATCTTGTAATAAGCCCTCCAAGTTTCTTGTTTGCAATAAAATGAGATTGAACTTGTATCATAGGTGAAAATATTCTTGAAGTTAGGCACTAAAGAAGGGGATTTTACACTGTAATCCTCTGAAACCCTAATTTAGTAACCCCTTGAACTCTTGATTCTTCTTGAATTGAACTTGACATGACATCCTAAATGTCTCAAGATAACTTACCATGGCTTTAATGACTTAGAACTAAGTCTCAAACTCCCTCAAGTCCTTAGTTGACCTTGAGTTGACCAGATGAAACCCTAGAATCACATCCTTTTCACTGTGGCCTCTTGCAGATGAAATGAGTGGCTAGATAAACTCCACAATGACTTCCAAAGTACTCAATGAGCTTCTCAACCACACCTTATCCACAACAATGATCTCATGAGCCTCTGATGATCATCTGTTAACTCCCTAGATAGGAGACAAACAACAGACATCCATCTTTCCTTTCAAGTAGCTTTGACAACTTCATGATGATGGTAAACACTCTTGCTGGAGCTTGGAATCCCTGAGACTCTTCTCTTGAATGGTACACCTCTCTTGATCACCTGTTAAGAACAATGCTATGCAAATGCTAAAATGAAATGAAACATAAGCCAAGTACAACAAAAGGGTTGGTCAAATTTTGGGGTACAACACCATCGAGTTTCAATTCTACTATGACCCATATATCTCTGAAGACCCTTTAAGACTTACTTTTAAGCACAACGATTGCATTGATCCTTCTCAGTTAGAGTTTAATGATCAAGGAGGAAAATTCACACGTCCTCTCAGAATGCAATTTTTGCCTTTTGAATCCCTAACTTTTACCTAGACCGCCCTTCTCGGGTTTTCAACCTACCGGGATACCCCTTTTTTCCTAAGTTACCTTTACGGGGTTCTAACTTAGCGGGTTATTTATTTTGTTTTTGTCCCTAATTTTTTCTTGGACCTTCTTCTTTTTACATGATCCACCAGGATGCCCATTTTGCATGGATTTTCTTTTTGGTCCACCGGGTCTATCTTTTAGGCATGATATTATTTAACTGCATCTAAATCCACAAGGGATGGAAGATCATCATCGTCCATGGTCGAGAGAATCAAGGCTCCACCAGAGAAAACCTTTTTCACCACATACGGACCCTCATAGTTCGGTGTCCATTTCCCCCTTGGATCGGTGTGAGTTGACTAAATTTTCCTCAAGATCAGGTCTCCTGCTTCAATGTATCGCAGGCAAACATTTTTATCAAAGGCTCTCTTCAACCGCTTCTAGTATAATTAACCATGACAGATGGTCGTCATGCGCTTCTCATCAATGAGATTAAGCTGGTCGAGTCTTGCTTGTACCCATTCAGCTTCCTCTAGCTTGACGTCTGCTAAAATACTCGAGGAAGGAATCTCTACTTCAATGGGCAGCACTGCTTCCATTCCATACACGAGAGAGAACGGGGTTGCCCTAGTAGAAGTGCACGCTGAAGTGAGGTATCCATGCAAGGAAAATGGCAACATCTTGTGCGAGTCTTTATATGTTTTCACCATCTTCTGGACTATTTTTTGATGTTTTTATTCACCACCTCAACAACTCCATTCATATTTGGGCGATACGGTGTCGAGCTTTGGTGTTCGATCTTGAAGCTTTCGCTCAACTCCTTCATCATTTTATTGTTGATGTTCGAACCATTATCAATAATGATTTTATTCAGAACTCCATATCGACAGATAATCTCTTTTTTAATGAAACGGGCCACCGCTTGCTTATTGATGTTGGCGTAAGATATGGCTTCCCCATTTGGTGAAATAATCAATGGCCACTAAGATGAAACGGTGTTCGTTGGAGGCAGTTGGATCAATATGTCTGATTACATCTATGTCCCACATGGAATAAGGCCAAGGAGAAGTCAACACATTCAAAGGAAGTGGTGAAGCATGTACTTTGTCTGCATAGATTTGGCATTTGTGACACGTCTGGACATGACGATAACAGTTTTTTTCCATTGTCATCTAGTAGTATCCTGCCCTCAAGGTCTTTTTAACCATTGTGTGGCCACTGACATATGTCCCAAAAGACCCTTCATGCACTTCGTTTATGATACATTATGCTTCGTGTCTATCCATGCATCTGAGCATAACAGAATCATAGTTCCTCTTGTATAGCACATCACCGCTAAGGAAAAACTTTGACGAGAGCTTTCTAAGATATTTCTTGTCAGTGATGATGATGTCTTCTGGATATTCTTATGTTTCTAGATACCGCTTGATATCATAAAACCAGGGATGATCATCAACTTTAAGCTCTGCGGCGTCAGTTGCTAGGAAATAAGCAGGTTCATCAAGGTACTCTAAACGAATGGACAATGCCTCATTCTTCCACTTGACTTGGAACATGGATGCTAATGTTGCTAGAGCATCTTCCAATTGGTTGTCTGTTCTGCAAATATGATGAAAAGTGATCTCATCAAAGTATGGAATTAGCTTCAATACATGATCTCTGTAAGGGATCAACTTGATATCAAGTGTTTCGTATTCCCTTTTGATTTGGCATATGACAAGAGCAGAATCTCCATAGACTTCTAGAATCTTGATTCTATTATCAATGGAAGCTTCAATCCCGAAGATACAAGCTTCATACTCAGCCATGTTATTAGTACATTTGAAGCACAATCTGGAAGTGAATGGTAAATGAAATCCAGTTGGGGAAGTAATTATTGCCCCAATTCCACAACCTTTAGCATTTGCGGCACCATCAAACACGAGCGTCCATCGCGATCCTGGTTCGGGCCCATCGTTTGGACTGGGCATTGTATAGTCTCTGGCAAACATGACATCTTCGTCAAGAAAATTGAAGCGCATAGATTGGTAATCATCCACAGGTTGGTGGGAAAGATAGTAAGATAGCACACTTCCTTTGATGGCCTTCTATGTGACATACTGGATGTCGTACTGTGTCAGTACCATTTGCCAACGCACCACTCGTCTGGTAAGATCAGGCTTCTGAAATATGTATTTGACAGGATCTATCTTTGAAATCAGCAGAGTTGTATGGGTTAGCATATATTACCTTAGGCGCTTTGCAGCCCAAGCTAATGCACAACACGTTTTTTTGAGCATTGAATATCTCGTTTCACATTCGTTGAATTTCTTGTTGAGGTAGTAGATTGCATGTTCTTTCCTACCAGTTTCGTCATGCTGACCCAATACGCATCCCATGGATCCATCTAACACTGTTAGGTATATGATCAGTGATTGTCTTGGCACTGGAGGCATCAAGATCGGTGGTTCTTGCAGATAGTCTTTTATTTTCTCAAAAGCTCCCTGACAATTGTCATTCCACACAACAACTTGATCTTTTCTGAGTAGTTTGAAGATAGGCTCACAAGTGACCGTCAGATGAGATATGAATCTAGCAATGTAATTCAATATCCCAGGGAAACCTCAGACTTTTTTTTCAATTTTAGGTGCCGACATGTCTTGGATAGCTTTGACGTTATCTGGGTCAACTCCAATCCCTTTTTGGCTTACAATAAAACCTAGCAACTTGCCAGATCTCACACCAAAAGTGCATTTGTTGGGATTTAGTCTCAGTCTAAATTTTCTTAGTCTTGCAAAAAGCCTTTCCATATGAATAAGGTGTTCTTCCTCACTTTGGGACTTTGCGATCATATCATCTACATAGCACTCAATCTCTTTATGTATCATGTCATAAAAGAGAGTAACCATAGCTCGTCGATATGTCGCGCCTACGTTATTTAGCCCGAACGAAATTACTTTGTAGCAGAAATTTCCTCATAGGGTGATGAAAGTTGTCTTTTCCATATCTTCGGGAGCCATTTTGATTTGATTATAGCCGAAAAACCCATCCATGAATGAAAAGACCGAGAATTGGGTTGTATTATCCTCTAGTACGTCAATGTGCGGCAGAGGAAAATTTTCCTTTGGACTCGCTCTATTGAGATCTCTGTAGTCAATGCACATTCATACTTTCCCACCTTTCTTCGGCATGGGAACAATATTTGGCGTCATCTTCAGTTCCGATTTTGATGACTTCAATCTCTTCTAGATACGGTTGAATGACCTTCGACTCTTGTTTTAGCAGTCTAGCCAAATCCTCTGGGAGATTACCATCTTCCTCGCAGTTTTCATTAGCATGGTAAATTGGTTTGTCAAAGTCACATCGGACCATAGAAGAATCGTTATCAACAGGAATAAAAGAAGATATGCACAATGAATGATTTCATGCTTTTATTTTAAGAAAAATGAAAAATGCTAAAAACATTTCCCTTTTATTTATTTTATGTGCAAAAATAAAAATGAAAGAAAGAGAGCGCAATTGAATGCAAAAGTAATTTATTGATGATAAGTTCATGCTTTTAAAGAAAAAGGGCCCTACAACATAATCCATATGCCTTGGGCAGAGCATAAGATTTCAAGAAAACAGAAAAAACCGGGAATTACTCTTCCAAAAGAGTCACTTCAGGGATTTCCATAATGCTCTAGTTGTTTAGCATTTGATTGGGTGTTCTTGGGTACACCATACATAGCTCTTCAGGAACACCATCTTCGGTTTCTAGAAATGTGACTTGACCATCATCGAGATGGCTTTCACTAGTAAAAACCAATGGAGTTGCAAGTCCTTTACCTTTGTCAGAGGTGTTCTTGTCTTGCACTTTCTGCTTGTTAGTATAGCATAGACCGACACCATTTTTGTTTACTGGTAGTTCCAATACTCTGCCCCATCCCCAAGGGTGTCCTTCTTCAATAACCGTTTTTGCATCCTTCCATGTCACGATCGAAGACGCAGGTTTTTCATGAATCATCTCAAAATTAATCACCTCAAAATCTTGGAACAGAGTTTTGTGCACTTCTCCTCCCACCTCAACATACAGAAAAGAAGCTAAATGGCTTACGATAACATCTTCTTCCCCCTCAATGATAACCATTTGGTTGTTGATCATGAATTTAAGCCTTTGATGAAGGGTTGATGTCACAACACCAGCTGCATGGATCCATGGTCGGCTGAGAAGGCAACTGTAAGTAGGATATATGTCCATCACATAGAATTGAATATCCAACCAATATTGCATACCCCCTTGACCTGATAACTTCAAGCGAATCTAAATTGAATGACACCACTTCTCAAACAAACAAAGGGATACGAAACCCTAATCTTCGCGCTTTGGGCGCATACTGATGAAGAAATGACTTGATGAGAGTCATAACTTTAATTCAGAATCTCTGCCACAACCTAATAACTTGATTCTAAAATAAACCACTTGTTCGACCAAAATTAGGTCAAACTTGAATCTCGAACCACACCGCATACACCCGTGGCCTGACAACCTTGCCTGATCTTTGGTGAAGAACTTGTAATGAAGACAAATCATATTGGATTATACCTTTGAAGCAAACCCCTGATTCACAAGAGAATACAACAAACCAAGCATGATAAAATGGATTAGATATGTAATATGATTGATCTAGAATGATATGCGGAAGATCAAAGAATCTGAGGATAAAATTTGGGGTATGACAGTTTCCTCTATTTAAATATCCTTACTAGATGACATGAGTGACCACTCACTAGGGAGAGACAGCAACACTAGGAGAGCTGAAAAAAATTGGGGAAATCTAAAGTGATGGAGCAACAAGTCCAAACATGACCAGCTGATACTTTAGAAGGAAGAGATCCTCACTAGGGGTAGAACCAGGAGATGGTCTTCTTTGGGGAATGTCCAGAGTAGTTGATCAACGAGCTCAGACATAACCTGACAATACACTAAAATAAAGACAAAAAGACAAACTCTTTACTGGGGATAAAACCAAAAAGAAGTATGATCTCCATTGGAGATCAATTTAAATAAAGGGTTAACCTCCTAACAAGAGAATCAAAGAAAGTGGTCTTCTAACCAGAGATCAAGGGAAATGAGAAATAATCTTCTTACAAGAGATCAGGCAAATATTGGAAAACAAACAAACTTTCTGGAAATTTCTTAAAATGAAGAGTTCAAACGGGATCTTCAAGAAACACCAAAAAAGACAGAGAAATAACAAACTCTGAGTTCAATAGCAAAGTGGGTTAAGAGCGCCATAAACAATTGGACTTTTGGTACCAATAAACATTGGATTTTCAAATAATTCCAATCACCACTGGACTTTCAAAAAGAAATGTCAATTACCATTGGACTTAAAACAATGTCAGTCACCACTGGACTTTCAAAAGAAATGCCAATTACCATTCGACTTAAAACAATGCCAGTCACCACTGGACTTTCAAAAGAAATGCCAAGTTCCATTGGACTTAAAATAATGCCAGTCACCACTGGACTTTCAAAAGAAGTGCCAATCAGCATTGGACTTTAAAATAAATGCCAGTCACCACTAGACTTTCAAAAGAAATGTCAATCACCATTGGACTTTAAAATAAATGACAGTTACCACTAGACTTTCAAACAATGCTAGTTACCACTGGACTTTAAAACAATGCCAGTCACCACTGGGCTTAAAAAGAAATGCTAGTTACCACTAGACTTTCAAATAAATGCCATTCACCACTGGATTTAAAAGGAAAAGCCAATTATTATTGGACTTCCAAATAATGCCAATTACCATTGGACTTTAAAGTAATGCCAATAAACATTGGACTTTAAGAGGATGTCAATTACAATTGGACTTTAACAAAGATTGCTAGTTACGACTAGACTTCAATGAGAAAGACTAGTAATGACCAGGGAAACGATATCAATAGTAGATGGAGCCGAACAAAGGTGCTAGTAATCGCTAGACTTTAAAGGGAACACACGTGACAACCCACAATCAATAAGATACAGTCAGTAACAACTGAGGTAGAGGCATTGGAGACGACCGACAACCTGAAAAGACGGAGAATGTCCGTGACAAACGAATTTAACAAACAAGACAGCCGATAACAACTGGGATAAAAAAAGGTAACAACCAAAGATCAGAAAGCATGTTAAATGCACATGATATGTCATGATGCGAATGATTAATGATATGCAAGAGCCGACTCTAATGAGAGACAATGAATCCGAAGACTCAAAAGGGAAAGATACATAATCATAGCTATCGCTAATGACTAAGAATCCTCCTAAAACCTCACTTCTAACAAGAGCGGTTGAAATGAACTTCCCGTGTAATCTTCTGCAGGGGTGACAACCATCTGATGCAGTGAAATGCCATTGCCCCTAATTTTTTCCTGGATTGCCCTTTCTGGTTTTCAATCCACCGGGACGCTCATTTTTGCCTAAGCCGCCCTTTTGGGTTTTCGACTTAGCGAGCTCATTTTTCCATTTCATCGCTAACTTTTGCCTGGACCTCCTTCATAGGTTATGATCCAGCGGGAGACCCATTATTGCATAAGCCGCCCTTTCAGGTTTTTGACTTATAGGATTCTTTAGGCATAATATTTATGTACTGCATCAGAGTTCACTGGGTGTCCATTGTTGTGAGAATTAACGAGCCTCTTGAGAAGACTATTTTTATAACAAATGGGCCATCATAGTTAGGAATCCATTTTCCCCGCGCATCTTTGTGAATTGGAAAATCCTTCTTGAGTACAAGCTCCCCTTCTCGAAACTCTCAGATGCGAACATTCTTGTCAAAAGCTTTCTTAATCCTTTTCTGATATAACTGATCGTGACACATCGCAGCCATGCGCTTCTCATCAATAAGGTTCATCTGATCAATTATTTCCCTCACCCATTCCGCTTCTTCAAGCTTGGCTTTCATTATGACTCTTAAGGAAGGTATCTCAACCTTAATAGGAAGTACTGCATCCATCCCATACACCAATGAAAAAGGGGTTTCCCCTGTCGAAGTGCGAACAGACGTTCTATACCCATGCAAGTCAAATGGCAACATCTCATGCCAATCCTTATAGGTCTTCACCATTTTCTGCAAAATCTTCTTGATATTTTTTTTCGCAGCTTCGACAGCTCCGTTCATCTTGGGACGATAGGGAGAAGAGTTGTGATGTTCAATTCTGAATTCATCGCACAACTCTTTCATTGTTTTGTTATTCAAATTTGTACCATTATCTGTTATGATTCAACTTGGGATTCCGTATCGACAGATAATCTCCTTCTTGATAAAACGGGCCACCACTTGTCGAGTAACATTGGCATAAGATGCAGCTTCAGCCCATTTTGTAAAGTAATCAATAACGACAAGAATGAACCGTGCCCATTAGAAGCCTTTGGTTCAATTGCTCCAATCATGTCAATGCCCCACGTAGAGAACGACCAAGGTGATGACAACACATTTAGCAATGTTGGAGGAACATGCATCTTGTCCACATAAATTTGACATTTGTGACATTTTTTGGCATATTGGATGCAATCGGTTTCCAAAGTCAACCAGTAATACCCAACCCTTAGAATCTTTTTGAACATGGCATATCCATTGGCGTGAGTGCCAAATGTTCCTTCATGAATATCTTGCATTAATAAATCTGCTTCTCGTCTGTCAACAAACCTAAGTAGGACCATGTCATAATTTCTCTTGTAAAGCACATCGTTACTGACAAAGAATTTGGATGCCAATCTCCTCAAAGTTTTCTTGTCAAGGGATGTAGCGTCGACTGGGTATTCCTGATTCTAAAGATACTTCTTGATATCATAAAACCATGGTTTTCCATCTGTTTCTTCTTCCACCATCTGGAAATAAGCAGGTTCGGTCTTCTTCTCGATTTGGATGAGTGTTGCTTCATTAACAAATATGACTTTCCACATTGAGGCTAACATAGCCAATGCGTCAGCAATGTGGTTTTCAGTCCTCAGGATGTGTTTGAAAATGATCTCATCAAAGTACTCGATCATTTCGACAATGTATGCTCTATATGGGATCAGTTTTTCATCTCTAGTCTCCCATTCACCTTTGAATTGATAAATCACCAAGGCTGAGTCACCCCTCACTTCAAGGATTTTGATTCGAAGTTCAATTGCTGCCTAAAGGCCTAGAATGCAAGCTTCATATTCGGCAATATTATTGGTACACTCAAAACATAATCTGGCTGTGAATGGAGTGTATCCACCATCTGGGTTCATCAAAATGGCGCCTATACCATGCCCATTGTAATTGGAGGAACCATCGAACATCATCTTCCACCCGGAACCAAGTTCGGGACCTTCATCTAGACCTGGCTCTTCATAATCCTTCTTTATCAGCATGATGTCTTCATCGGGAAAGTCAAACTTCATCGGTTCATAATCTTCTACTGGCTGATCTAAAAGGTCATCTAACAAGACGCTACCCTTGATAGACTTCTGAGAAACATACTGGATGTCGTATTCTGATAATAACATATGTCAACGGGCGAGCCTTCCTGTCTTAGTGGGTTTCTCAAAAATATACTTTATTGGGTCCATTTTTTAAATCAATAAAGTAGTATGATAGATCATATATTGCCTCAAACGTCTGGTAGCCCATGCCGAAACACAACAAGTTTTCTCTAAAAGTGAATATCGGCTTTCACAGTCAGTGAACTTCTTGCTCAAATAATAGATAGCGTGCTCTTTTCGTCCAGACTCGTCTTGTTGACCTAACACACAACCCATTGAATTTTCAAGAACCGTTAAGTACATGAAAAAAGGATTTCCAGGAATAGGAGGAATTAAGATCAGAGGTTCTTGAAGGTAACCCTTGATCTTATCAAAAACTTGCTGACAATCCGAATTCCAAACAACCGCCTGATTTTTGTGCAACAGCTTGAAAATTGGCTCACAAGTGGGAGTCATATTGGAAATAAATCTGGATATATAATTTAACCTTCCAAGGAAACCTCTAACTTAGTTCTCAGTTTGCAGAGTCAACATCTGTTGAGTAGCTCGAACCTTATCTAGATCTACCTTAATCCCTCGTTGACTAACTATGAAACCGAGTAACTTCCCAGATTTCACTCCAAAGGTACACTTGGCAGGACTTAGTCTCAACTGATACTTCCTAAGCCTCTTAAACAACTTCAAAATATGATCCAAATGATCTTCTTCACTCTGAGATATGGTGATCATGTCATCGACCTACACTTCTATCTCCTTGTGCATCATATCATGAAATAATGTCATCGTGGCTCTTTGATAAGTGGCACCAGCATTCCTTAAACCAAAAGGTATGACTTTATAACAATAAGTTCCCAAAAAATTGATGAAAGTAATCTTTTCCATATCATCTGGATCCATCTTGATTTGGTTGTAACCGGAGAAACCATTCATAAACGAGAAAATTACAAAGTGAGTCGTATTATCTATCAAAGTATCAATATGTGGCAAAGGGAAATCATCCTTCGGACTGGCCTTGTTCAGATCCCTATAATCCACACACACTCTGACTTTCCCATCTTTTTTCAATACGGGCACGATATTGGCCACCCATTCTGGGTATTTGGATACTGCCAAAAAACCTGCATCAATCTGCTTTTTCACCTCATCCCGAATCTTGAGAGTCATGTCAGGTCTAGTTCTTCGAAGTTTCTGTTTGACGGGTGTACATTCTGGTCTGAGCGGTAACTTTTGAACCACTATGTCAGTGTCTAAACTCGACATATCCTGATATGACCAAGAAAATACATCAACATACTATCCTAAAAGCTTCACTAATTGCTGCTTGACTTTTGTCCCAAGTGTTGCCCCAATCTTGACCTCTTTCCTGTCTTCTTCGATGCCAAGGTTAATAATATCCAGTTGCTTCTTGTGAGGTTGAAGGTCTGTGTACTCATAATATGCCATCTCTTCCAGTTCACCAGAGATCTCAAAATCTTCACCCTCATCTTCAGCTTGGTATATGGGTGAGTCGAAGTCTGGAAGGAAAAAAAGTTCATTGGATTCAACGGGTTTTGGGGTATCACTGCACGTTGGAATGGCTTAATTTATTAAAACACACAAAGACAAATGCAGTAAAAGGAAAATTGTTTTTTTTTTGTGTTTTTTGTGTGTGAAAGATTGTCATTTTCTTTTAAAAGTGAAAGCATTGGACAATAAATGAAACAACAACGGAGAATTTAACAAAACAACTTCATTAATCATAATAATCTTGAAAGCATAGGGCCCTACAAAAATATCCTATAGCCTTGGGCGCGGCTATGGAAGTTTGAAAAAGCATCAACAAATAATGAAAACAATACTTCAACATAAGAAAGATCACGGGAATCTCAACAGCTTCCCAGTTGCTTAAGGCAGTCTCCCATTGATACACCAAATGATCAACATATTCATCTTCAAGGTCTTCTCCCACAGCATTAACTTGGAATCCCCCACTGATGAACATCTCTTGAATAGTCTTTTGATGTCCTTTGATAGGTGTTGATGCTTCATCATGAGTTGGTTTGTAACCCAACCCTTGACGACCCAATCTTGCTTTTACTTCAATGACCTCTCCTAGCCTGCAGGAGTACCTTCTTTCAGTGTAGATTTTATGCTCTGTGTGGATACAAAAGATGGACCACTATTTTCTACTGCTTCTTCTATCATCACTGCATTGGCTATCTCAAGCGCTTGGAAAGAAGTTTCTAACGCATCTTCATCTACTTCAATATACCTGAACGATGACAAATTACTCACCAATAAGTCCTCTTTTCCATGTACAATTACCAGCTTATCATTCATGTAACACCCCATTCTAACCAAGCAGATAAAATAAGAAAAACAAACAATCAGAGTGCACCAAAAGGAGTTAAATGACGATCGTAATGGAACGGTCACGACCGTGATGGTCATGACGATCATCATTAAACTGTCACGACCGTGATGGTCTTGACGAGCGCCACGGAGTTGTGACGATCGTCACACTCACAAAATCTGAGCGCATCATAGGTGTCACATTTTCAACTTAACAGACAACATACACCTGTAAAAGATCATTTAGTAACATACATAGCACATAATCGGATGAACAGACAATGATAACTTGCGTAGTATCTTAATTATAAGACAACCTGTTATTTTGAAGCGGAATTTAATAAACTTTCAAACAACTCATAATAAACCAAAAACAAAGGCAAGAAAGGTCTTGCATCTAAACTCCATTAAAAATTCATCAAGTCATAATCTTGCATAAATTCACTAAAACAACTAGTTTCAACCATAAAAATCAGCACTACCGATTCATCGGTTTAGTGCGTCCAACCAACATTTGGCACTTAACAGAGGCAACCAATTTAATGAAAAGTACTTAATAAAATTCAGCAACAAGGAAATCAATTAAAACAATAGAATTAATCATTCATTCCCCCCCCCCCCCCCCCCAAGAGTGCTACGTATTAGAGCGACCAACGACACCTTAAACGAAAAGCGACACTTTATTCCGGGTTACCTGCAAATTACCACCAACGGAGGTAACATACAACGTAAAGGGTGAGATATAAAAATTATAACATAAGGCATGATAAAAGTCATGTCAAGATCATATCACATCATTATAATTTTCGCAGTTTTCCAAATATTATCGACAACAAATGCCAGGAATTTATCATTCATATCCACAACAATTAGCAAGAAATTTCAGCAATTCATCATCACTTGCAACCACATAAGGACGCGACACTATGCAACTTAATTATGCATATGCATGTGGTACCAATTTAGAGTAAAACTCCATAACCAATTTATTCGCCATTATAGGCCGCCAATACAGGCACAACCACACCAATACAGGCCAACCAGGATGATATGCTATGAGATGCATCTATTATGGACTACACACAACAACAACAACCACGCAACAAGGCATTAAGTCTACAACCAAATTGTCCATAACCGGAGCATCACAATTTCATACGAATTATGTAACCACAATTTTCAATCAAATCTAGTAAGAACACAATAACAACATCCTCTCAACAAGTGAAAGATGGCGCGTGTCGGCACTGTTTCCAAATATTTTCACACAGAACTAATGACATAAAACACTTTTTCAGACACAGACAAGTATCATCTTTAATATTTATCAACCCACGGAAACTAACCCTATGATTCAATTCCCTTCATGAAATTGATCATACCCATAGTTATAGAATTGAACCCCACCCTTACCTTTGGATTGAGGGCAACTCTAAACTCCCGGTTCCGGTTTGCTCTCCGATGACTCTTCTGCAACTACCTTGAATTCTCTCCGGTGGTTAATTTCCTCTGTTCTCAACTTCCTCTAGCCACGTTCCTTTTCCTTTTTGATTTTTGTTTCTACTGTTACTAGTTTTCCCCACTTAGGTTACTAGTAGTTAAATTATTTTATTTTTTTGTTAATTTTGGGCTTACTAGTAGCACCACCCTCTTTTACTATTTTAATTACTAATATTTGGCCCACTTAGATAGTTATTCATCAAAATCATCTATTAATATTTTTCTCATTCTTTTTATTTAATTTCGCACTAACGGTAAAATATCTCGACTAAAAGAATTTTACCCGATACACCTGAATACTACTACAATACGACGAGACATGACAAAAATTCATAAATGACTTAATTTGAAATAAACGGGCGTTACAACTCCCCCAAACTTAAAAGAATTTCGTCCTCGAAATTACCTTGATCAAACAGCTCGGGATAAGACTCCCGCATCTTGCTTTCCAGTTCCCACGTCAAGCTTTCGCCAGCAGCTCCCAACCAGACCACTTTCACCAAAGCAATCTCTTTTCCTCTTAACGTCTTCACCTCACGATCATCAATTCTCACAGGCATCGTCTCCATCGTAAGATTGTCACGTACTTGCACATCGTCCATAGGAATGACATACGACGGATCTGAAATATACTTTAGGAGCTGCGACACATGAAATACATCGTGCAGATTCGACAATTTAGGCTGCAGCGCCACTTGATATGAAACCTTTCCAACTTTGTCAGATATCTGGTACGGACCAATGAAACGAGGGGTAAGCTTCTTAGATTTCAAAGCCATACCAACTCCCATCACAGGCGTGACTCTCAAAAACACATGATCCCCAGCTTCAAATTCTAACTCCTTTCTGCGTTTATCATGATAACTTTTCTGCCTACTCTGTGAAGCTTTCATCTTTTCTCGAATTAACTTCACCTTCTCCGTCGTCTCCCGAAAAATCTCCGGTCCAAGTACCACACTCTCCCCCGATTCATACCAACACAACAGAGTCATACATCCCCGACCATACAAAGCTTCGAACGGTGCCATTCCGATACTAGAGTGGTAACTGTTATTATAAGTATACTCTATCAACGAAAGATAGGTATCCCACGAACCACCTTCTTCAAGAACACATGCCCTCAGCAAATCTTCTAAAGACTGAATAGTTCGTTCAGTTAGACCATCTGTTTGAGGATGGTATGCTGAACTCAGCCTCAACTTGGAACCCAATGCCTCTTGCCGACTCTTCCAAAATTCAGAAGTAAACCTCAGATCTCTATCCGACACAATACACAACGGAATACCATGCAACTTAACAACCATTCTAACATAAATCTCTGCCAACTTCGATACCGTAAAAGTGATGTTAATAGGAATAAAGTGAGCTGACTTTGTAAGCCTATCAACAATCACCCAAATGTAGTCACATCCTCTCAAGGTGTTCGGCAAACCCGTTACAAAATCTATCGAAACGTTGTCCCATTTCCATTCGAGAATCTCTAACGGTTGCATCAACCCAGCTGATTTTTGGTGCTCAACTTTCGACTTCTAACAAGTCAAACATGCATAAACAAATCGTGCTACATCACGCTTCATACCAGGCCACCAAAACAGATTCTTCAAATCACTATACATTTTCGTCGCTCCTGGATGAATACTCAACTTACTTCTGTGACCCTCCTCTAGAATCGCTTTCTTCATATCTGCACTATCAGGAATACAAATACGACCACGAAACCTCAACACGCCTTGCGCATCCAACTGATAATCATTATTCTCCGGATGTCCTACTCCTGGCATTAAATCTATCAACTTCACATCTAATTTCTGCGCTTCTCTGATGTTGTCCAGGAAGTCATTATTAATATTTAACATGCCCAACTTTACACTCCTCGGCGTCACTTCGCAAACTAAACTCAAGTCTCTGAATTGTTCAATTAATTCCAACTCCTTAGCCATCATTGCTGACATATGCAAAGTCTTGCGACTTAAGTCATCAACTACAACATTAGCGTTTCTCGGATGGTAGTTAAACCAAAATCATAATCTTTTAACAGTTCTAACCACCTTCATTGTCTCATGTTTAGTTCTTTTTGGTCAAACAGGTACTTCAAACTCTTATGGTCACTGAACACCTCTAATCTTGAACCATACAGATAATGTCTCCAAATCTTCAGCACAAAAACAACAACATCATGTTCTAAATCGTGTGTAGGGTAATTCTTCTCATGGATTCTCAACAGTCTTGAAGCATAAGCAACTACCTTGTTACCCTCCATGAGTACACCTCCCAACCCAAACTTAGAAGCATCACAATATACCACAAACAGTTCCTTTGTGTTAGGCAAGGTCAGCACCGGATCCGACGTCAACCTCTTCTTTAACTCTATAAAACCCGCTTCACATTGAGCATCCCACACAAAAGTTTTCCCTTTACCAGTCAACTTAGTTAACGGAAGAGCCAACTTAGAGAAACCTTCAATGAACCTTCTGTAGTAACCAGCAAGTCCTAAAAAGCTTCTAATCTCAGTTGCCGACTTCGGAGTCTCCCATTGCAACACCGCATCAACCTTAGATGGGTCTACCGCAATTCCACTACCTGATATAACATGACCCAGAAAGCTAATCACTTCCAACCAGAAGTCACACTTCGACAGTTTCGCATACAAATTTCTTTCTTTCAAAACTTGCAGTACTAATCTCAAGTGCTCAACATGCTCCTCCTTCGACTTAGAATAAATTAAGATATCATCAATGAATACTACCACAAACCGATTCAACTAATCATGAAAGATACAGTTCATGTATTCCATAAAAACTCCCGGCGCATTAGTAACACCAAAAGGCATTACCGTATACTCATAATGTCCATATCTAGTTCTGAATGTAGTCTTCTGAACATCCTCATCTTTTACCTTAATCTGGTGATACCCCGACCTCAAATCAATTTTACTAAACACCCACGCACCAACAAACTGGTCCATCAAGTCATCAATTCTTGGGAGCGGATATTTATTCTTAATTGTCACTTTATTCAGTTGTCGGTAATCAATACACAACCTCATACTGCCATCCTTCTTCTTTACTAATAATACCGGAGCTCCCCACGGTGATACGCTTGGTCTAACAAACTTCTTCTCGAGTAAGTCTTCCAACTGTTTCTTCAACTCGGCCAATTCAGATGCAGACATCCTGTACGGTGCCATAAACACAGGTCTGGTACCAGGTACAAGGTCAATAGAAAATTCAATTTCTCGTTCCAGAGGAACATCAGGAATTTCATCTGGAAACACTTCAGGAAAATCACGAACAACTTCTAACTCATCAATTATCGCTTGATTCTCAAAGGATAATGATGCCACCAACGCAAACACCTGAGCATCTTCTAGCAATATCTGCCTCATCTGTGTTGTAGTTACTAAACGGGCTCCCTCCTCCTCAGGAGTAGAAAACCTCACCGACTTATCAAATCAATTAATATGAATGCAGTTATACTCTAACCAGTTCATACCTAAAATTACGTCCATCCCACTTAGTGGCAAACAGACTAAGTCAACAAGGAAATCTCTATCAAATATTGACAAAGGACATTTCAAACATACAAGAGACGTAGTCACTGATCCCTTAGCTGGAGTCTCAACTACCATCTCCCCATTCATGTGAGATAACACAAGACCCAAATGTTCAACACAATCAGCAGCAATAAAACAATGAGAAGCACCAGTGTCAATAATAGTAAGTAAAGGAGTATTATTAATGAAACAAGTACCTTCAATGAGTCTGTCATCGCTGGATGTCTGAGTCCCAAATAGAGCGAACACCCTTCCACCAGTCTGTTCTTTCTTAGGCTTTTGACACTTGTCACGTAGGTGTCCCTCTTCACCGCAGTTGAAACAAACCATCCCTTTGCGCTTGCACTCAGAAATAGCATGTCCAAGCTCACCGCAACGGTAACATCTCACTGATCCAGAATTACACATATTACTCTTGTGACCAGGTTTCCCACACTTATAGCAAACAATACCAGTAGGAGCATCTCCCCTACTAGTTTTCTTTTCATCAGTTGCTCTCTGTTTCCCTTTCCCAACTAGAGGATCATAAGGCTTACCACGAGTTTGATGTGACTTGCCTATCCTCTCACTCAACAACTTGTAATGAGCATTGCTATCTTCTTCATAAATTCTAAAGCTTTCAACCAATGAATAAAAAACACGGATCTTCTGATACCCAATCGCTTTCTTGATTTCAGACTTCAATCCGTTCTCAAACTTGATACATTTAGAGAACTCAGCGGTTTCAGCGCTGTAGTGCGGATAAAACTTAGCCAACTCTTTGAACTTCACAGCATATTCAGTAATAGATCTGTCTCCTTGCTTCAGTTCAAGAAACTCAATCTCTTTCTTACCACGGACATCTTCCGGATAATACTTCTTCAGAAATTCCCTACAGAATACAGTCCAAGTGATCTCCTCACCTGCAGCCTCCAATACCGGACGGGTCTCTAGCCACCAGTCATCGGCTTCGACTGCTAGCATATGGGTCCCATAACGAACCTTCTGTGCTGGAGTACAATCCATCATATGAAAGATCCGCTCCATTTCCTTCAACAAGTCCAGCGCACCATCAAGATCATGCCTACCCTTGAAGGTAGGTGGATTCTCCCACTGAAATGTTGCCAAACTGCGAGACCCAGCATCTCCAACAGGATTCGGCTGATTTTCCATAGCATTAGCTATAGCTTGCAGAGCAGCAGCAATTGCAGCATCATTTCTTCCAGCCATTTCAACTTAAACTGCAACAACCAACAATCAGATCTCACAAACAACAATACTCTATTGCTAGACACGACGACTGACTCGATAACTCGGTCTGATGGAACGACCTGCTCTGATACCACTAATGTAACACCCCATTCTAACCAAGCAGATAAAATAAGAAAAAAAACAATCAGAGTGCACCAAAAGGAGCTAAATGACGATCGTAATGGAACTGTCACGACCGTGATGGTCATGACATTCGTCATTAAACTGTCACGACCATGATGGTCATGACGAGCGCCATGGAGTTGTGACGATCGTCACACTCACAAAATTTGAGCGCATCAGAGGTGTCACATTTTCAACTTAACAGACAACATACACCTGCAAAAGATCATTTAGTAACATACATAGCACAAAATCAGATGAACAGACAATGATAACTTGCGTAACATCTTAATTATAAGACAACCTGTTATTTTGCAGCGGAATTTAATAAAATCTCAAACAACTCATAATAAACCAAAAACAAAGGCAAGAAAGGTCTTGCGTCTAAACTCCATTAAAAATTCAGCAAGTAATAATCTTGCATAAATTCACTAAAACAACTAGTTTCAACCATAAAAATCAGCACTACCGATTCATCGGGTTAGTGTGTACAACCAACATTTGGCACTTAACAAAGGCAACCAATTTAATGAAAAGTAATTAATAAAATTCAGCAACAAGGAAATCAATTAAAACAATAGAATTAATCGTTCATACCCCCCCCCCCCCCCAAGAGTGCTACGTATCAGAGCGACCAACGACACCTTAAACGAAAAGCGACACTTTATTCCAGTTTACCTGCAAATTACCACCAACGGAGGTAACATACAATGTAAAGGGTGAGATATCAAAATTATAACATAAGGCATGATAAAAGTCATGCCAGGATCATATAAAAAATGCCAGGAATTTATCATTCATATCCACAACAATTAGCAAGAAATTTCAGCAATTCATCATCATTTGCAACCACATAACGACGCGACACTATGCGACTCAACTATGCATATGCATGTGGTACCAATTTGGAGTAAAACTCCACAACCAATTTATTCGCCATTATAGGCCGCCAATACAGGCACAACCACGCCAATACAGGCCAACCAGGATGATATGCTATGAGATGCATCTATTATGGACTACACACAACAACAACAACAACAACAACCACGCAACAAGGCATTAAGCCTACAACCAAATTGTCCATAACCAGAGCATCACAATTTCATACGAATCATGTAACCACAATTTTCAATCAAATCCAGTAAGAACACAATAACACCATCCTCTCAACAAGTGAAAAATAACGCGTGTCGGCACCGTTTCCAAATATTTTCACACAGAACTAATGACATAAAACACTTTTTCAGACACAGACAAGCATCATCTTTAATATTTATCAATCCACAGAAACTAATGTCGCTACCGCGAAAATAAGGTGCCGGCAAAACAGAAGAGTCGCCGCCTTTCGTTATTTATCCCTCGGAACGGGAAAGGAAACGATCGGAAAAACCTGACGAAAAGGTATAGGACAAGGTCATCGCAACCATTGTCTGGGTTCGGGAGTCGGTTACGCAAGGGGAAGGTATTAGCACCCCTCACGTCCATCGTACTCGATGGGATCCACGCTTGTTGTGTTTATCTGACGGGTTGGTTTTATCTATCTACTTATCAAGGCTGGCTTAAAAGAAAAGAAAATGACTCGGCAAAGCGTCGCGCTTTATGCCTACGTATTCTCATCAGAGAATGAGAAATCAGAGTCAACGTAGTTCGACTAACTACGGGTGGGGGAAGGTGGCTCGCCAATACGTCAGTATTGTGCCTACGTACTCTCAACAGATATGAGAGATCAGAGCTTATGTAGTTCGGGATAATACGGGTTACGGGAATTCAGATTCATCTATTTTATCGAGTAGGGTTAACAAATAGTTCCAGCAGTTTGGCGTACGCAGCTCGACCCTTGGAGACTTATGCGTTACCGTTTGCGGTAGAACTGGGAGTTAACGACACTCTTTTCCTCAGAAAAGCTTTCCTTTGAATTATGGGCCCACGGGGCAAAAAGGTTTGAAGTTTGTTTTCTGTCTTTTACGGAAGAACTGTCTTTTATGTCGTTTGCAACCAATATCGCACTAGAGACTATGACCTGAGAGTGAATGCATCGTATGTCACCCAAAGGGTACCATACTAAACATCCAGACTGTTGAAAAGAAACTCTCCAACAATCCTTTCTCAGATAGCTTAAGGCTCGTAACGTACGACGTCAGTTAACCTTTATTACTGTATGTTAATTTGTTTTGAGATGAGAAGAGAGAGCGAACAGGTTCAACTAAGGGGAGACTATCAAGTCCTAATGTTGTCATGCCAAGGATTCATCCTATGGTTGAGGTTTGAAACAGGGAACTCCTAGAAGTTATCATGCATAGGTTTCAACCTAAAGTTCTAATCATCACTTCCTTATCAAAGGAAGTGAGATTCCTAGGGGATCATGTCAATGATATACAGAAGCAGATAAAGCATCAGCTTAAACAGTAAACAGTAAACGACTGCAAAATGCATACAATGCAAGTGAGGGAGGAAATGTGTGTGGGGCAACAGCCTCCACAAGCTCGTCTCGACCTCAAGCCAGATATGAATAACTGCAATCATACAGAAGAAACAACATGCCATCAAGTAACATGGACTGCAATCATACAGAAGAAATGAAATAAAATGCCATCAGGCAAACACAAACCACATGGGCAAGGGAGCTGGGCTCTACCGAATACCCGCAAGCAAAGCCATATAGTAAAAATACAAGCAGAGGGAGCAACTCAACCTCTAGTGCAATCATGCTCCTAGTTTAAAGTCAGTCTAGATATGAACCTATTCTAATGCATCAAGCAAGTCAAACAAGGCACATCAGCACAGAAAAGAAAACAGACAAGAAAGAAAGCAGATCAACAACTCCCTCTTTCAATTTCAAGCTTCAGCTCTTCTGACAGCAATCCAGTCTTCAGATTTCAACCACCCTTCAAGGCTATCATCCTCCATGACAAGTATCAACTTGCTTCTCCAAGGTTTCAATCCATCAAACATAAGTATCAACTTGTTCTCTCTTCTCCAAGCTTCAGCTCTTCAGTCAATTCCACCTTCAGGCTTCACTCCTAACTGCAAGTATCAACTTGATTCCTTCAGGCTCTCAATGCATCAGTGTAAGTGTCAACTTTATCCTTCATTCCTCAAGCCTCAGCTCTTCATTCAATCTCAATTGGATCTTCTCTACAAGCATCAACTTGGTCTTCTGGCTTCAGCTCTCTTTGCTTCACCAGTATCAACTAGCTTTCCTCTTCATCTATAAGCTTCGGCTTCTCAGAGTAGCCTTCAAACACCAAGAAGTATCAACCCCATCTTTCAGTCTTCTTCAAGCAAGGAACTCCATCCTCTAGCAAGGGAGAAAGATGCATCTATCAAGAGCAAAGTTGGGATGATTGGTAGCAGAGTGAAGACCAAAGGTCACCACTAAGCATCCTGTCATCAGAGAAAGGGACCCTCAAAGGTTCTACCAATTTGCAAAGAGCCACACATCCTACCAAAGGAGGGATGAGGCCTTTACAAAGGGACCTTTCATCATAGGTAAGAATGGAATTGATCAACATATTCCATGTTTATGAAGGAAGAGAACTATCTAGAAGCTCTGCCTACAAAACCCTAATCTTAACCTAATCAAAACTACACCAAAAGAAGGGAAGATCTTCAAATCCAAGCCTCTTCAAGCAATCCAATGCATCTTCAACTTGTCTTCATCATTATCCAAGAACAAGCAAAGAAAAATCCTAATCTAAGGGAACTAAAGATGTTAATCTAGTTGAGTTAGTGCCTTAGAATCATCTAAAACTAGCCCCTAAACTAAAATCAATCAAAAATAGCACACTATCTTATAAATTTCTACAAAAATTCCTAAGGGATCCTAATTCAATTAAGAATGCCTCATACAAAAACCAAGGACTAAATCATCTATTAAGTCCTAAAATTAAGTCCTGAATCCAAAGGTATCAATCATAAACCCTAAAAACGGAGCTTCTAAAGGTTTCAACCTAAACTACCACCTATGTTCATCACAAAAATGTTAGAAAATTCTATGGGGAGCATGCATATCTAGGCTAACAACTCACAAAAAATAAGGATCAAAATCATCACCACATGATCACATGAAATTCCACAAAATCAAGTATCAAACATAACTATTTTAATATCAATTAAAATATGAAAATTCCCATAAAATCAGAAAATGCATGAAAAAAAAATATTTTTTATCTAAAGTATACTAGACTCAATCATGAATATAATGCAAAAAGAATGGGGTTAATTGGATCATTTTCCAATTTTATATGATTTAATCAAGAACCATGTATAAAATGAAGAAATTAAAGAAAATCAAAAGAAAAAGATACACACACGGTGCAGATAGTAAACACAATCAGTTCAATTCATGGATTGGGCCATCAGGGGGGTGCCAGTAGAAAAACGCCTAAGCCCATATCACAATCAAAAATCAGTTGAAAAATGGTAAATAAAAAGATAAAGGCGCGGTGTAGGAAGCAATGAGAATCAGTTCAAATTCACAAATGGGCTCGCTGGGGGGTGTGGATATTGGTCTCTTACCAAAGCCCAAAACCTTTTGTTTAATGATACGCAGCGTTTAGAGCATCAGCATTCTTCCCTCTTCACAACCTGAGATTAAAACACGACCCTTGGATCTGGCTCTGGTCAATGGTCATACGTGAATCTGATGGCTAGGACTTCATCACCTACCTCTAGCCATGAAAATGGAGGGAAGCATCCATTGTAACAGAGTTCAAACATCACCCTCATCCTCACCCGGGCTCCCTCAAATCTCCATCAAAATTCAATATCTAAAACACTAAATCACTCTAAATCTCTCCCTGAGTCTAACCCTAGCCTCAGAATTTATTGAATCAACCTCTAACCTAAAACACGATCAAGAATCAAAATTATGCTCAAACCTCCACTATCACTATTCTTCAAATTGTTTGGTCTAAAATGTTCACCACATTACCCTGATCACTTCTCGCTATAGCACTCACATTATCTTTCAATATCCAGCATGTTCTTGATCCAAACAGAAATTGTGTTATCTCATTGATCATCACCAAATCCTCTCTAAATTTCCAGAAACGATCTCCTAACCGCATACTATCAATCTAACCTAACAAACTGAGGTAATTCTTCTTAAATTAAGGTGAGGGATGAAAGATTCAAACCTGTGAATTCTTGAATAACAGAATTAGCAAAGCTTCAATTCAACCCTTCTACTGCTCTAGGATCATTCAATGTACCAAGTTCTTTCTTCTGTATGCAAGAGAATTGATTGCAAATGCTTGGAACTCCAAACCCGATGGTGACTTGCAGCAGGTGAAACTCAAATGCAAGAACACGATCCTTCAAGGCTTTGGCTATGGAATTGATCTGGAATCATTCAGTATCCTCAATAGAATTTGTTGAGATCAAAAGAAAGGATCAGAATGGTGTAGAATGCAGAAACTGATTTCAATTTGCACATGGAGGTTTCAAAGTTCACCCTCTATTTTTCCTCTCAATCCTCACCAACCTTGCACTTGAACCCCTTCTAATCAATATATAGATGATGTTGGACCTCTCTAGAATCTTCTGGAATCATCCAAGGAGATGTTGAATTTCTCATGTCATCAAAATACCATCTCATGCCATACTCACACCAATTCTGGTTTCACTTGTTGCAGCAGCTTGTTATGATCCCAAAATCTCTCCAAATGAGATATTAGATATATTACAATGCCTTGGAAGCTTGTGCATTGATCTCTCATGTGTTTTGCAAATGTTACTTAAGATGTAAGTAACTGCTTTTCAAAGCAAGTCCATAAATTACACCTCAACTCAAAAATGTGGCTAAACCAATGTTGTTAAAATTCTTTTTAGAGTCAAAATGATATATTACATGCCTTGGTTTGGATGTGTAGATCAAAAATATCAATTTCCAACTTTGGTTTATTTAACTTATACCCTTATTTTAGGTCATTTTTGCAACTTTGAGCTACAAGAACTTCCAACATCTCATGACCTCTTCACTAGCCTTAAAACATCATTTTGAACAAGTTTGATGTTGAACATTTTCCCATTTGAATCTTGGAAATAGGAGTTATGGCCTTATGATTGAAATGACCTGTAATCTCCAAATGACCAAAATACCCTTGACTTGTCAAAGCCATAACTTGAGTTATACAAATCCTATCAAGGACTTTTAGTACTCTCTAGAAAGCTAATAGAATAAGGAACAACATTCATTTTGGCCAAAAGTTCATAGGAATCATCCTTCTAGGGTAAAAGTTTGATGCAAGTTGGGTAACTTTCAAGCCCCCAAGTTCACAGACCTCAGATGACCTGTAACTTGTCAAAGTCATAACTTGAGTTCTACAAATCCTATCAAGGACTTATAGCATTCAAATTAAAGCTAAGATCATGCTCTACAACATTCATGTTGGGGGTAAGATGAGATGACAATCACATCTTGAGCTAAACTTCCTTGAAGGTAAGGGTCAAACTAGGGGATTTTACACTGTCAAGCCTTAGAAACCCTAGCTTGAAACTTCTCAAACTCTTCAATCATGATGAGTTGACCTTGGAATCATCCTTATAACATCTCAATGTATCAATCCATGATCACATGACTCTTGAATTAGGTCTCAACCTTGTTCAAATCCTCAGTTGACTTAGGGTTGACCCAGTCAAACCCTAGCTGCATCACTTATGGCTGAGCCTTCTTAATCTTGCACAATGACCTGTCTAGGCCTCAAAGTGATCCTCAACACTTCTCATGAGCTCCCTCAAGACCTCAAGTCTAACTTCATTGCCTCAGAATCATCTGAGGACTTCCCATAACTCTCAAGTTAGGAGACCCACATACTTGGTTTCAACCACTCTCTCTGAGGATCCTTTACTTCTTTGACAAGGCTATCAACCCTTGAACACTTGAATAAGCCTCCTTAGCTAGCTTCAAAGTCTTGATTGGTAATCCTACCTCTTGATCTCCTGCATACATGTCAATGAAATGCAAATGATAATGCTAATGTGAATGAAATGAAACATAAGCTAGGTGAAGAAATGTTGGGCAAATTTTAGGGTGCAACAGCTGCCCCTATTCAAACGGCTTGGACCTGACTGGGTGAGAAGCGAACGGCTTGCAAACAATCAAGTTAAAAGGCGGTTGAATACCAACAAACCCGGAAATTTTCCAACTGCACAAGTACACGGTACTCTGATGGGGACAAATCTCCGAAAACTGAAATATTAGCTGCACGACAACTAGCTGGGGGATTGGTCACACGGTAACCGGCGATACACGGTTGATCACGCTGTCAGGCATCAGAATTCCTTGGGACTTATCAGATCAACAATCAAGTTAACCACGCCATCGGGCATTCAAAGAAATCTTTGGGCGTCAGCCGAACTTCGTCAGTAAGTCGGGAATAGCATTCTCGGTCAATCATGAACCAATTGGGGATATCCAAACTCTTGCCATCGGGCACTCCGCATCAGCTAAGAGAACTGCTTCGTCAATACGGTTGGACTTCAATCATCAAGTCTTCGAGGGAAGTTTCAACTTCGCTGCTCAGAAACCTGCCGGGGATGACACATCTCCGCTGGGGATTCTGGAGAACTATCAAGTCACTCTACTTTGGGGTCCAGAAATCATTCTGGGTGAATCATCTCTGCTGAGGAAACAAAGAATCATTTTGAACAAATAACTTTGTGGGGACTTCAAGAATCATCCTGAACCAATAACTCTACTGGAGATTTCAGGAATCATCCTGAGCAATCACTCTGCCAGGGACTCTAAGCGTCAACTTGAGCAACCAACTCTTTCGACTTCGCTGGGGATTTTAAGAATCATCTTAAACGAGTGCCTTCGCTGGAGAATTCAAGAATCATCCTGGGCAAACTACTTTTGCTAGGGGAATTCAAGAATCATCTTGAGCATGCGGCTTTGCGGAGGAACACCTACAAAACAAGAACGGTAACGACCTAGCTCATGCTTCATATGCGTAAGCTTTGGCAATGGCGCAATGCTCCACACGGTGGAAATGCTACGCGCTTCTTGGGTAAATGCTATGCAATCGTGCAAAATTCTATGACCCCATCAACAAAATAAATGTTGAAGGGAGCACCCTCCTGTCAAGGAGAAAGAACCACTCTGGTGGAGGAAGGACTCATTCTGCCGAGGAGAAGAAGTCACACTGATCTCAACCGGACTCCGCCTGGGGAAACAAACTTCAGTCGACTGCTGCAGGAGAACGAAGCTCTACGAGAACCCGGACCTGCTCCGGAAAGCGATGTCAATCGCAGAAATAAACTGCGCGGCCTTCGCGACTACTTCCTGGAGGTAACGACTCTGGCGGGGAAATACAGCATCAGCTATTCAACACTCTACTGGGGAAAACCAATCATGGCCCGAACTGCTTTCCAAGGACTCGACTCTCTTGGGGAACTGCAAACTCGGCTGGGGGAAGGAAGGAATCATCCTGCCTACAGATGAGAGTACGACTCTGTGGGGAACCTCAATTCCGCCAGAGACTTCAGTCTGGAACTATTAATTGCTGCACACTTCAGTATGTGACCCAGCTGGGGAGATGACGACCCTTCGGGATGCATCTGATTGGGGAGAGAATCTTCTCTGCTCGGGGAAAACATATCAATGCTTACGATCTCACATTCAGACTCTGCAGGGAGAGGCTGCTGAACTTTGCTGGAGAAGAAGGAATCATCCTGCTTGGGGACGCATACGGCGTACTACCTGGTATATGTTGTACCTGTAACAACACAAACAAACAGACAAGATACCCTTCTCAAAGGGACCTACCAAGGTCATCATCTTGTGACAATGTTCAAGTAATTTATTGTTTCAACAATCAGTGGCCTAGGCCAGTAAGTTTATGTATGCGCATTTTATCAAAAACATTGGCGTTCTTTTTCGCAAACAAAACAGGTAAATGCTAAACAAACAAACAGAATTGCTGAATAGTATACATTTTATTGATAACGAACCCCTGAATGGGTAAAAATGTTTTACAACAGATGCAAGCCCCTGGAATGAGGAAGCTGCGCAAGAATAAAACATAAATATACATCAGTATATACACAAATGTCGGCAATGAGGCGTAGACGAACACCATGAGTTGATCCCTCTATGACCCACTCGACTTCGATACTTCTTCGACGCTTCAGCTTCAGAAGAGATTGATTCAGATAAACGGCCCTCAGGTCCTCCAAACCACTAAACAATGAAAGTCCACACGCGGAACGCAGTCATTTGCTTTTTCAAATCCCTAACTTTTGCCTGAATCGCCCTTCCGGGTTTTCGATTCACCGGGATACCCTTTTTTGCCAAAGTCGCCCTTCCAGGTTTTCGACTTTGCGGGTGTACATTTTTTCAATTTATATCCCTAATTTTTGCCCAAACTTTTTCCTTTTTTATGGTTCGCCGGGATGCCCCATTTTTGCCTGGATATTCTTTTTCTTTCCAGCATGTCATTTTTTAAGCAAAGTATTTTTTAACTGCGTCCGCGTTCACCGGGGATGCAAAATCCTCGCCATCCATCGTGGATAACAACAAAGCTCCTCCTGAGAAGACCTTGCTGACGACGTACGAACCTTCGTAATTAGGAGTCCACTTGCCCCGGTGATCGGAGTGTGGAGGAAGAATCTTCTTCAGGACGAGATCACCCGTCTGAAAGCTTCTAGGACGCACCTTCTTGTCATACGCTTTCTTCATTCGGCTTTGGTATAGACGACCATGCGTAATCGATGCCAACCTTTTCTCGTTCATCAGGCTGAGTTGGTTTAGTCGGTTCTTAATCCATTCTGCCTCTTCGAGTTTCACATCAACCACAACTCTCAAAGAAGGGATCTCCACTTCTAATGGTAGGACAACTTCCATACCGTACACTAAGGAGAAAGGAGTTGCCCCGGTTGACGTACGTACCGTGGTACGATAACCGTGCAGTGCAAATGGCAGCATCTCGTGCCAATCCTTGTAGGTCACAACCATCTTCTGAACAATCTTCTTGATGTTCTTATTGGCCGCTTCAACGGTGCCATTCATCTTCGGCCGGTAAGGAGATGAGTTGTGGTGTTCAATCTTGAAACTCTGGCACAACTCCTTCATCATCTTGTTATTCAGATTCGAACCATTATCAGTAATGATCCGCTCGGGAATTCCGTAACGACAGATGATGTCCCTCTTTATGAATTTAGCCACCACCTGCTTGGTCACATTAGCATATGAGGCTGCCTCCACCCACTTGGTGAAGTAGTCGATAGCTACTAGAATGAAGCGATGACCGTTAGATGCAGTGGGCTCGATCTTGCCTATCATGTCGATGCCCCACATGGAGAACGGCCACGGGGAGGACATGACATTTAACGGGCACGGCGGCACATGAACTTTATCAGCATAAATCTGGCATTTATGACATCTCTTCGCGAATTTAAAGCAATCTGATTCCATCGTCAGCCAGTAATATCCAGCTCTCAGGATCTTTCTTGTCATAGCGTGCCCGCCGGCGTGCGTACCGAATGTGCCTTCATGGACTTCTCCCATGAGCATACTCGCCTCTTTCTCATCTCCACATCTGAGTAGCACGAGATCGTGGTTTCTTTTATACAAAACTCCATCAGGATTGAGATAAAAATTTCCAGCCAGCCTCCTCAGAGTCTTCTTATCCTGGATTGACGCTCCCGCAGGATACTCCTTAGTCATAAGGAAAGTCTGGATATCATGGAACCATGGCTTGCCGTCGGAGGCTTCCTCGATTGCAAAGACGAATGCAGGTCTATCAAGACGAGAAAAGACAATTCTTGGAGCTTCATTCCAAAAATTGACTTTATACATCGAAGCCAACGTGGCTAAGGCATCAGCCATCTGATTCTCGGCCCTGGGCACATGATGGAGTTCCACTCGATCAAAGAACGGAAGTAGCCTTCTGGCATAATTCATGTACGGCACCAAATTCGATTGACGAGTCTCCCACTCCCCTTTAATCTGGTTAATCACAAGCGTCGAGTCACCGTATACGTCTAGGTTCTTGATTCTCAAATCAATCGCCTCTTCTATACCCATGATGCATGCTTCGTACTCCGTTTCGTTATTGGTGACCGGAAACGTCAGCCTCGCAGTAAACGGGATATGGGATCCGTGGGGAGTCGTGATGATCGCCCCAATTCCACTTCCATAAGAGTTAACCGCCCCATCAAATATCAATTTCCACTGGGATTTCCTATCTGGACCCTCGTCGGGCAATGGTTCATCACAATCCTTCGCTTTGAGAAACATGATATCCTCATCAGGGAATTCAAATTTCATCAGCTGATAATCTTCAATTGGCTGTTCGGTAAGGTAATCAGACAATACGCTTCCCTTGATGGCCTTTTAGGAAACGTACTGAATGTCATAGTCTGTCGACACCATTTGCCATCTGGCAATCCTGCCCGAAAGTGCTTGCTTCTCGAAGACGTACTTGATCGGATCCATCTTCAAAATTAGCATGGTTGTGTGGTTGACCATGTACTGTCGTAAACGTTTGGCATCCCAGGCTAGTGCACAACACGTTTTCTCCAGCATCGAGTAGCGAGATTCAGAGTCTGTGAACTTTTTACTCAAGTAGTAAATGGAATGCTCCTTTCTGTCCGTCTTGTCGTGCTGACTGAGAACACACCCCATACTATTCTCAAGAACTGTCAAGTACATGATTAAGGGTCGTCCGGCCACTAGGGGTATCAAGATTGGAGGTTCCTGCAGATACTGTTTTATCTTATCGAATGCCTTCTGGCAATCCTCGTTCCAGATAATCGCCTGATCTTTCTTTAGCAGTTTGAACATCGGTTCACACGTGGCCGTGAGCTGAGAGATAAACCTCGCAATGTAGTTTATCCTGCCCAGGAAACCACAAACTTCTTTTTCTGTTTTTGGCGCTGGCATCTCTTGTATTGCTTTTATCTTCGCAGGATCAACCGTGATGCCTCTTTCACTCACGATAAACCCCAGTAGCTTTCCAGATCGTACTTCGAAAGTACACTTGTTAGGATTCAGCCTCAACCTGAACTTCCTAAGCCTCTCAAAAAGCTTCAGCAAATTGACCAGATGTCCTTTCTCCGTTTGGGACTTCACAATCATGTCATCAACATAGACTTCAATCTCATGATGAATCATATCATGAAACAAAGTAACCATTGTTCGCTGGTAAGTGGCCCCTGCGTTCTTCAGACCGAAAGGCATTACCTTGTAGCAAAATGTTCCCCAAGGTGTGATAAACGTAGTTTTCTCCATGTCCTCCGGCGCCATCTTGATCTGATTGTAACCGGAGAAGCCATCCATGAACGAAAATACGGAGAACTGAGCTGTATTGTCAACCAACACATCAATGTGAGGCAGCGGGAAATCATCTTTAGGGCTCACCCTATTCAAATCCCGATAATCGACGCACATTCGCACCTTACCGTCCTTCTTCGGTACAGGTACTATGTTGGCGACCCACGGAGGGTAAGTAGTGACCGCTAAGAAGCCAGCATCAAGCTGTTTCTGCACTTCTTCTTTGATCTTAACGGCCATATCTGGTTGTGTCCTCCTAAGCTTCTGCTTGACGGGAGGACAATCTTCTCGCAGTGGCAAGTGATGGACCACGATGTCAGTGTCAAGTCCGGGCATATCTTCGTATGACCAAGCAAAGACGTCACTATACTCTCTTAGCATCTCGACCAGTCTTCGCTTGACATCACTCTGCAATGCAGCCCCTATCCTGACGTTCCTGACACGTTCTTCAGAACCCAGATTCACAATCTCGATCTCTTCTTCATGAGGCAGAATAACTTTCTCTTCTTGTTTCAACAAGCGGGCCAGCTCTTCGGGAAGGTCTTCGTCTTTATCAATCTCTTCTTCGGCTTGATAGATCGGGCAATCGAAGTCGAAGTGAGTCGTAGAAGGTCCAGAGTCGATGTCATCTGCTATGTGGATCCTGCAATAACAAGGGTTAAGCTTAAAACAAGGATATGCAGGTTAGCACAAACCCCATTGCCATTTTATTGTTTTTCAAAACAAATATAAAACAAGAATAACAGAGATCACAATATTTGAATACGAAGAAAAACGCCTTTTGATTTATTGGTAAAATGCATGTACATAATCAAACGAGGCCCTGACAATAAAACTACTATGCCCCGGGTAGGACATAGGGTTGTACAATGATTGGAAAAAGTAATTCATTACTCTTTGCTTGTCATCTGGATGATATCCTTGACGGACCAGTTGTTAAGGCTCTCGCATGGCTTGCTTGGCTGGATCCAAGAGTCTAGGTCACAGTCACTATCTCCGTTGTCTTCAGACACTACGTTGACGCTTTCAAATATCACCCCGCCACTGGTAAACTGGATCGGCCCTTTACCTCACGACGCACTGCTAGAAGAGGAGGCTTTAGCCGCAGGAGAATATCCCAACCCAAACCTGTCTTGCTTGTTAGGTATCTCCAAAATTCGCCCCCAGCCTGGGGTAGATCCGGCTTGGACAACGGCCCGGGCTTCCTTGAAGGAAGAGAGAGTCATCTCTGGCTTCTCAGTGACTATAGGCGCTACGTCCTTGACTTTAACGGCTTCGAACGCTTGGCATAGGGTTTCGTGGATTTCTCCATCCATCTCAACATACTTGAAGGACGACAAATGGCTCACCATTATGTCTTCCTCGCCACATACGGTCACGATGCTACCTCCGACGACATACTTGAGCTTCTGGTGCAACGTGGAGGTCACGGCACCTGCCGGATGGATCCATGGCCGGCCCAAGAGACAGCTGTAGGCAGGCATGATGTACATAATGTAAAAAACCGCGTTGAATGTTTTCGGCCCGACTTGGATTGGCAACGTCACCTCCCCGAACACATGGCGTTTGGTTCCATCGAACGCTTTCACCACCAGATCACTGGGTGTGCAAATCACTCCGCGAGTATCTAACTTCATTAATGCCTTCTTCAGAAGAACATTGAGCGACGACCCTGTGTCTACCAACACGTGAGACATAATTGTTCCCCTACACTCTATCGAGATGTGCAGGGCGCTATTGTGGTTCCTCCCCTTCGGCGTCAGCTCTAGGTCAGTGAACCCTAACCCATTTCCAGCATTCACGTGGGCTACGACCTCTTCCAACTGGTTTACCGATATTTCCTGCGGCACGTATGCGGCGTTCAACACCTTCAGCAGCGCGTTGCGGTGCGCCTCAGAACACAGCAACAGGTTCAGGATGGAAATTTTCGAGGGTGTTTGATGGAGATGATCCACGATCTTGTAGTCACTCTTTTTAATCAACCTCATAAATTCCTCAGCGTCTTTAACAAGTAAATATTTTTCTACCCCACGCGGGATCTCTTCGACGACTTTACTTTTCCCTTTATCAGTTGCACCAGCTCTGTCCGCTTTGTCCGCCACGATCTCAGGTGGTGCAAATATTCTTCCACTGCGAGTAATTCCGCTAACGCCCACTAGGTTCTCCACAGACGACCCAAATGGTTCCAGTTCTAACTTCTGTCCGTTGCAGTAGACCTCTGCCCCATAATGCCATGGGACAGCGTTGGTGCTTTCGAAGGGTATCGGCCCAGCTTTGGTGATGGTAATCGTAGGCGGCCTGGGTGCAGAAATAGTTATCGTCTGGCGAGGGATGGTGATGGTGGCAACCTCATCATCTTGCTTCAGCATTACCTCTCCCGATCCGCCTTCGGCCCTTCGGCTAAATTGCAGGATTCCTTCGGTCATCATACTTTGAATCCCCTCTCTCAACGGTTCACATCCATCAGGACTTGTCGCACAACCCGTACACAACTCTCCGCAACCTGGAAAGAAACCTCTTTTCATCAGCTTAGCTTTAACGAAGCTAAGTGGTGTCTTCAGATCTCTGACGTCAGTCAACAAATCCAAACTCTCGTCCTCAATTATGGCATTTACTCCACCCCCCTATGATTCGGCATAGGGTTCTTCGTGACGTTTGACACATTATCTGAGAAGTTGATGATCTTAGCGTCCACCATGTCCTGGACCTTGTGCTTGAAGGCTTTGCAATTCTCTATTGTGTGGCCTGGTGCCCCTGAGTGAAACTCACAATTTGCATTCGCGTCATAACCTGGCAGAGGTGCCCCTGTCAAGGGAGCCAAGGTTCTCTTCTGGATTAGCTGCAACTGGAGCAAAGTCTGTAACAGCTGGGCATAGGACATGGGCGGTGTCTCGAGGTGACGGCTCGACAGGGGTGCCCTGTTCTGATACTTTCGGTACCCTTGTTGATTCGGTTGTTGCTGCTGTTGCGGCTGCTGCTGTGGCTGCTGAACTACCGGGATAGTTATGCTGGCCACCTGTTGGTGAGGGCCTTTACCCTTCCTACGAGCGTTGGACACGGCGCTCGTTTCTCCTTCCCGTCTTTTGCCACCATACGATTTCTTGCCTCCTCCGGCCGAGGATGAATCACCTTGAATTTTCCCCAGCTTGATCCTATTTTCAATGTGCTCACCCGTGATAATGAGATCTGAGAAGGTTCCAGACATACCGCTGACCAATTTCTCATAATAAACCCCTGGGAGGTTGGCTACAAACATTTGCACAAGCTCGCATTCAACCATCGGCGGCTGAACCCTGGCTGCCAATTCACGCCACCGCTGGGCGTATTCCTTGAACCCTTCATTGTTCCTTTGCGACAGATTCTGCAATTGGACTCGGTTCGGAGCCAAGTCACTGTTATATTGGTAGTGGTGCACAAATGCTTCAGCAAGGTCCTTCCACGTGCGCACACTGGTAGGCTTCAGACTCATGTACCATTCGAGGGAGGGTCCGGACAGACTGTCCTGAAAGAAGTGCATCAGCAACTTCTCATCCTCAGAGTGAGCGGACATTTTCCGGTAATATGATCTCAGGTGGACGCGAGGGCAAGTGGTTCCCTTGTACTTTTCAAAGTCAGGTACCTTGAACTTGGGAGGCACCTTGAAATCAGCAATCAATCCCAACTTGGACATATCAACACCTAGGGTGTTCTGGTTCTCGATACTCCTCATCTTGTCCTCGAGTGCCTTGAACCTTAGACGTGCTTCAGCAGTCAGCTCACCTTCGGCACCTCTTTGAGAGAACACATCGTCTTGACGGTCTTCTAACCACAGCTGAGGCCTGAACATATTTCCAACACCCGCATTGTCGTTTCCCAGCCCAACATTGACGTTAGCTTCAAAATTCCCATTACCGACGCCCGTCGCATTACCATTGAGTCCCATGTTAGCTATCACATTGCCGTTGGCACTGCCATTCCCCCCGGTCACGGGGACGCCATTCTGAGGAGTTTCAACAGGTGGAGGGGTAGGCACGGTCCCACCATGGAGTACGCCATTGCTATCAAACCTTGAAATCAGAGGCTGAACCAAGGTTCTGAGCTGATCCTGGCCATTGGCGACCGCTTGCATGAGCTTCATGAAGCGATCCATTCTTTCGCGGAGTTCCTGAACATCAGTTTGCACTTGCTCCATGATTCTGGTTTGATTTGCTCTGGTCGGATAGCGGTGGACGTGTCTCTGATCAATCCTGGAACAACCTGAAACAAACCTGTAAAACACAAAAGGGTTAGAAAAAAATGACACAGTGCTCGTTATGCAAATGCTTCATGCAAATGCAAACGTGTGTCTGTGCGTTAGGGTGGTATCCCCCGATCCTAGTGCCTGAGTGCCAGTGCTGATAATAAGAAGTCCGAGTCCAGTCATGGAAATAACATCTCATGTATATGAAGAAAGCCCATCAAGGCGGTACACAACGTCAGTGAGTACAAGATGAATCAATAGCATGACCTCAACCAACAAGCCTGGTGATGGTCAGCATACAACAATGATCAAACAAAAGGAATACAAATAGTCAAGCACGGCCACGGGCGCGAAACTCTTCTAACAACCCCTTCGTTTCTGGATGATCAGGCCGAGTGAGTAACCCTTCGACAAGTAATTCTCTCTGCATAATGGTGTACTGAAGACCTTCAACCGAATCTTCCCATGCTCCTTCGCCGAAACAATCTTCTAGCTTCCGCTTCTTGGACTCAAACGTCAGTTTGCGCTCCTTCAGGTTAGCAAGAGCTTTGTTGAGCTGGCCTTCGGCGGCATATCTGCGAGCGGTTTCTCCATCAAACCTCTTCTCACTAGCCTTCACCTGGGCTTTCAGCTTGGAGATCTGTTGCTTCAGCTTATCCTCCCATTCTTTGCCGTTGGCTAGGGTGGCCTTCCAATGCTGATTAAACTTGGATATTCTCCGATACGCTTCATCCAAGTGCTGCTTCTTAGTGGCCAGTACATCGTTGACAGCTTTGAAGTCTCGACCCATGCGCTCGCGCTCAGCTATCTGCTTAGTCAAATTTGTCCCTAACTGGTTCACCAGCTCTGTCTGCCTCTTGAAGGAATGAACGGCTTCGCTTCTCTCGCTTCTGAGTTGCGCCAATTCTTTCTCCAGTTCTTCATTTTCCCTCTTCAATTCATCTCTCTCAGCTAACACCTGATTGTGCTGCTGAATAGGCACAGTGGTAGGCTCTTCAATCACTGGAGGGCTTTCTGGCTTGCCAGGAGGAAACGGCATCCCTATAGCATCTGCTCTGGCTCTGATCCAAGTCACATATGGGGCGTAGGCCTGACTATTACTCTTCCCCAGCAACGACTTTCCCCGCTTACTGATACCATTCCAAGCGTGCTGAAGCTTAGATAACATATCCCCCTCTAGAAGACCAGTGAAGTACAGAGATTCCTGCACCTCTTCATCCTTCGGCGGAGCTCTCAAAGCGTAAGCAAACTGTCGGACCAGCAGAGACGGATTATAGTTTATACAACCCTTCCTGCCTATCAAAGGCACGTTCAGAAACCCGCTGCAGCTGAAGATAATCTCCATACCCAACCTATTCCTGTCAAACCAGTCAATATCCTTCACTGATAGACTCATCAAACGCTCGAACCACTCAGCTGTGGCTGCAGACGAAGCAAAGGGACCCCTCTTGGGTAGGTGACTATCAAGCCATCTATAGAGTAGGGGCACATAGCACGAGACATTCTTACCCCTTCTGTTCTCGTTTTTGTAGTGGATGGAATGGTAGACATCTCCTATCAAGGTAGGGACTGGATTCCCTGAAGCAAAGATGTGGAAGGCGTCTAAGTCCACAAAGTCGGGCATATTGGGGAACAGAATGATGCCATATATGCACAGAGCGAGAATGGCGTTGAACACGACCCAACATCCGTCTTTGGCGCACTGCTGAGCCTTTCCCACTAAGAACCGCAAGGTGAAACCGGGAACCTTGTTCCAACTAGACAATACCAACTCGGAGGCATCCAGATGGAGTGAGGGAGCTAGACTAGCCAGATTAGGCTCAGCATCCATATGAACAAAAGGCATCTGACTCTTGATAGGCACACATAAAAAATCAACATACTCCTCTAGCGTGGGTGCGAGAACAAAATCCTGGAAAGTAAAGCATCTCAACGGAGGATCGTAGAACTGCAGCAGAGCGTGCAACCCATTCAACTCAAACACGGAGGGTTTACGTACCAAACTGAGCAGTTTGCCGTAAGACTTTCTGAACTCATCTCTCACAGAATCATCTGCTAAAGCAATCAAACCAGTCAGCTGAACAACATCAGGAGCAGGGAGCTTGTAAGCCACGGTCTTCCTCAGAGAACCCATAACAATACAATAGGAGGCAAGAAATCCTGGATCAGGGGAAACGGTACCTGCAACACAGACACACGTTAATGAAATGCAAACGAGTATGCAAAACAATGTAAAATGCAATCATGCAGCAAGAGATCAAGACAACTGCGTTGTGGAGATTTTGTATCAACAAAACCATAATCCTGCTCTATCAAGAACAACCACTATATCTGATAATAAGAAAAACCTGGCATCGGACCACAAATCTGCTCTGTCAAGAACACACATCTGATAATAAGGACCTCTGATACATGACCAAAACTCTGCTCTGTCAAGAATAAATATCTGATAATAAGGACCTCTGATACAAGACCAAAACTCTGCTCTGTCAAGAACAAACATCTGATAATAAGGACCTCTGATACAGGACCAAAACTCTGCTCTGTCAAGAACAAACATACATCTGCTGATGAGATCCTCTGATCCCAATCATAAACCTGCTCTGTCAAGAACAACTACACATCTCTGAAGATAAGGTCCTCTGATACAGGACCATAACTCTGCTCTGTCAAGAACAATCATATATCTGATGATGAGAACCTCCGGTACCAACAAAACTGATCCACTATCAAGAAAACCAGGTAGTCTGAAGGTCAAAGTTCCCTGCAACAAACCCAACCCTGCTCACAGGCATGGACCTAAACTGACACAAGTTCGGCATCCTATGCGGTCATTAGCGTCACAGACATTCAAGAGGGGTGATACAATACCCAGAAGGTGTGGCATCACCAGCTCATGAAGCGGCCTCACTCGGCTGAATCCCCAAATGATCGGTCCCCAGAGTCGACAATCCTCCAAACCAACAACCCCCTCAACCCAAAGGGTTGAAAAAGAAGTCAACCGAGAGAACCTCGTCTGAGCGTGGATTTCATGAGACACTAGTGCCTGCCAAGCAAGCACGCGCCCACTAATTTCCACAACTAATGCTATGTTCACTCAAGCTTGGGTCTGGCTTCTCACTCATCAGAATGCCCCTCCCACAACAGCACAAATAATCATATCATATTGAAAATAAAGTGCGGGAAATAAAAATGCGATAAATAAACACAACCTAACAAGTAATCATACAAGCGCTAGGATTGACTCTCGCAGGGGATGTTGGATCCCCAAACTAACTCGCATAAGGGACGTTGGATCCCAGGAAACTATCAAGTCCCCAGCAGAGTCGCCAGCTGCTGGGGATGACCCAGACAGCTAGGAAGAAAATCCAAGGCGAGACTCGCATAGGGAACCATCGCTCTCCCCAGCAGAGTCGCCAGCTGTCGCTACCGCGAAAATAAGGTGCCGGCAAAACAGAAGAGTCGCCACCTTTCGTTATTTATCCCTCGGAACGGGAAAGGAAACGATCGGAAAAACCTGACGAAAAGGTATAAGACAAGGTCATCGCAACCATTGTCTGGGTTCGGGAGTCGGTTACGCAAGGGGAAGGTATTAGCACCCCTCACGTCCATCGTACTCGATGGGATCCACGCTTGTTGTGTTTATCTGACGGGTTGGTTTTATCTATCTACCTATCAAGGCTGGCTTAAAAGAAAAGAAAATGACTCGGCAAAGCGTCGCGCTTTATGCCTACGTATTCTCATCAGAGAATGAGAAATTAGAGTCAACGTAGTTCGACTAACTACGGGTGGGGGGAAGGTGGGTCGCCAATACGTCAGTATTGTGCCTACGTACTCTCAACAGATATGAGAGATCAGAGCTTACGTAGTTCGGGATAATACGGGTTACGGGAGTTCAGATTCATCTATTTTATCGAGTAGGGTTAACAAACAGTTCCAGCAGTTTGGCGTATGCAGCTCGACCCTTGGAGACTTATGCGTTACCGTTTGCGGTAGAACTGGGAGTTAACGACACTCTTTTCCTCAGAAAAGCTTTCCTTTGAATTATGGGCCCACGGGGCAAAAAGGTTTGAAGTTTGTTTTCTGTCTTTTACGGAAGAACTGTCTTTTATGTCGTTTGCAACCAATATCGCACTAGAGACTATGACCTGAGAGTGAATGCGTCGTATGTCACCCAAAGGGTACCATACTAAACATCCAGACTGTTGAAAAGAAACTCTCCAACAATCCTTTCTCAGATAGTTTAAGGCTCGTAACGTATGACGTCAGTTAACCTTTATTACTGTATGTTAATTTGTTTTGAGATGAGAAGAGAGAGCGAACAGGTTCAACTAAGGGGAGACTATCAAGTCCTAATGTTGTCATGCCAAGGATTCATCCTATGGTTGAGGTTTGAAACAGGGAACTCCTAGAAGTTATCATGCATAGGTTTCAACCTAAAGTTCTAATCATCACTTCCTTATCAAAGGAAGTGAGATTCCTAGGGGATCATGTCAATGATATACAGAAACAGATAAAGCATCAGCTTAAACAGTAAACGACTGCAAAATGCATGCAATGCAAGTGAGGGAGGAAATGTGTGTGGGGCATCAGCCTCCACAAGCTCGTCTCGACCTCAAGCCAGATATGAATAACTGCAATCATACAGAAGAAACAACATGCCATCAAGCAACATGGACTGCAATCATACAGAAGAAATGAAATAAAATGCCATCAGGCAAACACAAACCACATGGGAAAGGGAGCTGGGCTCTACCGAATACCCGCAAGCAAAGCCATATAGTAAAAATACAAGCAGAGGGAGCAACTCAACCTCTAGTGCAATCATGCTCCTAGCTTAAAGTCAGTCTAGATATGAACCTATTCTAATGCATCAAGCAAGTCAAACAAGGCACATCAGCACAGAAAAGAAAACAGACAAGAAAGAAAGCAGATCAACAACTCCCTCTTTCAATTTCAAGCTTCAGCTCTTCTGACAGCAATCCAGTCTTCAGATTTCAACCACCCTTCAAGGCTATCATCCTCCATGACAAGTATCAACTTGCTTCTCCAAGGTTTCAATCCATCAAACATAAGTATCAACTTGTTCTCTCTTCTCCAAGCTTCAGCTCTTCAGTCAATTCCACCTTCAGGCTTCACTCCTAACTGCAAGTATCAACTTGATTCCTTCAGGCTCTCAATGCATCAGTGTAAGTGTCAACTTTATCCTTCATTCCTTAAGCCTCAGCTCTTCACTCAATCTCAATTGGATCTTCTCTACAAGCATCAACTTGGTCTTCTGGCTTCAGCTCTCTTTGCTTCACCAGTATCAACTAGCTTTCCTCTTCATCTATAAGCTTCGGCTTCTCAGAGTAGCCTTCAAACACCAAGAAGTATCAACCCCATCTTTCAGTCTTCTTCAAGCAAGGAACTCCATCCTCTAGCAAGGGAGAAAGATGCATCTATCAAGAGCAAAGTTGGGATGATTGGTAGCAGAGTGAAGACCAAAGGTCACCACTAAGCATCCTGTCATCAGAGAAAGGGACCCTCAAAGGTTCTACCAATTTGCAAAGAGCCACACATCCTACCAAAGGAGGGATGAGGCCTTTACAAAGGGACCTTTCATCATAGGTAAGAATGGAATTGATCAACATATTCCATGTTTATGAAGGAAGAGAACTATCTAGAAGCTCTGCCTACAAAACCCTAATCTTAACCTAATCAAAACTACACCAAAAGAAGGGAAGATCTTCAAATCCAAGCCTCTTCAAGCAATCCAATGCATCTTCAACTTGTCTTCATCATTATCCAAGAACAAGCAAAGAAAAACCCTAATCTAAGGGAACTAAAGATGTTAATCTAGTTGAGTTAGTGCCTTAGAATCATCTAAAACTAGCCCCTAAACTAAAATCAATCAAAAATAGCACACTATCTTATAAATTTCTACAAAAATTCCTAAGGGATCCTAATTCAATTAAGAATGCCTCATACAAAAACCAGGGACTAAATCATCTATTAAGTCCTAAAATTAAGTCCTAAATCCAAAGGTATCAATCATAAACCCTAAAAAGGGAGCTTCTAAAGGTTTCAACCTAAACTACCACCTATGTTCATCACAAAAATGTGAGAAAATTCTATGGGGAGCATGCATATCTAGGCTAACAACTCACAAAAAATAAGGATCAAAATCATCACCACATGATCACACGAAATTCCACAAAATCAAGTATCAAACATAACTGTTTTAATATCAATTAAAATATGAAAATTCCCATAAAATCAGAAAATGCATGAAATAAAAATATTCTTTATCTAAAGTATACTAGACTCAATCATGAATATAATGCAAAAAGAATGGGGTTAGTTGGATCATTTTCCAATTTTATATGATTTAATCAAGAACCATGTATAAAACGAAGAAATTAAAGAAAATCAAAAGAAAAAGATAAACACACGGTGCAGATAGTAAACACAATCAGTTCAATTCATGGATTGGGCCACCAGGGGGGGTGCCAGTAGAAAAACGCCTAAGCCCATATCACAATCAAAAATCAGTTGAAAAATGGTAAAGAAAAAGATAAAGGCGCGGTGTAGGAAGCAATGAGAATCAATTCAAATTCACAAATGGGCTCGCTGGGGGGTGTTGATAATGGTCTCTTACCAAAGCCCAAAACCTTTTGTTTAATGATACGCAGCGTTTAGAGCATCAGCATTCTTCCCTCTTCACAACCTGAGATTAAAACATGACCCTTGGATCTGGCTCTGGTCAATGGTCATACGTGAATCTGATGGCTAGGACTTCATCACCTACCTCTAGCCATGAAAATGGAGGGAAGCATCCATTGTAACAGAGTTCAAACATCACCCTCATCCTCACTCGGGCTCCCTCAAATCTCCATCAAAATTCAAGATCTAAAACACTAAATCACTCTAAATCTCTCCCTGAGTCTAACCCTAGCCTCAAAATTTATTGAATCAACCTCTAACCTAAAACACGATCAAGAATCAAAATTATGCTCAAACCTCCACTATCACTATTCTTCAAATTGTTTGGTCTAAAATGTTCACCACATTACCCTGATTACTTCTCGCTATAACACTCACATTATCTTTCAATATCCAGCATGTTCTTGATCCAAACAGAAATTGTGTCATCTCATTGATCATCACCAAATCCTCTCTAAATTTCTAGAAACGATCTCCTAACCGCATACTATCAATCTAACCTAACAAACTGAGGTAATTCTTCTTAAATTAAGGTGAGGGATGAAAGATTCAAACCTGTGAATTCTTGAATAACAGAATTAGCAAAGCTTCAATTCAACCCTTCTACTGCTCTAGAATCATTCAACGTACCAAGTTCTTGCTTCTGTATGCAAGAGAATTGATTGCAAATGCTTGGAACTCCAAACCCGATGGTGACTTGCAGCAGGTGAAACTCAAATGCAAGAACACGATCCTTCAAGGCTTTGGCTATGGAATTGATCTGGAATCATTCAGTATCCTCAATAGAATTTGTTGAGATCAAAAGAAAGGATCAGAATGGTGTAGAATGCAGAAACTGATTTCAATTTGCACATGGAGGTTTCAAAGTTCACCCTCTCTTTTTCCTCTCAATCCTCACCAACCTTGCACTTGAACCCCTTCTAATCAATATATAGATGATGTTGGAGCTCTCTAGAATCTTCTGGAATCATCCAAGGAGATGTTGAATTTCTCATGTCATCAAAATACCATCTCATGCCATACTCACACCAATTCTGGTTTCACTTGTTGCAGCAGCTTGTTATGATCCCAAAATCTCTCCAAATGAGATATTAGATGTGTTACAATGCCTTGGAAGCTTGTGAATTGATCTCTCATGTGTTTTGCAAATGTTACTTAAGATGTAAGTAACTACTTTTCAAAGCAAGTCCATAAATTACACCTCAACTCAAAAATGTGGCTAAACCAATGTTCTTAAAATTCTTTTTAAACTCAAAATGATATATTACATGCCTTGGTTTGGATGTGTAGATCAAAAATATCAATTTCCAACTTTGGTTTATTTAACTTATACCCATATTTTAGGTCATTTTTGCAACTTTGAGCTACAAGCACTTCCAACATCTCACGACCTCTTTACTAGCCTTAAAACATCATTTTGAACAAGTTTGATGTTGAACATTTTCCCATTTGAAGCTTGGAAATAGGAGTTATGGCCTTATGATTGAAATGACCTGTAACCTCCAAATGACCAAAATACCCTTGACTTGTCAAAGCCATAACTTGAGTTCTACAAATCCTATCACGGACTTCTAGTACTCTCTAGAAAGATAATAGAATAAGGAACAACATTCATGTTGGCCAAAAGTTCATAGGAATCATCCTTCTAGGGTAAAAGTTTGATGCAAGTTGGGTAACTTTCAAGCCCCCAAGTTCACAGACCTCAGATGACCCGTAACTTGTCAAAGTCATAACTTGAGTTCTACAAATCCTATCAAGGACTTCTAGCATTAAAATTAAAGCTAATATCATGCTCTAAAACATTCATGTTGGGGGTAAGATGAGATGACAATCACATCTTGAGCTAAAATGCCTTGAAGATAGGGGTCAAACTAGGGGATTTTACACTGTCAAGCCTTAGAAACCCTAGCTTGAAACTTCTCAAACTCTTCAATCATGATGAGTTGACCTTGGAATCATCCTTATAACATCTCAATGTATCAATACATGATCACATGGCTCTTGAATTAGGTCTCAACCTTGTTCAAATCCTCAGTTGACTTAGGGTTGACCCAGTCAAACCCTAGCTGCACCACTCATGGCTGAGCCTTCTTAATCTTGCACAATGACCTGTCTAGGCCTCAAAGTGATCCTCAACACTTCTCATGAGATACCTCAAGACCTCAATTCTAACTTTATGGCCTCATAATCATCTGAGGACTTCCCACAATTCTCAAGTTAGGAGACCCACATACTTGGTTTCAACCACTCTCTATGAGGATCCTTTACTTCTTTGACAAGGCTATCAACCCTTGAACACTTGAATAAGCCTCCTTAGCTAGCTTCAAAGTCTTGATTGGTAATCCTACCTCTTGATCTCCTGCATACATGTCAATGAAATGCAAATGATAATGTTAATGTGAATGAAATGAAACATAAGCTAGGTGAAGAAATGTTGGGCAAATTTTGGGGTGCAACAATTAACCCTATGATTCAATTCCCTTCATGAAATTGATCACACCCATATTTATAGAATTGAACCCCACCCTTACCTTTGGATTGAGGGCAACTCTAAACTCCCGGTTCCGGTTTGCTCTCCGGTGACTCTTCTGCAACTACCTTGAATTCTCTCCGGTGGTTAATTTCCTCTGTTCTCAACTTCCTTTAGCCACGTTTCTTTTCCTTTTTGATTTTTGTTTCTACTGTTACTAGTTTTCCCCACTTAGGTTACTAGTAGTTAAATTATTTTATGTTTTTGTTAATTTTGGGCTTACTAGTAGCACCACCCTCTTTTACTATTTTAATTACTAATATTTGGCCCACTTAGATAGTTATTCATCAAAATAAACTATTAATATTTTTCTCGTTCTTTTTATTTAATTTCGCACTAACGATAAAATATTCCGACTAAAAGAATTTTACCCGATACACCCGAATACTACTACAATACGACGAGACACGACAAAAATTCATAAATGACTTAATTTGAAATAAACGGGCGTTACAATTCACAACAAATTTCATCCTTTGATGCAAAGTGGAAGTCACCGCTCCAGCCGCATGAATCCAAGGTCGTCCCAATAAACAGCTATAAGCTAGATTAATGCCCATCACTTGAAACATGATGTCGAACATATAAGGACCTATCATAAATGGAAACTCCACTTCCTCAATAATTGTCCTCCTCGAACCATCAAAAGCCTTAACTATTAACGATGTCGGCCTCATCTTTGCATCCTCCTGACATCTGACAGATACGTACAAAGCAACACAGTTAGGTTTTCCTAGGTCCTTCTTCGCTTTCTTATGCAAATGACTCTAAGCTTTTAGGATCTTCTCTTTCAACTCTTGATTATTCTTATCTTCCTTGAATTAAATACTTTCCACATGAACAATGTTGGGCTTGTCCTTCAAAGGATATCCTAACTGTCGACGAGCAAGGACTGGGTTGTAACTGATCCCTCCATTAGTACCAAGAAGAGGTACATTACTAAAGTCTCCGTAATTATCAATAATTATTACTCCATCATAGTAACGATTATACCAATCGATGTCAGAGTGAGTAAGAACCATGATCTTCTGTGACAACCAACCTTTCTTAAAGATCCCAAAAAGTGTTAGCCTTGGGCAAGTGCGGAATAAACCACTTGTATAGTAAACGAGCACAACAACTGATCATCCCTCCATTATGGAAATTCCTCAGATGAACAGAATGATAGGCATCCGCTAGTAAAGTAGGCACAGGGTTCTTCCTTGAAATTCTAGCATGCAGATTTCAGATGTCCCAAGAACATTGATCTCTGCTAAAACAAGGATGAGGACAGATCATGAACAATTTAAATTTATTTAAATTGTGCCAATGTCATGACCAACATCATGACCTCTGTTGTGACATCTGCATACTGACAGACTATTTTCTCTAAACATTTAAATTGTTCAGAATTGTAAATGCTGAAAGATATATAACCTAGTAATTGTTTACCCAGTTCGGTGCAACATCACCTACATCTGGGGGCTACCAAACTAGGGAGGAAATTCACTATTCGCAGAATCAATTCAAAGTCAAACAACCAGTTTGCACTTCTCACTTAATCTCTACCCAATGACACTTAAACCTAAAGACACTCTAGACCTGAGTATACCCACTCACTCCCCCTCAATCACAACACAATGATGTCCAATTACAGTTACACAACAGTTGTGGAGACTCACTCCAAAACCCCTTGATCTTGCTTCACAACTTTGATCAAGGACTCACACACTCTTGCTTAACAGCTTTGAGTGAGACAATGAACACAACAATTCATTCTTAATAACCAAAGCAATTATACAACACACAATTGCTTGGCACACAAGGAATCCTAGGATTCCTAGACACACGTGAAGAACCAAGTTCATCACTTACAAATATGTCTACCACAATGTATCAAACGATACAAGGGGTGACTTACACACAAGGGACTCTCAAACCCTAGACCTTTATTTTACACTCAAGTTGATATTGATGTGAGTGCTTGCTTTCCTCTTGCTTCTGCTCCTCCGTTTATAGCAATGCAGACTGGGCTTGGGCTGGTCCAAAGTAACAAAAATTAGTTTTAACAAAGTAAAACTAATTTCCACAATTCAAGGTGCTATCAATTTTGGTCACAACTGCTTTATATTATGTCCAGCCCTGACTAGAATCTCGCCTAAGATAACTGAGAAGCCATAACAGGTTTCCTGAAATTTAGCTTGAGATATATCAGGTATCATAAAAGAAAAACAAACCCTGCACGCCTGATTTCATACGACCAATGTTATGACATTCAGTCATGACATTCAACTTCACTTACTCTCAGCTTTCCAACTTGCCCTGTTGAACACTTCTGCAAAATTTTCTTCATGACAGTAGAAAGAAATGTTTTATAGTTCCCTAAAAGGTATCAAGATCTTTTTTATGAACACTAATTAAATCTACACTTTGTTTCTAATAACACTCTTTGGCCTGCACATACTGATGAGGAATTTCACACAGGACCAAAACACTTCTGTCAAGAGATATAACATATCAGCCCCTGCAGTACTAGACATTGATGTCATGACACTCAGTATGACATCCATGACAGAAGTTATGTCATCATCTCCTGCTAGCTCCTTCTGCATCCATGACATCCATGACAACATTTCTGACATCAGCTCCTGCTAGCTCCTTTTGCATCCATGACCACAGTTCTGTCATAAGCTCCTGCAGCACCAGTAGCAATGTCATGAGTCATAAGCTCCTGCTACACCACTACTCCTACTGTTTATCACACATGACAGTAGTTCTGTCATGACAGCAGATGGATGTCACGATATTCAGCATGACATTCACATTAAAACACTCCACAGCAGTTCTGTCACCATAGCAGATGGAGATGTTATAACATCAGTGCAGGATCATGTTTTACCAAAATTTAGCCAATCATAGGACCATGGATACTCATAGAATCATGGCACTAACAATCTCCCCTTTGGAAAATTTTCGCTAAAACACCCAAACAACTTATCAGGGCAGCAACAATAGTTTACACAAACTATCATGCTCCCCCTTAATAGTTGCATCCAGCAAGCAACAACATAAAAGCAATAATGCTTTTCTCCCCCTTGGTTTAGTCAAAACTTTGACAACAAATGGAGTAATTTTACATACATATGCTCAACACAAACTGTACACACAGTCATCTCACCATCTCCCAAGAAATACACAAGCTGCTTGACCTCTACTAAAGATTGCACGACTTCAGCACCAATCCATGGACAGAGCCTTAACCCCCCTTGCTGAACTCACTCAGCCAGTGTAAAATCATTCCGAAATCATAGCTCCTTGAGAGTACACCCTGAACAGTCTTGAGTCTTGAGTTCTCGCCTTGTCTAAAGCTGCACCTTCAAGAATCACCAATTTAAGGATAATCAATTAAATACTTGGCAAGTAACAATTGATTTTTAATCCCCAATTTGAGACACACTAATATTCTCATCAGTGGTCCAGGACACAAGCTTGCTTGAGCTTCAGCAGTCTTTGTACACATCTTCATGTTAGTACAATGCCAACATAAGTAATGTAGCTACATATCAGACAGGTACACAACTCCCCCTGTCAAGCATACTCAGTACTCCCCCTAAAAGAGAGAGTCCAACCATATGAAGACTTTATCCAACATCTTCATACTATAGCTTTACATTCCTACAGACCATACTGGAATAGATAGTAGAAGAGTTGTAGGATAACTATCTGTAAGATCTCCAAAACGTCAGGGTAAATGCCATGTTTCCTTGACTTTTACAGAACCAGAGCTGATGATGTCTTAATCTTCACCTTTGTGCAATCTGATTTGGTCCATTGGCACCTAATGACAGACCCAAAAGGAATACCCTGTCATCTTCACCATGAGCTTGGAGCAGTAACCCAATGTCACAACATCTTGTCTGACATTCTATCTTCATAAAATCCCAAACTGTTTGAAACCATAAACAATCTTGGTACATAAATGCACTTTTGCAGCAACACATCCTAGATAGAAGTATAGCTCCCCATATCAAGGGTAACCAGTGCACATGAATGGAAAACATAAGACGCATCTTCATGTCTTCAAGAACTCACTCTCTGTTCCACACACATGTTGAATGCATTCACCATAAGAAAATAGTACACCCATCAACCAAAAGCTTTCCTCCTATCTTTGACAACAGATGCTCTAAGATCACCACATTGTCTCTCATGACCAACTCCATGCTCATACAGTGAGAAGGCATCAAACTGATCCAACTCTTCCTAGCGTTACTTGTAGCAGAAGAGACCACTTCTCCATAAGTATTCTGACCTTAGGCTGAGTACAAGATAGACACCCCATAATCCAAGACATTCTTTCATCATCATTCTCCCATATGATAAGTTAGAAAGCTTCTGATTTAACTAGTGAATCTTCTCATTAGAATCCAGACTTTCATGTAGTCAATCCATGATCCACTCTAGTCTTGTCCAATCCTTTCAAACCATACTCAAAGACAGTTCTTTTACCTCATCATTCTCTCGTATGACAAGATATAGTACTTCTTAGTCAAGATGTGAATCCCAAGTTCTGTACCAGATCTTTAAGTCTTGTGCCAAGGGAAATCAAACCATATCCACTGGTTCTTTATCTGCCCACAACTGGACTTACTTCTTCCTAGTAATCCAACTGAAGATCTTCAGAGAACACAACTCCACCATCTTGATCAAGGACATCTCCAAGAGAAGGTAATCTTCCATACACAGCTTAGGGCTTCTACCACAAGCTCCAATATATGAACAGAAACAGATCCTCCTTTGGTCTTCAACCAACTACCCTTCTGCATAAGAGTAATTAGTTCCAAGCATGAACAGTCCCGGAACCTTCTGTGATCTTCAAAAGACTACCCTTCTGCACAAGAATAGTTTTCTAAAGGCACACTGCTTAAATAACCAAATGCCACTGTTTGGTTATTCAACATCTTTCAGAGCTCTAGAAAACCTGCTACTCCACCAGGCCACTTTGATCTTCAAGTCACAAGTTCTACTTGCTCCAAAGTAAGGCATCTACTCCTTCATACAGCTCCCGCAAACTGCATGAGGTGAAGCATTAATTCCATTCATACCTGAGAAGATCAACTCATCAATGAAGGCCTTGATGTTACTGCTTGATGTCACAACTTTGGTTAAGACATCCAGCTGGAGAGTTCAGGCTTTCATTCTGCCACTTAGAATATCCTCATCACTCAATCAGAAAGAGCACATAGACTTGAGTTTGAGTAGACAACCTTCATCTTGCTTTATTGGACCACAACATATTTCTTGAAATGTATTTGCTTCATGAACTCCTCTTAAGAGAAACCAAACATGCCAAGGCTTGATTCTTTAATGAGGAAGGGTCACAAAAGAAATCTTTACACAAGGATTCCCGCTTTCCTTAAGTAGAGACTTCTTTAGAAATTCAGAGACAACTGCCACTTATCCTTGACCTCCAATATGACCAAGGTCATATGCTCCTATGCACTTAGATCAGAAATAAACTGACCCAAGCAAAGCTACCGGCACCATCTTCTAGACCAGTTTCTTGTGAGGAAACTTTCTAGATATGCTTCTAGTAGAGACTAGAACACACCTGCTGCACTCCAATAAGCTGATTCAAGAGAACTGTCTTCATCTCCACTTCCATCAGCACTACATTCTAGTCTTAGTTTCTTGCCAAGAAACTTACTAGAATAAAGTCAGATCCTACCACACATGTGTATGGTACCTGTGATTCACTCCTTGAATCAACAGAATTCAGCATAATCTCTGCTGATGGAATGTCTCAACATCTGGTTGAACATCAGATCCTTAAAGTAAACCAAGCATATCAGGGGCCTGACACTTGTGCAACACTGAGAGGACAACTTGATCATCAACCAAGGATAATCCATTAAATATTTGAGAATATCTCACATAGAAATGAATCTTAAATCCTTAAAAAATCCTTCTCTGAACTTCAACAATCTTGAACTTCATGGATAACCAATTAAATACTTGTGCATTCCACAATTAAAAATTGATCTTAAGTCCACACAACTTGTTGAGAAGACCATTTACACTTCATCAATACCAAATGTATTCTTTAGTTGAAGGATATTTACTGTTGAAACATCAAGGTTGACATCCTTGACTTAACCTGCCTATGACTTCCTCTGCTGAGTGGTGAAAATAAATCACCTCCCACTATCTTCTCTAGCACAGCTTCCAGCAATCTGTAGTACACAACAGAACAGCCCAGGCATACAACCAAACACAATTGCTAACACCATCTTCCAATCATCTACACAACTGCCACAACCATGCATCAAACTGAATATAGGTCAGACTTCTCCCAGGGGCACCAGAGTTCTTTTATCAGAGAAATATGCAGCGGAACCACCAAAAGAACATCTTCAACATGCCTTAACAAGATGTCATAATATTCAACAGATCATTGGACAGAAGTAGCCACTCCTTCTTTGGCAGAACATACAGCAGGTCATAGAAGCTCCTATATCAGAGGGCACAACAACAGATACACGCTTTTCCTTGGCTCCATAAGCAGTAGCTCAACCATTCAGCAAGATCAACAATCAGCTACAGCTTCTTCTTGTTGAAAGCACCAGAAAGTATCTCCCAAGATCTCATCCAGAACAGACAGGATGCCTGCTCTGATACCAATTAAAATTATGGTATGCAGATTTCAGATGTCCCAAGAACATTGATCTCTGCTAATACAAGGACGAGGACAGATCATGAACAATTTAAATTTCTTTAAATTGTGCCAATGTCATGACCAACGTCATGAACTCTGTTGTGACATCTACATACTGACAGACTATTTTATCTAAACATTTAAATTGTGCAGAATTGTAAATGCTGAAAGATAAATAACTCAGTAATTGTTTACCCAGTTCGGTGCAACATCACCTACATCTGGGGGCTACCAAGCCAGGGAGGAAATTCACTATTAGCATAATCAATTCAAAGTCAAACAACCAGTTTGCACTTCTCACTTAATCTCTAGCCAATGACACTTCAACCTAGAGACACTCTAGACCTGAGTATACCCACTCACTCCCCCTCAATCATAACACAGTGATGTCTAATTATAGTTACAAAATAGTTGTGGAGACTCACTCCAAAACCCCTTGATCTTGCTTCACATATTTGATCAAGGACTCACGTACTCTTGCTTAACAGCTTTGAGTGAGACAATGAACACAAAAGTTCATTCATAATAACCAAAGCAATTATACAACACACAATTGCTTGGCACACAAGGAATCCTATGATTCCTAGACACACGTGAAGAACCAAGTTCATCACTTACAAATATGTCTACCACAATGTATCAAATGATACAAGGGGTGACTTACACACAAGGGACTCTCAAACCCTAGACCTTTATTTTACACTCAAGTTGATCTTGATGTGAGTGCTTGCTTTCCTCTTGCTTCTGCTCCTCCTTTTATAGCAATACAGACTGGGCTTGGGCTTGTCCAAAGTAACAAACATTAGTTTTAACAAAGTAAAACTAATTTCCATAATTCAAGGTGTTGTCAATTTTGGTCACAACTGCTTTATATTATGTCCGGCCCTGACTAGAATCTCGCTTAAGATAACTGAGAAGCCATAACAGGTTTCCTGAAATTTGGCCTGAGATATATCAGGTATCATAACAGAAAAACAAACCCTGCACGCCTGATGTCATACGATCATTGTTATGACATTCAGTCATGACATTCAGCTTCACTTAGTCTCAGCTTTCCAGCTTGCCCTGCTGAACACTTCTACAGAATTGTCTTCATGGCAGTAGTGTTGCACCCTAATTTTTGACTGGAAGATCTCACTCCTTTCGTGCATCTCTTATATTATTTGACTTCTATATTTCATATTTTTGTCATTATCGCTAACAAGTGTGTGCAGGCGCGTAATTTTCAAAAGTTGTAAACCCAAGAATTTGCAAATCAAAAGTTCGTGTCCATAAGCCAATTTCAAGTTTATAAGAGCGTTTACCGCAAGTTCAAGGACATAAACTCGAGCCAATGTTCAAAGGTTGAGAATTTAATTTCGGATTGGAAACTCTAACAAGTTCATAACTAAAGACCACATTGGAGGATTCGTGTTGCAGATTCGTTTTAGCACATATGGGAGTCCCTTTTATATACAAATTCGAAGTCTATTAAAGATCCATCAAGAATCCTCATGCTTGCCTCTTAAAACAACATTTTATAATTAAGGAATACGCCAAGAAGGACTCATTTTGAATTCTTTCTACATGTGGTTCACGCCGGGCACATATCTTACACTATATAACACATAAAATAAGGGGGTTCAATCAAGGGACTCATGAGACTATATTTAAGACACTGCTGCTACTATGAAACCAAACAGTGTCTTCATAACAGTTTGAAACATAAGGATTTTTCCTAGAGTGGTAAATAATATTGGACGATGTTGCACCCCAAAATTTGACCAACATTTATTTATCCATCAAGAGTTGTATGAGACTTTGAAGCTAGCCAAGAGGGTTATTCAAAGGTTCAAAGGTTGATATCTTTGTCATAAAACTCAAGAGATCCTCAGAGAGATTGGTTGAAACCAAGATTGTATGTCTCATAACTTGAGAGTTGTGGGAGCTCCCCAGATGATTCTGAGACTATGAGAATGGACTTGAAGCTTTTAGAAAGCTTATGAGATGTCTTGAAAGCCATCATGAAGCCTAGAGAGGTCATTGTACAAGAATTCAGAAGATTCAGCCATGAGTGGTGGAATTAGGGTTTGACTGGGTCAACCCTAGGTCAACTGATGATTTTGAGAGGGTTGAGACCTAATCCAAGGGCCATGTGAGCATGGAATGATGTATTGAGATGCTATAAGGATGATTCCTAGACCAACTCATCATGATTGAGGAGTTTGAGAAGTTTTAAGCTAGGGTTTCTAAGGATTGACAGTGTAAAATCCCCTAGTTTGACCCCTATCTTCAAGGCAGTTTAGCTCAACATGTGATTGTCATATCATCTTCCCCACAACATGAATGTTGTAGAGCTTGTTCTTAGATTTAATTTGAGTACTAGAAGTCCTTGATAGGATTTGTAGAGCTCAAGTTATGACTTTGACAAATTACAGGTCATCTGAGGTATGTGAATCTGGGTCCTTGAAAATCACCTAACTTGCATCCAACTTTTGCCCTAGTAGGATGATTCCTATGGATTCTTGGTCAACATTAATGTTGTAGAGAATCTTCTTAGCTTTCTAGAGAGGACTAGAAGTCCTTGATAGGATTTGTATAACTCAACTTATGGCTTTGACAAGTCAAGGGCATTTTGGTCATTTGGAGGTTATTGGTCATTTTAAGCATAAGGCCATATCTCCTATTTCCAAGCTTCAAATGGAAAAATATTCAACATAAAACTTTCTTAGAATGATGTGTTAAGGCTATTAAGGAGGTCATGAGATGTTGAAAAGGCTTGTATCAAAAAGTGATAAAAATGGCCTAAAATGGAGGCATAAGTTAAATAAGTTGAAATTGAAAATTGGAAATTACAAGCTATAAATCCAAACCATGTCATATAATAGGTCATTTTGACTCCAAAGGACATTCTAAGAACAATGGTTCAGCCACAATTTTGATTTGGGGCTTAGATCATAGGGCTGCTTTGGAAATGGCTTACTTGCATATTAAGGTACCAAAGCAAAACTCAAGAAAACTCAATAAGCAAGTTGGTTATGCATTGTAACACATCATAAATCTCATATGGGGAGAATTGCAAGTCAGTTACAAAGGTTACAAGAAGCTTGGCATGAGATAGCACATAAGGAGAATTGAAATCAAAATGTCATGACATGAGATTTCCAAATACTCATTGGATGATCCTAGATGGTTCTAGATGATTCTAAACCACTCTATATAACATGTATAACTTGCTCAAATGCAAGGTTGGTGAGAATTGGTGCAGAGAAGAGAGAGTGAGATCAAGAATCTTCCATTGCAAGTCAAGTTTCATTTCTTCATTCTTCTTCATTTCCATTCATTCTTTCCATTCAAACACATTTCATACATCATAGTGAAGCTGTGCAGATTGAATTGAGATCAAATCCATGGTGAATTGAAGAGTTGGGGATTGAAATTTCAAGGTAGCAAGTCAGAATCGAATTCTGAGATTGAGGCTTCCTCCATCAAAATTGTTGCAAACAGTAGCAAGATTGGCATCTAGGGAAACTTTCTGAAGAGTTTCAAGGTCTGAATTGGTGGATTTCATCATCTGTTCATCAAGATTAACCAGGTTTGCAAATTCTTCCCTACACCATGTTTTAGGCATAATTAGGTTAATTTGTTAGTGTAGAAATGTTAGAGACCAATAAGAGATGGATTTTGGAGAGTTAGGGATCAATTGGTGAAGATTGAAGTATGGACCCCATTTCTTTGATGACCAAGAACTCGTGTTATATTGAGATATAGAATGAGTTAGACATCAAGAATCAATCAGGGTGAGTTTGTGAGTGATCTGAGATAGTTAATTGCAAGAATTGTTGAGATGGAAGTTTGAGTTCATTTTTGATCTTGAATCGTGTTTCATGTTAGAGGGAGTTTCAGTTGATTTTAAGATCATGATTGTGTTCAGCATGAAAAATGGAGTATGTTAGTGCTTTGTATTGTTGATTTTGAGCAAGAAATGGAGGAGCACGACTGGATGGAAGCTTGCAGGTGGAGCTCTGTTTCCATGAAGGAGTTTCAGCAAACCCTAGCTGAAGGTTGAAGACAACCTCCCCACCATTAGATCTAGCTTGACCCATTGACTATTCCTGAATCCAACGGCCCATGTTTAATTTTGTCTTGGAGGGAATCCTGAGAAGCAATGAAACGATGCGTTTCATTAAAACCTGAGTTCTGGGCTTAAGTGGATCCAATGACTAATCCCACCCCCAATCAAGGCCCATGAATGATTTACACTGCATTTGGCTTCTATTTGCACCGCTTATTTTCCATTTTCTTCATGATTTATTAATTAATTTCTGATGATGAATTGGGCCCAGTGTGTATACTATCTGAACCCCCCACTTTTAGCCCATGTGATGATTTGAACTGTCTATGGTTACTAGCTGCACCCCATCTCTTAATATTTCATTTTATTTTCTTCCATTTTATTTCAATCTTTAAAAAAATCATAATAAATGGAAAATTAAAGATTTTTTAATGGGAGTTTTTTCTCCTATTTCATATACATGTCAAGAAAAATATAAAATAAAAATATTTTCCTTTAATGCATTTGTAGTATTTTTTGTGTATTTTCTACTTTTATTGCATTTTATTTCTTTTATGTTGATACATGAATTTATAGAATTTTGTTTAGGTAGTTCCCTTAACATTTTTAGGCCATTCTTTTTAGGATAGTTATATATATGTTTTAGCTTTCTCTTGGATTTATTCCATAATTTTGTGATGAATTTTAGGATAGTTTTGATTAGATGACATTAGGTTGTGTAGAATTAGGTCAAACTTCAACATAGGTCCATAATAACACTAGAATTTTGGGTTTTTAGGACAAATTAGACTATGGGACCTATAGGGGTATTAAGGGTAGGTATGTAGGATACCTTAGAAATTATATTAGGATTTAATGTAGTAGTATACAATTTTTAGATGATTTTTGTAGTTGATGATTGTTTGTGTTGCCCTTGTGGGCTTGAATTGTTGTTTGCTTTGCTTTGTGAGCTTGGAGAGCTTGGTATTGTTCTAAGGAGCATTGAGGAGCATAGTAGAAGACTTGAAGATGGATTGAGGAGCTTGAGAGCTTGATCTTATTTGTTTTGTTATTGTTTTAGGGTTAGGGACTAGGAAGAGTTTAGACTTAGATAACTTCTTTCTTAAACATGGATGGTATCTTTCACCTCCATTCCTCCCTATGATTCAAAGTCCTTCCATGGTATACACCTCTCTCCTTTGGAGGGATAAGTGATTGTACCTAGGAAGTAGAACTTTTGAGGGAACCATTCCTTTGATGTTGAACCCTTATAGGTCACCTTTGGTGGTCAATAAGCAGTTCAATATCCCCAGCTTATCCAGTAAGTGACTTCCTCTGGTTTGAGTATCTTGAGAGATGTTGAGCTTGAGTTTGAAGGTGAAGACTTCATTGAAGAGGATGATTCCTTAAGCATTGCCATTCCAGCTGAAGCTTGAAGAGCAACAAGAGCAAGTTGATACTTGAAGACCCTATGAAGATCCAGTGAAGCCTGAAGGTGGAGCTGATCAAGGAGCTGAAGCTCAGAGAAGATAAGTTGAAACTTATGTTGAAGGGTTGAAACCTGGAAAAGAAAATTGATATTTTTCAAAGTCTGAAGACTGAGTTGCTGTTGGAAAAGCTGAAGCTTGGAGTTGAGAGAGGATCTGCTTTCTTTTCTTTTTCTTTTCTGTATTGATGTGTTTTGTTTGACTTGCTTGATGCATTAGAATAAGTCCATATCTAGACTAAGTAGAATCTAGGAGCATGATTGCACTAGAGGTTGAGTTGCTCCCTCTGCTTGTACTGTTACTGTGTAGCTTTGCTTGCGGGTATTCGGTAGAGCCCAGCTCCCTTGCCCATGTGGTTTGTTTGCCTGATGGCATCTTATTTCATTTCTTCTGTATGATTGCAGTTGTTATTCTATTTTGCTTGATAGCATGTTATTTCTTCAGTATGATTACAGTTATTCATATCTGGCTTGAGGTCGAGATGAGCTTGTGGAGGCTGCTGCCCCACACACATTTCCTCCCTCACTTGCATTGCATGCATTTTACTGTAAAGCTGATGCTTTGTCTGTTTTGGTGTATCATTGACATGATCCCTTAGGACTCTCATTTCCTTTGATAAGGAATTGATGATAGAACTTTAGGTTGAAACCTATGCATGACAACTTCTAGGAGTTCCCTGTTCAAACCTCAACCATAGGATGAATCCTTGGCATGACAACAGTAGGACTTGATAGTCTCCCTCCTAGCTGGGCCTGTTCTCTTCTCATCTCAATACAGTTTAAGATACAGTAATCATGAATGATTTCTTTCATACGTTACGAGCCTTAAGCTATCTGAGAAAGGATTGTGGGAGAGTTTCTTTTCCACAGTCTGGATGTTTAGTATGGTACCCTTTGGGTGACATGCGACGCATTCACTCTCAGGTCATAGTCTCTAGTGCGATTGAAATTGCAAACACAATAAAAAACACTTCTTCCGTAAAAGACAGAAAACAAACTTCAAACCTTTTTGCCCCGTGGGCCCATAATTCAAAGGAAAGCTTTTCTGAAGAAAAGAGTGTCGTTAAACTTCATCGCCAATGCAAACAGGCTTTGTACCTAACTACTGGAACTGCTGTATAACCCTACTCGATAAAATAGATGAATCTGAATCCCCGTAATCCGTATTATCCCGAACTACGTAAGCTCTGATCTCTCATACCTGTTGAGAGTACGTAGGCACAAGATAGCGACGTCTTGGCGAGCTACCTTCCCCCATAACCCGTCGTAGGTCGAACTACGTTGACTCTGATTTCTCATTCTCTGATGAGAATACGTAGGCATAAAGTGCGACGCTTTGCCGAGTCATTTTTCTTTTCTGTTTTAAACCAACCTTGATAGGTAGATAGATAAAACCAACCCGTCCAAGTAAACACCACATGCGTGGATCCCGTCGAGTACGACGGACGTGAGGGGTGCTAATACCTTCCCCTTGCGTAACCGACTCTCGAACCCAGACAATGGTTGCGACGACCTTGTCTTACCCTTTTTCGTTAGGTTTTTTCCCGATCGTTTCCTTTCCCGCTCTGAGGGATAAATAACAAAAGGTGGTGACTCTTCTGTTGTGTCGGCACCTTATTTTCGCGCAAGCGACAGCTGGCGACTCTGCTGGGGAGGGCGATGGTTCCCTATGCGAGTCTCGCCTTGGATTTCCTTCCTAGCTGTCTGGGTCATCCCCAGCAGCTGGCGACTCTGCTGGGGACTGCGATGGTTCCCTATGCGAGTCTCGCCTTGGATTTCCTTCCTAGCTGTCTGGGTCATCCCCAGCAGCTGGCGACTCTGCTGGGGACTTCAACGGTTCCCTGCGAGAGTCAATCCTAACGCTTGTATGTTTACTTGTTGGGTTGCGTTTATTTATCGCATTTTACTTCTCGCACTTTATTTCCCGCATTTTATTTTCAGTATAATATGATTATCTGTGCTGTTGTGGGATGGGAGTTCTGATGAGTGAGAAGCCAGACCCAGGCTTGAGTGCACTATAGACTTAGAGTGGAAATTAGTGGGCGCGTGCTTGCTTTGCAGGCACTAGTGTCTCATGAAATCCACGCTCAGACGAGGTTCATCCGGTTGGCTTCTCTTTCAACCCTTTGGGTTGAAACGGTTGCTGGTTTGGTGGATTGTCGACTCTGAGGACCGATCATTTGTGATTCAGCCGAGTGAGGCCGCTTCATGAGCTGGTGATGCCACACCTTCTGGGTATCGTATCACCCCTCTTGAATGTCTGTGACGCTAATGAACGCATAGGATGCCGAACTTGAGTCAGTTTAGGTCCATACCTGTGAGTAGGGTTGGGTTTATTGCAGGAAACCGTGACCTTCAAACTACCTGGTTTTCTTGACAGTGAATCAGTTTTGTTGGTACCGGGGTTTCTTAGTTGCAGATTTGTCTGTTCTTGATAGAGCAGGTTTTGATCAGAGGATCTTATCATCAGATGTGTATTTGTTCTTGATAGAGTAGATTTTTGATTGGGGTCTGAAGATCTCATCAGCAGATGTTGTTTGTTCTTGATAGAGCAGATTTTTGAGGGGGGTCTGAAGATCTCATCAGCAGCTGTATGTTTGTTCTTGATAGAGCAGATTTTTGATTGGGGTCTAAAGACCTCACCAGCAGATATTTCTTGATCCTACATCCGAGGTCCTTATTATCAAACATTTGTTCTTGATAGAGCAGAATTATGATCCTATGTATTTGGTCCTATCAGATGGTGGTTCTTGGCAGATCAGATTTATGGTCCTACACTGGGGTTTTCTTCTTATCAGTGGTTGTTGATGCAGAATCTCCACAGCACCATTTGCCCGGATCTATTATTGCATGATTGCATTTTGCATTAGTTTGCATACTCATTTGCATTTCATTAACGTGTGTCTGTGTTGCAGGTACCGTTTTCCCCGATCCGGGATTTCCTGCCTCCTATTGTATTATTATGGGCTCTCTGAGGAAAACCATGGCTTACAAGTTCCCCGCCCCTGATGTGGTTAAGCTGACTAGTTTGATAGCTCTAGTAGATGATTCTGTGAGGGATGAGTTCAGGAAATCTTACGGCAGGTTGCTCAGTTTGGTTCACAAGCCTTCTGTGTTCGAGTTGAATGGGTTGTACGCTCTGCTGCAGTTCTACGATCCTCCGCTGAGATGTTTCACTTTTCAGGACTTTGTTCTTGCACCTACGCTGGAAGAGTATGCTGATTTGCTAGGTGTTCCTATCAAGAGGCAGATGCCTTTTGTTCACATGGATGCTGAGCCTGATCTGGCTGGTTTAGCTCCTTCACTTTATTTGGACGCCTCAGAGTTAGTATTGACTAGTTGGAACAAGATTCCTGGGTTTTCATTACAGTTTCTGGTAGGTAAAGCTCAGCAGTGTGCCAAGGACGGGTGTTGGGTCGCGTTCAATGCCATCCTCGCTCTATGCATATATGGCATCATCCTGTTCCCTAATATGCCCGATTTTGTAGACTTTGATGCGTTTCACATCTTTGCTTTAGGGAATCCGGTCCCTACCTTGATAGGAGATGTCTATCACTCAGTCCACTACAAAAACGAGAACAGGAGGGGGAAGAATGTCTCGTGCTGCGTACCCTTGCTGTACAAATGGCTTGATAGTCATCTGCCCAAGAGGGGTCCTTTTGTCTTGTCTGCAGCCACAGCTGAGTGGCCTGAGCGTCTGATGAATTTATCTGCAGAGGATATTGACTGGTTCAACAGAGACAGGTTGGGTACTGAGGTGATCTTCAGTTGCAGCGGGTTTCCAAATGTACCTTTGATAGGTAGGAAGGGCTGTATAAACTACAATTCGTCGTTGTTGGTCCGCCAGTTTGCGTATGCCTTGAGAACTCCGCCGAAGGATTAGGAGGTACAGGAATCTCTGTACCTCACTGGTATTCTAGAGGGGGATTTGTTGTCCAAGCTTCCGCGCGCGTGGAATGGTATCAGTAAGCGAGGAAAGCCATTGCTGGGAAAAAGCAACAGTCAAGCCTACCCTTCGTACGTGACTTGGATCAAAGCCAGGGCCAATGCTATAGGGATGCCGTTTCCTCAGGCCAAGCCAGAAAGTCCTCCAATGATCGAAGAGCCTACTACTGTACCCATTCAGCAGCATAACCAGATATTAGCTGAGTGGGATGAATTGAAGCGGGAGAACGAAGAACTGGAGAAGGAATTAGCTCAGCTTCGAAGTGAGAGGAACGAAGCCGTTCATTCTTTCAAAAGGCAAACAGAGTTGGTGAACCAGCTAGGTACAGACCTGACTAAGCAGATAGCCGAGCGTGAACGCATGGGTCGAAACTTCAAAGTTGTCAACGACGTACTGGCTATGAAGAAGCAGCACTTGGACGAGGCATATCGTAGGATATCCAAGTTCAACCAGCACTGGAAGGCTTCCCTGGCCACCAGAAAAGAGCGGGAGGATAAGCTGATGCTGCAGATCTCCAAGCTGGAAGCCCAGGTGAAGGACAGTGAGAAAAAGTTTGATGAAGAAACCACCCGCAGATACGCCGTCGAAGGCCAGCTCAACAAAGCTCTCGCTAACTTGAAGGAGCGCAAGCTGACGTTTGAGTCCAAGAAGCGGAAATTAGAAGATTGCTTTGGCAAAGGAGCATGGGAAAGTTTAGTTGAGGGACTTCAGTATACCATTGTGCAGAGGGAATTGCTCGTCGAGGGGTTGCTCACTCTGCCGGATCACCCAGAGACGAAGGAGTTGTTAGAAGAGTATTGCGCCCGTGGTCGTACTTGACTATTTGTATTCCTTTTGTTTTGATCATTGGTGTATGCTGACCATCACCAGGCTTGTTGGCTGAGGTCACGCTGTTGATTCATCTTGTACTCGCTGATGTTATGTACTGCCTTGATAGGCTTTCTTTATATATGAGATTGATGTTTCCATGATTGGACTCGGACTTCTTCTTATTATTATTATCAACACTGGCACTCAGGAACTAGGATCGGGGGAAATCTCCCAAACACACAGACACACGCATGCATTTGCATGGCGAGCATTTTGTTGTTTTTCCTAACCCTTTAGTGTTTACAGGTTTTTCAGGTTTACAGGTCCCAGGCTGTTTCCGGTGGTTCCAGGATTGATTAGAGACTAATTCACCGTTATCCGACTAGAGCTAATCAGACCAGGATCATGGATCAAGTGCAAACAGATGTTCAGGAGCTCCGCGAGAGGATGGACCGCTTCATGGAGCTCATGCAAGTGGTCGCCAATGGCCAGGACCAGCTCAGGACTTCGGTTCAGCCTTTGATATCCAGGGTTGATAGCAACGGCATACTCCATGGCGGGGCCGTGCCTACTCCTCCACTAGTTGATACTCCGCAGAATGGTGTCCCCGTGGCCGGGGGCAATGGCAGTGCTAATAGCAATGTGATGGCCAACATCATACTCAATACGACGGGCGTCGGTAATGGGAGTCTGGGAGCTAACGTCAACATCGGGGGCAACGGAAATGCAGGCGTAGGGAATCTGTTGGTGCCTCAGCCATGGCTTGAGGATCATCAGGATGATGTATTCTCTCAAAGAGGTGCTGAAGGGGAGCTGAATGCTGAAGCGCGGCTCAGGTTCAAAGCACTTGAGGATAAAATGAGAGATATTAAGAATCAGAATACTTTGGGCGTTGATATGTCCAAGCTGGGATTAATTGCTGATTTCAAGGTACCTCCTAAGTTCAGGGTACCTGACTTTGAGAAATATAAGGGCACCACTTGCCCTCGTGTCCACCTTAGATCGTACTACAGGAAGATGTCTGCTTATTCCGAAGACGAGAAGTTGCTGATGCACTTCTTCCAGGACAGTCTTTCCGGGCCATCCCTCGAGTGGTACATGGGTCTGGAGCCCACTAGCGTGCGCACATGGAAGGATCTCGCTGAAGCGTTTGTGCACCATTACCAGTACAACAGCGACTTGGCCCCGAACCGAGTCCAGTTGCAGAACCTATCGCAGAGGAATAATGAAGGATTTAAGGAGTACGCCCAGCGGTGGCGTGAGTTGGCAGCCCGAGTTCAGCCGCCGATGGTTGAACGCGAGCTCGTGCAGATGTTTGTAGCTACCCTCCCAGGGGTTTACTATGAAAAGTTAGTCAGCGGTATGTCTGGGACGTTCTCAGCTCTCATTATCATGGGCGAGCACGTCGAGAATGGAATCAAGATCGGGAAAATTCAAGGTGAGTCATCCTCAGCCGGAGGAGGTGGAAAGAAACCTTATGCTGGCAAACGACAAGAAGGAGAGACGAGCGCTGTGACCAACGCTCGAAGAAAGGGCAAAGGCCCCCAGCAGCAGATAGCTAGTATAAATATCCCAGCGGCTCCACAGCAGCAGCAGCAGCAACCGAATCAACAGGGATATAGAAAATACCAGAATCGGGCACCTTTGGCAAACCGTCACTTCGAGGCACCGCCCATGTCGTACGCGCAACTCTTGCAGACTTTGCTTCAACTTCAGTTGGTTCAGAAGAGGACGATGGCTCCCTTGACAGGGGCACCCCCACCAGGGTACGACGCAAATGCCACTTGCGATTTCCACTCAGGGGCACCTGGCCACACAATCGAGAATTGCAAAGCCTTTAAGCACAAGGTGCAGGACATGGTAGATGCCAAGATCATTAACTTCTCCGATAATGTGCCCAATGTTACGAAGAATCCTATGCCGAATGATAGAGGAGGCGGAGTAAACGCCATTATCGAAGAAGAGAGTGCAGATCTGTTGACTGATGTCAGAGACCTAAAGACACCGCTTAGCTTCGTCAAAGCTAAGTTGTTGAAAAAAGGGTTCTTTCCAGGGTGCGGAGAACTATGCATGGACTGTGCTACACATTCTGATGGATGTGAGCAGTTGGTAGAAGGAATTCAAAGTCTGATGGCTGAGGGGATTCTGCAGTTTAGCCGAAGGGCTGAAAGTGTATCAGGAGAGGTAGTGTTGAAGCAGGCCGACAAAGTCGCCACCATCACCATCCCTCGCCGGCCAATAACCATTTCTGCGCCCAGACTGCCTACAATCACTATTACCAAAGTTGGGCCGATACCCTTCGAGAGCACTAACGTCGTTCCGTGGCATTATGGGGCTGAAGTCTATTGCAACAGACAGAGGTTGGAGCTAGAGCCGTACGGGTCGACTGTAGAGAACCTCGCAGGAATCAGTGGTATTACTCGCAGCGGAAGATTATTTGCACCGCCAGAGGTCGTGGCAGATAAAGCGGTCAGAGCTGATGCGGCCGATAAGGGTAAAAGCAAAGTCGTCGAAGAAGTCCCGTGTGGGGTAGAGAAAGATTTGCTTGTCAAAGACGCCGAAGAGTTTATGCGGTTGATCAAAAAGAGTGACTACAAGATTGTAGACCATCTCCATCAGACGCCCTCGAAGATTTCTATTCTCAACCTGTTGCTGTGTTCTGAAGCGCACCGCAATGCACTGCTAAAGGTATTGAACGCTGCCTACGTACAACAAGAGATATCGGTGAATCAGCTAGAAGACGTGGTAACCCACGTTAATGCTGGAAATGGGCTAGGTTTCACAGACTTAGAGCTGACGCCAAAAGGGAGGAATCACAACAGCGCCCTGCACATCTCGATAGAGTGTAGGGGCACAATCATGTCGCACGTGCTGGTGGACACGGGTTCATCGCTTAATGTGCTTCCGAAGAAGGCCTTAATGAAGTTGGATACTCGTGGAGTGATCTGCACACCCAGTGATCTGGTGGTGAAAGCATTCGACAGGACTAAACGCCACGTTTTTGGGGAGGTGACCCTGCCGGTCCAAGTCGGTCTGGAAATGTTCGACACGGTCTTTTATATTATGAACATCATGCATGCCTACAGTTGCCTCTTGGGCCGGCCATGGATCCATGCTGCTGGTGCCGTGACCTCCACGTTGCACCAAAAGCTCAAATATGCTGTCGGAGGAAGCATCGTAACCGTGTGCAGCGAGGAGGACATAATGGTGAGCCATTTGTCATCCTTTAAGTATGTTGAAATGGATGGCGAAATCCATGAGACTCTCTGCCAAGAATTCGAAGCCGTCAAGGTGAAAGAAGTAGCTCCTGTAGTCACAGAAAGGCCAGAGATGAATCTCTCCTCGTTCAAAGAAGCTCGGGCCGTTGTCCAAGCTGGATCTACCCCAGGCTGGGGGCGTATTTTGGAGATACCGAACAAGCAGGATAAGTTTGGGTTGGGGTATTCTCATGGAGCTGAAGCTTCTTCTTCTTCGTCTAGCAGTGCGTCTCGAGGTAATGGGCCGATCCAATTTACCAGTGGCGGAGTGATTTTCGAAAGCATCAACGCAGCGTCTGAAGACAGCGGGGATAGCGATTGTGACCTCGACTCTTGGATTCAGCCAAGCAAGCCGGGCGATGGCCTCAATAATTGGACCATCAAGGATATCATCCAGATGACAAGTGAAGAGTAATGATTTACTTTTTTCCAATCATTGTACAACCCTATGTCCTACCCGGGGCATAGCGGTTTTATTGTCAGGGCCTTGTTGGATTATGTACATGCATTTTGTTAATAAATCAAAGGCGTTTTCTTCGTATTCAAATATTGTGATCTCTGTTATTCCTGTTTTATATTTGTTTTGAAAAACAGCAAAATGGCAATGGGGTTTGTGCTAACCTGCATATTCTTGTTTTAAACTTAACCCTTGTTATTGCAGGATCCACATAACAGATGACATCGACTCTGGACCTTCTACGGCTCACTTCGACTTTGATTGCCCGATCTATCAAGCCGAAGAAGAGATTGATGAAGACGAAGACCTTCCTGAAGAGTTGGCTCGCTTGTTGAAACAAGAGGAAAAGGTTATTCTGCCTCATGAGGAGGAGATCGAAATCGTGAACCTGGGTTTTGAAGAGCTCGTCAGAAATGTCAGGATAGGGGCTGCGTTGCAGAGTGATGTCAAGCAGAGATTGGTCGAGATGCTAAGAGAGTATAGTGACGTCTTTGCTTGGTCATACGAAGACATGCCCGGACTTGACACGGACATCGTGGTCCACCACTTACCGCTGCGAGAAGATTGCCCTCCCGTTAAGCAGAAGCTTAGGAGGACGAGACCAGATATGGCCGTTAAGATCAAAGAAGAAGTGCAGAAACAGCTTAATGCTGGCTTCTTAGCGGTCACCACTTACCCTCCTTGGGTCGCCAACATAGTGCCTGTACCGAAGAAGGACGGTAAGGTACGCATGTGCGTCGATTATCGGGATTTGAATAGGGCGAGTGTTGCACCCTAAAATTTGACCAACCAATTCTTCTATCTGGTTCGTGGTTTAAATTCGTATTCGCATATCAGACGCATGACACTTGTGTACAGACAAAGGATGTCAGGGCTACAGCTTGATTTTCATCTACCGGATATTTCAGATCCAGTCTAGATCATCAGGGTTTTATTTTTGGGAAATTGGGCGCTTCTCGGTGTTTTCAGCTTGCATGGTGGTTTTTGGGATATTCTGATGCCCGGGGGTTTATTGTTTGCTTCGATCTGGGCTCACGCTCTCCTTTATATTGTTTATTTGCATTTGTCTGCATTTTTAGGATTTAATAGCCTTTTGTGAATTTTAAATAGGTTTTTAGATTTTTCAGAATTTAAATGGACTTTTTAATAGGTTTTAATAGCTTCAAATCTTTTTTTAGGATTTATAGAGTTTTAATAGGTTTTAATAGCTTTAATAGTTTTAATAGAATAATAGGATTTTCTTTTAAACAAATAATGTAGATGTTATTAGAATTAGTAGGATTTTTATAGATTTTTTTAATAGAGAGGATTAGAGTTTATCTTTCATTAGTTAATAGTTTTTAGGCTTAATAGAGATTAATTAGGTTTTTAAATCTCTTAATATAGAATTTAATTAGATGTTAATTCTTCTTTTAGATTTAATTAGGATTTTAACCTTTTAATTAGAGCTGTTAGATTTAATTAGGATTAGATTAGTTTAATTGTCACTTAGATTTAATTGTAGTTTTAATAATTAGTTAATTGGGTTTAGTTTTTAATTAGTTTGATTAGATTTAATCTTTTCTTTAATTCAGTTTTTTGGAGTTTATTGGCTAATTTTCGTGGGCCCAATTGTGTTTTTGGAGGCCCATTTTTTTCTGCAGTCCATTTTGGTTTTTTTCAGAAATGTGCCAAGTGTTAGGTATAAAGCGTGACACGCGTGTAACTGCAGAGGACCCACCTCACAACTCTGAATCCCTCACATTCTGACACTTCACCCAGACTTCCCTCTCTCTCTACGTCACGCCACCTCACCACGTGGCTCCTTCCCAGCAACCCCCTCTCACACGCGTCCAACTCCCAATCCCTCCCGGTGACACCTGTGATCCACTACCCCCTTCCTACCGCCGGCCATGCAGCCGCCGTGCCGGTCATCGGTAACGGTCACCGGAGAGCAGTAACCGTCGCCGGACTTCGTTAGCTCGCCGGAATCTGCAGAAATTCCCAGAAATTCTTCTTTCTCCTCCGATCTCCATTGTTTACCTTCACCCACTACTCGCCGGAAACTGCTTCGTATCGCCGGAAAACTCATAGACCTTCATCAATTTTCCAGAAAAATCTTCAAAGAACTTCATTGTTCTTCATGTTTACCAGCAACATTCAAGGATCTTCAGCTTCATCAACCAAAGCCTACGCCCAAACTTTCGTCCCCGATCATCATCCTTTGGTTTCCAGAACGACAAACTTTCAGCGAGATTACCAGAAATTGTTTAGATCTTCTTGATCTTCGTTCGCCTTCAATTGAAGATTTCCAGAATCGTCATCCTCATCCGTATTCATCAACAACAAGTTCTTCAGCAAGCGTCTTGGATCTTCATCGGGAAATCTTCTCCGGTTGTGGATCTTCAGCGAACTATTAGCTTCTTCAACGAGCTTCAAGTATCGTTCGTCTTTCCAGGTTCCTAACTTCTTCTCCCCTAAACTTTCCTCCTTGCATGCGTGTGTTAGTGTAGTTGTAGATGCAGTTCTTGAGATGTTTAGTTTGGAGTTTCTTGTTCTGATGAGTTCTGTTGATTGCATGTGTGATAGTGATTAAGGTATAGTTTTCGTTCAGGATGTGTGAAGGTTGAGGTTATTTTGAGAGGATTCTGGAGAGGAGTTTCAGAGGGGAGAGAGGTTGGGGGGAGCGGCGCTAGGGTTCGTATAGTGAACAGTGATCAGAAATTTGGGGGAAGAAGGTGGTTTTGCTGATTGGTAACTTGGATTAGGGTTTGGGCTGGGTTAAGCCCAAGTGTGAGTTTGCTGAAGCTCACCCCCCGTTTGCTCGTCATCCCCCCCCTGGCTGTGAGAAGAATAGAGTGGATTTTGGGTTGGGCTTAGCCATTGCTAGGCGCACCCCCCCTAACGTAAGTCCAATGGGAAAATAACTAGAGCGCTTGCTATTTTTATCCCCCTGTTTTATTTCCTTTTTTATGTTTCTTTGTTATTTCTTTGTTTGTATCATGTTAGAAGAAAATTCATAAAAAATAGTAGGATTGATCAATTGATTCCCTTCTTTTTTCTGTAGACTCATAATTCAATTTAGGATTTTAGGATGAAAAAGTATTAATTTGATCATGCATTTTTATTTTATTTGCATTTTTGTATTTTAACTGATATTGAATAACTGATTTGTGACGTGTCTGCCTTGCTGATTTTATTTCTCCCATTTGGTATTGAATTTTGCTCTAGTTTTTTAGTATGTTATACTAGACTGATGCATGCTCCCCATAGGATTTTTGTGGATTTTTTAGAGATTGATTGATATTGTTTTAGGGTTAGAAAATAGAGACCTCATAACTTGCTGGTTAACCCTTGACCATTCATCTGTTAGGGATAGTTTAGTAGCCTTAGAAGTTGACTTAGGCTTTGAGATTTGATCTTGGGATCATAGAGGCATGTAGGTTCCCCCTAGATTTTTTGTAGATTTTTATAGGGTCTTTTGCCATTTTTTGCTTGAGCTTGAGACTAGGAGAAGTCCTGAGGGCTTCTGACTTTGAAGTTCAACTGTGTTTGAACTTCAGAGATAGTTTCTTTGGGTTTGAGGGCCTGTGGTTTCTTCTTGGGGATGGAGGCGGGTTGAAGTCTTATTGGAGCTTGCAAGGATGCATGGATTGAGGTCCTAGTCTAGGAGCTTGCTCTCTGTTTGTGAGGTTTGAGATCCTGAAGTTTGAGGGAAATTTATGGTGCTTTCCTGAGGAAGGCACTATGGATGTCTTTCATTCTTTCTTCTCACCTCTTTCTCAAGTATCCAATGATGTTGGAGCCTTCATGTGAGTTTAGTTTCTCCTGAGGAGGAATATAAACCGATCACAGTTGTTGAGCCACATGGGATATAAATCCTAAGTGGAAGCCCCCTAGTATTTTCCTGAGGAAGGCACTATGGGTCTGCTCACTTAGTTCCCTTAGTTCATGTAGGATTTCTCAAATATCCAATGATGTTGGAGCCTTCATGTGAGTTTAGTTTCTCCTGAGGAGGAATGTAAACCGATCACAGTTGTTGAGCCACATGGGATATGATTCCTAAATGGAAGCCCCCTAGTATTTTCCTGAGGAAGGCACTATGGGTCTGCTCACTTAGTTCCCTTAGTTCATGTAGGATTTCTCAAATATCCAATGATGTTGGAGCCTTCATGTGAGTTTAGTTTCTCCTGAGGAGGAATGTAAACCGATCACAATTGTTGAGCCACATGGGGTATGAGCCCTGAGTATAAGCCTCCTAGTACTTTCCTTAGGAAGGCACTATGAGTCTGCCTACTTAGCTCCCTTTCTTTGGTAAGCTTGTCTTGAAGCTTGGAGACTGGGATTGATTTCTCTTGTATAGGGTTTTGATTAGGGTTTTGCATAGGGCTTTGACTAGGGTTTTGCTTAGAGGTTTGATTAGGGTTTTGCTTTAAGGCTTTGCTCAGAGGTAGATTAGGGTTTTATTTCAGGGTTGTTCAGGGTTTTGCTCAGGGTAGTTTCTTGCTTTTGGATAGGAATTTGCCAGGCTGGTTAGCCTTCTCTTTGTGTTGTTTGACTTGTGTGGTGTTGTGCTGCATTAGACTTAGGGGTTCATCTAGATACTTCTGAGATAGGTGCATCTTAGAAGTAGACTCTGGGTGAATGAGAGGTTGAGGTGGTCCTCCTTCTGCTTGTTTGTTATTGAGTGGCTTTGCTTGCTGGTATTTGGTAGAGCTGAGCTCCCTTGCCTCTGTGGTGTGTGGCCCTTGTGCCTAGCTTGTTTGGTTGTTGCATTCGCGCATATTTCCAGTATTTCTTTACTTTGCAGTGATTCCTGTTTGCTGTTGCCATGATCCCTTAGGAGTTCTAACTTCTCTGCTGTGGAGGAGTTATGATAGACATTAGGATAGTTAACCAGGTATGATAACATTAGGTAGATTTCCCTTTTCAACCATAGTTTTAGGGTGTCTCTTTCCTTTCTCAAAACAACAGAAAAACACTTAATAAAGGATAAAACAAAAGTGAATTCGTTTCTTCCGTTAAAAGATTTGAACAAACATCAAAACATTTTGTCCTCCTGGACTGTGAAAACCCTTGGTTAAGGTGCCTTTTCCCATAAAACACTTGAACAGCTTGTGTCGTAGTTAGTCGAACTACGTTTGCTCTGATCTTCCATGCCGTATGGAAGTACGTAGGCACAGGATGCGATGTCCTGGCGAGCAACCTTTCCCCCGTCTAGACGTAGGTAGTCGAACTACGTTGACTCTGACTTTCCCATTGCACGAGGGAGTACGTAGGCCCAAAACACCGTATGTTCTGTCGAGTCCTGTCCTTTTCTTTTCTTTTCAGACTGGCCATTAGCGTAGATAGATAAACACACCCTTTTCCTTATAAACACCAAGCGTGGATCCCGTCGAGTACGACGGACGTGAGGGGTGCTAATACCTTCCCCTTGCGTAACCGACTCCCGAATCCAGGTTTTGGTTGCGATGACCATACCTTTCCCGTTTTTTGCGAGGTTTACTTCGAGCGTTTCCTTTCCCTCCGTTGGGATAAATAACGCACGGTGGCGACTCTTCTGTCAGCCGGCGCCGATTTTCGCAGTAGCGACAGCTGGCGACTCTGCTAGGGACCTATAGCATCTAGGGACTTTTCCCATCCCTTATGCTGGGACCGTTTCCCATCCCCTACGCGAGTCAATCCTAGCGCTTGGGTGTTTATCTGTTGGGTGTTGTGCATATGTGTTTTATCTTTCCGCACTTTACTTTCCCGCACCTTTACCTTTTCGCATTTACTTTCAGCACTATATTATTATGATTATTGTTGTGGGAAAGGGAGGTTACTATGAGTGAGAAGCCGGACCTGGGCTTGAGTATGCACCTAGACATAGTTGCGGAGAGTAGTAGACAGACCTGTCTGCTGAGCAGGCACAGTTCCCTACGAAATCTGCGCTCAGACGCGGTTCTCACAGAGGTGCTCCTTTCCGGTCCTGAGGATCTGAGGGGAGTCCAGACGTGAGGATTGTCGACTCTGGGGACCGATCATTTGGAAGTCAGCTAAGTGAGGCCTCTTCATGACTTGATGATGCCACTCCTTCTGGGAATCGTATCGTCACTCATGAAAGTCTGTGACGCTGATGACCGCATAGGATGCCGTACCTTTGTCCGTGGATTAGGTCCATACCTGAGAGGGGGATTGGGTTATTGCAGGAAAACTGGCCTTCAGAAACCATGATTCAGTATTTATCAGATGGTTTTCTTGGCTCGTTAACAGGTGTGTTGTCTGGATCAGATGGGTTTCTTGTTTGAGGTTGATACTATTATCAGATGGTTTTCTCGTCAGATATAGAGGTTCAGATGGATTTCTTACCAGGGGATTGGTATTTTGAATATCAGATGATAGTTAGTGTCACGAAGTTCTGGTGACTGTGGTGGTTTTCTGTTCTTGATATCACAGAGATGTTCCTCTTCAGGCTACAGCATGGCCCCTGTGTTCACTGATCGCATCATTTATCATATTGCATTATTGCATTACCATTTGCATCCAACTAACGTGTGTGTATTGCAGGTACATATTTTCCCTCCCAGTTCCGGTGTTTGTTTCCTAGCAAGACATGGAAGCCATGAAGAGAGTGTTACCCTACAGATTCCCGTCTCCAGATATCAGTCTGTTGTCAGAGTTAATTACTATTGCTAAGAAGAAGGTGATGGGAGATTTCAGGAAGACATATGGGAGGATCCTGACTTATGTTTACCAGCCCTCGGCTTATGAGATCAGCGGCATTTACACCCTGTTGCAGTTTTATGATGCTGAGCTCAGGTGTTTCGTATTTCCTGACTTTGTCTTGGCTCCTACCCTGGAGGAGTATTCTGCACTCTTGGATGTACCGATTCGCGAGCAGATGCCTTTCTATCACACGGACGCTAAGCCTGATCTGGCTAAGCTTTCTGCTATTCTGTACTTAGGAGAGTTTAAGCTGACCGGGAAGATGATCAGAAGAGGAGATGTGTGGGGATTTCCGTTGGTTGTTTTGGTGGAGAAGGCTCGGGAGTATGCCAAGAAGGGTGGCTGGGTTGTTTTTGACGCCATCCTTGCTGTGTGTGTTTATGGCATTGTATTGTTCCCAAACATTCCTGATTTTGTTGATGCAGATGCTTTCTATATTCTGGCTGCAAAGAACCCAGTTCCTACCCTGCTGGGAGATATCCACCATTCCACTCACTACCAAAATGAAAAGCGGCGAGGAAGGAATGTCTCTTGCTGTGTACCTCTACTGTGCAGGTGGTTTACCAGTCATATGCCGAAGTCAGGGCCTTTTGTCACTTCTATTGATTCTTTAGGATGGCCTGAGCGCTTGATGGGGTTGACTTCTGAGAATGTGGTGTGGGTTAATGAGGAGGTGTTCGGAGTTGAAGTCATATACAGATGCTAAGGGTTCCCTAATGTTCCTTTGATAGGAAGGAAAAGGTGTGTCAATTACAACCCTTCCTTATTAATCAGGCAGTTTGGGTATGCACCTCAGGAAGCGCCAAAGCCCGAGGAGATACAGGAATCTCTGTATCTCACTGGGGCAATAGAGGAAGAGATGTTGATCAAGCTTGAGAAAGCATGGAAGAACCCGCATAAGAGAGGGAAGCCTTCAGGTAGCAAAGGGGGTACTCGAGTTCTTGGTCCGTATGTGGAATGGATTCGTGAACGAACTACGAAGTTCCTTATGCCTTATCCTGCAGTTCAGCCATTGTATCCTCCTCCGGTGGAGGAGCCCACCACTATAGACATACAGGTATACAAGCAGCTGATGGCGGAGAAAGAAGAGTTGGCAAGGGATAAAGAAGCCTTAGAGAAAGAGAATGCCCAGCTTCGTCATGAAAAGATTGAAACAGGATATTTTTCCAAGCAACAGGCCGAAACTTTGAAACATCTGAAGACTACTTTATTGGAGTTGAATGAAACCAAGAAGCGTCTGGAGTTAGATGTAGACTCAGTTAGCAGTGTATTGGCTACCAAGAAACAAGAGCTGGAAAGGGCTTACACGAAGTTAGCTAAGTTCAGAGAGCATTGGGACCTTACTATGGCCAAACGCAAAGAACGGGAAGAAGAGCTAAAGATACAGGTTGCTCAGTTGGGAGAACAAGTTAAGGTGAAGACTGAAGAGCTTGAAGAAGAAGCATGCCGTCGATACGAGGCTGAACGCAAACTGATTGATGCCACGAAGAATCTGGAAGATTGTCAGCGCAGAGCAGACATCAAGAGGCCCAAACCTGAGGATGGTGCCCAGGATAAGGCTTGGGAAGATTTTGTCAGAGACATCCATGGAACGGTCAGGAAAAGGGATCAGTTGATAGAAGGCTTGATTTATCGACCGGATCACCCAGAGACAAAGAAGCTGTTCGAGGATTTCTGCGACCGTACCCGCACTTGATTTCTCTCTTGTATTCTTTGTGTTGAGATCACCACCAGGCATGTTGGTTGGGATCCTCCTTTATCATATCAGTTGTATGGAACATAGTTTTGTAACGCCTTGACGAGACTGTTTTTCCAATATATGAGGGTTTTTCTAAATATTGTCTTTATGGTTTCTCTTGTCTTGCCACCTTGACACTGGAATTGGAGGGGAAATATCCCCAACGCACACATGCACGTTAGCATTTTTGCATTATTGTTTGCATAAATCGCATTGCATTACAGGTTTGTGATCCATGTTCCTTATCATTCTGCATCCATCTCCAGGTATTTTTTCAGGATTGCAGAAAGGCGGGTCCACCGTTACTCTACCAGAACTAATCACAAGAAGATCATGGACAACGTGTAGAGTGAAATGCAAGAGATGTGTGACAGGATGGCCCTGCTCATGCAAACCATGGAGACCATCGCCAAGGGACAAGAGCAGCTGCAGAATCTGGTTCAACCGATAGTCGCACGGGCTGAAAACAACGGGACACCGCATGGTGAAAATATTGCTGCTTCTCCCCGAGTTGAGAATCGTCAAAGTGCTGATGCTATTCCCGTAGCCGGTTTGAATGCTGGAGAAACTGGTCCTGTAGGTGGAGGTGGGAACGCTGGTAATATGAATGCCAATACAGATAGTGCTGGGGTATTTGTGGGTAATGTCAACCAGGGTTTCAATGGGGGCGTTGAGAATGTCGGAATGAATGGTATCAATGGTAACCAGGGCTTCAATGGTGTGAACATGGGGTATGGCAGCATTGCTGGTGCCAAGGCTGGGTTGGGTGGCTATGGTTATGGTAATCTTGGATATGGAACTGGTGCATACAACGCTCAAGAGATGGGCAATCTGAGGTATGACCCCAGGTACTTCCAAACGGGTCCGGGCTGTGATGCAGATTATGTTGGATACGATGCAGTACCTCGCTGGGAGGATCGTCGGGAGGATGTGTTCTCTGGTCAGAACGAGGGTTATGAAAGAGCTAGGGATGACAACCATCGGATGAGATTGCTAGAAGAGAAAGTGAATGGGTTAGCCAGCCAGAATGCTCTTGGGCTGGATATGTCAAATATGGGGTTAGTCCCAGGGTTGAGGGTCCCGCTGAAATTCAAAGCGCCGTCATTTGATAAGTACAAAGGGGATACATGCCCTAGGGTGCATGTACGAGCGTTTTACAGGCGTATGTCTGCGTATTCTGAGGATGAAAAGATGCTAATGCACTTCTTCCAGGATAGCCTGTCAGGGCCATCGCTGGAGTGGTACATGAGCTTGGAGCCTACTCAGATCAGGCGTTGGAAAGAGCTGGCAGAGGCTTTTGTTTGGCATTATCAATATAATAGTGATCTCGCCCCTAACCGAGTCCAATTGCAAAGCATGTCTCAAAAGTCTAGCGAGAGCTTTAAGGAATACGCCCAGAGATGGCGAGATCTGGCTGCTAGGGTACACCCTCCGATGGTGGAGCGCGAAATGATGGATATGTTCATAGGAACTTTTTCTGGAATGTACTATGACCGGTTGCTAAACTTTTCGATGAGTACTTTCTCTGAGCTGATTTTGATGGGGGAGCGCATTGAAAACAGGGTAAAGATTGGTAAAATTCAAGCGGGTGAGTCCAGTTCCGCAGGAGGTAATAAGAAGACGTTTGGTGGTAAAAGGCAGGGTGATACCAATGCTGTATACAATGCTCGACGGAGAAATAGAAGTTAGAACTGGCAGCAGCAGTCGCAAGTGGCAAGCGTAACCATTCCAGGGCCGTCTCAGCAGCAGAGACAACAACCACAGCAGCAGGCTCAGCAGCAGCCTAATAATAATCAGCGCAGACTTCAGAACCCACGATCGAGGAGAGTATTCGAGGTGCCGCCGGTATCATATGCAGAACTCCTTCAAACTTTGTTGAAATTGCAGCTAGTCGAGAAGAGGACCTTAGCACCACCAACTGGCCAGCCACCAGTCAGATATGATGTTAATGAGCACTGTGACTTCCATTCGGGTGCACCAGGGCACAATATTGAAAATTGCCTAGCTTTCAAGCATAAAGTACAAGATTTGCTTGATAGTACGGCTATTAACTTCGGGAAAGACGGTCCCAATATCACGCAACAGCCAATGCCCAAGCATGGTGGGACTGGTGCCAATGCAATCCTGATAGATGATGAGTTGGACTTGGTTTCGGAAGTGAGCGAGCTGAAAACCCCTTTGAGTTACGTAAAGCAGCGTTTATTGAAAGGAGGTGTCTATCCCGGTTGTAGTGGAGAGTGTGATGACTGTTTGATTCAACCTGGGGCTGTGAGAAGTTGAAGAGGGGAGTTCAAAGTTTGATTGATGAAGGAATTTTGCAGTTTGACAGGTCTGTGGGGCGAGAGAAGTCTGTTGAGACAGAATCTGGAAAAGAGCGCAGTGAGGTTGCTACGATCACCATTCCATTCAAATCAGTGACGATTTCGGCATCATCGAAAAGGCCGACCATTACTATTACCAAGGCTAAACCAGTCCCGTATGAGAGCACAAAGGCAGTCCCGTGGTGCTACGGTGCTGAAGTGTATTGCAATGGGGAAAAGATTGACTTGAATGATCCGCCAGCGGGATCCGTAGACAACATTGTAGGAGCGGGTGGTATAACCCGGAGCGGGAGAATTTTCACTTCACCTGAGGTCGAGGCAGAAAGGCTTGCCAGAGGTAAGAACAAAGTTGTTGAGGGGGGATCTTCAGGGAGTAAGGAGAAAGAATCGATAACCAAAGATGTGGAAGAATTCATGAGGTTGATCCGCAAAAGTGATTACAAGATTGTAGATCACCTGCAGCAGACCCCGTCAAAGATCACCATATTATCGCTTTTGTTGTGTTCTGAGGCGCATAGAAATGCCCTGTTGAAGGTACTTGAGACATCCTTCGTGCCGCAAGAGATTTCAGTTAATCAGCTGGAGGGAGTTATGGCACAGGTTAACGCTGGGCATGGTCTGGGATTCACGGATTTTGGCCTAACGCCTAGAGGGCGTGATCATAATAATGCCTTGCACATCTCTATCGAATGCAGGGGCACCATTTTATCCCATGTGCTGGTAGACACTGGGTCCTCGTTGAACGTGTTACCAAAGAAAGCCCTGTTGAAATTGGATACCCGTGGGTTGTTGTGCACCCCTAGTGATTTGGTGGTGAGGGCCTTTGACGGAACGAGGAGGTCAATATTCGGGTCAGTAACGTTACCCATCCAGGTAGGTCCGGAGGTGTTTGATACAGTGTTTTACATCATGGACATCCAGCATGCATATAGCTGTTTGATAGGGAGACCTTGGATTCATGCCGCTGGGCAGTGACTTCTACACTCCATCAGAAGCTGAAATATATGGTTGAGGGGAGTATTGTGACAGTGTGTGGCGAAGAGGATATCTTAGTCAGTCATTTGTCTTCCTTCAAGTACGTGGAGGTAGATGGAGAGATTCATGAAACGCTGTGTCAAGCGTTTGAAGGGGTGAAGGTTAAAGAAGAGGCTCCGTTAAAAAGTGAAGGGCAAGAGGTGGTAGTCTCCTCGTATAAAGAAGCCAAGGCATTGGTACAAGCAGGAGAGACTCAGAAGTGGGGGCAGGTTCTGGACATCCCAGTGAAGCAAGATAGGTATGGCTTGGGGTACCGCCCATCTCCCTCGCAGAGTGCGCCTAAGTATAAGGGACCTGTCGTGTTCACGCCCGGAGGGGTTAGCTTTGAAAGGATTAATGCCGTGTCTGATACGGAGGAAGTGGATAGCGACTGCGACATGGACGCATGGATTCGACCCAGCACACCGGGGCAAAGCCTATGCAACTGGTCCATCCAGGACGTCATCCAAGTCACCAAACAGTAATGCGTTGTTTTTTTTCAATCATTGTATGATCACGTGCTTTGCCCGGGGCATCGTTGATCTTGTCTTAGGGCCTAACTGTTTACCTGTATGTTTGCATGATCAATAAATGACGGTGTTTTTTACATTCAAATGTTGTAATCCTTTTCTTTCTGTTTTTATTTTTCAATAAAATGGTAGCATGGTTATGCATTTTGCTTGTACATCATTTTTGAAGCACTTAACCGTTTCCCTCGCAGGATTCATGAATTTTCAGACGACATCGACCAAAGACTTCCTATGACTCGTTTAGACTTCGAGCATCCGATCTTCCAAGCTGAGGAAGAGATTGTTGAGGATAGTGACTTACCAGAAGAGCTGAGTCGGTTGTTGAAGCAAGAGGAGAAAGTCATTCTGCCTCACCAGGAAGAGATTGATATTGTCAATTTAGGGTCTGAAGAATGCGTTAGGAATATCCGTATAGGGGCCGCGTTGCAAGTTGACGTCAAGCAAGAGCTTATTGAGATGATGCGTGAATACAGTGATATATTTGCTTGGTCCTACGAGGGCATGCCAGGTTTGGATACTGATATGGTTGTTCACCGCCTGCCGTTAAAAGAAGAATGCCCCCCTGTTGCACCCTAAAATTTGCTCAACCTATTTCACTTGGTTTATGTGTTTTAATTGCATTAACATTTGCATAGTAGATCATATACATAATTCATCTGCATAGCATAGCATAGTAAGTCATCCAACAAGGGACCAGGTACTATTCTTATCTCTATGAGCCTATCAGGAGGTTATTATTCAAATTCAATCTTAGTCAAGTCATCAGAAAGAAATTGAAATCTGAAAAGTCATTGGACCAAGCAGTGGGTCTCTCTCCTATCTTGAGTATATTTGAAGATCATCAAAGAAGTTGTGAGCTGGGGATTGAGCATGGAGGGTATACAAACATCATGGAGGACCTAGAGGGTCATGGTGAAAGTGAGACAAGTCATTGATATGGTCACAAGAGTTGTAGTTGAAGGCAGTCAACTAGGGTTTCATCTGGGTCAATCCTGGGTCAACCCTAGGTCAAATGATTGATTGAAAGGAATCAAGGTCTATCTGAGAGATGTGGGGTTCATCATTTGACATGTAGATAAGGTTGTGGTGTTGTGCCAAGAAGAAATCAAGAGAAATCAAGAAGAAGAGGAGTTTCTAAATTAGGGTTTCTGTGTAAAGTCCCCTGATTTAGGTCAAACATCCAAGCAAGATAAGTCAAAATGCAAGCTTCAAATGGATCCTTGGCCAACATGAAACTTGTAGAGGGTCTCAAGAACTTTAATTTGAGTTGTGTAAGACATCAAGGATATTTATAGAACTCAAGTTATGGTCCTTGCAAGTTACAGGTCATCTGAGGTGTCTGAAATTTTGTCTGTGAAAGTTACTTGTCTTCCAAGCAACTTTTACCCCTCAAGGAGATTTCAAATGAACTTATGGTCAACATAAGAGTTGTTCCTCATTGTCTTATATTTCTAGAAAGGTATGGTATGCCTTCATCTGATTTGTGGAACTCTACTTATGGCCTTGGCAAGCAAAGGGTATTTTGGTCATTTGAGAATTACAGGTCATTTCAAGCCTATGCCCAAAACTCATACAAGGAAGCTTCAAATGAAAAACTTCACAACATCAAACTTGCTCCAAATGACATTTTGAGTCTAGAAAATTGTTCATGAAAGTTTGGAAAGGCTTATAGCTCAAGGTTTCAAATTTGGTCATTTAAAAGTGAATTTAATGAATAAAAGTGACCTAAAATTGAGATTTTTCATACCATGGCCAAATGAGATGAAGTTATAGGTCATTTTGATTGGAAAAAATGTTTTAAGAACATTGGCAAAAGTATATTTTTGAGTTTAGGGCAAAGTTTGAGAGATACCATTGGTTACTTATGTATGAAGTTAACATATGCCAAAACTCAAGGAAATGGTGCACAAGAAGTTTCTACCAAGTTCTAGAGTGTTCTATGATCATCTATATATTGGGTAGAGTGGCTTCATTCAAGGGTTGGTGATTCATTTTGATCAATTTACCAAGTTTCATCTCATTCTCCCATTTTGCAAATCCACTTCAAACTCCATCAAATCTTCATCATTTTCCATACTTCTTGATCCTATCATCATCTAAATCCATCAGAGATCAAGTTTCTATCAATATCTGGTTGAATTGAGAAAGAAATCGTGTGATACCAACTTCATCATCCAAGGTGCAAGAATATTGGGATTGCAAGATCCAAGGCATTTGAGCAAGTGCTATTGCATACAGAACCAAGAATCAAGTTTGTGGAGCAAGTCCAAAGCATTGCAAGCTTCAGATCCAAGGGTTTCTACCTCTGTTTTCATCTTTACACCAGGTTGGTAATCTCATCAAATTAGCATGATTTAGTTAGCATGTTAGAGAATTATTAGGTTAGAATGGTTAAGATTGGTTAGATGATTGTTTCTGGTGAATTTGAGAGCCATTCATGGAGGTTACCATTGGAGCACCAAAACTGTTAGGGCTCAGAACACCTAGGATATGGCATGATAATCTTAGATAGATAGCTCAGGATAATCAGTATAGCATGTAGATTGTGTTAGTGTAAGAATTAGAAAGAATTAGCATGGTTGATAGCAGTGTAAAGTGGTGGAGTCGATGCTTTCTACCTATCGGGTTTGATGCTGGGGTGAGTTTTGGAAGGAACTAATACCATGGTTGTGTAGAGGGAAGGATGTAGATCATTTTTGATCTTTACATCGTGAGATTTCATTGAGAATCGAGGGAGAACAAGGAGCTGGAAGATTCGTGCATGGGAGGTTTTTCTGAAACCTAGGGTTTGTCCAAGGAGGACGATGATGGATGACTGTGGGATTAGACTGAAACATTGACTTGGAATGTTGATCTAACGGCTGCAATTCAATTGAAAAACGGAGGGAAATCTGCGCAGCAATACGCAGCGTTTCATTAACTGAAACGCGTGGGCCTGGATCAATCTTGCTATCCCCACCCCCTATCTCAAGCCCATTTCAATTTTAACTGGAATCTGTTACTATATGCACCGTTTCCTTTTTTCTTTTTCTTTTGATTTTCTTGTTGATTTTCTGAATATCATGGGCCCTGCGCACGTTACTAATGCCACCCCCAACTTCTGGCCCACCAAGCAATTGAACTGAGCGTAGTTACTTGTGACACCCCCTCCCCAATTTATTTCATTTTGTGATTTTTAATTCTTTTATATTTTCTTCATTTTGTAAAATCCATATAAAATTGAAAAAAGCTTATTTTTAATTGCTTCTTTTTGTGCTGGTTTCATAATTCTGTTAAGAAAATTATCAAATATTAAAATTAGCATTTATTTTCATTTTAGTATTTTTTGTGTATTTTTCTTTTTAATAGCTTTTTTAAGTGATTTAGTTTAGCACTTGTTTCTGTTGATTTTAGTTCAATTAGCTCCCCTTAGATTTAGGGTCCATTCTTTTTAGGGTGATTAACTTAGGACTTTAGCTTCCTCATAGGATTTAATTCATAATTTTAGGATTAATTTTTAGATGATTTGATTAGGTGAGATTAGGGTGGTTAAAATTAGGGTTTTAAGTGAACATAGGTGAGATAGATCATTTCTTTTAGGAATTTTAATTTGATTTTGGGGTATGGGACTATAGGGTTTATGGGTAGATAATAGATCCCTTAGAAAATATTAGGCTTCCCCTATTACTATTAGTATATTGCTTGTATTTGATTGACTGTGTGGTGTGCCCTCTCTAGGGTTATTATTTGACTGTGTGGGGTATTGGGCTTGCTTGGGGCTTGGGGTTTGAGCTGAAGACTGTGTTGATGAAGCCCATTTGAAGATTAAAGAATGAAGACCAACTTCTAGAATTGATGAGGAGTATCTCTTGTTGGCAGCTGGTGAAGGTTATAAGATCTAGGAGTTAGGCAGAGCTCTAGAGTAGAAAACTTGATTCACAAACTTGGAAGGTCTTCTTTGCCTCCATCCCTCTCTATGATGCAGAGTCTCTCTAAGGCATTCACCCCCTTCCTTTGGAAGGCTTGGTGATAGTGCCTAAGAGATAGAACTCTTGAGAGAAATATTCTATGTGTTGTTAGCAAGTCTGTTTGCCACCCTTGGTGGTCAACTAATTGCTTAACACCCAGTTCATTCTTGTGATTGGTTCCTCAGCTTGGAGAGTGGGACTTGAAGAAAAGCCATTAGGAGATTGAAGATAAAAGACTGATGCTCGCTTGAAGCTTGTAGATAGTTGATGCTGACTTGAAGACAGATGCTGATGAAGATTGCTTTGCTGTTTAGCTTTTGCTGTTGATAATTCTTGATGTATTGATTGAATTTCCCTGACTGTATTGTTTGTTGTTTAACCTGTTAGGTTGAAAGTGAATTCTGTTCACTTTTGCCTATTGTTTTCTAGGTTCGAGGTTGAGTGGGACTCCCTTGTCTCGCTTGTATTGTTGCATCCATGCATCTTTTACTGCTTTATTGTATATTTGCTATTGTTTCTGTTTCCGTTTATCCCTTAGGACCTCTGTTTCTCTCTGCGCAAGAGAGGAGCATGATAGACATTAGGTCTTAACCCATGCATGATAACATTAGGGTAGATTTTTTATCCCCTTTTCAACCCTAGGATTTGTAGAGTGTCATCTCTTCTTTCTTCAAAACAACAGAAAAACATTAATAAAGGTTATAACAGAGATCAATTCATTTCTTCCGTCAAAAGATTTGAACAAACATCAACCTTTTTGCAATAAGAAAACCCTTGTTTAAGGTGATATTTTTCATAAAAGACACTTGAACAGCTTGTGTCGTGCGTAGCCCGAACTACGTTTGCTCTGATCTTCCATGCTGTGTGGAAGTACGTAGGCATAGGATGCAGTATCCTAGCGAGCAACCTTCCCCACCTTCACCCGTAGTTAGGCGAACTACGTTGACTCTGATTTCTCGTTCCAGACGGGAATACGTAGGCATAAAGTGCGATGCTTTGCCGAGTCATGTTTTCTTTTCTTTTCAGACCTCATCCTTTAGTTTAGATAGAAGTGTAATCCGTACAAACAAGCAAGCGTGGGTCCCATCGAGTACGATGGACGTGAGGGGTGCTAATACCTTCCCCTTGCGTAACCGACTCCCGAACCCAGGTTTTGGTTGCGATGACCATACCTTTTCCCGTTTTTTGCGAGGTTTACTTCGAGCGTTTCCTTTCCCTCCGCTGGGATAAATAACGCACGGTGGCGACTCTTCTGTCAGCCGGCGCCGATTTTCGCAGTAGCGACACCGCCGGTCAAGCAGAAACTCGGAAGGACTCGTCCTGACATGGCCGTAAAGATAAAGGAAGAAGTGCATAAGCAATGGGATGCTGGATTCCTGGCTGTCACCACTTATCCCACTTGGGTCGCTAATATCGTGCCTGTGCCAAAGAAAGATGGCAAGGTTCGAATGTGTGTTGATTATAGGGATCTAAACAAAGCGAGCCCGAAAGATGATTTCCCACTACCGCATATTGACGTGTTAGTTGACAACACAGCTCAGTTTTCGGTATTCTCTTTCATGGATGGATTTTCGGGGTACAACCAGATCAAAATGGCTCTGGAGGATATGGAAAAAACGACCTTTATCACCCCGTGGGGAACCTTCTGTTATAAGGTGATGCCCTTTGGTTTGAAAAATGCTGGGGCAACGTACCAGCGGGCTATGACAACACTTTTTCACGACATGATGCACAAAGAGATTGAGGTGTATGTCGATGACATGATTGCCAAGTCTCAAACAGAGGAAGAACATCTGGTTAATCTGCTGAAGTTGTTCAAGAGGCTTAGGAAGTTCAGGCTGAGGCTGAATCCCAACAAATGTACCTTCGGAGTGAGATCCGGGAAGCTACTGGGGTTCATTGTGAGCAAGAAAGGAATCGAGGTCGATCCTGCAAAAATAAAAGCAATACAAGAGATGCCAGCACCGAGAATAGAAAAAGAAGTCTGTGGATTCTTAGGGAGATTGAACTACATTGCTAGGTTCATCTCTCACCTAACGACCACGTGTGAACCATTATTCAAACTGTTAAAGAAAGATCAAGCGGTGGTCTGGAACGACAATTGCCGAAGGGCATTTGAAAAGATAAAAGAATACTTGCAGGAACCTCCGGTGTTGATACCCCCAGTAGCGGGACGACCACTGATTATGTATCTGACGGTTCTGGAGAACAGTATGGGTTGTGTTCTCGGTCAACATGACGAGACAGGGCGGAAAGAGCATGCAATTTACTACTTGAGTAAAAAGTTCACAGATTGTGAATCTCGATACTCTATGCTCGAAAAGACGTGTTGTGCATTGGCGTGGGCTGCCAAACGTCTAAGACAATATATGCTGAACCATACAACCATGCTGATATCGAAGATGGATCCGATCAAATATGTGTTTGAGAAGCAAGCGCTCTCTGGAAGGATTGCTAGATGGCAGATGGTATTGAAAGAATACAATATCCAGTATGTTTCCCAGAAGGCCATTAAGGGAAGTGTTCTGTCCGAATATTTTGCCGAACAGCCAATTGAGGATTCTCAGCCTATGAAGATTGAGTTTCCTGATGAGGACATAATGTACTTGAAGGCTAAAGATTGTGATGAGCCGTTGCCCGGTGAAGGTCCGGAGCGGAGTTCCCAATGGCAATTAATTTTTGATGGGGCTGTCAATTCGTACGGTAGTGGGATTGGGGCAATCATTACAACTCCCCACGGGTCGCACATTCCGTTCACAGCCAGATTGACTTTTCCAGTGACGAATAACGAAGCCGAGTATGAAGCTTGTATTATGGGGTTAGAAGAGGCTATCGATCTGAGGATCAAGAATCTGGACGTATATGGGGATTCAACATTGGTTGTGAATCAGATTAAGGGAGAGTGGGAGACACGCCAACCTAATTTGATACCGTACATGAATTATGCGAGAAGGTTGCTACCTTTCTTTGATAAAGTAGAGTTTCATCATGTACCCCGGGCGGAGAATCAAATGGCAGACGCCCTTGCAACGTTATCCTCGATGTATAAGGTCAACTACTGGAATGAGGCTCCCAGGATTGTCATATCTTGCCTTGATAGGCCGGCCTTTGTGTTTGCAATTGATGAAGTGTCTGACGGTAAACCTTGGTATTTCGACATACAGAATTTCCTGAAGAACAAGGAATATCCGGCTGGGGCATCCAGTCGTGATCAGAAGACTCTGAGGAGATTAGCAGGCAACTTCTATCTGAATCCCGACGGCGTTTTGTATAGAAGGAACCACGATTTGGTACTCCTCCGGTGTGTAGACGAGAAGGAAGCCAATTTACTCATGGAAGAAGTCCATGAAGGAACTTTTGGTACACATGCTGGTGGGCATGCTATGACCCGAAAGTTGTTGCGGGCGGGGTATTATTGGTTAACGATGGAAACGGACTGTTTCAAGTTCGCCAAGCGGTGTCACAAGTGCCAGATCTATGCAGACAAGATCCATGTGCCACCCAGTCCACTGAATGTTATGGCTTCTCCGTGGCCTTTCTCCATGTGGGGAATCGATATGATTGGCAAGATTGAGCCTACGACATCTAATGGGCATCGCTTCATTCTGGTTGCGATCGATTACTTCACTAAGTGGGTGGAAGCAGCATCTTACGCCAATGTGACGAAGCAGGTGGTGGCCAGATTTATCAAGAGGGATATAATTTGCAGATACGGTATTCCTAAACGGATCATTACTGATAATGGTTCGAATCTGAACAATAAGATGATGAGGGATCTTTGTCGGGAGTTTAAGATCGAGCATCATAATTCATCTCCGTACAGACCCAAGATGAATGGCGCTGTTGAAGCGGCCAACAAGAACATAAAGAAGATTGTTCAGAAGATGGTGGTAACGTATAAGGATTGGCATGAGATGTTGCCACTTGCTTTGCACAGTTATCGCACGACGGTGCGTACATCAACTGGGGCAACACCGTTCTCACTAGTATATGGCATAGAGGCTGTCCTGCCATTGGAGGTTGAGATACCATCTTTGAGGGTTTTACTTGATGTTAAGCTGGATGAAGCAGAATGGGTGAGAAGTAGATTGAATCAACTGAGCTTGATAGACGAGAAGAGACTGGCATCAATTGCACATAGTAGGCTGTATCAGAGCCGGATGAAGAAAGCGTTCGACAAGAAGATTCGACCTCGAAGCTTTCAGACGGGTGATCTTGTGCTGAAGAAGATTCTCCCACCGCAATCGGATCACAGGGGCAAATGGACTCCCAATTACGAAGGTCCATACGTCGTGAGAAAAGTCTTCTCTGGAGGAGCCTTATTGTTATCCACCATGGATGGTGAAGACTTTTCGTCCCCTGTGAACTCGGACGCAGTTAAAAAATACTTTGCTTAAAAATTGACCCGCTGGACAGTAAAAAGAGAGTCCAGGCAAAAATAGGGCATCCTGGCGAACCAAAAAACAGAATAAAAAGGTTCGGGCAAAAGTTAGGGATAAAATGAAAAAATGTACACCCGCGAAGTTGAAAACCTACACTGGGCGGCTTCGGCAAAAAAGGGTATCCCGGTGAATCGAAAACCCGCAAAGGGCGATTCACGCAAAAGTTAGGGATTTAAGAAGCAAATGACTGCGGTCCAAGTTTGATTGTTTAGCGGTTTGGGAGCATCTGGGGGGTCAACTATCCAAAGCAATCTCTTCTGAAGACAGAGATCAGGAAAGCGTCAGAGTCCGGCGAGTCATTGGAGGATCGGTTCATGGTGTTCGTCTGTAACACGTTGCCGACATGTGTACAAATTTTATTCTGTATCTTTGTACATTTCTGCATTTTGTTTATGCGTGACTACCTCTTTTCAGGAGTTGCATCCGATGTATAAATCTTGCCTATTCTCAGGCCGTTATCAATAAAGTGTGTTATTCAGTGTAGTGTGTGACTTTGGTTTTTAACTTTTGCAGTTTCGTTTGTAAGAAACGTCGATGTTTTTGATAAACTTACATGCGTGTAAACAGGCGGGCCTCGGCCGATGATTGTTAAAACCGGAAATTACCTGAATGGCTGTCATGGGTGATTACCAATATGTTTCTTTTGCATAGATTGTCTTGTGTTTGCTTGTTGACTTTTGCAGGTATTCAAAAGCTCGCAAAGTTCCCCACCAGAGCCCCAGGCAAATTTGAATGTTGTCTCCCCAAGAGAGTGGAGATTGCGTCAAAGGAAAAGATCAGTGTATCCTTAGTAGTTCAGAATTGGCTTATCAAGCAGAGCAGAGTCCTCCCCAGCGAAGGTCGAGACGGATATGATTAACTCACCTAAAGAGTTTCTTGTGTAGTGCGAATCAGAGCACACCGGTCGATCCCCAGCTCAGTGATAGCAGGATGAAGTATCCCCACATGGCGTAATCAGAGTGTGATACCTTTGAAGGCAGTTTCTAGGACTGCTTTTCCCTTTCCCCAACAGGTTGATCCTTCCTCGTCAGGATGATCATTTTTTCAGCAGAGTTTGAAATTGTGAGCTACTTTCCCAGCAGGACGGTTATCCCCAGCGGAGTTAGTTCATCTTTCCAGCATTTATTTTGTTGGAAGCGTATCGGTGGTATTCTGGTTATCCTCAGCGGAGTTAGTTCATCCTCCCAACATTTATTTTGTCGGAAGTGTTCTGGTAGTATTCCGATCACCCCCAGCGGATCCAGTTTGTCTTCAGCATTTATTTTGCTGAAGTAATTCCTTTGCATAAGCATGCATCATAAGCATTTGCATTTCACACAAATACGTGGCATTTCCATGCAGTATGGAAGCATTACAGCATCATCAAACATGTGCATTTGGAAGTATAAGCAGGATTGAGTACCCGTCCAGCCTCAGGTATTTTCTCTGTCGATAAGTGAGATCGTGGTTTGCCGAGATGGGTATGTTTTGTTTGCGGCACAGAACGCGCAGCGATCGTGTTTTCTCCTGTCAAGAGAGTTGTGGCGCAAGGCACGCAGTGATCGCGGCCATCGTTATGTTATGGGGTTTTTTGTGGTAGAGTATGCAGTGATCGTATTCGTCCTGAATGTTTTGTTCGCAACACCAAGACGCGCAGTGATCGTGTTCGTCTGGTTACAGAGGGTGGTTGTGCCAGGCACGCAGTGATTGTGTTCGTCATGTTATATTCCCCTAGCAGAGTTGCTAGGTCAGGCACTTTTTCCCCCAACTGAGTCTTTCTTGGGATGCTGTGGTGTCAGCAGTGGGAGACGGTAATGCAGATTTTTGGGTGGTCCCCCGTAGTTTCCACAGCAGAGTTATGTTCTCCAGCAAGGTTTTACTACAATGAGTTACTTGGTTAAGTCCCTCATAGTCCCCAGCAGGGTATTCGCCATAGAGTTGTTTGGTTAAGTTCATCTTATTTTCCAACAAGGTTATTCTTGTCAGAATGCTTGGTTAAGTTCCCAATTTCCCCAGCAGAGTGTTTTCAGGATACCTATTGCCAGAATAGGTATTGGACGGCAGTCGTCAGAATTGTCCTCTCAGAGTTGCTTGGTTAAGTTTCTCGTGCCCCGCAGGGATGCTCGTTCAGGTACGAACGGAAGGTTGGTAAGAGAAATCAACATTTTCTCGCTGTTTAGTGAATGCTCGTTCAGGTACGAACGGAAGGTTGGTAAGAGAAATCAACATTTTCCCGCAGTTTAGTGGATGCTCGTTCAGGTACGAACGAAAGGTTGATAAGTGAAATCAGCATTGTCTCGTTTGGTTAAGCGTTTACTCGTTTCTTCAGGATACGAAAGATTGATAAGTGAAGTCAGCATTGTCTCGTTTGGTTAAGCGTTTACTCGTTTCTTCAGGATACGAAAGGTTGATAAGTGAAGTCAGCATTGTCTCGTTTGGTTAAGCGTTTGCTCGTTTCTTCGGATGCGAAAGGTTGATAAGAGAGATCAACAATTTTACTCACTGATCAGTGTATGCTCCCTTCTTAGGAATGGGATGGTCTACAGACAATATCAGAGTATTGCATAAGTAGGTTGATGAATAGTGTTTAGCTGTCGCAGTGGCAACGGGAATCAGTTCCCTGGTTAATTCTCCCCAAGCAGTGGTGTGCGCAATTTATTTTTGCGGTTGGCAAATTGCGGGGTTTCATTGGTATTCAACCGTCATTTACCTTTGAATGTATGAAGGCTGAGCACTTTTCACCCATTCAGGTCCAAGCCGTTTGAATAGGGGCAGCTGTTGCGCCCTAAAATTTGACCAACCAATTCTTCTATCTGGTTCGTGGTTTAAATTCGTATTCACATATCAGACGCATGACACTTGTGTACAGACAAAGGATGTCAGGGCTACAGCTTGATTTTCATCTACCGGATATTTCAGATCCAGTCTAGATCATCAGGGTTTTATTTTCGGGAAATTGGGCGCTTCTCGGTGTTTTCAGCTTGCATGGTGTTTTTTGGGATATTCTGATGCCCGGGGGTTTATTGTTTGCTTCGATCTGGACTCACGCTCTCCTTTATATTGGTTATTTGCATTTGTCTGCATTTTTAGGATTTAATAGCCTTTTGTGAATTTTAAATAGGTTTTTAGATTTTTCAGAATTTAAATGGACTTTTTAATAGGTTTTAATAGCTTTAAATCTTTTTTTAGGATTTATAGAGTTTTAATAGGTTTTAATAGCTTTAATAGTTTTAATAGAATAATAGGATTTTCTTTTAAACAAATAATGTAGATGTTATTAGAATTAGTAGGATTTTTATAGATTTTTTTAATAGAGAGGATTAGAGTTTATCTTTCATTAGTTAATAGTTTTTAGGCTTAATAGAGATTAATTAGGTTTTTAAATCTCTTAATATAGAATTTAATTAGATGTTAATTCTTCTTTTAGATTTAATTAGGATTTTAACCTTTTAATTAGAGTTGTTAGATTTAATTAGGATTAGATTAGTTTAATTGTCACTTAGATTTAATTGTAGTTTTAATAATTAGTTAATTGGGTTTAGTTTTTAATTAGTTTGATTAGATTTAATCTTTTCTTTAATTCAGTTTTTTGGAGTTTATTGGCTAATTTTCGTGGGCCCAATTGTGTTTTTGGAGGCCCATTTTTTTCTGCAGTCCATTTTGGTTTTTTTCAGAAATGTGCCAAGTGTCAGGTATAAAGCGTGACACGCGTGTAACTGCAGAGGACCCACCTCACAACTCTGAATCCCTCACATTCTGACACTTCACCCAGACTTCCCTCTCTCTCTGCGCCACGCCACCTCACCACGTGGCTCCTTCCCAGCAACCCCCTCTCACACGCGTCCAACTCCCAATCCCTCCCGGTGACACCTGTGATCCACTACCCCCTTCCTACCGCCGGCCATGCAGCCGTCGTGCCGGTCATCGGTAACGGTCACCGGAGAGCAGTAACCGTCGCCGGACTTCATTAGCTCGCCGGAATCTGCAGAAATTCCCAGAAATTCTTCTTTCTCCTCCGATCTCCATTGTTTACCTTCACCCACTACTCGCCGGAAACTGCTTCGTATCGCCGGAAAACTCATAGACCTTCATCAATTTTCCAGAAAAATCTTCAAAGCACTTCATTGTTCTTCATGTTTCCCAGCAACATTCAAGGATCTTCAGCTTCATCAACCAAAGCCTACGCCCAGACTTTCGTCCCCGATCATCATCCTTTGGTTTCTAGAACGACAAACTTTCAGCGAGATTACCAGAAATTTTTTTAGATCTTCTTGATCTTCGTTCGCCTTCAACTGAAGATTTCCAGAATCGTCATCCTCATCCGTATTCATCAACAACAAGTTCTTCAGCAAGCGTCTTGGATCTTCATCGGGAAATCTTCTCCGGTTGTGGATCTTCAGCGAACTATTAGCTTCTTCAACGAGCTTCAAGTATCGTTCGTCTTTCCAGGTTCCTAACTTCTTCTCCCCTAAACTTTCCTCCTTGCATGCATGTGTTAGTGTAGCTGTAGATGCAGTTCTTGAGATGTTTAGTTTGGAGTTTCTTGTTCTGATGAGTTCTGTTGATTGCATGTGTGATAGTGATTAAGGTATAGTTTTCGTTCAGGATGTGTGAAGGTTGAGGTTATTTTGAGAGGATTCTGGAGAGGAGTTTCAGAGGGGAGGGAGGTTGGGGGGAGCGGCGCTAGGGTTCGTATAGTGAACAATGATCAGAAATTTGGGGGAAGAAGGTGGTTTTGCTGATTGGTAACTTGGATTAGGGTTTGGGCTGGGTTAAGCCCAAGTGTGAGTTTGCTGAAGCTCACCCCCCGTTTGCTCGTCATCCCCCCCCCTGGCTGTGAGAAGAATAGAGTGGATTTTGGGTTGGGCTTAGCCATTGCTAGGCGCACCCCCCCTAACGTAAGTCCAATGGGAAAATAACTAGAGCGCTTGCTATTTTTACCCCCCCTGTTTTATTTCCTTTTTTATGTTTCTTTGTTATTTCTTTGTTTGTATCATGTTAGAAGAAAATTCATAAAAAATAGTAGGATTGATCAATTGATTCCCTTCTTTTTTCTGTAGACTCATAATTAAATTTAGGATTTTAGGATGCAAAAGTATTAATTTGATCATGCATTTTTATTTTATTTGCATTTTTGTATTTTAACTGATATTGAATAACTGATTTGTGACGTGTCTGCCTTGCTGATTTTATTTCTCCCATTTGGTATTGAGTTTTGCTCTAGTTTTTTAGTATGTTATACTAGACTGATGCATGCTCCCCATAGGATTTTTGTGGATTTTTTAGAGATTGATTGATATTGTTTTAGGGTTAGAAAATAGAGACCTCATAACTTGCTGGTTAACCCTTGACCATTCATCTGTTAGGGATAGTTTAGTAGCCTTAGAAGTTGACTTAGGCTTTGAGATTTGATCTTGGGATCATAGAGGCATGTAGGTTCCCCCTAGATTTTTGGTAGATTTTTATAGGGTTTTTTGCCATTTTTTGCTTGAGCTTGAGACTATGAGAAGTCCTGAGGGCTTCTGACTTTGAAGTTCAACTGTGTTTGAACTTCAGAGATAGTTTCTTTGGGTTTGAGGGCCTGTGGTTTCTTCTTGAGGATGGAGGCTGGTTGAAGTCTTGTTAGAGCTTGCAAGGATGCATGGATTGAGGTCCTAGTCTAGGAGCTTGCTCTCTGTTTGTGAGGTTTGAGATCCTGAAGTTTGAGGGAAATTTATGGTGCTTTCCTGAGGAAGGCACTATGGATGTCTTTCATTCTTTCTTCTCACCTCTTTCTCAAGTATCCAATGATGTTGGAGCCTTCATGTGAGTTTAGTTTCTCCTGAGGAGGAATGTAAACCGATCACAGTTGTTGAGCCACATGGGATATAAATCCTTAGTGGAAGCCCCCTAGTATTTTCCTGAGGAAGGCACTATGGGTCTGCTCACTTAGTTCCCTTAGTTCATGTAGGATTTCTCAAATATCCAATGATGTTGGAGCCTTCATGTGAGTTTAGTTTCTCCTGAGGAGGAATGTAAACCGATCACAGTTGTTGAGCCACATGGGATATGATTCCTAAGTGGAAGCCCCCTAGTATTTTCCTGAGGAAGGCACTATGGGTCTGCTCACTTAGTTCCCTTAGTTCATGTAGGATTTCTCAAATATCCAATGATGTTGGAGCCTTCATGTGAGTTTAGTTTCTCCTGAGGAGGAATGTAAACCGATCACAGTTGTTGAGCCACATGGGGTATGATCCCTGAGTATAAGCCTCCTAGTACTTTCCTGAGGAAGGCACTATGAGTCTGCCTACTTAGCTCCCTTTCTTTGGTAAGCTTGTCTTGAAGCTTGGAGACTGGGATTGATTTCTCTTGTATAGGGTTTTGATTAGGGTTTTGCATAGGGATTTGACTAGGGTTTTGCTTAGAGGTTTGATTAGGGTTTTTCTTTAAGGCTTTGCTCAGAGGTAGATTAGGGTTTTGTTTCAGGGTTGTTCAGGGTTTTGCTCAGGGTAGTTTCTTGCTTTTGGATAGGAATTTGCCAGGCTGGTTAGCCTTCTCTTTGTGTTGTTTGACTTGTGTGGTGCTGTGCTGCATTAGACTTAGGGGTTCATCTAGATACTTCTGAGATAGGTGCATCTTAGAAGTAGACTCTGGGTGCATGAGAGGTTGAGGTGGTCCTCCTTCTGCTTGTTTGTTATTGAGTGGCTTTGCTTGCTGGTATTTGGTAGAGCTGAGCTCCCTTGCCTATGTGGTGTGTGGCCCTTGTGCCTAGCTTGTTTGGTTGTTGCATTCGCGCATATTTCCAGTATTTCTTTACTTTGCAGTGATTCCTGTTTGTTGTTGCCATGATCCCTTAGGAGTTCTAACTTCTCTGCTGTGGAGGAGTTATGATAGACATTAGGATAGTTAACCAGGTATGATAACATTAGGTAGATTTCCCTTTTCAACCATAGTTTTAGGGTGTCTCTTTCCTTTCTCAAAACAACAGAAAAACACTTAATAAAGGATAAAACAAAAGTGAATTCGTTTCTTCCGTTAAAAGATTTGAACAAACATCAAAACATTTTGTCCTCCTGGACTGTGAAAACCCTTGGTTAAGGTGCCTTTTCCCATAAAACACTTGAACAGCTTGTGTCGTAGTTAGTCGAACTACGTTTGCTCTGATCTTTCATGCCGTATGGAAGTACGTAGGCACAGGATGCGATGTCCTGGCGAGCAACCTTTCCCCCGTCTAGACGTAGGTAGTCGAACTACGTTGACTCTGACTTTCCCATTGCACGAGGGAGTACGTAGGCCCAGAACACCGTATGTTCTGTCGAGTCCTGTCCTTTTCTTTTCTTTTCAGACTGGCCATTAGCGTAGATAGATAAACACACCCTTTTCCTTATAAACACCAAGCGTGGATCCCGTCGAGTACGACGGACGTGAGGGGTGCTAATACCTTCCCCTTGCGTAACCGACTCCCGAATCCAGGTTTTGGTTGCGATGACCATACCTTTCCCGTTTTTTGCGAGGTTTACTTCGAGCGTTTCCTTTCCCTCCGTTGGGATAAATAACGCACGGTGGCGACTCTTCTGTCAGCCGACGCCGATTTTCGCAGTAGCGACAGCGAGCCCTAAAGATGATTTCCCGTTGCCTCATATCGATGTGTTGGTCGACAACACAACCCAGTTTTCTGTGTTTTCGTTCATGGACGGCTTCTCCGGTTACAACCAGATCAAGATGGCGCCGGAGGACATGGAGAAAACGAAGTTTATCACCCCCTGGGGAACATTTTGCTATAAGGTAATGCCCTTTGGTCTGAAGAACGCAGGGGCCACTTACCAACGAGCAATGGTAACTTTGTTTCATGACATGATTCATCATGAGATCGAGGTCTATGTTGATGACATGATTGTGAAGTCCCAAATGGAGGAAGAGCATCTGGTCAACTTATTGAAGCTTTGTGAGAGGCTTAGGAAGTTCAGTTTGAGGCTGAACCCTAACAAATGCACTTTCGGAGTGCGGTCCGGAAAGTTACTGGGGTTTATCGTGAATGAACGAGGCATCGAGGTTGATCCTGCGAAAATAAAAGCCATTCAAGAAATGCCAGCGCCGAAAACAGAAAAAGAAGTTTGTGGTTTCTTGGGCAGAATAAACTACATTGCAGGGTTTATCTCTCAGCTCACGGCCACATGTGAACCGATGTTCAAGCTTTTAATGAAAAATCAGGCGATTACTTGGAATGAGGATTGCCAGAAGGTATTCGACAAGATAAAGCAGTACCTTCAAGAACCTCCAATCTTGATACCCCTAGTGGCTGGACGGCCATTAATCATGTACTTGACAGTTCTTGAGAATAGTATGGGGTGTGTTCTCGGTCAGCACGACGAGACGGGCAGAAAGGAGCATGCCATTTACTACTTGAGTAAAAAGTTCACTGACTGTGAATCTCGATACTCGATGCTGGAGAAGACGTGTTGTGCACTAGCCTGGGCTGCCAAACGTCTACGACAGTACATGCTCAATCACACCACCATGCTAATTTCGAAGATGGACCCGATCAAGTACGTCTTCGAGAAGCAGGCTCTTTCGGGCAGGATTGCCAGATGGCAAATGGTGTTAACGGAATATGATATTCAGTACGTGTCCCAGAAGGCCATCAAGGGAAGCGTATTGTCCGATTACCTTGCCGAACAGCCGATCGAGGATTACCAGCCAATGAAATTTGAATTCCCTGACGAGGATATTATGTTTCTCAAAGCGAAGGATTGCGATGAGTCGTTGCCCGACGAGGGGCCAGATAGGAAATCCCAGTGGAAATTGATATTCGACGGGGCGTTTAATTCCTATGGAAGTGGCATCGGGGCTATCATCACGACTCCCCACGGATCCCACATCCCGTTTACTGCGAGACTGACGTTTCCAGTCACCAATAATGAGGCGGAGTACGAAGCATGCATCATGGGTCTAGAAGAGGCAATTGATTTGATAATCAAGAACCTAGACGTATATGATGACTCAGCGCTCGTGATCAACCAGATTAAAGGGGAGTGGGAGACTCGTCAATTGAATTTGGTGCCGTACATGAATTATGCCAGAAGGCTACATCCGTTCTTTGATCGAGTGGAACTCCATCATGTGCCCAGAGCAGAAAATCAGATGGCTGATGCCTTAGCCACGTTGGCTTCAATGTATAAAGTCAATTTTTGGAATGAGGCTCCAAGAATTGTCCTTTCGCGTCTTGATAGACCGGCATTTGTCTTTGCAATCGAGGAAGCCGCCGACGGCAAGCCATGGTTCCATGACATCCAGACTTTCCTTATGACTAAGGAATATCCTGCGAGTGCGTCAACCCAGGAGAAGAAGACTCTGAGGAGGCTGTCTGGAAACTTTTATCTCAATCCTGATGGAGTGTTGTATAAAAGAAACCACGATCTCGTGCTACTCAGATGTGTAGATGAGAAAGAGGCGAGTATGCTCATGGAGGAAGTCCATGAAGGCACATTTGGTACGCACGCCGGCGGGCATGCTATGACGAGAAAGATCCTGAGAGCAGGGTATTACTGGCTGACGATGGAGTCGGATTGTTTTAAATTCACGAAGAGATGTCATAAATGCCAGATTTATGCTGATAAAGTTCATGTGCCGCCGTGCCCGTTAAATGTCATGTCCTCCCCGTGGTCGTTCTCCATGTGGGGCATCGACATGATAGGCAAGATCGAGCCCACCGCATCTAACGGTCATCGCTTCATTCTAGTAGCTATCGACTACTTCACCAAGTGGGTGGAGGCAGCCTCGTATGCTAATGTGAGCAAGCAGGTGGTGGCTAAATTCATAAAGAGGGACATCATTTGTCGTTACGGAATTCCCGAGCGGATCATTACTGATAATGGTTCGAATCTGAATAACAAGATGATAAAGGAGCTGTGCCAGAGTTTCAAGATTGAACACCACAACTCATCTCCTTACCGGCCGAAGATGAATGGCGCCATTGAAGCGGCCAACAAGAACATAAAGAAGATTGTTCAGAAGATGGTTGTGACCTACAAAGACTGGCACGAGATGCTGCCGTTTTCATTGCACGGTTATCGTACGACGGTACGTACGTTGACTGGGGCAACTCCTTTATCCTCGGTGTACGATATGGAAGTTGTCCTACCGTTAGAAGTGGAGATCCCTTCTTTGCGAGTTTTGGTTGATGTGAAACTCGACGAGGTAGAATGGATTACGAACCGACTGAACCAACTCATCCTGATGGATGAGAAGAGGTTAGCATCGATTGCGTTTGGTCGTCTGTACCAAAGCCGAATGAAGAAAGCTTATGATAAGAAGGTGCGTCCTAGAAGCTTTCAGACGCGTGATCTCGTCCTGAAGAAGATTCTTCCGCCACACTCCGATCACCGGGGCAAGTGGACTCCGAATTACGAAGGCCCGTACGTCGTCAGCAAGGTCTTCTCGGGAGGAGCTTTGTTGTTATCCACGATGGATGGTGAAGATTTTGCATCCCCGGTGAACGCGGACGCAGTTAAAAAATACTTTGCTTGAAAGCGACCCGCTGGACAAAAAAAAGAGAGTCTAGGCAAAAAATGGACATCCCGGCGAACCAAAAACAGAATAAAAAGGTTCGGGCAAAAATTAGGGATATAAATTGAAAAAAGGTACACCCGCGAAGTCGAAAACCTACACTGGGCGGCTTCGGCAAAAAAGGGTATCCCGGTGAACTGAAAACCCGCAAAGGGAGGTTCACGCAAAAGTTAGGGATTTGAAAAAGCAAATGACTGCGTTCCGCGTGTGGACTTTCATCGTTTAGTGGTTTGGAAGACCTGAGGGCCGTTCATCTGAATCAATCTCTTCCGAAGCTGAAGCGTCGGAGAAGTATCGAAGTCGAGTGGGTCATAGAGGGATCAACTCATGGTGTTCGTCTACGCCTCGTTGCCGACATTTGTATATACTGATGTATATTTATGTTTTATTTTGGCGCGGCTTCCTCATTTCAGGAGCTTGCATCTGTTGTAAAACATTTTTACCCATTCAGGGGTTCGTTATCAATAAAGTGCATACTATTCAGCAATTTTGTTTGTCTGTTTAGCATTTATCTGTTTTGTTTGTGAAAAAAAACGCCGATGTTTTTGATAAAATGCGCATACATAAACTCACTGGCCTAGGCCACTGATTGTTGAAACGATTAATCACTTGAATATTGTCACGAGATAATAACCTCGATAGGTCCCTTTGAGAAGGGTATCTTGTCTGTTTGTTTGTGTTGTTACAGGTGTAACATATTCCAGACAGTGCGTCGTGCGTATCCCGAAGAAGGATGATTCCTCCTCCTCCAGCAGAGTCCGGTAGCCTCTCCCCGCAGAGTCTGAACGCGAGATCATGAGCATCGATATGTCTCCCCAGGCAGAGATGATTCTCTTCCCCAATCAGATGCGTCCTGAAGGAAGGTCATCTCCTCAGCTGAGTCACGCGCCGAAGCGTGAATTCATCCCCCAGCACCGAGTCACAAGTGCAGGTTTCATAGAAATGTTCATTCGCCGAAGTATGCAGCAACTGATGGTGCCAGACTGAAGTCTCCAGCGGAATTGAAATTCCCCACCAGAGCTGTACTCTCCCCCAAAGTCGGATGATTCCTTCTTCCCCAGCGGAATTGAGATTCCCCCAGAGTTGTACTCTCTCCAGCGAAGCAGAATGATTTCTTCTTCCCCAACCGAGTTTGCAGATCCCCAAGAGAGCCGAATCCTTGGAAGTTGCTCAGACCATGATTGGTTTTTCCCCAGTGGAGTGTTGAACAGCTGAAGTTGTTTCCCCACAGAGTCGTCATCTCCAGAGAAGTAGCCGAGACGGCCACGCAGTCTATTCCCGCGATTGACATCGCTTTCCCGCAGCAGGTCCTGGTTCTCGTAGAGCTTCGTTCCCCTGCAGCAATCAACTGAAGTTGTTTCCCCCGCAGCAGTCAACTGAAGTTGTGTCCCCTGCGGTGTCCAATTGAGATTGGCGTGACTCTGTTCTCCTCAGCAGGATGATTCCTCTATCTGAGTAGTTCTTCCCCCTTGACAGGAGGATTCTCCCTTCGGCATTTATTTTGCTGATGGGATCGCATCATTGTGCATGATTGCATAGCATTTATCATAAATGCATAACATTTCCACCGTGTGGAGCATTGCGCCATTACCAAAGCATATGCATAATAAACATGATCTGGGTTGTTACCGTTCTTGTTTTGCAGGTGTTCAGCCGCAGAATTGATTGCTCAGGACGATTCCTGACATTCTCCCCAACGAAGTCGCTTGCTCAAGGTGATTTTTGGGATCCCCAGCGAAGTCTTCGGTTCAAGATGATTCTTGAACTCCCCAGCAGGGCCGTTTGCTTAAGATGATTCTTAAGACCCCAGTGCGGTCTCCAGAGTTGGTTGCTCGAGTTGATACTTAGGGTCCCCAGTGAAGGTCGCCCAGGATGATTCCTGAAATCCCCAACAAAGTGTTCGCTCAGGATGATTCCGGAAACTCCAGATTGGTTATCGGTTCAAGATGATTCTTGAAAGTCCCTGGCGGAGTTATTTGTCCAAGATGACTCTTGAAGTCCTCAGCAGAGTTGATTTATTCAGAATGATTTCTGGACCCTCGGAGCGGAGTTACTTGATAGTTTTCCAGAATCCCCAGCGGTGAAGCGGCATCCCCAACGGGTTTCTAACGGCGAAGTTGAAATCTCCCTTGAAGACTCCATGATTGAAGTCTAACTGGGTTAATGAAGCAGTTCTCTCAGCTGATGCAGAATGCCTGATGGCATGATCAACCTGATGGTTGAAGTCCGGCTGATGCCCGACGATTTCTTTGGACGCCTGATGGCATGATCAACCTGATGGTTGAAGTCCGGCTGATGCCCGACAGTATTCTTTAAATGCCTGATGGCATGATCGACTATGTATTACCGGTTACCGTGTGACCAATTCCCCAATGAAGTTTCTTCACCCTGACGGCGAGGTCAGACGATGTTGAGAGTTGACGGCGAAGTCAGATTATGTTGAGTACTTGACAGCGATGTCGGGTGTTTCCCAGAGTTATGTTTGGTTGACGGCGATGTCAGACCCTTTGTAGCTCCAGCGGCGATGTTGGATGTTTGGTTGTCCGACGGCGATGTTAGATTCTTTAGTTCTCCAGTGGCGATGTTGGGTGTTCTGGTTGTCCGACGGCGATGTCAGATTCTTTAGTTCTCCAGCGGCGATGTTGGGTGTTCTGGTTGTCCGACGGCGATGTCAGATTCTTTAGTTCTCCAGCGGCGATGTTGGGTGTTTTGGTTGTTCGACGGCGATGTCAGATTCTTTAGTTTTCCAGCGGCGATGTTGGGTGTTCTGGTTGCCTGACGGCGAGATCAGGTGGCTGATAATAATATCAGAGGAATTTAATATGGATAACTGACGACAAGGTTCAGGTCAGTATGTCTCCAGCTAGTTGCCGTGCAGCTATTATTTCAGTGTTCGAAGATCTGTTCCCACCAGAGTACCGTGTGCTTATGCAGTTGGCAAATTTCCGGGTTTATCTGTATTCAACCGTCTCGCACCTCGATTGGCTGAGAGTCGTTCGCTCCTCACCCAGTCAGGTTCAAGCCGTTTGAATAGGGGCAGCTGTTGCACCCCAAAATTTGACCAACATTTATTTATCCATCAAGAGTTGTATGAGACTTTGAAGCTAGCCAAGAGGGTTATTCAAGGGTTCAAAGGTTGATATCTTTGTCATAAAACTCAAGAGATCCTCAGAGAGATTGGTTGAAACCAAGGTTGTGTGTCTCATAACTTGAGAGTTGTGGGAGCTCCCCAGATGATTCTGAGACTATGAGAATGGACTTGAAGATTTGAGAAAGCTTATGAGATGTCTTGAAAGCCATAATGAAGCCTAGAGAGGTCAATGTACAAGAATTCAGAAGATTCAGCCATGAGTGGTGGAATTAGGGTTTGACTGGGTCAACCCTAGGTCAGCTGATGATTTGGAGAGGGTTAAGACCTAATCCAAGGGCCATGTGAGCATGGAATGATGTATTGAGATGATATAAGGATGATTCCTAGACCAACTCATCATGATTGAGGAGTTTGAGAAGTTTTAAGCTAGGGTTTCTAAGGATTGACAGTGTAAAATCCCCTAGTTTGATCCCTATCTTCAAGGCAGTTTAGCTCAAGATTTGATTGTCATCTCATCTTCCCCATAACATGAATGTTGTAGATCTTGTTCTTAGCTTTAATTTGAGTACTAGAAGTCCTTGATAGGATTTGTAGAGCTCAAGTTATGACTTTGACAAATTACAGGTCATCTGAGGTATGTGAATCTGGGTCCTTGAAAGTCACCTAACTTGCATCCAACGTTTGCCCTAGTAGGATGATTCCTATGGATTCTTGGTCAACATGAATGTTGTAGAGAATCTTCTTAGATTTCTAGAGAGTACTAGAAGTCCTTGATAGGATTTGTAGAACTCAACTTATGGCTTTGACAAGTCAAGGGCATTTTGGTCATTTGGAGGTTATAGGTCATTTCAAGCATAAGGCCATATCTCCTATTTCCAAGCTTCAAATGGAAAAATCTTCAACATCAAACTTGCTTAGAATGATGTTTTAAGGCTAGTAAAAAGGTCATGAGATGTTGAAAAGGCTTGTATCAAAAAGTGATAAAAATGGCCTAAAATGGAGGCATAAGTTAAATAAGTTGAAATTGAAAATTGGAAATTACAAGCTATAAATCCAAACCATGTCATATAATAGGTCATTTTGACTCCAAAGGACATTCTAAGAACAATGGTTCAGCCACAATTTTGATTTGGGGCTTAGATCATAGGGATGCTTTGGAAATGGCTTACTTGCATATTAAGGTACCAAAGCAAAACTCAAGAAAACTCAATAAGCAAGTTGGTTATGCATTGTAACACATCATAAATCTCATATGGGGAGAATTGCAAGTCAGTTACAAAGGTTACAAGAAGCTTGGCATGAGATAGCACATAAGGAGAATTGAAATCAAAATGTCATGACATGAGATTTTCAAATACTCATTGGATGATCCTAGATGGTTCTAGATGATTCTAAACCACTCTATATAACATGTATAACTTGCTCAAATGCAAGGTTGGTGAGAATTGGTGCAGAGAAGAGAGAGTGAGATCAAGAATCTTCCATTGCAAGTCAAGTTTCATTTCTTCATTCTTCTTCATTTCCATTCATTCTTTCCATTCAAACACATTTCATACATCATAGTGAAGCTGTGCAGATTGAATTGAGATCAAATCCATGGTGAATTGAAGAGTTGGGGATTGAAATTTCAAGGTAGCAAGTCAGAATCGAATTCTGAGATTGAGGCTTCCTCCATCAAAATTGTTGCAAACAGTAGCAAGATTGGCATCTAGGGAAACTTTCTGAAGAGTTTCAAGGTCTGAATTGGTGGATTTCATCATCTGTTCATCAAGATTAACCAGGTTTGCAAATTCTTCCCTACACCATGTTTTAGGCATAATTAGGTTAATTTGTTAGTGTAGAAATGTTAGAGACCAATAAGAGATGGATTTTGGAGAGTTAGGGATCAATTGGTGAAGATTGAAGTATGGACCCCATTTCTTTGATGACCAAGAACTCGTGTTATATTGAGATATAGAATGAGTTAGACATCAAGAATCAATCAGGGTGAGTTTGTGAGTGATCTGAGATAGTTAATTGCAAGAATTGTTGAGATGGAAGTTTGAGTTCATTTTTTATCTTGAATCGTGTTTCATGTTAGAGGGAGTTTCAGTTGATTTTAAGATCATGATTGTGTTCAGCATGAAAAATGGAGTATGTTAGTGCTTTGTATTGTTGATTTTGAGCAAGAAATGGAGGAGCACGACTGGATGGAAGCTTGCAGGTGGAGCTCTGTTTCCATGGAGGAGTTTCAGCAAACCCTAGCTGAAGGTTGAAGACAACCTCCCTACCATTAGATCTAGCTTGACCCATTGACTATTCCTGAATCCAACGGCCCATGTTTAATTTCGTCTTGGAGGGAATCCTGAGAAGCAATGAAATGATGTGTTTCATTAAAACCTGAGTTCTGGGCTTAAGTGGATCCAATGACTAATCCCACCCCCAATCAAGGCCCATGAATGATTTACACTGCATTTGGCTTCTATTTGCACCGCTTATTTTCCATTTTCTTCATGATTTATTAATTAATTTCTGATGATGAATTGGGCCCAGCGCGTATACTATCTGAACCCCCCACTTTTATCCCATGTGATGATTTGAACTGTCTATGGTTACTAGCTGCACCCCATCTCTTAATATTTCATTTTATTTTCTTCCATTTTATTTCAATCTTTAAAAAAATCATAATAAATGGAAAATTAAAGATTTTTTAATGGGAGTTTTTTCTACTATTTCATATACATGTCAAGAAAAATATAAAATAAAAATATTTCCCTTTCATGCATTTTTAGTATTATTTTGTGTATTTTCTACTTTTATTGCATTTTATTTCTTTTATGTTGATACATGGATTTGTAGAATTTTGTTTAGGTATTTCCCTTAACATTTTTAGGCCATTCTTTTTAGGATAGTTAGATATATGCTTTAGATTTCCCCTGGATTTATTCCATAATTTTGTGATGCATTTTAGGATAGTTTTGATTAGATGACATTAGGTTGTATAGAATTAGGTCAAACTTCAACATAGGTCCATAATAACACTAGAATTTTGGGTTTTTAGGACAAATTAGACTATGGGACCTATAGGGGTATTAAGGGTAGGTATGTAGGATCCCTTAGAAATTATATTAGGATTTAATGTAGTAGTATACTATTTTTAGATGATTTTTGTATTTGGTGATTGTTTGTGTTGCCCTTGTAGGCTTGAATTGTTGTTTGCTTTGCTTTGTGAGCTTGGAGAGCTTGGTATTGTTCTAAGGAGCATTGAGGAGTATAGTAGAAGACTTGAAGATGGATTGAAGAGCTTGAGAGCTTGATCTTATTTGTTTTGTTATTGTTTTAGGGTTAGGGACTAGGAAGAGTTTAGACTTAGATAACTTCTTTCTTAAACATGGATGGTATCTTTCACCTCCATTCCTCCCTATGATTCAAAGTCCTTCCATGGTATACACCTCTCTCCTTTGGAGGGATAAGTGATTGTACCTAGGAAGTAGAACTTTTGAGGGAACCATTCCTTTGATGTTGAACCCTTATAGGTCACCTTTGGTGGTCAATAAGCAGTTCAATATCCCCAGCTTATCCAGTAAGTGACTTCCTCTGGTTTGAGTATCTTGAGAGATGTTGAGCTTGAGTTTGAAGGTGAATACTTCATTGAAGAGGATGGAGGAGGATGATTCCTTAAGCATTGCCATTCCAGCTGAAGCTTGAAGAGCAACAAGAGCAAGTTGATACTTGAAGACCCCATGAAGATCCAGTGAAGCCTGAAGGTGGAGCTGATCAAGGAGCTGAAGCTCAGAGAAGATAAGTTGAAACTTATGTTGAAGGGTTGAAACCTGGAAAAGCAAATTGATATTTGTCAAAGTCTGAAGAATGAGTTGCTGTTGGAAAAGCTGAAGCTTGGAGTTGAGAGAGGATCTGCTTTCTTTTCTTTTTCTTTTCTGTATTGATGTGTTTTGTTTGACTTGATTGATGCATTAGAATAAGTCCATATCTAGACTAAGTAGAATCTAGGAGCATGATTGCACTAGAGGTTGAGTTGCTCCCTCTGCTTGTACTGTTACTGTGTGGCTTTGCTTGCGGGTATTCGGTAGAGCCCAGCTCCCTTGCCCATGTGGTTTGTTTGACTGATGGCATCTTATTTCATTTCTTCTGTATGATTGCAGTTGTTATTCTATTTTGCTTGATAGCATGTTATTTATTCAGTATGATTAAAGTTATTCATATCTGGCTTGAGGTCGAGATGAGCTTGTGGAGGCTGCTGCCCCACACACATTTCCTCCCTCACTTGCATTGCATGCATTTTACTGTAAAGCTGATGCTTTGTCTGTTTTGGTGTATCATTGACATGATCCCTTAGGACTCTCATTTCCTTTGATAAGGAATTGATGATAGAACTTTAGGTTGAAACCTATGCATGACAACTTCTAGGAGTTCCCTGTTCAAACCTCAACCATAGGATGAATCCTTGGCATGACAACAGTAGGACTTGATAGTCTCCCTCCTAGCTGGGCCTGTTCTCTTCTCATCTCAATACAGTTTAAGATACAGTAATCATGAATGATTTCTTTCGTACGTTACGAGCCTTAAGCTATCTGAGAAAGGATTGTGGGAGAGTTTCTTTTCCACAGTCTGGATGTTTAGTATGGTACCCTTTGGGTGACATGCGACGCATTCACTCTCAGGTTATAGTCTCTAGTGCGATTGAAATTGCAAACACAATAAAAAACACTTCTTCCGTAAAAGACAGAAAACAAACTTCAAACCTTTTTGCCCCGTGGGCCCATAATTCAAAGGAAAGCTTTTCTGAAGAAAAGAGTGTCGTTAAACTTCAGCGCCAACACAAATAGGCTTTGTCCCTAACTGCTGGAACTGCTGTTTAACCTACTCGATAAAACAGATGAATCTGAATCCCCGTAATCCGTATTATCCCGAACTACGTAAGCTCTGATCTCTGATACCTGTTGAGAGTACGTAGGCACAAGATGGGGATGTCTTGGCGAGCTACCTTCCCCCATAACCCGTCGTAGGTCGAACTACGTTGACTCTGATTTCTCATTCTCTGATGAGAATACGTAGGCATAAAGTGCGACGCTTTGCCGAGTTATTTTTCTTTTCTGTTTTAAACCAGCCTTGATAGGTAGATAGATAAAACCAACCCGTCCAAGTAAACACCACAAGCGTGGATCCCGTCAAGTACGACGGACGTGAGGGGTGCTAATACCTTCCCCTTGCGTAACCGACTCCCGAACCCAGACAATGGTTGCGACGACCTTGTCTTACCCTTTTTCGTTAGGTTTTTTCCCGATCGTTTTCTTTCCCGCTCTGAGGGATAAATAACGAAAGGTGGCGACTCTTCTGTTGTGCCGGCACCTTATTTTCGCGCAAGCGACAAAGGAACATTTAATTAAAGAATCTAGCTTAACACTTTTGAAGAGTAATCAAAGAGCTTGATTCAACCACAACACTAAAGTTGTAGTCTGGGATTTTGACAAGAAACACCCTATACAAAATCTATGCCCCAGCAATAGGTACATTACATAACATAAAATGGCACGCATGAGTAAACTACGGTCTCGGAGTACTTTAAGTTGTTTCTTCATTAGAGCGCTCAACAATTGGTTCTTAACGGTAACAGAGGTGTTTTTAGTAGCAGTAGCGTTTGTCTTTGACTTCAGTAACCACGACCTCAACGCTGCAGCTTGCGACTCACATGCCGTAACCTGCAGAACACAACCGGTAATCAGGATACTGTTAAAAGAAATAAGTTAAGATTTAGAAAAAGGAGAAGAGAGTGAGGTGATTTAAGTTCAGCCCTCAAGAAGCTCATCATTGGGTGAACCGAGCGGCCGGGAGAGTGACAACCAAGACTGTCCCCAACTCCTTACCGAACATTGGAAGAATCGAATTTGGGATAAGAAAGACAACCAGTTTCAGACAGTTTCCACACAAAGCAACCATATTCCCGGAAATCGCCCGGTTCAGACCATCAAGTCATCATTACCGTTATACCTTTCTCGCCAGCGGCACTAGACCGGCAACTCCCAGACTTATGATCAGGTCCTGAAAGAAGAAGAGGAAATTAGCACAGTAAATAACAGCAGGTAGCAACTTCAAACAAGCAAGCATCAGCTGCATCAGTTAAAAGACAATAACAGGTTTGCAACAAACAACAGCAGGCCACAATTAGAATTCCACAAGCTGCAAACAACAACAAGCTGCTCCACCACCCCTTTACCATCCAAAAACCGGTTTACTGCATAGAGCATAGAAGTCAAGTTAGACTTCAAAAATTAACCACAACAATTTACTCATGTGAAGACCAAGATAGCAAGTAGTTCCCCAAACTCCTGCATCAACACACGAAACGATGAAGGGATTTAGTTAGAAATCACAAGAAAAGCTCCTGCTCAGTTTGATGTAAACACCATGTTCCACCAACAATAATCAAAGACAGCCACTATTTAGGAGGCAACCGAAAACTCCAAGCAGAGTTGGGGAATTTAAACCCTCAAGACTATGAAGTGCATCATCGGGCATAGGAACGAGCGGCCAAGAGGGCAACAACCGAAGTTGTCACCTACTCCCTACCAAACATCGAAGATCAAATTCATTAAAGCAAAGCAATTAAGTCTCAATGGTCCAATACGATGCAAAACACAACTTCATCGAAGCAGCAGAGACATTCTCATTTCCCTCATGGCTCAGACTTGTAAGCCATCACTACCACTTTGAACCCCTCTCAATGACGGCATAATAACCGGCAGCTACTGAACTTCTAACAACATCCTGAAAGAAGAAGCAAAACAATACCAAGTCATCATCTGCAAACCATAACAGCGCAGCATAACAACATCAATAACATCAACTACAAGCAACAATAACCATGTCAATTCAACATCAACAAAGCAAGAACAAAAGCAAAAGTATTATGTGGCAACAAAGAATGGCGCAACAAACATAAACAAGTAATCAGTCACGAGTTAGCCGCAATCACCAGCAGAACAACAATAATATCAAGTCATCATCTGCAACAACAGCTACACATCAACCACAAAACAATTTGAGGTCCAAGAGTAAAGATGAGGGAAGATTCTTAGCCCTCAGGTAACACATCATTGGGGCAAGGCTCGAGTAGCCAGGAGGATAGCGTGAAAGCCGTCGTCAACTCCTTACCAACTCAAGAGCGTCAATGGAAAGTCGAAAACAACAAGAGGCAACCACAATCCCTCATAGGCTCAGACACTATGTCGTCATCACCGTTTCAACCCAACATCAGCCATGACATAAGGCAAGGCTAGCATCTGAACTCGAGTACAACTTTCTCTGCGAAGAAGAAGAAGAGAAGTATTAGCAACCTCGCAATGGCAAAGAACCAAGTCAGAAAGTCAACAAGGAAAATTACAAATAAATACAGGAAGAAGAAAGATTAGAACTTCCCTAATCAATACCATTCTGGGCTACTAATTCCTTTGGCCCATAATCCCCCTGCTTTCCACACCTGCAAAAAAACATAGGGTTTGGATTAGTAAAGGATATACCCTGTGCAGAAAATATCCCATCCAGATTCCTTTAACATCAAGTGAATATTCCTCAAATCAAATCCCACAATCTGATTTTCATCAACACAATTAAACGCAATCATCCGAAGAAGGAAGGTTTTTGAATCCAAATCACACGAAAACGGAAAGCTTTAATACCAATTAATCATAAATCTTCTACTCAGAGGCCTATAAATTGGAAGGAAATCAACAACATTCAGGGGAATCCACGAACAACCACAAGTTCAAAACCCTAGAAAAATCATCACAAAAAAAACACCAAAATCTTAGAGCTCGTAAACCTAAGAGATCGAAGGAGGAGACTCATCTGTTTCAACCGTCGAAACTCATCATCATCAGCCGCCGCGAGCAACTAACGGCGTTCCCTTTCCGTTCATCTCGAACACGACCTCAATATATCCAACTTTCGGTAAGCCATCGGTTCATGTCGAAGTTAAGGATTGTTTGATGTTTCTGTTTGTGTTGCAGGGTGAAGAAAGTAACAACGACGGTGAAGGAAAATGGCGAGTATGGTCGGAGACGATGAGAGGAAGCCGAACGATTTGGGGTTCGATTTTTGGGGAAACGCAGAGGGGGCTAGGGTTCTTCGCTATTGCTATTGTTCTCTCTGTATTGTTTTTGTATGTTATGACCACGATCACACCCACTACACACTCACTGCACTGCCACTAATCACCCCCATTTTCCTAATCAGTTTTAATTAACCCCTTTTAACCAATATTTTTTTTTTCAATTAAACCAACAAATGAAACCTATTATTTAAATCTAGTTAATTTATTTATTTAATTAAGCAACCCCTTTTAGAAATTAACTAACCCATTTTAATTAGTTAATCTAAATCAGCTTTTTATAAATAAAAAAACTAGTAACTTTCTTTATTAATTAAATAAAAATTTTCTATTTTATTAATTCCTTAAATAATTTATTCAAACTCATTTTACTAAATAACTTAGAAATATAATAATAAAACCTTTTAATATAAGATCAATCTCTAGTTTTAAAATTAAGAACTTTTTTAAATAACTTTTATAATATAAATCCATTTCATAATTAAGCCAACTATTTTATTTTATTCACCTCATGATCTATTTATTTTTATCAATAAAATAATCTTTTATAATAAACCTTTATAATAAGAAAACTATTTTTTATATAATAACATTTGGTAATAATAATTGAACCATTCTTTTAAAAACATTTCCCTTAAAACCAATCTCACCAAATAATATTTTCTTTTCTAATATAATCTCCCCATAAAATCAATCTCACTAAAATTAATTTAACCTTTTTCTTAAAAAATATAACCCTTCTCAAATCAAATTTCACCTTAAAAATTAATCTATTAAAATCAACCTCTCGCCTAAAATTCATCGACTAAAATCAATTCACATCATAATCAACAATTCAAACATGCACGCTTACACTCCACGCACAATTCACTCTCACACACTTCAGCGTTTTCATGCGTATGTGTATGCTTTAACATTTCCGCAATTTATTTTACAAGCAATTTACATTATCATATTTATATTTTCGCATCGCATTCCGTTCAAAGGAAAAACCTACACATGATTCAACAATTGTGTGTAGTGCACATCATTTGCATCATTCTCCCCCTGATCCTTGATCCCATTCAAGTTGATCTTTTTAAGACAGATCCTACCCCATAGGAAGGACCTTTCCTTTACAACATAGGAAAAAAAACTCAATACAACAATATTCAAACACATTAGAGAAAGATGCCAAATCATCTTAAGCGAGATAGAATCTCCACCCCACATTAATTACAATCAATACCGTAGGGACTTTTCCTTAAGAGAGATAGAGGCGTACATCGTCGATCTATATCCGAGTACTTGAGCCCTTCTCTTAAGATGATGCAAAGGCTATTTTCCTACAATTTGTGGCGGTTAAATCTCCCTTAAAATGACAACTCACCTTTTCTCCTAAAATCAATCAATCAACTACCCTAAACCCGTAGGAACTTTGACCACAGTCAAAGAACTCCTCATACCCTTTAGGGGAACTACAAAATACTCTGATTCTACTCCCGTAAGGATATGTAGGCATAAGATGCGACATCTTACCGAGTATACTTAGAAATAAACCCCTAGGGTCTTTCAACCGTTAAGCAAATAAACCTTAGCAATAAACAAACATAAAACAAGAGGTTCCTGTAGAGTACTACAGAAACTTAGGATGCTAGCACCTTCCCTAAGTTTAACCGACCCCCGAACCTATAACTCTCTAGCTTGCATTTGCATTGCATTGTGGAAATTTCGATCTTTATCCCTTCCTTTGGACAAATCAAATTTCGGTTGCAAAATGAATTAAAGATTCAAACTAATCAATAGTTTGGTATCTGAATTTCACCGCGACAAAAAATGGCGACTTCACTGGGGATCTCAGTGGGTTTCCCCTATCTTGTTTCTACTTGTTTATTGCTTATATATTTGTTATTTGTATAATTGTTTACTTGTTTGTTACTTACCTTTGGGTTGATGCTTTTGAGTGGTGAGACAAAGTCCTACACCCGGACTTGAGTGAACTTAAGATAGGATAGTGATATGTTCAAAGAGGCTTATAGGGGGTGGAATCCCGACCAAGCTGACTTGAAAATCATGCTCAATTGAGGCCCTCTCAAAAGTTGTATTGTTGAACGAGTCCTTAATCGTGAAAACATACACTATATTCGATGTTGGAGCCTATGATATTGAGGACCGTAGTTACCTTAACCCCACTTTGACTTTTATTAGGATGTAGTGCGGGGCTATGAGGGGGTACCCTCGAAATAGTGTTACGCGATACTACACTCAAAAGGAGTTCTCTTGAGAATATTATTAACCCCCGAGTACTTGGGAAGTTTAATGACTTTGGGAACCTTATTAGAACCTTGTTCTGCAGGTACAATCAACCTTTAGTCCATATCCTTTGGGAATGGGTATACCTTTGTTCCATGCTCGTTGCAAACCTAGGGTCCCCTTTGTTTGTTTACCCTTATGTTTTCTATGTGCTTACTTGTGTTTGCTGCATTCATAAAGCATCATACCGCATTGGACTTCATGGAATTTACTTTTGTTTATGAACATTGTAGGGTACTATGGATCGCAATAGAAGACACACTTTGAAATACACTTTTAAAAGTCCTAAATCGGATGACCTAAAGAAGTTGGTAACCTTGATCGAAGACCAGGGGAGGTTCAAGGGCAAGTATGGGAAGCTGATATCCTTATTGAGTCGCCAAGTAGACGAAGGACTTCTTTCCACTTTATTGCAGTTCTATGATCCACTATATCACTGTTTTATGTTTTCAGACTTCCAGCTACTGCCTACATTGGAAAATACTCCTTTTTGGTTGGTCTACCTATCTTAGAAGAGTCTCCTTTCCCCTTCTTGGAGAAAGACCCCGATGAAAGAGATATTGCTAAGGCCCTTTATCTAAAGGTATCTGACGTCAAGGGAAATTTGATTAGTAAAGGTGGTATTTTTGGTTTAACTATGAAATTCTTAATCGATAAAGTTATGTTTTATGCCGATTATACGAATAAGACTTCATTCGAGGCGATCTTTGCCTTACTTATTTATGGAGTGTTTTTGTTCCCAAGTTTTGAAGGGTTCGTCGACCTCAATGCAATTAAGATCTTTTTGAAGAACAATCCAGTACCAACTCTATTGGGTAATGCTTATCATTCTGTGCATCTCCGAAACTTCTATGGTGGAGGAATGATCACCTGCTGTGTGCCCTTACTCTACAAGTGGTTTATTTCGCACTTGCCGAGGTCTACTTCCTTTTTGAATCTCGATAGAGGGCTTTGGTCTCCGAGAGTTATGGCGTTGACTCACTTAGACATCATTTGGTACAACCGAGCGTATGATGGAACTTTAATTATTGATGGTTGTGGTGACTTTGCTAATGTGCCGTTACTCAGTTGTAATGGAGGGATCAGTTACAATCCAGTCTTAGCTCGTCGACAGTTGGAATTTCCGTTGAAGGAGTCGCCTAAGAGTGTTCAAGTGGAGGGCATTTTCTTTAGGGAAGACAAAGAACTCTGAGACAAGATTTTGGTTGCATGGGACCATTTGCACAAGAAAGGGAAAGAAAGCCTTGGGAAACTTAATTGTGTGTCCTTAGAACCCTACCTTTGGTGGGTCAGAGAGAGGGCAGTCAAGCTGAAAATGCCCTATTCTCGTCAAGATCCTATATCTCCAAGGAGGGAGCCCACTTATGTCTTTATGTCTGAAGCTGAGAAGTTAGAGGTTACCTTGAGGAAGTCGCAACGTGAGTTAGAGTCATGGAAGAACAAGTACCAAGTAGTGGTTGCAGAAAATGATGAATTTCAGAAGCAGAAGACTGAACTTCAAAAAGAGAAAGATGAACTTCAGAAGCAGCTACAGTTGAAGGATGAAGAGTTTCTTCCTTGCAAGAAGAGGAAAGCCATGGAGGATTTATTTTTCTCCGACCCGCAATGTACTATTTGGAAGCTGATTGTGGATAACCTTATCCGTGAGAAGACCCAATTGGAAGAAGAGCTCAAGCAGCGGAATTCAAAACTTCTTTAGGGCCTTCATTAGCTTTTATTTAGCTATTTATTTGGGACTTTTAAAAGCAATTATTTGTAATCCATTTCAAAATTTAATAAAACGTTTTCTTTTACCACAATGTTTATAAATAGTTGGGATCCCATGAAGTCTTATTCATCTTGCATTGCATTCTTTGTTTATTCACTTCAAGAAACTCAATTTTATTTCACAGGTAATGTAACCATGGACTTCAAGAGAGAAGCATTGGAGTACACTTTTCAGAGTCCTAACATTGAAAGCTTAAGAGAGCTAGCAGATCTCATCGAGAACCGTCACGCTTTCGCAACAGAATATGGAGAAGTCTTTTGTTTCCTCGAACTCAAGATGAAAGAAGGGCTGTTGGAGACTCTTGTTCAATTTTATGATCCGCTGTACCATTGTTTCACCTTTCCGGATTACCAGCTGATGCCGACTCTGGAAGAGTATTCTGATTTCTTGAGGATGCCTGTGACGGCCCGACCTATATTCACCGGCCAGGAAGACATACCCAGTCACCAAGAAATTGCCAACGCTACTCACCTCAGCCTAACAGATGTTCAAGCGCACTTAACCACCAAGGAAGGAGTCCTTGGATTCCCAGCTGATTTCTTGATTGAAAAAGACCGTTATCATGCTGAAAGAAAAGAAGTCCTTATCTTGGAAACCGCCTTTGCTTTATTGGTCTATGGGATCTTTTGGTTCCCTAAGATTGATGATTTCGTTGATATGGATGCGATTAAACTATTCATACTCAATAATTCGGTTCCCACCTTGTTAGCTGACACGTACTATTCAATCCACTCTAAGAACGCTGAAAAAGGAGGACATATAGTTTGTTGTACCGCTTTGCTGTATTCATGGTTCATCGCTCGCCTAACTCGACACCCGTCTATTTGGGATGAGGTAGAAACACCTCATTGGTCCGAGATAGTTATGGACCTTACTCACTCTGACATTGTGTGGTACAACCCTACATATGGAGGTATATGTATGATTCCTAGCATCAGAGGATTTACTAACATACCGCTTATTGGGAGAGAAGGATGCATAAGTTACAACCCTGCTTTGGCCCGCCTCCAATTTGGGCATCCCATGACCGAAGTACCTGACCAAGCTCTGTTGGAAGGGGTCTTTTTCAAGGAAGGGGAAGATCCAGACCTGAAGACCGTCATAATTTACGCATGGAGATACATCAATAAGGAAGGGAAGACCGCTTTAGGATACCCCAACTGTGTTGTCTCTGAAGAATATCTGCATTGGGTGCGAGAAAGAGCTCTCGACCTTAAGATGCCTTTCCCTTTTCATGAACCCATGGTATTGGCTTTTCATGATCCTGACTGGTTTGATGTGAGCGAAGTAGATCAGTTGAAGGCCGCCTTGGATGAGTCTCGGAAACTGAAGGCCGCTTGGAAGAACAAGTTTTTTCATCCTTAAGGTAGAGAAGGAGAAGTCCCAGAAGCTGCCAGAGATAGAATTTGCAAGGAAAAGGAAGGCGCGAGAGGATTTATTTTCCTCTCACACCTCTTCAAGAGTTGTCACCAATGATGATCTTCCCCCAGATGTTGTGGCTTGGAAAGAATGCGTCGATCGACTCATCAATGAGAAGGCCGAGTTACAAGAACGTGTCAGCCAGTTAGAAGAGGAACTTCGCGCACAGAAGGAGCGTAGGGAGTAGATCTCTGAGTTCTCTTTTGCTTTTGGTTCAATGTAATAAACTCTTAAAAGGGTACTTTGCTTTTGTAATGCTTCGAATATCGAATAAAATAAGTTTTTCTCCAACATTACAATACCAAAAAGTAATTTGAGTTTCTTGAAGTTTCATACTCATTTGCATAAGCATAACATCGTTTGCGTTCCAGGGTCCCACTCTTGCTTCATCTCCGCAGACATGCTGAATCACCAATACAACACTCGAGCTAGTCAACGCCAGAAGATGGATCAACTAGAACAAGAGAATAGAGTGCTCCGTGACGAAGTTGCAGTTCTGAAAGAAAGTTTGGAGAGGTTGAATGGTCTAGTAGAAGCCTTATCCAATCAAGCCTCGATCAACAACCAAGAGGTTCCGAGGACCGTGATCTCTGAAGTGACACCCACACCGATCCCAATGGTGTCTTCTATTGCTGAAATGTCCTACAACATGCCTCAAGGTTTTCCGTGGGGGTTGTCTCCTTATTTCTTTTCGACCGGTTACCGTCCATCTGTGTCTGAGATCCCTGTTGTGACCACTGTTCAAGCTGCTCCTGTAGTTTCTGCTGTGATGACTACTGCATCTCCACATGTGAATGTTGTTCCGTATATTCTGGATGAGCCAATTTTACAAGGGTCGCCGACCAAAACTGTGGTTTTGGAAGAGAGGATGGATAGATTTCAAGACCAATTTTCTGAAATGCAAAAGGAGTTGAAGGCTCTTCGTGGGAAGGATTTGTTTGGAAAGAGCGCTTCTGAGCTGTGCTTGGTCCCAAATGTCAAGGTTCCGCCGAAGTTCAAGGTCCCTGATTTTGAGAAATACAAGGGGAATACTTGCCCTCAAAGTTATCTTATTATGTATGCCAGGAAGATGTCTGCCCAGACTGATAATGATCAATTGCTCATTCATTATTTCTAAGATAGTCTGACAGGCGCTGCATTCAAATGGTACATGGGGTTGGATAGTGCGAAGATTCGGACTTTCAACGATCTAGGAGGAGCCTTCGTCAAGCAGTATAAGTATAATATGGACATGGCTCCTGACCGTGATCAATTGAGGGCTATGACACAGAAAGACAAGGAGAGTTTCAAGGAATATGCTCAATGTTGGCACGAGTTGGCCGCACAAGTCACACCACCGTTAGAAGAAAAAGAGATGACCAAGATTTTTCTGAAGACCCTTGGTCCTTTCTTTTATGAGAAGATGGTAGCCAGTGCACCCAGTGACTTTACTGAGATGGTTAATATGGGGATGTGTTTAGAGGAAGGTGTCCGAGAAGGAAGGTTGGCTAAGGAGGAGAGTGCTCCTAGCAATGTTAAGAAGTATGGGAGTGGTTTTGTGAAGAAAAAGGAACAAGGGGTGAACGTCGTGCAGGAAGGGAGACTTAGAAGGAGGTATTCACCTTCATACCAGGTTGCGGCAGTATCACCAGTGTTTAATGCTCCAGCTTATCAACCTCAACAGTCTCCGCAGCCGAGTCAGCCATCTCAATTCCCCAGTGCTCAACAACCAAAGCCTCAGCAAAATCCGCAATATCCTCAGCAGAATCGACAATTCAACAATCAGGGTCGTGTGTATAGAAAGATAAACTTTGAGCCTATTCCTATGAAATATGCTGATTTGTTTCCAGCTCTGATTCAGAAGGGCCATATTCAGACAAAAGCTCCACCTATGGTTCCTGCAAACCCTCCTCCTTCTTATAGAGCTGACAAGTTTTGTCCCTACCATCAGGGTGCTCCAGGGCACGATATTGAGAGTTGTTTCGGTATGAAAGCAAATGTCCAGAGGCTCATTAAGTGCGGAATTCTGTCCTTTAAGGATTCCGACCCTAATGTGCAGGTTAATCCGTTACCCCCGCATGGTTCACCCTCCGTTAACATGATTGAAGACTGTTTGGAAGATGGTGATCAGGAAGCTTCAAGTGATAGGGCTGAAGAAGTTTGTGTTATAGTGCCTCACTTTAAGGAAGTGGAGCGTATCGAAATTGTTTACAATAGCAGAAAGTCGGTTGTTACCCCGTTGGTAATCAATGTGCCTGGACCCGTCCCTTATACTTCTACTAAGGCTATCCCCTACAGGTACAACGCCATAATGTTGGAGAATGAAAAGGAAGTGCCTTTACCCACTGCACCTTCAGTAGTTAACATTGCAGATGTTAGGTGAGTAACAAGGAGTGGTCGAGTCTACTCGATTGTACCACCAAAAGAAAAAGAGGTCTCATTGGAACAACCAGGCTCAAAGGATCCAATTGTGGGACAATCTAGTGGATCCAATTTGTCCAATTCAGATGAATGTCTAAAGGTGATCAAGAGAAGTGAGTATAAGGTTGCAGATCAGCTCCTGCAAACCCCGTCGAAGATTTCTGTGTTGCAGTTATTGATGAGTTCTGAGGCTCATAGGGAAGCGCTCCAGAAGATATTAGAACAAGCGTATGTTGAACAAGATGTGACTATGGAGCAGTTTGAAAATATCATTGGTAACATTACTTCATGTAACAATCTGGGTTTCAATGAGGATGATCTCCCGGAAGAAGGAAGAAAACATAACATGGCTTTACATATTTATGTAAACTACGGAAATGATTCTTTGTCCAGTGTGTTAGTTGATACTGGATCTTCTCTAAACGTGATGCCTAGAACTACTTTGTCCAAGCTATCTTATCAAGGACCACCGATGAGGCCAAGTCATGTTATTGTCAAAGCTTTTGATGGGTCAAGGAAGACTGTAATTGGTGAAGTGGATTTGCCGATGACTGTTGCGGTGAGAATCGTGATACCAAGCTATTGATTAACTTGAATCTTAATTCTTAAATTCACAACTGGACTTTAATTTATCCAAAGGAAAGGTCTAAAGAAAGAAAGAACCTTTTGCGCGATGTAACAACAACGCTAAGAGATTTGGGGATCGGGGGTTGGTTATGCATAGGGTAGGTATTTCACATCCTAAACATATGTAGTACTCTACAGGAACCTTTTGTTTTTTTGCATGCTAAGTTGGGTAAATGTTTGCTAAGGTTTGGGATTGGGTAGAGGTATAGGTTAAGACCTAAAGATAGTTTCTAAGTTTTCTCGCAAAGACATCGCGTCCTCTGCCTACGTATCCTTACTAGGATAGAATCAGAGCAATCGTAGTTCACCTCACTAGGGTTGAAGAACACTTGATTATGATCAAGGTTCCAAGGGGGACAAATATAACAATGTTTGTGTAGAGTTTATCCAAACTCTCTAAATCTACATTGAACACTCAAGAAAGGGGGGTAAGTAATCATATCCATGATTCTTACATAGAGTTAACCAAACTCTATCCTAAAGTTCTACGTTGTAAGCCCAATTGGTTCTATCCAGACCAAAAGGTGGGTGAAGGGGGAAGGTTGCTCGTCAAGATATCTCATCTTGTGCCTACGTATTCTCATTGTCCAATGAGAAATCAGAGCGGTCGTAGTTCGGGCACGAACTACAGAATAAGGATCTATTGGTTCTTTCCAGACCAAAAGAGGGGGGAGGTTCTATCCAGACCTATAAGTTTAAATCCTATTGGTTATATCCAGACCAAAAGGAGGGAGAGGTTCTATCCAGACCTACGAGTTTAAATCCTATTGGTTCTATCTAGACCAAAAGGGGGATAAGGTTCTATCCAGACCTATGAGGGTAAATCCTATTGGTTCTATCCAGACCAAAAGGGGGAAGGTTCTATACAGACCTATGATGTTTAAATCCTATTGGTTCTATCCAGACCAAAAGGGGGAGAAGGTTATATCCAGACCTATGAGTTTAATGAGCTATCTATGACCCAAGGGTCAATAGAGAGACTTTCCTTTGGAAGGGAAAAGAGGAGGCAACTGGGATGAGAACTAAAGAATTCCATCACTTTGGGGAAATAAACTTAACAAAGCACAATCATTCACACATGATGAATATAATGGATATGGTTCCAAACAGGAATAATCAAGCATATTACAATAAGCAAAGATTTCAATCAGGATGAATGGTTACAACCAAAGCAAGCATTTAAGATATTACAATATCAGGCAATGATTTCAATCAAGATAGATGGTCACAACCAAAGCAAGTATTACAATATTAATGATTTCAATTAAGAAAGATGGTCACAACCAAGAACAAATCTTAACAAAGATGGGGAAACATCGTAACAAATATGGAAAGGGATCTTAACAAAGGTGACAACATATCTTAACAAAGATTGGAAAAGATGAAAGTTACAACCGTGTAAACAAATCACAATTTGAAAGTAAGCATGTTATAATTTCAAGATATATCAAGTGTAACAACAATATGTATTTGATGACAATCAAACACAAGTAAATTAGTTTAACCTCATAATTTAGGAGGAATGAATGAGACAAGATTATGGTGACAACCAAAGAGGGTACCCTAACATGTTAACTAACAAAGGGAATAAAGATCTCACAAGAAATTCAATGATGCTCAGAGGAATTCACTGTAAGTAGGATCACTAATCACAATAAATGAACAAATTTCCAAATGGTCAAAGTATATCACAATTTATGGCAACAAGTAATCTTTTCACATCATATAAAAGTAGGCATCATAACAAACACAATGCAAAAAGAATGAGCAAAAAAGGATGAAAAATGAGAGAGTTGTGATTTTTTTGAAGTTTCATGATTTTAATTGCACAAAACAATAATCAATGAGTAAAAATAAAGAAGGAAATGCAAGGGGTGGGAGTTGAACCCACGCCCTCCAGCTTGAAGGCAAGTAACCTGGCCACTAGAGCACACGCGCGCGCGCTATCCAGGTAGAAACAAGGTGAAGCATGAAAAATATGAAAAGAGGAAAAAAAACAAAAGGGTTGATCCTCCTCGGGGATCGAACCCAGGTTCAGGCAATGATAGGCGTGTTTATGGGAAAAGCTTCTACCACTGAGGTGGCTATACATCCGTTGATATAGCACCCCCATAAATATATATGGCTTGGTGTGTTAATTTTCTGGGCACAAAAGGAAGCAAAAACAAGGCAAGTTCTCAAATACGTTTTGATATCCAACTCACTCATTTCTCAACCAAATCAAGCAAACCTTAGATCAATTTTGGGTGTTTTTAAACAAGGAAGAGGATGGTCCAGGTAGAATTTTGAAAACAAGCCTTGAAATAAAAACACGATAGGAGTTGCTTATTTGGATGAAAAATGCATTTATGAAGCAAATGGACAAATTAATCATGCTATGGTTTGGGAAAAGGCTCAAACACAATTCAAATATCCTAGATATCATGCTCATGCACTCAAACCAACTACTTATGAGTTGAAATCCCAACTGTCATGTGAGAAAGAGGTGAAAATCAAGACATTGCAAGTGAGGTTGTGAGTTTGTAAAACAAGCCAATTTGGAGTGAAGAAACCACACACACATACTCAAAACAACATATAAAATGTGTCTAAACCACAAAGAAGTTTACAAACCAAGTGAATTTCAAAAATCTATGACAGCTGCAATATTGGTGAATTGACATGCATTTTCAAAGCCACAGTTCAAATTGCTCATGCTTAAATCAAATTGAATGTCCTCACACACTCCAAATACAACATATATGAAGTTTCAAAACAGATGAAGTCCAAAATCCAACCTAAATGCAAAGTGACTCATGATTTGCAATTTGTGACATAAGTTGCAACAAGAACAATTTCAGAACAGTTTGACAGTCATGGGGGTACAAACATGTTCTAGCTATAATCAAGGCCTCATGTTGACAAACATCACACACACACATCATAGATGCATAGAACAATGAGTTATAACTCAGAAATTAGGCACTTTGCAAGCAAGAAAGAAATTGGCATATTCATGGTAGATTTTAGCTCAAAAATGCAGTTGGGAGGTGAAATGAGAAAACAGGTACATATAGATCAAACCAAACATCTACACACATCAAAATCAAGCAAATAGATGAGTTTCAACTCATAATTTAGGCATATGACAGTTGGAGCACAAAATTGGTATGTTGTGGTAGGATTTACACACATCAGTTGGAGCACAAAATCAAGCAAATTAGTATAAGGTCATAGTAAACTTGGCTTAAAGAAGCAGTTTGAGGGTGAAATGAAAATGCAGGTAAGCATTGATCAATCTAATCATTTTCATACATTATAATCATGGATATAAATGAGTTACAACCCAAACATTAGACAAATACAAACAGAACAATAATTTGGTAATGCTTATGGCAGATTTAGTGTACAAATGCAATTGTGAGTGAAATTGTGAAAACAAATAAACTCAGACCAAAACAAACATACACACACCTTACAATCAAACATGTGAGTGAGTTACAACCCTACTATCATGCATACACAAACAGAAAAAACAAATTGATCAGGCTGTGGTAGTTTTAGCATGTGAGTGTGATTGGAATGTGAAATGTAAAAGTGAGATATGACAACACAAGTGATTAATGCACACACACCACAAATATCATTATGAAAGTGTTTTGAGTTCCTAATAGAGCTTGTGTCAAGTGGTATGAGAATTGGTGTGTTGGTGCAAAAAATTTGAAAATCTGCTTAGGCAAGATATTCACCTCAATTTAAAGGCCAATATGTATTTCATGCAAAAGAGGACATGCTAACAGATGAGGTTTAACTCAGAAAATGAATGAAACTTTTATCAAAATAGAACTTGGCATTTGGAAACTTATGTTATGCAAGAATAACAATTTGAACATACAATAAGCAAAACCATGACAGTTGGAGAAAATTAGATTGTGCACAAGTTTTAAATGGATATGATGAAGATTTAATGCACACAAATCATATAAACAATGCTTGAAACAGAAAATGATGTATTGACCTCATGGTATTTGAAAAATGCAACAGTTTGAGGCATGACATAGCAAATTGAACTCTAGACAGATTTTGAGCATAACAACAACATACACACTCTTGAAATGGATAAACAAATGAGTTCACAACCTCAAGTTATGCAAAAACTCATTAAATCAAAGAATGACATATTGAATCAAATTGGACAGCAAAAGCACACATGTCTTACAAGACAGCCTTAAAGTTCAAAACTTCATGCTTCTCACATTTCCACCAAAACAAACATTATGAGCTTGATCAAGTAAGTATTAAATAAATGACTCAGAACAAATGAGATACAAAGTAGTAATCACAACAGCCCAACATACAATTCTTAGTATCACAATAACATAAGAGCACAAACAATAGCCACATTGATTCAAACATGATCAAGGGCAGGGGGGAATCTATGAGTAACTTATAAGTCATCTACCTATCCTAATAGTGAGCCAAGTTCATAGTTATAGGGCAAGCACACTACTTTTCAAGTTGGATCCTAAAACTAACAAATGAAAAAATATCACTAACAAACCTAAACATGATAATAAGGCACAAACTTACAATCTAACATCCACATATCACTTACAAATGACAAAGTATTTGACAAAACAAGCATTATAAACATAAAACTAAGATTCTTGACAAAGAAGCCTAATACGGCAGCCATGGTACATTTTCATACAAATACTCACAAAATGGAAATACATGACAATGTATGACTTAGAGATAGTAACAACATCACATACCTCTTGTTGACCAGCCTTAAACAAGCTAAAAAGCTTAGAAACCCAGAGATGCTCCTTCCTTTGCAATGATATGAAGCTTACTTCCTCTTGAAGCAACAAGACCAAACTTCAAGACAGTTGGAGTTAGGGGATTTCCAGTTGGTTTTCAATGCTTTAGACAGTTGTAATATGACATATGTGAGGTGTGTGGATGCTTAGGATAGCAAGAATCAGCTTGTGCAAGGATTTGGCAAGTTTTGAGGGTGGTGGTCAAACTTTCTTAGTGTGAAAGTTGACTTTTGGCAAAATGGTATTTTTGAGAGGTTTGAAGGTATAGAAACCTTCTATATTATATTTAGGGTTTGTGTGGATGCTTTTTAGAGGTTTGGAAATAATAGAACTGGTTTTGAGCAGAGTTTTGCTCAAGACAGCTTTTTGGTGAAAATGGTGACTTTGAGATTTTTTGAAATTCTTGAGGAATGAGAGGAGAATGAGAGCTATGTTTTCTCCATTTTTTTAGATTGCTCTGGTGTGTTTGAACTCATAGAAGAGGCCTCTATTTATAGCCAAACAAGAGTGAGGGCAGCCTTGGTCATTTACCACTTTTGGAGGGAGTTTTCATGAGATTTTTGAAATATCTTGCCAAGATCTCTATACATCAGTTCCATGGACCAAAGAAGTTCAGAAAATCAAGTGGAGATGGACATGAAGTGACTGAGATGATCTATGGAGGTAGGGTGAGCCAGCTGCACAACCTTGGCATGAAAAGTTTCTCTCTCCTTCTTACACATTTTATTAAAATAATGCCAAGTTGCAACCTACCTCTCTCTCTCTCTCTCTCTCTCTCTCTCTCTCTCTCTCTCTCTCTCTCTCTCTCTCTCTCCAAACCTTACATTTTCTGCATCTCCTTCCCTCTACACATATGAATATCATATTGGATCATGATCCAAGGGTTGAGAGTAGCTTAAGTTGTGAAAATCCAAGTTTGAGAATTCTTGATAAAGTGATTTCAAGTGTTGACAGCCCTAACTTTCATAGTGCATAACTTCCTGCTCACACATGCTATTGAGGAGTTCTACCACAATTTGGAAAGCCCTTAAGTAGCTCTACAACTTTCATGTTTTTAGAATTTCCAAATTCTTGATGGAACTAGGTTGAAAAACCCTTCAAAGTTTCTGAAAAAACCACTTACAAGTGCTAAATAACTTAGAATTTTTCTAAGTTATTTCCCCTTCAAAAATGAATTTTGCTATAACTCCATATCTATGCATTTTTTGATCATGGACCACTTTGTGGATTTTATAGGATTTGTAAAGAGCTTTCCAATGAGCTTTGAACCACTTTAATTGGATGTGTGGTTGAGGAGTTATGGTCTTGCCCCTTTCGAAACCCTAATTCCCGATTTTTGCAATTACTTCTTAACCCTTGATCCAATGGTAATGAAATTTTATGGGGAGGTGTAATATGATATAAGGAACATTTTTGATTCACACCTTGAAGTCAAATTCCATATTATTGAAGAGTTGACTTTTTGGTCAAACGTTCGATCAATCGGTGACTACCGAGTCGACTGTCGATGATCCGGATATCCTGAGGACTTGAAACTCTTTGAATGGAATTTACTAAGCCATAGGAGCTTAATGGATCAAAATACCACCATTGAAATACTCTTTAAACCAAAGGTCAAACTACAGTTGACTTTTCATGATCGGAAAACCCTAATCGGGCGTCTTGAACTGCACTGTTCTCAATTTTCGGGTGACCACCTCAAATTGAATCCATACTTGATCTAATGTTGTATTCTTGATGGTGTGGAGACTTATTTGAAGTTTAATCAATCTAAAACATTGATTGATCAGACCATCGAAATCTCGATTTTAACGGTACGGAACCCTAATTCATCTGCATCTTAACAAAGATAAACTTGAAATAGGTTAAGGTTAGTTAATCAAATGGACATGATCCTACAATGATGATGAGGATATAAGGGGTCAAAATTTGGGGTGCAACAGATGTCCCTATTTAAATATCTTCACTAGATGATAATGAGAGATGACAATCCTCATAGAATCGTAGTGAAAGGTATTTAAATATAGCAAACCAGAAATTTTGTCCCTTAGATCCGATGGTATGCAAAAGGACAAATGCAAATATGCCATGAATCTAAATGATGTTATATGATGCTTGAATGCAAGACAGATGCAGACGCACGAGCAAATATAAAAGAACGGCAATACAACGAGTAACCGCTCACGAGGGGTCGAACACACTGGGGAAAGATTCAAGACCAAGTAAGCAAGGTAGTTCAAACATGACTAAGGATGCTTGTTCAAGGAAATCTTTCACGCAGGGGACACAAATTCCACCAGGGAAGACATACCTTCATTGGGGAAAGGAGATACGAACCTCACTGTGGATAACCAGATGAGGAAGCCCACCGGGGAAGATAACAATTCTTCACTGGGGAAACGAAAGAAAAGAAATGCAAACCACATTGGGGAAGAAACCCACTGGGGAAAACTTCGCTGGGGAAAAAATCCACTGGGGAAGCACAACTTCAACAGGGAAAAGACGGAACGGAGACACGAATCTCACTGGGGATAACCAGATGAGAAATTTCCTATAACGAAGAGTTCAAACGGGATCTTCAGGAAAAGGTTAGAAACAAGACCGGACGCGCCGGGGAAACTAGTATCCACTAGTTCTCCGAGACTCGACTGGAAAATCAAAAGTTTCAACTGGGGAGACTGGTGATGACCAGAACAACAAATAGCTTCAAGCAGTGCTAGTTTCCACTAGACTTACTGGAGATATGGTGGCGACCAATCCAAAATTTGGTTTCCAAAAAGTGCTAAATACCGTTAGACTTCCTGGGGATATGGTGACAACCAAGTCGAAGTTCCAATTTCAATTGAGAATTTCCAAACGATATTGATAAAACACAGGACTTCAAACTGGGGAATTTGGTAACGACCGACTAATAACGATTAGTTTTCAAGCAATGCCAGTGACCACTGGATTTAGAAAGAACTGGATTTTCAAAGAGTTTGGTGACGACCAGGTCTGCAAATAGGAAGCATAAATATATCCCTCAATACTTTAGGAACAAAAGCTAAAATCCTCAAAGCATTAGGATACAACAGAGACACAACCCTCAACATGTTAGGATTGTACCCAGGCTCTCAAAACATTAGGAACGAAAGATGAACATCCTCAATACATTAGGATATAGAAGAGACACAACCCTTAACATATTAGGATTGAACGAAGACCCTCAAAACCTTAGGATTAAAAACTAATATCCTCAAAACATTAGGATATAGAACACTTCATGCAAATGCAACGACTTTAGTCTCTGGGAATTTCTGAACTCGGGATTCAAAGTATACATCTCCAAAGGTACACAACCTATGCTCGGGATGGCGACAAACATCTTCCAAAGGTACAAAACCTGTGCTTGGAATCAAACAGTACATCTTCCAAAGGTACGAAACATGTGCTTGGAATCAAACAATACATCTCCAAAGGTACGACACCTGAGCTTGGGATCAAACAATTCATCTATCTCCAAAGGTACTCAACCTGTGCTTGGGATAGCAATACATCTTCCAAAGGTACAAAACCTGTGCTTGGAATCAAACAATACATCTATCTCCAAAGGTACACAACCTGTGCTTGGGATAGAAACAAACCTCTTCCAAAGGTACGAAACATGTGCTTGGAATCAAACAATACATCTTCCCAAGGCACAAAACCTGAGCTTGGGATGGCAACCATCGTGTCTTAGTTTGGAATGATACACAACCAAATTGTCAGTATTTGTTGTCCATGGATTTTCATGATGTCAGTTACCAACGGACCTTAAATATGATTGGTCACCACCAAATTACTTATATCAGTATCCACTGGATTTTCAAACAATGCTGGTCACAACCGTGCGTCGACATCCTTAAGATAAACTTCTCAAATGTGACTGCCATTTATCACTGGTGCAGGTTAAGCTTCTCCCAAGAGACTGCCACTTACCACTGAAGACAATTAAACTTCTCCAAAGAGACTGCCATTTATTGCTGAAGACGATTAAACTTCTCCGAAGAGACTGCCATTTATCATTGATGAAGGTTAAGCTTCTCCCAAGAGATTTCTGCTCACCACTGAAGACGATTACACTTCTCCGAAGAGACTGCCATTTATCGTTGATGAAGGTTAAGCTTCTCCCAAGAGACTGACACTCACCTGTTGATGAAGATTAAACTTCTTCGAAGAGACTGCCATTTATCGCTGAGGACGATTAAACTTCTTCGAAGAGACTTCCATTTATCGTTGATGAAGGTTAAGCTTCTCCCAAGAGACTACCACTCACCTGTTGATGACGATTAAACTTCTCCGAAGAGACTGCCATTTATCGCTGAGGACGATTAAACTTCTCCGAAGAGACTGCCATTTATCGTTGATGAAGGTTAAGCTTCTCCCAAGAGACTGCCACTCACCTGTTGATGACGATTAAAATTCTCCGAAGAGACTGCCATTTATCGCTGAGGACGATTAAACTTCTCCGAAGAGACTGCCATTTATCGTTGATGAAGGTTAAGCTTCTCCCAAGAGACTGCCACTCATCTGTTGATGACGATTAAACTTCTCCGAAGAGACTACCATTTATTGCTGAGGATGATTAAACTTCTCCGAAGAGACTACCATTTATCACTGAGGACGATTAAACTTCTCCGAAGAGACTGCCATTTATCGTTGATGAAGGTTAAGCTTCTCCCTAGAGACTGCCACTCACCTGTTGATGACGATTAAACTTCTCCGAAGAGACTGCCATTTATCGCTGAGGACGATTAAACTTCTCCGAAGAGACTGCCGTTTATTGTTGATGAAGGTTAAGCTTCTCCCAAGAGATTGTCGCTCACCACTGAAGACGATTACACTTCTCCGAAGAGACTGCCATTTATCGCTGAGGACGATTAAACTTCTCCGAAGAGACTGCCATTTATCGTTGATGAAGGTTAAGCTTCTCCCAAGAGACTGCCACTCACCTGTTGATGACGATTAAACTTCTCCGAAGTGACTGGCATTTATCGCTGAGGACGATTAAACTTCTCCGAAGAGACTGCCATTTATCGTTGAGGACGATTAAACTTCTCCGAAGAGACTGCCATTTATCATTGATAAATGTTAAGCTTCTCCCAAGAGACTGCCACTTACCTCTATTGTAATGTAAGATGTTCTTCTTGATAGATAGTGCAAAATAAATGCACGTCCAGGTAGGTTCGGCGACCGACAGGGACCAAAGTTCAATCCAGAACAAATCTAGAAAGAAACTGTCAAATAAGACTCCAACCATTGAGAAATGAACTCGAATGGTGACTTACCTTATCCAATCATGGAAAAAGATAACTGAAGCAACCATCATCCACGAGGATTTAAACTCTGTGGGGAATTGATAAAGGACGAACATTTTATGCTTAAGGGCTGACAACTCTATTAGAGAGAGACAACACACCCAATCACTGAGGAGGGAACCAAAGTGAAACAGGAACATGTAACAACCAGAGATAGCAACGATGCACGGATGCTATGCTTTATGCCATGCTTATGTTTATGCTGACGAAACAGAAAAAACAAAACAGGAGATGAAATAAACATCTCGACACGGAGACCCAACCAAACTTTACCAAGATTGGACATCAAATGGATGATCATGAAGAACAACAACTCCACTTCAAGGTTACCACCTTCTTTGGTAGAGAGTAATCTTCTTAGGCCAAAACCTCAGGACTTCACTTGGATTGCCATCACGAGTTTGAATTCTTTGTTGAAGGAAAATTACATGGAGAGATTCCCGGATCAACTGAGGTAACAACTTAACTGGAGAGCTAACAAAGGGCATCATGAGAACAAAACATTTATGCCCCATTATGACAATAGTCATTTTTCAAGTGAGCAACGGCTCTTACGACAAATAGTCTTTAACTTTTTCTGCCCCAAATTGCACAGTTTGTGAGAAGAAGTCATAAGGATGTTTTTAAAAGAAACGGAATAAAGATGCTTCAATGTCTTCAAACACTTAGAGAGATTTTTAAATCTCGACGTGATTGCCCCAGTTTAACGGTGCTTGCACAACAAAGTCTTCAGACTGTAGAAGTAACGACTGGGTAACAAACATGCCCCTGCTAGTTGGTAACTGCAAAAGTATTACCCCGGACTAAAATGTTCATCGAGAGTTTCATCTGATCTTGACCTGGTTGGCTCTGATTAGCTGAAAGTTACAACAAATGATTAACAAATCCTTCAAATTGGTTGCCCCAGGCTGAGCTTCCTTTATCAAGTTAAATTCCCTAGCTGACATCGCTTGTTGGGATTCTTTTGATATTGGATTGTTTTGCACGCAATGCTGTTCATTAAAAATTGGCAATTTTCAATGTAAAATTCATGCAATCTTTTGAAAACATTTTTTGATGAAACACACATGGCAAAGTGATTAAGTGATCAAAGTGAAAGTGGTCCAATCATTTTACAAATGATGTATAAAGTGATGAACACACACAATTAACAAAGATCATTAGGAGTCAGGTTATCCAACCTTGCTGTAATATGCTTTAAAAACAACCTTACCTCAATTAGGTCTTTTAAGGGTTGTAACGTGGCTTGGTTTACGGTTCATGAAACAAAGAATGAAGGCTCAAAGTTATTTGGTCCCACCCACTCTCCATGATGAACTCCAATCCTACGCTCAGTTAACTCAAACTATACACTCAGGTTCTTACAGACTTTAAGAATTAAACTGATGATAGTTGGTGATGGCTCACAAACCTAGGATAGTCACAAATCCCTTACAGTATTTGATAGCTTTTTGAGGATTTTTAAGAGTGATAACTCCTACAACATTCCTCTCTTTTGTTTATCCCCGACTTCTTTGTCTAAACTTCTTTGTTCGGTTAAACAGTCAATGGGATGCCCCATTTTTGCCTAAGTCTCCTTCACAGGTTTTGACTTAGCGGGCTTTTTTCTTTCTTCTTCTTCTCTTTTTCTTTTAAGAAAGGAGGTGACTACCCTGTTTAATGGCTACGGCGAACCATCATCATCTTTTGTGCTTAAAAGCATCTTTGACACTCTCTTGTTGTGTTCGAAAACCTGAATGCACCACTTCTATATGAAAAGTGTCTTGTATGCACGTATCTTCAAGTTAACTGAGAACTACCCGCCCCAGGTTTGAGATTTAAGGTTTTGTTTTATAAAGAAAGAAAAACTCCTACACCTAGGCTCGAAGGGGTTAACGAGGGATTATCTTCCTTATTTCTTCAGTGTTTAGGGATTGAAACAATGCCTTACATCATCGGCAAAGTTAAATTGAAAGCATATCAACAAAAGTTATGGATATGATTGTCATCATCCTCCCCAATCTTTGCTTTAAACAACAGTTTAGTAAACAAAAGAAATTTTTGCATTTTTCGTTATCTCATAACAATGAAAAGAAAGAGAAAGAGTGAAACAAATGGACTTAATCAAAAGATGCACAAACATTTCATTTAATCTTGCCAATTCAAATAAACAACAGCTTACAAGCAACACAAATGCGGAGAAAACACAATAAAATGCTGAAACAGTCTACAACTGCCAGCCTTAGGGAATTAAAATTGTTTAACAAAACAAATTTCAAATTTTAGGCCCATGCGGGGAAACACCTTCAACAACCACATGCTCCTTGTGATATAGAATTATGAGGGGTCTCACGGGTCCTTTGCCTTTAGATTCAGGAATCGCAGCACTATCATTTGATTTATCCTCCTGAGGTTTTAGCAACTCTTGCAGTCTTAGTTTAAAACCTTCACATTCTTCAACTAGGTGCCCTGTTGTTCCAGTATGATATCCACATTCCACTCTTGGATGGTCTTCCTCGAGGATCAAGCGTTTGTCAATGATTAGCTCTTGCACAAGATAACTCAATGCTATACATGCATCCAAGTTGTGTCCTTCGGCTCCTTTGTGAAATTCACAGTTTAGGTTCGCATTATGCCATGGTCCTAGCAACGGATTGGATAATCGTGGAGTCACTAGTGAGTTCTGAATCAATAGCGGGTAAAGTTTGCTTAACGGTACTGGAGTTTGTCTACCGCAAGTCTTATCTTTCCTGACATGATCCTTCTTGTTCAATTTTCGGCTTTGAGAAGCTTGAGGAGGAACAAACACTGAGTGTTGGGCGTACTGACGCGATTGACGGTTATTTGTTCGTTGATGCAGAGGATGTCCTTGAGTTGGAGGAACCATCAGAGATAATGCATCCCTAGTTTCTCTGGACGCAACATGGTCAGAGTGACCCTCTTTCTTCATCATATTCTGCAATGTCTCAAGTACCCAATTCATCTGACACTTGAGAATTTTGATGTCCTCTTTCAGCATTTCCTGAGCTTTCAAAAGTCCCTCCATTGTTGCCATTTGTGCTAGATATCCTCCCTCTGATGTCAATGGAACAGAGAATGAACCAAAAAGACCAATGCAACGAAGTATGATATGTAAAATGTTGATGCAAGTGCAAAAACGCAACTGGTTTTACAAAACTCAGAAGTTTGATTAGGTTAAAACCCTCATTCCATTGATCGTTGAAAAAGTTACAACTTTTAAAAATACTAGAGATCGACTGAGTTTTACAAAACTAGTTGCGACATGATATGCTTATGGTGATATGATGTGATGATGCACACATAACACAAAGACAAGTATTCACAAATACAAAGCATATACAAAGACATCCTAGGCTCAAGATCAAAGCAAGGAGTCAAAGGTCTACCCATCCCCAAGGATTTGTACTATGGATTGATTTGTACCTTCCGAACGGGTTCTACAAAGTTCCCAGAGTCATCAACCCATCATTCAGATATTATCAATTTCCCAAATCACTTGGTAATCGATAATATTCTCAAGAGAATCTTGTCTGAGTGTAGTATCGCGTATCAACTATTTCGGAAATACTTCCTTATGGTCATCGCACTACGTCCTAATAAGGCCAAAGTGGGGTAAAGTGTATTCTAAAAGTCCACAGTGTCATGGGCTCCTTCATCGAAAGTAGCATTGTTTCCACGAATACTCGATCAACAATACTAAAACTTTCAAGAGGGCCTACACTGAGCGGTGGTTTCTCAAGTTAGCTTGGTCGGGAATCAACTCCCTATAAGCCTTCTTGAATATACCACCATCCTATCATAAGTGCACCCGAGTCTGGGTATAGGACCGTCTCACCACTCAAACACCCAATATCCACAATTAAACAAATATATTGACAAATATACATGTTAAGCAAATATTTACAAATATAGCATGCAATTAAACAAAATAGGCTAAACCCTCAAGTTAATTGTCCCTAGTGAAGTCGCCATTTCTGTTGCGGTGAGAATCGTGATACAAAGCTATTAATTAACTTGAATCTTAATTCTTAAATTCACAACCGGACTTTAATTTATCCAAAGTAAAGTTCTAAAGAAAGAAAGAACCTTTTGCGTGATGTAGCAACAACGCTAAGAGATTCGGGGATCGGGGGTTGGTTATACATAGGGTAGGTATTTCACACCCTAAACATCTGTAGTACTCTACAGGAACCTTTTGTTTTTTTGCATGCTAAGTTGGGTAAATGTTTGCTAAGGTTTGGGATTGGGTTGAGGTATAGGTTAAGACCTAAAGATAGTTTCTAAGTTTGCTCGCAAAGACATCGCGTCCTCTTCCTACGTATCCTTACTAGGATAGAATCAGAGAAATCGTAGTTCACCTCACTAGGGTTGAAGAACACTTGATTATGATCAAGGTTCCAAGGGGGACAAACATAACAATGTTTGTGTAGAGTTTATCTGTCGTACCTTGAAAAATACGATCCTCGCGATGGACACGGAAAATACGTTCGAAACAGAGTCGCCACCGAACTTTATTCATTCCAAGGAAGGAATAGGAAAATAGCGATAAAACCTTTAAAGGGATAATAACATGGTCTTCGCAACCAAGATTCTAGGTTCGGGAGTCGATTACATAGAGGGAAAGTATTAGCACCCTCTACGTCCGTTGTACTCAATGAGAACCTCTTGATTCGATTCGAGAGTAAAGTTAACTATGCTTGTTTGTTTTCTTCTAAAGATTTCTCCTATAGGGGGAATGGATGGTTTAGGATAGGGTGCTCGCCAAGGATTAGGGTCCTTGTGCCTACATATATTCACTTATTAGAAGTGGAAAATCAGAGCATTCGTAGTTCGTGGGACTACGGGGAAAAGAGGGGATTATGGGGAATGTGCTCGCCAAGATCATCGCAATCTTGTGCCTACGTATTCTCATTGATAAATGAGAAATCAGAGCAGCCGTAGTTCGGCTAACTACGGTAAAAGGTTTGTGTTTGACGAACGAGTGTTTAAGTCGCATTCTAACTGCTAAACGTTGGCTTGTCTGCTCGCTAGGGGAGGCTGAAGCACGAGTTCATATGCGCGGAAGAAGGGACTAAACAATGTTCTTGGTAAAAGGTGTATTGAATCGAACGAGAGTTTAGGTCACATTCTAACTGCTAAATATTGGCTTGTCTGCTCGCTAGGGGAGGCTGAAGCTCGAGTTTGTTATGCGCGGAAGAATGGACTAAACAATGTTCTTTGAGAAAGTATTTAGGTTGGAGATCGCACGAGGGCGAGGAATTTGTGTTTATCGTATTGGATGTTTTGGTTAGAGGATATATTTGAATAGGTTTAAGGTTTCGATTGCGCGGGGGCGAGAAAGAGGAATTTAGTTAGGTAATTTGATGGAGAATGACGACTATTCGATAAACGAGACGTCGGCCTCGCAATCAATTAATCGAGATATTATTGGAATGCTAGATCCCAACAACACCTTTTTCATTCTAATAATTACAGAATATGTGTTTGAGAAAGTTTCAATCGCACGAGGGCGAGAAAAGAGAGTTGGATGGGTTGTATGTTTAGGAGGAGTGACGACTATTTGATAAACGAGACGTCGGCCTCGCAATCAATTAATCGGGGCATTATTGGAATGCTAGATTCCAACGACACCATTTTCATTCAATTAATTATGAAATTATATTCGAATGGACAATGACGATATTTGTCCAAATAGTTAGGGCACGTGTTTTATAGACGAAAGGTCGAGTGATCCACAACCTAAAGCGTACGTCCCAAGAGTGGTTACTCAAGAATTCAAGGAATGCGAGACTCCAAGAACTCAATTCTTTCGTAATTTAATCAAGAAAATAGTTTGAATTCGACGTATGGTTTAGAAGCATACAAGGGTTTATACTCGATCACACGGAGGTGGGGAACGAGGTTAGATGGGTTGAAAATTTGGGAGGAATGACGACTATTCGATAAGCAAGACGTCGGTCTCGTAACCAATTAGTCGGGATATCGTTGGAATGCTAGATCCCAACGACATCTTTTTCATTCCCTTAATTAGAAAATATATTTGTTGGACAGTAAATACTTGTCCAAATAATTAGATATGTTTTAAGAACGAAAGTTCGAATGACACATTATACAAGGCGTATGCCCCAATAGTAATCACTCTCGAATTCGAGGAATGCGCGACCCCAAGAACTCGACTCTTTCGTGATTTAATTTGGAAAATTTTTTTGAATGGATTAGCGTACTCTGACTAGGCGCGCTAGGTATTCTAGAAATGTAAGATCTAAAGGATCACAACTCAAGGTGTGCACCTTGAGAGCAATCTTTCGAAAACTCAAGGAAGGCGAGATCCAAGAATTCAGTTGTTTTTGAAATTTGTTTAAGAAAAATAGTCTAATTTAATTAAGAAAACTAATTTTAATTTTCATATATAAAAATAAATTAATCAATTATTTATAAAAAGATTTTGAGAAAAGCTAGTCATATTTAATTGTTTTTAAAAGAAAGTTTAATATCTAAAAAAATTTTTTAACTTAATTAATAAAATATATTTTTTAAGCTTAATATTTAAAATATAATTTGGTGATAATTTTGAAACATATTTTAAAAGAATAGTTTGAATTTTCTTATGAAAATATCTAAAAGTAATTAAAAACTATTTTTTAGAAATTCAATTAAATTAAACAAAAAATAATTTGAAAACTGAAAGACGGAACAACCACAACTCAAGGGCGTGCACCTCAAGAGCAGTTGTTCAAGGATTCAAGGGATGCTAGACCCCAAGAACCCACTTTTTCGTTGAATTAATTTAACAAAACAAATTGAATTAAAATATTTAAAAATTTAATTAAGACTTAGAAAATTTTATCTTTAGTTAAAAGTCAAAATTAATATTTTAGTGGTCTAATTATTATAAGAAAAATAATAATCCATTATTCCTAGCCATTAATTATTCTAAGCTAAACCAAATAACTAAAAAATATCTACCAAAAGAGTAACCTATCTACTGCTATGAATACTGACTGGCGTAAAACATGATCTGGCCATAAAATTACTACACACACACCAAGACTACATCTTCATAACTCACTTAGAGCTTAGAATATATTAATTCAAAATTGCAAAGCTTATTATACTAGAAAGCTATCCATTTCCGGACCACATGCTTAATACTTCCTGATAAAAACATTGTGACACTCACATTGAAGAGGAAAATAAAAATCGCATTAAACATCATGAGTCAGTTCAAAACAAATCCAGCAATATTCAATAAAGATCTCAACAACAACAATTAAACACAACCAGCATATTATACTTCACGACCTCGAAATTTAATCGAGACTAAATGCGACAAAAACAATGGAATAAAACCAACATTAAGACATATTTGCACAGATCTATGAAATTGAGTCGGCGTCTAACTTAAAGATTTAATAGCAGGACAACGACAGTGTAAACATGCTCGAAAGAAATTAAAATTGTTACCGAAAATCATGTGTTTGGTTTGTGCATATTTTCCGTGGTGGCGGTGTACCGAACATGTTCTTTATAGGTTCTTATAACAGTAGGTGAGTGACCAAAATGCTATAATGCTTCATATGACCGACTCGGCAACATATAATGTCGCATAATCGAAATTAAACAACATTACATATCAGCAGCTCAGAGATATCAATTATACAGTATATGAACATATCACAATTAAATTTGTTACCAAAAAAGAGATCTGCACCAGTTGACGGAATAATCAAATCGATGACATAATGCACATAAGAACAAAATCATTCGCGTGAGACCGCGACATAGTCGGAGCTAACTCGATGATGGATATATAGTGGATACAAGCAGCCATGAATAGGATTTTAAAACAACTTAAGCAACAACAGTACCATCAACACAAATAGCACTATGATGTCAATGATTAGTGTAGTTTTCTTCATGGAAAAACAAATGATAAAATATGCAGAAAATACTGCAGCAGCTTGTACTAGTATCAAAGCAACTCAATATATACACAAAAAGTGATGCTTCATTATAAGGCAGAGAAATTACATCACTTCAATTTAATCATACCAATTCAATAAAGTTTAACACTTAAAGCTGCAAAATCAGATTATCATACATGTATACAACAATAATGCTGATAATAACCTCAATGTAACAGGAAACTCGCAGCAATGAGATCAAACCGAATGAACATGTGTGAAAAACGATGATGACCTGATTTGTTGTTGCTGCAAAAGGGTTACACGGATGAACAACATGATGTTATTGCTTGTTGATGACAATATGCTCCCGAAAGATGGAATCCGGGATGTCGTGTCGAAACTGAATCGATACCAACTCGCTAATCGACTCTCAACCTGCATATAAATAGACACACAACCAAACAGTACTAGAAACTAATGCGAACAATATGTGAACGAAATTCTCCATGGAATGCATGATTAGCGACATATGAACGTCGTTGTCGTTTCTGCAGATGAAACGCAAGAGGCTATCGCAGCTGAAGTTTGAGCTCTGTCGAATGTGTCGCTGACTTTGAAGCTTTACGAACTCACTGTGAAATTGTTGCAAAGAGGTATACACATCGCGCTGTAATCAGGAGAAGAACAGATCCAGCAATGATGCCTTTTTTTGTGAATCAGGCTGAGACGGAAACCATTAATTTGGGTTTCACGAGCTCCTGTTATAATCGTACTTTCCGAGAACGCAGTTGGCAAATCTTGAATCCACAAACTTCCAACCTGCAAAAATGAAACAGCTACAGACAATAGCACAATATCATTGCAAACTCGAAATGGAATACAAGTTGGGTCATCATGAACTGCTTGTTTAGCTCTCACTACAATAGGTCACGGTGGTGAATTGCGGATGAGCTTGAACTCCATCCGTTTTGAATCTTCAGATGAAGTAGTGTCTTGCTTGTTTATCGGATTCACGGACACAAACCTGACTTTCTAAATCACAAAATCGTTAAAACCAGAAACCAACAACATAATCAAACCATATTCGAAGTTACATAACCAAATATATGTAATCTAACAATTACCCAATGATGTACAAAGTGTGAAAGTAAATTAAGCAAAAGGTAACTTCAGATTGAAAAGTGTAAACAGAATGATACCGACACGAATTTGTGACAACCGAGTTGTTTTCTTTTGACGTCATTACAAGTCGCGAGCGAAATGGCTATGGCTGTTCTTGAACTTCGATGCGTAACCGTTCAGAGATCGTGTTCCACGATAACGAATACATCCCGTCCTCATTTAGCCACGCCGGTGAGTTGCTTTTGAGAACCGCAAGCTGATATTATGATTCGCTCGGGGTCGCCGAAGATTTTGCAGCGGCTGGTTCAAAATCAAAGCGAAGAGCAAAATGAAAGTGAAATGGACTAGAACGAGGAGATTGATAGGTGTGAAACTGGTTCAGAAATGATAATGATGGCGGTAAGATTGTTAGTGGAAAACGAACGGTGGTGATGAGGGTTTGATGTGAGTGGCGCCGATTTGGGGTTTTTGAGAGAACAGTGATCTCCGATTTAGGTTTTGGGGTTGAATTAGGGGAGATTTAGGGTTTTTGTGAACAGTAACCGAATATTAGGTTTAGGTTTGAATTGGGGCGGCCGTTCAGGGTTAGGGCGAATAGTAGCTTAGGTTTAGGGTTTCCGTGAACAGTGTATTCCCCTCCCTTATAACAAGAAAGCTGGGCCATTCTCAGCATAGGCCCAATGGGCCTCGTTCATTTCCACTTCCAATTCTTTCTCTCTTTTTTTTTAATTTTTCTTTTCTTAATTTTACTAATCACTTACTTCTTAATTAATCCATGAATATTAATAATTAATAATAATGCTAATAAAAACTATATATTAATATAAACATGAAATATATATAAACTAACATTAGTATAAATATAGAAAATATTAACAATAATTATTAAAATAAGTATTAACAATTAACAATTAAATAAATGTTAAAAATATGAAAACAAGCTAAAATTTATAAAAACGAAAAAAGATAATTACTAAAATATTATTAGTAACAAAAAAATTTTTAAGAAAATAATATTCACAAAAATGTTCTTAGGCCACGTGTCATGTCTTTATTGGTTAAAAATGATAAAAATTTAAAAATCAACCAATTGCAAGCGGACACGTGTCTAAATAACCGAAAATAAGCGGGCAATGTAAAACAGAAAATAAAATCGAAAAAGGTGAAAATAAATAAAAATGGTAGGACAAATTTAGGGTATTACATTATCCAAACTCTCTAGATCTACATTGAACACTCAAGAAAGGGGGGTAAGTAATCATATCCATGATTCTTACATAGAGTTAACTAAACTCTATCCTAAAGTTCTACGTTGTAAGCCCAATTGGTTCTATCCAGACCAAAAGGTGGGGGAAGGGGGAAGGTTGCTTGTCAAGATATCGCATCTTGTGCCTACGTGTTCTCATTGTCCAATGAGAAATCAGAGCGGTCGTAGTTTGGGCACGAACTACAGAATAAGGATCTATTGGTTGTTTCCAGACCAAAAGAGGGGGGAGGTTCTATCCATACCTATGAGTTTAAATCCTATTGGTTCTATCCAGACCAAAAGGAGGGAGAGGTTCTATCCAGACCTACGAGTTTAAATCCTATTGGTTCTATCCAGACCAAAAGGGGGAGAAGGTTCTATCCAAACCTATGAGGGTAAATCCTATTGGTTCTATCCAGACCAAAAGGGGGAAGGTTCTATCCAGACCTATGATGTTTAAATCCTATTGGTTCTATCAAGAACAAAAGGGGGAGAAGGTTCTATCCAGACCTATGAGTTTAATGAGCTATCTATGACCCAAGGGTCAATAGAGAGACTTTCCTTTGGAAGGGAAAAGAGGAGGCAACTGGGATGAGAACTAAAGAGTTCCATCACTTTGGGGAAATAAACTTAACAAAGCACAATCATTCACACAAGATGAATATAATGGATATGGTTCCAAACAGGAATAATCAAGCATATTACAATAAGCAAAGATTTCAATCAGGATGAATGGTTACAACCAAAGCAAGCATTTAAGATATTACAATATCAAGCAATGATTTCAATCAAGATAGATGGTCACAACCAAAGCAAGTATTACAATATTAATGATTTTAATTAAGACAGATGGTCACAACCAAGAACAAATCTTAACAAAGATGGGGAAACATCGTAACAAAGATGGAAAGGGATCTTAATAAAGGTGACAGCATATCTTAACAAAGATTGGAAAAGATGAAAGTTACAACCGTGTAAACAAATCACAATTTGAAAGTAAACATGTTATAATTTCAAGATATATCAAGTGTAACAACAATATGTATTTGATGACAATCAAACACAAGTAAATTAGTTTAACCTCATAATTTAGGAGGAATGAATGAGACAAGATTATGGTGACAACCAAAGAGGGTACCCTAACATGTTAACTAAGAAAGGGAATAAAGATCACACAAGAAATTCAATCACGCTCAGAGGAATTCACTGTAAGTAGGATCACTAATCACAATAAATGAACAAGTTTCCAAATGGTCAAAGTATATCACAATTTATGGCAACAAGTAATCTTTTCACATCATATAAAATTAGGCATCATAACAAACACAATGCAAAAAGAATGAGCAAAAAAGGATGAAAAATGAGAGAGTTGTGATTTTTTGAAGTTTCATGATTTTAATTGCACAAAACAATAATCAATGAGTAAAAATAAAGAAGGAAATGCAAGGGGTGGGAGTTGAACCCACGCCCTCCAGCTTGCAGGCAAGTAACCTGGCCACTAGAGCACACACACGCGCGCTATCCAGGTAGAAACAAGGTGAAGCATGAAAAATATGAAAAGAGGAAAAAAAACAAAAGGGTTGATCCTCCTCAGGGATCGAACCCAGGTTCAGGCAATGATAGGCATGTTTATGGACAAGGCTTCTACCACTGGAGTGGCTATACATCCGTTGATATAGCCACCCCCATAAATATATATGGCTTGGTGTGTTAATTTTCTGGGCACAAAAGGAAGCAAAAACAAGGCAAGTTCACAAATACGTTTTGATATCCAACTCACTCATTTCTCAAGCAAATCAAGCAAACCTTAGATCAATTTTGGGTGTTTTTAAACAAGGAAGAGGTTGCTCCAGGTAGAATTTTGAAAACAAGCCTTGAAATAAAAACACGATAGGAGTTGCTTATTTGGATGAAAAATGCATTTATGAAGCAAATGGACAAACCAATCATGCTATGGTTTGGGAAAAGGCTCAAACACAATTCAAATATCCTACATATCATGCTCATGCACTCAAACCAACTACTTATAAGTTGAAATCCCAACTGTCATGTGAGATAGAGGTGAAAATCAAGACATTGCAAGTGAGGTTGTGAGTTTGTAAAACAGACCAATTTGGAGTGAAGAAACCACACACACATACTCAAAACAACATATAAAATGTGTCTAAACCACAAAGAAGTTTACAAACCAAGTGTATTTCAAAAATCTATGACAGCTGCAATGTTGGTGAATTGACATGCATTTTCAAAGCCACAGTTCAAATTGCTCATGCTTAAATCAAATTGAATGTCCTCACACACTCCAAATACAACATATATGAAGTTTCAAAACAGATGAAGTCCAAAGTCCAACCTAAATGCAAAGTGACTCATGATTTTCAATTTGTGACATAAGTTGCAACAAGAACAATTTCAGAATAGTTTGACAGTCATGGGGTACAAACATGTTCTAGCTGCAATCAAGGCCGCATGTTGATAAACATCACACACACATCATAGATGCATAGAACAATGAGTTATAACTCAGAAATTAGGCACTTTGCAAGCAAGAAAGAAATTGGCATATTCATGGTAGGTTTTAGCTCAAAAATGCAGTTGGGAGGTGAAATGAGAAAACAGGTACATATAGATCAAACCAAACATCTACACACATCAAAATCAAGCAAATAGATGACTTTCAACTCATAATTTAGGCATATGACAGTTGGAGCACAAAATTGGTATGTTGTGTTAGGAAGTATGAAAAGATGTCTTGGTAAAACTTAGCACATCAGGTTGTTTTGGCAAGCAAAAAAGTTTTGTGTTGAAACAAGCAATATGCACATACCATGAACATGCTAACAGATGAGATGCAAGTCAGAAAATGAGTGAAACTTTTGTCAAAACAGAATTTGGTATAAGGTCATAGTAAACTTGGCTTAAAGAAGCAGTTTGAGGGTGAAATGAAAATGCAGGTAAGCATTGATCAATCTAATCATTTTCACACATTATAATCATGGATAAAATGAGTTACAGCCCAAAGATTAGACAAATGCAAACAGAACAATAATTTGGTAATGCTTATGGCAGATTTAGTGTACAAATGCAATTGTGAGTGAAATTGTGAAAACAAATAAACTCAGACCAAAACAAACATACACACACCTTACAATCAAACATGTGAGTGAGTTACAACCCTACTATCATGCATACACAAACAGAAAAAACAAATTGATCAGGCTGTGGTAGTTTTAGCATGTGAGTGCGATTGGAATGTGAAATGTAAAAGTGAGATATGACAGCACAAGTGATTAATGCACACACACCACAAATATCATTATGGAAGTGTTTTGAGATTCCTAATAGAGCTTGTGTCAAGTGGTATGAGAATTGGTGTGTTGGTGCAAAAAATTTGAAAATCTGCCTAGGCAAGATATTCACCTCAATTTAAAGGCCAAGATGTATTTCATGTAAAAGAGGACATGCTAATAGATGAGGTTTAACTCAGAAAATGAATGAAACTTTTATCAAAACAGAACTTGGCATTTGGAAACTTATGTTATGCAAGAATAACAATTTGAACATACAATAAGCAAAACCATGACAGTTGGAGAAAATGAGATTGTGCACAAGTTTTAAATGGATATGATGAAGATTTAATGCACACAAATCATATAAACAATGCTTGAAACAGAAAATGATGTATTGACCTCATGGTATTTGAAAAATGCAACAGTTTGAGGCATGACATAGAAAATTGAACTCTAGACAGATTTTGAGCATAACAACAACATACACACTCTTGAAATGGATAAACAAATGAGTTCACAACCTCAAGTTATGCAAAAACTCATTAAATCAAAGAATGACATTTTGAATCAAATTGGACAACAAAAGCACACATGTCTTACAAGACCGCCCTAAAGTTCAAAACTTCATGCTTCTCACATTTCCACCAAAACAAACATTATGAGCTTGATCAAGTAAGTATTAATCAAATGACTCAGAACAAATGAGATACAAAGTAGTAATCACAACAGCCCAACATACAATTCTTAGTATCACAATAACATAAGAGCACAAACAATAGCCACATTGATTCAAACATGATTAAGGGCAGGGGGGAATCTATGAGTAACTTACAAGTCATCTACCTATCCTAATAGTGAGCCAAGTTCATAGTTATAGGGCAAGCACACTACTTTTCAAGTTGGATCCTAAAACTAACAAATGAACAAAATATCACTAACAAACCTAAACATGATAATAAGGCATAAACTTACAATCTAACATCCACATATCACTTACAAATGACAAAGTATTTGACAAAACAAGCATTATAAACATAAAACTAAGATTCTTGACAAAGAAGCCTAATAGGGCAGCCATGGTACATTTTCATACAAATACTCACAAAATGGAAATACATGACAATGTATGACTTAGAGATAGTAAGAACATCACATACCTCTTGTTGACCAGCCTTAAACAAGCTAAAAAGCTTAGAAACCCAGAGATGCTCCTTCCTTTGCAATGATATGAAGCTTACTTCCTCTTGAAGCAACAAGACCAAACTTCAAGACAGTTGGAGTTAGGGGATTTCCAATTGGTTTTCAATGCTTTAGACAGTTGTAATATGACATATGTGAGGTGCGTGGATGCTTAGGATAGCAAGAATCAGCTTGTGCAAGGATTTGGCAAGTTTTGAGGGTGGTGGTCAAACTTTCTTAGTGTGAAAGTTGACTTTTGGAAAAATGGTATTTTTGAGAGGTTTGAAGGTATAGACACCTTCTATATTATATTTAGGGTTTGTGTGGATGCTTTTTAGAGGTTTGGAAATGATAGAACTGGTCTTGAGCAGAGTTTTGCTCAAGATAGCTTTTTGGTGAAAATGGTGACTTTGAGATTTTTTTGAAATTCTTGAGGAATGAGAGGAGAATGAGAGCTATGTTTTCTCCGTTTTTTTGAGATTGCTCTGGTGTGTTTGAACTTATAGAAGAAGCCTCTGTTTATAGCCAAACAAGAGTGAGGGCAGCCTTGGTCATTTACCACTTTTGGAGGGAGTTTTCATGAGATTTTTGAAATATCTTGCCAAGATCTCTATACATCAGTTCCATGGACCAAAGAAGATCAGAAAATAAAGTGGAGATGGACATGAAGTGACTGAGATGATCTATGGAGGTAGGGTGAGCTAGCTGCATAACCTTGGCATGAAAAGTTTCTCTCTCCTTCTTACACATTTTATTAAAATAATGCCAAGTTGCAACCTACCTCTCTCTCTCTCTCTCCAAACCTTACATTTTCTGCATCTCCTTCCCTCTACACATCTGAATATAATATTGGATCATGATCCAAGGGTTGAGAGTAGCTTAAGTTGTGAAAATCCAAGTTTGAGAATTCTTGATAAAGTGATTTCAAGTGTTGACAGCCCTAACTTTCATAATGCATAACTTCCTGCTCACACATGCTATTGAGGAGTTCTACCACAATTTGGAAAGCCCTTAAGTATATCTACAACTTTAATGTTTTTGGAATTTTCAAATTTTTGATGGAATTAGGTTGAAAAACCCTTCAAAGTTTCTGAAAAAACCACTTACAAGTGCTAAATAACTTAGAATTTTTCTAAGTTATTTCCCCTTCAAAAATGAATTTTCCTATAACTCCAATTCTATGAATTTTTTGATCATGGACCACTTTGAGGATTTTGTAGTATTTGTCAAGAGCTTTCCAATGAGCTTTGAACCACTTTAATTGGATGTGTGGTTGAGGATGGTCTTGCCCCTTTCGAAACCCTAATTCCCGATTTTTGCAATTACTTCTTAACCCTTGATCCAATGGTCATGAAATTTTATGGGGAGGTGTAATATTATATAAGGAACATTTTTTATTCACACCTTGAAGTCAAATTCCTTATTGTTGAAGAGTTGACTTTTCGGTCAAACGTTCGATCAATCGGTGACTACCGAGTCGACTGTCGATGATTCAGACATCCTGAGGACTTGAAACTCTTTGAATGGACTTTACTAAGCCATAGGAGCTTAATGGATCAAAATCCCACCATTGAAATACTCTTTAAACCAAAGGTCATACTACAATTGACTTTTCCTGATCGGAAAACCCTAATCGGGCGTCTTGAACTGCACTGTTCTCAATTTTCGGGTGACCACCTCAAATTGAATCCATACTTGATCCAATGTTGTATTCTTGATGATGTGGAGACTTATTTGAAGTTGAATCAATCTAAAATATTGATTGATCAGACCACCGAAATCTCGATTTTGACGGTACGGAACCCTAATTCATCTGCATCTTAACAAAGATAAACTTGAAATGGGTTAAGGTTAGTTAATCAAAGGAACATGATCCTACAATGATGATGAGGATCTAAGGGGTCAAAATTTTGGGTGCAACAATGACTATTGGATTACGGACTTTTATGATCACGTTTCAAGTCATGGACACTCGTGCCGCCTATAGCTGTTTGTTAGGGAGGCCATGGATACATGAAGTTGGGGCAGTTACCTCCACTCTGCATCAGAAATTGAAATATGTTTTTGAGGGAAAAACAATTATAGTTTGTGGAGAAAGAGCTTTGGTGGTGAGTCACTTGTCATCATTCTCGTATGTTCAAGCTAAGGAAGAAGTTGGCACGCAATTTCAAGCCTTGTCTATTGTGGGCGAGGGTGTCCAGAAATCTCAGGCATCTATGTCATCATTTAAAGACGCGCAGTGAGTAGTGAACAGTGGTCATCAAACAATTTGGGGTAAGGTGTTGTCTTTGCCAGAGAACAGAAATAAGGAAGGTCTTGGTTTCACCAGAAGTTCTGCTCAACAAATTGCCAAGAATCAAGGGTTTCCGCTGATTAACGAAGTGTTCCATAGTGGAGGGGTCGTCCATCACCCTCAAGTTAATGTTGTGTCGGAGGATGAGCTTGAAGGCTACATAGTAGACGGTTCTGCAAGGTCCTCCATTCCTTATGAAGATTATGATCCCTACATGGAAGATCCAGGTTATGTTTCAGATGAGTTTGACTATAGCTTTGGAGTTTATGCTGTTACCGAGGAAGATTCAGATGGGGATGTTCCAGATATCGTAACCCCGGGAGTTTTGGTTAGGAACTGGAGTGCGGTTGAAGCCCCTACTGTTGTTCATATATCTAAGTAAAGCATTTGTTTTAAAATTTTCGCTCTGCCCAAGGCGAATCTGCATTATTAGGGCTTACTTTAAAATAATTCCCTTTGCTCTGCCCAAGGCAAAGGTGACTTTGTTGGGCGTGCCTCTCTGGTTTTGCTATCATCAATAAATTGCTTTCATTTTCATTTGTGTTTTATAATATTTATTTACGATGTTGGAAAATAATAGGAGGCTTCTCGCGTACACACACTTTCCACTTTACAAAAACTTATTAAAAAATCATATCACTTGCGCAGATTGCTACATGAATTACATCTTGGGAATGATGATCCACTGCCTTCTCCAAATTTTGAGTTTCCTGTGTATGAAGCCGAAGACGAAGAAGATGACATCCCAGAAGAGATTTCCAGACTGATTGAGAAGGAAGACAAAGCTATCCAACCTCATCAAGAGCCAGTAGAAGTAATCAATTTGGGAACAGAAGAAATTCGTAGAGAAGTGAAAATTGGAGCTTTTCTCAAGCCTGAGGTGAAGAAATAGTTGATCGCCTTGCTTAGAGAGTTTGTCGATGTGTTTGCTTGGTCATATCAGGATATGCCTGGATTGGACACTGCTATAGTTGAACATCGTCTACCTTTGAAACCAGAGTGCCCACCAGTAAAACAGAAGCTCAGAAGGACTCGACCCGACATGGCTCTAAAGATTAAGGAAGAAGTACAGAAACATATCGATGCAGGTTTCCTTGTCACTGCCGAATATCCGCTCTGGTTGGCTAATATTGTGCCCGTTCCGAAGAAGGATGGTAAGGTTCGCATGTGTGTAGACTACAGGGATTTGAACAAAGCCAGTCCAAAAGATGATTTTCCATTGCCTCACATCGACATTTTGGTTGACAGTACTGCGAGATATGAAATCTTCTCTTTTATGGATGGGTTTTCAGGGTACAATCAGATCAGAATGGCTCCTGAAGACAGAGAAAAGACGTCGTTCATCACACCCTGGGGAACCTTTTGTTACAGAGCTATGCCGTTTGGATTAAAGAATGCAGGGGCAACATATCAGAGAGCTATGACTACTTTGTTCCATGATATGATGCACAAAGAGATCGAGGTTTATGTGGATGATATGATAGCTAAGTCAAAAACTGAGGATGATCATGTTAAACACCTGTCTAAGCTGTTTGGTCGTTTGAGGGAATACAAGCTCCGTCTGAACCCCAACAAATGCACATTTGGAGTACGATCAGGGAAAATATTGGGTTTTATTGTCAATCAAAGAGGGATTGAAGTGGACCCCGATAAAGTGAAGGCTATCCGGGAAATTCCAGCTCTTACCACTGAGAAGCAAGTCAGAGGGTTCTTGGGACGTTTGAACTATATCTCCAGGTTTATATCCAACATGATTGTTATATGCAAACCTATTTTCAAGCTCTTGAGGAAAGAACAAGGGTATGTTTGGACTGAAGATTGTCAAAAGGCTTTTGATAGCATCAAAGAGTATTTGCTTGAACCACCTATCCTGATACCACCAGTTGAAGGACGACCTTTGATCATGTATCTGAATGTTTTAGAAGATTCAATGGGTTATGTACTCGGTCAGCGAGATGAAACAGGAAAGCAAGATCATGTCACTTATTACCTGAGCAAGAAATTTACTGATTGTGAAACAAGATACACTATGTTAGAGAAGACTTGTTGTGCTTTGGCGTGGGCCGCCAAACGTTTGCGCCAGTATATGTTGAACCACACCACTTGGTTAGTATCGAGGATGGATCCTATCAAGTATATTTTTGAGAAGCTCGCTTTGACTGGGAGAATTGCTAGATGGCAGATGTTGTTATCTGAATATGATATCGAATACCATACTCAGAAAGCAGTCAGAGGAAGTGTTTTGGCTGATCATTTGGCTCACCAGCCCATTTTGGATCATCAACCCTCAAACAATGATTTCCCAGACGAGGATGTTATGTTTTTAAAGATGAAAGATTGTGAAGAACCCGTGCATGGTGAAGGACCGGATCCAAGTTCTCAATGGGGTTTAGTTTTTGATGGAGCTGTCAACGCTCATGGAAAAGGGATAGGTGTTGTTATTGTGACACCTCAAGGGACCCACTTCCCGTTTACTTCCAGATTAACATTCCAGTGGACTAATAATGAGGCTGAGTATGAAGCATGCATTATGGGTCTTGAGGAAGCAATCGATTTGAGAATTAAGAATTTGGATGTGTTTGGTGATTCTGCAGTGGTAATCAATCAAATCACTGGAGAGTGGGTAACTCGACATGATAATTTGGTCCCATACAGAGATTATGCTCAAAGACTGTTACCGTTCTTTGATAGGGTCGAATTTCATCATATCCCTCGTGATGAGAACAGAATGGCAGATGCCTTTGCAACTCTGGCCTCGATGATTGTGGTGAACTTTTGGAATGAGTGTCCTCGGATTGAAGTAAAACGTCTTGACAGACCCGCCTATATCTTTGCTGTCGAGGAGGTTGAAGATGGAAAACCTTGGTACCATGACATTGAAGTATTCCTTAGAACTCAAGAATATCCTTTAGGAGCTTCCAACAAAGATAGGAAGACTTTGAGAAGGTTGGCTGGGAGCTTTCTTCTAAGTAACAATGTGTTATACAAACGTTATTTTGACATGGTCTTGCTGAGATGTGTTGACAAACAAGAAGTAGATATGTTAATGACGGAAATTCACGAAGGATCATTTGGCACTCACACCAATGGACATGCCATGGCTAAGAAACGTTTAAGAGCTGGTTATTATTGGATCACGATGGAATCAGATTGTTATAAGTTTGCTAGAAGATGTCACAAGTGTTAGATTTACGCGGACAAGATTCATGTGCCTCCAACTTTGTTGAATGCTATTTCATCCCTGTGGCCGTTCTCTATGTGGGGAATTGATATGATTGGTATGATAGAACCGAAAGCATCTAATGGGCACTGATTCATCTTAGTAGCCATTGATTACTTTACCAAATGGGTCAAAGCGGCTTCTTACGCTAATGTAACTCGACATGTGGTTATCAAATTTATCAAGAATCAGCTTATCTGCCGATATGGTGTGCCGAGCAGAATTATTACAGATAATGGGTCCAATTTGAATAACAGAATGATGAAAGAATTATGCGAAGAATTCAAGATAGAGCATCATAATTCTTCTCCTTACAGACCAAAGATGAATGGGGCTGTTGAGGCCGCCAACAAGAACATCAAGAAGATCATTCAGAAAATGGTTGTTACTTATAAGGATTGGCATGAGATGCTCCCGCTCGCCTTGCATGGGTATCGCACGACGGTGCGCACATCGACTGGGGCAACTCCATTTCACTTGTCTACGGTATAGAAGCAGTACTCCCGATAGAAGTTGAAATTCCTTCTATGAGGATTTTGATGGATGCAAAGTTATCAGAAGTTGAATGGTGCCAGAATAGATATGATCAGTTGAACCTAATCGAAGAAAAGAGGATGACGGCGCTATGCCATGGGCAGTTGTATCAGCAGAAGATGAAGAAGGCATTTGACAAGAAGGTTCGACCCCGCGTATTCAGAGAAGGCGACCTCGTGCTCAAAAAGATCCAGTCTTTCCTCACTGACGTTAGAGGAAAATGGGCCCCGAACTATGATGGACCATACGTGGTAAGAAAGGTTTTGTCTGGAGGTGCTTTGATGTTAGCAACAATGGACGGAGAAGAGATCACCCGCCCGGTGAATACAGATGTTGTCAAGAAGTATTTCGTTTAGAACTCGGGGAGTTCTCGTTAACTTAGGAAGAGCAAGTTGTTATTCCCTTGATGTAATCTCTATTATTTTCCAACACTGTAACATTGGGGTCACGCCTCTCTGCTGACCACCATTCAATAAAAGTTTTTCGTTCGTCAAAATCTTTATTCTTGATAGCAAAACCTAAATTGATTTAAAAAGTTGTTTTACCTGATATATGAATGACAAAAGGATGACCATGGACGTTTATTTCATCCATGGAAGAACGACAATCATATACGATCCTGCAAGTTGAGGGTATTTACTTTTATCCAGAGACGAGGTTTGTTTACGTTCAAGATTTCCTTGCAAAGAGGTACGAGGTTTGTGGAGATTTGGCCTGAGTACCCTTCCGCTTGACACGTTTATTTTTTGCCTCTCCTGGTTTGTCAGCATACACATAACATATAGATAGACAACATGGCATATGCATTTTTGCACTCTTTGTGTTTGTTTTATTCTATCGCTTTGGCTGTGGTTACCCCCAGGCGTTAGGGTAAGTCTTATCCCTCCAAATAGAGTTGTCAGCCATAAGCCGAAAAAGCGCAATATTTTTACTTTCCCCATGAAGTTCGACCCTCATGGAAGACGGTTATTTTAGTACATCCCATTGGAGTTCATACCTCAGTGGTCGAGTCTTGCTTGACAGTTTCTCTTTAATTACTCCCCGAATGGAACTTCGGTCTCGGTAATCACAGTACAAACAATCTCCAATTTTCAGACATGGATTAAGTGTGCATTTATTTGGCACTCTGTTCCCCAAAAAGAATATTTAGACATTTCTCCATATAATAGCATCACGGGATTTTCTCGAACGTCTACATTTGGACTATAAGCAATCTCTTTATTTGAGTAACTCATTTTGATTAAAATCTTATTCAAAACGACAAAACGACAATCTCAACAAGACAATTCGTGTGCCCTTAGTGAGTTCTTCAACATTATCAACCCATCAAATGACATCACTTCATGAATCCATCAGAGAAGTTTACCGAAGACATTACAAGACTTCTCTCTATTTGGGATTTTTCACTACAAAATTTCACATATTTTGCAACTGCAACAAGATACTCCTCGTGAATGAATTCCCCAGTGAGTTCATCACACATGTTCATTTCCATCAAGTGACATCTCCCCGTAGAAGTCAAAGAAGTTTATCACATTAGTCTCTCTTTATTTGAGAAGACATACATTACCATTCAACCGAATATCTCTTTCGAAGATCCCCGTTGAAGCTTTACAATCTCTAATACATTACAAAATTACATCCACAAAGCACATCACAAGTTACATCTACAACGAAATTTACAACTTACACCAACATTCTCAATGACGATTCACAAGGTTCTACAATTTACAGTGACATCTACTACAAAATCTACAGCTAAGACCCGTTCATGGTACCCAGACCATGAGGCGTGGGGAGGCGTTTTTCAGAGTTGAGACTCGTTCGTGGATTCCGAATCACGAGGCGTGGGGAGGTAATTTCTTTTCAGAGACTGAGACCCGTTCATGGATCCCAGACTATGAAGCGTGGGGAGGTTTACCCATTTCACCACCTCCGGTTGGATGTCAAAATAAGAAGAAAGGAAAAGTAAAAAGAGTATGAAACAAAACTGATTTATTCTGGAAAGTCACTTGTTGCTTAAATATTCTTAGTGTATATACTACACTTTTATACTTCTGGAGATTTCTCATCGGTGATTGTTACCTGTCCTCGTAAAGTCCCGTTTCTTGGGGTCTGCTGTTCTTTTTTTGTTGTGCCGCGTGTTGTGTCCCGTTTGCCCCTTGTGACATCTTTTCCCCATCGGGCCGTCCGTCTTGCATTTTCATATCATTTTCATTCGGTGGCATCTTAGGGCCAAAAATCCGTGCAATGTTGGTATTTAAGTCCCTCCTATCTCGTCGAGACGAAGATTTCAATCTCCATATCTCCGGATAGAAGTAACTTAAATAGGGGCATCTGTTGCACCCTAATTTTTTACCGGAAGATCTCACTCCTTTCGTGCATCTCTTATATTATTTGACTTCTATATTTCATATTTTTGTCATTATCGCTAACAAGTGTGTGCAGGCGCGTAATTTTCAAAAGTTGTAAACCCAAGAATTTGCGAATCAAAAGTTCATGTCCATAAGCCAATTTCAAGTTTATAAGAGCGTTTACCGCAAGTTCAAGGACATAAACTCGAGCCAATGTTCAAAGGTTGAGAATTTAATTTCGCATTGGAAACTCTAACAAGTTCATAACTAAAGACCACATTGGAGGATTCGTGCTGCAGATTCGTTTTAGCACATATGGGAGTCCCTTTTATATACAAATTTGAAGTCTATTAACGATCCATTAAGAATTCTCATGCTTGCCTCTTAAAACAAAATTTTATAATTAAGGAATACGCCAAGAAGGACTCATTTTGAATTCTTTCTACATGTGGTTCATGCCGGGCACATATCTTAAACTAAATACCACATAAAATAAGGGGGTTCAATCAAGGGACTCATGAGACTATATTTAAGATGCTACTGCTACTATGAAACCAAACAGTGTCTTCATAATAGTTTGAAACATAAGGATTCTTCCTAGAGTGGTAAATAATATTGGAGGAACATTTAATTAAAGAATCTAGCTTAACACTTTTGAAGAGTAATCAAAGAGCTTGCTTCAACCACAACACTAAAGCTGCAGTCTGGGATTTTGACAAGAAACACCATATACAAAATCTATGCCCCAGCAATAGGTACATTACATAACATAAAATGGCACACATGAGTAAACTACAGTCTCGGAGTACTTTAAGTTGTTTCTTCATTAGAGCGCTCAACAATTGGTTCTTAACGGTAACAAAGGTGTTTTTAGTAGCAGTAGCGTTTGTCTTTGACTTCAGTAACCACGACCTCAACGCTGCAGCTTGCGACTCACATGTCGTAACCTGCAGAACACAGCCGGTAATCAGGATACTGTTAAAAGAAATAAGTTAAGATTTATAAAAAGGAGAAGAGAGTGAGGTGATTTAAGTTCAGCCCTCAGGAAGCTCATCATTGGGCGAACTGAGCGGCCGGGAGAGTGACAGCCAAAATTGTCCCCAACTCCTTACCGAACATCGGAAGAATCGAATTTGGGACAAGAAAGACAACCAGTTTCAGATAGTTTCCACACAAGGCAACCATATTCCCAAAAATCATCCGGTTCAGACCATCAAGTCATCATTACCGTTATACCTTTCTCGCCAGCGACACTAGACCGGAAACTCCCAGACTTATGATCAGGTCCTGAAAGAAGAAGAGGAAATTAGCACAGTAAATAACAACAAGTAGCAACATCAAACAAGCAAGCATCAGTTGCATCAGTTAAAAGACAATAACAGGTTTGCAACAAACAGCGGCAGGCCACAATTAGAATTCCACAAGCTGCAAACAACAACAAGCTGCTCTACCACCCCTCTACCATCCAAAAACCGGTTTACTGCATAGAGCATAGAAGTTAATTTAGACTTAAAAAATTAACCACAGCAATTGACTTATGTGAAGACCAAGATAGCAAGCAGTTCCCCAAACTCCTGCATCAACACACGAAACGATGAAGGGATTTAGTCAGAAATCACAAGAAAAGCTCCTGCTCAGTTTGATGTAAACACCATGTTCCACCAACAATAATCAAAGACAACCACTATTTAGGAGGCAACTGAAAACTCCAAGCAGAGTTTGGGAATTTAAACCCTCAGGACTATGAAGTGCATCATCGGGCATAGGAACGAGCGGCCAAGAGGGCAACAACCGAAGCTGTCACCTACTCCCTACCGAACATCGAAGATCAAATTCAGTAAAGCAAAGCAATTAAGTCTCAATGGTCCAATATGATGCAAAACAAAACTTCATCGAAGCAGCAGGGACATTCTCATTTCCCTCATGGCTCAGACCTATAAGCCATCACTGCCACTTTGAACCCCTCTCGATGACGGCATAATAACCGATAGTTGCTAAACTTCTAACAACATCCTGAAAGAAGAAGTAAAACAATATCAAGTCATCATCTGCAAACCATAACAGTGCAGCATAACAACATCAATAACATCAACTACAAGCAACAATAACCATGTTAGTTCAACAGCAACAAAGCAAGAACAAAAGCAAAAGTATTATGTGGCAACAAAGAATGGCGCAACAAACATAAACAAGTAATCAGTCACGAGTTAGCCACAATCACCAGCAGAACAACAACAATATCAAGTCATCATCTACAACAACAGCTACACATCAACCACAAAACAATTTGAGGTCCAAGAGTAAAGATGATGGAAGATTCTTAGCCCTCAGGTAACACATCATTGGGGCAAGGCTCGAGTAGCCAGGAGGATAGCGTGAAAGTCGTCGTCAACTCCTTACCAACTCAAGAGCGTCAATGGAAAGTCGAAAACAACAAGAGGAAACCACAATCCCTCATAGGCTCAGACACAATGTCGTCATCACCGTTTCAACCCAACATCAGCCACGGCATAAGACAAGGCTAGCATTTGAACTCGAGTACAACTTTCTCTGCGAAGAAGAAGAAGAGAAGTATTAGCAATCTCACAATGGCAAAGAACCAAGTCACAAAGTCAACGAGGAAAATTACAAATCAATACAGGAAGAAGAAAGATTAGAACTTCCCTAATCAATACCATTTCGGGCTACTAATTTCTTTGGCCCATAATCCCCCTGCTTTCCACACCTGCATAAAAACATAGGGTTTGGATTAGTAAAGGATATTCCCTGTGTAGAAAATATCCCATCCAGATTCCTTTAGCATCAAGTGAATATTCCTCAAATCAAATCCCACAATCTGATTTTCATCAACACAATTAAACGCAATCATCCGAAGAAGGAAGGTTTTTGAATCTAAATCACACGAAAACAGAAAGCTTTAATACCAATTAATCAGAAATCTTCTACTCAGAGGCCTATAAATTGGAAGGAAATCAACAACATTCAAGGGAATCCACGAACAACCACAAGTTCGAAACCCTAGAAAAATCATCACGAAAAAAACACCAAAATCTTAGAGCTCGTAAACCTAAGAGATCGAAGGAGGAGACTCATCTGTTTCAACCGTTGAAACTCATCATCATCAGCCGCCGCGAGCAACTAACGGCGTTCCCTTTCCGTTCATCTCGAACACGACCTCAATATCCCCAACTTTCGGTAAGCCATCGGTTCATGTCGAAGTTAAGGATTGTTTGATGTTTCTATTTGTGTTTCAGGGTGAAGAAAGTAACAACGACGGTGAAGGGAAATGGCGAGTATGGTCGGAGACGATGAGAGGAAGCCGAACGATTTGGGGTTCGATTTGGGGGAAACACAGAGGGGGCTAGGGTTCTTTGCTATTGCTATTATTCTCTCTGTATTGTTTTTGTATGTTATGACCACGATCACACCCACTACACACTCACTGCACTGCCACTAATCACCCCCATTTTCCTAATCAGTTTTAATTAACCCCTTTTAACCAATTTTTTTTTTCAATTAAACCAACAAATGAAACCTATTATTTAAATCTAGTTAATTTATTTATTTAATTAAGCAACCCATTTTTAGAAATTAATTAACCCATTTTAATTAGTTAATCTAAATCAGCTTTTTATAAATAAAAAAACTAGTAACTTTCTTTATTAATTAAATAAACTTTTTCTATTTTATTAATCCCTTAAATAATTTATTCAAACTCATTTTCCTAAATAACTTAGAAATATAATAATAAAACCTTTTAATATAAGATCAATCTCTAGTTTTAAAATTAAGAACTTTTTTAAATAACTTTTATAATATAAATCCATTTCATAATTAAGCCAAATATTTTATTTTATTCACCTCATGATCTATTTATTTTTATCAATAAAATAATCTTTTATAATAAACCTTTATAATAAGAAAACTATTTTTTATATAATAACATTTGGTAATAATAATTGAACCCTTCTTTTAAAAACATTTCCCTTAAAACCAATCTCACCAAATAATATTTTCTTTTCTAATATAATCTCCCCATAAAATCAATCTCACTAAAATTAATTTAACCTTTTTCTTAAAAAATATAACCCTTCTCAAATCAAATTTCACCTTAAAAATTAATCTATTAAAATCAACCTCTCGCCTAAAATTCATCGACTAAAATCAATTCACATCATAATCAACAACTCAAACGTGCACGCTTACACTCCACGCACAATTCACTCTCACACACTTCAGCGCTTTCATGCGTATGTATATGCTTTACCATTTCCGCAATTTATTTTACAAGCAATTTACATTATCATATTTATATTTTTGCATCGCATTCCGTCCAAAGGAAAAACCTACACATGATTCAAAAATTGTGTGTAGTGCACATCATTTGCATTATTCTCTCCCTGATCCTTGATCCCATTCAAGTTGATCTTTTTAAGACAGATCCTACCCCATAGGAAGGACCTTTTCTTTACAACATAGGAAAACAAACTCAATATAACAATATTCAAACACATTAGAGAAAGATGTCAAATCATCTTAAGCGAGATAGAATCTCCATCCCACATTAATTACAATCAATACCGTAGGGACTTTTCCTTAAGAGAGATGGAGGCGTACATCGTCGATCTATATCCGAGTACTTGAGTCATTCTCTTAAGATGATGCAAAGACTATTTTCCTACAATTTGTGGCGGTTAAATCTCCCTTAAAATGACAACTCACCTTTTCTCCTAAAATCAATCAATCAACTACCCTAAACCCGTAGGAACTTTGACCACAGTCAAAGAACTCCTCATACCCTTTAGGAGAACTACAAAATACTCTGATTCCACTCCCGTAAGGATATGTAGGCATAAGATGCGACATCTTACCGAGTATACTTAAAAATAAACCCCTAGGGTCTTTCAACCGTTAAGCAAATAAACCTTAGCAATAAACAAACATAAAACAAGAGGTTCCTGTAGAGTACTACAGAAACTTAGGATGCTAGCACCTTCCCTAAGTTTAACCGACCCCCGAACCTATAACTCTCTAGCTTGCATTTGCATTGCATTGTGGGAATTTCGATCTTTATCCCTTCCTTTGGACAAATCAAAGTTCGGTTGCAAAATGAATTAAAGATTCAAACTAATCAATAGTTTGGTATCTAAATTTCACCGCGACAAGTAGAAACAAATGTTTTATAGTTTCCTAAAAGGTATCAAGATCCTTTTTATGAACACTAATTAAATCTGCACTTTATTTCTAATAACACTCTTTGGCCTGCACATACTGATGAGGAATATCCAACAGGACCAAAATACTTCTGTCAAGAGATATAACATATCAGCCCCTGCGGTACCAGACATTAAAGTCATGACACTCAGTATGACATTCACGACAGCAGTTCTGTTATCATCTCCTGCTAGCTCCTTCTGCATCCATGACAACATTTCTGACATCAGCTCCTGCTAGCTCCTTCTGCATCCATGACCACAGTTCTATCATCAGCTTCTGCAGCACCAGTAGTGATGTCATGAGTCATAAGCTCCTCCTACACCACTACTCCTGTTGTTTCTCACACATGACAGTAGTTCTGTCATGACAACAGATGGATGTCGTGATGGATGTCACGACATTCAGCATGACATTCACATTAAAACACTCCACAGCAGTTCTGTCACCACGGCAGATGGAGATGTTATAACATCCTGCTTAACATCAGTGCAGGATCATGTTTTACCAAAATTTAGCCAATCATAGGACCATGGATACTCATAGAATCATGGCACTAACATTCCTCAAGAAGATTTTGATGGCATTGAGGTCCACAAAGTTTTCAAAGCTAGGGAATAAAAAGATACCATAAATGAACAAGGAAAGAATAACCTTGAATACGTCAATACTCAAATGATCAGCATAATATTGAGCTTTCCTCACCAAGAACACTGAAGTCAAGCCAAAAACTACTCCTTTTGTGGTCATGTTGTTTTGAATTTCCACCAATCCCAAGTATGTAGCCTTAGCAATATCCTTCTCCTTAGGGTCTTTCTCTATGATTGGAAAAGGAGACTCATCAAGAATAGGCAAACCAACCAAATAGGAGTATTCTTCTAGTGTAGGTACGAGTTGATAGTCAGGAAAAGTAAAACAATGGTAGACTGGATCGTAGAACTGAAGTAGTGTGGAGAGGAGTCTGTTATCCATCTTTATCTTCAATAATGACAATAATTTTCCATATCTGCTCTTGAACCTTTCTGGATCTGTCACCAAAGTCCCCAATCTCCTTAATCGTCCAAGTTAAGACTCTTGTAAGTGTACTTGAATGTTTACTTCCTTTTGCTATCCATGGCAATCCTGATGTTTACAAAAAAAGTCTAAGTTCCACGAAACTTTTATGGTATGATGCTCATGAATGCAAGTATGCACAAACACAGGCAAAAAAATATTCACACATACACATATGAACAAGTAAACAGACAAAAGCCTAGGTTCAAAGAACACGAGCATGAAGCCATGGTCTACCCATCCAAAAAGGTGTGTACTATGGGTTTTTGTATCTGTAGAGCAGGGTTATAAGAAGTTCCCAGAGTCACCAACCCATCTTTCAGATATTATCAATTTCCCAAATTACTCGATAGTCGATAATATTCTAAAGAAAGTTTCATCTGAGTGTAGCATCGCGTATCAACTACTTCGGGACTACTCCCTCATAGTCATCGCACTACGTCCTAACAAGGCCAATGTGGGGTAAAGATGTAATATAAAGGTCTTCGGTGTCACGGGCTCCTAGGTCGAAAGTAGTAATATTTTCACGAATACTCGTTCAATAAAACTACTCCCAAGAGGTCCTCCACTGAGCGGTGGTTTCTCAAGTCAGTTTGGTCGGGAATCAACTCCCAATAAGCCTTCTTGAATATACCATCTTCCTATCATAGGTACACTCAAGTCCAGGTATGGGACTTATCCTTACCACTTAAGGTAACAACCCTGCATACAGAAAACACAAGCACAGACAGATATATACAGATATTTACAAATATACAGATATACAAGCAAGCAAACATATAAAATAACATAAATACAAACAAGGTAGGCTTAACCCTCTCAAGGGTGTGTAATCCCCAGTGAATTCGCCATTTCTGTTGCAGTGAGAATCGGATATCAAGCTATTAACTAACTTGAATTACAAATCATGAAGTTCACCACCGAGCTTTGGTTTATCCAAAGGAAAGGGTAAAGATCAAAGAAAACCCTAAGTGCGGTACGTAACAATGAAGGTAGAGATCTAAGGTTCGGGGGTTGGTTATACCTAGGGAAGGTGTTAGCATCCTAAGTATATGTTAAAGTTTGCTTGCTAAGGAAAAATGCTAAGGTAAAGACCTAGGGTATATACACAAAGTATGCTCGCCAAGACGTTGCATCTCGTGCCTACGTATTATGACTAGAATGGAATCAGAGAAATCGTAGTTCACCTAACTAGGGATGAGGAACTCTTGATAACGATCAAGGTTCCAAAGGGGAGGTAAGTATCCATGCCCATGATACTTAAATAGAGTGCGGCGACTCCAGACATAAACTAGGTTACAACAGGCAAGACTTTCACAATGTCTCGGGGGAAAGATGGACAAGGCTATCCAACATGACTTACGAGTCAATAAAAGGGGTTCCTTTCTTTTGGAATTAGGGAAGCAACAATAAGGGGCAAGGATGAAGCTTTTAGCATAGGCGATAATCAAGAACGAACAAGAGGACACCAAACACTCATCAACAAAGTCAAGAAAGCATCAACAAGCATCAAGAGTAAGCCAATCAACAAGGCAAGAATTAATCAATAATTTCTCAAAAATCAACTCAAACTAAAGGTAACAATGATTGATCAACACTTAATCCAAAAACGACATCAAAAACTTCGAAGGTAACGAGAATCAAATTCAAAATCAAAAATTAAACCCCAACGGAAACGAGGATTGTCAAGATTATCTTAAAAATAAAAATAAAATCTAATTGAACCAAACTCTAATTAAACTAAATTCTAATAAAAAATAATCTACTAATCTAACTAAAAACTAATTTACTAATCTAATTAAAACTCAAAAGATAAATAACTAAAAAAGATAAATTACTAAATTCTAGTTAAAAATTAAAAAGCTAATTAACTAAAACTAAAACTAAGTTAAGACTTATTAATTAAGATTGTAAGTAGTAATTGCGCCTAAGAGGGGGGTGAATTAGGATCTTTAAAAATATGTTGCAATCTTGTATAGTTCCTTGAATTTCTTTTTCCGATTATTAGTTAGTGACAGAAGGTAAATGCAGGAAAGAAAAAGAGACACGGGAAATTATAGTGGTTCCCCTCACACTCTGAGGGTACTCCACTCCCCTTTCGACTCGAAAGAGTATTTCACTATAGTTCAGAATTTTTGTAAAGCCTAATCACATCCAAAGTGATGCTTACTATCTAAACCTATAGGTAATTCCAAGTGTTGAAGAACAATCCTCTTCAATACACTTCACTTGTTTCCAACAATCCTGGACAACAAGGTAATACACAAAAATGTTCTTGAGAAAATATTTGATGGAAAGTTGTTTATCAATCTTCAAGGTTGATCGTCTTCTTGAAACAAATTATACTCAGATAAAGTATACAAGTGCTCTTTGTGAAAGAAGGTTGTGAGAGTGTGAAAGTTATTTTAATGCCTTCTTTCAAAATATGATTTGAACACTTAATGAAAATTCAAAAGGTTGAAGACAAAGAGTAATTTGATAAATTTGTTTCTTGAAGGTTGTTTTTGATTTTGAAATAGAAATCAATTTATATGAGTAAGAAACCTTTTCAAAAATGTGTGATTTTGGGACAGTAAAGAATAGCCAGTAAGAAAATATAGAACAATGCATTTCTCCATGAAAAGCTGTTATTTTTGGTTGTTGTTACAATATTAATCGGTTAACACCTTTTCAAAGTTTAAAATCATTTGAAATTTTCATGTGTTAATCGGTTAACACTGTAATGAAGTCCCAAAATACATAATTTTGAAGTATGTTAATCCGTTAACCCCACAAGTTAATCGGTTAACACTGGAGGTTTTTGTAAAAATAGTTAATTTAAAATAGAATAAGTATTTTAAAAAAGTTTTGAAAGTGTTGGGATAATTGTGTAGGAAAAAGTGATTTTTAAAGAACACTTATATAAATTTTCTAAAGTAAAAAATGTTTATACCGTTCTTTGAGTCATCATCATCACTTGTAGCTTGTAGAAGAAGCTTTGATATATAAAGACATATGCGATTATACTTTCTTGATCTTGCTTGCTTGCGACTCTTGCATTTTGCGAAGAATTTAGAACAAAGGTGCTTCTGGTTGAATCTTCAATATATACCCCTACAGGTGTATAGTATAAGCATCTTCAATATATATACCCCTACGGGTATATAGCATAATCATCTTGCGTACCAAGCTTGTATGAGTTGTCTTCATCAAAACACAAAGGGCTTGAAGCTTGCTTCTACAATCTCCCCCTTTTTGATGATGACAACCGATTCTTCGAAAAAATTCTTTGATACTTGGTTCATTAAATTTCTCCCCCTAAGTTAGAGAGCTCCCCCTAAATACCAGAGAGATACAATCCTTCTCCCCCTTAAACATAAGAGAGATACAATATTTCTTCACAAGGAAATGTTAGAGACCAATCCTTCTCCCCCTTTGTCATTAGCAAAAAGGAAGAGGAGCAATGAAAGATAATACCAAACACGCATACATAGTAAGCACATAATAACAAACACATATCACATGAAAACATATCTTGATAGAACGAAACGAAAACGAAACAAGCATTGTATGATTAAACATACGAATACGAAACTTAAAGCTTAAAGTTAAACATAATCTAGAATGCAATAAAAAACAAAAGCAAGTGTTTTTCAAATATCATCCTCCGACATTTCCTCATCGTCATTTCTTCCTCTTCACTACCATCCTCTTCTTCATTCTCATCTTCATTGTATCCGGTGTTGGAGTTTTGAGAGTTTAGCACAAGGTTACGGAGGGAATTAATTGCCCAAGAGGTTTCTCGATGTAGGTTCATGGTTTCTCTATGTTGATTCATCATGGTGATGTAGAGAAACTCATTGGTGATGCCTCCTTCCGGAATGGTATAAGAAAGGTTTGAAGCGGAAGATCCTTCGTCGACGTATTTGTATGTTCCATCGGTATCTTTGACAATGCTGGTATTCTTGACAATTGTAATCTCATTGATCTTATTTGAAGTTGGTTTCAAGGTGATTGATGGTTCTCGATTCAAGTCCAACTCAGTTAACTCGAGAATTCTTGAGATTAGTCGTGCATATGGAAGCCTAATGGACAAGGTTAGTTGTTGCTGGAGATGGTACATCATGGTTAGAATCCAATTGACTTTAATCTTATTCTTGATCGCAAACATCAATTGTATCTCCAAATCATTTATCTGAGAATGATTTGAATCTTTCGGAATCAGGACATAACAAATAATGTAATGCAGCATCCGATCATTGACAGTCAGATTCTTGACGTAACATAGTGCATGAGCAGTCCGTTGACCCGTAATAACAGTTTCTCTTGGGAATCTGCAGATACGATAATAGTATTCCATTTTATCATAGTTCTCCCACGAACCATCCACACGGTTGACCCCTTTTCTGAGAAAATCTCCTTTGTATGGAATTTTTAAGGTCGCAGCTATATCTGACAGATCTTCATTTAACTGGCATTCCCGAACCGTAGCAACCAACATGTGTTAATCATCAACATTCAAACGAATCGACAAATTATTCATAAAGGATTTTACTAAATCAGGGTAGCACTTTCCGTTATTAGCAACAAAACTATCAATCCTTTGATATTTCAATAATGCCGGAAAATCAAAAGAGGGTTCTGGAAAAGCTCTAAGATTGACATATTTTACTGGAAAAAGTTGACGAACCCGAACTTTGAAATCCATTCTGCGCTTCTTTGTTGATTCCATTGGATCAAGGTCTTCATCAATTGCAGAATTGATTTCTGGTAGCTTGCCTTTTCCTTTGTTGTTGGGAGCCATTGAGGGTTTGTGAGTTTCTGATGTTGGAGATTCTTCTGGAGTGTTAGGGTTTGTGATGAGATGAAGAGGGTAAATTGGGAGAGGTTTATATAGAGAGAGGTTTTAGTGGGTATTATGTGAGAGTTATGATTAGGTAGAAGATGGAAGAGTGTAATTAGTTTGAGTCAACAAGAAAGATGTTTTCAAGGATAGTGGTTGAGATATTTAAAATACACATGCCTTACACATAATAAGCACTTAAAACACATTTAACCAAAATTTGACCAATTTTTCGTTTCTGATTTTTGAAAAATTAACAGTGTTAATCGGTTAACACATTAAAAATTTAATTTTAAAATAAAAAGTAACAGTGTTAATCGGTTAACCCTGGGGGTTAATCGGTTAACACATGCGAAATTTCAGAAAAATGCTTAAAACAGTAGGAAAGCAAGTTTGAAAACATAGCAACTACACACATTTATTTATGAAAATTTTAGATGTCACCTTCACCGAGAATTTCGAGTTCTCGTCGAATCTTAAAGAATGGTTCTTTTGCGAGTGGCTTTGTGAACATGTCGGCGAGTTGGTTATGCGTATCAATAAAAGTGACTTCGACATCCCCTTTAAGCACGTGATCACAGAGAAAATGATGCCGAATGTCGATGTGCTTGGTTCTTGAGTGCATGACCGGATTTTTTCTGATGTTAATCGCACTTGTGTTGTCACACCGGAGAGGAATGCATCTAAGATCAATTCCGTAGTTGCTTAATTGTTGCTTCAGCCAAAGGTTTTGTGCATAACAGCTTCCCGCCGCTATGTATTCTGCTTCAGCCGTACTAAGAGCAACACATGCTTGTTTCTTACATGACCATGAAACCAATGCATTTCCAAGGATGTGACAGGTTCCACTTGTACTTTTTCGATCAGTTTTACATCCTGCATAATCCGCGTCAGAATAACCAATTAATGTACAAACACTACCTTTCGAATACCATAGGTCGGCGTTCGATGTTCCCTTGAGATATTTCATGATCCTTTTGACAGCCGTGAGATGTGACTCCTTTGGATTTGCTTGGAAGTGAGCATATAAACAAACATTAAACATTATGTCAGGACGGCTTGCCGTCAAATATAATAAAGAACCAATCATACCTCGATAATTTGTAATATCAATTGATTTTCCCGATTCATCTTGATCGACGTAGGTTCCGGATCCCATTGGTGTTGACATAGCTTTGCATTCATCCATATCAAATTTATTTAACAAATCTTTGCAATACTTTGATTGGTTGATAAATATTCCGTCCTTTAATTTCTTAATTTGTAATCCGAGGAAATAGTTCATCTTTCCCATCATAGACATTTCGAACTCGCCTTGCATCATTGAAGCAAATTTCACATAGTTCTTTGTTTGTTGATCCGAAGATGATGTCGTCCACATATACTTGAACAAGTAAGGTATTATTATTTATCTTTTTGATAAATAAAGTCTTGTCTACCTTGCCCTTTTCGAATCCTTTTTCGCATAAGAAACTACTTAGACGATCATACCATGCCCTTGGTGCTTGCTTTAAACCATATAGAGCTTTCTTCAATTTGTATACATGTGAAGGATGCTTGAAGTCTTCAAAGCCCGGAGGTTGTTTGATATAGACTTGTTCGTTGATGTATCCGTTCAAAGAGGAGCTTTTGACGTCCATTTGGAAAAGTTGAAAATTCATTGAACATGCATAAGTAAGTAATAGTCGAATAGCTTCTAATCTTGCAACCAGAGCGAATGTTTCTTCAAAGTCAATTCCTTCCTCTTGGTTGTCCCCTTGAGCCACCAATCTTGCTTTGTTTCGAACAATTATTCCATTTTCATCAAGTTTGGTTTTAAACACCCATCTTGTTCCGATGATATGTTTATCCTTTGGTTTAGGAACAAGTTCCCAAACTTGATTCCTCTCGAATTGGTTTAATTCCTCTTGCATAGAAATAATCCATTGATCATCTTCAAGAGCTTCACCTACTTTGGAAGGTTCAATTTGAGATACGAATGCCATGTTCAAGCATGCATCTTTGAGATTTAATCTTGTAGCAACACCTTGACTTATGTCTCCGATCACTTTGTCGATAGGATGACCTCTATGAGTCTTCCATTCTTTTGGTAGATCGTTGAAATTGGAATCTTGTTGAACGGGTCTATCTTGTTCTTTAATGATATTTTCAGAAGTATCTTCTTCGGGAGTTTCTACAAATTCATCATCATTATCACAAAATACAATATCCTCATTGGAGAGGTTAGATTCATCAAATTTGACATGCATAAACTCTTCAATAGTTAATGTTCTTTTATTATAAATTCTAAAAGCTTTACTAGAAAGGGAATAACCAAGAAATATACCTTCATCTGATTTTTCATCAAACTTACCAAGGTTGTCTTTGTCGTTATTCAAGACAAAACACTTACATCCGAATATGTGAAAGTAGGAAATATTTGACTTTCTCCCTTTAAAAATTTCATAGGGGGTTTTCTTGAGAATTGGTGTAATATTAATCCGGTTGCTGACAAAACATGTCGTACTCACTGCATCTGCCTAAAAATACTTAGGAAGATTTGAGTCACTTAACATTGTTCTTGCAAGTTCTACCAACGACCGATTCTTTCTTTCCACGACACCATTTTGCTGTGGAGTTCTTGGTGAAGATAAATTGTGTGAAATTCCATGTTCTTCACAAAATTCGTCAAATGCGGCGTTTTGGAATTCTCCACCGTGATCGCTTCTTATGGAGACAATTGTTAACGCCTTTTCATTTTGAATTTGTTTTGCAAACTTCTTAAATGCTTTAAAAACATCACTTTTCTGCATTAAAAAGTAAGTCCAACAAAATCTAGAATAATCATCTACAATTACTAAAGCGAAAACATTACCTCCGAAGCTTTTTGTTCTTGATGGACCAAAAAGATCCATATGTAACAATTGTAGTGGCCTTGTTGTGGACACCACATTTTTGGATATGAAAGTTGATTTGGTTTGTTTTCCTTTTTGACAAGCGTCGCATAACTTATCTTTGATGAATTTGATCTTTGGCAATCCAATAACCAAGTCGTGTTTGATCAATTTATTCAAGTGCTCCATATGAATGTGAGCAAACCTCTTATGCCATAACCATGATTCATTGTTGTTTGCCAAGAGACATTTAACATTCAAAGATACGTTATCAAAGGAAATTAAGAAAATATTATTAACTCTTTTACCTTTTAGCATAACTTCATGAGTAATTTCGTTTTCAATCAAACATTCATTTTTAGTGAAGTTGATTTTGAAACCTCAGTCACACAATTGGCTAATGCTAAGTAGACTATGCTTTAGACCTTCCACATATAGGACATCCTTTATGGTTGTTGAAGGCGGTGAACCAATGATGCCTACGCCAAGGATCCTTCCTTTGTTGTTGTCACCATAAGTAACGAATCCTTTGGCCTCAAGCGTTAGATGTGAAAATTTGCTTAGGTCACCCGTCATGTGCCTCGAACATCCACTATCAAGATACCATTCATTTGAAGAGGTCTTCAAGCATACCTACAAAAAAGAATTAAGTTTTATTAGATACCCAAAATGCCTTGGGTCCTTCAAAGTTAGTTCCTTTCTTTACCCATACATAATGGCCTTGAGCAACACTAAAATTTCTAACATAACATGCATTTGGAGTATGTCCTTTTATACCACAATAAAAACATGTAGGCTCAAAATTGCTTTTATATCTAGGAGGATATGATTTATTTTTATTGTTTCTTTTCTTCTTGATATATTGATGAACCTTTTTATGATTATCACCCTTTTCAATAGGAACTTGTTCTTTACCTTTGACAAATATGGTCTTGTTAGAAATTTATTTAGAAAATTTTGAATAACCAAGACCACTTTTATCATTTGAAAATATTTGATTCTTAAGAACACTTTCCAATCCAATTTGTCCTTTTTCATATCTTTCTAGGACCCTTTTTAATTGGACTATTTGAAAAGAGAGTGACTCACATTTAGTGCATGCAAAATTCTTAATTAATTTTTCCTTTTCATCTTTAAAATCATTTTTAATTTTCTCAATATCTTTTTCCAAAGATGATATTTGTTTCTTTCGAGAATAAATGGTTTTATATAAAATTTTGCACTCACTTAAAAGTTCATCAATTGCTCCTTGAGCATCATCATCAAAAAGAGAGAAATCACTACTAACCTTGTTGTCTTCATCATCGGAATGATGTGATGCCATTAATGCGAGATTTGCGCTTTGATCACTATCAGAATCCGATGAAGAACTTATTTCATTGTCGTCCCAAGCAATGTAGGCTTTCTTCTTGAAATCCTTCTTTCCTTTATGATCATGATTCTTTGTGAGTTTAGGACATTCTGGTTTGATGTGGCCTTTCTTCCCACATTCATAGCATGTAATATCTTCATTTGATGTCTATGTTTCCTTTTCTTTATTTTTTGAGAACTTCTTTCTTCTTGTATAACTTGAGTTTTTAACATTATTTTTTTGCACCAAAATATTTCCCAAGTCTTTTTTACAAGAAGCGTAAAGTTTTCGTCTTCTTCGGAGTTGTCTTCTTTCTCCACTTCTTTGGATTCAGCTTTTAAGGCAATGCTCTTGAATTTCTTTTCTTGAACTTCATGTTTCTCCAATCTTCCGAGTTCTGTTTCATATTCTTGGAGTTTTCTGAATAACGTAGCGGACGTCATTGTTGATAGACTTTTCTTCTCGAAAATCGCCGTCACTTTCGGTTACCATTCTCTTGATAAGGATCTAAGCACTTTAAGATTAAGTTCATCATTGGTTAGTGTCTTACCAAGTGCATGTAAGTGATTTGTCAAATGCACGAATCTTTTCTGCAAGTCTAAGATAGATTCTCTTGGTTTCATTCTGAATAATTCGTACTCTTGACTCAAAGTGTTTAGTCTGGATCTTTTGACTTCGGCGATTCCTTCGTGAGTTTCAACAAGAGTGTCCCAAATTTGCTTGGCCGTTGAAAATGTTGAGATACGGAAGAATTCATCCATTCCAAGTGCGCTTTGTAATATATTTATTGCCTTTTTTCGTAGAGAACTTTCTTCTTGTCGTCATCATCCCATGATCCTTGCGGTTTTGATGAGCCGACTCCGTTGACCACCGCTACGGGAAGAAATGGACCATTTTGGACAGCATCCCATATTTCACTTCCTTGTGCTTCTAGTTGTGCTTTCATTCGGATTTTCCAGAAGTCGAAATATTCGCCACAGAACAGAGGAGGTTTGTTGCTGCTTCCACCGTCTTTGAATACAAGATTGTTATTTGCAGAAGCCATCTGGATCGGATAGGAACAGGTTACCTATAACCTGCTCTGATGCCAATTGTGAGTAGTAATTGCGCCTAAGAGAGGGTGAATTAGGATCTTTAAAAATTTGTTGCAATCTTGTATGGTTCCTTGAATTTCTTTTTCCGATTATTAGTTAGTGACAGAAGGTAAATGCAGGAAAGAAAAAGAGACACAGGAAATTATAGTGGTTCCCCTCACACTTCGAGGGTACTCCACTCCCCTTTCGACTCGAAAGAGTATTTCACTATAGTTCAGAATTTTTGTAAAGTCGAATCACATCCAAAGTGATGCTTACTATCTAAACCTATAGGTAATTCCAAGTGTTGAAGAACAATCCTCTTCAATACACTTCACTTGTTTCCAACAATCCTGGACAACAAGGTAATACACAAAAATGTTCTTGAGAAAATATTTGATGGAAAGTTGTTTATCAATCTTCAAGGTTGATCTTCTTCTTGAAACAAATTCTACTCAGATAAAATATACAAGTGTTCTTTGTGAAAGAAGTCTGTTAGAGTGTGAAAGTTATTTTAATGCCTTCTTTCAAAATATGATTTGAACACTTAATGAAAATTCAAAAGGTTGAAGACAAAGAGTAATTTGATAAATTTGTTTCTTGAAGGTTGTTTTTGATTATGAAATAGCAATCAATTTATATGAGTAAGAAACCATTTCAAAAAGGTGTGATTTTGGGACAGTAAAAAATAGCCAGTAAGAAAATATAGAACAATGCAATTCTCCATGAAAAGCTGTTATTTTTTGTTGTTGTTATAGTGTTAATCGGTTAACCAAATAGGTTAACCAGTTAACACCTTTCCAACGTTTAAAAATATTTGAAATTTTCATGTGTTAATCGGTTAACGATATGGTTAATCGGTTAACACTGTTATGAAGTCCCAAAATACATAATTTTGAAGTATATTAATCGGTTAACCCCACAGGTTAATTGGTTAACACTGAAGGTTTTTGTAAAAATAATTAATTTAAAATAGAATAAGTATTTTAAAAAAGTTTTGAAAGTGTTGGGATAATTGTGTAGGAAAAAGTGATTTTTAAAGAACACTTGTATAAATTTTCTAAAGTAAAAAATGTTTATACCGTTCTTTGAGTCATCATCATCACTTGTAGCTTGTAGACGAAGCTTTGATCTATAAAGACATATGCGATGATACTTTCTTGATCTTTGTTGATCTGGTTTTCTTGCTTGCGACTCTTGCGTTTTGCGAAGAATTCAGAAGAAAGGTGCTTCTGGTTGAATCTTCAATATATACCCCTACGGGTGTATAGTATAAGCATCTTCAATATATATACCCCTACGGTTATATAGCATAATTATCTTGTGTACCAAGCTTGTATGAGTTGTCTTCATCAAAACACAAAGGCCTTGATGCTTGCTTCTACAAAGATTAATTAAACTAAACTCTTAAAACTAAATAAAACTAAAAAAAATGGTGTAAAGATTGAAATAGTGTGTATGGGGTGGGAAAATTGTTTGGGCTAATGAGCCTAGCAAAAACCTCTCAAAAAAACTAAAAAAAGAAAAAGGAAGTCCTAGGCCTGGGGCGGACGGGTACCACCAAAACGACTCGTTTGGGTTTTGGCTGAACTTAAAGGGACAAGAGGAAACCTAAAAAAAAAAGGACGCGGCTGGCATGTTGCGCACGATTGTCGCAACTACGAAAAGGACCGGCAAAAACAAACAGAAGAGTCGCCACCGAACGTTATTTATTCCAAAGAGAGGGAAAGGAAATGATCGATGAAAACCTAAAAGAACGAGAAAGACAAGGTCATCGCAACCAAATCTTAGGTTCGAGAGTCGGTTACGCAAGGGGAAGGTATGGGCACCCCTCACGTCCAATGTACTCAACGGGATCCACGCTTGTTGTCTAGTCTATCGGTGAAATTTATCTAAAAGCCACTGCTAAACGGGGGTGAAGAGAAAGAACAAACTTGATAGGACATTGCCGCCTTATGCCTACATATTCCCTTGTGCAATGGGAAAGTCAGAGTCAACGTAGTTCGGAAGACTACGGATGATGGGGGGAAGGTTGCTCGTCAAGACATCGCCGTCTTGTGCCTACGTATCCTCATCTGGTATGAGAAATAATAGCAAATGTAGTTCGGGTAAACTAGACCACTGGTTGGCTAAGTGTTTTTTATGAGTGACGCTAAAATCTCATTCCAGCAGTTAGGGACGATGCCTGTTTGTGGTAGAACGGAAAAACAACGTACTCTTTTCTAAAAATGAGTTTGTAGAACAATCCCGAAGAATAAAAGGTTTGTATTTTGTTTGTAAGTTTTAGTGAAGTGAATTTAATTGGTTAGAGACTCACGTCATACTAGAGACTATGACATGAGGGTGAATGCGTCGCATATTACCCAAAGGGCATACGCTACACACTCTAGACAAGCGAGGAGAAACCCCCCCACTCATCATTCCCCATGTACTTAAGGCTTGTAGTGTAGGACGTTTATCGTTATTTATTAAGTGTCTTGAAGAGATTTGAGATGAGAAATGAGAGACGCACAAAAGGAACTATGGGAAATTGAACCCTAACTGTTATCATACAAATTGGTCCTAAGGTCAGGATTAGGAGGAAGCTAACCTAATGTTGTCATGCTCGGATTGAAAACCTAATGTCTCTCCTACCTCAAACTTAATCGGAAATTAAGTTGAGCTAGGAATCCTAAGGGATCATGTGAATACGGGAAGTAAATAGCAAGTAAACACGAAGCAACACAATCACAGACAACGTCAAGTATCGAAATTCAAATCAATATTCAAAGCAAATATGTACAAGTGTCATCAAAGAAAAACACACTCGAAAGTTAACCAAAACTAAAACCAGAATCAAAAACAAAAATTAATATAATATTAAAAGAATTATTTAAGTCAAAATTTAAACTAAAGTTAATTAATTAAATCCTATTCCAAAGATAATCCTAAGTTAATCCTAATCTAATTCTAAATATAAAATTAGAACTAATATTAAATCTAATATTAATTCTAAAGAACAAAACTAATTAAAATAATAATACCCTAATAATCTCTAATTAAAACCTAATTCCAAATTAAATAAGAAACTAAAAATTCTAAAAAAGAATAAAACTAAAACAAAGGGAAAGGGTGCAGCAGGATTTGGGGGTGCAGCAAAAAAACCTATGGGTTGAGCCCATTTATCCTCTCGGTTCATAAAGAAAAAGAAAAGGGTGGTACAGACAGAAAAATAAAATGGGCCTCAAAAGGCCAACCGAAAAAACAAACTTCTAAAAAAAAGATCAAAAAAAGAGGAAAGGTAAATCACTGAATAGGCATGGGGTAGTGCACTTCGTTCTCGGTGACAGTGTCATTTAATGACCTTATCTTTTCCAAAAGAAAATCCGAATGGTTTTTGTTGGAAAACAACACATGTCCATTCAATCAATACTCATTGAATATAAACGCAAGGCTTCCCAAATGTTCTTCAACATGGTCGCACGCTAAAAAACTCTTCTCCATTGCGTCCATCTGCACACCAGAAAAACATATGAAGCAAGGTCGATGAAAATGGTGTTCAACCTTCTCCGCTCAATCCAATTTGCATCACCGTCTTAGGTTGTTTTTGATTCAAGTTTGTGTTGTCTCGTTCAATCTTTCTCCATCTCCCTTCTGACGACGCGGTCAGTGTGATGACAACCGGTATATTTCGATTTTGTTGTTGTTCAAATGATGATGTTCGAGAAACTGTGGGTAAAAGGAAGGCCGTGGTTCACATGTGATGTTGCAGTTAGGGTTTGAAGAGTATTGTGGAGCGATTTTGTTGTTTATAGAAGGAAAGATTTGGTGTTGTTATCTTAGCAGAAGGTTTGTGTGTAAGGTGAAGATTGAATCAAGGAGAGGGTTTTTGTTATGTTTTGGGTTGAAGGTTTGAAGAGGAGAGGTTCAGATTGAAGAAGAAGGATGGATTTGAAGAGTGTTGTGTTGGTTCGGTTTTAAGGCAAAAGGAGAGTGAAAGAAAAAAAAATTCCTTTGAGATTTATGAAGATGGTGTTCTTAAAGAAGTTCTCTTTTTGCTAAAAAAAAAAGTGAATCTCAACTGTTTTTTTCTTGAGGTTTCTTATCAAAGTGGTTTGTGGATGGCCTGCTGTAGATTTTTTTGTCGTGTTGTGTTTGTACGAAGGTCATTGCTGCAGCTTGAGTATTTCCACAGGTTTTGGTCGCCTGTGGTGTCTGGCGTGCAATTCTTGGTGGCTGTTTTTGTGCAGACATGTACGAATTGTGGTAGCATTGTGGAGGTGGTCTGGTGTGGCACATGTTTGCTGTGGGATAGTACAATTACTGCAGGTTATTGTTGGTGGTTGTACGCTTGGTGTCGTGAAATTCTGGTTCTTATTTTACTGCCGTAAAAACAATTTTGTTATGGTTTTGTTTTTTTGTAACTTTACTAATGAACTTCTTACATTGGTAACAGGGTGTATTAGAGCATTTATCATTGGTTGCCAAACATTCAATTAATCTTAATGTTTCTGCTTCAACATCAATTTACCAACTAAAAAAATGATGACATGGGAATCACAAAATACCGAGGAAGGGTTTCATGGAACACTTTTGAGTTCAAAGCTTTCATCTTTTCTTTAGGAACCACAATTTACATTGGGATAATCTCGTGACATTGATTATATGCACAAATATATATTCTTCAGGAAATAGAACAATTAAATGAGAAAACAAATAGCTTGGTAGAGTACAACCATGTACCAACCTGTGTTCACTTTAAATAAAGAAATGAACTATGGTATGGAAAATAAAATAAGGAAAAATTGCAATGAAAGGAAATTGGATTTAACTGGATATGGTTTAATGGACTCGGAATGGCTTTGTGGTGAGGTCTAGAAAAATGGTTTTTTTTACAACAAATAATGGTTTAAAAATATGAAACAAAATGTATATGTGACTCAATTGGATTTTATGAATAGGTATAAACAAGATGGATTTGGAAATAAGGATAATGACATAGAAATGGATATTGTAAATGGAAAAATTGGACTTGCATCATGGATTTCGCGTAATCCCCATGAGTCTTTTCCTAAACACACTTAATTCAAACCAAACTTTCTCATTCAAAACAGACTTTCACTCTCTATAGACCCCAAAATTCAATTAGTAAACCAAATTAACCATGATCTAATGCCTTTCAAATCAGTCCGCAAACACTTTATTCTGATGACCACTGATCCTAACATGAGACCTTAATCTTATGGCCCTTAATTGACAACTAACCGCAAATTCACCCATGAATTAGAAAACCCATATCCGCAACCCTTCTCATATATGACACCTCAAACATCTGATGCTTCTTGAGAAATCTTGAGGAAGATAAACATGATTCTTAATGATTTTTTTGGACAAATGCGCAAAATTCAAACCCCTTGCTTCCACTTGACTGGAGTAGGAACCCACTGAATCACGTTTGAATAACCCACACAAATAACAAGAAGAAACCTCGATCCCATGTCTTAGAAGATCCATGCAACATATGATTATGAATTATAGTCTAATGATGATGCAAATGAACACGAAGCAAAACGCCAGTCAAAGTTAGAAAAAAGGAGGGCAAATTTTTGGGTGCTACAGCTGCCCTTATTCAATCGACTTGGACCTGAAGGGATGGAAAGCAACCGCTTTCAAACATTCGAGGTAAAAGATGATTGAATACTAAAAGAAACCAGAAAATTTGCAACCTGCAGGGATGTATATAATGATGAGATTGCCAACCGAAGGTGGACTTAAAAAACAAACAGGTACAAACCAAAAGTTGGGATAGCCGACACGGTAACTGATCAAGAAAGATAATAATGGCTACTAACCAAAAGTCAGGATCACCAGAAAGTTATATCTGAAAGTTATGAGGAATAGGATACTAACCAAAAGTTAGAATCACCCAGACGCCGACTGAAGGCGAATACACAAACAATAAAGACTACCAACTAAAAGTTGGGATCATCCAAAAGCTCGTCAACCAAAAGTTGGGATACACAGGAAGTTGAATCAACTGACTCACCCTGAAAGAAAGATGATTCCGCTGGGGAAACAAAAGAGGACTACCAACCAAAGGTTAGGATAACATCCACAAAACAATGGACTACCAACTAAAAGTCGGGATAGCATCCGCAAAATGACATATTACCAACCAAAAGTCGAGATAACATCCACAAAGTGATGGACTACCAACCAAAACTTGGGATAACATCCAGGATAGGCAGGAAGTAAAATCGACTGATTTACAACCTGAAAATAGAACTCCGTTAGGGAAAGAGAAACTTAAACAAGCAAACTCTGTTAGGGAGCAAAAGCGAGATGAAAACATCTATCAATGATTTTGTTGGGGTCAGGTACCACAAAGGCTCATAAACTATGCTGTTATCAGCTGGAGAGATGTTTGGCAACAAAAGTATCAAACCTGGCTTATGCTTCGCATGCATATGTTTGAATATGGCATAATGCTTCATACGAAATGGAAATGCTATGCGTTTGGGAGGATGCTATGCCAAATGCAAATGCAGATGAGCACCACCAAGAAAGGTGCCGAGAGAAACGACAAGAAAAATTGTTGGGGAATATGCCCTGAACCGCCTTCCAGAATAGAACTCTTCTGGGGACTATTCCATTCTACTGGGAATTGAGAATAACATCCATCAGAAAGTTGTCCCAAAGATCTTACTCTGAAGAAAACCAATGACCGTTGGACTCTGCTGTGGATGTCTATCATTTCTGATTTACTCGTCGTGGGAATCAACATTAATCTCTACTTGGGGAGAAAAGTCAATGACATGGATCCTGTCGGGGAACAACACCGAACTTAACCTATTGTTGGGGGATAACCTCAATCTCATCATGCTGGGGATAAGTGCACATTATTGCTGGCGAGATATTTCTGATCTAACACCATCACCCTGTGGGGATACATAATCTCTACTATGAAAAAGTGAGATCAATCGAGCCTCGTGTCAGGGAATGTGATAGCATGTGAGCCACTGGGAATACAATTGGACTTTTGGTTTAGGGATGGGACCAAATTTATGGTGATTGGAATTTTTATGGATTTGTTCTTGGTTACCAATGCAATCTGACTTTGAAAGTGAACTACCATACGAGAACTAGTATTTAAAGTGTAGACTATCAGATGATAACTGGTGGAAAAAGGTTGCGTTGTCAGACGAGAACTGATGGTAAAAGGTTGAGTTGTCTGACGAGAATTGACTTCTAGCTTTGGTGTCAGACGGGAACTAATTTCTGGTTTTCCAGACAAGAACTGGACTTTGAAACCGTGTTTTCCAGATGAGAACTGGTTAAACAGTATGCTAAAGAACGGGTGACCAGACGGGAACTGGTTTAAAATTGACATGTACCAGACAGGGACTAGTATTTAGTGAAGGATTGACCAGGCGAGAACTAGTTTGAAAGTTTGTCAGACGAGAACTGGACTTTGGAAGTGCTTTCTGTTACAATGTTCTGACAAGTAACAGGTTCAGGCTGTGGGATGAAGAATCCAATGACAGGATGCAAGGGTAAGAATATTCCCAGTAATGGAAAAGAGGTCATTTGCATCAAGGCTTTTTAGAAGGTTAAGATTATAATGAGGTGATGGCACGATTACCCGACATTCATCTTGAACTCAACAGTTGCTGACGAAAATGAACCCGCTTGAGTAACTTGCCCCAGTGTAGTTCAACTTTCCCCTATCTGATCCTCGGGAAAGTTCATCCTAAAAAGAAAATAGCTTTCCATGAGACGACCTCGAGATGGGTTGCCCTAGAATTTGTACCATGAAAGGATTCATCCTTGATTAAACGACTCTCATAGTGGTTGGCTTCAATGTACTCTTGAAGTAGATTGCCCATGAACGAGCTTTGAAGCGACTTAACTTGACCAGATTGAATACTAAAGGATTCTGCCCTCAAATCAATGAAACTCTGGATGACCTGCCCCTGATAGGTGGAGTCTCGAGATGATTCACTTCTGATAAACCAGTTCTCAAATGATTTTCCCCATAATCAACTTATGCTTGGGGATTTTCCTTAGACTGACTGATTCCATACTCTTTATATGTCAATGCTCTAGATCCATAGAGCGATAAGATATACTCAATTTTGATCCATAATGTTGAATGATCTAGTCCTGTTTTATTGCTCCCTCTTGGAATTTCCTCGATGCCAACTACTGACTTGCAATTAAAATTGTTTGTTCATGAATGGTAATTTTAATGTGATGCTCATGTAGATCTTGAAAAATCAATCATTATTAGAATGACGTGATAGTGTGTGACGAATGGACCAATAGTCCAGACGTAGTGCTAATTTAGCTAGTGAATGATACAGCAAGAAGTAGATTAGTAAATCTTGTAGGAGTCAGTTTACACAACTTTGTTGTAGTATGCCTTCAAAATAAACTCTTCCTCAATTAGGTCTTTTAAGGGTTGAAACATGGTCTGGTTCACGGTTACTAAAACAAAGGATGAAAGGCTCAAAGTTTTTATTATAGCCCACCCTTTCTCCGTGATGATCTTCAATCCTACGTTTAGCTAAATTGGCGCAAGAACTCACCTTCAAAAGGTTTATTGAATGGTAGGAGTGATGGTTAAGGAACCCACAAGGCTTTCAGAGTGACAGTCACCCCTCTTGTCTTCTGTGTCAGTAGTCACACGACTTTGTTCTAGTTTAAGGATTTTCCTTTTGTGATCCTTTCTTTTTATTCTTTTGTTCCCTATTTTTTGCCTGGAATGATTCTTTTTTTTCTTCATGAAGTCCAGAGGGATGCCGTAATTTTGCCTAAGTTTTTGCTTTCAAGTTTCCTTTTTTAACTTAGCGGGCTTTTTCTCCTTTTTTTTTCTATTTACAAGTCGTGTGACACTGGCTGTCTTGATTTCTCTTAAAAGGTTCCGACTGTCTCGCTCTTGATTAGTGAGGTATAACCATTGTGGTTGATGAGATTCGATGTGATTGGTCCTTGAATGGGGACACTCCTCCATAAAATTTGAACGCTCGGTCAAATTAACTGACGACTACCCTGCCCCAGGTTAAGATGTGAGGGTTTGAAAGTCCGAAGAAAAATTCCTACTTTTAGGCTCGAAGTGGTTAACTAGGGACTAACTCATTATCTCTCCGGTGTTTAGGGGAAATAAAATAATGCTTGTACATCATCAGCAGGATTTTATTCGAAAGTGTTGCACCCTAAAATTTGCCTAACCTTTTCTTAACCTGGTTTATGTTTCTTTTCATTTTCTTCTAGATTTTGCATTGCATAGCATTTTTCATTTAGCAGAGGATCAAGAGGTTGTGCAAAGCAAGATGAGGTTACCCAAAGTGTTGAGCCTAAGCAAGGGGTTTTACTCAAGCATGAATGGTCATCAAGTCACCAAGAAGTGGTAAAAGTTTTGTGAAAGAGTTGATGGATGTATGTGGAATATCTCCTAACTTGAAGACCAGTTGAAGATTATCAGAGGGTTTTGAATTCATGATTATGGATATGGGATGTTAAGAAAGCTCATTGAGTGCTTTGAGATCCATGTTGGAGCTTATTCAATTTGTTGTGTTATGTGTAAGAAGCCACAGTAAAGAGTGGTGCATCTAGGGTTTTCATCTGGTCAACCCTCAGTCAATTGTGAAATTGAAGGAGATTAAGACTCAATTCTAAGTCTTTGTGATCATGGAATGTTGTGTTGAAATGTCTAATATATCATTTCAAGATCAAATCAAGAAGAATCAAGAGTGTGAGAAGTTACTAAATTAGGGTTCTTAGTGTAAAATCCCCTATTTAGTGCCCAACTTCAAGACCACCTATCTTACGATACAAGTCTCATATCATCTTGACCCCAACATTAAACTTGTAGATAATATTTCTAGCTTTATTTTGAGTACTAGAAGTCATTCATCTAATATCTAGAACTCAAGTTATGATGCTGGCAAGTTACAGGTCCTCAGATGAATGTTATTTTGGTCAACAAACGTCAACCAACTTCCAAGCCACTTTTGACCTAGAAGGATGTTTCTCCTCACCTTGACCAAAACATGAAAGTTGTTCCTCATGATCTTAGATTTCCAAATAGTATTATAAGTCCTTCATCTGATTTGTAGAACTCAAGTTATGAGGCTTACAAGGCAGGGGTATTTTGGGAAAGTAAGATTACAGTTCATTTTCATTATAGGTCCATTTCACCACTTTGCACACTTCAAATGACAATCTTTCCAACATAAAATGTGCTCCAAATGGGATCATTTGCTCAACCAAACATCAAGTTGTCATTGATTTGGCTTGAATTGAAGAACTGGTGTGAAACGTTTCCATGAAAGAAGTTTAAAATCATAAAGTGCAATTAATTGATTTTTAATCATTTTAAGGCAACCTTATGCATTTTTTGAGTGACAAAGATGAGATAAAAAAGATGAACACATTGGATTTGAGTTTTGGTACCATTTTCATGTGTTTTTCAATTGCCATTTCAAGTGAAAAATTGGTAATCAAATCTCAACCATTTGATCAATTCAAGGCGTGAATACTATCCATTTGATCAATATGAGGTCCCAACAAGCTAAATGATTAATTTTCTAAGGGTTGCAGCTCAATTTTCATGCACATTCATGAATCTCCATGTGCAATTTTCTTGGATTTCAATTGGACTTAAAACCATTACAATTGGGCCTCAGTTCCCTCCAAGTCCATCATATTTAACTTCAGAATCATTCACAATGCATCAGAACGAGTTTTAGTGAAGAATTTCCCAAGAACACACTGTTGCGGTGCGAATCGTGATACCAAGCTATTGATTAACTTGAATCTTTAATTCTTAGATTACAACCGGACTTTAATTTATCCAAAGGAAAGGTCTAAGAAAGAAAAACCCTTTTCGCGATGTAACAACAACGCTAAGAGATTCGGGGATCGGGGGTTGGTTATGCATAGGGTAGGTATTTCACATCCTAAACATCTGTAGTACTCTACAGGAACCTTTTGTTCGTTTGCATGCTAAGTTGGTAAATGTTTGCTAATGTTTGGGATTGGGTAAAAGGTGTAGGTTAAAACCTAAAGATAGTTTCTAAGTTTGCTTGCAAAGACGTCGTGTCCTCTGCCTACGTATCCTAACTAGGATAGAATCAGAGCAATCGTAGTTCACCTCACTAGGGATGAAGAACACTTGATTATGATCAAGGTTTAAAGGGGGAACAAACATAACAATGTTTGTATAGAGTTTCACAAAACTCTCTAGATCTATGTTATAACACTCAAGAGGGGAGTAAGTAATCATTAATATGATTCTTACATAGAGTTTACCAACTCTATCCTAGGGTTCTAATTGAAGAACACTCCTAGTGTAGGTGAGTTTTCTAGACTTAAAGCAAAGTCTAATGGTTTAAATGTTCTAACTTAACTAAGTTAGGGTTGAAGATGACTTCACAAAGTCAAGAGGGGTAAATGAGCTATCCAATGACACAAGGGTCAAGGGAAAGACTTTTCATTTGGAAGGAGAGAGGGGGAGACAACTTGGATGAGAACTAGAAAGTTCCATCACTTGGGGAATAAGTACTTAACAAAGCAAAATTTCAAATAAGCAACATGAGATAAGATCAAGACAAGTAAGCATGCAAATTAAAATGAACATATACTTCAACTGATATTAAAGGTTAAAACCAATAGTCAATCATTTTAACAAAGATTTGGGGGCATATCTTAACAAAGATTGAATCATGATGAAGGTAACAACCATATGAATAAATTACTAATTGAAAGCAGCATGTCATAAGTTCAAGGCATAGTAAATGTGACAACAATGTGCATAGATGACAATCAAACACAAGTAAATCAGTTTAAACCTCATAATTTAGGAGGAATTAATGAGATAAGATTATGGTGATATCAAAAGGGGTACCCTAACATGTTAACTAACAAGGGGGATAAAAATCATACAAGAAGTTCAATCATGCTCAGAGGAATTTAACTGTAAGTCGGATCACCAATCACAACAAATGAACAAATTTCCACATAGGCAAAGTATATCACAAATGATGACAACAAGTAATATTTTCACATCATACAAAAGTAGACATTATAACAAACATGTTGCAAAAAGAATGGGCCACAAATGGTAAAATATGAACAAGTTACAAATATTTGAAGTTTTGATGAATTATAACAATAAAACAAAATAAAAGGGAAAAGGGGCCAAGCTGGGAGTTGAACCAAGGCCCCTTAGCTACCAACACACAACAACGACCAATAAGCCATACACGCGCACACTAATAGGAAATGGAGGAGAGAAAAGAAAAATGAATCAAACAAGGAAATTAGAAGAAAAAAAAACAAAAGGGTTCGACCTCCACCCGGATCGAACCCAGGACATGCAGATGAAAGGCGCTTAGGTGACAAAGTTCTTACCACTGTGTCGCTTCCGCGAAAATAAGGGGCCGGCAAAACAGAAGAGTCGCCACCTTTCGTTATTTATCCCTCAGAACGGGAAAGGAAACGATCGGAAAAACCTGACAAAAAGGTATAAGATAAGGTCATCGCAACCGTTGTCTGGGTTCGGGAGTCGGTTACGCAAGGGGAAGGTATTAGCACCCCTCACGTCCATCGTACTCGATGGGATCCACGCTTGTTGTGTTTACTGGACGAGTTGGTTTATCTATCTACCTATCAAGGCTGGCTTAAAAAGAAAATAAAAATGACTCGGCAAAGCGTCGCACTTTATGCCTACGTATTCTCATCAGAGAATGAGAAATCAGAGTCAACGTAGTTCGACTAACTACGGGTTACGGGGAAGGTGGCTCGCCAATACGTCAGTATTGTGCCTACGTACTCTCAACAGGTATGAGATATCAGAGCTTACGTAGTTCGGGATAATACGGATTACGGGGATTCAGATTCATCTGTTTTATCGAGTAGGGTTAACAAATAGTTCCAGCAGTTAGGGACAAAGCCTGTTTGCGGTAGAACTAGGAGTTAACGACACTCTTTTCTTCAGAAAAACTTCCTTTGAATTATGGGCCCACGGGGCAAAAAGGTTTGAAGTTTGTTTTCTGTCTTTTACGGAAGAAGTGTTTTTTATTGTGTTTGCAGTTTCAATCGCACTAAAGACTATGACCTGAGAGTGAATGCGTCGCATGTCACCCAAAGGGTGCCATGCTATACATTCAGATTGTTGAAAAGAAACTCTCCAACAATCCTTTCTCAGATAGCTTAAGGCTCGTAACGTACGAAAGAAATCATTCATGATTACTGTATCTTAAGCTGTTTGAGATGAGAAGAGAGAGGCTCAACTACGGGGAGACTATCAAGTCCTACTGTTGTCATGCCAAGGATTCATCCTATAGTTGAAGTTTGAAACAGGGAACTCCTAGAAGTTATCATGCATAGGTTTCAACCTAAAGTTCTAATCATCACTTCCTTATCAAAGGAAGTGAGATTCCTAAGGGATCATGTCAATGATACACAGAAACAGATAAAGCATAAGCTTAAACAGTAAACAGTAAACGACTGTAAAATGCATGCAATGCAAGTGAGGGAGGAAATGTGTGTGGGGTGTCAGCCTCCACAAGCTCATCTCAACCTCAAGCCAGATATGAATAACTGCAATAATACAGAAGAAATAAACTAAAGTGCTATCAAGCAATATACAATAACAACTGCAATCATACAGAGGACATAAAATGCTATCAAGCAAAATAAACCACATGGGCAAGGGAGAAGGGCTCTATCGAATACCCGCAAGCAAAGCCATAGAGTAACAATACAAGCAGAGAGAGAAACTCAACCTCTAGTGCAATCATGCTCCTAGTTTAAAGTCAGTCTAGATATGAACTTATTCTAATGCATCAAGCAAGTCAAACAAGGCACATCAGCACATAAAAGAAGACAGACAAGAAAGCAGATCAACAACTCCCTCTTTCAATTCCAAGCTTCAGCTCTTCTAACAGCAACCCAGTCTTCAAACTTCAATCACCCTTCATGCCAAGTATCAACTTGCTTCTCCAGGTTTCAACCCATCAACATAAGTTTCAACTTATCCTCCTTCTTCAAGCTTCAGCTCCTTAGTCAATTCCACCCTCAGGCTTTGCTTCTAACTACAAGTATCAACTTGATTCCTTCAGGCTCTCCAAGGATCGGTGTAAGTGTCAACTTATCCCTCATTCCTCAAGCCTCAGCTCTACACTCAATCTCAATTGAATCCTCTTCATAAGTATCAACTTAGTTCTCAAGCTTCAGCTCCCTTTGCTTTACCAGTATCAACTTGGTCTTCTTGCTCTTGCAAGCCCCAGCTTCTCAGAGTAGTCTTCAATCACATGGAAGTGTCAACTTCATTCTTCAATTCTTTAAGCCTCAACTCTTCATTCAATCTCCATTGGATCTTCAAGTCTCAACCTGTTCTTCTTGCTCTTCAAGCTTCAGCTGCAATTGCAATGCTCAAGGAATCATCCTCTTCCACACTCTTCAGTGAAGTCCTCATATTCAAACTCAAGTCCAACATCTTTCAAGATACCCAATCCAGAAGACAATTAATTTAACAGGATGAGTGGAAATGATAAACAGCTTACTGACAACCAAAGGAAGCCTGTAAGGGTTCATCATTATGAGAGACTGGTTCCCTCAAAGTTCTACTTCCCAGATAAAGCCACTCATCCCTCCAAAGGAGGGATGTGAATATCTTGGAAGGACTTTTAGTCATTGGGAGGAATGGAAGCACAAGATCCTTTCCATATTTGTGAAAGAAATCATTCTAATTATAAGGCTCTCCCTATGGCTCCTATCTCCTAAATCTTCATCAGACACCTTCAGGCACAGACAACTCCTAGCTCCAAGCAACTTCAAGAAACTTCAAGCATCCTCACCTTGTCTTCAACTTGTCTTCAATCTCAACCAAATGCAAACCAAGCAAAAACCCTAATCTAAGGGGACTAAGGAAGTTAAACTAGTTGAATTAGTAAGTTAGGATCACCTAAAACCTAGTACTAAAGTTAGTCCTAACTAAAATACTAAAACCAATTATAAAATCCTACAAAAATGACTATGGGAACCTAGGTCAATCATGACTCTACCACATTAATTTCAGAGATCAAATCATCAAATTAGACCTAGAAATAAATTCTACATTATGAGGTACTAAACCTAAACCCTAAAAGGAAGCACCTAAAGATCCATCTAGAAAACACACTTATTTTCATAACTAAAATGTGAGAAAAATGCTATGGGAGCATACATGTCTAACCTAATCACACACAAAAAATTAGGATCAAAATCATCACCATATGATCACACAAAACTCCACAAAATTAAGTATCAAACATAACCATTTTAATATCAATTAAAATGTAAAATCACCATTAAATCAGAAAATACATGGAATGAAAATATTTTTTATCTAAAAAATACTAGATTCAATCATGAATATAATGCAAAAAGAATGGGATTAATTGGATTAATTTTCAATTTTATATGATTTTTCCAAGAACCATGGATAAAATGAAAAAATAATGAAAATCAAATTAAAATATACACACGCGCGGTGCAAATAGCAATGATACACAGTTCAAACCATGGGTTGGGCCATTAAGGGGGTGTGGATAATGGTTATTTCATTAAGCCTAGACTCAACACTCAAATGAAACGATGCGTTTTATTAATTCAGATCCTTCACAAACTGAGATTAAAACGGGGCCGTTGGATGAGGGTCATAGTCCAAGTCAAACCAAGATCTGATGGTCCCAGAGTCATCTCCTACCTTTTGAACCTCTGAACTTCGCGCCCAGCTCCGGCCACCACCGGTGGTGCTCCGGTCATCTTCCTCAACCCTAATTCTCTCTAGGATCCTCCATTGCAAATGGTCAATACATGAAACTTATCCCAAATTCCCTCACGAACTCATTCATGCCCTTAATTCAACCTAAATCCTCAAGATTCACCATATCCAATTCTCAACCGAAAATGGTAATACCCTAAATTGGTCGCTAATTCTCAAATTAATGGTCTGAAAACCTTCCTACACCGTTCTACAATGCAACTAACACCTTAATTCATCTTGATTCTACCTAATTCATGCTAGAGGAAGAAAGTTACCAACCTGAAAATCTTGGATGAACAGATGCACTAAACCTCCAATTCAAGCTCTCCAATCTTTCAGACACGATCAATGAATCCTCTCCTTGCTTCTGTATGCAAAAGAACCGGTTGAAAGCTCCTGAATCTTGAAATCCGATGGTGAGTTACAGGTGGAAAAATTCAATTGCTCCTACACGATTCAACCACGAATTCTCTTGGATTATGATCTGGAATCACTCCTTAGCATCCATGGAAGAAGTTTCAATCAAGAAAATGGATGGAAAGTGAAGAATTTTGTGAAACCGAATTCAATTGCAAGCCAAGAAATCTCAATCTCAATCTATGCTCTCTCCTTCAATCATCACCAACCCTTGCATTGGATCACCTCTACTCAATATATAGATGATGTATGAGTGATCTAGAACCCTCTAGATCCTTCTAATGAGAGTTTCCACTTCTCATGTCATGAGATTTTCAATCACATATCATGATATGCATAGCTCTGTTTGCAGATTGAAACCAACCTCATTCACTTCCAATTTCTCCCCTAGTGACATTTTGAAAGTGTTTAGCTTGCAAAGGGCCTTGCTCATGCCTTGATTCTATGTTTTGCACATGTTACTTAATATGCATGTAATCACTTTTCAAAGCAAGTCCACAAATTGAATCTCAACTAAAAAATGTGGCTAAACCAATGTTATTAAAATGTTTTCTAGAGTCAAAATGATATATTACATGCCGTGTTTTGGATGTGTAGGTTGAAAATATCAATTTCCAACTTTGGTTTATTTAACTTATGCCCTTATTTTAGGTCATTTTTGTAACTTTGAGCTACAAGAATTTCCAACATCTCATGTCCTCCTTACTAGCCTTAAAACATCATTTTGAACAAGTTTTATGTTGAACATTTTTCCATTTGAAGCTTGGAAATAGGAGTTATGGTTGTATACTTGAAATGACCTGTAATCTCCAAATGACCAAAATGCCCTTGACTTGTCCAAGCCATAACTTGAGTTCTACAACTCCTATAAAGGACTTCTAGTACTCTCTAGAAAGCTAAGAGGATAAGGAACAACATTCATGTTGACCAAAAGTTCATAGGAATCACCCTCCTAGGGCAAACGTTTGATGCAAGTTGGGTAACTTTCAAGGCCCCAGATTCACATACCTCAGATGACCTGTAACTTGTCAAAGTCATAACCTGAGTTCTATAAATCCTATCAAGGACTTATAGTACTCAAATTAAATCTAAGCTCAAGATCTACAACATTCATGTTGGGGGTAAGATGAGATGACAATCACATCTTAGGCTAAACTGCCTTGAAGATAGGGGTCAAACTAGGGGATTTTACACTGTCAAGCCTTAGAAACCCTAGCTTGAAACTTCTCAAACTCTTCAATCATGATGAGTTGACCTTGGGATCATCCTTATAACATCTCATTGCATCAATCCATTATCACATGGCTCTTGGATTAGGTCTCAACCTTCTTCAAATCATCAGTTGACTTAGGGTTGACCCAGTCAAACCCTAACTGCACCACTCATGGCTGAGCCTTCTTAATCTTACACAATGACCTGTCTAGGATTCATGATGGCTTTCAAGACATCTCATAAGCTCTCTCAAGGCTTCAAGTCCACATTCCTGGCTTCAGAATCATCTGAGGACTTCCCACAACTCTCAAGTTAGGAGGCACACACTCTTGGTTTCAACCACTCTCTCTGAGGATCTTCTGACTTCTCTGACAAAGATATCTACCCTTGAACACTTGAATAACCTTCTTGGCTAGCTTCATAGTCTTGTGTATCCCTTGATTGGTAATCATACCTCTTGATCTCCTGCATACATGTCAATGAAATGCAAATGATAATGCTAATGTGAATGAAATGAAACATAAGCTAGGTAAAGAAATGTTGGTCAAATTTTGGGGTGCAACAGCTGCCCCTATTCAAACGGCTTGAACCTGACTGGGTGAGAAGTGAACGGCTCTCAACCAATCAAGGTGCGAGACGGTTGAATACCGACAAACCCGGAAATTTGCCAACTGCACAAGTACACGATACTCTGATGGGAACAATTCTTCGAAAACTGAAATATTAGCTGCACGGCAACTAGCTGGGGAATTGGTCACATGGTAACCGGTGATACATGGTCGATCATGCCGTCGGGCATCAAGATTCCTCGGGACTCATCAGGTCATCAATCAAGTTAATCATGCCATCGGGCATTCAAAGAAGTTTTTTGGGCGTCAGCCGAACTTCGTCAGTAAGTCGGGAATAACACTCTCGGTCAATCATGAACCAATTGGGGATATCCAAACTTCTTCCATCAGGCACTCCGCATCAGCTGATAGAACTGCTTCATTAATACGGTTGGACTTCGATCATCAAGTCTTCAAGGGAAGTTTCAACTTCGCTGTTCAGAAACCTGCTGGAGATGACACATCTCCGCTGGGGATTCTGAAGAACTGTCAAGTAACTCTGCTTCAGGGATCCATAAATCATTCTGGATGAATCAACTCTGCTGAGGACTTCAAGAATCATCTTGGATAAATAAATCCATTGGGAACTTCAAGAATCATCTTGAACCAATAAATCTGCTGGAGATTTTAGGAATCATCCTGAGCAAACACTCTGCCGGGGACTCTGAGCATCAACTTGAGCAACCCACTATGGCAATTTCACTGGGGATTTTAAGAATCATCTTAAGAAAACGACTTCGCTAGAGAATTCAAGAATCATCTTGGGCAAACGATTTTACTGGGGAATTCAAGAATCATCTTGAGCAAACGACTCTGCGGAGGAACACCTGCAAAACAAGAACGGTAACGACCTAGCTCATGTTTCATATGCATATGCTTTGACAATGGCGCAATGCTCCACACGGTGGAAATGCTATGCATTATTAGGTAAGTGTTATGCAATCATGCAAAATGCTACGATCCCATCAGCAAAATAAATGCTGAAGGGAGAATCCTCCTGTCAAGGAGAAAGAACCACAGAGAAAAGGTCATGCCGATCTCAATCGGACTCCGCATGGGGAAGCAAACTCCAGTTGACTGCTGCAGTGGAATAAAGCTCTACGAGAACCTGAACCTGCTGAGGAAAGCGATGTCAGTCGCGAAAATAAACTGCGCGGCCTTCGCGACTACTTCCCTGGAGATAACGACTCCGGCGGGGAAATACAACGTCAGCTATTCAACATTCTACTGGGGAACACCAATCATGGCCCGAACTGCTCCCAAGGACTCGGCTCTCTCGGGGATCTGCAAATTCGGCTGGGGAAGAAGAAATCATCCTGCTTCCTAGGGAGAGTACGACTCTGTGGGGAATCTCGATTCCGCTGGAGACTTCAGTCTGGAACTTCCACTTGCTGCACACTTCAGTGAACGACTCAGCTGGGGAGATGACGTTCCTTCAGGATACATCTGATTGGGGAGAGAATCTTCTCTGCCTGGGGAGACATATCAATGCTTGACGATCTCATGTTCGGACTCTGCGGGGAGAGGCTGCTGAACTTGTTGGAGAAGAAGGAATCATCTTGCTTAGGGACGCATACGACGCGCTACCTGGTACATGCTACACCTGCACCAACACAAACAAACAGACAAGATACCCTTCTCAAAGGGACCTATCAAGGTTATCATCTTGTGACAATGTTCGAGTAATTCATTGTTTCAACAATCAGTGGCCTAGACCAGTAAGTTTATGTATGCGCATTTTATCAAAAACATCGGCGTTCTTTTTCGCAAACAAAACAGATAAATGCAAAACAGACAAACAGAATTGCTGAATAGTATACATTTTATTGATAACGAACCCCTGAATGGGTAAAAATGTTTTACAACAGATGCAAGCTCCTGGAATGAGGAAGCTGCGCAAAAAGTAAAAACATAAATATACATCAGTATATGCACAAATGTCGGCAACGAGGCGTAGACGAACACCATGAGTTGATCCCTCTATGACCCACTCGACTTCGATACTTCTCCGAGGCTTCAGCTTCAGAAGAGATTAATTCAGATGAATGACCCTCAGGTCTTCCAAACCACTAAACAATGAAAGTCCACACGCGGAACGCAGTCATTTGCCTTTTCAAATCCCTAACTTTTGCCTGAATTTCCCTTCCGGGTTTTCGTTTCACCGGGATACCCTTTTCTGCCAAAGTCGCCCATCCGGGTTTTCGACTTTGCGGGTGTACATTTTTTCAATTTATATCCCTAATTTTTGCCCGAACCTTTTTCCTTTTTTATGGTTCACCGGGATGCCCCATTTTTGCCTGGATACTCTTTTTCTTTCCAGCGGGTCATTCTTTAAGCAAAGTATTTTTTAACTGCGTCCGCGTTCACCGGGGATGCAAAATCTTCACCATCCATCGTGGATAACAACAAAGCTCCTCCCGAGAAGACCTTGCTGACGACGTACGGACCTTCGTAATTGGGAGTCCACTTGCCCCGGTGATCGGAGTGTGGAGGAAGAATCTTCTTCAGGACGAGATCACCCGTCTGAAAGCTTCTATGACGCACCTTCTTATCATAAGCTTTCTTCATTCGGCTTTGGTACAGACGACCATGCGCAATCGATGCTAACCTCTTCTCGTCCATCAGGCTGAGTTGGTTTAGTCGGTTCTTAATCCATTCTGCCTCGTCGAGTTTCACATCAACCAAAACTCGCAAAGAAGGGATCTCCACTTCTAACGGTAAGACAGCCTCCATACCGTACACTAAGGAGAAAGGAGTTGCCCCGGTTGACGTACGTACCGTCGTACGATAACCGTGCAGTGCGAATGGCAACATCTCGTGCCAGTCCTTGTAGGTCACAACCATCTTCTGTACAATCTTCTTGATGTTCTTATTGGCCGGTTCAACGACATCATTCATCTTTGGCCGGTAAGGAGATGAGTTGTGGTGTTCAATCTTGAAACTCTGGCACAGCTCCTTCATCATCTTGTTATTCAGATTCAAACCATTATCCGTAATGATCCGCTCGGGAATTCCGTAACGACAGATGATGTCCCTCTTTATGAATTTAGCCACCACCTGCTTGGTCACATTAGCATATGAGGCTGCCTCCACCCACTTGGTGAAGTAGTCGATAGCTACTAGAATGAAGCGATGACCGTTAGATGCAGTGGGCTCGATCTTGCCTATCATGTCGATGCCCCACATGGAGAACGGACACGGGGAGGACATGACATTTAACGGGCACGGCGGCACATGAACTTTATCAGCATAAATCTGGCATTTATGACATCTCTTCGCGAATTTAAAGCAATTCGATTCCATCGTCATCCAGTAGTATCCTGCTCTCAGGATCTTTCTTGTCATAGCATGCCCGCCGGCGTGCGTACCAAATGTGCCTTCATGGACTTCTTCCATGAGCATACTCGCTTCTTTCTCATCTACACATCTGAGTAGCATGAGATCGTGGTTTCTTTTATACAAAACTCCATCAGGATTGAGATAAAAATTTCCAGACAGCCTCCTCAGAGTCTTCTTATCCTGGGTTGACGCTCCCGCAGGATACTCCTTAGTCATAAGGAATGTCTGGATATCATGGAACCATGGCTTGCCGTCGGCGGCTTCCTCGATCGCAAAGACGAATGCAGGTCTATCAAGACGAGAAAGGACAATTCTTGGAGCTTCATTCCAAAAATTGACTTTATACATCGAAGCCAACGTGGCTAAGGCATCAGCCATCTGATTTTCTGCTCTGGGTACATGATGGAGTTCCACTCGATCAAAGAACGGAAGCAGCCTTCTGGCATAGTTCATGTACGACACCAAATTCGATTGGCGAGTCTCCAACTTCCCTTTAATCTGGTTAATCACAAGTGCCGAGTCACCATATACGTCTAGGTTCTTGATTCTCAAATCAATTGCCTCTTCTAGACCCATGATGCATGCTTCGTACTCCGCTTCATTATTGGTGACCGGAAATGTCAGTCTCGCAGTGAACGGGATATGGGATCCGTGGGGAGTCGTGATGATCACCACAATGCCACTTCCGTAGGAATTAACCGCCCCGTCAAGTATCAATTTCCATTGGGATTTCCTATCTGGCCCCTCGTCGGGCAACGGCTCATCGCAATCCTTCGCTTTGAGAAATATGATATCCTCATCAGGGAATTCAAATTTCATCGGCTGATAATCCTCGATCGGCTGTTCGGCCAGGTAATCAGACAATACGCTTCCCTTGATGGCCTTCTGGGACACGTACTGAATGTCATATTCTGTCAACACCATTTGCCATCTGGCAATCCTGCTCGAAAGCGCTTGCTTCTCGAAGACGTACTTGATCGGATCCACCTTCGAAATTAGCATAGTGGTGTGATTGAGCATGTACTGTCGTAAACGTTTGGCAGCCCAGGCTAGTGCACAACACGTCTTCTCCAGCATCAAGTAGCGAGATTCATAGTCTGTGAACTTTTTACTCAAGTAGTAAATGGCATGCTCCTTTCTGCCCGTCTCGTCGTGCTGACCGAGAACACACCCCATACTATTCTCAAGAACTGTCAAGTACATGATTAATGGTCGTCCGACCACTGGGGGTATCAAGATCAGAGGTTCCTGCAGATACTGTTTTATCTTGTCGAATGCCTTCTGGCAATCCTCGTTCCAGATAATCGCCTGATCTTTCTTTAATAGTTTGAACATCGGTTCACACGTGGTCGTGAGCTGAGAAATAAACCTTGCAATGTAGTTTATTCTGCCCAGGAAACCACAAACTTCTTTTTCTGTTCTTGGCACTGGCATTTCTTGTATCGCTTTTTTCTTCGCAGGATTAACCTCGATGCCTCTTTCACTCACGATAAACCCCAGTAACTTTCCGGACCGTACTCCGAAAGTACACTTGTTAGGATTCAGCCTCAACCTGAACTTCCTAAGCCTCTCAAAAAGCTTCAGCAAATTGACCAGATGTCCCTCCTCCGTTTGGGACTTCGCAATCATGTTATCAACATAGACTTCAATCTCATGATGAATCATATCATGAAACAAAGTAACCATTGCTCGTCGGTAAGTGGCCCCTGCGTTCTTCAGACCGAAAGGCATTACCTTGTAGCAAAACATTCCCCAGGGGGTGATAAACGTCGTTTTCTCCATGTCCTCCGGCGCCATCTTGATCTGATTGTAACCGGAGAAGCCATCCATGAACGAAAACACGGAGAACTGAGCTGTATTGTCGACCAACACATCAATATGAGGCAGCGGGAAATCATCTTTAGGGCTCGCCCTATTCAAATCCCGATAATCGATGCACATTTGCACCTTACCATCCTTCTTCAGTACAGGCACTATGTTGGCGACCCACAGAGGGTAAGTAGTGACCGCTAAGAAGCCAGCATCAAGCTGTTTTTGCACTTCTTCTTTGATCTTAACGACCATATCTGGTCGCGTCCTCCTAAGCTTCTGCTTATCGGGAGGACAATCTTCTCGCAGCGGCAAGTGGTGGACCACGATGTCAGTATCAAGTCCGGGCATATCTTCGTATGACCAAGCAAAGACGTCACTATACTCTCTTAGCATCTCGACCAATCTCTGCTTAACATCACTCTGTAATGCAGCCCCTATCCTGACGTTCCTGACAAGTTCTTCAGAACCCAGATTCACGATCTCAATCTCTTCCTCGTGAGGCAGAATAACTTTCTCTTCTTGTTTCAACAAGCGGGCCAACTCTTCAGGAAGGTCTTCGTCTTCCTCAATCTCTTCTTCGGCTTGATAGATCGGGCAATCGAAGTCGAAGTGAATCGTAGAAGGTCCAGAGTCGATGTCATTTGTTACGTGGATCCTGCAATAACAAGGGTTAAGCTTAAAACGAGGATATGCAGGTTAGCACAAACCTCATTTCCATTTTATTGTTTTTCAAAACAAATATAAAACAGGAATAACAGAGATCACAATATTTGAATACGAAGAAAAACGCCTTTTGATTTATTGATAAAATGCATGTACATAATCAAACAAGGCCCTAACAATAAAACAACTATGCCCCGGGTAGGACATAGGGTTGTGCAATGATTGGAAAAAGTAAATCATTACTCTTCGCTTGTCATCTGGATGATATCCTTGACTGACTAATTGTTGAGGCTCTCGCCTAGCTTGCTTGGCTGGATCCAAGAGTCTAAGTCACAGTCGCTATCTCCGCTGTCTTCAGACACCGCGTTGATGCTTTCAAATATCACCCCGCCACTGGTAAACTGGATTGACCCTTTACCTCGCGACGCACTTCTAGAAGAGGAGGCTTCAGCTCCAGGAGAATATCCCAACCCAAACTTGTCTTGCTTGTTAGGTATCTCCAAAATTCGCCCCCAGCTTGGGGTAGATCCGGCTTGAACAACGGCCCGGGCTTCCTTGAAGGAAGAGAGAGTCATCTCTGGTTTCTCAGTGACTACAGGAGCTACGTCCTTGACTTTAACAGCTTCGAACGCTTGGCATAGGGTTTCGTGGATTTCCCCATCCATCTCAACATACTTGAAGAACGACAAATGGCTCACCATTATATCTTCCTCGCCGCAAACGGTCACGATGCTACCTCCGACAGCATACTTGAGTTTCTGGTGCAACGTGGAGGTCACTGCACCCGCCGAATGGATCCATGGCCGGCCTAAGAGATAGCTGTAGGCAGGCATGATGTCCATAATGTAGAAGATCGCGTCGAATGTTTCCGGCCCGACTTGGATTGGCAGGGTCACCTCCCCGAAAACATGGCGTTTGGTTCCATCGAACTCCTTCACAACCAGATCACTGGGTGTACAAATCACTCCGCGAGTATCCAACTTCATTAATGCCTTCTTTGGAAGAACATTGAGTGACGACCCCGTGTCCACTAACACGTGAGACATAATCGTTCCTCTACACTCTATTGAGATGTGCAGGGGGCTATTGTGGTTCCTCCCCTTCGGCGTCAGCTCTAGGTCAGTGAACCCTAACCCATTTCCAGCATTTACGTGGGCTACGACCTCTTCTAGCTGGTTTACCGATATTTCCTGCGGTACATACGCGGCGTTCAACACCTTCAGCAGCGTGTTGCGATGTGCTTCAGAACACAGCAACAAATTCAAGATGGAAATTTTCGAGGGTGTCTGATGGAGATGATCCACAATCTTGTAGTCACTCTTTTTAATTAACCTCATGAATTCCTCGGCGTCTTTAACAAGTAAGTCTTTGTCTACCCCCCGAGGGATCTCTTCAACGACTTTACTTTTACCTTTATCAGTTGCGTCAGCTCTGTCCGCTTGGTCCGCCACGACCTCAGGTGGTGCAAACACTCTCCCGCTGCGAGTGATTCCGCTGATTCCCGCAAGGTTCTCCACAGACGACCCAAACTGTTCTAGTTCCAACTTATGTCCGTTGCAGTAGACTTCAGCCCCATAATGCCATGGGACAACATTGGTGCTTTCGAAGGGTATCAGCCTAACTTTGGTGATGGTAATCATGGGCGACCTGGGTGCAGAAATAGTTATCGTCTGGCGAGGGATGGTGATGGTGGCAACCTCATCCCCTTGCTTCAGCATTACCTCTCCCGATCCGCTTTCGGCCCTCCGGCTGAACTGTAAAATCCTTTCAGTCATCAGACTTTGAATTCCCTCTATCAACGGTTCACATCCGTCAAGACTAGTTGCACAGGCCATACACAGCTCTCCACTACCTGGAAAGAAACCTCTTTTCATCAGCTTAGCTTTAACGAAGCTAAGTGGCGTCTTCAGATCTCTGACGCCAGTCAACAAATCCAAACTCTCGTCTTCGATAATGGCGTTCACCCCGCCTCCCCTATGATTCGGAATAGGGTTCTTCGTGACATTTGGCACATTATCTGAGAAGTTGATGATCTTAGCGTCCACCATGTCCTGCACCTTATGCTTAAAGGCTTTGCAGTTCTCTATTGTGTGGCCTGGTGCCCCTGAGTGAAACTCACAAGCTGCATTCGTGTCATAACCCGGCGGAGGTGCCCCTGTCAAGGGAGCCAAGGTTCTCTTCTGGATCAGCTGTAACTGGAGCAAAGTCTGCAACAGTTGCGCGTACGACATGGGCGGTGTCTCGAGGTGACGACTCGACAGAGGTGCCCGATTCTGATACTTTTTGTACCCTTGTTGATTCGGTTGCTGCTGCTGCTGCTGCTGTGGCTGTTGAACTGCCGGGATAGTTATACTAGCCACCTGTTGGTGAGGGCCTTTACCCTTCCTTCGAGCGTTGGTCACGGCGCTCGTTTCTCCTTCCCGTCTTTTGCCACCATAAGGTTTCTTGCCTCCTCCAGCTGAGGACGAATCACCTTGAATTTTCCCGAGTTTGATCCCATTTTCAATGTGCTCACCCGTGATAATGAGATCTGAGAAGGTTCCATACATACCGCTGACCAATTTCTCATAGTAAACCCCTGGGAGGGTGGCTACGAACATCTGCACAAGCTCACGTTCAACCATCGGCGGCTGAACCCTGGCTGCCAATTCACGCCACCGCTGGGCGTATTCCTTAAACCTTTCGTTGTTCCTTTGCGATAGATTCTGCAGTTGGACTCGGTTCGGGGCCAAGTCACTATTGTATTGGTAGTGTTGCACAAATGCTTCAGCAAGGTCCTTCCACGTGCGCACACTGGTAGGTTCCAGACTCATGTACCATTCGAGGGAGGGTCCGGACAGACTGTCCTGAAAGAAGTGCATCAGCAACTTCTCGTCATCAGAATGAGCTGACATTTTTCTGTAATATGATCTCAGGTGGACGCGAGGGCAAGTGGTGCCCTTATACTTTTCAAAGTCAGGTACCTTGAACTTGGGAGGCACCTTGAAATCAGCAATCAGTCCCAACTTGGACATATCAACGCCCAGGGTGTTCTGGTTCTCGATGTTCCTCATCTTATCCTCGAGTGCCTTGAACCTTAACCGTGCTTCAGCAGTCAGCTCCCCTTCAGCACCTCTCTGAGAGAACACATCGTCTTGACGATCTTCTAACCACGGCTGAGGCCCGAACAGATTCCCAACACCTGCATTGTCGTTGCCCAGTCCAACATTGACGTTAGCTTCAAGACTCCCATTACCGACGCCCGTCATATTGCCGTTGAGTCCCATGTTAGCTATCAAATTGTCGTTGGCACTGCCATTCCCCCCGGTCACGGGGACGCCATTCTGAGGAGTTTCAACTGGTGGAGGAGTAGGCACGGTCCCACCATGGAGTACGCCATTGCTATCGACCCTTGAAATCAGAGGCTGAACCAAAGTTCTTAGCTGATCCTGGCCATTGGCGACCGCTTGCATGAGCTCCATGAAGTGATCCATTCTTTCGCGGAGTTCCTGAACATCAGTTTGCACTTGCTCCATGATCCTGGTTTGATTTGCTCTGGTCGGATAGCGGTGGATAGGTCTCTGATCAATACTGGCACAACCTGAAACAACCTGAAAACACAAAAGGGTTAGGAAAAAACGACAAAGTGCTCGTTATGCAAATGCTTCATGCAAATGCAAACGTGCGTCTGTGCGTTAGGGAGATTTCCCCCGATCCTAGTGCCTGAGTACCAGTGCTGATAATAAGAAGTCTGAGTCCAGTCATGGAAATAACATCTTATATATACGATAAAAGCCCATCAAGACAGTACACAACATCAGTGAATACAAGATGAATCAATAGCATGACCTCAACCAACAAGCCTGGTGATGGTCAGCATACAATGATGATCAAACAAAAGGAATACAAATAGTCAAGCACAGCCACGGGCGCAAAACTCTTCTAACAACCCCTTCGTTTCTGGATGATCAGGCCGAGTGAGCAACCCTTCGACGAGTAACTCCCTCTGCATAATGGTATATTGAAGACCTTCGACCGAATCTTCCCATGCTCCTTCGCCGAAACAATCTTCTAGCTTCCGTTTCTTGGATTCAAATGTCAGTTTGTGCTCCTTCAGGTTAGCAAGAGCTTTGTTGAGCTGGCCTTCAGCGGCATATCTGCGAGCGGTTTCTTCATCAAACCTCTTCTCACTGGCCTTCACCTGGGCTTTCAGCTTGGAAATCTGTTGCATCAGCTTATCCTCCCGCTCTTTCCTGTTGGCTAGGGAGGCCTTCCAGTGCTGGTTGAACTTGGATATCCTCCGATACGCTTCGTCCAAGTGCTGCTTCTTCGTGGCCAGTACATCGTTGACAACTTTGAAGTCTCGACCCATGCGCTCACGCTTAGCTATCTGCTTAGTCAAATCTGTCCCTAGCTGGTTCACCAGCTCTGTCTGCCTCTTGAAGGAATGAACGACTTCATTTCTCTCGCTTCTGAGCTGCGCCAATTCTTTCTTCAGTTCTTCATTTACCCTCTTCAATTCATCTCTCTCAGCTAACACCTGATTATGTTGCTGAATGGGCACGGTGGTAGGCTCTTCGATCGCTGGAGGGCTTTTTGGCTTTGCAGGAGGAAACGACATCCCTATAGCGTCTGCTCTGGCTCTGATCCAAGTCACGTACGGAGCGTAGGCTTGACTATTGCTTCTCCCCAGCAATGGTTTTCCCCTCTTACTGATGCCATTCCAAGCGGCTGAAGCTTAGATAACAGATCCCCCTCTAGAAGACCAGTGAGGTACAGAGATTCCTGTACCTCTTCATCCTTCGGCGGAGCTCTCAAAGCATACGCGAACTGTCGGACCAGCAAAGATGGATTGTAGTTTATACAGCCCTTCCTGCCTATCAAAGGCACATTCGGAAACCCGCTGCAGCTGAAGATAATCTCGGTACCCAACCTATCTCTGTCAAACCAGTCAATATCCTCCGCTGATAGACTCATCAAACGCTCGGACCACTTAGCTGTGGCTGCAGACGAAACAAAGGGACCCCGCTTGGGCAGATGACTATCAAGCCATTTATAGAGCAAGGGCACACAACATGAGACATTCTTGCCCCTTCTGTTCTTGTTTTTGTAGTGGATAGAATGGTAGACATCTCCTATCAAGGTAGGGACTGGATTCCCTGAAGCGAAGATGTGAAATGCGTCGAAGTCTACAAAGTCGGGCATATTGGGGAACATAATGATGCCATATATGCACAGAGCGAGGATGGCGTTGAACATGACCCAACATCCGTCTTTGGTGCACTGTTGAGCCTTTCCCACTAAGAACTGCAAGGAGAAGCCAGGAACCTTGTTCCAACTAGACAACACTAACTCGGAGGCATCCAGATGAAGTGAAGGGGCTAGACTAGCCAGATTAGGCTCAACATCCATATGAACAAAAGTCATCTGCCTCTTGATAGGCACACCTAACAAAGCAGCATATTCCTCTAGTGTGGGTGCGAGAACAAAGTCCTGGAAAGTAAAGCATCTCAACGGAGGATCGTAGAACTGCAGCAGAGCGTGCAACCCATTCATCTCGAACGCAGAAGGTTTACGAACCAAACTGAGCAATTTGCCGTAAGATTTTCTGAACTCATCTCTCACAGAATCACCAGCTAAAGCAATCAAACCAGTCAGCTGTACCATATCAGGGGCAGGGAGCTTGTAAGCCATGGTCTTCCTCAGGGAACCCATAACACTACAATAGAAGGCCAGAAATCCTGAATCGGGGAAAACGGTACCTACAACGCAGACACACGTTAATGAAATGCAAATGGGTATGCAAAGCAATGTAAAATGCAATCATGCAGCAGGAGATCAAGGCAACTGTGCTGTGGATATTCTGTGGCAACAAAACCATGATCCTGCTCTATCAAGAACAACCACTATCTCTGATAAGAAGAAAACCCTGGTATCGGACCACAAATCTGGTCTGTCAAGAACACACACACATAGGACCATAAATCTGCTCTGTCAAGAACAAACATCTGATAATAAGGACCTCTGATACAGGACCAAAAATCTGCTCTGTCAAGAACAACCATACATCTGCTGATGAGATCCTCAGACCCCAATCATAAATCTGCTCTGTCAAGAACACACATATATCTGAAGACAAGGTCCTCTGATACAGGACCAAAACTCTGCTCTGTCAAGAACAAACATCTGATAATAAGACCCTATGATCCCAATCAAAACTTGCTCTATCAAGAACAAATACACATCTCTGAATATAAGGTCCTCTGATACAGGACCAAAGCTCTGCTCTGTCAAGAACAATCATATATCTGATGATGAGAACCTCTGGTACCAACAAAACTGATTCACTATCAAGAAAACCAGGTAGTCTGAAGGTCAAAGTTTCCTGCAACAAACCCAACCCTGCTCACAGGTATGGACCTAAACTGACTCAAGTTCGGCATCCTATGCGGTTATCAGCGTCACAGACATTCAAGAGGGGTGATACGATACCCAGAAGGTGTAGCATCACCAGCTCATGAAGCGGCCTCACTCGGCTGAATCCCAAATGATCGGTCCCCAGAGTCGACAATCCTCCAAACCAACAACCCCCTCAACCCAAAGGGTTGAAAAAGAAGTCAACGAGGAGAACCTCGTCTGAGCGTGGATTTCATGAGACACTAGTGCCTGCCAAGCAAGCACGCGCCCACTAATTTCCACAACTAATGCTATGTTCACTCAAGCCTGGGTCTGGCTTCTCACTCATCAGAATGCCCCTCCCACAACAGCACAGATAATCATATCATACTGAAAATAAAGTGCGGGAAATAAAGTGCGATGAATAAACACAATCCAACAAGTAATCATACAAGCGCTAGGATTGACTCTCGCAGGGGACATTGGATCCCCATACTGACTCGCATACGGGATGTTGGATCCTAGGAAACTATTAAGTCCCCAGCAGAGTCGCCAGCTGTCGCTTCCGCGAAAATAAGGTGCCGACAAAACAGAAGAGTCGCCACCTTTCGTTATTTATCCCTCAGGACGGGAAAGGAAACGATCGAAAAAACCTGACGAAAAGGTATAAGACAAGGTCATCGCAACCGTTGTCTGGGTTCGGGAGTCGGTTACGCAAGGGGAAGGTATTAGCACCCCTCACGTCCATCGTACTCGATGGGATCCATGCTTGTTGTGCTTACTGAACGAGTTGGTTTATCTATCTACCTATCAAGGCTGGCTTAAAAAGAAAATAAAAATGACTCGGCAAAGCGTCGCACTTTATGCCTACGTATTCTCATCAGAGAATGAGAAATCAGAGTCAACGTAGTTCGACTAAATATGGGTTACGGGGAAGGTGGCTCGCCAATACGTCAGTATTGTGCCTACGTACTCTCAACAGGTATGAGAGATCAGAGCTTACGTAGTTCGGGATAATACGGATTACGGGGATTCAGATTCATCTGTTTTATCGAGTAGGGTTAACAAATAGTTCCAGCAGTTAGGGACAAAGCCTGTTTGCGGTAGAACTAGGAGTTAACGACACTCTTTTCTTCAGAAAAACTTCCTTTGAATTATGGGCCCACGGGGCAAAAAGGTTTGAAGTTTGTTTTCTGTCTTTTACGGAAGAAGTGTTTTTTATTGTGTTTGCAATTTCAATCGCACTAAAGACTATGACCTGAGAGTGAATGCGTCGCATGTCACCCAAAGGGTGCCATGCTAAACATCCAGACTGTTGAAAAGAAACTCTCCAACAATCCTTTCTCAGATAGCTTAAGGCTCGTAACGTACGAAAGAAATCATTCATGATTACTGTATCTTAAGCTGTTTGAGATGAGAAGAGAGAGGCTCAACTACGGGGAGACTATCAAGTCCTATTGTTGTCATGCCAAGGATTCATCCTATAGTTGAAGTTTGAAACAGGGAACTCCTAGAAGTTATCATGCATAGGTTTCAACCTAAAGTTCTAATCATCACTTCCTTATCAAAGGAAGTGAGATTCCTAAGGGATCATGTCAATGATACACAGAAACAGATAAAGCATCAGCTTAAACAGTAAATAGTAAACGAATGTAAAATGCATGCAATGCAAGTGAGGGAGGAAATGTGTGTGGGGTGTCAGCCTCCACAAGCTCATCTCAACCTCAAGCCAGATATGAATAACTGCAATCATACAGAAGAAATAAACTAAAGTGCTATCAAGCAAGATACAATAACAACTGTAATCATACAGAGGACATAAAATGCCATCAAGCAAAATAAACCAAATGGGCAAGGGAGCAGGGCTCTACCGAATACCCGCAAGCAAAGCCATACAGTAACAATACAAGCAGAGGGAGCAACTCAACCTCTAGTGCAATCATGCTCCTAGTTTAAAGTCAGTCTAGATATGAACTTATTCTAATGCATCAAGCAAGTCAAACAAGGCACATCAGCACAGAAAAGAAGACAGACAAGAAAGTAGATCAACAACTCCCTCTTTCAATTCCAAGCTTCAGCTCTTCTGACAGAAACCTAATCTTCAGACTTCAATCACCCTTCATGCCAAGTATCAACTTGCTTCTCCAGGTTTCAACCCATCAACATAAGTTTCAACTTATCCTCCTTCTTCAAGCTTCAGCTCCTTAGTCAATTCCACCCTCAGGCTTTGCTTTTAACTACAAGTATCAACTTGATTCCTTCAGGCTCTCCAAGCATCAGTGTAAGTGTCAACTTATCCCTCATTCCTCAAGCCTCAGCTCTACACTCAATCTCAATTGAATCCTCTTCATAAGTATCAACTTAGTTCTCAAGCTTCAGCTCCCTTTGCTTTACCAGTATCAACTTGGTCTTCTTGCTCTTGCAAGCCTCAGCTTCTCAGAGTAGTCTTCAATCACATGGAAGTGTCAACTTCATTCTTCAATTCTTTAAGCCTCAACTCTTCATTCAATCTCCATTGGATCTTCAAGTCTCAACCTGTTCTTCTTGCTCTTTAAGCTTCAGCTGCAATGGCAATGCTCAAGGAATCATCCTCTTCCACACTCTTCAGTGAAGTCCTCATCTTCAAACTCAAGTCCAACATCTTTCAAGATACCCAAACCAGAAGACAATTGATATAACAGGATGAGTGGAAATGATAAACAGCTTACTGACAACCAAAGGAAGCCTGTAAGGGTTCATCATTATGAGAGACTGGTTCCCTCAAAGTTCTACTTCCCAGATAAAGCCACTCATCCCTCCAAAGGAGGGATGTTAATATCTTGGAAGGACTTTTAGTCATTGGGAGGAATGGAAGCACAAGATGCTTTCCATATTTGTGAAAGAAATCATTCTAATTATAAGGCTCTCCCTATGGCTCCTATCTCCTAAATCTTCATCAGACACCTTCAGGCACAAACAACTCCTAGCTCCAAGCAACTTCAAGCAACTTCAAGCATCCTCACCTTGTCTTCAACTTGTCTTCAATCTCAACCAAATGCAAACCAAGCAAAAACCCTAATCTAAGGGGACTAAGGAAGTTAAACTAGTTGAATTAGTAAGTTAGGATCACCTAAAACCTAGTACTAAAGTTAGTCCTAACTAAAATACTAAAACCAATTATAAAATCCTACAAAAATGACTATGGGAACCTAGGTCAATCATGACTCTACCACATTAATTTCAGAGATCAAATCATCAAATTAGACCTAGAAATAAATTCTACATTATGAGGTACTAAACCTAAACCCTAAAAGGAAGCACCTAAAGATCCATCTAGAAAACACACTTATTTTCATCACAAAAATGTGATAAAAATGCTATGGGAGCATACATGTCTAACCTAATCACACACAAAAAATTAAGATCAAAATCATCACCACATGATCACACAAAATTCCACAAAATTAAGTATCAAACATAACCATTTTAATATCAATTAAAATGTAAAATTCCCATTAAATCAGAAAATACATGGAATGAAAATATTTTTTATCTAAAAAATACTTGATTCAATCAATAATATAATGCAAAAAGAATGGGATTAATTGGATTAATTTTCAATTTTATATGATTTTTCCAAGAACCATGGATAAAATGAAAAAATAATGAAAATCAAATTAAAATATACACACGCGCGGTGCAAATAGCAATGATACACAGTTCAAACCATGGGTTGGGCCATCAGGGGGTGTGGATAGTGGTTATTTCATTAAGCCCAGACTCAGCACTCAAATGAAACGATGCGTTTCATTAATTCAGATCCTTCACAAACTGAGATTAAAACGGGGCCGTTGGATGAGGGTCATAGTCCAAGTCAAACCAAGATCTGATGGTCCCAGAGTCATCTCCTACCTTTTGAACCTCTGAACTTCGCGCCCAGCTCCGGCCACCACTGGTGGTGCTCCGGTCATCTTCCTCAACCCTAATTCTCTCTAGGATCCTCCATTGCAAATGGTCAATACATGAAACTTATCCCAAATTCCCTCACGAACTCATTCATGCCCTTAATTCAACCTAAATCCTCAAGATTCACCATATCCAATTCTCAACCAAAAATGGTAATACCCTAAATTGGTCGCTAATTCTCAAATTAATGGTCTGAAAACCTTCCTACACCGTTCTACAATGCAACTAACACCTTAATTCATCTTGATTCTACCTAATTCATGCTAGAGGAAGAAAGTTACCAACCTGAAAATCTTGGATGAACAGATGCACTAAACCTCCAATTCAAGCTCTCCAATCTTTCAGACACGATCAATGAACCCTCTCCTTGCTTCTGTATGCAAAAGAACCGGTTGAAAGCTCCTGAATCTTGAAATCCGATGGTGAGTTGCAGGTGGAAAAATTCAATTGCTCCTACACGATTCAGCCACGAATTCTCTTGGATTATGATCTGGAATCACTCCTTAGCATCCATGGAAGAAGTTTCAATCAAGAAAATGGATGGAAAGTGAAGAATTTTGTGAAACCGAATTCAATTGCAAGCCAAGAAATCTCAATCTCAATCTATGCTCTCTCCTTCAATCATCACCAACCCTTGCATTGGATCACCTCTACTCAATATATAGATGATGTATGAGTGATCTAGAACCCTCTAGATCCTTCTAATGAGAGTTTCCACTTCTCATGTCATGAGATTTTCAATCACATATCATGATATGCATAGCTCTGTTTGCAGCTTGAAACCAACCTCATTCACTTCCAATTTCTCCCCTAGTGACATTTTGAAAGTGTTTAGCTTGCAAAGGGCCTTGCTCATGCCTTGATTCTATGTTTTGCACATGTTACTTAATATGCAAGTAATCACTTTTCAAAGCAAGTCCACAAATTGAATCTCAAATCAAAAATGTGGCTAAACCAATGTTCTTAAAATGTTTTCTAGAGTCAAAATGATATATTACATGCCATGGTTTGGATGTGTAGGTTGAAAATATCAATTTCCAACTTTGGTTTATTTAACTTATGCCCTTATTTTAGGTCATTTTTGTAACTTTGAGCTACAAGCATTTCCAACATCTCATGACCTCCTTACTAGCCTTAAAACATCATTTTGAACAAGTTTGATGTTGAACATTTTTCCATTTGAAGCATGGAAATAGGAGTTATGGCTGTATACTTGAAATGACCTGTAATCTCCAAATGACCAAAATGCCCTTGACTTGTCAAAGCCATAACTTGAGTTCTACAAATCCTATCAAAGACTTCTAGTTCTTTCTAGAAATATAAAAGGATAAGGAAAAACATTCATGTTTACCAAAAGTTCATAGGAATCACCCTCCTAGGGCAAAAGTTGGATGCAAGTTGGGTAACTTTCAAGGCCCCAGATTCACATACCTCAGATGACTTGTAACTTGTCAAAGTCATAACTTGAGTTCTATAAATCCTATCAAGGACTTCTAGTACTCAAATTAAATCTAATCTCAAGCTATATAACATTCATGTTGGGGGAAAGATGAGATGACAATCACATCTTGGGCTAAACTTCCTTGAAGATAGGGGTCAAACTAGGGGATTTTACATTGTCAAGCCTTAGAAACCCTAGCTTGAAACTTCTCAAACTCTTCAATCATGATGAGTTGAACTTGGGATCATCCTTATAACATCTCATTTCATCAATCCATGATCACATGGCTCTTGGATTAGGTCTCAACCTTCTTCAAATCATCAGTTGACTTAGGGTTGACCCAGTCAAACCCTAACTGCACCACTCATGGCTGAGCCTTCTTAATCTTACACAATGACCTGTCTAGGCTTCATGATGGCTTTCAAGACATCTCATAAGCTCTCTCAAGGCTTCAAGTCCACATTCCTGGCTTCAGAATCATTTGAGGACTTCCCACAACTCTCAAGTTAGGAGGCACACACTCTTGGTTTCAACCACTCTCTCTGAGGATCTTCTGACTTCTCTGACAAAGATATCTACCCTTGAACACTTGAATAACCTTCTTGGATAGCTTCATAGTCTTGTGTAGCCCTTTATTGGTAATCATACCTCTTGATCTCCTGCATACATGTCAATGAAATGCAAATGATAATGCTAATGTGAATGAAATGAAACATAAGCTAGGTAAAGAATTGTTGGTCAAATTTTGGGGTGAAACACACTGGGGTGGCTATACATCCGTTGATGTAGCCACCCCCATAAGTATATATGGCGCGCTTGGCAAGATTTTTGGGCAAGCATGAAAGGCAGCAAGAACAAGGATGGGCAGAAATGCATTTTGATTCACAACTTGGCCAAAACTTCACCAATTTTAACAAAGTTTGAGTCTATCTTGCATGGATTTTAACAAGGATTAAGGTAGTACCATTAATTTTTCAAGATGAGGTGTGTAAATCAAAACACGATAGTAACTACAAGTGTGATGTTTAAAATGCATATTGATGACCATAAGTTGAAACAGTGGGGATTAGGGCTGAAAAACCACATGAGCAAACCATAAATGTGATATAGAAAGTGTGCTAACAAGAAATTGATGTAGAGCAGGCCTAGATCCAGAAATGGTATATGAGTTGCAATCAATGTTTTGAAAAATGCATTTTGGAGGACATGGATCAAACCATAGACATTTAGGATTAATGAGAGGTGTGGGCAAGTTACAAACATGATTGTGAATGAATTCAAGCAAAAGTTTTGATCAAAACAATGTTGGATCAATAAGTGACATATGAATTGCAAGCATTGACACAATAATGAAGGCAAGCTGTCAAAAACAGATGGAAAAATTTTAGTGTACATACACTTGGTCTAACAATTCTAAGCATGTTATTTGATGTTGCTCTCAAATCTTATAAATCAAATACTCAGGGAGAGGGAAGATAGTATGACACCATATCAGTTGTGCATGAAACTTGTGAAAAGGATGAATTTGCTTTCAAAACCACAATAATGACTTTCAAATCAAAATTAAAATGTTTAGAAGCTGAACATATAACAGTTATAATCATGTACATTTGTGGCTAAATCAAAATGTGATATGAGGGAGGAACCAATGATGATGAACAAAGCAGCCAAGCTGCAGGCCAGGGCCAAAGTGACCCTGCTGCCCAGAATCCACACAAAGGGCTGAACATGGATGAAAGATCAATCTTGGATCAGAACAAAACAGGAAAAGTCATGAAACCTCAACCAAATTATCAAATTGCAATAAGAACAAGCTAAACACAACCAAAATGCTAAGATCAAACATCAAACACAACTGTCATGTGTTGCTAAATGAAAATGAAAAAATAGGGCAAGCTGGAGGCCAAAGTCATGAAATAGACTTAATCAGGTTGGACAGACCTTGCATACCAACCATAAACAACCTCTTGAGTGTTTCCACACTCCAAGACTTGCCTCAAACCCAACAAAATTAAAAATCACATATCAGCTGCTCAAACACACACAAAATTGCATAATTGAAACCAAAACTTGATTGGGGCAGATTGAGACAGAACAAGCATCATACACAAGTCTTAAATATATCAATGGATGAGGTGAGCACTTAATTGTGACCATGAAATGTATATAGCAAAAAAGCTCTCAAGTTGCAATTGTAAATGTACAATGGAAGGTGGGCTGTCAAGCAAAACAGGTCATCTTATTCACAAAGGTATTTAAATCATGTACACATACCAAACATATTGCCTAGAAGTCATATGCTCATGAGCTATCTCAACTTAAACAGAAAATGAAGAAGTGTGTGTGACTGTGGTTTCAAAACTGTTTTGGGCAGCAATGTAGTACAAACTGGTCCAACTACAATCAAATGGTCTCATGATGACAAACATTGCACACACTCATCATACATGTGGGAAAGAGTGAGTTACAACTCAAGAATATGCATACTGCAAGCAAACCAAAATTTGGTACATGGTCATGGTAATCTTGGCTTAAAGAGAGCAGTTTGAAGGTGAAATGTAAAAGCTGGTAAACACTGATCAATCTAACACTCTTCACACATCAAAATCATGGATATGGATGAGTTACAACTCCAACTTTGGGCATATGCAAACAGTACAACAATTTGGCAATGTTCATGGCAGTTTTAATGTAGAAATGCAATTATGAGTGTAAATTGTGAAACAGGCAAGAACATACCAAATTAATTAAATGCACACATCACAAATGTGATAAGGAAGGAGTTCATGCATATAAATCAAGCTTTTTATGGCTGGCACAGAAATTGACATGTTGGTTGGAAGGAAAAGTTGTTTTGAAACAGGTTTTGGTATATCAAGGCATTTTTTAAGACAATGAGTTTTTGATGAAACAAAAGTTATGCACATACCTGATAACGCGAAATCGTATATATATATATATATATATATATATATATATATATATATATATATATATATATATATATATATATATATATATATATATATATATATATATATATATATATATATATATATATATATATATATATATATATATATATATATATATATATATATATATATATATATATATATATATATATATATATATATATATATATATATATATATATATATATATATATATATATATATATATATATATATATATATATATATTGACGTATAATTCAACAAATATTTGACTGGTTTCAATCTGATTTCGGGTTTTTCCATGTTATTTGTCTGATATTTTACAGGTATTTGAAGATCATGTCCAAACAAAGCAATATGAAGAAAAGAAGCAATTACAGATGAAATATGGACGAAAACCAGATGAAAACAACATGAAAAACAGCAGATGCGGATTTTGCTGATGTGACGACCGTCACATGGGTGACGACCGTCACACGGGTGACGACCGTCACACACCATGACGACCGTCATGCAGGCAAAAACGCAGAACTTTAGTAAACGTGCAAAAACCAGTTCCAAGTCCCAAAATAATGGACCACTACTTCCTATTTTCTCTGACTCCAAGTCCACCTTTTGCAAGATATAACCGTTAGTATTTTACCTCTATAAAAGGAGAAGGAGGGGAGCTGAGAAAGAGGGCGGCATTCAGATAACGAAGTGCTGCCCAAATATTTTCCAGAGCAAATTTAGTTTAAGTCTTGTTTTTGTTCTCCTTTCTTTTTCCTGTATTTTGTTACTGAAATTTCCTTTGTACGCTCTATTGGCTTGAAGACACAATCCTGCCGACATCGTTGGGATTTGGCCAAAAGCCAATTGGATACTTTACAGGTTTTTATTATTTCGTTAATTGTAACTTTACTTCCCAGCAGTATGTATGTTCTAAATTTCCGCTTTTATTTACGCTTTACCTGTTCCAAATCCATGTCTAGCTAAACCAGAGTAATCGGTATGTAATAATAATTCAGACGGGATTTGATAATAACTGGTTAAAACGTTTCTTTTTCAAAAGTTGTTTATGGCCTGAGTGTTTAAACTTATTTCCTGAATAAACGTTCGTCGCGACAGCGAGAACTTATTTAAAAGTAGTTTTGCCACGACAGTGGGAAATTAATTAAGGTACGAACCAACAAGCGACAGCTGCGGCTAGGACCAGATAGTAAACACTAGGCATTTGTTTTAATAACAGCGAAAGCACTTTAAAATAGATTAGAATTTAGAGATTTCCAAAAAGCGATTTTAACCCCGAACGGGATAGCGACAACATACGTTCTGCCTTAAAGTTGCGACTAGCGTCAACAACCATCGTGAGACAAAGGTCTTTAGATCACTATTTTCTTCTTAAATAAATTCTGAAAATATTTTATATACCGGTAACTTGTCAAATCCCCGAAGAACATAATTATTGCATATCGATTCACGTAATTATACTTTAAGTAACGTTTTTAGTTCCCTTTAGTAATAGCAATTATTCCCTTAAACATTATCTACCTAGCTAAACATAGTAACTCCCGTGAACACTAGTTTGATTATGAGTCCTTGTGGGATCGATATCTTTTATTACTACGCGATAGACTGTGCACTTGCAGTTAAGTTGTATTAGACATAGAAAGTCGCGATCAAGTTTTTGGCGCCGTTGCCGGGGACCCGTTTAGTCAATAGTGTAATCCTTTGTTACACAGTATAGACTAGGTTACCAATTCTCTCTCCCTCTACTCGTTCTTCGATTGTATGCCAAGTACTCGCTCACAAGGCGAAATCTTACAACCTACAATCGCTGAACTAGAGCGCTTCTTACATCTAAGAAGGCACATCGTCGAATATCAACGAAGACACAACATTCCTGATCTTCTAGCTCATCCTCCAGTTAAAGAAGAAAAGATGGCTGAAGGACCTCAAAACAAACCACTGAAGGCATACGCTACACCCTCTCAGATGGAGCCTAGAAGTAGCATAGCTTCCCCAGCTATAAATCGAACCGATTTCGAACTAAAACCCTCATTGCTGTCAGCTGTACAACAAAACCAATTCTCAGGAAATGCAACTGAGGATCCAAATGAACACTTAACGAAGTTTGTACAATATGCAGACACAGTGAAAGCAAAGGTGTAACTCCAGACGCAATAAGACTTCGTCTTTTCCCTTTCTCTCTTAGAGATAGAGCTTGGACATGGTTACAATCCTTACCATCCAACTCCGTTACGACATGGGAACAGTTGAAGAACGTTTTCTTAGCGAGATATTTTCCGCCAAGCAAAACTGCTATGCTTAGAGCTCAAATCAACGGATTTCGACAAAAAGATACTGAATCTCTCTACGAAGCGTGGGAAAGGTTCAAAGATATGATGAGAAGATGTCCTCACCACGGTCTAGAAGACTGGGTGACGATCCATACTTTCTATAATGGGCTTCTGTACAACACCAGATTAACGGTGGACGCCGCCGCGGGCGGTGCACTTATTGGTAAGCCATACAACGAAGCCTATCAACTAATCGAAAACATGTCTCAGAACCACTGCTAATGGGGAGGTGAACGCATCCCAGCAGAGAAACCCGCAGCGAAAGGTGGGATGTACGAGATCAACAGCCTTGAAAAGTTCAACGCTAAAGTAGATGCTCTAGCACAGAAGATCGACAGTCTGACCGTTAACCCTACTGCAACCGTCACTGCCGTAACTCCAAACTGCGAGTTATGCGGAATCGCCACTCATAATGTGCCCGAGTGCCCATTGCTGGCCGGAATCCCACCAGACCAAGTAAATTACGCTCATGGAAACCCTTACGCAAATACTTACAACCCAGGATGGAGGAACCACCCAAACTTTTCCTACAAGAACGATAATGCCTTGCAAGCACCAGGTGCTCCGCCAGGATATCAGAAACCAGCTGCTGCCCAGACTGCCCCTAGGAAATCAAACCTCGAGTTGATGATGGAAAAATTCATAGCTACTCAAGCTCAAACAAACAAAGAATTCCTAAATCAAAACGTACACACTAGTGAACAAATTAAGCAGCTAACCAGTAAAGTAGATGCTTTAGCCACCCACAATAAAATGCTAGAAACACAGATATCACAAGTGGCTCAACAACAAGCCTCTGCTGCTGCACCCGCTGGCACATTTCATGGACAACCCGAACAAAATCCAAAAGGGCAAGCAAATGCCGTCATATTAAGAAGCGGAAAAGAATTGGACGAACCGATCGATCCGAGAACCGAAAACTCAGTCATGCAACAAAAACCAACTGAACAAGCAAAAAAGGAATCCGAGTTAGAGAAGAAGGAAGACAATGAGAAGGAGGACACCGCAAGTGAAAAAACTCAAGCACCTCCAGCGCCATATAAACCACCGATTCCTTATCCTCAAAGACTAATAAACTCCAAAACTACAGGGCAGTTTAAGAAATTTGTAGAGCTCCTTAAACAGTTGAATATCACTATTCCTTTTACAGAAGCTATCACTCAAATGCCCTCGTATGCTAAATTTCTCTAAGAAATCCTGTCAAATAAGAGAAAGATCGAGGATAACGAAACAGTTACACTTACTGCAGAGTGTAGCGCTATTATTCAAAACCACATGCCTCCTAAATTAAAAGACCCAGGTAGTTTCTCCATACCCTGTGTCATTGGAAAATTCGTAATAGACAAAGCTCTATGCGATCTAGGAGCCAGTATAAGCGTTATGCCTTTATCTATATGCAAAAAGCTGAATATGGGAGAACTAAGACCAACCAAAATGTCCATACAATTGGCTGACCGATCAGTCAAATACCCCGTCGGAATACTGGAAAATGTTCCAGTACGCATATGACAATTCTACATCCCAACCGACTTCATAATCATGGACATCAAAGAGGACTCTGTTACCCCAATTATCCTAGGAAGACCGTTCCTAGCTACAGCCGGAGCTATTATAGACGTAAAGAAAGGAAGGCTAACATTCAAAGTAGGAGAAGAAAAGATAGAGTTCATTCTCACCAAGTTCTTACAAGCACCAGCCATAGACGATACCTGCTATTTAGTAGATGTAATTGACGAATGCATAAGAGAACTTGAAAATGAAGAGACCACGTATTCAGAAATAATAAAGATTCAAATACCCGATATTTCTGAAGACGATGATTGGCGTAAACCGTATAAAGACGACAGTCTAAGCGAAAGCTTAGCACTAACCCCAAACCATATGCCAGGTCCGAAGAACCCATCTTTAGAACTTAAAACACTACCCAAAAACCTTAGATATGAATTCCTAGACGATGAACTAAAAAGACCAGTGACAGTCAACGCCGACTTAGGACAACTAGAAACCGCAAAGCTATTAGAAGTCCTAAAGAAGTACCCCACCGCGTTAGGCTATAACATAAGTGATTTAAAAGGTATAAGCCTTTCGATCTGTATGCATCGAATTACAATAGAGGAAGACTGTAAAACCTCTAGAGAGCATCAGAGGAGACTGAACCCCATCCTAAGCACTGTAGTCAAAGACGAAGTAAAGAAATTGCTAGATGCAGGAATCATCTATCCAATCTCCAATAGTGAATGGGTCAGCCCAGTTCATGTCGTACCTAAGAAAGGAGGAGTCACAGTAGTTAAGAACGAAAAAGGCGAATCAATAACAAAAAGAGTCGTGACTGGAAGCAGAATGTGCATTGATTATAGAAAGCTTAACAAAGCCACACAAAAAGATCACTTCCCCTTGCCCTTCATAGACCAAATGTTGGAAAGATTAGCCAAACATTCATATTTCTGCTATCTAGATGGTTATTCGGGATTTTTCCAAATTCCCATTCATCCTGATGACCAAGAAAAGATTACATTCACATATCCTTATGGTACTTTTGCTTACTGCCGAATGCCGTTCGGACTTTGTAATGCTCCAACAACCTTCCAAAGATGCATGATGGCAATCTTCGCAGATTTCATAGACGACATCATGGAAGTATTTATGGACGATTTCTCAGTATGTGGACAAAGTTTCGAAGGATGCCTACAAAACTTAGAAATGGTATTAGAACGTTGTGTAAAAGTGAACCTCGTCCTAAATTAGGAAAAATGCCATTTTATGGTCCGACAAGGAATAGTTCTAGGACATGTCATATCTAATAAAGGGATTGAGGTCGACAAAGCTAAAATAGAAATTATAAAAGACCTCCAACCTCCAAAATCCGTACGCGAAATACGGAGTTTTCTAGGACATGCCGATTTCTACCGCAGATTTATAAAAGATTTTTCAAAAATCACAAAACCTCTGACCGGCCTGTTGATGAAAGATGCTGAGTTCGTCTTTGACGACGACTGTCTAAAAGCATTCGAAACATTAAAATCAGCCCTTATCACCGCACCAATTATGCAACCACCCGATTGGCGACTACCGTTCGAAATCATGTGCGATGCGAGTGATTATGCTGTAGGCGCAGTTCTAGGACAAAGGAAGGACAAGAAGCTTCATGCCATCACTACGCCAGTAGAACCTTAGATCTTGCCCAAATGAACTACGCCACAACAGAAAAGGAACTTCTAGCAGTTATATTTGCGCTTGACAAATTCCGTTCTTACTTAGTAGGAGCAAAAATTATCATATACACAGACCACGCTGCCATTAGGTACCTAATAAGCAAAAAGGATGCCAAACCAAGATTATTGAGATGGATCCTATTATTACAAGAGTTTGACTTAGAAATTAAAGATAAGAAAGGAACCGAGAACGTAGTTGCAGATCACTTATCCCGAATAGAAGGCATTAAACATGAACCAGTACCGATAAATGACGATTTTCCATATGAACATCTGAAAGTCAAATTAGAAAGTGACATGCCTAACTTAATCTCGGAAGATCCAGAACTCGAAAAAGCCGTAGAAGCCGTCTATGCCCAAGTCACATTACCTTGGTATGCCGACATCGTTAATTACCTAGCTGCAGGCGTGCTTCCACCGGATCTCACTTATCAGCAAAAGAAGAAATTCTTCCATGATCTGAAACACTATTATTGGGACGAACCTCTACTCTTCAAGAGAGGGGCCGACAACATATACCGTCGTTGTGTCCCAGAGGAAGAAATAGAAAACATCATTTCCCAATGCCATTCAGCACCATATGGTGGTCATGCCAGTACATCCAAGACGTGCGCTAAGATTCTCCAAGTCGGCCTATTCTGGCCTAACCTCTGGAAAGATGTTCACATCGCTGTGCTAAAATGTGGTCGATGCCAACGAACTGGCAACATCTCACGACGCGATGAAATGCCTCAGAAAGGAATCTTAGAGGTAGAAATCTTTGACGTATGGGGAATAGATTTCATGGGACCCTTCCCGTCTTCTTTTGGGAATAACTACATACTCGTCGCTGTAGACTATGTGTCTAAATAGATAGAAGCCATTGCCGCTCCAACAAATGACACACGAGTAGTAATCAAACTCTTCAAAAACACAATCTTTCCTAGATTCGGTGTACCCAGAATCGTCATTAGTGACGGCGGATCACATTTCATATCGCGAATTTTTGACAAACTTCTGTCTAAATATGAAGTCCGACACCGAGTAGCTACACCATATCATCCGCAAACTAGCGGACAAGTAGAGGTCTCGAACAGGGAAATAAAACAAATATTGGAAAAGACTGTCGCTACCTCAAGGAAAGATTGGTCATCAAAGCTGAATGAAGCTTTATGGACTGATAGGACCGCTTTTAAGACACCAATAGGTATTACACCCTTCAAATTAGTTTATGGTAAATCCTGTCATCTCCCTGTAGAATTAGAGCATAAAGCCTTCTGGGCCATTAAGACACTTATTTTCAACTACACTGAGGCAGGAGAGAAACGAATCTTGAACTTACACGAATTAGAAGAACTTAGATTGGACGCTTACGAAAATGCTCGTATCTACAAAGAACGAACTAAGAAATGGCATGATAAACGTTCAGTCCGGAAACAATTCAGTGTGGGAGACATCGTACTTCTATTTAATTCAAGATTGAAACTTTTCCCAGGTAAACTAAAATCTAGATGGTTTGGACCTTTTGAAGTGACTAAAGTACTTCAAAGTGGAGCTGTTGAAATTACCGATAAGACGAATGCACCGTTTATCGTAAACGGGCAACGTTTAAAACATTATAATAAGAACGAAAACAACCCTCAAGTCAGCAGTATAACATTGCTCGAGCTTCCTGCTCAAACCCCCGAATAGCTTGTCACCAAGCTATCGTCAAGCTTTTGACGTTAAAAACAGCGCTTAATGGGAGGCAACCCAATTTTCCCATATTTTCCCTCTTTACTGTGTTTCATTCTCATTTTTATTTGAAATCTTACTTTGAAATTTTAACAAATTTTTAAACTTAAATTGCTACTATTTTTTATTTTTTTGTTTCATTATTTTCTCTTTTATTTAAACTTTGTTTTTATTTCTACCACCTTTTGTTTCTAAAAATTCTGACTTAAAATTTCTGTTTTAAACTTTTCAGGATTTTAAAAGCCTTCATACCTTCCTCCTGTTTTTCTCCGACTAACCTGCGAGTATGGCCGAGTACGACTTCACAAAAGTTCATTTTCGAGGATTAGCTCAAAAGGCAAGATTTGCAGCATTAACTGAGAGAGACATAACCTTAACACTGTATTATGATAAGTCTACCATGGAGAAGCTAGGAATTACTGATAGCATTCAATTCGTGTTTAATCAATTAGGCTGGGAGAACACCTCCTTGAAAACCCGTTTTGCTACCTATAAGAACCTCACCTACGAATTCCTTAGTTGCTTCAGGTACTTACCCAACTATGGTTTTGGATCAAACACAGAGCTGATAACCTTTAGAATGTTTGGAATGGACCAAACCCATAGCCGGATGTCATTAGCTAACCTCCTAGGATTTCTTAGCGGACCACATGTGTTCATCAGTGCCGAAGATGAAGATCTTGATTTTGAACTAAACCAGTTCTGGGGTAAAATCACAGGCGACTATCACCCTGACCCAAATGGCATGTATAACGATGAGATTTATAACCCCGCTTTCAGATACTTTCAAAAGATCCTAGCTCACACCCTTTTCGGAAAGGAAGAAAACATTACTACAGTATCTAAAGAAGAGTTGTTTCTCTTGTTCTGTGCTTCTCAGGGCCGTCCAGTGAATGTCGTTCCTTTTATGATGAGATCCTTCCTACGCCTCACTTAGGAATCACAATCACCCATTCTAATAGGAGGCCTCGTGACAATGATTTCCCACGAGCTTGGCCTTAGATTCCACCTAAATGCAAGCACTAGTTTTGGCACCGTCCGACCCATGAATATCCAGTTTTGCTTTAACAGGCGCATTTTAAGAACCATGGGACCTGGACCTTACGAGTACCTTATCAATGACAAACCTATCCAGCTATTCACATTTCCAAATCATCAGATAACGAGTATCCATAACAAGGACAATTGGGTTTATAAATTGGATGAGCCTATGGGACCTCCTTCACCTCAATCCACACCACAGGATTACATGTACGACAGTGATCACATCTCTGAAGCACATGATTATATGTATTATGAGGATGATGTATCCGAAGCTGAGGTAGACCCTGAGACCCCTCCACATTACAACACCTATCCTGAGCCCATTCCTGAAGAAAACACTGACAAAATGGATACTGTTCTGCATCGATTAGACACCTTCGACGCAGCTCTGACCACCGCAAGAAATGAAATAACAAGCATCCACGCCGAATTATCAGTTTTCATGGACTTAGTTTGTGACCAGCTCGATTACTACGCCCGGAAGTTTGACGAATTGAAGACACAAAAGGACTGAGATTTTAGCTTTAGTTTAGTTTATTTTTCCTGTTTTTTTGTCCGCTTTCAATTATTTTTATTTTCGCATTGTTTCATTTCACTTATGTATTACATTAAAAACAATCCTTTTTAAATGTTATTTCAATTTCATTCATTATTCCCTTATTCTGTTTTTATGTTATCATATGCCTTTTTGGCTGATCTATTACATTGCGGTATCAATTACAAGCCTTAAAAACATGTCAAAAGCACCCCTGTAGCAAAATTCTGCATTCTGCAGAATTTGCTGGTGTGACGACCGTCACAGAACCATGACGCCCGTCACACGGGTGACGACCGTCACAGATGTGTGACGACCGTCACGAGTCCAGAATCTGATATCTGCTATAACAGAGGTTACGTTTCTTCCCCCGCTCCCATTTTATCAACTTCCCATCACCACACATCCAAACCCCATTTCAAAATTTCGTTTTCCCTCCTTACTACACATAATCCCAACTTCCATTTCATCTTCATTAACCAAATTTGTGCAATATCTCATTCCGCAGAAACCGCATTCTTCCCCCATTTCAACCGCATCATCCAGCAAATGGCAAGAAACAATGAAACCCCTGACCTTAGCAATATCATTTTCAGCAAAGGCGACTCCGGCGAGAAACAGAGAGCAAACTACGTAGCCTTCCATCAACGGTCGCTACAGCCAACCCACTATCCGCACATACCATCTCTCACGGAACTCAGCCTCCTTGACGGCGTCACCTGGATGCTACAGAGAGCCGACATTTGGCATCTGTGCACAAATCCGCATCCCACTTACGAACAACTCACACTCGAGTTCCTCAGTTCGTTCAGTTACTTCACCTCTAGCGGCGACCTTGGCCAACATATCGGCGCCGCTTGCTTCCGTATGTTCGGCACGAACTACCAATTGAATCAAAATCAGATTGTCGACATCCTACATTTCCCTCGTGGTGAAGATGCTCACCGCCGCATTACCGAACAATTTCAACATGAAGCTTTTGCGCTTTGGTCCCAATTGACCAGAATCGATGCCGACAGCTGGGATTCTCTGCATGCAACACACATCCACAACCCAACCATCCGGTATTTCCACAGAGTGCTGAGCAATACCATCTTCACCAGAGATAGCAACCACAAGGTGAACTTCAAAGAACTTTTCTTTCTCTGTTGCGTGTTCAATTCCGAACCCGTCAACGCAGCACCATTCCTATTGGCCCACATTCAGGCCAACTGCAACCGCGACTCTAAGCCTTTCTACTTTGGCGGGATTGTTACCTCCATTGCATTAGGCCTGAACCTCGGTAACCAACTCCAGAATCTCCATACAATTCCTTCGGTATTTCTGGACACCGACCATTGCAGAGCTTCCCATCTCATCCGCTCCAGGTCCGATGGAAAGTACCATCCGGTCGTACGTGGCAAAACCATCAGAAGCATCATCATGCTGTCACGTACCCGGATGCACCCGCAGGATCGTGCCAACTGGCTTTTTGACCCGAATGACCCTGCTGCTACTGCTGCCCCAACTCAATCCACCACCCAAGGTTCTGTTGACGAAATGCAAGATGAGTTGGACAGAACTGAGCAACCTGAGGCATCACAACCACCTCCTTCTGAAGGCACATCCTACCGTCGTCGCCGCCACCGTCCTGAGCCCGACTTCTCTGAAAAAGACCTCCGCCGATCCCTCGACCAACAAACACAGATACTCGCCATGATGCAGCAACAAAATCAGCGAGCCGAGCAATTCGAAGCTTGGCAGAGGGAGCAGTACGACTACACGAGAACTTCGATGCAACAGCTCCAAACTGGCCAGGAAGCCATCACTAAGAACTTGGCAAATCTTACCTTGCAATTCGAAGGACTCAGAGATTATGTCTATCACACTGGCGTTCTGAACTTTGAGGCCCGAGTCGAACAAGCCAGAGGTAGAGCTCGCGACAGAGGACGTGACCGAGGCAGATGCCATGACTAGTTATTTCTTTCTTTATTTGTTTCCTGTATCTTTCCCTTTCCTGTATTTTCATTTTCTCTGTATTTCCATCTCGCATCCTTTCAAATCAGTGAGGACACTGATTGAAATAGTGTGGGAGCGGAGCGTTTTATTTCCCGTTTCCTTGTACTTTCAATTCAGTAATTTCAATTCAAGCATTTTCCCATTTTAGCAAATAAAAGCTCATTTATATGTCTTTTTCCGTTACGCAAATTTCCCCACTTTATTCGACATAAACAAAATTTTTTCAGTTGTTCCTCAAAAGCATCACGAGAATGCGCCAAAGTTCAAACCAAGTTTTGAAACTCCGAGACGAAAATTCTAACAAAACCAATACCGTCCTGACACCTTAGACCTCCGGTTTATGCGAGTCGGTTTCACTACCTACTTGTACCAAAGTTTCAAGTTTCTACGCAAACTCAGCCCCAAGTAGTTTATACAAGCAGTCAGCATCATCCTAAACACTTCTAAGCAAGCAACCAATGCAAATAAGTGTATGATCTCTAAAAGAATGAAAAATCATGAAAAGAAAGCTATATAGCCCGAGTATAGAGACATGTTCCCTCTAAGTTAGGTGCTCCTCACCCGAGCATTTAGCCCAACGTACAAAAACTCACTGAAAATCAATGGTATAAGCTCATGAGCAATGAAAAGATCAAAATAGTCGTGAGATCATAATCACTAACAGGTTGACTTGCCATGAAAGTGTATGGACAACGGGCTTAATGTGATTGCGCTAGAACAAACAGGGTAAACTTGACGCGAGAACCTTGATACCAAGCTGCAGTAGCATGATTGGGACCGACTTGTATAAAAAGGAGACCTCCGAAGATTTATAGTCCAGTGTCGTCACCGTACTCGTTTTGTTCCTATTTAGAATCCCGGTTTTTCCCAACTTTCTGAATGAGGAAGCTGCTGCGTGCTTGCCGACTTTTATTTTTCCTACTTTTTACTTGAGGACAAGCAACGATTCAAGCTTAGGGGAGTTTGATAACGCGAAATCGTATATATATATATATATATATATATATATATATATATATATATATATATATATATATATATATATATATATATATATATATATATATATATATATATATATATATATATATATATATATATATATATATATATATATATATATATATATATATATATATATATATATATATATATATATATATATATATATATATATATATATATATATATATATATATATATATATATATATATATATATATATATATATATATATATATATATATATTGACGTATAATTCAACTAATATTTGACTGGTTTCAATCTGATTTCGGGTTTTTCCATGTTATTTGTCTGATATTTTACAGGTATTTGAAGATCATGTCCAAACAAAGAAATATGAAGAAAAGAAGCAATTACAGATGAAATATGGACGAAAACCAGATGAAAACAACATGAAAAATAGCAGATGCGGATTTTGCTGATGTGACGACCGTCACACACCATGACGACCGTCATGCAGGCAAAAACGCAGAACTTTAGTAAACGTGCAAAAACCAGTTCCAAGTCCCAAAATAATGGACCACTACTTCCTATTTTCTCTGACTCCAAGTCCACCTTCTGCAAGATATAACTGTTAGTATTTCACCTCTATAAAAGGAGAAGGAGGGGAGCTGAGAAAGAGGGCGACATTCAGATAACGAAGTGCTGCCCAAATATTTTCTAGAGCAAATTTAGTTTAAGTCTTGTTTTTGTTCTCCTTTCTTTTTCATGTATTCTGTTACTGAAATTTCCTTTGTACACTCTATTGGCTTGAAGACACAATCCTGCCGACATCGTTGGGATTTGGCCAAAAGCCAATTGGATACTTTACAGGTTTTTATTATTTCGTTAATTGTAACTTTACTTCCCAGCAGTATGTATGTTCTAAATTTCCGCTTTTATTTACGCTTTACCTGTTCCAAATCCATGTCTAGCTAAACCAGAGTAATCGGTATGTAATAATGATTCAGACGAGATTTGATAATAACCGGTTAAAACCTTTATTTTTCAAAAGTTGTTTATGGCCTGAGTGTTTAAACTTATTTCCTGAATAAACGTTCGTCGCGACAGCGAGAACTTATTTAAAAGTAGTTTTGCCACGACAGTGGGAAATTAATTAAGGTACGAACCAACAAGCGACAACTGCGGCTAGGACCAGATAGTCAACACTAGGCATTTGTTTTAATAACAGCGAAATCACTTTAAAATATATTAGAATTTAGAGATTTCCAAAAAGCGATTTTAACCCCGAACGGGATAGCGACAACATACGTTCCGCCTTAAAGTTACGACTAGCGTCAACAACCATCGTGAGACAAAGGTCTTTAGATCACTATTTTCTTCTTAAATAAATTCTAAAAATATTTTATATACCGATAACTTGTCAAATCCCCGAAGAACATAATTATTGCATATCGATTCGCGTAATTATACTTTAAGTAACGTTTTTAGTTCCCTTTAGTAATAGCAATTATTCCCTTAAACATTATCTACCTAGCTAAACATAGTAACTCCCGTGAACACTAGTTTGATTACGAGTCCTTATGGGATCGATATCTTTTATTACTACGCAATAGACTGTGCACTTGCAGTTAAGTTGTATTAGACATAGAAAGTCGCGATCAATACCATAAATATGCAAAAGGAAATGCTCATGCCTTAAAGTCACACCAGATCAACATCAAATAACATATGGCAATATTGAGATTTGTGAAATGCACAAACAAACAACATTAGGGCAGCAGGCCAGCCCATGACAAATTGAGGTAATTGAATATCACACACAAGTTCAAAATATGTAGGCTAGTGATTTTATACTCATGGATAAGGCAAAACTTAATTGAAACAAAATAGGATACATTGGTTCAAGATATTGGCAGCTAAAACAACATAATCTCATAACAGGCCTCAAAGTTCAAAACTAATGTTTTTCAATATTTCACCCAAATCAAACATCAAGTAAGGCCACATAGACATTTAACCAATGATTTAGAACATTTGAGATACAAAATAACAAACATAAAACAGTCCAACACACAAATCATGATAATGGTAAAGCTAGATGGCACAAAATGACACAAATGTGAAAACAAGAGCTACATTAGATTCAAACATGATCTAAGGCAGGGGGATGTCATGAACCACTTACAAATCCTTCAAATTTCATTAGTGGACCAAAGCTAAAGTCTCTAGGGAAAGCACCTTACATTTCAATGTTGAATACTTAAAAACTACCATATAGATCAAAACTTCAAAAACAAGTTAAGCATGATATCTAAGTACAATCCTTGTAACACATCACCAATATATCATTGACAAATGAAAATACATTAATACAAGCAAGTAACATAACCACAAAACCTAAGTTCTTGACTAAGAACTAGTATGGGACAGCAATGGTACATTCTTAACAAAATCAAGCCAAAATGATACAACATGATAATGTATGATCAAAAAAGGGTGTAAATGTCCTATACCTCTTGTAGACAAGTCTTGAGCAAGCTAATAAGCTTAGAAACCCAGAGATCCTCTTCTTTAGTAAAGACTTGAAGTTTGCTTCCTCTTGAAGTAACAAACCTCTTTTCAAGACAGTTGGAGTTAATGGATTCCCAGCTGGTTTTTTATGCCTTGGACAGTTATAATATGATGTATAAGAGGTGTATGGATGGCTAGAATAGCAGGGATCAGCTTGGACCAAGATTTGGCAAGTTTTGAGGGTTATGGTGAAACTTTCTTAGTGTGAAAGTTGACTTTTGGCAATTTGATAGTTTTTGAAGGTTTAAAGGTATGGACACCTTCTATATGACATTTAAGGATTGTATGGGTGGTTTTTAGAGGTTTGGAAGGGATGGAACTGGTCTTGAGCAGAGTTTTGCTCAAGACAGTTTTTTTGTGAAAATGGAAGTTTTTGGAGATTTGGAGATTTTTTGATGAATGAGAGGAGAGTGAGAGTTGTGGTGTTATGATATTGCTCTGGTGTGTTTGAGCTCATAGAGGAGGCCTTTATTTATAGGAGAAATGAGGGTGAGGGCTGATTTGGTTTTTTACCACTTTTGGAGGGAGATTTGAGATTTTCAAGTGAATCTTGCCAAATCTTCTCCTATCAGTTACATGGTTCAATGGAGATCAGAAAAATCAAGTGGATATGGACATGAAGTGACTGAGATGATCCATGGAGGTAGGGAGAGCAGCTGCAACAGTTTTGGAGTGAAAACGTTTCTCTCTCCTTCTTACATTTGAATATTTTATTACACAAGTGGCTTGCCACTTGCCTCTCTCTTCAAACTTCTTATTTCTCTGCATTTTCATTCCTATACACATCTGAAAACCATATTGAATCATGATCCAAGGGTTGAGGATAGTCCAAGTTGTGAAAAACTGATTTTTGGGAAGTGTTGGAGGGTGGTTTCAAGTGTTGACAAACCCAACTTCTATGGTGCATAACTTCCTGCTCAAACATGCTATTGAGGAGTTCTAACACAATTTGGAAAGCCCTTAAGTTGATCTACAACTTTCATGTTTTTGGAATTTTCAAATTCTTGATGGAACTAGGTTGAAAAACCCTTCAAAGTTCTGAAAAAAATCACTTACAAGTGTTAAATAACTTAGAATTTTTCTAAGTTATTTACCCTTCAAAAATGAATTTTGCTATAACTCCAATTCTATGCATTTTTTGATCATGGACCACTTTGAGGCTTTTGTAGAATTTGTCAAGAGCTTTCCAATGAGCTTTTAACCACTTCAATTGGATGTGTGGTTGAGGAGTTATGGTCTTGCCCCTTTCGAAACCCTAATTCCCGATTTTTGGAATTACTTCTCAACGCTTGATCCAATGGTCATGAAATTTTATGGGGAGGTGTAATATGATATAATAAACATTTTTTATTCACACCTTGAAGTCAAATTCCTTATTGTTGGAGAGTTGACTTTTCGATCAACCGTTCGATCGATCAGTGTCTACCGAGTCGCCCGTTGGTGATCCGGACATCCTGAGGACTTGAAACTCTTTGGATGGACTTTACTAAGCCATAGGAGCTTAATGGACCTTGATCCCACCATTGAAATACTCTTTGAATCAAAAGTCAAACTATAGTTGACTTTTTCTGATCGAAAACCCTAATCGGGTATCTCAAACTGCACTGTTCTGAATCCCCGAGTGACCACCTCAAATTGCACTTATTCTTAGTCCAATGTATAATCCTTGATCTTGTTTGAAGTTGGATCAATCCAAAACATTGATTGATCAAACCTTCGGAGTTTCGATTTTGACGGTACGGAACCCTAATTCATCTGCATCTTAACAAAGATAAACTGAAAATGGGTTAAGTTTAATTAATCAAGTGAATATGATCCTATAATGATGATGAGGATCTAAGGGGTCAAAATTTGGGGTGCAACAGATGCCCCTATTTAAATATATCCACTAGATGGTAATGAGAGATGACAATCCTCATAGAATCGCAGTGAAAGGTATTTAAATATAACAAACCAGAAATTTTGTGCCTTAGATCCGATGGTATGCAAAAGGATAGATACGAATATGCCATGAATCTAAATGATGTTATATGATACTTGAATGCTAGACAAATGCAGACACACGAGCACAGATAAAAGAACGACAAAATGACGAGTAACCACTCACGAGGACCCGACCCACTGGGGAAAGATTCAAGACCAAGTAAGCAAGATAGTTCAGACATGACTAAAGATGCTTGTTCAAGGAAATCTTTCACGCAGGGGACACACATTCCACCAGGAAAGACACATCTTCATCGGGGAAAGGAGAAATAGACCTCATTGGGGATGACCCACTGAGAAGAAACTTTGCTGGGGAAATAAATCCACTGGGGGAGCAAAATTTCACCGGGGAAAAAGACGGAACGAAGACACGAATCTCACTAGGGACAACCATATGAGAAAAATTTTCTATAACGAAGAGTTCAAACGGGATCTTCAGGAAAAGGTTAGAAACAAGACCGAGCGTGTCGGGGAAGTTAGTATCAACTAATTCTCCGAGACTCGACTTGGGAAAGCAGCAACTTCAACTGGGGAGACTGGTGAGACCAACATAGCTTCGAACGATGCTAGTTTCCACCAGACTTACTGGGGATATGGTGACGACCAAATCAATAACGGTTTCCAAGAAATGCTAAACATTACCAGACTTCCTGGGGATATGGTGACGACCAAATCAAAGTTCCAATTATAATTGGGAATTCCAACAATGTTGTTAAAACAACAGGACTCTGGCTGGGGAAGTTGGTAACAATCAACTTTCAGTACTAATAACGATTAGTTTTCAAGCAATGCCAGCAACCACTGGACTTAGAGGAGACTGGTGATGACCAAATCAGGATATACCAATAACAATTGGTTCTGGATAATGCTAGCAACCACTAGACTTAACTGGGAATTTTGGTGACGACCGAGTCCAGGGAGACCAATGACCATTGGATTTTCAAAGAGTTTGGTAACGACCAGACCAATGTGGTGATAACAATCTGCTTTAAGTGATGCCAATAACCATTGGACTTTTAAGGAATTTTGGTGACGACCAAATCAAGTATGCCAATAACAATTGGTTTTGGATAATGCTAATAACCACTAGATTTTCCAAACAATGCTAGTGACCACTAGACTTATAGAAATTGGTAATAACCGAATCAAGAAGCACCAATAACAATTGGATCTGAAGGTAACACTAGTAACCACTAGATTCAAGAAGATTGGTAATAATCGAATCAACAGGTACCAATAACCATTGGATTTGCAGGTAATACTAGTAACGACTAGGCTTTTAATCAGATTGGTGAAAACCGAATCAAAGGGACTCCAATATCAATTGGTTTGCTTTATAACATAATCAATAACAACTGGGTTTGGAAAATAGTTGGTGACGACCGAGTCACGGTACCGAACGTAATTAGTTCTGAACGTGTGCTAGTGACCACTAGTCTTTCAAAGTTTGTTGGTGACCACCTTAAATCGAAGATGAAAATTGGTAACAACCCCCTGTTTGTTGGTGTAAATCGGATATTGCTAGTCACCATTAGCTTCCCAGAGAAGATAGGAAACCCCAGGATGTCAACTTTGAAGCGAAATTTGTAACACCAGATCAAAGATAAAGGTAACGACCAAAGGATCTTAAAGGCAAACAGCCAGACACACAGAGGCCAAAACCAAAATGCAAACAAATGCGTATGATGGTATGATGTTGTATGTAAAATGCAGGCCAACCCACAGGAGCAAAACAAGGAAAACACAAAGAGGACTCGTCACGCTGAGTTTCAAAACGCCTCAAGTCAGGCGAAACTTTCTTCTTTGGTGTAGATAATGATCTTTTTCAATAATATCCTCGTAATTCTGCAGGAAGAAGTCTTGGCTTAAGAGCCAGAACTGCTGTCGGGCACATCTAGCTTGGTCGAAGGTACAACAACCTTCCACAACTTTGAGGACTGTATAATATCATCTGATTACCTCTAGAATTTTTCAATCATTTTGTTAACTCGTGCTTCCTTTTTAAAACAAGACTTTAAGTTTTTTTTCAAAACACATTGCTTTCATGAAAATTTTTATTAACAAATAAGTGAAATTGCATAACAAAAACAGTGGATCATAACAATGATTTGGCCAAAAATCTGATTTTATTGATAGACAAGAACTTTACAAAAGGCAAAGCCTTGGGAATTTTATAATTTTGAAAAAATGGCAACAGAAGAGGTTACAGAATCCCATAATAATCCGGTCCTTCCGACTGCCAGTTCACTCGCTTCGCTGCTTCTGACGAGAACAACAGGCGTTGACCTTTCTTCTAACATTCTGCACAGGACTCTGTCCCAGCATCTGCCAACTTTCAAACATTGGGCTTTCATCTTGATGAAGCACTAAAATCTCCTTTCTTGGTATTTCATTTCAGGCGTAGTATTTTCTCACTGCGTCTGAGTTGATGGGATACTTGAGTTGTTCGCCATCCATAGTTTCGGGAATCAGAGATCCTCCGGAGAAGATAGTCTTTACAACGAAAGGGCCGTCATAGTTGGGCATCCACTTGCCACACATATCCTTTTGAGTTGGCAGGATCTTTCTAAGCACAAGCTCTCCTTCCCTATACTCTTTGGGACGAACCTTCTTGTTGAACGCTCTGATCATCCTTTGTTGATAGATTTGACTGTGACACATGGCCGTCATTCTTTTCTTGTCAATGAGGTTCAACGAATCGAATCTTTCTTTTATCCATTCGTCTTCATCAAGCTTTGCTTCCGTCAAGATCTTCAAGGAAGGTATTTTGACTTCAATGGGTAGCACAGCGTCCATCCCATACACTAAGGAAAAGGGGGTTGCCCCTGTCGAAGTGCGCACCGATGTTTGGTATCCGTGCAAAGCGAATGGTAGCATCTCGTGCCAATCTTTGTAAGTTACGACCATCTTTTGTATTATTTTTTGATGTTTTTGTTTGCAGCTTCAACTGCACCATTCATTTTGGGTATGTAAGGGGACGAGTTGTGATGTTTGATCTTAAAATCGTCACAAAGTTCCTTCATCGTTTTGTTGTTCAGATTCGACCCGTTGTCAGTGATGATCTAGTTAGGGATACCATATCGGCAGACGATCTCCTTTTTGATGAAGCGTGCAACCACTTGCTTTGTCACGTTTGCATACGACGCTGCTTCCACCCATTTGGTGAAATAATCAATTGCGACAAGGATGAAGCGATGGTCGTTGGAAGCTTTTGGCTCTATTGCCCCAATCATATCTATGCCCCACACTGCGAAAGGCCAATGTGATGTCATCACATTGAGAGGATGTGAAGTGACATGCACTTTATCGGCATAAACTTGACATTTATGACACTTTCGAGCGAAGAGTATGCAGTCCGTCTCCAAGGTTAACCAGAAGTAGCCTGCTCTTAAGATTTTCTTAGCCATGGCGTGGCCATTCGCATGGGTGCCGAAGGTTCCTTCGTGTACTTCGGTCATTATGAGATTCGGCTCGTTTTCATCGACGCGTCGGAGTAAGACCATGTCATGATTTCTCTTGTACAAGGTACCATTGCTGATGAAGAATTTAGATGACAACCTTTGTATTGCTCTTTTGTCAATTGTGGACGTGTTAGCGGGATACTCTTGATTTTGGAGGAAATTTTTGATATCATGAAACCATGGCTTCTCATCAGATTCTTCGTCTATTGTCATGACGTATGCGGGTACTGTCCTTCTTTCGATGCGAATCAGAGGTGCCTCGTTAACAAACTGGACCTTCCACATTGATGCCATCATGGCTAGCGCATCGGCAATATGATTTTCTGCCCTTGGTACGTGCTTGAAGGTAATTTCATCAAAATATTCAGCCATCTCTAAGATGTGGGTCTTATAAGGGATCAATTTTTCATCCCTGGTTTCCCATTCTCCTTTGAGTTGGTATATCACCAAAGCAAAATCACCAATTACTTCCAAGATTTTGATGCGGAGATCAATGGCAGCTTCCAACCCTAAGATGCAGGCTTCCTACTCGGTTATGTTGTTTGTACATGAGAAACAAAGTCGGGCTGTGACCGTGGTGTACCCTCCAGTTGGATTTTTCAGAACAGCTCCGATGCCATGTTCATTTTTGTTTGACGCTCCGTCGAACATCATCTCCCAGCGGGATCCAGGCTCGGGACCTTCTTCCGGACCAGGCTCTGGTTTCGTGCGCTGAATATACATCACGTCTTCATCAGGAAAATCAAACTTGAGTGGTTGATAATCCTCCATAGGATGCTCTGCGAGGTGTTCTGACAAGACACTTCCTTTGATAGATTTTTGAGCAACATATTGGATATAATACTCTGATAAGAGCATATGCCATCAGGCTAATCTTCCTATTTGAGCTGGCTTTTCAAAGATGTACTTGATGGGGTCCATCTTAGAAATCAGCATTATAGTGTGACAAATCATGTATTGCCTCAGACGCTTGGCAGCCCATGCTACCGCACAACAAGCTTTTTCCAGGGGAGAGTAACGACTCTCGCAGTCAGTGAACTTCTTGCTTAGATAATAGATTGCATGTTCTTTCTTTCCTGACTCATCAGTCTGGCCTAAGACGCAGCCCATTGAATCTTCCAATACTGTCATATACATGAACAAAGGTCTTCCGGGTACCGGAGGAATCAACACTGGAGGCTCTTGCAAGTACTTCTTGATTTTCTCAAATGCGGCCTGACAGTTTTCATTCCATACCACTGTTTGATCTTTTCGTAACAACTTGAAGATCAGCGTGCAAGTAGGGGTCAGATTGGAGATGAACCTGGAGATGTAATTCAGACGTCCGACGAAGCCTCTGACTTGTTTCTCAGTTTTAGGAGCAGGCATCTCCTGGATTACTTTAACCTTGTCAGGGTCTACTTCAATTCCTCGCTGACTAACGATGAAACCAAGTAACTTGCCTGAGCAAACTCCGAAGGTGCATTTTGCTGGATTTAATCTTAATTGATACTTTCGGAGTCTCTCGAATAGCTTTAGTAGATGATCCAATTGGTCTTCTTCACCTTGGGGTTTTGCAATCATATCGCCCATGTACACTTTGATTTCTTTGTGCATCATATCATGAAAGAGTGTGACCATAGCTCTCTGATACGTTGCCCCTGCGTTCTTCAAACCAAAAGGCATGACCTTATAACAATAGGTGCCCCATGGTGTGATGAAGGTTGTTTTCTCCATGTCATATGGATCCATTTTTATCTAGTTATAACCAGAAAATCCGTCCATGAATGAGAATACTTCAAAGCTTGCTATGTTATCCACCAAAGTATCAATGTGTGGTAGAGGGAAGTCGTCTTTTGGACTCGCTTTGTTTAAATACCTGTAGTCGACGCACGTCCTGACCTTGCCATCCTTCTTCGGGACTGGTACAATGTTTGCCACCCATTCTGGATACTTGGATACTGCTAAAAAGCCGACATCAGTTTGCTTTTTGACCTCATCTCGGATTTTAAGCGCCATGGCTGGTCTCGACCAGCGAAGCTTTTGCTTGACTGGAGGACATTCTAGCTTCAGGGGGAGCTTGTGCATGACAATGTTAGTATCCAACCCTGGCATATCTTGGTAGGACCAAGCAAATACGTCAACAAAATCTCTGAGGATTGTTATCAGCTTGTCTTTGATTTTTGGCCTTAATGATGCCCCGATCTTGACTTCTCTTTTGTCTTCCTCTGACCCCAAGTTGACGACTTCAGTCTGCTCTTTGTGGGGTTGGAGATAAACATCTTCGTACTCAGCCATTCTCTTTAACTCTTCTGGGACTTCTAACTCTTCGTCATTCTCTTCTTCAGCTTGAAAGACAAATGAACCGCTAGTAGAAGGAACCGAAGGATCATAGGATTTTGTGGTTGATGGAGGTATTCTGCATGTTTTATTTTGGAACAATTAGGCACACACACACAGACATGCAGATGAAGGGTTGTTTTTATTTTTTCAGAAAAAGGTTGCCATTTTTATTTTAACAAAAAGAGTGAAAATGATGCGCAAAACAAATAACAAGAGTTTTAACAAAAAACACTTTTCATTAATGATTTTCAAATTAAGCAAAGTGGCCCAATACAAAATAATTCGCGGGCCTTGGGCAAGACCAGGAATTTTTAAAGAAAAACACAAAGCTAACAAGCAGAGTGAATTACTCTAAAGGTAAAAAGATGGGAACTTCCACAGCCTCCCAATTGCGCAACGCTGCTCCTCCCCTAGTTATTAGATGATCCAGATTACCATCTTCATCTTCAGCAATAATGGCATTGACTTGCACGCCGCCACTGGTGAATATCTCTTTCAAAGACTTCTTCTTCATGGAGCTTTCTTCTGGCTCGCCTTCTGGAGTTGGTTTGTAACCCAACCCTTGTCGATCATTTTTGGCTCGAGCATTGACTTCGATGACCTCTCCCCATCCTAGTGGGACTCCAGCTTTCAGTGCTGCCTTAATACTTTGAGCAGAGGTAAATAATGGCCCACGGGTTATGTCTGATTCATCAACTAGAACAGCGTGAGCTATTTCTAGTGCTTGGAAGGCCGTCTCGAGGGAATATTCATCAGCCTCAATGTACCACAATGATGAAAAGTTGCTCACCATTAAGTCTTCTTCTCCATGGACAATGACCAACTGGTCATTCACAACAAACTTCATTTTTTGGTGGAGAGTGGAAGTGACAGCGCCGGCTGCGTGAATCCATGGTCTTCCCAATAGACAACTGTAGACCGGATTTATGTCCATCACCTGGAAGGTGACTTCGAAGAATTATGGTCCGGTTAGGATAGGAAGATCAACTTCTCCTATCACGGTTCTCCTGGATCCGTCAAATGCCTTGACTATGAGAGAAGTCGGTCTCATGGTAGCACCTTGATATGCCAGCTTGGTCAAAGTCCTTTTAGGCATTACATTGAGTGCTGATCCCGTGTCGACAAGAACTCGGGACATTGTATCTTCTTCACATTTGACTGACACATGTAAAGCACGATTATGCTTACGCTTCTCAGCTGTCAGGTCGTTATCATCAAAGCTCAAAGTGTTGCAGGCAGTGATATTTGCTACAACAGAGTCAAACTGCCCCACTGTAATATCTTTAGTGACGTGGGCCTGTGTCAGGATTTTGTGCAATGCCTGGCGGTGTGCTGGAGAGCTTAAAAGCAAAGCCATGACCGAGATCTTGGAGGGTGTTTGGTTTAGTTGGTCCACTACCCTGTAATCACTTCGTCGAATGATTCTCAAGAATTCTTCTTCATCGTTCTTGAGACTTTCTTTTCCTCTAACTAAAGGTTCTTTGGCGGTGACTGCCTCTGGAACAGGCTTTTGAGGAACAGGAGTTTTCTGAACAGAAACTGTTGGTGGAGGAGCCTCATTATATGTTCGAGGTTGGTAGATGCGACCACTTCGGGTCATTTTGCTTCCACTGGCAATGTTGACCACACTTGCTGGTTTCTTTTCTTTGAAAATCCCCTCACACCATGAATAGTCTTGTTTTGGTGTTACGACTCTTGGGTGAGGCTTGGATCCTCCCCTCGGCTCAAACCTAGTCTGTCCCCTCCCGAATTTTGGGGGTGCATTGTCGCGGAATACTGGCCGGACGTTCTTGTTGTTGTCGTTGTTATCATTCCTGAATACAGCTCTTTTGTTAGGCTCTCCTGGTATGTTAAACACAGGTTCGATGACCGCCACATCTTCTTCCTTTTTTCGGCGAGCGATTTCTATCATTCCCTGTTCAATCATAGCCCGAATGTCCTTTTTCACAGTGTTACAACCCTCAGGATTCAGCATACATTCTTTGCAATCTTCGTGAGATGTCTTGAGTGACCATGCCTGAGCGAGGCGTTTGTGTAGGTCTGCTAATGGCACTTTGATCTCACCAACAGTAGTAACTTTCTTGTCTTCTGACCCCTCCCCTTCTTCAGTAATGGCGTTGACTCCACCATGATTTGGAAGAGGGTTGCTCTTAACGTTGGGGGGATTATCTTCGAAGGATAGAATTCTCTTTTCAATTAGTTCACGAACTAGATGCTGAAGGGCGAAGCAACCTTCAAGATCGTGGCCTGGAGCATTCTCATGAAATAGGCAGCGAGCATTTGCATTGTAATAGAACGGGAGTGGATTAGGTGGAGCACCTAATTTTCTTGTTTTAACCAGCCCTCTTTCTATTATCATGGGAAACAAGTCAGTGTAACTCATTGGAATAGGCTGTATCTTTGGCCTATTTGCTTGATAATTTGCCCTCGGGGCTCTGTTCTGAGGTTGTTGACCCTGCGGCTGCTGGTATTGTTGCTGATAATTGGTGCGGTAATGTTGCTGATTGCCAGGCTGATACTGGTGCTGATTGCTGGATGCCCTAGGTTGGGGACCATGCTGTGAAGAAGGTTGAAAAACCGGGGTCACTGCCGCCACATATGATGGTTGGTACTGTTGGTGGTGGCTTCGTGAGCTTTGTGCTTTCTTTCCATATGTGATTGCACTCACCTCTCCCTCTTTCTTTTTGTGGAAAGTGCTGACTGGTTTCCTTGTTGTGCTGGCGCTTGAGGTAATATTTGGAGTGGTCACTTTTCCACTCTTTAAACCTGCTTCACCCTTGACTCTCACTGCCACAATATTAGAGAAATTTGTTGTAACACTGCTGATCAAACGTTCATAGAATTCTGGCCGAACTGTATCCACAAACCAGTCTGCCAACTCCTTCTCAGTAAGGGGAGGCTCTACTTGTGCTGCAGTTCCGCGCCATCTTTGCGCATACTCCTTAAAGGTTTCAGTACTTTTCTGTGTCATGCTGAGAAGCTGACGGCGGTCGGGAGCTAGGTCCATGTTGTACTTGTACTGTTGAATAAAAGCATCTGAAAGGTCTTAGAAACTGTGGATTTTAGCTTGATCTAAACCGAGATACCACTTAGCCGAAGCCCCTTTAAGACTATCTTGGAAACAGTGTACTAACAGTTTATCATTTTCAATATGCGGAGCCATCCGCCTACAGTACATGATTAAGTGCACTTTAGGACAAGTGGTCCCCTCATATTTGTCAAAGATTAGCATTTTAAATTTTTGAGGAAACACCAATCCAGATACCAGACATAGATCCTTGGCATCAGATCCAAAGACATGATTTCCTTCAATGACCCTCATCCTTTTGGCCATGATGTCCATCTCCACTCTTAATTTTTCGTGTTTTTTGTCCTCAGCTTCAGATCCATCGGGTATATCAAAGATTGGCTGTTGATTGGCGAAAACTGGTCGTACTGTGGTAGGCCCACCTGCTTGAGTGAAAATAGGGTTTCTGATTGTTGAGTCAAACAGGGGATTGAGACTTGAAGACTGCATATTGTTGAATGGCGGCACAAAATCCCTGGACATGCCGTAGGGAAACTCTGCTGAAGTAACAGGAGCTATTGTGACATTGGCCGCTGCTGTGGCAACTTCAGAGATCACTGTAGGTTGCGTATCCATTTTCACTTTGATTATGTTAAGGACTTCCATGATCTGGCTGACGTCCCCTTTGATCCCTTTAATGTCATTATCCATTTGATCGAACCTCTGGTCGTTATCTGCCATCTTCTTTTGAGCTTGGGACCGTGTGTTGTATCAGTGGGTACTCAGCGTGACTCCTTATCTCCTTCTGGACAAGAACAAAGGATGAGCTGCGGAACCCAAATGCAGGACTGATGCAGGATGACATGTGAATGCAAATGCAAATGCGGATGCATAAACCATTCAAGGAAATTCAATTTTTTTTGTTTACAAACAAAAAGTTAGAACAACATGTAATGACATGCTTAGAAAGCATTTTTCATTTGATAGCTGGGAATCTATTACAATAGAGTGGCCCTTGCTAAAAAGCAAGACCTTTCTTACAAGGAAAATGAAAGTAAATGCAACAAACAGGATTTCAATCCTTTTTTAGGGAAAGCAGGGAAATGGTGAAACAAAGATCAATCTAACAAGATGATCCTTCTCCTTCTTGGAATCTGACATGAACTTGGTCCTGGCGGATAATCTCCCACAGGTCTTCGTTCTCTCTTTGCGCTTTGACCAAAGCATATCTTAGCTCTTCCCTAGTTGCGGGGACCTCAGGCTCCATGGTTATCTCATAGTCATAAGTGTAGAACATGTTTAAAACAATTTCTTTTTACCATAGCAGGTACCCCCTGGTGGTTAAACAACTTGCATTCTCATTTGGAGTTGGGCCTAAGAGGTGTGGATCTCTTTGAGCGTATTGAGCATTTTATTCTAGTTCTTGGTTGCGACCTGTCTCACAGAAACAAGGCCTCAGCAGTTCTGGTTCGGGCTCTGGTCCGGTAGGATACCCATGTTGACGCCGAGCGAGAATAGGATTATAGGTGATCACCCCTTCTATCCCAATGAGAGGCACATTGGGGAAATCTCCGTAGCTAGGAATCATGACTTGGTCACTGATGCTGATGTCATACCATGTGATATCATGCTGTCTGAGCGTGACGAGTTTAGAAACCCATGCGCTTTTGGTAGGAAGCCTCCAAAGGATATGAGTCCTTGGCAGATGAGAATTAAACCATCGGTCGAGTAGTGCAAGACAGCATGAGAATTGCCCATAATCATACAAGATGAAACGGTGGATGACTACATAAGTGTCAGCCAGTATTGTGTTGACCTGATTTTTGAGGATGAAGAGGCGGATCGCCTCTTCGCTGATAAAGTCGTAACTGCTTGGAAACAGATACAGTCCATATATTAGTAGTGCCAGAATCGCCTCAAAAATGCCCAGGTTTCTGCTTTCATAATGATACTCAGCCATCTCCATTAGATGCCTGGCATCCATTCCATACCACCCTCCTTTCGCTCTCATTGGTGGTAAGTCTTCCAGCTTGATATGCAGGGCTTTAGCTAAGTCCCTCTTCTTTGGTTTTCCATAAGGGAGCGTAAAAGTCCATGGAATCTTTAAGTAAGCATTATACTCCTCGAGGGTTGGGAGTAACTGAAAGTCTGGAAACACAAAGCAGTGGTAGGTTGTATGATAGAATTCAACCAAGGCTTGCAACATGGGCTCGTTGATTGGAGCACTTATCAATGGCAATAGGTCCCCGTATTTGACTATGAAAGCGGCAGGATTTCAGACAAGTCTCGTTAACATCCTTAGACGGCCCAACCTCAGTCTGGAACCCGAAGCATGTCTCTTCTTACCATGTTGTTGTCTGCAAAAAGAAAAAATGAATTTCCTTGAATGGTTAGAAGAAGTGCAAATGCAAATGATGTCATGGAACTCAGATATTTTCGAATGTCAGAAGTCGCCATTTCATTGATTAACAAAACGGATTACAAAACATTGTTTCCCCTTACAAGAGATTTAAACAACAAATAAATGGATCCTATCAAGGTTCCCCTAGCAGCCTTAAATTTAGCTTCTCGATCTTTCTTTCCATCTGTGTCTTCTCAAAGATGAGTCTATCCACAATTATCTTCCATGGATTAGATTGAGGCTCGTAAGGTTCTTCTAGTGCTTTCCTCTTCTTACAAGAGAGGATTTCTTTATCTTTCACCTGGAGTTGTCTTTGGAGCTCCGCATTTTCTTCGACAACTATTTGATACTTGTGCTTCCAAGCTTCTTCAGTTTGTTGTGCTTTAACCAAAGCAATTTTCAACCTTTCTTCTTCAGACATGAAGACCAACAGGCGTTCTTCCTTCAAGGTCATAGGCTCTTGCTTATAATAAGGCATCCTTAATGTGATGGCTCTTTTTCGAACCCATTGAAGGTAAGGTTCCAAAGAGACACAATTGAGTCTTCCAAGATCCTTCTTCCCTTTCTTGTGTAGATGCTTCCAAGCTTCTAGAATCTTCCCTTTTAGTCCTTGACTATCTTCTCCCTCTTTGAAGAAAATATTTTCCACTTGAACACTATCGGGTTTGTCCTTTAGAGGGTATCCCAATTGTCGGCGGGCGAGTATTGGATTGTAGCTAATCCCTCCATGTATGCTGAGGAGAGGTACATTGCCGAATTCCCCACAACTGTCAATAATCATTGTCCCATCATAATCACGACTATACCAATCAATATCGGAATGGGTAAGAGCCATGATCTTTTGCGACCACCATCCTTTCTTTGGGTCCCAAAAAGCATTGGCTTTGGGCAAGTGTGAAGTGAACCATTTGTACAATAAAGGAGCGCAACAAGTGATCATTCCTCTATTGTGAAAATTCCTCAGATGAACAGAATGATATGTGTCTGCTAACAAGGTAGGCACAGGATTCTTTTTCAAGAAGATTTTGATGGCGTTGAGGTCCACAAAATTCTCGAAGCTCTGAAACAAGAATATACCATAGATGAGTAAGGCAAGGATAGCCTCGAATGCATCCATGCTTAAATGATCTGCATAATACTGAGCTTTTTCAACCAAGAATTCTGCCTTTAACCCAAAGACTCCTCCTTTTGTAATCATATTCTTTTTTATATCAACCACTCCCAAACGTGTAGCTTTGGCAATGTCTTACTCTTTAGGGTCCTTCTCCACAATTGGAAAAGGAGAATCTTCAAGAATGGGCAATCCAATTAACTGAGAATACTCTTCTAGTATGGGCACTAGCTGATAATCAGGAAATGTGAAACAGTGGTAGAGCGGGTCATAAAATTGGAGGAGAGTAGAAAGAAGTCCACTATCCATCTTTATCTTCAAGAGTAGCAACAACCTCCCATATCGGCTTTGAAATCCCTCTGGATCTGTCACTAAGGTGCTCAACCTTTTCAAGTCATCTAGATTAAAACCCTTGTAAGTGTACTTCAAAGTTTTCTTTCTTTCACTGTTCATGACGACCTCTCTTGTTTACAAACAACAAAGTCTGAGTTCCATGAAACCATATGATGATGATATGATGATATGATGATATGAATGCAAGATGCACAAACGCAAGCAAATGCATATGCACACAACACAAACTTAGGGTTAAGGACAAGCATGAGTCCAAAGGTCTACCCATCCCTAAAGATTTGTACTATGGATTGATTGTACCTACCGAACGGGTTCTACAAAGTTCCCAGAGTCATCAACCCATCTTTCGGATATTATCAACTTCCCAAATTACTTGGTAATCGATAATATTCTCAAGAGAATCTCGTTCGAGTGTAGTATCGTGTATCAACTACTTCGGAAATACTTCCTTATAGTCATCGCACTACGTCCTAATAAGGCCAAAGTGGGGTAAAGTGTATTCTAAAAGTCCACAGTGTCATGGGCTCCTTCGTTGAAAGTAGCATTGTTTTCACGAATACTCGATCAACAATACTAAAACTTTCAAGAGGGCCTACACTGAGCGGTGGTTTCTCAAGTTAGCTTGGTCGGGAATCAACTCCCTATAAGCCTTCTTGAATATACCACCATCCTATCATAAGTGCACTCGAGTCCGGGTATATGACCGTCTCACCACTCAAAGCACCCAATATCCAACATACAAATATATTGACAAATATACATGTTAAGCAAATATTCACAAATATAGCATACAATTAAACAAAATAGGCTAAACCCTCAAGTCTTTTTCTTCCCCAGTGAAGTCGCCATTTCTGTTGCGGTGCGAATCGTGATACCAAGCTATTGATTAACTTGAATCTTTAATTCTTAGATTACAATCGGACTTTAATTTATCCAAAGGAAAGGTCTAAAGAAAGAAAAACCCTTTTCGCGATGTAACAACAACGCTAAGAGATTCGGGGATCGGGGGTTGGTTATGATTAGGGTAGGTATTTCACATCCTAAACATCTGTAGTACTCTACAGGAACCTTTTGTTTGTTTGCATGCTAAGTTGGTAAATGTTTGCTAATGTTTGGGATTGGTTAAAAGGTGTAGGTTAAAACCTAAAGATAGTTTCTAAGTTTGCTCGCAAAGACGTCGCGTCCTCTGCCTACGTATATTAACTAGGATAGAATCAGAGCAATCGTAGTTCACCTCACTAGGGATGAAGAACACTTGATTATGATCAAGGTTCAAAGGGGGAACAAACATAACAATGTTTGTATAGAGTTTCACAAAACTCTCTAGATCTATGTTATAACACTCAAGAGGGGAGTAAGTAATCATTATTATGATTCTTACATAGAGTTTACCAACTCTATCCTAGGGTTCTAATTGAAGAACACTCCTAGTGTAGGTGATTTTTCTAGACTTAAAGCAAAGTCTAATGGTTTAAATGTTCTAACTTAACTAAGTTAGGGTTGAAGATGACTTCACAAAGTCAAGAGGGGTAAATGAGCTATCCAATGACACAAGGGTCAAGGGAGAGACTTTTCCTTTGGAAGGAGAGAGGGGGAGACAACTTGGATGAGAACTAGAAAGTTCCATCACTTGGGGAATAAGTACTTAACAAAGCAAATTTTCAAATAAGCAACATGAGATAAGATCAAGACAAGTAAGCATGCAAATTACAATGAACATATACTTCAACTGCTATTAAAGGTTACAACCAATAGTCAATCATTTTAACAAAGATTTAGGGGCATATCTTAACAAAGATTGAAGCATGATGAAGGTAGCAACCATATGAATAAATTACTAATTGAAAGCAGGCATGTCATAAGTTCAAGGCATAGTAAATGTGACAACAATGTGCATAGATGACAATCAAACACAAGTAAATCAGTTTAAACCTCATAATTTAGGAGGAATTAATGAGACAAGATTATGGTGATATCAAAAGGGGTACCCTAACATGTTAACTAACAAGGGGGATAAAAATCTTAAAAGAAGTTCAATCATGCTCAGAGGAATTTAACTGTAAGTCGGATCACCAATCACAACAAATGAACAAATTTCCACATAGGCAAAGTATATCACAAATGATGACAACAAGTAATATTTTCACATCATACAAAAGTAGGCATTATAACAAACATGTTGCAAAAAGAATGGGCCACAAATGGTAAAATATGAACAAGTTACAAATATTTGAAGTTTTGATGAATTATAACAATAAAACAAAATAAAAGGGAAAAGGGGCCAAGCTGGGAGTTGAACCCAGTCCCCTTAGCTACCAACACACAACAACAACCAATAAGCGATACACGTGCGCACTGATAGGAAATGGAGGAGAGAAAAGAAAAATGAATCAAACAAGGAAATTAGAAGAAAAAAAAACAAAAGGGTTCGACCTCCACCCGGATCGAACCCAGGACATGCAGATGAAAAGCGCTTAGGTGACAAAGTTCTTACCACTGGGGTGGCTATACATTCGTTGATGTAGCCACCCCCATAAGTATATATGGCGCGCTTGGCAAGATTTATGGGCAAGCATGAAAGCAACAAGAACAAGGATGGGCAGAAATGCATTTTGATTCACAAATTGGCCAAAACTTCATCAATTTTAACAAACTTTGAGTCTATCTTGCATGGGTTTTAACAAGGATTAAGGTAGTACCATTAATTTTTCAAGATGAGGCGTGTAAATCAAAACACGATAGTAACTACATGTGTGATGTTTAAAATGCATATTGATGATCATAAGTTGAAACAGTGGGGATTAGGGCTGAAAAACCACATGAGCAAACCATAAATGTGATATAGAAAGTGTGCTAACAAGAAATTGATGTAGAGCAGGCCTAGATCCAGAAATGGTATATGAGTTGCAATCAATGTTTTGAAAAATTCATTTTGGAGGACATGGATCAAACCATAGACATTTAGGATTAATGAGAGGTGTGGGCAAGTTACAAACATGATTGTGAATGAATTCAAGCAAAAGTTTTGATCAAAACAGTGCTGGATCAATAAGTGACATATGAATTGCAAGCATTGACACAATAATGAAGGCAAGCTGTCAAAAACAGATGGAAAAATTTTAGTGTACATACACTTGGTCTAACAATTCTAAGCATGTTATTTGATGTTGCTCTCAAATGTAATAAATCAAATACTCAGGCAGAGGGAAGATAGTATGACACCATATCAGTTGTGCATGAAACTTATGAAAAGGATGAGTTTGCTTTCAAAACCACAATAATGACTTTCAAATCAAAATTAAAATGTTTAGAAGCTGAACATATAACAGTTATAATCATGTACATTTGTGGCTAAATCAAAATGTGATATGAGGGAGGAACCAATGATGATGAACAAAGCAGCCAAGCTGCAGGCCAGGGCAAAAGTGACCCTGCTGCCCAGAATCCACACAAAGGGCTGAACATGGATGAAATATCAATCTTGGATCAGAACAAAACAGGAAAAGTCATGAAACCTCAACCAAATTATCAAATTGCAATAAGAACAAGCTAAACACAACCAAAATGCTAAGATCAAACATCAAACACAACTGTCATGTGTTGCTAAATGAAAATGAAAAAATAGGGCAAGCTGGAGGCCAAAGTCATGAAATAGACTTAATCAGGTTGGACAAACCTTGCATACCAACCATAAATAACCTCTTGAGTGTTTCCACACTCCAAGACTTGCCTCAAACCCAACAGAATTAAAAATCACATATCAGCTGCTCAAACACACACAAAATTGCATAATTGAAACCAAAACTTGATTGGGGCAGATTGAGACAGAACAAGCATCATACACAAGTCTTAAATATATCAACGGATGAGGTGAGCACTTAATAGTGACCATGAAATGTATATAGCAAAAAAGCTCTCAAGTTGCAATTGTAAATGTACAATGGAAGGTGGGCTGTCAAGCAAAATAAGTCATCTTATTCACAAAGGTATTTAAATCATGTACACATACCAAACATATTGCCTAGAAGTCATATGCTCATGAGCTATCTCAATTTAAACAGAAAATGAAGAAGTGTGTGTGACTGTGGTTTCAAAACTGTTTTAGGCAGCAATGTAGTACAAACTGGTCCAACTACAATCAAATGGTCTCATGATGACAAACATTTCATACACTCATCATACATGTGGGAAAGAGTGAGTTACAACTCAAGAATATGCATACTGCAAGCAAACCAAAATTTGGTACATGGTCATGGTAATATTGGCTTAAAGAGAGCAGTTTGAAGGTGAAATGTAAAAGCTGGTAAACACTGATCAATCTAACACTCTTCACACATCAAAATCATGGATATGAATGAGTTACAACTCCAACTTTGGGCATATGCAAACAGCACAACAATTTGGCAATGTTCATGGCAGTTTTAATGTGGAAATGCAATTATGAGTGTAAATTGTGAAACAGGCAAGAACAAACCAAATTAATTAAATGCACACATCACAAATGTGATAAGGAAGGAGTTCATGCATATAAATCAAGCTTTTTGTGGCTGGCACAGAAATTGACATGTTGGTTGGAAGGAAAAGTTGTTTTGAAACAGGTTTTGGTATATCAAGGCATTTTTTAAGACAATGAGTTTTTGATGAAACAAAAGTTATGCACATACCATAAATATGCAAAAGGAAATGCTCATGCCTTAAATTCACACCAGATCAACATCAAATAACATATGGCAATATTGAGATTTGTGAAATGCACAAACAAACAACATTAGGGCAGCAGGCCAGCCCATGACAAATTGAGGTAATTGAATATCACACACAAGTTCAAAATATGTAGGCTAGTGATTTTATACTCATGGATAAGGCAAAACTTAATTGAAACAAAATAGGATACATTGGTTCAAGATATTGGCAGCTAAAACAACATAATCTCATAACAGGCCTCAAAGTTCAAAACTCATGTTTTTCAATATTTCACCCAAATCAAACATCAAGTAAGGCCACATAGACATTTAACCAATGATTTAGAACATTTGAGATACAAAATAACAAACATAAAACAGTCCAACACACAAATCATGATAATGGTAAAGCTAGATGGCACAAAATGACACAAATGTGAAAACAAGAGCTACATTAGATTCAAACATGATCTAAGGCAGGGGGATGTCATGAACCACTTACAAATCGTTCAAATTTCATTAGTGGACCAAAGCTAAAGTCTCTAGGGCAAGCACCTTACATTTCAATGTTGGATACTTAAAAACTACCATATAGATCAAAACTTCAAAAACAAGTTAAGCATGATATCTAAGTACAATCCTTGTAACACATCACCAATATATCATTTACAAATGAAAATACATTAATACAAGCAAGTAACATAACCACAAAACCTAAGTTCTTGACTAAGAACTAGTATGGGACAACAATGGTACATTCTTAACAAAATCAAGCCAAAATGATACAACATGATAATGTATGATCAAGAAAGGGTGTAAATGTCACATACCTCTTGTAGACAAGTCTTGAGCAAGCTAAGAAGCTTAGAAACCCAGAGATCCTCTTCTTTAGTAAAGACTTGAAGTTTGCTTCCTCTTGAAGTAACAAACCACTTTTCAAGACAGTTGGAGTTAATGGAATCCCATCTGGTTTTTTCTGCCTTAGACAGTTATAATATGATGTATAAGAGGTGTATGGATGGCTAGAATAGCAAGGATCATCTTGGACCAAGATTTGGCAAGTTTTGAGGGTTGTGGTCAAACTTTCTTAGTGTGAAAGTTGACTTTTGGCAATTTGATAGTTTTTGAAGGTTTAAAGGTATGGACACCTTCTACATGACATTTAAGGATTGTATGGGTGGTTTTTAGAGGTTTGGAAGGGATATAACTGGTCTTGAGCAGAGTTTTGCTCAAGACAGTTTTTTTTGTGAAAATGGAAGTTTTTGGAGATTTGGAGATTTCTTGATGAAAGAGAGGAGAGTGAGAGCTCTGGTGTTATGATATTGCTCTGGTGTGTTTGAGCTCATAGAGGAGGCCTCTATTTATAGGAGAAATGAGGGTGAGGGCTGATTTGGTTTTTTACCACTTTTGGAGGGAGATTTGAGATTTTCAAGTGAATCTTGCCAAATCTTCTCCTATCAGTTACATGGTTCAATGGAGATCAGAAAAATCAAGTGGATATGTACATGAAATGACTGAGATGATCCATGGAGGTAGGGAGAGCAGCTGCAACAGTTTTGGAGTGAAAATGTTTCTCTCTCCTTCTTACATTTGAATATTTTATTACACAAGTGGCTTGCCACTTGCCTCTCTCTTCAAACTCCTTATTTCTCTACATTTTCATTCCTCTACATCTGAAAACCATATTGAATCATGATCCAAGGGTTGAGGATAGTCCAAGTTGTGAAAAACTGATTTTTGGGAAGTGTTGGAGGGTGGTTTCAAGTGTTGACAGACCCAACTTCTATGGTGCATAACTTCCTGCTCAAACATGCTATTGAGGAGTTCTACCATAATTTGGAAAGCCCTTAAGTAGCTCTACAACTTTCATGTTTTGGGAATTTCCAAATTATTGATGGAACTAGGTTTAAAAACCCTTCAATGTTCTGAAAAAAATCACTTACAAGTGTTAAATAACTTAGAATTTTTCTAAGTTATTTACCCTTCAAAAATGAATTTTTCTATAACTCCAATTCCATGCATTTTTTGATCATGGACCACTTTGAGGCTTTTGTAGGATTTATCAATAGCTTTCTAATGAGTTTTGAACCACTTCAATTGGATGTGTGGTTGAGGTGTTATGGTCTTGCCCCTTTCGAAACCCTAATTCCTGATTTTTGCAATTACTTCTCCACCCTTGATCCAATGGTCATGAAATTTTATGGGGAGGTGTAAGATGATATAAGGAACATTTTTTATTCACACCTTGAAGTCAAATTTCTTATTGTTGGAGAGTTGACTTTTCGGTCAACCGTTCGATCGATCGGTGTCTACCGAGTCGCCCGTTGGTGATCCGGACATCATGAGGACTTGAAACTCTTTGGATGGACTTTACTAAGCCATAGGAGCTTAATGGACCTTAATCCCACCATTGAAATACTCTTTGAATCAAAATTCAAACTACAGTTGACTTTTTCTAATCGAAAACCCTAATCGGGTATCTCAAATTGCACTGTTCTCAATCCCCGGGTGACCACCTCAAATTGCACTTATTCTTAGTCCAATTTATCATCCTTGATATTTTTTGAAGTTCGATCAATCCAAAACATTGATTGATCAAACCCTCGGAGTTTAGATTTTGACGGTACGGAACTCTAATTCATCTGCATCTTAACAAAGATAAACTGAAAATGGGTTAAGGTTAATTAATCAAGTGAATATGATCCTATAATGATGATGAGAATCTAAGGGGTCAAAATTTGGGGTGCAACACGCACTTGGAGAAGGTGAAGGAAAAGTGAAATACGAATTTCCAGATTTAGCAAATTTCAAGCCAAATTAAGCACATCTAAGGATTCAGTGAAGATCAGGGAGTGATTCTGGTTGGTTTTCATTAAGCTTCATCAAGGAACAAGGCTCAGTGGAAGCTCTCCACTAGGTAAGCTACAATTCCAGAATTCTCTTGATTCATGATGATTTAGCTTGCCATTTTTGGGTTGTTGTGATGTATGAACTTCATGCTTGGATTCTGGATGCAATTGGTTGTTGTTTTTGAACATTTTAGGATGACATGTGTTTTCTGTTTGGCTTCGATTTGCTTTATTCATGGACTGAAAGTTAAATTAAACCTTGGATTTGAGTTGTGTGAAGCATGAGGAATTGATTGGTGTATGAATTTTGGTGTTTTATGAGCTTTTTTAACTGGCCACTGTTCATCGTGGCCGAAGAAGATGACTGGAGGGAATCCGGCCACCATCTGGTTTTCCCTCCCTTGTTTCAGGTTTAAATGTGGAAGATGATGGTGTGTCTTGCTCGTGTCCGTTGGATCGTTGTTTGATTGTTTGACTGTGACCAGATCTGATGGTCACGTTTTAATCTCACTTTTATGTTGAGATTCATTAATGGCGTGGCAGCATGTGGACCCTTGGATGGTTGTTTAGTAATCAGAATGTGTGGTCATGATTGTGTTGACTGGGATTTAAATGAAACGGTGCGTTTCATTATGATGCACCTCAGCCTTTGATTCGTTTGAGTGAACTTGATCGTGTGGCTGTGTTTTATTTGGTTTTTTTTATTTCTTTATTCTGAAGCACACGTGGCTTGGTTTGGATCTTTGGATTGTGTGACTGGTAGTTGGTTTGTGTGGCTGAGATCATTTCTCGCTTGTTTGGCTGATTTATTTGGACTTGCGCCTCTGATGCTTTCTGCACCCCCTGTTTGGGCCCAGCTTGCTTTTACATGTTATTGGGCTGCTATTTGCACCATGTTTTTTTATTTTGTTTTTATTTTCTTTTTTATTTTACTTCTATCTGTTTAGATTTAAATCAAATAAAATACTTCCAATGATCCAAAATTTCCACAAAAATAGTTTTGGACACTTTGAAATGTCTATTATTTTAAGGAAATTTTTATTTTATTTTTTGGATTTATTTTCAATTAAAAATGGAATTAAACATTGGAAGTGTGTTGTTTGAATTAAATCTTGACATTGCTTGGTTTTTAATTTGTTTCTTCCATCTCCTTTTGATCAAATGACTGAAAATTCATCCTGATGTCCATGATGAGTTGATGAATTTTTTAGGACCATTTTGCCCATGTTGGTTGACTTTTGGGTTGACTTTTGTTGCGTTTCATTTGACCCACGACAATCCTCATTCACAATGGAACACCCTTGTGAATCAATTTCTTTGGTGGTGTTGTGAATTGATTTTGATTGTGATCTCTTGGCTTCTGTTTTCCAACATGTTTAGGTGATTTGTGCATTTTATTTGATCATTTTTGAACCATTTTCCTAATTTTGAGGTAACTTGCAAGTCAAGTTACCTCCAAGGGAGGTTCATAAATACACATTGACCTAGTTTGTCTTGGAGATGACATTTATGGATCCTTTGAGCCCTCAATGCCTTTTGATTCATGTTGCTAACATGTTAAGGATGATGCTTGCTCATTTTTAGGTCATGACATTTTGTTTTACTTGTTCATTTGTGTGTTTCTTTTGGTGCTTTTAATTAGGGTTTCTAAGTGATGCATGCTTGCTTTCTTTGGTGTGTATGCTTGCATTTTCCTTTGATTGGTTTGCTTTTTCTTTGGATCTATCTTCTCTCATATCCCATTTTGTCCCATGACTTTGGAGTCTCATTTAAGGCATCTTATTCCCTCCTTAGGAGGTACTTGAAGCATACCTAAAATGATGAATCCTTGAGGACTCCTTTGTGCTTCTTTTGCACTTTGTTTGTGATGCTTATGGTTGAGTGCATATTATGAGTTCCTTGCTGTCCTCATATAGCCTCCCATCCTCACTTTTGTTTTGAGCTTCTTTTCATTTCATTTGGTTTGGCTTTTGGCACTTGTGGTTGATGTTGTTTGACTTAGGTCATTTCATCCCACTTTTGGTGCATCTTTGAGTGGCTTTTCTTTGTTGTTTGAGATCATCTTGTGCATTTCTTTTTCTCTTCTTTTCTTGCATTCTCATATGCATGCTTGGTTGAGATGAGCTTGTGGAGGCTACTTCCCCATACTATTTTCCTCCCACTTTCATCCTACTTGTGAATTCTATGTTTGCATTCTTGCATTTTTATGTTCTTTCTTCTTCTCCTTCTTTTGCTTTTCTTTTCCATGCTCCCCATAAGTTCTCTAACCTTTTGAGGTTATGATAGACATTAGGTGCTTAACCATGCATGATAACATTAGGTAGTTCCCTTTTGTATCCCAACTTTAAGTCCACTTTGCATGATAACTTTTAGGATTGACTTAGCCTCCCATTAGTGGTCCTTTCTTCTCTTCTCATCTTCATACAATCTTAACACACTTAATAAGGATAATGGATGTTGTGCCATGAGCCTTGTACTTGGGAAATGGTGATTGAGCGGTTACCTCTCAATTTCCTAGAGTGTTTAGTATATGTCCTTAGGACGATATGCGACGCATTCGATCCTAGGTTTTAGAATTTAGTACAACATACATTATAAACACAAAAACACTTCAAACCTTTTTCATCCTTCGGGATCTTAATCAGGAAAATCTTTTCAGATAAAAAGAGTGTTGTTAACTTTTAGTTCTACCGCAAACGGTAACGCCTAAGTCTCCAATGGTCGAGATGCATACACCAACTGCTAGAACTACTTGTTAACCCTACTCGGGCCTAAAAACTTTTAAACCAACCTGTGGTGTTTTTAGCCAGAACTACGTTTGCTCTGATCTTTCATACCAGATGAAAGTACGTAGGCACAACACGTGATGTCTTGGCGAGCAACCTTCCCCCCTTTTTACCCGTAGTTAGCCGAACTACGTTGACTCTGACTTTCCCATTGCACGAGGGAATACGTAGGCACAGAGTGGCGATGCTCTGCCGAGTCTCCTTTCTTTTTCTTTCGTCCCTTGACCTTTAGCTAGATAGATGATCACCCTTTTAGATAGACAACAATGCATGGATCCCGTCGAGTACGACGGACGTGAGGGGTGCTAATACCTTCCCCTTGCGTAATCGACTCCCGAATCCAGACTTGGTTGCGATGACCTTGTCTTTTCCCTTTTCGTTAGGTTTTTTCTAATCGTTTCCTTTCCCTCTCTTTGGGATAAATAAAGAAAGGTAGCGACTCTTCTATTTTCCGCCGGGTGTTTTTCGCAGTTGCGACAGAAAGCATACGATCAACAATTATGAGTATTCAGTTTTCTTCATCCTCCCTCCAATCTTTGCTAAAACAAGAGTGATAAAGTGGAGTGGATAAATGGTTTACGTGTCTGTGCTTTGCAATAATTAAGAAAAATAAGCGAATGCAACATGATTAATTCAGGAAATCCATAATCACTTCATTAATATTACCATTTAAAACAACAATGTTTAAAAACATGTAGCAATTAACAGGAAAGAAACTACAAATGCAAATGATAAAAGTGCCCAAGGACTGCCAATGTTGAGGACGCCTGCCTGTCTGGACCACTAGCTTTAAGAGATGACTCTTGGAATCTTTGAGCTTAGACAGCTGAGAGGTTGACATGAACAACCAAACTTCCTTCTGGAAAGGAAATGTACCCTTTGTCAATTAACTGCTGCACTTTGGCTTGGAAGGCTTTGCAATCTTCGGTTGCATGTCCTATGGATCCTCCATGGTATCCACACTGCACATGGGGATTGTACCCGAGAGGGTAAGGTTCTGGCACAGGCTTGAGAGTCTTATCAAATATGGCAGAAGCTGACTGTACGACATAGGAACTGGATGAAGAGGAGCATTCCTTCTTTCCAAGTTTTTGCGAGGCCTATCCTGATTCTGGCACTGATTCGGATAACCTTGGCCATGGGCTTGTTGATTTGCATGAGGAGCGACCTAGGGTTTCTGATGTGGTGCCCTAGGCATGGTTGTCTGTCCGTAGGAATAACGTGACACTGGAGGTAATGACTGCTGAGAAGATGAAGAACCAAAAGATTTCACCGATTCACCCTGAGAATACTCAATATCTTCCATGACTGCATTGATTACATCTTCTTCTTATTAGGAATTACTGAGGGATTCCATTTCACTGGCTTGACTGCTTGAGACATTCTGAATTTTTCCACTCTTTATGCCACTCTCAATGTGTTCTCCTGCTATTACCAGGTTAGAGAAGTTTGGTGTAATTCCAAGCACCCTTTCAAAGTACAGGCTCTGCAAGGAGTCTATGAACATGTCTGCTAACTCTTGGTCTAGAAGCGGTGGTTGCACTTTGAAAGCCAATTCTCTCCACCTCTGAGCATACCTTCTGAAGGATTCACTGTTCTCTTGAGACAAGCTTTGCAACTGCATGTGATTGGGAGCCATGTCAAGATTATATTCGTATTGCTTCAGAAAGTTTTTGGCTAAGTCCAACCATGATCGGATCTGACTACTCTCTAACTGCATGTACCAACTTAAAGATGCCCCACTCAAACTGTCCTGAAAATAGTGAATCATTAGCTTATCATTATGCACAAATGAGGTCATTCTTCTGCAAAACATCACCAATATTGTCTCAAGAAACTATCCCCCTTGTATTTCTCAAACCTCGGTGCCTTGAAATTTGGAGGTAACACTAGGCCGAGTACCAGACACATGTCTGAAGCATTGAGACCAAAAGTATCTTGAACTTCCAAGGCTTTGAGTTTTTCATCCAACACACGAAATCTTTTAGCATACTCATGAGCTCTCGGGTCCTTAGTCTTCATCGCTGGGACCTTTCCTTTGGAATTCGACACAAAGAAAGCAACACCACAACAATCTGTAGTATCAGGAGAAGAAGAAAGTTCACTTTGGACACCAAACTGTTTATGTAAATATTGGTTCTCAACAGAGAGTTGCATAGACTGAGCTTGACTAAGGTTGTTCACTTGTAGATAATCTTTATCAGATAGAGGATCGTATAAAGGGTTATTCATCACAGTAAAACCTGGTGGGGTATCAATATTCTGGAAGTTGTTCCATGACATAGCTACCAACGGCTCTCAACTTGACTTTACTTCCTGGAACTGCTTGATCCTACTTCCAACACTTGGTCGTCTTTCAACAGCCACCACTTGTTTTAGAACGAGCACCGGAGATTCAACTGGATGGTCAAAGACAAAGGAAGAATGAGAGTTCTGGCTGGTTGAAGAATGATATGCAAAAATGATGTAAAGATATTTATGATATGCAATGCAAAAGACATGGGATCAAAGCTTCCATAAATTCTGAATAACTGCTGCACTGTTGACTGAATAAATCTAGAACTCCACTCTGACAAGAAAATACCAGAATACCAAAGCACTGAGATGATTGAAAACCCAGAATACCCAATATCAAAAGTCTGCACTAACGAGGAAACCAGAAAACCGGGTTGGTTGAAAGTCAAGGTTTCCTACAAAACCCTTCCCACTCACAGGTAGAACCTAGTCTCTGAAAAGGTACGACATCCTATGCAGGTCGTCAGTATCACTGGCTCTCAGGTCGAGAAACAATGATACGTTTACCATTTCTGGTTTGGCATCATGGTCGATCAAGGAGGTCTCAACTGACTTCCCAATGAACGGTCTCCAGAGTCATTAGTTTTCAGATCCAACACCCCCTCAAATGTCTAAAACGCACATGATAGGATGTCTTCAAAGAAAACCTCGTATGGATGCGAATTTCATGAGGGCTCTTGCATTCCAAACATGTAATCCCGTACTACTCTCCATACTAATACTAGGTGTGTACTCAAGCCTGGGTATTGGGCTTATCTCTCAATGGAACACCCCACCCAATAGCATAATAGTAATATAATAGTAATGATAAAGTGAGGAAAATAAAATGTAAATGCAATAATATACAAAATACAACATACATACACACAAATATACACACCCAAAAACATAAAGCAAACAAGCGCTAGGATTGACTCGCATAGGGAAACAGACAATTCCCCAGCAGAGTCGCTAGCTGTCGCAACTGCGAAAAGGGCCGGCGGAAAAAAACAGAAGAGTCGCCACCGAATGTTATTTATCCTAAAGAGAGGGAAAGGAAACAATCAAAGAAAATATAAAAGAATGGGTAAGACAAAGTCATCGCAACCAAATCTTGGGTTCGGGAGTCGGTTACGCAAGGGGAAGGTATGAGCACCCCTCACGTCCGTTGTACTCAACAAGATCCACACTTATTATCTAATCTATGAGTGAAAGTTATAAAAGCTACTGATAAACGGGGGTGAAGAGAAATAACAGACTCAATAGGACATCGTTGCCTTATGCCTACGTATTCCCTCGTGCAATGGGAGAGTCAGAGTCAACGTAGTTCAGAAAACTATGGGTGATGGGGGAAGATTGCTTGCTAAGACATCACCGTCTTGTGCCTACGTATCAACATCTGGTATGAGAAACCAGAGCAAACGTAGTTTATGTAAACTAGACCACTGGTTGGCTAAGTGTTTTTTATGAGTGACGCTAAAATCTCATTCCAGCAGTTAGGGACGATGCTTGTTTGCGGTAGAACGGAAAAACAACGTACTCTTTTCAGAAAATGAGTTTCAAGAACAATCTCGAAGGATAAAAGGTTTATGTTTTGTTTGTGAGTTTTAGTGAAGTGGATTGAGTTGGTTTGAGACTCACGTCGTACTAAAGACTATGACACGAGGGCGAATGCGTCGCATATTGCCCAAAGGGCATACACTAAACACTCTAGACAAGCGAGGAGAAACCCCTCACTCATCATTCCCCGTGTACTTAAGGCTCGTAGCGTACGAAGTTTATCGTTATTTATTGTAAGTGCTTGTGATTGGCTGCATTTTATGGCAAAGCATTAATGTGTGAGAAAATGTCATAACTGATGTTAGGACATACATGAAAAGTGTTATGCAAGGAAAGCTAAGAGTAAGTGAAGTTGAATGTCATGATTGAATGTTATGACATTGATCGTATGACATCAGGGCACACAGGTTTGTTTTTTTGTTATTAGCTCAGGCTATACTTCAGGAAACAATCCAGGAAGCATAGTTATTTTAGGCAACATAACAGGTATTGTTGAGGATAACATAGAAGGTTTTGACCTAATAATAAGTGCGCAACTTCATGAAGAAAGGTTTAACTTGAGTAAGCCTAAATTCTCTACCAAGGCCCAAAGCAGGTCTGCTATTATAAATAGCAAAACGATCATTCCTAATGGGTAGACCTTGGAGAGAGAGTGAGCAGAGAGACTGCAGAAGGTATTTTGTGAGTGAAGAGTGTTTCTCTTCACGTGCGTCTAGGAATATGATTCCTTGTGTGCCAAGCAATTGTAGGTTGTATGATTGCTCTGGTTTATTTTGTATGAACAGGTGTGTTCATTGTGCCACTCAAAGCTGTTAAGCAAGAGTGTGCATCATTTGATCAAAGTTGTGAAGCAAGATCAAGGTGTGTTTGAAGTGTATCTTCATATCTTTTTGTAATTGTGTTTTGATATCACTGAGGTGATTGAGGGGGAGTGAGTGGTTATACTCAGGTCTAGAGTGTCTCTAGGAAGAAGTGTCATTGGGTAGGTTTTAAGTGAGGAGTGCAAACTAGATTGTTTGACTCTGAATTAATTCTGCTAATAGTGAATTTCCTCCCTGGCTTGGTAGCCCCCAGATGTAAGTGTTGTTGACACTGAACTGGGTGAACAATTACTGTGTTATTTACTGCTTTCCTTTACAGCTTTTTAATTATTCCAATAGTCTATGTTACAGTGGATGTTATAACATCCGTGATAACATCCATCGTGTGCTTGCCAGAATTTCAATTGGCATCAGGGCAGACATCCTGCCTGTTATTTCTGGGTGAGATCTAGGGAAGATAAATTCTGGCACTATGGATAAAGACATAGGATTCACAAATAGACCTCCAATTTTGGATGGCTCTAATTATGACTATTGGAAACCTAGGATGATAGCCTTCTTAAAGTCTTTAGATAGTAAGGCATGGAGAGCTGCAAACTCAGGCTGGGCACATCCAGTGAAGACTACTAAAGATGGATTGTTTGTGCTTATACTTGAAGAAGAATGGACCAAAGAGCAAGAAGCCCTGGCTCTTGGGAATTCTAAAGCTTTAAATGCATTATTCAATGGTATAGACAAGAATATCTTTAGACTGGTGCATCATTGTGAGTTGGCTAAAGAGGTGTGTGATACTCTCAAAACAACTCATGAGGGAACCTCTAAAGTCAAGATGTCAAGACTTCAAATGTTGACAACCAAGTTTGAAAGTCTAAAGATGAAGTAGGAGGAAACTATTCATGAGTTCTACAAGAATGTCCTTGAACATGCAAACACCTCAGGAGCTCTGGGAGAAAAGATGTCTGAAGAAAAGCTAGTGAGGAAGATCTTAAGATCATTGCCTAAGAGGTTTGCCATGAAGGTCACATCTCTTTGAAGAAGCTCAAGACATATGGAACATGAAGGTGGATGAACTCATTGGTTCTCTCCAAACATTTGAGATGGGAATGTTGTCGCAACTGCGAAAAACAACCGATGGAAAACAGAGAGGGTAAGGAAACGATCGGAAAAACCTAACGAAAAAGGGAAAGACAAGGTCATCGCAACCATGTCTGGATTCGGGAGTCGGTTACGCAAGGGGAAGGTATTAGCACCCCTCACGTCCATCGTACTCGACGGGGTACACGCATTGTTGTCTATCTAAAAGGGTGATCATCTATCTAGCTAAAGGCCAAAGGACAAAAGAAAAACAAAAGAGAAGTTACTCGACAGAGCATCGCCGCTCTGGGCCTACGTATTCCCTCGTGCAATGGGAAAGTCAGAGTCAACGTAGTTCGACTAACTACGGGTGAAGGGGGGAAGGTTGCTCGCCAAGACATCGTGTCTTCTGCCTACGTACTTTCATCTGGTATGAAAGATCAGAGCAGACGTAGTTCGGGCTAAAAAGGCCACAGGTTGGTTCAAAAGACTTTAGGCCCGAGTAGGGTTAACAATCAGTTCTAGCAGTTGGTGTATGCAGCTCGACCATTGGAGACTTAGGTGTTACCGTTTGCGGTAGAACTAAGAGTTAACGACACTCTTTTTATCTGAAAAGATTTTCCCGATTAAGATCCCGAAGGATGAAAAAAGTTTGAAGTGTTTTTGTGTTTTTTAGAGAAGAAGTGTTTTGAATTTGAGTGTTTATAATGTATGTTGTACTAAAGTCTAAAACCTAGGATCGAATGCGTCGCATATCGTCCTAAGGACGTATACTAAACACTCTAGGTAATTGAGAGGTGGCCCCTCAATCACCATTTCCCAAGTATAAGGCTCATGACACAACATTCATTATCCTTATTAAGTATGTTAAGATTGTATGAAGATGAGAAGAGAAGGGACAAACTAAAGGGGGACTAACACAAACCTAAAGTTGTCATGCAATGGTGATCCTAAGATTGAGATTCAAAAGGGAACTACCTAATGTTATCATGCATTGTTAGGTGCCTAATGTCTATCATAACCTCAAGAGGTTAGAGAACTTATGGGGAACATGGCAAAGAAAAGCAAAGAAGAAGAAGAAATAACATGCAAATGAAAATGCAAACATAAGATGCACAAGTAGAATAAAAGTGGGAGGAAAATAGTGTGGGGCAGTAGCCTCTACAAGCTCATCTCAACCAAGCATACATATGAGAAACGCAAAGAAGAAAGGATGAGAAGAAATGCATAAAAAGAAACCACACAAAAAACGATATTACACAAACAATGCAAGCATAAGACATATGGAAACCCTAAATGGAAGCAACAAAAGGAATGCACAAACCAACAAGTAATGAACATAATTTTGACCTAAAAATGAACATACAGCAAGCTTAACATGTCTAATATATGAAACCAAAGGAGTTGAGAGCTTATTGGATCCACAAAGGTCATTTCCAACTCAAACTAGGTCATACACTGGAAAACAATTGTGACATAAAGTGTATGAATTACAATGTCCACATTAATACCACCGCGGTAAGAGGAATCCTTTTAGGAGTCAGTTTCGACGCGATCTTTACCGAAGTATGCTTTCGAAACAAACCTGCTTCAATTAGGACTTTTGAATGTTGTAACGTGGTCAGGTTCACGGTTAAGAAAGAAAGGATAAAGGCCCGGAGTTTATTTTAACTCAACCATTCTCCTTGATGTTCTCCAATCCTACGTTCAGCTAAGTCGACACTAGCGCTTACCTCTCAGAGGTTGGATGACAGGAGTGACATTTCAGGAAACCACAAATTTCAGGAGTAACAGACACTCGCTTTTCGTCTTTGGTGTCTGGAGTCACACGATTTATTTTTTCGAGGATTTTAATTTTGTAATCCTTTTCGCTCTTCGCTTTTTCGTTTTTCCCTAATTTTTGCATGGACTAGATCTTTTGAGTTCTTTGATTTTGAAATCCATCGGGATGCCCTAATTTTTGCCTAAGTCACCTGTTTTCAAGGTGCGACATAGCGGGCTTCTTTTTCCGATTCTTTTTTCTTTCTCAGAACAAATCATGTGACACTGGCTTGTCTGACTTGTAAAAGCGGTTGTGACCATTTTACTCCTTATCGGCAAGGTTTAACCACTGCGGATTTTTAGGCACGACCTCTAGAGGTGTGATTGATCCTCGAACGGGAACACTCCTGTTATGATTTGGATGCTTGGCCAAATTAACTGACACCTACCCTGCCCCAGGTTAAGATTGCAGGTTTTTCGTTTTCAGAAAGAAACTCCTACTACTAGGCTTAAATGGGTTGACAAGGGATTATCATCCTTATATCTCCGGTGTTTAGGTATTTTAAACAATGCATGTACATCATCAGCGGGTTTTATTCAAAAGCATACAATCGGAAGCTTGCGCGTCTTTAAACTTCGTCATCCTCCCCGGATTCCGCTTAAACAAGCATTTGACATCTGTAAAGCAGTAATTAGTGAACACGAATGGATTTAATCAAAACATGCATATTCATTTCATTAATAATATCAATTGAAAACAAACAAGTTTTACAAGCGAAGTTTGCATTTAAAAAGGAAAGAAACTACAAATGTAAAGAAATAACCGGATAAAACAAAGATTACCAGCTTTTGGGAACCGGGATTTCACATCTTGACTTGCTGCTGAGTCAGTCATATTCAGAATTACTCGCTGAAGTCAGTCCGATAATGCTCTGAACATTTGCTTTCGGTGAACTCTTCCACAACATGAACTGATACACCCACCTGGCCGAATGTCGGAAGATCATTGATCTGAATACCTTGAGGCGTGATTGAGACCCATTTGGAATCCAGCAGAGTCTGAACTTGGCTTCTAAGCATCTTACAGTCCTCAGTTGAATGCCACTGTGCCCCAACATGGTACTCACAGCAGGCATTGACATCAAAACTTGGCGAATATGGCGGAATCACAGGATTCATTTCCTTCGGTACTATCAATCCAACCTTGATCAAACACGGCAACAATTGGCTGTATGATATCGATAACTGAGTAAAACGCCTCTCTGGCCTCTTTGGTCTTTGCCTGGCGTGCTGACGCGGCTGATAATGTCTTGACCGTTGACTCTGGCGAGAAGTTGATGTATGCTGCGAAGATTTAAAAGATCGTTGACTAGGAATAACTGAAACATCTGGGGATTGGGTCTGAATTATTAGGGACTCCCTTTGTTCAGGTATTTTCATCCTCAGGTTCGGCCCAGGAACTGGCAATAGCTGTGGGTGCGGGGATTCAGAAGTCATAAATTGCAAGGCATCCTCTTGGTTCAAGGCATCTTTATGATGGAAAGGAGGAACAACTACCTCTTTTGGAGTGCATGGAATAAGACCACATGGTATGATTACGTCGCTCGGTGTGAATTCAACTGCCTTTGCCTCAATTAAATCCTGAACTACGTGCTTAAAAGCTTTGCAGTTCTCTACATCGTGCCCCGGTGCCCCAGCATGGAAATCACAGTGGGCACTTTCATCATAGCCTGGGGGTGGGGTCCCAGTAAGCAGAGACAGGGTCCGAAGTTTGACTAACCAAAGCTGAAGCAGGAATTGCAACAGCTGAGCATATGTCATAGGAATCTGATCAAAATTTATGGCAGATTGCCTCGGCCTTGGTGCATACCTTTCAGCATTAGGACTACTCTAGGAGACAGGACATAGCCGTTGACGAAGAAATTCTGGAGCTTCAGGGTGTGCACGAGATCTCTGAGGCCTATCATGCCTTGGGAGAGGTTTCACTGACGAAAGTGAAACTAGCACCTCTGCTGCAGTCTCAGGCACCTGATCCCTTCTTAGCACACCTCTCAACACTTCTGCCATGAAGCCCATTTGAGTCTTCAACTGCTGGTTTTCCTCTTTAAGCACCTTCTGATCCATACGTAATGCTTGCATATCCCCTATAACGTGCCTCATCTGGCTCTGCATTCCCCTCAACTCTGCATGAACTTGCTCCATAGCTCTGCGTTGACTTTTGAATGTCTACCCTGAAACAACTAGTGGCACATAGGAAAATAAGATTAACAGTTCCGATGCACCTGTAATGCGATAAAAATGCTAAAATGCAGACATGTATGTATGCAACAGGGAAATTTCCCCCTCGATTCTAGTTTCCAGGAAAAACTTAACAATGGAGAACCCTACGGTCAAGCATAGAACAACAACTCCTCGTATATAAATCAAAGGCCAACAAGCAATGTACAAGCTACAACTGAGTACAATAAGGAAAAAACCTCAACCAACAAGCCTGGTGATGGTCAATACAACAAATAAGCAGAAAAAACTACAACAGAAATAAACAAGACGGTCAAGCAGGATGACGTGATTGTAAGTCCTCTAACAGCTTCCGCGTCTCAGTATGATCTGGCCTAGCAAGTAGTCCCTGAATAAGCAGATCCTACTGGCTAACAGTATGCTGTAGACTATCAACATGGTCTTCCAAAGCTTCTTCCCAAAAACATGCCTCAAGCCTGCATCTTTTGGAGTCAGCTCTCAACCTGAGATCCTTCAAGTTCGCAATCGCTTCATTCAACTTGTACTCACTGTCTCGTCTAAGTGATGCTTCTGCTGCAATCTCCCCATCTTTGGCATTGAGTTGCGCCTTCAACTTACTGATCTGAAGTTTTAACATGTCCTCGCGCTCTTTGTTGTTGGTGAGCGTGGCATTCCATTGACTCTCAAACTTGGAAATCCTCAAGTAAGCCCTATCTAACTCTTCCTTCTTAGTGGCAAGAACAATGTTGACGGCCTTGGAATCCAAACCTAGACGCTCCTTAGAATCAGTCTCCTTGGTCAAATCCGTACCCAGTTTGTTCACAAGCTCAGTCTGTTTCTTGAAGGAATGAACTACATTGATCTTCTCGCTTCGAAGCTGGATGATCTCTTTCTCCAATTCTTCATTATATTTTCTCAACTCTTCCTTCTCCAACAATACCTGATTGTATTTCTGAATGTCCCTATTTTGGTAATGCAAATGGCCCTATTTTGAGCAAGTTTAATGTTGGAAAAATCTCCATTTGAAGTGTGCAAGTTGGTGAAATGGACCTATAATTTTATGACCTATAATCTCACTTTTCCAAAATACCCCTGACTTTGCAAGCTCATAACTTAAGTTCTACAAATCAGATGAAAGACTTCTAGTACTCTTTGGAAAGCTAAGATCACGAGGAACAACTTTCATGTTCATCAAAAGTTGAGGAGCAACATCCTTCTAGGTAAAAAATGGCTTGGAAGTTGGTTGACGTTTGTTGACCAAAATCACATTCATCTGAGGACCTGTAACTTGTCAGCATCATAACTTGAGTTCTAGAAATCAGATGAATGACTTCTAGTACTCAAAAGAAAGCTAAGAACATGATCTAAACGTTTCATGTTGGGGTCAAGATGAGATGAGACTTCTATCTTGAGAAAGGTGGTCTTGAAGTTAGGGACTAAATAGGGGATTTTACATTGAGAACCCTAATTTAGTAACTTCTCACACTCTTTATTCTTGATGAATTGATCTTGAAATGATATATTAGACATATCAACACAACATCCCATGACCATAGACACTTGGAATTGAGTTTTTACCTCCTTCAATTTCACAATTAACTGAGGATTAACCAGATGAAAATCCTAGATGCAACATTCTTGACTGTGGCTTCTTCCACCTCACACAACAACTTGAACAAGCTCCAACATGGCTCTCAAAGCACTCAATGTGCCCTCTCAACATCTTATATCCATAATCATGAATTCACAATCCTCTGATGATCTTCAACTGGCCTCCAAGTTAGGAGCTGGCCCACATACAATCATCAATCCTTTCAAAGAACATTGACCACTTCTAGATGACCTGATGACCATTCAAACTTGAGTAACACCCCTTGCTTAGGCTCAACACTCTGAGTAACCTACTCTTGTTATGCACAACCTCTTGATCCCCTGTTCAATGAAAAATTTTATGCAATGCAAATGCTAGAAGAAAATGAAATGAATCATAAACCAAGTTAAGAAAAGGTTGGTCAAATTTTGCGGTGCAACACATGTGTGATCAGGCTGTGGAGTAAAAGGACAAAAGCATAGCTCTTGTATCAAATACATCACAGGTCTCATATGAAGACAATGATGGAAGCAAGGAGAATATCTCAAAAGCTATAGCTATGCTTAGTAGACAAGTCAACAGACTCATGAAAAGGGTAGATAAGAAGGGCATATCTAATGTCAATAACATCTCATCTGACATTGACAAAAGAGTCAAGTTTGAAGAAAAGTCAAACCAAAACAAAGGAGCTCAGTGCTATGAATGTAAAAGATATGGGCACATTAACACAGAATGTCCCACCTATCTCAAGAGGCAAAAGAAGGGCCTAGTAGTTAATTGGTCTGATGGAGATTCTGAAAGTGGATCAGAAGAAGAATCAGCCAAGCATATCACTGTTCTGAACAGTATATGCATATCTGAGGGTGACTCAAGTGAAGATGAGCTGACCTTTGATGAACTTGCAACCTCATATAAACAGCTATACAACAAGAGTGTTGAAATATGTCAACTAGGGGAGAAGCATAAGAAAATCATCAAGAAGTTGGAAGCTGAGAAGAAGGTGAATCTTGCAACCGTTGACTCACTCAATAGTGAGGTCAAAATGTTAAACTCCAAACTTGATCAGTTGACTAAATCTGTCAGGATGCTAAACCCTGGAACTGACACTCTAGAAAAAATCCTACAGAGTGGTCAGAAAGCTGGAAACATGGCTGGACTGGGATTTGTTGGTGAACAAAAACCCATATTAGAGCTCAAAAGGCCAAAGCCTGAAGCTCAGAGGTCAAAATGGATGTCACGACCAATGTCTCAACATCAGAGAAACAGAAGCTAGAACCAAACCAAGAAAAAATTCCAAGGGTATAGGTGTTACCACTGTGGAAAACATGGACATATTAAATCTGTTTGTTTCTGGCTACATGGATTTCCTAGTCATCCTCATCAAGGAAAATCCAAACAGGGTGCTCATGTTAAGAAACTGCATCATGCTAAATCCAAGAAGGAAGCTCCTATCAAGAAGAGACAATGGGTTGCTAATAATGTGGCTCTAGTAGCTCACATTTCTCTTAGGATGCCACCCAAAGAAGATTGGTGTTTTGACAGTGGCTGCTCTAGACACATGACTGGAATGGAGAGCCTTTTGGTAAACAGCAAACCTCATGCCTCAAGTCATGTAACATTTGGTGATGGAGCTAGAGGAAAAATTAAAGGTGCTGGAAAACTAGATTGCCATGGTGTTCCAAAACTGGATGATGTCATGTTGGTTAAAGGACTGACTGTTAATCTTATCAGCATCAGTCAGCTCTGTGACCAAGGTTTCAGTGTAAAATTCACTAAGGATGAATGTGTTGTCACTAATGAAGAAGGTAAGGAAGTTATGAGGGGATCTAGAGCCAAGAACAACTGCTATCTATGGGAGCCTAGAAGTAACCTCAACGCCTTGGTCAATGAAGAAAAGAAGGATCAACTATGGCTGGAGAAAGGTAGACATTCTCTAAAATTAGAAAAGACCATATCTAAGACAACAGTAAGAGGAACCTCAAAGTCAACTCCAAATGATATGACAGGATGTGGTAAATGTCAGGCTGGAAGGCAAGCCAAGATAGCTTATCCAAAGAAAGGACAACACATAAATCTGGACTTGTTATATTGGAAATTGATGGAGTCCATGAAAAATGGCCAGCATCAAGAAAGCAATGTCATACAGGATGTCATGACTCTGTTTTGTGACATTTAGAGTAACTTCAATATGAACTCAGTTCAATCTAGAAGAACCATGCACAATGATAACAGGCATCAATTTGGAAAGGTTCTTGTGAAGCCTGGAAACTCTGATCTAAATAGTGCTGACATGGTCACTAGAGGTCTAAAGGATACTCAATTTGAAAATTCCCAAAGAAGGGTGAGGACCTTCATTAATAATGAGTTATAGCAATTAATAGTGAATTATATTTTGAATATTAATCATATTCTGATTAGTCAAAATATTAAGTTCCCTTCACCCTTGCAAGTGAATCCCTCTAGCCTCTTTACTATATCAGATTGCCACTGTGGTTGCTCATACAAAATCGTCTCCTTGCATCCATCATAAAACCACCACAGAAAAATCCTTCTTCTACAGCCAAAGTCTCCAACAATGTCTCAACACAAGAGCATCTCCCTGGAGGATATCCTAGATGTCATTCCTCTAAACATAGCCTTTGGAAGAGGTAGTGAAGCCTAAACCTCAGCTCCTTCACATGCATACCAAGAAGGTCATAATGTAAAGAAATCATCTGGTAAGAAAACTCTTAAACCTATACCAGCTGCACCTCTGGACAACATCTCCTTTCACTCTATCCACAGTGTAACCAAATAGAGATATGTCTATAAAAGGAGAATAGCCCTTGAGAGAGAATTGGGGAAGGATGCCTTGAAGATCAAGGAGGGAATGGATATTATCAACAAGGCAGGACTGATCAAAACAGTCGTCGATTTTTCAAAATGCTACGAAAGACTGATGAAGGAGTTTATTGTCAACATACCTGATTCAATCTCAAAAAGGGACATCAAGGAGGTCATGAAGGTATTTGTCAGAGGAAGGTGTGTGTAGTTTTCACCAGCTGTGATCAACAGGTACTTAGGGCGAGCAAATGGGGGTGAGAAGGAGTTGGTTGCCTCAGACAACCAGGTTTGCAAAGTGATCACTGTAAATCAAGTCACTACCTGGCCATCCAAAGGTAAATTGTCTACAACACTGTTAAGTGTAAAGTATGACATTCTTCATAGAATTGGTGCAACTAATTGGGTGCCTACCAACCATACTTCCAACATTGCAGTTGGCTTTGGCAAGATCATTCATGCCATAGGTACCAAAGTTAACTTTGACTTTGGTTTATACATCTTTAATCAAGTTGTTAAGCACTCCACAACCAGTGCTATCAAGATGCCCAATGTTATCCCTTCCCTCATTTGTGAGATCATACTCAACCAATACCCTGGAATCCTGAATTCTAGTGATGTTGCCTGAAAAAGGGAACCTGCATTATCTCTTCACTTTAAACTATTTGAAGGAAGACATGTGTCAGATATGGCTTTCACTTCTAGTGAGAGGGCCAAGACCTCTAAAAGAATGGTAATAGCATAATTAAAGGAAACATGTAGGGAATTGGGAGAAACCATCAGGACTGGAACTGCACGAAAGATCAAGTTAGAAGCATTTATTCAAAGTCTTAAAAGAGATACTGCTGATGGTGTAGTTATGTCAGGTGTAGTTTCTGATGACTGTGACAAGGATGTGTCAACTGATGCTCATGAAATTGGTTACAGCTCTGAAAAGGAAGCAGGTTGATGAGGTGGTAGCCTATTGTGTGGCTCAGGCTGATGGTTGCTGAGCTGATGATGTGCTGCTGATGAGTGTTTGGTGATTATTTGCTTAGAAGTTTCTGATGATGTAACAACTTGAATTTGTGATGCTCTCCAGAGCAGTTTTTGTGTGTAATGACCCCATACATGTGTAATGTTACTCATTATGATTTATACTATGTTATTAGTTGGATCTTAATTTGTGGCTAAAAAGGGGGAGAGAGTGTTAGATAACAACAGGTAGTGACGGCAAGTTAGAGAAGTATAGCTTTCACAGGTGGAAGACTTGGCTGAATTGCTGCTACAAGCATGTTGCAGGTGTGTGTGACAAGGGCTGTAGCAAATATGCATGATTGAAGAATTTTCTAATGTGCATGTGTGATAACAGCTGATGCTGTTAGTATTATGTGAATTCCTAGTTTGTGTAGGAATGTATGTTAGCCTTGTGAGCTCCTAGCTCTGTGAGTTTCTAGCTGCTGCTTGGGAGTGTATGTGTGTGTCTGCAAGATAGTAGCGAAATGTGAGTGTAGTGCATCTCTTCAGGGGGAGTAGCACAGGAGTGTCTGACTTCAGGATGTTATCCTGAATGTTCTGGTATTCTGTGTGACTGCAAGCTGTGCAGGTGGTGCCCAGCTTAAGCAGTATGCATCAGTTAAGAGGGAGTAACTCTGATATGTTACTCAATAAATTGTGACATCTGTAGTGCTGACTAATAGATGGTATTGTGAACAGGTTGATCCTGAGAGCTAACAGTGTGAGTGTGTGTAGACAACACTAATAGTGTGTAGCTAGTAGCTTTCTTGCATGATAGGTTAAGACTTCTATTGCTTGTAAACTCTGATATGTTAACAGGGTGTTTTAGCCAAAAATTAGCCAAATGGGGAGTTTGTAAGTGCTTGTGATTGGCTGCATTTTATGGCAAAGCATTAATCTGTGAGAAAATGTCATAACTGATGTTAGGACATACATGAAGAGTGTTATGCAAGGAAAGCTAAGAGTAAGTGAAGCTGAATGTCATGAGTGAATGTTATGACATTAATCGTATGACATCAGGGCACGCAGGTTTATTTTTCTGTTATTAGCTCAGGCTATACTTCAGGAAACAATCCAGGACGCATAGTTATTTTAGGCAACATAACAGGCATTGTGGAGGATAACATAGAAGGCTTATGACGTAATAATAAGTGCGTAGCTTCATGAATAAAGGTTTAACTTGGGTAAACCTAAATTCTCTACCAAGGCCCAAAGCAGGTCTACTATTATAAATAGCAGAAGGATCATTCCTAATGGGTAGACCTTGGAGAGAGAGTGAGCAGAGAGACTGCAGAAGGTATTTTATGAGTCAAGAGTGTTTCTCTTCACGTGTGTCTAGGAATCTTAGGATTCCTTGTGTGCCAAGCAATTGTAGGTTGTATGATTGCTCTGGTTTATTTTGTATGAACAGGTGTGTTCATTGTGCCACTCAAAGATGTTAAGCAAAAGTGTGTGTCACTTGATCAAAGCTGTGAAGCAAGATCAAGGTGTGTTTGAAGTGTATCTTCATATCTTTTTGTAATTGTGTTTTGATATCACTGAGGTGATTGAGGGGGAGTGAGTAGGTATACTCAGGTCTAGAGTGTCTCTAGGCAGAAGTGTCATTGGGTAGGTTTTAAGTGAGGAGTGCAAACTGGGTTATTTGACTCTGAATTAATTATGCTAATAGTGAATTTCCTCCCTGGTTTGGTAGCCCCTAGATGTAAGTGTTGTTGACACTGAACTTGATGAACAATTATTGTGTTATTTATTACTTTGCTTTACTTTTTAACTATTCCAATAGTCTGTGTTACATTGGATGTTATAACATCTGTGATAACATCCATCGTGTGCTTGCCAGAATTTCATTTATTAAGTGTCTTGAAGAGATTTGAGATGAGAAAAGAGAGACACACAGAAGGACCTATGGGAAATTAAACCCTAACTGTTATCATATAAATTGGTCCTAAGGTCAAGATTAGGAGGAAGCTAACCTAATGTTGTCATGCTCGGATTGAAAACCTAATGTCTCTCCTACCTCAAACTTAATCGAAAATTAAGTCGAGCTAGGAATCCTAAGGGATCATGTGAATACGGGAAGTAAACAGCAAGTAAACACGAAGCAACGCAATCACATACAACGTCAAGTATCGAAATTCAAATCAATATTCAAAGCAAATATGTACAAGTGTCATCAAAGAAAAACACACTCGAAAGTTAACCAAAACTAAAACCAGAATCAAAAACAAAAATTAATATAATATTTAAAAGAATTATTTAAGTCAAAATTTAAACTAAAGTTAATTAATTATATCCTATTCCAAATATAATCCTAAGTTAATTCTAATCTAATTCTAAATCTAAAATTAGAACTAATATTAAATCTAATATTAATTCTAAAGAACAATACTAATTAAAATAATAATGCCCTAATAATCTCTAATTAAAACCTAATTCCAAATTAAATAAGAAACTATAAATTATAAAAGAGAATAAAACTAAAACAAAGGGAAAGGGTGCAGCAGGATTTGGGGGTGCAGCAAAAAACCTATGGGTTGAACCCATTTATCCTCTCGGTTCATAAAGAAAAAGAAAAGGGTGAAGCAGACAGAAAAATAAAATGGGCTTCAAAAGCCCAACCGAAAAAACAAACTTCTAAAAAAAGATCAAAAAAAGAGGAAAGGTAAATCACTGAATAGGCATGGGGCAGTGCACTTCATTCTCGGTGACAGTGTCATTTAATGACCTTATCTTTTCCAAAAGAAAATCCGGCTGGTTTTTGTTTGAAAACAACACATGTCCATTCAATCAATACTCATTGAATATAAACGCAAGGCTTCCCAAATGTTCTTCAACATGGTCGCACGCTCAAAAACTCTTCCCCATTGCGTCCATCTGCATACCGGAAAAAGATATGAAGCAAGGTCGATGAAAATGGTGTTCAACCTTCTCCGCTCAATCCAATTTGTGTCGTCGTCTTAGGTTATTTTTTATTCAAGTCTGTGTTTTCTCATTCAATCTCTCTCCATCTCTCTTTTGACGCGATCAGTGTGATGACAACTGGTATGTTTTGATTTTGTTGTTGTTCAAATGACGATGTTCGAGAAACCGTGGGTAAAAGGAAGGTTGTGGTTCGCAGGTGATGTTGCGGTTAGGGTTTGAAGAGTATTATGGAGCGATTTTGTTATTTATAGAAGGAAAGATTAGGTGTTGTTATCTTAGCAGAAGGTTTGTGTGTAAGGTGATGGTTGAATCAAGGAGAGGGTTTTTGTTATGTTTTGGGTTGAAGGTTTGAAGAGGAGAGGTTCAAATTGAAGAAGAAGGAGGGATTTGAAGAGTGTTGTGTTGGTTCGGTTTTAAGGCAAAAGGAGAGTGAAATAAAAAAAAATTCCTTTGAGATTTACGAAGATGGTGTTCTTAAAGAAGTTCTCTTTTTGCTAAAAAAAAGTGAATCTCAACTGTTTTTTTCTTGAGGTTTCTTATCAAAGTGGTTTGTGGAATGGCCTGCTGCAGATTTTTTTGTCGTGTTGTGTTTGTACTGTTAGACAATGGCTCGGATCTAGAAGGGGGGTTGAATAGATCCCAATTGAAAATTGAGTTGGCGCTTACCAATTTTAATTTGGTTTTAAAAAATACTTTTAAGTGCGGAAGCGGCCTTGGAAAAAACACGTCTAAAACGAACCGTTATTGGAAGATCGGATATACGTTAAGCTAACGGATATGATAATAAAAGAAGAGTAGATTCAATACACTAGTCACACTAATCAATTGATTTCACCACTAATTAGTAGTGCTAGTTCCAATGCTCAACACAGCCCACAAAATAGAGCAAGTAAACTAAGTAAGTTTTGGTTCAGGCGATTTATCGAACACTTGGTGTGCAAAATATTCCAAGTGGATTTTGACTTAAGTAAGTAACTCTAAAATCCTTGTACAAGTGTTTATTGTACTAGAGTTTAAACAGTACCAGTTACTTACTAAATTCAATGCTCGAATCAATAAAATTGCTTAAACTAAAATCATTTAATTTTTAAGCTGAAAATGAAAATACTGAAAAATAAAGGAGACAAAGATTTGTTGAGGCAGTTCCCCCGCCGTCCTCGCTTCGGGGTACGTCTGCCCTCAATTCTAAAAATAGAATTGAGATGATTTATAATAGATATCACCTGTAGAGTTTTAGTAGTTTATACAAGAGTTGATAAGCAATAATACAAACAATCCCTATAGATGTTGATAATGTTATCACTTCTTGCTCCTTGATTCAAGTTGAATCAAGACCTTCGATCGTTGTGAATTGACCTCCGATTCCAACCCCTTTGTTGAATAACTTTAAGTTCTTCAAACCCTCGGCTCGGCTGATCTTAGACACCAACGAATCGAACCCGGAACTCCCTTCAACACTTCACAGCCCCAGCTACTAGATTGATGAATTCTTCCATTTCTCAATCACCTTCGCACCGCTGAATGTTGGTAGAGACGATCCGTACCAAAAACCCTCAAATTCGTAGAATCTTGGAGGGAAAAACCTTCAAGGTTTTATTCAAGAAAAACCTGCCACAATTCTCCACCCGAACCGGATCTCCAATCAACGGATTCGAACCTTATCACCTTGAACGAGACACAAAGCACTCCAAGAATGGTCGTGTGTAATTGTAGTATTGTGTGTTGTTTGAGGATGAAGATGAAGAGAAAAGTAGGCACCTATTTCACTTTTCTTGTTTTCACAATTTACTCAAAATTCAATTGTTAATTAGTTAAAATGAACAACCTTCTATTTATAGTAATAAGCCAATTAACTAACACAACCGGATTTCAAACATAATGGAAATACTTCATTAACTATACCAACACACGAACGGTCGACCATAGCAGGTCTATGCATCGACGCATGACCTACAGTTTTTAGCAATATGAAAAACCCAACAGTATGCGTCAACCATAGGTCGGCGTGCGCTGACCCGTGGGAAATTTGAAGTCTTCATGTGCCGACTGATGGTCGACTCAAGGTTGCCATGCGCTGACCCGTGGGAAAGTGAATTATGTTATGCACTGACTGGTGGTCGACTCATAGCTTCCATGCGCTGACCCGTGGGAAAGTGAACTAGGTTGTGCGCTGACTGGTAGTCGACTCATAGCTTCAAAATATGCAAAAATGATATATTTGTTGTTTCGTGCGTTTTGTCACGACTGGATATTTATCACGTGTATTGCCGATGAAAATATGACGAGTTAAATAGATATGGGAAGGATATGATATGTTAAGTATTGCAATTGTCTTTTGCGTAGAGCTGACAGCTCCGATTGGTCTGAGGTTGTACTTTTTCATCATCGAAACTTGAGAACATATGTTGTGTGACAGTTTGCCTTCACATACTCCCCCTTTTTGATGATGAAAACCTGCGCGAAGCTAGTGAGAACAACATTGCAATATTATTAACATAGTAGCATAAACTCCCCCTTTCTTTTGTAATCCTGCACTTTCATGTGGAAGAGCTGTTGTGATCTACTTGGCTTTTCTCCCCCTTTGACAACATCAAAAAGAGATAGATAAGGTAAATGTTGACAGAATAACAAATAACAAAACACTCAGCAGGTAATAAGTAATCATTTACCAATATTCACACATAAGATTGATAATGAAAGAGTAAAGCAATTAATAGATAAAGTATATTAAAACACTCAAATGGGCATAATATTCCAAAAACCATAACAGCAAAGAAAAATAACACATCATAGACAATGAGAGTAAGCAATCATGCTTCTAATATCCCCGGCCCCGGCCCCTCCTGTTGCACCCTAAAATTTGCCCAACCTATTTCACCTGGTTTATGTTTCAATTGCATTGTCATTTGCATAATAAGTCAGATACATAGTCTAATCATTTGCATAGCATAGCATAACAAGTCATCTAACAAGGGATCAAGTGCCATTCTTATCTAAAGAAGCACATCAAAGGGGTTTTTATTCAAGCTCAATATTATCCAAGTCATTCAAGAAATGAGTGGAAGCTTTGAGAAAGTGGAAGGTCAACTAGTGGATTTCTCTCATAATCTGGGGATATGTTGAAGATCATCAATGAGTGTGTGAGCCATGACTGAGGGTATGGAATGTGTATAAAGATCATGGAAGACCTATAGGTTCATTTTGAATATGAGACAAGTCATTAATTCAAGCACAAGAGCTATAGTTGAAGGCACTCAACTAGGGTTTCATCTGGGTCAATCCTAGGTCAACCCTAAGTCAAAGGATTGATTGAAGGGTATCAAGGCCAACTTGGTTGTTGTGGAATTCATGAATTGATATGTGTATACATGTGTGGTGTTGTTCCAAGGAGAAATCAAAAGGGATCAAGAAGAAGAGGAGTTACCAAATTAGGGTTTTAGTGTAAAATCCCCTAATTTAGGCTTCACTTCCAAGCTAGATAAGTCAAAATAGAAGTTTCAAATGGATTCTTGGTCAACATGAAAATTGTAGAGCTTCTCAATAGATTTAATTTGAGTATTATAAGTATTCAAGAATATTTGTATAACCCAAGTTATGGTTCTTGCAAGTTATGCGTCATCATAGGACATTGAAACTTATCTGTGAAAGTCACTTGACTTCCAAGCAACTTTTTCCCATCAAGGAGTTTTCAAATGGATTCTTGGACAACACAAGAGTTGCAGATCTTGGTCTTAGCTTTAATTTGAGTACTAGAAGTCCTCAAGAGGATATGTGGAACTCAAGTTATGGTCTTGGCAACCCAAGGGTATTTTGGGAAAGTTGAATTACAGGTCATTTTTCAACATAGGTCCAAATCTCCATCGTCCACTCCTCAAATGGAAAAATGTTCAACATGAGATGTGTTCAAAATGAGGTTTTTAGGCTAAATAAAAGGGCATGAGGGTTTGGAATGGCTTGCTTCACAAAGTCACAAAAATGGCCTAAAATAAGGGTAAATTTTAAATGAATCAAGGATGAAAATTGGGGTTTTTGATCTTTAAATACAAACCAAGCCATATGACATACCAATTTGATTGTAAAACACATTTTGAGAACATTGACATTGCCACATTTTTGAGTTGATGGATATTTTTATGACTTGCTTTGTAAATTTGCTTACTTGCATCATAAGGCACAATTGCAAAACCACTCTTCAAGACAAATGCAAGGCTCCATTCCATCCTAACACCTCCAAAATCTCATCTAAGGACATTTTAAACTCAAAGCATAGTGCTGTGCAAGCTAAAACATGAGCTGGTATGAAGAGGGCATGAGATGATATTTTCATAACATGAGAATTTGATCTTCTCATTGGATTGATCCAGAAGATTCTAGAGCCTTCATCCACATTCTATATATACATATGAAGTGATTCAGAGCTTGAGTTGGAGATAATTGAGGGAGATTGGAGAGATTGCATTTTCAACTTTCTTCTTGCAAACCAAATTCGGTTACACAGTTTCAACCACTTTCAATCCATTCCTTTGATCTCAGAAGCTTGCTCTAACATTGGTGGATGATTTCAGATAGAATCCATAGCAAGAACATTGAAGAATTGTGAGATAGCATTTGGAATTTTGCATCTGCAACTCAAGATCGAATTCAAGAATCCAAGCCATTTCAATCTCTTTCTTTGCATACAGAAGCATCATTTGGTGATAGTGAAGGAATCTGGAAAGTATTGAAGCTTATCTTGAAGCTTTGATCACTCTGTTCATCTCAAAATTGCAGGTATGCAAACTTCACTCCACAGCTTGGTACATGCATAATCAATAGGTTTTAGGTGGTTAGATAGATTGTAGATGAGCATAGGAGGCTTTCTGGTAACTTTAGGATCGATTTAGAGACAATTAGTGGATTGATACAATTTCTGTTCATGATCATATCTTCGTGTTCTTGATGATAGAATCTTAGTTTGATAGTTAGAATTGATCAGGGTGAAGTGGTGAAGAGTTTAGGCCACTCAATTTTAGGTTTGGTGAGATTTGGTTCTTGGTCAATTTCTGAGATTCCAATCGTGTTTTGAGGAAGAAGACGTTTCAATGTTCATGGAGCACATGGTTGAATTTAGTGTAAAGAATGGAGTGTATTAGGGTTTTTTATTTTGCTTTTTGGTGAGGAATGGATGGAACACGATTGAGAGGAGATGAGGTTGAAGCTCTGAGTTTCCATGGCTTTTCCCTCCAAGAATGTTTAAAGGTTGAAGATGACCTTACAACCATAGGATCTGAGTTTGGACTTTGACTAGAATAGAATCCAATGGCTGTGGTTTCGTTTCAACTTGTGAAGAAGATTCAGATTACTAATACGCACCGTTTCATTAAGTTGCCAGCTTGGGCTTAAGTGGAAATTGATACCAACACCCCACTTCCAAGGCCCACTGAGAATTACACTGCATTCGCTTGCTATTGGTACCACGTTTTTTCCATTTTCCTGGCAATTTTCATTTAATTTCTGATGGTATTTTGGGCTTAGGCGCGCATTGCTAAACACACCCCTCTCTGGGCCCAGTTGGTTTTTTACATTGTTTTTAATTGCTATTCCACACACCTGCTTCTCATTTTCTTTTATTTTCATTTTTAATTCTTCATTTTATTAGGTTAATTGTAAAAATCATAACTAATTGAAAAATTAATATTTTTGATTGGGAGTTTTTTCCCATTTTCCTTAAAACCTCAAGAAAATAATAAAAGAATAAAAAGATTAATTCATGCATTTTTCTTTTTTATGGCATTTTTACAAGTTTAATAGCTTTTATTTCATTTTCATTTGGTACATGTTACTTGCTGAATTTAGTATGATCATTTTATTTTGATTTTTGGTGTAATTCTTTTTTCTATAGTTAGATTATAGTATTAGGTTCCCCCTGGAATTTTATCACATTTTTGTGATTTAATTTTAGTTAGTTTTGAATAAGGAACTTTAGTATGCTAGAATTAGGGTTTCAACTTGACATAGGTGAATTTCAACACATAGTTTTTGGGTTTTTAGTTTGATTTAGGCCTTGGGTTTTTAGTTTGATGAGTATTTCCATTTTATTTGATTTTTGCAAATTGATTGATATTGGTGTGTTTCCCTCTTGGGAAGTTGCTTTGTTTGATGGGTTTTGGGCCTTTTCTTTGGGCTTGGGGCTTGAGTTTTGCCTGATAAAGCTAGTAAAGACTTTGAGGATGAGTGAAGACATAATGATGCTTGGAGCTTGAAGTTGCTTGTGCTTGAAGGTTGCTTTGTGAAGACTTAGGAGATATGATATATAGGGAGAGCTCTAGAGTAGACTGATTTCTTCTGTCAAACATAGAGAGCTTCTTGTGCCTCTATTCCATCCTATGACACAAAGTCCCCTAAAAGAGTTCCATCTCCCCTTAGGAGGGATGTAGAGCATGCTTTGATTGGGTAGAACCTTGAGGATGCCTCTCATTTGCTATGATAAGATCTTAATGATTTCCCTAGGTTATCATTAAGCCTCTTAACATTACAACTTCATCTGTTAGTTGATTCTCTCCTGTGAGTGTTTGTCTTGAAGGTGGGGACCTATTGAGGATGAAGTTCATTGATGACTAGAGAAGATGAAGCTTGTGCCTGTCAAAGCTGGATATCTGTGGAAATTAGGGCTTTGCTGCTGTTTGAAGTTGTCTACTTACTGGGATTCAGTGCTTGCTAAAGCTGAAGATTATTGGAGATAAGAACTTACCTGAAGCTTGAATATAATTGGAAGGTAAAGATGGTATCTTGCTTAAAGTTGTTACTGTCAACCTTTTGCTGTTAATCAACTGTAGCTGCCGGAGCTGGTGTTGTTTGAACTGCTTACTGTGGGAGCTGGTCTTGTTGTCAGAGCTAGTGTTGGGTTTTATTTCTTTTCCTGTATTGATTGTTGGCTTGTTCAAGTTGCCCCTTAGGTTTGAAGTGAAGCTGCTTCACTTTGCCTATTGTTTTCTCAGGTTCGAGGTTGAGTGGGACTCCCTTGCCTCGCTTGTATTGTTGCATCTCATGCATTTTACTGTTTTACTGTATATCGTGTTTCTTTTGCTGTTTATCCCCTAGGATCTCTGTTTCTCTCTATGCAAGAGAGAAATATGACAGACGTTAGGTTGTAACCCATGCATGATAACATTAGGGTAGTTTTGATTCCCATTTCAAACCCTAGGATTTTTTAGACTTCTTTCTCTTCTATCTCAGAACAATTCAAAACACAGTAATAAGGATAATCGATGTCATGCGTTACAAACCTTAAGCTATTTGAGAAAGGTTGCTGGAGGGTCACTCTTCAGTAATCTGATTACTTAGTGTGTTACCCTTAGGGTGACATACGACGTAGTCACTCTCAAATCATAGTCTCTAGTGCGTCAGAGATTGCAAACATCATAAAAAACAGTTCTTGCATAAAAGACTGAAAACAAACATCAAAGTGTCATTTTTGTCCGCTTGGACTCTTAATCAGGAAAAACCCTTTCATAAGGAGATAAAAAACAGTCAGACAAGCCTGTGTCTTCCGTGGCCCGAACTACGTTTGCTCTGATCTTTCATGCGGTATGAAAGTACGTAGGCATAGGATGTGATATCCTAGAGAGCAACCTTCCCCTCCTTTCCCGTAGGTAGGCGAAGTACGTTGACTCTGATTTCTCGTTCCAGACGGGAATACGTAGGCATAGAACTGCTGTGTTCTGCCGAGTCACTTTTCTTTTCTTTTTAACCCAGACCTCTAGAGTAGATAGAATAACAATCCCCTAGATAGAAAACAAGCGTGGATCCCGTCGAGTACGACGGACGTGAGGGGTGCTAATACCTTCCCCTTACGTAACCGACTCCCGAATCCAGGATTTGGTTGCGATGACCATTCATTTCCTGTCTTTGCGGTAGGTTTACTTCGAGCATTTCCTTTCCCTCCGTTGGGATAAATAACGCACGGTGGCGACTCTTCTGTTCAGCTGGTGCCGATTTTCGCAGTAGCGACAGCTGGCGACTCTGCTGGGGATTAGAACATCCCCTATGCGAGTCAATCCTAGCGCTTGTTTTCCCGTCATGGGTGTTGTATAGATTTACTTTTCTGTCTTTACTTTCCGCATTTTATTATCAGCTTTATACTGTTATTGCTGCTGTGGGAAGGGGGTAATCTATTGAGAGATAAGCTGGACCTGGGCTTGAGGATACACATAGACTTAGAAGTATAGAGTAGTGGTTAGCCTGCTTGCTTAGCTCGCACCAGCTAGCCGCAAAATTTACGCTTGAACGAGATTCTCTTTGATGCTTCTTGCCTGGCCCTTAGGGCTCGACAAGCTGTCTGACCCGAGGATTGTCGACTCTGGGGACCTATCAATTGGGATTCAACTAAGTGAGGCCGCTTCAAGGGATGATGATGCCACACCTTCTGGGTATCGTATCATCGCTCTTGAAAGTCTGTGACGTTGAACCCGCATAGGATGTCGTACCTCGTTTGCGAGTTAAGTACATACCTGTGAGGGGTAGGTGGGTCTGGTTGCAGGAAACCTTTGACCTCAGAATACCTGGTTTATCTCTGTCAGTGAGATATGGTTACAAGGTTCATTTAAGTGGTTGGTTTGGTTTGAGAGGAAGATTGGATGGTTCTCAGGCTTTAGTACAGAACAGCCCAGTCTATCAGCATTGCACTTGGTCCCTTGTTTGCATATGCATGTGCATTTTCATGATTGCATTTCATTAACATGTATTTATGTTGCAGGTGATCATTCCCCTCTAATTCTAGTGTATCTTCTAGTCAGACATGGAGTCCTTGAAGAAGACAGTTGCTTATCGGTTGCATTCGCCAGATATCAGTTCCTTGCTGGGATTTGTTGCTCTAGCAGATGAGAGAGTGAGGGCTGAGTTCAGAGTATCTTATGGGAGATTACGCAGTTTGTTGTACAAACCTTCAGCATTCGAGACGACTGGGGTGTATACTTTGATGCAGTTTTATGAGCCGCAGTTGAGATGTTTCTTATTTCCTGACTATATTCTGGCACCCACTTTGGAGGAGTATTCTGCGATGTTGGGAGTACCTGTGTTAGACCATATGCCCTTTGTACATGTTGATGCTGAGCCTGAGTTAGCTACACTCGCTGAGATTGTTAGTTTAGACACTTTTGAGTTTCCGGGAGGCTTGGTCAAGCTGAACGGAGCTTATGGTTTTCACCTGTCTGTCCTGGTTGAGAAGGCTGCACAGTGCGCGAAGAGTGGATGTTGGGTTGCCTTCAGTGCTATTCTAGCTGTCTGCATCTATGGGATTGTCTTGTTTCCTAATGTGCCAGACTTTGTCGACTCAGACGCCTTCATGATTCTTGCCTCAAAGAATCCAGTTCCTACTCTCTTGGGCGATGTTTATCATTCCATTCACTACAAGAATGAGAAACATCGTGGCAAGAATGTTTCTTGCTGTCTTCCTCTCTTGTACAGGTGGTTCCAGGGGCATCTTCCTAAGACACGGCCTTTTGTTGATGCTGTTGACACTTTGGATTGGTCTTCCCGGTTGATGGGACTGTCTGCTGAGAACGTCGTTTGGTTTGATCGGAGCATGCTTGGTACTGATATTATATATAGTTGTAGTGGTTTTCCGAATGTTCCCCTGATTGGACGGAAAGGTTGTATTAACTATAACCCTTCATTGCTGGTACGACAGTTCGGTTATGCTTTGAGGGACGCTCCTATTGAGAAGGAGATACAGGAATCTCTGTATCTCACGGGCTTATTGGACACAACTGTTTTGATCAGATTGAGACATGCATGGGATAACATCCATAGGAGGGGGAAAGCTTTGCTCGGTAAGAGAAATAGCAGAGCTTATGATCCTTATTTGGCTTGGATCCGCGAGAGAGCTAGTACTTCTTTGATGCCTTATCCTGCTGTGGAACCCCTGTATCTTCCATTGATTGAGGTACCTCCTTCGGAAGAGAGTGAAAAGTATAACAAGTTGTTGGATGAAAACAAAGAATTGAAGAAAGCCAATGAGGAGTTAGAGAAGGAGATCTTCCAGTTACGTCGTGAGAAGAATGAAGCCACCTTCACTGTGAAGGAACAGACTGAATTGATTAACAGGTTGGGAACGGTGTTAGCAAGGTGCTTACTTCCAAGAAGGAACTTCTAAGCAAAGCTTATTCCCGTCTCAGCAAGTGGGAAGCTTTGTGGAATGCCACGCTTACCAAGCGGAAGGAGCGCGAAGACGAACTGAAGCTGCAGATTGCCACGCTAGAGGCACAGATTAGAGCCCAAGATGCAAAGATTGCTGAAGAGACATCACTTAGGAGCGCTGCTGAGCTCAGAGTAAGTGACATTGACGAGAAGCCGAGAGGTTATGAAGAGAAGGCCGGTTCCAAGAGGTACAGATTTTACGAGAGTTCTGGCGAAGGAACCTACCAGGACGATGCCAAAAAGCTGAGATCCACTACCGAGCGGCATGCTTTACTGATTCAGGAGCTGATCTCCCGATTAGGGCACTCGGAGACGTTGAGGATATTGGAGGACGTCAGAAAGCGCCATTTGGCCTAATTTATCTTGTCTTTGTTATTTGTACTTGTATTTGGACCATCGCCAGGCTTGTTGGCCGAGGTCTCTTCAGTTGTATTTGTTGGTGTAAGCCCTAGAGGCCAATACTTTTGGTACTTGTATCGGATTATTCGTTTAATAATAAAAGGCATTTCTTTATTATGTTTGTCTTTCAGAATAATAAAGTCCCTAGAATAGTTAGTTTGTTTAATGAAATGTTAAGTGTGACTTAATCATGAGATCCCATTAAACATAAAGACATTATTCTTAAAATATCCGTAGTCAAGCTTTATTGCAAAGTGGGATAACATTAAAAGCATTGAGACTATTATGAAGATAGACTGATGATCACATCTCATGGATCATGGATAAAGAGTTATCAAGTCTTGACATAGGTATAAATATTAGGAGTAATATTTATACCGGATTGACCCGCTATGAGAATACTACATAGTATGTTATGCAAAGTGTCATAAGTTATTCTCATGGTGATAATGGTGTATTACCACCCTTCGACCTGAAACCACTATGGACCCTAGATGTAGAGTCGGGTGCTTTATTGCTGATCAAACATTATCCGTAACTGGATGATCATAAAGACAGTTGATGGGCACTCCACGAAGCATGCTGAGGGACATGAGTGTCATAGATGGAATTTGCCAATCCTGCATAACAGGAGAAATGTCTAAGGGCCCAATATTGAACTGGACAAGGATGACACAGTGTATGCCTTGTGTTCAATATAGACATAGGGGCAAAAGGGTAATTGTACAAACATATATTATCACGAAAAAGGTTTTGTCAGATCACATGACATTTTCGTGACTTGGGTAGCAGTGATGTGTTGCTAGATACCGCTTACTCTTTATTATGTTAAATATATAATTTAATATAATTACCAACGTTACGAAATCCTACAGGGTCACACACATAAGGACAGTTTGATGAGAGATAGAGAAATCAAAGGAACACCGTAAGGTACGGTGCACTTAAGTGAAAAGTAGAAATTCGGATAATATAATAATAATTATTGTTATTTTATAATGGTTATAAAATAATAATAAAATAAATATATTTATTATAATAATAGTTATTATAATAATATATAATATTATTATGGATCATGTGAATTGGGTTTTAGCCCGCAGCCCACAAGAGAGTCTATAAAAGGAACCCTTGTGATGAAGCTTTCACTTGATGCAATTTCGTTTTTGATTCTCTTTTCTCACTCAAATAATTCCGTTCGTAAGCAGCTAGCACTGTGACCGGAAGCTGTTCGTGTGGACTGAGTAGAGGCGTTGCACTTCATCAACGCTTGTGATCGCTGCATCAAAGATCTGAATCGCCACAAAGAGGTAACAATTCTATCACTGACCATGCTCATTCGTAAGGATCACTAAAGGAAATTTTTGTTTTCCGCTGCGTTTAGATCGCAATTTTCCTTCAGTATTCAGTTGTACTCTTGTACTCAGCCTCTTGGCGTGTGTTTGTATATGAGGATTTTCTGATTCCTTGCTTGCCTAAAAGGGACTCCATTGTCATGATGGCATTCTCTCCGAAACTTGAATCGGGGGGGGGGGGGGGGGGGATATAAAACCTATAGAATATCCACATGATTGCATCTGCATTCATGTTGCATGACCGGTATTCTCGAATCTGTATCTTATTTCCTGCATCTGCAGGTTTCTAGGATTGACGAACAAAGAGTTCACCGCTACTCAACCCGAAACAACTGCAAGAGAATCATGGATCAAGTCCAAGTGGAGATGCAGGAAATTCGCGAGAAGTTGAACCTGTTCATGCAGGCCATGGAGAGCATTGCTAAAGGCCAGGAGAATCTCCAGACTTTGGTGCAGCCGCTGCTGACGCGGGCTAATGGGAATGGCAACAATGACCACAACTCTGCGCACGTTGAGACTATCCCTGAAGATGGGCCCCCTACGCCCGTGGTCCCACTTGTGGTGACCCCACCTGTTGTGGTTGTGAACAATGACGCTGGCGCTGGCAATGGTAACACAGGGAATGAAAATGAGATTGTTGTTAACAATGTTGGATTTGGAGATGCCAATCTGGGCGGTGGTAACTACAATGGCGGTAATGGTTTTGGTAACAATGGATTCGGCTATAATGACCAGGGGTTTGAATACGGAAATCAGGGCGGAAAGTTCGGCTTCAACACTCAGGGTTTCAGCTACGACGGCTTTGGTAACGCTAACCAGAGGTATGGTGGAAATGGTGCTAGATTGATTCCTGTCAACACTGGGTTTGGACCTGTTAGGGTCAACCAAGGTTTTGGTAATGGGGGACGAGGTCCCATGACTAATCAACAAGGGTTTGGTCGCAACACTGGTTATAACGGGTACGGAAACGAAAATGTGAACTGGGGCGAAGATTGTCAAGAGGACGCCTTTTCTGGAAGAGGCATGGGATTTGAGGGACCCGTTGACAATACTCAGAGGATCAAAATGCTTGAAGAACAGGTGAAGGGTATGGCTAATCAGAATTCTACCGGATTAGACATGGCTACTATGGGCTTGGTGCCGGGGCTGAGGGTACCGCTGAAATTCAAAGCTCCCACTTTCGACAAATATAAGGGGGACACTTTCCCTAAGGTGCATGTTCGCGCTTATTACAGAAGGATGTCCGCGTATTCAGATGACGAAAGGATGCTTATGCATTTCTTTCAAGACAGCCTGTCAGGACCGTCACTCGAATGGTACATGGGGTTGGAGCCCGCTCAAATCAAAACCTGGAAGCAATTGGCGGATGCTTTCAAGACAGCCTGTCAGGACCGTCACTCGAACGGGCAGCGGAACCACCGTCCGCTGACCGGGCAGCGGAACCCCCGGCTAAGTCTGCAAAGTGTGATCAATCAGCCGAAATTTGATTTAGTTTATTTAATTATCGGAATTTTAAACTAATAATAAAAGTGTGTTTATTATTATTTATTTGTGGTGATCAGTTATGGCCTTAGTTTTTCCTTTATTATTGTTTTGGGATTTTTGAATACGGCCTGCGTGTCGTGCCTCTCTCTCAATCTCTTTATGTAACTTCTTTTCTCATCTCACTCCCTCGTATGTAAAACGAGTTCTCTTATATGTAATGTAATATTTCTTATATGTAATGTAATATTATGTTATGAAAAAAAAAGAAGGAAGTATTCAATATTAAAGGAGGATAACCTTGGAGATCATGCTTGGAGAAGCTTAGATCGTTATTAGGTTAGCTTAGGTTCTCTCATTGGCTTGAGAGAACAATTGCGTTAGGGGCCATAATTGTATCTTTTTTTTTTTATATGTATGTTGATGCATGTGAGAGACGTTTTGCATGTTAAGCCGGTGAGATCAAACTAATAACAAATTCCCTCAAAATTAAATATTAAGTTTATGCTTTCCAATTTTTAGCACTCATCAAGACTAGTATCGAGCATTGTAGGTTTCGCCTACGCGAGGTGCATGTTCTATATTAGTAAGGTGTGATGGGATAATTGTAATATCCAATTGCTAAAACAATGGGTCAAACTTAACTAAACAAATTATAATAAGATTATATATGTTTAGAAGCAAGAATTGGGAATGATTCATGTGATGGATCAGAATAAGGAGTTATTCACCCAATTGAAAATATTCGAGAGTTGTATGAGATACAATTGGAAGGAGTTCCTACCTAAATAACTTAGTTTTGTGTAATCAGCCTAACGCTGACTTAAAACAAAGTGAAACATGGATCTCGACCCACTAGAAAGTCTTCCAACGGGATTTTCCGAATCAAATGATGAGGGTCATTTGTTTTGAATAAAATAGTGGGAGCATATTTGATTAAAGGCCTAATTAAATATGTTGTTTTAATGATACTTATATTTTCATATTTCTCTTGTAGATTACCATGACAACAAACACATCGAACAATATTTTGCGATCCATCCTAGATAAGGAAAAATTGTCTGGGACAAATTTCCTGGATTGGCACCGTAATCTGAGGATTGTCCTCAAGCACGATAAGAAGCTGTATGTCTTAGAGACACCAGTTCCTGAGGAGGAACCTCCTAGTTTTGCACCAAAGGCAGAAAGAGATGCTTATAAGAAGCATTTCGATGATGCCAATGAAACTGCTTGCCTCATGCTTGCTACCATGAACTCTGAGTTGCAAAAGCAACACGAGAACATGTCTGCGTTCGATATGATCGGACATCTGAAAACGCTTTATCAAGAGCAAGCAAGAAATGAGAGGTTTCAGGTTTCAAAGTCCCTTTTTAACAGCAAGTTAGCTGAGGGAGCCCCTGTAAGTCCCCATGTACTCAAGATGATTGGGTATGTGGAGAACCTTGACAGATTAGGGTTTCCCCTTGGAAAGGAACTTGCGATTGATCTGATCTTGCAATCGTTGCCAGAGAGCTTCAGTCAGTTTGTCCTGAATTTCAATATGAATGACTTGGACAAAAGTCTTCCAGAACTGCTAGGCATGTTGAGAACTGTTGAGCAGAATATGAAGACAAAAGGGAAATCCATTCTGATGGTCAGTAATGGAAAGAAACAGAACAAGAGGCCCATCAAACAGGGTGGTAGAGGGAAAGGCAAGGAAGTTGCCAAACCCAAACCCACTCCTCCTGTTTTGAAGCCTAGTGGAGGAATAGCAAAGGAGGGCACTTGCTTCCATTGCGGTAAGACCGGACATTGGAAGAGAAATTGCCCAAAGTACCTGGAAGATAAGAATAATGGAGTAGAGACTTCAAATTCAGGTATTTTTGTTATTGAAATTAATTTATCTACTTCTGCATCATGGGTATTAGATACTGGATGCGGTTCTCACATTTGTACTAATGTGCAGGGGCTAAAAAGGAGTAGAAATTTGGCAAAAGGTGAAGTTGACCTACGAGTTGGCAATGGAGCAAAGGTTGCTGCTTTAGCTGTAGGAACTTATGTTTTAACTTTACCTAGTGGTTTAATAATTCAGTTAGAGAACTGTTATTATGTACCTGCAATTAGCAGGAATATTATTTCCGTTTCTTGTTTGGACAAGTTTGGTTTTTCATTCATAATAAGGAACAATTGTTGCTCCATTTATTTGAATGATATATTCTATGCTACTGCAAAAATGAATAATGGACTATATGTCCTTGATCTTGAAATGCCAATTTATAACATTAATACTAAAAGGTTGAAACCTAATGAGTTGAATCCAACTTACCTTTGGCACTGTCGATTAGGCCACATAAATGAGAAACGCATTTCCAAACTCCATAAAGATGGACTCTTGGACTCTTTTGATTATGAATCATATGAGACATGCAGATCTTGTTTAATTGGAAAGATGACAAAGTCCCCATTCACAGGAAAAGGTGAAAGGGCTAATGATCTTTTGGCACTCATACATACTGATGTATGTGGACCACTGAACATACCAGCCAGAGGAGGTTTTCAGTACTTCATCACTTTTACTGATGACTTCAGTAGATACGGATATGTGTATTTAATGAAACACAAATCTGAGTCCTTTGAAAAGTTCAAGGAATTCAAGAATGAAGTACAAAACCAACTAGGTAAGAATATTAAAGTTCTTCGATCAGATCGAGGCGGTGAATATTTAAGCCTAGAATTTGATGACCATCTAAAAGAGTATGGGATTCTATCCCAACTTACTCCTCCTGGAACACCACAATGGAATGGTGTATCTGAGAGAAGAAATCGAACCTTGTTAGACATGGTCCGATCCATGATGAGTCACGTCGATCTTCCAAACTCCTTTTGGGGACATGCATTATTAACAGCAGCTTACACACTTAACCGTGTTCCATCCAAAAAGGTTGATAAGACACCATATGAGATATGGAGTGGTAAGAAACCACATATGTCTTACATGAAGATTTGGGGTTGCGAAGTTTACGTCAAACGACAAATTTCAACCAAGCTTGAGCCCAAATCTGACAAATGCTTATTTGTGGGGTATCCTAAAGAAACAAGAGGATATTACTTCTACAATCCTTCTGAGGGCAAAGTGTTTGTCGCTCGAACTGGAGTCTTTCTGGAAAGGGATTTTATTTCCAAAGGAAACAGTGGGAGGAAAATAGAGCTTGAAGAAATTCAAGAATCACAAAACATTGAAACACCTATGGAGGAACTAGAGCGGGAAACACAAGTAGTTGTGGAAGAGCAACCTGCTCAAGTAGAACAAGACCAGCGTAGGTCAAGCAGGATACGTCACCAACCTGAGAGATATGGATATCTCATAAGTGATCAGGGTGATGTATTACTCATGGATCAAGATGAGCCTGTGACCTACAAAGAGGCCATAACTGGTCCTGAGTCTGAGAAGTGGCTAGAAGCCATGAAATCTGAAATGGATTCCATGTACACAAACCAGGTTTGGACCTTGGTAGAACCTCCTATAGGAGTTAACCCTATAGGATGCAAGTGGGTCTTCAAGAAGAAGACTGACATGGATGGTAAGGTACATACCTATAAAGCAAGACTGGTTGCAAAAGGCTATAAACAAATTCATGGGGTTGACTATGATGAAACCTTTTCACCAGTTGCAATGCTTAAATCTGTTCGGATTTTACTTGCCATCGCTGCATATCATGATTATGAAATATGGCAGATGGATGTCAAAACTGCTTTCCTTAATGGGAATCTTCTTGAGGATGTGTACATGACACAACCTGAAGGATTTGACATACCACAAGATGCCCAAAAGATATGCAAGTTACAGCGATCAATCTATGGATTGAAGCAAGCTTCCAGAAGCTGGAATCTTCGTTTTGATGAAACCGTAAAACAATATGGATTCATCAAAAATGAAGATGAACCTTGTGTCTACAAGAAGGTTAGTGGGAGCATGATCGTGTTTCTGGTATTATATGTAGATGACATATTACTCATTGGAAACGATGTCCCTACCTTGCAACAAGTGAAGACTTGGTTAGGGAATTGTTTTTCTATGAAAGACCTAGGTGAAGCAGCCTATATATTAGGAATTAGGATCTATAGAGATAGATCACAAAAACTGCTTGGCCTAAGTCAGAGTACATACATAGATAAAGTGTTGAGACGCTTCAATATGCATGATTCCAAGAAAGGATTCATACCTATGCAACATGGTCTGTGTTTATCAAAAACACAATCCCCTTTAACTAAGGAAGAAAGGGATCGCATGAATAAGATTCCATATGCATCTGCAATAGGATCTATCATGTATGCCATGTTATGTACTCGACCAGATGTCTCGTATGCATTAAGTGCAACGAGTAGGTACCAATCTGATCCCGGTGATGCTCACTGGGTAGCTGTCAAGAATATTCTTAAGTACTTGAGAAGGACTAAGGATTCATTCTTGATATATGGAGGTCAGGAAGAGCTTGATGTAATTGGTTACACTGATGCTAGCTTCCAGACAGATAAGGATGATTTTAGATCACAATCTGGTTATGTGTTCTGTCTCAATGGTGGCGCTGTGAGCTGGAAAAGTTCAAAGCAAGAAACAGTTGCTGATTCTACAACTGAGGCCGAGTATATTGCTGCCTCAAATGCAGCAAAGGAAGCTGTTTGGATCAAGAAGTTCATTAGTGAACTTGGCATAGTCCCTAGCATTGTGGATCCCATTGGTTTATATTGTGATAACAATGGTGCTATCGCACAAGCTAAGGAGCCTAGATCTCACCAACGATCCAAACACATACTTAGGCGTTATCACCTCATTCGAGAGATAATCGATCGGGGAGATGTGAAGATATGCAGAGTGCCTACACTTGACAATATCGCTGACCCATTAACAAAGCCTCTTGCGCAACAGAAGCATGATGGTCATACTAGATCTATGGGTATTAAGGGTATGCCTAATTGGCTCTAGTGCTAGTGGGAGATTGTTGGTGTAAGCCCTAGAGGCCAATACTTTTGGTACTTGTATCGGATTATTCGTTTAATAATAAAAGGCATTTCTTTATTATGTTTGTCTTTCAGAATAATAAAGTCCCTAGAATAGTTAGTTTGTTTAATGAAATGTTAAGTGTGACTTAATCATGAGATCCCATTAAACATAAAGACATTATTCTTAAAATATCCGTAGTCAAGCTTTATTGCAAAGTGGGATAACATTAAAAGCATTGAGACTATTATGAAGATAGACTGATGATCACATCTCATGGATCATGGATAAAGAGTTATCAAGTCTTGACATAGGTATAAATATTAGGAGTAATATTTATACCGGATTGACCCGCTATGAGAATACTACATAGTATGTTATGCAAAGTGTCATAAGTTATTCTCATGGTGATAATGGTGTATTACCACCCTTCGACCTGAAACCACTATGGACCCTAGATGTAGAGTCGGGTGCTTTATTGCTGATCAAACATTATCCGTAACTGGATGATCATAAAGACAGTTGATGGGCACTCCACGAAGCATGCTGAGGGACATGAGTGTCATAGATGGAATTTGCCAATCCTGCATAACAGGAGAAATGTCTAAGGGCCCAATATTGAACTGGACAAGGATGACACAGTGTATGCCTTGTGTTCAATATAGACATAGGGGCAAAAGGGTAATTGTACAAACATATATTATCACGAAAAAGGTTTTGTCAGATCACATGACATTTTCGTGACTTGGGTAGCAGTGATGTGTTGCTAGATACCGCTTACTGTTTATTATGTTAAATATATAATTTAATATAATTACCAACGTTACGAAATCCTACAGGGTCACACACATAAGGACAGTTTGATGAGAGATAGAGAAATCAAAGGAACACCGTAAGGTACGGTGCACTTAAGTGAAAAGTAGAAATTCGGATAATATAATAATAATTATTGTTATTTTATAATGGTTATAAAATAATAATAAAATAAATATATTTATTATAATAATAGTTATTATAATAATATATAATATTATTATGGATCATGTGAATTGGGTTTTAGCCCGCAGCCCACAAGAGAGTCTATAAAAGGAACCCTTGTGATGAAGCTTTCACTTGATGCAATTTCGTTTTTGATTCTCTTTTCTCACTCAAATAATTCCGTTCGTAAGCAGCTAGCACTGTGACTGGAAGCTGTTCGTGTGGACTGAGTAGAGGCGTTGCACTTCATCAACGCTTGTGATCGCTGCATCAAAGATCTGAATCGCCACAAAGAGGTAACAATTCTATCACTGACCATGCTCATTCGTAAGGATCACTAAAGGAAATTTTTGTTTTCCGCTGCGTTTAGATCGCAATTTTCCTTCAGTATTCAGTTGTACTCTTGTACTCAGCCTCTTGGCGTGTGTTTGTATATGAGGATTTTCTGATTCCTTGCTTGCCTAAAAGGGACTCCATTGTCATGATGGCATTCTCTCCGAAACTTGAATCGGGGGGGGGGGGGGGGGATATAAAACCTATAGAATATCCACATGATTGCATCTGCATTCATGTTGCATGACCGGTATTCTCGAATCTGTATCTTATTTCCTGCATCTGCAGGTTTCTAGGATTGACGAACAAAGAGTTCACCGCTACTCAACCCGAAACAACTGCAAGAGAATCATGGATCAAGTCCAAGTGGAGATGCAGGAAATTCGCGAGAAGTTGAACCTGTTCATGCAGGCCATGGAGAGCATTGCTAAAGGCCAGGAGAATCTCCAGACTTTGGTGCAGCCGCTGCTGACGCGGGCTAATGGGAATGGCAACAATGACCACAACTCTGCGCACGTTGAGACTATCCCTGAAGATGGGCCCCCTACGCCCGTGGTCCCACTTGTGGTGACCCCACCTGTTGTGGTTGTGAACAATGACGCTGGCGCTGGCAATGGTAACACAGGGAATGAAAATGAGATTGTTGTTAACAATGTTGGATTTGGAGATGCCAATCTGGGCGGTGGTAACTACAATGGCGGTAATGGTTTTGGTAACAATGGATTCGGCTATAATGACCAGGGGTTTGAATACGGAAATCAGGGCGGAAAGTTCGGCTTCAACACTCAGGGTTTCAGCTACGACGGCTTTGGTAACGCTAACCAGAGGTATGGTGGAAATGGTGCTAGATTGATTCCTGTCAACACTGGGTTTGGACCTGTTAGGGTCAACCAAGGTTTTGGTAATGGGGGACGAGGTCCCATGACTAATCAACAAGGGTTTGGTCGCAACACTGGTTATAACGGGTACGGAAACGAAAATGTGAACTGGGGCGAAGATTGTCAAGAGGACGCCTTTTCTGGAAGAGGCATGGGATTTGAGGGACCCGTTGACAATACTCAGAGGATCAAAATGCTTGAAGAACAGGTGAAGGGTATGGCTAATCAGAATTCTACCGGATTAGACATGGCTACTATGGGCTTGGTGCCGGGGCTGAGGGTACCGCTGAAATTCAAAGCTCCCACTTTCGACAAATATAAGGGGGACACTTTCCCTAAGGTGCATGTTCGCGCTTATTACAGAAGGATGTCCGCGTATTCAGATGACGAAAGGATGCTTATGCATTTCTTTCAAGATAGCCTGTCAGGACCGTCACTCGAATGGTACATGGGGTTGGAGCCCGCTCAAATCAAAACCTGGAAGCAATTGGCGGATGCTTTCGTCATGCATTATAAGTATAATAGTGATCTGGCACCGAACCGAGTTCAATTGCAAGGTTTGTCGCAGAAGAACGGGGAAAGCTTTAAAGAGTATGCGCAAAGATGGCGCGATATGGCAGCAAGAGTACATCCTCCGTTAGCTGAAAGAGAAATGAATAGTATGTTCATTGGGACATTTACGGGGATATATTACGAAAAATTGTTTAATGTTTCGTTGAGCAGTTTTTCAGATTTGATTCTTATGGGTGAGATGGTCGAAGACGGGATTAAAGTTGGAAGATTCCACGCAGGTGAGTCTACCCCCGCAGGAGGTACCAGAAAAGCATTCGGTGGTAGACGACAAGAGGATTCTAGTGCCGTGTTTGGTGGCAGGGGCCGAGGCAGAGGAAGAAGTCAGTATGCTCAGCATCAACAGGTCGCTAGTGTTACCATCCCTTTTCCATAACAACAACAACAGCAACAGCAGCCGCAGCAGCAGCAACAACAAAGGCAACACCCCGCCCAACGCAGAATCCTAGAGGGCAAGCCAAGGAGAGTATTTGAAACGCCTCCTTCAACATACGCCGAACTGCTTCAAACACTACTAGGATTAAAGTTGGTCGAGAAAAGGACCATGGCGCCGTTAACGGGCACTCCACCGTTTGGCTATGACGCCGGTAAGCACTGTGAGTTTCACTCCGGGGCACCCGGACATGATATTGAAGGTTGTCATGCGTTTAAGCATAAAGTCCAAGACTTGTTGGACAACAAAGCTATCAACTTTGGACAGGCGGGTCCAAATATAGTATAACAGCCTATGCCCAATCACGGGGCAAATGCCATCCTGACCGAGGAAAATTTGAATCTAGTGACGGATGTCAATGAGCTGAAGACACCGCTGGGGGAAATCAAAAGCAGGTTGTTAAAAGGGGGTGTATTCCCGGGGTGTGACGAATTTTGCTTAGATTGTTGGATAAAGTCAGAGGGTTGTAATGAGTTGAAGTAGGGTATTCAGGCTATGATGGATGAAGGTACCTTGCAATTTGATAGAACCGCGGTGGAAGAGCCTGTAGAGGCGTTGTGTGATGAGCTGAACGATGTTGCTACGGTAACGATTCCAAGGAAAACAATAACGATAACGGCGCCTGCCAGGCGGCCGACAATCACAATTACCATAGCAGGGCCAGTCCCTTTTGAGAGTACTAAAGCAGTGTCGTGGACTTACAGGTGGAAGTATATTGCGACGGTGAGAAAATTGAAGTAAATAAACAACCAGATGGGGTCGTAGATAATGTTGTCGGAACAGGAGGTATGACTAGAAGTGAGAGAATCTTCACATCGCCTGAGGTAGAGGCAGAAAGATTAGCCAAGGGTAAAGCCAAGGTAGACGAGAGTGGCCCCTCGCAGATAAAGGAAAAGGAAACATCGCTTAAGGATGTGGAAGAATTTATGAGGCTCATTCGTAAAAGTGATTACAAAATCGTTGAGCACCTCCAGCAAACGCCATCAAAGATCTCGATCTTGTCACTGCTATTATGTTCCGAGGCCCATCGGAACGCTTTGCTGAAGATCCTAGACACGTCATTCATTCCTCAAGACGTTTCGATTAATCAGTTAGAAGGGGTGATGGTGCATGTTAATGCAGGGCACAGTTTGGGCTTTACAGATTTTGATTTGACTCCAAGAGGGAGAGAGTACAATATGGCATTGCATGTGTCAGTAGAATGTCGGGGCACAGTTATGTCCCATGTTTTAGTAGACACTGGATGTTCCCTGAATGTGCTACCGAAGAAAGCCATGATGAAGTTGGATATCAGGGGGATTATCTGCAGACCCAGTGACTTAGTGGTAAGAGCGTTCGATGGAACGAGGAGGTCAGTCTTCGGATCGATAACATTACCATTGCAAGTGGGGCCGGAAATTTTTGAAACTGAGTTCTATATAATGGACATCCAACCAGCGTATAGTTGCCTTCTTGGACGCCCATGGATTCATGCTACTGGGGCAGTCACATCCACGTTGCACCAAAAGTTGAAGTATATGGTGGGGGATAGTGTCATCACTGTTTGTGGAGAAGAAGATATTTTGGTTAGCCATTTGTCTTCATTCAGATACGTGGAGATCGACGACGAAGTACACGAAACACCCTGTCAAGCATTTGAAGGGCTAAAGATTAAAGACAAAGCTCCAGTACCCAAAGTATCAGATGTGGCTGTGTCATCTTATAAGGAAGCTCAAGCTCTAGTGCAGGCAGGCAAAGCCCAGGGCTGGGGTCAGGTGTTGGAGATTCCCGTGAAGAATGACAGGTTCGGGCTTGGATATCATCCTTCGTCATCAGTATCCTCTTCAGGAGCGCCCAAGTTCAGAGGACCAATAACCATCACACCAAGCGGGGTGAGCTTCGAGACTATCAATGTTGTTTCCGATTCTGAGGAAGGAGATAGCGACTGTGATATGGACGCATGGATCAAGCCAAGCGTGCCAGGACAAAGTCTCTGCAATTGGTCTATCCGGGAAACTGTTCCTGTGACAAATAAACAGTAATGATTTGTTTTCTTAATTGTTGAATAATCCTGTGTCCTACCCGGGGCATAGTGATTTTGCTTAGGGCCATTTGGTTATGTACATTACATTGTTTAATCATGAATAAAGGCGTTTTTTCATATACAAATATTGTGATCCCTGTTTTTCCTGTTTTTATCTTTTACAATAAAATGGCAACATGGTTATTTACTTTGTACGCGTTTTGAAGCATTTAACCATTTCCTTTCCAGGATTACTATTTCAGATGACATCTATGAACCGCCTATGACTCACTTCGACTTCGAGCACCCGGTATTTCAGGCTGAGGAAGAGATTGTCGAAGATGGCGAAGTGCCAGAAGAGCTGACCTGGTTATTAAAACAAGAAGAAAGAATCATTCTGCCTCAAGAGGAAGTCATTGAGATTATCAATTTGGGGTCGGAAGGGGTTGAAAGGAACATCCGTATAGGGGCTGCGCTGCAAAGCGACGTCAAGCAAAGATTGATTGAGATGCTCAGGGAGTATAGTGATGTATTTGCTTGGTCGTACGAAGATATGCCTGGGCTGGATACGGATATGGTTGTGCACCGTCTGCCGCTAAAAGAAGAATGCCCGCCGGTTAAGCAGAAACTCCGAAGAACTAGACCAGACATGGCAGTAAAAATCAAGGAGGAAGTGCAGAAACAGTGGGATGTTGGTTTCCTAGCTGTTACAAAATATCCCTCATGGGTCGCCAATATTGTGCCAGTGCCGAAGAAAGACGGTAAAGTACGAATGTGTGTAGACTACCGTGATCTGAACAGGGCGAGCCCGAAAGATGACTTTCCACTTCCTCACATTGATGTACTAGTTGATAACATTGCTCAATTCTCCGTATTCTCCTTCATGGATGGCTTCTCGGGCTATAATCAGATCAAAATGGCGCCCGAAGACATGGAGAAGACTACTTTCATTACTCCCTGGGGAACATTTTGCTACAAAGTGATGCCCTTTGGGTTGAAGAATGTTGGGGCAACATATCAACGTGCTATGACGACTCTCTTTCATGACATGATGCATAAAGAGATCGAGGTTTATGTTGATGATATGATTGCCAAATCCCAGACGGAGGAGGAGCATTTGGTTAATCTGCTGAAATTGTTCAAGAGGCTTAGGAAGTTCAGGCTGAGACTGAACCCTAACAAGTGCACCTTCGGGGTGAGATCGGGTAAACTGCTGGGGTTCATCGTGAGCGAAAAAGGAATAGAGGTTGATCCTACGAAAATAAAAGCAATACAAGAAATGTCGACGCCTAGAACAGAAAAAGAAGTACGTGGATTTTTAGGGAGATTGAACTATATCGCCCGGTTCATATCTCACTTAACTGCGACGTGCGAGCCGTTATTCAAATTGTTGAAAAAGGACCAGGCCGTGACCTGGAATGAAAATTGTCAAAAGGCGTTCGACAAGATAAAAGAATACTTGCAGGAACATCCTATTTTGATACCCCCAGTGGCCGGGAGACCATTGATTATGTATTTGACAGTTCTTGAGGAAAGTATGGGTTGTGTTCTCGGTCAACACGACGAGACTGGGCGTAAAGAGCATGCGATCTACTATTTGAGTAAGAAGTTTACTAACTGTGAGTCCAGATACTCAATGCTCGAGAAAACGTGTTGTGCGCTAGCCTGGGCCGCCAAACGTTTGAGGCAATACATGCTAAATCATACAACCCTGCTAATTTCAAAGATGGATCCAATCAAATACGTGTTTGAGATGCAAGCACTCTCCGGAAGAATTGCCCGATGACAGATGGTGTTAACCGAATACGATATCCAATATGTCTCACAAAAGGCTATTAAAGGTAGCATTTTGTCAGAGTACCTTGCGGAGCATCCTGTTGAGGACTACCAATCGATGAGGTTTGATTTTCCTGACGAGGATACCGTGTACCTAAAGATGAAAGATTGTGAAGAACCGTTGCCGGACGAAGGACCAGAATTGGGTTCCAAATGGCAGTTAATATTTGATGGAGCTATGAATTCCTATGGTAGCGGAATAGGTGCAATTATTACCACTCCCCATGGGTCGCACATCCCATTTACTGCTCGATTGACCTTTTCGGTTACCAATAATGAAGCTGAATATGAGGCTTGCATCATGGGTCTTGAAGAAGCTATTGATTTGCGAATCAAACATCTGGATGTATACGGAGACTCAGCTCTAGTGGTGAATCAGATAAAAGGAGAATGAGAGACACGGCAACCCAATTTGATACCATATATGAATTATGCAAGGAGATTGTTGCCTTTCTTTGACAAGGTGGAATTGCATCACGTGCCGCGAGCAGAAAATCAAATGGCTAACGCCCTGGCGACATTATCTTCAATGTATAAAGTTAACTTCTGGAACGAGGCTCCCCGGATTGTTATCTCTCGGCTTGATAGGCCTGCTTTCATATTTGCCATTGACGAAGCATCTAATGATAAACCCTGGTACTTTGACATCCAGAATTTCCTGAAGAACAAGGAGTACCCGGATGGGGCATCCAGTCGAGATCAAAAGACTCTCAGGAGATTGGCTGGCAATTTCTATTTGAATCCTGACGGTGTCCTATACAAGAAAAACCACGACTTGGTGTTGCTACGCTCTGTAGATGAGAAAGAGGCGAAGATGCTCATGGAAGAGATACATGAGGGTACATTTGGTACACTTGCGGGTGGGCATGCTATAACGAGAAAGCTGCTGTGGGCAGGCTATTACTGGCTAACTATGGAAACAGACTATTTCAAGTTTGCAAAGAGGTGTCATAAATGCCAAATTTATGCGGACAAGGTCCATGTACCCCTAAGTCCTCTGAATGTGATGTCCTCACCATGGCCATTCTCGATGTGGGGAATTGATATGATTGGAAAGATCGAGCCTATGGCATCAAACGGACACTGGTTCATTTTGGTGGCAATTGATTACTTCACCAAGTGGGTGGAAGCAGCATCATATGCCAATGTCACCAAACAAGTGGTCGCCAGATTTATCAAACGAGATATTATCTGCAGATATGGAATCCCTGAGCGGATTATCACCGACAACGGTTCGAACTTGAATAATAAGATGATGAAGGAGCTGTGTTTCGCTTCCGCGAAAATAAGGTGCCGGCAAAACAGAAGAGTCGCCATCTTTCGTTATTTATCCCTCAGAACGGGAAAGGAAACGATCGGAAAAACCTGACGAAAAGGGTAAGACGAGGTCGTCGCAACCATTGTCTGGGTTCGGGAGTCGGTTATGCAAGGGGAAGGTATTAGCACCCCTCACGTCCATCGTACTCGATGGGATCCACGCTTGTTGTGTTTACTGGACGAGTTGGTTTATCTATCTACCTATCAAGGCTGGCTTAAACAGAAAAGAAAATGACTCGGCAAAGCATCGCGCTTTATGCCTACGTATTCTCATCAGAGAATGAGAAATCAGAGTCAACGTAGTTCGACCTACAATGGGTTATGGGGAAGGTGGCTCGCCAATACATCAGTATTGTGCCTACGTACTCTCAACAGATATGAGAGATCAGAGCTTACGTAGTTCGGGATACTACGGATTACGGGGGTTTAGATTCATCTGTTTTATCGAGTAGGGTTAAACAGCGGTTCCAGCAGTTAGGGACAAAGCCTGTTTGCGGTGGCGCTGAAGTTTAACGACAATCTTTTCTTTAGAAAAGCTTTCCTTTGAGTTATGGGCCCACGAGGCAAAAAAGGTTTGAAGTTTGTTTTCTGTCTTTTACGGAAGAAGTGTTTTTTTATTGTGTTTGCAATTTCAATCGCACTAAAGACTATGACCTGAGAGTGAATGCGTCGCATGTCACCCAAAGGGTCCTATACTAAACATCCAGACTGTTGAAAAGAAGCTCTCCAACAATCCTTTCTCAGATAGCTTAAGGCCCGTAACGTACTAAAGAAATCATTCATGATTACTGTATCTTAAGCTGTTTTGAGATGAGAAGAGAACAGGCTCAACTACGGGGAGACTATCAAGTCCTACTGTTGTCATGCCAAGGATTCATCCTATGGTTGAGGTTTGAAACAGGGAACTCCTAGAAATTATCATGCATAGGTTTCAACCTAAAGTTCTATCATCACTTCCTTATCAAAGGAAGTGAGAGTCCTAAGGGATCATATCAATGATAAACAGAAACAGATAAAGCATCAGCTTAAACAGTAAATAGTAAACGACTGTAAAATGCATGCAATGCAAGTGAGGGAGGAAATGTGTGTGGGGCAGCGGCCTCCACAAGCTCATCTCAACCTCAAGCCAGATATGAATAACAGTAATCATATCGAAGAGTAAAACATGCTATCAAGCAAAATACAGTAAACTGCAATCATACAGAAAAAATAACATGTTATCAAGCAAAATAAACCACATGGGCAAGGGAACAGGGCTCTACCGAATACTCGCAAGCAAAGCCATACAGTAAAAATACAAGCAGAGGGAGAAACTCAACCTCTAGTGCAATCATGCTCCTAGATTAAAGTCAGTCTAATCATGGACTTATTCTAATGCATCAAGCAAGTCAAACAAGGCACATCAGCAATACAGAAAAGAAAACAGACAAGAAAGCAGATCAACAACTCTCAATCAATTCCAAGCTTCAGCTCTCCCAACAGCAATCCAGTCTTCAGACTTCCATCACCCTTCAAGGCTATCCTCTCTCATGACAGGTATCAATTTGCTTCTCCAGGTTTCAACCCTTCAACATAAGTTTCAACTTAATCTTCTTCTTCAAGCTTCAGCTTTCCAGTCAACTCCACCTTCAGGCTTCACTCTTAGCTACAAGTATCAACTTGATTCCTTCAGGTTCTCCAAGCATCAATGTAAGTATCAACTTATCTTTTATTCCTCAAGCCTCAGCTCTACAGTCAATCTCAATTAAATCCTCTTCACAAGTATCAACTTAGTCTTCAAGCTTCAGCTCTCTTTGCTTTATCAGTATCAACTTGGTCTTCTCCTCTTTATCTACAATCATATGGAAGTGTCAACTTCATCCTTCAATCTTCTAAGCCTCAGCTCTTCATTCAATCTCCATTGGATCTTCAAGTATCAACTTGTTCTTCTTGCTTTTCAAGCTTCAGCTACAATGGCACTGCTCACGGAATCATCCTCTTCCACACTCTTCAATGAACTCCTCATCTTCAAACTCAAGTCTAACATCTTTCAAGGTACTCAAACCAGAAGATAATTGATTTAACAAAATGAGAGGAAATGATAAACAGCTTACTGACAACCAAAGGAAGCCTGCAAGGGTTCATCATTATGAGAGACTGGTTCCCTCAAAGTTCTACTTCTCAGATAAAGCCACTCATCCTTCCAAAGGAGGGATGTGAATATCTGAGAAGGACTTTTAGTCATTGGGAGGAATGGAAGCACAAGATGCTTTCCATATTTGTGAAAGAAAACATTCTAACTACAAGGCTCTCCCTATGTCCTATCTCCTAATCTTCATCAGACACCTTCAGGTACCAACAAATCCAAAGCTCCAAGCCACTTCAAGCAACTTCAAGCATCCTCCTTGTCTTCAACTTGTCTTCAATCTCAACCAAAGGCAAACCAAGCACAAACCCTAATCTAAGGGGGCTAAGGAAGTTAAACTAATTGAATTAGTAAATTAGGATCACCTAAAACCTAGTACTAAAGTTAGTCCTAACTAAAATACTAAAATCAATTGTAAAATCCTACAAAAATATCTATGGGAACCTAGGTCAATCATGACTCTACCACATTAGTTTCAAAGATCAAACCACCATATTAGACCTAGAACTAAATCCTACATTCTAAGGCATCAAACCTAAACCCTAAAAGGAAGCACCTAAATATCAATCTATAAAGCACACTTATTTTCATCACAAAAATGTGAGAAAAATTCTATAGGATCATACATGTCTAACCTAATCACACACAAAAAATTAGGCTCAAAAACATCCCCAAGTGATCACACTAAATTCCACAAAAATATGCATCAAACATGAACATTTTAATATCAATTAAAATACAAAATTCCAATTAAATCAGAAATTACATGAAATGAAAATATTTTTTTTCTAAAAAATAATAGACTCAATCATGAGTAATATGCAAAAAGAATGGGTTTAATTGGATTAATTTTCAATTAATTATGAGTTTTACAAAAACCATGAATAAAATGAAAAAAAGAAGAAAATCCAATTAAAATAAACAAACACATGGTGTGAGTAGCAATCAGACTTAGTTAAAAGTTTGGGTTGCGCCATCAGGGGGTGTGAATAACACTGACTTCACTAAGCCCAAAACCAGCTGCTAAATGAAACACAGCGTTTCATTTATTCTGATCCTTCACAAATTCAAATTGAAACGTGGCCCTTGGATCAGCTTCTAGTCAAAGGTCAAAACAAGATCCAATGGTAATAACTTCAACTCCTACCTTTCAAACGCCTGAACTTCGCGCCCAGCTCCGGCCACCACCGGTGGAGCTCCGATCATCCCCTTCAACCCTAGTTCTCCCTAGAGGCCTCCAATCCAAGAGGTCAAAACATGAAACTCATCCCAAATCTTGCCACGAGTTCAACCATACCATTAACTTCCTCTGAAACCTCAAGATTCATCATATCCCAATCTCAACCGAAAATGGTAGTTCTCCTATTTTGTCTCTAATTCTCCAATTAACCATCTGAAATCCATCCTACACCATTCTACAATCAATCTAGCACCTTAATTCAACCTAATTCTACCTAAATCATGCTAGGGGAAGAGAGTTACCAACCTGAGAATCTTGGTTGAATAGATGCACGAATCCTCCAAATCAAGCTCTCTACTCTTCTGGACACGATCAAGGAACCTTCTTCTTACTTCTGTATGCAAAAGAATCAATGGAAAGTGCTTCAATCTTGAAACCCGATGGTGAGTTGCAGGTGCTGAAAATCACTTGCTCATACACGATCTAGCCACCAATTCTTCTTGAAAATGATCTGGAATCACTCCTTGACATTCATGGAAGAAGTATCAATCAAGAAAATGGAAGGAAATTGAGGAATTTGGTGAAACCGATTGCACTTGCAAGCTATGAAAATTCAATCTCAAACTAAGCTCAATCCTTCAATGATCACCAACCCCTTCAATGGATCCACTCTACTCCTTATATAGATGAAGTTTGGATGATCTAGAATCCTCTAGATCCTTCCAATGAGATTTTCCACTTCTCATGTCATGAGATTTCCAATCATGTATCATGCCATGCTCAATTCTGTTAGCAGCTTGAAATTCATCTCAATCTCTTTCAATTTCTCCCCTAGTGACATTTTGGATGGGTTTAGCTTGCCAAGTTCCTTGCTCATGCCTTGATTTTGAGTTTTGCAAATGTTACTTAATATGCAAGCAAGTGCTTTTCAAAGCAAGTCCACAATTTAGACCTCAAATCAAAAATGTGGCTAAACCAATGTTTTTAAAATGTTTTCTAGAGTCAAAATGATATATTACATGCCATGGTTTGGATTTGTAGGTCAAAAATATCAATTTCCAACTTTGGTTTATTTAACTTATGCCCTTATTTTAGGTCATTTTTGCAACTTTGAGCTATAAGCCTTTCCAACATCTCATGACCTCCTTAATAGCCTTAAAACATCATTTTGAACAAGTTTGATGTTGAAGATTTTTCCATTTGAAGCTTGGAAATAGGAGTTATGGCCTTATGCTTGAAATGACCTGTAATCTCCAAATGACCAAAATGCCCTTGACTTGTCAAAGCCATAACTTGAGTTCTACAAATCCTATCAAGGACTTATAGTGCTCTCTAGAAAGCTAAGAAGATAAGGAACAACATTCATGTTGACCAAAAGTTCATAGGAATCATCCTTCTAGGGCAAAAGTTTGATGCAAGTTGGGTGACTTTCAAGGCCCCAGATTCACATACCTCAGATGACCTGTAACTTGTCAAAGTCATAACTTGAGCTCTAAAAATCCTATAAAGGACTTCTAGTACTAAAATTAAAGCTAAGAACAAGCTCTACAACATTTATGTTGGGGGAAAGATGAGATGACAATCACATCTTGAGCTAAACTGCCTTGAAGATAGGGGTCAAACTAGGGGATTTTACACTGTCAAGCCTTAGAAACCCTAGCTTGAAACTTCTCAAGCTCTTCAATCATGAAGAGTTGAACTTGGAATCATCCTTATAACATCTCAATGCATCAATCCATGATCACATGGCTCTTGGATTAGGTCTCAACCCTCTCCCAATCATCAGTTGACCTAGGGTTAACCCAGTCAAACCCTAATTACACCACTCAGGGCTAGGTCTCTTTAATCTTGTACCATGACCTGTCTAGGATTCATGATGGCTTTCAAGACATCTCATCAGCTCTCTCAAGGCTTCAAGTCCATCCTCATGGTCTCAGAATCATCTGATGGCTTCTCACAACTCTCAAGTTAGGAGGCACACAACTTTGGTTTCAACCACTTTCTCTGAGGATCTTTTATCTTCTCTGGCAAAGATATCAACCCTTGAACACTTGAATAACCTTCTTGTCTAGCTTCATAGTCTTGTATAGCTCTTGATTGGTACTCATACCTCTTGATCCCCTGCATACATGTCAATGAAATGCAGATGATAATGCTAATGTGAATGAAATGAAACATAAGCTAGGTAAAGAAATGTTGGTCAAATTTTAGGGTGCAACACTGTGCCAGAATTTTAAGATTGAACATCACAATTCTTCTCCTTACCGACCCAAGATGAATGGCGCTGTTGAAGCGGCCAATAAGAACATAAAGAATATTGTTCAGAAGATGGTTGTGACGTATAAGGATTGGCACGAGATGCTACCTTTCGCTTTGCATGGTTATCGTACGACGGTATGCACATCAACCGGGGAAACCCCTTTTTCATTGGTATACAGAATGGAGTCAGTATTACCGTTGGAAGTTGAGATTCTTTCCTTGAGGGTTTTACGAGATGTCCAACTTGACGAGGCAGAATGGGTTAAAGATAGACTGAATCAGCTCAGCTTAATGGATGAGAAGAGGCTAGCTTCTCTCGCATACGGTCGGTTGTATCAAAGTCGGATGAAGAAAGCATACGATAAGAAGATATGTCCGCGAAGCTTTCAGACGGGCGACCTTGTGCTGAAAAGGATTCTCCCGCCACAAACAGATCACAGGGGCAAATGGACGCCGAATTACGAAGGGCCATACGTTGTCAGAAAAGTTTTCTCTGGAGGAGCCTTGCTACTATCTACCATGGATGGTGAAGACTTTACATCGCCTGTGAACTCGGACGCAGTTAAAAAATACTTTGCTTGAAAGAGACCTGTTGGATGGTAAAAAGAGAGTCCAGGCAAAAATGGGGCATCCTGGCGAACCGAAAAAATGAATAAAAGGTTCGGGCAAAAGTTAAGGATAAAATTGAAAAGATGTACACCCGCGAAGTCGAAAACCTGCATTGGGCGACTTCGGCAAAAAAGGGTATCCCGGTGAATTGAAAACCCGCAAAGGGCGATTCACGCAAAAGTTAGGGATTGAAAAAGCAAATGACTGCGGTCCGGGTCTGATACTGCATTGCTTAGTGGTTTGGGAGCTCCTGAGAGTTCGTTTATCCAACACAATCTCTTCCGAAAATTGAATACCAGGAAAGCGCTAGAGTCAGGCGAGTCATAGGAGGATCAGCACACGATGTTTGTCTGCACCGCGTTGCCGACATGTGTACAAATTCGACTTGTATTTGTACTTTTATGTTTCTTGTGCATATATATGTGTGTGTACGTAACTTCCTCTTTTTAGGAGTTGCATCCGATGTACAAAACTTTGCCTATTCAGAGGCCTGTTATTAATAAAACATGTTATTCAGTATTTGATGTTTATGCTTTACTGTTTTGTATGTGGAAAACGCCGATGTTTTGATAAACTTGTGTCGCTTCCGCGAAAATAAGGTGCTGGCAAAACAGAAGAGTCGCCACCTTTCGTTATTTATCCCTCGGAGCGGGAAAGGAAACGATCGGAAAAACCTGACGAAAAAAGGATAAGACAAGGTCATCGCAACCAATGTCTGGGTTCGGGAGTCGGTTACGCAAGGGGAAGGTATTAGCACCCATCACGTCCGTCGTACTCGACGGGATCCACGCTTGTTGTGTTTACTGGACGAGTTGGTTTATCTATCTACCTATCAAGGCTGGCTAAAAAAGAAAAGAAATGACTCGGCAAAGCGTCGCGCTTTATGCCTACGTATTCTCATCAGAGAATGAGAAATCAGAGTCAACGTAGTTCGACTAACTACGGGTTACGGGGGAAGGTGGCTCGCCAATACGTCAGTATTGTGCCTACGTACTCTCAACAGGTATGAGAGATCAGAGCTTACGTAGTTCGGGATAATACGGATTATGGGGATTCAGATTCATCTGTTTTATCGAGTAGGGTTAAACAACAGTTCCAGCAGTTAGGGACAAAGCCTGATTGCGTTGGCGCTGAAGTTTAACGACACTCTTTTCTTCAGAAAATTTTCCTTTGAATTACGGGCCCACGGGGCAAAAATGTTTGAAGTTTGTTTTCTGTCTTTTACGAAAGAAGTGTTTTTTATTGTGTTTGCAATTTCAATTGCACTAAAGACTATGACCTGAGAGTGAATGCGTCGCATGTCACCCAAAGGGTACCATACTAAACATCCAGACTGTTGAAAAGAAGCTCTCCAACAATCCTTTCTCAGGTAGCTTAAGGCTCGTAACGTACGAAGGAATTCATTCATGATTATTGTATCTTAAGCTGTTTTGAGATGAGAAGAGAACAGGCTCAACTACGGGGAGACTATCAAGTCCTACTGTTGTCATGCCAAGGATTCATCCTATAGTTGAAGTTTGAAACAGGGAACTCCTAGAAGTTATCATGCATAGGTTTCAACCTAAAGTTCTAATCATCACTTCCTTATCAAAGGAAATGAGAGTCCTAAGGGATCATGTCAATGAGATACAGGAACAGATAAAGCATCAGCTTAAACAGTAAACAGTAAAATGCATGCAATGCAAGTGAGGGAGGAAATGTGTGTGGGGCAGCAGCCTCCACAAGCTCATCTCAACCTCAAGCCAGAATGAATAACAGTAATCATACTGAGGAAAATAAAACAACATGCTATCAAGCAAAAACAGTAAACTGCAATCATACAGTAACAATGAAATCATGCTATCAAGCAAAATAAACCACATGGGCAAGGGAGCAGGGCTCTACCGAATACCCGCAAGCAAAGCCATACAGTAACAATACAAGCAGAGGGAGCAACTCAACCTCTAGTGCAATCATGCTCCTAGATTAAAGTTAGTCTAGTCATGGACTTATTCTAATGCATCAAGCAAGTCAAACAAGGCACATCAACACAGAAAAGAAAACAGACAAGAAAGCAGATCAACAACTCTCTCAACTCCAAGCCTCAGCTCTTCTGACAGCAACTCAGTCTTCAGACTTCAACCACCTTTCAAGGCTATCATCTCTCATGACAAATATCAATTTGCTTCTCCAGGGTTTCAATCCATCAAACATAAGTATCAACTTAATCTTCTTCTTCAAGCTTCAGCTCCTTAGTCAATTCCACCTTCAGGCTTCACTCTTAACCACAAGTATCAACTTGATTCCTTCAGGATCTCCAAGCTTCAAAGTAAGTATCAAGTCATCCTCTGCTCTTCAAGCCTCAGCTCTACACTCAATCTCCTGGGAATGTCAACTTCATCCTTCAGTTCTTTAAGCCTCAGCTCTTCATTCAATCTCAATTGGGTCTTCAAGTATCAATCTGTTCTTCTTGCTCTTCAAGCTTCAGCTGAAATGGAAATGCTCAGGGAATCATCCTCTTCCATATTCTTCAATGAATTCTTCATCTTCAAACTCAAGCCCAACATCTTCAAGATACTCAAACCAGAAGAAATCACTTAACTGGATAAGCTAGGATATTAAACTGCTTATTGCCCACCAAAGGAGACCTATAAGGTTTTAACATCAGAAGAATGGTTCCCTCAAAAGTTCTACTTCCTAGGTACCATCACTTATCCCTCCAAAGGAGGGAGGTGAATACCATGGTAGGACTTTTAATCATTGGGAGGAATGGAGGTGGAAGATACCATCCATGTTTAAGAAAGAAATTAACTAAGTCTAAGCTCTACTTAATTCCTAACCCTAAAACAACAACAAAACAAACAAGTCTTCAAGCTCTCAAGCTCCTTATTCAATCTTCAAGTCTTACACTATGCTCCTCCATGCTCCACAAAGCAAGACCAAGCCCACCAAGCCAAGCAAAAGCCCACAAAGCAAAGCAAAACAAAATGCAAGCCCACAAGGGCAACACAAACAACAATCAATTACAAAAATCAATTAAAAATAGTATACTATTATATTAAAATCTAATATAATTTATAGGGGATCCTATATAACTACCCTTAATACCCTATATGTCCCAATATCTAACTTGACCTAAAAACTCAAAATTCTAGTGTTATTGTGGACCTATGTTAAGGATTGACCTAAATCTACACAACCTAAAGTCATCTAATCAAAACAAATCAAAAACTAATCAAAAAATTATGGAATAAATCCAGAGGGGAGCTAAAGTCCTAATCTAACTATCCTAAAAAGAATGGTGCAAAAATATAAAGGAAACTAGCTAAACAAAATTCTACAAAACTATGTATCAACATAAAATGAATTAAAAAGCTATTAAAAGAGAAAATATACAAAAAATATTAAAAATGCATGAAATGCAAATGTTTTGATCTTATAATTTTCTAGACATAATTGTGAAATAGGAGGAAAAATCCCCATGCCAATATCAATATTTTTCTATTTAATATGATTTTCTAAAGTTTGAAGAAAAATAAAGAAAAAGAAAATAAAATGTGAAAACATTTGGTGCAAATAGCAATGATATGCAGTGCATTGTATGAGTGGGCTTAAAATGGGGGTGTCATCAGTAAATGCGCTAGGCCCACATTTTTAATCAGAAAAAAAATCGAAAATATAAAGAAAAAGAAAAAAACACGGTGCAGAAAGTAAGGATATGCAGTGCAAATCAAGACTGGGTCGTGGATGGGGGTGTGATTAGCAATTAATCCATTGAAGCTCAAGACTCCAATCAATGAAACGCCTTGTTTCATCGTCTCAGACTTTCCCTCTTCAAAACGTGAAATCAAATCTCGGCCTTTGGATCTGATCCCAGTCAACGAGTCTTTGCATGATCCAACGGCCATTGAGTCATCACCTACCTTCAGCCAGGGTTTTGGAATGAAGAAGCCATGGAAACAGAGCTATCATGCTTCTCTTCATCCCACTCGTATCACATCAATTCTCGCCCGAAATCCAAGATTCAAAACCCTAGAACACTCTAAATTCCATGCTGATCACAACCATCCACTTAGAATTTGCTGAAATGCATTCAAACTCTAAACCCGATAATGAATCAAAATTATGACCAAACCTCAATTCTGACTATTCTTGAAATTAAAGTGCTCAATCTCTTCCTCATGTTACACTGATCAATTCTTGCTATCACACCAAGATTATCTCTCAAGATTCAACAAGTTATGGTGCCAAACAGAAATGGTGTCATCATCTTGATCCTCTCCAATTGATCTCAAAATCTCCAGAATCTATCTCCTACTTGTCTCTAATCGTTCTATACTAACAAACTAACTTAACAATGCCTAAATTAAGGTGTAGAGTAAAAGTTGCAAACCTGGAAATTTCTGAATAACAGATAGATCAAATCTTCAATTCAACCCTTCAATCTCTCTAGAATCACTCCTTGTACCGAGATCTTGCTACTGTTTGCAAAAGCTTTGATCAAAGGTGCTTGAATCTCAGAATTCGATAGTGACTTGCAGCTTCCAAAATCCAAATGCTATCTTCTCAATTCTTCATGATCTTGCTCTCAATTTGGTATGGATTCACTCAGTATGATCAATGGAAGATGTTACAATAGAAAGAATCAATGGAAATGATGCAAAATATAAAAATTGATTTCAACTTACAATGGAAGATAATGAAATGGCAATATCACTCTCCTCTCTAATGTCTCAACAACCTTGCATCTGAGCAACTTCTAATCAATATATAGGATGGTTCTAAACCATCCAGAACTTTCTGGAAGCATCCAATGAGAAATTGAGATTCTCATGTCATGAGTTTTTGAATTCAAGCCAAGCCTACACCAGTCCATGCTATGCCTCTTGCAGCAGCTTGTTCTCCTTTGAAAATCTCCTTAGATGAGATGCATGATATGTTAGGATGCTTTGCTAGCTTGTGCATTGCTCTTCCTTATGTTTTGCATATGTGGCTTAATATGCAAGTAACCATTTTCCAAAGTAAGTCCATGATTTATACCTCAAATCAAAAATGTGGCTAAACCATTGTTTTTAAAATGTTTTCTAGAGTCAAAATGGTATATTACATGCCATGGTTTGGATGTGTAGCTTGAAAATTTCAATTTCCAACTTTGACTTATTTAACTTATGCCTTCATTTTAAGTCATTTTTACCATTTTGAGCTACAAGCCTTTTCAACATCTCATGACCTCCTTACTAGCCTTAAAACATCATGTTGAACAAGTTTGATGTTGAATATTTTTCCATTTGAAGCTTGGAAATAGGAGTTATGGCCTTATGCTTGAAATGACCTATAATCTCCAAATGACCAAAATGCCCTTGACTTGTTAAAGCCATAACTTGAGTTCTACAAATCCTATCAAGGACTTCTAGTACTCTCTAGAAAGCTAAGAAGATAAGGAACAACATTCATGTTTACCAAAAGTTCATAGGAATCATCCTTCTTAGGCAAAAGTTTGATGCAAGTTGGGTGACTTTCAAGGCCCTTGACTCACATACCTCAGATGACCTGTAACTTGTCAAAGTCATAATTTGAGCTCTACAAATCCTATCAAGGACTTATAGTACTCAAATTAAAGCTAAGAGAAAGCTCTACAACATTCATGTTAGGGGTAAGATGAGATGACAATCACATCTTGAGCTAAACTTCCTTGAAGATGGGGGTCAAACTAGGGGATTTTACACTGTCAAGCCTTAGAAACCCTAGCTTGAAACTTCTCAAACTCTTCAATCATGATGAGTTGACCTTGGAATCATCCTTATGGAATCTCAATGCATCAATCCATGATCACCTGGTGTTGCACCCCAAAATTTGACCAACAATTATTTACCCATCAAGTATTTGAAAGTTGATACCTTCATCAGAAAGTTTAAGAGATCCTCAGAGAGATTGGTTGAAACCAAGGTTGTGTGCTTCATAGCTTGAGAGTTGTGGGAGCTCCTCAGATGATTATGAGACTTTGAGAATGAACTTGAAGCTTTGAGAAAGCCTATGAGATGTCTTGAAAGTCATCATGAAGCCCAGAGAGGTCATTGTGCAAGAATTCAGAAGATTCAACCATGAATGGTAGGATTAGGGTTTTGACTGGGTCAACCCTAGGATAACTGAAGATTTGGAGAAGGTTGAGACCTAATCCAAGGGCCATGAGATCATGGAATGATGTATGGTGATGTTATAAAGATGATTCCTAGACCAACTCATCATGATTGAGGAGTTTGAGAAGTTTTAAGCCAGGGTTTCTAAGGATGGACAGTGAAAAAAACCCTAATTTGGTTCCTATCTTCCAGGCAGTTTTAGCTCAAGATGTGGTTGATATCTCATCTTCCCCACAACATTAATGTTGTAGATCTTGTTCTTAGCTTTAATTTGAGTGGTACAAGTCCTTGATAGGATTTACAGAGCTCAAGTTATGGTCTTGACAAATTACAGGTCATCTGAGGTATGTGAATCTGGGTCCTTGAAAGTCACCCAACTTGCAGACAACTTTTGCCCTAGTAGGATGATTCCTATGATCTCTTGGTCAACATGAATGTTGAAGAGAATATTCTTATCTTTCTAGATAGTACTATAAGTCCTTGATAGGATTTGTAGAACTCAACTTATGGTTTGAACAAGACAGGGGTATTTTGGTCATTTGGTGATTATAGGTCCTTTTAAGCAAAGGCCATATCTCCTATTTCCAAGCCTCAAATGGAAAAACTCAAAACATAAAAGTTGTTCAAAATGGCATTTTAAGCCTAGAAAAGTGGTCATGAGTTGTTGGAAAAGCTTGTAGCAAGGATTGACAAGAATGGGTGAAAATGACCTAAAAAATGGCTTATAAGTTAAATGGATCCAAGTTGGAAATTGGTTTGGGAGATCTATGAATCCAAAATAGGTCATCCAATATGTCATTTTGAATCCAAACATCATTTTAAAAACAATTGTTCAAACACATTTTTGATTTGAAGCTTAAAAATGGAGGTTGCTTTGTAAAGTTGTTTCTTGCATCTTAAGGCAACTTTGCAAATCTTCACACAAGCCAAAGATAAGCTGATTTTTGCACACTCCTTCTCAATATCTCTTGTAAGGAGATTTTGACACAAAATTAAGAGGCTTAATGCATGAAATGAGATAATACAACATATCACTACATGAGAAATTCCAAAGCATTCTAGCTCATTCTAGAAGCTCCTAGATGATTCTATGGATGGATATATATTGAGAGGATCACAATGAGATCAAAGGTTGGTGAATTCAGTGGTGAAGAGTGAAGGGGAAAGTGATATTCAAGGTTTCTTCAAAAGTAAGCAAGGTCACCAACTCATATCTACAAGCCTTCTCCTTCAAAGCCATTGCAAACAAAAACCTCTACACCATTAGAGGAGTATTTGGGAGAGATAACAAGCACTGAAACCATCTCTACATACCTCCACCATTACAACTTGACAGGTTTGAATATTTGGCCATAACTCCTTATTTATGTGCATTCTGTCAGATTTCTAGGTGTAGAGTTAGCATGCTAGGTTAGTTGATTAGTTCCTGAAGATTAGAGGAAGATCTATGGAGTTCCATGACAGGTCACGATTTCTTCAAGATTCAAGAACAAGCTGTTCAGTGAGTGTTAGCACGCATGGTTTGGTTTAGAATGGTTAGGGTAATGTGTAGATCAGGATTATACCATTAGAATTAAGTTGCATCAAGGTTGATATCAGAGAAGTATGGTGGAACCCTAATTTTCGTGTGTTCTGTTAGAGAGATATACGAGGTTTTAGTGAAGGCTATGGATACCATCGTGTTCTTGGAGAGAAAGGGAGCAATTTTGGTCTTTCAAGATTTGGATTTCATTGAGAAACCAGAGAGGAAGAAGAGCTTGAAGTCGTATGCATGGAGAACAAAATCTGAAACCCTAATGGCCTTTTGGAGAAGACGAGTTGTCCATCGTTGGATCACCCCTGGATATTTGACTCTTTCATCCCATCCAACGGCCTTAATTTAAAATCAGAAACGGAGGGAAATTCAAGAAGCAATACGCTGCCGTTTCATTAAAACTGATCAATGGGCCTCAGCAAGTCATTACTACCCACACCCCCACGCGGAGCCCAGTCCAATTTTGAGCTAAAATATTAGGCTATTTGCACCGTTGGTTTTTTAATTTTCTTTGATTTTTCTATTGATTTTCTAAGCGCATGTGGGCCTAACGAAGTTGATATCTGCACCTCCCACATTCCTGGCCCATCTGGAAATGAACTGGGCGTAGCTTCTAAGCGCACCCCCTCCCCTTTAATTCATTTTCTTTTAATATTTTTAGCATCTTCAAAAATTCATAGAAAATAGGAAAATTAATATTTTTTAGTTCTTGTTTTTTCTATAGGTTTATATTCATGTCTAGAAAATTAAGAAAAATAAGAATTCCATTTTATTTTTAGTTTTATATTTTTAGAATATTATTCTTTTAAATAGCTTTTAAATAGGTTTAGTTTGATAATAAATTTTGTAGAATTTATTTTAGGACCTTCCCTTAATATTTTTGATTCATTCTTTTTAGTGTGATTAGATATTGAGCCTTAGTTCCCATAGGATTTAATTCATGATTTTTAGATTAAGATTTGATTAGTTTAATTAGGTTAGCATTAGGGTACCAAATTAGGGTTTAGGTTATGCATAGGTGAAATAATTCATTTCCTTTTGATAGTTTTGACTTGATTTTTGGGTATGGGCATATAGGGATAGTATGGGTAAGTATGATAGACCCTTGTAAATGATTGTTAGATTTTTCCCCCTTGCTTTAGTATTTTCAAGTGTTTTCTGAATAGGACTGATTGTATTGACTGTCTGTGTGATATTTGTCTATCTCTGGGGTTTATCTTTGGGAAATTGTTGTGGGGCTTGGTTTGTCTTGAAGACCTTGTTGAAGGAGCATGATGAAGGAGAAGATTGAAGATCAAGACCCAGAGACCCGGAGGTAGGAGCTTGTTCTCTGTTTGTGAGGTTTGAGATCCTGAAGTTTGAGGGAAGTTCATGGTACTTTCCTGAGGAAGGCACTATGGATGTCTTTCATTCTTTCTTCTCACCTCTTTCTTAAGTATCCAATGATGTTGGAGCCTTCATGTGAGTTTAGTTTCTCCTGAGGAGGAATGTAAACTGATCACAGTTGTTGAGCCACATGGGATACGATTCCTAAGTGGAAGCCTCATAGTACTTTCCTGAGGAAGGTCCTATGGGTCTATTCACTTAGTTCCCTTAGTTCATCTAGGATTTCTTAAGTGTCCAATGATGTTGGAGCCTTCATGTGAGTTTAGTTTCTCCTGAGGAGGAATGTAAACTGATCACAGTTGTTGAGCCACATGGGATACGATTCCTAAGTGGAAGCCTCCTAGTACTTTCCTGAGGAAGGTCCTATGGGTCTATTCACTTAGTTCCCTTAGTTCGTCTAGGATTTCTTAAGTATCCAATGATGTTGGAGCCTTCATGTGAGTTTAGTTTCTCCTGAGGAGGAATGTGAACCGATCACAGTTGTTGAGCCACATAGGATATGATTCCTGAGTATAAGCCTCCTAGTGCTTTCCTGAGGAGGGCACTATGAGTCTGCCTACTTAGCTCCCTTTCTTTGGTAAGCTTGTTTTGAAGCTTGAAGACTGGGATTGATTTCTTTTGATTAGGGTTTTTGCTTTAGGGCTTTGCTTAGATCTGATTAGGGTTTTGTTTTAGGGTTAGGATTAGAGCTTAGATGTAGATGATTTCTTTCTCAAGCATGTGGTTTGTTTGCCTGATGGCCCTTCATTTCTTTTATCTGTATATTGCTTGATAGCATGTTGTTTATTTTTCAGTATGATTACTGTTATTTCATGACTGGCTTGAGGTTGAGACGAGCTTGTGGAGGCTGAAGCCCCACACACATTTCCTCCCTCACTTGCATTGCATGCATTTTACTGTTAAGCTGATGCTTTGTCTGTTTTGGTGTATCATTGACATGATCCCTTAGGACTCTCATTTCCTTTGATAAGGAATTGATGATAGAACTTTTAGGTTGAAACCTATGCATGACAACTTCTAGGAGTTCCCTGTTCAAACCTCAACCATAGGATGAATCCATGGCATGATAACAGTAGGACTTGATAGTCTCCCTCCTAGTTGGGCCTGTTCTCTTCTCCTCTCAAAGCAGTTTAAGATACAGTAATCATGAATGATTTCTTTCGTACGTTACGAGCCTTAAGCTATCTGAGAAAGGATTGTGGGAGAGCTTATTTTCCACAGTCTAGATGTTTAAGTATGGTACCCTTTGGGTGACATGCGACGCATTCACTCTCAGGTCATAGTCTCTAGTGCGGTTGAAATCGCAAACACAATAAAAAACACTTCTTTCAAAGCAGGAAATAAACCGTAGTTTCCCGAACTACGTTTGCTCTGATCTTCCATGCAGTGTGGAAGTACGTAGGCATAGGATGCGATATCCTAGCGAGCAACCTTTCCCCCATAACCCGTAGTTAGCCGAACTACGTTGACTCTGATTTCTCATTCTCTGATGAGAATACGTAGGCATAAAGTGCGATGCTTTGCCGAGTCATTTTTCTTTTCTTTTTCAGCCAGCCTTGATAGGTAGATAGAATAAAACCAACCTATCCAAGTAAACAAACAAGCGTGGATCCCGTCGAGTACGACGGACATGAGGGGTGCTAATACCTTCCCCTTGCGTAACCGACTCCCGAACCCAGACAATGGTTGCGATGACCTTGTCTTACCCTTTCTCGTCAGGTTTTTCCGATCGTTTCCTTTCCCGCTCTGAGGGATAAATAACGAAAGGTGGCGACTCTTCTATCATGCCGGCACCTTATTTTCGCGCGAGCGACAGCTGGCGACTCTGTTGGGGATCGAACCCAGAGTCTCTGGTTCTTCGGTTCCCTATGAGAGTCAATCCTAGCGCTTGTATGTTTACTTGTTGGGTTGCATTTATTTATCGCATTTTTACTTCTCGCACTTTATTTCCCGCATTTTATTTCCAGTTTGATATGACTATCTGTGCTGCTGTGGGAGAGGGATGTTACTATGAGTGAGAAGCCGAACCTGGGCTTGAGTATACACCTAGACATAGTTGCGGAGAGTAGTAGACGAACCTGTCTGCTGAGCAGGCACAGTTCCCTACGAAATCTGCGCTCAGACGAGGTTCTTGCAGAGGTGCTCCTTTCCGGTCCTGAGGATCTGAGGGGAGTCCAGACGTGAGGATTGTCGACTCTGAGGACCGATCATTTGGAAGTCAGCTAAGTGAGGCCTCTTCATGACTTGATGATGCCACTCCTTCTGGGAATCGTATTGTCACTCATGAAAGTCTGTGACGCTGATGACCGCATAGGATGTCGTACCTTTGTCCGTGGATTAGGTCCATACCTGTGAGTGGGATTGGGTTTATTGCAGGAAACTTTGACCGCCAGACCACCTGGTTTTCTTGACAGTGAATCAGTTATGTTGGTACCAGGTTTCTCAGTTGCAGATTTGTCTGTTCTTGATAGAGCAGGTTTTGATCAGAGGATCTTGTCATCAGGTGTATGTCTGTTCTTGATAGAGCAGGTTTTGATCAGAGTATTGTCATCAGTGGTTTGTTCTGGATGGAGCAGATTTTTGAGTGAGGTCTGAAGATCTCATCAGCAGATGTTGTTTGTTCTTGATAGGGCATATTTTGAGTGGGGTCTGAAGATCTCATCAGCAGATGTTGTTTGTTCTTGATAGGGCAGACTTTGAGTGGGGTCTGAAGATCTCATCAGCAGATGTTGTTTGTTCTTGATAGGGCATACTTTCAGTGGGGTCTGAAGATCTCATCAGCAGCTGTATGTTTGTTCTTGATAGGGCAGATTTTTGATTTGGGGTCTGAAGACTTCATCAGCAGATATTTCTTGATCATACAGTCGGGGTCCTTATTATCAGACATTTATTCTCGACAGAGCAGAATTTTGATCTTATGTATATGGTCCTATCAGAAGGTCATTCTTAGCAGATCAGAGTAGTGGTCTTACACCGGGGTTTTCTTCTCATCAGTGATTGTTGATACAGAATCTCCACAGCAGTTACCTGGATATATTATTGCATGCCTGCATTTTGCATTAGTTTGCATGTTCATTTGCATTCCATTAACGTGTGTCTGTGTCCCAGGTACCGTTTCCCCGATCCAGGATCTCTCGCCTCCTATTGTATTATTACAGCCTCTCTCAGAAAGACTGTTGCGTACGAGTTCTCGGTCCCTGATGTGTCGAAGTTGACTGTCGCTGATACTATAAGCTTCCCATGTGTATACGAGATTGATGTTTCCATGATTGGGCTCGGATTTCTTCTTCTTCTCATTATTGTCAGCACTGGTATTAAGGCGCTAGGATCGGGGGAAATCTCCCAAGCACACAGACACACACATGCATCTGCATGAAACATGTGCATGGTGTACATTTTGTTGCTTTTCCTAACCTTTAATGTTGACAGGTTTTTCAGGTTCACAGGTTCCGAGCTGCTTCCAATCTCCAGGATTGATCAGAGACTCATTCACCGTTACTCAACTCGAGCTAATCAGACTAGGATCATGGATCAGGTGCAGTTAGATGTTCAGGAGCTCCGTGAACGGATGGATCGTTTTATGGAACTGATGCAGGTAGTCGCTAATGGTCAGGACCAGCTTCGTACTTTGGTTCAACCTTTGATCTCCAGGGTTGATAGTAACGGCATACTTCATGGCGGGGTTGTGCCTACTCCTCCTCCAGTTGATGCTCCGCAGAATGTTGTTCCTGTTGCCGGGGGCAACGGCAGTGCTAATGGCAATATGATGACTAATATCGGACTCAATGCGACGGGCGTTGGCAATGGTAGTCTGGGAGCTAATGTCAACATAGGGCCGGTCAACGGCAATACTGTTGTCAGAAATCTGTTGGTGCCTCAACCGTGGCTTGAGGATCATCAGGATGACGTGTTTTCTCAAAGAGGTATAGAAGCAGAGCTGAATGCTGAAGCTCGGCTCAGGTTCAAAGCACTGGAAGATAAAATGAGAGACATTGAGAATCAGAATACTTTGGGCGTTGATATGTTCAAGCTGGGGTTAATTGCTGATTTCAAGGTACCTCATAAGTTCAAGGTGCCTGTCTTTGAGAAGTATAAGGGTACTACTTGCCCTCGTGTCCACCTTCGATCTTATTATAGAAAAATGTATGCCTATTCCGACGATGAGAAGTTGCTGATGCACTTCTTCCAAGATAGTCTTTCTGGTCCATCCCTCGAGTGGTATATGGGCTTGGAGCCCACTACAGTGCGCACGTGGAAAGATCTCGCTGAAGCGTTTGTCCTCCACTATCAGTACAATAGCGACTTGGCCCTCAACCGAGTCCAACTTCAGAACCTTTCACAGCGGAATAATGAAAGCTTTAAAGAGTACACCCAGCGGTGGCGTGAGTTGGCTGCTCGGGTTCAACCGCCGATGGTTGAGCGCGAGCTAGTGCAAATGTTTGTGGCTACCCTTCCTGGAATCTACTATGAAAAGCTGGTCAGTGGCATGTCTGGGACATTCTCGGCTCTCATCACTATGGGCGAGCATGTCGAGAATGGTATAAAGATTGGAAAAATCCAAGGTGAATCATCCTCAACTGGAGGAGGTGGTAAGAAACCTTACGCTGGCAAGCGTCGAGAAGGAGATGAGAGTGCTGTCACCAACGCTCGGAGAAAGGGCAAGGGCCCTCAGCAGCAGATTGCTAGCATAAATATCCCGGCAGCTCCGCCGCAGCAGCAACAACCGCAGCAACAGAATCAACAGGGATATAGGAAATATCAGAATCGGGCTCCCTTGGCAAATCGTCATTTTGAAGCGCCACCTATGTCGTATGCGCAGCTCTTGCAAACTTTGCTTCAGCTTCAGTTAGTTCAAAAGAGGACGTTGGCTCCCTTAACAGGGGCACCACCACCGGGGTATGACGCAAATGCCACTTGCGATTTCCATACTGGGGCACCAGGCCATACGATTGAGAACTGTAAAGCTTTTAAGCACAAGGTGCAGGACCTGGTAGACGCCAAGGTTATTAACTTTTCTGATAATGTGCCCAATGTTACCAAAAACTTTATGCCTCATCATAGGGGAGGCGGAGTGAACGCCATTATCACCGAGGAGAGTGCAGATCTGTTGACTGATGTCAAAGACTTGAAGACGCTGCTTAGTTTCATCAAAGCTAAGTTGTTGAAGAAGGGGTTCTTTCCAGGATGCGGAGAGTTATGCATGGCTTGTGCTACACATCCTGATGGGTGTGAGCAGCTGGTAGAAGGTATCCAAAGTCTGATGTCTGAGGGTATTTTGCAGTTCAGCCGGAGAATTGAAAGTGTATCAGGGGAGGTCGTGCTGAAGCAGGCAGATGAAGTCGCTACCATCACCATTCCTCGTCAACCTATTACCATTTCTGCGCCCCGACCGCCTACAATCACTATTACCAGATCCGGGCCAATCCCATTCGAGAGCACTAACGCCGTTCCGTGGCATTACGGCGCCGAAGTCTATTGCAATGGTCAGAAGCTAGAGCTGGAGCCGTATGGGTCGACTATGCAGAATCTCGCAGGAGTCAGTGGTATTACTCAAAGCGGAAGAGTGTTCGCACCGACAGAGGTTGTGGCAGAGAAAGTGGTCAGAGTTGATGCTATGGATAAGGGTAAAGGCAAAGCCGTCGAAGAGGTCCCTTGTGGGGCAGCGAAGGATTTGCTAGTTAAAGATGCCGAAGAGTTCATGCGGTTAATCAAAAAGAGCGACTACAAGATTGTAGACCATCTTCACCAGACTCCGTCAAAGATTTCTATTCTCAACTTGTTGCTGTGTTCTGAAGCGCACCGCAACGCGTTACTGAAAGTATTGAATGCTGCCTACGTACCGCAAGAGATATCAGTGAATCAGTTAGAAGAGGTGGTAGCCCATGTTAATGCTGGCAACGGGCTAGGTTTCACAGATTTAGAGCTGACTCCTAAAGGAAGAGATCACAACAGCGCCTTGCACATCTCGATAGAGTGCAGAGGCACAATCATGTCGCATGTCCTGGTGGACACGGGTTCGTCGCTTAATGTGCTTCCGAAAAAGGCACTAATGAAGTTGGACACTCGTGGATTGCTTTGCACGCCCAGTGACCTGGTGGTGAAAGCATTTGACGGAACTAAGCGCCACGTTTTCGGAGAGTTGACCCTGCCGATTCAAGTTGGCCCGAAGACGTTCGATACGGTTTTTTATATCATGGATATCATGCCTGCCTACAGTTGCCTCTTAGGTCGGCCATGGATCCATGCTGCTGGTGCCGTAACGTCCACGCTGCATCAAAAGCTCAAATATGCTGTCGGGGGAAGCATAGTAACCGTCTGTGGTGAGGAGGACATTATGGTGAGCCACTTGTCATCCTTTAAATATGTTGAAATGGACGGCGAAATCCATGAAACTCTCTGCCAAGCATTTGAAGCCGTCAAGGTGAAAGAGGTAGCTCCTGTCGTCGTAGAGAAGCAAGAGATGAATCTCTCCTCGTTCAAAGAAGCTCGGGCCGTTGTCGAAGCAGGTTCCACCCCAGGCTGGGGGCATGTTTTGGAGATACCGATCAAGCAGGATAAGTTTGGATTGGGGTATTCTCCTGAAGCTGAAGCTTCATCTTCTTCGTCTAGTAGCTCGTCTCGTGGGAAGGGGCCGATCCTATTTACCAAGGGCGGAGTGATTTTCGAAAGCATCAACGCAGCGTCAGAGGACAGCGGGGATAGCGATTGTGATCTTGACGCCTGGATTCAGCCAAGCAAGCCGGGCGAGCGCCTCAACAATTGGACCATCAAGGAGATTATCCAGTTGACAAGTGAAGAGTAATGATTTACTTTTTACAATCTTTGTACAACCCTGTGTCCTGCTCGGGGCATAGTGGTTTTATTGTCAGGGCCTTGTTGGATTATGTACATGCATTTTGTTAATAAATCAAAGGCGTTTTCTTCGTACTCAAATATTGTGTTCTCTGTTATTCTTGTTTTATGTTTATTTTGAAAAACAGTAAAATGGCAACGAGGTTTGTGCTAACCTGCATATTCTTGTTTTAAGCTTAACCCTTGTTATTGCAGGATCCACATAACAGACGACATCGACTCTGGACCCTCTACGGCTCACTACGACTTCGATTGCCCGATCTATCAAGCCGAGGATGAGATTGATGAAGACGAAGACCTTCCAGAAGAGTTGGCCCGCTTGTTGAGACAAGAGGAAAAGGTTATTCTGCCTCACGAGGAAGATATTGAGATCGTAAATCTGGGTTCTGAAGAGCTCGTCAGAAATGTCAGAGTAGGGGCTGCGCTGCAGAATGATGTCAAGCATAGACTGGTCGAGATGCTTCGAGAGTATAGTGACGTATTTGCTTGGTCATACGAAGATATGCCCGGACTTGACACAGACATCGTGGTTCATCGCTTGCCGTTGCGAGAAGATTGCCCTCCAGTCAAGCAGAAGCTTAGGAGGACGAGACCAGATATGGCTGTAAAAATCAAAGAAGAAGTCCAGAAGCAGTTGGACGCAGGATTTCTAGCCGTTACCACTTACCCTCCGTGGGTCGCCGACATAGTGCCTGTATCGAAGAAGGACGGTAAGGTACGCATGTGCGTCGATTATCGGGATTTGAATAAGGCGAGCCCTAAGGATGATTTCCTGTTGCCTCATATCGATGTGTTGGTCGACAACACAGCCCAGTTCTCCGTGTTTTCGTTCATGGATGGCTTCTCCGGTTACAATCAGATTAAGATGGCACCGGAGGACATGGAGAAAACGACGTTTATCACCCCCTGGGGAACATTTTGTTATAAGGTAATGCCCTTCGGTCTGAAGAACGCAGGGGCCACTTACCAGCGAGCAATGGTAACTTTGTTTCATGATATGATTCATCATGAGATTGAGGTCTATGTTGATGACATGATTGCAAAGTCCCAAACGGAGGAAGAGCATCTGGTCAACTTATTCAAGCTTTTTGAGAGGCTTAGGAAGTTCAGGCTGAGGCTGAATCCTAACAAGTGCACTTTCGGAGTGCGGTCCGGAAAGTTATTGGGGTTTATTGTTAGTGAACGAGGTATCGAAGTTGATCCTGCGAAAATAAAAGCTATTCAAGAAATGCCAGCTCCGAAAACAGAAAGAGAAGTTCGTGGTTTCTTGGGCCGAATAAACTACATTGCAAGGTTTATCTCTCAGCTCACGGCCACTTGTGAACCGATGTTCAAGCTTTTAAAGAAGGATCAGGCGATTACTTGGAATGAGGATTTCCAGAAGGCATTCGACAAAATAAAGCAGTATCTTCAAGAACCTCCAATCTTGATACCCCCAGTGGCTGGACGGCCATTAATCATGTACCTGGCGGTTCTGGAGAATAGTATGGGGTGTGTTCTCGGTCAGCACGACGAGACGGGCAGAAAAGAGCATGCCATTTATTATTTGAGTAAAAAGTTCACTGAGTGTGAATCTCGATACTCGATGCTGGAGAAGACGTGTTTTGCATTAGCTTGGGCCGCCAAACGTCTACGACAGTATATGCTCAATCACGCCACTATGCTAATTTCGAAGATGGATCCGATCAAGTACGTCTTCGAGAAGCAGGCTCTCTCGGGCAGGATTGCCAGATGGCAAATGGTGTTAACGGAATATGATATTCAGTACGTCTCCTAGAAGGCCATCAAGGGAAGCGTATTATCTGATTACCTTGCCGAGCAGCCGATCGAAGACTACCAGCCGATGAAGTTTGAATTCCCTGACGAGGATATTATGTTTCTCAAAGCGAAGGATTGCGATGAGCCATTGCCCGGTGAGGGGCCAGATAGGAAGTCTCAGTGGAAGTTGATATTCGACGGAGCGGTTAATTCCTATGGAAGTGGTATCGGGGCTATCATCACGACTCCTCACGGATCCCACATCCCGTTTACTGCGAGACTGACGTTTCCAGTTACCAACAATGAAGCGGAGTATGAAGCATGTATTATGGGTCTAGAAGAGGCAATTGATCTGAGAATCAAGAATCTAGACGTATATGGTGACTCAGCGCTTGTAATCAATCAGATTAAAGGGGAGTGGGAAACTCGTCAAGCGAATCTGGTGCCGTACGTGAATTATGCTAGGAGGCTGCTTCCGTTCTTCGACCGAGTTGAACTCCATCATGTACCCAGGGCTGAAAATCAGATGGCTGATGCCTTAGCCACGTTGGCTTCAATGTATAAAGTCAATCTTTGGAATGAAGCTCCAAGCATTGTCCTTTCGCGTCTTGATAGACCGGCGTTTGTCTTTGCAATCGAGGATGCCGCCGACGGCAAGCCATGGTTCCACGACATCCAGACCTTCCTTATGACTAAGGAGTATCCTGCGGGTGCGTCAACCCAGGATAAAAAGACTCTGAGGAGGTTGTCTGGAAACTTTTATCTCAATCCTGACGGAGTGTTGTATAAGAGAAACCACGATCTCGTGCTACTCAGATGTGTAGATGAGAAAGAGGCGAGTATGCTCATGGAAGAAGTCCATGAGGGCACATTTGGTACGCACGCCGGCGGGCATGCCATGACGAGAAAGATCCTGAGAGCCAGATATTACTGGCTGACTATGGAGTCGGATTGCTTCAGATTCGCGAAGAAATGTCATAAATGCCAGATTTATGCTGATAAAGTTCATGTGCCGCCGTGCCCATTAAATGTCATGTCCTCCCCTTGGTCGTTCTCCATGTGGGGCATCGACATGATAGGCAAGATCGAGCCCACTGCATCCAACGGTCATCGCTTCATTCTGGTAGCTATCGACTACTTCACCAAGTGGGTGGAGGCAGCCTCGTACGCTAATGTGACCAAGCAAGTGGTGGCTAAATTCATAAAGAGGGACATCATCTGTCGTTATGGGGTTCCCGAGCGGATCATTACTGATAATGGTTCGAATTTGAATAACAAGATGATGAAGGAGCTGTGCCAGAGCTTCAAGATTGAACACCACAACTCATCTCCTTACCGGCCGAAGATGAATGGCACCGTCGAAGCCGCCAACAAGAACATAAAGAAGATTGTTCAGAAGATGGTTGTGACGTACAAAGATTGGCACGAGATGCTGCCGTTTGCCTTGCACGGTTATCGTACGACGGTGCGTACGTCGACCGGGGCAACTCCTTTCTCCTTGGTGTACGGTATGGAAGCTGTCCTACCGTTAGAAGTGGAGATTCCTTCTTTGCGAGTTTTGGTTGATGTGAAACTCGACGAGGCAGAATGGATTACGAATCGCTTGAACCAACTCAGCCTGATGGACGAGAAGAGGTTAGCATCGATTGCATTTGGTCGCCTGTACCAAAGCCGAATGAAGAAATCGTATGATAAGAAGGTGCGTCCTAGAAGCTTTCAGACGGGTGATCTCGTCCTGAAGAAGATTCTTCCGCCACACTCCGATCACCGGGGCAAGTGGACTCCGAATTACGAAGGGCCGTATGTCGTCAGCAAGGTCTTCTCGGGAGGAGCTTTGTTGTTATCCACGAGGGATGGTGAAGATTTTGCATCCCCGGTGAACGCGGACGCAGTTAAAAAATACTTTGCTTGAAAGAGACCCACTGGACAAAAAAGAAAGAGTCCAGGCAAAAAAGGGGCATCCCGGCGAACCAAAAACAGAATAAAAGGTTCGGGCAAAAATTAGGGATATATTGAAAAAATGTACACCCGCGAAGTCGAAAACCTACACTGGGCGGCTTCGGCAAAAAAGGGTATCCCGGTGAACTGAAAACCCGTAAAGGGCGGTTCACGCAAAAGTTAGGGATTTGAATAAGCAAATGACTGCGTTCCGCATGTGGACTTTCATTGTTTAGTGGTTTGGAGGACCTGAGGGCCGTTTATCTGAATCAATCTCTTCCGAAGCTGAAGCGTCGGAGAAGTATCGAAGTTGAGTGGGTCTTAGAGGGATCAACTCATGGTGTTCGTCTACGCCTCGTTGCTGACATTTGTATATACTGATGTATATTTATGTTTTATTTTTGCGCGGCTTCCTCATTCCAGGAGTTTTCCTCTGTTGTAAAACATTCTTACCCATTCAGGGGTTCATCATCAATAAAATGCATATTATTCAGCAATTCTGCTTGCCTGTTTAGCATTTATCTGTTTTGTTTGCGAATAAAAACGCCGATGTTTTTGATAAAATGCGCATACATAAACTTACAGGCCTAGGCCCATTGATTGTTGAAACATATAATTACCTGAATATTGTCACGAGATAATAACCTTGATAGGCCCCTTTGAGGAGGGTATCTTGTTTGTTTGTTTGTGTTGTTGCAGGTGTAGCACCTTCCAGAAGATGTGTCGTGCGCATCCCCGAAGCAGGGCGAGTCCTCCTTCCAGCAGTGTTCAGTAGTCTCTCCTCCGCAGAATCTGAACGCAGAATAGTGAGCATTGATATGTCTCCCCAGGCAGAGATGATTCTTTTCCCCAAGCAGACACATCCTGAAGGAACGTCATTTTCTCAGCTGAGTCAAGCGCCAAAACTCATGCCTCCCCCAGCACCGGGTCACTAGCGCAGATTTCGTAGAAATGTTCGGGTGCCGAAATTCGTGTTTTCCCCAGTAAAGTCGCTGAAGCAGGTATCCCCCCAGCACCGGGTCACAAGTGCAGGATTCGTAGGAAGCTATTCGTACGCCGAGGTATGCAGTAACTGATGATGCCAGACTGAAGTCTCCAGCGGAATTGAGATTCCCCACCAGAATTATATTCTCTCCTGAAGTCGGATGATTCTCTCTTCCCCCAGTAGAGTGTGGGAACAGCTGATGTTGTATTCCCCTGCAGAGTTGTACCCTCCCCCGAAGTCAGATGATTCATTCTTCCCTAGCGAAATTGAAATTCCTCATCAGAGTCGTACTCTCCAGTGAAGTAGAATGATCTCTCTCCCCGGCTGAGTCCGCAAACCCCCAAGAGAGCCGAATCCTTGGAAGCAGTTGGGACCATGAGTAGATTATCCCTAGCAGAGCATTGAACAATTGGTGCTGTATTTTCCCCAGAGTCGTACTCTCTCCAGTGAAGCAGAATGACTTCTCCTTCCTCAGCCGAGTATGCAGATGTCCAAGAGAGCCGAGTCCTTGGAAGTTGATCGGACCATGTTTAGTTGTTTCCCTAGTGGAGTGTTGAGCAGCTGAAGTTGTTTCCCCACAGAGTTATCATCCCCAGAAGAGTAGCCGAGACGGCCACGCAGCTTATCCTCGCGATTGACATCGCTTTTCTCTCAGCAGGTCCGGGTTCTCGTAGAGCTTCGTCCCCCCGGCAGCAGAAGTTGTTTTCCCGGCAGCAGTCAACTGAAGTTGTTTTCCCTGCAGCAGTCGACGGAAGATCAATTCCCCAGACAGAGTCCGATTGATATTGGCATGCAGTTTTCTCCTTAGCAGGATGATTCCTCTATCTGAGTAGTTCTTTTCTCCTTGACAGGAGGGTTTGCCCCTCGACATTTATTTTGCTGACGGGATCGCATCATTGTGCATGATTGCATAGCATTTACCATAAACGCATAGCATTTCCACCGTGTGGGGCATGGCGCCGAAGCATATGCATCATAAACATGATCTAGGTTGTTACCATTCTTGTTTTACAGGTGTTCCGCCAAAGGATCAGTGACTCAGGATGATTCCTGACATTCTCCCCAGCGAAGTCTTCAGTTCGAGATGATTCTCGAATCCCTCAGCAGGGCCGTTTGCTTAAGATGATTTTTGAGATCCCCGGCAAGAGTTGTCCAGGAAGACTCCTGGAATCCCCAGCAGAATAAAGTCTCCAGAATGGTTATCGGTTCAGGATGATTCTTGAAGGTGCCCGACGGAGTTGTTTGTTCAAGATCATTCTTGAAGTCCTTAGCAGCGTGATATGTTTGCTCCAACAGTGATGTCTAATCTAAAGATTGACTTCGTAAACGCCTGAAGGCAATATCAGAAGGTTCCTGTGGATTCAGATTTCTTTGTTGATGAATCAACGTTTGTCTGAAGACAGGGTTCAAAGGTTTGTAGGTGATCCGTGTTGGCCTGAAGACCAAGTCAGTTGTCCTGAGGTGATGATTGATTGCGATCAAGTGAATAGTGTTTCTTCTGACTGAAGTCGAAGATGTTTCTCCAGCTGAAGCGGAGTTTTCCTGAAGGCAAAGTGTTTGAATCCCCGTAGAGTCATGAATGGCTCAGGATACCACTTCTCTGACTGAAGTCACAGATTTCCCAAGCTGAAGCGAAGGTGCCTGAAGGCAAGGTTATCCCCAAGGTCATGAATGACCTAGGATTCATTGTTCGGACTGAAGGCCGAAGTATATCCCTGACTGAAGTCTCGGATACTCTATGGCAGAGGCGGAGTTGCCTGAAGGCAGGTCCATGTATCCTTGAAGGCCAAGTATCATTTTCTTCAGACTGAAGTCGAAGATACCTCCTGCAGAGTTGCCGACGGGCAAAGTTTACATCCTTGAAAGCCAAGGATGCTTATCTTCAGGAATACTTGAAGATCTTTTCTAGCTGAAGCTGGAATCGCCGACGGGCAAGGTTTATATCCTTGGAGGCCAAGGATCCCATCTTCAGGAGTACTTGAAGATCTTTTCTAGCTGAAGCTGGAAGTGGCCAGGGGCCAGGGTTTCATATAGCTTTGATGTTGAAGTTCTATGGTGGGCTCAGTATGCAACAGTATTTGGATGTTCGTTATGGTTCTGAGGGAGAATCCCAGATCAGAGTGTGCTCGGTTAAGTCTCTCATTCCCAGCGGAGTAGTTTCAAATATGCACGTGTACCTTTTGTTCCATTTACCAGGGGTGAACCCCAGGTCAGAATTGTTCAGGGTTGTATTTTCTCCAGCGGCGATGCGGGGTATTTTGATTGTTCGACGGCGAGGTTGAAGGTTTGTTTTGACGGCGAGGTCAGATCATGTTTATGTTCGACGGCGAGGTTGAATGTTTGTTTTGACGGAGAGGTCAGATCATGTTTATGTTCGACGCCGAGGTTGAATGTTTGTTTTGACGGCGAGGTCAGATCGTGTTTGTGTTCGACGGCGAGGTTGGATTTTTTGTCCGACGGCGATGTCAGATGTAGTTCTCCAGCGGCGATGCGGGGTATTTTGATTTTCCGGCGGCGATGTCAGGTGGTTTAGTCTTCCAGCGGTGATGTTGGGTGTTTTGGTTGTCTGAAGGCAATGTCAGAAGAAGTTAACGTGGATAACTGACGGCGATATCAGATCAGTATTTCCCCAGCTAGTTGCCGGGCAGCTAGTGTTGCAGTGTTCAGAGGTTTGTTCTCCACAGAGTATCGTGTGCTCAGGCAGTTGGCAAATTTTCGGGTTTACCGGTATTCAACTGTCTCGCACCTTGATTGGCTGAGAGCCGTTCGCTTCTCACCCAGTCAGGTTCAAGCCGTTTGAATAGGGGCAGCTGTTGCACCCCAAAATTTGACCAACAATTATTTACCCATCAAGTATTTGAAAGTTGATACCTTCATCAGAAAGTTCAAGAGATCCTCAGAGATTGGTTGAAACCAAGGTTGTGTGCTTCATAGCTTGAGAGTTGTGGGAGCTCCTCAGATGATTCTGAGACTTTGAGAATGAACTTGAAGCTTTGAGAAAGCCTATGAGATGTCTTGAAAGTCATCATGAAGCCCAGAGAGGTCATTGTGCAAGAATTCAGAAGATTCAACCATGAATGGTAGGATTAGGGTTTTGACTGGGTCAACCCTAGGATAACTGAAGATTTGGAGAAGGTTGAGACCTAATCCAAGGGCCATGAGATCGTGGAATGATGTATGGTGATGTTATAAATATGATTCCTAGACCAACTCATCATGATTGAGGAGTTTGAGAAGTTTTAAGCCAGGGTTTCTAAGGATGGACAGTGAAAAAAACCCTAATTTGGTTCCTATCTTCCAGGAAGTTTTAGCTCAAGATGTGGTTGATATCTCATCTTACCCACAACATGAATGTTGTATAGCTTGTTCTTAGCTTTAATTTGAGTGGTATAAGTCCTTGATAGGATTTGCATAGCTCAAGTTATGGTCTTGACAAATTACAGGTCATCTGAGGTATGTGAATCTGGGTCCTTGAAAGTCACCCAACTTGCAGACAACTTTTGCCCTAGTAGGATGATTCCTATGATCTCTTGGTCAAAATGAATGTTGAAGAGCATCTTATTAGCTTTCTAGAGAGTACTAGAAGTCCTTGATAGGATTTGTAGAACTCAACTTATGGTTTGAACAAGACAGGGGTATTTTGGTCATTTGGTGATTATAGGTCATTTTAAGCAAAGGCCATATCTCCTATTTCCAAGCCTCAAATGGAAAAACTCAAAACATAAAAGTTGTTCAAAATGGCATTTTAAGCCTATAAAAGTGGTCATGAGTTGTTGGAAAAGCTTGTAGCAAGGATTGACAAGAATGGGTGAAAATGACCTAAAAAATGGCTTATAAGTTAAATGGATCCAAGTTGGAAATTGGTTTGGGAGATCTATGAATCCAAAATAGGTCATCCAATATGTCATTTTGAATCCAAACATCATTTTAAAAACAATGGTTCAAACACATTTTTGATTTTAAGCTTAAAAATGGAGGTTGCTTTGTAAAGTTGTTTCTTGCATCTTAAGGCAACTTTGCAAATCTTCACACAAGCCAAAGATAAGCTGATTTTTGCACACTCCTTCTCAATATCTCTTGTAAGGAGATTTTGACACAAAATTAAGAGGCTTAATTCATGAAATGAGATAATACAACATATCACTACATGAGAAATTCCAAAGCATTCTAGCTCATTCTAGAAGCTCCTAGATGATTCTATGGATGGATATATATTGAGAGGATCACAATGAGATCAAAGGTTGGTGAATTCAGTGGTGAAGAGTGAAGGGGAAAGTGATATTCAAGGTTTCTTCAAAAGTAAGCAAGGTCACCAACTCATCTCTACAAGCCTTCTCCTTCAAAGCCATTGCAAACAGAAACCTCTACACCATTAGAGGAGTATTTGGGAGAGATAGCAAGCACTAAAACCATCTCTACATACCTCCACCATTACAACTTGACAGGTTTGAATCTTTGGCCATAACTCCTTATTTATGTGCATTCTGTCAGATTTCTAGGTGTAGAGTTAGCATGCTAGGTTAGTTGATTAGTTCCTGAAGATTAGAGGAAGATCTATGGAGTTCCATGACAGGTCACGATTTCTTCAAGATTCAAGAACAAGTTATTCAGTGAGTGTTAGCACGCATGGTTTGGTTTAGAATGGTTAGGGTAATGTGTAGATCAGGATTATACCATTAGAATTAAGTTGCATCAAGGTTGATATCAGAGAAGTATGGTGGAACCCTAATTTTCGTGCGTTCTGTTAGAGAGATATACGAGGTTTTAGTGAAGGCTATGGATACCATCGTGTTCTTGGAGAGAAAGGGAGCAATTTTGGTCTTTCAAGATTTGGATTTCATTGAGAAACCAGAGAGGAAGAAGAGCTTGAAGTCGTATGCATGGAGAACGAAATCTGAAACCCTAATGGCCTTTTGGAGAAGACGAGTTGTCCATCGTTGGATCACCCCTGGATATTTGACTCTTTCATCCCATCCAACGGCCTTAATTTAAAATCAGAAACGGAGGGAAAGTCAAGAAGCAATACGCTGCCGTTTCATTAAAACTGATCAATGGGCCTCAGCAAGTCATTACTACCCACACCCCCACGCGGAGCCCAGTCCAATTTTGAGCTAAAATATTAGGCTATTTGCACCGTTGGTTTTTCAATTTTCTTTGATTTTTCTATTGATTTTCTGAGCGCATGTGGGCCTAACGAAGTTGATATCTGCACCTCCCACATTCCTGGCCCATCTGGAAATGAACTGGGCGTAGCTTCTAAGCGCACCCCCTCCCCTTTAATTCATTTTCTTTTGATTTAATTTCTTTTAATATTTTTAGCATCTTCAAAAATTCATAGAAAATAGGAAAATTAATATTTTTTAGTTCTTGTTTTTCCTATAGGTTTATATTCCTGTCTAGAAAATTAAGAAAAATAAGAATTCCATTTTATTTTTAGTTTTATATTTTTAGAATATTATTCTTTTAAATAGCTTTTAAATAGGTTTAGTTTGATAATCAATTTTGTAGAATTTATTTTAGGCCCTTCCCTTAATCTTTTTGATTCATTCTTTTTAGTGTGATTAGATATTGAGCCTTAGTTCCCATAGGATTTAATTCATGATTTTTAGATTAAGATTTGATTAGTTTAATTAGGTTAGCATTAGGGTACCAAATTAGGGTTTAGGTTATGCATAGGTGAAATAATTCATTTCCTTTTGATAGTTTTGACTTGATTTTTGGGTATGGGCATATAGGGATAGTATGGGTAAGTATGATAGACCCTTGTAAATGATTGTTAGATTTTTCCCCCTTGCTTTAGTATTTTCAAGTGTTTTCTGAATAGGACTGATTGTATTGACTGTCTGTGTGATATTTGTCTATCTCTGGGGTTTATCTTTGGGAAATTGTTGTGGGGCTTGGTTTGTCTTGAAGACCTTTTTGAAGGAGCATGATGAAGGAGAAGATTGAAGATCAAGACCCAGAGACCCGGAGGTAGGAGCTTGTTCTCTGTTTGTGAGGTTTGAGATCCTGAAGTTTGAGGGAAGTTCATGGTACTTTCCTGAGGAAGGCACTATGGATGTCTTTCATTCTTTCTTCTCACCTCTTTCTTAAGTATCCAATGATGTTGGAGCCTTCATGTGAGTTTAGTTTCTCCTGAGGAGGAATGTAAACTGATCACAGTTGTTGAGCCACATGGGATACGATTCCTAAGTGGAAGCCTCATAGTACTTTCCTGAGGAAGGTCCTATGGGTCTATTCACTTAGTTCCCTTAGTTCATCTAGGATTTCTTAAGTGTCCAATGATGTTGGAGCCTTCATGTGAGTTTAGTTTCTCCTGAGGAGGAATGTAAACTGATCACAGTTGTTGAGCCACATGGGATACGATTCCTAAGTGGAAGCCTCATAGTACTTTCCTGAGGAAGGTCCTATGGGTCTATTCACTTAGTTCCCTTAGTTCATCTAGGATTTCTTAAGTGTCCAATGATGTTGGAGCCTTCATGTGAGTTTAGTTTCTCCTGAGGAGGAATGTAAACTGATCACAGTTGTTGAGCCACATGGGATACGATTCCTAAGTGGAAGCCTCCTAGTACTTTCCTGAGGAAGGTCCTATGGGTCTATTCACTTAGTTCCCTTAGTTCGTCTAGGATTTCTTAAGTATCCAATGATGTTGGAGCCTTCATGTGAGTTTAGTTTCTCCTGAGGAGGAATGTAAACCGATCACAGTTGTTGAGCCACATAGGATATGATTCCTGAGTATAAGCCTCCTAGTGCTTTCCTGAGGAGGGAACTATGAGTCTGCCTACTTAGCTCCCTTTCTTTGGTAAGCTTGTTTTGAAGCTTGAAGACTGGGATTGATTTCTTTTGATTAGGGTTTTTGCTTTAGGGCTTTGCTTAGATCTGATTAGGGTTTTGTTTTAGGGTTAGGATTAGAGCTTAGATGTAGATGATTTCTTTCTCAAGCATGTGGTTTGTTTGCCTGATGGCCCTTCATTTCTTTTATCTGTATATTGCTTGATAGCATGTTGTTTATTTTTCAGTATGATTATTGTTATTTCATGACTGGCTTGAGGTCGAGACGAGCTTGTGGAGGCTGAAGCCCCACACACATTTCCTCCCTCACTTGCATTGCATGCATTTTACTGTTAAGCTGATGCTTTGTCTGTTTTGGTGTATCATTGACATGATCCCTTAGGACTCTCATTTCCTTTGATAAGGAATTGATGATAGAACTTTTAGGTTGAAACCTATGCATGACAACTTCTAGGAGTTCCCTGTTCAAACCTCAACCATAGGATGAATCCATGGCATGATAACAGTAGGACTTGATAGTCTCCCTCCTAGTTGGGCCTGTTCTCTTCTCCTCTCAAAGCAGTTTAAGATACAGTAATCATGAATGATTTCTTTCGTACGTTACGAGCCTTAAGCTATCTGAGAAAGGATTGTGGGAGAGCTTATTTTCCACAGTCTGGATGTTTAAGTATGGTACCCTTTGGGTGACATGTGACGCATTCACTCTCAGGTCATAGTCTCTAGTGCGGTTGAAATCGCAAACACAATAAAAAACACTTCTTTCAAAGCAGGAAATAAACCGTAGTTTCCCGAACTACGTTTGCTCTGATCTTCCATGCAGTGTGGAAGTACGTAGGCATAGGATGCGATATCCTAGCGAGCAACCTTTCCCCCATAACCCGTAGTTAGCCGAACTACGTTGACTCTGATTTCTCATTCTCTGATGAGAATACGTAGGCATAAAGTGCGATGCTTTGCCGAGTCATTTTTCTTTTCTTTTTCAGCCTGCCTTGATAGGTAGATAGAATAAAGCCAACCTGTCCAAGTAAACAAACAAGCGTGGATCCCGTCGAGTACGACGGACGTGAGGGGTGCTAATACCTTCCCCTTGCGTAACCGACTCCCGAACCCAGACAATGGTTGCGATGACCTTGTCTTACCCTTTCTCGTCAGGTTTTTCCGATCGTTTCCTTTCCCGCTCTGAGGGATAAATAACGAAAGGTGGCGACTCTTCTGTCATGCCGGCACCTTATTTTCGCGCGAGCGACACCTGGCTCTTGGATTAGGTCTCAACCCTCTCCAAATCATCAGTTGACCTAGGGTTGACCCAGTCAAACCCTAACTGCACCACTCATGGTTGGGGTTTCTTAATCTTGCACAATGACCTCTCTAGGCTTCATGATGGCTTTCAAGACATCTCATAAGCTCTCTAAAGGCTTCAAGTCCACATTCATGGCTTCAGAATCATTTGAGGACTCCCCACAACTCTCAAGTTAGGAGGCACACACCCTTGGTTTCAACCACTCTCTCTGGGGATCTTTTAACTTCTCTGACAAAGATATCAACCCTTGAACACTTGAATAACCTTCTTGGCTAGCTTCATAGTCTTGTATAGCTCTTGATTGGTAGTCATACCTCTTGATCTCTTACATACATATCAATGAAATGCAAATGATAATGCTAATGTGAATGAAATGAAACATAAGCTAAGTAAAGAAATGTTAGTCAAATTTTGGGGTGCAACAGTTGCCCCTATTCAAGCGGCTTGAACCTGACTAGGTGAGAAGCGAACGGCTCTCAACCAATCAAGGTACGAGACGGTTGAATACCGACAAACTCGGAAATTTGCCAACTGCACAAGTACACGGTACTCAGATGAGAACAAATCTTCGAAAACTGAAATATTAGCTGCACGGAAACTAGCTGGGGAATCGGTCACACGGTAATCGATAATACATGGTCGATCATGCCGTTAGGCATCAAGATTCCTCGGGACTCATCAGGTCGACAATCAAGTTAAATCATGTCGTCGGGCATTCGAAGAAAACTTTCGGGCATCAGCCGGACTCCATCAGTAAGTCGGGAATGGAATTCTCGGTCAATCAGGAGCCCGTTGGGGATATCCAAACTTCTACCATCAGGCACTCTGCTTCAGCTGAGAGAACTGCTTCATCAATACGGTTGGACTTCAATCATCAAGTCTTCGAGGGAAGTTTCAACTTCGCTGTTCAGGAACCTGCTGGGGATGACACATCTCCGCTTGGGATTCTGGAGAACTATCAAGTAACTCTGCTTCGGGGATCCAGGAATCATTCTGGATGAATCAACTCTACTGAGGACTTCAAGAATCATCTTGGACAAATAACTCCATCGGGGACTTCAAGAATCAACCTGAACCGATAACTATGCTGGAGATTTCAGGAATCATCCTGAGCAAACACTCTGATGGGGACTCTAAGCATCAACTTGAGCAACCAACTTTGGCGACTGCACTGGGGATTTTAAGATCATCTTAAGCAAACGACCTTGCCGGGGAATTCAAGAATCATCTTGAGCAAGCGACTCCGTTGGGGAGAATTCAAGAATCATCTTGAGCAATCAATTCTACGGCGGAACACCTGCAAAACAAGAACGGTAACAACCTAGATCATGCTTATTATGCATATGCTTCGGCAATGGCGCGATGCTCCACACGGTGGAAATGCTACGCGTTTATGATAAATGCTATGCAGTCATGCAAAATGATGCGATCCCGTCAGCAAAATAAATGCTGAAGGGAGAATCCTCCTGTCAAGGAGAAAGAACCACTCTGATAGGGGGAAGGAATCATCCTGCTGAGGGGAAAAAGGTCACGCCAATCCCAATCGGGCGCTGTGGGGAAGTGAACTTCAGTTTACTGCTGCAGGGGAATGAAGCTCTACGAGAACCTGGACCTGCTGAGGGAAAGTGATGTCAATCGCGGGAATAAACTGCACGGCCTTCACGGCTACTTCCCTGGAGATAACGGCTCCGGCGGGGAAACACAGCATCAACTATTCAACACTTTACTGGGGAAAACCAATCATGGCCTGAACTGCTTCCAAGGACTCGGCTCTCTTGGGGATCTGCAAACTCGGCTGGGGAAGAAGAAATCATCCTGCTTCGGGGGAGAGTACGACTCTGTGGGGGACTATAGTCTGGAGCTATCGATTGCTGCACACTTCAGTGAATTACTCAGCTGAGGAGGTGACGCTCCTTTAGGATACATCTGGTTGGGGAGCGAATCTTCTCTGTTCGGGGTGACATATCAATGCTTACGGTCTCGTTTTCGGACTCTGCAGGGAGAGACTGCTGAACCTTGCTGGAGAAGGAGGAATCATCCTGCTTGGGGATGCGTACGGCGTACTGGCTGGTACGCGCTACACCTGCAACAACACAAACAAACAGACAAGATACCCTTCTCAAAGGGGCCTATCAAGGTTATTATCTTGTGACAATGTTCGAGTAATTCATTGTTTCAACAATCAGTGGCCTAGGCCAGTAAGTTTATGTATGCGCATTTTATCAAAAACATCGGCGTTCATTTTCGCAAACAAAACAGATAAATGCTAAACAGGCAAACAGAATCGCTGAATAGTATACATTTTATTGATAACGAACCCCTGAACGGGTAAAAATGTTTTACAACAGATGCAAGCTCCTGGAATGAGGAAGCCGCGCAAAAATAAAACATAAATATACATCAGTATATACAAATGTCGGCAACGAGGCGTACACGAACACCATGAGTTGATCCCTCTATGACCCACTCGACTTCGATACTTCTCCGACGCTTCAGCTTCAGAAGAGATTGATTCGGATAAACGGCCCTCAGGTCTTTCAAACCACTAAACAAAGAAAGTCCATACGCGGAATGCAGTCATTTGCTTTTTTCAAATCCCTAATTTTTGCGTGAACCGCCCTTTGCGGGTTTTCAGTTCACCGGGATACCCTTTTTTGCCAAAGTTGCCCATCCGGGTTTTCGACTTTGCGGGTGTACATTTTTTCAATTTATATCTCTAATTTTTGCCCGAACCTTTTTCCCTTTTTTATGGTTCGCCGGGATGCCCCATTTTTGCCTGGACTCTCTTTTTACTGTCCAGCGGGTCGCCTTCAAGCAAAGTATTTTTTAACCGCGTCCGCGTTCACCGGGGATGCAAAATCTTCACCGTCCATTGTGGATAACAACAAAGCTCCTACCGAGAAGACCTTGCTGACGACGTACGGACCTTCGTAATTGGGAGTCCACTTGCCCCGGTGATCGGAGTGTGGAGGAAGAATCTTCTTCAGGACGAGATCACCCGTCTGAAAGCTTCTAGGCCGCACCTTCTTATCATAAGCTTTCTTCATTCGGCTTTGGTATAAACGATCATGCGCAATCGATGCTAACCTCTTCTCGTCCATCAAGCTGAGTTGGTTTAGTCGGTTCTTAATCCATTCTGCCTCGTCGAGTTTCACATCAACCAAAACTCACAAAGAAGGGATCTCCACTTCTAACGGTAGGACAACTTCCATACCATACACCAAGGAGAAACGAGTTGCCCCGGTTGACGTACGTACCATTGTACGATAACCGTGCAATGCAAATGGCAGTATCTCGTGCCAATCTTTGTAGGTCACAACCATCTTCTAAACAATCTTCTTGATGTTCTTATTGGCCGCTTCAACGGCGCCATTCATCTTCGGCCGGTAAGGAGATGAGTTGTGGTGTTCAATCTTGAAAATCTGGTACAACTCCTTCATCATCTTGTTGTTCAAATTCGAACCATTATCAGTAATGATCCGCTCGGGAATTCCTTAACGGCAGATGATGTCCCTCTTTATGAATTTAGCCACCACCTGCTTGGTCACATTAGCATATGAGGCTGCCTCCACCCACTTGGTGAAGTAGTCGATAGCTACTAGAATGAAGAGATGACCGTTAGATGCAGTGGGCTCGATCTTGCCTATCATGTCGATGCCCCGCATGGAGAACGGCCACGGGGAGGACATGACATTTAACGCGCACGGCGGCACATGAACTTTATCAGCATAAATCTGGCATTTATGACATCTCTTCGCGAATTTAAAGCAATCCGATTCCATCATCAGCCAGTAATATCCTGCTCTCAGGATCTTTCTCGTTATAGCATGCCCGCCGGCGTACGTGCCAAAGGTGCCTTCATGGACTTCTTCCATGAGCATACTCGCCTCTTTCTCATCTACACATCTGAGTAGCACGAGATCGTGGTTTCTTTTATACAAAACTCCATCAGGATTGAGATAAAAATTTCCAGACAGCCTCCTCAGAGTCTTCTTATCCTGGGTTGACGCACCCGCAGGATACTCCTTAGTCATAAGGAAAGTCTGGATATCATGGAACCATGGCTTGCCGTCGGCGGCTTCCTCGATCGCAAAGACAAATGCAGGTCTATCAAGACGAGAAAGGACAATTCTTGGAGCCTCATTCCAAAAATTGACTTTATACATCGAAGCCAACGTGGCTAAGGCATCAGCCATCTGATTTTCGGCCCTGGGCACATGATGGAGTTCCACTCGATCAAAGAACGGAAGAAGCCTTCTGGCATAATTCATGTACGGCACCAAATTCGATTGACGAGTCTCCCACTCCCCTTTAATCTGGTTAATCACGAGCGTCGAGTCACCATATACATCTAGGTTCTTGATTCTCAAATCAATTGCTTCTTCTAGACCCATAATGCATGCTTCGTACTCCGCCTCGTTATTGGTGACTGGAAACGTCAGTCTCGCAGTGAACGGGATATGGGATCCGTGGGGAGTCGTGATGGTCGCCCCGATACCACTTCCATAAGAATTAACCGCCCCGTCGAATATCAACTTCCACTGGGATTTCCTATCCGGCCCCTCGTCGGGCAACGGTTCCTCGCAATCCTTCGCTTTGAGAAACATGATATCCTCATCAGGGAATTCAAATTTCATTGGCTGGTAATCCTCGATCGGCTGTTCGGCAAGGTAATCAGACAATACGCTTCCCTTGATGACCTTTTGGGAAACGTACTGAATGTCATATTCTGTCAACACCATTTGCCATCTGGCAATCCTGCCCGAAAGAGCTTGCTTCTCGAAGACGTACTTGATCTGATCCATCTTCGAAATTAGCATAGTGGTGTGATTGAGCATGTACTGTCGTAAACATTTGGCAGCCCAAGCTAGTGCACAACACGTCTTCTCCAGCATCGAGTAGCGAGATTCACAGTCTGTGAACTTTTTACTCAAGTAGTAAATGGCATGCTCCTTTCTGCCCGTCTCGTCGTGCTGACCGAGAACACACCCCATACTATTCTCAAGAACTGTCAAGTACATGATTAGTGGCCGTCCAGCCACTGGGGGTATCAAGATTGGAGGTTCTTGGAGATACTGCTTTATCTTATCGAATGCCTTCTGGCAATCCTCATTCCAGATAATGGCCTGATTTTTCTTTAAAAGCTTGAACATCGGTTCACACGTGGCCGTGAGCTGAGAAATAAACCTTGCAATGTAGTTTATCCTGCCCAGAAAACCACGAACTTCTTTTTCTGTTTTTGGCACTAGCATTTCTTGTATCGCTTTAATCTTCGCAGGATCAACCTCGATGCCTCTTTCACTCACGATAAACCCTAGTAACTTTCCGGACCGTACTCCGAAAGTACATTTTTTAGGATTCAGCCTCAACCTGAACTTCCTAAGCCTCTCAAAAAGCTTCAGCAAATTAACCAGATGTCCCTCCTCCATTTGGGACTTCGCAATCATGTCATCAACATAGACTTCAATCTCATGATGAATCATGTCATGAAACAAAGTTACCATAGCTCGTTGGTAAGTGGCCCCTGCGTTCTTCAGACCGAAAGGCATTACCTTATAGCAAAATGTTCCCCAAGGAGTGATAAACGTAGTTTTCTCCATGTCCTCCGGCGCCATCTTGATCTGGTTGTAACCGGAGAAGCCATCCATGAACGAAAACACGGAGAACTGGGTTGTGTTGTCGACCAACACATCGATATGAGGCAGTGGGAAATCATCTTTAGGGCTCGCCCTATTCAAATCCCGATAATCGACGCACATGCGTACCTTACCGTCCTTCTTTGGTACAGGCACTATGTTGGCGACCCACGGAGGGTAAGTAGTGACCGCTAAGAAGTCAGCATCAAGCTGTTTCTGCACTTCTTCTTTGATCTTAACGGCCATATCTGGTCTCGTCCTCCTAAGCTTCTGCTTAACGGGAGGACAGTCTTCTCGCAACGGCAAGTGGTGGACCACGATGTCAGTATCAAGTTCGGGCATATCTTCGTACGACCAAGCAAAGACGTCACTATACCCTCTTAGCATCTCGACCAATCTTCGCTTGACATCACTCTGCAATGCAGCCCCTACCCTGACATTTCTGACGAGTTCTTCAGAACCCAGATTTACGATCTCAATCTCCTCTTCATGAGGCAGAATAACTTTCTCCTCTTGTTTCAACAAGCGGGCCAACTCTTCAGGAAGGTCTTCGTCTTCATCAATCTCTTCTTCGGCTTGATATATCGGGCAATCGAAGTCGAAGTGAGCCGTAGAAGGTCCAGAGTCGATCTCATCTGCTATGTGGATCCTGCAATAACAAGGGTTAAGTTTAAAACAAAGATGTGCAGGTTAGCATAAACCCCATTACCATTTTATTGTTTTTCAAAACAAATAGAAAACGAGAATAACAGAGATCACAATATTTGAATACGAAGGAAACGCCTTTGATTTATTAACAAAATGCATGTACATAATCAAATAGGGCCCTGACAATAAAACCACTATGCCCCGGGTAAGACATAGGATTGTACAATGATTGGAAAAAGTAAATCATTACTCTTCGCTTGTCATCTGGATGATATCCTTGACGGACCAATTGTTGAGGCCCTCGCCTGGCTTGCTTGGCTGGATCCAAGAGTCGAGGTGACAGTCGCTATCTCCGCTGTCTTCAGACATCGCGTTGATGCTTTCGAAAATCATTCTGCCACTGGTAAACTGGATCGGCCCCTTACCTCGCGACGCACTGCTAGAAGAAGAAGCCTCAGCTCTAGGAGAATATCCTAACCCAAACTTGTCTTGCTTGTTAGGTATCTCCAAAATTTGCCCCCAGCCTGGGGTAGATCCGGCTTGGACAACGGCCCGAGCTTCCTTGAATGAGGAGAGAGTCATCTCTGGCTTTTCAGTGACTACAGGAGCTACGTCCTTTACTCTGACAGCTTCGAACGCTTGGCATAGGGTTTCATGGATTTCTCCATCCATCTCAACATACTTAAAGGACGACAAATGGCTCACCATTATGTCTTCCTTGCCACAAACAGTCACGATGCTACCCCCGACAACATATTTGAGTTTCTGGTGCAATGTGGAGGTCACGGCACCAGCAGCATGGATCTATGGCCGGCCCAAGAGACAACTGTAGGCAGGCATGATGTCCATGATATAAAAGACCGCGTCGAACGTTTCTGGCCCGACTTGGATTGGCAGGGTCACCTCCCCGAAAACATGGCATTTAGTCCCATCGAACGCCTTCACAACCAGATCACTGGGTGTGCAAATTACTCCATGAGTATCCAACTTCATTAATGCCTTCTTCGGAAGAACATTGAGTGACGAACCCGTGTCCACCAACATGTACGACATAATCGTTCCCCTACACTCTATCGAGATGTGCAGAGCGCTATTGTGGTTCCTCCCCTTCGGCGTCAGCTCTAGGTCAGTGAACCCTAACCCATTTCCAGCATTCACGTGGGCTACGACCTTTTCTAGCTGGTTTACCGATATTTCCTGCGGTACATAGGCGGCGTTCAACACCTTCAGCAGTGCGTTGCGGTGTGCTTCGGAGCACAGCAATAGATTCAAGATGGAAATCTTCGAGGGCGTCTGATGGAGATGATCCACAATCTTGTAGTCACTCTTTTTAATCAACCGCATAAACTCCTCGGCGTCTTTAACAAGCAAGTCTTTTTCTGCCCCACGTGGGATCTCTTCAACGACTTTACTTTTACCTTTATCAGCCGCATCAGCTCTGACTGCTCTATCCGCCACGACCTCTGGTGGTACAAACACTCTCCCGCTGCGAGTAATACCACTGATTCCCGCAAGGTTCTCCACAGTCGACCCAAACGGTTCTAGCTCCAACTTCTGTCCGTTGCAGTAGACTTCATCCCCATAATGCCACGGGACGGCGTTAGTGCTTTCGAAGGGTATCGGCCCAGCTTTGGTGAGAGTAATTGTGGGTGGTTTGGGCGCAGAAATAGTTATCGTCTGGCGAGGGATGGTGATGGTGGCAACCTCATCATCTTGCTTCAGCATTACCTCTCCCGGTTCACATTCGGCCCTCCGGCTAAACTGTAAAATCCCTTCAGTCATCAGAATTTGAATTCCCTCTATCAACTGTTCACATCCATCAGAATGTGTGGCACACTCCATACATAGCTCTCCGCAACCTGGAAAGAACCCTCTTTTCATCAACTTAGCTTTAACGAAGCTAAGCGGCGTCTTCAGATCTCTGACGTCAGTCAACAAGTCCGCACTCTCGTCTTCGATAATGGCGTTCACTCCGCCTCCCCTATGATTCGGCATAGGATTCTTCGTGACATTTGGCACATTATCCGAGAAGTTGATGATCTTGGCATCCACCATGTCCTGCACCTTGTGCTTGAAGGCTTTGCAGTTCTCTATTGTGTGGCCGGGTGCCCCTGAGTGAAACTCACAAGTTGCATTTGCGTTATAACCTAGCAGAGGTGCCCCTGTCAAAGGAGCCAGCGTTGTCTTCTGGATCAACTATAGCTGAAGCAAAGTCTGCAAGAGTTGCGCGTACGACATGGGTGGTGTCTCGAGGTGACGGCTCGACAAAGGTGCCCTTTTCTGATACTTTCTGTACCCTTGTTGATTCGGTTGTTGTTGCTGCTGCTGTGGAACTGCCGGGATGGTTATACTGGCCACCTGTTGGTGAGGGCCTTTACCCTTCCTTCGAGCGTTGGTCACAACGCTCGCTTCTCCTTCCCGTCTTTTGCCACTATAAGGTTTCTTTCCGCCTCCCCCAGCTGAGGATGACTCACCTTGAATTTTCCCAAGCTTGATCCCATTTTCGATGTGCTCACCCGTGATAATGAGATCTGAGAATGTTCCAGACATACCGCTTACCAACTTCTCATATTAAACCCCTGGGAGGGTGGCTACGAACATCTGCACGAGCTCACGTTCAACCATTGGCGGCTGAACCCTAGCTGCCAACTCACGCCACCGCTGGGCGTATTCCTTAAACCCTTCATTGTTCCTTTGCGACAGATTCTGCAACTGGACTCGGTTCGGGGCCAAGTCGCTGTTGTATTGGTAGTGGTGCACAAATGCTTCAGCAAGGTCCTTCCACGTGCGCACACTAGTAGGCTCCAGACTCATGTACCATTCGAGGGATGGCCCGGAAAGACTGTCTTGAAAGAAGTGCATCAGGAACTTCTCGTCCTCAGAATGAGCAGACATTTTTCTGTAGTACGATCTTAGTTGGACGCGAGGGCAAGTGGTGCCCTTGTACTTTTCAAAGTCAGGCACCTTGAAATCAGCAATTAGTCCCAACTTGGACATATCAACGCCCAGGGTGTTCTGGTTCTCGATATCTCTCATCTTATCTTCAAGTTCCTTGAACCTTAGACGTGCTTCAGCATTCAGCTCCCCTTCAGCACCTCTTTGAGAGAACACATCGTCCTGACGATCCTCTAGCCATGGCTGACGCCCAAACAGATTCCCAACACCGGCATTGTCGTTGCCCAGCCCAACATTGACATTAGCTCCCAGACTCCTATTACCGACGCCCGTCGTATTGAGTCCCATGTTGGCCATCACATTGCCGTTGGCACTGCCGTTTCCCCCGGTCACGGGAGCATCATTCTGTGGAGTTTCAACTGGTGGAGGAGTAGGCACAGTCCCACCATGGAGTACGCCATTGCTATCGACCCTTGAAATCAGGGGTTGAACCAAGGTTCTGAGCTGATCCTGGCCATTGGCGACCGCTTGCATGAGCTCCATGAAGCGATTCATTCTTTTGCGGAGTTCCTGAACATCGGTTTGCACTTGCTCCATGATCCTGGTTTGATTAGCTCTGGTCGGATAGCGGTGAATAGGTCTCTGATCAATCCTGGAACCACCTGAAACAACCTGGAAAACACAAAAGGGTTAGGAAAAACAACAAAGTGCTCGTTATGCAAATGCTTCATGCAAATGCAAACGTGTGTCTGTGCGTTGGGGAGATTTCCCCCGATCCTAGTGCCTGAGTGTCAGTGCTGATAATAAGAAGAAGTCTGAGTCCAATCATGGAAATAACAATCTCATATATAAAGAAAGCCCATCAAGGCAGTACACAACATCAGCGAGTAGCGTGACCTCAGCCAACAAGCCTGGTGATGGTCAGCATACAGCAATGATCAAAACAAAAGGAATACAAACAGTCAAGCACGACCACGGGCGCGATACTCTTCTAACAACTCCTTCGTTTCTGGATGATCAGGCAGAGTGATTAACCCTTCGACGAGTAATTCCCTTTGCACAATGGTGTACTGAAGACCTTCGACCGAATCTTCCCATGCTCCTTCGCCGAAACAATCTTCTAGCTTCCGTTTCTTGGACTCAAACGTCAGTTTGTGCTCCTTCAGGTTAGCAAGAGCCCTCTTGAGCTGACCTTCGGCGGCGTATCTGCGAGCGATTTCTTCATCAAACCTCTTCTCACTAGCCTTCACCTGGGCTTCCAGCTTGGAGATCTGTAGCATCAGCTTATCCTCCCTCTCTTTCCTGGTGGCTAGGGAGGCCTTCCAGTGCTGGTTGAACTTAGATATCCTCCGATACGCTTCGTCCAAGTGCTGCTTCTTCGTAGCCAGTACGTCATTGACAGCTTTGAAGTCTTGACCGATGCGTTCACGCTCGGCTATCTGCTTAGTCAAATCTGTCCCCAGCTGGTTCACCAGCTCTGTCTGCCTCTTGAAGGAATGAACGACTTCTTTCCTCTCGCTTCGGAGCTGAGCCAATTCTTTCTCCAGTTCTTCGTTTGCCCGCTTCAATTCATCTCTCTCAGCTAACACCTGATTATGTTGCTGAATGGGCACAGTAATAGGCTCTTCAATCATTGGAGGGCTTTCTGGCTTGGTAGGAAGAAACGGCATCCCTATAGCATCTGCTCTGGCTCTGATCCAAGTCACATACGGAGGGTAGGCTTGATTATTGCTTCTCCCTAGAAATGGTTTTCCCCTCTTACTGACGCCATTCCAAGCGCACTGAAGCTTGGATAACAGATCCCCTTCTAGAAGACCAGTGAGGTACAGAGATTCCTGTACCTCTTCATCCTTCGGCGGAGCTCTCAAAGCATACGCGAACTGTCGGACCAACAAAGACGGATTATAGTTTATACAGCCTTTCCTGCCTATCAAAGGCACGTTTGGAAACCCGCTGCAGCTGAAGATAATCTTGGTACCCAGCCTATCTCTGTCAAACCAGTCAATATCCTCTGCAGATAAACTCATCAGACGCTCGGACCACTCAGCTGTGGCTGCAGACGAAACAAAGGGATCCCTCTTGGGCAGATGACTATCAAGCCATTTATAAAGCCAGGGCACACAGCACGAGACATTCTTGCCCCTTCTGTTCTCGTTTTTGTAGTGGACGGAATGGTAGACATCTCCTATCAAGGTAGGGACTGGATTCCCTGATGCAAAGATGCGAAATGCATCGAAGTCTACAAAGTCAGGCATATTGGGGAATAGAATGATGCCATATATGCACAGAGCGAGGATGGCATTGAACACGACCCAACATCCGTCTTTGGCGCACTGCTGAGCCTTTCCCACTAAAAACTGCAAGGAGAACCCGGGAACCTTGTTCCAACTAGACAATACCAATTCGGAGGCATCCAGATGAAGTGAAGGAGCTAAACCAGCCAGATCAGGCTCAGCATCCATATGAACAAAAGGCATTTGCCTCTTGATAGGCACACCTAGCAAATCAGCATATTCCTCTAGTGTGGGTGCGAGAACAAAATCCTGAAAAGTGAAACATCTCAACGGAGGGTCGTAGAACTGCAGCAGAGCGTGCAACCCATTCAACTCGAACGCAGAGGGTTTACGAACAAAACTGAGCAATTTGTCGTACGACTTTCTGAACTCATCTCTCACAGAATCATCTGCTAAAGCAATCAAACCGGTCAGCTGAACCACATCAGGGGCAGGGAGTTTGTAAGCCACGGTCTTCCTCAGAGAACCCATAACAATACAATAGGAGGCAAGAAATCCTAGATCGGGGAAAACGGTACCTGCAACACAGACACACGTTAATGAAATGCAAATGGGTATGCGAAACAATGTGAAATGCAATCATGCAGCAGGAGATCAAGGCAACTGTGCTGTGGAGATTCTGCATCAACAAAACCATAATCCTGCTCTAGAAAGAACAACCACTTTATCTGATAAGAAGAAAACCCTGGTATCGGATCACAAATTTGCTCTGTCAAGAACACCCATCTGATAGGGCCATATACATAAGACCATAATTCTGCTCTGTCAAGAACAAATGTCTGATAATAAGGACCTCTGATACAGGACCAAGAAATCTGCTCTGTCAAGAACACACATCTGATAATAAGGACCTCTGATAGAGGACCAAAAACCTGCTCTGTCAAGAACAAACATCTGATAATAAGGACCTCTGATACAAGACCAAAACTCTGCTCTGTCAAGAACAAACATCTGATAATGAAACCCGCTGATCCCACAAATTTGTTCTGTCAAGAACAAATACACATCTCTGAAGATAAGGTCCTCTGATACAGGACCAAAGCTCTGCTCTGTCAAGAAAAATCATATAGCTGATGATGAGAACCTCCGGTACCAACAAAACTGATTCACTGTCAAGAAAACCAGGTAGTCTGAAGGTCAAAGTTTCCTGCAATAAACCCAACCCTGCTCACAGGTATGAACCTAAACTGACTCAAGTTCGGCATCCTATGCGTTCATCAGCGTCACAGACATTCAAGAGGGGTGATACGATACCCAGAAGGTGTGGCATCACCAGCTCATGAAGCGGCCTCACTCGGCTGAATCACAAATGATCGGTCCCCAGAGTCGACAATCCTCCAAACCAACAACCGTCTCAACCCAAAGGGTTGAAAGAGAAGCCAACCGGGAGAACCTCGTCTGAGCGTGGATTTCATGAGACACTAGTGCCTGCCAAGCAAGCACGCGCCCACTAATTTCCACAACTAATGCTATGTTCACTCAAGCCTGGGTCTGGCTTCTCACTCATCAGAATGCCCCTCCCACAACAGCACAGATAATCATATCATACTGAAAATAAAGTGCGGGAAATAGAATGCGGTAAATAAACACAACCCAACAAGTAATCATACAAGCGCTAGGATTGACTCTCGCAGGGGACGTCGGATCCCCAAACTGACTCGCATACGGGACGTTGGATCCCAGGAAACTATCAAGTCCCCAGCAGAGTCGCCAGCTATCGCTTCCGCGAAAATAAGGTGTCGGCAAAACAGAAGAGTCGCCACCTTTCGTTATTTATCCCTCGGAGCGGGAAAGGAAACGATCGGAAAAACCTGACGAAAAAAGGATAAGACAAGGTCATCGCAACCGTTGTCTGGGTTCGGGAGTCGGTTACGCAAGGGGAAGGTATTAGCACCCCTCACGTCCGTCGTACTCGACGGGATCCATGCTTGTTGTGTTTACTGGACGAGTTGGTTTATCTATCTACCTATCAAGGCTGGCTAAAAAAGAAAAGAAATGACTCGGCAAAGCGTCGCGCTTTATGCCTACGTATTCTCATCAGAGAATGAGAAATCAGAGTCAACGTAGTTCGACTAACTACGGGTTACGGGGGAAGGTGGCTCGCTAATACGTCAGTATTGTGCCTACGTACTCTCAACAGGTATGAGAGATCAGAGCTTACGTAGTTCGGGATAATATGGATTATGGGGATTCAGATTCATCTGTTTTATCGAGTAGGGTTAAACAACAGTTCCAGCAGTTAGGGACAAAGCCTGTTTGCGTTGGCGCTGAAGTTTAACGACACTCTTTTCTTCAGAAAAGTTTCCTTTGAATTACGGGCCCACGGGGCAAAAAGGTTTGAAGTTTGTTTTCTGTCTTTTACGAAAGAAGTGTTTTTTATCGTGTTTGCAATTTCAATCGCACTAAAGACTATGACCTGAGAGTGAATGCGTCGCATGTCACCCAAAGGGTACCATACTAAACATCCAGACTGTTAAAAAGAACCTCTCCAACAATCCTTTCTCAGGTAGCTTAAGGCTCGTAACGTACGAAAGAAATCATTCATGATTACTGTATCTTAAGCTATTTTGAGATGAGAAGAGAACAGGCTCAACTACGGGGAGACTATCAAGTCCTACTGTTGTCATGCCAAGGATTCATCCTATAATTGAAGTTTGAAACAGGGAACTCCTAGAAGTTATCATGCATAGGTTTCAACCTAAAGTTCTAATCATCACTTCCTTATCAAAGGAAATGAGAGTTCTAAGGGATCATGTCAATGAGATACAGGAACAGATAAAGCATCAGCTTAAACAGTAAACAGTAAAATGCATGCAATGCAAGTGAGGGAGGAAATGTGTGTGGGGCAGCAGCCTCCACAAGCTCATCTCAACCTCAAGCCAGAATGAATAACAGTAATCATACTGAGGAAAATAAAACAACATGCTATCAAGCAAAAACAGTAAACTGCAATCATATAGTAACAATGAAATCATGCTATCAAGCAAAATAAACCACATGGGCAAGGGAGCAGGGCTCTACCGAATACCCGCAAGCAAAGCCATACAGTAACAATACAAGCAGAGGGAGCAACTCAACCTCTAGTGCAATCATGCTCCTAGATTAAATTTAGTCTAGTCATGGAATTATTCTAATGCATCAAGCAAGTCAAATAAGGCACATCAGCACAGAAAAGAAAGCAGATCAACAACTCTCTCAACTCCAAGCCTCAACTCTTCTGACAGCAACTCAGTCTTCAGACTTCAACCACCTTTCAAGGCTATCATCTCTCATGACAAATATCAATTTGCTTCTCCAGGGTTTCAATCCATCAAACATAAGTATCAACTTAATCTTCTTCTTCAAGCTTCAGCTCCTTAGTCAATTCCACCTTCAGGCTTCATTCTTAACCACAAGTATCAACTTGATTCCTTCAAGATCTCCAAGCTTCAAAGTAAGTATCAAGTCATCCTCTGCTCTTCAAGCCTCAGCTCTACACTCAATCTCCTGGGAATGTCAACTTCATCCTTCAGTTCTTTAAGCCTCAGCTCTTCATTCAATCTCAATTGGGTCTTCAAGTATCAATATGTTCTTCTTGCTCTTCAAGCTTCAGCTGAAATGGAAATGCTCAGGGAATCATCCTCTTCCATATTCTTCAATGAATTCTTCATCTTCAAACTCAAGCCCAACATATTCAAGATACTCAAACCAGAAGAAATCACTTAACTGGATAAGCTAGGATATTAAACTGCTTATTGACCACCAAAGGAGGCCTATAAGGTTTTAACATCAGAAGAATGGTTCCCTCAAAAGTTCTACTTCCTAGGTACCATCACTTATCCCTCCAAAGGAGGGAGGTGAATACCATGGTAGGACTTTTAATCATTGGGAGGAATGGAGGTGGAAGATACCATCCATGTTTAAGAAAGAAATTAACTAAGTCTAAGCTCTACTTAATTCCTAACCCTAAAACAACAACAAAACAAACAAGTCTTCAAGCTCTCAAGCTCCTTCTTCAATCTTCAAGTCTTCCACTATGCTCCTCCATGCTCCACAAAGCAAGACCAAGCCCACCAAGCCAAGCAAAAGCCCACAAAGCAAAGCAAAACAAAATGCAAGCCCACAAGGGCAACACAAACAACAATCAATTACAAAAATAAATTAAAAATAGTATACTATTATATTAAAATCTAATATAATTTCTAGGGGATCCTATATAACTACCCTTAATACCCTATATGTCCCAATATCTAACTTGACCTAAAAACTCAAAATTCTAGTGTTATTGTGGACCTATGTTAAGGATTGACCTAAATCTACACAACCTAAAGTCATCTAATCAAAACTAATCAAAAACTAATCACAAAATTATGGAATAAATCCAGAGGGGAGCTAAAGTCCTAATCTAACTATCCTAAAAAGAATGGTGCAAAAATATAAAGGAAACTAGCTAAACAAAATTCTACAAAACTATGTATCAACATAAAATGAATTAAAAAGCTATTAAAAGAGAAAATATACAAAAAATATTAAAAATGCATGAAATGCAAATGTTTTGATTTTATAATTTTCTAGACATTAATGTGAAATAGGAGGAAAAATCCCCATGCCAATATCAATATTTTTCTATTTAATATGATTTTCTAAAGTTTGAAGAAAAATAAAGAAAAAGAAAATAAAATGTGAAAACATTTGGTGCAAATAGCAATGATATGCAGTGCATTGTATGAGTGGGCTTAAAATGGGGGTGTCATCAGTAAATGCGCTAGGCCCACATATTTAATCAGAAAACAAATCAAAAATATAAAGAAAAGAAAAAAACACGGTGCAGAAAGTAAGGATATGCAGTGCAAATCAAGACTGGGCCGTGGATGGGGGTGTGATTAGCAATTAATCCATTGAAGCCCAAGACTCCAATTAATGAAACGCCTCGTTTCATCGTCTCAGACTTTCCCTCTTCAAAACGTGAAATCAAATCTCGGCCTTTGGATCTGATCCCAGTCAACGAGTCTTTGCATGATCCAACGGCCATTGAGTCATCACCTACCTTCAGCCAGGGTTTTGGAATGAAGAAGCCATGGAAACAAAGCTATCATGCTTCTCTTCATCCCACTCGTATCACATCAATTCTCGCCCGAAATCCAAGATTCAAAACCCTAGAACACTCTAAATTCCATGCTGATCACAACCATCCACTTAGAATTCGCTGAAATGCATTCAAACTCTAAACCCGATAATGAATCAAAATTATGACCAAACCTCAATTCTGACTATTCTTGAAATTAAAGTGCTCAATCTCTTCCTCATGTTACACTGATCAATTCTTGCTATCACACCAAGATTATCTCTCAAGATTCAACAAGTTATGGTGCCAAACAGAAATGGTGTCATCATCTTGATCCTCTCCAATTGATCTCAAAATCTCCAGAATCCATCTCCTACTTGTCTCTAACCGTTCTATACTAACAAACTAACTTAATAATGCCTAAATTAAGGTGTAGAGTAAAATTTGCAAACCTGGAAATTTATGAATAACAAATAGATCAAATCTTCAATTCAACCCTTCAATCTCTCTAGAATCACTCCTTGTACCGAGATCTTGCTACTATTTGCAAAAGCTTTGATCAAAGGTGCTTGAATCTCAGAATCCGATAGTGACTTGCAGCTTCCAAAATCCAAATGCTATATTCTCAATTCTTCATGATCTTGCTCTCAATTTGGTATGGATTCACTCAGTATGATTAATGGAAGATGTTACAATAGAAAGAATCAATGGAAATGATGCAGAATATAGAAATTGATTTCAACTTGCAATGGAAGAAAATGAAATGGCAATCTCACTCTCCTCTCTAATCTCTCACCAACCTTGCATCTGAGCAGCTTCTAATCAATATATAGGATGGTTCTAAACCATCCAGAACTTTCTGGAAGCATCCAATGAGAATTTGAGATTCTCATGTCATGAGTTTTTGAATTCAAGCCAAGCCTACACCAGTCCATGCTATGCCTCTTGCAGCAGCTTGTTCTCCTTTGAAAATCTCCTTAGATGAGATGCATGAGATGTTAGGATGCTTTGCTAGCTTGTGCATTGCTCTTCCTTATGTTTTTCATATGTGGCTTAATATGCAAGTAACCATTTTCCAAAGCAAGTCCATGATTTATACCTCAAATCAAAAATGTGGCTAAACCATTGTTTTTAAAATGTTTTCTAGAGTCAAAATGGTATATTACATGCCATGGTTTGGATGTGTAGCTTGAAAATTTCAATTTCCAACTTTGACTTATTTAACTTATGCCTTCATTTTAAGTCATTTTTACCATTTTGAGCTACAAGCCTTTTCAACATCTCATGACCTCCTTACTAGCCTTAAAACATCATTTTGAACAAGTTTGATGTTGAATATTTTTCCATTTGAAGCTTGGAAATAGGAGTTATGGCCTTATGCTTGAAATGACCTATAATCTCCAAATGACCAAAATGCCCTTGACTTGTCAAAGCCATAACTTGAGTTCTACAAATCCTATCAAGGACTTCTAGTACTCTCTAGAAATATAAGAAGATAAGGAACAACATTCATGTTGACCAAAAGTTCATAGGAATCATCCTTCTTGGGCAAAGGTTTGATGCAAGTTGGGTGACTTTCAAGGCCCCAGACTCACATACCTCAGATGACCTGTAACTTGTCAAAGTCATAACTTGAGCTCTACAAATCCTATCAAGGACTTATAGTACTCAAATTAAATCTAAGAGCAAGATATACAACATTCATGTTGGGGGTAAGATGAGATGACAATCACATCTTGAGCTAAACTGCCTTGAAGATGGGGGTCAAACTAGGGGATTTTACACTGTCAAGCCTTAGAAACCCTAACTTGAAACTTCTCAAACTCTTCAATCATGATGAGTTGACCTTGGAATCATCCTTATTGCATCTCAATGCATCAATCCATGATCACCTGGCTCTTGGATTAGCTCTCAACCCTCTCCAAATCATCAGTTGACCTAGGGTTGACCCAGTCAAACCCTAACTGCACCACTCATGGCTGGGGTTTCTTAATCTTGCACAATGACCTCTCTAGGCTTCATGATGGCTTTCAAGACATCTCATAAGCTCTCTCAAGGCTTCAAGTCCACATTTATGGCTTCAGAATCATCTGAGGACTCCCCACAACTCTCAAGTTAGGAGGCACACACCCTTGGTTTCAACCACTCTCTCTAGGGATCTTTTAACTTCTCTGACAAAGATATCAACCCTTGAACACTTGAATAACCTTCTTGGCTAGCTTCATAGTCTTGTATAGCTCTTGATTGGTAGTCATACCTCTTGATCTCCTGCATACATATCAATGAAATGCAAATGATAATGCTAATGTGAATGAAATGAAACATAAGTTAGAAGAAATGTTGGTCAAATTTTGGGGTGCAACAACTTGCATTTGCATAACTTTGCTGGCCCTTACCAATGATTGATAAAACTTAGAATTGACTGAAGTAATGTCACGGACACTAACTCGAATAGATTTGGTTGTACAGATTTGTGTTGTCTCGTTTGTGTTTTGCAGGGTTCTCGCCTTTAAAGCAGACAATCAGAAATTGTGGCCCCAACCGGAGGTTCGTGGTGAAAGATTTGACTTTGTGCGATGCTAATCCCCTTGCAGGTCGCACCTCATCCCCAAGGGTTGAAATGATGTTATCCCTTACCGAAGGAAGGATTATTTTCCCCAGAAGAGTATTCTTATGGAAGTTGTCCAAGAGATATCTCCAGCCAGTCAAAATCAGTATCCCCTGCAGAGGTTGCACTCCCCAGAGAGTCGAGTATGTGAACGATCAATCCCCAGCTGGGAGAATTCCCGCAGTGTTTAACCAAGTCATAGTTGGTTCAGAAGGATTATCCTCAGCGGAGTGGTAGCCCCGAGTTTGTAAGTTGTGCCCAGACAGTGCGTTTCTCCGGAAGGTTCATGTTTCCCCGGCAGAGTCATTTCTTCCCCAGCTGGGTTACTCTCCCTAGCCGAAGATGTTCGTTCCTCCCAGCTGAAATCAAAGTTTAGTCTCTCCCCGGTGGATTTGGTTGTATGTCCGGCATTTATTTTGTCGGAGGACTTTATGATACACGTTCATCCCCAACATGGTGGTATTTGCTCTCAACATCCATGTTGAAGCAAGCTTGTCAGAGTTTCCCCAACAGCTTGAGCCTGCATTTGCATTTGCATATAGTGTCATATTTGCATCTACCCAAAAAACGCGTAGCATATCCGTGTTGTACGGAGCATTACGCCATTGTCAAACATGTGCATTTTGAAACATAAGCCCGGTTGGTTAACCTTTTGTTCTCAAATAATGTTTCCCTTGCAGGTGGAGGGGGCTCTTGCTCAGATCAATTACCAAATATTCAAAGTCTCAGCATGAGACATGTGATAATAATGTTCCTCTTGTCATTATTCCCTACAGAGTTGCTTGTTTAAGTTTCTCTTACCCCTCCAGCGGAGTATTTCTTCAAGATTATTGTTATGTCGTTATCAAAAGATTTCGTGAATCAATTTTTGGAAGTTGTCGCCTATGTCGAAGTAGGTGTCTGGCAGTTTGGGTTCAGAAAATCCCCAGTAGAGTCCTCCTCAGATTTGCTGCCATGTCCGCACTGAAAATTGGAAGACTAGACTCTTATTGTGTTACCCATTTGATTGATGGAGTTAGCTACTGCAAAGATAGGTAGAGAAGTTGTATCAGAGTATTACCCGTAGCGATGGCGGTGTTATTTTCCTGTAGTGGTGACAGAGTATTACCCGTAGCGATGACGGTGTTATTTTCCTGTAGTGATGACAAAGTATTACCCGTAGCGATGGTGGTGTTATTTTCCTGTAGTGATGACAGAGTATTACCCGTAGTGATGGCGGTGTTATCTTCCTGCAGTGATGACAGAGTATTACCCGTAGCGATGGCGGTGTTATTTTCCTGTAGTGATGACAGAGTATTACCCGTAGTGATGGCGGTGTTATCTTTCTATAGTGATGACAGAGTATTACCCGTAGCAATGGTGGTGTTATTTTCCTGTAGTGGTGACAGAGTATTACCCGTAGCGATGGCGGTGTTATTTTCCTGTAGTGATGACAGAGTATTACCCGTAGCGATGGCGGTGTTATTTTACTGTAGTGATGACAGAGTATTACCCGTAGCGATGGCGGTGTTATTTTCCCGTAGTGGTGGCGGAGTTATTTCCCGTAGTGGAGGCGGAGTTATTTCTCGTAGTGGTGGCAGAGTTATTTCCCGTAGTGGTGGCGGAGTTATTTCCCGTAGTGGTGGCGGAGTTATTTCCCGTAGTGATGGTGGAGTTATTTTCCTGTATCGTTGGCAGAGTCATGTTTTGTTGATAGAAGTACTTCCCCAGTGAAGTCGTCCAGGTTATTCCTATATTGACAAGTTTGGTGCTGCACAGGCGGTTAGTGTTGAAATCAGGTCTGTATCAGGTGGTTGATCAGTTGTTACCGTAACAATCAAGTTCAATTGATGGATGGGGTTCCCCAAACAGCGGTGCAGTTTATTTCTGCGGTTGGCAAATTTCCGGGTTCTTAGTATTCAACCGTCTTGTACCTCGAATGTTTGAAGGCCGTTCGCTCTTCACCCAGTCGGGTCCAAGCCGCTTGAATATGCCCAACCTATTTCACCTGGTTTATGTTTCAATTGCATTGTCATTTGCATAATAAGTCAGATACATAGTCTAATAATTTGCATAGCATAGCATAACAAGTCATCTAACAAGGGATCAAGTGCCATTCTTATCTAAAGAAGCACATCAAAGGGGTTTTTATTCAAGCTCAAGATTATCCAAGTCATTCAAGAAATGAGTGGAAGCTTTGAGAAAGTGGAAGGTCAACTAGTGGATTTCTCTCATAATCTGGGGATATGTTGAAGATCATCAATGAGTGTGTGAGCCATGACTGAGGGTATGGAATGTGTATAAACATCATGGAAGACCTAGAGGGTCATTTTGAAGATGAGACAAGTCATTAATTCAAGCACAATAGCTATAGTTTAAGGCAGTCAACTAGGGTTTCATCTGGGTCAATCCTAGGTCAACCCTAGGTCAAAGGATTGATTTAAGGGTATCAAGGCCAACTTGGAGGTTGTGGAATTCATGAATTGATATGTGGATACATGTGTGGTGTTGTGCCAAGGAGAAATCAAAAGGGATCAAGAAGAAGAGGAGTTACCAAATTAGGGTTTTAGTGTAAAATCCCCTAATTTAGGCTTCACTTCCAAGCCAGATAAGTCAAAATAAAAGTTTCAAATGGATTCTTGGTCAACATGAAACTTGTAGAGCTTATCAATAGCTTTAATTTGAGTATTAGAAATATTCAAGAAGATTTGTAGAACTCAAGTTATGGTTCTTGCAAGTTATGGGTCATCAGAGGACATTGAAATTTATCTGTGAAAGTCACTTGACTTCCAAGCAACTTTTGCCCATCAAGGAGTTTTCAAATGGATTCTTGGCCAACATAAGAGTTGTGGATCTTGTTCTTAGCTTTAATTTTAGTACTAGAAGTCCTCAAGAGGATTTGTGGAACTCAAGTTATTGTCTTGGCAACCCAGGGGTATTTTGGAAAAGTTGAATTACAGGTCATTTTTCAACATAGGTCCAAATCTCCATCTTCCACTCCTCAAATGGAAAATTGTTCAACATGAGATGTGTTCAAAATGAGGTTTTTAGGCTAGATAAGAGGTCATGAGGGTTTGGAATGGCTTTCTTCACAAAGTCACAAAAATGGCCTAAAATAAGGGTAAATTTTAAATGAATCAAGGATGAAAATTGGGGTTTTTGATCTACAAATCCAAACCAAGCCATATGACATACCAATTTGATTGTAAAACACATTTCGAGAACATTGACATTGCCACATTTTTGAGTTGAGGGATATTTTTATGACTTGTTTTGTAAATTGGTTACTTGCATCATAAGGCACAATTGCAAAACCACTTTTCAAGACAAATGCAAGGCTCCATTCCATCCTAACACCTCCAAAATCTCATCTAAGGACATTTTAAACTCAAAGCATAGTGTTGTGCAAGCTAAAACATGAGCTGGTATGAAGAGGGCATGAGATGATATTTTCATAACATGAGAATTTGATCTTCTCATTGGATTGATCCAGAAGATTCTAGAGCCTTCATCCACATTCTATATATACATATGAAGTGATTCAGAGCTTGAGTTGGAGAGAATTGAGGGAGATTGGAGAGATTGCATTTTCAACTTTCTTCTTGCAAACCAAATTCTGTTACACAGTTTCAACCACTTTCAATCCATTCTTTTGATCTCAGAAGCTTGCTCTAGCATTGGTGGATGATTTCAGATAGAATCCATAGCAAGAACATTGAAGAATTGTGAGATAGCATTTGGAACTTTTCATCTGCAACTCAAGATCGAATTCAAGAATCCAAGCCATTTCAATCTCTTTCTTTGCATACAGAAGCATCATTTGGTGATAGTGAAGGAATCTGGAAAGTATTGAAGCTTATCTTGAAGCTTTGATCACTCTGTTCATCTCAAAATTGCAGGTATGCAAACTTCACTCCACAGCTTGGTACAGGCATAATCAATAGGTTTTAGGTGGTTAGATAGATTGTAGATGAGCATAGGAGGCTTTCTGGTAGCTTTAGGATCGATTTAGAGACAATTAGTGGATTGATACAATTTATGTTCATGATCATATCTTCGTGTTCTTGATGATAGAATCTTAGTTTGATAGTTAGAATTGATCAGGGTGAAGTGGTGAAGAGTTTAGGCCACTCAATTTTAGGTTTGGTGAGATTTGGTTCTTGGTCAATTTCTGAGATTCCAATCGTGTTTTGAGGAAGAAGACGTTTCAATGTTCATGGAGCACATGGTTAAATTCAGTGTAAAGAATGGAGTGTATTAGGGTTTTTTATTTTGCTTTTTGGTGAGGAATGGATGGAACACGATTGAGAGGAGATGAGGTTGAAGCTCTGAGTTTCCATGGCTTTTCCCTCCAAGAATGTTTAAAGGTTGAAGATGACCTTACAACCATAGGATCTGAGTTTGGACTTTGACTAGAATAGAATCCAATGGCTGTGGTTTTGTTTCAATTTGTGAAGAAGATTCATATTACTAATACGCACCGTTTCATTAAGTTGCCAGCTTGGGCTTAAGTGGAAATTGATACCAACACCTCACTTCCAAGGCCCACTGAGAATTACACTGCATTCGCTTGCTATTGGTACCACGTTTTTTCCATTTTCCTGGCAATTTTCATTTAATTTCTGATGGTATTTTGGGCTTAGGCGCGCATTGCTAAACACACCCCTCTCTGGGCCCAGTTGGTTTTTTACATTGTTTTTAATTGCTATTCAACACGCCTGCTTCTCATTTTCTTTTATTTTCATTTTTAATTCTTCATTTTATTAGGTTAATTGAAAAAATCATAACTAATTGAAAAATTAATATTTTTGATTGGGAGTTTTTTTTCCCATTTTCCTTAAAACCTCAAGAAAATAATAAAGAATAAAAATATTAATTCATGCATTTTTATTTTTTATGGCATTTTTACAAGTTTAATAGCTTTTATTTCATTTTCATTTGGTACATGTTACTTGCTGAATTTAGTATGATCATTTTATTTTGATTTTTGATGTAATTATTTTTTCTATAGTTATATTATAGTATTAGGTTCCCCATGGAATTTTATCACATTTTTGTGGTTTAATTTTAGTTAGTTTTGAATAAGGAACTTTAGTATGCTAGAATTAGGGTTTCAACTTGACATAGGTGCATTTCAACACATAGTTTTTGGGATTTTAGTTTGATTTAGGCCTTGGGGTTTATATGGGGTACAGGGTACATATTTAGGGTCCCTTAGAAATTAATCTAGGATTTTATGATGAGTATTTCCATTTTATTTGATTTTTGCAAATTGATTGATATTGGTGTGTTTCCCTCTTGGGAAGTTGTTTTGTTTGATGGGTTTTGGGCCTTTTCTTTGGGCTTGGGGCTTGAGTTTTGCCTGATAAAGCTAGTAAAGACTTTGAGGATGAGTGACGACATAATGATCCTTGGAGATTGAAGTTGCTTGTGCTTGAAGGTTGCTTTATGAAGAATTAGGAGATAGGATATATAGGGAGAGCTCTAGAGTAGACTGATTTCTTCTGTCAAACATAGAGAGCTTCTTGTGCCTCTATTCCATCCTATGACACAAAGTCCCCTAAAATATTTCCATCTCCCCTTAGGAGGGATGTAGAGCATTCTTTGATTGGGTAGAACCTTGAGGATACCTCTCACTTGCTATGATAAGATCTTAATGATTTCCCTGGGTTATCATTAAGCCTCTTAACATTACAACTTCATCTGTTAGTTGATTCTCTCCTGTGAGTGTTTGCCTTGAAGGTGGGGACCTATTGAGGATGAAGTTCATTGATGACTAGAGAAGATGAAGCTTGTGCCTGTCAAAGCTGGATATCTGTGGAAATTAGGGCTTTGCTGCTGTTTGAAGCTGTCTACTTACTGGGATTCAGTGCTTGTTAAAGCTGAAGATTATTGGAGATAAGAACTTACCTGAAGCTTGAATATCATTGGAAGGTAAAGATGGGATCTTGCTTAAAGTTGTTACTGTCAACCTTTTGTTGTTAATCAACTGTAGCTGCCGGAGCTGGTGCTGTTTGAACTGCTTACTGTGGGAGCTGGTCTTGCTGTCAGAGCTGGTGTTAGGTTTTATTTCTTTTCCTGTATTGATTGTTGGCTTGTTCAGGTTGCCCCTTAGGTTTGAAGTGAAGTTGCTTCACTTTGCCTATTTTTTTCTCAGGTTCGAGGTTGAGTGGGACTCCCTTGCCTCGCTTGTATTGCTGCATCTCATGCATTTTACTGTTTTACTGTATATCCTGTTTCTTTTGCTGTTTATCCCCTAGGATCTCTGTTTCTCTCTGTGCAAGAGAGAAATATGACAGACGTTAGGTTGTAACCCATGCATGATAATATTAGGGTAGTTTTGATTCCCATTTCAAACCCTAGGATTTTTTAGACTTCTTTCTCTTCTATCTCAGAACAATTCAAAACACAGTAATAAGGATAACCGATGTCGTGCGTTACGAGCCTTAAGCTATTTGAGAAAGGTTGCTGGAGGGTCACTCTTCAATAATCTGATTACATAGTGTGTTACCCTTAGGGTGACATACGACGTAGTCACTCTCAAATCATAGTCTCTAGTGCATCAGAGATTGCAAACATCATAAAAAATAGTTCTTGCGTAAAAGACTGAAAAAAAACATCAAAGTGTCATTTTTGTCCGCTTGGACTCTTAATCAGGAAAAACCCTTTCATAAGGAGATAAAAAACAGTCAGACAAGCCTGCGTCTTCCGTGGCCCAAACTACGTTTGCTGTGATCTTTCATGCGGTATGAAAGTACGTAGGCATAGGATGCGATATCCTAGCGAGCAACCTTCCCCTCCTTTCCCGTAGGTAGGCGAACTACGTTGACTCTGATTTCTCGTTCCAGACGGGAATACGTAGGCATAGAACTGCTGTGTTCTGCCGAGTCACTTTTCTTTTCTTTTTAACCCAGACCTCTAGAGTAGATAGAATAACAATCCCCTAGATAGAAAACAAGTGTGGATCACGTCGAGTACGACGGACGTGAGGGGTGCTAATACCATCCGTCGAGTCACTTTTCTTTTCTTTGGTTGCGATGACCATTCCTTTCCCGTCTTTGCGGTAGGTTTACTTCGAGCGTTTCCTTTCCCTCCGTTGGGATAAATAACGCACGGTGGCGACTCTTCTATTCAGCCGGCGCCGATTTTCGCAGTAGCGACACCTCCCCCTGTACGCAATATCCAGATTCCGGTAAGGATCAGAGTAGTCGACAAAAGCTTCTACAGACAAATTGAGACGATTGAGACTGTTAGATATGTCTGTTTCCTGTCTTTCGTTGGATGCAGCGAGAGCCTCAAAACGGGCATCCATCCTTGTGGAAAAGGAATTTAACCGTTCATTTTGTGTATGTATCTCAACTCGGATTTGTTCTATCCGTGCATCTTGATTTCTCATAAAGTTTTGTTGGTCCAACTGCATGGACTGCAACATGTTGAGAAGTTCAGAGTTGTTTGACTGCGGAGGAGATGGTGAAGATTGAGGAGGTTGATGTTCTTGAGGATAGCCATGGTATGGATTATAATATTTGCGCAGAGTGGTCCAGCCTATGTACTGCCACTCACCCCATCCTTGATTATTGTATCCTTCTTCTTCTTCGTCAGGTGGAGTTGTGTGATGAAGCCAATCAGTATTTGTGAACTCATGTTGGTCTGGTTGGTGGTAATTGTCATGTGCCTCATATGCTGGTTCATCTACCTGTTCCGCTTCATTTTTGTCTTCTTCTACCTGTTCCTCTTGTTCTTCGTCCTCCCTTTCAGAACTTCCATCAGATTCTTCAACAACCCGAGGAATATTTGCCCTGCAAACAAACCTGTAGGTTCGTCGTTTATCACACCAAAAGTAGCCCATCATGGCAAAGTTTTCGTGTTGAATTCTTTGTCGGAAGATATGGAGACACATGGAAATGATGGATACACGACGTTAGCCACGGTGAGAACCTCTTAAATAAAAGACCCATAAGCAAGAGCAGTTCCTCTGCCTGAATCTCTCAAAGCAAATATTCAACTGGCAATGTAATAAGGCCAGTTGATTTTAATCTTATTTTTCAGAATGTATATAAGATGCACCTCAGCCTATTCAACTCGAGACAAACCACCTTTCTTCGGCCGCAGGATGCGAGCCACAATCCATTGAAGGATGTGTTCCCCTGTTTGTAGTTTACCAGCCGTAACAGTTCTGGGAAAAGCATCACTGTTTACAATATTCTCCGGATAAGGCCTTTTCAGCATATCATTTAAGGCACTCTTAAATTCATATCCAGGCACGGTGCGAGAATCGGTTACCTCATGAGGAGGATGTTCATCAGCAGCCACTGTTAAATCAAAATATTTACTCCAAACTTCAGAATTCAAGTTTACCTGTGTATTGCCGATAGTGGTGTGAAAATCCTGACCTTGAAACTTGTCAAGCAGGCAAGTGTAGAACACACTTACTAAGCCTTCACTGTATTTGGTGTTGCATTCAAGAAAGTTTACAAAGCCTTGAAATTCCAGCAGAGCCATGACTTGAGTGAGATGCATGCATTCCACCGTTGCTTTGTAGAATGCATGTTGCGGAACAACTGATCTCTTGCCAATATCTTTGTTGAAATTGTCAACAACAGGTGGTGGAACCAAAGATACAGCAGTAATGGGTAGGGAAGTAGATGTTGAAGCCCTTGATCTTTTGCCAGTATTTCTGCGGAATAGTGAGGCCATGGATGATGATTTGGAGATTTGGTAGAGGTAGGAAGCAAGGATTTAGAAAGGATTATTGAAGTAATTTGGAGGAGATGAGGATTAACCTTTTTATAGATGGAGATTAGGGTTTTTGGGAAAGAGGAGGAGACAAGGGGACACTAGGAACGAGTAGATGCAACTTACTAGAAATGTGATACCAATGCACAATTAATGTATAATGCACAATTAAAGTAGAGTGTAGGAAGATGGAATGATTTTCAAAGGGAAAATCTGAATTTTTGCGCGAACCGTCGACCATACCCCTGCATGCGTCGACGCATACTATTTGATTTTTAACAAATATAAAAGTATATAGCGTGTGTCGATCGCTGCCCTGTTTTGGTCAACTCAAAGTAAGCAAAAATGCAGATTTTCAATTAATGTCATATATAGTGCCACATTTGATGCCTACCTACAATGCCACAACACAATTTGCATCCAAACAAATAACACTCGTAGCAAATGTCATATATATATATATATATATATATATATATATATATATATATATATATATATATATATATATATATATATATATATATATATATATATATATATATATATATATATATATATATATATATATATATATATATATATATATATATATATATATATATATATATATATATATATATATATATATATACAATATTGGTCAAACGATACAATAATTGAATCAAGAATATTTTGAGAGAGAGAAAAAAAATGGAACAACATCACCTCTATACCGGAAAATCTTGATAACAATATACTTGTGCTTGCAACAAAACTTAACTTTTTAGAAGTACAAGAATGTAATTGTAAATAAAGTAAGATGAGACAAGCAATTATTATACCCGATCCGAAATGTCGAGAATGCCAAGTGCTCGACGGATATGAAAGAAAGGTTCAGTGGCTAACGGCTTTGTGAAAATGTCCGCTAGTTGATTTTAGGTGTCAACGTGTTCAAAAACAACATCACCTTTCTCTACATGATCCCTAAGAAAATGGTGTCGAATTTCGATATGTTTGGTGCCAGAATGTAACACAGGATTTTTGGTGAGATTAATAGCACATGTATTGTCACAGAAAATGGGAATACGATCTAGTTTTAGGTTAAAATCCAATAATTATTGCTTAAACTTGTTTCTTGTTGTGCCAACTGACCAAGGAGTTTGCAAATAAGTGACAAGTACCGGCAGCAATGTATTCCGCTTCGGCGATTGACAAAGCAACTGAAACTTGTTTCTTATTGTGCCAACTGACCAAGGAGTTTGCAAATAAGTGACAAGTATCACTAGTGCTTTTCCTATCTGATTTGCAACCGGCAAAATCGGAATCGGAAAAACTTACCAATGAGCAATCATTACCTTTGGAATACCACAGTCCATACTTCGGAGTGAACTAGGTTGTATGCTGACTGGTGGTCAACTCATAGCTTCCATGCGCTGACCCGTGGGAAAGTGAACTAGGTTGTATGCTGACTAGTGGTCGACTCATAGCTTCAAAATCTGCAAAAAATGATATATTTGTTGTTTCGTGCGTTTTGTCACGACTGAATATTTATCACGTGTATTGCCGATGATAATATGACAAGTAAAAGAGATATGTGAAGGATATGATATGTTAAGTGTTGCAATTGTATTCTGAGTAGAGCTGACAGCTTCGATTGGTCCGAGGTTGTACTTTGTCATCATCGAAACTTGAGAACATATGTTGTGTGACAGTTTGCCCTCACATGTACGAAGGTCATGGCTGCAGCTTGAGTATTTCCACAGGTTTTGGTCGCCTGTGGTGTTTGGCGTGCAATTCTTGGTGGTTGTTTTTGTGCAGACATGTACGAATTGTGGTAGCATTGTGGAGGTGGTCTGGTGTGGCACAGGTTTGCTACGGGATAGTACAATTGCTACAAGTTTTTGTTGGTGGTTGTACGCTTGGTGTCGTGAAATTTTGGTTCTTATTTTATTGCCGTAAAAACAATTCTGTTATGGTTTTGTTTTGTGTAACTTTACTGATGAACTTCTTGCATTGACAACAGGGTGTATTAGAACATTTATCATTGGTTGCCAAACATTCAATTAATCTTAAAGTTTCTACTTCAACATCAATTTACCAGCTAAAAAAATGATGACATGGGAATCACAAAATACCGAGGAAGGGTTTCGTGGAACACTTTTGAGTTCAAAGCTTTCATCTTTTTTATAGGAACCACCATTTTCATTGGGATAATCTCGTGACATTGATTATATGCACATATATACATTCTTCAGGAAATAGAACAATTAAGTGAGAAAAGAAATGGCTTGGTAGAGTACAACCATGTACCAACTTGTGTTCACTTTAAATAAAGAAATGAACCATGGTATGAAAAATCAAATAAGGAAAAATTGCAATGAAAGGAAATTGGATTTAACTGGATATGGTTTAATGGACTTGGAATGGCTTTATGGTGAGGTCTAGAAAAATGGTTTTTTTACAACAAATAATGGTTTAAAAATATGAAACAAAATGTATATGTGACTCAATTGGATTTTATGAATAGGTATAAACAAGATGGATTTGGAAATAAGGATAATGACATAGAAATGGATATTGTAAATGGACAATTGGACTTGCATCATGGATTTCGTGTAATCCCCATGAGTCTTTTCCTAAACACACTTAATTCAAACCAAACATTCTCATTCAAAACAGACTTTCACTCTCTATGGACCCCAAAATTCAATCAGTAAACCAAATTCACCATGATTTAATGCCTTTCAAATAAGTCCGCAAACACTTTGTTTTGATGACCACTGATCCTAACATGAGACCTTAATCTTATGGCCCTTAATTGACGACTAACCACAAATTCACCCATAATTGAGAAAACCCATATTCGCAACCCTTCTCATATATGACACCTCAAACATCTGATGCTTCTTGAGAAATCTTGAGGAAGATAAACGTGATTCTTAATGATTTTTTTAAATGTGCATAATTCAAACCCCTTGCTTCCACTTAACTGGAGTAGGAACCCACTGAATCACGTTTGAATAACCCACTCAAATAACAAGAAGAAACCTCGATCCCATGTCTTAGAAGATCCATGCAACGTATGATTTTGAATTATGGTCTAATGATGATGCAAATGAACATGAAGCAAAAATCCAGTCAAAGTTAGAAAAAAGGAGGGCAAATTTTGGGGTGCTACAACGATGAACAAGAGAAAAACGGAGGTCATCCAAAAAAAATCAAACAAAACTCACAAAAATCTCTCACCCTTTCTTTTCCAAACTTGATTTCATCTTTCTATTCTCGGCCTCGCTCGATATTTCTTATGGTGGCTGCGAAATATCTTCTCGTCATCACTGCATCTCATCGTGACTCTCTAAGTTCACTCATCCTCTCAATCTCGCATTCACTTGCTTCGTTATCTCGCTTTCAATTCTCCAATCTTTATTGAATCGTTCCTCCGAGCCAAACCTAACTTATTCTCGAGCGAAACAAGACACAATAACATAACTCGAAGAAAATCACGGTAATTGCAATAATACATAGTAAACAACAGAAATTCGAAACAAGTTGTGACAATAACGATATTCAAAGAATTACCTGTCCGACAACCAAATGAATCAGATTCCCATTCTCTTCTCTTCAGGTATGTTTTATGACGAGTTAATGAATTTTTTTTAGAAATGAGACTTCTGCTACTGCGGGTTATTGGAGAGGTTAATGGGGGTAATGAAGATTAATTTTTTTATAGAGAGTTTGGTGGTATGGTGAGGTTTGAAGAAGGAAGAATCAAGGTGGAGAGGGATTGAAAGTTTTTTTCAGAATTTTTTTTGAAGGTTCCAGTAATGAATAGGTTTTTGGTTCTTTTGTGCAAAAAAATGAATTGAGGGTTTGTACGGGTTTTTTCTTTCTTTTCTCCTTTTTCCAATTCAGTTTTCTTTTCTTGTGTCTCTAATTCCTCCCCTTTTTCAATTGTTTTGTTCCTCTCCAATCTTAAGTCTTCAAGCTTGTCATCTTGTATTATTGAGTTGTTGTTTTCAAATACTGTGTTGATGAATTGCTTTCATTTGAAGGTTATAGCAGATGCGCAGGCTGTGGTTCTGATGAAGAACTTTTTGTTGTCTTGTGCAATAATATGTTTAATGGTACAATTGTGCAGAAGGTTTTGGTGCAAAGTTTTGGAAAGTTTGTGGGAGATAACTTTTGGCAGATTGTTGATGGTTGTAGTAGGGTGGTCATGAGGGTTGTACGATTTATGTAGGTAGTATGTGCATGATTCAGGTTTTGCAGGAACTTCGTGTTTTTGTGTATTGACTTTTCCTAGATGTAGTAAAGTTTGGTTTTCGTGCACGATGTGTAGCAATTTGTTTTGACTCTTTTTGGTTGTAATATTAAAAAAACAAGCAAATGGGCTTTTTTGTATTTTTTTTTTATATGAATAGACTTTGTATTTTGTGTTTTTTTTTTGGTAATTTTTTTTTATCATGGGCTATGCAAGAAGCAATGAAAAAAAGGCTTAATGACATTAAATTGTGCATAATGGACTTGTGAAGAAACAACATGAATTAGAAATATGGATAATTAAAAATGAATTTTTAAATGGATATTGTCTCTAAACAACATGGATTTAAAATGGGTTAAGTGGACTAAAAATGGGATTGGGTCAGTTTTGGATATGAATTTTAAAAATGGAATTTGGATAATAGTGGTAGATATGGATAAAGTGAACTAAAATGATTATGAAATGAATTGAAAAGTGAACATAAAATGTGGATAAAAGAAAAGTTTGAGAAATTGACTTGGAAGTGGATAATAAAGTGGATGGTTATGGGAAAGGACGTTAAAATATGAAACCACCATTAGAATCTACTGATGCACATCCTGACTAAGTATAATCTTGAAACTACACTTGACCCTCTTCCATAGACCTTTGATAAAATGAATAACATGCAACCGTAGTAATTGTCATTTGAACCAAAATTCCCTGAATTTATGATTAATAATGTTCTAAACCACTTTGAATGTCTTATTCGATCTCTGGGAAATAACCACACAGCTTGCGTAGTTAAATTAGTGCCACTTTGATCATGATGAACCAAGAAACCTTATTGTAATAGAATCATGCCTTGAAATTGGATGTTATGAATTGAGACATGGATGGCACTGCACAAAACCTTGACAGGAGAATGATATGGACCATGAAGCAACTGACAAACTTGACTCAGCCTGACCACTTGATAAAGAAGCAAACCATTTGTCCGATCAAGATTAACTTAAACTATCACTGAATCTCCAACCAATACTGTCCACCCCCTTGACCTGATAACTTCAATCGAATCTAAATTGAATGACACCACTTCTCAAACAAACAAAGGGATAAGAAACCCTACTCTCCGCGCTTTGGCCGCATACTGATGAAGAAATGACTCGATGAGAGTCAGAGCTTTAATTCAAAATCTCTGCCACAACCTGATAACCTGATTCTAAAATAAACCACTTGTTCGACCAAAATTAGGTCAAACTTCCATTGAATCTCGAACCACACTGCACACACCCTTGGCCCGGCAACCTTGCCTGATCTTGATGAAGAACTTGTGATGAAGACAAATCATACTGGATTATACCTTTGAAGCAAACCCCTGATTTACAAGAGAACAAAACAAACCAAGCATGATAAAATGGGTTAGATATGCAATATGATTGACCTAGAATGATATGCGGAAGATCAAAGAATCTGAGGGTAAAATTTGGGGTATGACAGTTGCCCATATTTAAATATCCTCACTGTTGTACCCCAAAATTTTCCCAACCATTTTCTTTACTTAGCTTATGTTTCATTTCATTCGTAGCATTTGCATATACATAACATTGTCTTTTGCAGGGGATCAAGAGAGGTGTGCCATCCAAGAGAAGGTTATCAAGGGTTTCAAACTCACTCAAGAGTGCTTACTCAAGTTATCTATTGCTTACACTCATCAGGAAGTGGTCAAAGCTCTCTGAGAGGGAAAATTGACAAGTGTTTCTTACCTCCTATCTTGGAGGTCAACTAAAATCATCAGGGGTTCACAAGTTCATGGTTATGGATAGGAAATGTTTGAGAAGCTTATTGAGTGCTTTTGAAGCCATTGGGGAGCTTATCTAAGTGGTCATATCACTTGCAAGAGGTTGTAGTCAAAGTTTGTGCACCTAGGGTTTCATCTGCTTAGTGTAAGGTCCCTGTGGCCTGTAGCTTATAAAGATAAACACCGTTTTAGATAGCTAACAAGCATGGATCCCGTCGAGTACGATGAATGTGAGGGGTGCTCATACCTTCCCCTTGCGTAACTGACTCCCGAACCCGAGATTTGGTTGCGATGACCTGTCTTTTCCCTTTTCGTAGGTTTTCTTTGATTGTTTCCTTTCCCTCTTTTGGGATAAATAACGAACGGTGGTGACTCTTCTGTCCTTGTCGGCCCCTCTTCGCAGCGATGCAACACTCACCAGATGACATGAGTAATGAAAATCCTCTTTGGGAATTAACACAGATACTCCATCCTTGTCAGTCTTAACTGGATGTTCCCATCCTGAATTTGCAGCTCTCCAAGCCTTGCTGTCTAAAGACTTTAGGAAGGCAATCATCCTAGGTTTCCAATAGTCATAATTAGAGCCATCCAGAATTGGTGGTCTATTCGTGAATCCTATGTCTTTATCCATAGTACCAGAACTTATCTTCCCTAGATCTCACCCAGAAAATAACAGGCAGGGTGACTGCTCTGATGCCAATTGAAATTATGGCAAGCACACGATGGATGTTATCACGGATGTTATGACATCCACTGTAAAATAGACTACTGCACTTAATAATAAGCTGTAAATGGAAAGCAATAAATAACACAAGTAATTGTTCACCCAGTTCAGTGTCAACGACACTTACATCTGGGGGCTACCAAGCCAGGGAGGAAAGTCACTATTAGTAGAATTAATTCATTCAAACAATCCCAGTTTGCACTCCTCACTTAAGACCTACCCAATGACACTTCATCCTAGAGACCACTAGACCTGAGTACACCCACTCACTCCCCCTCAATCACCTCAGTGATATCAATACACAATTACGAAACCAATATGAAGATACATTTCAAACACACCTTAATCTTGCTTCACAGCTTTGATCAAGGGACACACATTCTTGCTTAACAGCTTTGAGTGACACAATGAACACACCTGTTCATACACAATAACCAAAGCAATTGTACAACATACACTTGCTTGGCACACAAGGAATCCTAAGACTCGTAGACACACGTGAAGAGAAAAACCTCTTCACTCACAAATCACACTCTATGATCTCTCACTAGAAGCTCTATTATCTGCGTGTCTACCCATTAGGAATGACTCTTCTACTATTTATAATAGCAGACCTGCTTTGGGCCTTGGTAGAGAATTTAGGTTTACCCAAGATAAACCTTTCTTCATGAAGTTACGCACTTATCATTAGGTCAGGAGCCTTCTATGTTATCCTCAGCCATTCCTGTTATGTTGACTAAAATAACTATGCTTCCTGGATTGTTTCCTGAAGTATAGCCTGAGCTAATAACAGAAAAATAAACCATGCGCGCCCTGATGTCATACGATCAACGTCATAACATTCAGTCATGACATTCAACTTCACTTACTCTTAGCTTTCCCTGCATAACACTCTTCATGTATGTCCTAACATCAGTTATGACATTTACTCATACATTAATGTTTTTCCATAAAATGAAGCCAATCAAAAGTATCTACAAACTCCCTCTTTGGCAAATTTTTGGCTAAAACACACTGTTAACATATCAGAGTTTACAAGCAGCAGAAGTCTAACATAACCTGCAGGAAATCTACTAGCCACACACTATCAGTGTTATCTACACACTCATACTGTTAGCTCTCAGGATCAACCTGTTCACACATAACCATCTGTTAGTCAGCACTACAGATGTCACAATGTGTTGAGTAACATTTTGGGTTACTCCCCTTCAACTGATGCACAACACATCAGTGCACACAACCTGCAGACACCCTGCAGTCACACATACTCATCCAGCTTGCTCTGGATGTTATGACATTCAGGATGACATCCTGAAGTGCACAATCACCTGTGAAGCATAACATAACATGCTACTCCCCCTGAAGAGTTGCACAGCCACATACATTCTGCAAACACCCTACAGAAACACACCCTACTAGCAGCTACAATACTACTAGGTTCCATCAAGGAACACATATATATCTAACATACACTCCTATACTCATTAGGAACTCACACATCACTAACAACATCAGCTGTTATCATACATGCAACACACTTGCAGCAGCAATTTCAGCCTAGAGTCTTCCACCTGCAACCTCTCTAACCTGCTGTTATCTAACCCTCTTTCCCCCTTTTTAGCCACAAATTAAGATCAAACTAATAGAAGTATAGATCATAATGAATAACATTACACATGTTTGGGGTCATTACAAACAAAAACTGCTCATGGAGAGCATCACAAATTCAAGTTGTTACAAAAAAACACAAACAATGGAATAATCAAACCAGTAGCACACCATTCTCATCTCGACAATCGGCAACCTGAGTTCTATTGCAGTCTATCATCTCACATTATTCCTCTTCCTCAGAGGAACTGGAATCACTGTCATCCGAATCTGTCAATGAGATGTCCTTATTGATGTCATCAGGGTCGTCCTCAGACATATCAGAATTGTGAGGTGGATCCATGCGAGCCAGGGGAATGGTGATGCCTCGAAAAGGCAGTCCTTTCTTGAGGATATCATCGACAATTTCCCTAATGGATTTGTCTACGTATGCCGAGCCTTCCCTGTTTTTGATTTGTCTCAGTTCTTCAGCAGTGGGAGGAGGATACTTGCGCTTGGGTTCTTCAACAATGAGAGGGGCATCTTTTGAGGATTTGGGAGGGGTCTTGAATGAGGAGGCATCATGATGGAAAGACATCTCGTTACAGAGTGCAGACTGAGAATTCTGTAGAGTGGAGGAGGCGGAGAAAAGTGTATATGCGGTGATATAGCACGTTTGCATGGAATGGAGAGTTTTTGTGGTCAAGGTCGTGGACTGCATTGAAGTTTTAAAACTCTCACGTGCCAGTAATTGCTATGAGTCCTCATACATGCAAATGCCCAATTTTCCTCTTAGATTCTCAAATTGGGCAACCTCTAGAGCCTTTGTAAAGATGTCAGCTAGCTGAAATTCAGTGGACACATGTTCCAAGGAAATCACTTTGTCTTCCACAAGGTCTCTTATGAAGTGATGTCTTATATCTATGTGCTTAGTTATGCTATGTTGGATTGGATTCTTGGAAATATTGATAGCATTGAGATTGTCACAGTACAATGTCATGACATCCTGAGTGACATTGTATTTAGTTAACATTTGTTTCATCGAGACCAGCTAAGAACAACTACTACCAGCTGCTATGTATTCAACTTCAACAGTGGATAATGAGACACAATTTTGCTTTTTGCTGAACCAAGATATGAGGTTGTTCCCTAAGAAGAAGCATCCACCAGAGGTGCTCTTTCTATCATCAGCACTTCCAGCCCAGTCAGTATCACAATATCCAGATAATGTAGGATCACACCCATTAGAGTAGAGTATACCATAGTCACAGGTTCCATTCACATATTTTAAAATTCTTTTGACTTGATTTATGTGACTTACCTTAGGATCTGCTTGACATCTAGCACACACACCAACTGCAAAGGCAATATCAGGTCTGCTGGCCGTTAGATATAGAAGGCTGCCAATCATGCTTATGTACAAGCTTTGATCAACACTAGCCCCACTTTCATCTTTTGATAACTTCAGATGAGTAGGTGCAGGTGTTCTTTTGTAACCAGCATTATCCAATCCAAACTTTTTGACTATGCTTTTAGTATACTTACTTTGGGAGAGAAATATAGACTCCTCCATTTGCTTGACTTGCAGCCCAAGAAAGTAAGTTAGTTCTCCACACAAACTCATCTCAAACTCAGATTGCATCTGATTGACAAATTGTTAAACCAATTTCTCAAACATTCCACCAAAGACTATGTCATCCACATAGATTTGAGCAATCATGAGTTTTCCATCCTCATTTTTCACAAAGAGGGTCTTGTCTATTCCTCCTTTCCTGTACCCATGGGTAGTAAGAAACTCAGTCAATCTTTCATACCAAGCCCTAGGAGCTTGCTTCAATCCATAGAGAGCTTCCTTCAACTTGTACACATGGTTTGGTAAATTAGGTTCATCAAATCCCTTGGGTTGTTCTGCATACACTTCCTCATTTAAGTATCCATTTAGGAAGGCACTTTTTACATCCATCTGGAATAGTTTGAACTTTAGAATGTAGGAAATACCTAACAAAAGCCTGATTGATTCTAGCCTTGCAACAGGTGCAAAAGTTTCATCAAAATCAATTCCTTCTACTTAAGTGTAACCCTGTGCCACCAATCTAGCCTTGTTTCTGATCACAACTCCTTGTTCATTTGACTTGTTCTTGTAAATCCACTTGGTTCCAATAATATTAGTTCCTTCTGGTCTTGGAACCAATTCCCACACTTTATGCCTTTCAAACTGTTCCAACTCATCTTGCATAGCCTTGATCCAATATTCATCAGTTAAGGCCTCCTTTACATTTTTGGGTTCAATTTTGGATACAAAGCATGAATTTTAGATGATTTCTCTAGCTCAGGTCCTTACACCACTGGTAGGGTCTCCAATGATAAGATCTTTGGGATTATCTTTCAGAATCCTGATAGAGGGATCTTTGTTGGGATATTCTGATTCATAATCTGGCTGTCTATTTTGAACCTTTTTAGTATTGACCATGTCTTCAGCAAGTGTCTCAAGGAATGTTTCAACATCCTTAATGAAATTGGTTTCTTCATGCTGATCATCAATGATAACATTAATGGATTCCATCAAGACTTTTGTACTGGTGTTGTATACTCTATAAGCTCTATTGTTGATAGAGTATCCCTGGAAAATGCCTTCATCACTTTTGGGATCCATTTTCCTCCTTTGTTCTCGATCTGTCAAGATGTAACACTTGCTCCCAAAAACATGAAAGTACTTCATTGTTGGCTTCCTTCCTTTCCATATTTCATACAGGGTGGAAGAAGTTCCTTTTCTCAAGGTCACTCTGTTGTGAACATAGCAGACTGTGTTCATAGCCTCAGCCTAAAAATGCATAGGTAATTTCTTTGCATGAATCATGGCCCTAGTAGATTCTTGGATAGTCCTGTTTTTCCTTTCCACTACTCCATTTTTCTGAGGAGTAATAGGGGAGGAGAACTCATGACTGATCCCTTCAGATGAGCAGAATTCAGCAAATTTGGAGTTTTCAAACTCCTTACCATGATCACTTCTGATCCTGACCACACCACATTCCTTTTCTCTTTGAAGTTTGATACACAACTCTTTAAATACTTCAAATACATCTGATTTTTCTCTGATGAAGCTTATCCAGGTGTATCTGGAGTAGTCATCAACAACTACATAGGCATACCTTTTTCCACCAAGACTTTCTACTTGCATTGGCCCCATCAAGTCCATGTGCAATAGTTCCAGAACTCTGGAGGTAGTCAGGTGTCCAACCCTTGGATGAAATGTCTTGGTTTGCTTTCCTACTTGACATTCACCACATACCTTTCCTTCATCAATAGTTAGTTTTGGAATTCCTCTCACAGCCTCCTTGGAGATGATCTTCTTCATTCCTCTTAGATGAAGGTGCCCAAGTTTTTGATGCCACAACTTTACCTCATTTTCTTCTCTGGCCATAGAGTATGTTGTGGATCTACTAGAGTACTTAGGCTCTCATAAGTAACAATTGTCTTTAAATCTAGACCCCTTCATTACTTCTACATTATCACCATTTGTGACCACACATTCTTCTTCAGTGAATTTCACACTTAGTCCTTGATCACAGAGCTGACTAATGCTGATCAAGTTGGCAGTCAGTCCTTTCACTAGCAATACATTGTCCAGGTTAGGTACTCCAGGACAGTCTAGTTTCCCAACACCTTTGATCTGTTCTTTTGCTCCATCACCAAAAGTCACATAACTAGTGGAATGAAGTTTGATGTCCACCAACAGATTCTTTATTCCAGTCATGTGCTTAGAACAACCACTATCAAAGTACCAGTCTTCTTTAGCTGACACTCTTAGAGAGGTGTGAGCTATCAGACTAACCTCCTTTGCCACCCATTGTTGCTTCTTGGCAGGAGCACTTTGGCTAGGATATCCATGCAGTTTGAAGTAAAAAGGTTTTAGGTGACCAAATTTTCCACAGTAATGACACCTCCACCTTTGGAACTTTCTTCTTGTCTGCTTCATGTTCTTGTTCCTCTAGTGTTGTGACATTGGTCGAGACATCTGGTTTGACCTCTGATTTTCAGACTCTGGTCTCTTAAACCCCAAGATGGGTTTTTGTTCCCCAACAAAACCTAGTCCAGACATGTCTCCTGCTATATGACCACTATGTAGAATTTTTCCACGAGTATAAGTCCCAGGGTTTAGCATCCTGATTGATTTTGACATCTGCTCAAGTTTACAATTCAACAGGCTGACCTCACTGTTGAGTGAGTCTATTGTTGCAAGATGTTCTTTCTTCTCAGCCTCCAACTTCTTAATGATCCCTTTTTGATTTTCTTCTTATTGGCATTCCTTCTCACTTCTGAAACACAACTGTTTGTATGAAGCTGCAAGCTCATCAAAAGTCAGCTCATCCTCACTTGAGTTATCATCAGATGTGCATACACTGTTTAGAACAGTGGCATGCCTGGCATACTCCTTTTCTGATCCACTTTTAGATTCTCCATCAGACTAGGTTACATTTAGGCCTCTCTTCTGTTTCTTTAGATAGGTGGGGCGTTCAGTTCTAATATATCCATATCCCTCACATTCAAGGCATTGACCTCCTTTTCCTTGATTGAGCTTTTCTGCAGGCTTAGCTTTTCGGCTAATGTCAGATGGGATGAACTTGTCACTAGCTCTACCCTTCTTATCTACCCTTTTCATGAGTCTTTTGAATGGTCTCCCAAGCATAGCTACAGCTTCTAAGAGATTCTCCTTGCTTCCATCATTGTCTTCATCTGAGTCCTCTGCTGTATTTGATACAAGAGCTATGCTTTTGTTCTTTTTCTCCATAGCCTGATCACACATGCCCATCTCAAATGTTTGGAGAGAACCAATGAGTTCATCCACCTTCATATTGCATATGTCTTGGGCTTCTTCAATGGCAGTGACCTTCATGGAAAACCTTTAAGGCAAAGACCTTAGAATTTTCCTTACAAGCTTTTCTTCAGACATCTTTTCTCCCAAGGCTCCTAAGGTGTTTGCAATTTCAAGAATATTCATGTAGAATTCATGAATAGTCTCATCCTCCTTCATTTTCAGTCTTTCAAACTTGGTTGTCAACATTTGTAATCTTGACATCTTAACTTTTGAGGTTCCCTTATGAGTAGTTTTGAGAGTGTCCCAAACCTCCTTAGCCAGTTCACAATGGTGTACCAGTATGAAGATGTTTTTGTCTATACCATTGAAGAGTACGTTTAATGCCTTAGAGTTCCCAAGAGCCAAAGCCTTTTGTTCTTTGTTCCATTCCTCTTCAGGAATTAACATATATACTCCATCCTTGTCAGTCTTCACTGGATGTTCCCATCCTGAATTTGCAGCTCTCTAAGCCTTGTTGTCTAAAGACTTTAGGAAGGCAATCATTCTAGGTTTCCAATAGTCATAATTAGAGCCATCCATAATTGGTGGTCTATTCGTGAATCCTATATCTTTATCCATAATACCAAAATTTATCTTCCCTAGATCTCACCCAGAAAATAACAGGCAGGGTGCCTGCTTCGATGCCAATTGAAATTCTAGCAATCACACGATGGATGTTATCACGGATGTTATGACATCCACTGTAACATAGACTACTGCACTTAATAATAAGTTGTAAATGGAAAGTAGTAAATAACACAAGTAATTATTCACCCAGTTCAGTGTCAACCACACTTACATCTGGGGGCTACCAAGCCAGGGAGTAAATTCACTATTAGTAGAGTTAATTCAGAGTTAAACAATCCCAGTTTGCACTCCTCACTTAAGACCTACCCAATGACACTTCAGCCTAGAGACCATTAGACCTGAGTATACCCACTCACTTCCCCTCAATCATCTCAGTGATATCAATACACAATTACAAAACCAATATGAAGATACACTTCAAACACACCTTGATCTTGCTTCACAACTTTGATCAAGGGACACACACTCTTGTTTAACAGCTTTGAGTGACACAATGAACACACCTGTTCATACACAATAACCAAAGCAATTGTACAACATACACTTGCTTGGCACACAAGGAATCCTAAGGTTCCTAGACACACGTGAAGAGAAAAACCTCTTCACTCACAAATCACACTCTATGATCTCTCACTAGAAGCTCTATTCTCTGCGTGTCTACCCATTAGGAATGATTCTTCTGCTATTTGTAATAGCAGACCTGCTTTGGGCCTTGGTAGAGAATTTAGGTTTACCCAAGATAAACCTTTCTTCATGAAGTTGCGCACTTATCATTAGGTCAGGAGCCTTCTATGTTATCCTCAGCAATTCCCTGTTATGTTGCCTAAAATAACTATGCTTCCTAGATTGTTTCCTGAAGTATAGCCTAAGCTAATATCAGAAAAACAAACCTTGCACGCCCTGATGTCATACAATCAATGTCATAACATTCATTCATGATATTCAGCTTCACTTACTCTTAGCTTTCCCTGCATAACACTCTTCATGTATGTCCTAACATCAGTTATGACATTTACTCATACATTAATGTTTTGCAATAAAATGAAGCCAATCAAAAGCATCTAGAATTACCAAAGCTGGTCTTGTACCATATGAAAGTACTAAGGCGATTTCGTGGAACTACGGAGCCGAAGTATGCTGTAACAAACAAAATCAGGAATTGAAGAGATTATCGGTGGATTCTATGGACAACTTAGTTTGAGCTGGTGAAATTACTCGGAGTGGAAGAGTGTTTTCGTCACCTGAAGTGGCTGCTGAAAAGTATGACAAAGGAAAAGGTAAAGTAGTGGTGGAAGAGGCTTCTCAAGATGGTGAGAAGGAATCCTTGTTGAAGGATGCAGAGGAGTTCATGCGCCTGATAAGAAAGAGTGATTACAAGATTGTTGATCACTTACAGAACACTCCGTCCAAGATATCCATTTTGTCCTTGCTATTATGTTCGGAAGCACACCGGAACGCTTTGTTAAGAATCCTGAATACGGCTTATGTGCCACAGGAGATATCTGTGAATCAACTCGAGGGAGTTGTGGCACATGTAAATGTAGGTAATGGGATGATGTTCACTGATTTGGATTTGACGCCCAAGGGGAGGAACCATAACTGCACGCTGCACATATCTATTGAATGTCGAGGAGCCGTTCTGTCACACGTGCTTGTTGATACAGGGTTATCCTTGAATATGCTACCGAAGAAAGCGCTGATGAAGTTAGATACCCATGGTATATTGTGTACGCCAAGTGACTTGGTAGTACGAGCTTTTGATGGGACTCGAAGGTCCGTATTCGGGGAGTTAACTTTGCCAATTCAAGTTGCTCCTGAGGTGTTTGATGCGGTGTTCTACATTATGGATATTCAGCCAGCTTATAGTTGTCTACTGGGACGTCCCTGGATCCATTCGGCAGGCGCCGTAACATCTACGCTGCACCAAAAGTTGAAGTACATGGTGGGTGGCAGTGTTGTCACTGTTTGCGGGGAAGAAGATATAATGATTAGTCATTTTTCTTCATTCAAGTATGTCAAGGTTGATGGCGTAATCCATGAGACATTATGTCAAGCCTTCGAAACTGTGCAAATCAAGGACAAAACATCGGTCGTGAGTAAAGCGCCTGAAGTCGCAATGTCATCCTTTAAGGAAGCCCCGGCAGTGGTGAAGGCTGGGGCATCACAAGGTTGGGGCCAAGTGATGAACATCCCCAACAAGCAAGACAAATTGGACTGGGATACAACCCATCTTCCTCCTCCCAGAGCGCGCCACGCTATAAGGGGCCTGTCTAGTTTACCAGCAGTGGGGTAATCTTCGAGCAGATTAATGCCATATCTGATGAAGACGGTGACAGCGACTGCGACATGGATGCGTGGATTCGACCATGCATTCCAGGATAAAGCCTAAACAATTGGTGTGTCAAAGAAATCATCCAAGTGACAACAGAAGAGTAATAATTTGTTTTTCTGATTATTATATAGCCCTGTGTTATACCCGGAGCATAGCGGTATTTGTCTTCAGGGCCTAATTGTTTATGTTTGAACAATTTGTTTATCAATCAATCAAAGGGCGTTTTTCTGCATTCAAATATTGTGATCCTTGTCTTTCCTATTTTATTTTTTACAATAAAATGGCAATGTGGTTTGTGCTTGTTTGCATATCATTTTAAGCATTAAATCATCATCATTGCAGGTTTCACATTGCAGATGACACTGCTCTAGAGCCGTCTATGACTCGCTTTGACTTTGATAATACGATATTTCAAGCCGAAGAAGAGATTGATGAAGATGAAGACTTGCCAGAAGAGATAGCCAGGCTTTTAAAACAGGAAGAGAAAATCATTATGCCTCATCAGGAGGAAATTGAGGTTGTCAACTTGGGTACCAAGGAAGTCATAAGAGATGTCAGGATAGGGGCTGCGTTGCAGAGTGATATCAAGCAAAGATTGGTTGAAATGCTCTGAGAGTATAGTGATATCTTTGCTTGGTCATACAAAGATGTGCCCGGTCTTGACACTGATATCGTGGTTCATCGCTTTCCTTTGCGTGAAGAGTGTCCGCCTGTTAAGCAGAAGCTCAGAAGGACTAGACCAGATATGGTTGTGAAAGTCAAGGAAGAAGTCCAGAAGCAGTTGGACGCAGGATTTCTTGCTGTAACAACTTACCCTCCGTGGGTCGCTAACATTGTACCTGTACCAAAGAAGGACGGTAAGGTACGAATGTATGTTGATTATAGAGATTTGAATAAAGCGAGCCCGAAAGATGATTTCCCGCTCCCTCACATTGACGTTTTGGTTGATAATACTGCGCAGTATTCCGTGTTTTCCTTCATGGACAGTTTTTCCGGATATAATCAGATTAAGATGGCGCTGGAGGATATGGAGAAAATAACGTTCATTACACCGTGGGGGACTTTCTGTTATAAGGTAATGCCTTTTGGGTTGAAAAATGCAGGGGCAACCTATCAGCGGGCAATGGTCACTTTGTTTCATGATATGATTCATCATGAGATTGAGGTCTATGTTGACGACATGATAGCAAAGTCGCAAACGAAGGAGGAACATCTGGTAAACCTTTTGAAGCTGTTTGAAAGGCTAAGGAAATTCTGGCTGTGGTTGAATCCGAATAAGTGCACTTTTGGTGTACGATCAGGAAAGTTGTTGGGGTTCATTGTTAGTGAAAAAGGAATCAAGGTCGATCCTGCAAAGATAAAAGTTATTCAAGATATGCCAGCGCCAAAAACGGAGAAAGAGGTTCCTGGTTTCTTGGGTACATTGAACTACATTGCTAGGCTCGTATCTCATCTCACAGCCACGTGCGAACCCATGTTCAAATTGTTAAAGAAAGATCAGGCAGTTGTCTGGAATGGAAATTGTCAAAGGGCATTTGATAAAATAAAAGAATATTTGCAGGAGCCTCCGATACTGATACCACCAGTAGCTGGAAGGCCATTGATAATGTATTTAACGGTTCTTGAGAACAGCATGGGTTGTGTACTCGGTCAGCATGACGAGACTGGAAGAAAAGAGCGTGCAATATACTACTTGAGTAAAAAGTTCACAGATTGTGAGTCCAGGTACTCAATGTTGAAGAAAATGTGTTGCGCACTTGCTTGGGTTGCCAAACGCCTGAGACAATATATGCTAAATCATACAACCATGCTGATTCTGAAGATGGATCCGATTAAATACGTCTTTGAAAAACAAGCACTTTCGGGGAGAATTTCCAGGTGGCAGATGGTTTTGACAGAGTATGATATTCAATACGTTTCCCAGAAAGCTATCAAAGGGAGAATTCTGTCAGAATATCTTGCCGAACAGCCGATTGACGATTATCAACCTATGAAGTTTGAATTTCCCGATGAAGACATCATGTTCTTAAAGATGAAGGACTGTGATGAGCCATTACCCGATGAAGGTCCGGAGAAGGGTTCCCAATGGCAGATGATATTTGACGGCGCTGTTAACTCGTACGGTAGTGGATTTGGAGCAATTATCACGATGCCTCATGGTTCTCATATACGTTTCACTACCAGGTTAACATTTCCTTGCACTAATAATGAAGCCGAGTACGAAGCGTGCATTATGGGGTTGGAAGAAGCCATTGATCTGAGGATCGAGAATCTAGATGTATACGGCGATTCAGCGCTAGTTGTCAATCAGATCAAAGGAGAATGGGAGACCCGGAAGCCTAATATGATACCTTACATGAACTATGCAAGGAGGATGTTACCTTTCTTTGATCGGGTAGAGTTTCACCATGTGCCTAGAGCAGAGAATCAAATGGTGGATGCCTTGGCCACTTATCCTCAATGTATAAGGTGAATTTTTAGAATGATGCTCCAAGAATAGTCATCTCTCGCCTTGATAGGCCGGCATTCGTATTTGCCATTGAGGAAGCTTCTGACGGCAAGCCGTGGTATTATGATATCCAGAATTTCCTCAAGAACCAAGAATATCCGCCAGGGGCGTCGACCCGGGATAAGAAGACTTTGAGGAGGTTAGCTGGTAACTTTTATCTGAACCAGGATGGTGTACTCTACAGGAGGAATTATGACTTGGTGCTTTTACGATGCATGGACGAAAAATAAGTGAGTCTGCTTATGGAAGAGGTCTACGAAGGTGCCTTTGGTACACATGTCGGCGAGCATGCCATGTCTCGAAAGCTGTTACGAGCAGGGTATTATTGGTTGACTATAGAGTCCGATTGCTTTAAGCTTGCAAAGAAGTGTCATAAATGCCAAATTTATGATGACAAGATTCATGTGCCGCCGAGTCCGTTGAATGTCATGGCATCTCCTTGGCCCTTTTCCATGTGGGGCATTGACATGATTGGCAAGATTGAGCCCACCATCTAATGGGCATCGTTTCATCCTGGTAGCCATTGATTACTTCACCAAGTGGGTGGAAGCAGCTTCCTATGCTAATGTCACTAAAGAAGTAGTAGCCTGGTTTATCAAGAAGGACATCATTTGTTGTTACGGAGTATCTTAGAGAATCATTATTGATAATGGTTCGAATTTGAACAACAAGATGATGAAGGAATTGTGCCAGAATTTCAAAATTGAGCATCACAACTCATCTCCCTATCATCCGAAGATGAACGACGCTGTTGAGGCGGCCAACAAGAATATCAAGAAGATAGTGCAGAAGATGGTTGTAACCAATAAACATTGGCATGAGATGTTACCCTTTGCTTTGCATGAATATCGTACTTCGATACGAACTTCAACTGGGGCAACTCCTTTCTCGCTGGTGTATGGTATGGAAGTTGTCCTGCCATTGGAAGTCGAGATTCCTTCTTTGAGAGTCCTGGTTGACGTCAAGCTTGATGAGGCAGAATCGATAAGAAATAGGTTGAATCAGCTCAGCCTGATGGATGAGAAAAGGCTGGCATCTATTGCATATGGTCGGTTGTATCAGAGCCGGATGAAGAAAGCTTTTGACAAGAAGGTGCGCCCTCGAAGCTTTCAGACGGGCGAGTTAGTATTGAAGAGGATTCTCCCTCCACAAACAGATCACAGGGGTAAATGGACTCCTAACTATGAAGGTCAATATGTCGTGCGAAAGGTTTTCTCAGAAGGAGCCTTGATGTTATCAACCATGGATGGTGAAGATTTCACATCCCCTGTGAACGCAGACGCAGTTGAAAAATACTTTTCTTAAAGAGACCCGATGGAAAGAAAAAGAATATCTAGGAAAAAACGGGGCATCCCGGTGAACCATAAAAAGAATGGGTTCGGGCAAAAGTTAGGGATATAAAAGAAAAAAGAAATAAACCCGCAAAGTTGAAAACCTGAAAAGGCGACTTTGGAAAAAATGGGTATCCCAATGAATTGAAAACCCGCAAGGGCGATTCAGGCAAAATTTAGGGATTTGAAAAGCAAATGACTGCGTTCTGCGTATTGATCTTCAGAGTATAGTGGATTGAGGGAGGACCTAAGGGCTGTTTATCCGAATCAATCTCTTCAGAAGATGAAGCTTCGGGGAATCATCGAAGTCAGGCGAGTCATAGATGGATCAACTCATGGTGTTTGTCTGTGCCACATTGCCGACATTTTGTATATTTCTGTGCATTTCTGTAAATTCTTGCGCAGCTTCCTCTTTTCAGGGGTTGCATCTATTGTAAAATCTGCATATTTACAGGCCATTTGTCAATAAAACATATATTATTCAGTAATTTGTTTGTCTTGCTTTAATCTTTACTGTTTTGTTTGCAAAAAATGCCTGATGTTTTGATAAAAATGCGCATACATAAGCTTGCAGGCTTTGGCCAATAATCATTAAAACTTTAATTTTATTTGAACAATGTCACGGATGATGACCGAGATAGTTCCCTTTGTGAAGGATATCTTGTTGTTTGTTCATTTGCAGGACATTACCCTTGGGGAAAATTTCCAGAGGTGTATCCCCGGTACGATCACCGTTCCCACAGAAGGAGGCGTATAGTTGAAACTCGTTTTTCTCTCCAGTAGAAGCTTGTTTCTACCAGAAAAGGATATGCAGGTAGAGGGTATACACTTCTTCCCAACAGATTGTTTGTATACACTCATTCCTCAGCAGTTCAGGACTGAATTCTCCAGCAGGGTAGAATCATCCCCAGAGGGTCGAGATTGATATCCCTCGTGCAGGTCAGGTATGTGTCTATATCCTTAGCAGAGTGTAGGTACGCACTTACTCCTCAGCAAGTCGAGATTAGATTTCTTTCCACCAGGCGGGTTGGAACTATTTTCCCAGCAGCGGAGCAAGTTCAGGATTTCATTTCCCCACAGAATCTCGGCATATGATTTGGTATCCCCTCAAGGTTTAAAGTGGTGATTCATTCCCCAATCATAGGTCGATGAGGTTTCCTCTCATTGGCTAATCCCCAGCGGAGTCAGCAGAGCATTTATTATTCCCCGCAGAGTGAAGCGACTCCCTGAGAATTGTTGTTCTTTATCCTCAGCAGAGAGAGTTTGGGATCATTTCCTAGTAAATCTTATTTGGTTATCCCCAGCTGAGTAATCCCCGGTAGGTCGTATTTTTGATCTGTGGCAGAGCAGGATTGTTCCTATAAGTGTGTTTTGTACCCTGGAAAGATGTGGTATTCTAGGAGGCCGTTCAGGGCTGATTTCTCCGGTAAAGCGAAGTTAATCTCAGTGGTTGATTGTTATCCCCTGCAGGTAGTTGGTTTCCCCAACAGGTTAGACGTTTCTCCAGCGTTTGGTTGTCTTTCCCCAGTCGGGTTGTCTGTCCCCTAAGAGAGTTGTATCTTAGAAGGCTGTTCAGGGCATTTTCTCTCAGCAGGATTTGATTTGATCTCCAGCAGAGTGGAGTTATTGTTTAGAATGTTATGCTATCTCCCCAGTAGAGTGGATTTGTTCTCCCCAGCCGAGTCGGGTGAGCTCCCAGAAGAGGTGTATTCTGGTAGGCCAGTCAGGGCATTTTTCCCAGTAAAGTTTGTGTTGATCCCCAGCAGGGTGGATTTTTGTTCTCGTCAGAGCAATTTTATCCAGGAAGTTCTTTTTCAGAAGGCCATCCAGGGCTTATTTCCCAGCATAAGTCCAATCGTAATTGGCAGGTTCCATCTCCTCGACAGAGTTGGCTTTGTCCCTTCAACATTTATTTTGTTGATCCGGTTCCGGTGCATCTGCATTTGTGCATATCATTCTCAGAAACGCGTAGCATTTCCATTTCGTATGGAGCATTACGCCATATTCAAACATATGCATGTGAAACATAAGCCAGGTTGTTATCTCTTATTTTTCAGGTGTATTTCCAACAGATGGATGGTTTCCTTTGCCCGTGTGGTATCCAGACCATGGCAGATTATGATGCAATTCTTTTGCGCGTGTGGTATTCAGACCATGGCAATTTGTGATATTAATTCTTTAGCCCGTATGGTATCAAGACCATGGCAAAATCTTTGACGGATGTGTTTCAACTTATTAGGTGTTTCCCAACAGAGTTGCTTGGTTAAGTTTCTCTTCCTTCCCCAGTGAAGTTGCCACCAGAGTTGCTTGTTTAAGTTTCTCTTCCCCCAGCTGAGTTCTCTTGTGAATTGTCGTTAAAAGTTTATCAACTGTGTGTTGATCCGGCCTTCGGGTTCGATGCTCGCTTTTATTTAGCGAATGTTTGCTGGTTAGCAGAAGTTTATCAACTACGTGTTAATCCGGCCTTCGGGTTCGATGTTCGCTTTTATTTAGCGAATGCCTGCTGGTTAGCAGATGATCTCAGCTTCGTGTTGAGCCGGCCTTCGGGTTCGATGCCTGTTTTTATTTAACAGATGCTTGACAGTGATGTCAGATGTTGTTCTCAACTTTGTGTTAAGTCGAACTTCAGGCTCGATGCCTGTTTTTATTTAACAGATGCCTGACGGCGATGTCAGATGTTTCTTCTCGTCTTTGTGTTGAGCCGGCCTTCGGGTTCGATGCCTATTTTTATTTAATAGATGCCTGGCGGCAATGCCAGATGTTCCTTCTCAGCTTCATGTTGAGCCAGCCTGCAGGTTCGATGCCTATTGTTTCAATATATGCCTGATGGTGATATCAGATGATCTTTCTGAATTAACGTTGTTTTCTAGTGTTAACAGATGTTTCTTCTAACTACGTGTCGATGCTTTCTGATTGGTAATCAGTTAGTTTGTTGTCGTTGCAACTATCAATTCAATTATTTCAGGAGATTTTTATTATAGTAATAGTTTGCAGTTCTATTTTTGCGGTTGGCAAATTTCCGGGTTCTTTTGTATTCAACCGTATTTTACCTTGATTGTTTGAAATTCGTTCGCTTTTTACCCAGTCAGGTCCAAGTCGCTTGAATAGGGGCAGCAGTTGTACCCCAAAATTTGCCCAACCTTTTTCTTTACTTGGCTCATGTATCATTTCATTCTTAGCATTTGCATCTGCATAGCATTGTCTTTTGCAGGGGATCAAGAGAGGTGTGTCATCCAAGAGAAGGTTATCAAGGGTTTCAAACTCACTCAAGAGTGCTTACTCAAGTTATCTATTGCTTATACTCATCAGGAAGTGGTCAAAGCTCTCTGAGAGGTAAAATTGACAAGTGTTGCTTACCTCCTATCTTGGAGGTCAATTGAAGATCATCAAGAGTTCAGAAGTTCATGGTTATGGATAGGAAATGTTTGAGAAGCTCATTGAGTGCTTTTGAAGCCATTGGGGAGCTTATCTAAGTGGCCATATCACTTGCAAGAGGTTGCAGTCAAAGTTTGTGCACCTAGGATTTCATCTGCTTAGTGCAACGTCCCTATGGCCTGTAGCTTAGATAGATAAACACCCTTTTAGATAGATAACAAGCGTGGATCCTGTCGAGTACGACGGACGTGAGGGGTGCTCATACCTTCCCCTTGTGTAACCGACTTCCGAACCCGAGATTTGGTTGCGATGACATGTCTTTTCCCTTTTCGTAGGTTTTCTCTGATCGTTTCCTTTCACTCTTTTGGGATAAATAACGAACAGTGGCAACTCTTTTGTCCTTTCCGGCCCCTCTTCACAGCGATGCGACACTCACCAGATGACATGAGTGATAAAAATCCTCATGAAATCATGGTAGAAGGTATTTAAATACAGATAACCAAAAACTTTTCCCTTAGATGCAATGACATGTTATGCTATGAACGGAAGAAAAAAAACTATGCAATGTTGACATGCCATGAACTCTAGCATGATGAAAATAATGGAATGATACATGCAAAATGCATACGAAAACAAAATCAAATAGGGAAAGAAGCGACACAATAAGTAACCACTCATTAGGGAGAGACAGCAACACTGGGGGAGCTGAAACAAACTAGGGAAATCTAAAGTGATGGGGCAATAAGTCCAAACATGACCAGCTGACACTTTAGAAGGAAGAGATCCTCACTAGGGGTAAAACCAGGAAATGGTCTCCGTTAGGAAATGTCTAGAGTAGTGGATCAACGAGTTCAGGCATGACCAGACGACACATTAAAATAAAGACGAAAAGACAAACTCTTTACTGGGGATAAAACCAAAAAGAAGTATGATCTCCACTAGAGATCAATTTAAATAAAGGGTTAACCTCCTAACAAGAGAATCAAAGAAAGTGGTCTTCTAACCAAAGACCAAGGGAAATGAGAAATAATCTTCTTACAAGAGATCAGGTAAATATTGGAAAACAAACAAACTTTTTGGAAATTTCTTAAAATGAAGAGTTCAAATGGGATCTTCAAGAAACACCAAAAAAGACAGAGAAATAACAAAATCTGAGTATCAATAGCAAAGTGAGAGCGCCATAAACAATTGGACTTTTGGTACCAATAAACATTGGATTTTCAAACAATGTCAGTCACCACTAGACTTTCAAAAAGAAATGCCAATTACCATTGGACATAAAACAATGTCATTCGCCACTGGACTTTCAAAAGAAATGCCAATTACATTGGACTTAAAACAATGTCAGTCACCCCTGGACTTTCAAAAGAAATGTCAATTACCATTGGTCTTAAAACAATGCCAGTCACCACTAGACTTTCAAAAGAAATGCCAATCACCATTGGACTTTAAAATAAATGTCAGTCACCACTGAACTTTCAAAAGAAATGCCAATCACCATTGGACTTTAAAATAAATGCAAGTTACCACTGAACTTTCAAACAATGCTAGTTACCACTGGACTTTAAAACAATGTCAGTCACCACTTGACTTAAAAAGAAATGTCAGTTACCACTGGACTTTCAAATAAATGGCAGTCACCACTGGATTTAAAAAGAAAAGCCAATTACTATTGGACTTCCAAACAATGCCAATTACCATTGGACTTTAAAATAATGCCAATAACCATTGGACTTTAAGAGGATGTCAATTACTATTAGACTTTAATAGAGATTGCTAGTTACGACTAGACTTCAAGGAGAAAGACTAGTAACGACCAGGGAAATGATATCAATAGTAGATGGAGCCGACTAAAGGTGCTAGTAACCACTAGACTTTAAAGGGAACACAGGTGACAACCCACAATCAATAAGATAGAGTCAGTAACAATTGAGGTAGAGGAATTGGAGACGATCGACAACCTGAAAAGACGGAGGATGTCCGTGACAAATAGATTTAACAAACAAGACAACCGATAACAACTGGGATAAAGAAAAAGGTAACAACCAAAGATCCTAAAGCATGCTAAATGCACATGATATGTCATGATGCGAATGATTAATGATATGCAAGAGCCGACTCTAATGAGAGACAATGAATCCGGTGACTCAGAAGGGAAAGATAGATAATCATAGCTATCTCCCCGGGGAAGCAAAGAATCACACTGAATTCAAAGAACAAAGGCGTCCAAAAGTTCGTTGGGAAATAAACCCACCTCACTTGGGAAATACAAAGCTTAGGCAAGCTTGCCAGAAATGTCAGCGTGACTTTCAGTAGAGACATTGGATGACTCCACTAAGGATGAGTCTTCACGCTATCAAAACATATCTTATAGAGGATACTGGGGAGATTGACTTGGTAACCACATAAAACCGAAGGAACAACCCAACAAATGAATTCAAACTGGCGTTTCAATGGGGAAAGACATCGAGATTGCACATCAAGGCTTCTGCCACCTTAACACTTTGTGAAGAACATATGATTTTCACTGAATCTTTCCACGAGCCAAAGTAACTTTACATTTTGTTAAGTTTTCAAAAACTATTTTTTTTTTAAATTTAAAACCTTTTGCTTTCAAAATCATTATTAACCAATAAACAATGTCTTGGATAACAAAGGAAAATACGGAAAACAATAAATTTCAAACAATGGAATGGTCTAAAAATATGATTTTATTCAAGAATGACAGCTTGCAAATGACAAAACTCCATGGAACATTTCCAATTGAAAATGCCAATAGGGAAAAAGGTTACATTGAATCCAATGACAATCTATTCCTAATGACTAAGAATCCTACCAAAACCTCACTTTTGACAAGAGCAGTTGAAATGAACTTCTCGTGTAAACTTTTGCAGGGGTGATAACCATCTGATGCAATGAAATGCCTTTGCCCCTAATTTTTTCCTGGATTGTGTCCCAACTGCGAAAAACACCCGGCGGAAAATAGAAGAGTCGCCACCTTTCATTATTTATCCCAAAGAGAGGGAAAGGAAACGATCGGAAAAACCTAACGAAAAAGGGAAAAAACGAGGTCATCGCAACCAAGTCCTGGATTCGGGAGTCGGTTACGCAAGGGAAAGGTATTAGCGCCCCTCACGTCCGTCATACTCGACGGGATCCACGCTTGTTGTCTATCTAAGGGTGTGTTTAAACTATCTAGCTACAGGCTCACAGGAAAAAAAGAAAAGAAAAAGGAGACTCGGCAGAGCATCGCCGCTCTGTGCCTACGTATTCCCTCGTGCAATGGGAAAGTCAGAGTCAACGTAGTTCGGCTAACTACGAGAGAAGAGGGAAGGTTGCTCGCCAAGACATCGCGTCTTGTGCCTACGTATCCTCATCTGGTATGAGAAATCAGAGCAAACGTAGTTCGGGCTGACACGAAACCACAGGTTGATTAAGTGTTTTAATCGAGTAGGGTTAAACCTCCGTTCCAACAGTTAGGGACAATGCCTGTATGCGGTAGAACCGAAGCTTAACAACACTCTTTTCTAAAAAAGGTTTCCAATTAATCCTGAAGGAAAAAGGTTTGAAATTTTGTTTTGTGTTTTTTAGTGAAGTGAATTAATTCGGTTTGTGATTCACGTTGCACTAAAGACTATGACATATAGGCGAATGTGTCGTGTATCTCACCCAAACGGGATGTATACTAAACACTCTAGACAAGCGAGAGGAGACCCCTTACTCGTTATTCCCCGTGTAGCTTAAGGCTCGTAGCGCACAATGTTCATCGCACTTATTAGGTGAATTAGAATTATTTTGAGATGAGAAGAGAGACGCACGGAAGGTCTAAGGGAATCTCGGCCCTAACGTTTTTATGCAAAATGGTCCTAAGGTTAGGATTAAAAAGGGGAAACATCTACCCTAATGTTAGCATGAATAGCTTGAATCCTAATGTCTATAACCAACCTTAAACAAGGTTAAATCCTATGGGAACATGGCAAAGGAAGGCAAAAGAGAAAGCACAACAAAATGCACATGCAAACATAGAAAATGCACAATTAGAATGGAGGGAGGGAGGAAAAATGTGTGGGGCAGCAGCCGCCACAAGAGCGTCTCGACCTCAACAACGATGCAAAAACGATGCGAACATGAAAGAAAGCGCAAGAGATGAAAGCAAACAAACATGCAAGGGATCATCACTTGAACCACATCCATAAGCATGCATTCAAGTTGAACAAACACGAATGTCAGCGAAATCTAGATTAAACAATCAAAACAGCGACATATGTTCCAAAACAATTCACTTTAATGCATCATATCAGATTATGATGATTCGAAGTGAAACGATACTCAAACATGCAAGAAAACAGCAAAACAGACCCACTGGCACAGTGTTAATCGATTAACCCCAGGGGTTAATCGGTTAACACACTGTTAACGTTTAAAAACTTTGAAAATTTGAACTGGTTAATCGGTTAACCATATGCGTTAACCGATTAACACTCTAAAAACTTTGAAAAATCTGGAAATTTGTAATGGTTAATCGGTTAACCATATGCGTTAACCGATTAACACTGTGCCAACAGCAGAAAATCAGAAACAGAACAACATGTGCAGCAAATAAGCACTTATCCGATCAACCGGATGATTGCATAATCACTTAATCACAAAATTAAACCAACAAATCATGATTCAAACAGCATGTAAACAGATCTAAACAACAACATCCATAATCATGTCAACCAAAATTCAATCGAATATGAAAATCAACATGAACATGCAAATAAGCTCAAAAATGCTTGGATCTAGGATTCCAACCTTTGAAGCGGAGATTTGCTTCGATTAATGTTGAATTAACTGAAATTGCACAGATCTGATGCTAGAAGTCCGGAATACTTCAAGATCCACACCAATTCTTGTTGTAGCAATGGAGATCCTTCAAGATTAATCCAAAATAAGCCAAATAATCACTTCCAAAATCACTTCCAGATCTAGATCCAATTGTGCACGAAAATTGGATGATGAAATCACTTCAATGGATGGATGGAGGTTTGAGCTCAAGAATTCATTGATTCCAATGAAGATTCAAAAAATTCAATGAAAAAGAGCTTTGAGTGAGGGTTTTGGAATTGGAAGATTGAGAGAGAGTTTGAGAGAATTGAGATGAATTCTGAAAAATGAAAGTGAGAAATGAAAATTGGATTGCTTTGGTTTGGAGTGAATCACTTAAATATCATTTTGGTTTGGATCCAAAGGAGGCTTGGAAGTTGGCTTGTGAATTGTGGTTTGGCACTAGGAATGGGATTTTGGAGGGAAATGAAATTAATCAAATCTCAAATATGTTCTAGATCCTTCCCAAAGTGAAAATTTTGAATTTCAAGTGACCAAAATTGGACCCCAAATGGCTCTGCATTGAAAAATCACGTACAGAGGCAAAAATTGTATTGGTTAATCGGTTAACCATATGCGTTAACCGATTAACGCCTTCAAAATTTCAAATCTGGCCTAATTTTTCCATGGTTAATCGGTTAACCATATGCGTTAACCGATTAACACCTTCAAAATTTTGAATTTGGCACCTTTTGGAGGGAAATCTGCCCATTTGCCCTGTTTCAACTATTTTGAGCTTTGTTTAGCGTTTGAAATGCGTTCTTGAATATCATAACCATGAAAATGCTTGATATATCCTGAGTGCTGATTTCTGAACTGCTGTTATCCTGCAAAATAAAATAAAATCGGCCGCCTGACCATTGGGCAAAATAAATGTTTGAGCCTCTGATGCTCCTTATTCGTTGTTCAGTCCTTTGCGCCTAAATGAAACTGAGCCATGGGAATGCCTTGATCCTATGCCTTGAGAACGAATGCTATGATATGCAAAATACAAAGAAACAAAAGCCAGTTAAGGTTAAAACGAAAGGGCAATTTTTGGGGTGCTACAGCTGCCCCTATTCAATCGACTTGAACCTGAAGGGATGAGAGCATCGACTTTCAAACAATCAAGGTAAAAGACGGTTGAATACCAAAGAACCCAGAAATTTGCCACCTGCAGAAATAAACTGCAAAATCTGATTCGGGATGGAAATCTCCGGAAGTAGCTGAATCCGTAAACATCTGCATATTCCACTAAGGAAGAGAGAAACTTAACCAAGCAACTCTGGTGGAGAAACAAGAGAAATTTAACCAAATAACTCTCCTCTGGGACAAAGATAAACCTTAACCAAGTAATATTGTGGGGAAATACACCTAAGATGAACTCGTCCATCAAAGATTGTGCCATGGTCTGGATACCATATCAACTGAAGGGTCACACTTCAAATTGTCGAAATCTGGATATTCAACGAACATAATGAATCAACGAAATTTGCCGGAGTCTGAATACTCAACATAATGATCAGAGTCTGGATACTCGACGGACAAAGGAATCGGAGCCTGAATGCTCAACGTAATGACCGGAGTCTGAACACTCGACAGAATGACCGGAGTCTGGATACTCGACGGAATGATCGGAGTCTGGATACTCGGCGGACAAGGTGAATCAATACATGAATTGCCGGAGATTGGGTACTCAACGAGCGAACCGGAGCCTGAATGCTCAGCAAAAATGACCGGAGTCTGGGTACTCAACAGACAAAGGGATTCACAACTTGGAAGTTGACCGGAGTCTGAACACTCAACGAACAAAAATCGGAGCCTGGATGCTCGACGCGACAACCGGAGCCTGGATACTCAACGGAATTGGTGACTTCACTGGGGATTTACCGGAGTCTGCACACTCGACGAAGAAGCCAGAGCCTGGACGCTCGACGAAGACTGACCGGAGCCTGAATGCTCAACAAAATAACCGGAGTCTGGACACTCGACGAAGAAGTCAGAGTCTGAATACTCAACGAAATAACCGGAGCCTGAACACTCGACGAAGAAACATTCATTATGGCCTGAATGCCACCTGAGTTTGCAAAGATACCACCCATCGACGTCTGAATAAAACGTTGGGGGAAATAACACAAGCCGGGGTCTGAATACCACGCGGGCTAACAAAAACTGCCATAGTCTGGATACCATGTGAGCTTAATACTGTCTCAAACTGCCAGAGTCTGAATACTGCACGGACAAAATGAATCAATGAAATTTCCGGAGCCTGGATACTCGACGACACAAGAACACACTTCTGCAATCGGAGATTTGCCGGAGTCTGGACACTCGACGACATTTACCCGAGTCTGAATACTCAACAGAAAAAGAAAATATGTCTAACATCACCATGGTATGAATACCATAATTGTCTTTACCAGAGTCTGGGTACTCGATGGAAAGAGAAAAACCAACAATTGGGGACTGACCGGAGTCTGGGTACTCGACGGACAGAGACATTCATCACAAATACTCGTCAAAGTCTGACTACTAAATGAGTCCCAAAACAACACAATCAGCTGAAATTCAATGATACCGCTGTGGAATAACGCAAGTCAGGGTCTGGATACCACGCAGGCTAACTGGAGCGCCATGGTCTGGATACCAAGGGCAAAAAGATCAATTCCGGGGAATACACTTGAAACACAGAGATAACAACCTGGCCTATGCTTTACATACGTATGTTTAAAAATGGCGTAATGTTTCATACGAAATGGAAATGCTACGCATTTGGGAGGATGCTAATTCAAAATGCAAATGCAGAAGAACCACCCCAGCAAAATAAATTCTAGGGAGGAAAGACCAACTCCGCCGGGGAGAAAACGACCCTATCGGGGATAGTTAACACATGCCAGCGAACTGGACTTACTGGGAACACAAGCCCTGGATGGCTTCCTGGAACAACACCTGGGCAGTACTGCTCTTTCAAGAACAAAAATCCACTCCGATGGGGATTAAGTCACATCCTGCTGAGAAAAACGCCCTGGATGGCCTCCCAGAATACAACTTTTCTAGGGAATCGAAAAACTCGACTGGAAGATTAGCATTCTTCTGCTTAAATCAACCCGACTCTGCGGGAGAGATACGACTAACTGCCAAAATTGACTTTACTCCGCTCTGGAAATCAGCCCTGAAAGGCATCCCGAAGCACCGCCTTGTTTGGGAAAGAATCCACTCTGCTTGGGATTACATTCGGCATCAACCTGCCTTGCCGAGGAATATCAAATACTCCTACTAGGAACTCCATTCTACTGGGGAAATCCCACACTCTTGTTCTACCACTTACTCTGGTGAGGGAATCAGCCTTGCACTCTGCTAGAGAAGATCCTGAATACCGATACTACCAGGAAAATCCCTGAATGTTAACTCCGTTGGGAAAGGGCGTCACCGGTGTTGCCTCCGTTGGAGAAGAACACTAGTTTACAAACTACCCTGCCGTTGAGGGAACAACTTTTATCTTGCCCTACTGGGAACAAACTCTACCCTGCTGGGGACTCACTTTCTTACGAAGACAAAGCTTTGTTCTGCTGGAGATACAACACTTCAAACTTGACAATCAGACTCTGCCGGGGAGAGGAAACAACCACTTCCGGGGAGAGGAAACAACCACTTCACTGGGGAAGAAAAATATATGCTATGGGGAAGCAAACATACTCGTTGTTCATGTATGACTGCATTCAACCTGTTGAAGACGAGTCCACTCTGTCGGAGGTATTGACCTGTTGAGAATACCCGGCTAACTATAACTGCCATTTGCTGTGACTCTGAACTGTTGAGGATAAGGAAATCTCACTCGGATGAGGATAACCCTGCTGACCTGCAACAAAGAAAGACACCAGAAATGTTCTATACATGAAATGGTTACCTCAGTCACCATTCATGATACTTGCTCGCTAAGCCTAAATGAACCTGAGCCATGGGAATGCCTTGATCCTATGCCTCGAGAACGAATGCTATGATATGCAAAATGCAAAGAAACAAAAGCCAGTTAAGGTTAAAACGAAAGGGAAAATTTTGGGGTGTTACAGATTGCCCTTTCGGGTTTTCAATCCACCGGGACGCTCATTTTTGCCTAAGCCGTCCTTTCGGGTTTTCGACTTAGCGAGCTCATTTTTCCATTTCATCCCTAACTTTTGCCTGGACCTCCTTCATAGGTTATGATCCAGCGGGATACCCATTATTGCATAAGCCGCCCTTTCAGGTTTTTGACTTATAGGGTTCTTTAGGCATAATATTTTCGTACTGCATCAGAGTTCACTGGATGGGCAAGTTACTCTCCATCCATTGTTGTGAGAATTAACGAGCCTCCTGAGAAGATTGTTTTTACAACAAATCGGCCATCATAGTTAGGTATCCATTTTCCCTGCGCATCTTTGTGAACTGGAAAAATCTTCTTGAGTACAAGTTCCCCTTCTCAGAACTCTTAGAAGCGAACATTCTTGTCAAAAGCTCTCTTGATCCTTTTCTGATATAACTGATCGTGACACATCGCAACCATGCACTTCTCATCAATAAGGTTCATCTAATCAAATCTTTCCCTCACCCATTTCGCTTCTTCAAGCTTGGATTCCATTATGACTCTTAAGGAAGGTATCTCAACCTCAATAGGAAGTATTGCATCCATCCCATACACCAATGAAAAAGGGGTTGCCCCTGTCGAAGTGCGAACAAACATTTTATACCCATGCAAGGCAAATGGAAACACCTCATGCCAATCCTTATCGGTCTTTGTAACACCCATTTTAATTATTTAGTCATTTTATTATTATTTTAAATATTATATGTTGATGTGCCCTTTGGTAGGGTGTATTTGATGATGTTTGGTGGGTGTCCCTGAGATGGGAGATCATTGGTGGTAATTTGGTGAGTTTATAATAATATAAGAAATAATAGTAATATTGGTGGTGGTATTAATATTATTATTATTATTATTATTATTATTATTATTATTATTATATTTATGATTATTATTAATATTTGTAGTAATATTATTAATATGGAGAATATAATATTATTATTAATATAGTTATTATATTATTATGATTTTTGGTGTGAATATGATAACATAATGAATAATAGTAATATTGGTGGGGGTATTATTATTATATATTATTATATTTATTAGTATTATTAATATTATTATTATTTTGGTGAGATAATAATATTATTACTATTATTATTATTATTATTATTATTTTGGTGAGATAATAATAATAATAATATTATTATTATTATTAATAGTATTATTATGATTAGTATTAATATAATTGTTATTATTATCATTATTATTATTATTATTATTATAATTATTGTTGGGTGTATTACTATTATTATTATTATGTTGAATATTACTATAATATTATAATAGTATTATATTATATTATTATTATTATTATTATTATTATAATGATTATTATAATTATTATATTAGAATTATTATTGGGAATATTAGTGGTTGAAATAAGTAAAATAAGAGGTGGAAGGGTTATTGGGAAGTTAGAATGGAAATATGAAAAGTCATGATAGAAACCGTGAGGAAGGAAATATAAAGGGGTAGCAAGGAGATATTAGAAAAGTTGGAATAGAGAGAAAAGGGATTACCATAGATCGTGGGAAATTGGTGTGATAATAATAATAATAATAATAATAATAATAATAATAATAATAATAATAATAATAATAATAATAATATTATTATTATTATTATTATTATTATTATTATTATTATGTTATTTTTATTAGTTATTATTATTATTATTATTATATTATTTTTATTAGTTATTATTATTATTGGGATAGGAAATAAAAAGGAAAATAGAATATGAAGGGATGGGGGAAGTATTAGAGAAAATAACACGATAGAAAGATGGAAGAGAGAAAGAGCGATAGAAAGAGAGAAGAGGAAAGAACGAGAGAAGTGAGAAGAACGAAGGGAAAAGGGAACGAAGAACGGAAAGAAAAGAGGAGGCCAAGAGACCAAATCCAGGAAGAATTTCATCGATCAACCGATTAACAAGGTAAGGGGGGAGAAACTTGATTGGGAATGGTATATACATGTATAGGATAGTGGGGATTCCTTAACCCCGTAGGAATGTATCGTTGATGAAGTTTTATATTGACATGCTATTGATTGTTGAGTTATGTTGATGTTGATGGATTGAAATATGTTGAGTGTTGGTGAATTGTTGTTTTTGGTTAATTTGGCGTATAGGTTGGGTTTACGGTTTTAGGGAAGTTCTGTGTGACCTTTTTGATGTGTCGATAGATTGTTTAAGTGATGACTTCGGAATAATATGTATATGATGATGTACGGATGTTTGATGTTGCCATTGTTGATTGACTGTTGGTGTTGGTTTGGTTTGAGTAAGGTTCAGAGTAACTCTAAAGTGTCGGTAGTGTGCCGTAATGTTGATCTGGAGTAGAATTATAGGAAGATTGATAAGCCTAATATGCATTGGTCGTAATACGGATAGTATAGGAAGTGGATGTTATAGAATAGGCTTGAATCAGAGAAGAGTGAGAATTCTGAACTGTGAGAACTTGAGAAGTCGCAGGCAACTCGCTAGCACTTCGCTTAGCGAGAAGGCAGCGAGCGTTCGCTAGGTGCTCGCCTAGCGAGTGAGGTAGCGAGTGAGTCTAGTAGGTTCTGTTTGCCTTCGCGAGGAGGTTCGCTAAGCGAACAGGTAGCGAGCATTCGCTGGGAGCTCGCCTAGCGAGGGTGTAGCGAACGTAGCAGAATGGGGTTTTTCTATGTTGTTATACTGTGTGCGCTAAGAGTGTAGTGCCCTTGGACTTTGTTGATTATAGGGGAGATGATTGAGTGTTATAGAGTGAGTACTCGGTGATAGTATGTGATTTCCGTTACTAATTATTTAAATGGATAATTAGTTGGTGTATGAATCATGCGGAGCATGGTGTAGTGATCAGTAGGATCGTGTATTCCCGAGTGGTGGGACGTGTTTATATCTTGGTGATAAAGTATGAACTTGTTTACTTGGTGATGGTACTCGTTTTCCTTGATATTGTTGGTGAACAATTGGTTAACGTATATGTATGTAGTGATCAGTAGGATCGTGTGTTCCCGGGTGTTGGGATGTGGTTATATATGGTGTTATAGTATGAATTTATTTACTATCTGATTGATTTATATGGTGTTGGTGTAATATATCTACACATATATGCATTGATGTATCATGATATGATCAGGAGGATCGTGTGCACTTAGTGTGCCTAAATATGATAGTTATGCATTGGTGTGTGCATATCATGGTGTTTTGGTGGGATGAATCATGTCTCAGGAGGAGCGTAAGTGATTCATCCGTACTCCTTGGTGGAGAATGGTGGGGGATAGATCATGTCTCAGGAGGAGCGTAAGTGATCTATCCAGGTTCGATTGAATGAACCAATGAGTCGGTACCGCATGCATGGTGTTGAGTTGCATATTTGCATTATAATATGTTATATTGTAATTTGAACAGTAGGTTCGTTATATGGAGTTGTTGGGGTGAATATTGGTGTGTTGGTGTGTTTTACTACCTTGTTTACATGTATTACATTACCAATATATTTTTGATCATGTTTTCTCACCCCTTGGTTGTTGTTGTGTCTGTGCTTCTCCGAAAGTACAGATAATCCAGGTACTTAGATAGCTTGGATGGTGGTGTGCCAGTCGAGTCTAGGATGCTCTGATACGTAACACGGGATATGGGTGTTTTAATTGTTTTATGTCAAACTTGTTGTAATCCTGTGACGTATCACTTTTTTTTGTGAATTATAATAATAAAGATTTTACGAAATTTGGCGGATGGCCGAGAATGTTGGAATAATGTTTTCCGCTGTATTATTTTTGAGAATAATTAATAAAGTATTTTTATAAAAATTTGGTGATGTGATATCCCACTATTTTGGGGAAAACTCTGATGTTTATTTATAATGTTTATATTTTATTTAATTTGGGAAGTGGGGTGTTACAATTGGTATCAGAGCAGGTCGGTCCGTCCGGCCAATGTTGTCTAGTGTTATTGTTTCCTGGTATGCGACATGTGTGTAAAAACACTGTCGGTACATGTTGTTGGTTAACTTCATTGGTAGAAGTGGAATGATTCCAGTGGGGGAGAAGTAGTATTTCTCCGAAAAGCTACAGTGTGGTGGCTTAGTGTGTTGAGGAGTGATATTATAGTTTGGTAAAGATGGTTTGTACCCCATCATGATTTCGGCTGTCTATTAACAAATTGAGGAACTGATCACCCTTAATCTCTTGTTAATAGTGGACGGGATTGTGTTGGATGGGATAGACGTATCTTGCAAGCTTGGGTGGCGTGAGCAGTGTATAGTCTTGAGTTAAGCTAAGTGCTTAAGGGATTATTTTGAGGAATTTGGCGTAAGACGGTGTTGAAGTGTCTATTTTCACTGAAACTTGGAATGAGAAGGAAAGTGAGAAAAATTGGGATTTGTCAATTAATTGCGATTGCCGGAGGTTTCCGGATGAGGTAGGTGATTTACTATCGGAGTGTGAAGTAAAGCTCACACGTTGACTTTGTTGTTGGAACGAGTCCGATATTAGTGACTCCATATGGTGTGTTTTCGTTGGGATTGGAGAAGTTGAAGAGTCAACTTGAAGACCTTCTAGGAGAGAGGTTCTTTTGTTTAAGTGTGCTACCGTAATGTGCACCAATTTTGTTGGTTAGACAGATAGAAGGTTTTGTGAAGCTTTGGGTGAACTATAGATAAGTGAACAGGGTGACTATCAAGGATAGGTGTTCGCTTCCAAGAGTTAATGATTTGATGGAACAATTGATCGAGGGATGTGAGTCCCTTGGTCATGTGATCTCGAGTAGAGTTCTTGTGGTGGATGGGACGAAGGTCAAAAGTTCTATCGTATTAGGAGGCTCAAAGATCTGCTGTTGAGATTGGAAGTAATTGAGTTTTAAATTATTCATAGATTTAAAATGTGTTGGATGGCTTCCTAAGTATAAAATTGTTGTTGTACGTTAAATTCCGAGATCACAGCTTTTTATGGAATCGAAATCGGACACTCGGAAGTCGGGTAACGGTCGAAAAGAGGATTTTGGGACTGTCATGTTCGCCTGGCGAGCATACTGGCGAACGTCCATATTCGCTGCGGTGTTCGCCTGGCGAAGGGGTCCTGGGCAAAAAATGTTATTCTGGTGTTTTTGCCGTAACGGGAGAACCGTAACTCGGAATGACGCGCGGTTCGAAGTGTTGGAAAGCTATTCAAATTATCTATGAGATGGTGAAGTATTGACATAGATTTAAGCTATTTATTGATGAAGTGTGTTTGAATTTTGTGGTAAGGACGGGCGGTACGGTATGTGTTCCCGCTATAACTCACAACTTGTTTGTCCACTTGGCATGGGATCTTCTTTAATTATTTATATAAGGCAATGGTTGTGTTAATAAATGATATTTTAAGGTATTCGAAGCGTATAGAGGATTATGTTGAGCATAAGGAACTGGAGTTATCAGTGTTGGAAAAAGAGCGGTGATATACTTCCGTAAGGAAAATTCTGCCGAATCCGATAGAACTAATTGTGGTGTTTGTGATGCTTATTGATATAATTAGGGGATTTGCTAAAGACAACTTCAGCGAGTTTCAATTATGCAAAAGGCAACTTGAAGTGTATAAGAGAAATCATTCGACCAGTGATTTAGAGTTGGTTACTATTGTGATTGTACTGGAGTCGGAGTCTTCAAAAGTTCAGACTGAGATCGGAGATGTTTGGTGATCTTAAGAGTTTAAGGTGTTTGTTTAATTTGAATAAGACAAATATGAGGCATAGGAAATAATTGGGACTTCGAAAAGAGTACGACTTCGAGTTGAATTACCATTCGGGTAAAGCGGACATGGTAGATGATGCAGTGAGTTAGAAATATTTGCATATACCGAAGATGATGGTGAAAAGAGTTAGAACTGATTGAGAAATTTCATAATATGCGTTTTGTGAGTAAGGATACTTCTTATGGAGTTAAGCTTTTATTATTAAGATCTGACTAGTGATATCCTTGAGAAGAATCGAGAAAGTCAGAAATCTGGGTTAAATAGTGAATTAGTTGAAATTGATAAATTAGAGTCGAAGAGTGGATTGTCGGGTTTGTGGAAATAATACCACGAGGTGTTATGATAGAGTATGTATATCAGATGTTGTTGAAGGGAGTAGGAGTACTCGTGAAGAAATACATTGAGGTAGACGGAGTATCCATCTCGGTGCTATGAAGAAGTAACCGAACTTGAGTAGATTGTTTTTGAGACCATGGATAAGGAGAGGTGGAATATGATAGTTAGAATTGTCGGAATTCGAAGAGTGAACATCAGAGACTGTTGAGTCTGATGTAGTCGTTAAATATTCTAGAGTGGAAATCAGGTAGTATTTTCACGAAATTGGTGTTGAGATTTCCAAAGAATTTGTAAAGACATAATTTTAATTTGAATTGTTAGGAGTGGATTAATTATTCCGTGTTGAGGATATACGAGATGCATATTGAGAAAGTGGTGAAGTTGGATGAGATACTGACGAATATTGTGTCAGATGGAAATTTGAGGTTTATATTGAGATTTTGGAGGGGCTTACAGGAAGCTTCGGGTACTAAGTTGAAGCTGAGTTCGACCTATCATCCGCAAACTGATGGTCAGTCAGAGAGGACTATTGAGTCTGTAGAGAATTGGTGAGAGCTTGGGTGTCGGATCAAGGTGGAGCGTGGGATGATTAATTATCGTTGATTGAGTTACCTATAATAACGGTTACCATCCTAGTGTCGGAATGGCACTATATGTGGCTTGGTGAGATAGGGAGTGTAGGACTCTCCTGTGTTGAAATAAATCGAGTGAGAGTGTTGTACTCAGACTTGAAGATTATGCTTGAGATGGCTGAGAAGATCGAGAGGATCCGAGGCAATATGTATTTTGAGGGTCACGCCGGTGACTGGTGTTGGTCGAGCTTCGAAATCTCAGAAGTTCGCACGTGTTCTGTAGTTGTATCAGAGTGGCGCAGCGGAGGCATGGGAGGAGTAACATGTTAGACTGTTTTTCTGTTGTCGCTGTGAATTGGCATGATATGTTTCATGTGTCTTAGTCGAGAAAGTACATTGAACCAGGTGGATGATGTACAAGTGAAAAATATTCCGATTGTTGAGGCATTGCTAGTTCGTTTTGGCGAGCGAGGAACAACTCCGAAGGGAGGAGATATCTTTGGTGAAAGTAGTATGGGGAGGTGCTGCAGAAGGCAGTGTGACCTGAGAATTGGAATAAAAGATGCGGGGAGCGTATCCGGAATTATTTCCATCAGATAATTTTCGAGGACGAAAATAATTAAAGTGGGGGAGAGTTGTAACACCCATTTTAATTATTTAGTCATTTTATTATTATTTTAAATATTATATGTTGATGTGCCCTTTGGTAGGGTGTATTTGATGATGTTTGGTGGGTGTCCCTGAGATGGGAGATCATTGGTGGTAATTTGGTGAGTTTATAATAATATAAGAAATAATAGTAATATTGGTGGTGGTATTAATATTATTATTATTATTATTATTATTATTATTATTATTATTATTATTATTATTATTATTATTATTATATTTATGATTATTATTAATATTTGTAGTAATATTATTAATATGGAGAATATAATATTATTATTAATATAGTTATTATATTATTATGATTTTTGGTGTGAATATGATAATATAATGAATAATAGTAATATTGGTGGGGGTATTATTATTATATATTATTATATTTATTAGTATTATTAATATTATTATTATTTTGGTGAGATAATAATATTATTACTATTATTATTATTATTATTATTATTTTGGTGAGATAATAATAATAATATTATTATTATTATTATTAATAGTATTATTATGATTAGTATTAATATAATTGTTATTATTATCATTATTATTATTATTATTATTATTATTATAATTATTGTTGGGTGTATTACTATTATTATTATTATGTTGAATATTACTATAATATTATAATAGTATTATATTATATTATTATTATTATTATTATTATTATAATGATTATTATAATTATTATATTAGAATTATTATTGGGAATATTAGTGGTTGAAATAAGTAAAATAAGAGGTGGAAGGGTTATTGGAAAGTTAGAATGGAAATATGAAAAGTCATGATAGAAACCGTGAGGAAGGAAATATAAAGGGGTAGCAAGGAGATATTAGAAAAGTTGGAATAGAGAGAAAAGGGATTACCATAGATCGTGGGAAATTGGTGTGATAATAATAATAATAATAATAATAATAATAATAATAATAATAATAATAATAATAATATTATTATTATTATTATTATTATTATTATTATTATTATTATTATGTTATTTTTATTAGTTATTATTATTATTATTATTATTATATTATTTTTATTAGTTATTATTATTATTGGGATAGGAAATAAAAAGGAAAATAGAATATGAAGGGATGGGGGAAGTATTAGAGAAAATAACACGATAGAAAGATGGAAGAGAGAAAGAGCGATAGAAAGAGAGAAGAGGAAAGAACGAGAGAAGTGAGAAGAACGAAGGGAAAAGGGAACGAAGAACGGAAAGAAAAGAGGAGGCCAAGAGACCAAATCCAGGAAGAATTTCATCGATCAACCGATTAACAAGGTAAGGGGGAGAAACTTGATTGGGAATGGTATATACATGTATAGGATAGTGGGGATTCCTTAACCCCGTAGGAATGTATCGTTGATGAAGTTTTATATTGACATGCTATTGATTGTTGAGTTATGTTGATGTTGATGGATTGAAATATGTTGAGTGTTGGTGAATTGTTGTTTTTGGTTAATTTGGCGTATAGGTTGGGTTTACGGTTTTAGGGAAGTTCTGTGTGACCTTTTTGATGTGTCGATAGATTGTTTAAGTGATGACTTTGGAATAATATGTATATGATGATGTACGGATGTTTGATGTTGCCATTGTTGATTGACTGTTGGTGTTGGTTTGGTTTGAGTAAGGTTCAGAGTAACTCTAAAGTGTCGGTAGTGTGCCGTAATGTTGATCTGGAGTAGAATTATAGGAAGATTGATAAGCCTAATATGCATTGGTCGTAATACGGATAGTATAGGAAGTGGATGTTATAGAATAGGCTTGAATCAGAGAAGAGTGAGAATTCTGAACTGTGAGAACTTGAGAAGTCGCAGGCAACTCGCTAGCACTTCGCTTAGCGAGAAGGCAGCGAGCGTTCGCTAGGTGCTCGCCTAGCGAGTGAGGTAGCGAGTGAGTCTAGTAGGTTCTGTTTGCCTTCGCGAGGAGGTTCGCTAAGCGAACAGGTAGCGAGCATTCGCTGGGAGCTCGCCTAGCGAGGGTGTAGCGAGCGTAGCAGAATGGGGTTTTTCTATGTTGTTATACTGTGTGCGCTAAAAGTGTAGTGCCCTTGGACTTTGTTGATTATAGGGGAGATGATTGAGTGTTATAGAGTGAGTACTCGGTGATAGTATGTGATTTCCGTTACTAATTATTTAAATGGATAATTAGTTGGTGTATGAATCATGCGGAGCATGGTGTAGTGATCAGTAGGATCGTGTATTCCCGAGTGGTGGGACGTGTTTATATCTTGGTGATAAAGTATGAACTTGTTTACTTGGTGATGGTACTCGTTTTCCTTGATATTGTTGGTGAACAATTGGTTAACGTATATGTATGTAGTGATCAGTAGGATCGTGTGTTCCCGGGTGTTGGGATGTGGTTATATATGGTGTTATAGTATGAATTTATTTACTATCTGATTGATTTATATGGTGTTGGTGTAATATATCTACACATATATGCATTGATGTATGATGATATGATCAGGAGGATCGTGTGCACTTAGTGTGCCTAAATATGATAGTTATGCATTGGTGTGTGCATATCATGGTGTTTTGGTGGGATGAATCATGTCTCAGGAGGAGCGTAAGTGATTCATCCGTACTCCTTGGTGGAGAATGGTGGGGGATAGATCATGTCTCAGGAGGAGCGTAAGTGATCTATCCAGGTTCGATTGAATGAACCAATGAGTCGGTACCGCATGCATGGTGTTGAGTTGCATATTTGCATTATAATATGTTATATTGTAATTTGAACAGTAGGTTCGTTATATGGAGTTGTTGGGGTGAATATTGGTGTGTTGGTGTGTTTTACTACCTTGTTTACATGTATTACATTACCAATATATTTTTGATCATGTTTTCTCACCCCTTGGTTGTTGTTGTGTCTGTGCTTCTCCGAAAGTACAGATAATCCAGGTACTTAGATAGCTTGGATGGTGGTGTGCCAGTCGAGTCTAGGATGCTCTGATACGTAACACGGGATATGGGTGTTTTAATTGTTTTATGTCAAACTTGTTGTAATCCTGTGACGTATCACTTTTTTTTTGTGAATTATAATAATAAAGATTTTACGAAATTTGGCGGATGGCCGAGAATGTTGGAATAATGTTTTCCGCTGTATTATTTTTGAGAATAATTAATAAAGTATTTTTATAAAAATTTGGTGATGTGATATCCCACTATTTTGGGGAAAACTCTGATGTTTATTTATAATGTTTATATTTTATTTAATTTGGGAAGTGGGGTGTTACAGTCTTCGCCATTTTCTGCAAATTTATCTTGATGTTTCTATTCGCAGCTTCGTTCATCTTGGAACGATAGGGAGAATAGTTGTGATGTTCAATTCTGAAGTCATCGCACAACTCTTTCATTGTTTTGTTATTCAAATTTGTACCATTATCTATTATGATTCGACTTGGGATTTCGTACCGACAGATAATCTCCTTCTTGATAAAACAGGCCATCACTTGTCGAGTAATATTTCCATAAGATGCAGCTACAACCCACTTTGTAAAGTAATCAATAGCGACTAGAATGAACTGGTGCCCATTAGAAGCCTTTGGTTCAATTGCTCCAATCATGTCAATGCCACGCATAGTGAATGGCCAAGGTGATGACAACACATTTAGTAATACTGGAGGCACATACATCTTGTCCACATTAATTTGGCATTTGTGACATTTTATGGCATATTGTATGCAATCGGTTTCCAAAGTTAACCAGTAACACCCAGCCCTTAGAATCTTTTTAGAAATGGTATATCCATTAGCGTGAGTGCCAAATGTTCCTTCATGAATATCTTGCATTAATAAATCTGCTTCTCGTTTTTCGACACACCTAAGAAGGACCATGTCATAATTTCTCTTTTAAAGCACATGTTACTGAGAAAGAATTTTGATGCCAATCTCCTCAAAGTTTTCTTGTCAAGGGATGTAGCATTGACTGGGTATTCCTGATTCTGAAGATACTTCTTGATATCATAAAACCATGGTTTTCTATCTGTTTCTTCTTTCACCATCTAGCAATAAGTAGACTCGGTCTTCGTCTCGATTCGGATGAGTGTCGCTTCATTAACAAATCTACCCTTCCACATTGAGGCTAGCATAGCCAATGCGTTAGCAATGTGGTTTTCAGTCCTCGGGACGTGTTTGAAAGTGATCTCATCAAAGTACTCGATCATTTCGACAATGTATGTTATATATGGGATCCGTTTTTTATCTTTGGTCTCCCATTCACCTTTGACTTGATAAATTACCAAGGCTGAGTCACCACTCACTTCAAGGATTTTGATTCGAAGATCAATTGCTGCCTCAAGGCCTAGAGTGCAAGCTTCATATTCAGCAATATTATTGTTACACTCAAAATATAATTTGGCTGTGAGCAGAGTGTATCCTGTAACACCCCACTTCCCAAAATTAAATAAAATACAAATATTTCAATTAAACATCAGAGTTATCTTTCAAAAGTGGGATATCACATCCAAATAATTCAGCATACTCATCATTAGATGGTTTTCAAAATAAAATAGCGGAAATTATTCTTAGTCAACACTCACGGCCATCCGCCAAATTACACAAAAACATTCATTAAAAGGTACACCAAACTTGATACATCACAGGAAATAAAACAATTCACCATAAAGCAATTAAACGCCCAAGTCCCGTGTTACGTATCAGAGCATCCTACGACTCGACTCGCACACCATTATCCAAGCTAGCTAAGTACCTGGATTGTCTGTACCTCCGAAGAAGCACAGACCACAACAACAACAAAGGGGTGAGAAAAAATGATCAAAATTATCAGTAATACAATACATGAAATAAAGGTAGCAATCATATAAAATTTCACCCAACATTCATCAAAAATGACCTACTATCCAACAACAACACAACACACCATAATGCAAATATGCAACTCAACACCATGCATGCGGTACCGACTCATTGGTTCATTCAATCGAACCTCGGATAGATCACATACACCCGTCCTTGGCCATGATCTATCCCCACCATTCTCCGCAATGGAGTACGGATGGATCACATCCACTCCTCTTGAGCAATGATTCATCCCACCAAACACCATGATATGCATAACACCAAATGCACAATAAATGAACTCAAGCACACAAGGTGCACACAATCCACTGATCACCTCACCATACATCATACATACATATTGTTCATCAATTAATCATTTTAATTAAAGTCACACGATCCCCTTGATCCCATCACCATACATCATACATATATATTACACGTCAATCAATTATGTTAATCAAATTAGATAATAGGGAAATCTACATTTGAACACCGAGTACACATGATCCTCCTGATCACCTCACTATGCATCACATATATACATATATATGTCTTACCCACCAATTAATTCTATCAATTAAATTCAATATTTCATAGTTTCACCTTTCAACACCAAGTATACACTCTCCACCCCTAAATACCATACATATCTCACAACTCAATCTACTTATTCCGATTAACTTCGATCACTACATAATCTCACCTATTAATGTCAAGTATACACTCTTCACCAATAATCACCATATTTATGCTGGTCACAACTCAAGGAATACTACAAGACAACAGAACCACCCTCACCGTACAAAATCACACTCTGCTATCATGCTCGCTGGCTCATTCGCTTAGCGAAGCACTAGCGAACGCTCGCTAGCTGCTCGCCTAGCGAACTCCCTAGCGAAGGAAGACAGTAGCTACTGGAAGCCTTTACTACCCATCTCGCCTAGCGAGTCCTAGCAAACATTCGCTACTAGCTCGCCTAGCGAACTACCTAGCGAATCGTTCGCTAGCTCGCTCGCTCGCTAGCTACTCGCTTAGCGAGTTCTGCGATCTCTCAAAACCCTCACAGTCCAGAACTGTTATCTTGCTCAAATTAAAGCCTATCACTCTACTTCTATCTCCAGTCCTATCAATACTATAACAAATAAACACTACTCTATCATTTTCTATCAATTTTAACTCCAGAACCCACACCTATGTTCATCATCAGAACTACAGAAGTTACTCAGAACTTCACCAATCTCCCAAGAACACATACCCAAGGTCATCAATGGCAACAACAATCATAAACACATAAACATGCACACCAATTTCATCATAATCCACAACAATCAACAACATATCACCATAACCAACATATTCATCAAAATCCCTACGGGGTTAAGGAATCCCCACTACCCAATTTCATGTAAATACCAATCCCAATCAGTTTCTCCCCCCTTACCTCGATTAATGCTCCGATTGTTGAAGAATCCCCAAGAATCTGGCAGCCCTAGCCTTCTTCTCTTCCCTTGTTCTTCCTCCTTGTTCTTTCTCTTCAATCCTTCTCCAAAATTGGTTTATCGTGTTCTCCCCCTCTTCTTCTCCTAAAATTCCCTTTTAATACTTATTCCAATAATAATAATAATAATAATAATAATAATAATAATAATAATAATAATAATAATAATACAAATACAATATTACTATTATTTATTAAATTATGAACATTATTCATTATATTATATAAATATTAACTCTATGGCTTATTAAAATAATCCTTATCAATTAAGGGCACCCACCAACGCGCTCAAACACACTCCCCACACAAGGACACACCAAAAGAACTAAATAATTAAAATGGGTGTTACAACTCTCCTCCACTTTAATTATTTTCGTCCTCGAAAATTACCTGATGGAAACAATTTCGGATGCTTCCCGCATCCTGCTTTCCAATTCCCAGGTCACACTACCTCCTGCAGCACCATCCCGAAGCCACTTTCACCAAAGATATCTCCTTCCCTCGGAGTTGTTTCTCGTTCACCAATTCGCACTAGAAGTGCCTCAACAATCAAATTATCTCTCACTTGCACCCCATCCAATTTAATCAAAGTACCCCCTTGGCTTAGACACATGAACACCCCCTCCAATTTTCACAAACGATAGCGGTAAAACAGTCTAACATGCTATTCTTCCCATGCTTCCGCTGTGCCACTCTTATACAGATAAACAAAACATAATGTGTGCTTCCGAGACTTCAAAGCTCTACCAACCCGAGTTACCATCATAACTCTCAACACACGTCTTTTCTTGGATCCTTTTGATCTTTTCAGTCGCCTCTTGCACAATTTTCGGTCCGAGTACAACACTCTCGCCGGACACACATCAGCTCAAAGGAGTCCTACACCTCCTACCATACAAAGCCTCATACGATGTCATTCCGATACTAGAATGATAGCATTTATTGTAGGTAACTCAATCAACGACAATTAACTGCCACAGATCCATCATGATCCAACACACCAGCTCTCACCAAATCCTCTACATACGGGATAGTTCTCTCTATCTGTCCATCCGTCCATGGATGCTAAACAGAGTTCAACTTTAATATGGCACTCAAAGTGTCTGACACTCTCCAAAAATTTCATCGAAAACTCAGATTCCCATCTGACACGATATTCGGCGGTATCTCACACTACTTCACAACTTCCTCACTACACATCTTAGCTACCTCCAGCATAGAATGATTCAGCCTCATTGGTAAGAAATGAGTTAATCTTTTCAATCCATTCTCAACTACTCAAATCAAATCATATCCTTTTTAAATTCTCCAGAAAACCCGACACAAAAATCCACGGGAACACTATTCTACTCCACTCAGAAATATTCAATAGTTGCATCAGGCCCAACAGTCCCCGCTGTTCCAACTTCGACTTTCCACCAGTCTAATCAGCATACACAACCTCAACTCTCTCTCTCCCCACCTATGGCCACCAAAACAATCTCCCACATTCGGTCACATCTTCATAGCACCTGGATGGATACTCAACCCACCTTAATGTCCTTCTTTCAGGGTACTCTTATCCAACCCACAATACTGGAGCACAAACTCTATCACGATATCTCATGGCACCATTTCCATCAATCCGAAAATCAGCTCTTCAACTCAATTCATTAAATTCAATCAATCTACTAGCTCCCCTTAGAATTCCAACTCCTCGACTCTCATCAAGATTACCCATAGTCAGCCTCAACATACAAAGCTTAACTCCATAAGAAGTCTCTTCACAGACCACACTCATATCTCGAATTTTCTTAATCAGTGCTAACTCCTTCACCCTCATCATCGGTATGTACCCTAAAATTATCCAAATCGATACATCAGCTACCACGTCGTCTCGCCCGAATGGAAATTCAACCCAAAACCATACTCCTCCAGAAGTCCCAATTATTTCCTCTGTCTCATATCCAACTCTTTCAAATCAAACAAATACCTTAAGCTCTTAAGTTCACCAAGCATCTCATATATCCACTAAACAATTAAGGCCTCCAAACTCCGGCACAACACACGACAGCAACCCACTCTAAACCACCTGTCAGATAATTCCTCTTACGTACTTTAAGTTGCCTCAAAGCATAACTAACACTCACTGATATTACACTTAACGTATCTCCCAATCATATCAACAAAGCATCACAAAACACCACAAATATTTCCATCGGATACGGCAAAACCAACGCACGAACTCTTCGAACTTTCTTCACAGAGGCATATCACCGCTTCTTCTCCAACACCGATAACTCAAGTTCCCGATGCTCAACATAATCCTCTATACTCTTCAAATATATCAGAATATCATCCGTTAACACAACCATTGCCTCGCTCAATTAAGTATGGAAGGTCATATGCCAACGGACACTCAAATTTGTGAGCTATGGTGGAAATACGTACCACACCCTCCGCACTCTCCACAAAATCCCAACACATTCCATCAATAAATATCTAAATCCCATGCCACTACTTCACCATCACATAGAGCACTGAAATAGCTTTCCAACACTTCGAACCGTGCGTCATTCCGAGTTACGGTTCTCCCGTTACGGCAAAAATACCAAAACAACATTCTTCTGCCCAGGACATCTTCGCTAGGCGAACACAGAAGCGAGCGGCCTCGTGAAGCTGTTCGCTAGGCGAAGGACCTAGCGAACCTGACAGTCCAAAATTCTATTTTCGATCGTTACATGACTTCCGGGTGTCCGATTTCGATTCCGTAAAAAGCTGCGATCTCGGAATTCAACGTACAACAACAATTTCATACTTAGGAATCCATTCAACACATTTCCAATTTTTGAAATATTTAAAGGCCTAATTATACCAATATCTCATTCCACATCTGACTCCTCTAATAATCATCAGGAGTCACTGTCCACCTTTAGTATATTCGACCTCACAGTCTCTTACCTTAGCACACACACCGAACACCAGTCTCAACACTACTCAATCAGTTTAATTCCTTGACCATCCAAATAGACATATAATATGGAGCTCTCGATCTCGGACTAGTTTCTGTAAGTAAGTCGATCATAACTCCACTCCATGTTCCGGTGATAAATCACTTATCTCATCAGAAGAACTTCCGGATAATCACAGCTAGTTGGCACACCACCAACTTCTCCACCTTTATCAACACTCAAGGTTCCCATCAAAATAGTCATTTCAACATCCTCCCACACCGACTCATCAAGACAACTCTTAAGCATTTGTCTTAACTCCAAACAATTCACTGTACACACCATCTAGGCTCGCAAGACACACTTATTCCCTCAAACATGATCCCGTCAAACTATAATAGCGTCTAATAACACACTGAGCCATCACTCCAAACTTGAAGCATCTTGGAGAAGCACAACCTTCTCCCCCACTTAATTCAATTCCACTCCCGCAGTCTCTAGTCTCTGGCGACTGTTGTCCCACCAAGCCTCAGCTTCACCTTCTAGCATGTGAGTACCAAACCTCACCTTTTGCTCATCACTACAATCCATTGTCCTGATAATTTTCTTAATCGCCTTCAACCACTTCTGCGCAGCTTCAGGATCCAAAATTCCTCCTTCAAACGTCGGCAGCTTGTTACTCTGAAATTGTGCCACATCCCCAAATTGCGCACCCGCAGCTTAGTTCTGATTAGCAACCACCTGCGCCATCGCTTTCATAGCAGCAGCCAAAGCAGCATCATTCCTTCCTGCCATACTGCTCAACAATAACAACACCAGGTTAAAAGGTACACAACCTCTATCCTAAGGACAGACTCAATAACTACACTGGCCAGACGGACCGACCTGCTCTGATACCAATTGTAACACCCCGCTTCCCAAAATTAAATAAAATACAAATATTTCAATTAAACATCAGAGTTTCCTTTCAAAAGTGGGATATCACATCCAAATAATTTAGCATACTCATCATTAGATGGTTTTCAAAATAAAACAGCGGAAATTATTCTTAGTCAACATTCACGGCCATCCGCCAAATTACACAAAAACATTCATTAAAAGATTCACCAAACTTGATACGTCACAGGAAATAAAATAATTCAACATAAAGAAATTAAACGCCCAAGTCCCGTGTTACGTATCAGAGCATCCTACGAATCGACTCGCACACCACTATCCATGCTAGCTAAGTACCTGGATTGTCTGTACCTCCGAAGAAGCACAGACCACAACAACAACAAAGGGGTGAGAAAACAAGATCAAAATTATCCGTAATACAGTACATGAAATAAAGGTAGCAATCATATAAAATTTCACCCAACATTCATCAAAAATGACCTACTGTCCAACAACAACACAACACACCATAATGCAAATATGCAACTCAACACCATGCATACGGTACCGACTCATTGGTTCATTCAATCGAACCCCGGATAGATCACATACACCCGTCCTTGGCCATGATCTATCCCCACCATTCTCCACAATGGAGTACGGATGAATCACATCCACTCCTCTTGAGAAATGATTCATCCCACCAAACACCATGATATGCATAACACCAAATGCACAATAAATGAACTCAAGCACACAAGGTGCACACGATCCGCTGATTACATCACCATGCATCATACATACATATTGTTCATCAATTAATCATTTTAATTAAAGTCACATGATCCCTCTGATCCCATCACCATACATCATACATATATATTACACGCCAATCAATTATGTTAATCAAATTAGATAATAGGGAAATCTACATTTGAACACCGAGTACACACGATCCTCCCGATCACCTCACTATGCATCAGATATATACATATATATGTCTTACCCACCAATTAATTCTATCAATTAAATTCAATATTTCATAGTTTCACCTTTCAACACCAAGTATACGCTCTCCACCCCTAAACACCATACATATCTGTCGCTTTCGCGAAAATAAGGTGCCGGCAGAACAAAAGAGTCGCCACCTTTCGTTATTTATCCCTCGGAGCGGGAAAGGAAACGATCGGAAAAACCTGACGAATAGGTATAAGACAAGGTCGTCGCAACCGTTGTCTGGGTTCGGGAGTCGGTTACGCATGGGGAAGGTATTAGCACCCCTCACGTCCGTCGTACTCGATGGGATCCACGCTTGTTGTATTTACTGGACGAGTTGGTTTATCTATCTACCTATCAAGGCTGGCTTAAACAGAAAAGAAAATGACTCGGCAAAGCGTCGCACTTTATGCCTACGTATTCTCATCAGAGAATGAGAAATCAGAGTCAACGTAGTTCGACCTACGACGGGTTAGGGGAAAGGTAGCTCACCAATACATCAGTATTGTGCCTACGTACTCTCAACAGGTATGAGAGATCAGAGCTTATGTAGTTCGGGACACTACGGTTTATGGGTATTCAGATTCATCTGTTTTATCGAGTAGGGTTAAACAGCAGTATCAGCAGTTAGGGACAAAGCCTGTTTGCATTGGCGCTGAAATTTAACGACACTCTTTCCTTCAGAAAAGTTTCCTTTGAATTATGGGCCCACGGGGCAAAAAGGTTTGAAGTTTGTTTCTGTCTTTTACGAAAGAAGTGTTTTTTTATTGTGTTTGCAATTTCAATCGCACTAGAGACTATGACCTGAGAGTGAATGCGTCGCATGTCACCCAAAGGGTGCCATACTAAACATCCAGACTGTTGAAAAGAAACTCTCCAATAATCCTTTCTCAGATAGCTTAAGGCTCGTAACGTACGAAAGAAATCATTCATGATTACTGTATCTTAAGCTGTTTTGAGATGAGAAGAGAACAGGCTCAACTAAAGGGAGACTATCAAGTCCTACTGTTGTCATGCCAAGGATTCATCCTATGGTTGAGGTTTGAACAGGGAACTCCTAGAAGTTATCATGCATAGGTTTCAACCTAAAGTTCTATCATCACTTCCTTATCAAAGGGAATGAGAGTCTTAAGGGATCATGTCAATGATACACAGAAACAGATAAAGCATCAGCTTAAACGGTAAACAGTAAACGACTGTAAAATGCATGCAATGCAAGTGAGGGAGGAAATGTGTGTGGGGCATGAGCCTCCACAAGCTCATCTCAACCTCAAGCCAGAATGAATAACAGTAATCATACTGAAAAAATAAAATATGCTATCAAGCAAAATACAGTAAACTGCAATCATACAGAAGAAAATAAAATCATGCTATCAAGTAAAACAAACCACATAGGCAAGGGAGCTGGGCTCTACCGAATACCCGCAAGCAAAGCCATACAGTAACAATATAAGTAGAGGGAGCAACTCAACCTCTAGTGCAATCATGCTCCTAGCTTACATCAGTCTAGATATGAACTTATTCTAATGCATCAAGCAAGTCAAACAAGGCACATCAATACAGAAAAGAAACAAACAAGAAAGCAGATCAACTCCTCTCTCAATTCCAAGCTTCAGCTCTTCCAACAGCAACTCAGTCCTCAGACCTCAATCACTCTTGACAAATATCAATTTGCTTCTCCAGGTTTCAACCCTTTCACATAAGTTTCAACTTATCCTCTCTTCAAGCTTCAGCTTTTTAATCAGTTCCACCTTCAGGCTTCATTCTTAACCACAAGTATCAACTTGATCTTCTTCAGGATCTCCAAACTTCATAGTAAGTGTCAACTTAATCTTCAAGCTCTCAAGCTCTCTTTGCCTTACCAGTCTCAACTTGGTCTTCTCCTCCTGCAAGCTTCAGCTTCTCAGAGTACTCTTTAATCACTTAGAAGTATCAACTTCATCCTTCCATTTTTAAGCCTCAGCTCTTCATTCAGTCTTTACTGGATCTTCAGTGGGTCTTCAAGTATCAACTTGATCTTCATGCTCTTCAAGCTTCAGCTAAAATGGCAATGCTCAAGGAATCATCCTCTTCCATACTCTTCAATGAAGTCTTCATCTTCACACTCAAGCCCAACATCCCTCAAGATACTCAAACCAGAGGAAATCACTTAACTGGATAAGCTGGGGTGTTAAACTGCTTATTGATCACCAAAGGTGACCTATAAGGGTTTAACATCAAAAGAATGGTTCCCTCAAAGGTTCTACTCCCTAGGTACCATCACTTATCCCTCCTAAGGAGGGAGGTGAATACCATGGAAGGACCTTGAATCATGGGGAAGAATGGAGTTGAAAGATACCACCCATGTTTAAGAAAGAAACTAGCTAGGTCTAAGCTCTACTTAAATCCTAACCCTAAAACAATCAACAAAACAAACAAGCCTCCAAGCTCTCAAGCTCCTTCTTCAACTCTCAAGTCTTCTACTACGCTCCTCCATGCTTCTCAAAGCAAAACCAAGCTCACCAAGCCCACAAAGCAAAGCAACCAAAATACAAGCCCACAAGGGCAACATAAACAATCATCAACTACAAAAATCATCTAAAATTAGTATACTATTATATTAAAATCTAATATAATTTCTAGGGGATCATATATACCTACCCTTAATACCCTATATGTCCCAATGTCTATCTTGGCCTAGAAACCCAAAAATCTAGTGTTATTGTGGACCTATGTTAAGGATTGACCTAAATCTACACAACCTAAAGTCATCTAATCAAAACTAACCTAAAATTAATCAAAAAATTATGGAATAAACCCAGGGGGGAGCTAAAGTCCTAATCTAAGTATCCTGAAAAGAATGTCCTAAAAATTCAAAGGGAACTAGCTTAACAAAATTCTACAAATCTATGCATCAACATGAAAGAATTAAAATGCTATTAAAAGAAAAAATACACAAAAAATATTAAAAATGCATGAACTGAAAATATTTTGATTTTATAATTTTCTAGACATGAACATGAAATGGGAGAAAAAATCCCCATGCAAAAATCATTAATTTTCTATTTATTATGATTTTTCAAAGATTAATGAAAAATGGAGAAAAAGAAATTAAAATATGAAGACATTGGTGTGAATAGCAACTATATTCAGTACAAATTCCAGATGGGCTCAAAATGGGGGTGGGGATATCAATGCGCGCCAGGCCCAGTTTTCATCAGAAAATCAATTAAAAATCACAAAGAAAAAGAAAAATGAACGGTGCAGTTAGTAACAAAATACAGTTCAAAATCATCATGGGCCATGAAAGGGGTGTGGTTATCAAACTCAACACTTAAGCCCAATACCACGGGTTTAATGAAATGCTTCGTTTCATTGTTCAGAATTTCCCTCTTCAAACGAAATTGAATCTCAGTCGTGGGATCTCCCCTCAGTCAATGGGTCTTCGCCTCATCCAACGGCCATCTCATCATCTTCTTCCTCCAGCTAGGGTTCAAAAGGAGGAAGCCATGGAAACAGAGCTCCATAGTGAATCTTCACCCAACTCGTATCACCTCAATTCTCCATGAAAAATTAAGATTCAAAACCCTAATCCATTCTACATTCCATGCTGATCACAACCATGGCCTCAAAATCAATTGAAATGCCCTAAATCTCCAAACCCGATCCAAGATCAAAAATAAGCTCAAACATCAACTTCAACAATTCTTGCAATTAATTACCTCAAAATGATCACCAACTCACCCTGGTTAATTCTTGATATCAAACTCATGCTATAGCTCACTATATCTCATGTTCTTGGTCAAAACAAAAATGGTGTCACCAACTGAAACCTCACCAATTGATCTCAAACTTCCCAGAATCCAACACCTAATTGTCTCTAACCGTTCTAACCTAACAATTCTCCCTAATTATGCTTAAATCATGGTGTAGAAGGAAGTTTACTAACCTGTCAAATCTTGAACACCAGATAGGGTAATCCTCCACTTCAAGCTCTCAAACTCTTCAGAATCAATCCTTGAATGATGATAAAGCTTCTGTTTGCCAAAGATTGGACCAAGAAAGCTTGAATCTCCAAATCCGATTGTGACTTGCAACCTTCAAAATCCAAGTGCTATCTCTTCAATTCTCCATGGTTTTGCCTTCAATTTGGTATGCACAGCTTCAGTGTGATCAATGGAATGTGTTTGGATTGAAAGAAGAAATGGAAATGAATCAGAATGTAGAATTTGATTTCAACTTGCAATGGAAGCAATTGAAATGGCTATCTCCCTCTTCTCTCTAATCTCTCACCAACCTTGCATCTGAGCAAGTTCTAAACCATATATAGAATGCATTGGACCTCTCTAGAACCATCTGGAATCATCCAATGAGAATTTGGGATTCTCATGTCATGAGTTTTTGAATTCATCCATCTCATGTATCATCTCATGCCATAGCCCCTTGCAGCACTTGCCTTGACTTGAAAATCTCCTTAGATGAGATATATGACATGTTAAGACACTTAGCTAGCTTGTAAATTGCCTTTCCTTGAGTTTTGCATTTGTATCTTATTATGCAAGCAACCATTTTCCAAAGCAACCCCATGATCTAGGTCTCAATTCAAAAACGTGGCTGAACCATTGTTTCTAAAATGTTCTTTGGAGTCAATATGACCTATTATATGCCATGGTTTGGATGTGTAACTTGGAAATTTCAATTTCCAACTTGAACTTATTTAACTTATGCCTCCATTTTAGGTCATTTTTACCATTTTTTGCTACAAGACTTTTCAACATCTCATGACCTCCCTAATAGCCTTAAAACATCATTTTAAGCAAGTTTTATGTTGAATATTTTTCCATTTGAAGCTTGGAAATAGGAGTTATGGCCTTATGCTTGAAATGACCTATAATCTCCAAATGACCAAAATGCCCTTGACTTGTCAAAGCCATAACTTGAGTTCTACAAATCCTATCAAGGACTTCTAGTACTATCTAGAAAGCTAAGAAGATGAGTAACAATATTAATGTTAACCAAAAGTTCATAGGAATCATCCTTCTTAGGCAAAGGTTGGATGCAAGTTGGGTGACTTTCAAGGCCCCATATTCACATACCTCAGATGACCTGTAATTTGTCAAAGTCATAACTTGAGCTCTACAAATCCTATCAAGGACTTCTAGTACTCAAATTAAATCTAAGAACAATCTCTACAACATTCATGTTGTAGGAAAGATGAGATGACAATCACATCTTGAGCTAAACTGCCTTGAAGATAGGGATCAAACTAGGGGATTTTACACTGTCAAGCCTTAGAAACCCTAGCTTGAAACTTCTCAAACTCCTCAATCATGATGAGTTGATCTAGGAATCATCCTTATAGCATCTAAATGCATCAATCCATGATCACATGGCTCTTGGATTAGGTCTCAACCCTCTCCAAATCATCAGTTGACCTAGGGTTGACCTAGTCAAACCCTAATTGCACCACTCATGGCTGAGTCTTCTTATTCTTGTACAATGACCTCTCTAGGCCTCATGATAGCTTTCAAGACATCTCATAAGCTCTCTCAAAGCTTCAAGTCCATCCTCATAGCTTCAGAATCATCTGAGGAGCTCCCACAACTCTCAAGTTAGGAGGCACACAACCTTGGTTTCAACCAATCTCTCTGAGGATCTCTTAAATTCTCTGACAAAGATATCAACCCTTGAACACCTGAATAACCTTCTTGGCTACCTTCAAAGTCTTGTGGTGCTCTTGATTGGTAATCATACCTCTTGATCTACTGCACACATATCAATGAAATGCAAATGATAATGCTAGTGAACACAAGCTAGGTAGAAAAATGTTGGTCAAATTTTGGGGTGCAACAGCTGCCCCTATTCAAACGGCTTGGACCTGACTGGGTGAGGAGCGAACGACTCTCAACCAATCAAGGTAAAAGACGGTTGAATAACAACAAACCCGAAAATTTGCCAACTGCACAAGTACACGGTACTCTGATGGGAACAAATCTTCGAAAACTGAAATATTAGCTGCACGGCAACAAGCTGGAGAATTGGTCACACGGTAACCGGTAATACATGGTCGATCATGTCGTCAGGCATCAAGATTCCTCGGGACTCATCAGGTCAAAAATCATGTTGATCATGCCATCGGGCATTCAAAGAAAACTTTCGGGCATCAGCCGGACTTCATCAGTAAGTCGGGAATAGAATTCTTGGTCAATAATGAACCAGTTGGGGATACCCAAACTTCTGCCATCAGGCACTCCGCATCAGCTGAGAGAACTGCTTCGTTAACATGGTCGGACTTCAATCATGAAGTCTTCGAGGGGAAGTTTCAACTTCGTTGTTCAGAAACCTGCCGGGGATGACGCATCTCCGCTGGGGATTCTGGAGAACTACCAAGTAACTCTACTTCGGGGATCCAGAAATCATTCTGGATGAATCAACTCTGCTAGGACTTCAAGAATCATCTTGGACAAATAACTCCGCCGGGGACTTCAAGAATCATCTTGAACCGATAGCTATGCTGGAGATTTCAGGAGTCATCCTGAGCAAACACTCTGCCGGGGATTTCAAGTATCAACTTGAGCAACCACTCTGGTGACTGTACTGGGGATTTTAAGAATCATCTTAAGCAAACGACCTCACTGGAGAATTCAAGAATCATCTTGAGCAAGCGACTCCGTTGGGGAGAATTCAAGAATCATCTTGAGCAATCAATTCTGCGGCGGAACACCTGCAAAACAAGAACGGTAACAACCTAGATCATGTTTATTATGCATATGCTTCGGCAATGGCGCAATGCTCCACACGGTGGAAATGCTATGCGTTTATGATAAATGCTATGCAGTCATGCAAAATGGTGCGATCCTGTCAGCAAAATAAATGTTGAAGGGCGAATCCTCCTGTCAAGGAGAAAGAACCACTCAGATAGAGGAATCATCCTGCTGAGGAGAACAAGGTCATGCCAATCTCAATTGGACTCCGCAGGGGACACAACTTCAGTTGACTGTTGCGGGGGAACGAAGCTCTACGAGAACCTGGACCTGCTGAGGGAAAGCGATGTGAATCGCGGGAATAACTGCATGACCTTCATGGCTACTTCCCTGGAGATAACGACTCTGGAGGGGAAATATGGCATCAGCTATTCAACACTCTACTGGGGAAAACCAATCACGGCCTGAGTAGCTTCCAAGGATTCGGCTCTCTTGGGGGTCTGCAAACTCGGCTGAGGAAGGAGAAATCATTCTGCTTGCTGGGGAGAGTACGACTCTGTGGGGAATCTCAATTCCGCTGGGGAAGAAGGAATCATCCTGCTTCGGGGGAGAGTACGACTCTGTGGGGAATTTCAATTCCACTGGAGACTTCAGTCTTGAGCTATCAACTGTTGCACACTTCGGTGAATGACTCAGCTGAGGAGATGACGTTCCTTCAGGATGCGCCTGATTGGGGAGAGAATCTTCTCTGCCTGGGGAGACATATCAATTCTCACGATCTCGCATTCAAACTCTGCAGGAAGAGGCTGCTGAACTTTGCTGGAGAAGGAGGAATCATCCTGCTTAGGGGATGCGCACGGCGCACTGTCTGTAATATGCTATACCTGTAACAACACAAACAAACAGACAAGATACCCTTCTCAAAGGGACCTATCAAGGTTATCATCTTGTGACAATGTTTAAGTAATTCATTGTTTCAATAATCAGTGGCCTAGGCCAGTAAGTTTATGTATGCGCATTTTATCAAAAACATCGGCGTTCTTTTTCGCAAACAAAACAGATAAATGCTAAACAGACAAACAGAATTGCTGAATAGTATACATTTTATTGATAACGAACCCCTGAATGGGTAAAAATGTTTTACAACAGATGCAAGCTCCTGGAATGAGGAAGCCGCGCGAAAAATAAAACATAAATATACATCAGTATATACAAATGTCGGCAACGAGGCGTAGACGAACACCATGAGTTGATCCCTCTATGACCCACTCGACTTCGATACTTCTCCGACGCTTCAGTTCCAGAAGAGATTGATTCAGATAAACGGCCCTCAGGTCTTCCAAACCACTAAACAAAGAAATTCCACACGCGGAACGCAGTCATTTGCTTTTTTCAAATCCCTAACTTTTACGTGAACCGCCCTTTGCGGGTTTTCAGTTCACCGGGATACCCTTTTTTGCCAAAGTCGCCCATCCGGGTTTTCGACTTTGCGGGTGTACATTTTTTCAATTCATATCCCTAATTTTTGCCCGAACCTTTTTCCTTTTTTATGGTTCACCGGGATGCCCCATTTTTTCCTGGACTCTCTTTTTACTGTCCAGCGGGTCGCTTTCAAGCAAAGTATTTTTTGACTGCGTCCGCGTTCACCGGGGATGCAAAATCTTCACCATCCATCGTGGATAACAACAAAGCTCCTCCCGAGAAGACCTTGCTGACGACATACGGACCTTCGTAATTGGGAGTCCGCTTGCCCCGGTGATCGGAGTGTGGAGGAAGAATCTTCTTCAGGACGAGATCACCCGTCTGAAAGCTTCTAGGACGCACCTTCTTATCATAAGCTTTCTTCATTCAGCTTTGGTACAGACGACCATATGCAATCGATGCTAATCTCTTCTCGCCCATTAGGCTGAGTTGGTTCAGTCGGTTCTTAATCCATTCTGCCTCGTCAAGTTTCACATCAACCAAAACTCGCAAAGAAGGGATCTCCACTTCTAACGGTAGGACTGCTTCCATACCGTACACTAAGGAGAAAGGAGTTTCCCCGGTGGACGTACGTACCGTCGTACGATAACCGTGCAATGCAAACGGCAGCATCTCGTGCCAGTCTTTGTAGGTCACAACCATCTTCTGAACAATCTTCTTAATGTTCTTATTGGCCGCTTCAACAGCGCCATTCATCTTCGGCCAGTAAGGAGATGAGTTGTGGTGTTCAATCTTGAAACTCTGGCACAACTCCTTCATCATCTTGTTATTCAGATTCGAACCATTATCAGTAATGATCCGCTCGGGAACTCCGTAACGACAAATGATGTCCCTCTTTATGAATTTAGCCACCACCTGCTTGGTCACATTAGCATATGAGGCTGCCTCCACCCACTTGGTGAAGTAGTCGATAGCTACTAGAATGAAGCGATGACCGTTAGATGCGGTGGGCTCGATCTTTCCTATCATGTCGATGCCCCACATGGAGAACATCCACGGGGAGGACATGACATTTAACGGGCACGGCGGCACATGAACTTTATCAGCATAAATCTGGCATTTATGACATCTCTTCGCGAATTTAAAGCAATCCGATTCCATTGTCAGCCAATAGTATCCTGCTCTCAGGATTTTTCTTGTCATAGCATGTCCGTCGGCGTGCGTACCAAATGTGCCTTCATGGACTTCTTCCATGAGCATACTCGCCTCTTTCTCATCTACACATCTGAGTAGCACGGGATCGTGGTTTCTCTTATACAACACTCCATCAGGATTGAGATAAAAATTTCCAAACAACCTCCTCAGAGTCTTCTTATCCTGGGCTGACGCACCCACATGATACTCCTTAGTCATAAGGAAGGTCTGGATGTCATGGAACCATGGCTTGCCGTCGGCGGCTTCCTCGATTGCAAAGACAAATGTAGGTCTATCAAAATGGGAAAGGACGATTCTTGGAGCTTCATTCCAAAAATTGACTTTATACATCGAAGCCAACGGCTAAGGCATCAGCCATCTGATTTTCGGCCCTGGGCACATGATGGAGTTCCACTCGATCAAAGAACGGAAGTAGCCTTCTGGCATAGTTCATGTACGGCACCAAATTCGATTGACGAGTCTCCCACTCCCCTTTAATTTGGTTGATCACAAGTGCCGAGTCACCATATACGTCTAGATTCTTGATTCTCAAATCAATTGCCTCTTCTAGACCCATAATGCATGCTTCGTACTCCGCCTCATTATTGGTGACTGGAAACGTCAGTCTCGCAGTGAACGGGATGTGGGATCCGTGGGGAGTCGTGATGATCGCCCCGATACCACTTCCGTAAGAATTAACCGCCTCATCGAATATCAATTTCCACTGGGATTTCCTATCTGGCCCCTCGTCGGGCAACGACTCATCGCAATCCTTCGCTTTGAGAAACATGATATCCTCATCAGGGAATTCAAATTTCATCGGATGGTAATCTTCAATCGGCTGTTCGGCAAGGTAATCAGACAATACGCTGCCCTTAATGGCCTTCTGGGACACGTACTGAATATCATATTCCGTCAACACCATTTGCCATCTGGCAATCCTGCCCGAAAGAGCCTGCTTCTCGAAGACGTACTTGATCGGATCCATCTTCGAAATTAGCATAGTGGTGTGATTGAGCATGTACTGTCGTAAACGTTTGGCAGCCCAGGCTAGTGCACAACACGTCTTCTCCAGCATCGAGTAACGAGATTCACAGTCAGTGAACTTCTTACTCAAGTAGTAAATGGCATGCTCCTTTCTGCCCGTCTCGTCGTGCTGACCGAGAACGCACCCCATACTATTCTCAAGAACTGTAAAGTACATGATTAATGGTCGTCCAGCCACTGGGGGTATCAAGATTGGAGGTTCCTGAAGATACTACTTTATCTTGTCGAATGCCTTCTGGCAATCCTCATTCCAGATAATCGCCTGATCTTTCTTTAAAAGCTTGAACATCGGTTCACACGTGGCCGTGAGCTGAGAGATAAACCTTGCAATGTAGTTTATTCGGCCCAGGAAACCACGAACTTCTTTTTCTGTTTTTGGCACTGGCATTTCTTGTATGGCTTTTATCTTCGCAGGATCAACCTCGATGCCTCTTTCGCTCACGATAAACCCCAGTAACTTTCCGGACCGTACTCCGAAAGTACATTTGTTAGGATTCAGCCTCAACCTGAATTTCCTAAGCCTCTCAAAAAGCTTCAGCAAATTGACCAGATGTCCCTCCTCCGTTTGGGACTTTGCAATCATGTCATCAACATAGACTTCAATCTCATGATGAATCATGTCATGAAACAAAGTTACCATTGCTCGTTGGTAAGTGGCCCCTGCGTTCTTCAGACCGAAAGGCATTACCTTATAGCAAAATGTTCCCCAGGGAGTGATAAACGTCGTTTTCTCCATGTCCTCCGGCGCCATCTTGATCTGGTTGTAACCGGAGAAGCCATCCATGAACGAAAACACGGAGAACTGGGCTGTATTGTCGACCAACACATCGATATGAGGCAGCGGGAAATCATCCTTAGGGCTCACCCTATTCAAATCCCGATAATCGACGCACATGCGTACCTTACCATCCTTCTTCGGTACAGGCACTATGTTGGCGATCCACGGAGGGTAAGTAGTGACCACTAAGAAGCCAGCATCAAGCTATTTCTGCACTTCTTCTTTGATCTTAACGGCCATATCTGGTCTCGTCCTCCTAAGCTTCTGCTTAACGGGAGGGCAATCTTCTCGCAGCGGCAAGTGGTGGACTACGACGTCCGTGTCAAGTCCGGGCATATCTTCGTATGACCAAGCAAAGATGTCACTATACTCTCTCAGCATCTCGACTAATCTCTGCTTTACATCACTCTGCAGTGCAGCCCCTATCCTGATGTTTCTGATGAGCTCTTCAGAACCCAGATTCACGATCTCGATCTCCTCCTCATGGGGCAAAATAACTTTCTCCTCTTGTTTCAACAATCGGGCCAACTCTTCAGGAAGGTCTTCGTCTTCATCAATCTCTTCTTCGGCTTGATAGATTGGGCAATCGAAGTCGAAGTGAGCCGTAGAAGGTCCAGAGTCGATGTCATCTGTTATGTGGATCCTGCAATAACAAGGGTTAAGTTTAAAACAAGGATGTGCAGGTTAGCACAAACCCCATTGCCATTTTATTGTTTTTCAAAACAAATACAAAACAGGAATAACAGAGATCACAATATTTGAATACGAAGAAAACGCCTTTGATTTATTAACAAAATGCATGTACATAATCCAACAAGGCCCTGACAATAAAACCGATATGCCCCGGGTAGGACATAGGGTTGTACAATGATTGGAAAAAGTAAATCATTACTCTTCGCTTGTCATCTGGATGATATCCTTGACGGACCAATTGTTGAGACCCTCGCCTGGCTTGCTTGGCTGGATCCAAGAGTCGAGGTCACAGTCGCTATCCCCGCTGTCTTCAGACACCGCGTTGATGCTTTCGAAAATTACTCCGCCACTGGTAAACTGGATCGGCCCTTTACCTCGAGACGCGCTGCTAGAAGAAGAAGAAGCTTCAGCTCCAGGAGAATATCCCAACCCAAACTTATCTTGCTTGTTAGGTATCTCCAAAATTCGCCCCCAGCCTGGGGTAGATCCGGCTTGGACAACGGCCCGAGCTTCCTTGAACGAGGAGAGAGTCATCTCTGGCTTTTCAGTGACTACAGGAGTTACGTCCTTCACTTTGACAGCTTCGAACGCTTGGCATAGAGTCTCATGGATTTCTCCATCCATCTCCACATACTTGAAGGACGACAAATGGCTCACCATTATGTCTTCCTCGCCGCAAACGGTTACGATGCTACCTCCGACAGCATATTTGAGCTTTTGGTGCAAAGTGGAGGTCACGGCACCAGCAGCATGGATCCACGGCCGGCCCAAGAGACAACTGTAGGCATGCATGATGTCCATAATATAAAAGACCGCGTCGAACGTTTCCGGCCCGACTTGGATCGGCAGGGTCACCTCCCCGAAAACGTGGTGTTTAGTCCCATCAAACGCCTTCAGAACCAGATCACTGGGTGTGCAGATCACTCCATGAGTATCCAACTTCATTAATGCCTTCTTTGGAAGAACATTAAGTGACGAACCCGTGTCCACCAACACGTGCGACATAATCGTGCCCCTACACTCTATCGAGATGTGCAGGGCGCTATTGTGATTCCTCCCTTTTGGCATCAGCTCCAAGTCTGTGAAACCTAGCCCATTTCCAGCATTAACGTGGGCTACAACCTCTTCTAGCTGATTCACCGATATTTCCTGCGGTACATATGCGGCGTTCAACACCTTCAGCAGCGCGTTGCGGTGTGCTTCAGAGCACAGCAACAAGTTGAGAATGGAAATCTTCGAGGGCGTCTGATGAAGATGATCTACAATCTTGTAGTCACTCTTTTTAATCAACCGCATAAACTCTTCGACGTCTTTAACAAGCAAGTCTTTTTCTACCCCACATGGGATCTCTTCAACGACTTTACTTTTACCCTTATCGGTCGTATCAGCTCTGACCGCTTTATCCGCCACGACCTCTGGTGGTGCAAACACTCTTCCGCTGCGAGTAATACCACTGATTCCCGCAAGGTTCTCCACAGACGTACCAAACGGTTCTAGCTCCAACTTCTGCCCGTTGCAATAGACTTCAACCCCATAATGCCACGGGACAGCCTTAGTGCTCTCGAAAGGTATCGGCCCAGCTTTGGTGATAGTAATTGTGGGCGGTCTGGGCACAGAAATAGTGATCATCCGGTGAGGGATGGTGATGGTGGCGACCTCATCGGCTTGCTTCAGCACTACCTCTCCTGACCCACTTTCAGCCCTCCGGCTAAACTGCAGAATCCCTTCAGCCATCAGACTTTGGATTCCTTCGACCAACTGCTCACATCCATCAGAACGTGTGGCACAGTCCATACATAGCTCTCCGCAACCTGGAAAGAACCCTCTTTTCAGCAACTTAGCTTTAACGAAGCTAAGCGGCGTCTTCAGATCTCTGACGTCAGTCAACAAATCCGAACTCTCGTCTTCGATAATGGCGTTCACTCCGCCTCCCCTATGATTCGGCATAGGATTCTTCGTGACATTAGGCACATTATCGGAGAAGTTGATGATCTTGGCATCCACCATGTCCTGCACCTTATGCTTGAAGGCTTTGCAGTTCTCGATTGTGTGGCCTGGTGCCCCTGAGTGGAACTCACAAGTGGCATTCGCGTCGTACCCTGGCGGAGGTGCCCCTGTCAAGGGAGCCAGTGTCCTCTTCTGGATCAACTGTAGCTGAAGCAATGTCTATAACAGTTGCGCGTACGACATGGGCGATGTCTCGAAGTGACGGTTTGCCAAAGGTGCCCGATTCTGATACTTCTTGTATCCCTGTTGATTCGGTTGCTGCTGCTGCTGCGGAGCTGCCGGGATATTTATACTGGCCACCTGCTGATGAGGACCTTTACCCTTCCTTCGAGCGTTGGTCACAGCGCTCGCTTCTCCTTCTCGCCTTTTGCCAGCATAAGGTTTCTTTCCGCCTCCAGCTGAGGATGAATCACCTTGAATTTTCCCGATCTTGATCCCATTTTCGACGTGCTCACCCGTGATAATGAGATCTGAGAACGTCCCAGACATACCGCTGACTAACTTCTCATAGTAAACCCCTGGGAGGGTGGTTACAAACATCTGCACGAGCTCTCGTTCAACCATCGGCGGCTGAACCCTGGTTGCCAACTCACGCCACCGCTGGGCGTACTCCTTAAACCCTTCATTGTTCCTCTGCGACAGATTTTGCAGCTGGACTCGGTTCAGGGCCAAGTCGCTATTGTATTGGTAGTGGTGCACAAATGCTTTAGCAAGATCCTTCCATGTGCGCACACTAGTGGGCTCCAGACTCATGTACCACTCAAGGGACGGCCCGGAAAGACTATCTTGGAAGAAGTGCATCAGCAACTTCTCGTCTTCGGAATGAGCAGACATCTTCCTGTAGTACGATCTCAGGTGGACACAAGGGCAAGTGGTGCCCTTATACTTTTCAAAGTCCGGCACCTTGAACTTGGGAGGCACCTTAAAATCAGCAATTAATCCCAGCTTAGACATATCAATGCCCAAAGTATTCTTATTCTCGATATTTCTCATTTTATCTTCAAGTGCCTTGAATCTAAGCCGTGCTTCAGCATTCAGCTCCCCTTCAGCACCTTTCTGAGAGAACACATCGTCCTGACGATCCTCTAGCCATGGCTGAGGCACAAACAGATTCCCGACGCCTGCATTGTCGTTGCCCGGCCCGATATTGACATTAGCCCCCAGACTCCCATTACCGACGCCCGTCGTATTGAGTCCGATGTTGGTCATCACATTGCCGTTGGCACTGCCGTTTCCCCCGATCACGGGGACACCATTCTGTGGAGTTTCAACTGGTGGAGGAGTAGGCACAGTCCCACCATGGAGTACGCCGCTGCTATCAACCCTTGAAATCAGAGGCTGAACCAAGGTTCTGAGCTGATCCTGGCCATTGGCGACTGCTTGCATGAGCTCCATGAAGTGATCCATTCTTTCGCGGAGTTCCTGAACATCAGCTTGCACTTGCTCCATGATCCTGGTCTGATTAGCTCTAGTCGGATAGCGGTGAATAGGTCTCTGATCAATCCTGGAACTACCTAAGACAACCTGAAACAACCTGAAAAACCTGTAAAATACAAAAGGGTTAGGAAAAACAACAAAGTGCTCATTATGCAGATGCTTCATGCAAATGCAAACGTGTGCCTGTGCGTTAGGGAGATCTCCCCCGATCCTAGTGCCTGAGTGCCAGTGCTGATAATAAGAAGTCTGAGTCCAATCAATGAAATAACAATCTCATATATAAAGAAAGCCTATCAAGGCAGTATACAACATCAGCGAGTACAAGAGGAATCAATAGCGTGACCTCAGCCAACAAGCCTGGTGATGGTCAGCATACAACAATGATCAAAACAAAAGGAATACAAATAGTCAAGTACGGCCACAGGCGCGATACTCTTCTAACAACTCCTTCGTTTCTGGATGATCCGGCAGAGTGAGTAACCCTTCGACGAGTAATTCCCTCTGCACAATGGTGTACTGAAGTCCTTCGACCGAACCTTCCCATGCTCCTTTGCCGAAGCAATCTTCTAACTTCCGCTTCTTGGACTCAAACGTCAGCTTGCGCTCCTTCAGGTTAGCGAGAGTCCTATTGAGATGGCCTTCGGCGGCGTATCTGCGAGCGGTTTCTTCATCAAACCTCTTCTCACTATCCTTCACCTGGGCTTCCAGCTTGGAGATCTGTAGCATCAGCTTATCCTCCCTCTCTTTCCTGGTGGCCAGGGAAGCCTTCCAGTGCTTGTTGAACTTGGATATCCTCCGATATGCTTCGTCCAAGTGCTGCTTCTTCGTAGCCAGTACGTCGTTGACAGCTTTGAAGTCTTGACCCATGCGTTCACGCTCGGCTATCTGCTTAGTAAGGTTTGTCCCCAGCCGGTTCACCAGCTCTGTCTTCCTTTTGAAAGAATGAACAGTTTCGTTCCTCTCGCTTCGAAGCTGAGCCAATTCTTTCTCTAGTTCCTCGTTTGCCCGCTTCAATTCATCTCGCTCAGCTAACACCTGATTATGCTGCTGAATGGGCACAGTAGTAGACTCTTCAATCGCTGGAGGGCTTTCTGGCTTGGCATGAGGAAACAACATCCCTATAGCATCTGCCCTGGCTCTGATCCAAGTCACGTAGGGAGGGTAGGCTTGATTGTTGTTTCTTCCCAGCAATGGATTTCCTCGCTTACTAATACCATTCCATGTGCGCTGAAGCTTGGATAGCAGATCCCCCTCTAGAAGACCAGTGAGGTACAGAGATTCCTGCACCTCTTCATCCTTCGACGGAGCTCTCAAAGCATACGCGAACTGTCGGACCAACAACGACGGATTGTAGTTTATACAGCCCTTACTGCCTATCAAAGGCACGTTTGGAAACCCGCTGCAGCTGAAGATCACCTCAGTACCCAACCTATCTCTGTCAAACCAGTCAATATCCTCTGCAGATAAACTCATCAGACGCTCGGACCACTCAGCTGTGGCTGCAGACGAGACAAAAGGACCCCTCTTGGGCAGATGGCTATCAAGCCATTTGTAAAGCAAGGGTACACATCATGAGACGTTCTTGCCCCTCCTGTTCTCGTTTTTGTAGTGGATAGAATGGTAGACATCTCCTATCAAGGTAGGGACTGGATTCCCCGAAGCAAAGATGTGAAACGCATCAAAGTCTACAAAATCGGGCATGTTGGGGAACAGAATGATGCCATATATGCACAGAGCGAGGATGGCATTGAACGCGACCCAACATCCGTCTTTGGCGCACTGCTGAGCCTTTCCCACTAAAAACTGCAAGGAGAACCCGGGAACCTTGTTCCAACTAGTCAATACCAACTCGGAGGCATCCAGATGAAGTGAAGGAGCTAAACCAGCCAGATCAGGCTCAGCATCCATATGAACAAAAGGCATTTGCCTCTTGATAGGCACACCCAGCAAATCAGCATATTCCTCTAGGTGGGTGCGAGAAAAAAATCCTGGAAAGTGAAACACCTCAACGGAGGGTCGTAGAACTGCAGCAGAGCGTGCAACCCATTCAACTCGAACGCAGAAGGCTTACGAACCAAACTGAGCAACTTGCCGTAAGATTTTCTGAACTCATCCCTCACAGAATCATCTGCTAAAGCTATCAAACCAGTCAGCTTAACCACATCAGGGGCAGGGAACTTGTAAGCCACGGTCTTCCTCAGAGAACCCATAACAATACAATAGGAGGCAAGAAATCCTGGATCGGGGGAAACGGTACCTGCAACACAGACACACGTTAATGAAATGCAAATGTATGCAAAATAATGTAAAATGCAATCATGCAGCAGGAGATCAAGGCAACTGTGCTGTGGAGATTTTGTATCAACAAAACCATAACGCTGCTCTATCAAGAACAACCACTGCATCTGATAATAAGAAAACCTCGGTATCGGACCACCAATCTGCTCTGTCAAGAACAACCATCTGATAGGGCCATATACACAAGATCATAATTCTGCTCTGTCAAGAACAAACGTCTGATAATAAGGACCTCTGATACAGGACCAAGAAAACTGCTCTGTCAAGAACACATATACATCTGCTGATGAGATCTTCAGACCCCAATCATAAATCTGCTCTGTCAAGAACAAACATACATCTGTTGATGAGATCTTCAGACCCCAATCATAAATCTGCTCTGTCAAGAACAAACAACTGATGACGAAAACTCTGCTCTATCAAGACATCTGATAATGAGATCCTCTGATCAAAACATGCTCTATCAAGAACAAGTACACATCTGATGATAAGATCCTCTGATCCCAATCTGCTCTATCAAGAACAAATACACATCTGATGATAAGATCCTCTGATCAAAACCTGCTCTATCAAGAACAAGTACACATCTGATGATAAGATCCTCTGATCAAAACCTGCTCTATCAAGAACAAACATATCTGCAGATGAGATCCTCAGATCCCAACAAAACTGATCCACTGTCAAGACAACCAGGTGGTCTGAAGGTCAAAGTTTCCTGCAATAAACCCAACCCTGCTCACAGGTATGGACCTAAACTGACTCAAGTTCGGCATCCTATGCGTTCATCAGCATCACAGACATTCAAGAGGGGTGATACGATACCCAGAAGGTGTGGCATCACCAGCTCATGAAGCGGCCTCACTCGGCTGAATCACAAATGATCGGTCCCCAGAGTCGACAATCCACCAAACCAGCAACCGTCTCAACCCAAAGGGTTGAAAGAGAAGCCAATCGGGAGAACCTCGTCTGAGCGTGGATTTCATGAGACACTAGTGCCTGCAAAGCAAGCACGCGCCCACTAATTTCCACAACTAATGTTATGTTCACTCAAGCCTGGGTCTGGCTTCTCACTCATCAGAATGCCCCTCCCACAACAGCACATATAATCATATCATACTGAAAATAAAATGCGGGAAATAAAATGTGATAACTAAACACAACCCAACAAGTAATCATACAAGCGCTAGGATTGACTCGCATAGGGGAACCGGAGAACCAGAGATTCTGGGTTCGAACCCCAGCAGAGTCGCCAGCTGTCGCTTTCGCGAAAATAAGGTGCCGACAGAACAGAAGAGTCGCCACCTTTCGTTATTTATCCCTCGGAGCGGAAAAGGAAACGATCGGAAAAACCTGACGAATAGGTATAAGACAAGGTCGTCGCAACCGTTGTCTGGGTTCGGGAGTCGGTTACGCAAGGGGAAGGTATTAGCACCCCTCACGTCCGTCGTACTCGACGGGATCCACGCTTGTTGTGTTTACTGGACGAGTTGGTTTATCTATCTACCTATCAAGGTTGGCTTAAACAGAAAAGAAAATAACTCGGCAAATCGTCGCACTTTATGCCTACGTATTCTCATCAGAGAATGAGAAATCAGAGTCAACGTAGTTCGACCTACGACGGGTTACGGGGAAAGGTAGCTCGCCAATACATCAGTATTGTGCCTACGTACTCTCAACAGGTATGAGAGATCAGAGCTTACGTAGTTCGGGACACTACGGTTTATGGGGATTCAGATTCATCTGTTTTATCGAGTAGGGTTAAACAGCAGTTCCAGCAGTTAGGGACAAAGCCTGTTTGCATTGGCGCTGAAATTTAACGATACTCTTTCCTTCAGAAAAGTTTCCTTTGAATTATGGGCCCACGGGGAAAAAGGTTTGAAGTTTGTTTTCTGTCTTTTACGAAAGAAGTGTTTTTTATTGTGTTTGCAATTTCAATCGCACTAGAGACTATGACCTGAGAGTGAATGCGTCGCATGTCACCCAAAGGGTGCCATACTAAACATCCAGACTGTTGAAAAGAAACTCTCCAATAATCCTTTCTCAGATAGCTTAAGGCTCGTAACGTACGAAAGAAATCATTCATGATTACTGTATCTTAAGCTGTTTTGAGATGAGAAGAGAACAGGCTCAACTAAAGCGAGACTATCAAGTCCTACTGTTGTCATGCCAAGGATTCATCCTATGGTTGAGGTTTGAACAGGGAACTCCTAGAAGTTATCATGCATAGGTTTCAACCTAAAGTTCTATCATCACTTCCTTATCAAAGGGAATGAGAGTCCTAAGGGATCATGTCAATGATACACAGAAACAGATAAAGCATAAGCTTAAATGGTAAACAGTAAACGACTCTAAAATGCATGCAATGCAAGTGAGGGAGGAAATGTGTGTGGGGCATCAGCCTCCACAAGCTCATCTCAACCTCAAGCCAGAATGAATAACAATAATCATACTGAAAAAATAAAATATGCTATCAAGCAAAATACAGTAAACTGCAATCATACAGAAGAAAATAAAATCATGCTATCAAGTAAAACAAACCACATGGGCAAGGGAGCTGGGCTCTACCGAATACCCGCAAGCAAAGCCATACAGTAACAATATAAGCAGAGGGAGCAACTCAACCTCTAGTGCAATCATGCTCCTAGCTTACATCAGTCTAGATATGAACTTATTCTAATGCATCAAGCAAGTCAAACAAGGCACATCAATACAGAAAAGAAACAAACAAGAAAGCATATCAACTCCTCTCTCAATTCCAAGCTTCAGCTCTTCCAACAGCAACTCAGTCCTCAGACCTCAATCACTCTTGACAAATATCAATTTGCTTCTCCAGGTTTCAACCCTTTCACATAAGTTTCAACTTATCCTCTCTTCAAGCTTCAGCTTTTTAATCAGTTCCACCTTCAGGCTTCATTCTTAACCACAAGTATCAACTTGATCTTCTTCAGGATCTCCAAACTTCATAGTAAGTGTCAACTTAATCTTCAAGCTCTCAAGCTCTCTTTGCCTTACCAGTCTCAACTTGGTCTTCTCCTCCTGCAAGCTTCAGCTTCTCAGAGTACTCTTTAATCACTTAGAAGTATCAACTTCATCCTTCCATTTTTAAGCCTCAGCTCTTCATTCAGTCTTTACTGGATCTTCAGTGGGTCTTCAAGTATCAACTTGATCTTCATGCTCTTCAAGCTTCAGCTAAAATGGAAATGCTCAAGGAATCATCTTCTTCCATACTCTTCAATGAAGTCTTCATCTTCACACTCAAGCCCAACATCTCTCAAGATACTCAAACCAGAGGAAATCACTTAACTGGATAAGCTGGGGTGTTAAACTGCTTATTGATCACCAAAGGTGACCTATAAGGGTTTAACAAAGAATGGTTCCCTCAAAGGTTCTACTCCCTATGTACCATCACTTATCCCTCCTAAGGAGGGAGGTGAATACCATGGAAGGACCTTGAATCATGGGGAAGAATGGAGGTGAAAGATACCACCCATGTTTAAGAAAGAAACTAGCTAGGTCTAAGCTCTACTTAAATCCTAACCCTAAAACAATCAACAAAACAAACAAGCCTCCAAGCTCTCAAGCTCCTTCTTCAACTCTCAAGTCTTCTACTATGCTCCTCCATGCTTCTCAAAGCAAAACCAAGCTCATCAAGCCCACAAAGCAAAGCAACCAAAATACAAGCCCACAAGGGCAACAGAAACAATCATCAACTACAAAAATCATCTAAAAATAGTATACTATTATATTAAAATCTAATATAATTTCTAGGGGATCATATATACCTACCCTTAATACCCTATATGTCCCAATGTCTATCTTGGCCTAGAAACCCAAAATTCTAGTGTTATTGTGGACCTATGTTAAGGATTGACCTAAATCTACACAACCTAAAGTCATCTAATCAAAACTAACCTAAAATTAATCACAAAATTATGGAATAAATCCAGGGGGAGCTAAAGTCCTAATCTAACTATCCTAAAAAGAATGGCCTAAAAATTCAAAGGGAACTAGCTTAACAAAATTCTACAAATCTATGCATCAACATGAAAGAATTAAAATGCTATTAAAAGAAAAAATACACAAAAAATATTAAAAATGCATGAACTGCAAATATTTTGATTTTATAATTTTCTAGACATGAACATGAAATGGGAGAAAAAATCCCCATGCAAAAATCATTAATTTTCTATTTATTATGATTTTTCAAAGATTAATGAAAAATGGAGAAAAAGAAATTAAAATATGAAGACATTGGTGTGAATAGCAACTATATTCAGTACAAATTCCAGATGGGCTCAAAATGGGGGTGGGGATATCAATGCGCGCCAGGCCCAGTTTTCATCAAAAAATCAATTAAAAATCACAAAGAAAAAGAAAAATGAATGGTGCAATTAGTAACAAAATACAGTTCAAAATCATCATGGGCCATGAAAGGGGGTGTGGTTATCAAACTCAACACTTAAGCCTAATACCACGGGTTTAATGAAACGCTTCGTTTCAATGTTCAGAATTTCCCTCTTCAAACGGAATTGAATCTCAGCCGTGGGATCTCCCCTCAGTCAATGGGTCTTCGCCTCATCCAACGGCCATCTCATCATCTTCTTCCTCCAGCTAGGGTTCAAAAAGAGGAAGCCATGGAAACAGAGCTCCATAGTGAATCTTCACCCAACTCGTATCACCTCAATTCTCCATGAAAAATTAAGATTCAAAACCCTAATCCATTCTACATTCCATGTTGATCACAACCATGGCCTCAAAATCAATTGAAATGCCCTAAATCTCCAAACCCGATCCAAGATCAAAAATAAGCTCAGACATCAACTTCAAGAATTCTTGCAATTAATTACCTCAGAATGATCACCAACTCACCCTGGTTAATTCTTGATATCAAACTCATGCTATAGCTCACTATATCTCATGTTCTTGGTCAAAACAAAAATGGTGTCACCAACTGAAACCTCACCAATTGATCTCAAACTTCCCAGAATCCAACACCTAATTGTCTCTAACCGTTCTAACCTAACAATTCTCCCTAATTATGCTTAAATCATGGTGTAGAAGGAATTTTACTAACCTGTCAAATCTTGAACACCAGATAGGGTAATCCTCCACTTCAAGCTCTCAAACTCTTCAGAATTAATCCTTGAATGATGATAAAGCTTCTGTTTGCCAAAGATTGGACCAAGAAAGCTTGAATCTCCAAATCCGATTATGACTTGCAACCTTCAAAATCCAAGTGCTATCTCTTCAATTCTCCATGGTTTTGCCTTCAATTTGGTATGCACAGCTTCAGTGTGATCAATGGAATGTGTTTGGATTGAAAGAAGAAATGGAAATGAATCAGAATGTAGAATTTGATTTCAACTTGCAATGGAAGAAATTGAAATGGCTATCTCCCTCTTATCTCTAATCTCTCACCAACCTTGCATCTGAGCAAGTTCTAAACCATATATAAAATGCATTGGACCTCTATAGAACCATCTGGAATCATCCAATGAGAATTTGGGATTCTCATGTCATGAGTTTTTGAATTCATCCATCTCATGTATCATCTCATGCCATAGCCCCTTGCAGCACTTGCCTTGACTTGAAAATCTCCTTATATGAGATATATGACATGTTAAGACACTTAGCTAGCTTGTACATTGCCTTTCCTTGAGTTTTGCATTTGTATCTTATTACGCAAGCAACCATTTTCCAAAGCAACCCCATGATCTAGGTCTCAATTCAAAAAAGTGGCTGAACCATTGTTTCTAAAATGTTCTTTGGAGTCAAAATGACCTATTATATGTCATGGTTTGGATGTGTAACTTGGAAATTTCAATTTCCAACTTGAACTTATTTAACTTATGCCTCCATTTTAGGTCATTTTTACCATTTTTTGCTAAAAGCCTTTTCAACATCTCATGACCTCCCTACTAGCCTTAAAATATCATTTTAAGCAAGTTTTATGTTGAAGACTTTTCCATTTGAAGCTTGGAAATAGGAGTTATGGCCTTATGCTTGAAATGACCTATAATCTCCAAATGACCAAAATGCCCTTGACTTGTCAAAGCCATAACTTGAGTTCTACAAATCCTATCAAGGACTTCTAGTACTCTATAGAAAGCTAAGAAGATGAAGAACAACATTCATGTTGACCAAAAGTTCATAGGAATCATCCTTCTTGGGCAAACGTTGGATGCAATTTGGGTGACTTTCAAGGCCCCAGATTCACATACCTCAGATGACCTGTAATTTGTCAAAGTCATAACTTGAGCTCTACAAATCCTATCAAGGACTTATAGTACTCAAATTAAATCTAAGAACAAGCTCTACAACATTCATGTTGTAGGCAAGATGAGATGACAATCACATCTTGAGCCAAACTGCCTTGAAGATAGGGATCAAACTAGGGGATTTTACACTGTCAAGCCTTAGAAACCCTAGCTTAAAACTTCTCAAACTCCTCAATCATGATGATTTGATCTAGGAATAATCCTTATATCATCTTAATGCATCAACCCATGATCACATGGCTCTTGGATTAGGTCTCGACCCTCTCCAAATCATCAGTTGACCTAGGGTTGACCTAGTCAAACCCTACTTGCACCACTCATGGCTGAGTCTTCTTATTCTTGTACAATGACCTCTCTAGGCCTTATGATAGCTTTCAAGACATCTCATAAGCTCTCTCAAAGCTTCAAGTCCATCCTCATAGCTTCAGAATCATCTAAGGAGCTCCCACAACTCTCAAGTTAGGAGGCACACAACCTTGGTTTCAACCAATCTCTCTGAGGATCTCTTATATTCTCTGACAAAGATATCAACCCTTGAACACCTGAATAACCTTCTTGGATACCTTCAAAGTCTTGTGGTGCTCTTTATTGGTAATCATACCTCTTGATCTACTGCACACATATCAATGAAATGCAGATGATAATGCTAGTGAACACAAGCTAGGTAGAAAAATGTTGGTCAAATTTTGGGGTGCAACAATATCTCACAGCTCAATCTACTAATTCCGATTAACTTCGATCACTATATAATCTCACCTTTTAATGTCAAGTATACACTCTTTACCAATAATCACCATATCTATGCTGGTCACAACTCAAGGAATACTACAAGACAACAGAACCACCCTCATCGTACAAAATCACAATCTGCTATCATGCTCGCTGGCTCATTCGCTTAGCAAAGCACTAGCGAATGCTCGCTAGCTGCTCGCCTAGCGAACTCCCTAGCGAAGGAAGACAGTAGCTAATGGAATCCTTCGCTACCCATCTCGCCTAGCGAGTCCTAGCGAACTACCTAGCGAATCGCTAGCTACTCGCTTAGCAAGTTTTGCGATCTCTCAAAACCCTCACAATCCAGAACTGTTATCTTGCTCAAATTCAAGCCTATCACTCTACTTCTATCTCCAGTCCTATCAATACTACAACCAATAAACATTACTCTATCATTTTCTATCAATTTTAACTCCAGAACCCACACCTATGTTCATCATCAGAACTACAGAAGTTACTCAGAACTTCACCAATCTCCCAACAACACATACCCAAGGTCATCAATGGTAACAACAGTCATAAACACATCAACATGCACACCAATTTCATCATAATCCACAACAATCAACAACATATCACCATAACCAACATATTCATCAAAATCCCTACGGGGTTAAGGAATCCCCACTACCCAATTTCATGCAAATACCAATCCCAATCAGTTTCTCCCCCTTACCTCGATTAATGCTCTGATTGTTGAAGAATCCCCAAGAATCTGGCAGCCCTAGCCTTCTTCTCTTCCCTTGTTCTTCCTCCTTGTTCTTTCTCTTCAATCCTTCTCCCAAATTGGTTTATCGTGTTCTCCCCCTCTTCTTCTCCCAAAATTCCCTTTTAATACTTATTCCAATAATAATAATAATAGTATCAATAATAATAATAATAATAATAATAATAATAATAATAATAATATAAATACAATATTACTATTATTTATTAAATTATTATCATTATTTATTATATTATATTAATATTAACTCTATGGCTTATTAAAATAATTCTTATCAATTAAGGGCACCAACCCACGCGCTCAGACACACTCCCCACGCAAGGACACACCAAAAGGACTAAATAATTAAAATGGGTGTTCAACTCTTCGCCACTTTAATTATTTTCGTACTCGAAAATAACTTAATAGAAACAATTCTGGATGCTTCCCGCATCCTGTTTTCCAATTCCCAAGTCACACTGCCTCCTGCAGCACCATCCCCAAGACACTTTCACCAAAGATATCTCCTTCCCTCGGAGTTTCTCGTTCACCAATTTGCACTAGAAGTGCCTCAACAATCAAATTATCTCTCACTTGCACCCCTTCATTTTTGAAATCAATAAAGTAGTATGACAGATCATATATTGCCTCAAACGCCTGGTAGCATATGCCAAATCACAACAAGTTTTCTCTAAAAGTGAATATCGGCTTTCACAGTCAGTGAAATTCTTGCTCAAATAATTGATAGAGTGCTATTTTCGTCCAGACTCGTCTTGTTGACCCAACACACAATCCATTGAATTTTCAAGAATCGTTAAGTACATGAAAAGAGGCTTTCCAAGAACAGTAGGAATTAAGATCAAAGGTTCTTGAAGGTAACCCTTGATCTTATCAAAAGCTTGTTGATAATCCGAATTCTAAACAACCTCAATCCCTTATTGACTAACAATGAAACCGAGTAACTTCCCAGATGTCACTCCAAAGGTACACTTGGAAGGATTCAGTCTCAACTGATACTTCATAAGTCTCTTAAACAACTTCAAAAGATGATCCAAATGATCTTCTTCACTCTGACATTTGGCGATCATGTCATCGACATACACTTCTATCTCCTTGTGAATCATATCATGAAATAATGTCACCATGGCTCTTTGATAAGTGGCACCAGCATTCCTCAATCCAAAAGGCGTGACTTTAAAACAATAAGTTCCCCACGGAGTGATGAAATTAGTCTTTTCCGTATCATCCGGATCCATCTTGATTTGGTTGTAACTGGAGAAACCATCCATAAATGAGAAAACTGCAAAGTGAGTCATATTATCTACCGAAGTATCAATATGCGACAAAGGGAAATCATCCTTCGGAATGGCCTTGTTCAGATCCCTATAATCCACACACATTCTGACTTTCCCATCTTTTTTCGGTACGGGCACGATATTGGCCACCCATTCTGGTTATTTTGATACTGCCAAGAAACATGCATTAATCTTCTTTTTCACCTCATCCCAAATCTTGAGAGCCATTTCAGGTCTAGTTCTTCGGAGTTTTTGTTTGACGGGTGTACATTCTGGTCAGAACGGTAACTTGTGAACCACTATGTCAGTGTCTAAACACGGCATATCCTGATATGACCAAGCAAATACATCAACATACTATTCTAAAAGCTTCACTAATTGTTGCTTGACTTCTGTCCCAAGTGTTACCCCAATCTTGACCTCTTTCCTATCTTCTTTAGTGCCAAGGTTAATAACATCCACCTGCTCCTTGTGAGGTTGAAGGTTTGTGTACTCATAATATGCCATCTTTTCCAATTCATCAGGGATCTCAAAATCTTCACCCTCATCTTCGGATTGGTATATGGGTGAGTCGAAGTCAGGAGGGAAAACAAAGTCATTGGATTCAACGGGTTTTGGGGTATCACTGCACGTTGGAATGACTTAATTTATTAAAACACACAAAGACAAATGTAGCAAAAGGAAAATTGTTTTATTTTTGTTTTTTTGTGTGTGAAAGATTGCCATTTTCTTTTAAAAGTGAAAGCATTGGACAATAAATGAAACAACAATGGAGAATTTAACAAAACAACATCATTAATCATAATAATCTTGAATGCATGGGGCCTTACAAAAATATCCTATAGCCTTGGGCACGACTATGGAAGTTTGAAAAAGCAACAACAAATAAAGAAAGCAAACAAATTACTTCAACATAGGAAAGATCACGAGAATCTCAATAGCTTCTCAATTGCTTAAGGCAGTCTCGCAATGATACACCAAATGATCAACATCTTCATCTTCAAGGTCTTCTCCCATAGCATTAACTTGGAATCCCCCACTGGTGAACATCTCTTGAATAGTCTTCGGACGTCCTTTGGCAGGTGTTGATGCTTCATCATGAGTTGGTTTGTAACCCAACCCTTGGCGACCCAATCTTGCTTTTCCTTCGATGACCTCTCCCCATCTTGCAGGAGTACCTTCTTTCAGTGTAGATTTTATACTCTGGGCGGATACAAAAGATGGAACACTCTTTGCTACTACTTCTTCTATCATCACTGCATTGGCTATCTCAATCGCTTAGAAAGAAGTTTCCAACGCATCTTCATATGCTTCAATATACCTAAATGACGACAAATTAGTCACCATTAAGTCCTCTTCGCCATGTACAATTACCAGCTTATCATTCACGACAAATTTCATCATTTGATGCAAAGTGGAAGTCACAACTCCAGCCGCATGAATCCAAAGTCGTCCCAGCAAACAACTATAAGCTGGATTAATGTCCATCACTTGAAACGTGATGTCGAACACATGGGGACCTATTATAACTGGAAACTCCACTTCCCCAACAACCGTCCTCCTCGAACCATCAAAAGCCTTAACGATTAACGATGTCGGCCTCATCTCTGCCCCTTCGTATGCTAATTTGCCAAGCGTCCTTTTAGGCAATACGTTCAAAGAGGAGCCAGTGTCAACCAAAACCCGTGCCAAAAGCATCCTCCTGACATCTGACAGATACGTGCAAAGCACGATTATGATTACATCCTTCCCTTGGCAGCTCTTCATTACTGAAACTCAAAGTGTTGTAGACCATAATGTTGGCTATCACATAATCAAATTGGCCAATGGTTATATCTTTTGTCACGTGCGCCTGCATTAACACCTTCTGTAAAGCCTCCCTATGGGCTGGAGAATTCATCAGGAGAGATAAGATTGATATGTTTGAGGGAGTTTGATGAAGCTGATCAACAACCTTGTAATCACTCTTTCAGATAATTCTTAAAAACTCCTCAGCATCTCCTTCATTTGCTGGCACTTCTATGTCTTTTGTCATCATGGCAGGAGTAACCTCTTTTTGAGGGACCACTGTTATTTTAGGTTGATATATTTGACCGCTACGGGTCATCTTGCTTGTTCCCGCAATATTCGTCACATCAACTTGGTTACCCTTTATTTCCTCATTTTGAGTAACCTTCCCTGATCTTTGGTCCACCGCAGTCATATCATATCTCCACGGGAAAACTTTTGTACTCTCAAAATGGAACGATCTCGGCTTCTGGATGATATCTGGTATGTGTTGAACAATAGCAGATTTGTTGATAACGGGCTTCACACTTTTACTGGTTGGAGTTGCTATTCTAGAACCGGGCATATTAAACACAAGAACCTTTTCACATTTCTTCGGTAAATTAAAGATAGGCTCAACCACTGAGACTTCCTCCTTTTTTGTCTTGCTACACACTTGCAAAAGTCTATCACCAATCAAACTTTGCACATTCTTTTGAACCATACCACACCCCTTAGGATTAGCAGAGTATTCTTCACAATCATCATGGGTACCTTCATCAGTCCCACTTTTAACAATTTCTCATGAAGTGATCGCAACAGAGTCTTGATTTCCGATGCATCACAAACTATTCTCTCATCCAACGCTTCTTCTATGGCATGAACTCCCCCATGATTTGGCAATGAATTATTCTTGACAATGGATTGTACGTCATCAAAAGGCAAAATCTTTTTTTCCATGAGTTCTCTAACAAGATGCTTTAAGGCAAGACACCCTTCTAAATCATGGCCGACAACACCCTCATGAAATACACAATGAGCATTAGGATTGTAATAAAGAGATGAGGTGTTTGACAGTGGTCATAGCGGCCGTGTTGTTATCAGCCCTTGTTGCACCAAAGACGGGTACAACTCTGTATAAGTCATTGGTATCTGGGGAATTGGAGGTCTCGCTGATGGTCTTCTATTTTGATAATTTTACCTTGGCGCTTGAGCCCTAGGCTGTTGGTATTGTTGATAGGGAAAATCGTTAGGCACTTGTTGATACCCTTGTGTCGCGGTGAAAATCGGATACCAAACTATTTATTAGTTTGAATCTTTAATTCATTTTGCAACCGAACTTTGATTTGTCCAAAGGAAGGGATAAAGATCGAAATTCCCACAATGCAATGCAAATGCAAGCTAGGTTGTTTAGGTTCGGGGGTCGGTTAAACTTAGGGAAGGTACTAGCATCCTAAGTTTCTGTAGTACTCTACAGGAACCTCTTGTTTTATGTTTGTTTACTGCTAAGTGTTTATCTGCTTAATGGTTTAAAAGACCCTAGGGGTTTATATCTAAGTATACTCGATAAGGCATCGCACCTTGTGCCTACATATCCTTACGGGAGTGGAATCAGAGTATGTTGTAGTTCACCCTAAAGGGTTAGAGGAGCTCTTTGACTATGGTCAAAGTTCCTACGGGTTTAGGGTAGTTGTTTTGATTGGGTCTAGGAGAAGAGACGAGTCTTCATTTTAAGAGAGATTACTCAGTTTTGGCCACCACAAGTGTGTAGAAAAAATTTGTATTTGTGTATGTCGTCTTAAGAGAAGGGCTTCGAGCGCTTGGAAGGGTCGACAAGTACGCCTCTGTCCTCTCTTAAGCGATCAAGAGATATTGATTGTATTTATGTTGTGGGGCGTGACAAGTTATATCTCGCTTAAGATGATTAACATCTATTCTCTATTGTGTTTATATTGTTTTTAAGTTGTATTGTTTTGTTTTGTGTTTGTCTAAGTTGTAAGGTCCTTCCTATGGGGTAGGATCTATCCTAAACGATCAACTTGAAGAATCAAGGATCTAAGGGAATATGATGCATATGATGTGCAACTACACACGAGTGTTTGCTCATGTGTAGGTTTTTTCCTTTGGACGGAATGCGATGAAGGGATATAAATGGATAATGTAAATGAGTTGCGATAATGTAAATTGCAGAAAGATAAACCATACATGAACGCATGAAAGCGCTGAGTGAATGTGTGTGCTTTGTGACTAAGATAAAGCAGATAAAGATAAATAATGTATACGCATGAAAGCGCTGAGTGTAAGTGTTGTGTCGTAAATGTGGATGTGCACGATTGATTGAATTGTATTCGGATTGATTTTAATTGTTTGATAAAATGTTGATTTGATTTTAAGCGGGTTGCTTTTAGACGGCATTTGATTTTAGGAGAGTTGAATTAATTTTGAACGAGAAGTTTGTTTAGTTATTATCGCAAAAGATAAAAGTTAATTTTAAATTGATAAAGAGATTATTATAATGGTTTTAATCTATTTAGAAGTTGTTATTGTTAGGTAAATTATTTTATTACAATGATGTTTAGTTGCAAATTATTTAGGAAGAAAAAGAGTTTAGAATAAGTATTATTTAATAAAAAGGTTGACCTAAATATAAATTAATTAGTTATAAAAAGGTTTGTTAAATTTAATAAAAAGTCAGGCTGATTAAGTCATTAGATTAGTTGATTAATTAAATATTAAGTTAAAAGAAAATAAAAAGATTTATTAATTCGTTTTAATTAAATAAAATAGGTGGCTGATTAAGTTATTACTGACTGTTTTAATTATTTATTAATGAAAGCTTAATCACTAATCTGAATTAATTAAATTAAAAACTTAATAATTAGGTTAAAAGGTGGCAATTAGCGGTTGTTTAATGAGGTTAATTAGGGGGTGATTAAAAGTTAATTATTGGTTAATTAATTAATTAAAATGATTATTAGATTGGTTAAGTTGATTAACGATGGATTAGAGGTGTTTAGTGGTGTGTTGTGTGTGTGTGTTTAACAGATTACATGATAATACAACAAAATTAAAAAGATAACCACAAAAACCCTAATTCCCAAATCGCCCCCCCCCCTCGTCTCCGTCTTCTTCTCTCAAGTACGATCGCTCGCTCCCTTTCTCTTCTTCTCTCCACCATCTTCTACCCGCGATTGTTTCTTCTTCTCGAACGCATCTGAAAAACAAGAACGAAACTATCAATCAAAAACAAAAAGAGACACTCACGCTTAAATGGCGATTTTCGCAGGTTCTCGATGGTGATTGTCGAAGGCGAATCTGGAGACGGCGTGGAGTATTGGAGATTCACGAAGGTGATCTCGCGGCGGCCGGAGGGTGATTTCTGGCGGGACAGTTTCGACGGTGGAAAAATATGAGTTTCCCCCTCTCAATTTCTTAGGGTTTGACTTAGAGTTTTTTCATGTTTTGGATTTGTGGGGTTTTCATGGGGGTTCTGAATTGTGTGGATTATCTGTCAATTGTTGTTTTTTGTAGATTTTGGTGGTTTCTCATTGTTGTGAATTTGTTGTCGATTCCTCCTTCTTATAGCCTTCTGATAGTTAAAGTTATGATATCCTCTTAAAAATGTTACCAATTTTGTCTAAACATGTTTTAACCAATTTGGAAACGGAATAATGCCTTGGTTGTGCTGTAGATGATATTTCCAATTTTGATGATTCTGTTGATGCTGCCATTAATCTTGCAATTCATTTCTATTTCCAGTTGGGATAAGTTTGGCTCGTAATAACAATTGACGGCTTCGAACGAGTTTTTTCTCGATGATGGATGTCAACCCTTTTAGCTCAGATGCGGACTTGATGGCAGCTTCTTTCTCTTCAACCACATGATTTCGTCTGGAGTCATCCTCATTTCGAGTTGTGACAGAACCTTCTCCTTCACAGGAATCCGTGTGAGTTTTGCTATTTGTAATTACATCGTAAAACACGTTTAAACAATTCAAATTGTGTTTGGTCGCAGGTTCCAAACTCTTGCTGAGGCCGTGAAAGGAGTACACCTGAGAATGGGAGTGTTGATGATGGTTGTTGCTGCGAGTTTGTTTCAAACGTGATGCTTGCGACTTGTTTGGGATTTTGCAAACTGGTTTTCATCTACTTGAAGCATTCCTTTCCTGCTATCTGGTTTCGTTGGGTTACTCGGAAGACTTTTTTGATGAGTTTCGACCTTAGCTCCTCCTGCATTATGTTGACATTTCCTTCTTCTGCTTTCAAGAAGAAACAAACTTCCCAAGCTCAGCTGTTTGCTTTGCCTTATGCCGCTTTTCTTTTTTAGTATGAGCTGCTGTGTTTATGTTCCGATAACTTGCTGCTGCTTCTTGCTTCTTCGCAGGTTATTGTTGTTGTGAGCTTGGCCTGACTTGTTCCTTGCTTTGCAGGTCGCCTAAAATATCGTTGCTGACGGTTATACCATGTTGGAAGGTTAGTTTAGTGTATGAACTGTGGTGATGATCTTTGAAGCATGCCGGTAATTAGAAGAATCAAGCCAACTTCAAGGTTGTCTTGAAGATGAGGTAAACCAAGATGCTGGTTGCAAGTCTGAATATTGTTATAAACTGTGTTTTGATTGTGTTGCTTTTGTCAAATAATCCAACATCTTCCCTTACACAACATGCCCTGTTGGTTTTCTTTATGCAGGGATTTTAGGCAAGTGGTCATAGCATTGGACGGTAATCGTAGTGATGCGACATGGCCATGTCCAATTACATTTGGGAAGAGTTGTGTTTTGGCTGAGATACCTTCTGTTGTGGTAACGTTCCATTTGTCCGTAGTAGAAGGCCTGATTCTGTAGGGATAGATGCGTTTGATTTCAATAGTAAGCTATTTAGAAGTTCCTCTCTAGTTTCTTCTCTTGATTTCTTGATAAATTGCAAATGTCACAGCCGCGGTTTATTCTCAGTGGTTCTTGTTTTATGAATTTCCTGGCTTGGTATGACTGCATTAGGACCTGTTATTTAGGAAAGAATGTGATCCTGGTTCCTTTCCTGATTTGGTTTAACTCTGTTGATTGTATTGGAAGGTAGCACATGCTTTGATTCGATATGTTTCTTTCTAACCGAAGCGTGTGGTTGTGTCCATCACCCTTAATTGTGTTCTATCCTCTCCATGTCCATTGGTTTTGAATTATGCTTGTTCTCGCGGGTTTGTACCGTACTAACGCTTTGTCTCAATGTGCTTGTTCCAGCTTGGGCCTGGTGAACTGGTGCTTGCTGAAATGTGCTGATGTGTTGATGCGGAAGTACTGATATGATACGCTGATGCTACTTGCAGATGATGCTGTTGCTGCTGATACATTTGCAGCTGGTGTTGTTGCTGCTGATACATTTGCAGCTGGTGTTGTTGCTGCTGATACATTTGCAGCTGGTGTTGTTATTGTTGCGCAATTGCGGTTGCATTTGATGATTGTGAAACCGGCGGCTCCATTTTATGTCCTTCCAATTTTAATTCAGTGGTAGGCATCAAACCCACAGTTGGTCTCACTAGTAGGGCAGGCGTAGTTCCAATTAGTCCAAGGCAAGACACTGTTGGGTAAGCCGATATACCGTCTATCTCCAACTCTATTTTGTCCTATTTATTGCGTGTCACTGCACTAAATTTGTGACATCAACTATGTGGTTTTGTTTAGGCCAAATTGCAGGACTGTATCAGATTCTGCCTATGTTCTCGAAGCCATAGCAGGAATTGACACTTTGATAAGGAAACCATTGAAGCATCAAAGTATATACCAAAAGGTGGCTATGCTCAAACATTATGCGCATGCTACCGTATTGTTCCTTCTTCTGTCATCAAACGTATGATTTGTTTGAAGGTATTCCCTGGTTTAATTGTGTTAATGTGAAGGCATTCTACAGTTCAGTCTCTGTCGTAGAGGCACCGCAACGGCCCTCCGCTGAATGGTAACATTGCCTGCACTCTTTTCACTTTGAAGTACTGTTGTAATTCCCCATATTTTATCAGAATAAAATAAGCTTCAATCTGTAATGAAAGGACATCTTGCTTTTGCGATTGCAGGCTGCCGGGACGGGTTCATGAGGGGTTAAAGAGTTGTGTTCGGCATTTGAAGAAGTGCATCCTCAATGGTGGTGCAGAGTAGGCATTGATGGCTGATGAAGGAATTTGAGCAAGGCGAGAAGTGAGAAAAGACGTGACAATGGCCTCCCGAAGTACAGTCATAAAACCTTTCTGGCAATCATTACCACTACGAGACTTGAACATTCACCGACAATGTTTGCCGACTCTTTCGTTATAGTACTCTTTAATATTTTGTAGATTGATGTAAAGATATCAGTAATTAGCTCCCCAGCAAGAAACATTAAAAATGAGTTATCTTCTGTATTCACGCTTCTTTGAACCCTGGTTTTAAGAAATTTCACACTTATAACTTGAACTTGCATACTGGAAGCACTGAGTACGGTTTGGAAACAGCGAATGCAATATCTCCTTGCAATAACACAGATGAATTTTCTTTCTTCATAATTATCAACATAATTGCCTTCAAGATCCTGTTTCATGATTAATAAGATTTGCTCAAGAGAAAATGCAAGCTTTTTATGTATTAGTTTCCGTTGGTTTAAACTCTTAACTCTCTGCAGAGAGAATTCCTCAATGTCATACTTAGCCAAAGCAACACTTAAACAAGTTTTCCAAACATTTCTCTAAAAGGGTGAATGCTATCGTCCAGTGCAATCTCATCATCACTTATACTCTTTAACAAACGTATTGTACAGTTGACCATGTTAATGGCTTCTGATAAGTAACTTTAGCCTAAACCTCCTTAACAAATAGCTAATCCAACCTCATATGGAATGCTTTTGACGAGCTTTGTAATATATGTTGTCACGAAAAACACAAGCACCCTTAAAGCCCAATCCTCTCCCTGTTCGAACTGAAATAGTTATTTCTGCACTAATTGGTTAGTCATAAAATATTAAATAAAGTCAAGTAATAATAGAAAATGCGCAAAAAGAGGTGGGACCTTATGGTCAAAAATTAGGGTGCAACAGATGCCCCTATTTAAGTTACTCCTATTCGGAGATATGGAGATTGAAATCTCCGTCTCGACGAGATAGGAGGGACTTAAATACAAACATTGCACGAATTTTTGGCCATAAGAAGCCACCGAATGCAAATGGTATGCAATAATATGAGAATGCGAGACGGAAGGTCCTGTGGAGAAATGACGCTACAGGGGATAAACTAAACACGACACATGGGAAGAACATGCTCAACAAAACGAGACTCTGCGAGAGAAGATTGACAATCACAAGGTGTTTATAGATATGTTGCAAAGGCACCAGTGAGAAAAATCCAATTAAAGATCCTACTGCATATGTCAAATGTAATGATTCCAAGATATCAATCGGAGAAGTCTAATGTCGAGTCTGGTAATTGTAATTGAGCATACTTTTGCCAAAGTATGTACTGTTAAAATCTGTAAGGAATCTACTGCCGAGATTCTATGTTGAAGTCTGCTGGAGAAATACTTCTGACGAAGTCTTTTGGAAATCTACTGCCGAGATTAACCAGGAAATGAAATGGTACTACCTACTGTCGAGGTCTTCTGGGAATCTACGGTCAAGATTAACCAGAAAATGACAGATGTTCGAGTGATTGTCGTTGTAGACTGTAGTTGTAAATTGTTGTTGTAGATGTAGAACTTCCCCGAACGTCATAGTCTGGATGCTATGAGCCGGTCTCGGTCTCTGATGTCAAACTTCCCCTTGCTCCATGGTATGGGAACCATGAGCTGGTCTCGGTTCCTACCCAAAATGATGGAAACTCGTGAGAGCGTCTTCAAAGAGGGGTTGTAAATTTGTAGATTGTAGATGCAACTGTAGTTGTTGAGCTTCCCCGAGCATCATGATATGGGAGTCATGCGCCGGTCTCGGTCTCCGATGTCGAACTTCCCCTTGCTCCATGGTATGGGAACCATGAGCTGGTCTCGGTTCCTACCCAAAATGATGGAAACTCGCGAGAGCATCTTCATAGAGGGGTTGTAAATTTGTAGATTGTAGAATTGTAGTTTGTAAAGCTTCACCGGGGGATCTTCGGAAGAGATGTGGGCCGGTTGAATTGTATGTCTTCTCAAATAAAGAGAGACTATTGTGGTAAACTTCGTCGACTTCTTCGGGGAGATGTCGCTTGAAGGAAGTAAGCTTGTGTAATGAACTCACTGGGGAATGAATTCCTGAAGAGTATCTTGTTGTAGTTGTAAGTATGTAAGCTTCTTGAGGTGACCGTTTCTCAAATAAAGAGGAAACATCTGTGAAGTCTTCGATAAGCCAATCTGATGGATTTCCAGAGAGATGCCATGAGTTGATAATCTTGATATCCTATTGTAGACGTACAAACTGCCTTGAGGAGACTGTCATTTGTCGTTTTAATAGAAAACCTGATTAAAACGAGTTGCTCAAATGAAGAGGTTACTTGCAAACCAGATGTAGATTGTTGGAAGGACGTCTTGTAATATTGCTGGAGAGATATCCATCTTCAATAATTATCTTCATGAAGACCTTTTCTGGGGAGAACAGTGCAAACTAAATGCACACTTGCCCCATGTTCAGCAGTTGGAAAAAATGTCCGAAAAAATTGTGATTGTCAAGGACCGAAGTTCACTTCGGGGAATAGCCGGAGCGAAACTGTCAAGCAAGACTCGACCATTGAGGTATGAACTCAAATGGGAATGTACTGAAGCAACCGTCTTCCACGAGGGTCGATCTTCGTGGGGAAAATAGAAATGTTGCGCTTTTTTTGCCTAAGGGTGACAACTCTAATTGGAAGGAGAAGACGCGCCCAACCACTTGTAGATAGACACGACCAAAGCGACAATACACACAAAGATGCACAAATGCAAATGTTATGTTATCTACTTATATGATATGTGTATGCTTATGCTGACAAAACAGACGAAAGCAACGAACGGAGATGGGATAAACATCCGACCAATCTTCAAAGATAGAAGTATCACTGGGGATATGCGGAGAACCAAATATAGGATCCCAATCCTGCTTCCGAGCTTCACAAGCCTCTATTAGGGAATAGAGATCAGTCCATTCGGGGATATAACAACTTAATCTTGCCGGATAACATGGTTGTTGAATATGTCGTAAAAACTTCACGGGGATGAAATAAACATCCGCCTCGTTGGAGAAGATTAACATTGTAGAGATCCATTAGAGTGTACAGTAACGACCACTTCACTGGGGTGATGAAGTCCAAGAAGATCTATTGAGGAGTAAAATACGTCCACTTCACTGAGGAAGGTGAAGTTGGAGAAGATTCACTGAGGATCAAAATAGCATCTACTTCATTGGGGAAGTGAAGTTGAGCAAATCACTAGGTGTTCTTGCATCGAAAAGTTTCATCGAAGAATTGTCATGACCACCAAAAATAAAATTTATTGGGGACATGAAGAATGTTATAAGAACAAGGTAATTCTGGCTTGATGAATTGCGTAGTAGTTGCCATTTTGAACAAAACTTGTTATGCGGGAAAGATAATCTTCGCGTCTCAATTGCCCCAAGTCATATAGATATGAGAAGAAGTAGCTCCAAGAGGATTTTACAGAAAACAAGGCGTCCCACTGTTTTCAAACTCTTAGAGAGATTCGCTGAATCTCGACATAACGGACCCTGATTGGCGGTATTATGAATAAGTCTTCAGAAGTAGATCTTTAGAAGGAGTCAAATTTGCGGAGAATAACCATTTGGGAATAACTTGCCCCAGGTCAGCAGAGTCTTCGAATTCCAAAAGGACAAACTTGATGATGACGCTTGTATGTAGTTTTCTATGATATCAGGGCGAATTAACACGCGTGAAATGTTATTCCTGAAATTGTTAATGCAACATATGTGTTTGTCTTGAAGTTTTGAAAAAAGAGATATCACGACCACTTGTGACAAAGTCACTAGCTGGGATATGAACTAATTTATAAGCCAATATAGATAGTTGAGCATAGCCCGTAGGAGTCAGGAAACGTTATCTCTCTGAGTATGCTTTCGAAGTAAACCTTACTTCAATTAGGACTTTCAAGGGTTATATCGAGGTTCAGTTTACGTTTTGTAAAACAAAAGGAATAAGGGTCAAAAGCTTATTTGTGCCCACCCAATTTTTGAAATTTTAAGTATTCAATCGAGCTGACTGAAAATTTCCCGCCCCAAGTTTAAAAATGAGGTTGAAAGGGGTTAAAAAGGATTTAACTTCCTTTTGTCTTTGGTGTTCAGGAGGTTTGAAACAATGCCTTGCATCATCAGTAGGTTTTTATTCGAAAGCATACATCGAGAGATCCTACGTTTTACTTCATCATCCTCCTCCCAATTCTTCACCGAAGTGAGAAAGAAATCGGGTGATTTTGGCGTTATAAAAAAAACATTTTTAAAGAGTGAAACGAATGGGTTTCCTCAAGACAAACATTTATTGCATTACTTATTCAAAATAAACAAGTTCTCACATGCTAATTATGCTTTTAACCAAAGAAAATAACAAGAGCCAATAAGCAGACAAAATAAACAGCTGATCATAACGGCGTTCCATTCAAGACTGGGTTTCCTTCTTTGAAAGTCAGCTCTTCATTATCAATCATTTCTTGAACTTTCTCTTGGAAAACTTTACATTGTTCAATCGAATGCCCCAACACTCCATCATGAAATTCGCAACTGGCGTTCGGGTCGAACCACGGTGGACGAGACTTCATAATTCTAGTCTTTCTGGGAGTCATTACCGAGTTTTTAGCAAAATAAGACCATAGCTGACGGTAAGTCATTGGGATAAGATCAAACCATCGAGTTTCTTCCTTCGGAGCGCTTAGAGGTACCTCCTGATTCTGAAACCGTCTTCGAACTTGTCGATTCTGATGTTGATTTGGAGGAGTCAATCTTCGTTTATGAGGTAGTCGCTGCTCGCGCTGAGCAGGCGCTGCATATTGATGTTGAGGCACTGGATCTGGATCTGACAGGATTTGATGGGAGTCCTGAATTGCATTGACGTCAACATTTCCTTCCTCTTGGGGATCATCAACTGAAATCTCTTCGTCAGTTTGGTTATTCAAATCATCTTGAATTCTTCCACTTTTGAGTGCAGTCTCGATATTTACTCCAACTTCTATAATCTTGGAGAAATCCAATGGTACAGCTCCTACCATTCTAACATAATAAGAGTCTGGCAGTGTTCTCAGAAACATCTTGTTTAAATCCTTCTCGGGAAGTGGTGGATGACTTGAGATGCTAACTCCTTCCATCGTTGGGCATATTCCTTGAAAGATTCATCGTCATTCTTACTCATGTCCATCAATTGATCACTGTCTGGAGCCGCGTCCAAATTATAATTGTATTGCTTTATAAAAGCATCAGCTAAATCCTTAAAAGACTGAATACGACTCCTTTGTAGCTTCGTATACCACATCAAGGATGCCCCAGATAAGCTCTCTTGAAAGCAATGAATCATCAACTCGTCGTTGTCAACATAAGCAGCTATCTTCCGACAGAACATCGTCAAATGATCTCTTGGACAACTAGTACCCTTGTACACTTCAAAGATAGGCATCTTAAACTTCGGAGGAATAATCACACCTGGAACCAGACATGAGTCACGAGCATTAAAATCATATGTATCAGCTTCTTTTGTCATCTTTAATTGCTCTTTGAGATCCCGAAGTTCTTTCTCCATTGCTACGAATCTAGGATCGTCCATCTTTTTACTTGTACGAACATTATGAAGATTAGGTACATTTTGTAGAGGCTGAGAAGCTTGGACAACCCAGTTGTCTTGCACAGGATGAGGTTGAGTAGGAACATCTGCTTGTTGAACAACGTCATTAGAGGGGAGATCGAATAGCGGATTAGTCACAACTCTGAAACCAGTCATGGAATCCATATCTTTATTCTCTTTATTATCCTTCAATAATACTTCGAGCTTGGTCGAATGGTCAAGATGTCAACTGGAAGACAAAGAGGGAAAACCGGATGAGGACACAGAAGAGAAGAAACACATGCAAATGCTAATGATGCGAGAATGCATAATGCTAATGCAAGAATGTAAGGATGAAATGTTTCATGGAACTCAAGTTCTTATAAACATTACAGAGTACCAAAGAAAATCGTTTTAATATTTTTATGCATATATATTTTTATTTTATCGGATTACAAATAAATATCCTCTTGAGAGTCCTAACATAATAGCGAAGTAAAAGCTAAGAAAGCCCTAAGGAAGTCCTTCATCTTGTTTGTTGATTTGTTCCTCCACTTGGATTTCCTTGAAGGTAAGCTCGTCCATGATCAAAGTCTAAAGAGTAGTTTGATAGAGGAAAATAAATCCTCCATCCCTTCTTTTGCTCTTGTTGGAAAATGAGAAATGGATCCCTTGTTTACTTGGATCTTTGATGATGATGAGAGTCTTTTGAACTTCTAATGATCCTCCGTGATAGGGGAAACTTCTCGTATTTGTCTTTTGGTTCTTCGATTGATGCCCCTAACTTCCTTAGGTCATCCAAGCTAGGACTCTTAAAAGAATATTTCAAAAATATTTTCTATTTGTAATCTATGTTGGTTTTGTAATGTTTATAAATAAACTAAGAATTCCATGAAACTTAATGTAATATGATGCTATATGAATGCAGCAAACACAAGTATTCACATAAGGATATAAAGGTAAACAAACAAAGGGGCGCCCTAGGTTTGCAACGAGCATGGAGCCAAAGGTATACCCATTCCCAAAGGTTGTGGACTAAAAGATTGATTGTACCTGTAGAACAAGGTTCTAAGAGGTTCCCAAAGTCATTAGCCCATCTTTCGGATATTATCAACTTCCCAAGTACTCGAGGGTTAATAATATTCTCAAGAGAACTTCTTTCGAGTGTAGCATCGCGTAGCACTATTTCAGGGGTACCCCCTCATAGTCCCGCACTACGTCCTAATAAAGGCCAAAGTGGGGTTAAGGTAACTATGGTCCTCAATATCATAGGCTCCAACATCGAAGATAGTGCATGTTTTCACGATTAAAGACTCGTTCAACAATACAATTTTCGAGAGGGCCTCAATTGAGCGTGATTTTCAAGTCAGCTTGGTCGGGATTCCACCCCCTATAAGCCTCTTTGAACATATCACTATCCTATCTTAAGTTCACTCGAGTCCGGGTGTAGGACTTTGTCTCACCACTCATGAACAGTAATCCCAAAAGAAATACAAGAAAAAAAAAAAAAAACATGTAAACAAATAATCAAGTAGGTAGATATATAAAGCAGTAAACAAATAAAATAAGATAGGGAAACCCACTAGAGAGGTCTCCCCAGTGAAGTCGCCATTTCTGTCGCGGTGAAAATCGGATACCAAACTATTTATTAGTTTGAATCTTTAATTCATTTTGCAACCGAACTTTGATTTGTCCAAAGGAAGGGATAAAGATCGAAATTCCCACAATGCAATGCAAATGCAAGCTAGGTTGTTTAGGTTCGGGGGTCGGTTAAACTTAGGGAAGGTACTAGCATCCTAAGTTTCTGTAGTACTCTACAGGAACCTCTTGTTTTATGTTTGTTTACTGCTAAGTGTTTATCTGCTTAATGGTTTAAAAGACCCTAGGGGTTTATATCTAAGTATACTCGATAAGGCATCGCACCTTGTGCCTACATATCCTTACGGGAGTGGAATCAGAGTATGTTGTAGTTCACCCTAAAGGGTTAGAGGAGCTCTTTGACTATGGTCAAAGTTCCTACGGGTTTAGGGTAGTTGTTTTGATTGGGTCTAGGAGAAGAGACGAGTCTTCATTTTAAGAGAGATTACTCAGTTTTGGCCACCACAAGTGTGTAGAAAAAATTTGTATTTGTGTATGTCGTCTTAAGAGAAGGGCTTCGAGCGCTTGGAAGGGTCGACAAGTACGCCTCTGTCCTCTCTTAAGCGATCAAGAGATATTGATTGTATTTATGTTGTGGGGCGTGACAAGTTATATCTCGCTTAAGATGATTAACATCTATTCTCTATTGTGTTTATATTGTTTTTAAGTTGTATTGTTTTGTTTTGTGTTTGTCTAAGTTGTAAGGTCCTTCCTATGGGGTAGGATCTATCCTAAACGATCAACTTGAAGAATCAAGGATCTAAGGGAATATGATGCATATGATGTGCAACTACACACGAGTGTTTGCTCATGTGTAGGTTTTTTCCTTTGGACGGAATGCGATGAAGGGATATAAATGGATAATGTAAATGAGTTGCGATAATGTAAATTGCAGAAAGATAAACCATACATGAACGCATGAAAGCGCTGAGTGAATGTGTGTGCTTTGTGACTAAGATAAAGCAGATAAAGATAAATAATGTATACGCATGAAAGCGCTGAGTGTAAGTGTTGTGTCGTAAATGTGGATGTGCACGATTGATTGAATTGTATTCGGATTGATTTTAATTGTTTGATAAAATGTTGATTTGATTTTAAGCGGGTTGCTTTTAGACGGCATTTGATTTTAGGAGAGTTGAATTAATTTTGAACGAGAAGTTTGTTTAGTTATTATCGCAAAAGATAAAAGTTAATTTTAAATTGATAAAGAGATTATTATAATGGTTTTAATCTATTTAGAAGTTGTTATTGTTAGGTAAATTATTTTATTACAATGATGTTTAGTTGCAAATTATTTAGGAAGAAAAAGAGTTTAGAATAAGTATTATTTAATAAAAAGGTTGACCTAAATATAAATTAATTAGTTATAAAAAGGTTTGTTAAATTTAATAAAAAGTCAGGCTGATTAAGTCATTAGATTAGTTGATTAATTAAATATTAAGTTAAAAGAAAATAAAAAGATTTATTAATTCGTTTTAATTAAATAAAATAGGTGGCTGATTAAGTTATTACTGACTGTTTTAATTATTTATTAATGAAAGCTTAATCACTAATCTGAATTAATTAAATTAAAAACTTAATAATTAGGTTAAAAGGTGGCAATTAGCGGTTGTTTAATGAGGTTAATTAGGGGGTGATTAAAAGTTAATTATTGGTTAATTAATTAATTAAAATGATTATTAGATTGGTTAAGTTGATTAACGATGGATTAGAGGTGTTTAGTGGTGTGTTGTGTGTGTGTGTTTAACAGATTACATGATAATACAACAAAATTAAAAAGATAACCACAAAAACCCTAATTCCCAAATCGCCCCCCCCCCCCCCCCCTCGTCTCCGTCTTCTTCTCTCAAGTACGATCGCTCGCTCCCTTTCTCTTCTTCTCTCCACCATCTTCTACCCGCGATTGTTTCTTCTTCTCGAACGCATCTGAAAAACAAGAACGAAACTATCAATCAAAAACAAAAAGAGACACTCACGCTTAAATGGCGATTTTCGCAGGTTCTCGATGGTGATTGTCGAAGGCGAATCTGGAGACGGCGTGGAGTATTGGAGATTCACGAAGGTGATCTCGCGGCGGCCGGAGGGTGATTTCTGGCGGGACAGTTTCGACGGTGGAAAAATATGAGTTTCCCCCTCTCAATTTCTTAGGGTTTGACTTAGAGTTTTTTCATGTTTTGGATTTGTGGGGTTTTCATGGGGGTTCTGAATTGTGTGGATTATCTGTCAATTGTTGTTTTTTGTAGATTTTGGTGGTTTCTCATTGTTGTGAATTTGTTGTCGATTCCTCCTTCTTATAGCCTTCTGATAGTTAAAGTTATGATATCCTCTTAAAAATGTTACCAATTTTGTCTAAACATGTTTTAACCAATTTGGAAACGGAATAATGCCTTGGTTGTGCTGTAGATGATATTTCCAATTTTGATGATTCTGTTGATGCTGCCATTAATCTTGCAATTCATTTCTATTTCCAGTTGGGATAAGTTTGGCTCGTAATAACAATTGACGGCTTCGAACGAGTTTATTCTCGATGATGGATGTCAACCCTTTTAGCTCAGATGCGGACTTGATGGCAGCTTCTTTCTCTTCAACCACATGATTTCGTCTGGAGTCATCCTCATTTCGAGTTGTGACAGAACCTTCTCCTTCACAGGAATCCGTGTGAGTTTTGCTATTTGTAATTACATCGTAAAACACGTTTAAACAATTCAAATTGTGTTTGGTCGCAGGTTCCAAACTCTTGCTGAGGCCGTGAAAGGAGTACACCTGAGAATGGGAGTGTTGATGATGGTTGTTGCTGCGAGTTTGTTTCAAACGTGATGCTTGCGACTTGTTTGGGATTTTGCAAACTGGTTTTCATCTACTTGAAGCATTCCTTTCCTGCTATCTGGTTTCGTTGGGTTACTCGGAAGACTTTTTTGATGAGTTTCGACCTTAGCTCCTCCTGCATTATGTTGACATTTCCTTCTTCTGCTTTCAAGAAGAAACAAACTTCCCAAGCTCAGCTGTTTGCTTTGCCTTATGCCGCTTTTCTTTTTTAGTATGAGCTGCTGTGTTTATGTTCCGATAACTTGCTGCTGCTTCTTGCTTCTTCGCAGGTTATTGTTGTTGTGAGCTTGGCCTGACTTGTTCCTTGCTTTGCAGGTCGCCTAAAATATCGTTGCTGACGGTTATACCATGTTGGAAGGTTAGTTTAGTGTATGAACTGTGGTGATGATCTTTGAAGCATGCCGGTAATTAGAAGAATCAAGCCAACTTCAAGGTTGTCTTGAAGATGAGGTAAACCAAGATGCTGGTTGCAAGTCTGAATATTGTTATAAACTGTGTTTTGATTGTGTTGCTTTTGTCAAATAATCCAACATCTTCCCTTACACAACATGCCCTGTTGGTTTTCTTTATGCAGGGATTTTAGGCAAGTGGTCATAGCATTGGACGGTAATCGTAGTGATGCGACATGGCCATGTCCAATTACATTTGGGAAGAGTTGTGTTTTGGCTGAGATACCTTCTGTTGTGGTAACGTTCCATTTGTCCGTAGTAGAAGGCCTGATTCTGTAGGGATAGATGCGTTTGATTTCAATAGTAAGCTATTTAGAAGTTCCTCTCTAGTTTCTTCTCTTGATTTCTTGATAAATTGCAAATGTCACAGCCGCGGTTTATTCTCAGTGGTTCTTGTTTTATGAATTTCCTGGCTTGGTATGACTGCATTAGGACCTGTTATTTAGGAAAGAATGTGATCCTGGTTCCTTTCCTGATTTGGTTTAACTCTGTTGATTGTATTGGAAGGTAGCACATGCTTTGATTCGATATGTTTCTTTCTAACCGAAGCGTGTGGTTGTGTCCATCACCCTTAATTGTGTTCTATCCTCTCCATGTCCATTGGTTTTGAATTATGCTTGTTCTCGCGGGTTTGTACCGTACTAACGCTTTGTCTCAATGTGCTTGTTCCAGCTTGGGCCTGGTGAACTGGTGCTTGCTGAAATGTGCTGATGTGTTGATGCGGAAGTACTGATGTGATACGCTGATGCTACTTGCAGATGATGCTGTTGCTGCTGATACATTTGCAGCTGGTGTTGTTGCTGCTGATACATTTGCAGCTGGTGTTGTTGCTGCTGATACATTTGCAGCTGGTGTTGTTATTGTTGCGCAATTGCGGTTGCATTTGATGATTGTGAAACCGGCGGCTCCATTTTATGTCCTTCCAATTTTAATTCAGTGGTAGGCATCAAACCCACAGTTGGTCTCACTAGTAGGGCAGGCGTAGTTCCAATTAGTCCAAGGCAAGACACTGTTGGGTAAGCCGATATACCGTCTATCTCCAACTCTATTTTGTCCTATTTATTGCGTGTCACTGCACTAAATTTGTGACATCAACTATGTGGTTTTGTTTAGGCCAAATTGCAGGACTGTATCAGATTCTGCCTATGTTCTCGAAGCCATAGCAGGAATTGACACTTTGATAAGGAAACCATTGAAGCATCAAAGTATATACCAAAAGGTGGCTATGCTCAAACATTATGCGCATGCTACCGTATTGTTCCTTCTCCTGTCATCAAACGTATGATTTGTTTGAAGGTATTCCCTGGTTTAATTGTGTTAATGTGAAGGCATTCTACAGTTCAGTCTCTGTCGTAGAGGCACCGCAACGGCCCTCCGCTGAATGGTAACATTGCCTGCACTCTTTTCACTTTGAAGTACTGTTGTAATTCCCCATATTTTATCAGAATAAAATAAGCTTCAATCTGTAATGAAAGGACATCTTGCTTTTGCGATTGCAGGCTGCCGGGACGGGTTCATGAGGGGTTAAAGAGTTGTGTTCGGCATTTGAAGAAGTGCATCCTCAATGGTGGTGCAGAGTAGGCATTGATGGCTGATGAAGGAATTTGAGCAAGGCGAGAAGTGAGAAAAGACGTGACAATGGCCTCCCGAAGTACAGTCATAAAACCTTTCTGGCAATCATTACCACTACGAGACTTGAACATTCACCGACAATGTTTGCCGACTCTTTCGTTATAGTACTCTTTAATATTTTGTAGATTGATGTAAAGATATCAGTAATTAGCTCCCCAGCAAGAAACATTAAAAATGAGTTATCTTCTGTATTCACGCTTCTTTGAACCCTGGTTTTAAGAAATTTCACACTTATAACTTGAACTTGCATACTGGAAGCACTGAGTACGGTTTGGAAACAGCGAATGCAATATCTCCTTGCAATAACACAGATGAATTTTCTTTCTTCATAATTATCAACATAATTGCCTTCAAGATCCTGTTTCATGATTAATAAGATTTGCTCAAGAGAAAATGCAAGCTTTTTATGTATTAGTTTCCGTTGGTTTAAACTCTTAACTCTCTGCAGAGAGAATTCCTCAATGTCATACTTAGCCAAAGCAACACTTAAACAAGTTTTCCAAACATTTCTCTAAAAGGGTGAATGCTATCGTCCAGTGCAATCTCATCATCACTTATACTCTTTAACAAACGTATTGTACAGTTGACCATGTTAATGGCTTCTGATAAGTAACTTTAGCCTAAACCTCCTTAACAAATAGCTAATCCAACCTCATATGGAATGCTTTTGACGAGCTTTGTAATATATGTTGTCACGAAAAACACAAGCACCCTTAAAGCCCAATCCTCTCCCTGTTCGAACTGAAATAGTTATTTCTGCACTAATTGGTTAGTCATAAAATATTAAATAAAGTCAAGTAATAATAGAAAATGCGCAAAAAGAGGTGGGACCTTATGGTCAAAAATTAGGGTGCAACACCTTGCTGCTGAACTGGTTGATATACAGGTTCCTGCTGCACCATTTGATAAGTTGGGACAGAGTTACTGAAAGTAGGTGCGACAGTTGCCACATATGGTTGTTGCGCATACTGCACTAGATACATTGGTTGTTGAGCCATGTTTTACGGAGGTTGTTGAACATAGCCTTGTTGAGGCTGGAGATACTGTCGGTAGGGTTGCTTCCAATTCTAATTCTTCCTCCCCATCATAATGGCGTTTGTATCTCCATCCTTCTTATGAAAATTTCCACTAAATTTCGTAGCATTACTATTGTTGGAACCACTGAAGCTGCTAGTCATTTTTCCGTTCTTCAATCCCAATTCCATTCTCACCCCACAGCTACTATATCATAAAAATTTGTCGTTATACTGCTAATCATTTTTTCATAAAACCCCGGTCTTACCGTGTCCATGAACCAATCTGTCAAATCTTTTTCATTTAAAGGAGATTCCATCTGAGAGGCGGTTTCCCTCCAACATTGTGCGTACTCTTTGAAAGATTTAGAACTTCTCTGTGACATACTCAATAATTGTCTTCTGTCAGGGGCTAAATCCATATTGTATTTATAATGCTTTATGAAAGCGTCAGCCAAGTCTTGGAAACTGTGAATACAAGACTGGTCCAGGCTCAAATACCATTTAAAAGATGCTCCTTTCAGACTATCTTGGAAATAATGGATCATTAGCATATCATCTTCTACGTGAGCAACCATTCATCGGTAATACATGATCAAGTGTGTCCGAGGACAAGTAGCACTAGAATATTGATCAAAGTTGGGGACCTTGAGTTTTAGCGGAATTACCAATCCAGATACTAAACACATATCCCTAGAATCAGTACTAAAGATATCATTTCCCTCCATTGCCCTGACTTTCCTCCCTATGGTTTCTACACTTTCATTCAATTTCTCATGTCATCCACTTATTTCTTTAGATCCAACATGAATTTCAAACACTTGTTATTAATTATGAAAAACAGGATGAACTTGAGCTTGCACAAAGCTTGGACTATAGGTTGGAATAGCTTGAGAAATCTCTGCCCCTAGAGGAACGGACTGTTAATTAACCGACATTGTAAGAGGTGGAGGTACAAAACCAGGCGGTTGTCACACCCTCATTTTCACCTTTAGCCTTTCATGCCCTACATTCGCCATATCATACATTGTTCTATTTCATACCGAGCATGTGGTTTCACAAGGTAAGGATTGGGTCGGTTCATTTGTTTTCCTTTTCAAATAAGAAAATTTGCCTATCATGGGCTACATGGAAGAAAAGTTTCATCATCTAAGGTTTGATCTAAATTGGAAAGTCTACTCATGAAGATTCCTTCAAGAAGAAGTTATTTGAAAAATATTGGGATATTCAAGATAAATATTCTTAATGAGCATGAAATGCAAGGACAAATTCAAGAATTTTTCATCCATGTTTGTTTCTATGGTCAAGTGGATTTCAAATTTGCAAAGCATGAGTCAAGATCACAAGTGCATAATGTCGCAACTTCGAAAAACACCCGGCAGAAAACAGAAGAGTCGCCACCTTTCTTTATTTATCCCAAAGAGAGGGAAAGGAAACGATCGGAAAAACCTGACGAAAAGGGAAAAGACGAGGTCATCGCAACCAAGTCCTGGATTCGGGAATCGGTTACGCAAGGGGAAGGTATTAGCACCCCTCACGTCCGTCGTACTCGACGGGATCCACGCGTGTTATCTATCTAAGGGTGTGTTTAAACTATCTACGCTACAGGCTTCAGGATAAAAAGAAAAGAAAGAGACTCGGCAGAGCATCACCGCTCTGTGCCTACGTATTCCCTCGTGCAATGGGAAAGTCAGAGTCAACGTAGTTCGGCTAACTACGAGAGAGAAGGGGGGAAGGTTGCTCGCCAAGACGTCGCGTCTTGTGCCTACGTACTTTTATCTGGTATGAAAGATCAGAGCAAACGTAGTTCGGGCGGACAAGAAACCACAGGTTGATTAAGTGTTTTAATTGAGTAGAGTTAAACATTCGTTCCAGCAGTTAGGGACAAAGCCTGTTTGTGGTAGAACCGAAGCTTAACAACACTCTTTTCTGAAAAAGAAGTTTCGATTAATCCCGAAGGAAAAAGGTTTGAGTTTTGTTTTGTGTTTTTTAGTGAAGTGAATTAATTCAGTTTGTGATTCACGTTGCACTAAAGACTATGACATGAAGGCGAATGCGTCGTATATTGCCCCCAAACGGGACGTATACCTTGAAGAGATGTTGAAGACGTCCTTTTATAGTGCTGAAAGTCCAATGCTTGAAGACTGTGCAAGTAGAGTAGTTGTAGCCTTTTGTCTTCACATGACTTTTCCTTTCTCAGAAGTAGAATGTTCAGAGAAATGCCTTTTTCCTGAATCCTTGTGTTTATTACAAATAAGGAATAGTTTCGTTGGTGAGGATGTTGAGAATAGTACCAAGTCTATTCACGTGCTGACATCTTTTCAAACGTAAACAACATCAGATCCTCTGATGTGCTTCTTGTTTTTCAGATCAGATTCAATGATATCAGAGTTGCAGCAAAAGTGCTTTAGCGTGAGTGATCTGATCAGAGCATAACTATTTATCAGAGTCTCTGTACTTGCAGCGTAAAGTACATTCAAAGTCTTCTGAAACAATGTTTTAATTTAATATCTGAAACAAAAACACTTGAACAAAATTAGAGTATATATTTTCTTAATACAAAATTTCATTAGAGTTATCATCAAAACATAGAGATATAATTAAACACCAATATGTGTTCTAACAAACGTTAGGTCCGAGTTTCCCTTAGACCTTCCGTGCGTCTTCTCTTCTCATCTCAAAATCATGCTAACTCATTTAATAAAGGCGATAAACGTTGCGCGTTACGAGCCTTAAGCTACATGGGGAATGATGAGTGAGGGGTCTCCTCTCGCTTATCTAGAATGTTTAGTATCCGTCCCGTTTGGGGGCGATATACGACGCATTCGCCTCCATGTCATAGTCTTTAGTGCAACGTGAATCACAAACCGAATTAATTCACTTCACTAAAAAATAAAAAACAAATCTTCAAACCTTTTTCCTTCGGGATTAATCGAACACTTCTTTTTTTCAGAAAAGAGTGTTGCTATGAGTGTTGTTAAGCTTCGGTTCTACCGCAAACAGGCTTAGTCCTTAACTGCTGGAACAGATGTTTAACCCTACTCGAGTAAAACACTTAATCAACCTGTGATTTTGTGTCAGCCCAAACTACGTTTGCTCTGATATTTCATACCAGATGAAAGTACGTAGGCACAAGACACGACGTCTTGGCGAGCAACCTTCCCCCCTCTCCCGTAGTTAGCCGAACTACGTTGACTCTGACTTTCCCATTGCACGAGGGAATACGTAGGCACAGATCGACGATGCTCTGCCGAGTCTCTTTTTCTTTTCTTTTTGTCCCGCAAGCCTATAGCGTAGATAGTTTAAACACACCCTTAGATAGACAATAAGTGGGGAACCCGTCGAGTACGACGGACGTGAGGGGTGCTAATACCTTCCCCTTGCGTAACCGACTCCCGAATCCAGGACTTGGTTGCGATAACCTCGTCTTTTCCCTTTTTCGTCAGGTTTTTCCGATCGTTTCCTTTCCCTCTCTGTGGGATAAATAACGAAAGGTGGCGACTCTTCTGTTTTGCCGAGTGTTTTTTGCAGTTGCGACAGCTGGCGACTCTGCTGAGGAAACGGGTTCCCTATGCGAGTCACTCCTAGCGCTTGTCTGGTTGCGTCTTTGGGTGTTTATTTTTGTACAGTTTTGCTTTATGTACGTTATCTGTTGTATATTATTGCATTGCATTTCTGTTGCTGTTGTGCTGCGGGTTGGGTTGTTCCACCGAGAGATAAGCCGGACATGGGCTTGAGTATACACATAGGATTAGAGTGGAGATTAGCGGGAGCTTGTGTGGCGTCTGGTTGCGCAATAGCTTGCGTGAAATTCACATTTAGACGAGGTTTTTCTTAGGAAATATTCTATCCTGCACATCTGGTGCAGTTGAGGGAATATTGACTTAGAGAGACTGTCGACTCTGGAGACCGTTCATTTGGGAAGTCAGCTAAGTGAGCCCGCTTCGTTAGACTATGATGCCAAACCGGAAACGGTGAACGTATCATCGTTTCTCGAAAGTCTGTGACGCTGACCACCCGCATAAGATGCCGTACCTTTCAAGACTAGAACCCACATGTGAGAGGGATGGGTTTTTGCAGGAAACCTGGCCTTCAACCAACCCTGGTTTTCTCGTCAATGCAGAATTTTGACCATGAGTGTTCTATCTAGTGTGTTATCTCAGTGTTCTGATTAGAGCAGAGCTCTAGTTGAATTCAGTCAACGACACAGCAGCAAATTTGAGCATTGGATACCTTGATCCCATGTGCGCATTTGCATAATCATCCTGCATTTAACATTGCATGTTTATGTGTGTTACAAGTTCTCGTTTATCCCTTGATTCTGGTACTGGTCTTCTTCAGAGATGGAAGTTAGCAAAAAGAGGATTGTTGTGTACAAGTTTCCAGCACCTGAGTTGGGACCTTTATTTGGTCTGATTTCCCTGGCCGATCCTGGTGTTCTTGCAGCTTTCAGATAGCAGTATGGTGGAATTATGAAGTTTGTCCGTAAGCTTACGACTTATGAGCATAGAGCTATTCATATCCTGTTGCAGTTTTATGATCCTCCACTGAGATGCTTCACATTTCTGGACTATGTGTTGGTCCCGACTTTGGAGAAATTTGCTTACATCTTGGGTGTTCCGATTCTGAACAAAGTGTCTCTCTTCAGCTCTGAAGAAGAACTTAATCTCGAGAAGTTATTTGCCGCTCTTTATTTGAGCGCCTCTGACTTGACAGGTTATGTTATCAGTAGAAACGGAGTCTCCGGATTTGCTTTACCCTTCCTGGTCGACAAAGCCCGAGAGTATGCCGACAAAGGTTGTTGGGTGGTTTTCAGCGCTGTCTTGGCTCTGTGTGTCTATGGCATTGTGTTGTTTCCCAATGTACCTGACTTTGTGGATTTTGATGCTTTTCATATCTTCGCTTCCAAGAATCTCGTACCTACTCTTCTAGGGGACTTGTATCATGCAGTGCATTACAAGAACGAGAAAAGAAGAGGAAAGATGGTTTCTTGTTGTGCGTCGTTGTTGCATAAGTGGTTTGTTAATCACCTTCCTCGCTCAGGAGCTTTTGTGAATTCCGTGAACTCATCTGAATGGTCGAAGAGGCTTATGGGTTTAACGGAGAAGATCATTGTCTGGTTCAACCGAGACTTGCTGGGTCATGAGCTTATTTTCAGTTGTGGTAGCTTTCCTAATGTGCCTTTGATAGGGAGGAAAGGCAGTATCAATTATAACCCTTCTCTTGCTGTGAGACAATTCGGTTATGCTTTGAAAGGACCTCCGAAAGAAGAGGAAGTGCAGGAATCTCTGTACTTCACAGGTGTAGTTGATCCTTGTATCTCAGCCCGATTTATGGACGCGTGGGGTAAGATTCACAAGAAGGGAAAGCTTTCTTTGGGCAAAGGAGATTGTAGAGCCTATGATCCCTACTCGGATTGGATTCAGAAAAGGGTTGAAGAGGTATTGTTGCCATTTCCTGTTGAAGCGCCATTATATCCTTTAGTCATCGAGCCGCCTACAACGATTGATATCTCGAGATATACCAAGCTTTGGGAAAAGAAGGATGATTTGCGCAAAGAGAATGAAGAGTTGAAGCAGGAAATCAGTCAGCTGAAACATGATAAGGGTGAAGCTGTGTATTTGGCCAAGACAAATGCAGAACTGTTGATTAAGGCGAAGGAAGAACTTGTTGATCAAGTACAAGCACGGAAGCAAGTTGGTCTTGATCTAAAAAGCACTTGTGATGTTCTGAGGAGTAAGAAGGAGGATTTAGATAGAGCCTATCTGAAGATATCCAAATTCAATGAGCAGTGGAACGCTAATGTGACTGCCAACAAGAGTAGAGAAGATCAGCTTCGTGTTCAGGTTGATAAGTTGAAAGCGCAATTCAAGGCTAAGGAGAGAGAGGTATTGCTAGAAGCGTTCCGCAGAAGCACGATCGAGCAGAAATACCAAGAGACCTTGTCAGCACTTGAAGAGTTCAAGATTCAGGCAGAGGTGAAGAAACCTAGGCTTGAAGATGCCTTCGGCGAAGATGCTTGGGAGGATCATTGTCATTATCTCTGGGATGTGATACGCAAGAGGGATGTCCTTATCCAAGAGTTGATGGAGCGGCCAGACCATCTAGGTACAAAGGAGATGCTTGAGGAGTCTCAGGAGTGACGTAGAGATCATGGCTACTAGGAGTTTTATCTTTTGTAGTTTCATTTGATTTTGTATCTTGATCATCACCAGAGATGTTGGATGAGGTCAATACCTCTTTGTATGCGGATATTTCTCATTTGGTTGTATTGTTTCAGCTTTACTTGATATATGAGAGTTTTATTGTGGTATTCTTATCCATCTCTGCTGTTCTTGTTTATCGAAACCGGAATCAAGGGGGAGGATCTCCCTGTGCATACATAGACATGTTTGCATTTTGCATCTTGCATTCTCATTTGCATTGCAGGTTGTTCTTGGTGGCCTTGTGTTCTTATCTCTGCTTGGTTTTCTTCAGTTCAGGATTGAGCAATTCAGCTTCCACAGGTACTCTACTCGAGGGAATCAGCAGAAGGTGATGGATCAGGTTCAGGCAGAATTGCAGGAGGTTAGGGCTCGTATGGCCCAATTTACGGAACTGATGCACACTGTCGCCAGTGGACAGGAACAGTTGAAAACTCTCGTTCAGCCGTTGATAGCACAGGTTGATGAAGACGGTGTTTTACACGGAGGAGCTGGTGTTGTTCATCCTCTGGTTGGTGGGTCTATTCCTCAAGGTATTCCTACTGTTGGTGTACCTCCGGGCGGAGGAGCTGCTGGTGAGAATGGTAATATCGCGGGTAACGGAAATGTGTGCGCTGTGCATGGGGTTACTGGTCCTCATTGGGAGGATAATCAGGATGATATATTTTCTGTGAAAAATTTGGAGGGCGGTTTGCCAACTGAAGCTGACCGAAGGTTCAAGCTGATTGAGGAGAAAATGAGATCATTGGAGAGTCAGAATTCTTTGGGCTTGGATATGTCTGATCTTGGTTTGGTTCCTGGGGTCAGGATTCCCCCAAAATTTAAGGTGCCCGATTTCGATAAGTACAAAGGGACGACTTGCCCCAGAGTACACATTTGGGCTTACTTCAGGAAAATGTCTGCCTATTCCAGTGACGAGAAGCTGTTGATGCATTTCTTCTAGGATAGTCTGGCAGGGGCTTCGTTGGAATGGTATATGGGGCTTGAGAGGACCCATATTCGTAGCTGGAAAGATTTGGCTGAGGCTTTCGTGCGTCATTATCAATATAATAGTGATCTGGCACCCAATCGGGTACAATTGCAGAGTCTGTCGTAGAAGAATTCTGAGAGCTTTAAAGAATACACCCAGAGGTGGCAGGATCTGGCTGCAAGGGTGCAACCCCCTTTGGTTGAAAGGGAGTTTATTGACTTGTTTATGGCTTCGCTACCGGGGGTGTATTTTGAAAAGATGATAGGCTGCATGTCCGCAGGTTTTTCTGATTTGGTGATTGTCGGTGAGCGAATTGAAAGCGGAATCAAATCTAGTAAGATTTCCAATGGTAGTGGATCATCTTCGAGAGGAACAAAGAAGTTGTATTCTGCAAACCCCAAGAGAAGGGAGGGGGATGCGAATGCTATCTCTCATAAAGGTAAGGGCAAAGCTCAGTCTCGTCAGCATCATCAGGTTGCTGCCGTCAATATTCTGGCCGCAGCTCCGCAACAAGGCAACGCTCAGTGACCTTATCCTGCTAGGCGCCGGATGCCGGACAGACAGTTCACAAATCCTATGATACCCTATTCTCAGTTGTTACAACGGTTGTTGCAATTGCAGTTGGTGCAGAAGAGGACCTTGGCTCCTCTCACAGGTATACCGCATCCTGGTTATGATGCAAACGCTCATTGTGATTTTCACTCTGGCGCCCCAGGCCATGACATAGACCATTGTAAAGCTTTTAAGCACAAGGTCTAGGATTTGCTTGATTCTAAAGCTATTAATTTCACCAATGAGGGGCCCAATGTTACTCAGAACCCGATGTCGGACCACGGGGTGGCAGGAGCCAATGCCGTTATTAAAGGTGAGAAGTTGAATCTGATAACTGAGGTTTAAGATTTGAAAACTCCGCTGGGTTTTGTGAAAGCTTGTTTGTTGAAGAAGGGAGTATTTCCTGGTTGTTCTGTTGACTGCTCAGAATGTAAAGCGCAACCTGAGGGTTGTGATCTTTTGAAGAGGGGTATTCAGAGAATGATTGATGAGGGTTGTTTGCAGTTTGATAAAGTCGTGAAGGAAGATGTTGTAAAAGAGGTGAGTAATGATGAAGTTGCTACTATTTATATTCCATACCGGACTATCAATATTTCAGCGCCTGCTAGGCCAGCTCCGGTGACCATTACTATACCAGGGCCCATGTCGTACAAGAGCACTAGAGCTATCCCATGGAACTATGGAGGAGAAGTGTTCTGTAACGGGCAGAAACAAGAATGGGTAGAATCGACAAGCGGAAGTTCATCGGTTGAGAACATAGTCGGTGCTGGAGGTATTACCAGAAATGATAGGGTTTTCTCTCCACCAGAGGTTATTGCTGATAAGAATGACAGGGGTAAGCGTAAAGTGGTGATTGAAGAGAATGCTCAACCCCAGGTTGTTATTGATGATCTTTTGAAAGATACAGAGGAATTCATGAGGTTAATTCGGAAAAGTAACTACAAAATTGTGGATCACTTGAATAAAACTCCGTCGAAAATTTCTATCTTGTCATTGTTGATGAGTTCAGAGGCGCATCGCAACACTCTGTTGAAAGTTTTGAATGCAGCGTACGTACCCCAGGAGATTTCTGTCAATCAGTTGGAAGGGGTCGTCGCTCACGTGAATGCCGGTAATGGTCTCGGCTTTACTGATTTAGATCTGACTCCTGCTGGGAGGAATCATAATCATGCTCTACACATATCGCTGGAGTGTAGAGGATCTCTGATGTCACATGTCTTGGTTGATACGGGGTCATCCCTTAATGTGCTTCCGAAGAAGGCATTGATGAAGTTGGACATTCAGGGTTTGTTGTGCACACCCAGTGATCTGGTAGTTAGGGCTTTTGATGGATCAAAGAGATCAGTATTTGGAGAAATCAAGCTGCCTATTCAGATAGGACCAAAGATCTTTGATGCAACTTTCTATATCATGGGATATCCAGCCAGCATACAGCTGTTTGCTCGGCCGACCTTGGATACATGCTGCTGGGGCAGTTACCTCAACGTTGCATCAAAAGCTGAAATACATGGCGAAGGGGAGCATAGTTACTGTGTGCGATGAAGAGGACATTATGGTGAGCCATCTGTCATCTTTCAAGTATGTAGAAGTGGATGGTGAGATCCACGAAGCGCTCTGCCAGGCATTTGAAACAGTTTAGATTCAGGGGAAGTCTCCTGTAGAGGCCAAGGGTCCAGAGGTTTCGATGTCATCGCTCAAGGAAGCCCGTGCTATCATAGAATCCGGATCGTCTCAGAAGTGGGGCCAAGTTCTCGATGTTCCTGTCAAGCAGGATAAGTTTGACTTGGTATACAAACCCTCTATCTCTTCTCAGATTCCGAGATACAGGGGACCTGTTCAGTTCACCAGCAGTGGTGTGATTTTTGACAGAATCAGTGTCGTTGAAGATGATGAGGGGGACAGTGACTACAACATGGATGCGTGGATTCATCCATGTACTCCCAGCCAGAAGCTGTGCAACTGGACTACTGAAGAAATCATTCATGTTACTGCTGCAGAGTAATGTTCATTGTTTTGATTATGTTTAGTCCTGCGTTCTGCCCAAGATGTAGTGACCCATTTGTGGGGCCTTCTTGTTATTTACAGTTTATCATTAATAAAAGACGTTTTGCATTCAAATTTTGTTATCCCTGTTTGTCTTGTTTTTTTTTTTTGCATTTATACTTAACAGAAAAATGGCAATGTGTTTTGTTTGATGCATCGCATAATAAACATAACATCCTTATGCAGGTCTTTTCTATCAGATGCCATCGATTCATGTTCAACTATGACTTCGTATGACTTTGATAATCCCATTTATCAAGCTGAAGACGAGACTGACGAAGACTGTGAACTACCCGAAGAGTTAGCCAGGCTTCTCAAGCAAGAGGAAAGGGTTATTGTACCTCATCAAGAGGATATTGAGATTATCAATCTGGGTACCGAGGGTGACAAGAAAGAGGTCAAAGTGGGGGCTGCATTGGAAGACAGTGTCAAGAGAAGATTGGTTGAAATACTCCTTAAGTATAAGGATATCTTTGCTTGGTCTTACCAAGACATGCCTGGGCTAGATACAGATATTGTGGTACACCGGTTACCTCTCAGAGAAGAATGCTCGCCAGTCAAGTAGAAGTTGAGACGAACAAGGCCTGACATGGCAGTCAAGATCAAAGAAGAAGTTCAAAAGTAGTTGAATGCTGGGTTTCTTGCTGTCACGAATTACCCTCCGTGGGTCGCTAATATTGTTCCTATGCCTAAGAAAGATGGAAAGGTCAGGATGTGCGTTGATTATCGAGATCTGAATAAAGCGAGCCCGAAAGACGATTTCTCGCTCCCTCATATCGATGTGTTGGTTGATAACACCGCTCAGTATTATGTGTTTTCGTTCATGGATGGCTTCTTTGGGTACAACCAAATCAAAATGGCCCCAGAGGTCATGGAGAAAACTACTTTCATCACACCGTGGGGGACTTTTTGCTATAAGGTGATGCCCTTTGGATTGAAAAATGCAGAGGCAACTTATCAGCGGACGATGGTCACTTTGTTTCATGACATGATTCATCATGAGGTGGAAGTCTATGTTGATGGCATGATTGCAAAGTCGATACGGAGGAGGGACATCTAGTTGATCTTCTGAAATTGTTTGAAAGGCTGAGGAAGTTCAAGCTGAGACTGAATCCTAACAAGTGCACCTTCGGGGTGAGATCTGGAAAGTTACTGGGTTTCATTGTCAGTGAAAAGGGTATTGAGGTAGATCCTGCCAAAATAAGAGTTATACAAGAAATGCCTGAGCCGAGAACAGAAAAAGAGGTTTGTGGTTTCCTGGGGAGATTAAACTACATTGTAAGGTTTATATCTCATCTTACAGCCACTTGTGAACCAATATTCAAATTGCTGAGAAAAGATCAAACGGACAGGTGGAATGAAAATTTCCAGAAGGCATTCGAAAGAATAAAAGAATATCTACAGGAACCTCCAATACTCATGCCTTCAGTTGCAGGGAGACCACTGATCATGTATCTCATGGTTCTTGAGAATTCAATGGGATGTGTGCTCGGGCAACAGAACGAGTCAGGTAGAAAAGAGCATGCCATCTACTACCTGAGTAAGAAATTCACCGATTGTGAGTCGAGGTACTTGATGCTGGAAAAAACATGTTGTGCACTCGCTTGGGCCGCTAAGCGTTTGAGACAGTATATGTTAAACCACACAACCCTATTGATTTCGAAGATGGATCCAATCAAGTACGTCTTTGAAAAACAAGCACTCTCCGGAAGGATTACCCGTTGCCAAATGGTGTTAATAGAATATGATATTCAGTATGTTTCCCAGAAAGCCATTAAGGGAAGCGTCATGTCAGAATATCTAGTGGAATAGCCGATTGAGGATTATCAGCCGATGAAGTTTGATTTCCTGGATGAAAACGTCATGTTTTTGAGAATGAAAGGTTGTGATGAGCCTTTACCTGACGAGGGTCCTGAGAGGGGATCTCAGTGGAAATTGGTTTTCGACGGAGCGGTAAATTCATATGGTAATGGAATCGGCGCGATCATTACTACTCCTCACGGTTCTCATATACTGTTCACCGCCCGATTGACATTCGCTTGCACCAATAATGAAGCCGAATATGAAGCTTGCATTATGGGTTTATAAGAGGTCGTTGATATGAGGATTAAGAATCTGGATGAATACGGTGACTCAGTGTTGGTCGTTAACCAAATCAAAGGAGAATGGGAAACTCGTCAGTGTTGCACCCCAAAATTTGCCCTCTTTCAAGGCTTGACTCATTTCTCCATTTCTTTCAAATTCAATGACATAAAGGAAATCCATCATGAATTCAAGATTAAAGGCAAGAATATTATAAAGAGAAGTGTTGTGACATTACAAGAATGTCATTTGTTGCAAGATTTTCAACTCTAAGTAATGTTTGGAAATTAATGTATTTCTAATCTTCATTCAAGTCTCTAATCCAATTCATGTTATGGAAATTCCACACCAAGTCCACATTATATCCAAGAAATATCTAAGAATTAAATCAACATTGGAAAATGTCAAGATCAAGACTATGTTTGCTTAGCCATGGGCAATGTGAATATTATGCAAAACAGCCCCATGCAAGAGATGACCATATGTGCCATGTTACAAAATTATTTTTATGTCATAAGGTCAAAGAAATAACATGCAAATGATACATCTACATGCTAAAAATCAGTTTTCAAAAAAGATGTCAAAAAGTAGTGATAATTGGCTACATGGGAATATTCAAGCATGACCAACCAAGGGACCAATGGGCACAAAGAGGGACAACATTGTAGAGTGTTGTAGCAGAAAAATGCAGCACAAGCATACTAGAAGTAGAGGGAAAGTGGGGCTGCACAAAAAGGTAGTAAAAGATATTGCCAAAAATGGAAATTTTGAAGTGAAAAGTTGTGCAAGGAGTGGCATTGGGACAGCAGCAAAAGGTGACAGAAAAGTGTGAAAAAGGGGCTGCAAGCAAGGATAGAAAGATAGTATTCCTTTACTATCATCACAGAACACAACACACAAGCAAACATTGAGGGAGATACTACACTTGGAGGAGAGAAAAAACCAGAAAAAATAGAGAGAAGAAAACCACCAAAAACAAGAGGAGCTTCTTGAAGAGCAACACTTCCATAACATAGAGTGAAGAACACATCCATCCAAAACCAGTAGGAGCTTGAAAAAGAAAGGAGGAAAATCTTTGGTATCCATCCTCTTAACTCTACTCTCTTTTTATATTTGGTGTTTTTTTTTACATTTGTTGCATTTGTCATATGAATGTTGTTGTTATTGTTGTGTATACTATGTAAGATCCCAAGGGGACCAAGAGTCTATGGTTTAGAATCACAAAAAGTCAAAAATAACACATAACTTCCACCAGTGGAAGTTATGTACAAAAAGTGAAATTTTTGAAAAAAAGCTTAAAATAACACATAACTTCCACCAGTGGAAGTTATGTACAAAAAGTGACATTTTTGAAAAAAAGTCAAAAATAACACATAACTTCCACCAGTGGAAGTTATGTACAAAATGTGACATTTTTGAAAAAGGCCTAAAATAACACTAACTTCCACCATTGGAAGTTAAGTGCAAAATGTGACATTTTTGAAAAAAGTCAAAAATAACACATAACTTCCACCAGTGGAAGTTATGTACAAAAAGTGACATTTTTGAAAAAAGCCTAAAATAACACTAACTTCCACCAGTGGAAGTTATGTACAAAAAGTGACATTTTTGAAAAAAGCCTAAAATAACACTAACTTTCACCAGTGGAAGTTATGTACAAAAAGTGACATTTTTGAAAAAAGCCAAAAATAACACATAACTTCCACCATTGGAAGTTAACCCAAAAATGTCACATTTCGAAGTTACTGTTTTTTTGACTTTATTCAAAGAGTTTGCACGGCGAACTCTTTGATGGCACTTCGTGCCGTTTTTCTTGTGTGTCTCGATTTTTTTGAGCCGTCTAGTTTATGTTTGTATGATTATTGTATGTGAATATTGTTATGGTCCTTGTTTACCTTTGTTTTCCAAAAAACTATTTTTAAAAAGTAAACTCTCGATTCTCATCGAGCCATTTTTGACCTTGTAAGCCGATTGCCTTGCGCTTCGCCATCAACCTTGTTCGCTTCACCTCAAGCCTTTTAAACAATTAAATCCTTGACCCAACGTCAAGCGAATTTTCTCAAATGATTGTTAAGCCAATTCGCCATATTTAATAAATCGATTCTCTTTGTATTGAACTAAAGAGAGAGGATTGAGTGTAGACTTCTTCCTCTCCGAGTGTTGGGATATTCACTGTAGTGTGGGTGGTCTCGATACTCGTCTTTCAATACGAAGACGCGACCCCTTCCACCTATCTCTTTCCATAAATTCCTCCTGCAACCTTTGTCACCTAAAAACCTCGATACCGTACCGAGCGCTTTTTTTAAACTCTTTTCATAACAAAAATTTGAATGATCGTGGAGTGGTTAGGCGTAGGCCTTCTCCTATCCCGAGTGCTGACGTTTACCGTAGGGTTCTCTGTTGCAAAAGCACTTACCATTCAAAACCAAAAACACTTTAATAAGAGAATGAAGTTCTCTTTGTATTGAACTAAAAAGAGAGGATTAAGTGTAGACTTCTTCCTCTCCGAGTGTCGAGATGCTCACTGTAGTGTGGGTGGTTTTGATACTCGTCTTTCAATACGAAGACGCTATGTTCGCCACACCCTTTCATAACAAAAACTTTGAGATAAAGAATTGGGTACTACCCGTAGGGGTTACTATCCGAGGACCTATCTCGCCCCTAAAAAATAATTCAACAAATCAAATGTGACATCTTGCCTCGCATGGTGAAAACTTATCTTTCAAAAAGGATATGATACGTTCGTTCTACCGCAAACAGGTAATGCCTAAGTCTCCAACGAGCGAGCAGCAATACACCTAACTGCTAGAATGCGTACGATAGCATCATCCATAAAAACGTCAACAAATCGTAGGCCGAACTACGGCTTCTCTGATTCTTTACTTCGTTCAAGTAAAGATACGTAGGCACAAGGGCCACAATCCTTGTCGAGCATATTCCCCCTTATATCTGTAGTTCCCCGAACTACGTCGACTCTAAGTTTTTCATGTCTATCGAGAATACGTAGGCCTAGGACCGTGAAGTCCTACCGAGTCCGTTATTTCCCTTCTTCCCCCCGTTACCTTTTCTTTCCCCGTTTCTAAACCCTTTTCTGTATCTTTTGGAACACTCTTTTATAGCATAATCTTTTAGCAAATAAATCACACACGACAAACAAATGGTTCCCATCGAGTACGATGGATGTGAGGGGTGCTAATACCTTCCCCTTGCATAACCGGCTTCCGAACCCGTTCTTGGTTGCGAGACCATCTTATCCGTTCTTTTCTTAAGGTTTTCTCGATATTTTCCTTTCCCCTCATGGGATAAATAAAGTTCGGTGGCGACTCTTCTGTCCTTTTCCTTTTTCGCCTTCCTCGTCGTTGCGAGTATTTTTCGAGTAGCGACAGCTGGCGACTCTGCTGGGGATTCCTAGCAAGCCAAACCTAGTTTGTTTGTTGCATTTGTGCTTTATTTGCTTTTATGTTTTATTTTGTTTTATTATTGTGTTTCTTTCTAACCTGTTGGGTTTATTGGGATGGTTTGTGAGGATAATGCTTTCTACCCGAGATTTCGAGTATACACTAAGATTAGGAGGTGGTTTCTTTCTGATTTGCGAGACGTAGGACTCGTTGAGTTGGATCGAATTCCACTGCTCAGATGAGACCCCGTTAGAAAGATTATGTCCTACGTGTAGTCGTAACAGCGTTTTATTTCCGACGTGGGATTCTATGATTCTGAGGACCTCTTGTAGAACCTTATTCCAAAAGGGTACTAAAACATAACTTTGTGTTCATCCTTTTGAAGGGATTACCGTCTTACGAGTAGTCGTTATGATGGAAAACTTTTGAGGGTTAGTGCATGGGACTTTGTTTAAAAGCCTTTTGGGATACCCTCTTATAAACTAATAGATTGCCCACCCGTGGTGAGAGATACCCTTTTGTTGTCTTGCAGGATTTGTAACCTTGATCCTTGATGTGGATCTGTTCTCGTGTGCACTCATTGCATTGCATTTGCATAAGCATCTCTGCATCATTTTGCATTTTCTTCCCTGACCAGATACCAAAAGCTTACCCATCCTCTGTTCATAACTCTTGGTTGATTTCCCGACACTCCCATTGAACTCGTGAGAGCTGCAAAAAGTTTGAAGCAAGAGGAACGTAGAAGCCTTGAAAAGCCAAGTCAAACAAGGCAAACTGAGGTAGCTATGCCAGAGAACGACCGCCAAAATATTGAGTCCCCACCAGGGTTTACTGTGACGAACAATCCACTGTATAATCTTCCGCCGGATGGCCATCCTCCACAAGTAAACGTTCCTACTCGACCCCAGAGGATGCCAACGATTGATCCCATGGAAGAAAAGCTTCGTGTCCTTGAGGAGACACTTCAAGCGATGAAAGTGCCTGATGTGCCCGGACTCGATGCTGCTGATATGTGTCTAGTGCTAGACTTGGTGATTCCTCCAAAATTCAAGGCACCCAACTTCGAGAAGTACATCAACTTTAGTTGCCCTAGGCGTCATTTAGTGATGTAGTATCGAAAAATGACCCCTTACACTCATGACGACAAGTTGATGATTCACTATTTTCAAGAAAGTCTGAGTGGGGCATCATTAAGTTGGTACACAGATTTAGAAAGGAGTCATATCCAATCATGGAGGGATCTAGTTAGCGCTTTTCTAAGGTTTTACCAGTTCAATCTAGACACTATTCCCACCCGCATGCAGTTGCAAAGCCTTTCTCAGAATGAAAATGAATCCTTTAAGGGATATGCACAGTGGTGGAGAGAATTTGCAGCAAGAGTGCAACCACCACTTTCGGACAAGGAACTGATTGACATGTTCATCGATAGTTTGCATGGTTCTTATCTTGAAAGAATGGATGGCTGTACGCCAACAAGTTTCTCTGACCTTGTAATTGTAGGAGAGCGCATCGAAAGCTACCTTAAAAGTGGACAAATCCAAGACGCCTCCAGCAGCCAAGCCAGTGAGACTGAATCCTTCAATGATCTCCATGAGGAAGACAAGGATGAAACCAACGCATTCATAGCAAACATTGAGTATTCTCACGATATACCAGTAAAAATCTATGGTCACTCATCTGCTCAACGGGCATCATTACTAGTGCCATGTTATCCTTATGGGAAAATCAGCCATGCTTAAAGCTTCTTCCCACAAGCTAGGGGTCGCTCCTCATACAAACCAACAAGCCCATGGCCGAGGTCATCCGAATCAGCGCTGCAATCAGAATAGGCCCAACAACAACTTGGAAAGAAGGACTGCTCCTCTTCATCCAGTCCCTGTGTCGCACAGTCAGCTTCTCTCGCCTTTGATTCAAAACTCATTGGTGGAGCCTAAAACTCTTAAGCCTATGCCAGAACCTTACCCTCCTGGGTACAATCCCAATGTTCAGTGTGGATATCATGGAGGATCCATGGGGCACTCGACTGAAGAGTGCAAAGCCTTCCAAGCCAAGGTGCAACGACTAATTGACAAAGGGTACATCTCTTTTCCAGAAGGAAGTTTGGTTGTCCATGTCAACCTCTCAGCTGTCTAAGCTCGAAGATTTCAAGGGTCATTTCCAGAAGCCAGTGGTCCAGACAGGCAGACGTCCTCAACATTGGAAGTCCTTGGGCACTTTTCATCATTTGCATTTGTAGTTTACTTCTCGTTAATTGCTACTTGTGTTTAAACATTGTTGTTTTGAATGGTGATATTAATGAAATGATTATGCATTTTCCGAATTGGTCACGTCGTATTCACTCATTATTACCACTTATCACAGACAAATACACTTTTATCCACTCCATTATATCACTGTTGTTTTAGCAAGTATTGGAGGGAGGATGACGAAAACGAAATACCCATAATTGCAAACCGTATGCTTTTGGATAGAATCTCGTCAATGATGTACAGGCATTGTTTCAAATCCCCTAAACACCGGAGATATAAGGAGTTAATCCCTAGTCAACCACTTCGAGCCTAGAAGTAGGAGTTTCTTCGGACATTCAAACCCTTACACTCAACCTGGGGCAGGGTAGTTGTCAGTTAATTCAATCCCGCATTCGAATCAACAAAGCAAAATCCAGAAGACGGTTGTTCATCAATGACCCATGACATGGCAGTCACAATTCACCAACAAAATTCAAAAAAAAAAATCAAAAGCCTGCTAAGTCAAACACCTCAAAAGGGGACTTAGGCAAAATCAGGGTTATCCCGATGGATCTGACAAGCAAAGTCAGTCCATGCAAAAGTTAGGGATCAATAAAGAAATCAAAAGAGGTCCTCAAACCCTCAACAAAAAAACAAAATAAGACTCAGTGGCCACCCAAATCAAGGGGCTACTGACATCCATCAAAATAAGGTGACTGCCATTTCGAGCAAACCTTGAACTATCAAGCTTACACCGTCAAATAGGTGCAGAATTAACTGAACGTAGGTTTGGAGATCATCAATAAGAAGGGGTGGGTACAAATAATACTTTGAGCCTAATATCCTTTGCTTCATAAACCATGAACCAATCCATGTTACAACCCTCGAAAGACCTAATTGAGGCGAGGTTTATTTTGAAAGCATATTATCGCAAGGCTGCGTAAACTGACTCCCCACATATTTGCTAATCATCAGTATTGGTGTCAATATCCTTGCTATATCTTTCACACCAATCAAATTAGCACAACGTTTGGACTAACGGTCCATTCGTCTCACAATCACGACACTTAATAAATGACATTTCTTTCAAACTTGCATGAACGTCACATTAAAATTATCATTCGTGAATAAACAATTTTAATTGCAAGTCAGTAGTTGGCATCAAGGAAATTCCAACACGAAGCAATCAAATAGGACTGAATTATTCAGAAGTCTGGATCAAAATCAAGTATACCTTGTCACCCTATGGATCTGGGTCATTGACATCCGAGAAGTTGGAATCAATGAGTCAGAGGCTAATCCCCAAACATCAGTTGATCATGGGGCAGATCATCAAGAAGCGGTTAATCAAAAGTGGATCATGCCAATCAGGGGCTGGCCACCCAGAGTTTCTTTAACTTAAGGATAGATCCCTCCAATGTTCAATTAGGATAAGTTAAGTCGCTTCAACGCTCTTTTAAGAGCAAACTACTTCAAATAGTATATTAATTGAAGCCAACCACTAAGAGTCGGTTAAACAACGATGAATCTATTCGTGGTACAAACTCTGGGGCAAGCCATCTCGAGGTCGTCTCATGGCAAGCTACTCAAGCAAGTTCATCCTCATCAGCAACTGTTGAGTTCAAAATGAGTGTCGGGGAATCGTACCGTCATCTCACCCAATAAGCTTAACCTTCCAAAAAGGCTTTGCTGTCATTGGATCCGTCATCCCACAGCCTAAACCTGTCACCTATCAAAACAAATCAGAACCTCCAAAGTCCAGTTCTTGTCTGACAAACCTTAATACCAGTCCCATCTGGTTAACCCTTCACTAAACACCAATTCCCTTCTGATACATGTCAGCCCTTGAACCAGCTCCCATTTGGTCACCCTTCCTTTAGCCTTCCGTTTAACCAGTCCTCGTCTGGAAAACACAATTTCAAAGTCCAGTTCTCATCTGGAAAACCACAAAGTCAGTTCTCGTCTGACACCAAACCTAGAAGTCAGTTCTCGTCTGACAACTTAACCTTTTGCCACCAGTTCTGGTCTGGTAAACCTCATCCCAAAGTCCAGCTCCCATCTGGCAAACCACAAGATCAGCCCTCCTTTGACAACTTAACCTTTCGCCAACCAGTCCCATCTGGTCTACCCTCCGAATTCCAGCCCTCATCTGGTACTTCCAACCCAAATTCCAATTTACATTGGAAACCACTAAAAGTCCGCCATGTCATCACCTGCATTCCCAGTCACCTGCCTGCATCCATCATTATAATATGCATACCTATAATCATATCATACTCCCCAGCTCTTGCATCTCCACTCTAGCATTTGCATTTGCATTTCCATTCATGGAACATCATTATCATCAAGCATTCACATATGCGAGATCAAGTCTAGGATCAATTTCGAAGATTTTCAAGATCATTATCAGCCCAGTCAGGGGCATTCTCCGCAAGACTGTGGGTGTTCCCCACGAAGTTGTGCAACTTTTGTTGGGTAAATTCAAGAGCTTCAACGCAATCAACAGCCCAGTCAGGGGCATTATTTGCAAAGACTGTGGGTCCTCCCACAAAACTCAAGATCACCAAAGCGAAATCCAGCACAGTCAGGGGCATCTTTTCAATACCATGGGTGTATTGCATGACGTATTTCAACCCCATGGTTAATCAGATCTTCAAATCAATATTCAGCCCAGACAGGGGCATCTCCAGTAAAGTCATGGGCGATCCCCAGCAGTTTGAAACCTTGACAATCAAAGGATATCCTCAGCAGGTCAAGATTGACATCTCCAGTAGAGCAGGATCATTTCCAGTAAGCGGGTGCGGGTTTATCCCCCAGCAGTGGAACGAATTCAGAAATTTGTTTTCCCCATAGAGTTTGTACAACTGGCTCCTTTTCCCCTCAGAGTCTAGGTCATTGACTCATTCCTCGAGTGGAAGTTGTATTTGTTGAGTTTATTGCTCATTTCCCCAAGCAAAGGTTGACGTTGATTCCCTCGTTGTCTAAATCCCCAACAAGGTGGATTTGCTCTTAGCTGAACAATTTTACCCAAAAGTTTGCTCAGAAGACCATCCAGGGTTTGTTTTCCCCAACATTTGTACTAGACGTGTCTAGTCTTTTCCCCGGCGGAATTAATCCTTTCTCTTTGGCATTTATTTTGCTAAAGTGTTTCCTTTGCATTTGCATCATGCATAACATCCTCCCAAACGCGTAGCATTTCCATTTCGTATGGAGCATTACGCCATATTCAAACATATGCATGTAAAACATAAGTTGGGTTGCCACCCCTTTGTTTTCAAGCGTATCTCCAGTAGTTATCAGTATATTTCTCAATCCTGCATGGTATCCAGACCTCCAGCCAGGTCATTGACGAGTATGTCCATCTTATCGGTCTCCCTAGCGGAGTCTACTTATTCAAGTTCATATTTCCCCAACGGATTTTTTCACCCAGATGGTGAATCGACGAATGTTCTTCTGAACTTAGGGTTGAGCCGACCTTTGGGTTCGATGCTCGCTTTTTAGCAAAATGAAGTGACAGTGAAGTCAAATGATTTTGATAATTGACGACGAGGTCAGATTATGAAGAGAATTGACGACGAAGTCAAGCCATGTTGGGAATCGACGACGAGGTCAGATTATGAAGAGAATTGACGATGAAGTCAAGCCATGTTGGGAATCGACGACGAGGTCAGATTATGAAGAGAATTGACGACGAAGTCAAGCCATGTTGGGAATCGACGACGAGGTCAGATTATGAAGAGAATTGACGACGAAGTCAAGTCATGTTGGGAATCGACGACGAGGTCAGATTATGAAGAGAATTGACGACGAAGTCAAGCCATGTTAGGAATCGACGACGAGGTCAGATTATGAAGAGAATTGACGACGAAGTCAAGCCATGTTAGGAATTGACGACGAGGTCAGATTATGAAGAGAATTGACGACGAAGTCAAGCCATGTTGAGAATCGACGACGAGGTCAGATTATGAAGAGAATTGACGACGAAGTCAAGCCATTTTGGGAGTTGACGGCGAAGTCAGATTATGGAAGAGTGACAGCGGAATCAGGTGTCCTACCAATTTGATGTTAAGGACTGACAGCGAAGTCAGGTGTTTTGCCAAATTTTATGTGGAGAATTGATGGCGAAGTCAGATCATGTAGAGGGTTGACGGCGACGTCAGAATGGTTTGAGAAATAACGGCGAAGTCAGATGATTTTAATAGACGACGAAGTCAGATTATGTTGTAAGTTGATGGTGAAGTCATAGGATATGGAGGACTGACGGCGAGATCAGATGTTCTACCAATCAGATGTTTTTACAGATTATGTTGAATATTGACGGTGAGGTCAGATCTCACAAATTTGATGTTAAGTTCCGACGGCGAAGTTAGATTGCTATTAAGAGCTGACGGTAAGGTCAGGTGTTTGTATTTGATCAACGACTGATGGCGAAGTCAGATGTTCTACCTGTCATAGGTACCTGACGGCGATGTCAGAGGTTTCATTCTACGGTTGACAAATTTTTGGGTTCTTTTGTATTCAATCACCTTTTACCTCAAATGTTTGAAAGCGTTTGCTTTTCATCCCTTCAGGTCCACAACTCTAAGTAATGTTTAGAAATTAATGTATTTCTAATCTTCATCCAAGTCTCTAATCCAATTCATGTTATGGAAATTCCACACCAAGTCCACATTATATCCAAGAAATATCTAAGAATTAAATCAACATTGGAAAATGTCAAGATCAAGACTATGTTTGCTTAGCCATGGGCATTGTGAATATTATGCAAAATAGCCCCATGCAAGAGATGACCATATGTACCATGTTACAAAATTATTTTTATGTCATAAGGTCAAAGAAATAACATGCAAATGATACATCTACATGCTAAAAATCAGTTTTCAAAAATGCTGTCAAAAAGTAGTGATAATTGGCTACATGGGAATACTCAAGCATGACCAACCAAGGGACCAATGGGCACAAAGAGGGACAACATTGTAGAGTGTTGTAGCAGAAAAATGCAGCACAAGCATACTAGAAGTAGAGGGAAAGTGGGGCTGCACAAAAAGGTAGTAAAAGATATTGCCAAAAATGGAAATTTTGAAGTGAAAAGTTGTGCAAGGAGTGTGGCATTGGGACAGCAGCAAAAGGTGACAGAAAAGTGTGAAAAAGGGGCTGCAAGCAAGGATAGAAAGATACTATTCCTTTACTATCATCACAGAATATAACACACAAGCAAACATTGAGGGAGATACTACACTTGGAGGAGAGAAAAAAACCAGAAAAAATAGAGAGAAGAAAACCACCAAAAACAAGAGGAGCTTCTTGAAGAGCAACACTTCCATAACATAGAGTGAAGAACACATCCATCCAAAACCAGTAGGAGCTTGAAAAAGAAAGGAGGAAAATCTTTGGTATCCATCCTCTTAACTCTACTCTCTTTTTATATTTGGTGTTTTTTTTTTTTTTTACATTTGTTGCATTTGTCATTTGAATGTTGTTGTTATTGTTGTGTATACTATGTAAGATCCCAAGGGGACCAAGAGTCTATGGTTTAGAACCACAAAAAGTCAAAAATAACACATAACTTCCACCAGTGGAAGTTATGTACAAAAAGTGACATTTTTGAAAAAAAGCTTAAAATAACACATAACTTCCACCAGTGGAAGTTATGTACAAAAAGTGACATTTTTGAAAAAAAAGTCAAAAATAACACATAACTTCCACCAGTGGAAGTTATGTACAAAATGTGACATTTTTGAAAAAGGCCTAAAATAACACTAACTTCCACCATTGGAAGTTAAGTGCAAAATGTGACATTTTTGAAAAAAGTCAAAAATAACACATAACTTCCACCAGTGGAAGTTATGTACAAAAAGTGACATTTTTGAAAAAAGCCTAAAATAACACTAACTTCCACCAGTGGAAGTTATGTACAAAAAGTGACATTTTTGAAAAAAGCCTAAAATAACACTAACTTCCACCAGTGGAAGTTATGTACAAAAAGTGACATTTTTGAAAAAAGCCTAAAATAACACATAACTTCCACCATTGGAAGTTAACCCAAAAATGTCACATTTCGAAGTTACTGTTTTTTTGACTTTATTCAAAGAGTTCGCACGACGAACGAACTCTTTGATGGCACTTCGTGCCGTTTTTCTTGTGTGTCTCGATTTTTTTGAGCCGTCTAGTTTATGTTTGTATGATTATTGTATGTGAATATTGTTATGGTCCTTGTTTACCTTTGTTTTCCAAAAAACTATTTTTAAAAAGTAAACTCTCGATTCTCATCGAGCCATTTTTGACCTTGTAAGCCGATTGCCTTGCGCTTCGCCATCGACCTTGTTCGCTTCACCTCAAGCCTTTTAAACAATTAAATCCTTGACCTAACGTCAAGCGAACTTTCTCAAACGATTGTTAAGCCAATTCGCCATATTTAATAAATCGATTCTCTTTGTATTAAACTAAAGAGAGAGGATTGAGTGTAGACTTCTTCCTCTCCGAGTGTTGGGATATTCACTGTAGTGTGGGTGGTCTCGATACTCGTCTTTCAATACGAATACGCGACCCCTTCCACCTATCTCTTTCCATAAATTCCTCCTGCAACCTTTGTCACCTAAAAACCTCGGTCCCGTACCGAGCGCTTTTTTAAAACTCTTTTCATAACAAAAATTTGAATGGTCGTGGAGTGGTTAGGCGTAGACCTTCTCCTATCCCGAGTGCTGACGTTTATCGTAGGGTTCTCTGTCGCAAAAGCACTTACCATTCAAAACCAAAAACACTTTAATAAGAGAATGAAGTTCTCTTTGTATTGAACTAAAAAGAGAGGATTAAATGTAGACTTCTTCCTCTCCGAGTGTCGAGATGCTCACTGTAGTGTGGGTGGTTTTGATACTCGTCTTTCAATACGAAGACACTATGTTCGCCACACCCTTTCATAACAAAAACTTTGAGATAAAGAATTGGGTACTACCCGTAGGGGTTACTATCCGAGGACCTATCTCGCCCCTAAAAAATAATTCAACAAATCAAATGTGACATCTTGCCTCGCATGGCGAAAACTTATCTTTCAAAAAGGATATGATACGTCCGTTCTACCGCAAACAGGTAATGCCTAAGTCTCCAACGAGCGAGTAGCAATACACCTAACTGCTAGAATGCGTACGATAGCATCATCCATAAAAACGTCAACAAATCGTAGGCCGAACTACGGCTGCTCTGATTCTTTACTTCGTTCAAGTAAAGATACGTAGGCACAAGGGCCACAATCCTTGTCGAGCACATTCCCCCTTACATTTGTAGTTCCCCGAACTACGTCGACTCTGATTTTTTCATGTCTATCGAGAATACGTAGGCCTAGGACCGCGAAGTCCTACCGAGTCCGTTATTTCCCTTCTTCCCCCTGTTACCTTTTCTTTCCCCGTTTCTAAACCCTTTTCTGTATCTTTTGGAACACTCTTTTATAGCATAATCTTTTAGCAAATAAATCACACACGACAAACAAATGGTTCCCATCGAGTACGATGGATGCGAGGGGTGCTAATACCTTCCCCTTGCATAACCGGCTTCCGAACCCGTTCTTGGTTGCGAGACCATCTTATCCGTTCTTTTCTTAAGGTTTTCTCGATATTTTCCTTTCCCCTCATGGGATAAATAAAGTTCGGTGGCGACTCTTCTGTCCTTTTCCTTTTTCGCCTTCCCCGTCGTTGCGCGTATTTTTCGAGTAGCGACAGTCAGGCCAACCTGGTGCCTTATAGAGATTATGTAAGGAGACTGCTGCTTTTCTTTGATAGAGTTGATTTCCATCATATGCTGAGAGCTGTGAATCAGATGGCGGATGCCTTGGCTACGCTTGCTTCGATGTATAAAATGAATTTTTGGAATGAAACTCCTGCTATCACCATCATGCGTCTTGATAGACCTGCTTTTGTGTTTGCTGTTGAGAAGGCATCTGATGGAAGGCCTTGGTATTTCGATATCAAGCATTTTCCCAAGACTCAGGAGTACCCATATGGGGAATCCAGCAAAGATAAGAAAACTCTGAGGAGGTTAGCCGGTAATTTTTATCTGAACAAGGACGATGTGCTCTACAAGAGAAATTTCGACATGGTCTTGCTGCGTTGTGTTGACGAACTTGAAGCAAACTTGTTGATGGAGGAAGTCCACGAGGGTTCCTTTGGTACTCATGTCGGTGGACATGCAATGGCTAGAAAGTTGTTAAGATCTGGGTATTATTGGATGACTATGGAATCCGATTGTTTCAAATACGCTAGAAAATGCCATAAATGCCATATTTATGCGGATAAGGTACATGTGCCACCAGCTTCTCTGAATGTGTTGAAATCTCCTTGGCCTTTTGCCATGTGGGGAATCGATGTGATTAGAAAGATTGAACCGACTGCTTCTAATGGACATCGCTTCATTCTGGTCGCGATTGATTACTTTACAAAGTGGGTAGAAGCGGCGTCCTTCGCCAATGTCACGAAACAGGTGGTCGCCCAATTCATAAAGAAGGACATCATTTGTTGTTATGGTATTCTAGAGAGAACCATTACCGATAATGGTTCAAATTTGAATAACAAAATGATGAAGGAACCGTGTCAGAGTTTCAGGATAGAACATCACAATTCTTCTCCATATCGTCCGAAAATGAATCGTGCTGTTGAGGCAGCTAATAAGAATATCAAGAAGATTGTGCAGAAAATGGTTGTGACCTACATGGACTGGCACGAGATGTTGCCTTTTGCTCTTCACGGTTATCGTACTTCGGTGCGTACATCAACCGGGGCAACTCCTTTCTCACTGGTGTATGGTACGGAAGCAGTCCTGCCATTAGAAGTTGAGATTCCTTCTTTAAGGGTCTTGTCGGATGTGAAGCTTGACGATGCTGAATGGGTGCGAACCAGGTTGAATCAGCTAAACTTGATTGACGAAAAGAGATTAGCAGCCATTGCGCATGGTCGGTTGTACCAGAGTAGGATGAAGAAAGCCTTTGATCAGAAAGTGCGTCCTCAGTGCTTCCAGACGGGTGATTTGGTGTTGAAAAGGATCCTTCCTCCTCAGACAGATCACAGGGGGAAATGGACTCCTAACTATGAAGGTCCATATGTTGTAAGAAAGGTTTTCTCTAGCGGAGCCTTATTACTATCTACTATGAATGATGAAGATTTTTCGTCCCCTATGAACGCGGACGTGGTTAAAAAATACTTTACTTGAAAGAGACCCGCTGGACACAAAAAGAAAAGTCCAGGCAAAAATGGGGCATCCCGGCGAACCATAAAAAGAAAAAGGTTCGGGCAAAAATTAGGGATAAAAGAAAAAAGGATAAACCCGCAAAGTTGAAAACCTGAAAAGGCAACTTTGGCAAAAATGGGTATCCCGGTGGATTGAAAACCCCGTAAGGGCGATCCAGGCAAAAGTTAGGGATTTAAAAAGCAAACGATTGTGGTCTGCGTTCAATCTGTAAGCTTATAAGCAGTTGTCCCGACGGAAAGGAATCAGTCTAGTCAGTCTTGTCAGAAGACGAAATATGGGGAACATTGAAGACATACAGGTCATAGCTGAATCGACACATGGTGGTTGTCTGTTTCCACATTGCCGACATGTCTATTGTATTTGCTTTTTTTTGTTTTTGAGCAATTACCTCTTTTCAGGAATTGCATCTGAATTGTAATTTGCCTATTTACAGGACTTTCATCAATAATGTATTCACTTCAGTCAAAGAGCTTTCTTTTTCTTGTCTTTTTTACTGTTGTTTGCGAAATGTCGGTTATTTTGGTAAACATTGCAGGTAAAAGCAAAAGGTTGTACAGAGCATAACGAAAGCGCTAACTTTGCTTGATCGGCATGTATCATGGATGGTAACTGAGGTAACCATTTCACATGTAGAACATTTATGTTGTTTTTCTTTGTTGCAGGTCAACAGGGTTATCACAATCAGGTGAATTTCCCTTATCCTCAGCAGTTTAAGTCGCAACAAGTGGTAGTGGTTGTCAGCCGGGTATTCTCAACGGATTAAGTGTGATACTTCCGGCAGAATGGACTTGTTCCCACAGGTAAATACAGTTAGGCGTGAACAAATGAGAGGTTGTTTCCCCTAGCAGAGATTTCGCTTCTCCAGTGAAGTGGTCATTTTATCCCCGGAAGAGTTGTGTCCTCTCTCCAGCAGAGTTCGAGTATCAAGTTTGAATTGTTACATCCCCAACAGAACAAAGCTTTGTCTTTGCAAGAAAGTGAGTCCTTGGCAGGGTGGAAGTTTGTTCTCAGCGGAACAGGATAGAAGTGTTTCCCTCAGCTGTAGGGTGGTTCGTAAACCAGTTTTGTTCTCCAGCAGAGGCAACGTTGGTGATGCCCTTTCCCTACGGAGTCGATATGCAGGATTGTCTTCAGCAGAGTGTAGTGCTGATTCTCTCGACAGAGTAAGTAGTGGAACAGGAGTCTGGGATTTCCCCAGTAGATTCAAGTTCCTCGTAGAGTAGGAGTATCTGATATTCCTCGGCAAGACAGGTTGATATTTGATGTAATCCCAAGCAGAATGGATTTTTCTCCCCAAGCAGGGTGGAGTTCGTTGGAAGGTCGTTCAGGGCTGGTTTCTTGAGCAGGATAGAGTCAATCTTCGGTGGTCGATTATTTTCCCCCGCAGAGACAATTTCCTCAGCAGAAGGGGTTTGATTTAAGCATTGAATTGCTTGTGTCCCCACAGGGTTATTCAAGTCCTCAGAAGATTTGATTCCCCGCGGTGTGGATTTCTCTTCTCGGCATGGTTTGTTCTCTCTCCCCGGCGGAGTGGGTATCTTTTCTCCCTAGTGTCGCTTGCGCGAAAATAAGGTGCCAGCATGACAGAAGAGTCGCCACCTTTCGTTATTTATCCCTCAGAGCGGGAAAGGAAACGATCGGAAAAACCTGACGAAAAAAGGGTAAGACAAGGTCGTCGCAACCATTGTCTGGGTTCGGGAGTCGGTTACGCAAGGGGAAGGTATTAGCACCCCTCACGTCCGTCGTACTCGACGGGATCCACGCTTGTGAGGTTTACTTGGACGGGTTGGTTTTATTCTATCTACCTATCAAGGCTGGCTGAAAAGAAAAGAAAAATGACTCGGCAAAGCGTCGCACTTTATGCCTACGTATTCTCATCAGAGAATGAGAAATCAGAGTCAACGTAGTTCGGCCAACTACAGGCGAAGGTGGGGAAAGGTTGCTCGCTAGGATATCGCATCCTATGCCTACGTACTTCCACACTGCATGGAAGATCAGAGCAAACGTAGTTCGGGAAATTACGGGTTATTTCCTGTTTTTATGAAAGAAGTGTTTTTTATTGTTTTTGTGATTTCAACCGCACTAGAGACTATGACCTGAGAGTGAATGCGTCGCATGTCACCCAAAGGGTACCATACTAAACATCCAGACTATGGAAAAGAAACTCTCCCACAATCCTTTCTCAGATAGCTTAAGGCTCGTAACGTACGAAAGAAATCATTCATGATTACTGTATCTTAAACTGTTTTGAGATGAGAAGAGAACAGGCCCAACTAGGAGGGAGACTATCAAGTCCTACTGTTGTCATGCCATGGATTCATCCTATGGTTGAGGTTTGAACAGGGAACTCCTAGAAGTTGTCATGCATAGGTTTCAACCTAAAAGTCTATCATCAAATCCTTATCAAAGGAAATGAGAGTCCTAAGGGATCATGTCAATGATACACCAAAACAGACAAAGCATCAGCTTAACAGTAAAATGCATGCAATGCAAGTGAGGGAGGAAATGTGTGTGGGGCTTCAGCCTCCACAAGCTCATCTCGACCTCAAGCCAGTCATGAAATAACAGTAATCATACTGAAAAAATAAATAACGTGCTATCAAGCAATAAACAGTAAACTGTCGTCATACAGATAAAAGAAATGAAATGCCATCCATGCTTGAGAAAGAAATTATATACATCTAGGCTCTAATCCTAACCCTAAAACAGAACCCTAATCAAATCTAAGCAAAGCCCTAAAGCAAAACCCTAATCAAAAGCAATCAATCCCAGCCTTCAAGCTTCAAAACAAGCTTACCAAAGAAAGGGAGCTAAGTAGGCAGACTCATAGTGCCCTCCTCAGGAAAGCACTAGGAGGCTTATACTCAGGAATCATATCCTACGTGGCTCAACAACTGTGATCAGTTTACATTCCTCCTCAGGAGAAACTAAACTCACATGAAGGCTCCAACATAATTGGATACTTAATAAATCCTAGATGAACTAAAGGAACTAAGTGAATAGACCCATAGGACCTTCCTCAGGAAAGTACTAGGAGGCTTCCACTTAGGAATCGTATCCCATGTGGCTCAACAACTGTGATCAGTTTACATTCCTCCTCAGGAGAAACTAAACTCACATGAAGGCTCCAACATCATTGGATACTTAAGAAATCCTAGATGAACTAAGGGAACTAAGTGAATAGACCCATAGGACCTTCCTCAGGAAAGTACTAGGAGGCTTCCACTTAGGAATCGTATCCCATGTGGCTCAACAACTGTGATCAGTTTACATTCCTCCTCAGGAGAAACTAAACTCACATGAAGGCTCCAACATCATTGGATACTTAAGAAAGAGGTGAGAAGAAAGAATGAAAGACATCCATAGTGCCTTCCTCAGGAAAGTACCATGAGTTTCCCTCAAACTTCAGGATCTCAAACCTCACAAGCAGAGAACAAGCTCCTAGACTAGGACTCAATCCATGCATCCTCCAATCCCTGGGTATTGATCTTCAATCTTCTCCTTCATCATGCTCCTTCAACAAGGTCTTCAAAACAAACCAATCCCCACAACAATTCCCCAAAGATAAACCCCAGAGACAGGCAAGTATCACACAGACAGTCAATACAATCAGCCCTATTCAGAAAATACTTGAAAATACTAAAGCACAAGGGGAAAATTCTAACAATCATTTACAAGGGTCTATAACACCTACCCATAACATCCCTATATGCCCATACCCCAAAAATCAAGTCAAAACTCTCAAAAGAAAATGAATTATTTCACCTATGCATTCTTAAACCCTAATTATGGTACCCTAATGCTAACCTAATTAAACTAATCAAATTTTAATCTAAAAATCATGAATTAAATCCTATGGGAACTAAGGCTTAATATCTAATCACACTAAAAAGAATGAATCAAAAAGATTAAGGGGAGGTCCTAAACTAAATTCTACAAAATTGAGTATCAAACTAAACCTATTTAAAAGCTATTCAAAAGAATAATATTCTAAAAATACTAAACTAAAAATAAAATGGAATTTTTATTTTTACTAATTTTCTACACAAAATTATGAGTCTAATGCAGAAACAAGAATTAAAAAACATTCATTTTTCAATTTTATATGAATTATTTAAGATGCAAGAAAAATTAAAAGAAATAAAAAAATCAAAGAATTAAAATAAAATGGGGAGGGGGTGTCAAAATGAACTGCGCCCAGTTGGTTTTCTATGATGGGCCCAGGAAGGGGGGTGCGCCTAGCATGGCGCGCCTGGGCCCAATTGCTTCAGAAATTAAATAAAAAAAAAGAAAGAAAAAAGATAAAAGCGCGGTGCAGTTAGCATTAGATTTCAGTTGAAATATGGTTTGGGCCGTGCGAGGGGGTGTGAGAATCAAAGATTTGCTGAGCCCATGGTTCCTCATTTAGCTAAACGCTGCGTATTTCTTTTAGGTCTTTCCCTCTGTTTTCATTTCAAATCGTGGCCCTTGGATTGGATTAAAAAGTCAAATAAAATGAATGATCCAACGGCGGAGGGATCATCTTCTCCAAACTTCCATCTAGGGTTTCAGAAAACCCTAACTCCATGCAAGAACTTTACCTCACTCGTTCTCCTCCATTTCTCCATGAAATCCAAAACTTTAAGAACCAAAACTGCTCTATTCTTTCCCAGGAACATGGCCATACACTTAGTTTTCTTTGAACCATCGTGTACCTCTCAAACAGAATGCATCAAAGTCTTGGTTCCACCATTTTTCTCTGATATCGACCTTGATGAATCTCAAATCTAATGGTGTGATCTTGTTCCTCACATTACCCTAACCATTCTAAACCATAACATATCAACTACAACCTACTAAACAGCTTGTTCTTGATCTTCCAAGAATCAACACCCTGCCATGAAACTCCATAGATCTTCCTCTAATCCTCAGAAATTAATCAACTAACCTAGCATGCTCATTTTATACCTAGGAAACTAACAGAAAACATATAAATAAGGAGATATGGGGAGAGAACAAAACCTGTCAAGAGGTTATGGCAGATGCAGTTAGGGCTTGATTCAAGGCTTGATCTTGCTCCCAACTACTCCTCCAATGGAGTACTCCTTTCTGTTTGCAATATCTTGGAAGAAGGAAGCTTGTAATGGAAGACTCGAGGATTGCTTGCAATGGAATACACACTTGAATACCTCTCTCTCCCTCACTCTTCTCCACTGAATTCACCAACCTTTTTCTTCATTGTGAGCTCCTCAATATATAACAGTCAATGGAAGAATCTAGAACCTCCTAGAATGCACTAGAAAGTCTTGGAAATTATCATGTAATGACATATTGCATATCCCTTCATCTCATGCATTAAGCCTTTAATTGTGTGTCAAAATATCCTTACATGAGATATTGAGATGGAATGTGCAAAAAACAAGCTCAGCCTTGCCTTATGTGAAGTTTTCCAAAGGTTCCTTATTATGCAAGTAACAACATTACAAAGTAACCCCCATTTTTAGACCTCAAATCAAAAATGTATTTAAACCATTGTTTTTAAAATGATGTTTGGATTCAAAATGACATATTGGATGACCTATTTTGGATTCATAGATCTCCCAAACCAATTTCCAACTTGGATCCATTTAAGTTATAAGCCATTTTTAGGTCATTTTCACCCATTCTTGCCAATCCTTGCTACAAGCTTTTCCAACAACTCATGACCACTTTACTAGCCTTAAAATTCCATTTTGAACAACTTTTATGTTTTGAGTTTTTTCATTTGAGGCTTGGAAATAGGAGATATGGCCTTTGCTTAAAATGACCTATAACTTCCAAATGACCAAAATACCCCTGTCTTGTTCAAACCATAAGTTGAGTTCTACAAATCCTATCAAGGACTTCTAGTACTCTATAGAAAGCTAAGAAGATTCTATTCAACATTCATGTTTACCAAGAGATCATAGGAATCATCCTACTAGGGAAAAAATTGTCTGCAAGTTGGGTGACTTTCAAGGACCCAGATTCACATACCTCAGATGACCTGTAATTTGTCAAAACCATAACTTGAGCTCTGCACATCCTATCAAGGACTTCTACCACTCAAATTAAATCTAAGACAAGCTCTACAACATTCATGTTGTGGGGAAGATGAGATAACAATCACATCTTGAGCTAAAACTTCCTGGAAGATGGGGATCAAACTAGGGTTTTTACACTGTCCATCCTTAGAAACCCTGGCTTAAAACTTCTCAAACTCCTCAATCATGATGAGTTGGTCTAGGAATCATCTTTATAACATCTCCATACATCATTCCATGATCTCATGGCTCTGGGATTGGGTCTCAACCTTCTCCAAATCTTCAGTTGACCTAGGGTTGACCCAGTCAAAACCCTAATTCTACCATTCATGGTTGAATCTTCTGAATTCTTGCATAATGACCTCTCTGGGCTTCATGATGGCTTTCAAGACATCTCATAGGCTTTCTCAAATCTTCAAGTTCATTCTCAAAGTCTCAGAATCATCTGAGGAGTTCCCACAACTCTCAAGCTATGAAGCACACAACCTTGGTTTCGACCAATTCCTCTGAGGATCTCCTGAACTTTCTGATGAAGGTATCAACCTTCAAACACTTGATGGATAAATAAATGTTGGTCAAATTTTAGGGTGCAACAGCTGCCCCTATTCAAACGGCTTGAACCTGACTGGGTGAGAAGCGGACGGTTCTCAGCCAATCAAGGTGCGAGACGATTGAATACCGGTAAACCCGAAAATTTGCCAACTGCACGAGCACACGATACTCTGCGGGGGACAAACCTTCGAACACTGCAATACTAGCTGCACGGCAACTAGCTGGAGAAATACTGATCTGACGTCGCCGTCAGTTATCCACGTTAACTTCTTCTGACATCGTCTTCAGGCAACCAAAACACCCAACATCACCGCTGGAAGACTAAATCACCTGACAAAATACCCTACATCGCCGCTGGAGAACTACATCTGACATCGCCGTCGAACAATCAAAATACCCCGCATCGCCTCTGGAGAACTAAATCTGACATTGAATAATCAAAATACCCCGCATCGCCGCTGGAGAAAATACAACACTGAACAATTCTGACCTGGGGTTCACCCCTGGCAAATGGAACAAAAGGTACACTTGCGTATTTGAAACTACTCCGCTGGGAATGAGATTTAACCAAGCATACTCTGATCTGGGGTTCTCCCTCAGAACCATAACGAACATCCAAATACTGCTGCCTACTGAGCCCACCGTAGAACTTCAACCTCAAAGCTATATGAAACCCTGGCCCCTGGCCACTTCCAGCTTCAGCTAGAAAAGATCTTCAAGTATTTCTGAAGATAAGCATCCTTGGCCTTCAAGGATGTAAACTTTGCCCGTCGGTAACTCCAGCTTCAGCTAGAAAAGATCTTCAAGTATTTCTGAAGATAAGCATCCTTGGCCTTCAAGGATGTAAACTTTGCCCGTCGGCAACTCTGCAGGAGGTATCTTCGACTTCAGTCTGAAGAAATTGATCCTTGGCCTTCAAGGATACATGGATCTGCCTTCAGGCAACTCCGCCTCTGCTATAGAGTATCCGTGACTTCAGTCAGGGATATACTTCGAGCTTCAGTCCGAAAAATGAATCCTAAGTCATTCATGACTTTGGGGATAACCTTGCCTTTAGGCACCTTCGCTTCAGCTTGGGAAATCTGTGACTTCAGTCAGAGAAGTGGTATCCTGAGCCATTCATGACTCTGCGGGGATTCAAACACTTTGCCTTCAGGCAAACTCCGCTTCAGCTGGAGAAACATCTTCAACTTCAGTCAGAAGAAACACTATTCACTTGATCGCAATCAATCATCACCTCAGGACAACTGACTTGGTCTTCAGGCCAACGCGGATCACCTTGCATACAAAAGTTGGATCTACAAACTTTTGAACCTTGTCTTCAGACAAACGTTGATTCATCAACGAGGAAATCTGAATCCACAGGAACGTTCTGATATCGCCTTCAGGCGTTTACGAAATCAATCTTCAAATTAGACATCACTGTTGGAGCAAACATATCACGCTGCTAAGGACTTCAAGAATCATCTTGAACAAACAACTTCGTCGGGCACCTTCCAGAATCATCCTGAACTGATAACCATTCTGGAGACTTTATTCTGCTGGGGATTCCAGGAATCTTCCTGGACAACTCTTGCTGGGTACAAATCAATCACGGCTTGAGCAGCTTCCAAGGACTCGGCTCTCTTGGAGTTTCAGGAACCGTCCTGGGCGATCTTCGCCGGGGACTCTAGGTATCAACTTAAGCAACCAACTCTGGAAACTGCGTTGGGGTCTTAAGAATCATCTTAAGCAAACGGCCCTGCTGAGGATTTCAAGAATCATCTTGAACTGAAGATTTCGCTGGGGATCTCAAAAACCATCTTGAGCGAGCGACTTCGTTGGGGAGAATGTCAGGAATCATCCCGAGCCACTGATCCTTCGGCAGAACACCTGTAAAACAAGAACGGTAGCAGCCTAGATCATGTTTATTATGCATATGCTTCGGCGTCATGCCCCACACGGTGGAAATGCTATGCGTTTATGCTAAATGCTATGCAATCATGCACAATGATGCGATCCCGTCAGCAAAATAAATGCCGAGGGGCAAACCCTCCTGTCAAAAGGGGGAAGAACTACTCCGATAGAGGAATCATCCTGCTGAGGAGAACGTGGACATGCCAATATCAATCGGACTCCGTCTGGGGAAATGATCTTCGGTTGACTGCTGCAGGGGAAACAACTTCAGTTGATTACTACAGAGGAACGAAGCTCTACGAGAACCTGGACCTGCTGAGAGAAAGTGATGTCAATCGCGAGGATAAACTGTGTGGCCGTCTCGGCTACTCTTCTAGGGATGATAACTCTGTGGGGAAACAACTTCAGCTGCTCAACACTCCACTGGGGAAACAACTAAACATGGTCTGATCAACTTCCAAGGATTCGGCTCTCTTGGACATCTGCAAACTCGGCTGAGGAAGGAGAAGTAATTCTGCTTCGCTGGAGAGAGTGCGACTCTGGGGAAATACCGCATCAGCTGTTCAATATTCTGCTAGGGAGAATCCACTCATGGTCCCAACTGCTTCCAGGGATTCGGCTCTCTTGGGGGTTTGCGGACTCAGCCGGGGAGAGAAATCATTCTACTTCACTGGAGAGTACGACTCTGATGCGGAATTTCAATTTCGCTGGGGAAGAAAGAATCCTCTGACTTCGGGGGAGAGTACAACTCTGCAGAGGAATACAACGTCAGCTGTTTCAACACTCTACTGGGGAAGAGGGAATCATCCGGCTTCAGGAGGGAACATGACTCTGGTGGGAAATCTCAATTCCGCTAGAGACTTCAGTCTGGCACCATCAGTTACTGCATACTTCGGCATACGAACAGCTTCCTACGAGACCTGCACTTGTGACCCGGTGCTAGGGAGACACCTGCTGCGGCGACTTTACTGGGAAAACACGAGCTTCGGCACCCGAACATTTCTACGAAATATGCACTTGTGACCCGGTGCTGGGGGACGAATATGAGCTTCGGCACGCGACTCAGCTGATGAGGGGACGTTCCTTCAGGATGCGTCTGCTCGGGGAAGAGAATCCTCTCTGCCTGGGGAGACATATCAATGCTCACGGCTTCACATTCAGACTCTGCGGAGAGAGGCTACAGAACTCTGCTGGAAAAGGAGGAATCGTCCTGCTTCGGGAACATCAATCCTGGTCCGCTGAGGGTAATCTTGACCCTAATCTGATAAGGGATAAACGCCATCTCAATCTGCTGCAGTCTCAAACTGTACAGGGGGAACAACCTCAAACCGTACATCTCTGCTGAGAAACAATCCTGATTCTACAACGTCAACACAGGGAATACAGACTACCAATCATGGAACCGAGTAACATGTTAGGCCGTAGGATAACAATCCAATGACAACAAGGCTTCTTCAGAAGACTCAGGTTTTGGAAGGGTAATGGCGCGATTCCCCGACACTCAATTCTTGCTAGGGTGAACAAACTCATTTGAACAACTTGCCCCAGCGCAATTCAACTTGCCCCAATCTGACTCTTGGGAAAATTTATTCTGGACAGAAAGCAGCTGGCAACATGACAATCTTCAGATGGCTTGCCCCAACATCTGCACAACGGGAGGATTCATCCTCAACTAATCAACTCTCAACATGGTTGGCTTCAATATCTCTGAAGTAGTTTGCCCCTGAACGAGCGATGAGCGACTCAACATGCTCTGATTGAACACTGGAGGGATCTGCCCTCAAATCGCAAGAATTCTGGATAACTGCCCTTGATTGGGTCTCGAGAAGATTCACTTTCGACCAACCGCTTCTTGCATAAACTGCCCCATAATCAACTGATGCTCCGGGACTTGTCCTCAGACAAACTGATTCCAAACTCACCGGAAGTCAATGCTCCAGATTCATAGGGTTTCACAGCACACCATTCTGATCCAGACCTCTGACGATTCAGTCCTGATTGACTATTCCCTGTTGAAGTTCCTTCGTATCAGCTACTAACCCGCAATTAAAATTGTTTATTCACGAATGGTAATTTTAATGCAGTGTTCATGCAAATTTCGAAAAAATGTTGTACTGTCACTCATTTACGTGTCATGCTAGTGAGTGACGAATGAACCAAAGAGTTCAAACGTAGTGCTGATGTGACCAGTGAAAAATACAATAAGGATATGATTAGTAAATCATGAAGGAGTCAGGTTACTCAACCTTATCGTAATGCGCTTTCAGAATAAACCCTGCCTCAATTAGGTCTTTTAAGGGTTGTATCGTGGTCGGGTTCACGGTTCGTGAAACAAAGGATATTTGGCTCAAATTATGATTTGCACCCACCCCTTCTACGTGATGATCTCCGATCCTAAAGTCCAGTTAACTTAGCTCGAGCGCTCGCCTCTTCGATAGGTATGTTGAACATTGGGACCAACTGGTTAAAGAATTCATAAGGTATTTCGGAGTGACAGTTACTCCTTTTTCGTTTTCGGTGTCTGTATCTACACGACTTTGTCCTTGTTTGAGGAATTTTCTCTTTTATAATCCTTTCTTTTTCATTCATTTTTTTTTATTCCCTAATTTTTGCCTGGACTGACTCCTTTTGAGTTCTTTTCGATTTTTCCTTTTGAAGTCCAGCGGGATGCCCTGATTTTTTTGCCTAAGTATTTGCTTTCTAGCTTTTCTTTTTTACTTAGCGGGCTTTCTTATTCCTTTTTTTTCTTTTGGAACAAGTCGTGCGACACTGGTTGTCTGGATTTATCCGAGAGGCTTGTAACTGTCTCACTCCTGATTGGTGAGGTTTAACCATTGTGGTTGATGAGGTACGACCTCTGGAGAGGAATATGATGTGATTGGTCCTCGAAGGACAACACTCCTCTATAAGACTTGAACGCTCAATCAAGCTGACTGACAACTACCCTGCCCCGGGTTACGATGTGAGGGTTCAAAAGTCCGAAAGAAACTTCTACTTCTCGGCTCGAAGTGGCTAACAAGGGATTCTCTTCCTTATCTCTCCGGTGTTTAGGGGATTTGAAACAATGCCTTGTACGTCATCGGCAAAGTTTTATCTGAAAGCAATACGACCATCGGCTATGAGTATTCAGTTTCATCATCCTCCCTCCGCTCATTGCTAATCATAGTGATAAAGTGGAGTAAGGAAAATGCAAGTGTCAGTGCAATGCAGTAAATGAGTGACAACGACATGATTAGTTCAGAAAAAACGCATATTCACTTCATTAACATTACCATTCGAAACATACAATGGTTTAACGACAAGTAGTAACTAACAGAAAAGAAACTATAAATGCAAATGGTAAAAAATATGAGGACTGCCAATGCTGAGGACGTCTGCCTATCTGGACCACTGGCTTCTGGAAATAACCCTCTGAATCTGCGAGCTCAGACAGCTGAAAGGTTGTCACACACAACCAAAACTCCATCTGGAAAGGAAATGCACCCTTTGTCGATCAACTGTTGCACTTTCGCCTGGAAAGCCTTGCAATCTTCAGTTGAATGCCCCGGAGATCCACCATGGTAACCACACTGAGCATGAGGATTGTACCCTGGAGGGTAAGGCTCTGGCACGGGCTTGAGAGCTTTCGGTTCCACCAAAGAATTCTGAATCAACTGTGGAAGAATCTGGCTATACGGCACAGGCACTGGATGGGAAGAAGCATTCCTTCGTTCTAAGTGGTTGCGAGGCCTCTTTTGATCCTGGTGCTGGTATTCTTTCCGCCCAGGAGCAAGAGGTCGTCGTTTCTGAGTGGCAATGGTCCCTTGTTTAGGCGCTTGCGTCCTTGAACTTGATCCAGGTAGAAACTGCGAGCGAGGCGATGCAGTCACCAAAGGTCGCGGGACATATTCAAGATCTTTCTCAGCTTCAGGCAAAGGAGTGGAATCATTCACCTCTTCTACATGGTACGGGATGAACTTTCCCGATGCTCTCATGCCGCCCGGCACAAGCCTAATTGTCCTTGAGTCAATAAGGTCTTGAATCTTATTCTTGAGAGCCTTACATGTTTCAACATGGTGCCCCGGTGCTCCTGAGTGGAAATCACAATGCGTGTTGAGATCAACGTCTGGTGACACGTCATCTGGTGGATCCGAGGTCCGAAGCTTGAGAACACGGTTCTGAACCAATAGTGGCAAAAGTTGGGCATAACTCACAGGTATTGGGTCCACAGCTCTATCCAGTAGCTTCTTCTTTTGATTATGACCTTCAGGGTTATTCTGAGATGCCTGGCGCGGCTGCTGGCGAGACAGGCCTCGAGCTTCATGCCGTGTAGAGGATCTATGAGGTCCATTTGGCTTCAGCACAGGTGGCACTGACGGTAACGGAGGAAGCACTTTGGGCTCCACCTTGGGTGCTTGACCACTCTCCTTTTTTAGCATACTTCTCACCACTCCTATGAGGAAGCTCAACTGATTCTGCAGCTGCTGATTCTCTTCTCTGAGTACTTGCTGGTCCAGGCACACTGCCTGTATGTCATTCATGACCTGCCCCAACTGGCTTTGGATTCTCCCCAACTCAGCTTGTACCTGCTCCATAAGTCTGAGCTGCTCGATTCTGAGTCAAACCTGCAAACACAAGGGTTAGAAGACACGCCCCAGCGTCTATCATGCAAGATGAATTATGCTAATACCATGGGTGTCTGTACGTTCAGGAGATCACCCTTAATTCTGGTGTCAACGTGCCAACATAGTGTCAATGCAGTGATAAGACTGGATCCATTCAGGGAAGAAAACATCTCATATTGCTCGGGACACCAGAATCAGGGTACGAAATGCGCCTGCAACACAGACACATGCTAATGGAATGCAAAAATGAATATGCGAACTAATGCAAAATGCGGTCATGCAATAATATATCCGGGTAACTGCTGTGGAGATTCTGTGTCCATAATCACTGATGGGATGAAAACCCCGGTGTAAGACCACTAATCTGATCTGCTAAAAACGACCTTCTGATAGGACCATATATATAAGACCAAAATTCTGCTCTGTCGAGAACAAATGTCTGATAATAAGGACCCCGGGTGTATGGTCAAGGAATATCAGCTGATGAAGTCTTCAGACCCCAAATCAAAAATCTGCCCTATCAAGAACAAACACACAGCTGCTGATGAGATCTTCAGACCCCACTCAAAATTTGCCCTATCAAGAACAAACATACAGCTGCTGATGAGATCTTCAGACCCCACTCAAAATCTGCCCTATCAAGAACAAACCACTGATGACAATACTCTGATCAAAACCTGCTCTATCAAGAACAGACATACACCCGATGATAAGATCCTCTGATCAAAACCTGCTCTATCAAGAACAGACAAATCTGCAACTGAGAACCCTGGTACCAACATAACTGATCCACTGTCAAGAAAACCAGGTGGTCTGAAGGTATAAGTTTCCTGCAATAAACCCAATCCCACTCACAGGTATGGACCTAATCCACGGACAAAGGTACGACATCCTATGTGGTTATCAGTGTCACAGACTTTCATGAGTGACGATACGATTCCCAGAAGGAGTGGCATCATCAAGTCATGAAGAGGCCTCACTTAGCTGACTTCCAAATGATCGGTCCCCAGAGTCGACAATCCTCACGTCTGGACTCCCCTCAGATCCTCAGGACCGGAAAGGAGCACCTCTGCGAGAACCTCGTCTGAGCGCAGATTTCGTAGGGAACTGTGCCTGCTCAGCAGACAGGTCCGTCTACTACTCTCCGCAACTATGTCTAGGTGCATACTCAAGCCCAGGTCCGACTTCTCACTCATAATAACATCCCTCTCCCACAGCAGCACAGCTAATCATATCAAACTGGAAATAAAATGCGGGAAGTAAAGTGCGAGAAGTAAAAATGCGATAAATAAATGCAACCCAACAAGCAAACATACAAGCGCTAGGATTGACTCTCATAGGGAACCGGAGAACCAGAGATTCTGGGTTCGGTCCCCAGCAGAGTCTCCAGCTGTCGCTTGCGCGAAAATAAGGTGCCAGCATGACAGAAGAGTCGCCACCTTTCGTTATTTATCCCTCAGAGCGGGAAAGGAAACGATCGGAAAAACCTGACGAAAAAAGGGTAAGACAAGGTCATCGCAACCATTGTCTGGGTTCGGGAGTCGGTTACGCAAGGGGAAGGTATTAGCACCCCTCACGTCCGTCGTACTCGACGGGATCCACGCTTGTTAGGTTTACTTGGACGGGTTGGTTTTATTCTATCTACCTATCAAGGCTGGCTGAAAAGAAAAGAAAAATGACTCGGCAAAGCATCGCACTTTATGCCTACGTATTCTCATCAGAGAATGAGAAATCAGAGTCAACGTAGTTCGGCCAACTACAGGCGAAGGTGGGGAAAGGTTGCTCACTAGGATATCGCATCCTATGCCTACGTACTTCCACACTGCATGGAAGATCAGAGCAAACGTAGTTCGGGAAACTACGGGTTATTTCCTGTTTTTATGAAAGAAGTGTTTTTTATTGTTTTTGTGATTTCAACCGCACTAGAGACTATGACCTGAGAGTGAATGCGTCGCATGTCACCCAAAGGGTACCATACTAAACATCCAGACTATGGAAAAGAAACTCTCCCACAATCCTTTCTCAGATAGCTTAAGGCTCGTAACGTACGAAAGAAATCATTCATGATTACTGTATCTTAAACTGTTTTGAGATGAGAAGAGAACAGGCCCAACTAGGAGGGAGACTATCAAGTCCTACTGTTGTCATGCCATGGATTCATCCTATGGTTGAGGTTTGAACAGGGAACTCCTAGAAGTTGTCATGCATAGGTTTCAACCTAAAAGTCTATCATCAAATCCTTATCAAAGGAAATGAGAGTCCTAAAGGATCATGTCAATGATACACCAAAACAGACAAAGCATCAGCTTAACAGTAAAATGCATGCAATGCAAGTGAGGGAGGAAATGTGTGTGGGGCTTCAGCCTCCACAAGCTCATCTCGACCTCAAGCCAGTCATGAAATAACAGTAATCATACTGAAAAAATAAACAACGTGCTATCAAGCAATAAACAGTAAACTGCCGTCATACAGATAAAAGAAATGAAATGCCATCCATGCTTGAGAAAGAAATTATATACATCTAGGCTCTAATCCTAACCCTAAAACAGAACCTTAATCAAATCTAAGCAAAGCCCTAAAGCAAAACCCTAATCAAAAGCAATCAATCCCAGCCTTCAAGCTTCAAAACAAGCTTACCAAAGAAAGGGAGCTAAGTAGGCAGACTCATAGTGCCCTCCTCAGGAAAGCACTAGGAGGCTTATACTCAGGAATCATATCCTACGTGGCTCAACAACTGTGATCAGTTTACATTCCTCCTCAGGAGAAACTAAACACACATGAAGGCTCCAACATCATTGGATACTTAAGAAATCCTAGATGAACTAAGGGAACTAAGTGAATAGACCCATAGGACCTTCCTCAGGAAAGTACTAGGAGGCTTCCACTTAGGAATTGTATCCCATGTGGCTCAACAACTGTGATCAGTTTACATTCCTCCTCAGGAGAAACTAAACTCACATGAAGGCTCCAACATCATTGGATACTTAAGAAATCCTAGATGAACTAAGGGAACTAAGTGAATAGACCCATAGGACCTTCCTCAGGAAAGTACTAGGAGGCTTCCACTTAGGAATCGTATCCCATGTGGCTCAACAACTGTGATCAGTTTACATTCCTCCTCAGGAGAAACTAAACTCACATGAAGGCTCCAACATCATTGGATACTTAAGAAATAGGTGAGAAGAAAGAATGAAAGACATCCATAGTGCCTTCCTCAGGAAAGTACCATGAATTTCCCTCAAACTTCAGGATCTCAAACCTCACAAGCAGAGAACAAGCTCCTAGACTAGGACTCAATCCATGCATCCTCCAATCCCTGGGTCTTGATCTTCAATCTTCTCCTTCATCATGCTCCTTCAACAAGGTATTCAAAACAAACCAAGCCCCACAACAATTCCCCAAAGATAAACCCCAGAGACAGGCAAGTATCACACAGACAGTCAATACAATCAGCCCTATTCAGAAAATACTTGAAAATACTAAAGCACAAGGGGAAAATTCTAACAATCATTTACAAGGGTCTATAACACCTACCCATAACATCCCTATATGCCCATACCCTAAAAATCAAGTCAAAACTCTCAAAAGAAAATGAATTATTTCACCTATGCATTCTTAAACCCTAATTATGGTACCCTAATGCTAACCTAATTAAACTAATCAAATTTTAATCTAAAAATCATGAATTAAATCCTATGGGAACTAAGGCTTAATATCTAATCACACTAAAAATAATGAATCAAAAAGATTAAGGGGAGGTCCTAAACTAAATTCTACAAAATTGAGTATCAAACTAAACCTATTTAAAAGCTATTCAAAAGAATAATATTCTAAAAATACTAAACTAAAAATAAAATGGAATTTTTATTTTTACTAATTTTCTACACAAAATTATGAGTCTAATGCAGAAACAAGAATTAAAAAACATTCATTTTTCAATTTTATATGAATTATTTAAGATGCAAGAAAAATTAAAAGAAATAAAAAATCAAAGAATTAAAATAAAATGGGGAGGGGGTGTCAAAATGAACTGCGCCCAGTTGGTTTTCTATGATGGGCCCAGGAAGGGGGGTGCGCCTAGCATGGCGCGCCTGGGCCCAATTGCTTCAGAAATTAAATCAAAAAAAAGAAAGAAAAAAGATAAAAGCGCGGTGCAATTAGCATTAGATTTCAGTTGAAATATGGTTTGGGTCGTGCGAGGGGGTGTGAGAATCAAAGATTTGTTGAGCCCATGGTTCCTCATTTAGCTAAACGCTGCGTATTGCTTTTAGGTCTTCCCCTCCGTTTTCATTTCAAATCGTGGCCCTTGGATTGGATTAAAAAGTCAAATAAAATGAATGATCCAACGGCGGAGGGATCATCTTCTCCAAACTTCCATCTAGGGTTTCAGAAAACCCTAACTCCATGCAAGAACTTTACCTCACTCGTTCTCCTCCATTTCTCCATGAAATCCAAAACTTTAAGAACCAAAACTGCTCTATTCTTTCCCAGGAACATGGCCATACACTTAGTTTTCTTTGAACCATCGTGTACCTCTCAAACAGAATGCATCAAAGTCTTGGTTCCACCATTTTTCTCTGATATCGACCTTGATGAATCTCAAATCTAATGGTGTGATCTTGTTCCTCACATTACCCTAACCATTCTAAACCATAACATATCAACTACAACCTACTAAACAGCTTGTTCTTGATCTTCCAAGAATCAACACCCTGCCATGAAACTCCATAGATCTTCCTCTAATCCTCAGAAATTAATCAACTAACCTAGCATGCTCATTTTATACCTAGGAAACTAACAGAAAACATATAAATAAGGAGATATGGGGAGAGAACAAAACCTGTCAAGAGGTTATGGCAGATGCAGTTAGGGCTTGATTCAAGGCTTGATCTTGCTCCCAACTACTCCTCCAATGGAGTACTCCTTTCTGTTTGCAATATCTTGGAAGAAGGAAGCTTGTAATGGAAGACTCGAGGCTTGCTTGCAATGGAATCCACACTTGAATACCTCTCTCTCCCTCACTCTTCTCCACTGAATTCACCAACCTTTTTCTTCATTGTGAGCTCCTCAATATATAACAGTCAATGGAAGAATCTAGAACCTCCTAGAATGCACTAGAAAGTCTTGGAAATTATCATGTAATGACATATTGCATATCCCTTCATCTCATGCATTAAGCCTTTAATTGTGTGTCAAAATATCCTTACATGAGATATTGAGATGGAATGTGCAAAAAACAAGCTCAGCCTTGCCTTATGTGAAGTTTTCCAAAGGTTCCTTATTATGCAAGTAACAACATTACAAAGTAACCCCCATTTTTAGACCTCAAATCAAAAATGTATTTAAACCATTGTTTTTAAAATGATGTTTGGATTCAAAATGACATATTGGATGACCTATTTTGGATTCATAGATCTCCCAAACCAATTTCCAACTTGGATCCATTTAAGTTATAAGCCATTTTTAGGTCATTTTCACCCATTCTTGCCAATCCTTTCTACAAGCTTTTCCAACAACTAATGACCACTTTACTAGCCTTAAAATGCCATTTTGAACAACTTTTATGTTTTGAGTTTTTTCATTTGAGGCTTGGAAATAGGAGATATGGCCTTTGCTTAAAATGACCTATAACTTCCAAATGACCAAAATACCCATGTCTTGTTCAAACCATAAGTTGAGTTCTACAAATCCTATCAAGGACTTATAGTACTCTATAGAAAGCTAAGAAGATTATCTTCAACATTCATGTTGATCAAGAGATCATAGGAATCATCCTACTAGGGCAAAAATTGTCTGCAAGTTGGGTGACTTTCAAGGACCCAGATTCACATACCTCAGATGACCTGTAATTTGTCAAAACCATAACTTGAGCTCTGCACATCCTATCAAGGACTTCTACCACTCAAATTAAAGCTAAGAACAAGCTCTACAACATTCATGTTGTGGGGAAGATGATATAACAATCACATCTTGAGCTAAAACTGCCTGGAAGATGGGGATCAAACTAGGGTTTTTACACTGTCCATCCTTAGAAACCCTGGCTTAAAACTTCTCAAACTCCTCAATCATGATGATTTGGTCTAGGAATCATCTTTATAACATCTCCATACATCATTCCATGATCTCATGGCTCTGGGATTGGGTCTCAACCTTCTCCAAATCTTCAGTTGACCTAGGGTTGACCCAGTCAAAACCCTAATTCTACCATTCATGGTTGAATCTTCTGAATTCTTGCATAATGACCTCTCTGGGCTTCATGATGGCTTTCAAGACATCTCATAGGCTTTCTCAAATCTTCAAGTTCATTCTCAAAGTCTCAGAATCATCTGAGGAGTTCCCACAACTCTCAAGCTATGAAGCACACAACCTTGGTTTCGACCAATTCCTCTGAGGATCTCCTGAACTTTCTGATGAAGGTATCAACCTTCAAACACTTGATGGATAAATAAATGTTGGTCAAATTTTGGGGTGCAACACCTAGCATTTATTTTGCTAGGCTAGTTCTGTTGCATTTGCATTTTTGCATTAGCATCTTCCCAAATGCGTAGAATTTCCATTTCGTATGGAGCATTACGCCATTTTCAAACATAAGCATCTGAAACATAAGCCAGGTTTGGTGTTTCGGGACCGGATGTTCGTTTTGGCAGAGATTTGTTTGAATCAAGGGGTTTTTGTGTTATCCGCGTCAGGATGGATTTTTGGATTGGGTAGTTTATCAGATTCGTCCCAGTTGAGTAGTTTGGGTGAATGTTTTCGCTTTCCCCAGGTGAGTCGCTTGCAAGTGTTGCTTTCCCTGGTCAAGCTTGTGGTTCTTACCCAACGGAGTTGTTCCGACTTTTGGTTGGTCATCGTTGTTTATTTCAACTTTTGGTTGATGACCCAGTGGCGTTTGGATGTTATTCCAACTTTTGGTGGTTATTCTTTATTTCTCTCAGCAGAGTTGAGGATTCCAACTTTTGGTCGGTACGCTCCTGCATAATTCAGATTATTGTATTTGGTGATCCCAACTGTTGGTTGGTAATCTTTGGGCTTCCCCGAGCGGAGTCTCTATTTCAACTTTTGGTTGATAATCTTTGTTGTTCTAACTCTTGGTTAGTATCCGTTGTTCTAACTATTGGTTAGTGGCCTTTTATTTCAACTTTTGGTTGATAATTCAGGATGGTCATCCCAACTTTTGGTTGGCAGTCTTTTGTGGTGGAATCAGCTTCGTCTAGCGTCCCCCTGGCTATCCTAACTCTTGGTTAGTAGCTTCTGGTTGATGAGGATTTTTCCCAATAATCCTAACTCTTGGTTAGCAGCTTGTGTTCCGACCTTTGATCAATGGTGTTTCATGGTGATTCTAACTGTTGGTTAGTACCTTTGTTTCCCAACTTTTGGTTGGATATTTACCCCTGCGGTTGTCCTAACTCTTGGTTGGCGTTCCCCTATCCCCAGTAGGGTTGGACTGGGATGTCTGTTGTTGTCCCAACTTTTGGTTGGTAGTCTTCCCTTTTCCCCCCTAAAAAGTCGTCATCTCAACTTTTGGTTGATAAGAAGATTTGGCATTTTCCAACTTTTGGTTGGTGGTTGTGGTTTCTCCGGTGGTCATTTGTGTACGTTGGTTCGTATTCCAACTCTTGGTTAGTAGTCCTTGATTCTCCAGTGAGGTCGCCATATCCGGTGTGGTCATTTTGTTGGCGTTCTTCCAACTCTTGGTTGGTAACCTTGGTTCTCTGGTTGTTGATTCTGACTTTTGGTCAGTATGCCTCCTCGGCGAAGTCGTCTCACTATGTAAATTGCGGTTAGTATGGATTCGGACTCTTGGTTGGTAGGGGTGGTTCGGTCCCCAATGAATAATTGTCATCCCATCTTTTGGATGGTGCTGCTAGATTGTTGTCCTGTGATGGATGTTGACTCACCAGTGAAGTCGTCTCGTCATGGAAGTTTCGGTTAGTGTTGTGGTGATCCCAACTCTTGGTTGGTAGTGTTTGGGTTTTTATCCCATCTCTTGGATGGAATTCTTTGATTATCGCCTTTTGGTAGATGCTTGTTCTCCACAGAGTCGTTTGATTAGTCTACTCTTTCCCCGATGGAGTCACCCCAGAGCTGTTTGGCTATTCGTTTGTTCCCCAGCAGGGTTTGTTCCAACTCTTGGTTGGTATTCCGAGTTTGCTATCCTGACTCTTAGTTGGTATCTTGTGAGAGAAGTTTGTTCCAACTCTTGGTTAGTGTCCTCCGGGCGTTTTCCCAACTTTTGGTTGACATCTTTTGGATGAAGTTCAGATTATATTGGATTGTTATCCCCAGCGCGTCATTTTCCGACTCTTGGTTGGTAGTCGCTGTTTTGCATTCCCGTGGGGTGCAAATTTTCAGGTTCTTTTGTATTCAATCACCTTGTACTTTGAATGTTTGAAAGCGGATGCTTTTCCTCCCTTCAGGTCCAAGTTGTTTGAATAGGGGCAGCTGTAGCACCCCAAAATTTGCCTTTTCGTTTTAACTGTAACTGGATTTTGTTTCTTTGTATTTAGCATCTCGCATTGCATAACATTTGTTCTCGAGGCATGGGATCAAGGCGTTCTTGTGACTCAGTTGCATTTTGGAGCAAGAGACTGAATAACGAACATTGAGCATCCAGAGCTTCGGGCATTTATTTTGTCCAGCGGTCAAGCGACCGATTTTATTTTGCAGGTTAATTTCAGATCAGAAATCAACACTCAGGCTCATAACAAGCATTTTCACAGTGACAACAGTCAAAAATGAGGTTCAGCAGCTAAACAGAACTCCAGACAGTTGAAACAGGGCAAATGGACAGGTTTCCCACCAAAAGACGCCAAATTCAAATTTTTGAAGGTGTTAATCGGTTAACACATATGGTTAACCGATTAACCATTTGAAAATCAGCCCAGAATTGAAGTTTTAACAGTGTTAACCGGTTAACGCATATGGTTAACCGGTTAACCATAGCAGAATTTGCCCTGTACGTGATTTTTCATGCCAATTGTACTTGGGGTCCAATTTTGATCACTTTGGAATTCAAATTTTCATTTAGGAAGGATCTAGAACACCTTTAATTTCAGGTTTCCCTCCAAAACCCCATTCCACATTCCAAGCCTTGATTTCCAATCCAAACTCCAATCCTTTCTTTGGATCCCATACCAAAAGAGTATTTAAGTGATTTACTCCAAAGCAAGCCAGTCTAACCTTCATTTTTTACTCTCACTTCAGATTTGATTTCAATTCTCTCTCAATTCTCCAAATTCCCTCCATAACCAAAACTCGCTCAAAGCTCTTTTTTCATTGGAACTATTGATTCTTCATTGGAATCAATAGATTCTTGAGCATAAACCTCCATTTACCATCATCATTTGATCAATTCTCATCTTCAATTTTCGTGCAAGCTTGGATCTGAATCTGGAGTTAGATCTAGAAGTGATTATTTGAAGCTTTTTGACTCAAATTTGGTAGATCTTCATTCATACAACATCAATTATTGTGGATCTTGAAGTTTTCCGAATTTCTAGCATTTGATCTTCTCAAATTCAGTTGATCAACATTTACCGAAGCAAATCTCCGCTTCGAAGGTTAGAATTCTCGATTCGATTTAATTTTCGAGCTTAATCATGTTAATCTTCATATTCGATTGAATTTTGTTGATTTTGATCCGTTCGATTTGCGATTGTGCTGTGTAGATATGTTTGCATGTCTATTGGTTTTCTGTTTGCAGGTGTAATTTCGTGCTTATTTGATAAGCTGATATGTTGGATCACTTGATTAAGTGATTTTGTGCATTAAGTGATTTTCTGTTTGCTGTTTTTGGCTTCTGGTACAGTGTTAACCGGTTAACGTATATGGTTAACCGGTTAACCAATTCAAAATATTCAAATTTTTCAAAGGTTTCAGGGTATTAACCGGTTAACGTCTGGTGTTAACCGATTAACACCTACAAATTTCCAGATTTTCACTTGTTTTACACAGGTTAACCGATTAACAGTATGTGTTAACCGATTAACACTGTCCCAGAATGCGATATTTTGCTGTTTGCTTGCATGTTCGCATAACGGTTCGATTCGAATCATTATAGATCAGTGTGATGCATTAGAATTGAATTGTTTTGGCTGTTTGTCACTATTTATGGTTGGTTAATCATGATTTCATTGACTTGTATGATCATTTTCCCAATTGTTTGCATGCTTGTGTATGTGGTTCGAATTTAGTTTTCATTTGCATGTTCGTATGCTTTCATCTCTTGTTTTCTCCATATGTTTGCATCATTCTTGCATCGCTGTTGAGGTCGAGACGCGCTTGTGGTGGCTGCTGTCCCACACATTTTTCCTCCCTCCCACCATTCTAAATGTGCATTTTCGTATTTGCATCTTTCTACTTGTGATTGACTCTTCCTTTGTTCTTCTTGTGCTTTCTTGCCATGATCCCCATAGGATTCCTAGTCCCTCCGTTTAGGACGGGAGTAGGAGAGACATTAGGTGTTCAATCCAAGTATGCTAACATTAGGGTAGACGTTTCCCCTTTTCATCCAAACTTTAGGAATACATTGCATGACAACGTTAGGGCCGAGTTTCCCTTACACCTTTCATGTGTCTTCTCTTCTCATCTCAAAATCATGCTAACTCATTTAATAAAGGCGATAAACATTGCACGCTACGAGCCTTAAGCTACATGGGGAATGATGAGTGAGGGGTCTCCTCTCGCTTATCTAGAATGTTTAGTATCCGTCCCGTTTGGGGGTGATATACGACGCATTCGCCTCCATGTCATAGTCTTTAGTGCAACGTGAATCACAAACCGAATTAATTCACTTCACTAAAAAACACAAAACAAATCTTCAAACCTTTTTCCTTCGGGATTAATCGAAAACTTCTTTTTTTCAGAAAAGAGTGTTGTTAAGCTTCGGTTCTACCGCAAACAGGCTTAGTCCCTAACTGCTGGAACGGATGTTTAACCCTACTCGAGTAAAACACTTAATCAACCCGTGGTTTCGTGTCAGCCCGAACTACGTTTGCTCTGATCTTTCATAACAGATGAAAGTACGTAGGAACAAGACGCGACGTCTTGGCGAGCAACCTTCCCCCCTTCTCCCGTAGTTAGCCGAACTACGTTTACTCTGACTTTCCCATTGCACGAGGGAATACGTAAGCACAGAGCGGCGATGCTCTGCCGAGTCTCTTTTTCTTTTCTTTTTGTCCCGCAAGCCTGTAGCGTAGATAATTTAAACACACCCATAGATAGACAACAAGCGTGGATCCCGTCGAGTACGATGGACGTGAGGGGTGCTAATATCTTCCCCTTGCGTAACCGACTCCCGAATCCAGGACTTGGTTGCAATGGCCTCGTCTTTTCCCTTTTTCGTCAGGTTTTTCCGATCGTTTCCTTTCCCTCTTTGTGGGATAAATGAATAACAAAAGATGGCGACTCTTCTGTTTTGTCGGGTGTTTTTCGCAGTTGCGACAATGGTATGCAAACATGCAAGCAAAACAGCAAATATGGCATTCTGGCGCAGTGTTAATCGGTTAACGCATATTGTTAATCGGTTAACACCTTAAAAAAGTTTGAAAAAACTGAAGTTTTGAACAGGTTAATCGGTTAACCATATGCGTTAACCGATTAACACTGTTAACGTTTGAAAAAATTTTGAAAATTTGAATTGGTTAACCGGTTAACCGATTAACACTGCACCAGAAGCTAAAAACAGCAGCAGAAAATCACTTCCAGCACAGAAACAGCTTATCCAAGGTTCCAACAAATCAACTTATCAATTAAGTACGAAATTAACAACAAAAAACAGAGATCCAACAGCATGGATACACAATTACATAGCAATCTCACAATTCGAACGGATCGAAATCAACCAAAATTCAATCAAATATGAAGATTAACATGATAAGCTCAAAAATTAAATCGGATCGAGAATTCCAACCTTCGACGCGAAGATTTGCTTCGGTAAATGTTGATCAACTGAATTTGAGCAGATCCAAATGCTAGAAATCCGGAAAACTTCAAGATCCATAATAATTGCTGTTGTATGAATGGAGATCCACCAAATTTGAGTCAAAATGCTTCAAATAATCACTTCTAGATCCAACTTCAAATTCAGATCCAAGTTTGCACAAAAAATTGAAGAGGAAAATGGCAGGACTGCTTCCGTACCTTACACCAGTGAGAAAGAAGTTGCCCCGGTTGATGTACGCACCGAAGTACGATACCCGTGAAGAGCAAAAGGCAACATCTCGTGCCAGTCTTTGAGGTCACAACCATTTTCTGCACAATCTTCTTGATATTCTTATTAGCTGCCTCAACAGCACCATTCACCTTCGGACGATATGGAGAAGAATTGTGATGTTCTATCTTGAAACTTTGACACAGTTCCTTCATCATTTTGTTATTCAAATTCGAACCATTATCAGTAATGATTCTCTCCGGAATACCATAACGACAAATGATGTCCTTCTTTATGAATCAGGCTACCACCTGTCTCGTGACATTGGCAAAGGACGCTGCTTCTACCCACTTCGTAAAGTAATCAATCGCGGCCAGAATGAAGTGATGGCCATTAGAAGCAGTCGGCTCAATCTTTCCAATCACATCAATTCCCCACATGGCGAAAGTCCAAGGAGATGTCAACACATTCAAAGGAGCTGGTGGCACATGCACCTTATCCGTATGAATTTGGCATTTATGGCATTTTCTGGCGTATTTGAAGCAATCGGATTCCATAGTCATCCAATAATACCCAGATCTCAACAGCTTTCGAGCCATTGCATGCCCACTGGCATGAGTGCCAAAAGAACCCTCGTGGACTTTCTCCATCAACAGGTTTGCTTCAAGTTCATCAACACAATGCAGCAAGACCATGTCAAAATTTCTCTTGTAAAGCACGTCGTCCTTGTTCAGATAAAAATTTCCAGCTAACCTCCTCAAAGTCTTCTTATCTTTACTGGTCGCCCCAGATGGGTATTCCTGAGTCTTGAGAAAATGTTTGATATCAAAATACCAAGGCTTTCCATCTGATGCTTTCTCAATTACAAACACAAAAGTATGTCTATCAAGACACATGATGGTGATAGCTGGAGTTTCATTCTAGAAATTCACTTTGTACATCGAAGATAGCATGGCCAAGGCATCCACCATCTGATTTTCAGCCCTCGGCATATGATGGAGATCAACTCTATCGAAGAAAGGCAGCAGTCTCCTTGCAAAATCTCTATAAGGCACCAGGTTGCCTGACGAGTTTCCCATTCTCCTTTGATCTGGTTAACGACTCACGCTGAGTCACCGTACACATCCAGATTCTTAATCCTCATATCAACGGCCTCTTCTAAACCCATAATGCAAGCTTCATACTCGGCTTCATTATTTGTGCAGGCGAATGTCAATCGGGCGGTAAACGGTAGATGAGAACCGTGAGGAGTAGTAATGATTGCACTGATTCCATTACCATATGAATTAACCGCTCCGTCAAAAACCAGTTTCCACTAAGATCCAATCTCAGGACCCTCATCAGGTAAAGGCTCATCACGGTCTTTCGTTTTCAAAAACTTGACGTCTTCATCTGGGAAGTCAAACCTCATCGGCTGATAATCCTCAATTGGTTGTTCCGCGAGATATTCCAACAAAACGCTTCCCTTAATGGCTTTTTGGGAAACATACTGAATATCATACTCTCTTTACACCATTTGCCATCGGGCAATCCTTCCGGAGAGTGCTTGTTTTTCAAAGACATACTTGATCGGGTCCATCTTTGAAATCAATAGGGTTGTATGGTTTAACATGTACTGTCCGAAACGCTTAGCGGCCCAGGCGAGTGCACAACATGTTTTTTCCCGCACCGAGTATCTCGACTCGCAATAGGTGAATTTCTTACTCAGGTAGTAGATGGCGTGTTCTTTTCTACCTGACTCGTCTTGTTGACCGAGCACACATCCCATTGAATTCTCAAGAACAGTGACATACATGATCAGTGGTCTCCCTGCAACTGGAGGCATGAGTATTGAAGGTTCCTGCAAATATTCTTTTATTCTTTCAAATGCTTTCTGGAAATTTTCATTCCACCTGTCTGTTTGATCTTTTCTTAGCAATTTGAATATTGATTCACAAGTGGCTGTAAGATGAGATATAAACCTTGCAATGTAGTTTAATCTCCCCAGGAAACCACGAACCACTTTTTCCATTCTCGGCTCAGACATTTCTTGTATAGCTTTTATTTTGGCAGGATCTACCTCAATACCCTTTTCACTGACAATGAAACCCAATAACTTTCCAGATCTCACCCCGAAGGTGCACTTGTTAGGATTCAGCCTCAGCTTGAACTTCCTCAACCTTTCAAACAATTTCAGAAGATCGACCAGATGCCCCTCCTCCGTCCGCGACTTCGCAATCATGTCATCAACATAGACTTCCACCTCATGATGAATCATATCATGAAATAAAGTGACCATTGCCCTCTGATAAGTTGCCCCTACATTTTTCAATCCAAAAGGCATCACTTTATAGCAAAAAGTCCCCCATGGTGTGATGAAAGTAGTTTTCTCCATGTCCTCTGGGGCCATCTTGATTTGGTTATACCCAAAGAAGCATCCATGAACGAAAACACAGAAAACTGAGCAGTGTTATCAACCAACACATCGATATGGGGGAGCGGGAAATCATCTTTCGGGCTCGCTTTATTCAAATCTGGATAATCAACGCACATCCTGACCTTTCCATCTTTCTTAGGTACAGGAACAATATTAGCCACCCACAGAGGGTAATTTGTGACAGCAAGAAACCCAGCATTCAGCTGCTTTTGAACTTCTTCTTTGATCTTGACTGCCATGTCAGGCCTTGTCCGTCTCAATTTCTGCTTGACTGGCGAGCATTCTTCTCTGAGAGGTAGCCGGTGTACCACAATATCTATATCCAGCCCAGGCATGTCTTGGTAAGACCAAGCGAAGATATCCTTATACTCACGGAGCATTTCAACCAATCTTCTCTTGACACTGTCTTCCAATGCAGCCCCCACTTTAACCTCTTTCTTGTCATCCTCGGTACCTAGATTTATAATCTCAATATCCTCCTGATGAGGTACAATGACCCTTTCCTCTTGCTTGAGAAGCCTGGCTAACTCTTCGGGTAGTTCACAGTCTTCAGCAGTGTCATCTTCAGCTTGATAAATGGGATTATCAAAGTCATACGAAGTTATAGCTGAACCTAAATCGATGGCATGTGATAGAAAAGACTTGCATGAGGATGTTATGTTTATTATGCGATGCATCAAACAAAACACATTGCCATTTTTCTGTTAAGTATAAATGCAAAACAAAAACAAGAAAAACAGGGATCACAATATTTGAATGCAAAACGTCTTTTATTAATGATAAACTATAAATAACAAGAAGGCCCCACAAATGGGTCACTACGTCTTGGGCTGAACATAGGACTGAACATAATCAAAACAATGAACATTACTCTGCAACAGTAACATGAATGACTTCTTCGGTAGTCCAGTTGCACAGCTTCTGGCCGGGAGTACATAGACAGATCCACGCATCCATGTCGCAGTCACTGTCACCTTCATTGTCCTCAAAGACGTTGATCCTGTCAAATATCACAACATTGCTGGTGAACTGCATAGGTCCCCTGTATCTCGGAATCTGAGAAGAACTGGAAGGCTTGTATCCCAGACCGAACTTGTCCTGCTTGACAAGAACATTGAGAACTTGTCCCCACTTCAGAGACGAGCCGGATTCTACGATAGCATGGGCATCCTTGAGCGACGACATTGAAACCTCTGGGCCTTTGGCTTCCACAGGAGACTTCCCCTGAATCTTAATTGTTTCAAATGCCTGGAAGAGTGTTTCGTGGATCTCACCATCCACTTCTACATATTTGAAAGATGACAGATGACTAACCATAATGTCCTCCTCACCGCACACAGTGACTACCTTCCCTTCCACCATGTATTTCAGCTTTTGATGCAACGTTGAGGTAACTGCCCCAGCAGCATGTATCCAAGGTCGGCCAAGAAAACAGGTGTATGCTGGATGGATATCCATAATAAAGAAAGTTGCATCAAAGATCTCTGGTCCTATCTGAATAGCCAGCGTGATTTCTCCAAATACTGATCTCTTAGACCCATCAAAAGCCCTCACGACCAGATCACTTGGCGCACATAACAAACCCTGAATGTCCAACTTCATCAATGCCTTCTCCGGAAGCACATTGAGGGATGATCCGGTATCAACCAAGACATGTGACATCAGAGATCCTCTACACTCCAAAGATATGTGCAGAGCACAGTTATGGTTCCTCCCAGCAAGAGTCAGATCTAAATCAGTAAAGCCGAGACCATTACCAGCATTCACGTGAGCGACTAACCCCTCCAACTGATTGACAGATATCTCCTGGGGTACGTACGCTGCATTCAAGACTTTCAACAGAGCGTTACGATGCGCCTCCGAACTCATGAACAATGACAAGATAGAAATTTTTGACGGAGTTTGATTCAAGTGATCCACAATTTTGTAGTCACTCTTCCGAATTAACCTCATAAATTCCTTTGTATCCCTTGAAAGATCATCAGTAACAACCTGGGGTTGGGCATTCTCTTCAATCACAACTTTACGCTTACCCCTGTCATTCTTATCACCATTAATCTCTGGTGGAGAAAAGACCCTACCACTTCTGGTAATACCTCCGGCACCAACTATGCTCTCAACCGACGAACTTCCGCTTGTCGATTCTATCCATTCTTGTTTCTGCCCGTTACAAAACACTTCTCCTCCATAGTTCCATGGCATAGCTCTAGTGCTCTCGTACATCATGGGTCCAGGTATAGTAATGGTCACTGGAGCTGGCCTAGCAGGCACTGAAATATTGATTGTCCGGTATCGAATGGAAATAGTAGCAACTTCGTTTCCGTCATTACTCACCTTGCACTCGGCATCTTCTTTCACGACTTTGTCATATTGCAAACAACCTTCGTCAATCATTCTCTGAATACCCATCTTCAAAAGATCACAACCCTCAGGCTGTGCTTCACATTCTGAGCAGTCAGCAGAACAACCAGGAAATACTCCCTTCTTCAACAAACAAGCTTTCACAAAACCCAACGGAGTTGTTAAATCTTCAACATCAGTTATCAGATTCAACTTTTCACCCTCAATAATGGAATTGGCTCCTGCCACCCCATGATCCGGCATCGGGTTTTGAGTCACATTGTGCCCCTCGTTGGTGAAGTTAATAGCTTTAGAGTCAAGCAAATCCTGGACCTTATGATTTAAAGCTTTACAATGGTCAATATCATGGCCTGGGGCGCTAGAGTGAAAATCACAATGAGCGTTTGCATCGTAGCCAGGAGGCGGTATACCTGTGAGAGGAGCCAAGGTCCTCTTCTGCACCAACTGTAATTTCAGCAACCGTTGTAACAAATGAGAATATGGTATCGGAGGATTTGTGAACTGTCTATCAGGCATCCTACACCTAGCAGGATAAGGTCACGGAGCATTGCCTTGTTGTGGAGCTGCGGCCGGGATATTTACTATAGCAACTTGATGATGCTGACGAGACTAAGCTCTACCTTTACCCTTATGCGAGATAACATTCGCATCCCCCTCCCTTCTCTTGGGGTTTGCAGAAACGGCTTCTTCGTTCCTCCCGAAGAGGATCCACCACCATTGGAAATCTTACCAGACTTGATCCCACTTTCAATTCGTTCACCGGCAATTACCAAATCAGAAAACCTCACATACATGCATCCTATCATCTTTTAAAAGTACACACCCGGTAGCGAAGCCATGAACAGGTCAATCAACTCCCTTTCAACCATAGGGGGTTGTACCCTTGCAGCCAGATCCTGCCACCTTTTGGCGTATTCTTTGAAACTCTCAGAATTTTCTACGACAGACTCTATAATTGTACCTGATTGGGTGCCAGATCACTATTATATTGATAGTGACGCACAAAAGCCTCGGCCAATTCTTTCCAGCTACGAATATGGATTCTCTCAAGCCCCATATACCATTCCAACGAAGCCCCTGCCAGACTATCCTGGAAGAAATGCATCAATAGCTTCTCATCACTGGAATAAGCAGACATTTTTCTGAAGTAAGCCCGAATGTGTACTCTGGGACAAGTCGTCCCTTTGTACTTATCGAAATCGGGCACCTTAAATTTGGGGGGAATCCTGACCTCAGGAACCAAACCAAGATCATACAAATCCAAGCCCAAAGAGTTCTGATTCTCCAATGATTTCATTTTCTCCTCAATCAGTTTGAACCTTCGGTCCGCTTCGGTCGGCAAACCGCCCTCCAGATCTTTCACAGAAAATATATCATCCTGATTTTCCTTCCAATGAGGACCAACAACCCCGTGCACAGTGCACACACTGCCATTACCAGCAATATTACCGTTCTCACAAGCAGCTTCTCCGCCCGGAGGTACAACAACAGTAGGAATACCTTGAGGAATAGACTCACCAACCGGAGGATGAACAACACAAGCTCCTCCGTGCAAAACCCCGTCTTCATCAACCCGTGCTATCAACGACTGGACTAGAGTTCTCAACTGTTCCTGTCCACTAGCAACAGTCTGCATCAGTTCCATGAATTTGGCCATGTGCGCCCTGACCTCCTGCAATTCTGCCTGAACCTGATCCATCACCTTCTGCTGATTCCCTCAAGTAGAATACCTGTGGAAACTGAAATCTTTAATCCTGAACCGAAGAAAACCAAGCAGAGATAAGAACACAAGGCCACCAAGAACAACCTGCAATGCAAATGAGAATGCAAGATGCAAAATGCAAACATGTCTATGTATGCACAGGGAGATCTTCCCCCTTGATTTCGGTTTCAATAAACAAGAACAACAGAGATGGATAAGAACACCACAATAAAACTTCTCATATATCAAGTAAAGCTGAAACAATACAACCAAATGAGAAATATCCGCATACAAAGAGGTATTGACCTCATCCAACATCTCTGGTGATGATCAAGATACAAAATCAAATGAAACTACAAAAGATAGAACTCCTAGTATCCATGATCTCTACGCCACTCATGAGACTCCTCAAGCATCTACTTTGTATCTGGATGGTCTGGCCTCTCCATCAACTCTCAGATAAGGACATCCCTCTTGTGTATCACATCCAAGAGATAATGACAATGATCCTGTTGCACCCTAAAATTTGACCAACCGGGTCCCGTATTTGGTTCATGTTTCGATGCATGACCGCATTCGCATCCGCATATCGCATACAGTGCATTTTTTCAGTCGTTTTGATTTTATCGGGATCACAGCCCTCTTCTCGCGTTTCAGGTGTTTTTAGCAAGTTCAGATAAGTAGAATCGTATTTTTGGGAAGTCGTGCTCTTCCCAGTGTTTTCAGCTCGCGCTGTTGTTTTTAGGGATATTTCGGTGTCCATTGATTTTTACCGGCTATTTTGTTATGCTCTCGCAGTGTTATTCGTGGTTTTGTACTATTTTTGTTCCTTTGGGAATTATTAGGATTTTCCGGATTTTATTAGATATTATTAGAGTTTTAATAGATTTTTTAATATTTTTAATAGTTTTAAATCTTTTTTTTTAGAATTTATAAATTGTTTTTAAATAGATTTTAGAATAAAATTTCTTTTTAGATATTAAGTCATATCTTTTAGATAATAGAATAAATAGAGTTTATTTTTAATATAGATTTAATCTTTTGTTAGATATTAATTTCTTTTATTATGTTTAATATAGGTTAATAGTTTTTTTATATAGATATTAATAGATATTAGTTTTATAGTTTTAATATAGTTTTGTTTTTTTCTATAGAAATTTAACAAAATTTTAAATAGAGAATTATTAGAGTTTTTTTTTAGATTATTAGAGATCATTAGAGTTTTATTAGTATAAAGGTTTTTCATTAGTTTAGTGATTAATATAGATTTTTAGGTTAGTCCTCTTTTTAGATTTAATTAGGATTGGTTGGATTAATTAGATTTTAATCAGTTAATTAGATTTTAATTGAGGGTATTAATTAGATTAGATTTAATTACCGTTTTAGTTTTCAGTTTAGCTTAATAGTAGTTTTAAGTCTTTAAGCAGTTTTTTAATGGAGCTTTAATTCAAATTAATCATGTCATTAGCCAGTATTTTCGTTTGGGCCCAGTTTGGGTTTTGGAGGCCCATTTTACTTCAGTCCGTTTTTTGTCCAAATCCATTAGCCGTGTGTCTATAAAACCCTGCACCACGTGTAAAATGGAGGGGAGGCCACCTCATTTTTTCTCCACCTCTCTCCGCCACCTCATTTCATCATTCACCCATTCGCAGACACATCACCATGCCATGTGTCCTTCCCACACTTCCCTCTCCTGCATGGATGCCACATCCATCCTCTCTCTCAGCCACCTGCCACCTCCTCGCCCACCTCTCCTGCATGGCCACCATGTGTCTCACCACTCCCTCCGCTCACCGGAACCCATGCAAATCGCCGGAGTTCCTCGCCGGCAAAATCAAATCCGATCAAACCTATCAAGAACTCGCCGGTAACTGTCACCGGAAAACGCAACCGCTCACCGGAAACTTCATTTGTTCTTCATTGATTTTCCAGATTTGGTATGAAGTTCATAGATCTTCATCTCCCAACCTTTATCGAGTCACAGGAAACTTCATCACCTCACCAAGATCCTCATCCATGTTCATAACCGTTTCCAGAAATCTTTAAACAACTTTCACCGGAATTCATTCAGGTTCGTCAGATTCGTCAAAATTCCATCAAGAACTGAAGCTTTCATCAAGAAATTTCCAGATCATTAGAACCTTCAACCGTGAATTGTCATCATCCAGCCGTTCATGCGTTTTCCAGTTCTTCAATTTCATTCCCAGAAACTCAAGATCTCATCACCAGATTCCCCAGAAAATTCGTAAATCCTTCGAACCTTCAAGTTCCTCAAGAACATCCATGTGTTCTTCAATCTTTCTCCAGAAACGCTCAAGGGTCGTCATGTTCTTCATCAGATTATTTTCCAGATCCAACCACATCTTCATCATCCACGAATCAAACCCCAAAGCATTCAAGATCTCCATCCGAGAATGTTCGTTCGTCCATCAAGATTTCTTCACCGGATCTCCGTCAAGTTTTCGCCAATTTCTTCTAGACCTTAAATCATCAACAATCTTCGTCATTAGATCTCCAGATTCACATGCATGAATCTCCAAACTCTTCATCCAAACGCGAATCTCTTCAAGGGCTTCATCAAGAAGAAGAAAGAGGATTTTGAGGTCAGGGAAAGAGAAGTTGGGAGAGATTGAGCACAGAAGATTGAGGACGGAGAGGGGTAGAGGGAGGAAGAGGTTGACGGCGCAAGGAGAGAGAAGGAGAGCCTCTAGGGTTTCAGAAGGGGGGAATTGAGAGAGTGAGTGAGGGAGAGCGTTGGACTCAGAGTGGGTTTTGGGCCTCGAAGCCCATTGACTTGTTACCAGTCTGCACCTCCAAATTTCTCGTTGCCCCTCCTTCAGCATATTTTTGCTTTGGTTGTGGATGTGGGCCAAGTCCAATGCAGTTTCCTGACTGCATTCCCCGTTTCATTATTACACCCCCTCCGTTTTTTCCTTTGTTGAAGGATTTTGGGCCTGAGCCCAACGGAATTTTTGCTGGTGGATACCTCCGTTTCACTTACTGCACCCCCCTCCCGTTTCTGCATACTTGTTGTTGGGCTGGGCCCAATCCCCTTTGTATTTTTTCTGCTGTACCCCCTGGCTGCTGTTTAAGCCTCCCTTGTATTTTTCTTTATTTTTTATTATTTCTTTTTTCTTTTCTTGTATCTAGAGATTTAGGACAAAAAAGGGAAAAAGATATATGGAAAAAAAGATGTATGAAAAAGAAATATGAAAAGAAATGAGAAAAAGAATATTGAGAAAAGATATTGAAAAAAAAAGAGAAATAGAGTGAAAAAGAATACATGAAAAAATGTTGAAAAAATAAGAAGAGAAACTATTAGAAAAAAAGAAATATAGAAGAAAAAAAGTAAGAAAAATAGTAAAAAATATTACTTTGTAGATTCAATATTTTTTTATAGATATTTTTCATAGGAGTTTATTTTACCCTTTTGGAGGTAGTTTTAGATGTCCATCTGTTAGGGGACCCTTTTTTAGAAGTAGTTTTAGAAGTCCACTTGTTAGGGGACTATTTTCCATTTGATTTTTTTTCCAGGATAGTAGGATAGTATTTTCTAGGAGTTTATTTTTCCGTATTCAATCATTGTAACCCATTTTCAGAATGTTAATAAAACGAGATTTGAGCTGTGGTCCCGAAAGTAGCCGAACTACAGCTGCTCTGATTTCTCGTACCAGACGAGAATATGTAGGCATAGGATGCGATATCCTAGCGAGCACACTAACAACTAACCTTTTGTTCTCTCGCTGCTGTGCAATCGAGACTTTCCCGCTGACGACTGATTATTATCCCTTTCTCTTGCCCGAGCGCAGTTGAGACCAGACCGTAGTTTTTCCCATAGGTTCCCGTACCATTAAAATCAGATTGATCTCTCACCCGTGTGTGAGAACACCCAGCCTAGCCGTAGTTAGCCTGAACTACGTAAGCTCTGATCTTCCATGCCGTGTGGAAGTATGTAGGCACAAGACGCGAGGTCTTGGCGAGCCATTTCCCCGTAGTCCCGAACTACGTTGACTCTGACTTTCTCTCTTGAGAATACGTAGGCATAGAGTGCGACGCTCTATCGAGTCAATTCCCTTCCGTTTAGATTTAGCAGCCGTAGATAGATTGTTTTTGCATCCTTTAGACAACCCAAGCAAGCGTGGATCCCGTCGAGTACGACGGACGTGAGGGGTGCTAATACCTTCCCCTTGCGTAACCGACTCCCGAACCCAGGTTTTGGTTGTGACGACCATACCTTTCCCATTTTTTGCGAGGTTTACTTCGAGCGTTTCCTTTCCCTCCGTTGGGATAAATAACGCACGGTGGCGACTCTTCTGTCAGCCAGCGCCGATTTTTGCAGTAGCGACAGCTGGCGACTCTGCTGGGGACCCAACATCCCCTGGCTGCTAAGGACTGCGATAGTTCCTTATGCATGTGGGATCCAACGTCCCCTAAGAGAGTCAATCCTAGCGCTTGTTTGCTTGTCTTTTGGGTGTTTATTTTTTTCATCGCTATTATCTGTTGTCGTTGTGCTGGGGAGGGTGATATTTTGAGTGATAGCCGGACCTGGGCTGCTTGAGTATGCATTTAGACGTAGTTGTGAAGATTAGTGGGCGAACCTGTTTTTGCTGAGCAGGCAAGAGTTCCCCACGAAATTCACGCTCAGACGAGGTTCTCTCCGAGGTGCTTCTTTCCGATCCTGAGGATCGAAGGGGAGTCCAGACGTGAGCATTGTCGACTCTGGGGACCGATCAATTGGAAGTCAGCTAAGTGAGGCCTCTTCATGAGATGACGATGCCACTCCTTCTGGGAATCGTATCATTCCTCATGAAAGTCTGTGACGCTGATGACCGCATAGGATGTCGTACCTCGTCAGATTAGGTCCATACACGTGAGTGGGGTTTTTTTTTGCGAGAAACTTGACTTCCATCCTACCCGCTATCTTGGCGTTCTCTTTTAGAGAGAACGTACTCCGTCAGCAGTACAACAGTATTCAGAGCGTGTTGTGGGGGCTGTGATCCCGTGTTTGCTGCATTGTATTGCATTTGCATAAGCATCTTTGCATCGTATTGCATAGCATTTCTCTAGCTGGCCAGAGCTCTTATCCAGCCGTTGTTTGATTTCAGAAGGTGATTACCCGGTGATTGGTCTGAGCAACTGTGGATTGTTAGAAGATGACCAAGGGGTTGAAACGGATCAAGCAGAATCAAGCAGTGCCGTCAGTTGAAAGTTGCTGATAGTCATGGCAGGAAACGACTTCCAGATTGATGATGCCTTGTCAGGCTTTATTATGACGACCAATCCTTTGTATGATTCCACGTCTGACGAAGGCTTTCCGCAAGTGAATAACCTTAATGCAGCTCAACTTGTGCAGACTTCTGTTAGAGGCCAAGATTTGCACCAACAGTTTGTCATCCCAAGTGAACGTTCTTCTGCTGATGCTGCGAATTATCAGAATGTTATTCCTACTGGTTTGATCTCCCAAAGAGAAGTTCCGATAGTGAGGACTAATAATCCATTAGCGCTTGTGCAAGCTAAGAGGTTACACGCATTGGAGGAACAAGTCAAAGCCCTAGAAGTCAAGAACGATGTTGGTCTCAATGCTTCAGATATGTGCTTGGTTTCTGACCTAGTATTACCTCCTAAATTCAGAGCGCCGAAGTTTGAAAAGTATAAAGGAGATAGCTGCCCGAGGCTACATTTGGTGATGTTCTGCAGAAAGATGACTTCGTTTGTGCAAAACGACAAGTTGATGATTTACTGTTTTCAGGACAGTTTGATTGGGGCATCTCTACGTTGGTATATGCAGTTAGAGAAGGATCAGATTCGATCATAGGTGGATTTAGCCAGAGCTTTCCTGAAGCGGTATGACTACAATATGGACATAGCTCCCTTTCGCATGGAGTTGCAATCTTTGTCTATGGGGATCAATGAACCTTTCAAAAAGTATGCTCGGAGATGGAGGGATTCTGCTTCCAGAGTGGAACCACCGATCCCTGACCGAGAGTTAGCAGGCATGTTCGTAGACTCCTTACAAAGCCCGTACTTTGAGAGATTGCTTGGAGTTTCGCTGAACTTCTCCGAATTAGTGGGAGTTGGAGAACGTATTGAGAATGCTATAAAGATCGGGAAAATCCAGATTGATTCAAGCAGCCAGGCTAGTGAAGCTGAATCTCTGTACGACTATCAGAATGGAGAAGGAGTTGTGATCAATGCAGTCATGCCAGATTTTGGATATCCTCGAGATGAATCGGTGAAATCTGTTGGATTAGTATCTCTAGTGCCTTGTTATGTTGGACAAACAGGTGTGCCTAGGGCACCATATCAGGAGTCTTATGTCGCTTCCCTTGCAAATCAGCGAACTCGCGGTCGAGGTTATCAGACTCAGCATCAGATTCAGAACGGACCTCGTAGCAATTTGGAACGAAGGAATGCTCCTTCTCATCCAGTTCCTGTGTCGTACAGTCAGCTTTTGCCATCTTTGATCCAGAGCGCTTTGGTGGAGCCGAAAGCTCTCAAGCCCGTGCCAGAACCTTACCCTCCTGGGTACAATCCCCAAGTTCAGTGTGGTTATCATGGCGGATCACCGGGGCATTCAACTGAAGATTGTAAAGCGTTTCAGGCGAAAGTACAGCAGTTGATCGACCAAGATCGCATTTCCTTTCGAGAAGGATTTCTGTTTGTTCATACCAACCGCTCAGCTGTCTAAGCTCGTAGACTCGGAAAGTATTCCCCAGCAAAAGCCAGTGGTCCAGACAGGCAGGCGCCCTCAGCATTGGCAGTCCTCAGACTTTATATCATTTGCATTTGTAGTTTCTTTTCTGTTAGTTACTACTTGCTGTAAACATTGTATGTTTCTAATGGTGATATTAATAAGGTGACTATGCATTTTTCTGAATTAATCATGTCGCTGTCGCTCATTTACTGCATTGCACTGACACTTGCATTTTATTCACTCCACTTTATCACTGTGACTAGCAAAGACTGGAGGGAGGATGACGAAATAAACTCATAACCGATGATCGTATGCTTTCAGATAAAACCTTGCCGATGACGTACAAAGCATTGTTTCAAATCCCCAAACACTGGAGATATAAGGAGTTAGTCCCTTGTTAACCACTTCGAGCCAAGAAGTAGAAGTTTTTTCGGACTTTTAAACCCTCACATCTTAACCCGGGGCAGGGTAGTTGTCAGTTGGCTTGACCGAGCATTCAAGTCTTACAGAGGAGTGTTGTCTTTCGAGGACCAAACAGTTTATGCCTCTCAAGAGGTCGTACTTCATCAACCACAGTGGTTAAACCTCACCAATCAGGAGTGAGACAGTTACAATCCTTTCGGAGCAATCAAGACAACCAGTGTCACACGACTTTGTTCTAAAAGAAAGAAAAAGAAAGCCCGCTAAGTGAAAAGAAAGAAAAGCTGGAAAGCTAATACTTAGGCAAAAAATCAAGGCATCCCGCTGGACTTCAAAAGAAAACGGAAAAACGAAAAGAACTCAAAAGGAGTCAGTCCAGGCAAAAGTTAGGGAATCAAAAAGAACGAAAAAGAAAGGATATCAATAGAAATTTTTTCCCCAGTAGAGTCACAAAGTCGTGTATACAGACACCGAAAACGAAGAAGGAGTAACTGTCACTCCGAAACCTGTCACTCCGAAACCCTGTGAGTTCCTTAATTGTGGTTCTTACCATTCAACATACCTCTCGAAGAGGCGAGCGCTTGTGCCAAGTTAACTGAACTTTAGGATCAGAGATCATCACGTAGAAGGGGTGGGTACAAATCAAAATTTGAGCCAAATATCCTTTGTTTCACGAACCGTGAACCCGACCACGATACAACCCTTAAAAGACCTAATTGAGTTAGGGTTATTCTGAAAGCGCATTACGATAAGGTTGAGTAACCTGACTCCCTCAGGACTTGCTAGTCACATCCTTGTATTTTTTCACTGACCACGTGAGCACTACGTTTGAACTTTGGTTCATTCGTCACTCACAATCATGACACATAAATGAGTGACAGCACAAAAAAATTTTCAAAATCTGCATGAACACTGCATTAAGATTACCATTCGTGAGTAGACGATTTTTAATTGCAGGTTAGTAGTTGACATGAAAGAAATTCCAGCAGGGAATCGTCGAGCAGGACTGAGTAATTCAGCAGTCTGAACTAGAATAGTATGTTGTGAGCCCTATGAATCAGGGGCATTGACTTCCAGTGAGTTCGGAATCAGTTAGTCTGAGGACAAGTCCCGAAGCTTCAGTTGATCAGGGGCAGTTTGCTTGAGGAGCAGTTGATCAGAAGTGAGTCTTCTCGAGAGCCAATCAGGGGCAATTATACAGAACATGGAGATTTGGAAGCAGATACTTCAGGTGGATAATCTGATCAGGTTAAGTCGCTAGAACGCTCATTCAGGGGCAAAGTCACTTCAGAGATAGTGAAGACAATTGTTTGATGGAGATTGAATTTTGTTGTCGTACAGATACCGGGGCAAGTAATCTCGAGGTCGTCTTGTAGCAAGCTGTTCAGAGTATTCCCAAAGTTGGATTGGGGCAAGTTGAGTGCACTGGGGCAAGTTGTTCAAGCAAGTCTATTTATCCCCAGCCGGAGTTGAGTATCGGGGAATCGTGTCATTACCCTTATCAAAAAACCTTAACATTCCGAAAAAAGCCTTGTTGTCGTTGGATCATTATCCTACAGTTTAAACCTGTTACGTGTCAGTAACCAATCGTTTCCAAAGTCCAGTTCTCGCCTGGCAAACCGGTAACCAGTTCTCGTCTGGCCTACCCTTCCGTAAGCATCAGTTCCCGTCTGGTGTAGTTTATTGTAAGCATCAGTTCCCGTCTGGCGTAGTTTATTGTAACCAGTTCTCGTCTGGTCACCGTTTCTTCAAGTGTTGTATCAGTTCTCGTTTGGTACATGTCATCGCGTAATCAGTTCTCGTCTGGTCATCGTGTGTTCTAACCTATATGTTATACCAGTTCTCGTCTAGTGCGTCAGCTTTCAACCAGTTCTCGTCTGGTTGCCTATGCCTCAGCCTGTCATCCAGTCAGCCCCGTCTGATGTTCAAACCAAATCAATTCTCGTCCGATAACCTATTTTCCTATCAGTTCTCGTCTGGTAGCCTACCTTTGAATGCTAGTTCTCGTCTAGTATTTTCCATATCTTCCACTGTGTACATAATCCATGTTTATCCTAAACCAGAAAAACAAAAACCTAAAGGTATCTGACACAGTAATTCCCAATGACTCGCATGTTGTCATGTTCCCCGATACGAAGCTCGACGGATACCAGTGCTCCGATTAATGTTTGAATTCCTTGTGGATGTTGTTAAATCAGAATTGCTACTCTTCAGCAGATGAAAGTTGTGTATTATCGGAAGAATTTAGATTGTATTGTTATCCCGTATCAGAGTGGGATCAGGAGTATCCTCAGCAGATTAAGATTGATATCCTTGATAGTAGGGGCATTTCCAGCAGTGTGCTGCGCGCAATCAACCCCAGTTTGGGTCAATCCTCACAGAGCACAATCAGTTGCCAATGGTTTGAAGAGAGCATCTCCAAGCAGGGTTGTTTTTTCTTTCTCCCCAAGCAGGGTTTCCTTTCCATTTCTCCAGCAGGACGGTTATCCCCAGCGGATTTGGTTTCCCTTTTCCAGCATTTATTTTGCTGAGCTGATTCGGTGATATCAGGTTACCTTCAGTGGAGTTGACGTTTCCTTCGGCATTTATTTTGCCAAGCGGTTTGCAGACCTGGTGTTTTCTGGCAGCTCGAGCCTGCATTTACATTCGCATATATCGTCATAGCATTCATACAAGTACATCGCATATCCATGTCGTATAGGGCGTTGCAGTTACAGAACGCATAGCATTTCCATGTCATATAGGACATTGCATCATTCTCAGACATACGCATTCCGAAACATGGATCAGGTTGGTTACCTCATGGCTTTCGAGTATGTTCCCTTGCAGAGTTGTTTGGATTAAGCTTCTCTTCTCCCCCAGCGGAGTGATTCTTCATTTGGTTGTTACGTCGGCACTGAAAAAAAGATTGACATATATCAGGTTTCCGAAGCTGCCTCCTGTTGACAGAATGGGTGCTGAGCAGTCGATTCAGAAGTTCTCCAGGAGAATTGTCCTCAAGTTCGCCGTGAACTGTGAGATGACAGGATTTGATCCCATAAGAGAGATGGGAATCAAGTTGTTTGCTTTCCGAAGCATTATTCCAATACTTGTGGCGTCACACAGGTGATTGATGTTGAAAAGGAGAGAAATTTTTATCAGGTAATTGACCAGTCGTTGCCGTGACAACCGAATTTCAGTTCATTGGAGGCTATTCCTCAAGCAGTTTTGCAGTATATTCCCACGGTTGACAAATTTCAGGGTTTCATTGGTATTCAACCGTCATCTACCTTTGAATGTTTGAAGGCTGAACGCTCTTCACCCATTCAGGTCCAAGCCGCTTGAATAGGGGCAGCTGTTGCACCCTAAAATTTGACCAACCGGGTCCCGTATTTGGTTCATGTTTCGATGCATGACCGCATTCGCATCCGCATATCGCATACAGTGCATTTTTTCAGTCGTTTTGATTTTATCGGGATCACAGCCCTCTTCTCGCGTTTCAGGTGTTTTTAGCAAGTTCAGATAAGTAGAATCGTATTTTTGGGAAGTCGTGCTCTTCCCAGTGTTTTCAGCTCGCGCTGTTGTTTTTAGGGATATTTCGGTGTCCATTGATTTTTACCGGCTATTTTGTTATGCTCTCGCAGTGTTATTCGTGGTTTTGTACTATTTTTGTTCCTTTGGGAATTATTAGGATTTTCCGGATTTTATTAGATATTATTAGAGTTTTAATAGATTTTTTAATATTTTTAATAGTTTTAAATCTTTTTTTTTAGAATTTATAAATTGTTTTTAAATAGATTTTAGAATAAAATTTCTTTTTAGATATTAAGTCATATCTTTTAGATAATAGAATAAATAGAGTTTATTTTTAATATAGATTTAATCTTTTGTTAGATATTAATTTCTTTTATTAGGTTTAATATAGGTTAATAGTTTTTTTATATAGATATTAATAGATATTAGTTTTATAGTTTTAATATAGTTTTGTTTTTTTCTATAGAAATTTAACAAAATTTTAAATAGAGAATTATTAGAGTTTTTTTTAGATTATTAGAGATCATTAGAGTTTTATTAGTATAAAGGTTTTTCATTAGTTTAGTGATTAATATAGATTTTTAGGTTAGTCCTCTTTTTAGATTTAATTAGGATTGGTTGGATTAATTAGATTTTAATCAGTTAATTAGATTTTAATTGAGGGTATTAATTAGATTAGATTTAATTACCGTTTTAGTTTTCAGTTTAGCTTAATAGTAGTTTTAAGTCTTTAAGCAGTTTTTTAATGGAGCTTTAATTCAAATTAATCATGTCATTAGCCAGTATTTTCGTTTGGGCCCAGTTTGGGTTTTGGAGGCCCATTTTACTTCAGTCCGTTTTTTGTCCAAATCCATTAGCCGTGTGTCTATAAAACCCTGCACCACGTGTAAAATGGAGGGGAGGCCACCTCATTTTTTCTCCACCTCTCTCCGCCACCTCATTTCATCATTCACCCATTCGCAGACACATCACCATGCCATGTGTCCTTCCCACACTTCCCTCTCCTGCATGGATGCCACATCCATCCTCTCTCTCAGCCACCTGCCACCTCCTCGCCCACCTCTCCTGCATGGCCACCATGTGTCTCACCACTCCCTCCGCTCACCGGAACCCATGCAAACCGCCGGAGTTCCTCGCCGGCAAAATCAAATCCGATCAAACCTATCAAGAACTCGCCGGTAACTGTCACCGGAAAACGCAACCGCTCACCGGAAACTTCAGCTGTTCTTCATTGATTTTCCAGATTTGGTATGAAGTTCATAGATCTTCATCTCTCAACCTTCATCGAGTCACAGGAAACTTCATCACCTTACCAAGATCCTCATCCATGTTCATAACCGTTTCCAGAAATCTTTAAACAACTTTCACCGGAATTCATTCAGGTTCGTCAGATTCGTCAAAATTCCATCAAGAACTGAAGCTTTCATCAAGAAATTTCCAAATCATTAGAACCTTCAACCGTGAATTGTCATCATCCAGCCGTTTATGCGTTTTCCAGTTCTTCAATTTCATTCCCAGAAACTCAAGATCTCATCACCAAATTCCCCAGAAAATTCGTAAATCCTTCGAACCTTCAAGTTCCTCAAGAACATCCATGTGTTCTTCAATCTTTCTCCAGAAACACTCAAGGATCGTCATGTTCTTCATCAGATTATTTTCCAGATCCAACCACATCTTCATCATCCACGAATCAAACCCCAAAGCATTCAAGATCTCCATCCGAGAATGTTCGTTCGTCCATCAAGATTTCTTCACCGGATCTCCGTCAAGTTTTCGCCAGTTTCTTCTAGACCTTAAATCATCAACCATCTTCGTCATTAGATCTCCAGATTCACATGCATGAATCTCCAAACTCTTCATCCAAACGCGGATCTCTTCAAGGGCTTCATCAAGAAGAAGAAAGAGGATTTTGAGGTCAAGGAAAGAGAAGTTGGGAGAGATTGAACACAGAAGATTGAGGACGGAGAGGGGTAGAGGGAGGAAGAGGTTGACGGCGCAAGGAGAGAGAAGGAGAGCCTCTAGGGTTTCAGAAGGGGGAATTGAGAGAGTGAGTGAGGGAGAGCGTTGGACTCAGAGTAGGTTTTGGGCCTCGAAGCCCATTGACTTGTTACCAGTCTGCACCTCCAAATTTCTCGTTGCCCCCCCTTCAGCATATTTTTGCTTTGGTCGTGGATGTGGGCCAAGCCCAATGCAGTTTCCTGACTGCACTCCCCGTTTCATTATTACACCCCCTCCGTTTTTTCCTTTGTTGAAGGATTTTGGGCCTGAGCCCAACGGGATTTTTGCTGGTGGATACCTCTGTTTCACTTACTGCACCCCCTCCCGTTTCTGCATACTTGTTGCTGGGCTGGGCCCAGTCTCCTTTGTATTTTTTCTGCTGTACCCCCTGGCTGCTGTTTAAGCCTCCCTTGTATTTTTCTTTATTTTTTATTATTTCTTTTTTCTTTTCTTGTATCTAGAGATTTAGGACAAAAAAGGGAAAAAGATATATGGAAAAAAAGATGTATGAAAAAGAAATATGAAAAGAAATGAGAAAAAGAATATTGAGAAAAGATATTGAAAAAAAAAAGAGAAATAGAGTGAAAAAGAATACATGAAAAAATGTTGAAAAAAATAAGAAGAGAAACTATTAGAAAAAAAGAAATATAGAAGAAAAAAAGTAAGAAAAATAGTAAAAAATATTACTTTGTAGATTCAATATTTTTTTATAGATATTTTTCATAGGAGTTTATTTTACCCTTTTGGAGGTAGTTTTAGATGTCCATCTGTTAGGGGACCCTTTTTTAGAAGTAGTTTTAGAAGTCCACTTGTTAGGGGACTATTTTCCATTTGATTTTTTTTTCAGGATAGTAGGATAGTATTTTCTAGGAGTTTATTTTTCCGTATTCAATCATTGTAACCCATTTTCAGAATGTTAATAAAACGAGATTTGAGTTGTGGTCCCGAAAGTAGCCGAACTACAGCTGCTCTGATTTCTCGTACCAGACGAGAATATGTAGGCATAGGATGCGATATCCTAGCGAGCACACTAACAACTAACCTTTTGTTCTCTCGCTGCTGTGCGATCGAGACTTTCCCGCTGACGACTGATTATTATCCCTTTCTCTTGCCCGAGCGCAGTTGAGACCAGACCGTAGTTTTTCCCATAGGTTCCCGTACCATTAAAATCAGATTGATCTCTCACCCGTGTGTGAGAACACCCAGCCTAGCCGTAGTTAGCCTGAACTACGTAAGCTCTGATCTTCCATGCCGTGTGGAAGTACGTAGGCACAAGACGCGAGGTCTTGGCGACCCATTTCCCCGTAGTCCCGAACTACGTTGACTCTGACTTTCTCTCTTGAGAATACGTAGGCATAGAGTGCGACGCTCTATCGAGTCAATTCCCTTCCGTTTAGATTTAGCAGCCGTAGATAGATTGTTTTTGCATCCTTTAGACAACCCAAGCAAGCGTGGATCCCGTCGAGTACGACGGACGTGAGGGGTGCTAATACCTTCCCCTTGCGTAACCGACTCCCGAACCCAGGTTTTGGTTGCGACGACCATACCTTTCCCGTTTTTTGCGAGGTTTACTTCGAGCGTTTCCTTTCCCTCCGTTGGGATAAATAACGCACGGTGGCGACTCTTCTGTCAGCCGGCGCCGATTTTCGCAGTAGCGACAGATCCTCCCAACCATCTTCGCCGAAGGCATCCTCAAGCCTAGGTTTCTTCACCTCTGCCCGGATCTTGAACTCTTCAAGTGCTGACAAAGTCTCTTGGTATTTTTGCTCAATCGTGCTCCTGCGGAACGTTTCTAGCAATACCTCTATCTCCTTAGCATTGAATTGCACTTTCATCTTATCGACCTGAACACGAAGCTGATCTTCTCTACTCTTGTTGGCAGTCAAGGTAGCATTCCATTGCTCATTGAATTTGGATATCTTCAGATAGGCTCTATCTAAATCCTCCTTCTTACTTCTCAAAACATCACAAGTGCTTTTCAAATCAAGACCAACTTGCTTCCGTGCATGTATCTGATCAACTAGTTCTTCCTTCGCCTTAGTCAACAGTTTTGCATTTGTCTTGGCCAAATACACAGCTTCACCCTTATCATGCTTCAGCTGACTAATTTCCTGCTTCAGCTCTTCGTTCTCTTTGCGCAGCTCTTCCTTCTCTGCCCAAAGCTTGGTATATCTCAAGATATCAACGGTTTTAGGCGGCTCGATGACTAAGGGATACAACGGTGCTTCAATAGGCTCTACAATCTCCTTTGCCTAAAGATAGATTTCCCTTCTTGTGAATATTACCCCAAGCCTCCATAAATCGAGCCGGGATACAAGGATCAGCTACACCTGTGAAGTACAGAGATTCCTGCACTTCCTCTTCTTTCAGAGGTCCTTTCAAAGCATACCTGAATTGTCTCATCGCAAGAGAAGGGTTATAATTGATACCGCCTTTCCTCCCAATCAAGGGCACATTAGGAAAGCTACCAAAATTTAAGATAAGCTCACGGCCCAGCAAGTCTCGATTGAACCAGACAATATTCTTCTCCGTTAAATCCATAAGCCTCTTCGACCATTCAGATGAGTTCGCGGAATTCACAAAAGCTCCTGAGCGAGGAAGGTGATCAATAAACCACTTATGCAACAGCAGTGCGCAACAGGAAACCATCTTTCCTCTTCTTTTCTCATTCTTGTAATGCACTGAATGATACAAGTCTCCTAGAAGAGTAGGTACGGGATTCTTGGAAGCGAAGATATGAAAAGCATCAAAATCCACAAAGTCCGGTACATTGGGAAACAACACAATGCCATTGACACACAGAGCCAGGATAGCACTGAAAACCACCCAACAACCTTTTGTTAGAATACAGATTGGTGTTTCTTATATATTTATGTTTTGATGATAACTTTATGGAATTTTGTAATGAGTAAATATACACTCTAAAATTTGTTCAAGTATTATTGTTTCAGGTATAAAATTAAATACTCTTAAAGAAGCAAAATATATAAGTACAAAGAAACCATGCAAAGCTCTGAAGCATCAGATGCAAGACCATCAGAAGATTCTGAAGCGCTGCCAGAAGGATCTGAAGCAGAAGCTACAGAATGATCTGAAGGGTTAATAAAAGAAGTATACAAAAATTGAAAGCTCTAATCTTATCAGACTCTGAGGTTCTTTTTACTACAAACTCAGAGGCTTTGACAATCAGACTCTTATCATTAATATTCACGCTCCTAGCACTTACTGCTGCCTACTCTGATGAAGACTTTGATCAAGATTGAGACTCTGATATATTAAAGATCTAATCAAGACTGAGACTCTGATATATTGAAGATCTAATCAAGACTGAGACTCTGATACATTAAAGATCTGATCATCTATCAAAGACTCTGAACTTATCATTCATCTTAAGCTCTGATCATCTTAAAGCATTCCATACCTTTTAAGCTTACTACAAGTTCTGAAGTGCAGATTATGAAGACTTCATCTTGAAGGAAGCTTGTTGAAGAAGTTGTAACTTGATTAGACGTGGTGCTACTTCCAAAGTAACCAACGGCTAATTTGTCCAAAGAAGTGACGTGGTGCAAATCCCAAGGCTTCTACAACCATACCTTTCTGCAGAAAGCATATCTCTGCCCATACTTTTGGTGATGAAAAGTCATACAATCAAATATTATATTCAGCTGCACATCACTCAAAGCATTTGAAAAAGCTATAAAAGGAGAACTACTTCAACATTTTGAGGTTGTTAATTCACTACTCACAGTTGGCTCATTGCTAGACCACTCAGAAAGAAATACACGCTTGATTCATAAAAGAGAAAATCTCACAAGATCTTACTCATTTGATCTTTCATAAAACCATATAGTTCTTGTTATACTTAATCTTAAGTGTAAACATCACAATTGTGATACAGCTTATTAGAAGCATTCAAACACTTGTTAGTTTACATTAAATTATAAGAAGTTCCTTAAGAAGACCAAGGTGTGGTTAGTAGTTCTTGAGAAGACTAAGACAGTTGTTCTTAGTGCTTTCTATTTTAATCAATTGATCAATAGTGGATTAAGTCCTTGCACAGAAAGGCAAATCATCTTTGATAAGGTGGACTGGAGTAGTTGACTTCAACGAACCAGGATAAAAATCTTGAGTTGTTTTTATAGCCATATTTCTTAAAACTCTTATTCAACCCCCTCCCTCCCCCTTCTAAGTGTTTTTCTCACCTTTAGTTGGCATCAGAGCTCCGGTTCTATTTGTGCTATCACTTAACCGTGACCAGAAAAGATCCAGTGGGAAAAACTCTTGATACTCTTGGTTGATATACATTATGCCTGCTGAAACTTCAACACCCAACAACAACAAATATGAAGAAAGAGTCAACATAAAACCTCCCATGTTTGATGGAGAGAAATTTGATTATTGGAAAGATAGACTGGAAAGTTTCTTTCTAGGATTTGATGCTGATCTTTGGGACTTAGTTATTGATGGATATGTTCATCCCACTGATGGGAATGGCAAGAAAGTTGACAGAAAATCAATGACTGAGGAGCAAAAGAAGGAATTCATAAATCACCACAAGGCTAGAACTATATTGCTAAATGCTATATCTCATACTGAGTATGAGAAAATAACCAACAGAGAAACTGCCTTTGATATATTTGAATCCCTGAAGATGACTCATGAAGGGAACTCTCAAGTCAAAGAAACCAAGGCTCTGGCGCTGATCCAGAAGTATGAAGCTTTCAAGATGGAAGAATCTGAATCTATTGAAGCATTGTTTTCCAGATTCTAGATTCTCACTGCTGGCCTAAAGGTTCTGGACAAGGGTTACTCTACAGCAGATCATGTCAAGAAAATAATCAGAAGCTTGCCAACCAGATGGAGACCCATGGTCACTGCTCTGAAGCTGGCAAAGGATCTGAACAAGATTACGCTGGAGGAACTAATCAGTTCTCTAAGGAGTCATGAGATTGAACTAGAGGAAGATGAGCCTCTAAAGAAAGGTAAGTCAATTGCGTTAAAATCTAATAAAGTTGTTAAAGCATTGCAGGTATTAGAAGAAAGCTCTGAAGAGTCTGCTTCTGAAGATGAAGAAGAACTATCCTTGCTATCCAGAAGAATCAATAAACTCTGGAAGAATAAGCAAAGGAAGTTCAAGAACTTTAGAAAACCAGATCAACACAAAGAATCTTCTGGGCACAGAAGATCTGGAAAACACTCTGGATACAGAAGATCTGGAGAATCCTCTGGACACAGACAATCTGGAAAAAGAGAGGTTGTTTGCTATGAATGCAAAGAACCTAGGCACTACAAGAGTGATTTTCCAAAGCTTCAGAAGGAGAACCCAAAAAGAAAGTCATATCACAAAAAGAAAGTTCTGATGGCTACCTGGGATGACTCAGATGCATCTGATTCGTCATCAGAGTCAGAAGAGGAATGTGCAAATGTAGCATTCATGGCTGACATTGAGGACAGTGTTGAATCATCTGGATCAGAATCAGAATCTGATTCTGAGGAGGTATTTGCTGAACTTTCTAGACAGAAACTTGTTGAAAGTTTATCTGATATTCTTGAAAACTATAGTAAAGTTAAACTCAAATACAAAACGCTTCTAAAGCATATTGAATTTGAGAGTAACAAGTTTGAATCAGAAATAGATGAACTAAAAGTTGAAAATCTTCAGTTGAAAAATAATTTAGAATCTGCTCAACTAAACTCTGATTCAAAATCTGAACCATGCTCTAAAAACATTTTACAAGAGTATGAATATAGTTTCAGGAAGTTTCTAACTAAAAGCCTAGATAGAAGCAAAATGGTTTCAATGATCTATGGTATTAGCAGAAACTATAGAAAAGGTGTTGGATATAAATCTTTCTCTTATGAAGATTCAAATCCAAAATCTGTAGATAAACTGGATATCAAGTATCCTCCTTTATATTCTCAATTTACATTTGGTCACTTGAATGATATTAAACACACAAGTTCTAATCAGAACAAACATGTGTTTAATAAATCTAAAGCTAATCAGAACAAGTCTTATGTTGAAAGACAAAAGTTCAGAAAAAGCTTTAAGGCAACTAACCAAAAAGGACCCAAGAAAATCTGGGTACCTAAGGATAAGATAATCTATGTTGCAGACATCCTTAGCAGCAAAGTCAAGACTCCAGTCATGGTACCTGGACTCTGGATGCTCACGACATATGACGGGAAAAAGGTCTATGTTCCAAAGTCTGGAGCTTAGATCTGGAGGAGATGTCAAGTTTGGAGGGAATCAGAAGGGCAAAATAATTGGCTATGGAACCATAGGAAATGGTAAACTTCCTTCCATAACTAATGTCTTGCTTGTTGAAGGGTTAGCTCATAATCTATTGTCCATAAGTAAATTAGGTGACAATGGTTATGACATTATTTTTAATCAAAAGTGTTGCAAAGCTGTTAGTCAAAAGGATGGCTCAATCCTCTTTAATGGTAAAAGGAAAAACAACATTTATAAAATTAGTCTTTCAGAACTTAAGGTTCAGAATGTTAAATGCCTTATGTATGTTAATAAGGAGCAATGGGTCTGACACAGAAGATTGGGTCATATTAATATGAGACGCATATCTCAGATTAATAAGCTTAATCAGGTCATAGGACTTCCTAATCTGAAGTTCAACTTAGATGCTCTTTGTGAAGCATGTCAGAAAGGAAAATTTTCAAAATCATCTTTTAAATCCAAAAATGTTGTTTCAACTTCAAAACCATTAGAGTTACTTCACATTGATCTGTTTGGACCAGTGAAAACTGCATCCATCAGAGGCAAGAAGTATGGATTAGTCATTGTTGATGACTACAGCAGATGAACATGGGTAAAATTCCTAAAACACAAGGATGAGTCACATTCTGTGTTCTTTGACTTCTGCAAACAAGTCTAAACTAAAAAAGATTTCAAAATTGTTAAAGTCAGAAGTGATCATGGTGGTGAATTTGAAAACAAACATTTTGAAAAATATTTTAATGAAAATGGCATTGCTCATGATTTCTCCTGTCCTAGAACTCCACAACAGAATGGAGTTGTAGAGAGGAAAAATAGAACTTTGCAAGAGATGGTCAGAACCATGACCAATGAGACTAACATGGCAAAACATTTTTGGGCAAAGGCACTTAACACAGCATGTTACATTTAGAACAGAGTGTCAATTAGACCTCTTCTGGAAAAGACTCCTTATGAACTGTGGAGGAATAGAATGCCAAACATTTCTTATTTCCATCATTTTGGATGTATTTGTTTTATACTAAACACTAAAGAGAATCTTAACAAGTTTGATTCTAAAGCATAAAAGTGTTTCATGCTTGGATATTCTGAACGCTCTAAAGGCTACAAAGTATACAATATTGAGACACAGATTGTGGAGGAATCTATACATGTTAGATTTAATGATAAGCTTGGCAATCAAAAGCCAAAGCAGATTGAAAACTCTGCAGATGAAGAAGTTATTCTCATAGAATCTGAGAAACCAGAGGTAGAGAAAGCTCAAGAAGAAGCTACGCCAGATGCAACTCCATTGGCTGCTCAGATGAATAACATGAGTATTGTCGCTTCCGCGAAAATAAGGTGCCGGCAAAACAGAAGAGTCGCCACCTTTCGTTATTTATCCCTCAGAGCGGGAAAGGAAACGATCGGAAAAACCTGACGAAGAGGTATAAGACAAGGTCATCGCAACCATTGTCTAGGTTCGGGAGTCGGTTACACAAGGGGAAGGTATTAGCACCCCTCACGTCCATCGTACTCGATGGGATCCACGCTTGTTGTGTTTATCTGACGGGTTGGTTTTACTATCTACCTATCAAGGCCGGTTTGAAAAGAAAAGAAAATGACTCGGCAAAGCGTCGCACTTTATGCCTACGTATTCTCATCAAAGAATAAGAAATCAGAGTCAACGTAGTTCGGCTAACTACGGGTTACGGGGAAGGTGGCTCGCCAATACGTCAGTATTGTGCCTACGTACTCTCAACAGGCTTGAGAGATCAGAGCTTACGTAGTTTGGGATAATACGGATTACGGGGATTAAGATTCATCTGTTTTATCGAGTAGGGTTAACAAACAGTTCCAGCAGTTTGGTGTACGCAGCTCGACCCTTAGAGACTTAGGCGTTACCGTTTGCGGTAGAACTGAGAGTTAACGACACTCTTTTCTTCAGAAAAGCTTCCTTTGAATTATGGGCCCACGGGGCAAAAAGGTTTGAAGTTTGTTTTCTGTCTTTTACGGAAGAACTGTTTTTTTATGGATGTTTGCAACCAATATCGCACTAGAGACTATGACCTGAGAGTGAATGCATCGTATGTCACCCAAAGGGTGCCATACTAAACATCCAAGCTGTCGAAAAGAAACTCTCCGACAACCCTTTCTCAGATAGCTTAAGGCTCGTAATGTACGACATCAGTTAACCTTTATTACTGTAGTTTAATTTGTTTTGAGATGAGAAGAGAGAACGAACAGGTTCAACTAAGGGGAGACTATCAAGTCCTAATGTTGTCCTGCCAAGGATTCATCCTATGGTTGAAGTTTGAAACAGGGAACTCCTAGAAGTTATCATGCATAGGTTTCAACCTAAAGTTCTAATCATCACTTCCTTATCAAAGGAAGTGAGATTCCTAAGGGATCATGTCAACGATAAACAGAAACAGATAAAACATCAGCTTAACCAGTAAACAGCAAACGATTGTAAAATGCATGCAATGCAAGTGAGGGAGGAAATGTGTGTGGGGCATCTGCCTCCACAAGCTCATCTCAACCTCAAGTCAAGTATGAATAACTGCAATCATACAGAAGAAATAACATGCTATCAAGCAAAATAATGAGCAACTGCAATCATACAGAAGAAGTAAAGTGCTATCAAGCAAACACACACCACATAGGCAAGGGAGCAGGGCTCTACCGAATACCCGCAAGCAAAGCCATACAGTAAAAGTACAAGCAGAGGGAGCAACTCAACCTCTAGTGCAATCATGCTCCTAGCTTAAATCAATCTAAACATGAACTTATTCTAATGCATCAAGCAAATCAAACAAGTCACACCAATACAGTTGCACAGAAAGCAAACAGACAGGAAAGAAAGCGGATCAACAGCTCCCACAGCTTCACAGCAAAGCAATCCTCTGACAGCAGTTCAGTCCTCAGTCTGTAACTGTTCTTCAAGTCTATCATCTTCAATAGCAATTGTCAACTTGCTTCTCCAAGCTTCTAAGCTATCCACCATAAGTATCAACTTATCCCTCTCCTTCAACTTCAAGCTTCAGCTCTTCAGTAAATTCCAATTTTAGGCTTCACCCCTAAAATCAAGTATCAACTTGGCTCCTTCAGGCTCTCAATGCATCATACACAAGTATCAACTAATTCTTTCTTCTTCAAGCCTCAGCTCCCCACTCAACCTCAATTTGATCTTCTTCACAAGTGTCAACTTGTTCTTCTGGACCTTCAAGCTTCAGCTCTCTCCTCCTTACAAGTATCAACTTGCTCTTCCTGTTCTACAAGCTTCAGCTCCTAAGAGTAATCTTCAAACACAGGGAAGTGTCAACTCCTATCCTTCAATCCCTTCAAGCAAGAAACTCCATCCTCTAGCAAGGGAGAAAGATTCATCTATCAAGAACAAATTCTGGATGATTGGTAGCAGAGTGAAGACCAAAGGTCACCACTAAGCATCCTATCATCAGAGAAAGGGACCCTCAAAGGTTCTACCAACCTGTAAAGAGCCGCACATCCTACCAAAGGAGGGATGAGGCCTTTACAAGGGGACCTTACATCATAGGGAAGAATGGAAGTGATCAACATCTTCCATGTTTATGAAGGAAGAGAATCTATCTAGAAGCTCTGCCTACAAACCCTAATCTTAACACCTAATCAACACTACACCAAAAGAAGGAAAGATCTTCACATACAAGCTTCTTCAAGCACTCCATTGCATCTTCAGCTTGTCTTCAACATCATCCAAGAGCAAGAGAGACAAAACCCTAATCTAAGGGAACTAAAGAAGTCATTCTAGTTGAATTAGTGCATTAGAATCATCTAAAGTTAGCACCTAAACTAAAATCAAACAAAAATATTAAACTACATTGTAAATTCCTACAAAAATTCCTAAGGGACCCTAATTCAATCATGAATCTACCATACAAAAATCAGAGGCTGAATCATCAACCAAGTTCTAAAAATAAAACCTAAATCACAAGGTATCAACCATAAACCCTAAAAATGGAGCTCTTAAAGTTCCAACCTAGAACTACCACTTACATTCATCACAAAAATGTGAGAAAAATATAGGGGGAGCATGCATATCTATGCTAGCTACACACAAAAAATCAAGGCAAAAATCATCATCACATGATCAAACCAAATTCAACAAAATCAAGCATCAACCATGATTATTTTAATATCAATTAAAATGTAAAAATGCACATAAAATCAAAAAAATGCATGGAATATTAATATTTTTTATCTAAAAAATACTAGATTCAATCATGAATCCATGGCAAAAAGAATGGAATTAATTGAGTTATTTTTCCATTATTTATAAAATTTCCAATAACCATGAATAAAATGAAAAATAAAAAGAAAATCATGGGAAAATGAAAGGCGCGTGGTGTGAATAGCATGAAAAATCAGTTCAATATCCAAACTGGGCCATAAGGGGGGTGGGAGTATCAACTAGTGACTTAAGCCCAAAACCATCAGATAAATGAAACGCAGCGTTTCATATTATTTCAGAATCCTTCACAAAATTCCTTCACGTGTGGCCGTTGGATGATGCCTTCAGTCCAAGTCAACCTAAGATCTAATGGCTATCAAGTCATCTTCTCCATTTTGAATCTCTGAACTCAGTTCACCTGCGCGCGCTAGAGTCACCGCCGGTGACATTCTCCGATCAACCTTCCACAACCCTAACTCTCTCTAGGATCCACCATTGGCCACGATTCATTGATGAATCTTGTCCCAAATTTCCTTAGAAATTCATTCATGCCACTAATTCATTCTAAAAGCTCAAGATTTGCAAGAACACAATCTCAACCGAAAATGGCAACAACCCTAATTGGTCACTAATCTCCAAATTGGTGATCCAAAAACCTTCCTACATCAATCTACAATGCATCTAACACAATAATTCCCATTGATTCTACCTAATTTAAGCCATAGAACAAGAACTGCATACCTGGTAAAATCGTGTGAACAGAGTGGTTGAATCTTCAAATCAACCCTCAAGAACTTGCAGATTCCTTCACTAACCTCCAATCAATCTTCTGTATGCAAAGAAAAGAGTTAAAATGCCCTGGATTCTTGAACCCAATTCTGAGTTGCAAGCTTCCAAATCCAATGGCTAACTCACGATTCCTCCACAAGTTGGCCTTGAATTTGACCTGGAATTGATCACCAACCTCAGAGCAAGCTATTGGGATCAATATCTTGGATTGAAATGGCCTCTAACCTTGTAACAAATTTTGATTTGCAAGAAGAACTTTCACAATGCAATCTCACTCTCCTCTCTCAATTCTCACCAACCTTCATTCTGAACCACTTCTAAATCATATATAGAACATGGATGAATGATCTAGAAAGTTCTAGATCAATCCAATGAGTATTTCAATATCTTATGTCATGGAAAATTCAATCTCATGCCATTCACATACCAATTCTGCTAGCAGCTTGCACTTGCCCTCATTCTCATCCAAATTCTCTCCACATGAGATTTTGAAAGTGCTAGGATGTGTTTGTACTTTGGTTTTGATCTCATGAGAAGTTTGGCATATGTAACTTAAACCTTAAGTAGCAAAATACAACTCCATGATTTTGACCTCAAATGAGAAAAGTGCCATTGCCATTGTCTTTAAAATGCATTCTAGAATCAAAATGACATATAGGTTTGTCTCATTTGGTCACCAAATGAAAAATCCCAAATTTGGTCTTTTTAATGAGCTTTAATTCTTCCTTTTTTAAGCCAATTTTGCAACTTTGAGCTACAAGCAATTCCAACCTCTCATGAACACTTGGCTAGCCTTAAAACATCATTTTGAACAAGTTTGATGTTGGACATTTTCCCATTTGAAGCTTGCAAATAGGAGTTATAGCCTTATGCTTGAAATGGCCTATAATCTCCAAATGACCAAAATACCCTTGACTTGTCAAAGCCATAACTTGAGTTCTACAAATCCTATCAAGGACTTCTAGCACTCTCTAGAAATCTAAGAGAATAAGGAACAACATTCATGTTGACCAAAAGTTCATAGGAATCATCCTTCTAGGGCAAAAGTTTCATGCAAGTTGGACAACTTTCAAGCTCCAAATTCACATGCCTCAAATGACTTGTAACTTGTTAAAGCCATAACATGAGTTCTACAAATCCTATCAAGGACTTCTAGCACTCAAATTAAAGCTAAGATCATGATCTACAACATTCATGTTGGGGGAAAGATGAGATGACAATCACATCTTGAGCTAAATTGCCTTGAAGGTAGGGGTCAAACTAGGGGATTTTACACTGTCAAGTCTTAGAAACCCTAGCCTGAAACTTCTCAAACTCTTCAATCATGATGAGTTAACCTTGGAATATTCCTTATAACATCTCAATGTATCAATCCATGATCACATGGCCCTTGAATTAGGTCTCAACCTTCTTTAAATCATCAGTTGACTTAGGGTTGACCTAGTCAAAACCCTAGCTGCACCACTCATGGCTGAGGCTTCTTATCCTTGCATAATGACCTGTCTAGGCCTCAAAGTGATCTTCAACACTTCTCATGAGCTATCTCAAGACCTCAATTCCAGCTTCATGGCTTTAGAATCATCTGAGGGCTTTCCACAACTCTCAAGTTAGGAGACCTACATACTTGGCTTCAATCACTCTCTCTAAGGATCTTTTAATTTCTCTGACAAGGATATCAACTCTTGAAGACTTGAATAACCTTCTTAGCTAGCTTCATAGTCTTGTGTAGCTCTTTATTGGTAATCATACCTCTTGATCTCCTGCACACATGTCAATGAAATGCAAATGATAATGCTAATGTGAATGAAATGAAACACAAGCTAGGTGAAGAAATGTTGGGCAAATTTTGGGGTGCAACAGCTGCCCCTATTCAAACGGCTTGGACCTGACTGGGTGGGAAGCGAACGACTCTCAAACAATCAAGGTGAAAGACGGTTGAATACCAATAAACCCGAAAATTTTCCAACTGCACAAGTACACGGTACTCTGATGGGAACAAATCTTCGGAAACTGAAATGATAGTTGCACGGCAAATAGCTGGAGAAATACTGATCTGAATCTCCGTCAGGATGATTCTCTGATTTATCTGATATCATTGCGTCCTCAAATTATCGAGGGATCACCGGTTGCACGGTAACTGGTGATTTGCCGACCGTACGGGTAAACGGTACTCTGGTTGGTAGGAATGTCTTCAAAACTGAGCATGATAGTTGCACGACAATTCTGCTGGGGAATTGGTCACACGGTAACCGGTGAAGGGTCAAATCTCAAACCTCCGTCAGGATGATCGTCTGATTTTACTGTAGATCTTCGTCCTCAAGTCATCAAGGGGTCACTGGTCACTCGGTAACCGGTGATACACGGTCGATCATGCCATCAGGAATTCGAAGAGATTTTCGGGCGTCAGCCGGACTTCGTCAGTAAGTCGGGAATAGAATTCTCGGTCAATCATGAACCAAGTAAGGATATACAATCTTCTACCATCAGGCACTCCGCGTCAGCTGAGATAACTACGTCAACATCACAGTTGGACTTCGTCAGTAAGTCTTCAAATGGAATCCTTATTCAATCAGGAACCACCAAGGATATACATTCTTTTGCCGTCAGGCACTCCGCGTCAGCTGGGAGAACTGCTTTGACCTCGCTGTTAAACTTCATCAATAAGTCAAAGGTTTTGGCACCGCTGCCGGACTTCAATCATCAAGTTTTCAAGGGAAATTTCGACTTCTCCGTTCAAACCTGCTAGGGATGACACATCTCCGCTGGGGATTCTGAAGAACTATCAAGTAACTCTGCTTCGGGGGATTCAGAAATCATTCTGGACAAATAAACTCTGCTGAGGGAATCAAGAATCATCTTGAACAATCAACTCCACTGGGGGCTTCAAGAATCATCCTGAACCGATAGCTCTGCTGGAGATTTCAGGAATCATCCTGAGCAAACACTCTGCCGGGAATCCTAAGCATCAACTTGAGCGACCAACTCTTGCGACTTCCCTGGGGATTTTAAGAATCATCTTAAGCACACAACTTCGCTGGGGAATTCAAGAATCATCTTGAGCAAACCATTCTGCGTAGGAACACCTGCAAAACAAGAATGGTAACGACCTAGCTCATGTTTCGTATGCATATGCTTTGACAATGGCGTAATGCTCCAAACAGTGGATATGCTACGTGTTTAGGGTAAATGTTATGCAATCATGCAAGATGCTATGACCCCATCAGCAAAATAAATGCTGAAGGGAGAATCCTCCTATCAAGGAGAAAGAACCACTCTGGTGGAGGAAGGACTCATCCTGCCGAGGAGAAGAAGTCACACCAATCTCAATTGGACTCCGCCTGAGGAAACAAACTCCAGTCGACTGCTGCAGGGGAACAAAGTTCTACGAGAACCTGGACCTGCTCAACTAGGTATACTAACCACAAACTTCTGAGGAAAACGATGTCAGTCGCAAAAATAAACTACACAGCCTTCGCGGTAAAACTTTCTGGGAGATAACGACTCTGATGAGGAAAAACAGCCTTAGCTATTCAACACTCTACTAGGGAAAAACCAATCATGGCCCAAACGGATTCCAAGGACTCGGCTCTCTTGGGGAATTGCAAACTCGGCTGGGGAAGAAGGAATCATCCTGCTTGCTGGGGAGAGTACGACTCTGTGGGGGATTTCAATTCTCCTAGAGACTTCAGTCTGTACTATCGGGTGCTGTACACTTCAGTATATGACTCAGCTGGGGAGGTGACATTCCTTCAGGATGCATCTGATTAGGGAGAGAATCCTCTTTGCTTTGGGAGACATATCAATGCTTACGATCTCATGTTCAAACTCCGCGGGGAGGTGCTGCTGAACTTGCTGGAAAAGAAGGAATCATCCTGCTTGGGGATGCATACGGCATACTGCCTGGTATATGCTACACCTGCAACAACACGAACAAACAGACAAGATACCCTTCTCAAAGGGACCTATCAAGGTTATCGCCTCATGACGATGTTCAAGTAATTCATTGTTTCAACAATCAGTGGCCTAGGCCAGTAAGTTTATGTATGCGCATTTTATCAAAAACATCGGCGTTCTTTTTCACAAACAAAACAGATAGATGCTAAACAGGCAAACAGAATTGCTGAATAGTATACATTTTATTGATAACAAACCCCTGAATGGGTAAAAATGTTTTACAACAGATGCAAGCTCCTGGAATGAGGAAGCTGCGTAAAAATACAACATAAATATACATCAGTATATACACAAATGTCGGCAATGTGGCGTAGACGAACACCATGAGTTGATTCCTCTATGACCCACTCGACTTCGATACTTCTCCGACGCTTTAGCTTTAGAAGAGATTGATTCAGATAAACGGCCCTCAGGTCTTCCAAACCACTAAACAATGAAAGTCCACACGCGGAACGCAGTCATTTGCTTTTTTAAATCCCTAACTTTTGCCCGAATCGCCCTTTCGGGTTTTCGATTCACCGGGATACCCTTTTTTGCCAGAGTCGCCCTTCCGGGTTTTCGACTTTGCGGGTGTACATTTTTCTTTTATATCCCTAATTTTTGCCCGAACCTTTTTCCTTTTTTATGGTTCGCCGGGATGCCCCATTTTTGCCTGGATATTCTTTTTCTTTCCAGCGGGTCGTTCTTTAAGGAAAGTATTTTTTAACTGCGTCCGCGTTCACCGGGGATGCAGAATCTTCACCATCCATCGTGGATAACAACAAGGCTCCTCCCGAAAAGACCTTGCTGACGACGTACGGACCTTCATAATTGGGAGTCCACTTGCCCCGGTGATCGGAGTGTGGAGGAAGAATCTTCTTCAGGACGAGATCACCCGTCTGAAAGCTTCTAGGATGCACCTTCTTATCATAAGCTTTCTTCATTCGGCTTTGGTACAGACGACCATATGCGATCGATGCTAACCTCTTCTCGTCCATCAGGCTGAGTTGGTTTAGTCGGTTTTTAATCCATTCTGCCTCATCGAGTTTCACGTCAACCAAAACTCGTAAAGAAGGAATCTCAACTTCTAACGGTAGGACAACTTCCATACCGTACACCAGTGAGAAAGGAGTTGCCCCGGTTGATGTACGTACCGTCGTACGATAACCGTGCAGTGCAAATGGCAACATCTCGTGCCAATCCTTGTAGGTCACAACCATCTTCTGTACAATCTTCTTGATGTTCTTATTGGCCGCTTCAACAGCGCCATTCATCTTCGGCCGGTAAGGAGATGAGTTGTGGTGTTCAATCTTGAAACTCTGGCACAGCTCCTTCATCATCTTGTTATTCAGATTCGAACCATTATCAGTAATGATCCGCTCGGGAATTCCGTAACGACAGATGATGTCCTTCTTTATGAATTTAGCCACCACCTGCTTGGTCACATTAGCGTATGAGGCTGCCTCCACCCACTTGGTGAAGTAGTCGATAGCTACTAGAATGAAGCGATGACCATTAAACGCAGTGGGCTCGATCTTTCCTATCATGTCGATGCCCCACATGGAGAACGGCCACGGGGAAGACATGAGATTCAACGGACACGGCGGCACGTGAATTTTATCAGCATAAATCTGGCATTTATGACATCTCTTCACGAATTTAAAGCAATCCGACTCCATCGTCAGCCAGTAATACCCTGCTCTCAGGATCTTTCTTGTCATAGCATGCCCGCCGGCGTGCGTACCAAATGTGCCTTCATGGACTTCTTCCATGAGCATACTCGCTTCTTTCTCATCTACACATCTGAGTAGCACGAGATCGTGGTTTCTTTTATACAAAACTCCATCAGGATTGAGGTAAAAATTTCCAGACAGCCTCCTCAGAGTCTTCTTATCCTGGGTCGACACTCCCGCAGGATACTCCTTAGTCATAAGGAAGGTCTGGATATCATGGAACCATGGCTTGCCGTCGGAGGCTTCCTCGATCGCAAAGACAAAGGCAGGTCTATCAAGACGAGAAAGGACAATTCTTGGAGCTTCATTCCAAAAATTGACTTTATACATCGAAACCAACGTGGCTAAAGCATCGGCCATCTGGTTTTCTGCTCTGGGCACATGATGGAGTTCCACTCGATCAAAGAACGGAAGCAGCCTTCTGGCATAGTTCATGTACGACACCAAATTTGATTGACGAGTCTCCCACTCCCCTTTAATCTGGTTAATCACAAGTGCCGAGTCACCATATACATATAGGTTCTTGATTCTAAAATCAATTGCCTCTTCTAGACCCATGATGCATGCTTCGTACTCCGCTTCGTTATTGGTGACTGGAAACGTCAGTCTCGCAGTGAACGGGATGTGGGATCCATGGGGAGTCGTGATGATCGCCCCAATGCCACTTCCATAAGAATTAACCGCCCCATCAAATATCAATTTCCATTGGGATTTCCTATCTGGACCCTCGTCGGGCAATGGTTCATCGCAATCTTTCGCTTTGAGAAACATGATATCCTCGTCAGGGAATTCAAATTTCATTGGCTGGTAATCTTTGATCGGCTGTTTGGCAAGATACTCAGACAATACGCTTCCCTTGATGGCCTTCTGGGAAACATACAGAATGTCATATTCCGTCAACACCATTTGCCATTTCGCAATCCTGCCCGAAAGCGCTTGCTTCTCAAAGACGTACTTGATCGGATCCATCTTTGAAATTAGCATGGTTGTGTGATTGAGCATGTACTGTCGTAAACGTTTGGCTGCCCAGGCTAGTGCACAACACGTCTTCTCCAGCATCGAGTAACGAGATTCACAATCTATGAATTTTTTACTCAAGTAGTAAATGGCATGCTCCTTTCTGCCTGTCTCGTCGTGCTGACCGAGAACACACCCCATACTATTCTCAAGAACTGTCAAGTACATGATTAAAGGTCTTCCGGCCACTGGGGGTATCAAGATCGGAGGTTCCTGCAGATACTGTTTTATCTTATCAAATGCCTTCTGGCAATCCTCGTTCTAGATAATCGCCCGATTTTTCTTCATCAGTTTGATGGAGATGATCCACGATCTTGTAGTCACTCTTCTTAATCAACCTCATAAACTCTTCGGCGTCTTTAACAAGTAAGTCTTTCTCTACCCCACAAGGGGTCTCTTCAACGACTTTACTCTTCCCTTTATCAGTTACATCAACTTTGTCCGCTTTGTCCGTCACAACCTCAGGTGGAGCGAACACTCTTCCGCTGCGAGTAATTCCGCCAATTCCCCCTAGGTTATCCACGCACGACCCTGATGGTTCCAATTCCAACTTCTGTCCGTTGCAGTAGACGTCTGCCCCATAATGCCATGGGACAGCATTGGTGCTTTCGAAAGGTATCGGCCCAGCTTTGGTGATGGTAATTATGGGCGGCCTGGGTGCAGAAATAGTTATCGTCTGACGAGGGATGGTGATGGTGGCAACCTCATCCTCTTGCTTCAGCATTACCTCTCCAGATCCACATTCGGCCCTTCGGCTAAACTGTAAGATTCCTTCGGTCATTAGACTCTAGATCCCCTCTATCAACTGTTCACATCCATCAGGACTAGTCGCACAACCCATACATAGTTCTCCGCAGCCCGGGAAGAAACCTCTTTTCATCAGTTTGGCTTTAACGAAGCTAAGCGGTGTCTTCAGCTCTTTGACATCAGTCAACAAATCTAAGCTCTCGTCTTCAATAATGGCATTTACTCCACCTCCCCTATGATTCGGCATAGGGTTCTTCGTGACGTTTGGCACATTATCTGAGAAATTGATGATCTTAACGTCCATCATATCCTGCACCTTGTGCTTGAAGGCTTTGCAATTTTCTATCGTGTGGCTTAGTGCCCATGAGTGAAATTCACAAGTTGCATTCGCATCATAACCTGGCGGAGGTGCCCCGGTCAAGGGAGCCAGGGTTCTCTTCTGGATCAGCTGTAACTGAAGCAAAGTCTGTAACAGCTGAGCATAAGTCATAGGCGGAGTCTCAAGGTGACGGCTCGACAGAGGTGCCCTATTTTGATACCTCTTGTACCCTTGCTGATTCGGCTGCTGCTGCTGCTGCTGCTGCTACTGTGGCTGTTGGACTGCAGGGATAGTTATGCTGGCCACCTGCTGGTGCTGGCCCTTGCCTTTCCTTCGAGCGTTGGACACGGCGCTCGTCTCTCCTTCCCTCCTTTTGCCACCATAAGGTTTCTTTCCTCCTCCAGCTGAGGACAGATCACCTTGAATTTTCCCCAGTTTGATCCCATTTTCAACGTGCTCACCCGTGATAATGAGATCTGAGAAGCTTCCAGACATACTGCTGACCAATTTCTCGTAATAAACCCCTGGGAGGGTGGCTACGAACATTTCCACAAGCTCCCGTTCAACCATCGGCAGCTGAACTCTAGCTGCCAATTCACGCCACCGCTGGGCGTATTCCTTGAATCCTTCGTTGTTCCTATGCGACAAATTTTGCAGTTGGACCCGATTCGGGGCCAAGTCACTATTATATTGGTAATGGTGCACGAATGCTTCAGCAAGTTCCTTCCACGTGTGCACACTGGTAGGTTCCAGACTCGTGTACCATTCCAGGGAGGGCCCAGACAAGCTATCCTGAAAGAAGTGCATCAGCAGCTTCTCGTCTTCGGAGTGAGCGGACATTTTCCGGTAGTATGATCTCAGGTGGACCCGAGGGCAAGTGGTGCCCTTGTGCTTTTCAAAGTCGGGTACCTTGAACTTGGGAGACACCTTGAAATCAGCAATCAGTCCCAGCTTGGACATGTCAACACCCATGGTGTTCTGGTTCTCGAAATTCCTCATCTTGTCCTCGAGGGCCTTAAACCTCAGACGTGCTTCAGCGGTCAGCTCTCCCTCAGCACCTATCTATGAGAACACATCGTCTTGACGGTCTTCTAACCATGGCTGAGGCCCATACAGATTTCCAACACCCGCATTGCTGTTGCCCAATCCAACATTGACGTTAGCTTCAAAATTCTCATTACCGACGCCAGTCGTATTACCGTTGAGTCCCATGTTAGCGATTACATTGCCGTTGGCACTGCCATTCCCCCCGGTCACGGGGACTCCATTCTGAGGAGTTTCAACAGGTGGAGGGGTTGGCACAGTCCCACCATGGAGTACACCGTTGCTGTCGACCCTTGAAATCAGAGGCTGGACCAATGTTCTGAGCTGATCCTGGCCGTTGGCAACCACTTGCATGAGCTCCATGAAGCGGTTCATCCTCTCTCGGAGTTCTTGAACGTCAGTTTGCACTTGCTCCATAACTCTGGCTTGATTTGCTCTGGTCAGATAGCGGTGGATAGGTCTCTGATCAATCCTGGAACGACCTGCATACACAAAGGGTTAGAAAAACGACAAAGTGCTCGTTATGCAAATGCTTCATGCAAATGCAAACGTGTGTCTGTGTGTTAGGGAGGTATCCCCCGATCCTAGTGCCTGAGTGTCAGTGCTGATACTAAGAAGTCCGAGTCCAGTCATGGAAATAACATCTCATATATATAAAGAAATCCCCTCAAGGTGGTACACAACGTCACTGAGTACAAGCAGAATCAATAGCATGACCTCAACCAACAAGCCTGGTGATGGTCAGCATACAACAATGATCAAAACAAAAGGATTACAAATAGTCAAGCACGGCCACGGGCGTGAAACTCTTCTAACAACCCCTTCGTTTCTGGATGATCAGGCCGAGTGAGTAACCCTTCAACGAGTAACTCTCTCTGCATAATGGTGTATTGGAGACCTTCGACTGAGTCTTCCCATGCTCCTTCGTCGAAACAATCTTCTAGCTTACGCTTCTTGGATTCAAACGTCATCTTGCGCTCCTTCAGGTTAGCAAGAGCCTTGTTGAGCTGGCCTTCAGCGGCATATCTGCGAGCGGTTTCTTCATCAAACCTCTCCTCACTAGCCTTCACCTGGGCTTTCAGCTTGGAGATCTGTTGCTTCAGCTTATCCTCCCGTTCTTTGTTGTTGGCTAGGGTGTCCTTCCAATGCTAATTAAACTTGGATATTCTCCGGTACGCTTCATCCAAGTGCCGCTTCTTAGTGGCTAGTACGTCATTGACAGCTTTGAAATCCCGATCCAAACGCTCACGCTCAGCTATCTGCTTAGTCAAATCTGTCCCTAACTGGTTCACCAGCTCTGTTTGCCTCTTGAAGGAATGGACGGCTTCGCTTCTCTCGCTTCTGAGTTGAGCCAATTCTTTCTCCAGTTCTTCATTTGCCTTTTTCAGCTCATCTCTCTCAGCTAACACCTGATTATACTGCTGAATAGGCACGGTGGTAGGCTCTTCAATCACTGGAGGGCTTTCTGGCTTGGCAGGTGGGAACGGCATCCCTATAGCATCTGCTCTGGCTCTGATCCAAGTCACATATGGAGCGTAGGCATGGCTGTTACTTTTCCCCAGTAATGGTTTTCCCCGCTTACAGACACCATTCCAAGCGCGCTGAAGCTTAGATAACATATCCCCCTCTAGAAGACCAGTGAGGTACAGAGATTCCTGTACCTCTTTATCCTTCGGTGGGGCTCTCAAAGCATAAGCAAACTGTCGGACCAGCAGAGACAGATTATAGTTTATACAACCCTTCCTGCCTATCAAAGGCACATTCGGAAACCCGCTGCAGCTGAAGATGATCTCAATACCCAATCTATCTCTATCAAACCAGTCAATATCCTCTGCTGACAGACTCATCAAACGCTCGGACCACTCAGTTGTGGCTGCAGACGAAACAAATGGACCCTTCTTGGGTAAGTGACTATCAAGCCATCTATAGAGTAGGGGCACACAGCACGAGACATTCTTGCCTCTTCTGTTCTCGTTTTTATAGTGGACGGAATGATAGACATCTCCAATCAAGGTAGGGACTGGATTCCCTGATGCAAAGATGTGGAAGGCGTCGAAGTCTACAAAGTCAGGCATATTAGGGAACAGAATGATGCCATATATGCACAGAGCAAGGATGGCGTTAAACACGACCCAACATCCGTCTTTGGCGCACTGCTGAGCTTTTCCCACCAAGAACTGCAAGGAGAAGCCGGGAACCTTGTTCCAACTAGACAAAACCAACTCGGAGGCATCCAGATGAAGTGAGGGAGCTAGACTAGCCAGGTCAGGCTCAGCATCCATATGGACAAAGGGCATCTGACTCTTGATAGGCACACCTAACAAATCAACATACTCCTCTAGTGTGGGTGCGAGAATAAAGTCCTGGAAAGTAAAGCATCTCAAAGGAGGATCGTAGAACTACAGCAGGGCGTGCAACCCATTCAACTCAAACACAGAGGGTTTACGGACCAAACTGAGCAGTTTACCGTAAGACTTTCTGAATTCATCTCTCACAGAATCATCTGCTAAAGCAATCAAACCAGTCAGCTGAACAACATCAGGAGTGGGGAGCTTGTAGGCCACAGTCTTCCTCAGAGAACCCATAGTAGCACAATAGAAGGCAAGAAAACCTGAATCGGGGGAAACGGTACCTGCAACACAGACACACGTTAATGAAATGCAAATGAGTATGCAAGGCAATGTAAAATGCAATCATGCAACAGGAGATCAGGACAACTGTGTTGTTGAAGAGATGAAGGTTATGTGTCAACAAAACCACAATATTGCTCTGTCAAGAACAACCATATCTTCGATGAGAAGAAAACCCTGATATCGGACCATAAATTTGCTCTGTCAAGAACAAACACACATCTGATAATAAGGACCTCTGATACAGGACCATAAATCTGCTCTATCAAGAACAAACATACATCTGACAATAAGGACCTCTGACATAGGACCATAACTCTACTCTGTCAAGAACAAATACATCTGATGATGAGAACCTCTGATACAGGACTACAAATCTGCTCTATCAAGAACAGATACATCTCTGAAGATAAGGACCTCTGATACAAGACCATAAATCTGCTCTATCAAGAACACATACATCTCTGAAGATAAAGACCTCTGATACAGGACCATAAATCTGCTCTATCAAGAACACATACATCTCTGAAGATAAGGACCTCTGATACAGGACCATAACTCTGCTCTGTCAAGAACACATACATCTTTGAAGATAAGGACCTCTGATATAGGACCATAAATCTGCTCTATCAAGAACACATACATCTCTGAAGATAAGGACCTCTGATACAGGACCATAACTCTGCTCTGTCAAGAACACATATGCAGCTGATGATGAGAACCTCTGATACCAACAAATCTGATTCACTATCAAGAAAACCAGGTAGTCTGAAGGTTAAGGTTTCCTGCAACAAACCCAACCTTGCTCACAGGTATGGACCTAAACTGACACAAGTTCGGCATCTTATGCGGTCATCAGCGTCACAGACATTCAAGAGGGGTGATACGATACCCAGAAGGTGTGGCATCACCATCTCTTGAAGCGGCCTCACTCAGCTGAATCCCAAATGATCGGTCCCCAGAGTCGACAATCCTCCAAACCAACAACCCCCTCAACCCAAAGGGTTGAAAAAGAAGTCAACCGGGAGAACCTCGTCTGAGCGTGGATTTCATGAGACACTAGGGCCTGCAAAGCAAGCACGCGCCCACTAATTTCCACAACTAAAGCTAGGTACACTCAAGCCTGGGTCTGGCTTCTCACTCATCAGAATGCCCCTCCCACAACAACACAGATAATCATATCATACTGAAGGTAAAATGCGATAAATAAACACAACCCAACAAGTAAACATACAAGCGCTAGGATTGACTCTCGCAGGAGACGTTGGATCCCCAAACTGACTCGCATAAGGGACGTTGGATCCCAGGAAACTATCAAGTCCCCAGCAGAGTCGCCAGCTGTCGCTTCCGCGAAAATAAGGTGTCGGCAAAACAGAAGAGTCGCCACCTTTCTTTATTTATCCCTCAGAGCGTGAAAGGAAACGATCGGAAAAACCTGACGAAGAGGTATAAGACAAGGTCATCGCAACCATTGTCTGGGTTCGGGAGTCGGTTACGCAAGGGGAAGGTATTAGCACCCCTCACGTCCATCGTACTTGATGGGATCCATGCTTGTTGTGTTTATCTGACGGGTTGGTTTTACTATCTACCTATCAAGGTCGGTTTGAAAAGAAAAGAAAATGACTCGGCAAAGCGTCGCACTTTATGCCTACGTATTCTCATCAGAGAATGAGAAATCAGAGTCAACGTAGTTCGGCTAACTACGGGTTACGGGGAAGGTGGCTCACCAATACGTCAGTATTGTGCCTACGTACTCTCAACAGGCTTGAGAGATCAGAGCTTACGTAGTTCGGGATAATACGGATTACGGGGATTAAGATTCATCTGTTTTATCGAGTAGGGTTAACAAACAGTTCCAGCAGTTTGGTGTACGCAGCTCGACCCTTGGAGACTTAGGCGTTACCGTTTGCGATAGAACTGGGAGTTAACGACACTCTTTTCTTCAGAAAAGCTTCCTTTGAATTATGGGCCCACGGGGCAAGAAGGTTTGAAGTTTGTTTTCTGTCTTTTACGGAAGAACTATTTTTTTATGGATGTTTGCAACCAATATCGCACTAGACACTATGACCTGAGAGTGAATGCATCGTATGTCACCCAAAGGGTGCCATACTAAACATCCAAGCTGTCGAAAAGAAACTCTCCGACAACCCTTTCTCAGATAGCTTAAGGCTCGTAATGTACGACATCAGTTAACCTTTATTACTGTAGTTTAATTTGTTTTGAGATGAGAAGAGAGAACGAACAGTTCAACTAAGGGGAGACTATCAAGTCCTAATATTGTCCTGCCAAGGATTCATCCTATGGTTGAAGTTTGAAACAGGGAACTCCTAGAAGTTATCATGCATAGGTTTCAACCTAAAGTTCTAATCATCACTTCCTTATCAAAGGAAGTGAGATTCCTAAGGGATAATGTCAACGATAAACAGAAATAGATAAAACATCAGCTTAAACAGTAAACAGCAAAAGACTGTAAAATGCATGCAATGCAAGTGAGGAAGGAAATGTGTGTGGGGCATCAGCCTCCACAAGCTCATCTCAACCTCAAGCCAAGTATGAATAACTACAATCATACAGAAGAAATAACATGCTATCAAGCAAAATAATGAGCAACTGCAATCATACAGAAGAAGTAAAGTGCTATCAAGCAAACACACACCACAGAGGCAAGGGAGCAGGGCTCTACCGAATACCCGCAAGCAAAGCCATACAGTAAAAGTACAAGCAGAGGGAGCAACTCAACCTCTAGTGCAATCATGCTCCTAGCTTAAATCAATCTAAACATGAACTTATTCTAATGCATCAAGCAAATCAAACAAGTCACACCAATACAGTTGCACAGAAAGCAAACAGACAGGAAAGAAAGCGGATCAACAGCTCCCACAGCTTCACAGCAAAGCAATCCTCTGACAGCAGTTCAGTCCTCAGTCTGTAACTGTTCTTCAAGTCTATCATCTTCAATAGCAAGTGTCAACTTTCTTCTCCAAGCTTCTAAGCTATCCACCATAAGTATCAACTTATCCCTCTCCTTCAACTTCAAGCTTCAGCTCTTCAGTAAATTCCAATTTTAGGCTTCACCCCTAAAATCAAGTATCAACTTGGCTCCTTCAGGCTCTCAATGCATCATACACAAGTATCAACTAATTCTTTCTTCTTCAAGCCTCAGCTCCTCACTCAACCTCAATTTGATCTTCTTCACAAGTGTCAACTTGTTCTTCTGGACCTTCAAGCTTCAGCTCTCTCCTCCTTACAAGTATCAACTTGCTCTTCCTGTTCTACAAGCTTCAGCTCCTAAGAGTAATCTTCAAACACAGGGAAGTGTCAACTCCTATCCTTCAATCTCTTCAATCAAGAAACTCCATCCTCTAGCAAGGGAGAAATATTCATCTATCAAGAACAAATTATGGATGATTGGTAGCAGAGTGAAGACCAAAGGTCACCACTAAGCATCCTATCATCAGAGAAAGGGACCCTCAAAGGTTCTACCAACCTGTAAAGAGCCACACATCCTACCAAAGGAGGGATGAGGCCTTTACAAGGGGACCTTACATCATAGGTAAGAATGGAAGTGATCAACATCTTCCATGTTTATGAAGGAAGAGAATCTATCTAGAAGCTCTGCCTACAAACCCTAATCTTAACACCTAATCAACACTACACCAAAAGAAGGGAAGATCTTCACATCCAAGCTTCTTCAAGCACTCCATTGCATCTTCAACTTGTCTTCAACATCATCCAAGAGCAAGAGAGACAAAACCCTAATCTAAGGGAACTAAAGAAGTCATTCTAGTTGAATTAGTGCATTAGAATCATCTAAAGTTAGCACCTAAACTAAAATCAAACAAAAATAGTAAACTACATTGTAAATTCCTACAAAAATTCCTAAGGGACCCTAATTCAATCATGAATCTACCATACAAAAATCAGAGGTTGAATCATCAACCAAGTTCTAAAAATAAAACATAAATCACAAGGTATCAACCATAAACCCTAAAAATGGAGCTCTTAAAGTTCCAACCTAGAACTACCACTTACATTCATCACAAAAATGTGAGAAAAATCTAGGGGGAGCATGCATATCTATGCTAGCTACACACAAAAAATAAAGGCAAAAATCATCATCACATGATCAAACCAAATTCAACAAAATCAAGCATCAACCATGATTATTTTAATATCAATTAAAATGTAAAAATGCACATAAAATCAAAAAATGCATGGAATATTAATATTTTTTATCTAAAAAATACTAGATTCAATCATGAATCCATGGCAAAAAGAATGGAATTAATTGAGTTATTTTTCCATTATTTATGAATTTTCTAATAACCATGAATAAAATGAAAAATAAAAAGAAAATCATGGGAAAATGAAAGGCGCGTGGTGTGAATAGCATGAAAAATCAGTTCAATATCCAAACTGGGCCATAAGGGGGGTGGGAGTATCAACTAGTGACTTAAGCCCAAAACCATCAGATAAATGAAACGCATTATTTCAGAATCCTTCACAAAATTCCTTCACGCGTGGCCGTTGGATGATGCCTTCAGTCCAAGTCAACCTAAGATCTAATGGCTATCAAGTCATCTTCTCCATTTTGAATCTCTGAACTCAGTTCACCTGCACGCGCTAGAGTCACCGCCGGTGAAATTCTCCGATCAACCTTCCACAACCCTAACTCTCTCTAGGATCCACCAATGGCCACGATTCCTTGATGAATCTTGTCCCAAATTTCCTCAGAAATTCATTCATGCCACTAATTCATTCTAAAAGCTCAAGATTTGCAAGAACACAATCTCAATCGAAAATGGCAACAACCCTAATTGGTCACTAATCTCCAAATTGGTGATCCAAAAACCTTCCTACATCAATCTACAATGCATCTAACACAATAATTCCCATTGATTCTACCTAATTTAAGCCATAGAACAAGAACTGCATACCTGGTAAAATCGTGTGAACAGAGTGGTTGAATCTTCAAATCAACCCTCAAGAACTTGCAGATTCCTTCACTAACCTCCAATCAATCTTCTGTATGCAAAGAAAAGAGTTGAAATGCCCTGGATTCTTGAACCCGACTCTGAGTTGCAAGCTTCCAACTCCAATGGCTAACTCACGATTCCTCCACAATTTGGCCTTGAATTTGATCTGGAATTGATCACCAACCTCAGAGCAAGCTATTGGGATCAATATCTTGGATTGAAATGGCCTCTAACCTTGTAACAGATTTTGATTTGCAAGAAGAACTTTCACAATGCAATCTCACTCTCCTCTCTCAATTCTCACCAACCTTCACTCTGAACCACTTCTAAATCATATATAGAACATGGATGAATGATCTAGAAAGTTCTAGATCAATCCAATGAGTATTTCAATATCTCATGTCATGGAAAATTCAATCTCATGTCATTCACATACCAATTCTGCTAGCAGCTTGCACTTGCCCTCATTCTCATCCAAATTCTCTCCACATGAGATTTTGAAAGTGCTAGGATGTGTTTGTACTTTGGTTTTGATCTCATGAGAAGTTTGGCATATGTAACTTAAACCTTAAGTAACAAAATACAACTCCATGATTTTGACCTCAAATGAGAAAAGTGACATTGCCATTGTCTTTAAAATGCATTCTACAATCAAAATGACATATAGGTTTGTCTCATTTGGTCACCAAATGAAAAATCCCAAATTTGGTCTTTTTAATGAGCTTTAATTCTTCCTTTTTTAAGCCAATTTTGCAACTTTGAGCTACAAGCAATTCCAACCTCTCATGACCACTTGGCTAGCCTTAAAACATCATTTTGAACAAGTTTGATGTTGGACATTTTCCCATTTGAAGCTTGCAAATAGGAGTTATAGCCTTATGCTTGAAATGACCTATAATCTCCAAATGACCAAAATACCCTTGACTTGTCAAAGCCATAACTTGGGTTCTACAAATCCTATCAAGGACTTCTAGAACTCTCTAGAAATATAAGATAATAAGGAACAACATTCATGTTGACCAAAAGTTCATAGGAATTATCCTTCTAGGGAAAAAGTTTCATTCAAGTTAGACAACTTTCAAGCTCCAAATTCACATGCCTCAGATGACTTGTAACTTGTCAAAGCCATAACTTGAGTTCTACAAATCCTATCAAGGACTTATAGCACTAAAATTAAAGCTAAGATCATGCTCTACAACATTCATGTTGGGGGCAAGGTGAGATGACAATCACATCTTGAGCTAAATTGCCTTGAAGGTAGGGGTCAAACTAGGGGATTTTACACTGTCAAGTCTTAGAAACCCTAGCCTGAAACTTCTCAAACTCTTCAATCATGATGAGTTAACCTTGGAATCTTCCTTATAACATCTCAATGTATCAATCCATGATCACATGGCCCTTGAATTAGGTCTCAACCTTCTTTAAATCATCAGTTGACTTAGGGTTGACCCAGTCAAAACCCTAGCTGCACCACTCATGGCTGAGGCTTCTTATCCTTGCACAATGACCTGTCTAGGCCTCAAAGTGATCTTCAACACTTCTCATGAGCTCTCTCAAGACCTCAAGTCCAACTTCATGGCTTTAGAATCATCTGAGGGCTTTCCACAACTCTCAAGTTAGGAGACCTACATACTTGGCTTCAATCACTCTCTCTGAGGATCTTTTAATTTCTCTGACAAGGATATCAACCCTTGAACACTTAAATAACCTTCTTAGCTAGCTTCATAGTCTTGTGTAGGTCTTGATTGGTAATCATACCTCTTGATCTCCTGCACACATGTCAATGAAATGCAAATGATAATGCTAATGTGAATGAAATGAAACACAAGCTAGGTGAAGAAATGTTGGGCAAATTTTGGGGTGCAACAAATATTTCTGAAGAACCAACAGTTAAAGGATCATCCAGAATCAAGGCTTCTCATCCATAAGAAATGATTATTGGGAAGAAAGATGATCCTATAAGAACAAGGTCGTTTATCAGATCATCTGGAACATCACTTCTTGGGTTGGTGTCTATTATTGAAACAACATCTGTGGATGAGGCTCTGAGTGACAATGATTGGATACTTGCAATGCAAGATGAGCTAAATCAATTTACAAGAAATGATATGTGGGATCTGGTTCCTAGACCAAAAGGTTTCAACATTATTGGAACAAAGTGGGTATTCATAAATAAATTAAATGAGCAAGGAGAAGTTGTTAGGAACAAGGCAAGGCTGGTAGCTCAAAGGTACAGTCAGCAAGAATGTATTGATTACACTGAAACTTATGCTCCAGTGGCAAGGCTGAATTTGAAATGAGCATGATGGGAGAACTTAGATTCTTTCTGGGAATCCAAGTAAATCAGACTCCAGAATGCACATATATTCACCAGACTAAATATGTCAAAGAGCTTCTGAAGAAATTCAATCTGAATGAAAGCAAATTGGCAAAGACTCCAATGCATCCTACAAGCACACTTGGTAAGGAAGAGGTAAGTAATAAAGTTGATCAAAAACTTTATAGAGGTATGATTGAATCTCTCTTATATTTGACTGCTTCAAGACCTGATATTTTATTTAGTGTGTGTTTGTGTGCTAGATTCCAATCAGATCCTAGAGAATCACACTTAATAGCTGTTAAGAGGATTCTAAGGTATCTGAAAGGTACTACTAATATGGGTCTGTGTTACAGAAGATCTGATAAGTATGAATTAGTTGGACTCTGTGATGTTGACTATGCTGGAGACAGAGTAGAACGTAAAAGTACTTCTGGAAGTTGTCAATTTCTTGGAAGTCATCTGATCTCTTGGTTCAGTAAGAAGCAACCCACAATTGCACTTTCAACAACAGAAGCAGAATATATTACTGCTGCTAGCTATAGCACCCAGATGCTCTGGATGAAAAGTCAACTGGAAGATTATCAGATCTTTGAGAGTAACATTTCTATCTTCTATGATAATACTTCTGCTACCTGCTTATCTAAAAAACCCATTTTACACTCTAAAGCTAAGCATATAGAGATTAAACATCATTTCATCAGAGACTATGTTCAGAAGGGAATTATCAATTTAAACTTTGTAGATACAGATCATCAGTGGGCTGATATCTTTACAAAACCCCTTGCTGAAGATAGATTTAAATTTATTCTGAAAAATATTAGTATAGACTTCTGTCCAGAATAAAATATTCATCAGATGAAATTTTTTTTAGATGATAAATGTCTAAACTCTGAAGTATTTCTTCTGTTGAATTATGTGTTTATTTCTTTGTGTGTAAATCTGAACTAACAAGGCTCAGAGGATCTAAACATTGCCTAACGTGTCATTTCTCAAAGAGTTTCAGAGGCACATGCAAGCAAACACGTGTAGCTCAGAATCTGGAAAGGTAGAGTGCACCATACTGAAGTGACATTTCAGGTATTGCTTTGAAAATCCAAAATCTCTTGATTTTCCCCCCTTCTGTCAGAATCTTAAATGTTTGATATGATTTTATTCCTTGCATTAATTGCTTGATTTGATTATGTTTCACTACATTCAATGCTTGTGCACGCTTGAGAGTGTGTGTCTCTTTGCATGCCCTAAAAATTTTTCTATAAATTCTCACAACTCTTCACAAATCACACGTTACACTTTTTTCATCACTCATATGCATTTCTGTCTTCTCTATTGCTTCCATCTCATTTCAAAACCCAAAAACTCTCGTAAACCCAGACGCATCTCAAGAACTTCAATGGCTTCACCTTCTTCAACACCTGCTCAGATGAAAACTTCAACTGTTGTTGCATCATCTCCTAATGTTGCTGGTTCATCCCAAACTGCTGTTGTGTATAAAGCACCTGTAAGAACTCTTCTCACTCCATTCAAAGAACTTGAAGTTCTGTGTGTGTTTCACCCTAAAATTTGACCAACATTTCTTTACCTAGCTTGTGTTTCATCTCATTCACATTAGCATTATCATTTGCATTTCATTAACATGTATACAGGAGATCAAGAGGTATGATTACCAATCAAGAGAACCACAAGACTTTGAAGCTATCCAAGAAGGTTATTCAAGTGTTCAAGGGTTGATATCTTTGTCAGAGAAGTTAAAAGATCCTCAGAGAAAGTGGTTGAAACCAAGGGTGTGTGCCTCCTAACTTGAGAGTTGTGGGGGAGTCCTCAGATGATTCTGAAGCCATGAATGTGGACTTGAAGCCTTGATAGAGCTTATTAGATGTCTTGAAAGCCATCATGAAGCCTAGAGAGTTCATTGTGCAAGATTAAGAAGCCCCAACCATGAGTGGTGCAGTTAGGGTTTGACTGGGTCAACCCTAGGTCAACTGATGATTTGGAGAGGGTTGAGACCTAATCCAAGAGCCATGTGATCATGGATTGATGCATTGAGATGCTATAAGGATGATTCCAAGGTCAACTCATCATGATTGAAGAGTTTGAGAAGTTTCAAGCTAGGGTTTCTAAGGCTTGACAGTGTAAAATCCCCTAGTTTGACCCTTATCTGCAAGGTAGTTTAGCTCAAGATGTGATTGTCATCTCATCTTAACCCCAACATGAATGTTGTAGAGCTTGTTTTTAACTTTAATTTGAGTACTAGAAGTACTTGATAGGAATTGTAGAGCTCAAGTTATGACTTTGACAAGTTACAGGTCATCTGAGGTATGTGAATCTGGGGCCTTGAAAGTTACCCAACTTGCATCAAACTTTTGCCCAAGAATGATGATTCCTATGAACTTTTGGTCAACATGAATGTTGTTCCTTATATTCTTAGCTTTCTAGATAGTACTAGAAGTCCTTGATAGGATTTGTATAACTCAAGTTATGGCTTTGACAAGTCAAGGGCATTTTGGTCATTTGGAGATTATAGGTCATTTCAAGCATAAGGCCATAACTCCTATTTCCAAGATTCAAATGGAAAAATCTTCAACATCAAACTTGCTTAAAATGATGTTTTAAGGCTAGTAAGGAGGTCATGAGATGTTGAAAAGGCTTGTAGCTCAAAGTGGTAAAAATGACCTAAAATGAAGGCATAAGTTAAATAAGTCAAAGTTGGAAATTGAAATTTTCAAGCTACACATCCAAACCATGGCATGTAATATACCATTTTGACTCTAGAAAACATTTTAAAAACAATGGTTTAGCCACATTTTTGATTTGAGGTCTAAATCATGGACTTGCTTTGGAAAATGGTTACTTGCATATTAAGCCACATATGCAAAACATAAGGAAGAGCAATGCACAAGCTAGCAAAGCATCCTAACATGTCATGCATCTCATCTAAGGAGATTTTCAAAGGAGAACAAGTGTTGCAATGAGCCAAACACAAGCTGGTATATGAGATGGCTTGAATTCAAAAACTCATGACATGAGAATCTCAAATTCTCATTGGATGATTCCAGAAAGTTCTGGATGGTTTAGAACCATCCTATATATTGATTAGAAGCTGCTCAGATGCAAGGTTGGTGAGAGATTAGAGAGGAGAGTGAGATTGCCATTTCATTTTCTTCCATTGCAAGTTGAAATCAATTTCTATATTCTACATCAGTTCCATTGATTCTTTCAATCCTAACATTTTCCATTGATCATACTGAGTGAATCCATACCAAATTGAGAGCAAGATCATGAAGAATTGAGAAGATAGCATTTGGATTTTGGAAGCTGCAAGTCACTATCGGATTCTGAGATTCAAGCATCCTCCATCAAAACTTTTGCAAACAGTAGCAAGATCTTGGCACAAGGAGTGATTCTGGAGAGATTGAGAGGTTGAAGTGAAGATTTGACCTATCTGGTATTCAAGAATTGACAGGTTTGCAACTTTTACTCTACACCTTAATTCAAGCGCATTTAATTAGATTTGTTAGGTTAGAATGGTTAGAGACAAGTAGGAGATGGATTCTGGAGATTTTGAGATCATTTGGAGAGGATCAAGATGATGACACCATTTCTGTTTGGATCAAGAACGTGTTTGATATGGTGAATTAATGAGAGTTCTATAGCGAGTTTTAACCAGTGTAACATGAGGAAGAGATTGAGCAATTTAATTTCAAGAATGGTTAGAGTTGAGGTTTGACCCTAATTTTGATTCATTATCGGGTTTAGAGATTGAGGGCATTTCAATGAAATCTAAGTGAATGGTTGTGATTAGGGATGAATTTAGAACAGGTTAGGGTTTTGAACCATGGATTTTGGTTGAGTTTGGATGGAGTCCGAGTGAGGAAGATGAGGCAGATGAAGCTCTGCAACCATGGTGGTTTCCCTCCTTTTTCATTTCAAAGGAAGAAGATGATAAATTGGTCGTTGGATGGAGAGTAGACCATTGACCAAAGCTAGATCATGTGGCTGTGTTTTGATTTCACGTTTTGAAGAGGGATTCTGAGAATGATGAAACGCAGTCGTTTCATTTATTTTTCGTTTGGGCTTTAGTTACTAATTGCTATACACACCCCCAAGTCTTGGCCCATGATGATTTGAACTAATTTTCCTTACTTTCTGCATCACGTATTTTTCTTTTTCTTTATATTTTTGTTACTTGTTTTCTGAGTTAAAAGTGGGACTAGCTCATTTACTGATGACACCCCCATTTTAGGCCCACTCATACAATGCACTGCATATCATTGCTATCTGCACCAAACATTTCACATTTTATTTTCTTTTTCTCCATTTTTCTTTAATCTTTGAAAAATCATATTAAATAGAAAAATAATGATTTTGGCATGGGAATTTTTCCTCCTATTTCACATTGATGTCTAGAAAATTATAAAATCAAAACATTTGCATTTCATGCATTTTTAATATTTTTTGTATATTTTCTCTTTTAATAGCTTTTAATTCATTTTATGTTGATGCATAGTTTTGTAGAATTTTGTTTAGCTAGTTCCCTTTATATTTTTGCACCGTTCTTTTCAGGATAGTTAGATTAGAACTTTAGCACCCCTCTGGATTTATTCCATAATTTTTTGATTTGTTTTTGATTAGTTTTGATTAGATGACTTTAGGTTGTGTAGATTTAGGTCAATCCTTAACATAGGTCCACAATAACACTAGAATTTTGGGTTTTTATGTCAAGTTAGATATTGGGACATATAGGGTATTAAGGGTAGTCATGTAGGATCCCTTAGAAATTATATTAGATTTTAATATAATAGTATACTATTTTTAATTGATTTTTGTAGTTGATTGTTGTTTGTGTTGCCCTTGTGGGCTTGTATTTTGGTTTTGCTTTGCTTTGTGGGCTTTTGCTTGGCTTGGTGGGCTTGGTCTTGCTTTATGGAGCATGGAGGAGCATAGTGGAAGACTGGGAAATTGAAGAAGGAGCTTGAGAGCTTGAAGACTTGTTTGTTTTGTTGTTGTTTTAGGGTTAGGAATTAAGTAGAGCTTAGACTTAGTTAATTTCTTTCTTAAACATGGATGGTATCTTTCACCTCCATTCCTCCCCATGATTCAAGGTCCTTCCATGGTATTCACCTCCCTCCTTTGGAGGGATAAGTGATGGTACCTAGGAAGTAGAACTTTTGAGGGAACCATTCTTTTGATGTTGAACCCTTATAGGTCACCTTTGGTGGTCAATAAGCAGTTTAATATCCTAGCTTATCCAGTTAAATGATTTCTTCTGGTTTGAGTATCTTGAAGATGTTGGGCTTGAGTGTGAAGATGAAGAATTCATTGAAGAGTATGGAAGAGGATGATTCCCTGAGCATTGCCATTGTAGCTGAAGCTTGAAGAGCATGAGGAAACAAGTTGATACTTGAAGACCCCATGAAGATCCAGTAAAGATTGAATGAATAGCTGAGGCTTAAAGAATTGAAGGATGAAGTTGACACTTCCATGTGATTAAAGACTACTCTGAGAAGCTGAAGCTTGTAGGAGAAGAAGACCCAGGTTGATACTGGTAAAGCAAAGAGAGCTGAGGCTTGAAGACTAAGTTGACACTTATGAAGAGGATTCAATTAAGATTGAGTGCAGGGCTGAGGCTTGAAGAATAGAGGATAAGTTGATACTTACATTGATGATTGAGATCCTGAAGGAATCAAGTTGATACTTGTGGTTAAGAGTGCAGCCTGAAGGTGGAATTGACTAAGGAGCTGAAGCTTGAAGAAGAAGATTAGGTTGAAACTTATGTTGAAGGGTTGAAACCTGGAGAAGCAAATTGATATTTGTCATGAAAGATGATAATCCTGAAGGGTGCTGGAGGTCTGAAGACTGAGTTGCTGTCAGAAGAGCTGAAGCTTGGAGTTGAGAGAATAGTTGATCTGCTTTCTTGTCTATTTTCTTTTTTGTATTGATGTGACTTGTTTGATTTTCTTCATGCATTAGAATAAGTCCATGTTTAGACTGATGTAAGCTAGGAGCATGATTGCACTAGAGGTTGAGTTGCTCCCTCTGCTTGTATTGTTACTGTATGGCTTTGCTTGCGGGTATTCGGTAGAGCCCTGCTCCCTTGCCCATGTGGTTTATTTTGCTTGATAGCATGTTATTTCCTCTGTATGATTACAGTTTACTGTTTTTGCTTGATAGCATGTTTTATTTCCTCAGTATGATTACTGTTATTCATTCTGGCATGAGGTTGAGATGAGCTTGTGGAGGCTGCTGCCCCACACACATTTCCTCCCTCACTTGCATTGCATGCATTTTACAGCTGTTTACTGTATTACTATTTAAGCTTATGCTTTACCTGTTCTTGTGTATCATTGACATGATCCCTTAGGACTCTCATTTCCTTTGATAAGGAAGTGATGATAGAACTTTAGGTTGAAACCTATGCATGATAACTTCTAGGAGTTCCCTGTTTCAAACCTCAACTATAGGATGAATCCTTGGCATGACAACAGTAGGACTTGATAGTCTCCCCGTAGTTGAGCCTGTTCTCTTCTCATCTCAAAACAGCTTAAGATACAGTAATCATGAATGATTTCTTTCGTACGTTACGAGCCTTAAGCTATCTGAGAAAGGATTGCTGGAGAGTTTCTTTCCAACAGTCTGGATGTTTAGTATGGTACCCGTTGGGTGACATGCGACGCATTCACTCTCAGGTCATAGTCTTTAGTGCGATTGAAATTGCAAACACAATAAAAAACACTTCTTTCGTAAAAGACAGAAAACAAACTGCAAACCTTTTTGCCCCGTGGGCCCATAATTCAAAGGAAGCTTTTCTGAAGAAAAGAGTGTCGTTAAACTTCAGCGCCAACGCAAACAGGCTTTGTCCCTAACTGCTGGAATTGTTGTTTAACCCTACTCGATAAAACAGATGAATCTGAATTCCCGTAATCCGTAGTATCCCGAACTACGTAAGCTCTGATCTCTCAAGCCTGTTGAGAGTACGTAGGCACAATACTGATGTAAATGTGAGCTACCTTCCCCGTATCCCGTAGTAGGTCGAACTACGTTGACTCTGATTTCTCATTCTCTGATGAGAATACGTAGGCATAAAGCACGACGCTTTGCCGAGTCATTTCTTTTCTGTTTAAGCCAGCCTTGATAGGTAGATAGATAAATCAACTCGTCCAGTAAACACAACAAGCATGGATCCCATCGAGTACGATGGACGTGAGGGGTGCTAATACCTTCCCCTTGCGTAACCGACTCCCGAACCCAGACAACGGTTGTGATGACCTTGTCTTACCCTTTTTCGTCAGGTTTTTCCGGTCGTTTCCTTTCCCGCTCTGAGGGATAAATAACGAAAGGTGGCGACTCTTCTGTTTTGCCGGCACCTTATTTTCGCGGAAGCGACAGCTGGCGACTCTGCTGGGGACTTGATAGTTTCCTGGAATCCAACGTCCCGTATGCGAGTCAGTTTGGGGATCCGACGTCCCCTGTGAGAGTCAATCCTAGCGCTTGTATGATTACTTGTTGGGTTGTGTTTATTTATCGCATTTTTATTTCCCGCACTTTATTTTCAGTATGATATGATTATCTGTGCTGTTGTGAGAGGGGAATTCTGATGAGTGAGAAGCCAGACCCAGGCTTGAGTGAACATAGCATTAGTTGTGGAAATTAGTGGGCGCGTGCTTGCTTGGCAGGCACTAGTGTCTCATGAAATCCACGCCCAGACGAGGTTCTCCCGGTTGGCTTCTCTTTCAACCCTTTGGGTTGAGACGGTTGTTGGTTTGGAGGATTGTCGACTCTGGGGACCGATCATTTGTGATTCAGCCGAGTGAGGCCGCTTCATGAGTTGGTGATGCCACACCTTCTGGGTATCGTATCACCCCTCTTGAATGTCTGTGAAGCTGATGAACGCATAGGATGCCGAACTTGAGTCAGTTTAGGTCCATACCTGTGAGCAGGGTTGGGTTGATTGCAAGAAACTTTGACCTTCAGACCACCTGGTTTTCTCGACAGTGAATCAGTTTTGTTGGTACCGGAGGTTCTCATCATCGGATATATGATTGTTCTTGACAGGGCAGAGCTTTGGTCCTGTATCAAAGGACCTTATATTCAGATATATATGTGTATGTTCTTGACAGAGCAGGTTTTTGATTGGGATCTGAGGATCTCATCTGCAGATATATGATTGTTCTTGACAGAGCAGGTTTTTGATTGGGATCAGAGGATCTTATCATCAGATGTGTATTTGTTCTTGATAGAGCAGATTGGGATCAGAGGATCTTATCATCAGATGTGTATTTGTTCTTGATAGAGCAGGTTTTGATCAGAGGGTCTTATTATCAGATGTTTGTTCTTGACAGGGCAGAGTTTTGGTCCTGTATCAAAGGACCTTATATTCAGATATATATATATATATATATATATATATATATATATATATATATATATATATATATATATATATATATATATATATATATATATATATATATATATATATATATATATATATATATATGTATGTTCTTGACAGAGCAGATTTATGATTGGGGTCTGAAGATCTCATCAGCAGATGTATGTTTGTTCTTGACAGAGCAGAGTTTTTGGTACTGTATCAGAGGTCCTTGTTATCAGTTGTTTGCTCTTGACAAAACAGATTTCTTGGTCCTATATCAGAGGTCCTTATTATCAGACGTTTGTTCTTGACAGAGCAGAATTATGGTCTTGTGTATATGGCCCTATCAGATGTGTGTTCTTGACAGAGCAGATTTGTGGTCCGATACCAGGGTTTTCTTCTTATCAGATACAGTGGTTGTTTTTGATAGAGCAGGATTATGGTTTTGTTGATACAGAATCTCCACAGCACAGTTGCCTTGATCTCCTGCTGCATGATTGCATTTTACATTATTTTGCATACTCATTTGCATTTCATTAACGTGTGTCTGTGTTGCAGGTACCGTTTCCCCCGATTCAGGATTTCTTGCCTCCTATTGTATTGCTATGGGTTCTCTGAGGAAGACCGTGGCTTACAAGTTCCCTGCCCCTGATGTGGTTCGGCTGACCGGTTTGATTGCTTTGGCAAATGATTCTGTGAGGGATGAGTTCAGAAAGTCTTACGGCAAATTGCTCAATTTGGTTCGTAAACCTTCTGCGTTCGAGTTGAATGGGTTGCACGCTCTGCTGCAGTTCTACGACCCTCCGTTGAGATGTTTCACTTTCCAGGATTTGGTTCTCGCCCCTACGCTGGAAGAATATGCTGATTTGTTAGGTGTGCCTATCAAAAGGCATATGCCTTTTGTTCATATGGATGCTGAGCCTGATCTGGCTGGTTTAGCTCCTTCACTTCATCTGGATGCCTCCGAATTGGTATTGTCTAGTTGGAACAAGGTTCCCGGTTTCTACTTGCAATTCTTAGTGGGTAAAGCTCAGCAGTGCGCCAAGGACGGATGTTGGGTCGTGTTCAACGCCATTCTCGCTCTGTGCATATATGGCATCATTTTGTTCCCCAATATGCCCGACTTTGTAGACTTCGATGCATTTCGTATCTTTGCATCAGGGAATCCAGTCCCTACCTTGATAGGAGATGTCTACCATTCCGTCCACTACAAAAACGAGAACAGGAGGGGTAAGAATGTCTCATGCTGTGTACCCTTGCTTTATAAATGGCTTGATAGTCATCTGCCCAAGAGGGGTCCCTTTGTTTCGTCTGCAGCCACAGCTGAGTGGTCTGAGCGTCTGATGAGTTTATCTGCAGAGGATATTGACTGGTTTGACAGAGATAGGTTGGGTACCGAGATTATCTTCAGCTGCAGCGGGTTTCCAAACGTGCCTTTGATAGGCAGGAAGGGCTGTATAAACTATAATCCGTCTTTGCTAGTCCCACAGTTCGCTTATGCTTTGAGAGCTCCGCCGAAGGATGAAGAGGTGCAGGAATCTCTGTACCTCATTGGTCTTCTAGAGGGGGATCTGTTATCTAAGCTTCAGCGCGCATGGAATGGTATCAGTAAGAGGGGAAAACCATTGCTGGGGAGAAGCAATAATCAAGCCTACCCTCCGTATGTAACTTGGATCAGTGCCATAGCAGATGCTATAGGGATGTCGTTTCTTCCTGCCGAGCCAGAAAGCCCTCCAATGATTGAAGAGCCTATTACTGTGCCCATTCAGCAGCATAATCAGGTGTTAGCTGAGAGAGATGAATTGAAGCGGGCAAATAAGGAACTGGAGAAAGAATTGGCTCAGCTCCGAAGCGAGAGGAACGAAGCTGTTCATTCCTTCAAGAGGCAGACAGAGCTGGTGAACCAACTAGGTACAAACCTGACTAAGCAGATAGCCGAGCGTGAGCGCATGGGTCAAGACTTCAAAGTTATCAACGACGTACTAGCTACGAAGAAGCAGCACTTGGACGAAGCGTATCGGAGGATATCCAAGTTCAACCAGCACTGGAAGGCCTCCCTAGCCACCAGGAAAGAGCGGGAGGATAAGCTGATGCAACAGATCTCCAAGCTGGAAGCCCAGGTGAAGGCTAGTGAGAAGAGGTTTGATGAAGAAACCGCTCACAGATACGCCGCCAAAGGCCAGCTCAACAGGGCTCTCGCTAACCTGAAGGAGCGCAAACTGACGTTTGAGTCCAAGAAACGGAAGCTAGAAGATTGTTGCGAAGGAGCCTAGGAAGATTCGGTTGAAGGTCTTCAGTACACCATTGTGCAAAGGGAATTACTCGTCGAAGGGTTACTCACTTTGCCTGATCATCCAGAAACGAAGGAGTTGTTAGAAGAGTATCGTGCCCGTGGCCGTACTTGACTAGTTGTATTCCTTTTGTTTTGATCATTGTTGTATGCTGACCATCACCAGGCTTGTTGGCTGAGGTCACGCTGTTGATTCATCTTGTACTCGCTGACGCTGTGTACTGCCTTGATGGGCTTTCTTTATATATGAGATTATTATTTCCATGATTGGACTCAGACTTCTTCTTATTATCAGCACTGGCACTCAGGCACTAGGATCGAGGGAGATCTCCCTAATGCACATACACACGTTTGCATTTGCATGAAGCATTCGCATAACGAGCACTTTGTTGTTTTTCCTAACCCTTTTGTGTTTTTCAGGTTGTTTCAGGTGGTTCTAGGATTGATCAGAGACCTATTCACCGCTATCCGACTAGAGCTAATCAAACCAGAGTCATGGAGCAAGTGCAAACTGATGTTCAGGAACTCCGCGAAAGAATGGATCGCTTCATGGAGCTCATGCAAGCGGTCGCCAATGGCCAGGATCAGCTCAGAACCTTGGTTTAGCCCCTGATTTCAAGGGTCGATAGCAATGGCGTACTCCATGGTGGGACCGTGCCTACTCCTCCACCAGTTGAAACTCCACAGAATGGTGTTCCCGTGACCGGGGGAAACGGCAGTGCCAACGGCAATGTGATGGCCAACATGGGACTCAATACGACGGGCGTCGGTAATGGGAGTCTGGGAGCTAATGTCAATGTTGGGCTGGGCAACGGCAATGCAGGTGTTGGGAATCTGTTCGGGCCTCAGCCGTGGCTAGAAGATCGTCAGGACGATGTGTTCTCTCAGAGAGGTGCTGAAGGGGAGCTGAATGCTGAAGCGCGTCTAAGGTTCAAGGCACTTGAAGATAAGATGAGAGATATCGAGAACCAGAATACCCTGGGCGTTGATGTGTCCAAGTTGGGACTAATTGCTGATCTCAAGGTGCCTCCCAAGTTCAAGGTGCCTGACTTTGAAAAGTACAAGGGCACCACTTGCCCTCGCGTCCACCTGAGATCGTATTACAGGAAAATGTCAGCTCATTCTGATGACGAGAAGTTGTTGATGCACTTCTTTCAAGACAGTCTTTCCGGGCCATCCCTCGAATGGTACATGAGTCTGGAGCCTACTAGTGTGCGCACGTGGAAGGATCTTGCTGAAGCATTTGTGCACCACTACCAATACAACAGCGACTTGGCCCCGAACCGAGTTCAACTGCAGAATTTGTCGCAAAGGAACAATGAAGGGTTTAAGGAATACGCCCAGCGGTGGCGTGAGTTGGCAGCTAGGGTTCAGTCGCCTATGGTTGAACGTGAGCTCGTGCAGATGTTTTTAGCCACCCTCCCAGGGGTTTACTATGAGAAGTTGGTCAGCGGTATGTCTGGGACCTTCTCAGATCTCATTATCACGGGTGAGCATATCGAAAATGGGATCAAACTTGGGAAAATTCAAGGTGAGTTATCCTCAGCTGGAGGAGGCGGAAAGAAACCTTATAGTGGCAAAAGACGGGAAGGAGAAGCGAGCGCTGTGACCAACGCTCGAAGGAAGGGTAAAGGTCCTCACCAGCAGGTGGCCAGTATAACTATCCCGGCAGTTCCACAGCAGCCGCAGCAGCAGCAGCAACCGAATCAACAGGGGTACAAAAAGTATCAGAATAGGACACCTTTGTCGAGTCGTCACCTCGAGACATCGCCCATGTCGTACGCGCAACTATTGCAGACTTTGCTTCAGCTACAGTTGATCCAGAATAGAACCTTGGCTCCCTTGACAGGGGCACCTCCGCCAGGTTATGACGCAAATGCAACTTGTGAGTTTCACTCAGGGGCACCAGGCCACACAATAGAGAACTGCAAAGCCTTCAAGCATAAGGTGCAGGACATGGTGGATGCCAAGATCATCAACTTCTCGGACAATGTGCCAAATGTCACGAAGAATCCTATGCCGAATCATAGGGGAGGCGGAGTGAACGCCATTATCGAAGACGAGAGTGCAGACTTGTTGACTGACGTCAGAGATCTGAAGACGCCGCTTAGCTTCGTTAAAGCTAAGTTGATGAAAAGAGGGTTCTTTCCAGGTTGCGGAGAGCTATGTATGGACTGTGTCACACGTTCTGATGGATGTGAACAATTGATAGAGGGAATTCAAAGTCTGATGACTGAAGGGATTTTACAGTTTAGCCGGAGGGCCGAAAATGGGTCAGGAGAGGTAGTGCTGAAGCAAGTTGATGAGGTTGCCACCATCGCCATCCCTCGCCAAACGATAACTATTTCTGCACCCATGCCGCCTACGATTACCATCACCAGAGCGGGGCCGATACCCTTCGAAAGCACTAACGTCGTCCCGTGGCATTATGGGGCTGAAGTCTACTGCAACGGATAGAAGTTGGAGCTAGAACCGTTTGGGTTGACTGTGGAGAACCTTGCGGGAATCAGTGGTATTACTCGCAGCGGAAGAGTGTTTGCACCACCAGAGGTCGTGGCGGATAAAGCGGTCAGGGCTGATGCAGCCGATAAAGGTAAAAGTAAAGTCGTTGAAGAGATCCCACGTGGGGAAGAAAAAGACTTGCTCGTTAAAGACGCCGAGGAGTTTATGCGGTTGATTAAAAAAAGTGACTACAAGATTGTAGATCATCTCCATCAGACGCCCTCGAAGATTTCCATTCTGAACTTGTTGCTGTGTTCCGAAGCGCATCGCAATGCACTGCTGAAGGTGTTGAACGCCGCATATGTACCGCAGGAAATATCGGTAAACCAGCTAGAAGAGGTCGTAGCCCATGTAAATGCTGGAAATGGGTTAGGGTTCACTGACCTAGAGCTGACGCCGAAAGGAAGGAACCACAATAGCGCCCTGCACATCTCGATAGAGTGTAAGGGCACGATTATGTCGCACGTGTTGGTGGACACGGGTTCATCGCTCAATGTTCTTCCGAAGAAGGCATTAATGAAGTTGGATACTCGTGGAGTGATTTGCACACCCAGTGATCTGGTTGTGAAGGCGTTTGATGGAACTAAACGCTATGTTTTCGGGGAGGTGACCCTGCCAATCCAAGTCGGGCCGGAAACATTCGATGCAATCTTTTACATTATGGACATCATGCCTGCCTACAGCTGTCTCTTGGGCCGGCCGTGGATCCATGCTGCTGGAGCCGTGACCTCCACGTTGCACCAGAAACTCAAATATGCTGTCGGGGGTAGCATCGTGACCGTGTGTGGCGAGGAAGACATAATGGTGAGCCATTTCTCGTCCTTTAAGTATGTTGAGATGGATGGGGAAATCCATGAAACTCTATGCCAAGTGTTCGAAGCTGTCAAAGTGAAGGACGTAGCTCCTGTAGTCACCGAAAAGCCAGAGATGACTCTCTCCTCATTCAAGGAAGCTCGGGCCGTTGTCCAAGCCGGATCTACCCCAGGCTGGGGGAGAATTTTGGAGATACCTAACAAGCAAGACAAGTTTGGGTTGGGATATTCTCCTAGAGCTGAAGCTTCTTCTTCTTCTAGCAGTGCGTCGCGAGGTAAAGGGCCGATCCAGTTTACCAGTGGCGGAGTGATTTTTGAAAGCATCAACGCGGTGTCTGAAGACAGCGGAGATAGCGACTGCGACCTCGACTCTTGGATCCAGCCAAGCAAGCCAGGCGAGGGCCTTACCAACTGGTCCGTCAAGGATATCATCCAGATGACAAGCAAAGAGATCCACATAACCGACGACATCGACTCTATACCTTCTACGGCTCACTGCGACTTCGATTGCCCGATCTATCAAGCCGAAGAAGAGATTGATGAAGACGAAGACCTTCCTGAAGAGTTGGCCCGCTTGTTGAAACAAGAGGAGAAAGTTATTCTGCCTCATGAAGAGGAGATTGAGATCGTGAATCTGGGTTCTGAAGAACTTATCAAGAACGTCAGGATAGGGGCTGCATTGCAGAGTGATGTTAAGCGAAGATTGGTCGAGATGCTAAGAGAGTATAGTGACGTCTTTGCTTGGTCATACAAAGATATGCCTGAACTTGACACTGACATCGTGGTCCACCACTTGCCGTTGCGAGAAGATTGTCCTCCCTTTAAGCAGAAGCTTAGGAGGACGAGACCAGATATGGCCGTTAAGATCAAAGAGGAAGTGCAAAAACAGCTCGATGCTGGCTTCTTAGCGGTCACCACTTACCCTCCGTGGGTCGCCAACATAGTGCCTGTACCGAAGAAGGATGGTAAGGTACGCATGTGCGTCGATTATCGGGATTTGAATAGGGCGAGCCCTAAAGATGATTTCCCGCTGCCTCATATCGATGGTTGGTCGACAATACAGCTCAGTTGTCCGTGTTCTCATTCATGGATGGCTTCTTCGGTTACAACCAGATCAAGATGGCGCCGGAGGACATGGAGAAAACGACGTTTATCACTCCCTAGGGAACATTCTGCTACAAGGTAATGCCTTTCGGTCTGAAGAACGCAGGGGCTACTTACCAACAAGCTATGGTAACTTTGTTTCATGACATGATTCATTATGAGATTGAAGTCTATGTTGATGACATGATTGCGAAGTCCCAAACGGAGGAGGGACATCTGGTCAATTTGCTGAAGCTTTTTGAGAGGCTTAGGAAGTTCAGGTTGAGGCTGAATCCTAACAAGTGTACTTTCGGAGTACGGTCCGGAAAGTTACTGGGGTTTATCGTGAGTGAAAGAGGCATCAAGGTTGATCCTGCGAAAATAAAAGCGATACAAGAAATGCCAGTGCCAAAAACAGAAAAAGAAGTTCGTGGTTTCCTGGGCCGAATAAACTACATTGCAAGGTTTATCTCTCAGCTCACGGCCACGTGTGAACCAATGTTCAAACTGTTAAAGAAAGATCAGGCGATTATCTGGAACGAGGATTGCCAGAAGGCATTCGACAAGATAAAGCAGTTTCTTCAGGAACCTCCAATCTTGATACCCCTAGTGGCTGGACGGCCATTAATCATGTACTTGACAGTTCTTGAGAATAGTATGGGGTGTGTTCTCGGTCAGCACGACGAGACGGGCAGAAAGGAGCATGCCATTTACTACTTGAGTAAAAAGTTCACAGACTGTGAATCTCGCTACTCGATGCTGGAGAAAACGTGTTGTGCACTAGCCTGGGCTGCCAAACGTTTACGACAGTACATGCTCAATCACACCACCATGCTAATTTCGAAGATGGATCCGATCAAGTACGTCTTCGAGAAGCAGGCACTTTCGGGAAGGATTGCCAGATGGCAAATGGTGTTGACGGAATATGACATTCAGTACGTTTCCCAGAAGGCCATTAAGGGAAGCGTATTGTCTGATTACCTTACCGAACAGCCGATCGAGGATTATCAGCCGATGAAATTTGAATTCCCTGATGAGGATATCATGTTTCTCAAAGCGAAGGATTGCGATGAACCGTTGCCCGACGAGGGGCCAGATAGGAAATCCCAGTGGAAGTTGATATTCGACGGGGCGGTTAATTCCTACGGAAGTGGTATCGGGGCGATCATCACGACTCCCCACGGATCCCACATCCCGTTCACTGCGAGACTGACGTTTCCAGTCACCAATAATGAAGTGGAGTACAAAGCATGCATCATGGGTCTAGAAGAAGCAATTGATTTGAGAATCAAGAACCTAGACGTATATGGTGACTCGGCGCTTGTGATCAACCAGATTAAAGGGGAGTGGGAGACTCGTCAATCGAATTTGGTACCGTACATGAATTATGCCAGAAGGCTACTTCCGTTCTTTGATCGAGTGGAGCTCCATCATGTGCCCAGAGCGGAGAATCAGATGGCTGATGCCTTAGCCACGTTGGCTTCGATGTATAAAGTCAATTTTTGGAATGAGGCTCCAAGAATTGTCCTTTCTCGTCTTGATAGACCTGCATTCGTCTTTGCGATCGAGGAAGCCTCCGATGGCAAGCCATGGTTCCATGATATCCAGACCTTCCTTATGACTAAGGAGTATCCTGCGGGAGCGTCAACCTAGGATAAGAAGACTCTGAGGAGGTTGTCTGGAAGTTTTTATCTCAATCCTGATGGAGTTTTGTATAAAAGAAACCACGATCTCGTGCTACTCAGATGTGTAGATGAGAAAGAGGCGAGTATGCTCATGGAAGAAGTCCATGAAGGCACATTTGGTACGCACACCGGTGGGCATGCAATGACAAGAAAGATCCTGAGAGCAGGGTACTACTGGCTGACGATGGAGTCAGATTGCTTTAAATTCGCGAAGAGGTGTCATAAATGCCAGATTTATGTTGATAAAGTTCACGTGCCGCCGTGCCCGTTAAATGTCATGTCCTCCTCGTGGCCGTTCTCCATGTGGGGCATCGATATGATAGGCAAGATCGAGCCCACTGCATCTAACGGTCATCGCTTCATTCTAGTAGCTATCGACTACTTCATCAAGTGGGTGGAGGCAGCCTCATATGCTAATGTGACCAAGCAGGTGGTGGCTAAATTCATAAAGAGGGATATCATCTGTCGTTACGGAATTCCCGAGCGGATCATTACTGACAATGGTTCAAATCTGAATAACAAGATGATGAAGGAGCTGTGCCAGAGTTTCAAGATTGAACACCACAACTCATCTCCTTACCGGCCGAAGATGAATGGCGCCGTTGAAGCGGCCAACAAGAACATAAAGAAGATTGTTCAGAAGATGGTTGTGACCTACAAATATTGGCACGAGATGCTACCGTTTGCATTGCACGGTTATCGTACGACGGTACGTACGTCAACCGGGGCAACTCCTTTCTCCTTGGTGTACGGTATGGAAGTTGTCCTACCGTTAGAAGTGGAGATCCCTTCTTTGCGAGTTTTGGTTGATGTGAAACTCGACGAGGCGGAATGGATTAAGAACCGACTAAACCAACTCAGCCTGATGGACGAGAAGAGGTTAGCATCGATTGCATATGGTCGTCTGTACCAAAGCCGAATGAAGAAAGCTTATAATAAGAAGGTGCGGCCTAGAAGCTTTCAGACGGGTGATCTCGTCCTGAAGAAGATTCTTCCTCCACACTCCGATCACCGGGGCAAGTGGACTCCCAATTACGAAGGTCCGTACGTCGTCAGCAAGGTCTTCTCGGGAGGAGCTTTGTTGTTATCCACAATGGACGGTGAAGATTTTGCATCCCCGGTGAACGCGGACACGGTTAAAAAATACTTTGCTTGAAAGCGACCCGCTGGACAGTAAAAAGAGAGTCCAGGCAAAAATGGGGCATCCCGACGAACCATAAAAAAGGAAAAAGGTTTGGGCAAAAATTAGGGATATAAATTGAAAAAATGTACACCCGCAAAGTCGAAAACCCGGATGGGCGACTTTGGCAAAAAAGGGTATCCCGGTGAACTGAAAACCCGCAAAGGGCGGTTCACACAAAAGTTAGGGATTTGAAAAAGCAAATGACTGCGTTCCGCGTATGGACTTTCTTTGTTTAGTGGTTTGGAAGACCTGAGGGCCGTTTATCTGAATCAATCTCTTTTGAAGCTGAAGCGTCGGAGAAGTATCGAAGTCGAGTGGGTCATAAAGGGATCAACTCATGGTGTTCGTCTACGCCTCGTTGCCGACATTTGTATATACTGATGTATATTTATGTTTTATTTTTGCGTGGCTTCCTCATTCCAGGAGCTTGCATCTGTTGTAAAACATTTTTACCCATTCAGGGGTTCGTTATCAATAAAATGTATACTATTCAGCAATTCTGTTGTCTGTTTAGCATTTATCTGTTTTGTTTGCGAAAAAGAACGCCAATGTTTTTGATAAAATGCGCATACATCAACTTACTGGCCTAGGCCACTGATTGTTGAAACAATGAATTACTTGAACATTGTCACGAGATAATAACCTTGATAGGTCCCTTTGAGAAGGGTATCGTGTCTGTTTGTTTGTGTTGTTACAGGAGTAGCATGTTCCAGACAGTGCGTCGTGCGCATCCCCAAGCAGGATGATTCTTCCTCCTCCAGCAAAGTTCAGCAGCCTCTCCCTGCAGAGTCCGAACATGAGATCGTGAGCATTGATATGTCTCCTCGGGCAGAGAAGATTCTCTCCCCAATCAGATGCATCCTGAAGGAACATCATCTCTTCAGCTGAGTCATACGCTGAAGTGTGTAGCAACTGATGGTTCAAGACTGAAGTCTCCAGCGGAACCGAGGCTCCCCACAGAGTCGTAATCTCCCCAGCAAGCAGGATGATTTCTTCTTCCCCAGCCGATTTTGCAGATCCCCAAGAGAGCCGAGTCCTTGGAAGCCGTTCGGGACCATGATTGGTTTTCCCCAGTAGAATGTTGAATAGCTGATGCTGTGTTTCCCCGCCAGAGTCGTTGTCTCTAGGAAGGTTAGTCGTGAAGGCCGTGCAGTTTATTCCCGCGATTGACATCGCTTTCCCTCAGCAGGTCCAGGTTCTCGTAGAGCTTCGTCCCCCTGCAGCAGTCAACTGAAGTTCACTTCCCCACAGAGCCCGATTGAGATTGGCGTGACCTTTTTCTCCTCATCCGGATGATTCCTTCCCCCTATCAGAGTGGTTCTTTCTCCTTGACAGGAGGATTCTCCCTTCAGCATTTATTTTGCTGACGGGATCGCATCATTTTGCATGACTGCATAGCATTTATCATAAACACGTAGCATTTCCACCGTGTGGGGCATTGCGCCATTGCTGAAGCATATGCATAATAAGCATGCTCTAGGTTGTTACCGTTCTTGTTTTGCAGGTGTTCCGCCGTAGAATTGATTGCTCAAGACGATTCTTGAATTCTCCCCAACGGAGTCGCTCGCTCAAGATGATTCTTGAAGTCCCCAGCAAAGTCTTCGGCTCAAGATGATTCTTGAATTCTCCAGCGAAGGCGTTTGTTTAAGATGATTCTTACAATCCCTAGTGTCGTCGCCAGAGTTGGTTGCTCAAGTTGATGCTTAGAGTCCCCATCAGAGTGTTTGCGCAGGATGATTCCTGAAATCTCCAGCAGAGTTATCGGTTCAGAACGATTCTTGAAGTCCACACGGAGTTATTTGTTCAAGATGATTCTTGATTTCCTCAGCAAAGATGATTCATCCAGAATGATTCCTGGATCCCCGAAGCAGAGTTACTTGATAGTTCTCCAGAATCCCCAGCGGAGATGCGTCATCCCCAGCAGGTTCCTGAACAGCGAAGTTGAAACTTCCCTTGAAGACTTGATGATTGAAGTCCCACCGTATTAACGAAGCAGTTCCCTCAGCTGATGCGGAGTGCCTGATGGCAGAAGTTTGGATATCCCCAACTGGCTCATGATTGACCGAGAATTCTATTCCCGACTTACTGATGGAGTCCGGCTGATGCCCGAAAGTTTTCTTTGAATGCCTGACGGCATGATTTAACTTGATTGTTGACCTGATGAGTCCCGAGGAAGCTTGATGTCTGACGGCATGATCAACCATGTATCACCGGTTACCGTGTAACCAATTCTCCAGCTAGTTGCCGTGCAGCTAATATTTCAGTGTTCGAAGATTTGTTCCCGTCAGAGTACCGTGTACTGGTGCAGTTGGCAAATTTCCGGGTTTGTTGGTATTCAACCGTCTTTTACCTTGATTAGATGAGATTCGTTCGCTCCTCACCCAATCAGGTCCAAGCCGTTTGAATAGGGGCAGCTGTTGCACCCTAAAATTTGACCAACATTTCTTTACCTAGCTTGTGTTTCATCTCATTCACATTAGCATTATCATTTGCATTTCATTGACATGTATGCAGGAGATCAAGAGGTATGATTACCAATAAAGAGCACCACAAGACTTTGAAGCTAGCCAAGAAGGTTATTCAAGTGTTCAAGGGTTGATATCTTTGTCAGAGAAGTTAAAAGATCCTCAGAGAAAGTGGTTGAAACCAAGGGTGTGTGCCTCATAACTTGAGAGTTATGGGGGAGTCCTCAGATGATTCTGAAGCCATGAATGTGGACTTGAAGCCTTGAGAGAGCTTATTAGATGTCTTGAAAGCCATCATGAAGCCTAGAGAGGTCATTGTGCAAGATTAAGAAGCCCCAACCATGAGTGGTGCAGTTAGGGTTTGACTGGGTCAACCCTAGGTCAACTGATGATTTGGAGAGGGTTGAGACCTAATCCAAGAGCCATGTGATCATGGATTGATGCATTGAGATGCTATAAGGATGATTCCAAGGTCAACTCATCATGATTGAAGAGTTTGAGAAGTTTCAAGCTAGGGTTTCTAAGGCTTGACAGTGTAAAATCCCATAGTTTGACCCTTATCTGCAAGGTAGTTTAGCTCAAGATGTGATTGTCATCTCATATTAACCCCAACATGAATGTTGTAGAGCTTTTTCTTAGCTTTAATTTGAGTACTAGAAGTCCTTGATAGGATTTGTAGAGCTCAAGTTATGACTTTGACAAGTTACAGGTCATCTGAGGTATGTGAATCTGGGGCCTTGAAAGTTACCCAACTTGCATCAAACTTTTGCCCAAGAATGATGATTCCTATGAACTTTTGGTCAACATGAATGTTGTTCTTTATCTTCTTAGCTTTCTAGAGAGTACTAGAAGTCCTTTATAGGATTTGTATAACTCAAGTTATGGCTTTGACAAGTCAAGGGCATTTTGGTTATTTGGAGATTATAGGTCATTTCAAGCATAAGGCCATAACTCCTATTTCCAAGCTTCAAATGGAAAAATCTTCAACATAAAACTTGCTTAAAATGATGTTTTAAGGCTATTAAGGAGGTAATTAGATGTTGAAAAGGCTTGTAGCTCAAAGTGGTAAAAATGACCTAAAATGAAGGCAGAAGTTAAATAAGTCAAAGTTGAAAATTGAAATTTTCAAGCTACACATCCAAACCATGGCATGTAATATACCATTTTGACTCTAGAAAACATTTTAAAAACAATGGTTTAGCCACATTTTTGATTTGAGGTCTAAATCATGGACTTGCTTTGGAAAATGGTTACTTGCATATTAAGCCACATATGCAAAACATAAGGAAGAGCAATGCACAAGCTAGCAAAGCATCCTAACATGTCATGCATCTTATCTAAGGAGATTTTCAAAGGAGAACAAGTGCTCCAATGAGCCAAACACAAGCTGGTATATGAGATGGCTTGAATTCAAAAACTCATGACATGAGAATCTCAAATTCTCATTGGATGATTCCAGAAAGTTCTGGATGGTTTAGAACCATCCTATATATTGATTAGAAGCTGCTCAGATGCAAGGTTGGTGAGAGATTAGAGAGGAGAGTGAGATTGCCATTTCATTTTCTTCCATTGCAAGTTGAAATCAATTTCTATATTCTACATCAATTCCATTGATTCTTTCAATCCTAACATTTTCCATTGATCATACTGAGTGAATCCATACCAAATTGAGAGCAAGATCATGAAGAATTGAGAAGATAGAATTTGGATTTTGGAAGCTGCAAGTCACTATCATATTCTGAGATTCAAGCATCCTCCATCAAAACTTTTGCAAACAGTAGCAAGATCTTGGCATAAGGAGTGATTCTGGAGAGATTGAGAGGTTGAAGTGAAGATTTGACCTATCTGGTATTCAAGAATTGACAGGTTTGCAACTTTTACTCTACACCTAATTCAAGAGCATTTAATTAGATTTGTTAGGTTAGAATGGTTAGAGACAAGTAGGAGATGGATTCTGGAGATTTTGAGATCATTTGGAGAGGATCAAGATGATGACACCATTTCTGTTTGGATCAAGAACGTGTTTGATATGGTGAATTAATGAGAGTTCTATAGCGAGTTTTAACCAGTGTAACATGAGGAAGAGATTGAGCACTTTAATTTCAATAATGGTTAGAGTTGAGGTTTGACCCTAATTTTGATTCATTATCGGGTTTAGAGATTGAGGGCATTTCAATGAAATCTAAGTGGATGGTTGTGATCAGGGATGAATTTAGAACAGGTTAGGGTTTTGAACCATGGATTTTGGTTGAGTTTGGATGGAGTCCGAGTGAGGAAGATGAGGCAGATGAAGCTCCGCAACCATGGTGGTTTCCCTCCTTTTTCATTTCAAAGGAAGAAGATGATAAATTGGTCGTTGGATGGAGAGTAGACCATTGACCAAAGCTAGATCGTGTGGCTGTGTTTTGATTTCACGTTTTGAAGAGGGATTCTGAGAATGATGAAACGCAGCCGTTTCATTTATTTTTCGTTTGGGCTTTAGTTACTAAGTGCTATACACACCCCCAAGTCTTGGCCCATGATGATTTGAACTAATTTTTCTTACTTTCTGCACCGCGTATTTTTCTTTTTCTTTATATTTTTGTTATTTGTTTTCTGAGTTAAAAGTGGGCCTAGCGCATTTACTGATGACACCCCTATTTTAGGCTCACTCATACAATGCACTGCATATCATTGCTATCTGCACCAAACATTTCACATTTTATTTTCTTTTTCTCCATTTTTCTTTAATCTTTGAAAAATCATATTAAATAGAAAAATAATGATTTTGGAATGGGAATTTTTCCTCCTATTTCACATTGATATCTAGGAAATTATAAAATCAAAACATTTGCATTTCATGCATTTTTAATATTTTTTGTATATTTTCTCTTTTAATAGCTTTTAATTCATTTTATGTTGATGCATAGTTTTGTAGAATTTTGTTTAGCTAGTTCCCTTTATATTTTTGCACCGTTCTTTTTAGGATTGTTAGATTAGGACTTTAGCTCCCCTATGGATTTATTCCATAATTTTGTGATTAGTTTTTTATTAGTTTTGATTAGATGACTTTAGGTTGTGTAGATTTAGGTCAATCCTTAACATAGGTCCATAATAACACTAGAATTTTGGGTTTTTAGGTCAAGTTAGATATTGGGACATATAGGGTATTAAGGGTAGTCATGTAGGATCCCTTAGAAATTATATTAGATTTTAATATAATAGTATACTATTTTTAATTGATTTTTGTAGTTGATTGTTGTTTGTGTTGCCCTTGTGGGCTTGTATTTTGGTTTTGCTTTGCTTTGTGGGCTTTTGCTTGGCTTGGTGGGCTTGGTCTTGCTTTGTGGAGCATGGAGGAGCATAGTGGAAGACTGGGAAATTGAAGAAGGAGCTTGAGAGCTTGAAGACTTGTTTGTTTTGTTGTTGTTTTAGGGTTAGGAATTAAGTAGAGCTTAGACTTAGTTAATTTCTTTCTTAAACATGGATGGTATCTTTCACCTCCATTCCTCCCCATGATTCAAGGTCCTTCCATGGTATTCACATCCCTCCTTTGGAGGGATAAGTGATGGTACCTAGGAAGTAGAACTTTTGAGGGAACCATTCCCTTGATGTTGAACCCTTATAGGTCACCTTTGGTGGTCAATAAGCAGTTTAATATCCTAGCTTATCCAGTTAAGTGATTTATTCTGGTTTGAGTATCTTGAAGATGTTGGGCTTGAGTGTGAAGATGAAGACTTCATTGAAGAGTATGGAAGAGGATGATTCCCTGAGCATTGCCATTGTAATTAAAGCTTGAAGAGCATGAAGAAACAAGTTGATACTTGAAGACCCCATGAAGATCCAGTAAAGATTGAATGAATAGCTGAGGCTTAAAGAATTGAAGGATGAAGTTGACACTTCCATGTGATTAAAGACTACTCTGAGAAGCTGAAGCTTGTAGGAGAAGAAGACCCAGGTTGATACTGGTAAAGCAAAGAGAGCTGAGGCTTGAAGACTAAGTTGACACTTATGAAGAGGATTCAATTAAGATTGAGTGCAGGGCTGAGGCTTGAAGAATAGAGGATAAGTTGATACTTACATTGATGATTGAGATCCTGAAGGAATCAAGTTGATACTTGTGGTTAAGAGTGCAGCCTGAAGGTGGAATTGACTAAGGAGCTGAAGCTTGAAGAAGAAGATTAGGTTGGAACTTATGTTGAAGGGTTGAAACCTGGAGAAGCAAATTGATATTTGTCATGAAAGATGATAATCCTGAAGGATGCTGGAGGTCTGAAGACTGAGTTGCTGTCAGAAGAGCTGAAGCTTGGAGTTGAGAGAGTAGTTGATCTGCTTTCTTGTCTATTTTCTTTTTTGTATTGATGTGACTTGTTTGATTTGCTTGATGCATTAGAATAAGTCCATGTTTAGACTGATGTAAGCTAGGAGCATGATTGCACTAGAGGTTGAGTTGCTCCCTCTGCTTGTATTGTTACTGTATGCCTTTGCTTGCGGGTATTCGGTAGAGCCCTGCTCCCTTGCCCATGTGGTTTATTTTGCTTTATAGCATGTTATTTCCTCTGTATGATTGCAGTTTACTGTTTTTGCTTGATAGCATGTTTTATTTCCTCAATATGATTACTGTTATTCATTCTGGCTTGAGGTTGAGATGAGCTTGTGGAGGCTGCGGCCCCACACACATTTCCTCCCTCACTTGCATTGCATGCATTTTACAGTTGTTTACTGTATTACTGTTTAAGCTGATGCTTTACCTGTTCCTGTGTATCATTGACATGATCCCTTAGGACTCTCATTTCCTTTGATAAGGAAGTGATGATAGAACTTTAGGTTGAAACCTATGCATGATAACTTCTAGGAGTTCCCTGTTTCAAACCTCAACTATAGGATGAATCCTTGGCATGACAACAGTAGGACTTGATAGTCTCCCCGTAGTTGAGCATGTTCTCTTCTCATCTCAAAACAGCTTAAGATACAGTAATCATGAATGATTTCTTTCGTACGTTACGAGCCTTAAGCTATCTGAGAAAGGATTGCTGGAGAGTTTCTTTCCAACAGTCTGGATGTTTAGTATGGTACCCTTTGGGTGACATGAGACGCATTCACTCTCAGGTCATAGTCTTTAGTGCGATTGAAATTGCAAACACAATAAAAAACACTTCTTTTGTAAAAGACAGAAAACAAACTGCAAACCTTTTTGCCCCGTGGGCCCATAATTCAAAGGAAGCTTTTCTGAAGAAAAGAGTGTCGTTAAACTTCAGTGCCAACGCAAACAGGCTTTGTCCCTAACTGCTGGAATTGCTGTTTAACCCTACTCGATAAAACAGATGAATCTGAATTCCTGTAATCCGTGGTATCCCGAACTACGTAAGCTCTGATCTCTCAAGCCTGTTGAGAGTACGTAGGCACAATACTGATGTATTGGCGAGCTACCTTCCCCGTATCCCGTAGTAGGTCGAACTACGTTGACTCTGATTTCTCATTCTCTGATGAGAATACGTAGGCATAAAGCGCGACGCTTTGCCGAGTCATTTTTTTTCTGTTTAAGACAGCCTTGATAGGTAGATAGATAAACCAACTCGTCCAGTAAACACAACAAGCATGGATCCCATCGAGTACGATGGACGTGAGGGGTGCTAATACCTTCCCCTTGCGTAACCGACTCCCGAACCCAGACAACGGTTGCGATGACCTTGTCTTACCCTTTTTCGTCAGGTTTTTCCGATTGTTTCCTTTCCCGCTCCGAGGGATAAATAACGAAAGGTGGCGACTCTTCTGTTTTGCCGGCACCTTATTTTCGCGGAAGCGACAACGTGAAAACTTTGTGGATTTTGAATCCATCAAAGAAAATGGTTTTAATCTCCTTTCAACCATCAAAACTCAGAACTGGGAAAAGTATTTTGACAGGATGGTGGGTCCTGTTTATCCAACTTTGGTAAAAGAATTCTGGATACACGCTCAAGTTTGCCCTAAGTTTATTCATTCATCTGTTCTTGGGAAGGAAATTGTCATCACTGAAAAATTAATCAGACAACTACTTGAGTATAAGGAAACTGAGGGAATCACAAGTATGGCTACTGATCGTGTGGATTTGGCTGACATTTTTCAAGAAGTTTATGTTTCTGGAGAACCATCCAATAAGGTCAGAGATCTGAAACCTGTTTACAGAATCTGGGCTAAGATCTTCATGAGTTCAATCTTTCATAGGAAATCTTCTAACTCACCAGATTATGTAAATTCAGAACAAATGTACTTCATGTTCTGTATGAGTAAAGGAAAGAAGGTGGATTTACCTTATCTTCTGTTCAGTCGTCTTCTGAACCATATCAAAGAAACAAGAGAAGAAGTAAGGGTCAAAGCTGGAAAAATCAGAACTTGGATCCCTATGGGAAGACTGATATCAGACATTCTAACAGAGAATGGTCTTGTGAAACATCTGTATGATGCTGGTGTGACAGAGGATCTGTCCTATGTTATAGGATCTGTCATAAATGGGAACACTCTGAAGAGAATGAAGGTCATTTCAGAGCTTGCTGGAAAACCCAAGAAATTTCACTCTGAAGACGTCAGCAGAAGGAGAATTCCTTTAGCAGATTTTCCTATGTTCAGTGCTGATGAACCTAGGCACATCATTCTGACTTACATTGCTGAATGTTTAAGAGATGGTATTCCTCTGCCTGCTAACATAGTACAGAAGGAAGGAGAAGTATTGCCAAATCTTCTGAGAGAAAGGCGCAGGAAGAGAAAGGCTGAGGAAGGATCTATCGCACAGCACAAGAGGAAAGCCTCTGATGCTGGTGACAAGCCTGAGAAAGACAAGAAGCAAAAGGAAAATCCTCCAGAAGCTACTGTGGAAGAAATCAGAGAAACAATTCACCAGGTATTAACATCTGATCCCAAACCATCTGTACCTTCACCCTCACCTTCACCTCCACCATCTCCTCCTAAACCATCTGATCCTAAATCATCTGAACCTCATTCATCTGAACCCATTTCATCTCCTAACAAATATTCTCAACCATCTTCTGTTCAACTACCATTTGAACCCCCTCAACAAAAACAATCTGAACCACAACAACAACCATCATCTAAATCACAAAAACAACCATCCTCTGAACAACAAACACAATCAGAACAACAAAAACAATCTGAACCACTCTCTTCCACTCAACCACCAGAAGAACCAACCATCAAAAATCCTGAACCATCTGAACAACAACCACCTGAAGACATTCTGGATGTATCACCACTTGCAACCATGTATGTCCTCTCTTCAACTTCATGTCATTCAACTGAATCATCTGATTCTGATGAATCTGAAGTCCCCTCACCAACTAGCTTACAAATTCCTGATCCCTATAAACCACTACCATCTGATCTACCTACATCTGACAACCCTCTTCGCTTCAAATTCAACTTCACAAATTTTATACCATCCTCATCTGATGTTGTTACATCCACCTCCATACCTCAACTCACCATACCACAAACATCCATACCCCAACCATCTGAACAACCACCATCTGAACATCCATCATCGAATCACCCACCTCCTGAACAAACTCAAACACCTCCTGAACCATCACAACCTGTCACCATAGAGGACATTCTCAACCCAAAACCCAGATCAGATGTTTCTACTCTGTTCAAGAATTTCAAGATGGAACTACGTATGGGAATTGCTTCTGTGGAGAAAGAGTGCATGGCTAGTTTGGATCCTACTGAATCTGAAGCTTCTTGGAACAGATTCATATCAAAATTCAACTCTGCTGCATCTGACCTCAGAACACTCTGTGCTGATGCTGCAAAGGCTAAGTTTGCTGAAATGGTCAGACAAACTCTGTTGAACATTATCACAACTCCAATGCTTCTTCTAGAAGATGCTCTTGCTGAAGATTCTTCAATGATAGAAGATACTCTGGCATCTGACATGGAGATTGATCATCCAATGGCAACTGCATCTGCTTCTGAACCTTCTGCATCTGAGATGAAGACTGAGATTCCAGATGTTGTCCAAGAAGTCAAGGAAATCAGAACATGGATGATAAAACAGGAACAGACTACTGAAGAAATCAAGACTTGGATGGCCAAGCAAGAAGAGTCCACTGCTAAGATTACGGATCTTCTAACCTTGATTGCTTCTCGCCAGCCCTAGTTTTCTTTTTCATGTCTTTGCATTCTTGTTTTGCACTTGTTTTCTGTTTGCTCTATTTTCTATCATCTGCTATATGATCTTCTTATGCTGTTGTGCTATTTTGATCTGATTGAATCTGGCTGTTTTGTCTTTCATTTCTGTGTTATGTTTTTCTCTTCTTCTGTTATCTTTTCTATCTTTAAAATTCTTTTTGATTATAACAAAAAGGGGGAGAAAGAGCATTTGACTGTTCAATCCATAAGCAAATACTAAAAATGAAATTCAGACATTGTTTTAATCTAACAGTGAATCTTAAGACTTTCAGATCTTACTATTTCATCTAACAAAATGATCTGAAGTTACCCTGAGAATTATCCAACCAGGCTCTGATCCTTGTAAGCAAATTTTGACTCTGATTCTGGAAGATACACCAGACTTTTCATTTTGAAAGAAATTATCAGACTCTAATTCTGGAAAGCATCCAAGCTCTGATTCTTTCTCTCAACAAGGATTTCTACCAGGTTCTGAAATATACTCAAACAAAAAGGGAAGTGTTCTCTTCTATTAGAGTATTCATTTTAGGGGGAGATTCTTAATCTCAAGGAGAGTTATTTATTTTATTTCTCTTTATTGAACAAAATTCCCTATGTTTTGTCATCATCAAAAAGGGGGAGATTGTTAGAACACAGATTGGTGTTTCTTATATCTCTATGTTTTGATGATAACTTTTATGGAATTTTGTAATGAGTAAATATACACTCTAAAATTTGTTCAAGTATTATTGTTTCAGGTATAAAATTAAATACTCTTAAAGAAGCAAAATAAATAAGTACAAAGAAACCATGCAAAGCTCTGAAGCATCAAATGCAAGACCATCAGAAGATTCTGAAGCGCTGCCAGAAGGATCTGAAGCAGAAGCTACAGAATGATCTGATGGGTTAATAAAAGAAGTATACAAAAACTGAAAGCTCTGATCTTATCAGACTCTGAAGTTCTTTTTACTACAAACCCAGAGGCTTTGACAATTAGACTCTTATCATTAATATTCACGGTCCTAGCACTTACTGCTGCATACTCTAATGAAGACTCTGATCAAGACGGAGACTCTGATATATTAAAGATCTAATCAAGACTGAGACTCTGATATATTAAAGATCTAATCAAGACTGAGACTCTGATACATTAAAGATCTGATCATCTATCAAAGACTCTGAACTTATCATTCATCTTAAGCTCTGATCATCTTAAATCATTCCATACCTTTTAAGCTTACTACAAGTTCTGAAGTGCAGATTATGAAGACTTCATCTTGAAGGAAGCTTGTTGAAGAAGCTGTAAACTTGATTAGACGTGGTGCTACTTCCAAAGTAACCAACGGCTAATTTTTCCAAAGAAGTGACGTGGTGCAAATCCCAAGGCTTCTACAACCATACCTTTCTGTAGAAAGCATATCTCTGCCCATACTTTTGGTGATGAAAAGTCATACAATCAAATATTATATTCAGCTGCACATCACTCAAAGCATTTGAAAAAGCTATAAAAGGAGAACTACTTCAACATTTTGAGGTTGCTAATTCACTACTCACAGTTGGCTCATTGCTAGATCACTCAGAAAGAAATACACGCTTGATTCATAAAAGAGAAAATCTCACAAGATCTTACTCATTTGATCTTTCATAAAACCATATAGTTTTTGTTGTACTTAATCTTAAGTGTAAACATCACAGTTGTGATACAGCTTATTAGAAGCATTCAAACACTTGTTAGTTTACATTAAATTGTAAGAAGTTCCTTAAGAAGACCAAGGTGTGGTCAGTAGTTCTTGAGAAGACTAAGACAGTTGTTCTTAGTGCTTTCTATTGTAATCAGTTGATCAATAGTGGATTAAGTCCTTGCAGAGAAAGGTAAATCATCTTTGATAAGGTGGACTGGAGTAGTTGAGTTCAACGAACCAGGATAAAAATCTTGAGTTGTTTTTATAGCCATATTTCTTAAAACTCTTATTCAACCCTGTTAGACTATGGCACGGATCTAGAAGGGGGGGTTGAATAGATCCCCAATTAAAATTTGAGTCGGCGCTACCAATTTAAAATTGGTTTTAAAAATGTTTTAAGTGCGGAAGCGGCCGAGGAAAAATATAGTCTAAAACGAACGGTTATTGGAAAACCGGATATGCGTAAGCCTATGGATTTATGACAATTCGGAAAAATAAAATCACAACACAAACTATACTTATCAATTATTTACTTCAATTGCAAGGTTACCTAGTTCCAATGAAAAACAAGGCACACCAAAACTAGAAGCAAAAATAAGACAATTTTAGTTAAGGACTTTTGTCGAACAGTTGGTGTGCACAACTATCTTAGAAGATATTTATGTTAAGTAAATGATTGGAAATGCCTTAGTACAATTATTTTATTGTACTTGGTAGTTAAAAACAGAATTCCAATACTTTACTCAACAGGTATCACAATTTGACAAAAAATCACTTAAGCTAGAATCACTTATTTTAAGCTGAATTGAAAATACAGAAAATAAAGAACACGCGATTTGATGAGGCAGTTCCCCCGTCGTCCTCGCTTCAGGGTACGTCTGCCCTCAATTCTAAAACTAGAATTGAGATAGATTGAATATATATCACCTGTTGGAATGAACAGTTTACACAAGAGTTGATAGACAATGATACAAACAATCTCAAATGATGTTGATGCTAGCTATCACTTCTTGCACCTTGATTCAAGATGAATCAAGCCCTTCAATTTGTTGTGAATGACCTCCGATTCCAGCCACCTTATTGAATAACCTTCCGTTGTTCAAACCTTCGGCTCGGCTGATCTTAGACACCAACAAATCAAACCCGGAAAGTCTTCAACACTTCAACGCCCTAGCTACTAAGTTGATGAATCTTCCGTTGATCAATTACCTTCGCACTTGCTTGAATGTTGAACGAACTATTCCGTAGCAAAAACCCTCAAAAATTTCGAGTCTTGATGGGTAAAACCTTCAAGGTTTTCTGCAAGAAACACCTGCCCCAATTTCCACCCGAACCGGATCTTCAATCAACGCGTTCGAACCTTATCACCCTTGAACAAGACACCAATCACAGCAAAAATGATTGTGTGTATTTGAGGATTTGTGTGTTGTTTGAAGGATGAAGATGAAAAAATATGTTGCACCTATTTCACGTTTCTTGCCCTGACAATTTACTCAAGATTTCAATTGTTAGTTATGTTATTTGAACAAAACTTCTATTTATAGAAATAATGAAACAACCAATCAACTGAAATTTAAAACACAGCAGAAAATCCTTCACTACGCGCGAACGGTCGACCATAGGGTCGGCGTGCGCTGAGCCGTGGCAAAGTTTGTGTTCTATGCACTGACTGGCATGGTCGACGCATGTCTTCATACACTGATCCGTGGGAAATCAAAACATTCATGCGCCGACTGTAAGGTCGACGCATTGCTTCCATGCGCTGAGCCGTGAGAAATGCCAGGTTTCATGCGCCGACTGTATGGTCGACTCACTGCTTAGAAACCTGCAAAAATAACAACTTTCGCCATTTTGTGAATCTTGCCACATTCAGTTATGAATCACATTAAGGTATGATGGTTTAAGAATAAAAGAGAGGTATAGCATGTTGAAGTATTGCATGATACTTCTAATTTGTCCAAGGTTGTGTTTTGTCATCATCGAAAACTTGGAGGCCTATGTTGTGAGACAACTTGCCCTCACATTCTCCCCCTTTTTGATGATGACAACCTGTTGCACACAACATGCGATGTCATGCGATGTCTTTAACATAGTTGTACGCTCTCCCCCTTTCTTTTTCAGTCATAACAGTTGTGGTTTACGCTTTTCTCCCCCTTTGACAACATCAAAAAGAAACGGAGAACTATAAAGTCTTGACGGATTAACAATATATCTAACATAAAATCATGAATAGCCATATAGTATATCCAACAGATAATAATTAAACATACACCAATATTCATACACAATATTGATAAGAAACGGAGATAGAAGATAACATAAAATAGCAGCACATAAAGTCATGACAGAATTTAGAAATTTAAAAACACCATAACAGAGTTTGCGTCCAAAAACAACAAAAGAAACCATGATGCATGCAATCAAAACAACAAACGAAAAATGTAAGACGAACACAAGCTAATAACCCCGTCCACATCCACGACCACGGCCACGCCTCTCATAGTAATGGGGATGGCGTTGAGGATGAGCCAAATCAGTGAATTCTTCAGTTATGTTGTTCAGGAAGTCGAGACTGTCAGCAATTGCCCGTTCTTCAACTTGATGGGAGTGAACGAGAATCTCAAAGCGAGCATCCAGCTGTGTGGAAATTCCACTAAGCCGCTCATTTTGAGTACGCAGCTCAGAGCGAACTTGTTCCATCCGTTCATCCTGATCTCTCATAAAATTCTGCTGCTACTCTTGCATAGTGGTCATGAAATTACGTTGGTCTAATTGCATGGACTGCATCATTTCCAGAATGTCAGAGTTGTTGGATGGCTGCTGAGGAGAAGGAGGTGCCTCAGAGCTAGCTTGATAGGGCTTATAAAATCTCCCAAGTGTGGTTCACCCAGTGTATTGCCATTCACCCCAGCCTTGGTTATTTTCCTCACTGTCAGTTTCTTGTTGACCCGTGTAAGGAGTCCAGTCATTATTGAGGTTGGAATTTGGTGGCAGCTCTTGATAGTTGTCGGGAGGCTCATATGTTTGACGTTCTGTATGATCCGCTTGGTCTGGTTGCACTGCGTCAGCCGCCTGTGTATCCTGTTCTTGTTCTTCTTCACTTTCATCTGAACCATCTGCACTTTCTTCATTCTCTTCACCTTCTGACTCATCTGCACTCTCTTCACTTGATAAATCGGACTGAGGCATATTTGAGCGACAATAGAATTTGTACTTCTGGTATTTGCGAATCCAGACGTATCCCATCATTGAGAAAACTTTTGGACTGAATTCTTTGTCAGCGGAAATGGAAGTGTATGAGAAGGAGGGGTATTTCACATCTGCAGAATTGAGGACCTCTTGGATGAATGATCCATAGGCAAGTGTCGTACCTCGTCTGGAGTCATGCAATTCATACATGCGACTCGCAATGTAATAGGGCCAGTTGATTTTGATACCGTGACCCAGGATATGTATGAGATGAACTTCATCCTGTTCCACCCTTGATAGCCCACCCTGTTTGGGCCGCAGAATGCGCGCCACAATCCACTGAAGAATTCTTGCTGAAGTTTTGAGTTTTCCGGAAGTGACAGATCGTGGAAAAGCAGCACTGTTCACAATGTGGGCAGGATAGGGTCGCTTGAGCATACCGTTCAGTGCAGTTTTGAACTCATAACTTTCAATTGTGTGTGAATCAGTTACCTCAGCTAGAGGAGGTTCATTTTCCTCCACAGTCATATCAAAATATTTGTTCCAAATTTCAGAATTTAGAGATACCTTAGTGGGTCCGATAACCGAGTGGAAATTTTCACCATGAAATTTATCATTGAGACCAGTATAGAATATACGTACCAGGTCTTCACTGTACTTGGCATTGCATTCAAGAAATTTCTCAATACCGTGATATGTGAGATAGTTCATGATTTCTCCAAGATGCATGTGTTCGGCGACAAGTTCGTAGAATGCATGTTGTCGTACAACCTTTCTTTGACCAATATCCTTGTTGAAGTTTTCACGGAGGGATGGATGAACAAGTGATTTGGCGGTAATGGGTACTGAGGCAGATGTTGACCCTCTTGACCTCTTTCTGGTGGGTCTATGAGAAGAAGAAGCCATGGGTAGAGATTTTGTGAATGTGAATAGAGAGAGGATTTTGAAATGAGAGGTTTTGTGTGTTCAGAAAATGATTTCCCCCTTTTAAGTGAAACTTAGGGTTTATTGGAGAGTGGAAGAGACAAGGAGGAGTAGTGGAGGTAGTAGATGCAACTCCCTAGGAATATGAGTGAATGCATGTGTAACTGCCTTAAATGAGGAATATGGAACGTCAGGCAAAAAATAAAACTGAATTTTCCAGCGAGCCGTCGACCATAGTTCTGCATGCGTCGACGCATACTGTAAGTTTTTCAATAAACATAAAATTGAAACAGAGTGCGTCGACCTCTGTTCTGGTATGGTCGACTCAAGACCTGAAAATGCAGAATTTTTGCCTAGTTTCATATGACATGGTGCTTAGTAAATGCAGACAATAATGCCACAAAAAGGTGTTCAATCAAGCAATTAAATACACAACAGATGATTCACATATGCACCACAGTTAACATATTATACTTTGAGATCAAAAAGAATTGTATGTAGAGAGAGGGAAGAGGAACAATATCACCTCAATGCCGGATAAGCTTGATAAGCAACATACTTGTACTTGCAAAAACATCAAGTTGTTAGATGTACAAAATATATACGTAAATGAAATAAGCTGAAATAAGCAAATTATGACTCCCGCTCCAAAATGTCGAGAATACCGAGTTCTCGGCGAATATGAAAGAAAGGTTCAGTGGCTAGCGGCTTCGTAAAAATATCCGCTAGTTGATTCTTAGTATCAACATGTTCAAATACAACATCACCTTTCTCAACATGATCCCGAAGAAAATGGTGTCGAATTTCGATATGTTTAGTGCGAGAGTGCAATACCGGGTTCTTGGTGAGATTAATAGCACTGGTATTGTCACATAGAATTGGAATACGTTCAAGTTTAAGATTAAAGTCCAATAATTGTTGCTTAATCCACAGGATTTGAGCACAACAACTACCGGCGGCAACGTATTCCACTTCGGCGGTTGATAAAGCAACTGAAATTTGCTTTTTGCTATGCCAACTAACCAAAGAATTTGAAAACAAATGACACGTACCGCTAGTGCTTTTCCTATCCAATTTGCAACCCGCAAAGTCGGAGTCAGAATAACCTACCAACGAACAATCACTACCTTTGGAATACCACAGACCATACTTTGGAGTACCGGATAGGTACCGAAGTATTCGTTTAACAGCTTTTAGGTGGGATTCCTTAGGACATGATTGGTATTTTGCGCACATACACACGCTAAACATAATATCAGGACGCGACGCAGTGAGATAGAGAAGTGATCCAATCATACCTCTATACCTTTTTACCTCTACGTCCTTACCGCTTTCATCCTTATTCAAATTTGCACATGTAGGCATAGGGGTGTCTATGGCCTTGGATTTTGCCATGTCAAATCTCTTGAGAAGATCCAAACAATACTTTGTTTGACTCACGAAAGTTCCTTCTTTGAATTGTTTAATTTGCAAGCCGAGAAAGTATGTGAGCTCTCCCATCATACTCATCTCGAATTCACCCTTCATAAGAACAGAAAACTCTCTCACGAGATTCATGTTAGTAGATCCAAAGATTATATCATCAACATAGATTTGAACTAATATCAAGTGCTTTCCTTGACGTTTAATAAAGAGTGTCGTGTCAACCTTTCCTCTTGAGTAACCTTGATCAAGTAGGAATTTACTTAGGCGCTCATACCAAGCTCTAGGAGCTTGCTTGAGACCATACAACGCCCGTTTTAGTTAATAAACATGATCGGGGTACTCATGAGATTCAAAACCCGGAGGTTGTGCAACGTAGACCTCTTCATTTATGTACCCGTTAAGGAACGCACTCTTGACATCCATTTGGAATAACTTAAAATCTTTCCCACATGCGAAAGCAAGGAGAAGGCGTATAGCCTCAAGTCGGGCAACCGGAGCATAAGTTTCCTCATAGTCGATGCCCTCCTCTTGGTTATATCCCTGCGCGACTAAACGCGCCTTGTTACGGGTTATTACCCCATTTCCGTCCAGCTTGTTCCTAAACACCCATCGGGTGCCGATTACTCGATGACCTCGCGGAGGAGGGACAAGGTCCCAAACCTCATTTCTAGTAAACTGATTTAGTTCCTCCTGCATTGACAGAAACCAATGTTCATCGAGTAGGGCTTCCTTAGGATTTTTAGGTTCCATTTATGACACGAAAGCGAAGTAATAACAGAAATTACTTAGCTTAGCACGAGTTGTTACACCCTTTGTGATGTCTCCAATAATGTTTTCAATAGGATGGTCTTTAGATGACTTCCATTCATGAGGAAGATCTTCATTTGAAAGCAGATGAACTTCCTCTGTTGCATCACGGTGTGCATCCTTATCCTCCTCAACTTTGGCTTTGTCAGGTTGATCAATCCCTATCTCACCACTTTTGAATATGTCTTCAGTGGATGTACCTGCACCATGAACAACACTATCCTTTCCGACATTTCTCGGGTAGGACTCATCAAAGGTAACATGCATAGACTCTTCTACAGCAAGTAAACGTTTATTATATATTTTATATGCTTTACTCGAGTGAGAGTATCCGAGAAAGATACCTTCATCGGATTTGGAATCAAATTTTCCCAAGTTTTCCTTTCCATTGTTTAATACAAAACATTTACATCCAAACACGTGCAAGTGAGAGACATTTGGCTTTCGCCCTTTTAAGAGTTCGTACGGTGTTTTGTTTAGAATGGGGCGAATAAGTACCCTATTCAAAACATAGCATGCCGTACTAATGGCGTCGGCCCAAAAATATTTAGGTAAACCACTTTCATTAATCATTGTTCTTCCCAATTCTTCTAAAATACGGTTTTTGCGCTCCACAACCCCGTTTTGTTGAGGAGTGCGTGGAGCGGAGAAGTTATGATCAATACCATGGTTACCGCAATATTCTTCAAACAATTGATTTTCAAACTCACCTCCATGGTCGCTCCTTATGGACACTATGTTTGTATTTAACTTGTTTTGGGAAAGCTTAGCAAACTTTTCAAAAGCGGCGAATGTATCACTTTTACTTACTAAGAAGATGGTCCAACAAAACCTAGAAAAGTCGTCCACTATTACGAACCCGTAATAGTTTCCTCCTAGACTTTTGATCCTAGACGGCCCAAACAAGTCCATGTGTAGAAGTTCAAGAGGTCTCGTTGTTGAAATTATCTTTTTGGATTTAAATGAGATCCTCGTTTGCTTCCCTTTTTGACAAGCATCACAAAGGTGATCCTTGGTGAACTTTATTTTGGGAAGTCCTAAGACTAGGTCTTTTGAGACTACCTTATTGAGTAAGTCAAAATTAACATGCGCTAAACGCCTATGCCATAGCCATGAGTCTTCACTCATAGTTATGAGGCATTTGTCGCTTGTTAATGATACTTCATTTAAGTCAAGCATATATACATTGTTTACTCTAAAACCATTAAACATATTCTTCTTATCATTTTCATGCACAATTTTGCAACAATCTTTTGAAAAGGATACATTGTATCCTTTGTCGCACAGTTGGCTAATGCTAAGCAGATTATGTTTAAGGTTTTCGACAAGCAATACATCGGAAATCATAGTAGAGGCGGGATTACCTACACTACCTTTACCTAGTATTGCTTTGCGGTTGTTATCACCATAAGTTACATACCCTTTCTTCTTAGCCACAAAGTCTATGAATAAGGATATGTCTCCAGACATGTGTCTTGAGCACCCACTATCGAGAACCCATCTTCTCTCGGTGGTCTCGACACATTTCACCTGTCAAAACATAATTAGCACAAGGAGGTACCCAATGGCATATTGGGTCCTAATAGGTTAGCGACAAAATGGTTGCGTTTGGGCAACCATTGGTAGATGCCTTTAGGAACAAGAAATCTTCTAAAACGGCATTTACCAATGGAGTGGCCTTTCCTGCAACAGTATAAGCAAGCAAAATCAACTTTAGAGACACTTTCACTTGCTTGATCCCTAATTACATATGCATATTTTTGGTATGGGTTAATCATACTTTTTCTAAAATCCTTTTTATCAATAGCAAATGTAACTTTAGGCTCAAGTGCCTTATTTAATTTGGCCTTGAGGTGTCTAACCTCACCTTGCCAAATATGACAAGTGCCACACCCGAAGTTGAAAGGGTTTCTATCGTCTTTACAATCCGATTCATTGCCTTTCATAATGGAAGCCTTTAGGTCTTCTAATTTCTTTTCGGACTCTTTAACCTTATGCTCTAAATACGTAAAGATTTTCTTATTAGAAGCAAGTTTCTTAAAGGCTTCAACTGCTTCATTATGTAAGGCATGAAATGCGGCTAGTAATTCTGAATGCGACATATTTGATGACTTATTATATTTAGAGTTACGTACCTATTTTTTCTTATTTTTCTGATTGGCAGAGAGGCATAGATTCACGGACTCTTCTTCATCACTAGAACTTTCATCAGAGGAGGAAGAGTCGCTGTCACTTTCCCATGCTATGTACGCTCTCCTCGGCTTTGATGATTTCTTGTGTGATTTTGATGATTCCTTGTCCTTTCCCTTTTTATTCATTGGACAGTCCGGTTTGTAGTGACCGGACTTTCCACACTTGTAGCACGTCCCTCTAGTCTTTTTACCTTTCGAGTCATCATCCTTGGAGTGTCTTGATTGTTTCCGGAAGTTTACCAAGTTCTTCTCGGAATGTTGTATGCCGTTCTTTCTCACGTAACGGTTATACCTGTCGCTACTGCGAAAATCGGCGCCGGCTGACAAAAGAGTCGCCACCATGCGTTATTTATCCCTCAGAGCGGGAAAGGAAACGCTCGAAGTAAACCTCGCAAAAACGGGAAAAGGTATGGTCATCGCAACCAAAACCTGGATTCGGGAGTCGGTTACGCAAGGGGAAGGTATTAGCACCCCTCACGTCCATCGTACTCGATGGGATCCACGCTTGCTTAGTTTGTACGGATTTCACTTCTATCTAAACTAAAGGATGAGGTCTGAAAAGGAAAAGAAAACATGACTCGGCAAAGCATCGCACTTTATGCCTACGTATTCCCGTCTGGAACGAGAAATTAGAGTCAACGTAGTTCGCCTAACTACGGGGGAAGGATGGGTGAAGGTTGCTCGCTAGGATATCGCATCCTATGCCTACGTACTTCCACACAGCATGGAAGATCAGAGCAAACATAGTTTGGGCTACGCACGACACAAGCTGTTCAAGTGTCTTTTATGAAAAATCTCACCTTAAACAAGGGTTTTCTTATTGCAAAAAGGTTGATGTTTGTTCAAATCTTTTGACGGAAGAAATGAATTAATCTCTGTTATAACCTTTATTAGTGTTTTTATGTTGTTTTGAAGGATGAAGAGATGACACTCTACAAATCCTAGGGGTGAAAAAGGGGAATAAAATCTACCCTAATGTTATCACGCATGGGTTAAGACCTAATGTCTATCATGTTCCTCTCTTGCGCAGAGAGAAACAGAGATCCTAAGGGAATTGACGGAAACAGAAACAATAGCAGATATATACAATAAAGCAGTAAAATGCATGGATGCAACAATACAAGCGAGGCAAGGGAGTCCCACTCAACCTCGAACCTAGAAAACAATAGGCAAAAGTGAACAGGATTCATTTTCAACCCGGCAAGTTAAACAGCAAACAATACAGTCCGGGAAATCACACAATACATCAAAATTAAAACAGCAAAAGCTAAACAGCAAAGCAGTCTTCATCAGCAACTGGCTTCAAGTCATCCTCAGGCTTCAAGCAGGCATCAGTCTTTAATCTTCAATCTCCCAATGGCTTTTCTTCAAGTCCTAACCTCCAAGCTGAGGAATCAATCACAAGAGTGAACTGGGTGTTAAGCAATTAGTTGACTACCAAGGGTGGCAAACAGACTGCTATCAACACAAAGAATATTTCTCTCAAGAGTTCTATCCCTTAGACATTGGCACCAAGCCTTCCAAAGGAAGGGGGTGAGTGTCTTAGAGAGACTCTGCATCACAGAGAAGGATGGAGGCAATCAAGACCTTCCATGTTTGAGAATCAAGTTTGCTACTCTAGAGCTCTGCCTAACTCCTAGATCCTACAAACTTCAACAACTGCCATCAAGAGATACTCCTCATCAACTCTGGAAGTTGGTCTTTAGTCTCTGATCTTCAGATGGGCTTCAACATCACAGGCTTCAGCTCAAACCCCAAGTCCCAAACAAACCCAATACCCCACACAAACAGATAATAAACCCTAAAGAGGGCACACCACACAGTCAATCAAATATAAGCAATGTACCAATAGCAGTAGGGGAATCCTAATATTTTCTAAGGGATCTATCTTATACCCATAACCCTTATAGTCCCATACCCCAAAATCAAATCAAAATTTCTAAAAGAATTAATCTATCTCACCTATGCTCACTTAAAACCCTAATTTTCACCCCTATAATCTCACCTAATCAAATCACCTAAGATCAAATTCTAAAAAAATGAATTAAATCCTATATACAAGTTGAAGTCCTATGCTAATCACTCTAAAAAGAATGAACCCTAAATCTAAAGGGAACTAATAGAACTAAAATCAACAAATTTGAGTACTAAACTAAACTCATTAAAAATCCATTTACAAGAAAAATACACAAAAAATAGTAAAACAAAATAAAATGCCATTTTTATTATTTATTATTTTTCTAGATATAATTATTGACCTACCATAAAAAGAACCAATTAAAACTAAGCTTTTTTCATTTTTTTAATGATTTTTTTAAAGGTCAAAGAAAATTAAAGAAAATAAAACACAAAATATGAATTAAATGGGGGAGGGGGTGTTACTAGCAATGGCGCCCAGTTATATTCTCCAGATGGGCCACAAAGGGGAGGCGCGAATATCATTTCTGCAAGGCCCATGAAGCATCATAAATTAAATTAAAACGAAAATAAATGGATCCACGATGCAAGTAGCAACTCATTCAAGTGTTATTTCCAACTGGGCTTCGCTGGGGGGTGGGGATATGAATCTGAGTCCAAGGCCCATGGATGGCGTTTAAGTAATACGGTGCGTTTCGCTTAGTCAATTCCCTCCATTTTCCAGCTTCAAATTAAGGCCGTTGGATGAGAGTATCTGGTCAAATTGAATGGCAAGATCCTACGGCTGATGGTCATCTTCTTCACACGACCTCTAGGGTTTTCAGAACCAGCATCCATGCAAGAAACTTCACCTCCCTCGTTCTCTTTCCTCCCTCAACCAAACGCCACGACCTTAAGACCAAAACTACTCTACTCTTCACCCTCTACAAGACCCCAACCCTAGATTTTTCTGAAACTCACCCTAAAATGAAATACGATAGGTAGAAGTTCTGGACACACTTGAATTGCACTGGAATTAATCATGACAATTCCAAATTCTAATGGCACCAATGCACTTTCCATGTTTCACTGATCTCCACAAGCTATCACACGATCATTATAATTCAATATCCAGCCTAATCTTGATCATCAAAGAATCCTCACCCTGCTATCAACCTCCATGAAACCTTCTCAATTTCTCAGGAATCAATCACCTAAGGTCTCTAATCATGTTTATCCTAACCATTTCATCTAATAATGCATAAATAGAGAGATTTGAATGCTTTTGCAAACCTGAAAAATGGTGATGGCAAGTGTATCTACACTCCAATCCACTGCTTGAAACTTGTCACAAATGATCTTCAATGGCTGAGAATCTTTCTGTTTGCAAGATCTTGGATGGACAATGCTTGGACTGTGAGATTGGATCCAACTTGCTTCACTTGCAATTTGGAAGCTACACCTTCAAACACTCATCAATGGCCACTCTAATCTGCATGCACTTGTTCAGTGGGATCCAGGGAATTGATTTTGTGAGAAAAATTCAATGGAGATGAAGAAAAAAATGGAGTTTGAGATTGATTTGCAAAAATGGAAGAAATGGTATATCACTCTCTCTTTTCTCTCTTTTCACCAACCCTCTGCACCAATGATTAACACTCCTTATATAGAGGATGATGGACAGATCTAGAAGTTTCTAGATTGATCTAGGAAAGTGTAGAATGAGGTGGAAAGTTCATGAAATTCTCATGTGATGATATTTTGATACATCTCATATCATGCTTGCATCCCTTTCATATTTGTGCTAAAACCTCCTTACATGAGATATTGAAAGTGTATGCAAGCTCCTTGCCTTGAAAATTCACCTTATGCCAAGTTTTCCATACTTGCCTTATTATGCAAGTAACAAAAATACAAAGCAAGTCCAAAATTTAACCCCTAACTCAAAAAAGTGGCTGAACCAATGTCTCTAAAATAATGTTTGGAATCAATTTGGTATATTGGATGACCCATTTTGGATTTGTAGATCTCCCAAACCAATTTTTCATTTCAACTTTTTCAACTTATATGCCTTTTTTAGGTCATTTTTCACCAACTTTGGTCAAGTCTTGTTCTATGCATTTACAAACTTCCATGACCTCTTTTATAGACTTAAAATGGCATTTTGAGAAGCTTTTATGTTGTGAAGTTTTTCATTTGAAGCTTCCTTGTATGAGTTTTAGGCATAGGCTAAGAATGACCTGTAATCCTCAGATGACCAAAATACCCTTTGCTTGCCAAGACCATAAGTAGAGTTCCACAAATCATATGAAGTCATACCATACCTTTATAGAAAGCTAAGACAATAAGGAACAACTCTCATGTTGGCCAGAAACCCATTTGAAATCTCCTTGAAGGTCAAATGTTGCTTGGAAGACAGACAACTTTCACAGACAAATTTCAGTGCCCTCAGATGACCTGTAACTTGCAAGAGCTATAACTTGCGTTCTATAAATCATCTTGATGACTTCCACCACTCAAATTAAAGCTATGAAGATACTCTACAAGTTTCATGTGGACCAAGAATTCATATGAAGCTTTCATCTTGAGTTACACTGCTTTGAAGTTTGACCTAAATCAAGGGATTTTACACTGAAACCCTAATTTGGTAACTCCATTTCTCCTTGATTCCTTCTGATTTTTCTTTATCACAAAACCATATCCATATCCATGTAGCAAATAATGAATCCCACATTCTTCAAATGCTCCTTGATGCCTTTCAAAACAAGTCTTTGACCTAGGATTGACCTAGTGTTGACCCAGATAAAACCCTAGTTGACTGACTTCAACTGAGGCTCTTACAATCATTCCAATGACTTGGTTCTTCTTCAAAATGATCACATAGGCTCTTCATAACATCCATACACACCTCATGCTCTTGGCTCATAGCTCACACGTCCTCTGATGATCCCCAAACAAACTCAAGATAGGAGAGAATTCACTGAACAACCTGGCAACACTTCCAAGCCCCACTTCTTCCCTGATGACCTGAGTAGTCTTGAATATGAATGAAACCCTTGGATATACCTCTTGAGATAAGAATAGCAATTTGATCCCCTGATTAAGATAGCTTGCCTATGCCATGCAATGCAGATGAATACACTATGTACATGATGACAATGCAAATGATTATGCAATTGAAACATAAACCTAGGTCAGAAAAGGTTGGGCAAATTTTGGGGTGCAACAGCTGCCCCTATTCAAGCGGCTTGGACCCGATTGGATGAAGAGCGCGCAGCCTTCAGCCATTCGAGGCACGAGACGGTTGAATACAAAAGAACCCGGAAATTTGCCAACCGCAAAAATAAATTGCTAATACGACTACTGCTTGGGAAAACCCTAGGAACTGGCTTCTGTTGTCACAGCAACAACTAGCCATCCATCCGTCAATCTGTTTTTTGTAACATAATCTGACATTGTCCGCATACCACTCCATTCCGAAGAAATGAGCATACACCACACAACGAGAAATTGTTGACATCACTTATCAACCTCTGTTGATCTCACTTATCAACCTTTGTTGATCTCACTTATCAACCTCTGTTGATCTCACTTATCAACCTCTGTTGATCTCACTTATCAACCTCTGTTGATCTCACTTATCAACCTCTATTGATCTCACTTATCAACCTCTGTTGATCTCACTTATCAACCTCTGCTGATCTCACTTATCAACCTCTGCACACGCTTACCAGCGGGAGAATATCGACTTCACTTGTCATGTTGACTTCACTGATCAACCTTTCGTATCCTGAAGAAACGAGCAAACACTTAAACAAGCGGGGCAATGTTCGAAGACATGAACAACCGATTCTGCGGGGAAGAGAGAAACTTAACTAAGCAACTCTGAGGTCAATTCTGACGACTGCCATCAAACACCGGCTGGGGAAATTGGGAACTTAACCAAATACTCTGACGAGAATAACCTTGTTAAAAAATACGAGGAATTTAACCAAACAACTCCTGCAACAAGCTCCCTGCTGGGGACTATGAGGGACTTAACCAAGCAACCCATTGAAAAATACGAGGATTTTAACCAAACAACTCCTGTAACAAGCTCCCTGCTGGGGACTATGAGAGACTTAACCAAGCAACTCATTGAAGTAACCTCCTACTGGAGAACATAACTCTGTTGGGGGAATTGCGGGTAACCACCCGAAAATCTGTATTACCGCCTTCTAATACTGACTCCATAGCATCCTGAGAAGGTTCAGCTGCGGAATACAAGTAACTTAACCAAGCGACTTGTCGAAGAATACCCTGTCGGGGACCACGAGGAGCCTAACCAAGTATCTCGTTGAAGACCAACCCGCTGGGGATTATTTCTCTGCTGAGGTAACTGTGGGTAATCATCCAAAATCTGCATCCTGCCATTTCTACAGCACTCTGGGAAAGGACTCGGATGGGGAGAAAGAGGTGTTTGACCAAGCAACTCTGCTAGGGGAATATGCCATGACGAACACGATCACTGCATGTCTGGCACAACAAACCTCTGTAGCAAGATGAACACGATCACTGCGTATTCTACACCACAACCCTCTTGACAGAAGAAAACACGATCACTGCGCGTCTTGATGCTGCAAACAAAATCCCATAACAAGACAAACACGACGAACACGATCACTGCGTGCCAGACGGAATAAATCCACATAGAAGAGGCGAACACGTTCACTGCGTACTTCAACCACCAATACGATGAACACGATCACTGCGTGTGCTGCAATAGGACGAATACGACCACCGCGCATCTCGACCAACAAACCCCCAAAATAACGTCAACACGATCACTGCGTGCCACGAAACTAACCCATGTAACAGGACGAATACGATTACTGTGTATGCCGACCAACAAAACCAACTGATACGATAGCCACGATCACTGCGTGCTCCGCGTCACAAGTTCCCATGGTACTATCAACACGATCACTACGTGCCGTACGAACACGATCACTGCGCATCCTGAACACGATCACTGCGCGTCCTGAGCCACGATCCTCTTGACTGGAGAAAACACGATCACTGCGCGCTGTGTGCCTCAACTAACCCACATAACTGGGCGAATACGATCACTGCATACTCTAACCATACCTTGGGTGAACACGATCACTGCGCGCTTCATGTCACGGCCCTCTTGACTGGAGGATACACGATCACTGCGTGCTGTGACACTACTTCAAACCTGGGGCGAATACGATTACTGCGTACCTCGGCCACCAAAACCAACTAGATGAACACGATCACTGCGTGCCTCACCCCATAATCAAACTGTATAACGGACGAATACGATCACTGCGTATACCGACCAACCCAACTGGACGAACACGATCACTGCGTATCCTGCTCAATAAAACCCCCGAGACTATACCAACACGATCACGGCGTGCCTTACAAAGCAATCTCCTTAGATCGGGACGAATACGATCACTGCGCCATTCGACCACAGATACACGTACCAAGACCAACACGATCACTGCGTGTCCTACGACATAAACCCCTAAAGGTCGGGACCAATACGATCACTGCGCACTTGGGCCACAAATCAACTTCTCAAAATCAACACGATCACTGCGTGCCTTACAATATGAACCCCATAGATGGTCAATATTGACACGATCACTGCGTGTTTTACAACATGAACCCCAAAATCAGCCAAAAATACGATCACTGCGTACTTTGAACACAGAATTCACATTTTCTTGAAACCACGATTTCTCTTATCGGCAGGGAACAAACATCTCTGAAACTGAAGAGGTAACCACCTGGCTTATGTTTCAACAATGCATGTTTGATAATGATGAAATGCTTCCATACTGCATGGAAATGCTACGTGCTCGTGTAAAATGCAAATGCTTATGATGCATGCTTATGCGAAGAGTTACTTCAGCAAAATAAATGCTGCAGACACACTGGATCCGCTGGGGATGACCGAAATACTACCGATACGCTTCCAACAAAATAAATGTTGGAAAGATGAACTAACTCTGCTGGGGATAACCATCCTGCTAGGAAAGTAGCTCACGAACTCAAAAACTCCAAAATCTGCTGAGGACGATCTTCCTAACGAGGAAGAGCGACTTGCTGGGGAAAGAAAGGACAATCGTGCTCGGGAAAACTCCTTTCAGCAACTCCAACCACCTGATCATACTCTGTGGGGAACCCCTCCTGCTATCACTGAGCTAGGGAAATCATCCGGCTATCACTGAGCTGGGGATTGAACTACACATTCTGATTTGCACCGCGCAAGAACTCTTTGGGGAAGTTAATCATATCCACCTCGACCTTCGCTGGGGAGGACTCTGCTCTGCTTGATAAGCTAATTCTGGTCTACTGAAGATACATTGCTTTTCCTTCGACGCAATCTCAACTCTCCTGGGGAGATAACATTCAGTTTTTCCTGGGGCAACTTCACTGGGGAAGACACAACATTCAACCTCTGGAAAGGGTACCAGTCTGCCATGGACTCTGGCGGGGAACTTTGCGAGCTTTCGAATACCTGCAAAAGTCAACAAGCAAACACAAGACAATCTATGCAAAAAGAGACATCTTGGTAATCACCCACGACAACCATTCAGGTAATTTTGGTTTTAACAACCATCGGCCGAGGCCCGCCTGGTTACACGCATGTAAGTTTATCAAAACATCGGCGCTTTTTACAAACAAAACTGTAAAAAATTAAAACCAAAGTCACACACTACACTGAATAAACACTTTATTGATAACGGCCTGAGAATAGGCAAGATTTGTACATCGGATGCAACTCCTGAAAAGAGGTAGTCACACATAAACAAATGCAGAAGTATACAAATATACAGAATAAAATTTGTACACATGTCGGCAACGTGTTACAGACGAACACCATGAACCGATCTTCCTATGACTCGTCGGACTCTGACGCTTTCCCGATCTCTGTCTTCGGAAGAAATTGCTTTGGATAATTGACCCCCAGATGCTCCCAAACCGCTAACAATCAAACTTGGACCGCAGTCATTTGCTTCTTTAATCCCTAACTTTTGCGTGAATCGCCCTTTGCGGGTTTTCGATTCACCGGGATACCCTTTTTTGCCAAAGCCGCCCAGTGTAGGTTTTCGACTTCGCGGGTGTACATTTTTTCAATTATATCCCTAACTTTTGCCCAAACCTTTTTTATTCTGTTTTTCGGTTCGCCAGGATGCCCCATTTTTTCCTGGACTCTCTTTTTACTGTCCAGCGGGTCAATTTTAAGCAAAGTATTTTTTAACTGCGTCCGAGTTCACAGGGGATGAAAAGTCTTCACCATCCATGGTGGATAACAATAAGGCTCCTCCGGAGAATACCTTTCTCACGACGTATGGACCTTCGTAATTGGGAGTCCATTTGCCCCTGTGATCCGATTGCGGTGGGAGAATCTTCTTCAGCACAAGATCACCCGTCTGAAAGCTTCGAGGTCAAATCTTCTTGTCGAACGCTTTCTTCATCCGGCTCTGATACAGCCTACCGTGTGCAATGGATGCCAGTCTTTTCTCATCTATCAAGCTCAGCTGATTCAATCTACTTCTCACCCATCCTGCCTCATCCAGCTTAACATCAAGCAAAACCCTCAAAGATGGTATCTCAACCTCCAATGGCAGGACAGCCTCCATGCCATATACTAGTGAGAACGGTGTTGCCCCGGTTGATGTACGCACTGTAGTACGATAACCGTGCAAAGCGAATGGCAGTATCTCATGCCAATCCTTATACGTTACCACCATCTTTTGAACAATCTTCTTTATGTTCTTGTTGGCCGCTTCAACAGCGCCATTCATCTTGGGTCTGTAGGGAGATGAATTATGATGCTCGATCTTGAAATCCCGACACAGATCTTTCATCATCTTGTTGTTCAAATTCGAACCATTATCAGTAATGATCCGTTCAGGAATACCGTATCTGCAGATTATATCTCTCTTGATAAATCTGGTCACCACCTGCTTCGTCACATTGGCGTAAGATGCTGCTTCCACCCACTTGGTGAAGTAATCGATCGCAACCAGAATGAAGCGATGCCCATTAGAAGCAGTAGGCTCAATCTTACCGATCATATCAATTCCCCACATGGAGAAAGGCCACGGAGAAGCCATAACATTCAGTGGACTGGGTGGCACATGGATCTTATCAGCATAGATCTGGCACTTGTGACACCGCTTGGCAAATTTGAAACAGTCAGTTTCCATCGTTAACCAGTAATACCCCGCTCGCAACAACTTTCGGGTCATAGCATGCCCACCTGCATGTGTGCCAAAAGTTCCTTCATGGACCTCTTCCATGAGTAAATTGGCTTCCTTCTCGTCTACACATCGGAGGAGTACCAAATCGTGGTTTCTTTTATACAACACGCCATCGGGATTCAGATAGAAGTTGCCTGCTAATCTCCTTAGAGTCTTCTGATCACGACTGGATGCCCCAGCCGGATATTCCTTATTCTTCAGGAAATTCTATATATCGAAATACCAAGGTTTACCGTCAGATGCTTCATCGATTGCAAACACAAAGGCCGGCCTATCAAGGCGAGAGATGACAATGCTGGGAGCCTCATTCCAGCGGTTGACTTTATACATCGAGGATAACGTTGCAAGGGCGTCCGCCATTTGATTCTCCGCCCGAGGTACATGATGGAACTCCACCCTATCAAAGAAAGGTAGCAACCTTCTCGCATAATTCATGTACGGCACCAGATTAGGTTGGCGCGTCTCCCATTCTCCCTTAATCTGATTCACCACCAATGCTGAATCCCCATATACGTCCAGATTCTTAATCCTCATATCGATAGCCTCCTCTAACCCCATAATGCAAGCTTCGTACTCGGCTTCGTTATTCGTCACTGAAAAAGTCAATCTGGCGGTGAACGGGATGTGCGACCCGTGGGGAGTGGTAATGATTGCCCCGATCCCGCTACCGTACGAATTGACAGCCCCGTCAAAAATCAATTGCCACTGGGAACTCCGCTCAGGACCTTCACCAGGCAACGGCTCATCACAATCTTTAGCTTTCAAGTACATTATGTCCTCATCAGGGAACTCAAACTTCATAGGCTGATAATCCTCAATTGGCTGTTCGGTGAGATATTCGGACAGAACACTTCCCTTAATGGCCTTCTGGGAAACATACTGGATATCGTATTCTGTCAATACCATCTGCCATCTAGCAATCCTTCTAGAGAGCGCTTGCTTCTCAAACACATATTTGATCGGATCCATCTTCGATATCAGCATGGTTGTATGGTTCAGCATGTACTGTCTTAGACGTTTGGCAGCCCACGCCAATGCACAACACGTCTTTTCGAGCATAGAGTATCGAGATTCACAATCTGTGAACTTTTTACTCAAGTAGTAAATTGCATGCTCTTTCCGCCCTGTCTCGTCATGTTGACCGAGAACACAACCCATACTGTTCTCCAGAACCGTCAGATACATAATCAGTGGTCGTCCCGCTACTGGGGGTATCAACACCGGAGGTTCCTGCAAGTATTCTTTTATCTTTTCAAATGCCCTTTGGCAATTGTCATTCCAGACCACCGCTTGATCTTTCTTTGACAGCTTGAATAATGGTTCACACGTGGTCGTTAGGTGAGAGATGAACCTAGCAATATAATTCAACCTCCCTAAGAATCCACGGACTTCTTTTTCGGTTCTCGGTGCTGGCATTTCTTGTATTGCTTTTATTTTTGCAGGATCGACCTCGATTCCTTTCTTGCTCACAATGAACCCCAGTAGCTTTCCGGATCTCACTCCGAAGGTACATTTATTTGGATTCAGCCTCAGCCTGAATTTCCTCAGCCTCTTGAACAACTTCAACAGATTAACCAGATGCTCTTCCTCTGTTTGAGACTTGGCAATCATATCATCGACATACACCTCAATCTCTCTGTGCATCATGTCATGAAAAAGCGTTGTCATAGCCCGCTGGTACGTTGCCCCAACATTTTTCAAACCAAAGGGCATCACCTTATAACAGAAGGTTCCCCACGGGGTGGTAAAGGTCGTTTTTTCCATATCCTCCGGAGCCATTTTGATCTGGTTGTACCCTGAAAAGCCATCCATGAAGGAAAACACTGAAAACTGAGCCGTGTTGTCAACTAACACGTCAATATGCGGCAGCGGGAAATCATCCTTCGGGCTCTCTTTATTTAGATCCCTATAATCAACGCACATCCGAACCATGCCATCTTTCTTTGGCACAGGACGATATTAGCGACCCAAGTGGGATAAGTGGTAACAGCCAGGAACCCAGCATCCCATTGCTTCTGCACTTCTTCCTTTATCTTTACGGCCATGTCAGGATGAGTCCTTCTGAGTTTCTGCTTCACGGGCGGGCAATCCTCCTTTAACGGCAGACGGTGAACAACCATATCAGTATCCAAACCCGGCATGTCCTCGTAGGACCAAGCAAATATATCATTGTATTCACGCAGCATCTCAATGAGCTCTTGCTTGATATCCTCTTGCAACGCAGCCCCTATACGGATATTCCTGACGCATTCCTCAGACCCCAAGTTGACAATATCAATCTCTTCCTGGTGAGGCAGAATGACTCTCTCCTCTTGCTTCAATAACCGACTAAGCTCTTCTGGTAAGTCACTATCCTCCACAATCTCCTTCTCGGCTTGGAAGATCGGATGCTCGAAGTCTAAACGAGTCATAGGAAGTTTTTGGTCGGTGTCATCTGAAAATTCATGAATCCTGCGAGGGAAACGGTTAAGTGCTTCAAAACTGATGTACCAGCAAAATGCATAACCATGCTGCCATTTTATTGAAAAATAAAACAAAAAAAAAAGGATCACAACATTTGAATGTAAAAACACCTTCATTTATCAATCATGCAAACATACAGGTAAACAGTTAGGCCCTAAGACAAGATCATAGATGCCCCGGGTAAGGCATGTGATCATACAATGATTGAAAAAAACAATGCATTACTGTTTGGTGACTTGGATGACGTCCTGGATGGACCAGTTGCATAGGCTTTGCCCTGGCGTGCTGGGTCGAATCCATGCGTCCATGTCGCAATCGCTATCCACTTCTTCCGTATCAGACACGGCATTAATCCTTTCGAAGCTAACTCCCCCGGGCGTGAACACGACAGGTCCCTTGTACTTAGGCGCACTCTACGAGGAAGATGGGCGGTACCCTAAGCCATACTTGTCTTGCTTCACTGGGATGTCCAGAATCTGACCCCACTTCTGAGTCTCTCCTGCTTGTACCAACGCCTTGGCTTCTTTATACGAGGAGACTGCCACCTCTGGCTCTTCACTCTTCACCGGAGCTTCTTCTTTAACTTTCACCCCTTCGAACGCTTGACACAGCGTTTCATGAATCTCTCCATCTACCTCCACGTACTTGAAGGAAGACAAATGACTGACTAATATGTCCTCTTCGCCATACACCGTCACAATACTCCCCTCAACCATATATTTCAGCTTCTGATGGAGCGTCGAAGTTACTGCCCCAGCGGCGTGGATCCAAGGTCTCCCGATCAAACAGCTATATGCGGGCTGTATGTCCATGATGTAAAATACTGTATCAAACACCTCCGGACCTACCTGAATAGGCAACGTTATTGACCCGAATACTGACCTCCTGGTTCCGTCAAAGGCCCTCACTACCAAATCACTAGGTGTGCACAACAACCCACGAGTATCTAATTTCAACAGAGCTTTCTTTGGTAACACATTCAACGAGGACCCGGTGTCTACCAGCACATGGGATAAAACAGTGCCCCGGCATTCGATAGAGATGTGCAAAGCATTATTATGATCACGCCCTCGAGGCGTTAAGTCAAAATCCGTGAATCCCAGTCCATGCCCAGCGTTAACATGTGCCATAACTCCCTCCAGCTGATTAACTGAAATCTCTTGCGGCACGAAGGACGTCTCAAGTACCTTCAACAGGGCATTTCTATGCGCCTCAGAGCACAACAGCAGCGATAATATGGAGATCTTTGACGGGGTTTGCTGCAGGTGATCTACAATCTTGTAATCACTTTTGCGGATTAACCTCATGAATTCTTCCACATCTTTGGTTATCGGCTCTTTCTCTTTACTCCCCGAAGATTCCCCCTCAACAACTTTATTCTTGCCTTTGGCAAGCCTCTCTGCTTCAACCTCAGGTGAAGTGAAAATTCTCCCGCTCCGGGTTATACCACCCGCTCCCACTATGTTATCCACGGATCCCGCTGGCGGATCATTCAAGTCGATCTTCTCCCCATTACAATACACCTCAGCACCATAGCACCACGGGACTGCTTTTGTGCTTTCAAACGGGACTGGCTTAGCGTTGGTAATAGTAATGGTCGGCCTTTTCGATGATGCCGAAATTGTCACCGATTTGAACGGAATGGTGATCGTAGCAATCTCCCTACGCTCTTCCTCAGATTCTGTCTCAACAGACCTCTCTCGCCCCACAGCCCTGTCAAACTGCAAAGTTCCTTCATCAATCAAGCTTTGAACTCCCCTCTTCAACTTCTCACAGCCCTCAGGTTGAATCAAACAGTCATCACACTCTTCGCCGCAGCCGGGATAGACTCCTCCTTTCAACAAGCGCTGCTTTACGAAACTCAAAGGAGTTTTCAGCTCACTCACTTCTGACACCAAGTTCAACTCATCATCTACCATGATTGCATTGGCCCCAGCCCCACCATGCTTGGGCGTTGGCTGCTGCGTGATATTGGGACCTTCCTTCCCGAAGTTAATAGCCGTACTATCAAGCAAATCCTGTACTTTATGCTTGAAAGCCATGCAATTCTCAATATTGTGCCCTGGTGCACCCGAATGGAAGTCATAGTGCTCGTTAACATCATATCCGACTGGCGGCTGGCCAGTTGGTGGTGCTAAGGTCCTCTTCTCGACTAGCTGCAATTTCAACAAAGTTTGAAGGAGTTCTGCATATGATACCGGCGGCACCTCGAATACTCTCCTTGGTCGCGGATTCTGAAGTCTGCGCTGATTATTATTATTAGGCTGCTGCTGAGCCTGCTGCTGTGGCTGTTGCCTCTGCTGCTGAGAAGGCCCTGGAATGGTTACACTTGCAACTTGCGACTGCTGACGCCAGTTCTGACCTTTATTCTTTCGTCGAGCACCGTATACAGCATTGGTATCGCCCTGCCGTTTACCACCGAACGCCTTCTTATTACCTCCTGCGGAACTGGACTCACCCGCTTGAATTTTACCAATCTTCACCCCGTTTTCAATGCGTTCCCCCATCAAGATCAATTCAGAGAAAGTACTCATCGAGAAATTGAGCAACCGATCATAGTACATTCCTGAAAAAGTTCCTATGAACATATCCATCATTTCGCGCTCCACCATCGGAGGGTGCACCCTAGCAGCCAAATCTCGCCATCTCTGGGCATATTCTTTAAAGCTCTCGCTAGACTTTTGAGACATGTTTTGTAACTGAACTCGATTAGGGGCGAGATCACTATTATACTGATAATGTCGAACAAAAGCCTCTGCCAGCTCTTTCCAACTCCTGATCTGAGTCGGCTCCAAGCTCATGTACCACTCCAGCGATGGCCCTGATAGGCTATCCTGGAAGAAGTGCATTAGCATCTTTTCATCCTCAGAATACGCAGACATACGCCTGTAAAATGCATACACATGCACCCTAGGGCATGTATCTCCTTTGTACTTATCAAATGATGGCGCTTTGAATTTCAGCGGGACCCTCAACCCTGGGACTAACCCCATATTAGACATATCCAGCCCAAGAGCATTCTGGCTGGCCAATCCGTTCACTTTCTCTTCTAGCAATCTCATCCGATGGTGGTCATCCCTGACTCTTTCATAGCCCTCGTTCTGACCAGAGAACACATCCTCCTGACGATCTTCCCAGCGAGGTACTGTATCATATCCAACATAATCGGCATCACGGCCCGGACCCGTTTGGACGTACCTGGGGTCATACCTCAGATTACCCATCTCTTGAGTGTTGTATGCGCCAGCTCCATATCCAAGATTACCATAGCCACCAAACCCAGCTTTGACGCCAGCCATGCTGCCATATCCCATATTCACACCATTGAAGCCCTGGTTACCATTGATACCATTCATTCCAACATTCTCAACACCCCCATTGAAACCCTGGTTGCCATTGCCCACGAATACCCCAGCAGTATCCGCATTGACATTCATATTACCGGTGTTCCCGCCTCCACCTACAGGACCAGTTTCTCCAGCATTCAAACTGGTTACGGGGACAGCGTCAGCACTTTGACGATTCTCAACTCGGGGAGAAGCAGCGATGTTCTCACCATGCGGTGTCCCGTTGTTTTCGGCCCGCGCGACTATCGGTTGAACCAGATTCTGCAGCTGCTCTTGTCCTTTGGCGATAGTCTCCATGGTTTGCATGAGCAGGGCCATCCTGTCACGCATCTCTTGCATTTCACTCTGCACGTTGTCCATGATCTTCTTCTGGTTGATCCTTGTAGAGTAACGGTGGACCCGCTTTTTTGCAATCCTGAAAATACCTAATTTAAAGATGCAGGAGATAAGATACACAAATCACAAACCTGCAATGCAAATATGAGTAAGTATGCAAAATGCAATGTGTGTCTGTGCATTAGGGATTATCATTCCCCGATTCTAGTGCGAGTGTGCCAGTGCAATGACAGTGCTAGCAAGACAGTGATTGGAGCCGAATCATAGAAAACCTCGTATATTGCAGAGAAATCCAAGAATACAATATCACTGAGTATATAATAAGACGGCATGACCTCAACCAACAATCCTGGTGATGGTCAGCACAAATGCAAATAAAGCATACAAGCTAATACATGAAATGATCAAGTACTCCCGTAAGCTTGGTACTCTTCTATTAACTTCTTGGTCTCTGGATGACCTGGTCGGGTAAGCAGACCCCCGACAAGCTGGTTTCTTCTCTTGAGAACACGTCGCACGTCACCAGCGGTTCCCTCCCATGCCCCTTCTCCGAAGCGATCCTCTAACTTCCGCTTCTGAGACACAGCTTCGTTCCTGCCTTCGATGGCTTTGTTCAAAGCATTTTGGAGACTATACCTGGTCATTACCTCTTCTTCATGCTTCTCAATGCTAGCCTTCAACTGCTTCTCGAGGTCAGAAATTTGCTGCTTCAACTTATCTTCCCTCTTCTTGTTGTTGGTCAGCGTAGCATTCCATGTCTTATTACAAGAAGAGATTTCTCGGTGAGCGGCGTTGAGTGCCTTCTTTTTGGACTCCAGCATGTCATGGGAGCTTCTGAACTCTTGACCCAGTCGTTCGCGCTTCTTCTTCTCCTCAGTCAACTCAGCGCCTAGCCTGTTTACTAGTTCGACCTGTTGTTGGAAAGAACGGACAGCCTTATTCTTCTCACTCTGCATCTGAGCTAGCTCCTTCTCTAATTCTTCATTAATCTCCATCAAGGCTTCCTTTTCCTTCACAACTTGCTCGTAGACCTCCCTAGTGACAGTGGTTGGCTCTTCCACCGGAATATGAACAGGGATCGGAGCAGCGGGAAATGGCACCAATATCTGTCTGGCTCTCTCCTGGATCCAAACTTTGTAGGGCGCATATGCCTGACAATCACTCTTCCCCAACAGCGGTTTCCCCTTTCTGTTAATACGCGTCCAGACATGCCGAAGCTTGGCTAGTAGCTCTCCACTCAAATCACCGGTGAAGTACAGAGATTCCTGTACTTCTTCCTCCTGAGGCGGGTTCTTCAGCGCATATCCAAACTGACGGACGAACAAAGATGGGTTGTAGTTGATGCACCCTTTTCTCCCTATCAACGGAACATTAGGATACCCAGCACAACTGCAAATAAGTTCAGACCCCAACAAGTCTCGATCAAACCACTCGATGTCTTCAGAAGACAACCTCATCATACGCTCTGGCCAGTCAGCTGTGGTCGCACTATCCATAAAGGGTCCCTTCAGGGGAAGATGGCTCTTAAACCACATGGACAGCAAAGGCACGCAACAAAAGACATTCTTGCCTCTCCGGTTTTCATTCCTGTAGTGCATCGAATGGTAAAAGTCTCCGATCAGTGTAGGTACTGGGTTACCAGCAGCAAACAAATGGAATGCATCCATGTCCACGAAGTTTGGGAAATTGGGAAACATCACGATCCCATAAATGCATAGAGCCAAAATAGCGTTAAAGACCACCCAACACCCATTCTTGGCGTACTCTTGAGCCTTACTAACCAGAAACTGGAGAGAGAAACCCAGAACCCCTCGCTAAGAAGTCATCAACAACTCAGAAGCATTCATATGCAAGGCTTTAGCTAAATCCTCCAACTTAGGTTCAGCGGCGGAGTGAATAAAGGGAACTGCATTCTACACCGGCAGCTCAGTAAACTCTACATACTCCTCCATGGTAGGCCCCAAGATAAAGTCAGCGAATGTGAAGCATCTCAAAGCCGGGTCATAGAATTGCATCAGCGTGTACAGCCCGTTCAATTCATCATCAGTTGATTTGCGAACCAAACCCAACAGCCGTCCGTACCTCTGCCTGAAGCTTCTACGGACGTCCTCGTCAGCAAGAGAAATCAGACCCAGGAGTGGAATAACATCAGGAATAGGTAGCTTATAGGCAACTGTCATCCTCAAACCAGCCATGATCAATACTCATAAGTCCAGACACTAGAACCGGGGAATATGCAAATGCACCTGCAGCACAGACACACGTTAATGGGATGCAATGATAATGGGTATGCAAATAATGCAATGCAAGCAACATGCAACAGGGTCCGAGTGCTATAGCTGAGAAGCCTGAACCATATCAACAAGTCTCAAATCCTGGTCTCAGATAGACCCAAAACAAAGCTTCAACACTGGTCTCGGATAGACCCATAACATAACTCCAACTGGTCTCTGACAAACCTCACAAATATCCATAAATACCCAGGATCTCTGATCAAGAAATAACCGGTATCTGAAGGTTTAGTTACCTACATAACCCCAAACCCTCTCACAGGTGGATGTCCTAGCAACTGACAATGGTATGGCATCCTATGCGGTCGTCGGCGTCACAGACTTTCAGGGTTGATGATACGATTCCCAGAAGGAGTGGCATCATCAAATCCTGAAGAGGCCTCACTTAGCCAACTTCCAAATGATCGGTTCCCAGAGTCGACAATCCAACTAACCAGCAACCCGAGCCACCCAAAGGGCAGGACAGGAGGCCAACCAGAAGAACCTCGTCTGAGTGTAGATTTCGCGGGACACTAGGACATGCAAAGCACGTGCACGCCCACTAATCTCTACTCTAAGTCTAGGTGCACTCAAGCCCAGGTCCGGCTTATCTCTCAATCATAGAACACCCGTCACACCCCACAATACAACAATAATAATGATAATATAATGCTGAAAGGTAAATACAGAAATGTAAATCCATACAAATTCCTCGACGGGAAAACAAGCGCTAGGATTGACTCTCTAAAGGGACGTTGGATCCCAAATGCATAAGAAACCATCGCAGTCCTTAGCAGCCAGGGGACGTTGGATCCCCAGCAGAGTCGCCAGCTGTCGCTACTGCGAAAATCGGCGCCGGCTGACAGAAGAGTCGCCACTGTGCGTTATTTATCCCTCGGAGCGGGAAAGGAAACGCTCGAAGTAAACCTCGCAAAAACGGGAAAAGGTATGGTCATCGCAACCAAAACCTGGATTCGGGAGTCGGTTATGCAAGGGGAAGGTATTAGCACCCCTCACGTCCATCGTACTCGATGGGATTCTCGCTTGCTTAGTTTGTACGGATTTCACTTCTATCTAAACTAAAGGATGAGGTCTGAAAAGGAAAAGAAAACATGACTCGGCAAAGCATCGCACTTTATGCCTACGTATTCCCGTCTGGAACGAGAAATCAGAGTCAACGTAGTTCGCCTAACTACGGGGGAAGGATGGGTGAAGGTTGCTCGCTAGGATATCGCATCCTATGCCTACGTACTTCCATACAACATGGAAGATCAGAGCAAACGTAGTTCGGGCTACGCACGACACAAGTTGTTCAAGTGTCTTTTATGAAAAATCTCACCTTAAACAAGGGTTTTCTTATTGCAAAAAGGTTGATGTTTGTTCAAATCTTTTGACGGAAGAAATGAATTAATCTCTGTTATAACCTTTATTAGTGTTTTTCTGTTGTTTTGAAGGAAGAAGAGATGACACTCTACAAATCCTAGGGGTGAAAAAGGGGAATAAAATCTACCCTAATGTTATCACGCATGGGTTAAGACCTAATGTCTATCATGTTCCTCTCTTGCGCAGAGAGAAACAGAGATCCTAAGGGAATTGACGGAAACAGAAACAATAGCAGATATATACAATAAAGCAGTAAAATGCATGGATGCAACAATACAAGCGAGGCAAGGGAGTCCCACTCAACCTCGAACCTAGAAAACAATAGGCAAAAGTGAACAGGATTCACTTTCAACCCGACAAGTTAAACAGCAAACAATACAGTCCGGGAAATCACACAATACATCAAAATTAAAACAGCAAAAGCTAAACAGCAAAGCAGTCTTCATCAGCAACTGGCTTCAAGTCATCCTCAGGCTTCAAGCAGGCATCAGTCTTTAATCTTCAATCTCCCAATGGCTTTTCTTCAAGTCCTAACCTCCAAGCTGAGGAATCAATCACAAGAGTGAACTGGGTGTTAAGCAATTAGTTGACCACCAAGGGTGGCAAACAGACTGCTATCAACACAAAGAATATTTCTCTCAAGAGTTCTATCCCTTAGACATTGGCATCAAGCCTTCCAAAGGAAGGGGGTGAGTGTCTTAGAGAGACTCTGCATCACAGAGAAGGATGGAGGCAATCAAGACCTTCCATGTTTGAGAATCAAGTTTGCTACTCTAGAGCTCTGCCTAACTCCTAGATCCTACAAACTTCAACAGCTGCCAGCAAGAGATACTCCTCATCAACTCTGGAAGTTGGTCTTTAGTCTCTGATCTTCAGATGGGCTTCAACATCACAGGCTTCAGCTCAAACCCCAAGTCCCAAACAAACCCAATACCCCACACAAACAGATAATAAACCCTAAAGAGGGCACACCACACAGTCAATCAAATATAAGCAATGTACCAATAGCAGTAGGGGAATCCTAATATTTTCTAAGGGATCTATCTTATACCCATAACCCTTATAGTCCCATACCCCAAAATCAAATCAAAATTTCTAAAAGAATTAATCTATCTCACCTATGCTCACTTAAAACCCTAATTTTCACCCCTATAATCTCACCTAATCAAATCACCTAAGATCAAATTCTAAAAAAATGAATTAAATCCTATATACAAGTTGAAGTCCTATGCTAATCACTCTAAAAATAATGAACCCTAAATCTAAAGGGAACTAATAGAACTAAAATCAACAAATTTGAGTACTAAACTAAACTCATTAAAAATCCATTTACAAGAAAAATACACAAAAAATAGTAAAACAAAATAAAATGCCATTTTTATTATTTATTATTTTTCTAGACATAATTATTGACCTACCATAAAAAGAACCAATTAAAACTAAGCTTTTTTCATTTTTTATGATTTTTTTAAAGGTCAAAGAAAATTAAAGAAAATAAAACACAAAATATGAATTAAATGGGGGAGGGGGTGTTACTAGCAATGGCGCCCAGTTATATTCTCCAGATGGGCCACAAAGGGGAGGCGCGAATATCATTTCTGCAAGGCCCACGAAGCATCAGAAATTAAATTAAAACGAAAATAAATGGATCCACGGTGCAAGTAGCAACTCATTCAAGTGTTATTTCCAACTGGGCTTCGCTGGGGGGTGGGGATATGAATCTGAGTCCAAGGCCCATGGATGGCGTTTAAGTAATACAGTGCGTTTCGCTTAGTCAATTCCCTCCATTTTCCAGCTTCAAATTAAGGCCGTTGGATGAGAGTATCTGGTCAAATTGAATGGCAAGATCCTACGGCTGATGGTCATCTTCTTCACACGACCTCTAGGGTTTTCAGAACCAGCATCCATGCAAGAAACTTCACCCCCCTCGTTCTCTTTCCTCCCTCAACCAAACGCCACGACCTTAAGACCAAAACTACTCTACTCTTCACCCTCTACAAGACCCCAACCCTAGATTTTTCTGAAACTCACCCTAAAATGAAATACGATAGGTAGAAGTTTTGGACACACTTGAATTGCACTGGGATTAATCATGACAATTCCAAATTCTAATGGCACCAATGCACTCTCCATGTTTCACTGATCTCCACAAGCTATCACACGATCATTATAATTCAATATCCAGCCTAATCTTGATCATCAAAGAATCCTCACCCTGCTATCAACCTCCATGAAACCTTCTCAATTTCTCAGGAATCAATCACCTAAGGTCTCTAATCATGTTTATCCTAACCATTTCATCTAATAATGCATAAATAGAGAGATTCGAATGCTTTTGCAAACCTGAAAAATGGTGATGGCAAGTGTATCTACACTCCAATCCACTGCTTGAAACTTGTCACAAATGATCTTCAATGGCTGAGAATCTTTCTGTTTGCAAGATCTTGGATGGACAATGCTTGGACTGTGAGATTGGATCCAACTTGCTTCACTTGCAATTTGGAAGCTACACCTTCAAACACTCATCAATGGCCACTCTAATCTGCATGCACTTGTTCAGTGGGATCCAGGGAATTGATTTTGTGAGAAAAATTCAATGGAGATGAAGAAAAAAATGGAGTTTGAGATTGATTTGCAAAAATGGAAGAAATGGTATATCACTCTCTCTTTTCTCTATTTTCACCAACCCTCTGCACCAATGATTAACACTCCTTATATAGAGGATGATGGACAGATCTAGAAGTTTCTAGATTGATCTAGGAAAGTGTAGAATGAGGTGGAAAGTTCATGAAATTCTCATGTGATGATATTTTGATACATCTCATATCATGCTTGCATCCCTTTCATATTTGTGCTAAAACCTCCTTACATGAGATATTGAAAGTGTATGCAAGCTCCTTGCCTTGAAAATTCACCTTATGCCAAGTTTTCCATACTTGCCTTATTATGCAAGTAACAAAAATACAAAGCAAGTCCAAAATTTAACCCCTAACTCAAAAAAGTGGCTGAACCAATGTCTCTAAAATGATGTTTGGAATCAATTTGGTATATTGGATGACCCATTTTGGATTTGTAGATCTCCCAAACCAATTTTTCATTTCAACTTTTTCAACTTATATGCCTTTTTTAGGTCATTTTTCACCAACTTTGGTCAAGTCTTGTTCTATGCATTTCCAAACTTCCATGACCTCTTTTATAGACTTAAAATGGCATTTTGAGAAACTTTGATGTTGTGAAGTTTTTCATTTGAAGCTTCCTTGTATGAGTTTTAGGCATAGGCTAAGAATGACCTGTAATCCTCAGATGACCAAAATACCCTTTGCTTGCCAAGACCATAAGTAGAGTTCCACAAATCATATGAAGGCATACCATACCTTTATAGAAATCTAAGACAATAAGGAACAACTCTCATGTTGGCCAGAAACCCATTTGAAATCGCCTTGAAGGTCAAATGTTGCTTGGAAGACAGACAACTTTCACAGACAAATTTCAGTGCCCTCAGATGACCTGTAACTTGCAAGAGCTATAACTTGCGTTCTATAAATCATCTTGATGACTTCCACCACTCAAATTAAAGCTATGAGTATACTCTACGAGTTTCATGTGGACCAAGAATTCATATGAAGCTTTCATCTTGAGTTACACTGCTTTGAAGTTTGACCTAAATCAGGGGATTTTACACTGAAACCCTAATTTGGTAACTCCATTTCTCCTTGATTCCTTCTGATTTTTCTTTATCACAAAACCATATCCATATCCATGTAGCAAATAATGAATCCCACATTCTTCAAATGCTCCTTGATGCCTTTCAAAACAAGTCTTTGACCTAGGATTGACCTAGTGTTGACCCAGATAAAACCCTAGTTGACTGACTTCAACTGAGGCTCTTGCAATCATTCCAATGACTTGGTTCTTCTTCAAAATGATCACATAGGCTCTTCATAACATCCATACACACCTCATGCTCTTGGCTCATAGCTCACACTTCCTCTGATGATCCCCAAACAAACTCAAGATAGGAGAGAATTCACTGAACAACCTGGCAACACTTCCAAGCCCCACTTCTTCCCTGATGACCTGAGTAGTCTTGAATATGAATGAAACCCTTGGATATACCTCTTGAGATAAGAATAGAACTTTGATCCCCTAATTAAGATAGCTTGCCTATGCCATGCAATGCAGATGAATACACTATGTACATGATGACAATGCATATGATTATGCAATTGAAACATAAACCTAGGTCAGAAAAGGTTGGGCAAATTTTGGGGTGCAACAATACCGTTTAACAAACAACCCCATATCTTCGCTTGTGTCTTCTTCTTCTTCGTCGCTCGAGGAATAATCATTTTGCTCTTTTGCTTGAGACTTCGAGGAGGAAGTCTTGAGAGCTATCGATTTCTTTTCACTCACCTTCGCTTTGTCTTTCTTTTCCATCTTTTCGCGTTGGTCTAAGCTCAAGAGTACCTGTTCATGCTCTTGTAATTTGCCAAACAATGTTGTTAAACCTAATAAGGTAAGATCATGTGCTTCTTTGATGGCGGTCACTTTAGGCTGCCATTCCCTGTTTAAACATCTTAAAATCTTATTAGTAGCAACATCATTGGAAACAGGCCTACCTAATGAATGTAAACGATTGATGAGATGTGTAAATCTCTTTTGCATGTCAGCAATGGTTTCCCCTTGCTCCATGAAAAAGAGATCGAACTCTTGAGTTAATGTATTTATTCTAGCCAACTTAACATCGTTTGTCCCCTCATGGGCTATTTGTAGTGAATCCCACATGGCCTTAGCAGTAGGACAATGGGATACACGATAGTATTCATCTACACCTAATGAGGAGATTAAGATGTTTTTAGCTTTCCAATCATAATTGTATTTTTTCTCATCGTCATCGGTCCATTGTGCTTCAGGCTTTGGCACAACTACATTATCCGCATTGGTCATAGTAATTTCTATTGGACCATTAAGGATAACGTTCCATATTTTTCTGTCTATGGAGTTTATATGCACACGCATACAGTCTTTCCAATAGCTATAATTTTCACCGTTGAAAACAGAAGCCTTATTATACGCCCCTTTAAGTTCGTTTGCCATTTTCTATCTCGTTGTATTTGAAGCACCGAATAACCGGAGCTCTGGATACCACTTGTTAGACTATGGCACGGATCTAGAAGGGTGGGTTGAATAGATCCCCAATTAAATTTTGAGTCGGCGCTACCAATTTAAAATTGGTTTTAAAAATGTTTTAAGTGCGGAAGCGGCCGAGGAAAAATATAGTCTAAAACGAACGGTTATTGGAAAACCGGATATGCGTAAGCCTATGGATTTATGACAATTCGGAAAAATAAAATCACAACACAAACTATGCTTATCAATTATTTACTTCAATTGCAAGGTTACCTAGTTCCAATGAAAAACAAGGCACACCAAAACTAGCAGCAAAAATAAGACAATTTTAGTTCAGGACTTTTGTCGAACAGTTGGTGTGCACAACTATCTTAGAAGATATTCACGTTAAGTAAATGATTGGAAATGCCTTAGTACAATTATTTTATTGTACTTGGTAGTTAAAAACAGAATTCCAATACTTTACTCAACAGGTATCACAATTTGACAAAAAATCACTTAAGCTAGAATCACTTATTTTAAGCTGAACTGAAAATACAGAAAATAAAGAACACACGATTTGATGAGGCAGTTCCCCCGTCGTCCTCGCTTCGGGGAACGTCTTCCCTCAATTCTAAAACTAGAATTGAGATAGATTGAATATATATCACCTGTTGGAATGAACAGTTTACACAAGAGTTGATAGACAATGATACAAACAATCTCAAATGATGTTGATGCTAGCTATCACTTCTTGCACCTTGATTCAAGATGAATCAATCCCTTCAATTTGTTGTGAATAACCTCCGATTCCAGCCACCTTATTGAATAACCTTCCGTTGTTCAAACCTTCGGCTCGGCTGATCTTAGACACCAACAAATCAAACCCGGAAAGTCTTCAATACTTCAACGCCCTAGCTACTAAACTGATGAACCTTCCGTTGATCAATTACCTTTGCACTTTCTTGAATGTTGAACGAACTATTCCGTAGCAAAAACCCTCAAAACTTTTGAGTCTTGATGGGTAAAACCTTCAAGGTTTTCTGCAAGAAACACCTGCCCCAATTTCCACCCGAACCGGATCTTCAATCAACGCGTTCGAACCTTATCACCCTTGAACAAGACACCAATCACAGCAAAAATGATTGTGTGTATTTGAGGATTTGTGTGTTGTTTGAAGGATGAAGATGAAGAAATATGTTGCACCTATTTCACGTTTCTTGCCCTGACAATTTACTCAAGATTTCAATTGTTAGTTATGTTATTTGAACAAAACTTCTATTTATAGAAATAATGAAACAGCCAATCAACTGAAATTTAAAACACAGTAGAAAATCCTTCACTACGCGCGAACAGTCGACCATAGGGTCGGCGTGCGCTGAGCCGTGGCAAAGTTTGTGTTCTATGCACTGACTGGCATGGTCGACGCATGTCTTCATGCGCTGATCCGTGGGAAATCAAAACATTCATGCGCCGACTGTAAGGTCGACGCATTGCTTCCATGCGCTGAGCCGTGAGAAATGCCAGGTTTCATGCGCCGACTGTATGGTCGACTCACTGCTTAGAAACCTGCAAAAATAACAACTTTCGCCATTTTGTGCATCTTGCCACATTCAGTTATGAATCACATTAAGGTATGATGGTTTAAGAATAAAAGAGAGGTATAGCATGTTGAAGTATTGCATGATACTTCTAATTTGTCCAAGGTTGTGTTTTGTCATCATCGAAAACTTGGAGGCCTATGTTGTGAGACAACTTGCCCTCACAAACCCCCCCCCCCTTCTAAGTGTTTTTCTCACCTTCAGTTGGCATCAGAGCTCCGGTTTTATTTGTGCTATCTGTAACACCCCACTTCCCAAATTAAATAAAATATAAACATTATAAATAAACATCAGAGTTTTCACAAAAACAATGGGATATCACATCACCAATAGTTATCAAAAATACTTTATTCACTCTTTTCAAAATAATACAGCGGAAATTATTATTCCAACATTCTCGGCCATCCGCCAGATTTACATAAAATCTTTATTATTACAATTCACCAAAATGTGATACGTCATAGGATTTTCAACAAGTTTAACATAAACAAATAAAACACCCATATCCCGTGTTACGTATCAGAGCATCCTAAGACTCGACTTGCACACCGCTATCTAAGCTATCTATGTACCTGGATTATCTGTACTTCCGAGGAAGCACAGACCACAACAACAACAAAGGGGTGAGAAAACATGATCAAAATATATCGGTAATTTAATACATGCAATAAAGGTAGTAAAACACACCAATATTCACCCCATCAACACCAATCGCGAACCTACTGTTCAAACATCCATATAACATATAATAATGCAATATGCCACACAACACCATGCATGCGGTACTGACTCATTGGTTCATTCAATCGAACCCTGGACAGAACACTTACGCTCCTACTGAGATATGATCTATCCCCGACAGATCACTTATGCTCCTACTGAGATATGATCTATCCCCGGTAGATCACTTACGCTCCTACTGAGATATGATCTATCCCCACCGTTCTCCACAAAGGAGTACGGATGAATCACATACACTCCTCCTGAGCAATGATTCATCCCACCAAACACCATGATATGTACGACACCAATGCACGACAAACAAACTCAAGCACACTAAGTGCACACGATCCTCCTGATCACATCACCATACATTATATATATTACACCACCAATAAACACAAGCACACTTAGTGCACAACAATTAAACTCAAGTAAATAATCAATAAATCATTTCAATTGATCCATGGTTTAGTTACTATTTAATTAAACAATGACTCCCCAAAAATATTGGATATAAAAATATTTGTCAAATAACTATATTATTTATACCATGTTATAGATCTATTCAAGAGCTTTCCAATGTTTCGAACGGGGACTAAATCCGACTTACGGATCAAAAGTTATGGCCAAAATCGTCAAAATAGAAAATTCACCAATATACAGCTTTGAGTCGACGCAAACAGTGCAGAATGCAGAAAATTCTGTGTTTTCCACCGTTGGAGGCCTTCCGGACCTCCGATTTCAATTCCGTAAAAAGCCCCGGTTTCAGAATTCAAAATCCTGCCATAATATGACAATTATAACAGCCAACAACATATTTTTAAAGATCATATCATCATATATCATATAACCATACTTTTCAACACCATGGAATTTAGGGGTTTCTATCCTAAATGTGATCCCACCCATCATACACTATCACACAATCCCCATGATCATACGAAAACCCACCCTTACTGCCTGAAACTATTATCTTGCTCAAATTCAAGCCTATTTCTCCACTTCTATCTCTTGTCCTCTCGGAACCTATTTCATACTCATCGCTATTACTACGAAAATTATACCGGATTTCACCAATCTCATAACAGCAAATACACCACTCTATCAGTATCAGCAATAATCATCACACTCTACTATAATCAATTGTTCCTTAAACTATATCTCAGAACCTATATCATGGTCATTACCCAAGCCATAGAGGTTACATAAAATCTCACCAATACTCATGGTCATTATCCAAACCACAGAGGTTATACAGGAACTCACCAACATCGTAACAATGTACGAATTTCATTACCATCAACAACAACAGCAACAGGCGTAATGTCATAAATTCGTGTTCATCACTAATATTACAGGAATTACACAGAATCTCACAATCATCATAAAATGTATGCACAAAACTCTTCAATCACAGCAACATTCATAAACACAGACATAATATCATATATCAATCATAATCATCAAATTCCTACAGGGTTAAGGAATCCCCTCTACCCAATTTCATGCATTATACCAATCCCAATCAGTTTCTCCCCCCTTACCTGGATAATTGTTCTGATCGGTGACAAATTCCTCCAAGATTGGCCAATTCTGACCTTTCCTCTTCTTCTCCGTTCTTCGCTCCTTTCTTCGCTCTTCTCTCAATTTCCTCTTCTCACGTTCTATCTATCGTGACTTCTCAACTTACTTCCTTCCTAACCCTAATAACCCCTTCCACTTCTATTTTCTTTTAATTATAATCCCAATAATAATAATAAAAATAATATTACTAATAATAATAATTATAATAATCATTATAATAATAATAATAATACACATAGCAATATTAATAATATTATTTCACCCATAATAATAATATTAATAATAATAGTAATAATACTCCACCAATAATATTAATAATAATAATCATAATAATATTCTCCCACTAATAGTTATAATAATAGTAATAATATTAATAATAATAATATTCTCCAATATTAATAATATTACTACAATTAATAATAATAATAATAATAATAATAATAATAATACCACCATATTACTACTATTTATTTTATTATTATATTCACACCAATTCACCACTAATAATCCTCCCATATCAGGGACACCCACCAATCATCATGAAACACACCCCCACCAAAGGGCACACCAACATATAATAATTAAAATAGTAATAAAATGACTAAATAATTAAAATGGGTGTTACACTATCACTTAACCGTGACTAGAAAAGATCCAGTGGGAAAAACGTTTGATACTCTTGGTTGATATACATTATGGCTGCTGAAACTTCAACACCCAACAACAACAAATATGAAGAAAGAGTCAACACAAAACCTCCCATATTTGATGGAGAGAAATTTGATTATTGGAAAGATAGACTGAAATGTTTCTTTCTAGGATTTGATGCTGATCTTTGGGACTTAGTTATTGATGGATATGTTCATCCCACTGATGGGAATGGCAAGAAAGTTGACAGAAAATCAATGACTGAGGAGCAAAAGAAGGAATTCATAAATCACCACAAGGCTAGAACTATATTGCTAAATGCTATATCTCATACTGAGTATGAGAAAATAACCAACAGAGAAACTGCCTTTGATATATTTGAATCCCTGAAGATGACTCATGAAGGGAACTCTCAAGTCAAAGAAACCAAGGCTCTGGCGTTGATCCAGAAGTATGAAGCTTTCAAGATGGAAGAATCTGAATCTATTGAAGCAATGTTTTCCAAATTCCAGATTCTCACTGCTGGCCTAAAGGTTCTGGACAAGGGTTACTCTACAGCAGATCATGTCAAGAAAATAATCAGAAGCTTGTCAACCAGATGGAGACCCATGGTCACTGCTCTGAAGCTGGAAAAGGATCTAAACAAGATTACGCTGGAGGAACTAATCAGTTCTCTAAGGAGTCATGAGATTGAACTAGAGGAAGATGAGCCTCTAAAGAAAGGTAAGTCAATTGCGTTAAAATCTAATAAAGTTGTTAAAGCATTGCAGGTATTAGAAGAAAGCTCTGAAGAGTCTGCTTCTGAAGATGAAGAAGAACTATCCTTGCTATCCAGAAGAATCAATAAACTCTGGAAGAATAAGCAAAGGAAGTTCAAGAACTTTAGAAAACCAGATCAGCACAAAGAATCTTCTGGGCACAGAAGATCTAGAGAACGCTCTGGATACAGAAGATCTGGAGAATCCTCTGGACACAGACAATCTGGAAAAAGAGAGGTTGTTTGCTATGAATGCAAAGAACCTGGGCACTACAAGAGTGATTGTCCAAAGCTTCAGAAGGAGAACCCAAAAAGAAAGTCAGATCACAAAAAGAAAGTTCTGATGGCTACCTGGGATGACTCAGATGCATCTGATTCGTCATCAGAGTTAGAAGAGGAATGTGCAAATGTAGCATTCATGGCTGACATTAAGGACAGTGCTGAATCATCTGGATCAGAATCAGAATCTGATTCTGAGAAGGTATTTGCTGAACTTTCTAGACAGGAACTTGTTGAAAGTTTATCTGATATTCTTGAAAACTATAGTAAAGTTAAACTCAAATACAAAACGCTTCTAAAGCATATTGAATTTGAGAGTAACAAGTTTGAATCAGAAATAGCTGAACTAAAAGTTGAGAGAATTTGAGAGAGAATTCTGATCAACTCTGAAAAATGAATGTGAGAAATGAAAATTAGATGGTGAGGTTTGGAGTGAATCATTTAAATATGACTTAGGTTTGGGATCCAAAGCAAGGTTTGGGAATTGGATAATCAAGGCTTGGAATGTGGCATGGGATTTTGGAGGGAAATATGAAATTTAAAGATGTTCTAGATCCTTCCCAAATGAAAATTTGAATTCCAAAGTGATCAAAATTGGACCCCAAGTGCAATTGGCTTGCAAAATCACGTATAGGGCAAAATCTGCTATGGTTAACTGATTAACCATATGCGTTAATCGGTTAACGCTGTTAAAATTTCAAATCTGGGCTAATTTTCCTTTGGTTAATCGATTAACCATATAGGTTAACCGATTAACACCTTCAAATTTTGAATTTTGGTGCCTTTTGGAGGGAAATCTGTCCATTTGCCCTGTTTCCACTATCTAGAGCTCTGTTTAGCTGTTGAACCTCATTTTTGAACGTTATTACTGTGAAAATGCTTGCTATGAGCCTGAGTGCTGCTTTCTGATATGAAATTAACCTGCAAAATAAAATTGGTCGCCCGACCACTGGGCAAAATAAATGTCTGAAGCTTTTGATGCTCGCTGTTTGCTGTTCAGTCTTCTGCTCTAAAATGAACCTGAGTCACAGGAACGCCTTGATCCCATGCCTCGAGAACGAATGATATGCGATGCGAAAAATGCAAAATGCAAAGAAACAAAAGCCAGTTATGGTTAAAACGAAAAGCAAATTTTGGGGTGCTACACATAATTCAAGACTCCATTCACTTCAAATTCAATGGTATAAGGGAAATCCATTATTCAAAGTTCAAGATTCATGAATTCAAGGCTAGAATTTTACAAAGGGAATTTCATTACATTACAAGAATGCCATTTGTTACAAATTTCCAACTCTAAGTAATGTTTAGAAATTAATATATTTCTAATCTTGATTCAAGTCTCTAATCAAATTCATGCAATGGTACCCTACATGCCCCACCAAGTTTACATGTTCCACATTTTGCTAGCAAACATCCAAAGAAAATAATTAGGAGTTAACTCAACATTGGAGCATGTCAAGATCAAGATAATGTATGCTTAGCCATGGGTAATTTTAATCCAAAATAGCCCCATGCAAGAGGTGACAATTTGCATTATATCACAAAACCATCACATGTCACGAGACCAAGGAAATGAACCCACAATGATGCATTTATACATCAAATATTAGAATTTTAAAAATATGTCCCAAGGTAGTAACATTGACCACAAGAGTTATCCAAACACAAGCCAACAAATGGGTACAAGGTTTGAGGGCAATGTAGAGTGCTGCAGAAAAATGACAGCATAGGCAAATAGTGCAGCAAAAATGCAGCATAGAAACTTGCATGGAAATGGAAAGAAAGAGAGTGACATGAGGAAAGTGGCAAGAGACATTACCCCATGAAAAAAATCTGATATTTTGAAAGTAGGGAAACCCTAATGTGCTGAGATAAAAGAGGAGAGGGAGCTGCAAACAAAGGCATTCAGCATACTCAGCATTCACTACACATTGAGATTGAGAGCAAGAAACCCTAGAGAGAAAAAATCAGAAAAAAGAGTAAGAGGAAAAAACAGAAAAAGGATTGAAAAGAAAAACTTTGAGAGAATAAAAGAGTGTTAGAAAATCAGAAGGAGGAGGACATCCAAGAAAGCCATTGGTGTTGAAGAAAGCTAGTAGTTCTTGGGTATCCTTCCTTTAAACTCTCACCTCTTTACTTTTTGCATGTTTTTATTTTCATGTTACTTTTGCTTGTGTTATATGTTGTAATAAGGTCTTGATATGACCAAGAAACTATTGTAAAAAGAAGTAAGAAACAAAGATAGAGCATAGTGTAGCTTCCATGGTGACATGAGTTGAAAAACTCAAAATACTGTCACGTTCGCTGGCAAGTTCGCCTAGTCAACTTCTTGATGTTTTTTCTGTCATGTTCGCTCGCACCTTCGCCTAGCAAACTTTGCCCCATTTCGCCTTTGTTTGCGTTCGCTAGAGGTTCGCCTAATGAACTTCTTGTTGTTTTTTCTGGGCACCTTCGCTGGCACCTTCGCCTAGCGAACTTTGCCCCCTTTTGCCTCTGTTTGCGTTCGCTGGTTAGTTCTCCTAGCGAACTTCATGATGTTTCTGGGCATCTTCACTACAGCATTCGCCTAGCAAACTTACCCTTGTTTTTCTAGTTTTTTTTCCCCAAAAAATTTTTTCTCAAGGAGTTCTGCTTTTTTTCATGTTTTGTGTTGTTTTTGTGTCGACTAACCCAATGTGGTTGCATGATCTTTGTATGCGGATATTTGTGGTTATGTTTGACTTTTGGTTCTAAAACTATTTTCAAAAAAATAAACTCTCGATTTCGTCGAGCCATTTTCACCCTTGTAAGTCGACCGCCTTGTGCACTCACCATCGACCTTGTTTTCATCGCTTCAAACATTTTCACAAGCAATAAAACCTTTGATCCAACATCAAGTGGTATTTTTCTCATAAAAATCTAAAACATAATAAAGATACGATTAGGATTATACTCCATGAACTTTAAAGTGGTGGAGAAGGAATGAGAATGGAACCCTCCTACACTCGTTCTGAATGTTCTGAATACAAGACGCTCGACTTGGTTATTCGAAACATTCATCTCTATCTAAAGTTTTAGTGTGATCCTAATCAAGAACAATTTCGTCAAAAAAATAAAAATAACATCAACTCATCAAACTTTTTTTCGCCTTAGGGCATTAATCCGAAAACCCTTTTTCAAGGTATAAAATCAACCAACAAACAACCATTTCACAAGCCTCCGAACTACGGAGCTCTGATTCTTCACTTCTTTTAAGTGAGGATACATAGGCGCAAGGGCCACAATCCTTGACGAGCATTGAAATATAAAACCAATCCCTCTTTTCCTTAAGCAAGCACATTTTGAATAAAAACACCCATTTACACTAAACTATCTAGAAGGTTCCCATCGAGTACGATGGATGCGAGGGGGTGCTAACACCTTCCCATCGCATAACCGACTCCCGAACCCTAAGACTTGGTTGTGATGACCATGCTCTTTTCCCAAAGGTTTTATCACTATTTCCCTTTCCCTCCTTGGGATAAATAAAATCCGGTGGCGACTCTGTGTCATTTTTCGCGTAGCGACAACGGTAACCCATAGAGTGGTATATTTGCAACAGTGACCGTAGTTAGGGTTGGCTCAACAGCTATGTTAGTGACTTCAGAAATCACAGTAGCCTGAGTTTCCATCTTTGCATTAATGTCTTGTAGGACCTCCATAATCCGCCTCACACTTCCTCGTAGATCTTCAAGTTCATTGTCGACCCTATCCAAATCCAATTTATATTCTGCTATCCTTTGACAAGCTTGGGCTCGTGTGTTGTACCGGTGTCGGGAATTCAGTGTGAAGTGTTGAAGATAAGACAACAAGATGAGACACAGAACGGGAATTGCACATGAAATGCTTATGAATACAAATGTAAAAAGTGTCATGGAACTCAGATATCTGCAAACATCGAATAGCATTATAGACTCAACTTCATTGCTCAACAAGATTGAATTAAAAAATATCAGTACTCCTTACAAAAGTCTTAAACATAAAGCTAAATAAAAGCTAACAAAAGTCCTAGAAAAATTCTCCTGACCGCCTCATATTGAGCTTCTTGATCTCTTCTTCCATCTAGGCCTTCTCGAGAATAAGCTTATCCACAACCAGCTTCCACAGAGTCGACTGAGGGCTAGAGGAAAATAAATCCTCTTGCGCCTTCCTCTTCTTACAAGAAAGTACTTCTTCATTCTTCAACTGTAGTTGTTTCTGGAGTTCTTCATTTTCTTCGATAACCACTTGATACTTGTGCTTCCAAGCGTCTTCTATTTGTTGTGCTTTGTTCAAAGTGATTCTCAGCTTCTCCTCCTTAGACATGAAGATCAAGGTGCGCTCCTCCTTTAAAACAACGGGTTCTTGCTGGGAATAAGGCATCTTCAACTCGATAGCTCTCTTTCGGACCCATTGGAGATATGGTTCCAAAGCAACACAGTTAGGTTTTCCTAGGTCCTTCTTCCCTTTCTTATGCAAATGACTCCAAGCTTTTAGGATCTTCTCTTTTAGCTCTTGATTATTCTTCTCTTCCTTGAAGGAAATACTTTCCACATGAACACTGTTGGACTTGTCCTTCAAAGGATATCCTAATTGTCGACGAGCAAGGACTGGGTTGTAACTGATCCCTCCATTAGTACCAAGAAGAGGTACATTACTAAAGTCTTCGCAGCTATCAATAATCATTACTCCGTCATAGTCATGATTGTACCAATCGATGTCAGAGTGAGTGAGAACCATGATCTTCTGTGACCACCAACCTTTCTTAAGATCCCAAAAAGCATTAGCCTTGGGCAAGTGCGAAATAAACCACTTGTATAGTAAAGGAGCACATCAAGTGATCATCCCTCCACTGTGGAAATTCCTCAGATGAACAGAATGATAGGCATCCGCTAGCAAAGTAGGCACAGGGTTCTTCCTCAAGAAGATTTTGATGGCATTGAGGTCCACAAAGTTTTCAAAGCTAGGGAATAAAAAGATACCATAAATGAGCAAGGCAAGGATAGCCTCGAATGCGTCCATGCTCAAATGATCAGCATAACATTGAGCTTTCCTCACCAAGAACTCTGAAGTCAAGCCAAAAACTACTCCTTTTGTGGTCATGTTGTTTTGAATTTCCACCAATCCCAAGTATGTAGCCTTAGAAATATCCTTCTTCTTAGGGTCTTTCTCTATGAATGGAAAAGGAGACTCATCAAGAATAGGCAAACCAACCAGATAGGAGTATTCTTCCAATGTAGGTATGAGCTGATAGTCAAGAAAAGTAAAACAATGGTAGACTGGATCGTAGAACTGAAGTAGTATGGAGAGGAGTCCCTTATCCATCTTTATCTTCAATAATGACAACAGTTTTTCATATCTGCTCTTGAACCTTTCTGGATCTGTCACCAAAGTCCCTATTCTCCTTAAGGTCCAAGTTAAGACTCTTGTAAGTGTACTTGAACATTTTCTTCCTTTCGCTGTCCATGGAAATCTTGATGTTTACAAACAAAAGTCTAAGTTCCACGAAAATTTTATGGTATGATGCTCATGAATGCAAGTATGCACAAACACAGGCAAACAAAGATTCGCATATACACATGTGAACAAGTAAACAGACAAAAGTCTAGGTTCAGAGAACATGAGCATGGAGCCATGGTCTACCCATCCCAAAAGGTGTGTACTATGGGTTCTTGTATCTGTAGAGTAGGGTTCTAAGAAGTTCCCAGAGTCACCAACCAATCTTTCGAATATTATCAATTTCCCAAATTACTCGATAGTCGATAATATTCTTAAGAGAGTTTCATCTGAGTGTAGCATCGCGTATCAACTACTTCGGGACTACTCTCTCATAGTCATCGCACTACGTCCTAACAAGGCCAAAGTGGGGTAAAGATGTAATCTAAAGGTCCTCAGTGTCACGGGCTCCTAGGTCGAAAGTAGTAATGTTTTCACGAATACTCGTTCAACAAAACTACTCACAAGAGGGAATCAACTCCCTATAAGCCTTCTTTAATATATCGCCTTCCTATCATAGGTGCACTCAAGTCCAGGTATAGGACTTATCCTCACCACTTAAGGTAACAACCCTTCAGAAAACCTAATCACAGACAAATATATATACATATATTTACAAATATACAGATATACAAGCAAGCAAACATATAAAATAACACAAATACAAACAAGGTATGCTTAACCCTCTTAGGAAAGTGTAATCCCCAGTGAAGTTGTCATTTCTGTTGCAGAGAGAATCAGACATCAAGCTATTAATTAACTTAAACCACAAATCATGAAGTTCACCACCGAGCTTTGATTTATCCAAAGGAAAGGGTAAAGATCGAAGAAAATCCTAAGTGCGGTGCGTAACAACGAAGCTAGATATCTAAGGTTCAGGGGTTGGTTATACCTAGGGAAGGAGTTAGCATCCTAAGTATCTGTAGTACTCTACATAAACCTCTTGTTAGTATTTGTGTTATGTTAAAGTTTGCTTGCTAAGGAAAAGTGCTAAAGTAAAGACCTAGGGTATATACACAAAGTATGCCCGCCAAGACGTCGCATCTCGTGCCTACGTATCCTGACTAGGATGGAATCAGAACAACTGTAGTTCACCTAACTAGGGATGAGGAACTCTTGATAATGATCAAGGTTCTAAAGAGTAAGTAAGTATCCATAACTATGATACTTATGTTAGACGATGGCGCAGATCTAGAAGGGGGTTGAATAGATCGCTTGCTTAAAAGAGTCAACGCTACCAATAAAAATGGTTTTTAAAAATTTGTTTAATTGCGGAAGCGGCCAGGGAACTATACACATCTAAAACAAACTGTTACTAGAAAATCGGATATGCGTTAAGCCTATGGAATCCGATAACGAGATATGAGAATCACTACGTTAATCACGCTATCAATTTGATTCAGCTCACTATACGGTGTGACTAGTTTCAATGCCTTAAAAATATTAACACTATGAAAAGACAACACACAAGGCTTTTAGTTCAGACAATTTATCCAACACTTGGAGTGCAGAGCACTACAAGTGAGTTCTGTTTTGAGAGTGAATTGCTCAAGATTCCTCTTACAATCAATGATTGTACTAGGTTCAAAAATTAGTTTAGCACTACTCAAACCAGACCTAGATGATATAATTGTTTGTACTAAAAACACAAGTATTAAGCAATATAAATGTAAAGAAAAAGACACAACGATTTGTTGAGGCAGTTCCCCCGTCGTCCTCGCTCGGGGTACGTCTGCCCTCAATTCTAATAATAGAATTGAGACCTGTTAATAGATAGATATAACCTGTTGTTGAAAGTTTATACAAGAATCTAATAGCCATCAAACAAACGAACACTATTGTTGTTGTAGATCCTATTTCTTTTTGCCCCTTGATTCAAGTTGAATCAAGTACTTCGACATTTGTGAATAAACCTTCGATTGCGGCACTAACTTTGAACAACCTTCAGTCTTCAAAATCTGGCCCGGTTGATTTTAATCACCCGGGTATCGAACCTGAAACTCCCACTCATAATCCTCTGTTTACCATTACTAATTCGACGGAACCTTCAGCTCCTCGATTACCTTCACACGGCTGAATATGTGACAAGATGAATCGTGCAAAAACCCCTAAAATCTGAGAATCTTGGAGGGAAAAACCCAAAAGCTTTTATTCAAGAAAAACCTGTCAATTTCTCAACCCGAACCGGATAACCCAATCTTCGGCTTTGAATGTTATCACCTCTAAAAATTCACAATGCACAACAAAGATGATTATGTGTAATTATTGTGAAATGCTATGAAGAGAATGAAGATGATGAGAACCAAATCGACACCTATTTCACTTTTCTTGTTTTTCTCAATGTTGTGAAGTGAAAGTAACAACTGAACTTCTATACCAAATATAACTGACATAACAAACAAAACCACTTCACAAAGACAGTTGACATAACAAAAATTTGACATAAAACAGCGAACGGCCGACCTACGAAGAAGAGGGGTCGACCTAAGCTGGCCTGAATGTAAAACTATGCAGAAAGCAGGACCATGCATCGACCAGAGCTTTACATGCGTCGACGCATAACATTCATTTTTCGCCAAATTAAAATGCTCATAGTATGAGTCGACCGGAAGGATGCTCCGGAGGTAATTGGGCATCGACTCTTTCAGTGAACTCCAAGACCGCTCTGTTTAGGGTGTTGAAGCTGGCGGAAAAAGCCCTGTGTTGATTGGCGGTTGTTTTAACAAATCCATCAAACCCTTTCATGACACCGGAGGAAAACACATTGAAATTTTTAGTGTGAGTCTCAAATTGACTTTAGAGTTGAGATAGACGCTCATCCTAATCAATCATGAAGGAGCACTGTTCAAGCTGCATAGTCCTCATCATCTCGAGGAGTTCATCAAAGTGTTGTTGAGGCGGATTCGGGAATAGTGGAGGCTCATAGCTCCAGTTTGGAGTTTCTTGATACTCCGAATGTTGTTGAGGCCTATAATTGTCGCCTAACGATGTCCAACCGGTATGTTGCCATTCGCCCCACCCATGGTCATTCGCATGATCCGCGAGAGGAGGTTGGTCAAACCATCTTCCACCATCTTGGTCTTCAGTCTCCATTGGTTGTCCTTCAACCTGTTCATCTTGGTCTTCTTCCTGTTCCTCTTCGTTCTGATCATCACTCTCGTCTGATTCTTCCAGCCGAGAGGTAGTTGCCTTGGCAATGAAACTGTAACGAATTTGTGTTTGATCCTAGATATATCCCATTATTGTGAGAGTCTTTTGGCAGAACTCTTGATCAGAGGTTATGGATTTATATGGAATACTTGGAACTGTGATTTTGGCATGATTGAGAACTTCTTGAATGAAAGACCCATACGAGAGAGCAGTCCCTCTACCCGAGTCCCTGAGTGAATAAATCTGACTTGCTATATAATGAGGCCAACTGATTTTGATCTGTTTCTTCAAAATGTAGATCAAATGTACCTCAGCTTGATCAACTCGCGAATATCCACCTTTCTTTGACCGTAAAATGTGCGTCACAATCCACTGTAAAATTCAATCCATCAGTTTCAACTTTCTCGTAGTGACAGTCTTGGGAAAAAGATCACTTGCCACAATATCATCTACATACGGTTTCTTCAGCATTGAGTTCAAAGCTTCTTTGAACTTGTAGCCAATGACAGTTTGAGTGTCTGTGGCCTTAATAATAGGCTCAGCGGACACTAGAGACATATTAAACAATGTTTTCCAAACGACGTCGTTGACACATACCTTTGTAGTTCCTACTTTTATGTTGAACGCAAAACCTTGAAACTTTCCTTGAAGACCAGTGTAAAATATCCTCACAAGGTCTTTGTTGTATTTTGTATTTCACTCTAAGAAATTATTAAACCCTTGAGCATGAAGAAGATTTATCACCTGTGGGATGTGCATACTGTAACACCCATTTTAATTATTTAGTCTTTTTGGTGTTATTTTATTTTGGTGTGTCCTTATGTGTGGGTGTGTCTGAGTGCGTTGGTGGGTGTCCTTGATTTATAGGGAATTAGTTAATAAAAGGTAGACTCTAATATTAATATAATATAATTAATAATGAGAATAATTTAATAATTAGTAGTAATAATATTATTATTATTATTATTATTATTGTTATTATTATTATTATTATTATTATTATTATTATTATTATTATTATAATTATTATTATTTGTATTATCATTATTTGTATTATTATTATTTGTATTATTAGTGGATGGAATAAGTAAAAGAAGGAATTAGAGATATAAGAAGGTTTTTGGGTAGAAGAGCGTTAGAACACGATAAAACCAGTTTAGAGGAAGGAGATAAGGAAGAACAAGGAAGGAAGAGAGACAAGGCTAGGGCTGTCAAATTCTTCAGAGTTCTTCGTCAATCTGAGCATCTAATCGAGGTAAGGGGGAGAAACTGATTGGGATTGGTATTTTACATGAATTGGGTAAGGGGGAGTCCTTAACCCCATAGGGATTTGATGAATATGATTGGTATTGTTATGTTTATGATTGTTGCTGCAATTGATGAAGTTGTGCATATATTGTTGTGATTTTGGTGAGTTTCTGCATAACGTAGCAGAGTTGTGATTTTGGTGGGGTTCTGTGTAACTTCTGTGGTTTTGATAATGACCATGAGTTTTGGTTCTGGTGAGAAAGTTTGAGGGACAATTGATTAGAGTAGTGTGTAATAGTGATAGTAATAATAGGTAGAAGATGGATGAAGAATGATAGGTTTGGAATTAATCAAAGTGACATTTTGAACAGTGAGGGTTTTGAGTATCGCAGACGCTCGCTAGCAGGTTCGCTAAGCGAGCAGGTAGCGAGCATTCGCTAGGCGAGTTAGGTAGCGAACACTTCCAGTAGCCACTGTCTGCCTTCGCTAGCATATTCGCTAGGCGAGCAGGTAGCGAATGTTCGCTAGAGCCTCGCTAAGCGAGCAGGGTGGCGAGCGTGACATCATTGTTTGATTTTTTGTGGTTTCCAAACCAATGTTGATGTTTGGTAGGATCCCTTTGGTCATGATGGGTATAGGGATGATGTTTGGTGGTGAAGAGTGTATACTAGGTGTTAGAATATGAATTCCCATGATATTTGATTTAATTGATATGATTAATTGGTGTGATATATATATATATATATATATATATATATATATATATATATATATATATATATATATATATATATATATATATATATATATATATATATATATATATATATATATATATATATATATATATATATATATATATATATATATATATATATATATATATATATATATATATATATATATATATATATATATATATATATATATATATATATATATATATATATATATATATATATATATATATATATATATATATATATATATATATATATATATATATATATATATATATATATATATATATATATATATATATATATATATATATATATATGATGTATGGTGGTGTGATCAGGAGGATTGTGTGCACGTAGCGTGCTTGAGTTATTTGTTGTGTATTTGGTGTCGTGCATATCATGATGTTTTGGTTGGATGAAATCGTTACTCAGGAGGAGTGTATGCAATCATCCGTACTCCTTTATGGAGAATGGTGGGGATGGATCATTGCCAAGGAGGGGTGTATGTAATCTATCTGGGGTTCGATTGAATGAACCAATGAGTCAGTGCCGCATGCATGGTGTTGAGTTGCATATTTGCATTGTTGTATGTTGTGTTGATGATTGGACAGTAGGTCGTGATTGATGTTGGTGGGGTGATGATTTGTATATTTACTGCCTTTTATTCATGTATCTTATTACCGATAATTTTGGTCATGTTTTCTCACCCCTTTGTTGTTGTTGTGGTCTGTGCTTCTTCGGAGGTACAGATAATCCAGGTACTTAGCTAGCTTGGATAGTGGTATGCGTATCGAGTCTTAGGATGCTCTGATACATAGCATGGGACTTGGACGTTTATTTGTTTTTATGTTGAACTTGTTTTATTCCTGTGACGTATCATTTGTTGGTGAATTTTATTAATGATTGAGTTTATGTATTTGGCGGATGGCCGAAAATGTCGAGTTAAGGATTATTTCCGCTGCTTTAATGTGAAAACATCTAATGAAGTGTTTTGTTGAATTTTATGAATGTGATATCCCACTTTTGTGGATGAACTCTGATGTTTATTTGAAATAATTGTATTTTATGAAATTTTGGGAATTGGGGTGTTACACATACGCTCAGCAGAAAGTCGGTAGTACGCATGCTGCTTTACTACAGATCACTTGTTAAAGTTTTTGTCATAGATCTCAGCAAATTCAAGTGGAACAAGTGAAACAGTAGTTGCCGGAAGAGCTGTAGAGGATGGACCTACATGGGATGAAGAAGCTCTAGTGGATTGTTTGCCGGTAATTCTGCGGGTGGACATGTTTACTTTCAAAGTTGGAGAAGAGGAATGGGTGATGAAGATATCAAAGTTGGAGAGTGCTCTTGAAGATAGAGAAATGATGATGACTTTACCCCTTTGTAGTAGATACTAGTGAAGGTGAGAAAATACTTAGAAGGGGGGGTTGAATAAGTATGTAGAAAAACTTAGTAATAAAAACTCAAGGATTTTTATCCTGGTTCGTTGAACTCAACTACTCCAGTTCACCCTATCAAGAGTGATTTGCCTTTCTCAAACAAGGACTTAATCCACTATTAAATCAACTGATTACAATAGTAAGCACTAAGAGCAAATGTTGAAAGTCTTCTCAAGAACTACTAATCATAACTGGATCTTCTTAAGGTTCTTTTACAATCAAATGTAATAATAATACAAGTGTTTGATTTGCTTCTAATAAAGCTTTATCACAACTGTGATTTTTCACTTAAGATTAAGAATAATGAAATAAATTCAGCAAGTGAGTATAAGTTGTATGAGAGCTTGTAATGAATTCTTTCAAGTATTTCGTCAACTGAAGAAGATGAATGGAGTCTTGCTTTTATAGGCACAGAGGTCCAAGAGCTTTTCACGTTGAAGGTTGTGTACTAAAACGGTCTGAGCCTTTTTATCTTCACATCACATGACCTTTCCTAGAAGTAGAATGCACAGAGAAATCCTTTTTGTCTTTGTTCTTGTGTCTAGCATAAATGAGGAAAGAGTCGTTTGGTCATTCCAACGGACATAACTTTGAATTCTTCTTCAACAAGTTTCAGCAAGAATCATCAGAGTCTAGATTGATCAGAGCCTTCTGATGTTCATCAGAGTTTTCTGAATCAGAGTCTTTGCAGCAGGTGTACTTTCAGCGTGTAATTGTTCAGAGCAGAGTTTGGAATCAGATCCTCATTACTGGCAGCATTAGTACTATCAGAGTCTTCTGAAATAACTATGCTTGAAACTCTTCATACAAAATTCTTCAATGCTTCAGATGCTTCTGGCTTCTGCTTCAGATTCTTCTCTTGCTTCTGCTTCAGATCCTTCTGTAGACAGCGCTCAGAATCTTCTGTAGACAACACTCAGAATCTTCTAAGAGATACTTCTGATGCTTCAGAGCCTTGCATAATTTCATGTTCAGATCTAATCTGCTTCCAGAAGAATATTCACTTTTAATATCTGCAGCAAATAATCTTAAATAATTTTTAGAGTATATAATTCTTTAATACAAAATTTCATAATAGTTATCATCAAAACATAGAGATATTATTAAGAACCAATCTGTGTTCTAACAATCTCCCCCTTTTTGATGATGACAAAAACATAAGAAATTTTGTTCAATAAACAATATAATTATAACTCCCCCTGAGATGATGAATCTCCCCCTGAATTGAATACTTAGAAGGAATAGAAACTTCCCTTTTTGCATGAGTATTCTTTTCAGAATCAGAGCCTGATTGTTCCAAAAATTAGATCTTGACTTTGGATGCATGTTTCAGAATTAGAGCCTGATAGGTTAAAACTAAATCTGGGGATCTCAGAGTTACTCTTAAAGAACTTGTCAGAGCCTTCTGAAATAACTGTTCTTGAAACTCTTCATATAGAATTCTTCAATGCTTCATATGCTTTTGGCTTCTGCTTCAGATTCTTCTGTTGCTTCTGCTTCAGATCCTTCTGTAGACAGCGCTCAGAATCTTCTGTAGACAGCACTCAGAATCTTCTAAGAGATGCTTTTGATGCTTCAGAGCCTTGCATAATTTCATGTTCAGATCTAATTTGCTTCCAGAAGAATATTCACTTTTAATATCTGCAACAAACAATCTTAAATAATTTTTAGAGTATATAATTCTTTAATACAAATTTTCATAATAGTTATCATCAAAACATAGAGATATTATTAAGAACCAATTTGTGTTCTAACAATTAGGTTTTGGGAAGAGAGAAAGAGGAGAATAGCCTTGATGTAAGTTTCAAGTTACAATGCAAAATCTCTTAATGCAAATGAATTGGAATGAACAAAATGATTAAATGAGAAATGAACAGTTTCAAAAAATTTTCAAAGAATTCGCGTGATGCGTCGATCGGAAGGTCTATGCATCGGCGCATACTATGTTGAAAAACAAACGTTTGAAATAGCATGGGTATGCGTCAACCGGAGGGTCGACCTGTGCATACCCGTGACTCATGCACACAAAAATGTTCAATTTATGAGTCGACCGCTACCCTGCATAGGTCGAATCATGCAGGTAAAACTAGCAAAACTTATGTTTTTTACTATATTGGCATACATTAAGACATAGATACAAAGCCAAAACATACTTTAAGCATACAACGAAGTGAAATACATACAAACACAATATATACGACAAAAATGACACATAATTTGATACATTTCATTTTGTGAACATGAAGATTGTGAGAGATCTTAGTTAAGGAAGGATATTACCTCAACTCCAAAGTAGCGAGATGCACACACATATTGCTTTTAATATCTTCATTTGTTAGATATCAGATGAACAAAGTACATATAGACATAGACATATATAATATGCGAGAGATATTGCTAAACACGATTCGAAATATCAAGAACACCTAGTTCCCGTCGGATATGAAAGAAAGGCTCAGTAGCAAGAGGTTTTGTAAAAATATCAGCTAGTTGATTTTTAGTATCAATATGCTCAAAAACCACGTCGTCATTCTCCACATGATCCCTAAGGAAATGGTGCCAAATTTCGATATGTTTGGTGTGTTAATGCAGCACAGGATTCTTGGTAAGATTGATGGCATTCGTGTTGTCACAGAAAATTGGAATACGCTCGAGTTTGAGATTAAAGTCGAGCAATTATTGCTTGAGCCATAAGACTTGAGCGCAACAACTGCCGACTGCGACGTATTCCGCTTTGACGGTTGACAAAGCCACAGAGACATGCTTTTTGCTATGCCAACTTACCAAAGAGTTTGAAAATAGATGACACGCGCCACTCGTACTTTTCCTATCTGATTTGCACCCCGCAAAATCAGAGTCGGAGAAGCCAACCAAGGAACAATCATTTCCCTTAGAATACCATAGCCCATACTTTGGGGTACCCGAAAGGTATCTAAGTATGCGTTTTACTGCTTTTAGATGGGATTCTTTAGGATATGATTGATACCTAGCGCACATACATATACTAAACATAATGTCGGGTCTAGAGGCAGTAAGATAGAAGAGTGATCTGATCATACCTCGATACTTTTTCACCTCTAGATCCTTACCACTTTCATCGCGACTGAGATTCGCACATGTTGGCATTGGTGTATCAATAGCTTTGGAGTTTGCCATGTCAAACTGCTTGAGAAGCTCAAGGCAATATTTCGTCTGGCTCATAAAAGTACCCTCCTGTAGTTGCTTGATTTGTAATCTGAGAAAATATGTGAGCTCCCCCATCATACTCATCTCGAATTCTCCCTGCATTAGATTAGAAAACTCCCTTACAAGATTCATGTTAGTTGACCCGAAAATGATATCATAAACATAAATTTGCACTAAAATTAAGTGTTTTCTTTGACGTTTAATGAAGAAGGTTGTTCGACCTTTCCTCTTGAGTACCTTTGATCAAGGAGAAACTTGCTTAGACGATCATACCAAGCCCTAGGGGCTTGCTTGAGTCCATACAAGGCACGTTTTAGTTTGTATACGTGATCAGGATGCTCATGGGATTCAAATCCTGGAGGTTGGGCAACATAAACTTCTTCATTTATATAGCCATTAAGGAATTCACTTTTCACATCCATTTGAAATAGCTTAAAATTTTCCGCACAAGCGAAGGCAAGTAAAAGGCGTATAGCCTCGAGTCGGGAAACCGGCGCATAAGTCTCCTCATAGTCGGCGCCTTCCTCTTGGTTATACCCTTCGTGACTAAATACGCCTTATTACGTGTTATTACTCCGTTTTCGTCCAGTTTATTCCTAAACACCCATCGGGTGCTAATTACTCGATGACCTTGCGGAGAAGGGACAAGGTCCCAAACCTCATTTCTCTTGAACTGATTAAGTTCCTCTTGCATTGATAGGAACCAATGTTCATCGAGTAAAGCCTTTTTTGGGTTTTTAGGTTCTACCTGAGAAACGAAAGCGAAATGATAACAGAAATTACTTAGCTTTGATCGAGTCGTCACTCCCTTTGATATATCACCGAGGATATTATCGATGGGATAGTCTTTGGAAGACTTCCAAGCTGGAGGGAGATCATCTTTATCAGACGGATAAACTTCCTCAGTTTCTTCACGGCGGTCATCTTTTTCCTCCTCAATTTTGGCTAGGTCAGGTTGATCAATTTCCGACTCACCACTTTTGAGTATGTCTTCAGAAGATACACCTGCACCATGAACTAAACTACCTTTTCTGACATTTCTTGGATAAGACTCATCAAATGTTACGTGAACGGACTCTTCGACAGTAAGTAATCTCTTGTTGTATATTCTATAAGCTTTACTTGACTAAGAGTATCCGAGGAAGATACCTTCGTCGGCCTTGGAGTCAAATTTACCTAAACTTTCTTTTCCATTGTTTAACACGAAACACTTACAACCGAAGACATGTAGGTGAGACACATTTGGCTTTCTCCCTTTTAAAAGTTCATACGGTGTTTTGTTTAGAATAGGGCGAATGAGCACCCTATTCAATACATAACATGCCGTACTAATGGCGTCAGCCCATAAATACTTAGGTAATGCACTTTCGTTGATCATAGTTCTCCCTAACTCTTCCAAAATTCGATTTTTACGCTCCACAACCCTGTTTTGTTGAGGGGTACGCGGAACAGAGAAGTTATGATCAATTCCGTGTTTACCACAATATTCCTTAAACAGATAATTCTCAAACTCACCTCCATGATCACTTCTAATTGATATGATGTTTGTGTTTAACTTGTTTTAAGAAAGCTTGGCAAATTTTTCAAAGGTTGCGAATATATCACTCTTGCTAGCCAAGAAGTTAGTCCAGCAAAATCTAGAAAAATCATCGACTATTACAAAACCATAATAATTACCACCTATACTTTTAATTCTAGATGGCCCAAATAGATCCATATGGAGAAGTTCAAGAGGTCTCGTAGTTGAAACAATATTTTTAGATTTAAATGAGATCCTTGTTTGCTTCCCCATTTGGCATGCATCACATAAGTGATCCTTGGTGAACTTGATTTTGGGCAGGCCTATGACTAGATCTATTGAAACTATCTTATTTAGCAAGTCAAAATTGACATGCGCTAAACGCCTATGCCATAACCATGAGTCTTCACTCATTGTCATGAGACATTTATCGCTATTCAATGATACTTCATTCAAATCCAACATATAGACATTGTTTACTCTTAGACCATTAAACACATCCTTTATTTTATCATTATGTTCAATTAGGCAACAATCTTTTGAAAATGATGCTTTGTATCCTTTGTCGCATAATTGACTAATGCTAATGAGATTGTGTTTAAGGCCATCGACTAGCAACACATCGGAGATAGTAGTGGATGAAGGATTACCTACACTACCTTTTCCAAGTATTGCACCCTGTCACACCCTCATTTTCGCCTTTAGCCTTTATACCCTACATTCGCCATATCATACATCGTTCTATTGCATATCGAGCATGTGGGTACGAATTTGGTCGATTTGTCATTTTCCATTTCAAATGAGATAACTTGTCTATCTTGGACTACATGGAAGAAAAGGTTCATCGCCTAAGGTCTGATCTATGTTGGAAAATTTATTCATGAAGATTACTTCAAGAGGAAGTTACTTGGAAAGTATTAGGATATTCAAGATAAATATTCATAATGAACATGAAATGCAAGGCCAAATTCAAATTTGCTTCATCCAATTTTGTTTCAAATTCTTGATCAAGTGGAGTCCAAATTTGAAAAGCATGAGTCAAGATCACAAGTCCATAATTCAAGACTTCATCCATTTCAAGTTTAATGGTTCTAGGGAAATTCATCATGAATTCATGAATTAGAGGCAAGAATATTACAAAGAGAAATTTTATGACATTACAAGAATGTCATTTGTTGCAAGATTTCCAACTCTAAGTAATGTTTAGAAATTAATTTATTTCTAATCTTCATTCAAGTCTCTAATCAAATTCATGTTATGGTAATGCCACACCAAGTCCACAATGTGTTTACAAACATCCAAGAAATATGCAAGAATTAAATCAACATTGGAATGTTTTAAGACTAAGAATATGCATGTTTAATCATGGGCAAAACAGCCCCATGCAAGAGGTGACAAATTACCTCATGTCACAAAATCTACATGTCACAAAATCAAGAGAATAGCATATGATAATACATCTAAATATCAGATTTTGAAAATGCTGTCAAAAAGTAGTAGCTTTGACCAAGATGAGCTGTCCAAGCCCAAGCCAACAAAATGGGTGCAAGGCACAAAGTGCTGCAGAAAAAACAGCATAGGCAAAGTGCAACAGCAAAAATGTAGCATAGCCTCTTGCATGGAAATGGAAAGAAAGAGAGTGACATGAGAAAAGGTGGTAAGAGACATCACCCCATGAAAAAATCTGATATGTGGGGAGAAGAGAAAACCCTAGAGTGGAGAGATAAGAAGGAGGGGGCTGTAAACAAATGGATTCACTCTTCACACGTTAAACATCCACACACATTGCAAAAACCAGAAAATAGAGAGAGCAAGAATAACCCTAAAAACCAGAAAAATAGAAAGGAAGAAAAACCAGAAAAAAAAGAGTGACATAGAAGCACAAGAGGACCATTGAGAAGCAGAATCTTCACAACATAGAGTGAAGAGTGGAGAGCATATCCAACAAAAATCAGTGGAGGACTTGCAAGAAAGATAGAAAGCTCTTGGGTATCCATTTCAAACCTTTCTCTCTTTACTTTTTGCTTTTATTTCATTTTACTTCCACTTTTATGTGTTGTTGTGCTGAGCACATCATGTAAGGTTCTAAGGGGACCAAGAAATCATTTTTTAAAAAACCAATAGAAAGGAAAGAAAACCACAAAAGACAGCAAAAAAACAGCAAAATATTGCATTTTTCGCTTCAGGTCGCGGCGCGACCCATGTTCACGGCGCGAACATGCCAAAATCAGAATGAAAACTTTCCCAGTTCGCGGCGCGAACATGCAAAAATCAGAATGTTCACTTTTCTCAGTTCGCGGCGCGAACTGATCAGTTTGTTTATGTTTTTTTTACCTTAAAAAAATTTTTTTTCAAGGAGTTTGCACGGCGAACTCCTTGAGTGCCGTTTTTTTGCATGTCTCGATTTTTTTTTTAGCCGACTAACCCCATATGTTTATATGATTTTAGTGTGAATATTGCTATTGTCCTCGTTGACTCTTGATTCCATAACCATTTTCAAAAACAAACTCTCGATTTTATCGAGCCATTTTCAACCTTGTAAGTCGGCTGCCTTGTGCGTCCGCCATCGACCTTGTTCGTATCACTTCAAACATCTTTACAAACAATAAACCTTGATCCAACATCAAGTGATCCTTTTTCTTATAAAAAATCCAAAAATACAATAAATATATAGTTAGGGTTGTACACCATGGATTTTAAGATGGTGGAGAAAGAATGAGAATGGAATCCTCCTACACTCGTTCCGAATGTTTTGGATACAAGGCGCTCGACTTGGCTATTCGAAGCATTAATCTCTATCCAAGGTCCTTTTGTGTAACCCTAATCAAGAACCATTTCTCTTCAAAAATACCTAAAAATAACATCAACTCATCAAACTATTTTTCGCCTTAGGGCATAAATCAAAAACCCTTTTTCAAGGTATAAAATCAACCAACAAACAACTATTTCATAAGCCTCCGAACTACGGAGCTCTGATTCTTCACTTCTTTTAAGTGAGGATACGTAGGCACAAGGGCCACAATCCTTGGAGAGCATTAAAATAAATAAACCAACCCCTCTTTTCCTTAAGCAAGCAAACTTTTAGAATAAAACACCCATTCACGCGAAATAACCTAGGAGGTTCCCATCGAGTACGATGGATGCGAGGGGGTGCTAACACCTTCCTCTCGCATAACCGACTCCCGAACCCTAAGACTTGGTTGCGATGACCATGCTCCTTTTCCCAAAGGTTTTATCGCTATTTCCCTTTCCCTCCTTGGGATAAATAAAATCTGGTGGCGACTCTGTGTCATTTTTCGCGTAGCGACACACCCCGATTGTTGTCTCCATAGGTTACAAATCCTTTCTTCTTTGCCACAAAGTCAATGAAGAGAGATACGTCTCCTGTCATATGTCTTGAGCAGCCACTATCGAGAACCCATCTTCTCTCGGTAGTCTCAAGACGTTGTACCTATGAACACAATTAGTAAGAATATGTATCCAATTGTTTATTGGGTCCTAGGTTGTGAGTGAAAACATGGTCGCATTTAGGCAACCATTGATAAACCCCTTTAGGAACCAAAAATATCCTAAAGCGACATTTAGCAATGGTGTGACCTTTCTTGCAACAATACAAACAAGACAAGTTAACTTTTGAATCACTTTTACTATTATTATTCTTTACAACATATGTGTATTTTTGATATGGATTAACCATACTCTTTCTAAAATGAGCTTTATCAATAACAAATGTAATCTTGGGTTCTAGAGCCTTGTTAAGTTTGGCCTTGAGATTTCTAACCTCATTTTGCCAAATGTAACAAGTATCACACCTGAAGTTAACAACTCTCTTTCTTATTTCCTCACAATCTACTTTTGTACTTTCCACTATGGAAGCTTTTAATGCCTCTAGTTTCTTTTCGGAATCACGAATCTTTTGCTCTAGGTGAGCAAAGATTTGTTTATTTGAGGCAAGCCTTTTAAAAGCTTATTTCGCTTCATAACATAAAGTATTAAAAGCAGTTTGCAATTCAAAATGAGACAATTTAGAGGAATTATCATATTTCGCATGTCGTACCTTTTTATTTTTATTCTTTTGATGAGCTGAAAGGCAAAAATTGACGGATTCGTCTTTGTCACTAGAGTTGTCATCCTCGGATGACTCGCTATCGCTTTCCCAAGCGATATACACTCTCCTTGGCTTAGATTACTTCTTATGTGACCGACTTGTTTCCTTCCCTTTGTCCTTTTTCATTAAGGGACAATCCGGCTTGTAGTGTTCGGTCTTTCCGCAGTTATAACACGACCCTTTTGTTTTGCTTCCTTTATTGTCGTCATTTTTAGAGTATCTTGATTGTTTTCGAAAGTTGACAAGATTTTTCTCAGAATGTTGGATACCGTTCTTTTTGACATAGCGATTGTATCGCTTCACAAACAACCCCATATCCTCACTTTTGTCATCATCTTCGTCATCACTCGTGGTGTAATCACTAAGCTCCTTTGTGTGGGACTTTGAACAAGAAGTCTTGAGAGCGATAGACTTCTTTTCGGTATTTTTCGTTTTCTCCTTCTTTTACTTTTTCTCATACTGCTCTAGACTAAGAAGCACTTGTTCGTGCTCTTGCAGCTTTTCAAACAATGTTGTAAGGTCCAAAATCATGATATCGTTTACTTCCTTTATGGCGGTTACCTTTGATTGCCATGCCCTGTTAAGACATCTCAAGATTTTGTTAGTATCAAAATCATTGGCAATTGGCCTACCTAGTGAATATAATCTATTGATGAGATGAGTAAATCTCTTTTGCATGTCAGCAATGGTTTCCCCTTGATCCATGTGAAAGAGATCAAACTCTTGTGTTAAGGTATTGATTCTCGCTAGTTTAACATTATGGTTCCCTCATCGGCAACTTGCAATGAGTCCCACATAGCCTTTGCAGTCAGACAATGAGAAACCCTATAATATTCGTCAACTCCCAAAGAGGAGATCATAATATTTTTGGCTTTCTAATCGTAATTATACTTCCTCTCGTCATCATCATTCCATTGTGCTTTAGGCTTAGGCACAATTATGTTATTTTCATCAGTCATGGTTATTTCCATATCACCGTTTAGAATAACATTCCACACCTTCCTATCAATGGAATTTATATACACACGCATACAGTCTTTCCAGTAACTATAGTTTTCTCCATTAAAAACAGGTGCTCTATTATAACCCCCTTTAGATTCGTTAGCCATTTTCTACTAAGTTATACTTGAAGCACGAAATGAACCGATGCTCCTGATACCACTTGTTAGACGATGACACAGATCTAGAAGGGGGTTGAATAGATCGCTTGCTTAAAAGAGTCGACGCTACCAATAAAAATGGTTTTTAAAAATTTGTTTAATTGCGGAAGCGGCCGGGGAACTATACACGTCTAAAACAAACGGTTACTAGAAAATCGGATATGCGTTAAGCCTATGGAATCCGATAACGAGATATGAGAATCACTATGTTAATCACGCTATCAATTTGATTCAGCTCACTATACAGTGTGACTAGTTCCAATGCCTTAAAAATATTAACATTATGAAAAAACAACACACAAGGCTTTTAGTTCAGACAATTTATCCAACACTTGGAGTGCAGAGCACTACAAGTGAGTTCTGTTTTGAGAGTGAATTGCTCAAGATTCCTCTTACAATCAATGATTGTACTAGGTTCAAAAATTAGTTTAACACTACTCAAACCAGGCCTAGATGATATAATTGTTTGTACTAAAAACACAAATATTAAGCAATATAAATGTAAAGCAAAAGACACAACGATTTGTTGAGGCAGTTCCCCCGTCGTCCTCGCTCGGGGTATGTCTGCCCCCAATTCTAATAATAGAATTGAGACCTGTTAATAGATAGATATAACCTGTTGTTGAAAGTTTGTACAAGAAGCTAATAACCATCAAACAAACGAACATTATTGTTGTTGTAGATCCTATTTCTTCTTGCCCCTTGATTCAAGTTGAATTAAGTACTTCGACAGCTGTGAATAAACCTCAGATTGCGGCACTATCTTTGAACAACCTTCAGTCTTCAAAATCTGGCCCGACTGATTTCAATCACCCGGGTGTCGAACCTGAAACTCCCACTCACAATCCTTCGTTTACCATTACTAAATTGACGGAACCTCCAGCTCCTCGATTACCTTCACTCGGCTGAATATGTGATGAGACAAATCGTGCAAAACCCCCCAAAATTTGAGAATCTTGGAGGACAAAACCCCAAAGGTTTTATTCAAGAAAAACCTGTCAATTTCTCAACCCAAACCGGATAACCCAATCTTTGGCTTCGAATGTTATCACCTCTAACAATTCACAATGTACAACAAAGATGATTATGTGTAATTGTTGTGAAATGCTATGAAGAAAATGAAGATGATGAGAACCAAATCGACACCTATTTAACTTTTCTTGTTTTTCTCAATGTTGTGAAGTGAAAGTAGCAACTGAACATATATACCAAACATAACTGACATAACAAATAAAACCACTTCACAAAGACAGTTGAAATCCTGTTGTGTTAGTTATTTGGCTTATTACTATAAATAGAAGGTTGTTTATTATAACTAATTAACAATTGAATTTTGAGTAAATTGTGAAAACAAGAAAAGTGAAATAGGTGCCTACATTTCTCTTCATCTTTATCCTCAAACAACACACAACACTGCAACTATACATAATCATTCTTAGAGTGTTTGGCGTCTCGTTCAAGGTGATAAGGTTCGAATCCGTTGATTGGAGATCCGGTTCGGGTGGAGAATTGTGGCAGGTTTTTCTTGAATAAAACCTTGAAGGTTTTGCCCTCTAAGATTCTACAAATTTGGGGGTTTTTGGTACGGATCGTCTCTACAAACATTCAGTGGTGTGAAGGTGATTGAGAAACGGAAGATTTCATCAATCTAGTAGCTGGGGTTGTGAAGTGTTGAAGGGAGTTTCGGGTTCGATTCGTTGGTGTCTAAGATCAGCCGGGCCGAGGGCTTGAAGAACTGAAAGTTATTCAACAAAGGGGCTGGAATCGGAGGTCAATTCACAACGATCGAAGGTCTTGATTCAACTCGAATCAAGGAGCAAGAAGTGAAAGCATTATCAACATCTATAGGGATTGTTTGTATTGTTGCTTATCAACTCTTGTATAAACTACTACAACTCTACAGGTGATATCTATTATAAATCATCTCAATTCTATTTTTAGAATTGAGGGCAGACGTAACCCGAAGCGAGGATGGCGGGGGAACTGCCTCAACAAATCTTTGTCTCCTTTATTTTTCAGTATTTTCTTTTTCAGCTTAAAAATTAAGTGATTTTAGTTTAAGCAATTTTATTGATTCGAACATTGAATTTAGTAAGTAACTGGTACTGTTTAAACTCTAGTACAATAAACACTTGTACAAGGATTTTAGAGTTACTTACTTAAGTCAAAATCCACTTGGAATATTTCGCATACCAAGTGTTCGATAAATTGCCTGAACCAAAACTTACTTAGTTTACTTGCTATATTTTGGTGGGTTGTGTTGAGCATTGGAACTAGCACTACTAATTAGTGGTGAAATCAATTGATTAGTGTGACTAGTGTATTGAATTTACTCTTCTTTTATTATCATATCCGTTAGCTTAACGCATATCCGATCTTCCAATAACGGTTCGTTTTTATACGTGTTTTTCCAAGGCCGCTTCCGCACTTAAAAATATTTTAAAACCAAATTTAAATTGGTAAGCGCCAACTCAATTTTTAATTGGGGTTTATTCAACCCCCCTTCTAGATCCGAGCCATCGTCTAACAGTGGTATCAGGAGCACCGGTTCAATCCGTGCTTCAAGTATAACTTTGATAGAAAATGGCAAACAAACCTAAAGGGGCTTATAATAGAGCTCCTGTTTTTAATGGTGAAAGTTACGGTTATTGGAAGGATTGTATGCGGGTGCACATAAAGTCCATAGATAGAAAAATATGGAACGTTATTCTCAATGGTCCAATAGAAATTACTATGACCCATGCGGACAATGTGGTTGTGCCTAAGCCCGAAGCACAATGGACCGAAGATGATGAAAAAAAATACAACTATGATTGGAAAGTTAAAAACATCTTAATATCCTCATTAGGAGTTGATGAATATTACCGAGTGTTTCATTGTCCTACGGCAAAAGACATGTGGGATTCACTTCAAATCGCTCATGAGGGGACGAACGATGTGAAATTAGCTAGAATCAATACACTAACACAAGAGTTTGACCTTTTCTACATGGAGCAAGGGGAAACCATTGCTGACATGCAGAAAAGGTTTACTCATCTCATCAATAGGTTACATTCACTTGGTAGGCCGGTGGCCAATGACGTTGCTACTAATAAAATTTTAAGATGTCTTAACAGGGAATGGCAGCCCAAGATGACCGCCATAAAAGAAGCAAATGATCTTACTATTTTGGACCTAACAACGTTATTCGGAAAACTACAAGAGCACGAACAAATGCTCCTAAGTTTTGACCAACATGAAAAGAAGGAAAAGAAGGACAAAATAAAGACTGTTGAGAAGAAATTAATCGCTCTCAAGACTTCCTCCTCGAAGTCTCAATCTAAGGAGCACAGTGATTATTCATCAAGTGACGATGAAGAAGATGACAAGGGTGAGGATATGGGGCTGTTCGTAAAGCGCTACAATCGGTATGTGAGAAAGAACGACATTCAACACTCAGAAAAGAACCTTGTCAACTTTAGAAAGCAATCAAGGAACTCTCGAAATAACGACATCAAAGGAAGTAAAACCAGAGGATCGTGCTACAAATGCGGAAAGCCCGGTCATTACAAGCCAGATTGTCCTTTAAACAAAAAGGGAAAAGAAAAGGAATCTATTAAATCACATAAGAAGTCATCAAAGCCGAGAAGAGCATATATAGCTTGGGAAAGCGATAGCGACTCCTCCTCCTCTGATGAAAGCTCAAGTGATGAAAAAGAATCCGCGAACCTATGCCTTTCCGCACATCAAAAGAATAAGAAAAAGCAGGTACGTAACTCTAAATATGAAAATTCCTCAAAAATGTCACATTTCGAATTATAAGCCGCATTTAATACTTTACACAATGAAGCAACAGAAGCCTTTAAGAGACATTCTAATAAAAGAATTTTTACTTACATAGAGCACAAAATTAAAGAGTCCGAAAGGAAACTTGAGGAACTAAAGGCTTCTATGGTAGAAAGTAATAAATCGGATTGTGAGGACCATAGCAAATTCCTCGACTTTGGATGTGCTACTTGTTATATTTGGCAAGGTGAAGTTAGAAACCTAAAGGCCAAACTTAACAAGGCTCTTGAGCCTAAAATTACATTTGCTATTGATAAAGCTAATTTTAGAAAAAGTATGGTGAATCCATATCAAAAATATATATATGTAATTAGGGATCAAGAGAGCAAAAGCAATTCTAAAGTTGACTTTTCATGCTTGTATTGTTGTAAGAAAGGCCATTCCATTGCTAAATGCCGATTTAGGAGATTTTTAGTTCCTAAAGGCATCTATCAATGGTTGCCAAAATGCAACCACTTTGTCACTACAAATTAGGACCCAATATGCCATTGGGTACCTCCTCTTGTTGATTATTCTTTCATAGGTACAATGTGTCGAGACCACTGAGAGAAGATGGGTTCTCGACAGTGGATGTTCAAGACACATGTCCGGAGACATATCCCTATTCATAGACTTCGTGGCTAAGAAGAAAGAGTATGTAACATATGGTGATAACAATCATGGAGCAATACTTGGTAAAGGTAGTGTAGGTAACCCTTCTTCCATTACTATTTTCGATGTGTTGCTTGTCGAGGGTCTTAAACATAATCTACTTAGCATTAGCCAATTGTGCGACAAAGGATACAATGTATCGTTTTCAAAAGAGTGTTGCAAAATTGTGCATAATGATGACAAGAAGAGTATGTTTAATGGCCTAAGAGTGAACAACGTCTATATGCTTGACTTGAATGAAGTATCGTTAACAAGTGACAAATGCCTCATAACAATGAGTGAAAATTCATGGTTATGGCATAGGCGCTTAACACACGTTAACTTTGACTTGCTGAATAAAGTAGTTTCAAAAGATCTAGTCCTAGGTCTCCCTAAAATAAAATTCACCAAGGATCACCTTTGTGATGCTTGTCAAATGGGAAAGCAAACGAGGATATCTTTTAAATCTAAAAATATTGTTTCTACTACAAGATCTCTCGAGCTTCTCCATATGGATTAATTTGGGCCTTCTAGAATCAAGAGCCTAGGTGGAAACTATTCCAGTTTCGTAATAGTGGACGATTATTCTAGATTTCGTAATAGTGTCAATTAGAAGCGACCATGGAGGTGAATTTGAAAATCATTTATTCGAAGAATATTGTGGTAACTACGGTATTGATCATAACTTCTCCGCTCCACAGACTCCTCAACAAAATGGGATGGTGGAGCGCAAAAATCGCATTTTAAAAGAGTTGGGAAGCAAAATGATTAATGAAAGTGGACTACCAAAATATTTTTGGGCCGACGCCATAAGTACGACTTGTTATGTTTTGAATAGGGTGCTCATCCGCCCAATTCTAAACAAAACACCTTACGAACTTTTAAAAGGGCGCAAGCCAAACGTGTCTCACCTACATGTTTTCGATTGCAAATGTTTTGTCTTAAATAATGGAAAAGAAAATTTGGGTAAATTTGACTCTAAGGCTGACGAATGTATTTTCCTTGGATACTCTCACTCGAGTAAAGCCTATAGGATTTACAATAAAAGATTACTTATTGTCGAAGAATCGGTACATGTAACATTTGATGAATCATATCTAACAACCTCAATCGTCTCAATTTGTCTGTGGAAGCATTTGTCGACTTCTCTGATCCTTACCGCAATCCGTATGTTGCGTACCGGGGGAGGGGCTGGGGATATTAGATTCATGATTGCTTATTCTCATTGTCTATGAAGTGTTATTTTTCTTTTGCTGTTATGGTTTTTGGAATATTATGCCAATTTGAGTGTTTCAATATATTCTATCTATTAATTACTTTACTCTTTCATTATCAATCTTATGTGTGAATATTGGTAAATGATTACTTATTACCTGCTGAGTGTTTTGTTATTTTTTATTTTGTCAACCTTTACCTTCTATATCTCTTTTTGATGTTGTCAAAGGGGGAGAAAAGCCAATTAGATCACAACAGCTCTTCCACATGAAAGTGGAGGATTACAAAAGAAAGGGGGAGTTTATGCTGCTATGTTAATAATATTGCAATGTTGTTCTCATTAGCTTCACGCAGGTTGTCATCATCAAAAAGGGGGAGTATGTGAGGGCAAGCTGTCACACAACATATATTCTCAAGTTTCGATGATGACAAAGTACAACCTCGGACCAATCGGAGTTGTTAGCTCTACCCAGAAGACAATTGCAATACTTAACATATCATATCCTTCCTATATCTCTTTAACTCGTATATTATCATTGACAATACAAGTGATAAATATTCAGTCATGACAAAATGCACGAAACAACAAATATATCATTTTTGCAGCTTTTGAAGCTATGAGTCGACCACCAGTCAGCGCTCAACTTAGTTCACTTTCCCACGGGTCAGCGCATGGAAGCTATGAGTCGACCACCAGTCAGCGCATAACATAGTTCACTTTCCCACGGGTCAGCGCATGGCAACCTAGATTCGACCATCAATCGGCGCATGGAGACTTCACATTTCCCACGGGTCAGTGCACGCCGACCTATGGTCGACGCATACTATTGGGTTTTTCATATTACTAAAAACTGCAGGTCATACGTCGACGCATAGACCTGCTATGGTCAACCGTTCGCGCGTTGGTACAGTTAATGAAGTATTTTCCACTGTGTTTGAAATCCTGTTGTGTTAGTTATTTGGCTTATTACTATAAATAGAAGGTTGTTCATTTTAACTAATTAACAATTGAATTTTGAGTAAATTGTGAAAACAAGAAAAGTAAAATAGGTGCCTACATTTCTTTTCATCTTCATCCTCAAACAACACACAACACTGCAACTACACATAATCATTCTTAGAGTGTTTGGTGTCTCGTTCAAGGTGATAAGGTTTGAATCCGTTGATTGGAGATCCGGTTCGGATGGAGAATTGTGGCAGATTTTTCTTGAATAAAACCTTGAAGGTTTTGCCCTCCAAGATTCTACAAATTTGGGGGTTTTTGGTACGGATCGTCTCTACCAACATTCAGCGGTGCGAAGGTGATTGAGAAATGGAAGATTTCATCAATTAAGTAGCTGGGGCTGTGAAGTGTTAAAGGGAGTTCCGGGTTCGATTCGTTGGTGTCTAAGATCAGCCGGGCCGAGGGTTTGAAGAACTGAAAGTTATTTAACAAAGGGGCAGGAATTGGAGGTCAATTCACAACGATCGAAGGTCTTGATTCAACTCGAATCAAGGAGCAAGAAGTGAAAGCATTATCAACATCTATAGGGATTGTTTGTATTGTTGCTTATCAACTCTTGTATAAACTACTACAACTCTACAAGTGATATCTATTATAAATCATCTCAATTCTATTTTTAGAATTGAGGGCAGACGTACCCCGAAGCGAGGACGGCGGGGGAACTGCCTCAACAAATCTTTGTCTCCTTAATTTTTCAGTATTTTCTTTTTCAGCTTAAAAATTAAGTGATTTTAGTTTAAGCAATTTTATTGATTCGGACATTGAATTTAGTAAGTAACTGGTACTGTTTAAACTCTAGTACAATAAACACTTGTACAAGGATTTTAGAGTTACTTACTTAAGTCAAAATCCACTTGGAATATTTCGCATACCAAGTGTTCGATAAATTGCCTGAACCAAAACTTACTTAGTTTACTTGCTATATTTTGGTGGGCTGTGTTGAGTATTGGAACTAGCACTACTAATTAGTGGTGAAATCAAATAATTAGTGTGACTAGTGTATTGAATCTACTCTTCTTTTATTATCATATTTGTTAGCTTAACGCATATCCGATCTTCCAATAACGGTTCGTTTTTAGACGTGTTTTTCCAAGGCCGCTTCCGCACTTAAAAATATTTTAAAACCAAATTTAAATTGGCAAACGCCAACTCAATTTTTAATTGGGATCTATTCAACCCCCCTTCTAGATCCGAGCCATCGTCTAACAAAAACCACTTCACAAAGACAGTTGACATAACATAAATTTGACATAAAACAACGAACGACCGACCTATACAGAAGAGGGGGTCGACCTGAGCTGACCCGAATGTAAAACTGTGCAGAAAACAGAACCATGCGTCGATGCATATCATTCATTTTTAGCCAAATTAAAATGCTCATAATATGAGTCGACCGGAGGGTCGAAGCGAGCCCTCCCGAGACTAATACACAAAAATGACACACAGTATGAGTCGATCGGAACAGGTCTTTGGTCGACTTAAAGCCCTGAAACACTAAAAAATGCCCATCTTCATATTTTTCGACACTCTTGATGAAACCTATGATATAGCGCACGACGCCAACAACGTCAAACTCATATGACACATATTTATGACAATCTATATGCAACAACCGTGACATTTTATACGAACATTTGAATTATGAGAAACACGACATGCAAATGCAACAGGTGATAACGTCCAACATATATTCTTCTATGGAACTGAGTTTTGACATCATCGAAACGAGCACATCTATATATGAGGCTTTGCCCTCACAACTTACATAGAGTGCGACGACTCTAGACCTAAACTAGGTTACAACAGGAAAGACTCTCACAAGGTCTCGGGGGAAGGCTATCCAACATGACTTACGAGTCAAGAAAAGGGGGTCCTTTCTTTTAGAATTAGGGAAGAAACAATACGGGAAAAGGATGAAGCTTTAAGCATAGGCGACAATCAAGAACGAACAAGTGGACACCAAACACTCATCAACAAAGTCAAGAAAGCATCAGCAAGCATCAAGAGTAAGCCAATCAACAATGCAATAATTAATTAATAATTTCTCAAAAATCAAGTCAAACTAAAGGCAACAATGATTGATCAACACTTAATCCAAAAATGGCATCAAAAACTTCGAAGGTAACGAGAATCAAATTCAAAATCAAAAACTAAACCCTAACGGAAACGAGGATTGTCAAGATTATCTTAAAAATAAAAATGAAATCTAATTGAACCAAACTCTAATTAAACTAAAATCTAATAAAAACTTATCTACTAATCTAACTAAAAACTAATTTACTAATCAAATTAAAATTCAAAAGCTAAATAACTAAAAAAGATAAATAACTAAATTCTAATTAAAAATTAAAAAGCTAATTAACTAAAACTAAAACTAAGTTAAGACTTATTAATTAAGATTAATTAAACTAAATTCTTAAAACTAAATAAAACTAAAAAAAGAGGGTGTAAAGATTGAAATAGGGTGTATGGGGTGGCAAATTCATTTGGGCTTACGAGCCCAACAAAAACCTCTCAAAAAAAATTGAAAAAAGAAAAAGGAAGTCCTAGACCTGGGGGGACGGGTACCACCAATACGACCCGTTTGGGTCTTGGCTGAACTTAAAAGGGACAAGAGGAAACCTAAAAAAAAAGGACGTGACTGGCATGTTGCGTACGATCAACAAGAGAATAACGGAGGTCATCCAAAAAAATCAAACAAAACTCATAAAAATCTCTCACCCTATCTTTTCCAAACTTGATTTCATCTTTCTATTCTCGGCCTCGCTCCATATTTCTTATAGTGGCTGTGAAATATATTCTTGTCATCACTACATCTTATCGTGACTCTTTCAGTTCACTCGCCCTCTCAATCTCGCAATCACTTGCTTCTTCATCTCGCTTTCAATTCTCCAATCTTTGCTGAATCGTACCTCCGAGCCAAACCCAACTTCTTCTCGAGCAAAATGAGACACAACAACATAACTCAAAGAAAATCACGGTAATAGCAATAATACATAGTAAACAACAAAAATTCAAAACAAGTTGCGACAATAACGATATTCAAAGAATTACATGTCCGACAACCAAATGAATCAAATTCCCATTCTCTTCTCTTCAGGTATGTTTTATGCACGAGTTAATGTTTTTTTTATAGAAATGAGACTTCTGCTACTGTGTGGTTATTGGAGAGGTTAATGAGGGTAATGAAGATCAATTTTTGTTTTTTGTAGAGAGTTTGGTGGTATGGTGAGGTTTGAAGAAGGAAGAATCAAGGTGGAGAGGGATTGAAAGTTTTTTTCAGAATTTTTTTTGAAGGTTCCAGTAATGAAGAGGTTTTTGGTTCTTTTGTGCAGAAAAATAAATTGAGGGTTTGTGTCTCTAATTCCTCCCCTTTTTCAATTGTTTTATTCCTCTCCAATCTTAAGTCTTCAAGTTTGTCATCTTGTATTATTGAGTTGTTGTTTTCAAATACTGTGTTGATGAATTACTTTAGTTTACAGGTTATAGCAGATGCGCAGGCTGTGGTTCTAATGAAGAACTTTTTGTTGTCTTGTGCAATAATATGTTTAATGGTACAATTGTGCAGAAGGTTTTGGTGCAGAATTTTGACAAGTTTGTGGGAGATTACTTTTGGCAGATTGTTGATGGTTGTAGCAGGGTGGTCATGATGGTTGTAGGGTTTGTGGAGGTAGTATGTGCATGATTCAGGTTTTGCAGGATCTTCATGTTTTGGTGTATTGACCTTTCCTAGATGTAACAAAGTTTGATTTTCGTTCACGGTGTGTAGCAATTTGTTTTGACTCTTTTTGGTTGTAATAATAATAAAAAAAGGAAATGAGCTTTTTTGTATTTTTGTTATATGAATGGACTTTGTATTTTGTATATTTTTTTGATAATTTTTTATTATGGGCTTTGCAAGAAGCAATGAAAAAAAAGGCTTAATGACATTAAATTGTGCATAATGGACTTGTGAAGAAACAACGTGCATTAGAAATATGGATAATTAAAAATGGATTTTTTAATTGGATATTGTCTCTAAACAACATGGATTTAAAATGGGTTAAGTGGACTAAAAATGGGATTGGATCGGTTTTGGATATGAATTTTAAAAAATAAAATTTGGATAATAGTGGTAGATATGGATAAAGTGAACTGAAACGATTATGGAATGAATTGAAAAGTGAACATAAAATGTGGATAAAAGAAAAGTCTGAGAAATGGACTTGGAAGTGGATAATAAAGTGGATGGTTATGGAAAATGATGTTAAAATATGAAACCACCATTAGAATCTACTGATGCACACCCTGACTAAGTATAATCTTGAAACTACACTTGACCCTCTTCCATAGACCTCTGATAAAATGAATAACTTGCAACCGTATCAATTGTCATTTGAACCAAAATTCCCCGAATCTATGATTAATAATGTTCTGAACCACTTTGAATGTCTTAATCGATCTCTGGGAAATAACCTCACAACTTGCGTAGTTAAATTAATGCCACTTTGATCATGATGAACCAAGAAACCTCATTGTAAGAGAATCATGCCTTGAAATTGGATGTTATGAATTGAGACGTGGATTACACTGTACAAAACCCTGACAGGAGAATGATACGGACCATGAAGCAACTGACAAATTTGACTCAGCCTGACTACTTGATAAAGAAGCAAACCATTTGTCCGATCAAGATTAACTCAAACTATCATTGAATCTCCAACCAATACTGCACACCCCATTGACCTGATAACTTCAAGCGGATCTAAATTGAATGACACCACTTCTCAAACAAACAAAGGGATAAGAAACCCTAATTTCCGCGCTTTGGGCGCATATTGATGAAGCAATGACTTGATGAAAGTCAGAACTTTAATTCAGAATCTCTGCCACAACCTGATAACCTGATTCTGAAATAAACCACTTGTTCGACCAAAATTAGGTCAAACTTCCATTGAATCTCGAACCACACCGCACACACCCTTGGCCTGACAACTTTGCCTGATCTTTGGTGAAGAACTAGTTATGAAGACAAATCATATTGGATTATACCTTTGAAGCAAACCCCTGATTCACAAGAGAACAAAACAAACCAAACATGATAAAATAGGTTAGATGTGCAATATGATTGACCTAGAATGATATGTGGAAGATCAAAGAATCTGAGGATAAAATTTGGGATATGACACTCACCAATAGACATGACAATATAACCCATATCCATCTGAACCCACCTCAAATTTGACGAGATAAACTCACTTTGATTAAATTTAAGTTCGACTTTAAATTTTAGGTTCAAAATTCAGATTTGAGTTTGAGTTTTTTCTGATTACAAAATATAAAATCCGCCATGTTACCGGACTTACTCATTAAAAACATATAATAAGTGCTTTTTTTTTTTTTTTTTTTTTAAAATTTTTTTTTTTATACTTTTGTTTTTATTTTATAAATAAAAAAAAATAATTAGCTTTAGTTTGTCCCGACAAAAAACGTCGCCGTTTCGGATTAGGTTTCTAAACCCTAAAATTACAAAGAGCTTCACATCTCAGCCGTGTCTCTGTAACCAGTATCAGTAACATCGGCCGAATCAGTATCGGAAAGGAACATTATGGCGGAGTACGATCTGACACCGCGGATGGCTCCAAATCTCGACAGACATTTGGTATTCCCTCTCTTAGAGTTTCTCCAAGAGAGACAGTTATACGATGATAACCATATCCTTAAGGCTAAGATTGATCTATTGAACAACACTAACATGGTTGATTACGCCATGGACATTCACAAGACGCTCTACCATACTGAAGATGTCCCTCAGGATATGGTCGAACGTAGGGCTGATGTTGTCGCTCGTCTCAAGTCTCTTGAAGACGCTGCCGCTCCTCTGGTTGCTTTCCTTCAGAATCCCGCCGCTGTTCAGGAATTGAGAGCTGATAAACACTACAATCTCCAGATGCTCAATGACAAATACCAGGTTTTGTCCCTAATTTTACACATGATTCCCGAATATGCCTGTGATTACTGGTGTTTCGATGTTTAATAAAATGGGTTGTTTTTCACTAGTTTATAGTGAAGAAAAAAATGATTGTTAGGAAATATTCAGCTTTTGATGACAGCTTTGAAAAAAAAAATTGATTATCAGAAGTAACTGCTGTGTTTTCTTGTATGGTTGTTGGGTTTTTGTAGACTAGGACCGTAATACTGGGAATTGTAACTTTTATTCTTCAGGCAAATAGTGCGTGTTTGGATTGGCGGTGGACATAATTGATTTTAACATAATTGAGTTTAACAAATTGATTTATGTTTGGATACATTTATAAAAAGGTGAGTTGAACAACAAATTTCACTGTGAAAATCACGTTTAAACTTAGAAGCTACAAATTTTAGTTTCAAGTAGAATCAATTCTGGAGACCGAATCAATTCTACTTTAGAAGAATCAAACACCTCAAAATCACTCAAAAATCAATTCTATACATCTAGAACTGCTTTTGGTTATTCCAAAAATCATACCAAACATGCTAATAGATTTAAGCTGCCAAAGGGTAGTGGGTGATCTTATAGCAAGGGGGTATTAGGCTATTAGCTAGACAACATAATTGAGTGCAATTTAAATATTTGTTTATCACCTAAGAGTTTATGTATTGTGTAAGTTGTTTCATTACTTGAATATGTGATGAGAGACTCCTCATAAGTCTTGTATTAACTGTTTCTATATAGTATCTTGTTGACCTTATTTCCTAAGCTCAAAACAGTTCATGGACATCATAAGCTATCCTTATAAGCTCTTTCAAACACTTGCTTGCACTAGTACTTATGCCATCAGATAATCCTATATAAGTTCTTTCGAATGCCCCTATTATTGTCTCTTGCGAGTAAGGATCTAAAGCTGTTATGTTATTGACTTAGACTTTAGGCGATTTAACTGCTTTGTTTCTACTTTCTAGTATAACGCCACTTTTAACTAAAATACATAGAATCATAGTAATATAATCTCCTTCCATTGTTTTTCAGACTTGTGTTTTTTCAAGCACACTTTTTTCTTTTGTAATATGGATTTTTGTTGTATCTGAATTCTGACTTCGTAATGGATGATTCTGTTTTAACAGATTGGTGCTGCACAAATAGAGGCATTATACCAATATGCCAAATTTCAGTTTGAATGTGGAAACTACTCTGGTGCTGCTGACTATCTTTATCAGTACAGAGCATTATGCACAAATAGTGAAAGGAGTTTGAATGCATTGTGGGGAAAGCTGGCAGCTGAAGTATTGATGCAAAACTGGGATGTTGCTCTTGAAGAGCTCAACCGCTTGAAGGAAATAATTGACTCAAAGGTTGTTCATCATTTCATCCATTGAGTAGCACCGCTTTCTTGCTTGTATTGCTGTTATTAATTTAGAATTACCATTGCTGAACTTTTTTGCAGCATTTTTCATCACCTATTAATCAGGTGCAAAGCAGAATATGGTTGATGCATTGGAGTCTGTTCATCTTTTTCAACCATGATAATGGAAGAACACAAATAATTGATCTGTTTAACCAGGACAAGTATGCACTTTTGACTTATATTTCCCTGTTCTGGATTCCTTCATTTGTTTCTAATCAGAACACACCTATTTCACATATTTTGTTTTTGTTGTTAATCTGCATAATACTTTGTCAATGGCTTCTTCACTCTGACTCTGGGATGACTTTAGTGTTTTAAATGTTGCTTTGTCTAATATATGTGATATCATTTGTAGGTATCTTAACGCAATCCAAACAAGTGCTCCACACCTTTTGCGATACTTGGCCACAGCATTTATCGTCAACAAGCGCCGGAGGCCTCAATTCAAAGATTTTATAAAAGTTATTCAACAAGAGCAGAATTCATACAAGGACCCCATCACTGAGTTTCTGGCTTGTGTTTATGTCAATTATGACTTTGATGGTGCACAAAAGAAGATGAGGGAGTGTGAAGAAGTAAGTTCGCTTTCTGTTGTCTATAGCTAAAAAATGTCAGCTATTGATGTGATGTAAATGTTCCCTCAGTTTTTTTGTTTTTTTCTTTTATTTTAGTATTTATGTACTAGTTAAGTACTTGCTATACGTCTGTGTTGATTATAATATGTTTACCATTTGTGAAAATGCAGGTAATTCTCAATGATCCCTTCCTTGGTAAACGAATTGAAGAAAGCAACTTCTCAACGGTACCACTAAGGGACGAGTTCCTTGAAAATGCTAGGCTGTTTATTTTTGAGACATACTGTAGAATACACCAACGCATTGACATGGGGTATGTGCCTAGTATCTGATTCAAATACTGTAGTTTCCGTTGGGTACAACTTTTTTAGAAAAGCCTCTATTTTTTTAGTTTTTTTATTTACTTTTTAACCTAAAACACCTTCAACTTCTGTGCCATTGATCTTTTGATAGTCCTATCAAAATTAAATGCACAAAATAGGAGTTGTGCCTTATGATGCTTTATTGTGTCTGTGATATTTACTTCGATGATGAATCCCTCTGGTCTGCTTTTACATGCAACACAACTATTATATACTGGGATTTTAAAGTTGCAAGTTGAAACTACAATTTTAATTATAGGGTTGCTCAATTGCTGATATTTCTTTAAAACAGAGTTCTTGCTGAGAAGCTAAATTTGAATTATGAGGAGGCTGAGAGATGGATTGTGAATCTCATCCGTGGCTCAAAGCTTGATGCTAAAATTGACTCTGAAACTGGAACGGTTATCATGGAACCTAATCATCCGAATGTGTAAGTTGACATTGATTACAGACTTGATATATAAGGGCTTTTATAGTCTTATTTGTTTCTTTTCTATGACCATTAATATTTGAAATGCTTCATGTACAGGTATGAGCAGCTGATAGACCATACCAAGGCCCTTAATGGTCGTACTTACAAGTTAGTCACGCAGATTCTGGAACACGCACAAGCTCAAGTAGCTCGTTAGACTGTGTAGGTAGGCTAAGGAGAAAAACTGTTAAATTTCCTCAATGCATCAAATTGTTTTTTTGGTATTTATATTGCATACAAATTCATGGTTTGTAACCTTACTTGAAGATTGTTTTTCTGATAACTCCTATTGTTTTAACTGTCAATCTAGATATTTAGTATTTTTAATTACCATTATGTATAATACATTTACCATGAATTTCCTCGTTTGGCTTATTATCATGCTCTTGTACCGTGTATGTAATTAAATTGGTATCAAACCGGTCAGATTGGTGAAAATTGGATTAAATTGGTCGGTTTGCTCATCATTTTTAAATGTACGGGTTGATAAAATGTTCAGAAAATACACTGGTGAGGATCAAATGGATCACACCCAAATTTTAATAAATACTTTAATCTTTGAATATATAGATATACCTTCCCTAATATTTATCTGTTTTTTATTTATTAATTTACATCCTTTTAAAAGAAAATTTATGATATATTAATATTATTGACATTTAAATTTAAAGAATAAAATTTTATATTTATAATTATTTATTACCTATGATTAAAAATAAAGCTTTTTAAAACCATTTTTAATATTTACCTTTTCAACAATTTAACCAGTGATTTAATGTTATAACCAAGTTAGTCATGACTTAAGATTTTAAAACACTGACATCTAGCATGATCCAACAATCTTTAACAAAACTGATTAGGCTAATTTGGCTGAAAGGATAATGGAAATAAACTGCATAACTTTAATATTGGATTTTTTTTATCTAATTTTGAGTTTTATTATGCAAGGATGCAAAATGCAATAACAAGAAATTAGAATTGTATAATTGTATTCAAGAGAAACACTTTATTTGTGGGAATTTCTAAATGCAAATATGTATTAATAAGACACAATAGGAAAATACAAAAATGTTTTAGTTTTTGAAGATGCATTTTGAATAAATAAAATTTAGACTTAACTTTAAAAAACGCGAAGATATAACTTCAAAATTATTTTGAAAATGTATTTTCGAACGGTATTGATTCCTCCAGCACTTTTCGCGCATTTTTGCCTGATTGTGTGTACTGATTTATACTGAGGATATGTTGCGTGCTTCTGCATTTATTCTGTTTAGAGAAAATCAGGCGATAGAGTTGTTCAGAATGTATCTTGATCGCTTGGTTTTCGAGGATATGCACTTTAACAGTAGTTATGTTGATCACCGTAAGACGTGATCATTTGACAACATAGTGTTATACTCAGGATGGTTGACTTACGGCTCACGTCTCACATTTCCTCATCCGCCTGAGCGCGTAATGCAATAGTTCGGCCACACTCAGCCTATTATCAGACACCATGCTGTCTCTACTCCTCCTGCTATGACACAGAGAGATATGAATGCAATGTTTGATGATTATCTTAGTCAACTGGTATCAGAGAAGGCACGAAGTACCATAACTAAGAGTGACTGAAGTTATGTCGACGGGTACATCAGATGGTTATTCAGGATGTCACATCTGTCGAGGCCAACTCATCAGGAGATACTAGAGGAGGAGCAAACACAATTAGATCATATTCATGATGTCTTGCTTAGATGTCGTCACATAATGGAGATTGCACAAACAGACATTGACTAAGGTATCTTTCCTTATGGGTATGAGGTGAGACAAGTCCTAGATGCCATTATGACGGAGGCACGAGAGACACTTATGTACCGAAGACAGTGTCAGAGGACGGGGGTTGAGGAGGTCGAGGAGCCTAAGGAGCTGCAGTCCGGCATACGCATCCAGGATCTATAATCTGACATACACAGTAGTATATAGTAGTTGTACTTTGGATTCATTATGGATTGTATTTTATTTTCACTTCATTTTACTTTATCGTATATTTCGACTTAATTTATATATGTCATTTTTTGACCATTTGAATTTATATATGTCATTTTTTGACCATTTGAATTGTATGGTTTAATACTCAATCACATAACAATGTCTTTAAAATTTATTTATAAATCATCATTTTTATCTGAATAACCATAAACAAAACATAACTTACACTGTACTGATTGGGTACAAAGATTCATTTTCGTAAATCTTAAATAGAGATACATCTCCGGAACAACAAACGTATAAAATGGATCCAGTGATAAGAAATATTTCAGAGATGCATATTTGAATTAATTAACGTTTTGACTTTAACAAGGTGTGTCCGAAAATATATCTCCGAAATTCAAAAAATATTTTCAGTTTTTCAAAAATATTTTTTCACTCGGTGAAAAGAAATTCCCTTATTTGTTAATCATGTTTTTTTGAGCAGATTGTTTTCTTCTTTTCAATGTTCATATTTTGTGGATAAGGTATTCAGAGGTCATTAAAATTGTTTTAAACTTTATGGCTTCTTGAAAGAAAACATCATTGGTTCTTTAAGATTTTCAAAGTAAAGTAATTGTTTTAGCATATTGGATATGAATCATTTGGAGTGAAATTCCAACCAAATTTCTTCAATACAATCATAATTGTTTTAGCATATTGTCAAAATGAAATCTTCGACAACAACAAACTCAAATAAACAAATTAGATAAAAACAAGATGTATACACATTTTAGACATGTATTATGGACTCAATAGTAACATTTCTCCTCGCCAAAACCAAGAAAAAAGAAAAACAAAATGGTTAGACTCTGACATAAAACACTTGATATATATATATATATATATATATATATATATATATATATATATATATATATATATATATATATATATATATATATATATATATATATATATATATATATATATATATATATATATATATATATATATATATATATATATATATATATATATATATATATATATATATATATATATATATGCATGTGAAGGACCAAGCATGAAATGAACTTTGAGACGACTTCAGAAATTCATGCATTGGTGCTCATTCTGATAGGAACACATATCCAAAAATCCTGCTCTTAGCCTTGGTGTGCTCATAGACCTTACTTTTGCTTTGCTAGATTCAGTCAAAGACATGTATTTAGGAAAAACAGGAAAATTTGGCATGGAACTCTCATCTCCAATTGAACTTCTTTTTACATGAGAAAATGATTTTCTTTGGACTGAAATTTTTGAACTCAATTCTTCTTGCACTTCATTTTTTAGTGTGATATTTGAAAGATGAGATGGTTTATAAAGAACATCCCAATCACTTATTTCTTTATGTAACCACTCTCCTAAAGTACGGCAGCTATCTCCTCCAAATTCTTCCACCTTTTGAGAAAATGTTCTCTCCTGAAAAAATATAAATCACACGGTTATTATCTAGTGCATGACATTTAAAAACAGGAAAGTTCAAAACTAGGTTACCTTTTGTGAAGAGTATTGTCTCATGCGGTCTCTTTTGACAATAGCCTCTTGCTTTCTTAACCATATAGCTTCAATGTCTTCTCTTGAGTGTGAGCTACAATTCCATGTTCTTTGACTATAGCATTCAGCCTGCAAAAATTCTTGAGTGAATTAGACACATGGTAGCTCATATTCAATGCACACTTGCCTTTTCAAATAAACAATTTAGTTAAGCGCTTATAGCATAAATGCTTATCATATAATTGTTTATGTATAAACTCTCTCTATAACAAAAGATACATTTAAGTCAAACGGCTCTCTCAAACAAGCTCACCATTATTTATACGGTGAGATAAATTCAAATAAGTCAATTTAAATAAATTTACCTTGAGGTCATTCTCTTCTATCTTTTTCTTTTCCTTTGGAAACTGTTTTATCAGACCATTTTTGTAGGTTTCTTCTTCAGTACGGCTGCTTCTGTCCTGGTTTTCCTTCTGAATTTTTGCATTTGAGGGAACATTCTTCAAAGATCTGATCACTTGACGCCTAACAGCTTGGCCGCGAATTATGGCCTGTAGTCTTATAACTCCCTTCAATGCTCTTAATGCTTTCCTAGCCTGTTTCATTACCAAATTTTAACATTAGTAAATTTAAAAGTACTTGATAACTTGGTCAATCAATTATAGTTTCATTTTATGTATACTTTAGAAAATAGAGAATCAAATTGATCAAAACAGAAGCTCACAACACCGATATTTAGTTGAAAATATTGATATTTTAAAAACCAATCTTCACTAAAATAAAAGCAAAAGCATAGTTTATTTGCAGCACTTATTGCTAGTCATACTTTTCCTTTCCTATAAAGTTCATCCGTCTGGATGACGGCACATTCGACCGCTATTTAAAACCATGACGAATAGTGCAAAAGAAGAATCGAGTTCAAGGAAACTCACGAGATGTGCACGATAAACGCTTTGAATCTTGACGGCAGCCAAACTTCTGTCTCCCTTGGAGAGATATGAATAGGAACGAGAGGCACCACCTGTGAGCTTGACAACCTCAGCAGCAGCATGTGCAGCAGCAATTGCAGCCTCTGCAGCAGATGCTGTTGCAATAGCCACAGCTAAAGCATGCTTTCTCTGTTCTGCATTTGCTTCAATCAATGTCCTTTTCGAAGCTGTAATTGTAGGGTACTGCTTCTGTTTAATCCTTCCTAATCTCCATCCCCATTTCTTTTGGTTCTGGATATTAAACAAGAATTAGCTACCAAAATAAGTTTTGTAGTACTAATTGTAAGATGATCACAACAATGTAATATATATCTCTTACTTTTCCCTTAGACTCAGAAATGAATAGGCTTTTCACCCATCCAAACCAGCTCTTCCTCTTTGCCATTAAGGTTTATCGCATCACTCGAACTGAAGATGATGATCACCCTTGTTGATGATTTCAAAGTCTAAACTTTGTTGATGATTTCAGAAATGAGATTCATTGCTTTTTGTGCGTGTCATCAAAATTTATAGGCCTTAATTAATGTGGTTTAGCATTGAGTACCTAGCATGTATGTGAAAAGGGAAGCAATAATATAAGTAGATTGGGAAAGCCATAAGGATGAATGATTCTTGTAATGATGTGGTCAATGGATCTAGATGACTCATCATGGTTGCTTAGAACATAAAATTACAATGGGGTCCCTTCCCTCTTGTTAACTGATATGTTTGATTTGTCACGCTAACTAAAATGACCTTTTGTTTTCCATGCGGAAAGGCTGCACTGGACTGTTATTATAATTGAAAAGAGGTGCATTATAATACATGTCTAAATTGAAACTAATTATCACATGATGTATAGATTCTATTATGTAAAAAAGAGAGAAAAAGAAGAAGAATATAACCAATAAGTTAGTTCATAGTAGATAAATTTATAGCTAATAACCAAAAATTTAAGTGATAACTAAAAGTGGATAAATTAGTAGATTGAATTTATATTTATTTTGTAGTCTGTATGTTTAAGATAACCAGAGCGATAAGACTTATGATATTTTTTAATAAAGAGAGAGAGCGCGAGAAAGCTTATGATATTTTTTAATAAATAGAGAGAGTATATATATAAAAAGTTAACATTCTAACGCTCAAGTCATTGTTTGTATGAGGCAGGATTTTGTCAACGTGTGTAAAAGAATATCTGGGCGTGACTCCAAATCATGCTTATGTAGAGGAGACATTTAGAACCATTCTCAGGTTAACCGACATGGAGTGAGGTAGTTGTTGGATGTGATTGACGGTCAAGATGGAGAAGGAGATTGTTCTCATATGACGCGTCTATAGGTGAAGATCCACTTGTGCGTCAAGAAAAGAAGCGCTCTTTGCTGGATTAGATCTATGAGTTGGGCCGGTCTTAATGAGCCTTTGGATATCCCAGAACAATCTCCCCTAAGTATTTGCTACGAGCTTTGAAGTGAGGAGTGTTGAAGTAGACGTCAATGAGACCGGTTTGAGAATATGTGTCGAAGATGTAGCTTGTTCATTGAGAAGATGTTTCAAGAAGAAAGATCTCAATTATTGCGTTGAGTTGGGGTAGTTGGCATTGAGACATGCACATTTAATGCTCATGTGCAGACAAAATGTTGATTCAGAGGAGACATCCACTTGAATCCACACACATAGGGTAGTGAAGCGACACATATATGTGTACTCAAATGCGCTTAAATGAGTTATGGGTTCAAGATTTCATCTGTGCTATTGAATATGATCTTTGATCTTCTATCGAATAATGGTCGTTGAACTTTGAGCTCTTCATGTCTCTAAAAGGGGAACTTGAGTTTCATTTCCGTTTTTCGGCTTTTTCATCTCTTACGTGCCATTAGAGAGTTTTCTTGTGACTCACTTAATTGTTGTTGTGATTTTTGTTGGAGCTTCTCTTGCGTTCTTCACTTAAGTTCTCAACCACTTGCATTACTTAAGCTGTTTTCTTTTTCCTTCTTTGTTCATTTCTTTAGTATTCAATCTTCTTCGAGTATGTCACACCTAGGGAACCCAAATATAAATATCCCCATTAAAAACCTTAGTGACTTAAAAATACGTGTTCTTAATTCCATAACCAAACAAAAAGTAATTGATCTTAGAGATAGTGAGCCTTCACCTACTAGGATAAAAATGAAGTAGGTTGGTGTTGGGTTCACCTTTGGTGAAATACATGTGGATGAACTTATTCCCATAAGAAACCTCATGGATGATCATAAGATGCAAAGAGTTTTTAGGATCTTAGAGCGTATGTTCAAGTATGAGATTTTTGAGGAAGAGGTGATGTGGTGGTTGAAGGAGCGACTGGGATGTAATTCTTATGGTAAGCATTTCTTGTTTGTGAACAGTGAAACAAATATCCCATTTTGACAGTTGTCATACCCCATTCTTATGGAGTTATCATATTTAAAAGCTTTTTGACAATTTTCGCAAGCTATCACAATTGTCATCATCAAAATCGACTTACAGTTAAACATGCACAATACATAGGTCCACACTTTCTCCCCCTTTTGATGATGATAACACATCTCTCAATAAGGTGAAAAAACTACAAAAATATAAATAATGATTTGGAGTGGTTAAACTCCACCTCACAGATAAAGAAAGTATATTATACTCCCCTTAAGAGTATACTTTCCCCCTTTGACATTATCAAATAGATAGGTAAATAAACAACACACGCACATAGATCACATATGAAAAAAGATCTTCTGCTCTGATAATGAGGCTTGAGGTATCTTTTTGATCAGATACCATCATATTTAAAAACTGTTTAACATCTGTCATCAGTTGTCAATAGTTGTACCAATTGTCATCATCAAAATCAACTAGCAGTTAAACCTGTACAACACATACATTCACAGAGATATTCTCAACGATATATTTATGTTGATAATAACAACCAGCACAAACAACTTTAAAATTTTAATAAATTTCATTGATGAAGGGAGTTCTTATCACATAATGTTCGTTGGATTATTCACTAAGTCTGGCTTAAAGAGAAAAATGACTGCCTTTACATGAGTATATAATTACAAGGCTTTAACGAAGAGGTAACATACCATTTGGGTTTCGTTGAAATTTTTGTTACCTTTTGTCGCATCGTTGCGAAAAGGGGCCGGCAAAGACAGAAGAGTTGCCACCGTTCGTTATTTATCCCAAAGAGAGGGAAAGGAAACGATCAGAGAAAACCTACAAAAAAGGGAAAAGACAGGTCATCGCAACCAAATCTTGAGTTCGGGAGTCAATTACGCAAGGGGAAGGTATGAGCACCCCTCACATCCGTTATACTCAACGGGATCCACGCTTGTTGTCTATCTATGGGTGAAAAACAAACTATCTAAGGCTGCTGCTAAACGGAGAAAGAACTGACTCGATAGGACAACGCCGCCCTATGCCTACGTATTCCCTCGTGCAATGGGAAAATCAGAGTCAACGTAGTTCGGGAAACTACGGGGAGGTTGCTCGCCAAGACATCGCCGTCTTGTGCCAACGTATTCTCATATGGTATGAGAAATCAGAGCAAAATGTAGTTACAGAAACTACGGGTAAACAGGGTGTTCCCGATCGCACGGGGGCGAGAGAAAAGGTTCGGGTAGATGATACTAGCGTATGCATTCTAGCAGTTAGGTGTATTACTGCTCAACCATTGGAAACTTAGGCGTTACCTATTTGCGGTAGAACGGACGTAGCATGTCTTTGGGTTAAAAGGAACGGGAGACTAAAGGGTGAGAAAGAAAGAAAAGTGCTCGCTAGGATTATCGTAATCCTATGCCTACATATTCTCAACGGGAATGAGAAATCAGAGCAGCCGTAGTTCGGATAACTACGAGTCAAAGGAATCTCGATCGCACGGGTGCGAGAGAAAAAGGTCTCGATCACACGGATGCGAAATAAAAAGGGGGTCCTAGGCCTGGAACGCCTAAACGGGAAGGGATTGAATCGGTTCGGGACGCACACGCTAAATCCTAATACGTAGGAGAGAATGCATCGTATATCGCCCAAAGGGCATACGCTAAACACTCTAGACAAGAAAGGAGAGGCTCCCCACTCATCATTCCCTATATATCTAATGCTAACAGCTCACAACACTCATCACGGTTAACGGATTGAAAATAAAGTCTGAATTAGGGAAAGTTACCGAACAAAGTGGTTCCGTTGACCCTTGAAATTGCGTGCAAGCTCCAGTTCCAAGCTTTTAATCTCCTCTTTGATCCTTGGTGATGATGTTCTGAAATACAGTTCGAAAGGGTCAAGGTGAATTGAATCGGGTCTAATGTGACGCTAAACCTTCGTAGCTCGACTTATAAGGGAAGTCAAACTATAGGAGGTCGCGTAGTTGATATCCGTGCTAAGGACAAGATAGAGAAATGATATTGAGGATCATTCTCCAATTGAATCGTGTCGCACGGACCAAAAATAGTGGGATCTCGTCTTAATTGCAAACAAAATGTCGATTAATCAAAGATAGCCTATCGCGATCCCAAAGTAAAGAAAATGACCCAAATGGTCATCTTCCATAGATTTGAAATCGGGAAGGTTATCGACTCCGATAATCCCACGCTTATGGATACAAGACTTCATCGATCCAAGAAAGTCAAAATAAAATCGAAAGAAGAAGAAATGAGGAGAAAAAAAGGTGGCCTCAGATCCAACATTATTCATCAATAATTTGACTGGTAATAAATTACGGAAGTCTCATCATAGACCAAAACGAAAATAGAATAAAAAGCCCAATAATAAATAGAAACAAAAATCTAACTTCTAAGAAAGCATTAAAAAACTCTAATATAAAAATGTGAAGTAAAATTCTAAGAAGATATTTATAAACTAGAAATTAGAAAATAATATAAAATTAAGTATATATATATATATACAACCAATCTGTTCATACAAAATTTATATAAAAAAAATTATATAAAATAGTATTTTACAATTAAAAGAAAACAGAGGGGTGTATCCAAGACGCGATGATCCACACAAACCAAATGGGCTTCATGGCCCAACAACAACAGCAGACTTTTTCTTTTGATTTCCAAACACAATCCCCTCTCCAAATCCCTAAACTCAAATCAAATTCTCTCTCAAACTGCTACCACTCTTTCTCTCTCACGAAACAACAACTGCTCTACCTCGCCCTCATCCTTGCGCGTGACCCAGATTCTCATTCTGCTTGTTGGCCTCGTTGAGGTTTGAAGAGATGGTCGAAGTTTTGGATGGAAGAGGAAAAATGGGTTTCGCGGGATGATGATTTTCTAGGTCGGAGAAGATGAAGTTTTGGGTGGTTCAATGGTGAACGAAAATGAATGAAGAAGAATATGGGTTGCGCTTGGTTTAATGGAGGAATTTTTGGAAGGTTTTGAAGGAAATGGTTTGATGGAGATTCGAATCTGGGTTTGTTTGATTCGATGATGATGGGTTTCAGTGAAGGATGGGTTTTGGTTGTAATGGGTTTGAAGAATGGGGATTGTGGGGTTTGAAGTTTGTAACGTGTTTTTGGGGTTAACAGAGGTTGAGGATGTAACAACCCAATTTCTATTAATTAATTATTTATGTTAATTAATTGATTTACGTGGTTTCTCCATTTTAAATGATTTGGTAGATAATTGGAGAGAAGAAATATAATGGAAAGAAAAGAAATAGAAGGGAAAGATATATAAGGAAAAGTGGAAGGAAAAGGAAAGGAGAGGAACATAAGGGAAAGAAAAGAGGAAGAAAGAGAAAGAGAAGGAAAAGAAGGAAAAGCTTGAAAAGCTCAAGAACGACTTCTAGCTTCTTATTAATCAAGGTAGAGGTGTAAAATCTTATTATTCTATCAATGTGTATGATTATGTATGTGTTTGTTGAATTGGTTTGGATTGTTGGAGAGTTTTTACTCATTTTCCATTTTAGGGCATAAATGAGTTTAATCAATAGAAACCGATGTTTTTGCGGATGAAACTCGAAATAAATTGCGTAGTTTAGTCGGGTAATGTTTAGCCATGATTATTGGATTTTGTTTGATTAAATTTGGTTGAATTTGTGAGTTTTGACATTTTTGGACAATTGGAGGTTAAGATTTTGGATGAAAATCGGAAGTCGTAGAATTTGCGCTTTATGATCCTAAATTGTTACTATATGATTGGTAATGATGAGTAGGTATTTAATCGGGAGAAAATAATTAAATCGGTCGAGTTTTTGGATGTTTTGGGCAAAAATCCGTAACCTTGTTTTTCCAAAATTTCAGGTGTTAACCGGTTAACGCTTTGTGTTAACCGATTAACGGTATATAAAAATGGCCTAAAAACTGAGTTTTGGAGCTGTTAACCGGTTAACAATATCTGTTAACCGATTAATCGAGTGTTAATGCTCCAGGATTTTGAAAATCTGGGTGTGTTAACCGGTTAACACTGTAAGTGTGAGAAAAATATTATTTTTCAAAACTTTGAAAATTCATAACTTCTTCACCGTTTATCGGATTTTGTTGTTCTTTATATCAAACTGAAGCTAATAATATGTTCTATAAATTGGTGAAAAGAAATATTATTTTTAGCTGACTTTTATCCGATTTTACCAATTAATCGAGATTAATTATTTTAAGTAAGTGAGGCTTAAATAATTAGAGCGTTCGATTGCCGTTTGGCATGATGATGTGAATGCGTAATGATTTCTATGAGATTATATGTGAAGAATGCATGAGAACATATTGTGAATATATGTGCATTGCTTGATAAATGTGGTCTTTTGACAAATATACGCATTTTTAAAATTGATTAAAAATGCATGATGATTTATGATGAGGTTCGTTGCCGTTCGGCACGATATTGTGAATAATGCATGAGAACATATTGTGAATATGTGTGCATTGCTTGAAAAATGTGGTGGTGGTATTGAATTGTGAATGCATATTGATTGTATGCAATATTGTGAATAATGCATGAGAACATATTGTGAATATGTGTGCATTGCTCTAAGAATGTGGTGGTGGTATTGAATTGTGAATGCATATTGATTGTATGCAATATTGTGAATAATGCATGAGAATGTATTGTGAATATGTGTGCATTGCTTGATAAATGTGATGATGTTGAAAGTATGAATACTTTGATATGATGTGTGAGTGTGCAATCATGTTATAATTCTTATGTGATGAATTATTTGAATATGCATGAGATTAAGATGCGAGAACGGTCTTAAGTGCATATGATTTTTTTATGAAAATATGTATATGTTTAAGGCTCGTACTCACTGGGGTAGAATAACAAGATGTTGTTCCTAGTGGAGTAATCACTGGGGTAGAATAATAAGATGTTGTTCCTAGTAGAGTAATCACTAGGGTAGAATAACAAGATGTTGTTCCTAGTGGAGTAATCACTGGGGTAGAATGACAAATGTTGTTCCTAGTGAGGTAGAGTGACATGGTCGTATACACTGGGGTAGAATGACTAAGATGTCGTTCCTAGTGGAATAATCACTGGGGTAGAATAACTGAGATGTTGTTCCTGGTGGGATATAAACGATGTACCCATAATCCCAAATAGGGATTGATGAGAATTGAGGAGTTTTATATGAGTCACATGGCATAGATATCATTGTTATATGAAAGTATGCTTGTGTGTGAATTGTTGAATTGAGAACTTCAGATATATGCATGATAAATATGCTTGGTGTTATATATATATATATATATATATATATATATATATATATATATATATATATATATATATATATATATATATATATATATATATATATATATATATATATATATATATATATATATATATATATATATATATATATATATATATATATATATATATATATATATATATATATATATATATATATATATATATATATATATATATATATATATATATATATATATATATATATATATATATATATATATATATATATATATATATATATATATATATATATATATATATATATATATATATATATCTGTGTGTGTGTGTGTGTGTGTGTGTGTGTGTGTGTGTATGTACTTTGTGATGAATTGTGGTGAAGAAACATGGATGTGTATGTTTGTGTACAATGATGTGAATTGGGAATATGTGCATTGTGATGTATATGAGTGGATTATGATAAAATGTGGTGAGATCGTAGTGTATGCATATTTTTATGTTAATGTACATATATGATCATATGCATTGTTATTATGATAATATTTCTCACCCTTCTGTTGGAATGATGTCCTATCTGACGTCGTGCAGGTATCGAGAATAGAGCTGCTCGTAGTTGCGTGGTCGTTGTGGGTGTTACTATTTAGTGATTTAATTATATTGGGTCGAATCATGCTCTGGTCATGTAACACTGAGATCGTTTGGGTTATATTTTAGAGATACATTATGTACTCTATGATATGTTTTTATTTTCATTGGAATATTGTGATGTTTGTAACAACCCAATTTTCAATAACTGATTAATGGTACTAATTAATTGGTTATGTGATTTGTCTGACTTAAGTGACTTATTGGATTTAACTGATTTATTCTATTTGGTAGAATAATGTGGATTTACTAAATATTCTCTAATTAATGATAAGATGAGATATTTTGGTGAGAAAAGGAATTGATAGATATTTTTGAAAGATGAGATATTGAGGAGAAATAAAAGAGAAGGATATATATAAAAAAGAAGAGAGAAAAGAAAAGGGATAGAAAGAAAGAAGGAAAAGGAGAGAAAGAAAGGGGAAAAGGAGAAAAGAGGAAGAAAAAGGGAAAAGCTTGGAAATCATCAAGAACAACTTCTAGCTTCCGATTAATCGAGGTAAGGGTGTGAAATATTGTTATCTTACCAATGTATGTGATTATGTATAGATTGTTTGGTTGTTTTCCTCAGTTTCCATTCTAGGGCATAAATGAGTTTAATCGGTAGAAACCGAGTTTTAACGGTTAAAAATGAGGATAAGTGGTAAAGTTTAGTCGAGGAATGTTGGGCTAAGACTACTAGAACGAGTTAGAATTGAATTGGGTGGATTTTGAGGGGTTTCAGAGTTTTGGACAGTGGGAAATTCTGAGTTCGCAGACCCTCGCTAGCTAGTTCGCTAGGCGAGCAGGTCGCGAGCATTCGCTGGGCATTCGCTGTGGCGAGCCAGTAGCGAACGGTCCCAGACTTGGACATAATGGTTTTGGTGTTCTTTGCCGGTAGTGAAGGGGGTGGCGAGCATTCGCTAGGCCTTTGCTGAGCGAGTGAGGTAGCGAATCAAGTCAGTGGCTTCTGTTTGGCTTCGCGAGCTTGTTCGCTAGGCGAACAGGTAGCGAGCACTCGCTAGGAGCTCGTTAGGCGAACAAGGTAGCGAGCGTGTCAGCATGTTGTTTTCTTGTGTTTTCCATCCAATGGTTAATTGTTTGGTTCAATTATGTTAATCCTTATATAATATGAATAGTTTGTGTATTATTGAGATGAGACGTGCTGTGGGTAGCCTTATGGCGTGAATCCTAGATTGTGAATTATGGCCTTTTGGCAATTGAAATGCATTGTTTGAATTAAACGTGAATGCATGATGAATGTGATTGAGTTCGTTGCAGTTGGCACGACCTTGTGAGTGCATATTGATTTTATGTAATAATGTGTGAAGAATGCATGAGAATATATGTATATATAATGAATATATGTGCATTGCTTGGTAATGTGATAATGATGTTGAGAATATGTAAACGTGCAAGATTCTTACTCACTGGGGTAGAATGACAAGGTGTCGTTCCTAGTGTAGTAATCACTGGGGTAGAATGACAAGGTGTCGTTCCTAGTGTAGTAATCACCGGGGTAGAATAACTGAGATGTTTTTCCTGGTGGGGTATAATCTATGTACCCATAATCCCAAATGAGGATTTGTGATAGTTGATGAGTTTATATGAGTCATATGGTATGTATATGTGATTGGATGGTAATATTGATAAAGTGACTATGCATTTTTCTGAATTAATCATATCGCTGTCACTCATTTACTGCATTGCACTGACACTTGCATTTTATTTACTCCACTTTATCACTATGATTAGTAAAGATTGGATGGAGGATGACGAAACTGAATAGTCATAGCCGAGGATCGTATGCTTTCGGATAAAACCCTGCCTATGATGTATAGGCATTGTTTCAAATCCCCTAAACACTGGAGATATAAGGAGTTAGTCCCTCGTTAGCCACTTCGAGCCGAGAAGTAGGAGTTTCTTTCGGACTTTTAAACCCTCTCATCTTAACCCGGGGCAAGGTAGTCGTCAGTTAGCTTGACCGAGCATTCAAGTTTTATAGAGGAGTGTTGCCTTTCAAGGACCAATCACAGTTTATTCCTCTTAAGAGGTCGTACCTCGTCAACCGCAGTGGTTAAACCTCGCCAATCAGGAGTGAGACAGTTACAACCCTTTCGGAGCCATCAAGACAACCAGTGTCACATGACTTGTTCCAAGCAAAAGAAAAAAAAAAAAGAAAGCCCGCTAAGTAAAAAGAAAAGAAAAGTTGGAAAGCAAATACTTAGGCAAAAACCAGGGCATCCCGCTGGACTTCAAAAGAAATAAAAAAGAACTCAAAAGAGCCAGTCCAGGCAAAAATTAGGGAATCAAAAGAATAAAATGAAAGGATCTCAACAGAAAAATCCTCAAACAAGGACAAAGTCATGTGGATACAGACACCGAAAACGAAAGAGGAGTATCTGTCACTCCGTAAACCTGGCGAGTTCCTTAACCATTGTTCCTAACATTCCTCGTAGAGGCGAGCGCTCGTGCTAGGTTAACTGAACATTAGGATCAGAGATCATCACGTAGAAGGGGTGGGTACGAATCATGACTTGAGCCCAATATCCTTTGTTTCACAAACCGTGAACCCGACCATGATACAACCCTTAAAAGACCTAATTGAGGCAGAGTTTATTCTGAAAGCGCATTATGATAAGGTTGAGTAACCTGACTCCTACATGATTTGCTAATCATATCCTTGTTGTATTTTTCACTGATCAAATCAGCACTACGTTTGAACTCTTTGGTTCATTCGTCACTCACTATCATGACACGTAAATGAGTGACATCATTTTTTCGAAATCTGCATGAACACTGCATTAAAATTACCATTCGTGAATAGACAATTTTAATTACAGGTCAGTAGTTAATATGAAGGAATTCCAACAGGGAATAGTCAGTTAGGACTGAATCGTTAGCCGTCTGGATCAGAATGGCATACTGCGAAGCCCTGTGAATTTGGGGCATTGACTTCCAGTGAGTTTCGAATCAGTTAGTCTAAGGACAAGTCCCGAAGCATCGGTTGATTATGGGACAGTTTGTTCAAGAAGAAGTTGATCAGAAGTGAATCTTCTCGAGACCTAATCAGGGGCAATCCCCCAGAGTCTCTGTAAGTTGAGGACAGATCCCTCCAGTGTTTAATCAAGGCAGGTTGAGTCGCTCAACGCTCGTTCAGGGGCAAGCTACTTCAGAAGTATATTGAAACCAGCCATGCTGAGAGTTGGTTAGTTGAGGATGAATCCTTCTGTTGCACAGATGCTAGGGCAAGCCATCTCGAGGTCGCCTCATGGCAAGTTGCTTTCTGTTCAGAATGAATTTTCCCAAGAGTCGGATTGGGGCAAGTTGAATTACACTGGGGCAAGTTGTTCATACGAGTTTGTTCACCCCAACAAGAGTTGAGTGTCGAGGAATCGTGTCATTACCCTACCAGATAACCTGAACCTTCTGAAAAGGTCTTGCTATCATTGGACTGTTGTCCTACAGCCTAAACTTGTTAGTTACCGTGTAACCAAAGTCATTTCCAAAGCCCAGTTCTCGCCTGGCAAACCTCCAAAGCCTAGTCCTCGTCTGGAAAACCGGTAACCAGTTCTCGCCTGGTCCACCTTTCTTAGAATACCAGTTCTCGTCTGGTGCATGTCAGCTTTTAAACCAGTTCCCGTCTGGTCACCTTTTCCTCGACCCATTGTTTAACCAGTTCTCGTCTGGCTAACGCAGTTTTAAAGCCCAGTTCTCGTCTGGCAAACCAGAAATCAGTTCCCGTCTGATATCCAAAACCTAGAAGTCAGTTCTCGTCTGACAACTTAAACCTTTTTGCCACCAGTTCTCGTCTGGTAGTCTACCCTCGAATGCTAGTTCTCGTCTAGTGTGTCCCCTTCAAATCCACTTTTGTTGGTAACCATAAATAAATCCCTATCACCATAAACCTATCCCTATACTAGAAAAGGCCTAATTGTACCTGGCCCGATATTCCCGGTGACATGTGCTATCACGTTCCCTGACACGAGGCTCGAATGGTCTCAGTTCTCCATGATTGGTGTTCTACATTCCCTTAGGGGGTGATGTTGTTAAATCAGGAAATTTTATTCAGCAAAGATGTGCAGTTAAGATCGACTCTCCTCAGCTGTTTGAGATTGCAACAAGTTGAGATGGCACTTGTCCTTTATCAAAGTAGGGTCAAGATTATCCTCAGCAGGGCGAGATTGATATCCCTGGCAGAGTATAGCCATCCCCGACAGATTGATTGTGCATTCCCAACGGTTTAGGATCGAAGTTTTCCCTGACAAGTGGATTTGGGTTTATTTCCCCAGCACTGGGTCAGGGTGCAGTTTCTCGTAGGAGATTGTTCACAAGTGTTCAGCCCTCAATAGCGCAGACTAAAGTTTCCAGCGGAATTGAAAGTCCCCCACAGAGTTGTATTTTCCCCAGTAGATAGGAGTGATGCCAGCATCCGATTACCCTCCTCAGCCGAGTTTGCAGTTCCCCAAGGGAGCCGAGTCCTTGGAAGCCGTTGAAGCCATGATTGGTGCTCCCAAGTAGAGTGTTGAATAGCTGAGGCTATTATTCCCCATCAGAGTCGTTATCTCCCAGAAAGTTTTGCCGCAAAGGCTGTGCAGTTTATTTCTGCGACTGATATCGTTTCCTCAGCAGTTTGTGGTTTGAATACCCAGTTGAGCGAGTCTAAGTTCTCGGAGAGCTTTATTCCCTTGCAGCAGTCAACTGAAGATCATTTCCCCAGGCGGAATCCAATTGAGATTGGTGTGGCTTCTTCTCCTCGGCAGGATGATTCCTTCCTCCACCAGAGTGGTTCTTTCTCCTTGACAGGAGGATTTTCCCTTCAACATTTATTTTGCTGATGGGGTCACAACATTCTGCATGATTGCATAGCATCTACCCTAAACGCGTAGCATTTCCACCCTGTGGAGCATTGCGCCAGTGTCAAAGCATATGCATATGAAACATGAGTTAGGTCGTTACCGTTCTGGTTTTGCAGGTGTTCCTCCACAGAATGGTTCGCTCAAGATGATTCTTGAATTCCCCAGCGAAGTTGTTTGCTTAAGATGATTCTTAAAATCCCTAGTGAAGTCGTCAGAGTTGGTTGCTCAAGTGGATGCTTAGAGTCCCCGGCAGAGTGTTTGCTCAAGATGGTTCCTGAAATCTCCAGCGGAGTTATTGGTTCAGGGTGATTCTTAAAGTCCTTGGCGGAGTTATTTGTCCAAGATGATTCTTGAAGTCCTCAGTAGAGTTGATTCAGTCAGAATGATTTCTGGACCCCCGAAGTAGAGTTACTTGATAGTTATCCAGAATCCCCAGCGAAGAGGTGTCATCCCCAGCGGGTCTTAAACATTAAAGTTGAAATTTTCTTGAAGACTTACTGATGAAGTCCAACTGCAATGTCGAAGCAGTTTGCCTAGCTGGCGCAGGGTGCCTGACGGTAAAAAAATGTATATCCTTATTGGTCAGTGATTGATTAAGGATTCCATTTGAAGACTTACTGATGAAGTCTAACTGCAATGTCGAAGCAGTTTGCCTAGCTGACGCAGGACGCCTGACGGCAAAAAATTGTATATCCTTAGTGGTTCCTAATTGATTAAGGATTCCGTTTAAAGACTTATTGACGAAGTCCAACTGTGATGTCGACGCAGTTCTCTCAGCTGATGCGGAGTGCCTGATGGCGGAAGTTTGGATATCCCTATTTAGTTCATGATTGACCGAGGATTCTATTCCTGACTTACTGACGAAGTCCGGCTGATGTCCGAAAATTTCTTTGAATGCCCGACGGCATGGTTAACTTGATTGTTAAAAAGTTCCTAATGACCTGATGAGTCCCGAGGAATTCTTCTACTGCAATGCCGCAAAAGGTCTGACGGCAATACCAGCTATGTATCACCGATTACCAAGTGACCAGTGATCCCTTGATGACTTGAGGAAGCAGCTGCAACGAAATCTGATAATCATCCCGACGAAGATTTGATAGTAGCCCTTCACCAGTTACCGAGTAATCGGTGATACCTTTTTGACTTACTGATGAAGTCCGACAAAGATGTTGTCGACGTGCCTAGCGACACGATGAGTCCATAGGTGACGATAAGGAATTCTTCTGCAGTGGCGCAGAATGCCCGACGGCAAAATCAGCCATCATTCACCAGTCGCCGAGTAACCAGTGATCCCTTATTGACTTACTGATGAAGTCTGACAAAGATATTGTCGAAGTTCCTAGCGACATGATGAGTCCATAGGCGACGATAAGGAATTCTTCTGCTATGACGCAGAATGCCTGACGGTATAATCGACCATCCATTTCCAGTTACCGTGTAACCGGTGATCCCTTGATGACTTGGGGACCAAGATCTACAGCAAAATCAGATGATCATCCTGACGGAGATTCGAGATTAGACCCTTCACCAACTACCGTGTGACCAATTCCTTGGTAGAGTTGTCGTGCAACTGTCATGCTCAGTTTCAAAGATGTTCCTACCAATCAGAGTACCGTGTACAAATCGCCAGTTACCGTGTAACCGATGATCCCTCGATGATTTGAGGACGCAATGATATCAGATGAACCAGAGAATCATCCTGACGGAGGTTTAGATCAGTATTTCTCCAGCTAGTTGCCGTGCAACTATGATTTCAGTTGCCGGAAGATTTGTTCCCATCAGAGTACCGTGTACTTGTGCAGTTGACAAATTTCTGGGTTCTTTTGTATTCAACCGTCTTCTACCTTTGAATATTTGAAAGTCGTTCGCTTCTCAACCCTTCAGGTCCAAGCCGCTTGAATAGGGGCAGCTGTTGCACCCCAAAATTTGACCAACTGCTTATCGCAATTTGCCTCATGTTTCGACTCATTTCATTTTGCATTTGCATACCGCGTACATTGCATTTTTTCAGTCAGATTGACTTTATCGGGATTATAGCCCTCTGATCACGCTTCAGGCATTTCAGGCCAATACGAGGATTTATTTTGAGAATTGGTGCTCGTCCCGGTGTTCTCGGCTCTCGCTGTTATTTTTGAGGACATCTCGGTGTCCGGTTTTTACCGTTTATTTCGATATGTTCGCGTATCTGTTTTCTAATCGATTTAATCGGCTTCCTCGCTTTTTTAGATTTTCCCTTTATTTTCTAGAATTTTAAATGAGTTTTAATTGTTTTTCTAGGATTTTAATTCTTTTAATAGAGTTTTAATATCAATTTTCTATTTTTTAGAATAATTCATTTTTAGATAATAGTTTTTCTAGATATTAATAGATAATTCTTTTTAAATAGTTCTAATAAGATAATTGGTTCTAGATATTAAGTGAATTTTTAAATAATTTTTAATAGGATAATTCTTTTACTAGGATTTTTTTAAAATAGGTTTAATAGATCTTTTTCTATTTTTAATAGGGTTAGGAATTAATATAGTTGATTAGAGTTTAATTTCTTTTAGGATTAATTCATAGAGATTAATTAGAGTTTAATCATTTTTTAATTAGGATTAATTAGGAGAATTGATTAGTGTTTTTTAATTACTTAGCATTAATTTTCGTTTTAGAGTTAACTGAGTTTTAATGGAGTTTTAATCATCATTAGCATATTTAATTATGTTAGGTTAATTAGTATTAATGATTTTAATTGAGTCTTAGTGTATTAGTGTTCATTAATTCATAATTAATCCCAATTCGTGGGCCATGTGTCATTTCTGGGGCCCAATTTCAAATCCAACTCGCCACTTGTCATGTATAAAAGATGCCACCCGTTCCTTCTCTCTCTGGACACATCATTTCATACTCACTCTCCCACTCCCTCAGAGCTAGCCACCTGTCCCACTCATTCTCTCCTCTTCTGCATGGACTCCACACGTCCCTCACCTCCCTCTCTCTTCGTCTCTTCCTGCCACGCGACCCCCTGAGGTGTCTCTCCCACATCCCTCGCATGCAAACCACAGTTTCCATCCATCGGAAAACGCATGAGACCACCGGAAAACTCATGTGTTCTACATTTTTCCCAGCAATCATCAGGATCTTCACCTCATGTTCATCAAGTCTCACCGTAACCGTTCGTCGGAACTTGTAACTACCACCGGAAAATTCATCCGACTCAAGAACATTCGTCATTTCCCCAGCAATCTTCATGATTTTCCAGAAATACGTCAGATCTTCATCTCTTTTCAAGATCGTCACACCACAACCGGTCACTGGAAAGTTCAAGAACTTCATCCAAGTTCCTTCGACGTTCACCTTTCTTTTCCGGTTTTCCTCAAGAGCTTCGAAGATTTTCACCACCTCCAATCGTTCATCAAATTGTCTTTAGGTGTCCATCAAACTTTTCGTTCCAGATCTTCAACGCATCTCAAGATCCTCCATGAACTCAAATCCATCAACAAGATCCTCAAGATCTTCAACTCGTTTTATCGATTCTTGCCCAGATCCTCAAAACGCTCGTCGTCTTCATCAGATCCTCCAATCGTTTCCAGATTTCGCGCATCTTCCATTTTCGTCTCGAAGCTTCAAGATCTCCAAAGCTTCGCATGTTCATCTCAGCATTCTTAGAACGTCAACTGCTCCATCAAAATTCTCCAGACCGTCATCCAAGAACCGTCAAGACCTTCATCGCGCTATCATCTCCCAAGTTGGTGGCGTCAGGATTAACAAGGGAAGTTTGTGGTTCTGATTTGTGGAGATGTTCTGAAACGAGGTTGGAGGTTGAGACGGAAAGGTTGGGAAGAAGTTACAGGCGGCGGTGGAGTGTGAGAGAGAAGGGGAGTTAGGGTTTCAGGGTTTGATTGAAGAGAAGTGAGGATCCAGAGAGGAGAGCTCGTGGGTGGGGATTGGGCTTCAAGCCCAACAAGATCTTTGGATTACACCCCACGTTTCGCTCGTTACACCCCCCGCCATTTCTTTTTTTTGTGTGATTGCAGTGGGCCTGAGCCCAATTCACGTTTTCTGGCCACATCACCCAATTATCAGTGCCTCCCCCCTTTTTTTTTATTTTATTATTTTGGTTATTTTTCTTAGTGTATTGTGGGCTGGGCCCAGAGTGTTTTTTCTGCCTTACACCCTATTATGCTGATGTACCCCCTCCCCTTTTATTTTTAATTTTTCCCTTGTATTGGACACATGATTGTAATAGATATAGTTCTATTTTTTTTTAGGATTATAGTTTTATTTTCCTAGGACATTAGTGCATAGTTTTTAATATAGAATTTATATTCTATTATCTTTAGCATATTATAGAATATTTTAGATAGAATTTTGTATGCTATTTTTCATATGTATTTTCTTTTAATTTCTTTAAAATATTTTCTAGTAGAATTTAATTGCTATTATTTAGGAGTAGCATGTTATTTCCATTTGTGATTGGATTTCTCTCCTATTCTCCTTTCTATCTGATTTTATCTTCGATTTTATTCTGGGCTGGCCGTGTGGCACGATTCAATTGGAGAATGATTTTTGATATCATTTCTCTATCTTGTCTTTGACACGGACATCAATACGCTACCTCTGAGAGTTCGATTTCTCGTATAAGTCGAACCATGACGGTCTAAGCGATACATTGGTACTGGTTCGAGCGTCCTCATCAAGTATCTAGAGAGGAGAAGATTGGAATGGAGCTTGCGCGCATGTCAGGAGCCAACGGAGCCGCTTTGTTCAGCATCATCTTATTCAAGTCTTCAAGCAACCGTCGAGTGTTGTGAGCTGTAGCGTTAGATACGTAGGAAATGACAATCGAGCGGTCTCCCCTCGATCGTTTAGGGTGTTTAATATATGTCCCTTGGGTAATATACGACGCACTCGCTCCTACGTATTAGGTTCTTGTGTGTGTGTCCCGAGTTCCTTCCCGTTTAGGCGTAGACCTGCTTCCCCTTTGTTCTCGCCCCCGTGCGATCGAAACCCTTTTCTCTCGCGTTCAGGCGATTGAGACCCCTTCTCTTGCCCCTGTGCAATCGAGACTCGTTTTCCCGTCGAACTACGTTTGCTCTGATCTCTCGTGCCAGACGAGAGTATGTAGGCATAGGAAGTGATATCCTAGCGAGCTCCCTTTTTCCGTTTTTCCCTTTCTCCCTTTCTCCCTTTCTCCCTTTTTCCCTTTTTCCCTTTCTCCCTTTTTCCCTTTTTCCTTTTTCTCTTTTTCCCGTTTTGCTGTAGTTAGCTGAACTACAGCTGCTCTAATTTCTTGTACCAGACGAGAATATGTAGGCATAGGATGCGATATCCTAGCGAGCACACTAACAACTAACTTCTCTGTTCTCTCGCTGCCGTGCGATCGAGACTTTCCCGCTGATGACTGATGTTTCCTTTCTCTTGCCCGAGCGCAATCGAGACCAGACCGTAATTCTAGAACCTGTAGGTTCCCATACCTTTCAAACCCGACATACTACGTCCGTTCTACCGCAAACAGGTAACGCCTAAGTCTCCGTCGAGCGAGCAGCATACACCTAACTGCTAGAATGCATACGCTAGTATCGTCAATCCTTTCTCTCACCCCCGTGTGATCGAGAACACCCTGTCTAGCCGTAGTTAGCCCGAACTACGTAAGCTCTGATCTCTCAAGCCTGTTGAGAGTACGTAGGCACAATACTGACGTATTGGCGAGCCAATTCCCCGTAGTGTCTCGAACTACGTTGACTCTGATTTCTCATTCTCTGATGAGAATACGTAGGCATAGAGTGCGACGCTCTATCGAGTTAGTTACTTTCCGTTAAGCCTTAGAAGCCGTAGATAGATTGTTTTTCACCCGTAGACAAACCAGCAAGCGTGGATCCCATCGAGTACGATGGACGTGAGGGGTGCTAATACCTTCCCCTTGCGTAACCGACTCCCGAACCCAAACAATAGTTGCGATGACCTTGTCTTATACCTTTTCGTCAAGTTTTTCCGATCGTTTCCTTTCCCGTTCTGAGGGATAAATAAAGAAAGGTGGCGACTCAAATGCCTCAAGTAAAGATTTGGCTTCCAAAGTGTATAAAATTCAACATACAAAGGTATGAAGGTTGACTTTTAGATTGGTGAGTTTTTTGATGAAAATAATGGTTGGAACAGTTTCAAATGGACATTTTAAGGGTGTATAGATGGTCTTTAAAGTGTTTTGATGTTTGGAGAAAGAACTAGCATGAAAAGTGAAAAGTGGTGTTTTTGGTGATTTTATGAACTCAAGCAATTTCAAGCAAGGCTGAGAAAGAGAGAGAGAGCTATGAGTTTCTTGTGTATTCTCAATAGTTCTGGTCTGTCTAACATCATAGAGAATGCCTCTATTTATAGTGGAAATGAAGGTGAGGGCAGATTTGGATTTTGCCACTTTTGGAGGGAGATTATGAAATCTTGAATGAATCTTGCCAAGATCTTTGTGGCAGCTCTACGTATCAGCTCCATGGGCAAATGCTGAGCAAAAATCAAGTGAGATGGGAGGGATGGGATGGATGAAGTGAGGCTAGGAGGCTAGGGGACTGCAGCTGCCCACTCTCTTTGAAAAGTTTCTCTTTCATGGCTTTTAATGATTATTTTAATGGCCACTTGCTCCAAGTTGCACAAGCCCTCCAATTCTTCATTTCATCTGGTGTTTGCATCATCCAAGCTTCATAATATCAGAAAAGAACAAGATCGATTGGCTGAGGGTAGCCCAAGCTGATGAATTCTGAATTTTGAAAAGTGTTGGATTGGTGATCTCAAGTGTGGCAGCCCTAACTTTCATGATCCATAACTTTCTGCTCACACATGCTATTGAGGAGTTCTACCACAATTTAGAAAGCCCTCAAGTAGCTCTAAAACTTTCATGCTTTTGAGATTTCCAAATTCTAGATGGAACTAGGTTGAAAAACCCCTCCAAGTTGCTGAAAAAACCTACTTAAAAGGCCAAATAACTTAGAAATTTTCTAAGTTATTTCCCTTCTTGAAATGAATTTTGTCATAACTCCAAATCTATGCCTTTTTTTTGATCATGGACCATTTTGAGACTTTTGTGGGACTTGCCAAGAGCTTTCCAATGAGCTTTGAACCACTTCATTTGGATGTGTGGTTGAGGAGTTATGGTCTTGCCCCTTTCAAAACCCTAATTCTCGACTTTTGCAATTACTTTCTAACCCTTGATCCAATGGTCATGAAATTTTATGGGAAGGTGTAATATGACATAAGGAACATTTTTGATTCACAGCTTGAAGTCAAATTCCTTATTGTTGAAGAGTTGACTTTTTGGTCAACCGTTCGATCAATCGGTGACTACTGAGTCGACTGTTGCGGCTCAGGGTATTCTGAGGACTTGAAACTCTTTGGATAGACTTTAATAATCCATATGAACTTAATGGACCATGATCCCACCATTGAAACACTTTTTAAATCAAAAGTCAAACTACAGTTAACTTTTCCTGATCGAAAACCCTAATCGGGTATCTTGAACTGCACTGTTCTCAATTCTTGGGTGACCACCTCAAATTGAATTCATACTTGACCCAATGTAGTATTCTTGATCTTGTTTATAGTTGAATCAATCCAATACATTGATTCATCAAACCATCAAAGCCTCAATTTTTGACGGTACAGGAACCTGATTCATCTGCATCTTGACAAAGATAAACTTGAAATTGGTTAGGCTTAGCTAATCAAATGAATATGATCCTAAAATGATGATGAGGATATAAGGGGTAAAAATTTGGGGTGCAACAGTTGCCCCTATTTAAATATCTTGACTAGATGGCAATGAGAGATGACAATCCTCATAGAATCGTAGGGAAAGGTATTTAAATATAGTAAACCAAAAATTTTGTCCCTTAGATCCGATGGTATGCCAAAGGACCAATGCTGAAATGCAATGAGTTCTAAATGGTGTATTATGATGCTTGAATGCGAGACAGATGCAGACACACGAGCAAATATAAAAGAACGGCAATACGAAGAGTAACCAATCACGAGGGACTCAACATACTGGGGAAAGTTCCAAGGCAAAGTAAGCCAGATAGTTCAAACATGACTAACGATGCTGTTCAAGGGAATCTTTCACACAGGGGACACAAATTCCACAAGGGAAGGCACATCTTCACCGGGGAAAGGAGACACAAACCTCACTGGGGAAGAAATCCACTGGGGAAAACTTCGCTGGGGAACAATTCCACTGGGGAAACAAGTCTTTACTGGGGAAAAGACGGAACGGGGATAACCAGATGAGAAATTTCCTATAACGAAGATTTCAAATGGGATCTTCAGGAAAAGGTTAGAAACAAGACCTGACGCGCCGGGGAAGCTAGTATCCACTAGTTCTCCGAGACTCGACTGGGAAAGCAAAAGCTTCAATGGGGAAACTGGTGACGACCAAAACAACAAATAACTTCAAGTGGTGTTATTTTTCACTAAACTCCCTGGGGATGATGGTGATGACCAAACCAAAGTTCCAATTACAACTGGGAATTCCAAACAATATCGATAAAACATAGGACTTCGGTTGGGAATTGGTAACAACCGACTCACAGTACTGATAACGATTACTTTTCAAGCAATGCCAGTAACCACTGGATTTAGAAAGAACTGGATTCTCAAAGAGTTTGGTGACGACCAGGAAGCACAAATATATCCCTCAATACCTTAGGAACAAAAACTAATACCCTCAATACATTAGGATATAGTAGAGACACAACCCTCAACACATTAGGATTGGACAAAGACCCTCAAAACTTTAGGATCAAAAACTAAACATCCTCAATACATTAGAATATAGATGAGACACAACCCTCAACAGATTAGGATCGGACGAAGACCCTCAAAACCTTAGGATCAAAAACTAATACCCTCAAAACCTTAGGATATTGAACACTTCATGCAAATGCAACCACTTTAGCCTCTAGGGATTTCTGAACTTGGGATTCAAAGTATACATTTCCAAAGGTACACAACCTGTGCTCGGGATGGCAACAAACATCTTCCAAAGGTACAAAACCTGTGCTTGGAATCAAATAATACATCTCCAAAGGTACGAAACCTGGGCTTGGGATGACAACAAACATCTATCTCCAAAGGTACGAAACCTGTGCTTGGGATGACAACAAACATCTATCTCCAAAGGTACGAAACCTGTGCTTAGAATCAAACAATACATCTCCAAAGGTACGAAACCTGAGCTTGGGATGGCAACAAACATCTATCTCCAAAGGTACGAAACCTGTGCTTGGAATCAAACAATACATCTCCAAAGGTACGAAACCTGGGCTTGGGATGACAACAAACATCTATCTCCAAAGGTACGAAACCTGTGCTTGGAATCAAACAATACATCTCCAAAGGTACAAAACCTGAGCTTGGGATGGCAACAAACATCTACCTCCAAAGGTATAAAACCTGTGCTTGGAATCAAACAATACATCTCCAAAGGTACGAAACCTGAGCTTGGGATGGCAACAAACATCTATCTCCAAAGGTACGAACCTGTGCTTGGAATCAAACAATACATCTCCAAAGGTACGAAACCTGAGCTTGGGATGGCAACACACATCTATCTCCAAAGGTACACAACCTGTGCTTGGAATAGAAATAAACTCTCTTCCAAAGGTACGAAACCTGTGCTTGGAATCAAACAATACATCTCTAAAGGTACACAACCTGAGCTTGGGATGGAAACCATCGTGCCTTAATTTGGAATGATACACAACCAAATTATCAGTATTTGTTGTCCATGGATTTTCATAATTTCAATTACCAACGGGCCTTACATGAAATATGATTGGTCACCACCAAATTACTTATACCAGTATCCACTGGATTTTCAAACAATGCTGGTTACAACCGTGCGTCGACGTCCTTAAGATAAAAACTTAGAAATTTTCTAAGTTATTTCCCTTCATGAAATGAATTTTGTCATAACTCCAAATCAATGCCTTTTTTGATCATGGACCAATTTGAGACTTTTGTACAACTTGTCAAGAGCTTTCTAATGAGCTTTGAACCACTTCATTTGGATGTGTGGTTGAGGAGTTATGGTCTTGCCCCTTTCAAAACCCTAATTCTCGACTTTTGCAATTACTTCCTAACCCTTGATCCAATGGTCATGAAATTTTATGGAAAGGTGTAATATGACATAAGGAACATTTTTGATTCACATCTTGAAATCAAATTCCTTATTGTTGAAGAGTTGACTTTTTGGTCAACCGTTTGATCAATCGGTGACTACCGAGTCGACTGTTGGGGCTCCGGGTATTCTAAGGACTTGAAACTCTTTGGATAGACTTTACTAAGCCATAGGAACTTAATGGACCATGATCCCACCATTGAAACACTTTTTAAATCAAAAGTCAAACTACAGTTGACTTTTCCTAATCGAAAACCCTAATCGGGTATCTTGAACTGCACTGTTCTCAATTCTTGGGTGATCACCTCAAATTGAATTCATACTTGACCCAATGTAGTATTCTTGATCTTGTTTATAGTTGAATCAATACAATACATTGATTGATCAAATCATCGAAGCCTCGATTTTTGACAGTACGGGAACCTGATTCATCTGCATCTTGACAAAGCTAAACTTGAAATTGGTTAGGGTTAGCTAATCAAATGAATATGATCCTAAAATGATGATGAGGATCTAAGGGGTCAAAATTTGGGGTGCAACAAGCATATCAATGGATTTTATTATGGGGTTGCCTAATACGCTAAGAGGTCATAATGCCATTTGGGTGATTGTTGATAGGCTTACTAAATCTGCTCATTTCATTCCGATTGATATTAGTTATCCTTTGGAGAAGTTAGTCGAGATTTATGTTCGTGTGATTGTGAAGTTGCATGGAGTTCCTCAGAGTATTGTATCGGACAAAGATCCTAGATTTACTTCAAAGTTTTGGGAAGGTTTGCAAAAGGCTTTGGGTTCTAAGCTGAGATTGAGTTCGGCTTACCATCCGCAAACAGATGGTCAAACCGAGAGAACGATTCAGTCGTTGGAAGATTTGTTGCGTGCTTGTGTACTAGAGCAAGGTGGTGCTTGGGATAGTTATTTAGCGTTGATTGAGTTCACCTATAATAACTGTTTTCACTTAAGTATTGGTATGGCATCATTTGAGGCTTTATATGGTCGGAGATGTCGAATACCTTTGTGTTGGCATGAAACTGGTGAGAAATCAATTGTTGGGCCGGAGATGGTACAACAAACGACGGAGAAGGTGAAGTTTATTCGAGAAAAGATGAGAGCTTCTCAGAGTAGGCAGAAGAGTTATCATGACAAGAGAAGGAAAGATCTTGAGTTTCAAGAGGGAGACCATGTGTTCTTGAGAGTTACACCGGTTACGGGTGTGGGTCGTGCTTTGAAGTCGAAGAAGTTGACTTCTCGTTTTATAGGTCCGTATCAGATTATTGCAGGAGTGGGTGTTGTGGTGTATCGTGTGGCGTTGTCTCTGAACCTTTCGAATTTGCATGATGTGTTCCATGTATCACAACTTCGGAAGTATGTTCCAGATCTGTCACATGTTATTCCTATGGACGAAGTTGAAGTGAGAGATAACCTTACGGTTGAAGTTTCACCGATTAAGATTTTGGATCGTGAGATTAAGAGGCTAAGGGGCAAAGATATTGCGCTTGTGAAAGTTGCATGGGGAGGTGCTGCAAAAGGCAACATGACTTGGGAATTGGAGAGTAAGATGCGGAAGTCCCATCCAGAATTGTTTGGATCAGGTAATATTTTCGAGGACGAAAATTTCTAAAGTAGGGGAGAGTTGTAACGCCCCGATTCTGAATTTCCTATTTTTGTAGAGTCTTTTAATTTATTTTGATTGATTATTCTTTTAATTGTGGAATTTGAACATTAATATGTTATGGCTGCTTATTATGTTATTTTATTATTCAGAGAGTTTTGGGAATTAATTAGAGGGTGCTTATATAATCCTTAATTAGTAGATATTAGAGAGAAATAGAATAGAAAGAGTATAAGTGGAAATAGAGAGAAAAGAAAAGAGATAGAAAGAAATAGAAAGGAAAGAAGAAGAGAAGAGAAAAGAGGAGGAAGAGGAAAAAACCTAGAATCAAACTTCTAAGCTTCGATTAATCGGGTAAGGGTGTGAAACTTTATTATTCTTTTGATGTGTATGATTATGTATGTTTCTATCGGTTTGCTTTTAGATTGGGGAGAGTTGTGCTCATTTTCCGTTTTAGGTCGAATTTGAGTTAATCAGTAGAACCTGAGTTTTAGCGGTTAGAAATGGGAATGAGTGGTAGAATTTAGTCGACGAATGTTGGGCTAAGGCTACCGAGACGAGTTGGGACTAAATCGGGTGGATTTCGACGAGTTTCAGAGTTTTTGGATAGTGAGGATTCTGAGTTCGCAGACCCTCGCTAGCACGTTCGCTAGGCGAGCGGGTCGCGAGCATTCGCTGTGGCGAGCCAGTAGCGAATGGTTCCAGACTTGGGCAGTATGGTTTTGGGTGTTCTTCGCTGGTAGCGAAGGGGGTAGAGAGCATTCGTTGTGGCGAATAGGGTAGCGAATCAAGTCAGAGGCTTCTGTTTGCCTTCGCGAGCTTATTCGTTAGGCGAATAGGTAGCGAGCACTCGCTACGAGTTCGCTAGGCGAACAGGGTAGCGAGCGTTGCAGGATGTTATTTTCTTGTATTTTCACTTCCATGTCGATTCTTCGATTCAAGTATGATTAACCTTTCTTATTATGCATAGTTGTGTGTGTGATATGAAATGTTATGGGTAGCCGTATGGCGTGAATCCTAGTCTGTGAATCGTGAAGTGTGAAATGTGGTCGTTTGGCAATTTTATGCATTTGTTTGAATTGAGTGAAAATGCATATGATGAGATTGATGTGTATGTGTGTATTTGTATGTACTGGTATGATGTCAAGAATGTATGGAGGCGTTTTGTTTGTGAAGCATCACGATTGCATTCTTGTGTGTCTGATCCCGCGTAGGATCTGCAGAAACCTCGTGTGCCCTCGTGGGGTGTGAGCGATGGTTTAGTATTTGATCCCTAGGAGGATCTGCAGAAACATCGTGTGCCCTTGTGGGGTGTGAGCGATAGTTTATTTTGATTTCGTGGAGAATCTGCAGAATGATTGTGTGCCCTTGTGGGGTGTGAGCAATTCTGAAACATCGTGTGCTCATGTGGGGTGTGAGCGATGGGTGAACATCATAGGCCCGATGGGGAGTTACTTCGGTAACGAGCGATGGTTCCTTTGGTTCTTAAATTGAACCTGATGAATGAGTCGGTACCGCATTTGCATCTGCATAGAGTCGTGAGTCAGTCTCTATAAGTGCATTAGTATCTTCATATGATATATTTGTGTAATGAACATAATTGTATATGTTTAGTGGTGAATCATATATGTGTTGCGATATGTATATGATTGAATTGTGATGTATTGCGGTGAGAAATGTGGTATGTGTATTCTATGTTGGTGTATGTAGATATATAAATAATATGCATTGTTTGTTACAATAATGTTTCTCACCCTTCTGCTGTTTTATGATGCTCTATGAGACATTGCAGAGTAGGTTGCTGGAGGTCTTTGTGAAGCGGGGCTTCGTTCTTTTTGGTCGGTTGGCTCTGATATGTAGCACCGGGTAGTTAGGAATTCTTTTGGTTCTTTTGTGATACATCTGTGTATGTATCTGCCGAAATGTTTTGTAAACATGACTTTGACTTGAATTAAACTGTTGATGTATACAATGTTTATATGAATGAAGTGATTCAATGTTTAGATGTTTCCGCTTTTATTCTAAATATTGATGTGTGGGTTTTAAGGACTAAGTTCCTTTGTGGTGATTTACCCTTTGTTGCATATCTTTATGAGCAGGTGTTGTATGTGTTTTGAATTTCCTGGATAATGTGACGTACCTCTTTTATACCATGTGTTAATTTATACTCTGATGAAATTTTTTATTAAGTGCCTAAATGATTTAATTGTTTATTTGGGGGTAGAGAAAGGGGGTGTTACACATTCGCTCTCAAGTCATAGTCTTTAGTGCAACCTGAGTTTCAAATCTAACTCAATTCACTTCTTTTCATAAAAAACACAAACAAAATCAAACCTTTTTATCCTTCGGGATTTTTTCAAACCTAATTTTCAGAAAGAGTGTGTTAAGTTCTTGTTCTACCGCAAAAAGGCGTTGTTCCTAACTGTTAGAATAGGGATTTAACCCTACTCAGTGAAACACTTGAACCAACCAGTGGTCGTGTCTGCTCGAAATACGTTTGCTATGATTTCTCATACCAGATGAGGATACATAGGTACAAGACGGTGATGTCTTGGCGAGCAAACTTTCCCCCCTTCACCCATAGTTTTCCGAACTACGTTGACTCTAACTTTCCCATTGCACGAGGGAATACGTAGGCATAGAGCGGTGATGTCCTATCGAGTCTCTTTTCTTTTCTTCCACCCTCGTTCTCCAGCCTTTCGATAGTTTTTACACCCGTAGATTAGACAATAAGCATGGGTCCCATTGAGTACAACGGACGTGAGGGGTGCTCATACATTCCCCTTACGTAACCGACTCCCGAACCCAAGATATGGTTGCGATGACCTTGTCTTTTCCCTTTTCATTATGTTTTATTCGATCGTTTCGTTTCTCTCTCTTTAGGATAAATAAAAAACGATGGCGACTCTTCTGTCAGTCAGCCGGACCCTTTTTCACAGTATGCGACAGCTGGCGACTCTGCTGGGAACTATTCTCATCCCCTATGCGAGTCAATCCTAGCGCTTGTGTGTTTTGTTTGTGGGTGTATATTTGTGTGCATATGTGTTGTATCTGTACAATATTGCATTTGCATTTGATTTCCCGCACTTTATTACTGTCATGTTATTGCTGCACTGTTGGGTGGGATTGTTCCATTGAGAGGTAAGCCTAATACCCAGGCTTGAGGATATACATAACATTAGAGTGGAGAGTAGTGAGGACCTGTATGTTTGGCATGCACTAGTCCTCATGAAATTTGCGTTCAGACGAGGTTTTCTTTGATGACATCCTATCTTGTGCATTGGGACAGTGAGCGGATGTTGGATCTGAAAACCGTCGACTCTGGAGACCGATCATTTGGGAGTCAGTTAAGTGAGGTCTCTTCGTTTGACCATGATGCCAAACCAGAAATGGTGAACGTATCATTGTTTCTCGAAAGTCTGTGACGTTGACGACCATATAGGATGTTGTATCTTATCAGATATTAGGTCTATACCTTGTGAGTGGGAGGGTTATGCAGAAAAATTAACCTCCAACCTACCCGGATTCCTAGTTTCTTATCAGCGCGAACCTTTGATCTCTGATATTTTGGGGTTTCTATTGCTTCAGTCCTGATGATCTGGTATTTTCTCGCCGAGGAAGATTTCCGGTTCAGCTCAGCTAGCAGCACAACAATCTTGATCCCCTGTTTTCATCTGCATTTTCATTTGCATTTTAACATTTGCATGCATTTGTGTTTCAGGTGCATATTTTCTCCATGATTCTAGTAATCTAATCCACCATCATTATGGAGCCTGGTCTGAAGAAGAATGTTATGTACAAGTTCCCGACGCCAGAGTTAATACCTCTGATTTGCCTCATTTCTGTGGTTGATCATAGTGTAATGGAAGATTTTAGGAAGGAATATGGGAAGATTCTGAGCTTTGTCTGCAAGGTCTCAAAGTTTGAGTCAGGGAGTATTCACACGCTGCTGTAGTTTTATGTTCCTCAGTTGCGTTGCTTCACTTTCCTGGGATATATTTTGTTGCCAACTTTGGAGGAGTTTGCTCAGTTGGTCGAAGTCTCAGTCTTGGAGGAGTTGCCTTTTGTGCACTCTGAAAAAGAACCTGATTTGGCCAAGTTGGCTGGTGCTCTTCATCTGGATGTCTCTGAGTTGGATGGCAAGTTGGTGTGGAGGAATGGAGTCCCTGGTTTTCCGTTGTCATTCTTGGGGATCAAAGCTCAACACTTTGCTAAGGAGGTATGTTGGGTCGTTTTCAACGTTATTCTGGCTTTGTGCATCTATGGAATACTCCTGTTTCCCAATATACCTGACTTCGTGGATTTGGATGCGTTTCATATTTTCGGTTCTCGGAATCCTGTGCCGACACTCCTAGGTGATGTCTATCATTTCGTACACTATAAGAATGAGAACAGAAGAGGGAAGAATATTTCCTACTGTGCGTCACTTCTCTACAGATGGTTTATGTTACATCTTCCAAAGGTTGGACCTTTTGTTGATACCTCATACACAGTTGGTTGGTCTGAGAGGCTCATGGGCTTAACGTTGGAGAATATTGTATGGTTCAACAGGGATCTGCTTGGTAGTGAAATCATCTTCAGTTGTGGAAGCTTTCCCAATGTTCCTTTGATAGGAAGGAAAGGTGGCATCAATTATAATCCAGCTCTTGCAGTCCGACAATTTGGTTATGCCTTGAGAGAACCCCCAAAGGAGGAAGAAATACAGGAATCTCTGTATTTCACAGGGTTGGCTGATAGTGATATTCTAACCAGTTTGAAGAAATCTTGGAGTAACATTCATCGGAGAGGAAAACCTTCCTTGGGTAAAGGTGACTGTAAAGCCTATGGACCATATCTGGAGTGGATCCAAGAGAGGGTTGAGAGGTTATTGTTACCTTTCCCAGTTAGAGATCCTTTATATCCTTTGGTAGTTAAAGAACCAAAAACAGTTGATATACATAAGTATAACCAGCTGTGGGTCGAGAAAGAAGAGCTACGCAAAGTGAATGAAGAGCTAGAAAAGGAGGTTATTCAGTTGAGAAGCGAGAAGAACGAAGCCACCTACCTGTCCAAGATGAAAATAGAGACTCTGAACAAAATGGGGAGAGAATTGACTGAAGAAATTCGCGTCAGAGAATGACTTGGTCAAGACCTAAGGAGCATAGGCAATGCCCTTAAAGGCAAGAAGAAGGAGGTAGAAAAAGTGCGCCTGGAGATATCAAAGTTTAACAGTCAGTGGAGTGCAACTTTGAGCAATAATAAGAGAAGAGAGGATGAGCTTCATCAGCAGACTGTTAGGTTAAAGACTTAGCTCCGAATGAAAGATGAAAAAGATCCAAGAGAATCATCTCGTCAGTACGAGAATGACCGTAAGCTACGAGAAGCTGTTGCAACGTTGGAGGAATACAAGGTGAGAGCAGAGTTGAAGAAGCCTAGACTGAAAGATGCTTTCGGGGTAGGTGCTTAGGAAGAGTATGCTCAAGACTTGAGGGATGTCATCATCAGGAGACAGTTGCTTATTCAGGCACTGATTGCACAACCTGAGCATCTGGATACGAAGGAGTTGTTAGAAGAGTTCCTGACTCGCTGCCATGCCTGATGGAGTTTTCATTTGTTCTTCTGTATTTTTTTTTATCTTGTATTCATTCATACCATCACCAGGATTATTGGATGAGTTCGTATCAATGACTCTGTTGTTTTCCTTGGTGATATGTTGTATGTGCTGACTCGTATCCTCATTTTATTTATGAGAGGGATTTTGTGGTCTTATCTGTTGCTGCTTCAGATTCCTGCTCTTGTATGGAACTAGAATCAAGGGGAGAATTTCCATGAAACATACTTACATGATTGCATTTTGCATCATTATCATATTGCATTGCAGGTGTTCTGGTTCCGTTAACCTTATCTCTGTGGTTTTTTTCTCAGCATTGTTTCAGGATAGCAGACCGAACGCCTCACCGTTACTCGACTAGAGGGAATTAGCAGAAAGCTATGGATCATATTCAGCTTGAATTTCAAGAGTTCAGGGACCGTATGGCTCAGTTCATGGATCTTATGCAAGGGGTTGCCAATGGTCAAGAGTAGCTAAGAACACTAGTCCAGCCTTTGATTGCTAGGGTGGACGGTAGCGGAGTTTTGCATGGTGGGACCACTGCCGTTCCTCCCACAGCTGATAATGGCACTCCTCAGGCTAATGTGATTCCTACTATTGTCATTCCTACGGGTGGAGGCCATCAACCAGGAGTTCACATACCAGGAGCAGCGGGCGTTGCACATGGGGAAGCAGTAGGACTCAACGCCAACAATAGTTTCAGCAACAACAGCCACAGGTTGCAAGCATCACTATACCTGCAGCACCTCAACAACAACAACAACAACAACAAAAATATGCACCACGCCAGTTTCAGGACCAAGGAAGAGCAGTTAATAGGAAGCTTGAAACACTGCCTATGCCTTATTCTCAACTTCTACAACATTTGTTACAACTTCAGCTAATTCAAAAGAGAACATTGGCACCTCTCACAGGCGTGCCACCTCCAGGTTATGACGCGAATGCAAGATGTGATTTCCATTCAGGTGCTCCAGGCCACAATATAGATAATTGCAAGGCTTTCAAGCACAAGGTGCAAGACCTCTTTGACAGCAAGGCAATTAACTTCACCAATGATACTTCTAATGTGGTTCAAAACCCAATGCCTAATCATGGAGCGGTCGGAGTTAATGTCATTATTGAAGAAAAAGAGTTGAATTTGGTAATGGACGTCGCAGAATTGAGAACACCGTTGAGCTTTGTTAAAAGTAGGTTGTTGAAAGGTGGAGTTTTTCCAGGTTGTGTGGAAGGTTATGCAGGTTGTATTGCTCACCCTGAGGGTTGTGAAGATCTGAGGAATCATATTCAATGCCTGATGAATGAAGGTGTATTGCAGTTTGATAGGATTTCAAAAGACAGAGGTGTGAAGGTGACTAACCAGGGGCAGGATGAGATTGCTATGATCTCGATCCCTTTCAGAACTATTAACATATCAGCGCCTCCAAGGCCAGCGCCTGTGATAATCACTAAAGCCGAACCACTTTCATACGAAAGTACCAAGGCCATCCCATGAAATTATGGGGCAGAGTTATTTTGTAACGGCCAAAAGCAAGAGTTGATGGGAACTTCGTCTGAAGGGTCATCCATTGACAATTTGGTTGGAGCCGGAGGTATAACAAGAAGCAGCAGGGTGTTTTCACCTCCAGAAGTTATTGTGGAGAGGTATGATAAAGGAAAAGGAAAGGTTGTAGTGGAAGAAAGTTCACAACAAGGAGAGAAAGAGTCTCTGATGAAAGACGCCGAAGAGTTCATGCATCTTATTCAAAAGATCGCCTATAAGATTGTTGATCATTTGCAACAAACTCGTTTCAAAATATCAATTTTATCTTTGTTATTATGCTTGGAGGCACACAACAACGCCTTGTTAAGGATTATGAATACAACATACGTGCCGTAGGAAATTTCAGTGAATCAGCTTGAAGGGGTTGTAGCCCACGTGAATGTTGGTAATGGCTTGGGGTTTACGAATTTAGACTTGACTCCCAAGGGAAGAAATCATAACCATTCCCTGCATTGAGTCAGAGGGGCCGTCTTGTCACATGTATTAGTGGACACTGGGTCATCACTCAATGTGTTTCCCGAGAAGGCTCTAATGAAATTAGACACCCAAGGTGTAATATGTTCTCCTAGCGATCTTGTTGTGAGAGCATTTGATGGAACAAGAAGATCAGTTTTTGGTGAAGTTAACCTCCCTATTCAAATAGGTCCGGAGATTTTCAATGTCGTTTTCTACATAATAGACATTCAGCCCGCGTACAGTTGTGCACTTGGTCGAACCTGGATTCATTCTGCAGGCGTAGTTACATCAACCTTGCATCAAACGCTGAAGTACATGGTTGGAGGGAATATTGTCACCGTGTGTGGTGAAGAGGATATAATAATTAGCCAGCTATCATCCTTCAAGTATGTAAAGGTGGACGGAGAGATCCACGAAACCTTGTGCCAGACATTTAAAGTTGTTCAGATCAAAGAGAAACCTTCTGTTGTGGACAGTGTAACACCCCGTTCCCCAAAATATAAAAAAATATAAATAGCAATTTAAAATAAACAATTATCAGAGTCCCCACAAAACACAACGGGATGTCACAGAAGAAACTCAACATGTCACTCATTAGATGCTTTTCAAAATATACAGCGGAAATGTCATCATATATATATATATATATATATATATATATATATATATATATATATATATATATATATATATATATATATATATATATATATATATATATATATATATATATATATATATATATATATATATATATATATATATATATATATATATATATATATATATATATATATATATATATATATATATATATATATATATATATATATATATATATATATATATATATATATATATATATATATATATATATATATATATATATATATATATATATATATATATATATATATATATATATATATATATATATATATATATATATATATATATATATATATATATATATATATATATATACACACACATACATATAAACATCATGTACATCGTACGCGGCCAACTGCCCAAAATACCCAAGACATATTCACCAAAAAGATTCAACAAAACATGATACGCCACAGGGGCGCACATAATCAGCAGAAAACAAATAACTCCCCAAAGCCCCATGTTACGTATCAGAGCATCCCTACGACTCGACTCACCACAATCCAAGCTAGCTACGCACCTGGATTATCTGTACTTCCGAAGAATCACAAACCACAACAACAACAAGGGGTGAGAAATCACGATCAAAATATAACGGTAATAATATACATGAATAAAAGGCAGTAAATCATATAAATATCATTTCACATACATCAACTCGGACCTACTGTCCCACACTAACACAACACACATAACAATGCAAAAATATGAAACACAACACCATGATATGCGGTACCGACTCACTGGTTCGTCAACCAAACTCAGGATGGATCACATACGCTCCATCCGAGCAATGATCTATCCCTACCACGCTCCTCCTGAGCACAAAAAATCAAACTCAGGATAGATCACATACACTCCATCCGAGCAATGATCTATCCCTACCACGCTCCTCCTGAGCCCATACAATCAAACTCAGGATAGATCACATACACTCCATCCAAGCAATAATCTATCCCTACCACTATGTTATGCAAGACACCAATGCACACAGGAAACACAGCACACCCGGTGCACACGATCTTCCTCATCACATTTTATCATTCATCATATGTATATCTCACACATCACCATATTCATACATCATACATACATGATACACCTCAATGCAAATATTATAATTACACGAATAATCAAGGAAATCATATTCCAACCCCATACACACACCCTCCACAGATCAACATCATTCTCATATTTGATCACGACCAACAAGGGCCCAATGACACTAGAAAACAGAAAAAAACATCACCAGAAACACAAACTACTGTCATGCTCGTTGGCTCACTCTCCTAGCTAAGCATTAGCGAAGACTCGCTACTCGCTCGCCCAGCGAACCTCCTAGCGAAGGCAGACAGTGGCTACCGGAAGCACTCGCTACCCAGTTCGCCTAGCGAAACATCAGAAAATGTTCGCTATTCGCTCGCCTAGCGAAAGTGTTGGCGAATGTCTGCGATTTCACAACAATCTCACTGTTCAAAATCGGTAAAACTCTCAGAAACCACCTGATTTTACTCCAACCAGTTCCCACAACACTAATGCAACTTAGTTACATAATGTATTCCAAATTCCACCCGATTAAAATCTCAGCTCTACCGATTAACGCATTTTCGGCTTAAAATGATAAACTACCCGGAAGCCCCAAATTACCCCAACAATCACATGCAACAAACCTATCTCATCATCAACAAATTCAGAATCACAACAAAATAACAATTCAGTTCATCAGAACTTATGGGGTTAGGGAAATCCCCTTCTACCTAGAACTCATGCAAATACCAGTTTCAACCCGATTCTCCCCCCTTACCTCGATAGCTCGAACAGCTGATGAAACTCTTGCTCCAATGATGACTCCTAGCTTCCTCTTGCTCCAATCGACCGAGTTCTTCTTCCTTCCAATTTTCCTCTTCTCCGATCGTGTTCTTGTTTTTCCTTCTTCTCCCAACGTGTTCTTCCTTTCTATCTCCAAATTCCCCAAACAGCCCCTTAATCCAAATTCCTCTTATTCCTATTTTCTTATCCCAATTTTATTATTAATAATAATAATATTATTAATAATAATAATAATAATAACAATAATATTACTAATAATAATGTTATTATCATTACTTTTATATTATTATCAACAATAATTGTATTATTAATATTAATGTCCAAGATCATCAATCAATCTCCAACTTAAGAGCTACACACGATCGCACTCAAACACCCCGACAAAACACGCCGAAAAAAAACAAATAACCCAGAAAAACTAGATAATTAAAATGGGTGTTACAGACAGTACTCCCGAGATTTCTCTGTCTTCTTTCAAAGAAGCTCTAGCTGTGGTGGAGTCTGAATCTTCACAAGGATGGGGTCAAGTGCACAGTATTCCCAACAAGTAGGATAAATTTGGATTGGGATACTGCCCATTTTCCTCCTCGCAGAGTGCTCCAAAGTACAGGGGACCAATGCAGTTTACTAGCGGTGGGGTGATCTTTGATAGAATCAACGTCGTCTCTAAAGACGAAGGGGACAATGAATGTGATATGGACGCGTGGATCCAGCCGTGTATTCCTGGCCAAAACTTGTGCAATTGGACCATCGAGGAAGTCGTCCAAGTGTCCTTTTAAGAGTAATTTATCTGTTTTGATTATGTGTGGCCATGCATTCTGCCTAGGACGTAGTGGTTTTCATTTGTGGGGCCTTATTTGTTTATGTTTGAACTCTGCTTTTATCGTTAGTCAAAAGACGTCTTTATGCATTCAAATGTTTTGATCCCTGTTTTTCGTATTTTATTTTGACAATAAAATAATAATGTGGTTTGTGCTTATTTTCATATCATTTTTGTAGATGTTTTTGATTGGATGCATTTTGTGGCAAACAGTGATGTACGTATGAATGTCATGACTGGTGTTATGACATGCATAAGGACTATTCTACAGGTTAAAGTTTGAATAGCTAAGAGCAAGTAAGATGGATGTCATGCTGGATGTTATGACATCAAGCGTATGACATCAGGGCGCGAAGTTTTAGTTTTTCTGTTATTAGCTCAAACTATACTTCAAGAAGCATTTTAGGAAGCCTAGTTATCTTAGGCGACATATCAGGCATTGTTGAGGATAACTTGGAATGCCCCTGACCCAATTGGAGTGCGCAGGTTTATAAAGAGAGGGTTTACTTGGGTAAACCTAACTTGTGCACGAAGGCCCAAAGACAATCTGCTAGTATAAATAACAGAAGATAAATCCAAATCAGGTGGAGATTGAAGAGTGTAGTTTTATGAGTGAAGAAGTCTGATTGTATCAATTGTTCTTCACGTGTATGTCGTGTCTTAGGAAACTTGTATGCCAAGCAATTGTCTACTGCATGATTGCCTTGGTTTAATGTGTGTGAAATGTTTGTTCAGTGTTTAACTCTAAGCTTTTAAGAAAGAGTGGTGTGTCACTTGATCAAAGCTGTAAAGCAAGATCAAGGTGTGTTTGAAGTGTGTCTTCAATTTCTATTTTGTAATCTTGAATTGGTTTATATCACTGTTGTGATTAAGGGGGAGTGAGTTGGTAACTCTGGTCTAGTGTTAGGCTGAAGTGTCATTGGGTAGGTCTTAAGTGAAGAGTGAAAACTGGTTGTTTGAATCTGAATTAATTCTACTAATAGTGAATTTCCTCCCTAGCTTGGTAGCCCCCATATGTAAGTGTGGTTTGCACTGAATTGGGTGAACAATTACATGTGTTATTTAAAGTTTTCACTTACAGTTTGATATTAAGTTCAGTGGTCTGTGTTATAGTGGATGTTATAACATCCGTGATAACATCCACTGTTGGGTACCTAGAATTACAATTGGTATCAGAGCAGGCACTCTGCCTGTTATTTTCTGGGTGAGATCTAGGGAAGATAAATTCTAGTACTATGGACAAGGATATAGGGTTCACAAATAGACCACCAATTCTGGATGGTTCAAATTATGGCTACTGGAAACCTAGGATGATAGCCTTCTTGAAGTCTTTAGACAATAAGGCATGGAGAACTCCAAACTCAGGATGGGAACATCCAGTGAAGACTGACAAGGATGGATTATTTGTGTTAATACCTGAGGAAGAATGGACCAAAGAACAAGAGGCATTGGCTCTTGGGAATTCTAAGGCTTTGAATGCCTTATTTAATGGTATAGATAAGAACATTTTTAGACTAGGGCATCATTGTGAACTGGCTAAAGAGGTTTGGGATACTCTCAAAACTACTCATGAGAGAACCTCTAAAGTCAAGATGTCAAGATTACAAATGCTGACCACTAAGTTTGAAAATCTGAGAATGAAAGAGGATGAGACTATTCATGAATTCTACATGAACATTCTTGGTATTGCCAACACCTCAGGTGCTTTAGGAGAAAAGATGTCTGAAGAAAAGCTTGTGAGGAAGATTCTAAGATCTTTGCCTAAGAGGTTTGCCATGAAAGTCACTTCTATTGAAGAAGCTCAGGATATATGCAACATGAAAGTGGATCAACTCATTGGTTCTCTCCAAACTTTTGAGATGGGAATGTGTGATCAGGTTAAGAAGAAGACCAAAAGCATAACCCTTGTCTCAAATACAGCATAAGACTCTGAGGAAGACAATAGTGAAAGTGAGGAGAATCTGTCAGAAGCAATAGCCTTGCTTGGAAGACAATTCAACAAACTGATCAAAAGAATAGATCACAAGTCTAGGCCTAATGACAAGAACACTTCCTTTGACATCAACAGAAGAGGAAGAAATGAAGAAAGGCCCAGCCAAGGCAAAGGAGTGCAGTGTCATGAATGTGAGGGATATGGGCACATTAAACCAGAATGTCCCACCTATCTCAAGAAGTAAAAGAAGGGCCTAGCAGTTACTTGGTCTGATGGAGATTCTGAGAGTGGATCAGAAGAAGAATTAGCCAAGCATGTCACTGTTCTGAACAGTGTATGCATATCTGATGGTGACTCAAGTGACGATGAGCTGACCTTTGATGAACTGACAGCTTCATATAAGAAGCTATGCATCATAAGTGCAGAAATATACCAGCAAGGAGAGAAACAGAAGAAAAGCATAAGGGAATTAGAGGCTGAAAAACTGGATCATCTGGCAACCATAGACTCTCTCAAAAGTGAGGTCAGCCTGTTGGAATCTAGACTAGGTCAGATGTCAAAATCCTTAAGGATGCTAAATAGTGGGACTGACACTCTAGAAAAAATTCTACAGAGTGGTCATAAAGCAGGAAACAAGTCTGGTATGGGATTTGTTAGTGAACAGAAACCCTTCTTGGGGTCCATGAAGCCAAAGATTGAGAACCAGAGGTCAAACCGGATGTCACGACCAATGTCACAACATCAGGGAAACAGAAGCTGGAACCTGATCAAGAATAAATTCCAAGGGTATAGGTGTTACTTCTGTGGAAGACTTGGACACATCAAACCTTTCTGCTTCAGGTTACATGGATTTCCTAGTCACCCTCATCAAGGCAAATACAAACAGGCTATTCATGCCAAGAAACAACATCAAGTGAGACCCAAAAAGGAGGCTCAGGTCAAGAAACAACAATGGGTTGCCAAGGAGGTTGCTCTAGTAGCTCATACATCTCTTAGGATGCCAACCAAAGAAGACTAGTATTTTGATAGTGGTTGTTCTAGACACATGACTGGAATGGAGAATCTTTTGATGAACCTCAAACCGCATACCTCAAGCCATGTAACCTTTGGTGATGGAGCTAGAGGAGAAGTCATAGGTGCTGGAAAACTAGATTGTCCTGGTGTTCCAAAATTGGAGAATGTCATGTTGGTTAAAGGGCTGACTGTGAATCTTATCAGTATCAGTCAGCTCTGTGACCAAGGTCTCAATGTCAAATTTACTAGGGGTAAATATGTTGTCACCAATGAAGAAGGTGAGGAAGTCATGAGAGGGTCTAGAGCTAAGAACAATTGTTACTTATGGGATCCTAAAAGTAACTTAAAAATTTATCCCTTGACCAGAGAAGAAAAGGAGGATAAACTATGGAATAAAAAGGGTGGACATCTTCCAAGGATAAAGAATACCATATCCAAGGAAGCAGTGGGAGGAACTTCAAAGATAACTCCGGATGATAGAACATGATGTGTAAAATGTCAGGCTGGTAGGAAAGTCAAGAAAGGACAACCAAAATATGGACATCATAGAAACCTAGACCTGTTATACTGGGATTTGATGGAGTCCATGACAAATTATCATAAAGGAAGCAATGTCACTCAGGATGTCATGACTTTGCACTATGATATCAAGAGTAACATCAATACAAACTTAGGTCAATCTAAAAGAGTCAGACATAGGGATAACAAGCATCAATTGGGAAAGGTTTGTGTGAAGGTTGGAAACATTGATATACATAGTGCTGACATGGTTACCAGAGGTCTCAAGGCTACTCAATATGAAAATTCATAAAGCAAGTTGAGGACGTGTCTTTTTGAGAGTTTATAGCAATTAATGATGATTGGGAATCTTAATCTACATCCTCCATTCCTAACGATGATATCAATGGGGAAGAAGCTAGCCAAATCCACAACACCATTGCCAATTTGGTATCAAAGGTTCTGAGTGAGCCCCATGATGTGCCAAGAATATCTATTCCCCCTAACTCTGAGGGTACTGCTTCTCATCTGGATGAACAAGCTGATGTCATTCACGATGTTGAAACATTGGAAACAACTACTCAAAAGGACAATGACAAGGGTCAAGCCTTTGAAAATAAGGATGATCACATGCAAAGTGATAAAAAGGATGAAGGTGGAAAAATCATGATTGCACAAATTTATGTGGATAACATAGTGTTTGGAGGGATGTCAGACAATGGTAAAACAGTTTGTCAACCACATGCAATCTGAGTTTGAAATGAGCATGTATGGAGAATTAACTTACTTCCTTGGATTGCAAGTCAAGCAAATGGAAGATTCTATATTCATATCCCAAAGTAAATATACTAAGAACATAGTCAAAAAGTTTGGGATGGACAATGTTGGCCACAAAAGAACACCTGCACCCACTCATCTGAAGTTATCAAAAGATGAAAGTGGTACTATTGCTGACCAAAGGCTATACAGAAGCATGATTGGCAGCTTGCTATATCTAACAGCCAGTAGACCTGATATTGCCTTTGCAGTTGGTGTGTGTGCTAGATATCAAGCAGATCCTAAAGTGAGTCACTTAAATCAAGTCAAAAGGATTATCAAATATGTGAATGGAACTTGTGATTATGGTATACTTTACTCTCATGGGTGTGATCCTACTTTATCTGGGTGTTATGATACTGACTGGGCTGGAAGTGCTGATGATAGAAAGAGCACCTCTGTTGGATGCTTCTTCTTAGGGAACTTGTCGATAATATTTTCTAGAGAGGGCTTCCTGTGCATGCCATAACCATTCCACTGGCTCGCATTGATCCTCCTCACAGCTCTGATAATGTACCTGGCTCCAGCAGTGCAGCTAGACCAGAGGAAGATTCTGATGACAGTGATGAGGATGTCTCAACAGATAATGATGACAGTGACTCCAGCTCTTCTGAGGAGGAAGATGAATATGGTGGTGTTGATGGCTTGCTGGTGTGCCTGGGCTGATGATGAACTGCTGCTGGTGGGCCTAGGTGTTTTTCTTTGGTTCCTTGCTTTGATTGTGTTTTTATTTGACAACTGAAATTTGTGTGTTGCTCTTCATGAGCTTTATGTTTTAATGACCCTTAACATTTGTACTTATGTTTATCTATACTATTAGTTTAGTTATGATTCAATTTGTGGCTAAAAATAGAGAGAAGTGGTAGTAGTGATTGAGTAACAGCAAGTGGAAGAATTCAGGTGGTTGTTGTTGTTGCTGTGCAGGTTTGCATGAGGTGATGATATGTTGCTGCTACTGGGTGAATTCCTAATCTGTGTAGGAATGTATTGAATGTATGTGAGTTTTGGCAGAAGCTGTATAAGACGTGTGTGTGTTCCTTGATGGAACCCAGTAGTAGGATAGCTGCTAGATTTGTTTTCTCAAATCCAAAAATATTAATTTTTCAAAACACTTTGTTTTTCAAAAATCATTATTAACGAATAAGTGAAATTTGCATAACAAGAAAACATATATCATAACAATGATTGGCCTGAAGTCTGATTTTATTAATAGGCGAGAACCTTATAAATGGTAAAGTCTCAGGAACAAGTACAAATTTTGAAAAATTGCAAACAAAAAGGGTTTCAAAAAAATACAACACTTAGTGAAGTAGTCAATTGCGACGAGGATAAAACGATGGTCGTTGGATGCTTTGGGTTCAATCTCTCCAATCGTCTATGCCCCACATTGCGAATGGCCAAGGGGATGTCAACATATTAAGGGGATGTGGAGGAACGTGCACCTTATCGGCATAAACTTGACATCTGTGGCATTTTCGAGCAAAAAGAATGCAGTCGGTCTCCAAGGTCAGCCAATAATATTCAGCCCTCAAAATCTTCTTTGCCATGGCATGACCACCCGCATGAGTGCCGAATGTTCCTTCATGTACTTTGTCATTAAAAAGTCTACTTCCTTTTCGTTAACACATCTGAGTAGAACCATATCGTGGTTTCTCTTATACAGAATGTCATTGCTGTTGGAAAATTTGGATGGCAATCTTCGTATTGCTCTCTTGTCAATTCTAGAGGCGTCGACTGGATATTCTTGATTGTGAAGAAATTTTTTGATGTTGTGAAACCAAGGCTTCTCATCAGACTCTTCTTCTATCATCATAACATATGTTGCTATAGTCTTTCTTTCGATGCAAATCAGAGGTGCCTCGTTGACAAACTATACCTTCCACATTGACGCTAGCATGGCTAAAGCATCTGCAATGTGGTTCTCGGCTCTTGGAACATGTTTGAAAGTAACTTCGTCAAAGTATTCAATCATTTCCAAAATATAATTCTTGTAAGGAATTAATTTCTCGTCTCGAGTCTCCCTTTCTTCTTTGATCTGGTAGATCACTAGGGCAGAGTCACCGATCACTTCTAAGATTTTGATGCGAAGATTGATAGCAGCTTCCAGTCCCAAGATGTAGGCCTCATACTCAGCTAAGTTGTTGGTACAGAAAAAACAAAGTCTGGCGGTAACAGCAGTATACCCTCCAGTTGGATTTTCCAAAACAGCTCCAACACCATGTCATTTTTGTTAGACGCCCCATCGAATATCATCTTCCAGCGAGATCCGGGCTCAGGTCCTTCTTCAGGACTGGGTTTTGGTTTCAGACGTTGGATATACATCACATCTTCATCTGGAAAATCGAACTTGAGTGGTTGGTAACCCTCCACAGGATGTTCAGCGAGGTGTTCTGACAAGACACTGCCTTTGACGAATTTTTGGGCGACATACTGAATATCATACTCTGACAAGAGCATATGCCACCTGGCTAATCTTCCCGTTTGAGCCAGTTTTTCAAAGATGTACTTTATTGGGTCCATCTTGGAGATTAACATAGTAGTATGGTGGATCATGTATTGTCTCAAGCGTTTGGCTGCCCAGGCTAAAGCAAAACAAACCTTTTTCAAGGGTGAGTAACGACTCTCGCAATCGGTGAACTTCTTGCTCAGATAGTAGATTACGTGTTCTTTCTTCCCTGACTAGTCAGTTTGGCCTATGACACAACCTATGGAATGTTCCAATACTATCATGTACATGAATAGAGGCTTTCCCAGTACTGGAGGATTTAAGATAGGAGGCTTTTGGAGATACTCCTTGATTTTCTCGAATGCTGATTGGAAATTCTCATTCCATACAACCGTTTGATCTTTCCGTAACAAATTAAAGATCAGTGTACAGGTAGGTGTCAAGTTAGAGATGAATCTGAAAATGTAGTTTAGTCGTCCAAGGAAGCCTCTGACCTGTTTTTCTGTTTGAGGAGCTGGAATTTCTTGAATTTCTCTAACTTTGTCGGGATTCACCTCGATTCCTTGTCGACTAATGATGAATCCGAGCAGCTTGCCGGAACGAACCCCAAATGTGCACTTAGCTGGATTTAGCCTCAACTGATATTTTCGAAGTCTCTCAAATAAGTTTAACAGATGACCCAAGTGATCCTCTTTGTTTTGAGATTTTGCGATCATATCATCCACGTACACTTCAATCTCCTGATGCATCATATCATTGAAGATCGTGACCATGGCTCGTTGATATGTTCCTCCTGCATTTTTCAACCCGAAAGGCATGACCTTATAATAATAGGTACCCCAGGGTGTAATGAAGGTTGTTTTTTCCACGTCGGCCAAATCCATCTTTATCTGGTTGTAGCCAGAGAATCCATCCATGAATGAAAATACTGCAAAGCTGGCTGTATTATCCACCAAGGTGTCGATATGTGGCAGAGGGAAATCATCCTTTGGACTTGCCTTGTTTAGATCCCTGTAGTCTACACACATCCTGACTTTGCCGTCTTTCTTGGGGACAGGCACAATGTTGGCCACCCATTCTAGGTACTTTGATACTGCTACAAAATCCCCCGTCAATTTGTTTTTTTGACTTCGTCTCTGATTTTGAGAGCCATATCAGGTCTGGATCTTCAGAGCTTATGCTTAACCGGAGAACACTCATGCTTCAAAGGGAGCTTGTGCATAACAATATCAGCATCCAACCCTGGCATGTCTTGATAAGACCAAGCAAACACGTTGGCGTAATTTTTGAGAAGCGTTATTAGTTTGTTTTTGACTTCTGACCCTAGCGATGCCCCAATTTTGACCTTTCTTCTTTCTTCCTCAGAGCCTAGGTTAATGACGTCAATCTGCTCTTTGTATGACTGAAGATAGGCATCTTCGTATTCGGTCATCTTCATCAATTCTTCAGGGACTTCAGAATCTTCATCTCTCTCTTCTTCAGCTTGAAAGACAAACAGACCACTACAGAAGGAACCGAATGATCAATCGATTTTGTGGGTGATGTAGGTTTTCTGCATGGTTTTACAGGTTTGAGAATGATCAGACACATATACACAAACATGCAGATGATGGGTTGATTTTAATTTTCAAAAAGTTGCCATTTCTCCTTTTAACAAAAAGTGAAAATGATGTGAGGAAGACAAGACAAGAGTTTTAACAAAAACACTTTTCCATTCATAGATCTCTTCAAATTGCAAAGTGGCCCATACAAAATGTTTCATTGGCTTTAGGAAAAACCAGGAATTTTTAAAGAAAAACAAAAGAGCTATCCCGCCTCGGATCACCAGCTGTCGAGGTCGCCTTCTCCGTCTTCATCAATAATGGAATTTTTAATGGAATCTGGTGATCCGAGGCAGGGTAGCTATATGCCACTTATGAATATTTCTTTCATGGTTTTTCTCGTCATAACGCTTTCTTCAGGTGCGTCTTCTAGAGTTGGTTTGTAACCTAACCCTCGTCTATCGTTCTTGGCACGAGCATTGACTTCTATGACCTCTGACCATCCCAACGAGAGCCCTGTTTCTAATGCAACCTTTATACTTTGGACGGAGGCGAAAGATGGACCATGGGTTATAGCTGAATCATTAACCACACGACGTGAGCAATTTCTAAAGCTTGGAAATCAGTTTCAAGTGCATCTTCGCCGGCCTCTATGTATCGAAAGGAGGACAAATTTCTCACCATAATATCTTCTTCTCCATGCACTATGACCAGTTGGTCATTAGCGAAAAATTTCATTTTTTGGTGTAGGGTGGATGTGACAGCGCCTGCTGTATGTATCCACGACCTTCCCAGTAGAAAGCTGTAAGCCATATTTATATCCATCACCTGAAAGGTGATTTTGAAGACCTGGGGTCCTACCATGATCGACAAGTCGACTTTTCCTATCAAAAATCTTTTTGACCCATCAAAAGCTTTTATAATTATAGAGGTAGGCCTCATTTCGGCTCCTTGGTAGGCCAATTTAGCTAAAGTCCTCTTGGGCATCACATTGAGTGCAGACCCTATATCGACGAGCACCCTGTTGCACCCCAAAATTTGTCCAACCTTTTCTTTTGGCTTGGCTTATGTTTCATATTATTTAGCATTTGCATTTACATAACATTGGTTCTTGACAAGGGATAAAGATGTTGTTTTTTCCACTTAAGAGAAGAGTTTCATGTTAAAGCTCAAGAAAGGTTACATTTTTCAAGCCATCAAGAGTCCATCATCATCAGAGGTGAGGTCTCAAAGCTCCTTGAGGGGAGAAAGTCTGTGTACCGGTGTCACCTCCTATCTTGAGGATCAGAGGTTCATGAGGTTAACTTTTTGGATGAGGCATGATACAAGGGTTCAATAGACATCTTAAGGGTTCTTTATGGAGTGTGTATGGTCACACAATTCATCTGCAAGAGCCTCAATCGATGGATAAGGTGTTAGGGTTTCATCTGGTCAACCAAAAGTCAATTGTGGACTTGAGAGGGCTCAAGACTTGGTTCTTGATCATTGAAGCCATAAGAAGTCATCTTAAGTCATCTCTAATGTCATGAGGAAGCAAAGTCAATAAGATTCAAGAGTTCAAGAAGTTGCTAAATTAGGGTTTCATATGAGTTCAAGTGTAAAATCCCCTCTTTTGGTCTCTAACTCCAACGACAAATTTCACTATGATACAAGTCTTGTCTCATTTTTTATCAAACATGAGACTTGATCATCATCTTCCAAGCTTTTTTTTAGTACAAGAACTCATCCATTGGGTTTTTACATCTCAAGTTATGGTATCAACAAGTTGGTGTCACCAGATGAAGAGAATTTAGAGGTACTCAAAGATAGTTCACTTCCAAGGCATTTTTCACAAGGAACCAAGCTCTTCCTCATCTTTCCTCAAACATGAAAGTTGTTCCTCATTGTCTTAGCTTTCTAAAAAGTCCCAGAACTCATCATTCTCGTGCGGATCTCAAGTTATGGCTTTCTCAAGTCAAGGGTATTTTTGGAAACCAAGTTTTAGGTCATTCACTTCAATGGCCAATTCCATGAACCTCAAGACCTCTAATCTAAATTTGTGCCACATAAAAGTTGTGTCACATTACCTTAACATCCTCTTGAACTCAAAATCCATGATGTTTGATGATTTATGTGATCATTTGAACCATAATAAGCATAAAAAATTGATTTTTTAACATGATTTGAATTTCTTCCATTACAAGTCATCAATTGAGTTGGTTTTTGAATTTTTCACACCATATCATCATCACGTAATGGTCATGCCACTCTTTACCAAAATTGGGCCAACATAGAACCATAATTCATACCATTTTTCAAACTTTCATGCCATAAGGAGTAATTATCCAAAACCACATTCCAAATCATTTTCAATTCTCCAAATGGCCATTATTCTTTTCCTCACTCCCCACTTGACAAGAAGAGTGAATGGAATGAGTCGTAACACCTCCAACCCGTGTGCATAACATACTTGGATGTTTTTGGCGAAAATTGGAAATCAAGCAAAACAATCATCATGGGCCTGCACGAGATTCCTAAAGCCCTCACATATAAGCCATAAGTGAACCTTAATGCCTCAGAGGAACTGGCTGCATGAAGGGAAGCAAGATACCATCTCAAATTTCAGAATTTTCTCTCACTTGGAATCACACTTTTTTCATGGATTTTTCTTCAACCTCTTGCTTAATTCATCCTCATACAAGCATAATGAGTGGATTAGCACCTTCAAAGCGAAGCTCACAATGCATTTGAAGGGCCAATGGAGCAGCTCCGTTAGGTAAATTTCTATTCTCTAAATCTCACAATTTAGGCACTTATTTAGGAGCATTTTGGGTGCATCTAAAGCCTTACCTCGTGTAGGGCATGTTTGGATCATTGTTGTGTATGTTTGAGATGATTTCAGTTTGAGCATCAAAACTTTGTGGCCTATTTTCTTCATGTTCCAAGAACCTCTTCAAAAGCCAACCTCATATTTGGATTCTACGTGAAAAGAGCTTTGATTTGGTGCCGGGAGTTTTGATTTTTATGGCGTTTTTCAGTCAGCTCCGGGGATGCTCGCTTGAGAAGGCGACCGGAGCTAGGGCTCCGGCATCTGAGGCTTGAGCTAAGGTGTAGGCTGACATGTCTCGTTGACTTGCTCATGTGGCATTCTGACTCCTACGTGGTTGCCATATGGTTTAACGAAATGGAGCGTTTCATTAAACTGAGTGTGTTTTATGTCTTGGGCCTTGCAACTTTGATAATCCCACCCCCCTTTATTTGGCCCATGTGCGTGTAACAAAGGATTTCATTTCAAACACTAATTACTCCTACTCCCCTCTTTCATGTTTTAATTTCTTTTTATTTTATTTTCTAGAATTTTCAGTTGAATTCTTTTTAAAATAGTTTTACATTTTATAAAAATCCCAAAAAATACATTTCTGTTATTTCAAGATGTTAAGATATTTTTCAACATTTTTATTTTATTTTTCATTTATTTTTATTATTTTTAATTGAGTTAATGATTGAAGGTGTATTATGGTTTATGCCTTAATTTGAACTTGATCATTGACCGCCATTTGAAAACCCCTAGGACCAATTTTCCTCTCACACTTAGGTGTTTGATTGAGGCATATTTGAGGGCTGGTTTGAGGTCTTGATGATCATTTTTCATTTGTTTCTCATTGGCTTTTTATGGACCCTCGATGCTTGCTCGACAAGTTGAATACCTTGCATTATTTGATACAATTGGTTTTGCTTTGAGTTGATTTCTGCCATGAGCTTTTGGATTCTGACTTGTGATTGTTTCAACTTGAATTTGATGATTTATTTGGATTTTATTTGAGCTTTCTTCTATTTTTGGTGAGTGCCTCAAAATCAAGTTGTTTTCACTACGTCTATGCATCCAACTCTTGACTTAATTTTAGGACATGATCATGTGTGATCCCTTGAGAAACTCTTGAGCTTTTTTAGTTTATGTTAACATGCTTGAGGTACTGCCTTGCATGATTAGAGGTCATTTGAAATTATACCTTGTGCCACAAGATTCATTTGATCATGTCTTTCCACTTAAATTTGAAGTGTGAGATGTTTAGATGGACTTTGGTCCTCTAATTGAACTTGATCATTCTTGTGTTTGCTTTCCAATTTGATTTTGAATTTGAGGTTTTCACACTTGATGTTCACTTATGACCTCAATGATTATGGACTTGTTCTTGATGCCTTGGTGATGTTTGAGTCACTTTGAGAATGCTATGAACATATTGAGCCTCTCTTGTTTTGTTTGGTTGCTTTGTTTTTACTTGATCAGGTGTAAGTGTTTGGTTGAGTTGATTATGATGTGGTTGCTGCCCCACTTTTCTTTCCTCTCTCACTTCCTTGATTGTGCTTTTTGGTTTTAGCACCTTTATTCTTGTGATGATTGATGGCATTTGATTGTAGAAACTTGCTTCTCTCATTTTTCTTGACTTGTTTAAGTCTTCCACCTTTGTGACTTGTGTTGGTCTTGTTGCATTGTTCCATGTTTGCATTTGTGTTTGAATTTCATATATTTTCATATTACATTGACTTGTTTAAGTCTTTTCTTTCATCTTCATTTTGTGATTGATTTGCATTGTGTTTACTTGTGCTTCTTGCCATGATCCCTTAGGATTCTTAGTCCCTCTGTTTAAGATGGGAGTAGGAGAGACATTAGGCTTTCAATCCTTTGCATGATAACATTAGGTAGTTCCCTTTTCTACCCCAACTTTAGGACCACTTTTCATGACAATATTAGGGTTTATAGTTCCCCTTAGAGTCTTGTATCTTCTCTTCTCATCTCAAAATCTTTTTAAGACACTTAATAAAGGTTGACAAATGTTGTGCGTTACGAGCCTTAAGTACATAAGGAATGATGAGTGGGGGTCTCTTCTAACATTGTCTAGAGTGTTTAGCGTATGCCCTTTGGGCGATATGCAATGCATTCGCTCTTATGTCATAGTCTTTAGTGCAACATGAGTTTCAAACTAACTCAACTCACTTCTTCTAAAAAACACAAACAAAAACTCAAACCTTTTCATCCTTCGGGATTGTTTGCAACCCTAATTCTCAGAAAAGTATGTTACATTTTCGTTCTACCGCAAACAGGCATCGTCCCTAACTTCTGGAATTGAAACGTAACATTACTCATAAAACTCTTGAACCAACCAGTGGTTTAGTTTACCAGAACTAAATTTTTTTCTGATTTCTCATACTAGATGAGGATACGTAGGCCCAAGACAACAATGTCTTGGCGAGCAACCTTCCCCCCATCACCCGTAGTTTCCCGAACTACGTTGACTCTGACTTTCCCATTGCACGAGGGAATACGTAGGCATAGGGCGGCGATATCCTATCGAGTCTGTTCTTTCTTTTCACCCCCTCTTAGCAGTAGCCTTTAGATAGTTTTCACCCATAGGTTAGACAACAAGCATGGATCTCGTTGAGTAAAACGGATGTGAGAGGTGCTCATACCTTCCCATTGCGTAACCAACTCCCGAACCCAAGATTTGGTTGCGATGACCTATATTTCCCTTTCTCTTAGGTTTTCTTCGATCGTTTCCTTTCCCTCTCTTTAGGATAAATAACGTTCAGTGGTAACTCTTCTGTCTGTTTGCTGGCCCTTTTTCATAGCGTCAACAACTGGTGACTCTGATGGGGACAGTTGGTTCCCTATGCGAGTCATTCCTAGCGCTTGTGTGTTTTATTTGTGGTGTGTACATTTGTGTGCATATGTGTTGTATCTGTATATTGTTTCATTTGCATTTTATTTTCCGCACTGTATTATCTATTGCTGTTGTGCTGTTGGGTGGGTGTTCCATTGAGAGATAAGCCCAATACCTAGGCTTGAGTATATACCTAGCATTAGTGTGGAGAGTAGTGAGGGTTTGCATGTTTGGCCATGCAATAGTCTTCCTGAAATTTGTGTTCAGACGAGATTTTCTTTGAAGACATCCTGTCCAGTCCGTTTCAAACAGTTGATAAGATGTTAGATCTGAAAATTAACGACTCTGGAGAACGATCATTAGGAAGTCAGTTAAGTGAGGCCTCCTCATTTGAACATGATGCCAAACCAGAAATGGTGAACGTATCATCGTTTCTCGAGATTCTGTGACATTGACGACCTGCATTGGATGTCGAACCTTATCAGAGATTATGTTCATACCTATGAGTGGGAGGGTTATGCAGGAAACTTGACCTTCAACCAACCCGGTTTTCTGGTTTTCTCGTCAGTGCAGACCTTTGATCTTTGGTATTTTTGGGTTTCTATTATCTCAGTGCTGATGTTCTGGTATTTTCTTGCCGAAGTGGAATTCTGGTTCAACTCAGTCAGCAGCACAACAGTCTTGATCCTCTGTTTGCATCTGCATTTTAACATTTGCATGTATTCATGATTTCAAGTGTTAATTTTCCCTTTGATTCTAGTAATCTTATCCACCGTCAATATGGAGCCTGGTTTGAAGAGGACTGTCGTCTACAAGTTTCCGACGTCGGAGTTTGGACCTTTACTTGGTCTTATTTCAGTGGTTGATCGTAGTGCTATGGAAGACTTTAGGAAGGATAATGGGAAGATTTTGAGATTTGTCTGTAAGATCTCAAGATTTGAATTAGGAGGTATTCACACTCTGTTGTAGCTCTATGATCCTCAGTTACGTTGCTTTACTTTCCCTGGTTATGTCTTGATGCCAACATTGGAGGAGTTTTCTCCATTAATGGGAGTTCCAGTCTTGGAGGAAGTGCCTTTCTTTCACTCTGAAGAAGAACTTGACTTGACCAAGTTGGCCAATGCTCTACATATGGGTATTTCTGAGTTAGATGGTAAAGTAGTCTGGAGAAATGGAGTCCCTGGTTTTCCACTGTCATTCTTAGTAGGCAAGGCTCAACATTTTGCTAAGGAGGGTTGTTGGGTGGTTTTCAACGCTATTCTAGCCTTATGTATCTATGGCATTGTTCTGTTTCCTAATATACCAGACTTCGTTGACATGGATGCTTTTCATATTTTTGCTTCCAAGAATCCGGTGCCTACCCTCTTGGGGGACATATACCATTCAGTACAATACAAGAATGAGAATAGGAGGGGAAAGAATGTCTTTTGTTGTGCACCACCACTTCTCTACAGATGGTTTATGGAACATCTTCCTAAGGCTGTACCTTTTGTTGATACCTCAGACACAATTGATTGGTCAGAGAGACTCATGGGTTTGACATCGGAGAATATTTTTTGGTTCAATAGATACCTTCCAGGCAAGGAGATTATCTTCAGTTGCGAAAACTTTCCCAATGTTCCTTTGATAGGAAGGAAGAGGGACATCAACTAGAATCCTGCTCTGGCTTTCCTACAATTTGGTTACGCTTTGAGAGGACCTCCAAGGGAAGAAGAAATAGAGGAATCTCTGTATTTCACAGGAGTGGCTGATAGTGATACTTTGACCAGATTGAAAGGCTTGGGGAAGGATTCATCGGAGAGGAAAATGTTCTTTAGGTAAAGGTGACTGTAGAGCCTATGGACCATATATGGATTGGATCCAGGAGAGGGTAGAGAAGATGTTGTTACCATTCTCGGTCAGAGAGCCCTTATATCCTTTGGTGATTGAAGAACCCACAACAGTGGGTATTCAGAGGTATAACCAGCTGTGGGCTGAGAAAGAGGAATTACGCAAAGCGAATGAAGAGCTGGAAAAGGAGGTTGGTCAACTAAGAAGCGAAAAGAATGAAGCAACATAATTGGCCAAGATGAAGAATGAAACCTTGAACAAGATGGGTAAAGAGTTGAATGAAGAGATTCGCGCGCGAGAGCAAGTTGGTCTGGATTTGAAGAGTACCAACAATGTCCTCAAAGACAAGAAGAAAGAGCTGGAAAAAGGGCGCCTGGAGATATCCAAATTCAGTGATCATTGCAACGCCGCTCTAACCACCATCAAAGAAAGAGAGGATGAGCTCCATAAGCAGATTGATAGGCTGAAGATGCAGCTCAAGATTAAACATGAAAAAGCTTCAGGGGAATCATCTCGTCAATTTGAAGTTGATCGCAAGTTACGAGAAGCTCTGGCAACGTTGGAAGAATACAAGATAAGAGAAAAAAAACTGAAGAAACGAAGACTCGAAGATGCTTTCAGAGAAGATTCTTGGGAGGATTATGCTCAAGATTTGAGGGATGTTATCAGCGAAGGGAGTTGCTCATTCAAGCGTTGGTTGTGAGGCCTGAACATCTGGATACAAAGGAGTTGTTAGAGGAGTTTCAGACTCGTTATCGTGGCTGAAGGGAGAGTTACCTGATGCAGTTTTCTCTGTAGTTTTTTCTCTTTTGTTATTATCTTATATTAGGACCATCACCAGGCTTGTTGGATGGGGTCACATGATCATTTTCTGTTGGACTCCTTGGTGTTATGTTATGTACACTGACTCTTGCTCTCACTTTATTTATGAGGAGGGATTTATAGTTCTATCTGTTGCTTCTTCTGTCTCCTGTTTGTGTCTGGAACTAGAATCAAGGGGAGAATTTCCTTGAGTCATATTTGAATGCTTGCATTTTGCATTATCATCATCATTTTTGCATACCAGGTGTTCTTGGGCCCGTTAACCTTACTTCTATGTGGTTTTCTTCTAGCAGTTTTCAGGATAGTAGACCAAATGTTTCTTAGATACTCCACTAGAGGGAATCAACAAAGAGCTATGGATCAGATACAGCTAGAGTTGTAAGAGTTCAGAGATTGGATGGCTCTATTCATAGATCTAATGCAAGGAGTTGCCAATGGGCAAGAGAAGCTCAGAACACTAGTCCAACCATTAATTTCCAAGGTGGATAGTAGTGGGGTCTTGCATGGAGGGACCACTGTTATTCCTCCCCTGGATGATGGGATTACTCCTCAAGCTAATGCTATTCCTACTGTTGTTATTACTCCGAGCGGAGGTCACCAACCAGGAGTTCATGTACCAGGTGCAGCGGGCGTTGCACATGCGGCAGCAGGTCCTCAATGGGAAGAAGACGAGCAAGATGATGTTTTCTCATTGGGAGACTTGGGCATAGGCCTTCAGGCAGATGTAAATAAAAGGTTTTAAATGATTGAGGAAAAGATGAAGAATCTCGAGAATCAGAACTCTCTAGGGCTTGACATGTCCAACTTGGGGCTGATTCTAGGGGTGAAGATTCTGCCCAAGTTCAAAGTTCCATACTTCAATAAGTACAAAGGGACAACCTGTCCCTGAGTACATCTCAGATCTTATTATCGAAAGATGCCTTCCTACTCAGACAATGAGAAGTTGTTGATGCACTTTTTCCAAGATAGCTTGTTAGGGCCTTCTCTAGAGTGGTACATGGGTCTAGAGCCGACGCATATCAGAAGTTGGAGGGACATGGGAGAAGCGTTTTCCATCATTATCAATATAATAGTGACCTGGGACCAAATCGAGTTCAGTTGCAGAATCTGTCTCAGAGGAATAACGAAGGATTTAAAGAGTATGCCCAAAGGTGGCGTGAACTAGCGACCAGAGTTCAGCCTCCGATGGTGGAGAGGGAGCTTATTGATATGTTCGTGGCAACTTTTCCAGGAATTTATTATGAGAAGCTAATTGGACATATGTCCGGAAGTTTTTTTGATTTGATTATAATCGGTGAGAGAGTAGAGAATGGAATCAAGTTGGGTAAGATTCAGAGCGGAGAAGGATCCACATCAGGTGGAGGAAGGAAGACGTTTGGAAATTCTAAGAAAAGAGAAGGAGATACAAATGCAGTTACAGGTTATAAAAGCAAAAACAGAAATAGAGCTCAGCGTCAACAACAATATCAGCCTAAAAAACAACAGGTTGCTAGCATAACTATTCTAGCGGCACCTCAACAACAAAATATTTCACCGTGCAAATTTTAAGATCGAGGAAGGACCGTTAATAGGCAGTTTGATACTCCTCCTATGCTATACTCTCAACTTCTACAACAGCTGCTTCAATTATAGCTCATCCAAAAAAGAACTTTATCACCACTTACTGGCACGCCACCTCTAGGCTATGATGCTAATGCAAGGTGCGATTTTCATTTTGGCGCTCCGGGTCACAACATCGACAATTGCAAGGCTTTTAAGCACAAGGTGCAAGATCTGCTTGACACCAAAGCAAATAACCTTACCAACGAGACCCCGAACATGAATCAGAACCCAATGTTGAATCATGGGGTAGCTGGAGCTAACGCCGTTATCGAGGTTGAAAAGTTGAATTTGATAACTAATGTGGCAGAGTTGAAAATGCCGCTAAGTTTTGTGAAGAGCAGATTGTTGAAAGGGGGTGTCTTCCCTGGTTGTCTGGAGGGTTGTGAAGGATGTGTCGTGCATCCAGAAGGTTGTGTTAATCTGAGGAACCATGTTTAGAGTTTGATGAATGAGGGTATTTTGCAGTTTGATAGAATAGAAGAAGAAGATGTGAAGAAAATTGACAGTGAGCGGGATGAAATCGCGAAGATTTCAATCCCATACAGACTAATAAATATTTCAGCGCCTCCAAGGCCATCACCAGTGATCATCACTAAAGTCGGACCGATACCTTATGAAAGTAGCAAGGTCATCCCATGGAATATGGGGCAGAGGTATTTTGTAATGGACAGAAGCAAGAATTGGTTAGAGCGTCATCCGAAGGTTCGTCTGTGAATAATATTGTTAGGGTGGAGGTTTAACCAGAAGCGGTAGAGTGTTCTCCCCTCCAGAGGTTAATGTGGAAAGAACTGATAAAGGAAAGGGTAAGGTGTTGCACCCTAAAATTTGCTCAACATTTCTTTACCTAGCTTATGTTTCATTTCATTTAACATAACATTACCATACACATTGCATTGACATGTATGCAGGAGGTCAAGGGCTATCATAGAGTACAAAGCTAATCAAGAGATTTTATTCAAGCATCAGAGGTTCTGGCGTTTATTTTGCCCAACGGTTGAGCGGCCGATTTCATTTTGTTTGCAGGCATTTTCTCTACAGGAAGCAGCATTCAGGAGCATCCTAAGCATTTTTATGATCATAATATTCAACAACAAGTTTCAAAAGCTTAACAGGGCTCCAAACGGTTGAGAACGGGCAAACAGACAGATTTCCCACCAAAAGGCGCCAAATTCAAATTTTTGAATGTGTTAATCGGTTAACACATATGGTTAACCGATTAACCATTAGAAAATAGTTCAGATTTGCAAGTTTTAACAGTGTTAATCGATTAACCTATATGGTTAACCGATTAACCAAAGCAGATTTTTCCTTGCACGTGAGATTTCAAGCAATTTCCATTGGGAGTCCAATTTTGATCATTTGGAAGGTTCCATTTTGCATTCTAGAAGGATCTAGAGCCTTCTCAAGTTGGTTATTTCAGTTTCCCGCCAAAACCCCATACCACATTCCAATCCTATTTTTCCAATCCAACTTCCAAGCCTTGCTTTGGATCCGAACCAAGAGTATATTTAAATGATTTACTCCAAACCTCACAAGTTAATCTTCATAATTCCCTTTCATCTTCATAATTCTCTCTCAATTCTCTCTCAATTTTTCAACCTCACAAAACTCACACAAAGCTCTTCTCATTGAAATCATTGTTTCTTCATTGGAATCCTTGATTTCTAAGAGCTAAACCTTCATCAATTCACTCCATTAATTCCATTTTCATCATTTAATTTTCGTGCACAAGCAGATCTGAACTTGGAAGTGATTTCGGAAGTGATCATTTGGCTTATTTTGGCTTGTTCTTGGTGGATCTTCATTGCTACAACAAGAATTAGTGTGGATCTTGAAGTTTTCCGGGTTTCTTTGCTTGGATATTCTCAATTACAGTTAGATCAACAATTACCGAATCAATTCTCTGATTCGTAGGTTGGAATTCTGATCCGATTTAATTATTGAATTTACTTGCATGTTCATAATGTTGATCTTCACATTTCATTGAATTGTGGTTGATTTGATCTTCTTGATCCATGATCATGTTGCTTTACCATGTTTACATGTTAATCATATCACTGTTTGCTGAGGTAATTTCGTGCATAATTGATTATGTGAGCATTGGTATGTTTGAAGATGTAATAAGCTGTTGAAAAGTGATTCTGTTGCTGTTTTTCTGCTTCTAGTGCAGTGTTAATCGGTTAACCTATATGGTTAATCGATTAACCAACTCAAATATTCAAAATTTTCAACGTTTTTAAGTGGTTAACAAATTAACCTATGGTGTTAATCGATTAACACTGTGCTGGCAGGCCTGTTTTGCTGTTTTTTATGCTTGTTCTCGTATCGTTTCACTTCGAATCTTCATAGATCAATATGGTGCATTAAGAGTAAAATGTTTTGGATGTTTGCCACTGTTCTTGATTATTTAATCATGATTCCTTTGACGCGTGTTTTCGTTTCCCACTCGGATGCATACTTTCGTAGTTACAGTTCAAAGTGATGCGCGATGTTTATTTGCTAATTGATACTTTGTTTTGCTGATTTTAGTGTGATCACTTGGTGATGATTTTTGGCTTGATTTTTTGTTTTTAGCTAGAATATATATGCATGTTCCCCTAGCAATTTTCTCACATTTTTGTGATGGAATTAGGTGGTAGTTTTAGGTTGAAACTTTAGGTGCTCTAGTTTTAGGGTTTAACCTTAATACCTCATGATTGAGGATTTATTTCTAGGACTTGGTAGATGATTCAACCTCTGGATTTTGTATGGTAGATTCATGATTGACGTAGGTTCCCATAGTTATTTTTGTAGGATTTTACAATTGGTTTTAGTATTTTAGTTAGGATTAACTTTAGTACTAAGTTTTAGGTGATCCTAACTTGCTAACTCAACTAGAATGATTTCTTTAGTTCCCTTAGATTAGGGTTTTGCTTCTCTTGCTCTTGGATGATGTTGAAGACAAGCTTGGGCTACCATGGAATGCTTAAAGAAGCTTGGATGTGAAGATCTCCCCTTCTTTTGGTGTAGTGTTGATTAGGTGTTAAGATTAGGGTTTGTAGGCAGAGCTTCTAGATAGATTCTCTCTCTTCATAAACATGGAAGATGTTGATCACTTCCATTCTTCCCTATGATGTAAGGTCCCTTTGTAAAGGCCTCATCCCTCCTTTGGTAGGATGTGTGTCTCTTTACAAGCTGGTAGAACCTTTGAGGGTCCCTTTCTCTGGTGATAGGATGCTTAGTGGTGACCTTTGGTCTTCACTCTGCTGTCAATCATCCAAACTTTGCTCTTGTTAGATGAATCTTTCTCCCTTGCTAGAGGATGGAGTTCCTTGCTTGAAGAAGATAGGAGGCTAGAAGTTAACACTTCTCTGTGTTTGAAGACTACCATTGAAGCTGAAGCTTGTAGATCAGGAAGAGCAAGTTGATACTTGTAAGGAAGAAAGAGCTGAAGCTTGAGGAAGAAGAAAGAATAAGTTGATACTTATGCTTGATGTATCGAAATCTTGAATAAGCAAGTTGATACTTGCTATTGAAGATGATAGCCCTGAAGAGCTATTGAAGACTGAAGACTGAACTGCTGTCAGAGGAGAGCTTTGTTGTGAAGCTGTGGAAGCTGTTGATCTGCTTGTCTGTCTGTTTGCTTTCTGTGCAACTGTATTGCTGTGACTTGTTTGATTTGCTTGATGCATTAGAATAAGTTCATATCTAGACTGACTCAAGCGAGGAGCATGATTGAACTAGAGGTTGAGTTGCTCCCTCTGCTTGTATTTTTACTGTATGGCTTTGCTTGCGGGTATTCGGTAGAGCTCTGCTCCCTTGCCTATGTGGTTTGTCATTTGCTTGATGGCATTTTATTTCATTTCTTCTGTATGATTGCAGTTATTATATTTTGCTTGATAGCTTGTTATTTCCTCTGTATGATTACAGTTATTCATATCTAGCTTGAGGTTGAGATGAGCTTGTGGAGGCTGATGCCCTACACACATTTCCTCCCTCACTTGCATTGCATGCATTTTACAGTCGTTAACTGTTTACTGTTTAAGCTAATGCTTTATCTGTTTCTGTTTATCATTGGCATGATCTCCTAGGAATCTCACTTCCTTTGATAAGGACGTGATGATAGAACTTTAGGTTGAAAACCTATGCATGATAACTTCTAGGAGTTCCCTGCTTCAAACCTCAATCATAGGATGAATCCTTGGCATGACAACATTAGGACTTGATAGTCTCCCCTTAGTTGAACCTGTTCATTCTCTCTTCTCATCTCAAAACAAATCAAAATACAGTAATAAAGGTTAACTGACGTCGTACGTTACGAGCCTTAAGCTATCTGAGAAAGGATTGTTGGAGAGTTTCTTTTCAACAGTCTGTATGTTTAGTATGGCACCCTTTGGGTGACATGCGACGCATTCACTCTCAGGTCATAGTCTCTAGTGCGATGTTGGTTGCAAACATCCATAAAAAAATAGTTCTTCCGTAAAAGACAGAAAACAAACTTCAAACCTTTTTGCCCCGTGGGCCCATAATTCATAGGAAGCTTTTCTGAAGAAAAGAGTGTTGTTAACTCCCAGTTCTACCGCAAACGGTAACGCCTAAGTCTCCAAAGGTCGAGCTGCGTACGCCAGACTGCTGGAACTGTTTGTTAACCCTACTCGATAAAACAGATGAATCTGAATCCCCGTAATCCGTATTATCCCGAACTACGTAAGCTCTGATGTCTCATACCTGTTGAGAGTACGTAGGCACAATACTGATGTATTGGCGAGCCACCTTCCCCATAACCCGTAGTTAGCCGAACTACGTTGACTCTGATTTCTCATTCTCTGATGAGAATACGTAGGCATAAAGTGCGATGCTTTGCCGAGTCATTTTCTTTTCTTTTTCAGACCAGCCTTGATAGGTAGATAGATAAAACCAACTCGTCCGATAAACATAACAAGCATGGATCCCATCGAGTACGATGGACGTGAGGGGTGCTAATACCTTCCCCTTGCGTAACCGACTCCCGAACCCAGACAATGGTTGCGATGACCTTGTCTTATACCTTTTCGTCAGGTTTTTCCGATCGTTTCCTTTCCCGTTCCGAGGGATAAATAATGAAAGGTGGCGACTCTTTTGTTTTGCCGGCACCTTATTTTCGCGGTAGCGACAGCTGGCGACTCTGCTGGGGACTTGATAGTTTCCTGGGGATCCAACGTCCCTTATGCGGGTCAGTTTGGGGATCCAACGTCCCCTGCGAGAGTCAATCCTAGCGCTTGTATGATTACTTGTTGGGTTGTGTTTGTTTATCGCATTTTATTTTCCCGCACTTTATTTTCAGTATGCTATGATTATCTGTGCTGTTGTGGGAGGGGCATTCTGATGAGTGAGAAGCCAGACCCAGGCTTGAGTGTACTTAGCATTAGTTGTGGAAATTAGTGGGCGCGTGCTTGCTTTGCAGGCACTAGTGTCTCATGAAATCCACACTCAAACGAGGTTCTCCCGGTTGACTTCTTTTCCGGCTCTTTGGGCCTGAGGGGTTGTTGGTTTGGAGGATTGTCGACTCTGGGGACCAATCATTTGGAATTCAGCTGAGTGAGGCCGCTTCAAGAGACGGTGATGCCACACCTTCTGGGTATCGTATCACCCCTCTTGAATGTCTGTGACGCTGATGACCGCATAGGATGCCGAACTTGTGTCAGGTTAGGTCCATGCCTGTGAGCAGGGTTGGGTTTGTTGCAGGAAGCCTTAACCTTCAGACTACCTGGTTTTCTTGATAGTGAATCAGTTTTGTTGGTATCAGAGGTTCTCATCATCAGATGTATATGTGTTCTTGACAGAGCAGATTTATGGTCCTATATCAGAGGTCCTTATCTTCAGAGATGTATGTGTTCTTGATAGAGCAGATTTATGGTCCTGTATCAGAGGTCTTTATTATCAGATGTGTGTTTGTTCTCGATAGAGCAGATTTATGGTCCGATACCTGGGTTTTCTTCTTATCAGAGATAGTGGTTGTTCTTGACAGAGCAGTATTGTGGTTTTGTTGATACATAACCTTCATCTCCTCAACAACACAATTGTCTTGATCTCCTGCTGCATGATTGCATTTTACATTGTTTTGCATATTCATCTGCATTTCATTAACGTATGTCTGTGTTGCAGGTACCGTTTCCCCCGGTTCAGGTTTTCTCGCCTTCTATTGTGCTATTATGGGTTCTCTGAGGAAGACTGTGGCTTACAAGCTCCCCACTCCTGATGTTGTTCAGCTGACTGGTTTGATTGCTTTGGCAGATGATTCTGTGAGAGATGAATTCAGAAAGTCTTACGGTAAACTGCTCAGTTTGGTTCGTAAACCCTCTGTGTTTGAGTTGAATGGGTTGCACGCCCTGCTGCAGTTCTACGATCCTCCTTTGAGATGCTTTACTTTCTGGGACTTCATTCTCGCACCTACACTAGAGGAGTATGCTGATTTGTTAGGTGTGCCTATCAAGAGTCAGATGCCCTTTGCTCATATGGATGCTGAGCCTAATCTGGCTAGTCTAGCTCCTTCACTTCATCTAGATGCCTCCGAGTTGGTCTTGTCTAGTTGGAACAAGGTTCCCGGTTTCTCCTTGCAGTTCTTAGTGGGAAAGGCCCAGCAGTGTGCCAAAGACGGGTGTTGGGTCGTGTTCAACGCCATCCTCGCTCTGTGCATATATGGCATCATTCTGTTCCCCAATATGCCAGACTTTGTAGACTTCGACGCCTTCCACATCTTTGCATCAGGAAATCCAGTCCCTACCTTGATAGGAGATGTCTACCATTCCGTCCACTACAAAAACGAGAACAGAAGGGGTAAGAATGTCTCTTGCTGTGTGCCCCTGCTCTATAGATGGCTTGATAGCCACCTACCCAAGAAGGGTCCCTTTGCTTCGTCTGCAGCCACAGCTGAGTGGCCTGAGCGTTTGATGAGTCTGTCAGTGGAGGATATTGCCTGGTTTGATAGAGATAGGTTGGGTACCGAGATCATCTTCAGCTGCAGTGGGTTTCCGAACGTGCCTTTGATAGGCAAGAAGGGCTGTATAAACTGTAATCCATCTCTGCTGGTCCGACAGTTTGCTTATGCTTTGAGAGCTCCGTCGAAGGATGAAGAGGTGCAGGAATCTCTGTACCTCACTGGTCTTCTAGAGGGGGATATGTTATCTAAGCTTCAGCACGCTTGGAATAGTATCAGTAAGAGGGGAAAGCCGTCGCTAGGAAAAAGTAATAGCCAGACCTACGCTCCATATGTGACTTGGATCAGAGCCAGAGCAGATGCTATAGGGATGCCGTTTCCTCCTGCCAAGCCAGAAAGCCATCCAGTGATTGAAGAGCCTACCACCGTGCCTATTCAGCAGCATAATCAGGTGTTAGCTGAGAGAGATGAGCTGAAAAAGGCAAATGAAGAACTGGAGAAAGAATTGGCTCAACTCAGAAGCGAGAGAAGCGAAGCCGTCCATTCCTTCAAGAGGCAGGCAGAGCTAGTGAACCAGTTAGGGACGGATTTGACTAAGCAGATAGTTGAGCATGAGCGCTTGGGTCGAGACTTCAAAGATGTCAATGATGTACTGGCCACTAAGAAGCAGCACTTGGATGAAGCGTACCGGAGAATATCCAAGTTTAATCAGCATTGGAAGGCCACCCTAGCCAACGACAAAGAATGGGAGGATAAGCTGAAGCAACAGATCTCCAAGCTGAAAGCCCAGGTGAAGGCTAGTGAGAAGAGGTTTGATGAAGAAACCGCTCGCAGATATGCCGCTGAATGCCAGCTCAACAAGGCTCTTGCTAACCTGAAGGAGCGCAAGCTGATGTTTGAATCCAAGAAGCGGAAGTTAGAAGATTGTTTTGGCGAAGGGGCATGGGAAGATTCGGTTGAAGGTCTTCAATACACCATTATGCAGAGAGAGTTACTCGTCGAAGGGTTGCTCACTCGGCCTGATCATCCAGAAACGAAGGGGTTGTTAGAAGAGTTTCGCGCCCGTGGCCATTTGTAATCCTTTTGTGTTGATCATTATTGTATGCTGACCATCACCAGGCTTGTTGGTTGAGGTCATGCTATTGATTCAGCTTGTACTCAGCGACGTTGTGTACCGCCTTGATGGGCTTTCTTTATATATATGAGATGTTATTTCCATGACTGGACTCGGACTTCTTATTATCAGCACTGGCACTCAGGCACTAGGATCGGGGGGGATATCTCCCTAACACACAGACACACGTTTCCATTTGCATGAAGCATCTGCATAACGAGCACTTTGTCGTTTTTCTAACCCTTTGTGTATGCAGGTTGTTCTAGGATTGATCAAAGGCCAATCCACCGCTATCCGACCAAAGCAAATCGAGCTAGAGCTATGGAGCAAGTGCAGACTGACGTTCAAGAACTCCGAGAGAGGATGGACCGCTTCATGGAACTCATGCAAGTGGTCGCCAACGACCAACACCAGCTCAGAACTTTGGTCCAACCTCTGATTTCAAGGGTTGACAGCAATGGTGTGCTCCATGGTGGGACTGTTCCAACCCCTCCACCTATTGAAACTCCTTAGAATGGCGTCCCTATGACCGGGGGGAACGGTAGTGCCAACGGTAATATGATCGATAACATGGGGCTCAATGGTAATACGACTGGCGTCGGTAATGGGAATTTCGAAGCTAATGTCAATGTTGGGCTGGGCAACGACAACACAGGTGTTGGAAATCTGTATGGGCCTCAGCCATGGTTAGAAGACCGTCAAGACGATGTGTTCTCACAGAAAGGTGCTGAAGGAGAGCTGACTGCTGAAGCACGTCTGAGGTTTAAGGCACTCGAGGACAAGATGAGGAATTTCGAGAACCTTAACACTATGGGTGTTGACATGTCCAAGCTGGGACTGATTGCTGATTTCAAGGTGCCTCCCAAGTTCAAGGTACCCGACTTTGAGAAGTACAAGGGCACAACTTGCCCTCGCGTCCACTTGAGATCATACTACCAGAAAATGTCCGCTCACTCTGAAGATGAGAAGTTGCTGATGCACTTCTTTCAGGATAGCTTGTCCGGGCCATCCTTGGAATGGTACATGAGTTTGGAGCCTACTAGTGTGCGCACGTGGAAGGAACTTGTTGAGGCATTAGTGCACCATTACCAATATAACAGTGACTTGGCTCCGAACCGAGTCCAACTGCAGAATTTGTCACAGAGGAACAACGAAGGGTTCAAAGAGTACGCCCAGCGGTGGCGTGAATTGGCAGCTAGAGTTCAGCCGCCGATGGTTGAACGCGAGCTTGTTGAAATGTTTGTAGCCACCCTCCCAGGGGTTTATTATGAGAAATTAGTCAGCGGTATGTCCAAAAGCTTCTCAGATCTCATCATCACAGGTGAGCACGTTGAAAATGGGATCAAACTGGGGAAAATTCAAGGTGATCTGTCCTCAGCTGGAGGAGGAAAGAAGTAGTATGGTGGAAAAAGGAGGGAAGGAGAGACGAGTGCTGTGTCCAACGCTCGAAGGAAAGGCAAAGGCCAGCACCAGCAGGTGGCTAGCATAACCATCCCCGCTGTCCAACAGCCACAGCAGCAACAACAGCCGAATCAACAAGGGTACAGAAAGTATCAGAACAGGGCACCTCTGTCGAGCCGTCACCTTGAGACTCCGCCCATGTCTTATGCTCAGTTGTTACAGACTTTGCTTCAGTTACAGCTAATCTAGAAGAGAACCCTGGCTACCTTGACAGGGGCACCTCCGCCAGGTTATGATGCGAATGCAACATGTGAGTTTCACTCGGGGGTACCAGGCCACACGATAGAAAACTGCAAAGCCTTCAAGCACAAGGTGCAGGATATGGTGGACGCTAAGATCATCAATTTCTCAGATAATGTGCCAAATGTCACGAAGAACCCTATACTGAATCATAGGGGAGGTGGGGTAAATGCCATTATTGAAGACGAGAGTTTGGATTTATTGACTGATGTCAAGGATCTGAAGACACCGCTTAGCTTCGTTAAAGCCAAGCTGATGAAAAGAGGTTTCTTCCCGGGCTGTGGAGAACTGTGTATGGATTGTGCGACTTGTCCTGATGGATGTGAATAGTTGATAGAGGGGATCCAGAGTCTGATGACCGAAGGAATCTTGCAGTTTAGCCGAAGCGCCGAATGTGGATCTGGAGAGGTAATGCTGAAGCAAGATGATGAGGTTGCCACCATCACCATCCCTCGTCGGACGATAACTTTTTCTGCACCCAGGCCGCCCACGATTACCATCACCAAAGCTGGGCTGATACCTTTTGAAAGCACTAATGATGTCCCGTGGAATTACGGGGCAGACGTCTACTGCAACAGACAGAAGTTGGAATTGGAACCATCCGGGAAGTCTGTGGATAACCTAGTGGGAATTGGCGGAACTACTCGCAGCGGAAGAGTGTTCGCTCCACCTGAGGTTGTGGCGGACAAAGCTGATGTAACTGATAAAGGAAAGAGTAAAGTCGTTGAAGAAACCCCTTGTGGAGTAGAGAAGGACTTACTTGTTAAAGACGCTGAAGAGTTTATGAGGTTGATTAAGAAGAGTGACTACAAGATCGTGGATCACCTCCATCAAACACCCTCGAAAATTTCCATCCTGAATTTGTTGCTGTGTTCTGAGGCACATCGCAACGCGCTGCTGAAGGTGTTGAATGCCACGTATGTACCGCAGGAAATATCGGTCAACCAGTTGGAAGGGGTCGTAGCCCACGTGAATGCTGGAAACGGGTTAGGGTTCACTGACCTGGAGCTGACGCCGAAGGGAAGAAACCACAACAGTGCCCTGCATATCTCGATAGAGTGTAGGGGAACGGTTATGTCTCACGTGTTGGTAGACACGGGGTCGTCACTCAATGTCCTTCCGAAGAAAGCATTGATGAAGTTAGATACTCGAGGATTGATTTGCACACCCAGTGATCTGGTTGTGAAGGCTTTCGATGGAACCAAGCGTCATGTTTTCGGGGAGGTGACGTTGCCAATCCAAGTCGGGCCGGAAACATTTGACGCAATCTTCTACATCATGGACGTCATGCCTGCCTACAGCTGCCTCCTAGGCCGGCCATGGATCCATTCTGCTGGCGCCGTGACCTCCACGTTGCACCAGAAGCTCAAGTATGCTGTTGGAGGTAGCATCGTAACTGTTTGTGGCGAGGAAGACATAATGGTGAGCCACTTGTCGTCCTTCAAGTATGTTGAGATGGATGGGGAAATCCACGAAAACCTATGTCAGGCGTTCGAAGCTATTAAAGTCAAGAACGTAGCTCCAGTAATGACTGAAAAACCAGAGATGACTCTCTCTTCCTTCAAGGAAGCCCGGGCCGCTGTTCAGGCCGGATCTACCCCAGGCTGGGGACGAATTCTAGAAATACCTAACAAACAGGACAAGTTTGGGTTAGGGTACTCTCTTGCGGCTGAAGCCTCCTCTTCTCACAGTGCGTCGTGAGGTAAAGGACCGATCCAGTTTACCAGCGGCGAAGTAATATTTGAAAGTGTCAACGCAATGTCTGAAGACGGCGAAGACAGCGATTGCGACCTAGACTCTTGGATCCAGCCAAGCAAGCCAGGCGAGAGCCTCAACAACTGGTCCATCAGGGATACCATCCAAGTGACAGGCAAAGAGTAATGATTTACTTTCTCCAATCATTGTACAACCCTATGTCCTACTCGGGGCATCGTGGTTTATTGTCAGGGCCTTGTTTGATTATGTACATGCATTTTACCAATAAATCAAAAGGCGTTTTTCTTCGTATTCAAATATTGTGATCTCTGTTATTCCTGTTTTATATTTGTTTTGAAAAACAATAAAATGGCAATGGGGTTTGTGCTAACCTGCATATCCTTGTTTTAAGCTTAACCCTTGTTATTGCAGGATCCACATAGCAGATGACATCGACTCTGGACCTTCTACGACTCACTTCGACTTCGATTGCCTGATCTATCAAGCCGAAGAAGAGATTGATGAAGACGAAGACCTTCCCGAAGAGTTGGCCCGCTTGTTGAAACAAGAAGAGAAAGTTATTCTGCCTCACGAGGAAGAGATCGAGATTGTGAATCTGGGTTCTGAAGAACTGGTCAGGAACGTCAGGATAGGGGCCGCATTGCAGAGTGATGTCAAGCAGAGATTGGTCGAGATGCTGAGAGAGTATAGTGACATCTTTGCTTGGTCATACGAAGATATGCCCGGACTTGACACTGACATTGTGGTCCATCACTTGCCGCTGCGAGAAGATTGTCCTCCCGTTAAGCAGAAGCTTAGAAGGACACGACCAGATATGGCCGTTAAGATCAAAGAAGAAGTGCAGAAACAGCTTGATGCTGGCTTCTTAGCGGTCACTACTTACCCTCCGTGGGTCGCCAACATAGTGCTTGTACCGAAGAAGGACGGTAAGGTGCGAATGTGCGCCGATTATCGGGATTTGAATAGGGCGAGCCCTAAAGATGATTTCCTGCTCCCTCATATTGATGTGTTGGTCGACAATACAGCTCAGTTCTCCGTATTTTCGTTCATGGATGGCTTCTCTGGTTACAATCAGATCAAGATGGCGCCGGAAGACATGGAGAAAACTACGTTTATTACACCTTAGGGAACATTTTGCTACAAGGTAATGCCTTTCGGTCTGAAGAACGCAGGGGCCACTTACCAACGAGCAATGGTTACTTTGTTTCATGATATGATTCATCATGAGATTGAAGTCTATGTTGATGACATGATTGCGAAGTCCCAAACGGAGGAAGGCCATCTGGTCAATTTGCTGAAGCTTTTTGAGAGGCTTAGGAGGTTCAGGTTAAGGCTGAATCCTAACAAGTGTACTTTCGGAGTACGGTCTGGAAAGCTACTGGGGTTCATTGTGAGTGAAAGAGGCATCGAGGTTGATCCTGCGAAGATAAAAGCAATACAAGAAATGCCAGCTCCAAAAACCGAAAAAGAAGTTCGTGGTTTCCTGGGCAGAATAAACTACATTGCAAGGTTTATCTCTCAGCTCGCGGCCACGTGTGAACCGATGTTCAAACTACTAAAGAAAAATCAGACGATTATCTGGAACGAGGATTGCCAGAAGACATTCAATAAGATAAAACAGTATCTGCAGGAACCTCCGATCTTGATACCCCCAGTGGCCGGAAGACCCTTAATCATGTACTTGACAGTTCTTGAGAATAGTATGGGGTGTGTTCTCGGTCAGCACGACGAGACGGGCAGAAAGGAGCATGCCATCTATTATTTGAGTAAAAAGTTCACAGACTGTGAATCTCGTTACTCGATGCTGGAGAAAACGTGTTGTGCACTAGCCTGGGCTGCCAAACGTTTACGACAGTACATGCTCAATCACACAACCATGCTAATTTCGAAGATGGATCCGATCAAGTACGTCTTCGAGAAACAAGCACTTTCGGGCAGGATTGCCAGATGGCAAATGCTGTTGACGAAATATGACATTCAGTACGTTTCCCAGAAGGCCATCAAGGGAAGCGTATTGTCTGAGTACCTTGCCGAACAGCCAATCGAAGATTACCAGCCGATGAAGTTTGAATTCCCTGATGAGGATATCATGTTTCTTAAAGCGAAGGATTACGATGAACCGTTGCCCGACGAGGGGCCAGATAGGAAATCCCAATGGAAATTGATATTTGACGGGGCGGTTAATTCTTATGGAAGTGGTATCGGGGCGATCATCACGACTCCCCACGGATCCCACATCCTATTCACTGCGAGACTGACATTTCCGGTCACCAATAACGAAGCGGAGTATGAAGCATGCATCATGGGTCTAGAAGAAGCAATTGATTTGAGAATCAAGAACCTAGATGTATATGGTGACTCGGCGCTTGTGATTAACCAGATTAAAGGGGAGTGGGAGACTCGTCAATCGAATTTGGTGCGGTACATGAATTATGCCAGAAGGCTGCTTCCGTTCTTTGATCGAGTGGACCTCCATCATGTACCCAGAGCTGAAAATCAGATGGCGGATGCCTTAGCCACGTTGGCTTCGATATATAAAGTCAATTTTTGGAATGAAGCTCCAAGAATTGTCCTTTCTCGTCTTGATAGACCTGCATTCGTCTTTGCAATCGAGGAAGCCTCCGATGGCAAGCCATGGTTCCATGATATCCAGACTTTCCTTATGACTAAGGAGTATCCCGCGGGAGCGTCAACCTAGGATAAGAAGACTCTGAGGAGGCTGTCTGCAAATTTTTATCTCAATCCTGATGGAGTTTTGTATAAAAGAAACCACGATCTCGTGCTACTCAGATGTGTAGATGAGAAAGAGGCGAGTATGCTCATGGAAGAAGTCCATGAAGGCACATTTGGTACGCACGCCGGCGGGCATGCTATGACAAGAAAGATCCTGAGAGCAGGATACTACTGGCTGATGATGGAATCGGATTGCTTTAAATTCGTGAAGAGATGTCATAAATGCCAGATTTATGCTGATAAGATTCATGTGCCGCCGTGCCCGTTAAATGTCATGTCCTCCCCGTGGCCGTTCTCCATGTGGGGCACATGATAGGCAAGATCGAGCCCACTGCATCTAATGGTCATCGCTTCATTCTAGTAGCTATCGACTACTTCACCAAGTGGGTGGAGGCAGCCTCGTATGCTAATGTGACCAAGCAGGTGGTGCCTAGATTCATAAAGAAGGACATCATCTGTCGTTACGGAATTCCTGAGCGGATCATTACTGATAATGGGCCAAATCTGAATAACAAGATGATGAAGGAGTTGTGCCAGAGTTTCAAGATTGAACACCACAACTCATCTCCTTACCGGCCGAAGATGAATGGCGCCGTTGAAGCGGCCAATAAGAACATCAAGAAGATTGTACAGAAGATGGTTGTGACCTACAAGGATTGGCACGAGATGTTGCCATTTTCATTGCACGGTTATCGTACAACGGTGCGTACATCAACCGGGGCAACTCCCTTCTCACTGGTGTACGGTATGGAAGTTGTCCTACCGTTAGAAGTTGAGATTCCTTCTTTACGAGTTTTGGTTGATGTGAAACTCGATGAGGCAGAATGGATTAAGAACCGACTAAACCAACTCAGCCTGATGGACGTGAAGAGGTTAGCATCGATTGCAAATGGTCGTCTGTACCAGAGCCGAATGAAGAAAGCTTATGACAAGAAGGTGCGTCCTAGAAGCTTTCAGATGGGTGATCTCGTCCTGAAGAAGATTCTTCTGCCACACTCCGATCACCGGGGCAAGTGGACTCCCAATTACGAAGGTCCGTACATTGTCAGCAAGGTCTTCTCGGGAGGAGCCTTGTTGTTATCCACGATGGATGGTGAAGATTTTGCATCCACGATGAACGGGGGCGCAATTAAAAAATACTTTGCTTAAAGAATGACCCGCTGGAAAGAAAAAGAATATCCAGGCAAAAATGGGGCATCCCGGCGAACCATAAAAAAGGAAAAGGGTTCGGGCAAAATTAGGGATATAAAAGAAAAGAATGTACACCCGTAGAGTCGAAAACTTGGAAGGGCGAATTTGGCAAAAAAGGGCATCCCGGTGAATCGAAAACCCGGAAGGGCGATTCAGGAAAAAGTTAGGGATTTGAAAAAGCAAATGACTGTGTTCCGCGTGTGGACTGTATTTGTTTAGTGGTTTCGAGGACCTGAGGGCCGTTTATTTGAATCAATCTCTTTTGAAGCTGAAGCGTCGGAGAAGTATCGAAGTCGAGTGGGTCATTGAGGGATCAACTCATGGTGTTCGTCTACGCCGCATTGCCGACATTTGTAAATACGGATGTATATTTGTGTTTTTATATTTGTGCGGCTTCCTCATTCCAGGAGCTTGCATCTGTTGTAAAACATTTTTGCCCATTCAGGGGTTCGTTATCAATAAAATGTATACTATTCAGCAATTCTGTTTGCCTGTTTAGCATCTATCTGTTTTGTTTGCGAAAAAGAACGCCGATGTTTTTGATAAAATGCGCATACATAAACTTACTGGCCTAGGCCACTGATTGTTGAAACAATGAATTACTTGAGTATTGTCACAAGATGATAACCTTGATAGGTCCCTTTGAGAAGGGTATCTTGTCTGTTTGTTTGTGTTGTTGCAGGTGTAGCATATACCAGGCAGTATGCCATATGTTCCCCCAAGCAGAGAAGATTCTCTCCCCAACCAGATGTATCCTGGGCAGGATCATCATTTTCCCAGCTGAGTCATGCGCTAAAGTGTACGTTCGTTCCCCAGCACTGGATCAAAGTGCAGTTTTCGTAGAAGATTATTCGCAAGTGTGCAGCTTTCGACAATTCAGACTGAAGTCTCCAGCGGAATTGAAATTCCCCACGAAGTCGTACTCTCCCCTGTAAGCAGGACGATTCCTTCTTCCCCAGCCGAGTTTGCAGATCCCCAAGAGAGTCGAGTCCTTGGAAAAGCTTCAGGGGAATCATCTCGTCAATTTGAAGTTGATCGCAAGTTACGAGAAGCTCTGGCAACGTTGGAAGAATACAAGATAAGAGAAAAAAAACTGAAGAAACGAAGACTCGAAGATGCTTTCAGAGAAGATGCTTGGGAGGATTATGCTCAAGATTTGAGAGATGTTATCAGCGAAGGGAGTTGCTCATTCAAGCGTTGGTTGTGAGGCCTGAACATCTGGATACAAAGGAGTTGTTAGAGGAGTTTCAGACTCGTTATCGTGGCTGAAGGGAGAGTTACCTGATGCAGTTTTCTCTGTAGTTTTTTCTCTATTGTTATTATCTTATATTAGGACCATCACCAGGCTTGTTGGATGGGGTCACATGATCATTTTCTGTTGGACTCCTTGGTGTTATGTTATGTACACTGACTCTTGCTCTCACTTTATTTATGAGGAGGGATTTATGGTTCTATCTGTTGCTTCTTCTGTCTCCTGTTTGTGTCTGGAACTAGAATCAAGGGGAGAATTTCCTTGAGTCATATTTGAATGCTTGCATTTTGCATTATCATCATCATTTTTGCATACCAGGTGTTCTTGGGCCCGTTAACCTTACCTCTATGTGGTTTTCTTCTAGCAGTTTTCAGGATAGTAGACCAAATGTTTCTTAGATACTCCACTAGAGGGAATCAACAAAGAGCTATGGATCAGATACAGCTAGAGTTGCAAGAGTTCAGAGATTGGATGGCTCTGTTCATAGATCTAATGCAAGGAGTTGCCAATGGGCAAGAGAAGCTCAGAACACTAGTCCAACCATTAATTTCCAAGGTGGATAGTAGTGGGGTCTTGCATGGAGGGACCACTGTTATTCCTCCCCTGGATGATGGGATTACTCCTGAAGCTAATGCTATTCCTACTGTTGTTATTACTCCGAGCGGAGGTCACCAACCAGGAGTTCATGTAACAGGTGCAGCGGGCGTTGCACATGCGGCAGCAGGTCCTCAATGGGAAGAAGACGAGCAAGATGATGTTTTCTCATTGGGAGACTTGGGCATAGGCCTTCAGGCAGATGTAAATAAAAGGTTTTAAATGATTGAGGAAAAGATGAAGAATCTCGAGAATCAGAACTCTCTAGGGCTTGACATGTCCAACTTGGGGCTGATTCTAGGGGTGAAGATTCCGCCCAAGTTCAAAGTTCCATACTTCAATAAGTACAAAGGGAAAACCTGTCCCTGAGTACATCTCAGATCTTATTATTGAAAGATGCCTTCCTACTCAGACAATGAGAAGTTGTTGATGCACTTTTTCCAAGATAGCTTGTTAGGGCCTTCTCTAGAGTGGTACATGGGTCTAGAGCCGACGCATATCAGAAGTTGGAGGGACATGGGAGAAGCGTTTTCCATCATTATCAATATAATAGTGACCTGGGACCAAATCGAGTTCAGTTGCAGAATCTATCTCAGAGGAATAACGAAGGATTTAAAGAGTATGCCCAAAGGTGGCGTGAACTAGCGACCAGAGTTCAGCCTCCGATGGTGGAGAGGGAGCTTATTGATATGTTCGTGGCAACTTTTCCAGGAATTTATTATGAGAAGCTAATTGGACATATGTCCGGAAGTTTTTTTGATTTGATTATAATCGGTGAGAGAGTAGAGAATGGAATCAAGTTGGGTAAGATTCAGAGCGGAGAAGGATCCACATCAGGTGGAGGAAGGAAGACGTTTGGAAATTCTAAGAAAAGAGAAGGAGATACAAATGCAGTTACAGGTTATAGAAGCAAAAACAGAAATAGAGCTCAGCGTCAACAACAATATCAGCCTAAAAAACAACAGGTTGCTAGCATAACTATTCTAGCGGCACCTCAACAACAAAATATTTCACCGTGCAAATTTTAAGATCGAGGAAGGACCGTTAATAGGCAGTTTGATACTCCTCCTATGCTATACTCTCAACTTCTACAACAGCTGCTTCAATTATAGCTCATCCAAAAAAGAACTTTATCACCACTTACTGGCACGCCACCTCTAGGCTATGATGCTAATGCAAGGTGCGATTTTCATTCTGGCGCTCCGGGTCACAACATCGACAATTGCAAGGCTTTTAAGCACAAGGTGCAAGATCTGCTTGACACCAAAGCAAATAACCTTACCAACGAGACCCCGAACGTGAATCAGAACCCAATGTTGAATCATGGGGTAGCTGGAGCTAACGCCATTATCGAGGTTGAAAAGTTGAATTTGATAACTAATGTGGCAGAGTTGAAAATGCCGCTAAGTTTTGTGAAGAGCAGATTGTTGAAAGGGGGTGTCCTCCCTGGTTGTCTGGAGGGTTGTGAAGGATGTGTCGTGCATCCAGAAGGTTGTGTTAATCTGAGGAACCATGTTTAGAGTTTGATGAATGAGGGTATTTTGCAGTTTGATAGAATAGAAGAAGAAAATGTGAAGAAAATTGACAGTGAGCGGGATGAAATCGCGAAGATTTCAATCCCATACAGACTAATAAATATTTCAGCGCCTCCAAGGCCATCACCAGTGATCATCACTAAAGTCGGACCGATACCTTATGAAAGTAGCAAGGTCATCCCATGGAATATGGGGAAGAGGTATTTTGTAATGGACAGAAGCAAGAATTGGTTAGAGCGTCATCCGGAGGTTCGTCTGTGGATAATATTGTTAGGGTGGAGGTTTAACCAGAAGCGGTAGAGTGTTCTCCCCTCCAGAGGTTAATGTGGAAAGAACTGATAAAGGAAAGGGTAAGCTGTTGCACCCCAAAATTTGCTTAACATTTCTTTACCTAGCTTATGTTTCATTTCATTTAACATAACATTACCATATACATTGCATTGACATGTATGCAGGAGGTCAAGGGCTATCATAGAGTACAAAGCTAATCAAGAGATTTTATGCAAGCATCAGAGGTTCTGGCGTTTATTTTGCCCAACGGTTGAGCGACCGATTTCATTTTGTTTGCAGGCATTTTCTCTACAGGAAGCAGCATTCAGGAGCATCCTAAGCATTTTCATGATCATAATATTCAACAACAAGTTTCAGAAGCTTAACAGGGCTCTGAACGGTTGAGAACGGGCAAACAGGCAGATTTCCCACCAAAAGGCGCCAAATTCAAATTTTTGAATGTGTTAATCGGTTAACACATATGGTTAACCGATTAACCATTGGAAAATAGTCCATATTTGCAAGTTTTAACAGTGTTAATCGATTAACCTATATGGTTAACCGATTAACCAAAGCAGATTTTGCCTTGCACGTGAGATTTCAAGCAATTTCCATTGGGAGTCCAATTTTGATCATTTGGAAGGTTCCATTTTGCATTCTAGAAGGATCTAGAGCCTTCTCAAGTTGGTTATTTCATTTTCCCCCCAAAACCCCATACCACATTCCAATCCTATTTTTCCAATCCAACTTCCAAGCCTTGCTTTGGATCCGAACCAAGAGTATATTTAAATGATTTACTCCAAACCTCACAAGTTAATCTTCATAATTCCCTTTCATCTTCATAATTCTCTCTCAATTCTCTCTCAATTTTTCAACCTCACAAAACTCACACAAAGCTCTTCTCATTGAAATCATTGTTTCTTCATTGGAATCCTTGATTTCTAAGAGCTAAACCTTCATCAATTCACTCCATTAATTCCATTTTCATCATTCAATTTTCGTGCACAAGCAGATCTGAACTTGGAAGTGATTTCAGAAGTGATCATTTGGCTTATTTTGGCTTGTTCTTGGTGGATCTTCATTGCTACAACAAGAATTAGTGTGGATCTTGAAGTTTTCCAGGTTTCTTTGCTTGGATCTTCTCAATTACAGTTAGATCAACAATTACCGAATCAATTCTCTGATTCGTAGGTTGGAATTCTGATCCGATTTAATTTTCGAATTTACTTGCATGTTCATAATGTTGATCTTCACATTTGATTGAATTGTGGTTGATTTGATCTTCTTGATCCATGATCATGTTGCTTTACCATGTTTACATGTTAATCATATCACTGTTTGCTGAGGTAATTTCGTGCATAATTGATTATGTGAGCATTGGTATGTTTGGAGATGTACTAAGCTGTTGAAAAGTGATTCTGTTGCTGTTTTTCTGCTTCTGGTGCAGTGTTAATCGGTTAACATATATGGTTGATCGATTAACCAACACAAATATTCAAAATTTTCAACGTGTTTAAGTGGTTAACCGATTAACCTATGGTGTTAATCGATTAACACTGTGCTGGCAGGCCTGTTTTGCTGTTTTTTATGCTTGTTCTCGTATCGTTTCACTTCGAATCTTCATAGATCAATATGGTGCATTAAGAGTAAAATGTTTTGGATGTTTGCCACTGTTCTTGATTATTTAATCATGATTCCTTCGACGCGTGTTCTCGTTTCCCACTCGGATGCATACTTTCGTAGTTACGGTTCAAAGTGATGCGCGATGTTTATTTGCTAATTGATACTTTGTTTTGCTGATTTTAGTGTGATTGTCGCTACTGCGAAAATCGGCGCTGACTGACAGAAGAGTCGCCACCGTGCATTATTTATCCCAACGGAGGGAAAGGAAACGCTCGAAGTAAACCTCGCAAAGAAACGGGAAAGGCATGGTCATCGCAACCAAAACCTGGATTCGGGAGTCGGTTACGCAAGGGGAAGGTATTAGCACCCCTCACGTCCGTCGTACTCGACGGGATCCACGCTTGGTGTTTATAAGGAAAAGGGTGTGTTTATCTATCTACGCTAATGGTCAGTCTGAAAAGAAAAGAAAAGGACAGGACTAGACAGAACATACGGTGTTCTGGGCCTACGTACTCCCTCGTGCAATGGGAAAGTCAGAGTCAACGTAGTTCGACTACCTACGTCTAGACGGGGGAGGTTGCTCGCCAGGACATCGCATCCTGTGCCTACGTACTTCCATACGGCATGGAAGATCAGAGCACACGTAGTTCGACTAACTACGGCTAAACAGGGTGTTCTCACACAACAGTGAGAAATTAGATCTGGTTTTAAAGGTTCGGGAACCTATGGGAAAAACTATGGTCTGGTCTCAAATGCCCTCGGGCAAGAGAAAGGGTAATAATCAGTCGTCAGCGGGAGAGTCTCGATCGCACAGCAGCGAGAGAACAAAAGGTTAGTTGTTAGTGTGCTCGCTAGGATATCGCATCCTATGCCTACATATTCTCGTCTGGTACGAGAAATCAGAGCAGCTGTAGTTCGGCTGCAGAAGAAATGAATTCACTTTTGTTTTATCCTTTATTAAGTGTTTTTCTGTTGCTGAGAAAGGGAAAAGACACCCTAAAACGATGGTTGAAAAGGGGAATCTACCTACTGTTATCATGCCTGGTTGACCATCCTAATGTCTATCATAACTCCTCCGCAGCGGAGAAGTTAGAGCTCCTAAGGGATCATGGCAACAGGACTAAACAGCAAACAGGAATCAACTGCGAAGTAAAGAAATACTGGAAATATGCATGAATGCAACAACCAAACAAACAAGGCACAAAGGCCGCAAACCACAGAGGTAAGGGAGTTCAGCTCTACCAAATACCAGCAAGCGAAGCCACTCAATAACAAATAAGCAGAAGGAGGACCACCTCAACTTCTCATGCACACAAAGCCTACTTCTAAGATGCACCTACCTCAGAAATATCTAGATGAACCCCTAAGTCTAATGCAGCACAACACCACACAAGTCAAACAACACGAAGAGAAGGCTAGCCAGCCTGACAAGCTCCTATCCAAAACTTAAACAAAAACCCTGAGCAGGACCCCTACACAAAACCCTAATCAAACCCCTGAGCAAAACCCTAATCAAAACCCTAAGCAAAACCCTACATACAAGAGAAATCAATCCCAGTCTTCAAGCTTTAAAACAAGCTTACCGAAGAAAGGGAGCTAAGCAGACAAACCCATAGTGCCTTCCTCAGGAAAGTACCAGGAGGTTACCACTCAGGAAACGTATCCTATGCGGCTCAACAACTGTGAACGGTTTACATTCCTCCTCAGGAGAAACTAAACTCACATGAAGGCTCCGACATCATTGGATACTTAAGAAATCCTAGATGAACTAAGGGAACTAAGTGAACAGGCGCATAGTGCCTTCCTCGGGAAAGTACTAGGAGGCTTCCACTTAGGAATCATATCCCATGTGGCTCAACAACTGTGATCGGTTTACATTCCTCCTCAGGAGAAACTAAACTCACATGAAGGCTCCAACATCATTGGATACTTGAGAAATCCTACATGAACTAAGGGAACTAAGTGAACAGGCCCATAGTGCCTTCCTCGGGAAAGTACTAGGGGGCTTCCACTCAGGAATCGTATCCCATGTGGCTCAACAACTGTGATCCGTTTACATTCCTCCTCAGGAGAAACTAAACTCACATGAAGGCTCCAACATCATTGGATACTTGAGAAAGAGGTGAGAAGAAAGAATGAAAGACATCCATGGTGCCTTCCTCAGGAAAGTACCATAAATTTCCCTCAAACTTCAGGATCTCAAACCTCCAAACAGAGATCAAGCTCCTAGACTAAGACCTCAAACCATGCATCCTTGCAAGCTCCAACAAGACTTCGTCCAGTCTCCCTCCTCAAGAAGAAACCACAGGCCCTTAACCCAAAGGAAACTAACTCTGAAGTTCAAACACAGTTGAACTTCAAAGTCAGAAGCCTATCAAGACTTCTCCTATTCTCAGGCTCAAACAAAAATAACAGAACACCCTACAAAAATCTACCAAAAATATAGGGGAAACCTACATGGCTCTACGATCCCAAGATCAAATCTCAAAGCGTAAGTCAACTTTTAAGGCTACTAAACAATCCCTAACATATGAATGGTCAAGGGTTAACCAGCAAGTCATGAGGTCTCTATTCTCTAACCCTAAAACAACATCAATCAACCTCTAAAAAAATCTACGAAAAATCTATGGGGAGCATGTATTAGTCTAGTATAACATACTAAAAAACCAAAGCAAAAATCAATACCAAATGAGAGAACTAAAATCAACAAGGCAGACACATCACAAACCAATTATTCAATATCAATTAAAATACAAAAATGCAAATAAAAATGAAAATGCACGATCAAATTAATATTTTTGCATCCTAAAATCCTAAATTGAATTAGGAACCTACAGAAAAAAGAATGGAATTATTTGGACACTCCTACTATTTTTTAGGAATTAATTTCTAACATGATGCAAAACAAAGAAAATTAAAAAGAAAATAAAAAGAAACAAAACAGGGGGGTGCATTAATAGCAAAACGCCAGTTGTTTTTCAATTGGGCTCATACACGGGGGGGCGCGCATAGCAAATAGGGCAAAGCCCAATCCAGAATCCATTCAGTTCTCACAAGGGGGGGGGGGGGGGCAACGAGCAAACCGGGGTGTGTGATAGTAATTTCCAACTTGGGCTTTGGACCCAACCCAAACCCTAATCCAAGTAACTGACTAACAAAACCAAACCTTCTTCCCCAGCGCTGGATACTGTTCATCTGCCCAAAACCCTAGCACGCCGTCTGCAAACTTTTCTCTCTCAATCCAACCTTACCCAAATCTGAACTACCTAATCTAAATCCCCCAAAAACCTCCACTTCAAAACCCTAAACGCAACCTAAATTCAAGTTCAACTAAGATGAATCCCTATACTCAACAATCAAAGAAGAAAAACGTGAACAAGGATCGAAGGATAATACCTGGATTTGGAATACGAACGACTCAGGGAGTTCTTGAGGCTTGTTGAAGAACTTGATGATTTCACTTCGCGCGTGGATCTTGACGAGGATCCTGATGAAGAAATTAAAGAGCTCTTGGTGTAAAGATCTTTGAACGGATGAAGAAGATGCCTGGTGATCTTGAAGGTCTATGACAATCTGGACCGAATCTGGAAAGGTCTATGAAGATTTACGAAGATCTTTGAATCTTGGACAAACTCTGGAGAATCACGCGAAGAACATGACGAGGCGTTTGAAGATTATTCTTGGAGTTTTAGACGATTAGATGATCGTTGAAGGCAGAGGGATGAAGACAAATAGATTTCTAGAAAAATCCAGATGAACGAGCTGGTGAAGATCTACTGGAAATCTGAAAAAAACGATGAAGAACCGGTGATAGTTTCTTGAAGTTTCCGGTGGAGAGGCGTTTTCCGGTGACAGGGTGGATGAGGGTAGAAGATGAAGAACAGACGATTTTTGGGGAGAGTGGAGAATTTGCAGATTCCGGCGTCTTCAACGGTCTCCGGCGATGGTTGCAGCGGGGGACGGTGTCTCCGATGGCGGCTGCATGGCCGGCGGTGAAGACCAGCTAGTGGAGTCCAGCTGTTACCTGCATGCAGTGAGGGAGGCTGAGGGAAGACGCGTGTCCGTGAGGGAGTGTGAGAACGCGACACGCGTGCGAGGGGAGAGAGGAGTGGAAACGTGAGCTGGCAAGAGAGAGAGATAGTGGGTGAGGTGGCTGTGATTTGTGAGTTCTGAGAATTGAGGTGGGGCCCCCTCCTTTGCACGTGTGGCCTCATTATATATTTGACAAGTGGCGCTGCCTGGACTGCAAATGACCAAAAACGGACTGAAATTGCTGGGCCTCCAAAAACTCATTATGGGCCCACGAAAATGGCCAATTGGACTGAATAAAATGGACCAAGAAAAAACTGAATTAAAAATGATTAAGAAATTCTGAAAAATGATTAAACCTAATTAAAAACTAATCAAAGATTAAACCTACTTAATTCTAAAAACAATTAACTAAATGAAAACTCAATTAACCCTAATTAAAATCTAAACAAAATATTAAATCCTAATTAAATCTAAAAGATGATTAAAATCTAATTAAACCTATATTAAACTAAAACTATTAAAACTCTAATAACCTCTATTTAATCTCTAATAAAATCTACACTATTATTTAAAAGAAAATCTATTATTCATAAAAGAAAAAACTATATTCTTTCTATATTATCCTAAAAACATTTAAAAGCTATTTAAAACAATTTAAATTCTAAAAAAGACTTAAAGCTATTAAAAAAATATTAGAAAAATCTAATTAAATCCTAAAAAACCTATTTAAAATCTACAAAAGGCTATTAAATTCTAAAAATGCAGACAAATGCAAATAACCAATATAAAAGAGAGCATGAGACCAGATCGAAGCAAAACAGTAACCCGGACACCAAAAATCTCAAAAATCACTGCATAAACTGAAAACACCCAGGAAGCGCGCGACTTCCCAAAATAAAACCCTGATTATCTAGACTGGATCTGAAATATCCGGTAAATGAAAACCAAGCTGTAACTCTGATATCCTCTGTCTGTGCACAAATGTCATGCATCTGATATGCGAATACGAATTGAACCATGAACCAGATAGGAGAACCGGTTGGTCAAATTTTAGGGTGCAACAGTGATCACTTGGTGATGATTTTTGGCTTGATTTTTTGTGTGTAGCTATCATAGATATGCATGTTCCTCTAGCAATTTTCTCACATTTTTGTGATGGAATTAGGTGGTATTTTTAAGTTGAAACTTTAGGTGCTCTAGTTTTAGGGTTTAACCTTAATACCTCATGATTGAGGATTTATTTCTAGAACTTGGTGGATGATTCGACCTCTGGATTTTGTATGGTAGATTCCTGATTGACGTAGGTTCCCATAGTTATTTTTGTAGGATTTTACAATTGGTTTTAGTATTTTAGTTAGGATTAACTTTAGTACTAAGTTTTAGGTGATCCTAACTTGCTAACTCAACTAGAATGATTTCTTTAGTTCCCTTAGATTAGGGTTTTGCTTCTCTTGCTCTTGGATGATGTTGAAGACAAGCTTGGGCTACCATGGAATTCTTAAAGAAGCTTGGATGTGAAGATCTCCCCTTCTTTTGGTGTAGTGTTGATTAGGTGTTAAGATTAGGGTTTGTAGGCAGAGCTTCTAGATAGATTCTCTCTCTTCATAAACATGGAAGATGTTGATCACTTCCATTCTTCCCTATGATGTAAGGTCCCCTTGTAAAGGCCTCATCCCTTCTTTGGTAGGATGTGTGGCTCTTTACAAGCTGGTAGAACCTTTGAGGGTCCCTTTCTCTGATGATAGGATGCTTAGTGGTGACCTTTGGTCTTCACTCTGCTGTCAATCATCCAAACTTTGCTCTTGTTAGATGAATCTTTCTCCCTTGCTAGAGGATGGAGTTCCTTGCTTGAAGAAGATAGGAGGCTAGAAGTTACCACTTCTCTGTGTTTGAAGACTACCATTGAAGCTGAAACTTGTAGATCAGGAAGAGCAAGTTGATACTTGTAAGAAAGAAAGAGCTGAAGCTTGAGGAAGAATAAAGAATAAGTTGATACTTATGCTTGATGTATCGAAAGTTTGAAGAAGCAAGTTGATACTTGCTATTGAAGATGATAGCCCTGAAGAGCTGTTGAAGACTGAAGACTGAACTGCTGTTAGAGGAGAGCTTTGCTGTGAAGCTGTGGAAGCTGTTGATCTGCTTGTCTGTCTATTTGCTTTTTGTGCAACTGTATTGCTGTGACTTGTTTGATTTGCTTGATGCATTATAATAAGTTCATATCTAGACTGACTCAAGCTAGGAGCATGATTGCACTAGAGGTTGAGTTGCTCCCTCTGCTTGTATTTTTACTGTATGGCTTTGCTTGCGGGTATTCGGTAGAGCTCTGCTCCCTTGCCTATGTGGTTTGTCATTTGCTTGATGGCATTTTATTTCATTTCTTCTGTATGATTGCAGTTATTATATTTTGCTTGATAGCTTGTTATTTCCTCTGTATGATTACAATTATTCATATCTGGCTTGAGGTTGAAATGAGCTTGTGGAGGCTGATGCCCCACACACATTTCCTCCCTCACTTGCATTGCATGCATTTTACAGTCGTTAACTGTTTACTGTTTCAGCTGATGCTTTATCTGTTTCTGTTTATCATTGGCATGATCTCCTAGGAATCTCACTTCCTTTGATAAGGAAGTGATGATAGAACTTTAGGTTGAAACCTATGCATGATAACTTCTAGGAGTTCCCTGCTTCAAACCTCAATCATAGGATGAATCCTTGGCATGACAACATTAGGACTTGATAGTCTCCCCTTAGTTGAACCTGTTCGTTCTCTTTTCTCATCTCAAAACAAATTAAAATACAGTAATAAAGGTTAACTGACGTTGTACGTTACGAGCCTTAAACTATTTGAGAAAGGATTGTTGGAGAGTTTCTTTTCAACAGTCTGGATGTTTAGTATGGCACCCTTTGGGTGACATGCGACGCATTCACTCTCAGGTCATAGTCTCTAGTGCGATGTTGGTTGCAAACATCCATAAAAAAAACAGTTCTTCCGTAAAGACAGAAAACAAACTTCAAACCTTTTTGCCCCGTGGGCCCGTAATTCAAAGGAAGCTTTTCTGAAGAAAAGAGTGTTGTTAACTCCCAGTTCTACCGCAAACGGTAACGCCTAAGTCTCCAAAGGTCGAGCTGCATACGCCAGACTGCTGGAACTGTTTGTTAACCCTACTCGATAAAACAGATGAATCTGAATCCCCGTAATCCGTATTATCCCGAACTACGTAAGCTCTGATCTCTCATACCTGTTGAGAGTATGTAGGCACAATACTGATGTATTGACGAGCCACCTTCCCCATAACCCGTAGTTAGCCGAACTACGTTGACTCTGATTTCTCATTCTCTGATGAGAATACGTAGGCATAAAGCGCGATGCTTTGCCGAGTCATTTTCTTTTCTCTTTCAGACCAGCCTTGATAGGTAGATAGATAAAACCAACCTGTCCGATAAACACAACAAGCGTGGATCCCATCGAGTACGATGGACGTGAGGGGTGCTAATACCTTCCCCTTGCGTAACCGACTCCCGAACCCAGACAATGGTTGCGATGACCTTGTCTTATACCTTTTCGTCAGGTTTTTCCGATCGTTTCCTTTCCCGTTCCAAGGGATAAATAACAAAAGGTGGCAACTCTTCTATTTTTCCGGCACCTTATTTTCGCGGTAGCGACATAAGGTTGTAGCGGAAGAGAGTTCGCAACAAAGAGAGCAGGACTCCTTGGTCAAAGATGCTGAAAAATATATGCGTCTCATCCGCAAGAGTGACTATAAGATTGTGGATCATTTGCAACAAACGCCTTCTGAGATCTCGATTTTGTCTTTGTTGTTGTGCTTGGAGGCACATAGGAATGCATTACTGAGAATTCTAAATACAACTTACGTACCGCAGGAAATTTCTGTCAATCAGCTTGAGGGGGTAGTAGCCCATGTAAACTCTAGTAATGACTTGGATTTCACAGATCTAGATTTAACTCCAGCTGAGAGAAATCATAATCACACCTTACACATCTCCATTAAGTGCAGAGGGGATGTTCTGTCGCATGTATTAGTTAATACAGGGTCATCACTTAACGTGTTTCCCAAGAAAGCTTTGATGAAGCTGGACACCCAGGGTGTGATTTGTACTCCTAGTGATCTAGTCGTAAGAGCGTTTGAAGAGACTAGAAGATCAGTGTTTGGTGAAGTTACACTCCTAATTCAAGTGGGCCCAAAAATCTTTAAGGTCGTTTTTACATCATGGATATATAGCTAGCCTACAACTGCTTACTTGGTCGACCATGGATACATTATGCTGGGGCAGTCACTTCGACGTTGCACTAGAAGCTGAAGTACATGGTTGAAGGGAAGATTGTAACGGTGTGTGGCGAAGAGGACATCATGGTTAGTCACCTGTCATCCTTCAAATATGTAGAGGTGGATGGAGAGATCCATGCATCACTATGTCAGGCATTTGAAGCGGTGCATATTAAGGAAAAACCTTCTATTGAGACTAGAGTTCCTGAAATTTCAATGTCTTTGTTTAAAGAAGCTCAGGCTGTGGTAGAGCCTGGTTCGTCACAGAAGTGTGGTTAAGTCCTCAACATTCCCAATAAGCAAGACAAATTTGGTTTGGGATAAAACCCATCATTTTCTCAAAGTGCTCCGAGGTATAGAGGATCGGTGCAGTTCACCAGCAATGGGGTCATTTTTGACAGAATCAATGTTATGGGAGACGATGAAGGAGACAGTGGCTGCAATATGGACGCTTGGATTCAGCCGTGTGTTCCTGGTCAAAGCTTATGCAACTGGACTATTGAGGAAGTCGTTCAAGTTACCTTTGAAGAGTAATTTCTTTGTTTTCATTATGTGTGGTCCTGCGTTCCACCCAGGACATAGTGGCTTTCCTTTGTAGCGCCCTGTTTGTTTATATTTGAACTCTTTTTATCATTAATAAAAGGCGTTTATTTGAATTCAAATATTTTGATCCCTATTTTTATTCTTTTTATTTTTGACAATAAAATGGCAATGTGTTTATGCATGTTTGCATATCATTTTAAGCATAAAACATCAATCATGCAGGTTTCACATCGCAGATGCCGCCGACTTAGATTCGGCTATGACTCGATATGATTTTGACAATCCCATCTTTCAAGTTGAAGAAGAGATTGATGAAGAAGACGACCTGCCTGAAGAGCTTGCCAGACTATTGAGACAAGAAGACAAAGTCATTCTGCCTCATCAAAAAGAAATTGAAGTTGTCAACCTGAGCACCTAAGAGGACAGAAAAGAGGTCAGAATTGGGGCTGCATTGGAAGTTGATATCAAAAGAAGATTGGTCGAAATGCTCTGTGAGTCCAGAGACATCTTTGCCTGGTTGTACGAAGATATTCCAGAGCTGGATACAGACATAGTGGTAAACCGTCTACCTCTTCGAGAAGAATGTCCACCTATAAAACAAAAGCTGAGAAGAACCAGACCCGACATTGCAGTCAAGATTAAGGAAGAATTCCAGAAGCAGTTGGACGGTTGTATTCTTGCTATTACAAACTATCCTCCGTGGGTCGCTAACATTGTTCCTGTGCCTAAAAAGGATGGAAAGGTCAGGATGTACGTCGACTACAGAGATCTGAACAGAGCGAGCCCGAAAGACGATTTTCTGCTCCCCCACATTGATGTGTTAGTTGATAACACTACTAAACATTATGTGTTTTCCTTCATGGATGGCTTCTCTGGGTACAAACAAATCAAGATGGCCCTAGAAGACATGGAGAAAACTACCTTTATCACGCTGTGAGGGACTTTTTGCTACAAAGTTATACCTTTTGGATTGAAAAATGCAAGGGCAACTTATCAGTGGGCGAGGGTGACTCTTTTTCATGATATGATTCATCATGAGATCGAGGTTTATGTTGATGACATGATCGCAAAGTCACAGACGGAGGAAGAACATCTGGTTAATCTTTTGAAGTTGTTTGAAAGGTTGAGTAAATTCAGATTGAGGTTGAATCCAAATAAGTGCACTTTCGGTGTGAGGTCAGGAAAGCTATTGGGGTTCATCGTTAGTGATAAAGGAACTGAGGTAGATCCTGCAAAGCTAAAAGCAATACAAGAAATGCCTGAGCCAAAGACAGAAAAAGAGGTTCGTGGTTTTCTAGGGAGATTGAACTACATTGCAAGGTTCATATCTCACCTAACGGCCACCTGTGAACCAATGTTCAAACTGGTAAAGAAAGATCAAGCGGTCGTTTGGAACGAAAATTGTCAAAAGGCATTTGAAAGAATAAAAGAATACTTGTAAGAACCTCCGATACTGATGCCTTCAGTGGAAAAAAGACCTTTGATCATGTACTTGACGATTCTTGAGAACTTAATGGGTTGTGTACTCGGTCAACACGACGAGATGGGCAGAAAAGAATATGCTATCTAATATTTGAGTAAGAAGTTCATATAATTGAGTCCAAATACATAATGCTAGAGAAAACATGTTGTGCACTTGCATGGGCAGCCAAGCGCCTAAGGCAGTATATGTTAAATCACACAACCATGTTGATTTCGAAGATGGATCCAATCAAGTACGTATTCGAAAAGTAGGCACTTTCTGGAAGAATTGCTAGGTGGCAGATGGTTCTGACAGAATACGATACTCAATATGTTTCCCAAAAAGCCATTAAAGGAAGTGTTTTGTCAGAATCTCTCGTAGAGCAGCCAATTGAAGATTATCAACCGATGAAATTTGAGTTTTCTGATGAGGACATAATGTATTTAAAGATGAAGGATTGTGATGAGCCACTACCAAACAAAGGTCCTGAAATAGGCTCCCAGTGGAAGATGGTTTTCGACGGTGTTGTTAACTCATATGGCAACGGAATAGGGGCAATCATTACAACTCCCCACGGTTCCAACATACTGTTTACCGCCCGGTTAACGTTTGCCTGCACCAATAATAAAGCTGAATATGAAACATGCATCATGGGTATAGAAGAAACCATTGAATTAAGAATCAAGAACCTTGATGTATATGGTGATTCAGCTTTAGTCGTCAACCAGATTAAAGGAGATTGGGAAACTCGTCAGCCCAATCTAGTTCCTTACACGAATTATGCCAGGAGATTGCTGCCTTTCTTTGACAGAGTGAAGTTTCATCATGTGCCGAGGGCCGAGAACCAGATGGCAGATGCTTTGGCAACCTTATCATCAATGTATAAAGTGAATTGTTGGAATGAAGCTCCGATGATCACTATCATGCGCCTCGATAGGCTGACATTCATATTTGCAGTAGAGGAAGCATCAGATGGGAAGCCTTGGTATGTTGATATCAGAAGTTTTCTCAAAACTCAAGAATATCCGCCTAGGGCATTGAGCTGTGATAAGAAGACTCTGAGAAGGTTGGCAGGAAACTTCAATCTGAACAAGGACAATGTGTTATACAGAAGAAACTTCGACTTGGTATTGTTGCGGTGTGTGGACGAAAATGAAGCAAGTTTGCTAATGGAAGAATTCCACGAAGGTTCCTTCGGAACACATGCTGGTGGACATGCTATGTCCAGGAAATTGTTGAGAGCAGGTTCTACTGGATGACTATGGAATCTGATTGTTTCAAGTACGCCAGGAAGTGCCATAAATGCCAGATTTATGCTGATAAAGTGCATGTGCCGCCGAGTCCTCTGATTGGTAAGATTGAGCCGACCTCTTCCAATGGACATCGCTTTATCTTGGTGGCATTCGATTATTTCACTAAATGTGTAGAAGCAGCTTCTTTCTCCAATGTAACTAGACAGGTGGTGGCTCGCTTTATCAAGAAGGACATCATCTGCCGTTATGGAGTGCCAGAACGAATCATTACTGACAATGGTTCGAATTTGAACAACAAGATGATGAAGGAACTGTGCCAGAGTTTCAAGATCGAACACCACAACTCTTCCCCATACCGCCCGAAGATGAATGGTGCTGTTGAGGCGGACAATAAGAACATCAAGACGATTTTATAGAAGATGGTGGTAACTTACAAGGATTGGCACGAGATGTTGCCCTTTGCTTTACATGGATATCGTACTTCGGTGCGTACGTCGACTGGGGCAACTCCTTTCTCGCTGGTGTATGGTATGGAAGCTGTTCTACCATTAGAAGTCGAGATTCCTTCCCTGAGGGTGTTGGTTGATGTGAAGCTTGATAAGGCAGAATGGGTGAAGGCTAGGTTGAATCAACTTAGTCTGATTGACGAGAAAAGATTGGCAGCTATCAGTCGCTACCGCGAAAAATAAGGTTCCGGCAAAACAGAAGAGTCGCCACCTTTCGTTATTTATCCCACAGAACGAGAAAGGAAACGATCGGAGTCGGGAGTCGGTTACGCAAGGGGAAGATATTAGCATCCCTCACGTCCATTGTACTCGATGGGATCCACGCTTGTTGTGTTTGTCTGACGGGTTGGTTTAACTATCTACGCTAAAAGTCTGGTCTGAAAAGAAAAGAAAATGACTCGGCAGAACACATCAGTTCTATGCCTACGTATTCCCGTCTGGAACGAGAAATCAGAGTCTACGTAGTTTTCCTAACTACAGGTTACGGGGGAAGGTTGCTCGCCGAGATATCGCATCTCATTCCTATGTACTTTCACACGACGTGAAAGATCAGAGCAAACGTAGTTCGGGCCACTACGGAACGCAGGTTTGTTCAACTGTTTTTTATCCGAGTAGGGTTAACAGACAGTTCCAGCAGTTGGTGTATGCAACTCGACCATTGGAGACTTAGGCGTTACCGTTTGCGGTAGAACTGGGAGTTAACGACACTCTTTTCTTCAGAAAAGCTTTCCTGGAATTAAAGGCCCAAGAGGGCAAAAAGAGTTTGATCTTTGTTTTCTGTCTTTTACGGAGGAACTGTTTTTTTTTATGGTTGTCTGTAGCTTGTACAACACTAGAGACTATGACTTATGAGCGAATGCATCGCATATCGTCCAAAGGACGTATACTAAACATTCTAGACGATTGAGAGGAGGCCGCTCAATTATCATTACCCAAGTAGCTTAAGGCTCGTAACGCGTTTGTACCAACTTTCCTTTATTATGTTTTTTACAGTTGTTTTGAGATGAGAAGAGAAAGTACGCACTAAAGGGGAACTAAACTCAAACCCTAGAGTTGTCATGCAAAATTGATCCTATGATTAAGGTTAGGAGGGAACTACCTATTGTTATAATGCGTGGTTAAAACCCTAATGTCTTTCATAACTTCTCTTCAACAAGAGAAGTCAGAGTTCCTAAGGGAACCTGACAATGGAAAGCAACAGCAAAAAAGAAATAACTGAAAGAAATAACTGTAAGTATAATGCATGCAATGCAACAATACAAGCAGAAGGAGACAAACTCAACTTCTTAGCAATCAAGCAAAAAGAAAACAGTCAAAATAGGCAAGCAGAGGGAGACAGACTCAACCTCTAATGAAACACACATATAAAAAGAAAAAAACAACACACAAGCAAGGGGAGACAGACTCAACCCTTAATGCAAACAAGCATAGGGAGACCCACTCAACCTCTAAGCAGTCATGCTCCTATCCTAAATGTGCTAAACATGTATTCTAATGCATCAATCAATCAAACAAGGGAGAGAAACTAGAATGAGCAACAGGGAAGTCATCCCATACTACATCAGGTTAGAGGTGTATCAATACCAGAGTCCATCATGGGCTCAACCTCTTGAGGAATGCACAGAATCCAACCAAGGGAAGGATTAGGCTCTCCCAAGAGGGATCCTATGTCTATAGGACAGAAAAGACTGGGTATTAGTCCTAGATATCCATCTAAGATAACTGGTATAATGTATTAACACTGGATGTCCATCTCAGGCTCAACCTGTTGAGGAATGCACAGAATCCAACCAAGGGAAGAATTAGGCTCTCCCAAGAGGGATCCTAAGAAAGGACTTTGAGATGGATGACAGTATATAAACCAAGGGAATATACCATGCCCAGAATGCCAATCCAAGGCTCAACCTCCTGAGGAATGCACATAATCCAACCAAAGGAAGGATTAGGCTCTCCCAGGAGGGCTCCTCATCAAGACTTGAAAGAGAAGGATAATACAAACCAAAGGAATATACTATACTGGGGAATGTCAATTCAGGGCTCAACCTCCTGAGGAATGCACATAATCCAACCAAAGTAAGGATTAGGCTCTCCCAGGAGGGCTCCCCTTCAAGACTTGGAGAAAAAAGGGAGAGCAAGGCCCAAGGAAGAAATCACATAGGGGGCAGAAGGCAACACATCACTCCTAAGAAACCCTACAGACTAGCCACAAGAATCACCTAGACTAGGGGAATCTAAAACTCTAACAAGGCTCTAACAAGGCCCTAATGATGTAAATACCTTACTTCTATTCTATCAAAAGAGTATATGAAGTCTAGAATCATCTAATGGTCACTATTGAGGTTCCACTAAAGGAAAGGTTATGTTAGAAGCACCATAACACTACCTAAGTATTAAATCTACTTAAAATAATAAATCATCTTCTAAAATCCTATGAATTTTTCTAAGGGGCCCTAAAGGTGTTGAGAATCTAGGGTAGAAGGACCAGGGCCTAAAACTATGCTTAAAGGCGCTAGAGAAATCAAACATCACAAAGGATCAAATGGAAACCCTAAAATGGAAGGTCATGGGAACCTAATTCAAAACCAGTCCTAAAGTTATCTAAAAATCATGAAATGAATCCTAAGGGATCATGCATCTCTATACTAACAGCCAACCAAAAATCTTACTCAATTGTATACCAAGAGCCCATAAAAAATCAGCAAGAAAATAGACAAAAATGCCAAAATTAATGAATTAAAGAAAATGCAAAAAAACATATTAAATTGAAAATTGCATGAAACTAAAATCTAAAAGCACCAGAAAATCATAAATAAAATCCAGAGCATGCACATATTTTTATTTTATTTTTCTGATCAAAATTGGATTTAATATGAATTAAACAAGAAAAAAACAATTAAAGAAAATCCAAAAATCAATTAAAGAATTAAAGAACTCAGAAATAATCACGGCCACAGGATCTGAATACTAGTCTCCTCATCCAACAACCATGCGCGTGACACCTCATTAATGAAACGACTACGTTTCGGTTGGTCAAGGTGAAAAATTCAGAACGGATTACATGCGTTGGATGGAAAGACCAAGTCAGCAAATTCCACTGATCCAACGGTCTACACGTTATCTTCTTCATTTGAATCTGAGTGTGGGGGAAAACTAGGACGGTGGCCGGAGAAGGATGCCACCGTCTTCTCCGACGAGAGCCAACAAGCTCTGTAACTAACTCTCACCAAACTCCAAGAAAATTATACCAAAATTCTCGCCTCTTCTCACTGGTCAATAATGTCTAATCCATTTTTATCAATTCCTCACGAATCTTCCAAAACGAAGATGAACAGAAAACTACATGATTCCACAACTATCACCAAACTCAAAATTGCTTGCACAGAAATGATCCTCACTCTTCAGAGATCAAGAAACACTCATCCAATCATGTTAACACTTAATAATTCTCTAGATTTGAATCCAAACAGAAATCTCATCTCACCATGAATCATCACGAAATCTCTCCACTATGATCCTAAATCGTTCTAGGTTGCATCTAAAACTTAACCACATGCTGATTTCAATCTAAACATGCTTAAATTAATAGCAATTTTGAAGAATAAAAACCTGGGAAAAAGCTTCACGTAGGGTGACTTTCAGGCCATAATTCTCTTCCAAAGTGTGCAGATTCACTCAATGGATGATGCTGAATGATGCTTGATGCTCAATTTCTTCTGAAACACCCTCAATCTCCAAACTCGAAAATCAATTCTTCAAGCTTCTTCTCAACTGACTCCAACTGTTTCTCAACTGTAAATGGCACTAGAAGATTCCAAAAATGATCAACAATCTATTTATAATCTGTTTGAAAGCTTTGGAGGCCCAATCATGGCCCAAATCCAAACTTCCAACTTTCAATTTTTCTCCAAATTTCCCACTATGGAAGCCATGCATATGCTCTGCTTTCACTCCAATATTGCTTCAGATCACTTGCATTGGATGTGTGGAATGTAATTGGATTAATTTGCAGCCTTGATTTCAATCTAAGGTGCAAGTTTGAAATGTTACTTCATCATGAAGTAATCCACCAAATGACCATGAGATGTGTATCAAATCAAAAATGTAATAATTCCAAAGTGTTTAGAACTTCTTTTCCAATCAAAATGAGTACCAATTTGGTTTGAAATCATTCAATTACCCATTTTTTTGAATTTTTCCATATTAATTCATTAAAATGGCCTTTTTGAGAAATTTCTTCAACCAATGCTTGCTCTAATCCATATCAATGGCCACTTGATACTTGGTTGGACTAAAAACATCATTTTGAGCAACTTTAAATTTGAACAAAACTCCATTTGAAGTGTGCAAGATAGTGAAAATGACCTATAATCTTACTTTCCCAAAATGCCCCTGACTTGTAAACCTCATAACTTGAGTTCTACAAATCAGATGAAAGACTTATAGTACAATTTGGAAAGCTAAGATCAAGACCTACAACTTTCATGTTAGCCAAAAGTTAAGAGAAACATCCTTCTAGGTCAAACGGCGCCTTGGAAGTTGGTTGACTTTTGCAGACAAATTTCACATTCATCTGATGACCTGTAACTTGTCTGGATCATAACTTGAGTTCTATAAATCCAATGGAGGACTTCTAGTACTCAAATTAAAGATAATAACATGCTCTACAAGTTCCACATTGGCCAAAAGTTGATATGAAACGTTTATCTTTGAGATAAGTGGTCTTGAAGTCAGGCACTAAAATAGGGGATTTTACCCTGAGAACCCTAGTTTAGCAACTCCTCACACTCTGAACTTTTCTTGAATTAATCTTGGAACATCACTTCATGTATCTCAACACAACTTTCCATGTTCACAAATACTTAGAAATAGGTTTTGATCCTCTTCAATTGCACAGTTGACTTAAGGTACTCAGATGAAAACCCTAATTGCAACACCCTCAACTGTGACTCTTCACACTTGGCATAATGACTTGTATGAACTCTACCATGACCCTCAAGACCTCCAATGAGCTCTATCCACACCCTATCCATGATCAAGACTCCACAACTCCCTGATAGTCTTCAATGGTCCCCCAAGTTAGGAGATGAACCCCATACAAGCAACCAAACTTCTCAAGAACACAACCCTTTTCCTGATGACTTTGGTGACATCTCAAGCTTGAATAAGACATCTAGATAGGCTCCTCTTGATATAAACCACACTTGATCCCCTGCTAAATGAATAATGCTATGCTATGCAAATTCTAGACCAATGCAATGCTAATACAATGAAACATAAACCAAGTAAGAAAAGGTTAGGCAAATTTTGGGGTGCAACAGCTGCCCCTATTCAAGCGACTTGGACCTGGCTGGATGAAAAGCGAACGGCTTTCAGCCAATCAAGGTAAAAGATGGTTGAATACCAAAGAACCCGGAAATTTGCTAACCACAAAAATAAACTGCACAAATTGCTTGGGGAACAAAATCCAGACAATTGAATCTGGTTGTCACGGCAACAACTGATCAATCATTTGATAAAGAACAGCTGATTTCAACATCAACCACCTGTGTGACGCCACAAGCGTTGAATCAACATACAATCTTCAAATATACGCTACAGTAAGCGGGCGCCGAGCCATAGGACCATATCAAAATATTATCTTTGACCTTCCATTTCCAAAGAAATGAGCAAAGCACTACGTAAAGTGCGATATCAAGATCATTGATCATCCGTTTCCGCAGAAACGGGCAAACACTACGTAAAAGTGTGAATCGTCAGTATCCTTGACCTTCCGTTTCTGCAGAAACGGGCAAACACTACGTAAAAGTGTGAATCGTCAGTATCCTTGACCTTCCGTTTCCGCAGAAACAGGCATACACTAAATAAAAGTGTGAATTGTCAATATCTCTGACCTTCCATTTCCGCGGAAACGGACATACACTAAATAAAAGTGCGAATTGTCAATATCTCTGACCTTCCATTTCAATCGAAACGGGCATACACTAAATAAAAGTGCGAATTGTCAATATCTCTGACCTTCCATTTCAGTAGAAACGGGCATACACTAAATAAAAGTGCGGTCTGTCAATATCTCTGACCTTCCATTTCTGCAGAAACGGACATACACTAAATAAAAGTGCGGACTGAGCATCCGAAGACTTGAATAAACAACTCTGCGGGGAAATTCTGACGTTAGCTTCCAGACATCCATCTTGAACAAAAATGGGTAACAACTTCGAGGGTATAATCCACGAGATCTTCTAGCGCTGACGTAACAGCAATCCGAGGAAGACTCTTCTGGGGAAATTCTAGCGTCAACTGCCAGACACTTACCTTGGCAACAGGTAATGACTTCAAAGGTCTAATCCATGAAATATTTCCTTTTCAGAGGCTGGCGCAACATCAGTCTGAGGAAAACTCCATTGGGGAAGAAGAGAAACTCCATCAAGCAACTCTAATGAGGGTACCCAGGATAGGACGAACTTTATCATCTCATATCTCATGTCAACGCTTGAATATTCGAAAACCATCCTGAACAAGAATTCTAATTACCTGCAGGGAAAAACACCTGAAAACAAAGCGGTAACCAACCTGGCTTATGTTTCAAAAATGCACATGTTTGAAAAATGGCATAATGCTCCATACAACATGGAAATGCTACGCGTTTGGGGTAGATGTTATGCACGATGTAAATGCAAAGAGGGTGTTCTGGAAAAATAAATGCTAGAGGAACGAAGCCAAACTTCCGCTGGGGGGAAGAAACAGTCCTGCTGGGGGATAGCCCAACATATCCAGAGTTACACACTCTGCAGAGGATGATCAACCCTATTGGAGGAAAGACCACCTGCGAGAGAACAGAAAGAATACTCCTGCGTGGGGATGATCTTAAAACACCGACAACCTGGTTGTACCCTGTGAGGACTTCACTGGGGATTAAGTGCACATACGACCAACCTGGGGATGCACATCACTGCCTGACCGCTAGCTCGCATCCAGCTCTTTTGGGGATAGAATGCGACTTCCATCTGCTGGGGAGGAATAAGTTTACATAGAGCCTGCTCCTACGTTAAAGGACTCCGGTTGGGGAAACACGTCCCCTTGGCTGTTTGCTTAGAGGGTAACGACCCTGCAAAACACGAACAAAACAAAGACATCCTATACAAAAGGAAATGTCCAGGTCAATATCCGTAACAATTGTTCAGTTAATTCAGAGTTTTAACAATTATTGGTAGAGGCCTGCAAATTTATGCATGTGCAAGTTTATCAAAGACATCGGCGTTTTTCACAAACAAAACAGTAAAAGTTGAAACAAACATCAAGTACTGAATAGTATGCGTTTATTGATAACGGGCCTATAAATAGGCAAAGTTTTTCTTTTTTTTACAATGGATGCAACTCCTGAAAAGAGGAAGTTACAAAAAATAAATACAAATATGTACAGAGGTACAAAGAAATTTGTATACATGTCGGCAACGTGGTCCAGACAAACACCATGAGCTGATCTTCCTATGACTCGCCTGACTCTGACGCTTTCTCGATACTCCGTCCTCGGAAGAAATTGACTTGGATAATCGACCCTCAGGTACTCCCAAACCACTAAGCAATGTGTCGCTACCGCGAAAATAAGGTGCCGGCAAAACAGAAGAGTCGCCACCTTTCGTTATTTATCCCTCGGAACGGGAAAGGAAACGATCGGAAAAACCTGACGAAAAGGTATAAGACAAGGTCATCGCAACCGTTGTCTGGGTTTGGGAGTCGGTTACGCAAGGGGAAGGTATTAGCACCCCTCACGTCCGTCGTACTCGACGGGATCCACGCTTGTTGTGTTTACTGGACGAGTTGGTTTATCTATCTACCTATCAAGGCCGACTTAAACAGAAAAGAAAATGACTCGGCAATGCGTCGCACTGTATGCCTACGTATTCTCATCAGAGAATGAGAAATCAGAGTCAACGTAGTTTGGCTAACTACGGGTTACAGGGAGGGTGGCTCGCCAATACGTCAGTATTGTGCCTACGTACTCTCAACAGGTTTGAGAGATCAGAGCTTACGTAGTTCGAGCTAATACGGATTACGGGAATTTAGATTCATCTGTTTTTATCGAGTAGGGTTAACAAATAGTTCCAGCAGTTAGGGACAAAGCCTGTTTGTGGTAGAACTAGGATTTAATGACACTCTTTTCTTCAGAAAAGCTTCCTTTGAATTATGGGCCCACGGGGCAAAAAGGTTTGAAGTTTGTTTTTTGTGTTTTACGAAAGAACTGTTTTTTATTGTGTTTGCAATTTCAATCGCACTAAAGACTATGACCTGAGAGTGAATGCGTCGCATGTCACCCAAAGGGTGCCATACTAAACATCCGGACTGTTGAAAAGAAGCTCTCCAACAATCCTTTCTCAGATAGCTTAAGGCTCGTAACGTACGAAAGAAATCATTCCTGATTACTGTATTTTAAGCTGTTTTGAGATGAGAAGAGAACAGGCTCAACTAAGGGAGACTATCAAGTCCTACTGTTGTCATGCCAAGGATTCATCCTATGGTTGAAGTTTGAAACACGGAACTCCTAGAAGTTATCATGCATAGGTTTCAACCTAAAGTTCTATCATCACTTCCTTATCAAAGGAAGTGAGATTCCTAAGGGATCATGTCAATGATAAACAGAAACAGATAAAGCATCAGCTTAAACAGTAAACAGATATACAGTAAAATGCATGCAATGCAAGTGAGGGAGGAAATGTGTGTGGGGCAGCAGCCTCCACAAGCTCGTCTCGACCTCAAGCCAGATATGAATAGCAGTAATCATACAGAAAGAGTAACATGCTATCAAGCAAAATAGAATAACAACTGCAATCATACAGAGGAAATAACATGCTATCAAGCAAACACAACCCACATGGGAAAGGGAGCTGGGCTCTACCGAATACCCGCAAGCAAAGCCATACAGTAACAATACAACCAGAGGGAGCAACTCAACCTCTAGTGTAATCATGCTCCTAGCTTAAAGTCAGTCTAGATATGAACTTATTCTAATGCATCAAGCAAGTCAAACAAGGCACACCAGCACAGAAAAGAAAACAGACAGGAAAGAAAGCAGATCAACCCCTCTTTCCATTTCAGGCTTCAGCTCTTCTGACAACAACTCAGTCTTCAGACTTCAACAGCTCTTCAGGGCTATCATCCTCCATGACAAGTATCAACTTGCTTCTCCAAGGTTCTAACACATCAAACATAAGTATCAACTTGTTCTCTCTTCTCCAAGCTTCAGCTCCTCAGTCAATTCCACCCTCAGGCTTCACTCATAACTGCAACTATCAACTTGATTCCTTCAGGCTCTCAATGCACCAGTGTAAGTGTCAACTTATCCTTTACTCTTCAAGCCTCAGCTCTTCACTCAATCTCAATTGATTCCTCTTCATAAGTATCAACTTAGTCTTCTTGCTTCAGCTCTCTTTGCTTCACCAGTATCAACTTGGTCTTCTTCATCTACAAGCTTCAGCCTCTCAGAGTAATCTTCAATCACATGGAAGTGTCAACTTCATCCTTCAATCTTCTTCAAGCCTCAGCTCTTCACTCAATCTCCATTGGATCTTCAAGTATCAACTTGTTCTTCTTGCTTTTCAAGCTTCAGCAGCAATGGCAATGCTCAAGGAATCATCCTCTTCCACACTCTTCAATGAAGTCCTCATCTTCAAACTCAAGTCCAACATCTTTCAAGATACTCAAACCAGAAGACAATTGATTTAACAGAATGAGTGGAAATGATAAACAACTTATTGACAACCAAAGGAAGCCTGTAAGGGTTCATCATTATGAGAGACTGGTTCCCTCAAAGTTCTACTTCCCAGATAAAGCCACTCATCCCTCCAAAGGAGGGATGTGAATATCTTAGAAGGACTTTTATTCATTGGGAGGAATGGAAGCACAAGATGCTTTCCATATTTGTGAAAGAAATCATTCTAACTCTAAGGCTCTCCCTATGTCTCCTACCTCCTAAATCTTCATCAGACACCTTCAAGCACAAGCAACTCCTAGCTCCAAGCAACTTCAAGCAACTTCAAGCATCCTCACCTTGTCTTCAACTTGTCTTCAATCTCAACCAAAGGCAAACAAAGCAAAAACCCTAATCTAAGGGGACTAAAGAAGTTAATCTAGTTGAATTAGTAAGTTAGGATCACCTAAAACCTAGTACTAAAGTTAGTCCTAACTAAAATACTAAAACCAATTTTAAAATCCTACAAAAATAACTATGGGAACTTAGGTCAATCATGACTCTACCACATTAATTCCAAAGATCAAATCATCAAATAAGACCTAGAAATAAATTCTACACTATAAGGTACTAAACCTAAACCCTAAAAGGAAGCACCTAAATATCAATCTAGAAAACACACCTATTTTCATCACAAAAATGTGAGAAAAATGCTATGGGAGCATACATGTCTAAACTAATCACACACAAAAAATCAGGCTCAAAATCATCACCACATGATCACACAATTAGGTATCAAACATAACCATTTTAATATCAATTAAAATATAAAATTCCCATAAAAATCAGAAAATGCATGAAATGAAAATATTTTTTATCTAAAAAATACTAGACTCAATCATGAGTATAATGCAAAAAGAATGGGATTAATTGGATTAATTTTCAATTTTATATGATTTTTCCAAGAACCATGAACATAACGAAAAAATAATGAAAACCCAATTAAAATAAACACACGCGCGGTGCAAATAGCAATGACAATCAGTTCAAACTATGGATTGGGCCATGAGGGGGGTGTGGATAACAAAGTTTCAACTAAGCCCGAAACCAGCTGATTAATGAAACGCTGCGTTTCATAATCAGAACTCCTTCACAAATTGAAATCAATACGTGGCCGTTGGATCACTCATTCAGTCAAAGTCCAACCCCTATCCAATGGCTCTAGAGTCGTCTTCAACCTTTTGAATGTCTGAACTTCGCGCGCAGCTCCGGCCACCACCGGTGGTGCTCCGGTCACCATTCCACAACCCTAGTTCATCATAGAGTCCACCATAGGCCACGATCCCTTAATGAAACATGTCCCAAATTCCCTCACGAATTCATTCATGCCTTTAATTCTCTCAGAAACCTCAAGATTCACCATAACCAATCTTCAACCGAAAATGGTAACATCCTAAATTGGTCACTAATTCTAAAATTAACTATCTGAAAACCTTCGTACACCGTTCTACAATGCATCTAACACCCTAATTCATCTTGATTCTACCTAATTCATGCTAGAGGAAGAAAGTTACTAACCTGAAAATCTTGGATGAACAGATGCACTAAACCTTCAAACCAAACTCTACAACCTTCCAGACACGATCAATGGATCCTTTCCTTGCTTCTATATGAAATAGAACTGGTTGAAAGCTCCTGAATCTTGAAACCCGATGGTGAGTTGCAGGTGGAAAAATTCAATTGCTCATGCACGATTCAGCCACGAATTCTCTTGGATTATGATCTAGATTCAATCCCTAGCATCCATGGAAGAAGTTGCAATCAAGAAAATGGATGGAAAGTGAAGAAATTGGTGAAACCGAATTCAGTTGCAAGCCAAGAAATCTCAATCTCAATCTATTCTCTCTCCTTCAATCATTACCAACCTCTGCATTGGATCACCTCTACTCAATATATAGATGATGTATGGATGATCTAGAACCCTCTAGATCCTTCTAATGAGAGTTTCAATCTCTCATGTCATGAGATTTTCAACCATATGCCATGATATGCATAATTCTGCAAACATCTTGAAACCAACCTCATTCACTTCCAATTTCTCCCCTAGTGACATTTTGAAGGTGTTTGGCTTGCAAGGGATCTTGCTCATGCCTTGATTCTATGTTTTGCAAATGTTACTTAATATGCAAGTAACTACTTTTCAAAGCAAGTCCACAAATTAGACCTCAAATAAAAAATGTGGCTAAACCAATGTTCTTAAAATATTTTCTAGAGTCAAAATGATATATTACATGCCATGGTTTGGATGTGTAGATTGAAAATATCAATTTCCAACTTTGATTCATTTAACTTATACCCTTATTTTAGGTCATTTTTGCAACTTTGAGCTACAAGCATTTCCAACATCTCATGACCTCTTTACTAGCCTTAAAACATCATTTTGAACAAGTTTTATGTTGAACCTTTTCCCATTTGAAGCTTGGAAAAGGGAGTTATGGCCTTATGGTTGAAATGACCTGTAATCTCCAAATGACCAAAATGCCCTTGACTTGTCAAAGCCATAACTTGAGTTCTACAAATCCTATCAAGGACTTCTAGTACTCTCTAGAAATATAAGAAGATAAGGAACAACATTCATGTTTACCAAAAGTCCATAGGAATCATCCTTCTTGGGCAAACGTTTGATGCAATTTGGGTAACTTTCAAGCCCCCAGATTCACATACCTCAGATGACCTGTAACTTGTCAAAGTCATAACTTGAGTTCTATAAATCCTATCAAGGACTTCTAGCACTCAAATTAAAGCTAAGTTCAAGCTCTACAAGATTCATGTTGGGGGTAAGATGAGATGACAATCACCTCTTGAGCTAAATTGCCTTGAAGACAGGGGTCAAACTAGGGGATTTTACACTGTCAAGCCTTAGAAACCCTAGCTTGAAACTTCTCAAACTCTTCAATCATGATGAGTTGACCTTGAAATCATCCTTATAGCATCCCAATGCATCATTCCATGATCACATGGCTCTTGGATTAGGTCTCAACCTTCTTCAAATCATCAGTTGACCTAGGGTTGACCCAGTCAAACCCTAACTGCACCACTCATGGCTGAGGCTTCTTAACCTTGCACAATGACCTGTCTAGGCTTCATGATGGCTTTAAAGGCATCTCATAAGCTCTCTCAAGGCTTCAAATCCACATTCCTGGCTTCAGAATCATCTGAGGAGCTCCCACAACTCTCAAGTTAGGGGGCACACACTCTTGGTTTCAACCACTCTCTCTGGGGATCTTTTAACTTTTCTGACAAGGATATCAACCCTTGAATACTGAATGAGCTTCTTAGTTATCTTCACATTCTTGTGTAGCCCTTGATTGGTATTCATACCTCTTGGTATCCTGCACACATGTCAATGAAATGCAAATGATAGTGCTAATGTGAATGAAATGAAACATAAGCTAGGTAAAGAAATGTTGGGCAAATTTTGGGGTGCAACAGCTGCCCCTATTCAAACGGCTGGGACCTGACTGGGTGAGAAGCGAACGGCTCTCAACCAATCAAGGTGCAAGACGGTTGAATACCGACAAACCCAGAAATTTGCCAACTGCACGAGTACACAGTACTCTGATGGGAACAAATCTTCGAAAACTGAAATATTAGCTGCACAACAACTAGCTGGGGGATTGGTCACATGGTAACCGGTGGTACATGGTCGACCATGCCGTCAGGCGTCGGAATTCCTCGAGACTCATCAGATCCACAATCAGGTTAATCATGCCATCGGGCATTCAAAGAAATTCTTGGGCGTCAGCCGAACTTCATCACTAAGTCGGGAATAGAATTCTCAGTCAATCATGAACCAATTGGGGATATCCAAACTTCTGCCATCAGGCACTCTGCATCAGCTGAGAGAACTGCTTCGTTAATACGGTTGGACTTCAATCATCAAGTCTTCAAGGGAATTTTCAACTTCGCTGTTCGGAAACCTGTTGGGGATGACGCATCTCCGCTGGGGATTCTGGAGAACTATCAAGTCACTCTGCTTCGGGGTCCAGGAATCATTCTGGGTGAATCATCTCTGCTGAGGAAACCAAGAATCATCTTGGACAAGCAATTCCATGGGGACTTCAAGAATCATCCTGAACTGATAGCTCTGCTGGAGATTTCGGGAATCATCCTGAGCAAACACTCTGCCGGGGACTCTAAGCATCAACTTGAGCAACCAACTCTGGCGACTTCACTGGGGATTTTAAGAATCATCTTAAACGAACGCCTTTGCTGGAGAATTCAAGAATCATCTTAAACGAACGCCTTCGATGGAGAACTCAAGAATCATCTTGGGCAAACGACTTTGCTGGGGAATTCAAGAATCATCTTGAGCAAGCGACTCTGCGGAGGAACACCTGCAAAACAAGAACGGTAACGACCTAGCTCATGTTTCATATGCATATGCTTTGACAACGGCACAATGCTCCACACGGTGGAAATGATACGCGTTTATGATAAATGCTGTGCAATCATGCTAAATGCTGCGATCCCGTCAGCAAAATAAATGTTGAAGGGAGAATCCTCCCGTCAAGGAGAAAGAACCACTCTGGTGGGGGAAGGAATCATCCTGCCACGGAGAAAATGTCACGCCAATCTCAGTCGGACTCCGCATGGGGAAGCAAACTTCAGTTGACTACTGCAGGGGAACGAAGCTCTACGAGAACCCAGACCTGCTGAAGAAAGCGATGTCAACCGCAGAAACAAACTGCACGGCATTCGCAGCTAGAGCTTTCCTGGAGGTAACGACTCCGGCGGGGAGATATAGCATCAGCTATTCAACACTCTACTGGGGAAAACCAATCATGGTCTGAACGCTTTCCAAGGACTCGTCTCTCTTGGGGATTTGCAAACTCGGCTGGGGAAGAAGAAATCATCCTGCTTCGGGGGAGAGTACGACTCTGTGGGGGATTTCAATTCCGCTGAAGACTTCAGTCTGGAACTGCTAATTGCTGCACACTTCAGTGAATAGTCTCCTACGAGACCTGCACTTGGGACCCGGGGCTGGGGGATGAACACACGCTTCGGCGCCTGACTCCGTTGGGGAGATGACATTCCTTCAGGATACATCTGATTGGGGAGAGAATCTTCTCTGCATGGGGAAACACATCAATGCTTTACGATCTCCGGTTCGGACTCTGCGGGGAGAGGCTGCTGAACTTCGCTGGAGAAGAAGGAATCATCCTGCTTGGGGGCACATACGGCGTACTGTCTGGTATATGCTACACCTGCATCAACACAAACAAACAGACAAGATGCCCTCCTCAAAGGGACCTATCAAGGTTATCATCTTGTGACAATGTTCAAGTAATTCATTGTTTCAACAATCAGTGGCCTAGGCCAGTAAGTTTATGTATGCGCATTTTATCAAAAACATCAGCGTTCTTTTTCGCAAACAAAACAGGTAAATGCTAAACAAACACACAGAATTGCTGAATAGTATACATTTTATTGATAACAAACCCCTGAATGGGTAAAAATGCTTTACAACAGAGGCAAGCTCCTGGAATGAGGAAGCCGCGCAAAAATAAAACATAAATATACATCAGTATATACACAAATGTCGGCAACGAGGCGTAGACGAACACCAGGAGTTGATCCCTCTATGACCCACTCGACTTCGATACTTCTCCGACGCTTCAGCTTCAGAAGAGATTGATTCAGATAAACGGCCCTCAGGTCTTCCAAACCACTAAACAATGAAAGTCCACACGCGGAACGCAGTCATTTGCTTTTTCAAATCTCTAACTTTTGCCTGAATCGCCCTTCTGGGTTTTCGATTCACCGGGATACCCTTTTTTGCCAAAGTCGCCCATCCGGGTTTTCGACTTTGCGGGTGTACATTCTTTTCAATTTATATCCCTAATTTTTTCCCGAACCTTTTTCCTTTTTTATGGTTCGCCGGGATGCCCCATTTTGGCCTGAATATTCTTTTTCTTTCCAGCGGGTCATTTTTAAGCAAAGTATTTTTTAACTGTGTCCGCGTTCACCGGGGATGCAAAATCTTCGCCATCCATCGTGGATAACAACAAGGCTCCTCCCGAGAAGACCTTGCTGACGACGTATGGACCTTCGTAATTGGGAGTCCACTTGCCCCGGTGATCAGAATGTGGAGGAAGAATCTTCTTCAGGACGAGATCACCCGTCTGAAAGCTTCTAGGACGCACCTTCTTATCATAAGCTTTCTTCATTAGACTTTGGTACAGACGACCAAACGTAATCGATGCTAACCTCTTCTTGTCCATCAGGCTGAGTTGGTTTAGTCGGTTCTTAATCCATTCTGCCTCATCGAGTTTTACGTCAACCAAAACTCGCAAAGAAGGGATCTCCACTTCTAACGGTAGGACAACCTCCATACCGTACACCAAGGAGAAAGGAGTTGCCTCGGTTGATGTACGTACCATGGTACGATAACCGTGCAGTGCAAATGGCAACATCTCGTGCCAGTCCTTGTAGGTCACTACCACCTTCTGAACAATCTTCTTGATGCTCTTATTGGCCGCTTCAACAGCGCCATTCATCTTCGGCCGGTAAGGAGATGATTTGTGGTGTTCAATCTTGAAACTCTGGCACAACTCCTTCATCATCTTGTTATTCAGATTCGAACCATTATCAGTAATGATCCGCTCGGGAATTCCATAACGACAGATGATGTCCCTCTTTATGAATTTAGCCACCACCTGCTTGGTCACATTAGCATATGAGGCTGCCTCCACCCACTTGGTGAAGTAGTCGATAGCTACTATAATGAAGCAATGACCGTTAGATGAAGTGGGCTCGATCTTGCCTATCATGTCGATGCCCCACATGGAGAATGGCCACGGGGAGGACATGACATTTAACGGGCACGGCGGCACATGAACTTTATCAGCATAAATCTGGCATTTATGACATCTCTTCGCGAATTTAAAGCAATCCGACTCCATCGTCAGCCAGTAGTATCCTGCTCTCAGGATCTTTCTTGTCATAGCATGCCCGCCGGCGTGCGTACCAAATGTGCCTTCATGGACTTCTTCCATGAGCATACCCGCCTCTTTCTCATCTACACATCTGAGTAGCACGAGATCGTGGTTTCTCTTATACAAAACTCCATCAGGATTGAGATAGAAATTTCCAGACAACCTCCTCAGAGTCTTCTTATCCTGGGTTGACGCTCCCGCAGGATACTCCTTAGTCATAAGGAAGGTCTGGATGTCATGGAACCATGGCTTGCCATCGGAGGCTTCCTCGATCGCAAAGACGAATGCAGGTTTATCAAGACGAGAAAGGACAATTCTTGGAGCTTCATTCCAAAAATTGACTTTATACATCGAAGCCAACGTGGCTAAGGCATCAGCCATCTGATTCTCGGCCCTGGGCACATGATGGAGTTCTACTCGATCAAAGAACGGAAGCAGCCTTCTGGCATAGTTCATGTACGGCACCAAATTCGATTGACGAGTCTCCCACTCCCCTTTAATCTGGTTAATCACAAGCGCTGAGTCACCATATACGTCTAGGTTCTTGATTCTCAAATCAATTGCTTCTTCTAGACCCATGATGCATGCTTCGTACTCTGCTTCATTATTGGTGACTGGAAACGTCAGTCTCGCAGTGAACGGGATATGGGATCCGTGGGGAGTCGTGATGATCGCCCCAATGCCACTTCCGTAGGAATTAACCGCCCCGTCAAATATCAATTTCCACTGGGATTTCCTATCTGGACCCTCGTCGGGCAACGGTTCATCGCAATCTTTCGCTTTAAGAAACATGATATCCTCATCAGGGAATTCAAATTTCATCGGCTGGTAATCCTCGATCGGCTGTTCGGCAAGGTAATCAGACAATACGCTTCCCTTGATGGCCTTCTGGGAAACATACTGAATGTCATATTCCGTCAACACCATTTGCCATCTGGCAATCCTGCCCGAAAGCGCTTGCTTCTCGAAGACGTACTTGATCGGATCCATCTTCGAAATTAGCATGGTGGTGTGATTGAGCATGTACTGTCGTAAACGTTTGGCAGCCCAGGCTAGTGCACAACACGTCTTCTCCAGCATCGAGTAACAAGATTCACAGTCTGTGAACTTTTTACTCAAGTAGTAAATGGCATGCTCCTTTATGCCCGTCTCATCGTGCTGACCGAGAACACGCCCCATACTATTCTCAAGAACTGTCAAGTACATGATTAAGGGCCGTCCGGCCACTGGGGGTATCAAGATCGGAGGTTCCTGTAGATACTATTTTATCTTATCAAATGCCTTCTGGAAATCCTCGTTCCAGATAATCGCCTGATCTTTTTTCAGCAGTTTGAACATCGGTTCACACGTGGCAGTGAGCTGAGAGATAAACCTTGCAATGTAGTTTATTCTGCCCAAGAAACCACGAACTTCTTTTTCTGTTTTTGGCGCTGGCATTTCTTGTATCGCTTTAATCTTCGCAGGATCAACCTCGATGCCTCTTTCGCTCACGATAAACCCCAGTAGTTTTCCAGACCGTACTCCGAAAGTACACTTGTTAGTATTCAGCCTCAACCTGAACTTCCTAAGCCTCTCAAAAAGCTTCAGCAAATTGACCAGATGTCCCTCCTCCGTTTGGGACTTCGCAATCATGTCATCAACATAGACTTCAATCTCATGATGAATCATATCATGAAACAAAGTAACCATTGCTCGCTGGTAAGTGTCCCCTGCGTTCTTCAGACCGAAAGGCATTACCTTGTAGCAAAATGTTCCCCAAGGTGTAATAAACGTAGTTTTCTCCATGTCCTCCGACGCCATCTTGATCTGATTGTAGCCGGAGAAGCCATCCATGAACGAAAATACGGAGAACTGAGCTGTATTGTCGACCAACACATCAATATGAGGCAGCGGGAAATCATCTTTAGGGCTCGCCCTATTCAAATCCCGATAATCGACGCACATTCGTACCTTACCATCCTTCTTCGGTACATGCACTATGTTGGCGACCCACGGAGGGTAAGTAGTGACCGCTAAGAAGCCAGCATCAAGCTGTTTCTGCACTTCTTCTTTGATCTTAACGGCCATATCTGGTCTCGTCCTCCTAAGCTTCTGCTTAACGGGAGGACAATCTTCTCGCAGCGGCAAGTGGTGGACCACGATGTCAGTATCAAGTCCGGGCATATCCTCGTATGACCAAGCAAAGACGTCACTATACTCTCTTAGCATCTTGACCAATCTTCGCTTGACATCACTCTGCAATGCAGCCCCTATCCTGACGTTCCTGACTAGTTCTTCAGAACCCAGATTCACAATCTCGATCTCCTCTTCATGAGGCAGAATAACTTTCTCTTCTTGTTTCAACAAGCGGGCCAACTCTTCAGGAAGGTCTTCGTCTTCATCAATCTCTTCTTCGACTTGATAGATTGGGCAATCGAAGTCGAAGTGAGTCGTAGAAGGTCCAGAGTCGATGTCGTCTGCTATGTGGATCCTGCAATAACAAGGGTTAAGCTTAAAACAGGGATATGCAGGTTAGCACAAACCCCATTTCCATTTTATTGTTTTTCAAAACAAATATAAAACAGGAATAACAGAGATCACAATATTTGAATACGAAGAAAAACGCCTTTTGATTTATTGATAAAATGCATGTACATAATCAAACGAGGCCCTGACAATAAAACCACTATGCCCTGGGTAGGACATAGGGTTGTACAATGATTGGAAAAAGTAAATCATTACTCTTCACTTGTCATCTGGATGATATCCTTGACGGACCAATTGGTAAGGCTCTCGCCTGACTTGCTTGGTTACATCCAAGAGTCTAAGTCACAGTCGCTATCTCCGCTGTCTTCCGACGCCGCGTTGACGCTTTCAAATATCACCCCGCCACTGGTAAACTGGATCGGCCCTTTACCTCGCGACGCATTGCTAGAAGAGGAGGCTTCAGCCGCAGGAGAATATCCCAACCCAAACTCGTCTTGCTTGTTAGGTATCTCCAAAATTCGCCCCCAGCCTGGGGTAGATCCGGCTTGAACAACAGCCCGGGCTTCCTTGAAGGAAGAGAGAGTCATCTCTGGCTTCTTAGTGACTACAGGAGCTACGTCCTTGACTTTAACAGCTTCGAACGCTTGGCATAAGGTTTCGTGGATTTCCCCATCCATCTCGACATACTTGAAGGACGACAAATGGCTCACCATTATGTCTTCCTCGCCACAAACAGTCATGATGCTACCTCCGACGGTGTACTTGAGCTTCTGGTGCAACGTGGAGGTCACGACACCCGCCGAGTGGATCCATGGCCGGCCCAATAGACAGCTGTAGGCAGGCATGATGTCCATAATGTAAAAGACCGCATCGAATGTCTCCGGCCCGACTTGGATTGGCAATGTCACCTCCCCGAAAACATGGCGTTTGGTTCCATCGAACGCCTTCACAACCAGATCATTGGGTGTGCAGGTCACTCCGCGAGTATCTAACTTCATTAATGCCTTCTTCGGAAGAACATTGAGTGACGACCCTGTGTCCACCAACACGTGCGACATAATCGTTCCCCTACACTCTATCGAGATGTGCAGGGCGCTATTGTGGTTCCTCCCCTTTGGCGTCAGCTCTAGGTCAGTGAACCCTAACCCATTTCCAGCGTTTACGTGGGCTACGACCTCTTCTAGCTGGTTTACCGATATTTCCTGCGGTACATATGTGGCGTTCAACACCTTCAGCAGCGCGTTGCAGTGTGCCTCAGAACACAACAACAGATTCAGGATGGAAATCTTCGAGGGTGTTTGATGGAGATGATCCACAATCGTGTAGTCACTCTTTTTTATCAACCTCATAAATTCCTCGGCGTCTTTAACAAGTAAGTCCTTTTCTACCCCACGAGGGATCTCTTCAACGACTTTACTCTTACCTTTATCAGTTGTATCAGCTCTATCCGCTTTGTCTGCCACGACCTCTGGTGGTGCAAACACTCTCCCGCTGCGAGTGATTCCGCTGATTCCTGCTAGGTTCTCCACAGACAACCCAAACGGTTCCAGTTCTAACTTCTGTCCGTTGCAGTAGACTTCAGCCCCATAATGCCATGGGACAACATTAGTGCTTTCGAACGGTATTGGCCCAGCTTTGGTGATGGTAATCATGGGCGGTCTGGGTGCAGAAATAGTTATCGTCTGGCGAGGGATGGTGATGGTGGCAACCTCATCATCTTGCTTCAGCATTACCTCTCCCGATCCACATTCGGCCCTCCGGCTAAACTGTAAAATCCCTTCAGTCATCAGACTTTGAATTCCCTCTATCAACTATTCACATCCATTAGGACTTGTCGCACAGCCCATGCACAACTCTCCACAACCTAGAAAGAAGCCTCTTTTCATCAGCTTAGCTTTAACGAAGCTAAGTGGTGTCTTCATATCTCTGACGTCAGTCAACACTTCCAAATTCTCGTCTTCAATAATGGCGTTTACTCCACCTCCCCTATGATTCGGCATAGGGTTCTTCGTGACGTTTGGCACATTATCTGAGAAGTTGATGATCTTAGCGTCCACCATGTCCTGCACCTTATGCTTGAAGGCTTTGCAATTCTCTATTGTGTGGCCTGGTGCCCCAGAGTGAAACTCACAAGTTGCATTCGCGTCATAACCTGGCGGAGGTGCCCCTGTCAAGGGAGCCAGGGTTCTCTTCTGGATCAGCTGTAGCTGAAGTAAAGTCTGTAACAGTTGCGCGTACGACATGGGCGATGTCTTGAGGTGACGGCTCGACAGAGGTGCCCTGTTCTGATACTTTCTATACCCTTGTTGATTCGGTTGCTGCTGCTGTGGCTGTTGAACTGCCGGGATAGTTATGCTGGCCACCTGTTGGTGAGGGCCTTTACCCTTCCTTCGAGCGTTGGTCACGGCGCTCGTTTCTCCTTCCCGTCTCTTGCCACCATAAGGTTTCTTGCCTCCTCCAGCTGTGGATGAATCACCTTGAATTTTCCCCAGTTTGATCCCATTTTCGATGTGCTCACCCGTGATAATGAGATCTGAGAAGGTTCTAGACATACCGCTGACTAATTTCTCATAATAAACCCCTGGGAGGGTGGCCACGAACATCTGCACAAGCTCACGTTCAACCATCGGCGGTTGAACCCTGGCTGCCAACTCACGCCACCGCTGGGCGTATTCCTTAAACCCTTCGTTGTTCCTTTGCGACAGATTCTGCAGTTGGACTCGGTTCGGAGCCAAGTCACTGTTATATTGGTAGTGGTGCACGAATGCTTCAGCAAGTTCCTTCCACGTGCGCACACTGGTTGGTTCCAGACTCATGTACCATTCGAGGGAGGGCCTGGACAGATTGTCTTGAAAGAAGTGCATCAGCAACTTCTCGTCCTCAGAATGAGCGGACATTTTTCTGTAATATGATCTCAGGTGGACGCGGGGGCAAGTGGTTCCCTTGTACTTTTCAAAGTCAGGTACCTTGAACTTGGGAGGCACCTTGAAATCAGCAATCAGTCCCAACTTGGACATATCAACGCCCAGGGTGTTCTGGTTCTCGATATTCCTCATCTTATCCTCGAGTGCCTTGAACCTAATCCGTGCTTCAGCAGTCAACTCCCCTTCAGCACCTCTCTGAGAGAACACATCGTCTTGACGGTCTTCTAACCACGGCTGAGGCCCGAACAGATTCCCAACACCTGCATTGCCGTTGCCCAGCCCAACATTGACGTTAGCTTCAAAATTTCCATTACCGACGCCCGTCGTATTACCATTGAGTCCCATGTTAGCTATCACATTGCCGTTGGCGCTGCCGTTCCCCCCGGTCACGGGGACGCCATTCTGAGGAGTTTCAACTGGTGGAGGAGTTGGAACAATCCCACCATGGAGTACGCCATTGCTATCGACCCTTGAAATCAGAGGCTGAACCAAGGTTTTGAGCTGATCCTGGCCATTGGCGACCGCTTGCATGAGCTCCATGAAACGGTCCATTCTTTCGCGGAGTTCCTGAACATCAGTTTGCACTTGCTCCATGATTCTGGTTTGATTTTCTCTGGTCGGATAGCGATGGATAGGTCTCTGATCAATCCTGGAATAACCTGAAACAACCTGAAAACACAAAAGGGTTAGGAAAAACGACAAAGTGCTCGTTATGCAAATGCTTCATGCAAATGCAAACGTGTGTCGGTGCGTTAGGGAGATCTCCCCCGATCCTAGTGCCTGAGTGCCAGTACTGATAATAAGAAGTCCGAGTCCAGTCATGGAAATAACATCTCATATATACGAAGAAAGCCCATCAAGGCAGTACACAACATCAGTGAGTACAAGATGAATCAATAGCATGGCCTCAGCCAACAAGCCTGGTGATGGTCAGCATACAACGATGATCAAACAAAAGGAATACAAATAGTCAAGCACGGCCACGGGCGCGAAACTCTTCTAACAACCCCTTCGTTTCTGGATGATCAGGCCGAGTGAGTAACCCTTTGACGAGTAACTCTCTCTGCATAATGGTGTATTGAAGACCTTCGACCGAATCTTCCCATGCTCCTTCGCCGAAACAATCTTCTAGCTTCCGCTTCTTGGATTCAAACGTCAGTTTGCGCTCCTTCAGGTTAGCAAGAGCTTTGTTGAGCTGGCCTTCAGCGGCATATCTGCGAGCGATTTCTTCATCAAACCTCTTCTCACTAGCCTTCACCTGGGCTTTCAGCTTGGAGATCTGTTGCATCAACTTATCCTCCCGCTCTTTCCTGTTAGCTAGGGTGGCCTTCCAATGCTGGTTAAACTTGGATATCATCCGATACGCTTCGTCCAAGTGCTGCTTCTTCGTGGCCAGCACATCGTTGACAGCTTTGAAGTCTCGACCCATGCGCTCACGCTCAGCTACCTGTTTAGTCAAATCTGTCCCCAGCTGGTTCACCAGCTCGGTCTGCCTCTTGAACGACTTCGCTTCTCTCGCTTCTGAGTTGAACCAACTCTTTCTCCAGTTCTTCATTTGCCCTCTTCAATTCATCTCGCTCAGCTAACACCTGATTATGCTGCTGAATGGGCACAGTGGTAGGCTCTTCAATCACTAAAGGGCTTTCTGGCTTGGCAGGAGGAAACGACATCCCTATAGCATCTGCTCTGGCTCTGATCCAAGTTACATACGGAGGGTAGGCTTGGCTATTGCTTCTCCCCAGCAATGGTTTTCCCCTCTTACTGATACCGTTCCAAGCACGCTGAAGCTTAGATAACATATCCCCTTCTAGAAGACCAGTGAGGTACAGAGATTCCTGTACCTCTTCATCCTTCGGCGGAGCTCTCAAAGTGTAAGCAAACTGTCAGACCAGCAAAGATGGATTATAGTTTATACAGCCCTTCCTGCCTATCAAAGGCACGTTCGGAAACCCGCTGCAACTGAAGATAATCTCGGTACCCAACCTATCTCTGTCAAACCAGTCAATATCCTCTACAGATAGACTCATCAAACGCTCGGACCACTCAGTTGTGGCCACAGACGAAGCAAAGGGACCCTTCTTGGGTAGATGACTATCAAGCCATTTATAAAGCAAGGGCACACAGCACGAGACATTCTTACCCCTTCTGTTCTCATTTTTGTAGTGGATGGAATGGTAGACATCTCCCATCAAGGTAGGGACTGGATTCCCTGAAGCAAAGATGCGGAAGGCGTCGAAGTCTACAAAATCGGGCATATTGGGGAACAGAATGATGCCATATATGCACAGAGTGAGAATGGCGTTGAACATGACCCAACATCCGTCTTTGGTGCACTGTTGAGCCTTTCCCACTAAGAACTGCAAGGAGAAACCGGGAACCTTGTTCCAACTAGACAATACCAACTCGGAGGCATCCAGATGAAGTGAAGGAGCTAGACTAGCCAGATTAGGCTCAGCATCCACATGAACAAAAGGCATCTGCCTCTTGATAGGCACACCTAACAAATCAGCGTATTCCTCTAGTGTGGGTGCGAGAAAAAAATCCTGGAAAGTAAAGCACCTCAACGGAGGATCGTAGAACTGCAGCAGAGCGTGCAACCCATTCAACTCAAACACAGAGGGTTTACGAACCAAACTGAGCAATTTGCCGTAAGATTTTCTGAACTCATCTCTCACAGAATCATCTGCTAAAGCAATCAAACCAGTCAGCTGAACCACATCAGGGGCAGGGAGCTTGTAAGTCACGGTCTTCCTCAGAGAACCCATAACAATACAATAGGAGGCAAGAAATCCTAGATTGGGGAAAACGGTACCTGCAACACAGACACACGTTAATGAAATGCAAATTAGTATGCAAAGCAATGTAAAATGCAATCATGCAGCAGGAGATCAAGGCAACTGTGTTGTGGAGATTCTGTATCAACAAAACCATAATCCTGCTCTATCAAGAACAACCACTATCTCTGATAAGAAGGAAACCCTGGTATCGGACCACAAATCTGCTCTGTCAAGAACACACACACATAGGACCATAAATCTGCTCTGTCAAGAACAAACATCTGATAATAAGGACCTCTGTTACAGGACCAAAAATCTGCTCTGTCAAGAATAAACATACATCTGCCGATGAGATCCTCAGATCCCAATCATAAGCCTGCTATGTCAAGAACAAATACACATCTCTGAAGATAAGGTCCTCTGATACAGGACCATAACTCTGCTCTGTCAAGAACAACAATACATCTGCTGATGAGACCCTCTGATCCCAATCATAAACCTGCTCTATCAAGAACAAATACACATCTCTGAATATAAGGTCCTCTGATACAGGACTAAAGCTCTGCTCTGTCAAGAACAATCATATATCTGATGACGAGAACCTCCGGTACCAACAAAAATGATTCACTATCAAGGAAAACAGGTAGTCCAAAGGTCAAGGTGTCCTGCAATAAACCCAACCCTGCTCACAGGCATAGACCTAAACTGACACAGGTTCGGCATCCTATGCGGTCATCAGCGTCACAGACATTTAAGAGGGGTGATACGATACCCAGAAGGTGTGGCATCACCAGCTCATGAAGCGGCCTCACTCGGCTGAATCGCAAATGATTGGTCCCCAGAGTCGACAATCCTCCAAATCAACAACCCCCTTGTCGCTACTGCGAAAATCGGCGCCGGCTGAACAGAAGAGTCGCCACCGTGCGTTATTTATCCCACGGGAGGGAAAGGAAACGCTCAGAGTAAACCTCGCACAACACGGGAAAGGTATGGTCATCGCAACCAAAACCTGGATTCGGGAGTCGGTTACGCGAGGGGAAGGTATTAGCACCCCTCACGTCCGTCGTACTCGACGGGATCCACGCTTGTTTTCTGGTACAGATTGTTATTCTATCTACTCTACAGGGTTAAGGGTTAAAAGAAAAGAAAATGACTCGGCAAAGTATCGCACTTTATGCCTACGTATTCTCGCCTGGAACGAGAAATCAGAGTCAACGTAGTTCGCCTACCTACGGGAAAGGAGGGGAAGGTTGCTCGCTAGGATATCGCATCCTATGCCTACGTACTTCCATACTGCATGGAAGATCAGAGCAAACGTAGTTCGGGCCACGTACGACACAAGTCTGTCTTGATTGATTTTATTCCTTATGAAAAAGGTTTTTCCTGATTAACAGTCCGAGCGGACAAAAATGACGTCTTGGCGAGTTCACATTCTTTTACGGAAGAAGTGTCTTTTATTGTGTTTGAAACATTTATTGTGTTTTTCTGTTTGTTTTGAGAAAGAAGAGACAGAACTCTAACCTATGGTTACGAAGGGAATCAAACTAACCTAATGTTATCATGCATGGGTTAAGACCTAATTTCTATCATGCTCCTCTCTTGCGCGGAGAGAAACAGAGATCCTAAGGGAATAGACGGAAATAGAAACAATATCAAATATATACAGGAAAGCAGTAAAATGCATGGATGCAACAATACAAGCGAGGCAAGGGAGTCCCACTCAACCTCGAACCTAGAAAACAATAGGCAAAAGTGAACAGGATTCACTTTCAACCCAACAAGTTAAACAGCAAACAATACAGTCAGGGAAAACCAATCAATACATCAGAAATGAAATACAGCTGAAAAATAAACAGCCACAGCAGCTCTGCATCAACACCTATCTTCAAGTCAGCTACAAGCTTCTGGCAAGCCTCAGTCTCCATCTCCACAGCCTTCAAGCAAGGTCTTTGATTATCAGTCTTCCATCTGCAATGGCTTTTCTTCAAGTCTCAAATCTCCAGGATGAACATCAATCAACAAGATGAAGTGAATGAATGTTAGCCAGTCAATTACCTACCAAGGGTGGTTCATCAACTGTTAACATTATACAGATAATTTTCCCTCAAAAGTTCTATCTTTCAAATACATTCACTGATCCTTCCAAAGGAAGGAGGTGGATACTTGAAAGAGACTTTGAATCATAGAGAAAGAATGGATGCAGACAAGGCATTCCATGTTTGAGAAACAAGCTTTCTAATCTAGAGCTCTGCCTAGCTCCTAAACCCTAGTCTCCTCAACAACTGCTAGCAGGAATCTCCTCTTCAACTCTGGAAGTTGGTCTTCAGCATCTGGATCTCCAATGGCTTCATCATCACAAGTCTTCAGCTCTCCCAATCCCCAAGCAATCCCAATACCCACACAGGCAAATCATAATCCCCAGAGAGGGCACACCACACCAGTCAAACAAATACAGACAGTATTAATAGCAGTAGGGGAATCTTGATATTTTCTAAGGGATCTAATAACTACCCCTAACCCCTATAGTCCCATACCCCAAAGATTCAATCTCTAACTCCTAAGGGAAATGAACTAATTCACCTATATTATCACCAAAACCCTAGTTTTGTTCATGTTATTCACACCTAAGCTAATCACCTAAAACTAAGTCATAAAAATGTGAACTAAATTGTATATACAAGCTAACAATATCTACTAATCAACCTAAAAAGAATGGATTAAAAATATTGAAGCAACTATTTAAACTAAAATTACCAAATTCATGTATCAAACAAAATATTATTTATACCTATTTAAAAGAAAAATATGCCAAAAGTATAAAAATGAGCTGAACTATTAATTTTTTTGTATGATAATTTTTTTGACAAAATTATGAAAAGAATGCAAAAAGAACCAATGAAAAACATGCATTTTACAATTTGTTATGAATTTTTAAAGATTTAATGTTTTTAAAAGAAATTAAAATGAATTAATATGCATGGAGGGTGCAGCAAGTAAAGAATCCAGTTAAAACAAGGAAACGGGCCAGGCAGTGGGGTGTTAATATCAAATGGCGCTAGGCCCAGTACGTTCAGCAAACCAACAAAAATTAAAAAAAAAAAGAAAAATGGTGCAACTAGCAATATTTCCAGTTCATTTGCATTGGGCCTGGTTTGGTAGGGTGTGATTAGCAAGCGAATGTTGAGTCCAGTCAGATAGAATAAATGAAACGGTACGTTTCATTGTTTGAATCTCCCTCCGTTTTTTCCATTCAATCGTGGCTGTTGGTTTCAATTCCCAGTCAATAGTCAAAAGGCAATCGTGTGGCTCACGAGTCATCTTCAACCTCCAGCTAACCCTAACCTCTGAAAACCCTAGCCATGCATGAACTTTACACTCCTCTGTTCTCCTTCATCTCTCCATGGATGCCTTCGATTCAAAGAGCAAAGTTGCTCTATTCTTTCCCCTCTATACAACCATGACCATAACTCCTCCTAAAACTCAAGCAACCATGGAACCCGATACACATAACAGTTGGAATCCACCATTAATACCTGTCATCAACTTCTCCAAAGCTTGCTCAATTCTACCCTAACCTTGTCTATACCTTATGCTGATCATAACAAGCTATTAACCTAAGGTTCTTGTGCAATATTCCAAGAGTTATCCATCTAAACAGTTTTGGTACACCATGATCAAACTCCATGAAAGCTCTCCAAACTTGGTGGAATCAGTCATCTAACCTATCTTACCATTTCTATGCCAACAAAACCTAGTAATTCTAACCTAAACATGCAATTCGAAGGATAAACATACCTGGTGCAATTGATGAAAACAGATGCTAAACCTCTTGATCCAATGCTTGAAATGATTGAAAACTGATCCAGGAACTTGATGATGAGTTCTGTATGCAATGAATCGTGCTCTAATGCTTTGAATCTCACAATTCCAAAATTCTTGCTTCTTGGATGATCAACTTGAACAGCATGAATCTTCCTCAATTCTACCAGATGATTGTGTGAATTATGATCCTTGGATGATGATGATGAATACCAGATCAAGAATTGTGGAAATTGATGAGAATTTGAGAGAGTTTGAATTGATTTTGCAAGTGGGAGAAAGTTTATGAAACTTGTGTTTATGAGCAATGTGATTCACCAACCATGGCATGAACCCTCTCAATTCAATATATACATGACATTAGAACCTCCTAGAACTTTGGAGAAGCTTCCCATGCACACCTTCCTTACATTTTGGATTATGTAACTTTCATTACAAGTAACCTTGAATAACTTTTAAAACTTGAACCAGGCTCAAAATTCTACTTTAACCAATGTTCTCAAAATGATTTTTCCATTCAAAATGACCTATAATTTCACCTCATTTGGCCAAAATATGAAAAATCTCATTTTTAAGTCCTTTTTTATTCATTAAATCCACCCATTTTGAAACCTTGTGCTATGAACCTTTCTAATCTCTCATGGTCACTTTTCTAGACTCAAAATGTCATTTGGAACAAGTTTGATGTTGTAAAGTTTTCCATTTGAAGCTTCCTTGTATGAGTTTTGGGCATAGGCTTGAAATGACCTGTAATTCTCAGATGACCAAAATACCCTTTGCTTGCCAAGACCATAAGTAGAGTTCCATAAATCATATGAAGGCATACTATACCATTATAGAAATCTAAGAAAATTAGGAACAACTATTATGTTGACCATAAATTCATTTGAAATATCCTTGAGGGGTAAAAATAGCTTGGAAGTCAAGTCACTTTCACAGACAAAATTTCAGATACCTCAGATGACCTGTAACTTGAAAGGACCATAACTTGAGCTCTATAAATCTCCTTAGTGTCTTCCACCACTAAAATTAAAGGTCTTGAGATCCTCTACAAGTTTCATGTTGGCCAAGGATCCATTTGAAGCTTGTATTTTGACTTATCTTGCTTGGAAATTTGACCTAAATTAGGGGATTTTACACAGAAACCCTAATTTAGAAACTCCTCTTCTCCTTGATTTCTCTTGAATTCTTATTGGCATATCACCATATCCTCTTCTATATGTCAAATGATGAACCCCACATCTCTCCAATAGACCTTAATGCCTTTCAATCAGTCAATTGACCTAGAGTTGACCTAGAATTGACCCAGATGAAACCCTGGTGGACTGTCTTCACCTGCAGCTCTTGTGCTCATATCAAGGACTTGTCTCCTTCTCCAAATGACTTTCTAAGTCTCCCATAATGTCTAGATACTCTCCATGCCTCCAATTCACAGCTCACAACTTCTTTGATGATCCCCAGATACCCTCAGATAGGAGCTGGATGCCCTGCTTGATCCATTGACTTCTCAGATTTCAAATTCTTTCTGATGACTTGAATGAGATTGAATTAGAATAACAACCTCTTGATAGGCCCATAGAGATGAGAATAATGATTGGTCCCCTGTTGGATGACTTGCTATGCTTATGCTATGCAGATGATTAAACTATGTACATGACTCTATATGCAAATGCTAATGATATTGAAACATAAACCAAGTGAATAAGGTTGAGCAAATTTTAGGGTGCAACAGCTGCCCCTATTCAAGCGACTTGGACCCGATTGGGTGAAGAGCGAACGACCTTCAAACATTCGTGGTATGAGACGGTTGAATACTAAGAACCCGGAAATTTGCCAACCGTAGACATGAACTACACCACTGCTTGGGGGATTGTTTCGTCAGCCCGAAAAGCTTCCATCATTGCAAGAATAAAACCTTGTCCACGTTAGGACGCCTGTGTCGTTAACTCGAAAAACTTCGACAACTTTGTTGGGGGATGGCTCGTCTGCCTTCTCGTCAGAAATAAATCGTCCACGTTAGGACTAAACCCTTCCACGTTAGGAATAACACCGTCCACGTAAAGAACCATCTCTTCTGCCTCTGTCAGGACCAAACTCTTCCACGTTAGGAATAAACTTCGTCTAGATCTGTCCCCGTTAGGACTAAACTTTTCCACGTTAGGAATAACATCTTTCCTCGTAAAGAAACCTCTCTTCTTTCCACGTAGGGAAAGCCATCTGCTTGACTTGTCCACGTAAGGAATCATCTCATCTTTCCACGTAAGGAAACACCTCTTTCCACGTAAGGAAACCATCTTTCCACGTAAGGAATACATCGCTTTCCACGTAAGGAAACTAACTTCTTTTCTGAATCTGTCCATGTCAGGACTCCACTTGATATGTCCACGTAAGGACTCAATCTTTCCACGTAAGGAATCACATCTATCTTTCCACGTAAGGAAACCAATTTTCTTCCACGTAAGGAATAAAATTCTTGATTTGTCCATGTAAGGACTCCAACTTGATATGTCCACGTCAAGACTCGCCTCTTGACTTGCTGAGGAAATAAAACTTGTCCACGTTAGGACTCATGCACCTTTGACCCACTGGGGAAGTGAGACTTGTCCACGTCAGGACTCACATCTCGACCCTGCTGAAGTAATAGAACCTGTCCACGTCAGGACTTGCGCGTCTTCGACTTGCTGGGAAATAAAACTCGTCCGCGTCAGGACTCACACTTTGCCAACAACACGAAGAAGGATAAATTTGTCCACGTCAAGACTCTCGCATCTTGTCATCACGAAGAACTATAAACTTGTCCACGTCAGGACGCATATTTCACCATTACGAATAAAGCTATCTGCTGGAAATAAATTGTCCACGTCAGGACACCAACACGAAGAGTAACCCACTTTTGTCCACGTCAGGACTCCACACTCAATTAATACCGATAACTCGAATCTGTCCACGTTAGGACTAACACATACCGTCAAACTGGAAGAAATTTCCACGTTAGGACTCCAGATTCCAACAATTCTGAAAAATCGAATCTGTCCATGTTAGGACTAGCACATATCGTCGACTGAGGAAATCAATCTGTCCACGTTAGGACACACCTCTTCTCTAACACAAAGAAAACCTGTCAATAAAATTGTCCTCGTCAGGACTCATCCTTCCATTGGTCCGCAAACTTCTTATCACTGACGTTACAACAACTTTGAGGCTGACTATACTAGGGATATTTGGAAACCAAACTTCCGGACACCTGTTCTGATAACCGGCGGTGGCCTCTGAAATTCTGGTTCGGGAAACCCTTTAATGACAAATAACTCTGCTTGAGAATGAGGAGAAATCTTGCCTACCCACTCTGGCGGGGAAAACACGAGAAATTCATAAATAACTTTGTTCGGAGACAAAGAGAACTTCATCATGACAACTCTGTGGGGAGTAGTGCCAAGGCTGACACTTCATTGAATGTCTCACGCCGAGACCTCGAATGTTTATTGATTCACCTGAGCAAGGGCTCTCTCTTCCTACAAGAGAAACAATACTTGAAGTACGCAGTTGGCCTACCTAGTTTATGTTTCAAAAATGCATATGTTTGACAACGATGCAGTACTCCATTCGGCGTGGAAATGCTACGCTTTTATTTGGTGGATGCAAGTATGACACTATATGCCGATCCCAATGCAGACTCGAACTGCTGGGATACAGGAGCTGCTCCAGCAAAATAAATGTTGAAGACAATGTTGACTCCGCTGGGGATAGCCAGATGCTACAGAATTATTCCAGCAAAATAAATGCTGGAAGAGTGAAGTCAACTCAGCTGGGAAATTGGGAACTTGAACCAATCGCCTCATTGAAGTAACACCCTGCTGGGAATATAACTCTGCTGGAGAATAGCAGATGCGCTCGGTATAATTGGAATTCTGCTAAAGAGCGAACAGGTATCACACGGTATTCTGACAAAATAAATGCCAATGCGCCACACCAACTCTGCCGGGGAGAGTCTTAATCTCCGAGTTCCACTGGGAGGAATGAAAACACTTGCTGAAAAGAGATCTCCATTGGGGATGGGATGATTCTCTTGGGGAAAATCAACTGCCTCCGCTGGGAGAGAGTAAACTGACCCTGCGGGAAAAGGTGAACTCGTCTGGATACAGCTCACAAATATTAATCTTCTAAGGCTAAACCCTCTCTGCTTGAGATACACTGTCTGAATACAGCCTTATAATCTTGGAATCGCCAAACTCTGCTGAGGATGAATGACTTTGCTGGAGCATGTCCTTTGGATAAGCTACGACTAGCTGGGGAGTTCGATCCTTCTTCAGGAAGAACGTGCATGACCTGCGTGGGGGTCGAGTCTTTCGTTGTTGCAATCTTTTGATTGTCTGCCTCGTACGGCTATGAAACCTGCAACAACACAAACAGGACAAGACAAGCCTATGCAACCAAATCGATTCCGGTCAGTGACGTCATTTTCAGTTAATTCAAAGCTTTAGCAATTGTTGGCAAGGGCCAGTGATGTTATACACATGCTAGTTTCAGTGAACTTAGGCGCTTTATCATGCACAAAACAGTAAAGAACCAGCATCAAGTACTGAATAACATATTTTATTGATTGGGCCCCTGAATGGGCGGAGTTTTGTACACGGGATGTAACTCCTGAAAAGAGGAAGCTACGCAAAGCAGATATACAAGTATGCACAAGAAGCATAAATATATTGACAAACTAAATTTGTACACATGTCGGCAACGGGATGCAGACGAACACCACGAACTGATCCTCCTATGACTCATCCGACTCTAATGCTTTCCCGGTATCCACACGCCCGAAGAGATTGTATCTGATAATCGACCCCTCAAGTATATTCTCCCGCACCAGAGCTCAATGCAGTATCAAATTCGGACCGCAGTCATTTGCTTTTCAAATCCCTAACTTTTGCGTGAACCGCTCTTTACGGGTTTTCAGTTCACCGGGATACCCTTTTTTGCCGAAGCCGCCCAGTGTAGGTTTTCAACTTCGCGGGTGTACATTTTTTTCAATTTTATCCCTAACTTTTTCCCGAACCTTTCATTCTATTTTTGGTTCGCCAGGATGCCCCATTTTTGCCTGGACTCTCTTTTTTCTGTCCAGCGGGTCAATTTTAAGCAAAGTATTTTTTAACTGCGTCCGAATTCACAGGTGACGTAAAGTCTTCACCGTCCATGGTGGACAACAACAGCGCTCCTCCTGAAAATACTTTTCTGACGACATATGGCCCTTCGTAGTTGGGGGTCCACTTTCCCCTGTGATCTGCCTGCGGCGGGAGAATCCTTTTCAGCACAAGGTCGCTCGTCTGAAAGCTTCGCGGATGTATCTTCTTATCATATGCTTTCTTCATTCGGCTCTGGTACAAACGACCGTATGCTAGAGAAGCTAGCCTCTTCTCATCCATCAAACTCAGTTGGTTCAACCTGTCCTTCACCCATTCTGCCTCGTCTAGCTGAACGTCTCGCAATACCCTCAGAGAAGGGATCTCAACTTCCAATGGTAATACCGCTTCCATTCCGTATACTAACGAGAACGGGGTTGCCCCGGTTGATGTGCGTACCGTCGTACGATAACCGTGCAAAGCGAAAGGTAGCATCTCATGCCAATCCTTATAGGTCACCACGATCTTTTGAACGATCTTCTTGATATTCTTATTGGCCGCTTCGACAACGCCATTCACCTTGGGTCGGTAAGGGGAGGAGTTGTGATGTTCGATCTTGAAATTCTGACAGAGCTCCTTCATCATTTTGTTATTCAGGTTTGAACCGTTGTCCGTGATTATCCGCTCGGGGATTCCATATCTGCAAATGATATCTCTCTTGATGAATCTGGCCACCACTTGCTTAGTTACATTTGCGTAAGATGCCGCTTCTACCCACTTGGTGAAATAATCGATTGCTACTAGAATGAACCTGTGCCCATTAGAAGCCGTCGGCTCGATCTTTCCAATCATATCGATTCCCCACATTGAGAATGGCCATGGCGATGACATCACATTTAGAGGGCTCGGAGACACATGGATCTTATCAGCATAAATTTGGCACTTGTGGCACTTCCTCGCAAACTTGAAACAATCAGTTTCCATAGTCAGCCAAAAATACCCTGCCCGCAGCAGCTTTCTCGTCATAGCATGTCCACCAGTATGCGTACCAAAGGTACCTTCATGTATTTCCTCCATGAGCAGCTTTGCCTCTTTCTCGTCTACACAACACAACAGCACCAAGTCGTGGTTTCTTCTGTATAAGACACCGTCCGGATTCAAATAGAAATTGCCCGCTAATCTCCTGAGAGTCTTCTGATCTTGACTGGATGCCCCAGTCGGATACTCTTTGTTCTTCAGGAAATTAAGGATATCGAAATACCACGGTTTATCGTCGGATGCTTCGTCAATAGAAAACACAAAGGCGGGCCTGTCCAGCCGAGAGATAATGATTCTGGGAGCCTCATTCCAGAGGTTGACTTTGTACATGGAAGACAAAGTGGCCAGGGCGTCAGCCATCTGATTTTCTGCCCTCGGTACATGATGCAATTCAACTTTGTCAAAGAAAGGCAACAATCTCCTCGCATAGTTCATGTAATGTATCAAGTTGGGCTGACGTGTCTCCCATTCCCCTTTGATCTGATTCACCACCAGAGCTGAATCTCCGTATACGTCTAGATTCTTGATTCGCAAATCAATGGCTTCTTCAAGCCCCATTATACAAGCTTCATATTCAGCCTCATTATTGGTAACTGCAAAGTTCAATCGGGCAGTGAACGGGATGTGCGACCCGTGTGGAGTAGTGATGACTACCCCTATTCCGCTACCGTAAGCGTTCACAGCTCCATCAAATATCATCTTCCATTTGGAACCCAACTCTGGTCCTTCGTCTGGCAACGACTCTTCACAATCTTTCATCTTTAGGTACATGATGTCCTCGTCAGGAAAACCAAACCTCATCGGTTGGTAATCTTCAATAGGCTGCTCTGCCAGATACTCAGACAGCACACTCCCCTTTATAGCCTTTTGCGAGACGTATTGGATGTAATATTCAGTCAAGACCATCTGCCAACGGGCAATTCTCCCTGATAGCGCCTGCTTTTCGAACACATATTTGATAGGATCCATATTCGAGATGAGCATGGTTGTATGATTCAACATGTATTGCCTCAAACGCTTGGCGGCCCAGGCTAGCGCGCAACAAGTTTTCTCAAGCATTGAGTATCGAGATTCACAATCAGTAAATTTCTTACTCAAGTAATAGATCGCATGCTCTTTTCTTCCTATCTCGTCGTGTTGACCGAGAACACAACCCATACTCCCCTCAAGAATCGTCAAATACATAATCAAGGGTCTCCCTGCCACTAGGGGTATCAAAATAGGAGGCTCCTGCAAATACTTCTTTATCTTATCGAACGCCTTTTGACAATTTTCGTTCCACGTTACAGCTTGATCTTTCTTCAACAGCTTGAATAATGGTTCACACGTGGCCGTTAGATGAGATATGAACCGAGCGATGTAGTTCAACCTCCCTAAAAACCCGCGCACCTCTTTCTCTGTTTTAGGCGTCGGCATTTCTTGAATCGCTTTTATTTTAGCAGGATCGACCTCTATTCCTCTTTCGCTTACGATAAACCCCAGCAGTTTACCCGATCTCACCCTGAAGGTGCACTTGTTAGGGTTCAGTCTCAGCCTGAACTTCCTAAGCCTTTTAAATAACTTCAGCAGATTCACGAGATGCTCTTCCTCCGTCTGGGATTTGGCAATCATATCGTCAACGTAAACTTCGATCTCTTTATGCATCATATCATGGAAAAGAGTCGTCATTGCACGCTGATACGTTGCCCCAGCATTCTTCAAACCAAAGGGCATCACTTTGTAACAAAATGTTCCCCAAGGCGTTATGAAAGTAGTCTTCTCCATATCCTCTGGCGCCATTTTAATCTGATTATAGCCTGAAAAGCCATCCATGAAGGAGAATACGGAGTATTGAGCAGTATTATCAACTAGCACATCGATATGAGGAAGTGGAAAATCGTCTTTTGGGCTTGCTTTATTCAAATCCCTATAATCCACACACATTCGAACCTTGCCATCTTTCTTTGGCACTGGTACGATGTTAGCAACCCATGAGGGATATTTTGTCACAGCCAGGAAACCGGCGTCCCACTATTTTTGAACCTCCTCTTTGATCTTCACTGTCATGTCTGGTCTAGTTCTGCGAAGCTTTTGTTTGACCGGCGGGCATTCTTCTTTCAATGGCAGACGGTGCACAACCATATCAGTATCGAGCCCTGGCATGTCTTCATACGACCAAGCGAATACATCACTATACTCTCGGAGCATTTCAACCAGTCTTCGCTTGATATCGCTTTGCAGTGCGGCTCCGATACGAATATTCTTCTCAACCCCTTCTGACCCCAAGTTGATAATTTTGATGACCTCTTCGTGAGGCAGAATGACACGCTCTTCTTGTTTCACCAACCAAGACAATTCTTCAAGGACGTCACTATCTTCGACAACCTCTTCTTCGGCCTGAAATACCGGGTGCTCGAAGTCGGGACGAGTCATAGGTGGTTCAAGGATGTCATCTGAAAATGTTATCCTGCAAAATAATGGTTAAATGCTTCAAAATGCGTATAAAGCGAATAACCACGTTGCCATTTTATTGAAAAATACAAAGCAAGAAAAACAGAGATTACAATATTTGCACATGAGAAAACGCCTTTTATTTAATGATAAACATGCAATGTTCATAACAGCACAGCCCTAAGCAAATCCTGATGCCTCGGGCAAGACATCAGATTGTTCAACAATTAATAAAACAAAGCATTACTGTTTAAGAGTCACAGGAACAAGCTCCTGAATAGACCAGTTGCACAGTCCTTGTCCTGGCGTGCTTGGCTGAATCCAGGCATCCATATCACAGTCGCTGTCTCCTTCGTCGGACTCTGAAGCAGCGTTGATGGTTTCATGACATACTCCACTGGCAGAGATGGTTATTGGCCCTCTGAAACGGGGTGCTCCCACAGCAGGTGCAGATGACGACGGTTGGTATCCTAGCCCGAACCGGTCCATCTTCACAGGAATATCCAGCACTTTGCCCCAGCCCTTTGCTTCTCCTGCTTCCACCAGAGCTTGGGCTTCTTTATACGACGAGACGGCTATCTCCGACACTTTGCTCGGCCCGGGACCTTTGTCCTTGATACGCAACCCCTCAAATGCCTGGCAGGGTGTTTCGTGGATCTCTCCGTCGAACTCCACATATTTAAATGATGACATATGGATGACCAGGATGTCTTCTTCTCCGCATACCGTAACCACGATGTCTCCGACCATATATTTCAACTTCTGATGCAGGGTAGACGTGACTGCCCCAACCCCATGAATCCAGGGCCTTCCGAGCAAGCAGCTATATGCAGGCTGTATATCCATGATATAAAACTCCGTCGCAAACACCTCCGGCCCCACCTATAGAGGCAATGTTATCGATCCAAAGACTGTTCTTCGCGTGCCATCAAACGCTCTGACTACCAAGTCACTGGGCGTGCACAGGATCCCTCTGACATCTAGCTTCATCATCTCTTTCTTGGGCAACACGTTCAAAGACGATCCGGTGTCGACCAATACATGCGACATTACTGATCCTCTACACTCGACAGATACGTGCAGCGCCATATTATGATTTCTCCCTTTCGGGGTCAAATCGAAGTCGGTAAAGCCCAAGCTGTGGCCTGCATTTACATGCGCCAACACTCCTTCCAGCTGATTCACGGAGACGTCCTGGGGTACGAAGGAAGTATCCAGGACTTTCAGCAAAGCATTTCTGTGAGCTTCAGAACACAAGAGCAATGACAAGATGGATATTTTGGACGGCGTCTGTTGCAGATGCTCCACAATCTTATAATCTCTTTTTCGAATCAAGCGCATGAACTCTTCTACCTCTTTCGATGCCGATGCTTTTTCGCTTGCCTGCACTGGAACGTTATCAACCATTTTTCCTTTCCCCTTTGCCAGTCTTTCGGCCTCTACTTCAGGCGATATAAAGATCCTACCACTCCTTGTCATACCTCCGGTACCGACCACATTCTCTACAGTCTCGGCTGGTTGCTTATTAACATCAATCTTTATTCCGTCACAATACACTTCCAACCCATATGACCATGGGACTGCTTTTGTGCTCTCGTACGGGATTGGTTCGGCCTTAGTTATGGTGATCGGCGGTTGCTGAGCCGGTGCTGTTATAGTGATTGTCTTCCGAGGAATCGTTACAGTGGCCACATCACTCTGATTATCTGCTACTGCTCCTGCAGGCTCTTCAATTGCTGCTCGGTCAAACTGCAATGTGCCTCCATCAATTAAAGCCTGAATACCTTTCTTCAAATCATCACACCCCCCAGCTAGGGTCCAACATTCCAAGCAGTATTCGTCACATCCTGGATAGACACCACCTTGCAACAGTCTGCTTTTTATCTCGCTCAACGGTGTCTTTAAATCATCGACATTCATAATCAGCTTCAAGCCCTCCTCAGTCAGAATGGCATTTGCCCCATGGTTAGGCATGGGTTTCTGCACTATATTCGGACCTGCCGTTCCGAAATTGATAGCCTTGCTATCCAATAAATCCTGCACAACATGCTTAAAAGCATGGCAACCCTCTACATCGTGGCCCAGAGCCCCAGAGTGGAACTCGCAGTGCCTGCTTGCATCATAACCATACGGAGGAGTTCCCGTTATCGGTGCCAGAGTTCTCTTCTCTACCAAATTCAGACCCAACAGCGTCTGCAACAAATCTGCATAGGTTGAGGGAGGCTTCTCAAACACTCTTCCTGGTTTACCACCCTGGAATCTTCGCTGAGCAGGCTGTGCCCCCTGCTGTGGCTGCTGCTGCTGCTGCTGTTGTTGTTGCATTGGCTGCTGCTGAAACGGTTGTTGTTGGTGAAATGGTTGTTGCTGGAACGGTTGTTGTTGGAACGGAATAGTAACACTCGCCACCTGCTGCGTCTGATTATATTGGTTTCTACCTCTGCCTCGGCCTCGGCCCCGACCTCCAAACACTGCGCTTGCCTCGCCCTGACGGCGCCCACCAAAAGCCTTCCTATTACTGCCAGATGCAGTTGATTCCTCAGCTTGGAATTTTCCCTGCTTAATGTTACGTTCAATCTTTTCTCCCATCAGAATTAAGTCTGAGAAACTGGCCAGAGATGTATGAAACAACTTGTCATGAAACATGCCTGTGAATGTGCCGACGAACATGTCATTCATTTCCTTGTCTTCTAAAGGAGGACGGACCCTAGAAGCCATGTCGCGCCATCTTTGCGCGTACTCTTTAAAGCTCTCATCCTTCTTCTGAGATAGCCCTTGCAATTGGACCCGGTTGGGCGCCAAGTCGCTGTTATACTTGTAGTGAGCTACGAATGCCTCTGCCAGTTGCTTCCATGTCTTTATATTAGTTGGCTCCAACCCCATGTACCACTCTAGGGAAGGGCTTGACAAACTATCTTGAAAGAAATGCATTAGCATTCTCTCATCAGTTGAATATGCAGACATCTTTCTGTAATAAGCCCGCACGTGCACTTTCGGACAGGTGTCCCCTTTATACTTATCAAACGTAGGAGCTTTGAATTTAATTGGCACCCTCAGGCCAGGTACCAGACCCATTGTTGCCATGTCTAAGCCCACAGTACTTTGGTTCAGGACCCCCCTCATCTGCTCTTCTAGCATTCTGATCTTCTGGGAGTCATCCATCGGCCCTTCGAAACCTCCGCCGGAGAAAGCGTCCTCCTGCTGATCTTCTTGCCACATACCATTCCCAGCTCCATACCCATCATATCCATTATTGCGGCCAGCTCTAATCTGATTCATCACCGGGCCTCGTCCTCTGTTGTCGTACCCCTGAGCAACTCCAGCAGGTCCAAAAGCCATTAACCCAGCGCCGTTTCTATTTTCGAATCCTCCGTAACCCTGATTGGTCACACCAAAACCGTCCTGCCCAAAGCCTTGAGCATTAAAACCATATTTCCCAGCGTTATTGAATCCCTGATCATTGAACCCGAATCCAGCATTACCGAAGCTGTTGCCTCCCATATTATCACCCAAGTTGATATCACCAAGCCCAACGTTATGGACAGCAGTCTCGTTCCCAACTCCGACGTTTCCGTTCCCAGCAACGGTGGCGTTGTTGACATTAGCAGCAGGTATATTGACTACAGGTGGAGCCACTGGCGTGGGAGTGCCATCTCCGTGAACAGTATCGACTCGCACAGATTGATGATCCTCGTTACCGTGACCGACGTTTCTGACCAACAGAGGCTGCACCATGGCTTGCAAATTCTCCTGACCTTTTGCAATAGCTTCCATGGTCTGCATAAAGAGAGCTAGCTTCTCGCGCACATCTTGCATCTTGTTCTGCATTTGATCCATGATTCTTCGGCAGTTGGTGCGAGTGGAATATCTGTGCGGGCGCTGATCTGCAATCCTGAAAATACCTGATACAGAGCAGGAAATAAGACACCATCCAAAGATTACCTGTAATGCAATGTGAATATGAATTCAATGTAATGTGTGTGTCTGTGCATTAGGGAAATTCATTCCCCGATTCTAGTGTGAAGGTGCCGGTGCAATGACAGTGCTAGCAATACAAAGATCGGAGTTGAATCACAGAAAGCCTCATATATTGCGGAGAAAACCAATGAGCCAAGAATACAATATCACTGAGTACAAAGAGCAGGCATGACCTCAACCAACAATCCTGGTGATGGTCAGCACTTATGCAAATAAAGCATACAAGCTAATACATGAAAGGATCAAGCACTCCCATAAGTCTGGTACTCTTCTAGCAACTTCTTGGTCTCTGGATGACCTGGTCGGGTAAGCAGCCCTTCAACAAGCTGGTTTCTTCTCTTGAGAACACGGCGCACGTCACCCGCAGTTTCTTCCCATGCCCCTTCTCCGAAGCGATCCTCTAGTTTACGCTTCTGAGACACAGCTTCGTCCCTGCCTTTGATGGCCTTGTTCAGTGCATTCTGGAGACTATACCGGGTCATCACTTCTTCTTCACACTTCTTGATGCTAGACTTCAACTGCTCTTCGAGGTCGGAAATTTGTTGCTTCAACTTATCTTCCCTCTTCTTATTGTTGGTGAGCGTAGCATTCTAAGTCTTATTGCAAGAAGAGATCTCTCGGTGAGCTGCGTCGAGTGCCTTCTTTTTGGATTCCAGCATGTCATGGGAGCTTCTGAACTCTTGCCCCAGACGTTCGCGCTTCTTCCTCTCCTCAGTCAACTCAGCCCCTAGTCTGTTTACTAGCTCGATCTGCTGTTGGAAAGCATGCACGGCCTTGTTTTTCTCACTGCGTGTTTGGGCTAGCTCTTGCTCTAACCCTTCATTGACCTTCATCAAAGCTTCTTTTTCTTTCACAACTTGCTCGTAGGCCTCCCTAGAAACAGTAGTTGGCTCTGCTACCGGAATGGGAACAAGGACTGGTGCATCTGGAAATGGCATCCGCAACTGACTTGCTCTCTCCTGGATCCAAACTCTGTAGGGTGCATAAGCCTGACAGTCATTTTTCCCTAACAGCGGCTTCCCTCTTCGGTTAATACGCGTCCAGGCATGCTGCAGCTTAGCTAATAACTCCCCCTTCAAATCACCGGTGAAGTAAAGAGATTCCTGTACTTCTTCTTCCTTTGGTGGGTTCTTCAGCGCATATCCGAACTGACGGACCAACAGGGATGGGTTGTAGTTGATACACCCTTTTCTTCCTATCAGCGGGACATTAGGGTACCCAGAACAACTGAATATAAGCTCAGACCCTAGCAGGTCTCGATCAAACCATTCAACGTCTTCGGAAGATAGCCTCATCAGGCGCTCTGACCAGCTAGCTGAAGTTGCACTCTCCACAAAAGATCCCTTCAGGGGAAGGTGACTCTTGAACCACATATTCAACAAAGGCGCACAGCAGTAAACAACCTTTCCCCTTCTGTTTTCATTCTTGTAGTGCAAGGAGTGGTAGAAGTCTCCGATTAACGTTGGCATTGGATTACCAGCAGCAAATATATGGAAAGCGTCCAAGTCTACGAAATTGGGCAAGTTAGGAAACAACACAATTCCATAAATGCATAGAGCCAAAATAGCGTTGGAAACCACCCAACATCCGTTTTTGGCATACTCCTGAGCTTTACCAACCAGGAACTCAAGAGAGAAACCTGAAACCCCAAGCCAAGAAGTCACTAACAGTTCGGCAGCATTCATGTGCAAGGCTTTAGCTAAGTCCTCCAACTTGGGCTCAGCAGCAGAGTGAATAAAGGGAACCTTGTTCTGCCCGGGTAGCTCAGTAAACTCCACATACTCTTCAATGGTAGGCCCTAGAATGAAGTCAGCAAACGTAAAACATCTCAATGCGGGGTCATAGAACTGCATCAAGGTATACAGCCCGTTCATCTCATCAGCAGTGGGTTTGCAGACTAATCTCAGTAATCTCCCATGACTCATTCTGAAGCTTCTCCTAACCTCTTCATCAGCAAGAGATATCAGACCGAGCAAAGGAGTAATATCAGGTGCAGGCAGCTTATACGCAACTGTTTTCCTCAAACCAGCCATAATCAATACTCAGGAGTCTGGGCACTAGAATCGAAGGATATGCAAATGCACCTGCAGCACAGACACACGTTCATGGGATGCAATGATAATGGGTATGCAAACAATGCAATACAAGTAACATGCAACAGGGACCAACTGCCGTAGCTGAATAGCCTGAACCATATCAAGAAGTCTCAAATAGACTCTTTAGAAGTCCTCAAACCCTGGTCTCAGATAGACCTAAAACAAAGCTCCAACAATGGTCTCTGACAGACCTCCAACCATAACTCCAACTGGTCTCTGGTAGACCTCAAATCATATCTCCAACTGGTCTCTGACAGACCTCAGAACTCTCCCACTGGTCTCTGACAGACCTCAGAACTCTCCATAAATACCCAGGATCTCTGATCAAGAAATAACCGGTATCTGAAGGTCTAGTTACCTGCATAACCCCAAACCCTCTCACAGGTGGATGTCCTAGTAACTGACAAAGGTATGGCATCCTATGCGGTCGTCGGCGTCACAGACTTTCAGGGTTGATGATACGATTCCCAGAAGGAGTGGCATCATCAAATCCTGAAGAGGCCTCACTTAGCCAACTTCCAAATGATCGGTTCCCGGAGTCGACAATTCAGCTGACCAACAACCCCTTCGACCCAAAGGGTAGAAAAAGAAGCCAACCAGAAGAACCTCGTCCGAGTGTAGATTTCATGAGACACTAATGCAAGCAAAGCCGGCACGCGCCCACTACTTTCTACTCTAATTCTAGGTGCACTCAAGCCCAGGTCCGGCTTATCTCTCAATCAAAGAACACCCATCACACCCCACAATACAGCAATAATAACCAATATATATATAATGCTGAAAATAAAGGTCAGAAATATAAATCCATACAAAATCCTCGACGGGAAAACAAGTGTTAGGATTGACTCTCTTAAGGGACGTTGGATCCCAAATGCATAAGGACTATCGCAGTCCTTAGCAGCCAGGGGACGTTGGATCCCCAGCAGAGTCGCCAGCTGTCGCTACTGCGAAAATCGGCGCCGGCTGAACAGAAGAGTCGCCACCGTGCGTTATTTATCCCACGGGAGGGAAAGGAAACGCTCAGAGTAAACCTCGCACAACACGGGAAAGGTATGGTCGTCACAACCAAAACCTGGATTCGGGAGTCGGTTACGCGAGGGGAAGGTATTAGCACCCCTCACGTCCGTCGTACTCGACGGGATCCACGCTTGTTTTCTGGTACGGATTGTTATTCTATCTACTCTACAGGGTTAAGGGTTAAAAGAAAAGAAAATGACTCGGCAAAGTATCACACTTTATGCCTATGTATTCCCGCCTGGAACGAGAAATCAGAGTCAACGTAGTTCGCCTACCTACGGGAAAGGAGGGGAAGGTTGCTCGCTAGGATATCGCATCCTATGCCTACGTACTTCCATACTGCATGGAAGATCATAGCAAACGTAGTTCGGGCCACGTACGACACAAGTCTGTCTTGATTGATTTTATTCCTTCTGAAAAAGGTTTTTCCTGATTAACAGTCCGAGCGGACAAAAATGACGTCTTGGCGAGTTCACATTCTTTTACGGAAGAAGTGTCTTTTATTGTGTTTGAAACATTTATTGTGTTTTTCTGTTTGTTTTGAGAAAGAAGAGACAGAACTCTAACCTATGGTTATGAAGGGAATCAAACTAACCTAATGTTATCATGCATGGGTTAAGACCTAATGTCTATCATGCTCCTCTCTTGCGCGGAGAGAAACAGAGATCCTAAGGGAATAGACGGAAATAGAAACAATATCAAATATATACAGGAAAGCAGTAAAATGCATGGATGCAACAATACAAGCGAGGCAAGGGAGTCCCACTCAACCTCGAACCTAGAAAACAATAGGCAAAAGTGAACAGGATTCACTTTCAACCCAACAAGTTAAACAACAAACAATACAGTCAGGGAAAACCAATCAATACATCAGAAATGAAATACAGCAGAAAAATAAACAGCCACAGCAGCTCTGCATCAACACCTATCTTCAAGTCAGCTACAAGCTTCTGGCAAGCCTCAGTCTCCATCTCCACAGCCTTCAAGCAAGGTCTTTGATTATCAGGCTTCCATCTGCAATGGCTTTTCTTCAAGTCTCAAATCTCCAGGATGAACATCAATCAACAAGATGAAGTGAATGAATGTTAGCCAGTCAATTACCTACCAAGGGTGGTTCATCAACTGTTAACATTATACAGATAATTTTCCCTCAAAAGTTCTATCTTTCAAATACATTCACTGATCCTTCCAAAGGAAGGAGGTGGATACTTGAAAGGGACTTTGAATCATAGAGAAAGAATGGATGCAGACAAGGCATTCCATGTTTGAGAAACAAGCTTTCTAATCTAGAGCTCTGCCTAGCTCCTAAACCCTAGTCTCCTCAACAGCTGCTAGCAGGAATCTCCTCTTCAACTCTGGAAGTTGGTCTTCAGCATCTGGATCTCCAATGGCTTCATCATCACAAGTCTTCAGCTCTCCCAATCCCCAAGCAATCCCAATACCCACACAGGCAAATCATAATCCCCAGAGAGGGCACACCACACCAGTCAAACAAATACAGACAGTATTAATAGCAGTAGGGGAATCTTGATATTTTCTAAGGGATCTAATAACTACCCCTAACCCCTATAGTCCCATACCCCAAAGATTCAATCTCTAACTCCTAAGGGAAATGAACTAATTCACCTATATTATCACCAAAACCCTAGTTTTGTTCATGTTATTCACACCTAAACTAATCACCTAAAACTAAGTCATAAAAATGTGAACTAAATTGTATATACAAGCTAACAATATCTACTAATCAACCTAAAAAGAATGGATTAAAAATATTGAAGCAACTATTTAAACTAAAATTACCAAATTCATGTATCAAACAAAATATTATTTATACCTATTTAAAAGAAAAATATGCCAAAAGTATAAAAATGAGCTGAACTATTAATTTTTTTGTATGATAATTTTCTTGACAAAATTATGAAAAGAATGCAAAAAGAACCAATGAAAAACATGCATTTTACAATTTGTTATGAATTTTTAAAGATTTAATGTTTTTAAAAGAAATTAAAATGAATTAATATGCATGGAGGGTGCAGCAAGTAAAGAATCCAGTTAAAACAAGGAAACGGGCCAGGCAGTGGGGTGTTAATATCAAATGGCGCTAGGCCCAGTACGTTCAACAAACCAACAAAAATTTAAAAAAAAAAAGAAAAACGGTGCAACTAGCAATATTTCCAGTTCATTTGCATTGGGCCTGGTTTGGTAGGGTGTGATTAGCAAGCGAATGTTGAGCCCAGTCAGATAGAATAAATGAAACGGTGTGTTTCATTGTTTGAATCTCCCTCCGTTTTTTCCGTTCAATCGTGGCCGTTGGTTTCAATTCCCAGTCAATAGTCAAAAGGCAATCGTGTGGCTCACGAATCATCTTCAACCTCCAGCTAACCCTAACCTCTGAAAACCCTAGCCATGCATGAACTTTACACTCCTCTGTTCTCCTTCATCTCTCCATGGATGCCTTCGATTCAAAGAGCAAAGTTGCTCTATTCTTTCCCCTCTATACAACCATGACCATAACTCCTCCTAAAACTCAAGCAACCATGGAACCCGATACACATAACAGTTGGAATCCACCATTAATACCTGTCATCAACTTCTCCAAAGCTTGCTCAATTCTACCCTAACCTTGTCTATACCTTATGCTGATCATAACAAGCTATTAACCTAAGGTTCTTGTGCAATATTCCAAGAGTTATCCATCCAAACAGTTTTGGTACACCATGATCAAACTCCATGAAAGCTCTCCAAACTTGGTGGAATCAGTCATCTAACCTATCTTACCATTTCTATGCCAACAAAACCTAGTAATTCTAACCTAAACATGCAATTCGAAGGATAAACATACCTGGTGCAATTGATGAAAACAGATGCTAAACCTCTTGATCCAATGCTTGAAATGATTGAAAACTGATCCAGGAACTTGATGATGAGTTCTGTATGCAATGAATCGTGCTCTAATGCTTTGAATCTCGCAATTCCAAAATTCTTGCTTCTTGGATGATCAACTTGAACAGCATGAATCTTCCTCAATTCTACCAGATGATTGTGTGGATTATGATCCTTGGATGATGATGATGAATACCAGATCAAGAATTGTGGAAATTGATGAGAATTTGAGAGAGTTTGAATTGATTTTGCAAGTGGGAGAAAGTGTATGAAACTTGTGTTTATGAGCAATGTGATTCACCAACCATGGCATGAACCCTCTCAATTCAATATATACATGACATTAGAACCTCCTAGAACTTTGGAGAAGCTTCCCATGCACACCTTCCTTACATTTTGGATTATGTAACTTTCATTACAAGTAACCTTGAATAACTTTTATAGACCATAACTTGAGCTCTATAAATCTCCTTAGTGTCTTCCACCACTCAAATTAAAGGTCTTGATATCTTCTACAAGTTTCATGTTGGCCAAGGATCCATTTGAAGCTTTCATTTTGACTTATCTTGCTTGGAAATTTGACCTAAATTAGGGGATTTTACACAGAAACCCTAATTTAGAAACTCCTCTTCTCCTTGATTTCTCTTGAATTCTTCTTGGCATATCACCATATCCTCTTCTATATTTCAAATGATGAACCCCACATCTCTCCAATAGACCTTAATGCCTTTCAATCAGTCAATTGACCTAGAGTTGACCTAGAATTGACCCAGATGAAACCCTGGTGGACTGTCTTCACCTGCAGCTCTTGTGCTCATATCAAGGACTTGTCTCCTTCTCCAAATGACTTTCTAAGTCTCCCATAATGTCTAGATACTCTCCATGCCTCCAATTCACATCTCACAACTTCTTTGATGATCCCCAGATACCCTCAGATAGGAGTTGGATGCCCTGCTTGATCCATTGACTTCTCAGCTTTCAAATTCTTTCTGATGACTTGAATGAGATTGAATTAGAATAACAACCTCTTGATAGGACCATAGAGATGAGAATAATGATTGGTCCCCTGTTGGATGACTTGCTATGCTTATGCTATGCAGATGATTAAACTATGTACATGACTCTATATGCAAATGCTAATGATATTGAAACATAAACCAAGTGAATAAGGTTGAGAAAATTTTAGGGTGCAACACCCCTCAACCCAAAGGGTTGAAAAAGAATTCAACTGGGAGAACCTCGTCTGAGCGTGGATTTCATGAGACACTAGTGCCTGCCAAGCAAGCACCCACTAATTTCCACAACTAATGCTAGGTACGCTCAAGCCTGGGTCTGGCTTCTCACTCATCAGGATGCCCCTCCCACAACAGCATAAATAATCATATCATACTGAAAATAAAGTGCGGGAAATAAAGTGCGATAAATAAACACAACCTAACAAGTAATCATACAAGCGCTAGGATTGACTCTCGCAGGGGACGTTGGATCCCCAAACTGACCCGCATATGGGACGTTGGATCCCAAGAAACTATCAAGTCCCCAGCAGAGTCGCCAGCTGTCGCTACCGTGAAAATAAGGTGCCGAAAAAACAGAAGAGTCGCCACCTTTCGTTATTTATCCCTCGGAACGGGAAAGTAAACGATCGGAAAAACCTGACGAAAAGGTATAAGACAAGGTCATCGCAACCGTTGTCTGGGTTCGGGAGTCGGTTATGTAAGGGGAAGGTATTAGCACCCCTCACGTCCGTCGTACTCGACGGGATCCACGCTTGTTGTGTTTACTGGACGAGTTGGTTTATCTATCTACCTATCAAGGCCGGCTTAAACAGAAAAGAAAATGACTCGGCAAAGCGTCGCACTTTATGCCTACGTATTCTCAACAGAGAATGAGAAATCAGAGTCAACGTAGTTCGGCTAACTACGGGTTACGGGGAGGGTGGCTCGCCAATACGTCAGTATTGTGCCTACGTACTCTCAACAGATTTGATAGATCAGAGCTTACGTAGTTCGGGCTAATACGGATTACGGGAATTCAGATTCATCTGTTTTTATCGAGTAGGGTTAACAAATAGTTCCAGCAGTTAGGGACAAAGCCTATTTGCGGTAGAACTAGGAGTTAACGACACTCTTTTCTTCAGAAAAGCTTCCTTTGAATTATGGGCCCACGGGGCAAAAAGGTTTGAAGTTTGTTTTCTGTATTTTACGAAAGAACTGTTTTTTATTGTGTTTGCAATTTCAATCGCACTAAAGACTATGACCTGAGAGTGAATGCGTCGCATGTCACCCAAAGGGTGCCATACTAAACATCCGGACTGTTGAAAAAAAGCTCTCCAACAATCCTTTCTCAGATAACTTAAGGCTCGTAACGTACGAAAGAAATCATTCCTGATTACTGTATTTTAAGTTGTTTTGAGATGAGAAGAGAACAGGCTCAACTAAGGGAGATTATCAAGTCCTACTGTTGTCATGCCAAGGATTCATCCTATGGTTGAAGTTTGAAACAGGGAACTCCTAGAAGTTATCATGCATAGGTTTCAACCTAAAGTTCTATCATCACTTCCTTATCAAAGGAAGTGAGATTCCTAAGGGATCATGTCAATGATAAACAGAAACAGATAAAGCATCAGCTTAAACAGTAAACAAATATACAGTAAAATGCATGCAATGCAAGTGAGGGAGGAAATGTGTGTGGGGCAGCAGCCTTCACAAGCTCGTCTCGACCTCAAGCCAGATATGAATAGCAGTAATCATACAGAAAGAGTAACATGCTATCAAGCAAAATAGAATAACAACTGCAATCATACAGAGGAAATAACATGCTATCAAGCAAACACAACCCACATGGGCAAGGGAGCTGGGCTCTACCGAATACCCGCAAGCAAAGCCATACAGTAACAATACAAGCAGAGGGAGCAACTCAACCTCTAGTGCAATCATGCTCCTAGCTTAAAGTCAGTCTAGATATGAACTTATTCTAATGCATCAAGCAAGTCAAACAAGGCACACCAGCACAGAAAAGAAAACAGACAGGAAAGAAAGCAGATCAACCCCTCTTTCCATTTCAGGCTTCAGCTCTTCTGACAGCAACTCAGTCTTCAGACTTCAACAGCTCTTCAGGGCTATCATCCTCCATGACAAGTATCAACTTGCTTCTCCAAGGTTCTAACACATCAAACATAAGTATCAACTTGTTCTCTCTTCTCCAAGCTTCAGCTCCTCAGTTAATTCCACCCTCAGGCTTCACTCCTAACTACAAGTATCAACTTGATTCCTTCAGGCTCTCAATGCACCAGTGTAAGTGTCAACTTATCCTTTACTCTTCAAGCCTCAGCTATTCACTCAATCTCAATTGATTCCTCTTCATAAGTATCAACTTAGTCTTCTTGCTTCAGCTCTCTTTGCTTCACCAGTATCAACTTGGTCTTCTTCATCTACAAGCTTCAGCCTCTCAGAGTAATCTTCAATCACATGGAAGTGTCAACTTCATCATTCAATCTTCTTCAAGCCTCAGCTCTTCACTCAATCTCCATTGGATCTTCAAGTATCAACTTGTTCTTCTTGCTCTTCAAGCTTCAGCAGCAATGACAATGCTCAAGGAATCATCCTCTTCCACACTCTTCAATGAAGTCCTCATCTTCAAACTCAAGTCCAACATCTTTCAAGATACTCAAACTAGAAGACAATTGATTTAACAGAATGAGTGGAAATGATAAACAGCTTATTGACAACCAAAGGAAGCCTGTAAGGGTTCATCATTATGAGAGACTGGTTCCCTCAAAGTTCTACTTCCCAAATAAAGCCACTCATCCCTCCAAAGGAGGGATGTGAATATCTTAGAAGGACTTTTAGTCATTGGGAGGAATGGAAGCACAAGATGCTTTCCATATTTGTGAAAGAAATCATTCTAATTCTAAGGCTCTCCCTATGTCTCCTACCTCCTAAATCTTCATCAAACACCTTCAGGCACAAGCAACTCCTAGCTCCAAGCAACTTGAAGCAACTTCAAGCATCCTCACCTTGTCTTCAACTTGTCTTCAATCTCAACCAAAGGCAAACAAAGCAAAAACCCTAATCTAAGGGGACTAAAGAAGTTAATCTAGTTGAATTAGTAAGTTAGAATCACCTAAAACCTAGTACTAAAGTTAGTCCTAACTAAAATACTAAAACCAATTGTAAAATCCTACAAAAATAACTATGGGAACTTAGGTCAATCATGACTCTACCACATTAATTCCTGAGATCAAATCATCAAATAAGACCTAGAAATAAATTCTACACTATAAGGTACTAAACCTAAACCCTAAAAAAAGCACCTAAATATCAATCTAGAAAGCACACCTATTTTCATCACAAAAATATGAGAAAAATTTTATGGGAGCATACATGTCTAAACTAATCACACACAAAAAATCAGGATCAAAATCATCACCACATGATCACACAAAATTCCACAAAATTAGGTATCAAACATAACCATTTTAATATCAATTAAAATATAAAATTTCCATAAAAATCAGAAATGCATGAAATGAAAATATTTTTTATCTAAAAAATACTAGACTCAATCATGAGTATAATTCAAAAAGAATGGGATTAATTGGATTAATTTTCAATTTTATATGATTTTTCCAAGAACCATGAACATAATGAAAAAATAATGAAAACCCAATTAAAATAAACACACACGCGGTGCAAATAGCAATGACAATCAGTTCAAACTATGGATTGGGCCATGAGGGGGGTGTGGATAACAAAGTTTCAACTAAGCCCAAAACCAGCTGATTAATGAAACGCTGCGTTTCATAATCAGAACTCCTTCACAAATTGAAATCAATACGTGGCCGTTGGATCACTCATTCAGTCAAAGTCCAACCCCCATCCAATGGCTCTAGAGTCATCTTCAACCTTTTGAATGTCTGAACTTCGCGCGCAGCTCTGGCCACCACCGGTGGTGCTCCGGTCACCATTCCACAACCCTAGTTCATCATAGAGTCCACCATAGGCCACGATCCCTTAATGAAACATGTCCCAAATTCCCCCACGAATTCATTCATGCCTTTAATTCTCTCAGAAACCTCAAGATTCACCATAACCAATCTTCAACCGAAAATGGTAACATCCTAAATTGGTCACTGATTCTCAAATTAACTATCTGAAAACCTTCCTACACCGTTCTACAATGCATCTAACACCCTAATTCATCTTGATTCTACCTAATTCATGCTAGAGGAAGAAAGTTACTAACCTGAAAATCTTGGATGAACAGATGCACCAAACCTTCAAACCAAACTCTACAACCTTCCAGACACGATCAATGGATCCTTTCCTTGCTTCTGTATGCAATAGAACTGGTAGCTCCTGAATCTTGAAACCCGATGGTGAGTTGCAGGTGGAAAAATTCAATTGCTCATACACGATTCAGCCACGAATTCTCTTGGATTATGATCTGGATTCAATCCCTAGCATCCATGGAAGAAGATGCAATCAAGAAAATGGATGGAAAGTGAAGAAATTGGTGAAACCGAATTCAGTTGCAAGCCAAGAAATCTCAATCTCAATCTATGCTCTCTCCTTCAATCATCACCAACCTCTGCATTGGATCACCTCTACTCAATATATAGATGATGTATGGATGATCTAGAACCCTCTAGATCCTTCTAATGAGAGTTTCAATCTCTCATGTCATGAGATTTTCAACCATATGCCATGATATGCATAATTCTGCAAACAGCTTGAAACCAACCTCATTCACTTCCAATTTCTCCCCTAGTGACATTTTGAAGGTGTTTGGCTTGCAAGGGATCTTGCTCATGCCTTGATTCTATGTTTTGCAAATGTTACTTAATATGCAAGTAACTACTTTTCAAAGCAAGTCCACAAATTAGAACTCAAATCAAAAATGTGGCTAAACCAATGTTCTTAAAATGTTTTCTAGAGTCAAAATGATATATTACATGCCATGGTTTGGATGTGTAGATTGAAAATATCAATTTCCAACTTTGATTCATTTAACTTATACCCTTATTTTAGGTCATTTTTGCAACATTAAGCTACAAGCATTTCCAACATCTCATGACCTCTTTAATAGCCTTAAAAAACCATTTTGAAAAAGTTTGATGTTGAACATTTTCCCATTTGAAGCTTGGAAATGGGAGTTATGGCCTTATGGTTGAAATGACCTGTAATCTCCAAATGACCAAAATGCCCTTGACTTGTCAAAGCCATAACTTGAGTTCTACAAATCCTATCAAGGACTTCTATTACTCTCTAGAAAGATAAGAATATAAGGAACAACATTAATGTTGACCAAAAGTCCATAAGAATCATCCTTCTTAGGCAAAAGTTTGATGCAAGTTGGGTAACTTTCAAGCCCCCAGATTCACATACCTCAGATGACCTGTAACTTGTCAAAGTCATAACTTGAGTTCTATAAATCCTATCAAGGACTTCTAGCACTCAAATTAAAGCTAAGAGCAAGATCTACAACATTCATGTTGGGGGTGAGATGAGATGACAATCACCTCTTGAGCTAAATTGCCTTGAAGACAGGGGTCAAACTAGGGGATTTTACACTGTCAAGCCTTAGAAACCCTAGCTTGAAACTTCTCAAACTCTTCAATCATGATGAGTTGACCTTGAAATAATCCTTATAGCATCTCAATGCATCATTCCATGATTACATGGCTCTTGGATTAGGTCTCAACCTTCTTCAAATCATCAGTTGACCTAGGGTTGACCCAGTCAAACCCTAACTGCACCACTCATGGCTGAGGCTTCTTAACCTTGCACAATGACCTGTCTAGGCTTCATGATGGCTTTCAAGGCATCTCATAAGCTCTCTCAAGGCTTCAAGTCCACATTCCTGGCTTCAGAATCATCTGAGGAGCTCCCACAACTCTCAAGTTAGGGGGCACACACTCTTGGTTTCAACCACTCTCTCTGGGGATCTTTTAACTTTTCTGACAAGGATATCAACCCTTGAATACTGAATGAGCTTCTTATTTATCTTCACATTCTTGTGTAGCCCTTGATTAGTATTCATACCTCTTGGTCTCCTGCACACATGTCAATGAAATGCAAATGATAGTGCTAATGTGAATGAAATGAAACATAAGCTAGGTAAAGAAATGTTGGGCAAATTTTGGGGTGCAACACAATGCAGTATCAAACTCGGACCGCAGTCATTTGCTTTTTTAATCCCTAACTTTTGCCTGAATCTCCCTTTGCGGGTTTTCAATTCACCGGGATACCATTTTTTGTCGAAGTCGCCTTCTCAGGTTTTCGACTTCGCGGGCGTACATCTTTTTAATTTTTATCCCTAATTTTTGCCCGAACCTTTTTCTTATTTTTTCTTGGTTCGTCGGGATGCCCCATTTTTGTCTGGACTTTCTTTTTCTGTCCAGCGGGTCTCTTTAAGCAAAGTATTTTTTAACTGCGTCCGAGTTCACAAGAGATGTAAAATCCTCGCCATCCATGGTGGACAATAGTAAGGCTCCTCCAGAGAAGACCTTACGAACGATATATGGACCTTAATAGTTGGGAGTCTATTTGCCCCTGTGATCTGATTGTGGTGGGAGAATCTTTTTTAGCACAAGATCGCCCGTCTGAAAGCTTCGATGGTGCACCTTCTTGTCAAAAGCTTTCTTCATCCGGCTCTGGTATAACCGACCATATGCGATAGATGCGAGCCTATTCTCATCCATCAAGCAGATCATATTCAGTCTATTCTTTATCCACTCTGCCTCATCAAGTTGGACATCAAGCAAAACCCTCAAGGAAGGAATCTCAACTTCCAATGGTAGGACAGCTTCCATACCATACACCAGTGAGAAAGGTGTTGCCCCGGTCGACGTGCGTACCGTCGTACGATAACCGTGCAAAGCGAAGGGCAACATCTTATGCCAATCTTTGTATGTTACAACCATCTTCTGAACTATCTTCTTGATGTTCTTATTGGCCGCTTCGACAACGCCATTCATTTTGGGCCGATAGGGAGATGAGTTGTGATGCTCAATCTTGAAATTCTGGCACAATTCCTTCATCATCTTGTTATTCAAGTTCGAACCGTTGTCAGTAATGATTCTTTCGGGGATGCCGTATCTGCAGATGATGTCCTTTTTGATAAACCGGGCTACTAATTGCTTGGTAACATTAGCGTAAGACGCTGCTTCAACCCATTTGGTGAAGTAATCGATAGCTACCAAGATGAACTGGTGTCCGTTGGATGCGGTGGGCTCAATTTTCCCAATCATATCAATGCCCCACATGGAGAAAGGCCACGGGGACGCCATAACATTCAAAGGGCTTGGCGACACATGAATCTTGTCGGCGTAAATCTGGCATTTATGGAATTTCTTCGCAAACTTGAAACAATCTTTCTCCATCGTCAGCCAATAATACCCTGCTCGCAATAAATTTCGAGACATAGCATGTCCGTCGGCATGCGTGCCAAAGGTACCCTCGTGGACCTCTTCCATGAGCAAATTAGCTTCTTTCTCGTCCACACATCGCAATAGCACTAAATCATGGTTTCTCCTGTATAGAACACCATCTGGATTCAAGTAAAAGTTGCCAGCCAATCTCCTAAGAGTCTTCTTATCGTGGCTGGATGCCCCAGTAGGATACTCTTGGTTCTTTAGGAAATTCTGGATATCAAAATACCACAGCTTGCCATCGGATGCTTCCTCAATGACGAATATGAAAGCAGGCCTATTAAGGCGAGAGATAACTATTCTGGGAGCATCATTCCAGAAGTTAACTTTGTATATCGAAGACAATGTCGCAAGAGCATCAGCCATCTGATTTTCTGCCCGCGGCACATGGTGAAACTCTACCCTGTCAAAGAAGGGCAACAGTCTCCTTGCATAATTCATGTACGGTATCAGATTAGGCTGCCGAGTCTCCCATTCTCCCTTGATCTGGTTCACGACTAGCGTAGAGTCTCCATACACATCCAGATTTTTAATCCTCAAATCAATAGCCTTCCCGAGACCCATGATACACGCCTCATATTCAGCCTCATTATTGGTAACTGGAAATGTCAATCTGGCAGTGAACGGGATGTGCATCCCATGGGGTGTCGTAATGATTGCCCCAATTCCACTTCCGTATGAATTAACAGCCCCGTCAAAAATAAATTTCCATTGGGAACTCCGTTCAGGACCTTCACCATGTAACGGCTCTTCGCAATCTTTCATCTTTAGGTAAATGATATCCTCGTCAGGAAAATCAAACTTCATTGGCTGGTAATCCTCGATTGGCTGCTCAGCAAGGTACTCTGACAGCACGCTACCTTTGATAGCCTTTTGCGAAACATACTGTATATCGTACTCTGTCAGTACCATCTGCCATCGGGCGATCCTTCCTGAAAGTGCCTACTTTTCGAAGACATACTTGATCGGATCCATCTTCGAAATCAGCATGGTTGAATGATTCAGCATGTATTGTCTCAGACGTTTGGCAGCCCAAGCAAGTGCACAACACGTCTTTTCGAGCATTGAGTAACGGGATTCACAATCTGTGAACTTTTTACTCAAGTACTAGATCGCATGCTCTTTTTGTCCAGTCTCGTCATGCTGACCGAGAACATAACCCATACTGTTCTCAAGAACCGTCAAGTACATGATCAGCGGTCTTCCGGCTACTAGGGGGATCAATACCGGAGGTTCCTGGAAGTATTCTTTTATTCTTTCAAACGCCTTTTGACAATTTTCATCCCAGACAATTTCCTGGTCTTTTTTCAACAGTTTAAACATCGGCTCACATGTGGCTGTGAGATGAGATATGAACCGGGAAATGTAGTTCAACCTCCCCAAGAAGCCACAAACCTCTTTCTCTGTTTTTGGCGCTGGCATTTCTTGTATCGCTTTTATTTTTGCAGGATCAACCTCAATTCCTCTTTCACTAACGATGAACCCCAATAGCTTTCCAGATCTCACCCCGAAGGTGCACTTATTAGGATTCAGCCTCAGCCTGAACTTCCTAAGCCTCTCAAACAATTTCAGAAGATTCACCAGATGCTCTTCCTGCGTCTAGGATTTAGCAATCATATCGTCAACATAGACCTCGATCTCTTTATGCATCATGTCATGAAAGAGCGTCGTCATAGCACGCTGATATATTGCCCCAACGTTCTTCAAACCAAAGGGCATCACTTTGTAGCAGAACGTTCCCCACGGGGTAATAAAAGTTGTTTTCTCCATATCCTCCTGCGCCATCTTAATCTGATTATAGCCCGAAAATCCGTCCATGAAGGAAAACATAGAGAATTGAGCAGTATTGTCGACCAATACGTCAATATGAGGAAGCGGGAAGTCATCCTTAGGGCTCGCCTTGTTCAGATCTCGATAGTCAACGCACATCCGCACCTTACCATCCTTCTTTGGTACAGGTACTATATTGACGACCCAAGGAGGGTAAGTTGTAACAGCTAGAAAACCAACGTCCCACTATTTCTGTACTTCCTCTTTAATCTTTACGGCCATACCTGGCTTCGTTCTTCTGAGCTTTTGCTTGACCGACGGACATTCTTGCAATGGCAAGCGGTGGACCATAATATCAGTGTCCAACCCAGGCATATCATCATAAGACCAAGAAAAGATGTCACTATACTCTCGAAGCATCTTGACAAGTCTCTGCTTGATATCGCTTTGCAGCGCAGCCCCTATCCGGAAGTTCTTGACAACTTCTTCCGAACCCAAATTAACAACCTCAATATCCTCCTGATGAGGCAGAATGACCCTCTCCTCTTGTCTCAAAAGTCAAGTCAGCTCTTCTGGTAAGTCGTCGTCCTCAATAATCTCTTCCTCGGCTTGAAATATCGGGTGCTCAAAGTCGAAGCTAGTCATAGGGAGTTCCTGATCGGTGTCATATGAAATATGGATCCTGCAAGAGAAAGGGTTAAATGCTTCAAATGACATGCAAACGAAGCATACAACCACATTGCCATTTTATTGTTAAAAATAAAAATAGAAAAACAGGGATCACAAAATTTGCATGAGAAAAACGCCTTTATTTGGTGATTAAAGCAAAGCATACACATAAACAAGTAGGCCCTGAAATAAAATCACTATGCCCCGGGTAGGACATAGGATTGTACAATAATCGAAAAAACAAGGCATTAATGTTTCGTCGTCACTTGAATAAAGTCCAGAATAGACCAGTTGCATATGCTTTGTCCTGGCTCGCTGGGCTTGATCCATGAATCCATGTCACAATCGTTATCTCCATCTTCACTGTCAGACACAACATTAATCATTTCAAAACTGACTCCTCCTGGAGTAAACACAATCGGCCCCTTGATCTTTGGCGCGCTCTGTGATGAAGATGACGACGATGGGCGGTATCCCAAGCTGAACTAGTCCAGCTTAATAGGAATCTCCAGAACTTGACCCCATCCTTTAGTCTCCCCGGCCTGAACTACCGCTTGGGCTTCTCTGTATGAAGACATAGCCACCTCTGGCCCATTGCTTATGACAGGAGACCTGTCTCTGATCTGTACTCCCTCAAAAGCTTGGCACAATGTCTCATGGATCTCACCATCCACTTCGACATATTTGAATGATGACAGGTGACTTACCAGGATATCTTCCTCCCCACACACGGTGACAATGCTACCACCGACCATATACTTAAGCTTTTGGTGCAACGTAGACGTTACAGCCCCTGCAGAGTGAATCCAAGGTCGTTCGAGCAAGCAGCTATAAGCTGGCTGAATGTCCATGATGTAAAACAAAGTATCAAACACCTTTGGACCAACCTGGATTGGCAAAGTCAATTCTCCAAACACGGACCTTCTAGTCCCGTCAAAAGCTCTCACCACCAAGTCGCTTGGCGTGCATATTATACCTCGAGTATCTAGCTTCAACAGTGCCTTCTTGGGCAAAACATTCAAGGACGAACCAGTGTCAACAAGGACATGAGACATCACAGTTCCCCTACACTCAACTGAAATATGCAATGCACTGTTGTGGTTGCGGCACCTGGGTGTTTAGTCAAAATCTGTAAAGCCAAGGCCATGCCCCACATTCACGTGGGCAATCACTCCTTCGAGTTGATGGACAGATATTTCCTGGGGTACATAGGCAGTGTCAAGCGCTTTCTGCAAAGCGTTCCGGTGAGCCTCGGAACAAAGCAGCAATGAAAAAATCGAGATTTTGGAGGGCGTCTGCTGCAGATGATCAACAATTTTATAATCACTCTTCTGGATCAATCTCATAAATTCTTTCGCATCTTTGGTCAATGACTCTTTTTCTTTCTCTTGAGAAGGTCCTCCTTCATTGACTTTGCCTTTCCCCTTGGCAATTCTCTCAGCTTCTACTTCTGGTGACGTAAAAATTCTACCGCTGCGGGTTATGCCCCTTGCCCCCACAAGGTTATCAATTGTTCCAACCGGCGGCCTCTCCAGGTTAATCTTTTCTCCATTGCAGTAAACTTCCGCCCCATAGTTCCAAGGGATGGCTTTAGTGCTCTCGTAAGGAACGGGTCCAGCTTTGTTTATAGTGATAGTCGGCCGCTTGGGAGGCAGCGATATCGTGACAGTCTTAAGCGGGATCGTAACCGTTGCAACATCGCCCTGCTCTTCAACTATTGCCTCAACAGACTTCTCTTCAGCGGCAGGTCGAATTGCAGCGTTCCTTCATCAATTAGACCTTGAATACCTCTTCTTAAGTATCACAACCCTCAGGCCGGGCTGAACAATCAACACAATCTGCATCACACCCAGGGAAAACACCCCGTTTCAGCAACCTGCTCTTTACACAACCCAGAGGTGTCTTCAATTCATCCACATTTATAACCAAATTCATACTGGTATCTTCCAAGATCGCACCCACCTTTGCAGATCCGTGAGACGGCATCGAATTTTTCTCAACATTGGGTGCCTCATTACCAAAGTTTATATCCTTGCTATCTATCAAATCCTACACCTTGTGCTTGAATGCTTGACAATTCTCTATGCTATGACCGGGTGCCCCGGAGTGGAATTCACAATGTGCATTAGCATCGTAACCAAAAGGAGGCGTGCCCTTCAGCAGAGCTAGCGTCCTTTTCTCAACAAGCTACAATTGTAACAGTCTGAAGAAGCTGAGCATACGGTAGTGGAGGCACATCAAATACTCTTTAATGGCCCTACCCCGACCTTGGTACCTTTGGGGAGCAGAATTTTGTTGTCCCTGTTGCTGCTGCGGTTGTTGTTGTTGCTGAGGTACAGGAATTGTCACACTGGCGACCTGCTGCCTGTGCCAATTCTGACTTCTATCTCTTCTCCGATCACTACATACCAAATTAGTGTCTCCCTGCTTTTTATTCCCAGAAGCCTTCTTACCACCTCCAGCTGAGGTTGATTCTCCCGCCTGAATCTTACCGATCTTAATGCCATTCTCTATACGTTCTCCCAAGAGTATCATATCAGAAAAACTATCCGTTGTACAATTGAGGAGCCTGTCATAATACAAACCAGAGAAAGTTCCCACAAAAAGATCCACCAACTCACACTCTACCATGGGTGGGTGCACCCTAGCGGCAAGCTCACGCCACCTTAGGGCGTACTCTTTAAAACTCTCGCCATTCTTTTGAGAAAGATTTTGGAGTTGGACCCTGTTCGGAGCAAGGTCGCTGTTATATTGGTAATGCTTTACAAAGGCCTCCGCCAACTCTTTCCAGCTACCAATCTGAGTGGGCTCTAACCCCATATACCATTCCAATGATGGTCCAGACAAGCTATCTTGGAAAAAATGCATCAGCATCTTTTCGTCATCAGAATAGGCAGACACTCTCCGATAATAAGACCGTACGTGAACTCTTGGGCAATTATCCCCCTTGTACTTGTCGAAAGTAGGCGCTTTAAACTTGAGTGGCACCCTTAAGCCAGGAACCAACCCCATATTGGCCATGTCCAACCCCATGGAGTTCTGATTAGCAAGATTTCTCATTTGTTCCTCCAACATCTTGAACCTTCGGTCATTGTCAGTGGGCATCTCAAGATCCCTACCTGGCGGAGGGAAAGCATCTTCTTGACGATCCTCGCCCCAATGAGAATCCCCATTATCATACCCAGCGTAAGCAACATTAGGACCAAAGCCATTCTAATTGAACCTGGGATCATACCCCCCATTACCAAAACCCTGATTGCCAGCCCCTTGACCAAAACCAGTGTTGTAGGCACCCATTCCGAAACCATTATTGCTTGCGTTGCCAAAACCTGCATGGCCAAAGCCCTGATTGCCATAGCCCTGATTGGCACCACCGAAACCAGCATTGCCAACACCAATGCCTACACCAGTGTTTCCAGCACCAACACCAAAACCAGCATTCCCAGTTCCAACATTAAAACCAGTATTTCCAGCTCCCACATTTCCGTTGGTTTCCACATGCCCATTACTATTACCAGTTACATTCACATTCCCAGCTCTATTACCATTCTCATTAGTATTGAGAACGACCACCGGTACAGCATCCCCTGCTCGGAGAGTCTCGCCCTGAGGAGGATCAGTAGAAACTCCGCCATGTAGCACACCATTACTGTCGGCTCGTGCAATCAGAGGCTGCACCAGAGTCTGAAGCTGCTCTTGGCCCTTGGCCACAATTTCCGTAACCTGCATGAACTGCGTCATCCTGTCCCGCATCTCCCGCATCTCAATTTGCATTTGATCCATAGCTTTCTTGCAGTTACTTCTCGTAGAGTAGCGATGAATTTGCTGATCGGCAATCCTGAAACCTGCATCACCAGAGGGTTAGAAAAATAGCTCAAGGTACCAATCATGCAAATGATTCATGTAAATGCAAACGTGTGTTTGTGCCTTGGGAAGATTCCCCCCCCCCCCCCCCCCCCCCGATCCTAGTTTCCGAGACAAATAAAGTCCAACATCCAATCATGGAAAAGAAATCCTCATATATTTATCTAAAAAGCCCGCGCGGGAAGTGTACAACGATAATCACATACAACTGAAGCAAAAGGCATGACCCCAACCATTAGGCCTGGCGGTGATCAGCATATCAATGCATAAAACGTACAAAAACATACAAAGAAATCAAGTGCGGCTACGGGCACGGAAATCCTCTAGTAACTTCTTCGTGGCGGGATGGTCAGGCTGAGTGAGCAGGCTCTGGATCAACAAATCCCTTTGCCTGATGGCACCTGGAAGGTTCTCGGCAATGCTCCCACAAACACCCTCTTCAAAACGGTTCTCCACCCTACTCCTCTTAGCGTCAGGCCGGAGTTGACAATCCATTAGGTTTGCCTTGGTCTCAACCAACCTATACTGGACGTCTCGTTGAAGTGAGGCTTCAGCCTCTATCTGCTTGTCTTTGGCCCCAATTTGATCTTTCAACTGGGCTATTTGCTGCTTCAGCCTTTCTTCCCGCTCTTTGTGGCTAGTCAAAGTGTTGTTTCACAACTTCTCGTACTGGGTCAACTTCCGATATGCCTTATCCACCTCTTGCTTTTTGGTGGTTAATACCCCGTGCGCTGACTTCAGGTCCAACCCAAGACGCTCTCTGGAATCAGTCTCCTTGGTCAAGTTAGCGCCCAAGTGATTGATCATCTCTGTCTGCTTCTTGCAGGTGTGCACGACTTCGTTCTTTTCTCTCCGAAGTTGAGCAATCTCTTTCTCCAACTCTTCGTTGGCTCTTTGTAGCTCCTCTTCTCTCGGAGTACCTGGTTGAACTTCTGGATATCAACTGTGGTAGGCTCTTTGTACACGGGAGGATACAATGGTTCCACGGCGGGAAACGACATTAGAAACTTGGTGGCTCTTTCTCGGACCCAAGCCACATATTGATCAAAGGCCTTGTTATTGCTCTTCCCTAGCAAGACTTTTCCCTTTCAGTGAATTTTGCTCCAAGCATTCTGTACCTTAACCAAAGTATCACCTCCAAGCAACTCTGTGAGATATAGAGATTCCTGTATCTCTTCTTCTTCAGGAGGACCTCGTAGTGCATACCCAAATTGTTGCACTAGCAGAGAGGGATTGTAGTTGATACATCCATTCCTTCCGACCAGGGGGGCATTAGGAAAGCCACAACAGCTATACACAATATCTTTGCCCAATAGATCTCTATCAAACCAGATAATGTTGTCAACTGACAAACCCATCAAACGAGCAGACCAGGGTGACGACTCTGCAGTATCAATGAATGGACCTTTCTTAGGAAGATGGCTAGCAAACCACTTATATAGTAAAGGAGCCCAACAGGCCACGTTCTACCCCTTTCTATTTTCATTTTTGCTGTGGACTGAATGGTAGACGTCTCCAAGGAGAGTGGGTACTGGATTCCCGAAAGCAAATATATGGCAGGCATCCATACCTATGAAGTCCGGATGACTTGGGAATAGCACGATCCCATAAATGCAAAGGGCTAAGAAGGCATTGAATACATCCCAGCGACCCTTCTTGGCAAACTTTCGAGCCTTTTCCACCAGGAAAGGCAAAGAAAAACCCTGAACTCCAATCCTCCTGAATTCCATCCCTTTCAACTCTGAATCATCTACATGAAGAGTGGTATTCAACTTAACCAAGTCAGGTTCACCCTCAACACAGTAGTAAGGCATCTGATTCAACAAAGGTACCCCCAGCAAGTCAGAATACTCTTCCAGGGTCGGAGCTAGGATATAGTCTGGAAAAACGAAGCATCTGAGTTGTGGATCATAAAACTGCAGAAGAGCGTAGAGGCCGTTCAACTCATATGTAGAAAGCGTACACACAATACCCAGAAGTCTCCCATAACTCTTTCTGAAATCCTCCATCACGGTCTTACCAGCCAAAGAAATCAAAGCCCGTAACTCTCGGATGTCAGGTGTTGGTAGCTTGTAAGCCACAGTCTTCTTCAGAGATGCCATATCAGCCATGAGGATCAAGATCACTAGAACCAGGGGAGAAATATGCACCTGCAACACAGACACACGTTAATGTTATGCAAATGAGGATGCAAAAATGCAAGATGCAATCATGCAACAGGGGATCAAGATGACTGTGCTGTTGAGGAGACCGAGGCTCTGCTCTGTCAAGAACAAACATATCTCTGATGATAATAACCCTCTGATACCCACAACTCTGATTCACTGTCAAGAAAACTAGGTTGTCTGAAGGTTAAGGTTTCCTGCAATAACCTGACCCTGCTCACAGGTATGGACCTAATCACGGAAAAGGTTCGACATCGTATGCGGTCATCAGCGTCACAGACTTTCAAAAAATGATGATATGATACCCAGGAGGTGTGGCATCATCATCTCTTGAAGCAACCTCACTTAGCTGAATCCCAAATGATCGGTCCCCAGAGTCGACAATCCTCAGATCCAAAATCCCCTTTAGTCCAAAGGACCGATAGGAAGTCATCAAAGAGAACCTCGTCTGAGTGTGGATTACATGGGAACTGATGCAAGCAAAGCAAGCACGTCCACCACTAATCCACTCTAATGCTATGTATATGCTCTCATGCCTGGGTCTGGCTTCTCACTCATCAGAGCCCCCTCCACAACAGCACAATAATGATATCATACTGAAAATAAAGTGCGGAAAGTAAAAAGCGATAAATAAAACCCAGCAGGTAAACACGCAAGCGCTAGGATTGACTTGCATAGGGAACCAGAGTCCCCAGCAGAGTCGCCAGCTGTCGCTACCGCAAAAAATAAGGTGGCGACTCTTCTGTTTTGCCGGCACCTTATTTTTCACGGTAGCGACACTATCTCCCATGGCTGTTTATATCGGAGCAAAATGAAGAAGGCCTTCGATTAGTAAGTGCGCCCTCGACATTTCCAGGCAGGTGATTTAATGCTGAAGAGGATTCTCCCTCCGCAAACAGATCACAAGGGAGAATGGACTCCCAACTATAAAGGTCCATACGTGGTAAGAAAAGTTCTCTCCGGAGGAGCCTTACTATTGTCAACTATGGAAGGTGAAGATTTTACGTCCCCTGTGAACGTAGACGTAGTAAAAAAATACTTTGCTTAAAATAGACCCGCTGGAAAGGAAAAGAAAATCGAGGCAAAAATGGGGCATCCCGGCGAACCATAAAAAGAAAAGGTTTGGGCAAAAGTTAGGGATAAAAGAAAAAAGAATAAACCCACAAAGTTGAAAACCTGAAGAGGCAACTTTGGCAAAAATGGGTATCCCGATGAATTGAAAACCCACAAGGGCGGTTCAGGAAAAAGTTAGGGATTTAAAAGTAAACGACTATGTTCTGTGTCCGACCTTTGAGCACGGTGGAATCTTGGAGGACCCGAGGGTTAACAAGTCAGTCTCTTCAGAAGACGAAGCATCGAAGTCATGTGAGTCATAGTCGAATCGACACTTGGTGATTATCTATTTCCACATTGTCGATATTTGTATATCTTTTTCATCTATACTTTTTGTGCAACTTTCTCTTTTCAGGAGTTCCATCCGATGTAATTTGCCTATTTACAGAAAGCTTTTCATTCTTATTTTTGCTTGTTACTGTTTTGTTTGCAAAAAGACGCCTGATGTTTTTTTTAAAACTTTGCATACATAAACTTTTGATGTTTTGCTAATCATAACTAAAACAATGATTTATTTGAATGATGCCATGGCCGATGATCGAAACAGCCTTTATTGCATATAGGACACATTGTTTGTTTGTCATTTATAGGGTTCTCACCGCTAAGAATTGTTTCAGAAATGTCTCACAAAAAATGATATGCCTCTATCCCCACAGGGTAATGATGTCAGATCAAAAATATCTCCCCAGCAGGTTGAGATTGTGGTTATCCCCAGCAGGTTGAGATTGAATTTCCCCGACAGTGGTGTGCATTTATCTCTAGTAGGTATTTGGGATTATTCCCCAAGCAGTGGGACGAGTTCAGTATAGTTCCCCACAGAGTCTATGTCGTTGACTCATTTCCCCAAGCAGAGGTTGACGCTGATTCCCTCAATGAGTATTCCCCAGTGAAGTAGTTGTCCGCGGCAGAATCTAGCAGTTATTGGTTATTCTTCAGAGCTAGATTTTGGGATAACTTCTCAATAAATTCTTCTCAATTCCCAGTAGAGTGGATTTATTCCTCAGTAGAGTGGAATTATTCCCGGCAGGGTGGAGTTCTCATCGACAGAGTTTTGTCCCGGGAGGCCGTTCAGGGCGTCGTCCGCAACAGAATCCAGTGGTTATTGGTATTCTCCAGAGTGAAATTTTATATCTTATTCTTAATCCCCGACGGAATGGATTTATCCCCAGCAAAGTGGATTTATTCCCAGCAGAGTGGATATTTTCCCCAGGAGAGTTTTATTCTGGAAGGCCATTCAGAGCATTTTCCCCAGAAGAGTTTCATTCTGAAAGGCCATTTAGGGCATTTTCCTCAGGAGAGTTCTATTTCTAGGAGGCCGTTCAGAGCATTTTCCCCAGCACAATTTTGCTTGATGTTTATTTCGGCATCTTTTTGCGATGGTGTTCCTTTGCATTTGCATTTTGCATTGCATCTTCCCAAATGCGTAGCATTTCCATTTCGTATGGAGCATTATGCCATATTCAAACATATGCATACGAAGCATAAGCCAGGTTGTTATGTTGTGTCATCAGACTTTTCTCCAGCAGATAACAATGTATTTCATAAGCCTGTGTGGTGCCAGACCCCAGCAAGAATCATTGATAGATGTGTTCATCTTATCTTCATCTCCGCAACAGAGTTTGCTTGTTTAAGCTCCTCTTTCCCCAGCGGAATTCTCTTTGTCAGATTGTGAATCGGTTGATTCTACTTCCAACTTTGTGTTGAGGTTGTCCAACTTATGTTAGCAGTTGTCCTTCCTGACTGAGTGTCGAGCCTGCTGCTTAGTAGTTGTTTTTTCCGACTGAGTGTCGAGCCTGCTGGTTAGCAGATGTTTGTTTGTTTCCGACTGGGTGTCGAGCCTGCTGATTAGCAGTTGTTTTTTTTGACAGAGTGTCGAGCCTGCTAGTTAGCAGATGTTTGTTTCTTTCCGACTGAGTGTCGAGCCTGCTGGTTAGCAATTGTTTTTTCCGACTGAGTGTCGAGCCTGCTGGTTAGCAGATGCTTGTTTCTTTCTGACCGAGTGTTGAGCCTGCTGTTTAACAGATGTTTATTTCTTCCCGACTGAGTGTCGAGCCTGCTGGTTAAGAGATGTTTGTTTCTTCCCGAAGGAGTTTCGAGCTTGCTGGTTAGAAGATGTTTGTTTCTTTCCGACTTAGCATCGAGCCTGTTGTTTAACTATTTTTTTTCCGACTTTGTGTCGATGCTGTCTAACCTGTTCTGTTTAGCAGCTTTTGTTGTTCCAACCGTGTGTCGAGGCTTTCTAACTTGTGGTTAGAAGTTAGTTTCTCATAACTCTCAGTTACATTTCCCCCGTGGTCCCAATCTTCTTTGGTTGGTAAATCATACAGTTTACTATCCCACAGGTTGCAAATTTTTGGGTTCTTTTGTATCAATCACCTTTTACCTTGAATGTTTGAAAGCAGTTGCTTTTCATACCTTCAGGTCCAAGTCGTTTGAATAGGGGCAGTTGTTGCACCCCAAAATTTGTCCAACCTTTTATTTTGGCTTGGCTTATGTTTCATATCATTTAGCATTTGCATTTGCATAACATTGGTTCTTGACAAGGGATCAAGATGTTGTTTTTGCCACTCAAGAGAAGAGTTTCATGTTCAAACTCAAGCAAGGTTACATTTTCAAGCCATCAAGAGTCCATCATCATCAGAGGTGGGTCTCAAAACTCCTTGAGGGGAGAAAGTTTGTGTATGGGTGTTATCGCATCACTGCGAAAAGGGAGAAAGCCGGCAAACTAGACAGAAGGGTCGCCACCAAACGTTATTTATCCCAAAAGAGAGGGAAAGGAAACGATCAAAGAAAACCTGACGAAAAGGGGAAATACAAAGTCATCACATCCAAATCTTGGTTTTGGAGTCGGTTACGCAAGGGGGAGGTATGATCACCCCTCACGTCCATTGTACTCAACGGGATCCACACTTGTTGTCTAAATCTATAGGTGCAAAGCTATCTAAAGCTACTAAACAGGGGTGAACAGAAATAAAAGACTCGATAGGACATCGCCGCCCTATGCATACATATTCTCTCGTGCAATGGGGAAGTCAGAGTCAATGTAGTTCGGAAAACTACGGGTGATGGGGGGAAGGTTGCTCGCCAAGACATCGCCGTCTTGTGCCTATGTATCCTCATATAGTATGAGAAATCAGAGCAAACGTAGTTCGGGCAACTACGGGTGAGGTTTGTTAAGGTGTTTTAATGAGTAGGGTTAAGTATCCGTTCTAGCAGTTAGGGATGACACCTGTTTGCGGTAGAACAAAAACTTAACACCACTATTTCTGAAAATGATTTTGCCAACAATCCCGAAGGATAAAAAGGTTTGATTTTGTTTTGTGTTTTTTATGAGAAGAAGTGAATTGAGTTAAGTTTGTAACTCATGTTGCACTAAAGACTATGACTTGAGAGCGAATGTGTCGCATATCGCCCAAAGGGCATACGCTAAACACTTTAGATAGTGTGAGAGGAGGCCCCCCGCCTATCATTCCTCAAGTACTTAAGGCTCGTAACGTACAACAATTGTTAACCTTTATTAAGTGTCTTAAGAAGTTATGAGATGAAAAGAGAAGACACAAACACTCTAAGGGGAACTGATCAACCCTAATGTTATCATGCAATGTAGTCCTATAGTTGGGATTGAAAATGGGACTACCTAATGTTAGCATGCAAAGGATTGAAAGCCTAATGTCTTTCCTACTCCCATCTTAAACACAGGGACTAGGAATCTTAAGGGATCATGGTAAAAGAGCACAAGTAAACACCTAGAAACTTAATCACAAATGAAAAGAGAAATGAAAGATGAAAGTGACTTAAACAAATCAATGAAATTAGAGATGCAAACCTGAAATGCAAACACAAATGCAAGAAGACTCAACAAACAAAAGAGACTCAAACACAAGAACAAGTCAACAAGAGATGAGATGAAATGGAAGAAGCAAGCTCCTACAACCATCAACCATCAATCACCAAAGAAGAATGGTGCCATCCTAAGATGCACACACAAGGAAAAGAGGGAGGGAAAAGTGTGGGAAAACCACCACCACAAGCACATCTCAACCATACAATCCTTGTAACACAAGTAAAACAATGCAAACTAAACAATGCAACACAACCACCAATGTTCATGACAAACTCCAAGTGTAAACAAATGACACCAAATCATCATGAACATGTGGTAAACCACCTAGGGAAGAAGTGAATCATCAAGAGGAAAGGCTCAAATAAAACTTGAAACAAAAGGCAAGGCACAAGTATGATCATATGAAGTAAAGGAACCAAAGTCCTAACATAATCTCAACACTTAAGACAAGTGGAGAAACATTATTCAAAGGTGACTTGTGATGCAAGTTACACATGTAAATGACCTAAAAAAGGTAAAACAACACTTTAAGTATGTTAAAATAAATCAACAAAGCTCAAAAGATGCATAGGGGATCACTTGAGATCATATCCCAGAGAAACTAGGTCAAACTATTGTGTGTAAACATCCCTAAAAGTAACTTGACTTGAAAAACTCAACAAAAATAGGAGAAAGCTTCAATGAATCTCAAATAAAATCTCAAGCCAAGATGAAACAAGTGACAAACAGAAACCAAAAGGTCAAGCAAAGAGCTTGCTCAAGGCACCACCAAATAAAACCAAAAGGCATTGTGTTCCACCTTATCGAGGATTTGTCGAGGGTCAACAAAAGTTAAAGCAAAACCACATGAAAAATGATCATTGACCAATCAAATTCACCCTCAGAAATGCCTCAATCCCTCACCTAAATGAGGGAGAAGCAATGGTCATAGGGGATTTAAAGTTGAAGTCCAAATGGTCAATGCAAATTAGGTTAAACACCAAAATACACATTAACTTGTAAATTCCAAATAAAATATAATAATAAATGAAAATAAAAAATAAAAATTATGAAAATTAAGTTAACATATTAAAATGACAGAAAATGATTTTTGACTATTTTTTTAAAATGCGTAAAACTATTTTTAAAACATTTAAAATGAAAATGGAATCAAAAGAAATAAAAATAAAGAAATAAGCAAGTGGCGTGTAATCAGTAAAAACAGAATGCACTAAATTAAAGTAAATCTCACCTGGGCCCCCAAAACTGGAGGGTGTGAATAGTAAATGGGGCTAAGCCCAAAGACCAAAAGGGGTCAGATTAATGAAACTCAACGTTTCATTAATGTGATGTGGAGTCAACGTACCACATGATCTGGTCAAGCAAATCAAAATGAAACACGCCATCAGGTCAAACATTCAATGCATTGTATGATTTCATATTTTTTTGGCCAAACTTTCCATTTTGGGTCACACACGGGTTAGGCATCATTCAACCCATATTGGGTCAGCAAAATTGCATTTGGAGTGTGTTAAAAGGAAATGAAATAAATTGGTGAGTTGGAGATCAAGTTACACCAAGTTTTGATCTTTGCTTTTTATGGTGTAAGTTTTGAAAATATGGCATGATACATGTACTATTGTTGGTCCAAAAGAGGTAAAAAAATAGCATCACCAATGTTTGATGACATTAATGTGTGAAAAATTCCATAACAAAGTCATTTAGTAGCTTGAAATGAGAGATGATCATTCTAGGCCCAAAAAGTCAAGTTTACACTTTCCATATGGCTCAAATGATCACAAAAACCATCAATCCTCATGAATTTTGATTTCATTGTGGAGCTAAGGGAGTTAGACATAAGTTTCATGTTGGTTGAAAATGGATTAGAGGCCTTGAAGTGCATGAAAATAGTCATTGAAGTGAATGACCTATAATGATGTTTCCAAAAATACCCTTGCATTATTAAGACCATAACTTGAGCTTCACTCATGAGAATGATGACTTCTAGGACTTTTTGGAAAGCTAATATCATGAAGAACAAATTTCATGTTCACATAAAGTTGGGGAGAAGCTTTATTCCATGTCAAAAATGCCTTGGAAGTGAGTTGACTTTGTGTTGACCAAAATTTTGTTCATCTGAGGACACCAACTTGTTGACACCATAACTTGAGATGTAAAAACCCAATGGATGAGTTCTTGTACTCAAAAGAAATCTTGAAAGATGATGGACAAGTCTCACGTTTGTTGGAAAATGATATTAAACTTGTATCATAATGAAAAATGTCCTTGAAGTTAGGCACCAAAGAAGAGGATTTTACACTAAAATCATCTGAAACCCTAATTTAGTAACTCCTTGATCTCTTGAATCTCATTAATGTGATATCATCATGACATTATAGATGGATTGGGATGACTTCCCATGTCTCAATGACTTAGAACCAAGTCTTGAACTCTCTCAAGTCCACAGTTGACCTTGGGTTGACCAGATGAAACCCTAATACCATATCCTTTGACTAAAACTCTTGCAGATGAATTGAATGACCACACAAACTCCATAAAGACCTATCAAGATACACATTGAGATTTTGAGTCATACCTTATCCAAAGTGGTGACCTCATGACTGTTAGAACACAGATTTGTTCTTAGTTATATCTCTATGTTTCGATGATAACACTAATGAAATTTTGTATTAAGAAATTATATACTCTAAATTTGTTCAAGTATTTTTGTTGCAGATATTAAATTTAATATTCTTCTAAAAGGAAAAATGAATCTGAACATTGAACTACGCAAGGCTCTGAGCGTCAGAAGCATCTCGTTAGAAGACTTTGAGCGCTGCCTACAGAAGAATCTGAAGCAGAAGCTACTGAAGCATTTGAAGCGTAGCTGAAGACTTTGTATGAAGAGTTTCAAGCATTGTTTTTCAGAAGACTCTGATAGTACTGTTTGCTGCAAGTACTGAGCATCTAATCTCCAAACTCTGCTCTGATTAATTTCACGCTGAAGCACACTTGCTGTAACACTCTGATACAGCAAACTCTGATAACATCAAGACTCTGATCACTCAAGGCTTTGATGTTGATTGATGTGAAATAGAAGCTTGTTGAAGAAGATTATTCAAAGATATATCTGTTGGCATATTCCAAACGACTCTTTCCTCTTTTACGTTAGACACAAAAACTCAAGCAAAAAGGATTTCTCTGAACATTCTACTTCTAGGAAAGGTCAAGTCATGTGAAGACAAAAGGCTACAGCTACTTTGCAGTACATGGTCTTCAAGCTTGCAACGTCTTGGACTTCTTTGTCTATAAAAGCAAGCCTTCAACAACTTTCTATAGTTGACGAATATTGACTAAACTATGGAAAACTCTCTCAAAGCTCTCATACAAATTATATTTCTTTGTTGAATAGTTTCATTCGTTCTTAATCTTAAGTGTATAAATCACAGTTGTGATATAGCTTTCTTAGAAGCATTTTAAACACTTGTTTAGTTTACATTTGATTCTAAAAGTTCCTTAAGAATACCAAGTTGTGGTCAGTAGTTCTTGAGAAGACTAAGAAAATTGTTCTTAGTGGTTGACATTGTAATCTGTTTGATTATAGTGTGGATTAAGTCCTTGTGGAGAAAGGAAAATCACTCTTGATAGGGTGGACCATATTAGTTGAGTTCAACGAACCAGGATAAAAATCATTGTGTTTTTATTGCCATAATATTTTCAAAACCCTTATTCAACCCCCCCCCCTTCTAAGTGTTTTCTCACCTTCAGTTGGCATCAGAGCTCCGATTCTGTTAGTGCTATCACTTCACCGTGAACAGAAAAGATTCAGTTGAGAAAACTCTTGATATATTTTGGTTGATACATTATGGCTGAAGCTTCAACATCCAACAACAACAGATATGAAGACAGAGATAGAATCAACACTAAACCCCCTATGTTTGATGGGGACAAGTTTGACTACTGGAAAGACAGGATTGAAAGTTTCTTTCTAGGATATGATGCTGACCTCTGGGATTTAGTTATTGATGTCTATTTTCACCCCACTGATGGGGATGGCAAAAAGATAGACAGAAAATCTATGACTGAAGCTCAGAAGAAAGAATTCAGGAATCATCATAAAGCTAGAACCATACTTCTAAATGCTATATCTCACACTGAGTATGAGAAGATTACTAACAGAGAAACAACGTTTGGTATGTTTGAATCTTTGAAGATGACTCATGAAGGGAATTCTCAAGTCAAGGAGACTAAGGCTCTGGCGCTGATCCAGAAATATGAAGCCTTCAAAATGGAGGAATCAGAATCTATAGAAGTTATGTTCTCTAGATTCCAGATTCTCACAGTTGGCTTAAAAGTTTTGTACAAGGGTTACTCCACTGCAGATCATGTTAAGAAGATCATCAGAAGTTTGCCAATCAGATGCAGACCAATGGTCACTGCTCTGAAGCTAGCAAAGGATCTAAACAAGATCACGCTGGAGGAACTAATAAGCTCTCTGAGGAGTCATGAAATTGAATTAGAGGAAGACGAACCCCAGAAAAAAGGTAAGTCTATTGCTTTAAAGTCTAACAAATCTGCCAAAGATTTGCAGGTTTTAGAAGAGAGTTTTGAAGAATCTTCTTCTTCTGAAGAAGATGAACTGTCCTTGCTGTCCATAAGGGTCAACAAACTCTGGAAGCATAAACAGAGGAAGTTCAAGAACCTCAAGAAACCAGATCAACGCAAAGAGTCTTCTGGACCCAGAAGATCTGGAATGAAAGAGGTTGTCTACTATGAATGGAAGGAACCTGGGCACTACAAGAATGAATGCCCAAAGCTTCAGAAGGAGAAGCCAAGAAGGAAGCCTGAGCATAAAAACAAAGTTATGATGGTAACCTGGGATGATTCATATGCATCTGAATCTTCATCAGAATCAAATGAAGAATGTGCCAACATGGCACTGATGGCAGGCATGGAAGATCAGGATGAAGAAACATCTGGATCTGAATCTGACTCAGAAGAGGTGCTTTCTAATCTCTCTAGGGAAGAACTTATTGAGGTTTTATCAGAAGTTTTGAAAAACTATAACCAGATTAAGCTCAAGTGCAAGAAGCTTAAATGCAATCTTGAATCTGAGAATTGTCTGTTAAAGTAAGAAGTTGCTGAGCTCAAAGGAAACAATTTGAAAATGAAAAACAATTTTGAAAAAGCTCAACAAGATTCTGAATCTAAAACTAAGTCAAAATGTAAAAATATTTTAGAAGAATATGACTATAGTTTTCAGAAGTTTCTGGCTAGAAGCATAGATAGAAGCAAGATGGATTCAATGATCTATGGAGTTAGCAGAAACAACAGGAAGAGAATTGGATATGAATCTTCCTCTGGAAAGGATTTAAATCCAATACCTGTTGATAAACTTATCATTAAGAATAATCCCTTATATTCTTACTTTAATTTTGGTCATCTGAATGATATTAAACACACACGTTATGATCAGAACATTCCTGTGTTTAAACCGAAAGTTAGTCAAAACAAACCTGTTGTAAAAAGACAGAAGTTCAGACAAACTTTTAAGGCAACTAACCCAAAAGGACCCAAAAAGATCTGGGTACCTAAGGATAAGATAATATCTGTTGCAGATGTATTTAGAAGCAAAGTCAAGGCGCCAATCATGGTACCTGGACTCTGGCTGCTCACGTCACATGACGGGATAAAGGTTTATGTTCCAAAGCCTGGAGCTTAAATCTGGAGGAGACGTCAAATTTGGAGGGAACCAGAAGGGCAAGATAATTGGCTCTGGTACTATTGTTAATGGTACCCTTCCTTCCATATCTAATGTTTTACTTGTTGAAGGATTAAAACATAACTTATTGTCCATAAGTCAATTAAGTGACAATGGTTATGACATAATCTTCAATAAAAAATGTTGCAAGGCTTTCAGTCAAAAGGATGGCTCTATCCTCTTTAATGGAAAAGGAAGAACAACATCTACAAAATCAATCTTTCAGAACTTAAGGTTCAAAATCTAAAATGCCTTATGTCTGTTAATGATGAGCAATGGGTCTGGCACAGAAGATTTGGGTATATTAATATGAGACGTATATCTCAGATTAATAAACTCAATCTGGTTAGAGGACTTCCTAAGTTGAAGTTCAACTCAGATGCTTTTTGTGAAGCATGTAAAAATGGAAAAATTTCAAAATCTTCTTTTAAAACTAAAAATGTTGTTTCAACCTCAAGACCATTAGAGTTACTTCATATTGATCTGTTTAGACCAGTGAAAACTGCATCCATCAGAGGCAAGAAGTATGGATTAGTCATTGTTGATGACTACATCAGATGGACGTGGGTGAAATTCCTAAAACACAAGGATGAGTCACATTCTGTGTTCTTTGACTTCTGCAAACAAGTCCAGAATGAAAAAGATTTTAAAATTATTAAAGTCAGAAGTGATCATGGAGGCGAATTTGAAAACAAATATTTTGAAAAATGTTTTAATGAAAATGGCATTGCTCATGATTTCTCCTGCCCTAGAACTCCACAACAGAATGGAGTTGTAGAGAGGAAAAATAGAACATTGTAAGAAATGGCCAGAACCATGATCAACGAGACTAATCTGGCAAAGCATTTTTGGGCAGAAGCAATAAACACGACTTGTTATATTCAGAACAGAGTGTCTGTAAGACCTATTCTAGAGAAGACTCCCTATGAATTGTGGAGGAATAGAAAGCCCAACATTGCTTATTTTCATCCTTTTGGATGTGTATGTTTTATGTTGAATACTAAAGAGAATCTGAACAAGTTTGATTCTAAAGCACAAAAGTGTTTCATGATTGGCTATTCTGAACGCTTTAAAAGCTACAGTATACAACACTGAGACACAGATTGTGGAGGAATCTATACATGTCAGATTTGATGATAAGCTTGGCAATCAAAAGCCAAAGCAACTTGATATTTCTGCAGATAGAGAAGTAATTCTCACAGACTCTGAAGACTCAGAGGCAGATAAGGCTCAAGTGAAAGAATCAGAAGCAACGCCAGATGCAACTCCCTTGGCTGCTCAGATGAATAATTTGAATATTTCTGAAGAACCTAATGTTAAAGGATCATCTTCCAGAATCAAGGCCTCTCACCCAGAGGATGTGATAATTGGAAAGAAGGATGACCCTATCAGAACAAGATCTTTTATCAGGTCATCTGGAACATCCTTATTTGGTCTAGTATCAGTGATTGAACCAACTTCTGCGGAAGAAGCTCTAGAAGACAATGATTGGATTCTTGCAATGCAAGAGGAGAAAAATCAATTGACAAGGAATGATGTTTGGGATCAGGTTCCAAGACCAAAAGGATTCAATATAATTGGAACTAAATGGGTCTTTAGAAACAAACTTAATGAGCAAGGAGAAGTTGTAAGAAACAAGGCAATACTAGTTGCTCAAGGGTATAGTCAGCAAGAAGGAATTGACTACACAGAGACTTATGCTCCTGTGGCCAGGTTAGAATCTATACGCCTACTCATTTCTTTTACTGCATAAAATAACATCACTCTATATCAGATGGATGTTAAGAGTGCCTTCTTAAATGGGATTATAGAAGAGGAAGTCTATGTTCATCAACCTCCTGGTTTTGAAAGTGATAAATTTCCAGAACATGTTTTTAAACTTAAGAAATCTCTTTATGTTTTAAAACAAGCTCCCAGAGCTTGGTATGGGAGATTAAGTAATTTTCTTCTGGAGAAAAATTTTATCAGAGGCAAAGTGGACACAACTCTCTTCTGTAAAACATTTAAGAAAGATCTGTTAATTTTTCAAATATATGTTGATGATATTATATTTGGATCTACCAATATTATGCTTGGAAAGGAGTTTGCTCAATGTATGTAGGCTGAATTTGAGATGAGCATCATGGGAGAATTGAGATTCTTTCTGGGAATTCAAGTCAACCAAACTCCAGATTGCACTTACATTCATCAGACAAAATATGTAAAAGAGCTTCTGAAGAAGTTCAACATGACTGATGGTAAGTTAGCAACGACTCCAATGCATCCAACAAGCACTCTTGGTAAGGAAGAGGTAAGTAAGAAAGTAGATCAGAAACTCTACAGAGGTATGATTGGATCTCTTCTATACCTAACTGCTTCTAGACCTGACATTTTATTCAGTGTATACTTGTGTGCTAGATTCCAATCAGATCCTAGAGAATCACACTTAATAGCTGTTAAGAGGATTCTAAGGTATCTGAAAGGTACTACTAATGTGGATTTGTGTTACAGAAAATCTGATGAATTTAAACTAGTTGGATTCTGTGATGCTGATTACGCTGGATACAGAGTTGAAAGAAAAGTACTTCTGGAAGTTGCCAATTTTTGGGAAGTAATTTAATCTCTTGGTACAACAAGAAACAACCTACAATTGCCCTATCAACTACAGAAGCAGAATATATTGTTGTTGCTAGATGTAGCACACAGATGCTCTGGATGAAGAGTCAACTAGAAGATTATCAGATCTTTGAGAGTAACATTTCTATATTCTATGATAATACTTCTGCTATATGCTTATCTAAAAATACAATTTTACACTCTAAAGCTAAGCATATAGAAATTAAACATCACTTCATTAGAGACTATATTCAGAAGGGTATTTTAAGCTTAAACTTTGTTGATACAGACCATCAATGGGCTGATATTTTCACAAAACCCCTTGCTGAAGATAGGTTTAAGTTTATTCTGAAAAATATTAGTATGGAATTCTGTCCAGAATAATATTTATCAGAAGCAAATTTCTCAGATGCAAAATGTTTAAAACTCTGAAGTATTACATTTGTCATTTATTTAAATTCTTGAATTATTATTTCTGTGTGTATCTGAACTGACAAGTCTCAGAGGATCTGAACGTTGGCTAACGTTTCATTTCTCAAAGAGTCTTCAGAAGCACATGCAAGCAAACACGTGTAACTCAGAATCTGAAAAGATGGAGTGCATAATACTGAAAAGACGTTTGAGGTACTGTTTGAATATTTAGTTTCTCGTTTTCCCCCCAAAATTGTCAGAATCATTAATTCTTGAAATGATTATTTTCTTTTTATTAAATGTTATTAAATGCTAAATGTGAACATGTTGAACGTGTGACCTTTGTGTGCCCTAATTTGTCTCTATAGATTCCACAACTCACAACATTTCACACTTTTCACTCTCACGAACACTTGTATGCATTTCTGCTTGTTCTATTGTTTTCATCTCTCTCCCAAACCCAAAACCGTTCGTAACCCTAATCCTTTAACTTCTTCATCAATGGATACTTCTTCATCAACCTCTGCTCAGTCCCAATCTACCATAGGTGTTGTTCCTTTCAAGGAACCTATTAGAACAAATCTCACACCTGTTGAGAAACGAGAAGTTTTGTGTGAATCCTTGGTGGATTTTACTTCATTGACTGCAAATGGATTTAATCTGCGTTCTATCAGTGATGCTCAAGGATGGACAAAGTATTTTGATAGACTCTTTGGGCCAGTTTATCCAGTTTCGGTAAAAGAATTTTGGATTCATGCTCATGCATATCCCAAGTTCATTGTGTCATCTGTTCTGGGAAAAGAAATTGTGATTACTGAGGATCTTATAAGGAAACTCATAGGATATGAGGAAACTGATGGAGTTTCTCATCTAACTGGGCGTGTCAATATGAAAGTTGTGTATGAAGAGGTGATTGCTTTTGGAGAACCCTCTAACAAGTTCAAAGATTTGAAGCCAAATTACAAGATCTGGGCTAAAATCTTCATGGGTTGCATTCATCACAGGAAGTCTACAAACTCTCTTGACTATAAGAATAATGATCAGCTTTACTTCATGTTCTGTCTTAGTCAGAGCACAAAGGTAGATCTGCCTCATTTGCTTTTCTCTCATCTTTGGAATCATGTTAAGGCATCCAGAGAAGACTTGAAGGCAAAACAGACAAAGGGTAGTGTTGCACCCTAAAATTTGCTTAACCTTATTCACTTGGTCTATATTTCAATATCATTAGCATTTGCATATAGAGTCATGTACATAGTTTAATCATCTGCATAGCATAAGTATAGCAAGTCATCCAACAGGGAACCAAGCACTATTCTCATCTCTATGAGCCTATCAAGAGGTTAGTATTTAAATTCAAGCTCATTCAAGTCATCAGATAAGATTTGAAAGCTGGGAAGTCAGTGAATCAAGCAGTGCATCTATCTCCTATCTGAGGGTATCTGAGGGTCATCAAGGAAGTGGTGAGTTGTAAATTGAGCATGGAGAGTACATAGACATCATGGGATACTTAGAAAGTCATTTGGAGAAGGAGACAAGTCATTGATATGATCACAAGAGTTGCAGTGGAAGACAGTCAACTAGGGTTTCATCTGGGTAAACCCTGGGTCAACTCTAGGTCAATTGACTGATTGAAAGGCATTAAGGGCTATTGGAGAGATGTGGGATTCATAATTTGACATGTATAGAAGGATATGGTGATATGCTAAGAAGAAATCAAGAGAAATCAAGGAGAAGAGGAGTTTCTAAATTAGGGTTTCTGTGTAAAATCCCCTAGTTTAGGTCAAATATCCAAGCAAGATAAGTCAAAATGCAAGCTTAAAATGGATCCTTGGCCAACATGAAACTTGTATAGGATCTCAAGACCTTTAATTTGAGTGGTGGAAGACATTAAGGAGATTTATAGGACTCAAGTTATGGTCCTTGCAAGTTACAGGTCATCTGAGGTATCTGAAATTTTGTCTGTGAAAGTGACTTGACTTCCAAGCTATTTTTACCCCTCAAGGAGATTTCAAATGAATTTCTGGTAAACATAAGAGTTGTTCATCATTGTCTTATCTTTCTAGAATGGTATAGTATGCCTTCATATGATTTGGGGAACTCTACTTATGGTCTTGGCAAGCAAAGGGTATTTTGGTCATCTGAGAATTACAGGTCATTTCAAGCCTATGCCCAAAACTCATACAAGGAAGCTTCAAATGAAAAACTTCACAACATCAAACCTGCTCCAAATGACATTTTGAGTCTAGAAAAGTGACCATGAAATATTGGAAAGATTCATAGCACAAGGTTTCAAAATTGGTGGATTTAATGAATAAAAATGACCTAAAAAATGAGATTTTTCATACTTTGGCCAAATGAGGTGAAATTATAGGTCATTTTGATTGGAAAAATCATTTTGAAAACATTGGCTAAAGTGGAATTTTGAGTTTGGTTCAAGTTTTGAAAGTTATTCATGGTTACTTACACATGAAGTTACATAATCCAAATCCAAGGGAAATTATACATGGGAAGCTTCTCCAAGGTTCTAGGAGTTTCTAAACTCATGTATATATTGATATGAAGAGCTTCATGCCATGGTTGGTGATTCATATTGATCAAAACACAAGTTTCATACCAATTCTTCCAATTTGCAAAATCAATTCAAACTCTCTCAAATCTTTACCAATTTCCATTTTTCTTGATCTGGTCTTCATCACCATCATCCATAGATCACAATTCACACAAGAATTTGGCTGAATTGAGCAAGGATCGTGCCATACAAGTTCCATCATCCAAGGTGCAAGAAGTTGGAAACACAAGATCCAAGAAGCTTGAGTCAGAATCTTTGCATACAGAATCAAGGTTGGAGTGTGTGGATCAGTTTCAAATCACTGCAAGCATTGGATCAAGGAGTTCCGTAGCTGTTTCTTCATTTTGAACCAGGTTGGTATCTCTACTCGAATTGCATGGTTTAGGTAGCAGGTTAGTGATTTGTTAGCATAGAATGGTTAAGTTAAGTTAGATGATGAATTCCACAAAGTTTGGAGAGTTTTCATGAAGGTTGTTAATGGAGTGCAAGAACTGTTAAGGCTTATAACTCTTAGATTAAAGCACGATAATCGTAGGTTAATAGCTTGAGATGATCAGTGTGAGATGTAGAGCATGTTAGGATAGAATTGAGCAAGCATTGGGAGATTTGATATCAGTTGATTATGGTGGAACCTAACTGTTACACCTATCGGGTTTGGAGTTTGGCTGAGTTTTAGAAGGAACTAAGGATATGGCTGTGTAGATGGGAAGAAGGAGATCATTTTTGCTCTTGACATCGAAGGAATCCATGAAGAAACGAGAGAGAACAGAGGCGTAGAAGGTTTGTGCATGGCATGAGGAATTTCAGGTTAGGGTTTTCAAGTTGGGGATGATGGCTATCCATCGTTGGATCAAGCCTGGTTATTTGACTAATTAATCCAATCCAACGGCCACGATTGAAGAAGGAAAACGGAGGGAAGTTTAAATGGTGCAACGCACCGTTTCACTTAAAAGTATCTGATGGGCTTTGAATCCCCTTGCTACTAACACCCCCAGATGAAGGCCCAATCCCAATTATGCTTGAAATAATCACTATCTGCACCGTTTTCCTTTTTTTTTTTTTTTTTAATTTTTGGTTATTTTCTGAATGCATATGGGCCCAGACGCGCTTGCTATGCGCGCCCCCAGTCTGGGCCCAGTTTATTTTTTTTACTGATTTCATCTGCTTACTGCACCCTCACCCATTATTTCTCATTTCATTTTATTTCAAAATATTAATTCTTTCAAAAATCATAAAAAATTGGAAAATGCTTCTTTTTTATTGGTTCTTTTTGCATATTACTCATAATTTTGTCAAGAAAAATATCATACAAAAAAAATTCCAATTTCATTTTATTTTAATATTTTTGGCATATTTTGCTTTTAAATAGGTATAAATAACATTTAGTTTGATACATGGTTTTGTTAATTTTAGTTTGAATAGATGCTTTAATATTTTCAATCCATTCTTTTTAGGTTGATTAGAGTAGACATTTATCTTGTATATAAAATTTAGTTCATATTTTTAGGACTTAATTTTAGGTCATTTGATTAGATGTGAATAACATGAACAAAATTAGGGTTTAGGTGACAACATAGGTGAATAAGTTCATTTCCCTTAGGAGTTGGAGATTGAATTTTTGGGGTATGGGACTATAGGGATTAGGGGTAGTTATTAGATCCCTTAGAAAATGTTAGGATTCCCCTACTGCTATTAGTACTGTCTGTATTTGCTTGACTGGTGTGGTGTGCCCTCTCTGGGGATTATTACTTGTCTGTGTGGGTATTGGGATTGCTTGGGGATTGGGAGAGCTGAAGACTTGTGATGATGAGTCCATTGGAGATCAAGAGATTGAAGACCAACTTCCAGAGTTGATGAGGAGATCCTTTGCTGGCAGCTGTTGAGGAGTATAGGACTTAGGAGTTAGGCAGAGCCCTAGAGTAGAGAACTTGATTCACAAATATGGAAGGCCTTGTCTACCTCCATTCTTTCTCTATGATTCAAAGTCTCTTTCAAATATCCACCTCCTTCCTTTGGAAGGATCAGTGAATGTATTTGAAAGATAGAACTTTTGAGGGAAAATTGTCCGTACAATGTTAACAGTTGATGAGCCACCCTTGGTAGGCAGTTTACTGTTTAACATTCACTTTTATCTTGTTGACTGATGTTCATCCTGAAGATTGAGACTTGAAGAAAAGCCATTGCAGATGGAAGACTGATGACAACGACCTTGCTTGAAGGCTGTGGAGATGGAGATTGATGCTTGCTAAAGCTTGTAGCTGTTTGGAGATGACTTGAAGTCAGATGTTGATGCAGAGCTGCTGTGGCTGTTTATTTTTGCTGTTCATTTCTGATGTATTGTTTGGTTTTCTGGACTGTATTGTTTGCTGTTTACCCTGTGAGGTTGAAAGTGAATTCTGTTCACTTTTGCATATTGTTTTCTGGGTTCGAGGTTGAGTGGGACTCCCTTGCCTCGCTTGTATTACTGCATCCATGCATTTTACTGCTTTACTGTATATATTTGCTATTGTTTCTGTTTCCGTTTATCCCTTAGGATCTCTGTTTCTCTCTGCGCAAGAGAGGAGCATGATAGACATTAGGTCTTAACCCATGCATGATAACACTAGGTTAGTTTGATTCCCTTTGCAACCGTAGGTTAGAGTTCTGTCTCTTTCTTTCTCAAGACAAACAGAAAAACACAATAAATATTTCAAACACAATAAAAGACACTTCTTCCGTAAAAGAATGTGAACTCATCAATACGTCATTTTTTTTGTCCGCTTGGACTGTTAATCAGAAAAACCTTTTTCAGAAGGAATAAAATCAATCAAGACAGCTTGTGTCGTACGTGGCCCGAACTACGTTTGCTCTGATCTTTCATGCTGTATGAAAGTACGTAGGCATAGGATGCGATATCCTAGCGAGCAACCTTCCCCTCCTTTCCCGTAGGTAGGCGAACTACGTTGACTCTGATTTCTCGTTCCAGACGGGAATACGTAGGCATAAAGTGCGATACTTTGCCGAGTCCCTTTCTTTCTTTTTAACCCTTAACCCTTTAGTTCAGATAGAAATAAAAATCCGTACCAGAAAACAAGCGTGGATCCCGTCGAGTACGACGGACGTGAGGGGTGCTAATACCTTCCCCTTGCGTAACCGACTCCCGAATCCAGGATTTGGTTGCGATGACCATTCCTTTCCCGTCTTTGCGTTAGGTTTACTCTGAGCGTTTCCTTTCCCTCCTTTGGGATAAATAACGCACGGTGGCGACTCTTCTGTTCAGCCGGCGCCAATTTTCGCAGTAGCGACAGCTGGCGACTCTGCTGGGGATCCAACGTCCCCTGGCTGCTGAGGACTGCGATAGTTCTTATGCATTTGGGATCCAACGTCCCTTAAGAGAGTCAATCCTAACGCTTGTTTTCCCGTCAAGGATTTTGTATGGATTTATATTTCTGACCTTTATTTTCAGCATTATATATATTGGTTATTATTGCTGTATTGTGGGGTGTGACGGGTGTTCTATGATTGAGAGATAAGCCGGACCTGGGCTTGAGTACACCTAGAATTAGAGTAGAAAGTAGTGGGCGCGTGCCGGCTTTGCTTGCATTAGTGTCTCATGAAATCTACACTCGGACGAGGTTCTTCTGGTTGGCTTCTTTTTCTACCCTTTGGGTCGAAGGGGTTGTTGGTCAGCTGAATTGTCGACTCTGGGAACCGATCATTTGGAAGTTGGCTAAGTGAGACCTCTTCAGGAGTTGATGATGCCACTCCTTCTGGGAATCGTATCATCAACCCTGAAAGTCTGTGACGCCGACGACCGCATAGGATGCCATACCTTTGTCAGTTACTAGGTCATCCACCTGTGAGATGGGTTTGGGTTATGCAGGTAACTAGACCTTTAGATTACCGGTTTATTTCTTGATCAGAGATCCTGGGTATTTACGGAGAGTTCTGAGGTCTGTCAGAGACCAGTTGGAGAGTTCTGAGGTCTGTCAGAGACCAGTTGGAGATATGATTTGAGGTCTACCAGAGACCGGTTGGAGTTATGGTTTGAGGTCTGTCAGAGACCATTGTTGGTGCTTTGTTTTAGGTCTATCTGAGACCAGGGTTTGAAGACTTCTAGAGAGTCTATCTGAGACTTCTTGATATGGTTCAGGCTATTCAGCTACGGCATTTGGTCCCTGTTGCATGTTACTTGCATTGCATTGTTTGCATACTCATTATCATTGCATCCCATTAACATGTGTCTGTGCTGCAGGTGCATTTGCATATCCCCCGGTTCTAGTGCCCAGACTTCTGAGTATTGATTATGGCTGGTTTGAGGAAAACAGTCGCGTATAAGCTGCCTACACCTGATATTACTCCTTTGCTCGGTCTGATATCTCTTGCTGATGAGGAGGTTAGGAGAAGCTTCAGAATGAGTCATGGGAGATTACTGAGATTAGTCTGCAAGCCCACTGCTGATGAGATGAACGGGCTGTACACCTTGATGCAGTTCTATGACCCCGCATTGAGATGTTTTACGTTTGCTGACTTCATTCTAGGGCCTACCATTGAGGAGTATGTGGAGTTTACTGAGCTACCGGTGCAGAACCAGGTTCCCTTTGTTCATTCTGCCGCTGAGCCCCAGTTGGAGGACCTAGCCAAGGCCTTGCACATGGACGCTGTCGAACTGTTAGTGACTTCTTGGCTTGGGGTTTCAGGTTTCTCTCTTGATTTCCTGGTTGGCAAAGCTCAGGAGTATGCCAAGAACGGATGTTGGGTGGTTTTCAATGCTATTTTTGCTCTATGCATTTATGGAATTGTGTTGTTTCCTAACTTGCCCAATTTCGTAGACTTGGACGCTTTCCATATATTTGCTGCTGGCAATCCAGTGCCAACGTTGATCGGAGACTTCTACCACTCCTTGCACTACAAGAATGAAAACAGAAGGGGAAAGGTTGTTTACTGCCGTGCGCCTTTGTTGAATATGTGGTTCAAGAGCCACCTTCCCCTGAAGGGATCTTTTGTGGAGAGTGCCCGCAGCTAGCTGGTCAGAGCGCCTGATGAGGCTATCTTCCGAAGACGTTGAGTGGTTTGATCGAGACCTGCTAGGGTCTGAGCTTATATTCAGTTGTTCTGGATACCCTAATGTCCCGCTGATAGGAAGAAAAGGGTGTATCAACTACAACCCATCTTTGTTGGTCCGTCAGTTCGGATATGCGCTGAAGAACCCACCAAAGGAGGAGGAAGTACAGGAATCTCTGTACTTCACCGGAGATTTGAAGGGGGAGTTATTAGCCAAGCTACAGCATGCCTGGACGCGTATTAACCGAAGAGGGAAGCCACTGTTAGGGAAGAACGACTGTCAGGCTTATGCACCTTACAGGGTTTGGATTCAGGAGAGAGCAAGTCAGTTACTGATGCCATTTCCAGCAGCGCCAATCCCTGTTCCTATTCCGGTAGCAGAGCCAACTACTGTTTCTAGGGAGGCCTACGAGCAAGTTGTGAAAGAAAAAGAATCCTTGATGAAGATCAATGAAGGGTTAGAGCAAGAGCTAGCCCAGGTACGCAGTGAGAAAAACAAGGTCGTGCATGCTTTCCAACAGCAGGTTGAGCTAGTGAACAAACTAGGGGCTGAATTGACTGAGGAGAAGAAGAAGCGCGAACGTCTGGGGCAAGAGTTCAGAAGCTCCCATGACATGCTGGAATCCAAAAAGAAAGCACTTGACATCGCTCACCGAGAAATCTCTTCTTGCAATAAGACTTGGAATGCTACGCTCACCAACAATAAGAAGAGGGAAGATAAGTTCAAGCAGCAAATTTCCGACCTCGAAGAGCAGTTGAAGTCCAGCATCAAGAAGTGTGAAGAAGAAGTGATGACCCGGTATAGTCTCTAGAATGCACTGAACAAGGCCATCAAAGGCAGGGATGAAGCTGTGTCTCAGAAGCGTAAACTAGAGGATCGCTTCGGAGAAGGGGCATGGGAGGAAACTGCTGGAGACGTGCGACGTGTTCTTAAGAAAAGAAACCAACTTGTTGAAGGGTTGCTTACCCGACCAAGTCATCCGGAGACCAAGAAGTTGCTAGAAGAGTACCGGGCTTATAAGAGTACTTGATCATGTCATGTATTAACTTATATGCTTTATTTGCATAAGTGCTGACCATCACCAGGATTGTTGGTTGAGGTCATGCCTTCTCTTTGTACTCAGTGATATTGTATTCTTGGCTTATTGGTTTCTCTGCAATATATGAGGCTTTCTGTGATTCAACTCCGATCTTTGTATTGCTAGCACTATCACTGCCCCGGCACCTTCGCACTAGAATCGGGGAATGAATTTCCCTAATGCACAGACACACACATTGCATTGCATTCATATTCATATTGCATTACAGGTAATCATTGGATGGTATCTTATTCCCTGCCATTTACCAGGTATTTTCAGGATTGCAGATCAACGCCCGCACAGATATTCCACTCGCACCAACTGTCGAAGAATCATGGATCAAATGCAGAATGAGATGCAAGATGTGTGCGAGAAGCTAGCTCTTTTTATGCAGACCATGGAGACTATTGCAAAAGGTCAGGAGAACTTGCAAGCCATGGTGCAGCCTCTGTTGGTCAGAAATGCTGGTCACGGCAACGAAGATCATCAGTCCGTGCGAGTCGACACTGTTCATGGGGATGGCACCCCCACACCAGTGGCTCCACCTGTAGTCAATATACCTGCTGTTAATGTCAACAACGCTACCGCTGCTGGGAACGGTAACATCGGAGTTGGGAACGAGACTGCTGTCCATAACGTTGGGCTTGGTGATATCAACTTGGGTGATAATATGGGAGGCAACGGCTTTGGTAATGCTGGATTCGGGTTCAATGATCAGGGTTTCGATAATGCTGGGAAATATGGTTTCAATGCTCAAGGCTTTGGGCAAGATGGTTATGGTATGACCAATCAGGGTTACGGAGGTTTTGGAAATTGTAATGGCGCCGGGTTAATGGCTTTTGGACCTGCTGGAGTTGCTCAGGGGTACGGCAACAGAGGGCGAGGCCCGGTGATGAATCAGATCAGATCTGGCCGTAATAATGGATATGATGGGTATGGAGCTGGGAATGGTAACTGGCAAGAAGATCAGCAGGAGGACGCTTTCTCCGGCGGAGGTTTCGAGGGACCAATGGATGACTCCCAGAAGATCAGAATGCTAGAAGAGCAGATGAGGGGGTCCTGAACCAAAGTGCTGTGGGCTTAGACATGTCAACAATGGTCCTGGTACCTGGCTTGAGGGTGCCAATCAAATTCAAAGCTCCTACGTTTGATAAGTATAAAGGGGACACTTGTCCGAAAGTGCACGTGCGGGCTTATTACAGAAAGATGTCTGCGTATTCAACTGATGAGAGAATGCTAATGCATTTCTTTCAAGATAGCCTGTCAGGCCCTTCCCTCGAATGGTACATGGGGTTGGAGCCAACTAATATAAAGACATGGAAGCAACTGGCAGAGGCATTCGTAGCTCACTATAAATACAACAGCGACTTGGCGCCCAATCGGGTCCAATTGACAGGGCTGTCTCAGAAAAAAGGTGAGAGCTTTAAAGAGTATGCGCAAAGATGGCGCGACATGGCTGCCAGGGTCCGTCCTCCTTTAGAAGACAAGGAAATGAATGACATGTTTATCGGAACATTCACAGGCATGTTTTATGACAAGTTGTTTCACACATCTTTGGCCAGTTTCTCAGACTTAATTCTGATGGGAGAAAAGATTGAAAACAACATTAAACAGGGCAGATTCCAGGCTGAGGAATCAACTACATCTGGCAGTAACAGGAAGGCTTTTGGTGGGCGCCGTCAGGGCGAGGCAAGCGCAGTGTTTGGGGGCCGAGGCCGAGGCAGAGGCAGAGGTCGAAATCAGTATCATCAGCCGCAACAGGTGGCGAGTGTTACGATCCCATATCCACAACAACCGTTTCAGCAGCAGCCAATGCAACAACAACAACAGCAGCAGCAGCAGCCACAACAGGGGGCACAGCCTGCTCAACGTAGATTCCAGGGTGGTAAACCAAGGAGAGTGTTTGAAAAGCCTCCCTCAACCTATGCAGATTTGTTACAGACATTGTTGGGTTTGAACCTGGTAGAGAAGAGAACTTTGGCACCGATAACGGGAACTCCTCCGTATGGTTATGATGCAAGCAGGCACTGTGAGTTCGACTCTGGGGCTCCGGGCCACAATGTAGAGGGTTGCCATGCTTTTAAGCATGTTGTGCAGGATCTTTTGGACAATAAAGCTATCAATTTCGGAACAGCAGGGCCGAATATAGTGCAGAAGCCCATGCCTAATCATGGGGCAAACGCCATTCTAACTGAGGAAGGGTTGAATCTGATTATGAATGTCGATGATCTAAAGACGCTGCTGAGCGAGATAAAAAGCAGATTATTACAAGGGGGTGTCTATCCGGGTTGTGACGAATACTGCTTAGAATGCTGGACCATAGCTGGGGGGTGTGATGACCTAAGGAAAGGCGTTCAGGCTTTAATTGACGGCGGCACGTTGCAGTTTGACCGAGCAGTAGTTGAAGAGCCTGTAGGAGCAGTTGCAGATAATCAGAGTGATGTGGCCACTGTAACGATTCCTCGAAAGACAATCACTATAGCAGCACCGGCCCAGCGACCACCGATCACCATAACTAAGGTCGGACCGATCCCGTACGAGAGCACAAAAGCAGTCCCATGGTCATATGGGTTGGAAGTGTATTGTGACGGAATAAAGATTGATGTTAATAAGCAGCCAGCCGAGACTGTGGACAACGTTGTTGGTTCAGGAGGTATGACAAGGAGTGGTAGGATCTTCATATCGCCTGAAGTGGAGGCCGAAAGACTGGCAAAGGGAAAGGGGAAGATGGTTGAGAATGTTCCTGTGCAGGCAAGCGAAAAAACATCGGCATCGAAAGATGTGGAAGAGTTCATGCGCTTGATCCGTAAAAGTGATTATAAGATTGTGGAGCATCTGCAGCAGACACCGTCAAAGATATCTATCCTGTCGTTACTATTGTGTTCTGAAGCTCACAGAAATGCATTGCTGAAAGTCCTGGATACTTCCTTTATACCCCAGGACGTCTCCGTGAATCAGCTGGAAGGAGTGTTGGCACATGTGAATGCAGGCCACAGCTTGGGCTTTACCGACTTCGATTTGACCCCGAAGGGGAGAGATCATAATATGGCACTGCACGTATCTGTCGAGTGTAGAGGATCAGTAATGTCGCATGTATTGGTCGACACCGGATCGTCTTTGAACGTGTTGCCCAAGAAAGCGATGATGAAGCTAGATGTCAGAGGAATCCTGTGCACGCCCAGTGACTTGGTAGTCAGAGCGTTTGATGGCACGCGAAGAACAGTCTTTGGATCGATAACATTGCCTCTACAGGTAGGGCCGGAGGTTTTCGCGACGAAATTTTATATCATGGATATACAACCTGCATATAGCTGCCTGCTCGGAAGACCCTGGATTCATGGGGCAGGGGCAGTCACGTCTACCCTGCATCAAAAGTTGAAATATATGGTCGGAGACAGCATAGTCACCGTATGCGGAGAAGAGGACATCCTGGTCAGCCATCTGTCGTCATTTAAATATGTGGAGGTCGAGGGGGAGATCCACGAAATACCCTGCCAGGCATTTGAAGGGTTGCGTATCAAGGACAAAGGTCCTGGGCCGAGCAAAGTGTCGGAGATAGCCGTCTCGTCATATAAAGAAGCTCAAGCTCTGGTAGAGGCAGGAGAAGCAAAGGGCTGGGGCAAAGTGCTGGATATTCATGTAAAGATGGACCGATTCGGGTTGGGGTACCAACCGTCGTCATCAACACCTGCTGTGGGAGCACCCCGTTTCAGAGGGCCAATAACCATCTCTGCTAGTGGAGTATGTCATGAGACCATCAATGCTGCTTCGGAGTCTGACGAAGGAGACAACGACTGTGATATGGATGCCTGGATTCAGCCAAGCACGCCAGGACAGGGATTGTGCAACTGGTCTATTCAGGAGCTTGTTCCTGTGACTCTTAAACAGTAATGCTTTGTTTTATTAATTGTTGAACAATCTGATGTCTTGCCCGGGGCATCATGATTTGCTTAGGGCTGTGCTATTATGAACATTGCATGTTTATCATTAAATAAATGGCGTTTTTTCATGTGCAAATATTGCGATCTCTGTTTTTCTTGTTTTGTATTTTTCAATAAAATGGCAACGTGGTTATTCTCTTTATACGCATTTTGAAGCATTTAACCATTCTTTTTGCAGGATAACATTTTCAGATGACATCCTTGAACCACCTATGACTCGTCCCGACTTTGAACACCCGGTATTTCAGACCGAAGAAGAGGTTGTCTAAGATAGTGACATTCCGGAAGAACTGTCTTGGTTGGTGAAACAAGAGGAAAGAGTCATTTTGCCTCACGAAGAGGTCATCGAAATTATCAACTTGGGGTCGGAAGGGGTTGAGAAGAATATTCGTATCGGAGCCGCGCTGCAGAGTGATATCAAGCGAAGACTGGTTGAAATGCTCAGAGAGTATAGTGATGTGTTCGCTTGGTCATATGAAGACATGCCAGGGCTCAATACAGATATGGTTGTGCACCGTCTGCCATTGAAAGAAGAATGCCCGCCGGTCAAACAAAAGCTCCGCAGAACTAGACCAGATATGGTAGTGAAGATCAAAGAAGAGGTTCAAAAACAGTGGGACGCTGGTTTCCTGGCTGTGACAAAATATCCCTCATGGGTCGCTAACATCGTACCAGTGCCAAAGAAAGATGGCAAGGTTCGAATGTGTGTGGATTATAGGGATTTGAATAAAGCGAGCCCAAAAGACGATTTTCCACTTCCTCATATCGATGTGTTAGTTGATAATACTGCTCAATACTCCGTATTCTCCTTCATGGATGGCTTCTCGGGCTATAACCAGATCAAAATGGCGCCAGAGGATATGGAGAAGACTACTTTCATAACGCCTTGGGGAACATTTTGTTATAAAGTGATGCCCTTCGGTTTGAAGAATGCAGGGGCAACGTATCAGCGTGCAATGACGACTCTTTTTCATGATATGATGCATAAAGAGATCGAAGTGTATGTTGACGATATGATCGCCAAATCCCAGACGGAGGAAGAGCATCTGGTGAATCTGCTGAAGTTATTTAAAAGGCTTAGGAAGTTCAGGCTGAGACTGAACCCTAACAAATGCACCTTCGGGGTGAGATCGGGTAAACTGCTGGGGTTTATCGTAAGCGAAAGAGGAATAGAGGTCGATCCTGCTAAAATAAAAGCAATTCAAGAAATGCCGACGCCTAAAACAGAGAAAGAGGTGTGCGGGTTTTTAGGGAGGTTGAACTACATCGCCCGGTTCATATCTCACCTAACTGCTACGTGCGAACCATTATTCAAGCTATTGAAAAAAGATCAAGCTGTAACGTGGAACGAAAATTGTCAAAAGGCGTTCGATAAAATAAAGCAGTATTTGCAGGAGCCTCCTATTTTGATACCCCCAGTGGTAGGAAGACCCTTAATTATGTATTTGACAGTTCTTGAGGGAAGCATGGGTTGTGTTCTTGGTCAACACGACGAGACAGGAAGAAAAGAGCATGCAATTTATTACTTGAGTAAGAAATTTACAGATTGTGAATCTCGATACTCAATGCTTGAGAAAACTTGTTGCGCGCTAGCCTGGGCCGCCAAGCGTTTGAGGCAATACATGCTGAATCATACAACCATGCTCATCTCGAAGATGGATCCTATCAAATATGTATTCGAAAAGCAGGCATTGTCAGGGAGAATTTCCCGTTGGCAGATGATCTTGACTGAATATGACATCCAGTATGTCTCGCAAAAGGCTATAAAAGGGAGTGTATTGTCTGAGTACTTGGCAGAGCAGCCTATTGAAGAGTACCAATCGATGAGGTTTGATTTTCCTGACGAGGATATCATGTACCTAAAGATGAAAGATTGCAAAGAGCCGTTGCCAGACGAAGGACCAGAATTGGGTTCCAAATGGAAGATGATATTTGACGGAGCTGTGAACGCTTACGGTAGCGGAATAGGGGCAATCATCACTACTCCACACGGGTCGCACATCCCATTTACTGCTCGATTGACCTTTGCAGTTACCAATAATGAAGCCGAGTACGAAGCTTGTATAATAGGGCTTGAAGAAGCCATTGATTTGCGAATCAAAAATCTGGACGTATACGGAGACTCAACTCTGGTGGTGAATCAGATCAAAGGGGAATGGGAGACACGTCAGCCCAATTTGATACATTACATGAATTATGCAAGGAGATTGTTGCCTTTCTTCGACAAGGTTGAATTGCATCATGTACCTCGGGCCAAAAATCAGATGGCTGACGCCCTAGCTACTTTGTCTTCCATGTACAAAGTCAACTTCTGGAATGAAGCTCCCAGAATCATTATCTCCCGACTTGACAGACCAGCCTTTGTGTTTGCTATTGATGAAGCCTATGACAACAAACCATGGTATTTTGATATCCTTAATTTCCTGAAGAACAAAGAGTATCCGGATGGGGCATCCAGTCAAGATCAGAAGACTCTCAGGAGATTAGCGGGTAATTTCTATCTGAATCCGGACGGTGTCTTGTACAGAAGAAACCACGATTTGGTGCTGTTGTGTTGCGTGGATGAAAGAGAGGCAAAGCTTCTCATGGAGGAAATACATGAAGGTACCTTTGGTACGCATGCTGGTGGGCATGCTATGACGAGAAAGCTGCTGCGGGCAGGTTATTTTTGGCTGACTATGGAAACTGATTGTTTCAAGTTTGCGAGGAAGTGCCACAAGTGCCAAATCTATGCTGATAAGATCCATGTGCCTCCGAGTCCTCTGAATGTGATGTCATCACCATGGCCATTCTCGATGTGGGGAATCGATATGATTGGAAAGATCGAGCCGACAGCTTCTAATGGGCACCGGTTCATTCTAGTAGCAATCGATTATTTCACCAAGTGGGTGGAAGCGGCGTCTTACGCAAATGTAACGAAGCAGGTGGTGGCCAGGTTCATCAAGAGAGATATAATTTGCAGATATGGGATCCCCGAGCGGATAATCACGGACAACGGTTCAAACCTGAACAACAAAATGATGAAGGAGCTCTGTCAGAATTTCAAGATCGAACATCACAACTCCTCCCCTTACCGACCCAAGATGAATGGCGCTGTCAAAGCGGCCAATAAGAATATCAAGAAGATCGTCCATAAGATGGTGGTGACCTATAAGGATTGGCATGAGATGCTACCTTTCGCTTTGCACGGTTATCGTACGACGGTACGCACATCAACCGGGGCAACCCCGTTCTCGTTGGTATACGGAATGGAAGCAGTACTACCATTGGAAGTTGAGATCCCTTCTCTGAGGGTATTGCGAGACGTTCATCTAGACGAGGCAGAGTGGGTAAAAGACAGGTTGAACCAACTGAGTTTGATGGATGAGAAGAGGCTAGCTTCTCTAGCATACGGTCGTTTGTACCAGAGCCGAATGAAGAAAGCATATGATAAGAAGATACATCCGCGGAGCTTTCAGACGGGCGACCTTATGCTGAAAAGGATTCTCCCGCCGCAGGCAGATCACAGGGGCAAGTGGACCCCCAACTACGAAGGGCCATACGTTGTCAGGAAAGTCTTTTCAGGAGGAGCATTGTTATTGTCTACCATGGACGGTGAAGACTTTACGTCACCTGTGAATTCGGACGCAGTTAAAAAATACTTTGCTTAAAATTGACCCGCTGGACAGAAAAAAGAGATTCCAGGAAAAAATGGGGCATCCTGGCGAACCAAAAAAAAACAGAATGAAAGGTTCGGGCAAAAGTTAGGGATAAAATGAAAAAATGTACACCCGCGAAGTTGAAAACCTACACTGGGCGGCTTCGGCAAAAAAGGGTATCCCGGTGAACTGAAAACCCGTAAAGGGCGGTTCACGCAAAAGTTAAGGATTTGAAAAGCAAATGACTGCGGTCCGAATTTGATACTGCAATGAGCATTGGTGCGGGAGAATCTACTCGAGGGGTCGATTGTCAGATACAATCTCTTCGGAAGTGTGGATACCGGGAAAGCATTAGAGTCGGGTGAGTCATGGGAGGATCAGTTCGTGGTGTTCATCTGCATCCCGTTTCCGACATGTGTACAAATTTAATTTGTCAATATATTTATGCTTCCTGTGCATACTTGTATATTTGCTTTGCGTAGCTTCCTCTTTTCAGGAGTCACACCCCGTGTACAAAACTCCGCCCATTCAGGGGCCCAATCAATAAAATATGTTATTCAGTACTTGATGCTATCCCTTTACTGTTTTGTGCATGATAAACGCCTGAGTTTAACGAAACTAGCATGTGTATAACGTCACTGGCCCTTGCCAACAATTGCTAAAACTTTGAATTAACTGAAAATGACGTCACTAACCTAAATAGATTTGGTTGCATAGGCTTGTCTTGTCTTGTTTGTGTTGTTGCAGGGTTCATAGCCGTATGAAGAGGATGATCAAAAGATTGCAGTAACGGAAGACTCGACCCCCGCACATGTCATGCACAAGGATCGAACTCCCCAGCTAGCCGTAGCTTATCCAAAGGACATGCTCCAGCAAAGTCATTCACCCTCAGCAGAGTTTGGCGATTCCTAGATCGATGGCTGTATTCAAGCAGTGCATCTCAAGCAGAGTTGGTTTAGCCTCAGAAGGTTAATATTTGTGAGCTGTATTCAGACAAGTTCACCTTTTCCCGCAGGGTCAGGTACTCTCCCCCAGCGGAGACAGTTGATTTTCCCCAAGAGAATCGTTTCGTCCCCAGCGGAGTTCTCTTTCCAGCAAGTGTTGTCATTCCTCCCAGTGGAACTCGAGGATTAAGACTCTCCCCGACAGAGTTGGGGTGAGTCCTGGCATTTATTTTGTCAGAATACCGTGTGATGTCAGCTCACTCTCCAGCAGAAGTTTGATCATACCAGGCGCATCTGCCATTCTCCAGCAGAGATATATTCCCCAGCAGGGTGTTCCTTCAATGAGGTGCTCAGTTCAAGTGCCCCATTTCCCAGCTGAGTCGACTTTACTCTTCCAGCATTTATGTTGCTGGAATAATTCTGTAGCACCAGGCTATCCCCAGCGGAGTCGGCATTGTCTTCAGCATTTATTTTGTTGGAGCAGCTCCTGTATCTCAGCAGTTCGAGTCTGCATTGGCATCGGCATATAGTGTCATACTTGCATCCACCAAATAAAAGCGTAGCATTTCCATGACGAATGGAGCATTGCATCGTCGTCAAAACATACGCATTTTTGAAACATAAACTAGGTTGGCTAACCGTTGGTTTCAAGTATTGTTTCTCTTGCAGGTGGGAGGAGTTCTTGCTCCAATAAGTCAATAAACATCCGAGGTCTCGGCGTGAGACATCCCATGAAGTGTCAGCTTCGACATTATACCCCACAGAATTATCATGATGAAGTTCTCTTTGTCTCCGAACAGAGTTATTTGTGAATTTCTCGTGTTTTCCCCGCCAGAGTGAGTAGGCAAAATTTCTCCTCATTCCCAAGCAGAGTTGTTTGTCATCAACGGGTTTCAGGAATCAGAATTTTAGAGGCCACTGCCGGTTATCAGAACAGGCGTCCGGTAGTTTGTTTTCCAAATATCCCCAGGAGGGTCCACTTCAAAGTCGCTGTCACGTCAGTAATAGGAAGTTTGTGGTTTGGGACCAATAGAAGGATGAGTCCTGACGTGGACAATTTTCTTGACAGGTTTTCTTTGTGCTAAGAAAAGTGGGGGTCCTAACGTGGACAGATTTATTTCCTCATGGTTGATAAGAGGTGCTAGTCCTAGCATGGACAGGTTTGATTCTCAGAATTGTTGGAAGGTGGAGTCCTGACGTGGACATTTCTTCCAGGTGACGATATGTGTTAGTCCTGACGTGGACTGATTCGAGTTCTCGGTATTGATTGAGTGTGAAGTCCTGACGTGGACGAAATTGGTTCCTCTTCGTGTTGGTGTCCTGACGTGGACCATTTATTTCCAACAGATAGCTTTATTCGTAATGGTGAAATGTGCGTCCTGACGTGGACCAGTTTGTAGTTCTTTGTGATGACAAGACGCGAGAGTCCCGACGCGAACGAATTTACCCTTCTTCGTGTTGTTGGCAAAGTGTGTGTCCTGACGCGGACGAGTTTTATTTCCCCAGCAAGTCGAAGACGCGCAAGTCCTGACGTGGACAGGTTCTATTACTTCAGCAGGTTGAGATGTGAGTCCTGACGTGGACAAGTCTCACTTCCCCAGTGGGTCAAAGGTGCATGAGTCCTGACGTGGACAAGTTTTATTTCCTCAGCGGGTCAAGAGGTGGGTCCTGACATGGACAAATCAAAACGAAAAGTGTTTCCTTACGTGGAAAGATTGGAGTCCTGACGTGGACAGATAAAGGAGTGTTCCTTACGTGGAATGATGTAGTCCTTACATGGACAAATCAAGAAGAGGGTTATTCCTAACGGGGAAAAGTGAGTCCTAACGTGGACGCCATAGTCCTAACATGGACAAACACAGAGAGGAGTTCCTTACGTGGAAAGAAGTCTATTCCTTACGTGGAAAGATAAGTTTTAGTTCCTTACGTGGAAAGATTGTTTCCTTACGTGGGAAGATTGGAGTCCTTACGTGGACAAATCGAATAAAATCGTATTCCTTATGTGGAAAGCTTGGAGTCCTTACGTGGACAGATCCAGAATTTTATTCCTTACGTGGAAAGATTGAGTCCTTACGTGGACATAACAAGTTGGAGTCCTTACGTGGACGAATCAAAATGTGTTTCCTTATGTGGAAAGATAGCATTCCTGACGTGGAAAGATTGATTCCTTACGTGGAAGAACGATGTATTCATAACGTGAAAATTTAGTCCTGACGTGGACAGATCCCGACGAAGTCTTAGTCCTAACGTGGACGGTGTTATTCCTAACGTGGAAGGGTTTAGTCTTAACGTGGATGATTTATTTCTGATGAGAAAGGAGACGAGCCATCCCCAGGGAAGTTGTCGAGATTTTTTCCTAACGTGGACAAGTTTCGTTGAGATTGCTTTTTGTTGACAAGACAGGAGTCCTGACGTGGACAAGGTTCTGACGATAAAATATTTTTCAGGCTGATGAAAATAATCCCCAGCATGAAATCAGTGGGTTGCTGTAAGCAGTCAGATTCAGTTGATGAGTATCGTTCCCCAAGCAGTGGTGTAGTTCATTTCTGCGGTTGGCAAATTTTTGGGTTCTTAGTATTCAACCGTCTCGTACTGCGAATGTCTGAAGGCTCCGGGCTCTTCACCCAATCGGGTCCAAGTCGCTTGAATAGGAGCAGCTGTTGCACCCTAAAATTTGCTCAACCTTATTCACTTGGTCTATGTTTCAATATCATTAGCATTTGCATATAGAGTCATGTACATAGTTTAATCATCTGCATAGCATAAGCATAGCAAGTCATCCAACAGGGGACCAAGCACTATTCTCATCTCTATGAGCCTATCAAGAGGTTAGTATTTAAATTCAAGCTCATTCAAGTCATCAGAGAAGATTTGAAAGCTGGGAAGTCAGTGAATCAAGCAGTGCATCTATCTCCTATCTGAGGGTATCTGAGGGTCATCAAGGAAGTGGTGAGTTGTAAATTGAGCATGGAGAGTACATAGACAACATGGGAGACTTAGAAAGTCATTTGTAGAAGGAGACAAGTCATTGATATGATCACAAGAGTTGCAGTGGAAGACAGTCAACTAGGGTTTCATCTGGGTCAACCCTGGGTCAACTCTAGGTCAATTGACTGATTGAAAGGCATTAAGGGCTATTGGAGAGATGTGGGATTCATCATTTGACATGTAGAGAAGGATGTGGTGATATGCTAAGAAGAAATCAAGGAGAAGAGGAGTTTCTAAATTAGGGTTTCTGTGTAAAATCCCCTAGTTTAGGTCAAATTTCCAAGCAAGATAAGTCAAAATGCAAGCTTCAAATGGATCCTTGGCCAACATGAAACTTGTAGAAGATCTCAAGACCTTTAATTTGAGTGGTGGAAGACATTAAGGATATTTATAGAACTCAAGTTATGGTCCTTGCAAGTTACAGGTCATCTGAGGTATCTGAAATTTTGTCTGTGAAAGTGACTTGACTTCCAAGCTATTTTTACCCCTCAAGGAGATTTCAAATGAATTTCTGGTCAACATAAGAGTTGTTCATAATTGTCTTATCTTTCTAGAATGGTATAGTATGCCTTCATATGATTTGGGGAACTATACTTATGGTCTTGGCAAGCAAAGGGTATTTTGGTCATTTGAGAATTACAGGTCATTTCAAGCCTATGCCCAAAACTCATACAAGGAAGCTTCAAATGAAAAACTTCACAACATCAAACCTGCTCCAAATGACATTTTGAGTCAAGAAAAGTGACCATGAAAGATTGGAAAGATTCATAGCACAAGGTTTCAAAATTGGTGGATTTAATGAATAAAAATGACCTAAAAAATGAGATTTTTCATACTTTGGCCAAATGAGGTGAAATTATAGGTCATTTTGATTGGAAAAATCATTTTTAAAACATTGGCTAAAGTGGAATTTTTAGTTTGGTTCAAGTTTTGAAAGTTATTCATGGTTACTTACACATGAAGTTACATAATCCAAATCCAAGGGAAATTATACATGGGAAGCTTCTCCAAGGTTCTAGGAGTTTCTAAACTCATGTATATATTGATATGAAGAGCTTCATGCCATGGTTGGTGATTCATATTGATCAAAACACAAGTTTCATACCAATTCTTCCAATTTGCAAAATCAATTCAAACTCTCTCAAATCTTTACCAATTTCCATTTTTCTTGATCTGGTCTTCATCACCATCATCCATAGATCACAATTCACACAAGAATTTGGCTGAATTGAGCAAGGATCGTGCCATACAAGTTCCATCATCCAAGGTGCAAGAAGTTGGAAACACAAGATCCAAGAATCTTGAGTCAGAATCTTTGCATACAGAATCAAGGTTGGAGTGTGTGGATCAGTTTCAAATCACTGCAAGCATTGGATCAAGGAGTTCCATAGCTGTTTCTTCATTTTGAACCAGGTTGGTATCTCTACTCGAATTGCATGGTTTAGCTAGCAGGTTAGTGATTTGTTAGCATAGAATGGTTAAGTTAAGTTAGATGATGAATTCCACAAAGTTTGGAGAGTTTTCATGAAGGTTGTTAATGGAGTGCAAGAACTGTTAAGGCTTATAACTTTTAGATTAAAGCACGATAATCGTAGGTTAATAGCTTGAGATGATCAGTGTGAGATGTAGAGCATGTTAGGATAGAATTGAGCAAGCATTGGGAGATTTGATATCAGTTGATTATGGTGGAACCTAACTGTTACACCTATCGGGTTTGGAGTTTGGCTGAGTTTTAGAAGGAACTAAGGATATGGCTGTGTAGAGGGGAAGAAGGAGATCATTTTTGCTCTTGACATCGAAGGAATCCATGAAGAAACGAGAGAGAACAGAGGCGTAGAAGGTTTGTGCATGGCATGAGGAATTTCAGGTTAGGGTTTTCAAGTTGGGGACGATGGCTATCCATCGTTGGATCAAGCCTGGTTATTTGACTAATTAATCCAATCCAACGGCCACGATTGAAGAAGGAAAACGGAGGGAAGTTTAAATGGTGCAACGCACCGTTTCACTTAAAAGTATCTGATGGGCTTTGAATCCCCTTGCTACTAACACCCCCAGATGAAGGCCCAATCCCAATTATGATTGAAATAATCACTATCTGCACCGTTTTCCTTTTTTTTTAATTTTTGGTTATTTTCTGAATGCATATGGGCCCAGACGCGCTTGCTATGCGCGCCCCCAGTCTGGGCCCAGTTTATTTTTTTTACTGATTTCATCTGCTTACTGCACCCTCACCCATTATTTCTCATTTCATTTTATTTCAAAATATTAATTATTTCAAAAATCATAAAAAATTGGAAAATGCTTCTTTTTTATTGGTTCTTTTTGCATATTACTCATAATTTTGTCAAGAAAAATATCATACAAAGAAATTCCAATTTCATTTTATTTTAATATTTTTGGCATATTTTTCTTTTAAATAGGTATAAATAACATTTAGTTTGATACATGGTTTTGTTAATTTTAGTTTGAATAGATGCTTTAATATTTTCAATCCATTCTTTTTAGGTTGATTAGAGTAGACATTTATCTTGTATATAAAGTTTAGTTCATATTTTTAGGACTTAATTTTAGGTGATTTGATTAGATGTGAATAACATGAACAAAATTTGGGTTTAGGTGACAACATAGGTGAATAAGTTCATTTCCCTTAGGAGTTGGAGATTGAATTTTTGGGGTATGGGACTATAGGGATTAGGGGTAGTTATTAGATCCCTTAGAAAATGTTAGGATTCCCCTACTGCTATTAGTACTGTCTGTATTTGCTTGACTGGTGTGGTGTGCCCTCTCTGGGGATTATTACTTGTCTGTGTGGGTATTGGGATTGCTTGGGGATTGGGAGAGCTGAAGACTTGTGATGATGAGTCCATTGGAGATCAAGAGATTGAAGACCAACTTCCAGAGTTGATGAGGAGATCCTTTGCTGGCAGTTGTTGAGGAGTATAAGACTTAGGAGTTAGGCAGAGCCCTAGAGTAGAGAACTTGATTCACAAATATGGAAGGCCTTGTCTACCTCCATTCTTTCTCTATGATTCAAAGTCTCTTTCAAATATCCACCTCCTTACTTTGGAAGTATCAGTGAATGTATTTGAAAGATAGAACTTTTGAGGGAAAATTGTCCGTACAATGTTAACAGTTGATGAGCCACCCTTGGTAGGCAGTTTACTGTTTAACATTCACTTTTATCTTGTTGACTGATGTTCATCCTGAAGATTGAGACTTGAAGAAAAGCCATTGCAGATGGAAGACTGATGACAACGACCTTGCTTGAAGGCTGTGGAGATGGAGATTGATGTTTGCTAAAGCTTGTAGCTGTTTGGAGATGACTTGAAGTCAGATGTTGATGCAGAGCTGCTGTGGCTGTTATTTTTGCTGTTCATTTCTGATGTATTGTTTGGTTTTCTGGACTGTATTGTTTGCTGTTTACCCTGTGAGGTTGAAAGTGAATTCTGTTCACTTTTGCCTATTGTTTTCTGGGTTCGAGGTTGAGTGGGACTCCCTTGCCTCGCTTCTATTGCTGCATCCATGCATTGTACTGCTTTACTGTATATATTTGCTATTGTTTCTGTTTCCGTTTATCCCTTAGGATCTCTGTTTCTCTCTGCGCAAGAGAGGAGCATGATAGACATTAGGTCTTAACCCATGCATGATAACACTAGGTTAGTTTGATTCCCTTCGCAACCGTAGGTTAAAGTTCTGTCTCTTTCTTTCTCAAGACAAACAGAAAAACACAATAAATATTTCAAACACAATAAAAGACACTTCTTCCGTAAAAGAATGTGAACTCATCAATACGTCATTTTTTTTGTCCGCTTGGACTGTTAATCAGAAAAACCTTTTTCAGAAGGAATAAAATCAATCAAGACAGCTTGTGTCGTACGTGGCCAGAACTACGTTTGCTCTGATCTTTCATGCTGTATGAAAATACGTAGGCATAGGATGCGATATCCTAGCGAGCAACCTTCCCCTCCTTTCCCGTAGGTAGGCGAACTACGTTGACTCTGATTTCTCGTTCTAGACGGGAATACGTAGGCATAAAGTGCGATACTTTGCCGAGTCCCTTTCTTTCTTTTTAACCCTTAACCTTTTAGTTCAGATAGAAATAACAATCCGTACCAGAAAACAAGCGTGGATCCCGTCGAGTACGACGGACGTGAGGGGTGCTAATACCTTCCCCTTGCGTAACCGACTCCCGAATCCAGGATTTGGTTGCGATGACCATTCCTTTCCCGTCTTTGCGTTAGGTTTACTCTGAGCGTTTCCTTTCCCTCCTTTGGGATAAATAACGCACGGTGGCGACTCTTCTGTTCAGCCGGCGCCGATTTTCGCAGTAGCGACAGGTAGAAATTGGATCCCTTGTGGAATATTGATTTCAGACATTCTGACAAAGAATGGTCTGGTGGTGCATCTGCATGTGGCTGGACTGAAAGAAGAACTTACATCCCTTCTTGGAAAAGTTCTGAATGCTAAAAGTTTACAGAGGCTGAAAGTAATAAATGAACTTACTTCTGTTTCTGACAAACTCAATACAGAAGAAGTAAGCAAACGAAGAATTCTTGTAGATAATTTTCCAACGTTTTATGCAGAAGAACCAAAGGAAGTTCTGATCAAGTATGTTGGCTCATGTATGGAACAAGGAATTCTAGTTCCAGAAGGATTTCTAAACTGTGCACCTATGCCAGATGTCTATGAGGAACATAAGAGGCAGAGAAAATAGGATTTATAAGAAGAAGAAGTTGCAGGCACACAGCAGAAAAAGCAGAAAACTTCTGAAGAACCTCAGAAGAAGAAGAAAAGAAAAGCTTCTAGAGAAGCTCCTTCTGCTTCTATCAAACGCATTAAGAAAACAGGTACTAAATCATCCTTACCTATTATTTCTAAAATTGCAATAGAATCATCAACTATTAGCTTTGTTCCTGAACCTCCATCTTCTAAACAAACTACATCTGATACCACACCGTTACAATCATCTGAACCACCAACATATAGTGAACCCATGACTTCTAAACAATCTGAACAACTAGAAATTCCTGAACTAGAACAATCTGAACCTCAAGATCAAACACCACCAGAAAAACCAACTCCACAACAACTAGAACCTCAACAAACAGAACCAGAAGAAATTTTATCTTCTGTTCCTCAACCAGAAATTCCTCAACCAGAAATTCCTGAACCAGAACCTATCCAACCCTCTGAACCTTTCATACCTGATTCAGATATTCTGGATATCCAACCCCTCAAAACTCTCTTTGACATTTCTTCCACATCATGTCATTCATCTGAATCATCTAATTCTTCTGAATCTGATGTACACCCAGAAGTAAACTCACTCCCATCTCTTCGTGGCTATGAACCAAGATCATCTGACTTTGTTTCTTTTGCCTCCTTGAAACCTTTACCATCTGATCCCCTTCCCTCTGGATTAAAACTCAAACACTTTGTGATAAAACCAAAGAAATCTGCCTTCATTCCTTATTCTTTTAATCCCATAACTATTATTCCATCCATACGCAGAATAAAACCATTCTTTCGCCTCATGCCTGCTCAATCAAAACCACCATATCCTCGTCCTCTGTTCATTATGCCAACCTTTACCATACCACCCCCACCAGTTCAATCCAAACCATCAACTCTGGAAGCCTTTCTTAAAGCTAAATCTAGGCTAAATGTTGATGTTTTATTTGCTACTTTCAAGAAAGAAATAAGGATGAGTTTAGACTCTGTGAAGAAGAGATGCCTCTCAAGCATGAATTCAGATGACTCTGATGCTATTTGGAATAGCTTCATCTCCAGATTCAACACTGTTGCTTCAAATCTGAAGAGTGTCTGCTCTGATGACGTGAAGATCAGATTTGCTGAGATTGCCAGAACCATGCTATGGATGTGAAAAGATCTTCAACATTGCTTCTCGAAGATGCACCCTCAACTTCTGGAGTGTCTGCTACTTCTGAGACTATTGAAGGATCTGTTCCTTAAGTCATTCTGGAAGAAAATCCTTTAGCTCTGACGCTTGTGGACCAACCATCTGAGTCTGTGTCTCCAAAATCTGCAACTGCAATGGAAATTGACTCTGCTCCTGCTCCTGCTTTTGAATCTGCTCCCTCTACTTCTTCTGAAGTTAAGAAAGAGAATCCAGACTTAGAAGACAAGATTGCTGTGATGGAAGCTGGTCAATCTGAGATAAAATCCTGGATGGCAAAGCAAGATCAGAAGACTGACAACATTGAGAAATAGATGTCCAAGCAAGAACAATCTTCATCTGAAATTACCAACCTTCTGAAGATGCTTCTCTCTAAACAATCTTAGTTTTTATGTTGTTTATCTGATGTTTGAGCACTTGTTTGCATTTCTCATCTGATGTTTTTTTCTATTTGAATATTTTAATCAATGAATCTATGAATGTTTTCTTTATATGATTATATTTTTTCTCTCTGTTTCCTTTTATTTGTCTTTAAAAAGTTTCTTTTTGACTATGACAAAAAGGGGGAGAAAATGAAATTCTGATTGTTCAAATAAACATTACCTGAATGGAATTCAGACATATCAAATCATAACTAACATGAATTTTTAGTCTTTCAGAACTATAATGATAAATATGACAAAATTCATTAAATTAACTCTGAGATCCCCAAATCAAGTTTTAACCAATCAGGCTCTGATTCTGAAATGTTCATCCAAATCAAGCTCTGATTCTAAAAAGAATACTCATGAAAAAAGGGAAGTTTCTATTCTTTTTTAGTATTCAATTCAGGGGGAGATTCATAACCTCAGGGGGAGTTATATTTATCTCTTTATTGAACAAAATTTCCTATGTTTTTGTCATCATCAAAAAGGGGGAGATTGTTAGAACACAGATTGGTTCTTAGTTATATCTCTATGTTTTGATGATAACACTAATGAAATTTTGCATTAAGAAATTATATACTCTAAATTTGTTCAAGTATTTTTGTTGTAGATATTAAATTTAATATTCTTCTGAAAGCAAAAATGAATCTGAACATTGAACTACGCAAGGCTCTGAGCGTCAGAAGCATGTCGTTAGAAGACTTTGAGCGCTGTCTACAGAAGAATCTGAAGCAGAAGCTACAAAAGCATTTGAAGCGTTGCTGAAGACTTTGTATGAAGAGTTTCAAGCATTGTTTTTCAGAAGACTTTGATAGTACTTCTCGCTGCAAGTACTAAGGATCTGATGTCCAAACTCTGCTCTGATTGATTTCACGCTAAAGCACACTTACTGCAACACTCTGATACAGCAAACTCCGATAACATCAAGACTCTGATCACTCAAGGCTCTGATGTTGATTGCTGTGAGATAGAAACTTGTTGAAGAAGATTATTCAAAGATATATCCGTTGGCATATTCCAAACGACCCTTTCCTCTTTTATGCTAGACACAAGAACTCGAGAAAAAAAGATTTCTCTGAACGTTCTACTTCTAGGAAAGGTCAAGTCATGTGAATACAAAAGGCTACTGCTACTTTGCAGTACACGGTCTTCAAGCTTGTTATGTCTTGGACTTCTTTGTCTATAAAAGCAAGCCTTCAACAACTTTCTATAGTTGACGAATATTGACTAAACTATTGAAAACCCTCTCAAAGCTCTCATACAAATTATATTTCTTTGTTGAATAGTTTCATTCGTTCTTAATCTTAAGTGTATAAATCACAGTTGTGATATAGCTTTCTTAGAAGCATTTTAAACACTTGTTTAGTTTACATTTGATTGTAAAAGTTCCTTAAGAAGACCAAGTTGTGGTCAGTAGTTCTTGAGAAGACTAAGACAGTTGTTCTTAGTGGTTGGCATTGTAATCTATTTGATTATAGTGGATTAAGTCCTTGTGGAGAAAGGCAAATCACTCTTGATAGGGTGGACAGGATTAGTTGAGTTCAACAAACCAGGATAAAAATCATTGTGTTTTTATTGCCATAATATTTTCAAAACCCTTATTCAACCCCCCTTCTAAGTGTTTTCTCACCTTCAATGACCCTCTCATGATCCTCATGATAAGAGATGACACCCATACACAAATCCCCTCCTCTCAAGGAGCTTTGAAACCCAATCTGATGATAATGAACCCTCGATGACTTGCCAATGATATCTTTGCTTGCTTTAATAAATAAACTCTCCTCTTGAATGGAAAACACAACACCTCTTGATCCCTTGATTAGAGCCATGCTATGCAAATGCAAATGCTAAATGAAATGAAACATAAGCCAAGTTAGAAAGAAAAGTTTGGTCAAATTTTGGGGTACAACACGTGTCACCTCCAATCTTGAGGATCAGAGGTTCATGAGGTTACCTATTTGGATGAGGCATGATTCAAGGGTTCAATAGACATCTTGAGGGTTCTTTATGGAGTGTGTATGGTCACACAATTCATCTGCAAGAGCCTCGGTCGATGGATAAGGCGTTAGGGTTTCATTTGGTCAACCAAAAGTCAACTGTGGACTTGAGAGGGCTCAAGACTTGGTTCTTGATCATTGAAGCCATGAGAAGTCATATTAAGTCATCTCTAATGTCATGAGGAAGCAAAGTCAAGAAGATTCAAGAGTTCAGGAATTTGCTAAATTAGGGTTACGGATGAGTTCAAGTGTAAAATCCCCTCTTTTGGTCTCTAACTTCAAGGACAAATTTCACTATGATACAAGTCTTGTCTCATTTTCTATCAAACATGAGACTTGATCATAATCTTCCAAGATTTCTTTTGAGTACAAGAAATCATCCATTGGGTTTGTAAATCTCAAGTTATGGTATCAACAAGTTGGTGTCACCAGATGAAGAGAATCTAGAGGTAATCAAAGATAGTTCACTTCCAAGGCATTTTTCACAAGGAACCAAGCTCTTACTCATCTTTCCTCAAACATGAAAGTTGTTCCTCATTGTCTTGTCATTCCAAAAAGTCCTAGAACTCATCATTCTCATGTGTGGAGCTCAAGTTATGGCTTTCTCAAGTCAAAGGTGTTTTTGGAAACCAAGTTTTTGGTCATTCACTTCAATGACCAATTCCATGAACCTCAAGACCTCTAATCCAAATTTGTGCCATATGAAAGTTGTGTCAAATTGCCTTAACATCCTCTTGAACTAAAAATCCATGATGTTTGATGATTTATGTGATCATTTGAACCATAATGAGCATTAAAACTTGATTTTTGAACATGATTTGAATTTCTTCCATTAGAAGTCATCAAACGAATTGGTTTTTGAATTTTTCACACCATATCATCATCATGTAATGGTCATGCCACCCTTTACCAAAGTTGAGCCAACATAGAACCATATGTCATGCCATTTTTCAAACTTTCATGCCATAAGGAGTAATTATCCAAAACCACATTCCAATTCATTTTTAATTCTCTAAATGGCCATTATTCTTTTCCTCACCCCACTTGACAAGAAGAGTTAATGGAATGAGTTGTAACACCTCCAATTCGTGTGCATAACATACTTGGATGTTATTGGAAAAAATTGTAAATCAAACAAAACAATCATCATGGGTCTGCATAGGACTCCTTAAGCCCTCACATATAAGCCATAAGTGAACCCTAATGCCTCAGAGAAATTGGTTGCGTGAAGGAGAGCAAGATACCATCTCAAATTTCAGAATTTTCTCTCACTTTGAATCAAACTTTTTTCTTGTGTTTTTCTTCAACCTCTTACTTAATTCATCCTCATACAAGCATAAGGAATATATTAGCACCTTCAAATCGAAGCTCACACTGCATTTGAAGGGCCAACGGAGCAGCTCCGTTAGGTAAATTTCTATTCTTTGAATCTCCCATTTTAGGCACCTTTTTAGGAGCATTTCGGGTGCATCTGAAGCCCTACTTTGTGTAGGGCATGTTTGGATCATTGTTATGTATGTTTGAGATGATTTCAGTTTGAGCATCAAAACTTCGTGGCCTATTTTCTTTATGTTCCAAGAACCTTTTCAAAAGCCAACCTCATACTTGGATTCTACGTGAAAAGAGCTTTGATTTGGTGCTGGGAGTTTTGATTTTTATGGCATTTTTCAGTCAGCTCTAGGGATGCTTGCCAGAGAATATGACCGGGGCTAGGACTCCGGCGTCTGAGGCTTGAGCTGAGGTGTAGGCTGACTTGTCTTGTTGACTTGCTCGTGTGGCATTCTGACTCCTACATGGTTGTCACGTGGTTTAATGAAATGGAGCGTTATCCCAAAACTCTATCTGCTGAGGATTGAGAATACAATTCTCTAGGGACAATCCCACTTTGGCGACTTCAATGGGGATTGGGAAAATGTCTCAAGAACTCGCTTCGAAGAATGCCAATAACCAACTGGATTCTACTACAAAAAATGCCCTGACTGGCCTTCCAGAATCACACTCTTCTAGGGACGATCCCATTCTGCAGGGGAAAGAAAATCCACTCTGAGGGGAATTAAGAAAGATAATCCTACTACTGGGGATAAAATCCGTTATGCTGAGGATAAAAATCCGCTCTTCCGAAGATTGAGATAAACAAACATCGGGAAATCATCCCAAAATCTCGCTCTGAGGAAAACCAATAACCACTGGATCCTGCTGCGGAAAATAACTTCACCGGGGAAAACTCATCGAGGGAATCAACATCAACCTTTTCTTGGGGGAAATGAGAATAAACTAAACAATATCAACCTCTTCTTGGGGAATGAGTCACTCACTTAAACTCTATGGGGAAACACCACTGAACTCGACCCATGGCTGGGGAATAGTCTCAAATCTACTCGCTGAGGGAGAATTTCAATTTCAACCTACTAGAGATAGGTGTACACCACTTCCCGGGAATCTCAAACTTCTAGGGATACATGCGCACCACAATTTCGATCTGCTGGGGAGATACTTCTGATTATGACATCTTCACCTTGTGGGGATAGAGGCATGGAACTTTCACTAGGGATATGCCTCTAAAACAAATCTTGGTGAAAAAAACCTGTAAATGACAATCAAAGGATGTGTCCGGTATGCAATAAAGGTTATTTTGTTCACCGTTCATGACATTATTCAAGAAAATCAATGTTTCGATTATGATTAGCAAAAGCCCCACAAGTTTATGTATGCAAAGTTTTATAAAAAACATCAGGCGTCTATGGCAAATAAAACAGTAAAAGCAAAAACAAGAAAGCTTTCTGAATAATATACTCATTGATTGAAAATGGTCTGTAAATATGCAGATTTACATCAGATGCAACTCCTGAAGAGAGAAAGTTGTGAAAAAAGTACAGAAATGCAACAAATATATACAAATGTCGGCAATGTGGTACAGAAAACCACCATGTGTCGATTCGACTATGACTCGCATGACATCGATGATTTCTCCAATGCTTCGTCCTCTTAAATGACTGATTTGTTGATTGACCCTCGGGTCCTCCAAGAATTCACTGTGCTCATGGGATCAGATGTAGACCATAATCGTTTACTTTTTTTAAAATTTTAAAATCCCTAACTTTTGCCTGAATCACCCTTGCGGGTTTTTGATTCACCGGGATGCCCATTTTTTTGCGGAAGCTGCCTTTTCAGGTTTTCAACTTTGTGGGTTTACATTCTTTTTTCTTTTAATCCCTAATTTTTTCCCGAACCCATCCTTTTTATGGTTCGCCGGGATGCCCCATTTTTGCCTAGATTCTCTTTCTATTTCCAGCGGGTCTCTTTTAAGCAAAGTATTTTCTGACTACGTCTGCGTTCAAAGAGGACGTAAAATCTTCGCCATCCATAGTTGAAAGTAGTAAGGCTCCTCCAGAGAAGACTTTCCTTACCACGTATGCACCTTCATAGTTGGGAGTCCATTGGCCTCTGTGATCTGTCTGTAGAGGGAGGATCCGCTTCAACACTAAATCACCTGCCTGAAAGCTTCGAGGGCGCACCTTTTGATTGAATGCTTTCTTCATTCTCCTTTAATACAAACGTCCATAAGCAATGGATGCCAACCTCTTCTCATCCATCAAGCTAAGTTGATTCAATCTGGATTTCACCCATTCCGCCTCATCAAGTTTGACGTCAACCAACACCCTCAAGGAAGGAATCTCGACTTTCAATGGTAGGGCCGCTTCCATACCATACACTAGCGAGAAAGGGGTTGCCCCAGTCGATGTTCGTACTGAAGTGCGATATCCATGTAATGAAAAGGGAAACATCTCGTTCCAATCTTTGTAGGTTACAACTATCTTCTGCACAATCTTCTTAATGTTCTTATTGGCTGCCTCAACAACACCATTCATCTTCGGACGATAAGGAGAAGAGTTGTAATGTTTAATTTTGAATCTTTGGCATAGTTCCTTCATCATCTTGTTGTTCAAATTTGAACTATTATCAATAATGATTCGTTCAGGTACTCCATAACGACAGATGATGTCCTTCTTGATAAATCGGGCCATGACCTGCCTGGTCACGTTAGCGAAAGAAGCCACTTCTAGCCACTTGGTGAAATAGTCAATTGCCACCAAGATGAAGTAATGCCCGTTGGAAGCGGTCGATTCGATCTTACCTGTCATATCAATGCCCCACATCACAAAGGGCCAAGGAGACGCCATGACATTCAGAGGACTTGGCGGAACATGCATCTTATCTGCATAGATTTGGCATTTATGGCACTTACGGGTGTACTTGAAACAATCAGACTCCATGGTCATCCAATAGTAGCTTGCCCTTAACAATTTCCGAGACACTGCATGTCCTCCTGCATGCATACTGAAGGAACCCTCGTGGACTTCTTGCATTAGCAAACCTGCTTCCTTTTTGTCCATACATCTCAACAACACCAAGTCGAAGTTTCTTCTGTAAAGCACATCGTCTTCTTATCCTGGCTCGATGCCCCTGGCAGATACTCCTGATTCTTGAGAAAGTTTCTGATATCATAATACCACAGCTTCCCATCAGATGCTTCCTCTACTGTAAATATGAAAGTCGGCCTATCGAGGCGCGAGATGGTGATCCTTGGAGCATCATTCCAATGATTCACCTTGTACATCTTGGATAAGGTCGCCAAAGCATATGCCATCTGCTTCTCGGCTCTTGGCACATGATGAAACTCTATTCTATCGAAGAAAGTTAAAAACCTTCTGGCGTAATTCATGTAAGGAGTCAGGTTGGGCTGACGAGTCTCCCATTCTCCTTTAATATGATTAATGACCAAAGCTGAATCACCATATACATCAAGGTTCTTAACTCTCAAATCAATTGCTTCTTCAATGCCCATGATGAATGCTTCATACTCAGCTTCGTTGCTGATGCAGGCAAATGTTAACCGAGCGGCAAACGGTATGTGGGAACCGTGGGGAGTTGTAATGATTGCCCCAATTTTGTTTCCATAAGAGTTAACATCATCATCAAAAATCATCTTCCACTGGGAGCCTATCTCGGGACCTTCGTCAAGTAACGACTCGTAACAGTGCTTCATCTTCAGAAACATTATACCCTCATCAGGAAATTCAGACTTCATCAGTTGATAATCATCGATTGGCTGCTCTGCGAGATATTCTAACAAAACACTCCCCTTAATGGGTTTTTGGGAGACATACTGAATATCGTATTCTGTCAGAACCATTTGCCACCTAGCAATTCTTGCTGAAAGTGCTTGCTTCTCGAACATATACTTGATCAGGTCCATCTTCAAAATCAGCATGGTTGTGTGATTCAACATGTACTGCCTTAGGCGCTTGGCTACCCAAGCGAGTGCACAACACGTCTTTTCTAACATTGAGTATCTAGACTCACAATCTATGAACTTTTTACTCAAGTAATAGATGGCATGTTCTTTTCTTCCTGTCTTGTCATATTGACTGAGAACACAACCCATAGAGTTCTCAAGAACCGTCAAGTACATTATCAGAGGTCTTCCTGCCACTGGAGGCATTAGTATCGGATGCTCCTACAAGTATTCTTTTATCTTTTCAAATGCCCTCTGGAAATTTTAATTCCAGACAACCGCCTGATCTTTCTTTAACAGCTTGAACAATGGTTCACAGGTGGCTGTAAGGTGACATAAGAACCTTGCAATGTAGTTCAACCTCCCCAGAAAACCACGAACCTCTTTTTCCGTTTTCAGCGTTGACATTTCTTATATTGCTTTTATCTTTGCAGGATCGACCTTGATTCCTTTTTCACTGACTACAAACCCCAATAGCTTTCCTGACCGTACACCAAAAGTGCATTTGTTCGGATTCAAGCTCAATCTGAATTTCCTCAACCTTTCAAATAGCTTCAAAAGATTAACCAGATGTTCTTCCTCTGTCTATGACTTCGTGATCAGGTCATCAACATAGACTTTGATTTCATGATGAATCATATCAGGAAATAAAGTCACCATCGCCCGCTGGTAGGTGTTGCACCCCAAAATTTGCTTAACCTTTTCTTGCCTGATTTATGTTCCATTGCATTTCATTTGCATAACCTAACATAGCCCTAACATTGGCATAGCATAGCATCATTCATTGTGCAGGGGGTCAAGGGTGAGATATGAAAGAAAGAGCCTAGCTGGAGGTTCACACAAAATAGAAAAGTCATCAAGAGTATCATGTCAAAAGAGGGTGTCCTTGAGGTGTTTGATCATTTGTATGAGGCCTATCTTCAAGTGTGAGGAGGTATCTGAGGCGCCTCTAGGGTTTAAGGAGTCTTGATTAAGGGTATGAAGTGTGAATGAAGCTTAATGAGTCTCTATAAAGTCAAGAAGGAGCTTAGACAAGCCATTGATTCGAGTAAGAAAGCCACAGTTGAGGTGTGTACAAGTAGGGTTTCATCTGGGTAACCCTAGGTCAAGGAGAGCAAAGAAAGGGCATCAAGACCTAGCTCTAGGTCATGGAAGTCATGGATTGATATGTTGAAGCATGTGTGTGGATGAGCCAAGACCAAGTTCAAATGAATCAAGAGTGGTTGGAGGTGTTTGAGACAGGGTTCCTAGGGTAAAATCCCCTATTTAGTACCTAACTTCAAAACCACACAAGTCAAAATACAAGTTTCAAATGGATCCTTGGCCATCATTAAACTTGTAGAGCTCTTCAATACCTTTAACTTGAGTACTAGAAGTCTTCAAGAAGATTTGTAGAACTCAAGTTATGGTTCTTGCAAGTTACAAGTCACCAGAGGAAACTGAAATTTATCTGTGAAAGTCACTTGACTTCCAAGCAACGTTTGCCTCTCAAGGAGTTTTCAAATGGATTCTTGGCCAACATAAGAGTTGTAGGACTTGATCTTAACTTTAATTTGAGTACTAGAAGTCCTCAAGAAGATTTGTGGAACTCAAGTTATGATCTTGGCAAACTAGGGGTATTTTGGGAAAGTTGAATTATAGGTCCTTTTTCAACATAAGTCAAAATCTCCATCTTCCACTCTTCAAATGAAAAATTGTTCAACATGATATGTGCTTAAAATGATGTTATTAGGTCAGATGTGAAGTCATGAGGGATTTAATTGGCTTGTATCACAAAGTTGCTAAAATGGCTTAAAAAGGAAGAATTTAAAGTCATTTAAAAGGCCAAAAATGGGATTTCATGTTTTAAGGTCAAAACAAGGCATATGGCATATCAAATTGATCAGAAATGATGTTTTAAAGATGATGGCAATGTTAATTTTTCCATTTGAGGTCATTTGAACACACTTGTATTTTGTAACTTCACATGTAAGTAACACATGCCAAACACTTCCTTGGATCAAAACCAATGCAACCACCAATCTCAATCACTTCAATATCTGGAGAAGATTGAGGTGTAATTCGAAGCCAAGATACCTCTGTTCATCCACTTTTTACAGGTTGGTAAAATTCAACTTATAGCCCAACTTAGATGGAATTGGTAGGATTTGAGCATGTAGATAGATTGTAGACATGGCTAGGTTGATTTCTGGTAAGGAAAATTGAAGTTTAGTGACAAAGTTAGGTGCATCACCATTTCTGTTGAGGATCGTTTCTCTGAGTTCTTGATGAGTTAAACATGTTTAGATGGTGAGGATTAATCAGTGAAACGTGTAGATGATTATAGGCTTGTCAATTTTAAGAATGGTGATGATTGAATTTTGGAGTGTATTCTGAAACTGCGAGCGTATTTTGAGTGGTGAAGATATTCAATGAAAATGGAAGTCGTGGTTAGGTTCAGGATGAAGAGGTGAGCAAAGTTTGAGTGTTAGGTTTAGGGTTTGATGAGGTTTCTTGCTGATGCTGCCGGAAGTGACGGTGGCTCTAGGTCTCAGGCCACCGTCTGTTGTTCCTTCCCTCCCTCATTTGAATTTGGAGAAGACGAAGAAAGGACCATTAGATCTCTATCTGACTTTGACCAAGAATAGATCCTAGGGCCACGATTTGCTAGCATTTTTTGGAGGGAGTCTGAAATCCCAAAACTCACCGTTTGACTAATGTACTCTGGTTGGGCTTAATGAAATTTTTGCTACTAACACACCACCTTAGGCCCAATGGAAATTAACACGTTAAAGCATTGCTATTTGGCACAACGTTTTGTTCATTTTCCATCTATTTTCCTGATTGATTTTTAGTTTGGTTTGGGCCTAGGGCGTGCTTGCTGTATACACCCCTCATTTGGGCCCAGTCTGGAGAATCAACGTGATGACATTGCTATTCATCACGCTAGTTTGTTATTTTTAATTGTTTTTTCTTTTATTTTCATGTTTGCATCATAGGTAGTAAATAATTCATAATAAATAGGAAAATAATTCATTTTGAGTGAGACTTTTTTCCATGGTTTCCTTAGGGTCTCTAGAATTTTATAGAACAAAAAAATATTAATATCATGCATTTTATTTTTAATGGCATATTTTATAGTTTTATTGCTTTTATTTTAGCATTTTGGTTTATTACTTACTTTCTGAATTTTGTATGAGAGTTTGGTGAGGAATTTTTGAGTGGTTCTTGTTGGATTAGTTAGCTTAGAGAAGCATGTACCCTTAGAAATTTTATCATATTTTTGTGAATAAATCTTAGGCCAATTTTAGTGGTGAACATAAGGGGTGTTAGATTTAGGGTTTCAAAACAACTAGTTGTAGTTTAGAACATAGTTTGGCGACTTAGGGTTTGATTTAGGTCCTGGGATTTATATGGGGTATTGGGTATATGCTTAGGTTCCCTTAGAAATTTAATTAGGATTTTATGATCTATTTTAGCATTTTATCTGTATTTTGCAATTGGTGTGATGTTTGTGGGTTTCTCCCTTGGATGCTTGGTTTATTCAATTTGTGTGGGGCTATTTGGGTGTGATTTTGGCTTGGACTTTGCTTGGATGAATTTAAGATCAATTGAATTTGCTTTGGATAGCTTGAAGGAGCTTGGAGTTGAAGATTTCTCATCTGTTGGATTGCTTGTCAGGAGCTTAGGAAAATTAGGGTTTTAGGAAGAGCTCTTTAGACTTAGTTCATATCTTTCCTCAAACATGGAATGCTTTGTTTGCTTCCATCCTATCCTATGATTCAAAGTCCTCTTAAGGAAGCCCATCTATCCCATGGAGGGATGATTGGCATGCCTTAAAGAGTAGAACTTTTGAGGATACCCTTCTTTGCATATGATGGTTTCTAATGATTTCCTTTGGTTTTCACTGGTTTCCATTCATTATAACTTGATCTTAATAATCAATATTTCTTGGTGGAGCTTGCTAGAGCTTGGATATGAAGATCTAAGATGTTGAAGATGCCTTTCATGAGGTTTTCTTGAAGATGGAGTTGTGTTACTGTCAACTTTGCTGTCAGGAGCTGGCTGGAGGATTGAGGCTAGGGTTTACTGTTGCTTTTGAGCTGGAGTTTTCTGTAGCTGTGGAGCTTAACTGTTTAGGTATTGAGGAGCCTTATTTGAAGTGTGCTTTCTCTTCCCTGGAAGTTGGAGATGGAAGTTTATTAAAGCTTAAAGCTAGGAGCTAGTCATGAAGATGAAAGTTGTTGCTGTCAACTTTCTGTTGTTTAACCAACTGTTGTTGTCAGAGCTGCTGTTTGCTGTAGGAGTTTGGTGTTGCTGTTTGGGCTGCCTCCTCTGTGTGGTTTTTGTTTTTGTTTGTTTGTTGGCTTGTATAGCTTTCCCCTTAGGTTTGAAGTGAATGTTGATTCACTTTGCCTGTTGTTTTCCCAGGTTCGAGGTAGAGCAGGATTCCCTTGCCTCGCTTGTATTGCTGCATTGCATGCATTTTACTGTATTTGCTTGCTTTATTTTCTGTTTATCCCCTAGGATCTTTGATTTCCTCTGTGCAGGAGGGAATTATGACAAACATTAGGATTCTTATCCATGCATGACAACATTAGGTTAGTTTTTATTCCCTTTCAACCCTAGGCTTTTTAGAGCTTCTTTCTCTTCTATCTCAAAACAACTCAAAAATATAGTAATAAGGTTAATCGATGTCGTGCGTTACGAGCCTTAAGCTATTTGAGAAAGGGTTGCTGGAGAGCTTCTTTCCAGTAGTCTGGCTGCTTAGTGTGGCACCCTTTGGGTGACACGCGACGTAGTCACTCTCAAATCATAGTCTCTAGTGCGTCAGAGATTGCAAACAAACTAAAAAACATTTCTTTCGTAAAAGATTCAAAACAAACATCAAAGTGTCATTTTTGTCCGCTTGGACTCTTAATCAAGAAAAACCCCTTTTGAAGGTAATAAAAAACAGTCAGACAAGCTTGTGTCTTCCGTAGCCTGAACTACGTTTGCTCTGATCTTTCATGCTGTATGAAAGTACGTAGGCATAGGATGCCGTATCCTAGCGAGCAACCTTCCCCCCCTTTAACCTGTAGTTAGGCGAACTACGTTGACTCTGATTTCTCGTTCCAGACGAGAATACGTAGGCATAAGGTGCGATACTTTGCCGAGTCATTTTCTTTTCTCTTTTAACCCATACCCTTAGAGTAGATAGAATAACAATCCGTACTAGAAAACAAGCGTGGATCCCGTCGAGTACGGCGGACGTGAGGGGTGCTAATACCTTCCCCTTGCGTAATCGACTCCCGAATCCAGGAATTTGGTTGCGAAGACCATTCCTTTCCCGTTTTGCGTTAGGTTTACTCTGAGCGTTTCCTTTCCCTCTGTTGGGATAAATAACGCACGGTGGCGACTCTTCTGTCATAGCCGGCGCCGATTTTTGCAGTAGCGACAGCTGGCGACTCTACTGGGGACTCCAACGGTTCCCTACGCGAGTCAGTCCTAGCGCCTGTTTTCCCGTCGTAGGTTTTGTATGGATTTACATTTCTGTCTTTATTTTCCGCATTTTATTGTTCAGCTTTATATTGTTGTTGCTATTGTGGGGAGGGGGTGATCTGTTGATAGATAAGCCGGACCTGGGCTTGAGTGCACCTAGAATTAGTTGTGGAAAGTAGTGGGCGCGTCCATGCTTTGCATGTACTAGTATCCCACAAAATCCACGCTCGGACGAGGTTCTTCTGGTTGACTTATTTTTCAACCCTTTGGATTGAGGGGATTGTTGGTTAGTTGGATTGTCGACTCCGGGGACCGATCATTTGGAAGTTGGCTAAGTGAGGCCTCTTCAGGACATGATGATGCCACACCTTCTGGGTATCGTATCATCAGTCTTTAAAGTATGTGACGCTGACGACCACATAGGATGCCGTACCTTGTGTCAGTTGATAGGACACCTACCTGTGAGAGGGATTGGGACATGCAGGAAACTTGACCTCCAGACTGCCCGGTTCTCTTAATATTGGCTCAGTATGTGTGGTTACTTGGGGTTCTTCATCAGGACAGTGTTATAGGTCTGTTGAGACCAGGTTGGAGCTTTGTTATAGGTCTGTTGAGATCAAAGTGGAGCATTGTTATGGGTCTGTTGAGACCAGGGTTGAGCAGTATTGTGGGTCTGTTGAGACAGATATTGTGGATGGATCTCTTCAGGAATATATCACTTGATCCATATTGCATGTTTGCAAATTGCATTATTGCATACTCATCCTGCATATCATTAACGTGTGTCTGTGCTGCAGGTGCATTTCATACCCTCTGATTCTAGTTGCCCGGATTTCTGTCTGCTGATATTATGGGTACTTTGAAGAAGACTGTGGCATACAAGTTGCCTACTCCAGATGTTTCTCCTCTGCTTGGTTTGATATCTCTAGCTGATGAGGATGTGAAGAGAAGTTTCAGGAAGATTCATGGGAAACTGCTTAAGTTGGTTTATAAACCATCCATGTATGAGCGGAACGGATTGTACGCGCTGATGCAGTTCTATGGTCCCCCGTTGAGGTGTTTTACTTTCCCTGACTCCATTCTGGCTCCGACCATGGAGGAGTATGCTGAGATCTTGGAGTTAACTATTCAGAACAGGGTACCCTTCATTCATATGGGTGCTGAGCCCAAGATGGAGGATTTGGCTGTTGCTTTGCATTTAGACTCCTCAGAGTTGTTGTTAACCTCGTGGAATGGAGTTTCTGGTTTTTCTCTCAAGTTCTTGGTTGGGAAAGCACAAGAGTATGCCAAGAGTGGTTGTTGGATTGTGTTTAATGCTATCCTTGCTTTGTGTATCTATGGCATTGTACTGTTCCCTAATATGCCTGACTTTGTTGATTTGGGTGCATTCTATATATTTGCTTCAGGCAATCTTGTGCCTACTCTGATTGGAGACTTCTATCATTCACTTCATTATAAGAACGAGAACAGGAGGGGCAAGAACGTCTCTTGTTGTGTGCCTTTTTTGTATATGTGGTTTGATAGTCACCTGCCCAAGAAGGGTATCTTTGCTGAGTCTGCAGATACGGTGGATTGGTCTGAGCATCTGATGGGACTTTCTTTAGAAGACGTTGTCTGGTTTGACAGAGATTTACTGGGATCTGAGATTATCTACAGCTGCACAGGATATCCTAATGTTCCTCTGATTAGGAGGAAAGGGTGCATTAACTACAATCCGTCATTGTTGATCAAGCAATTCGTTTATGCTTTGAGAAGCCCGCCAAAAGAGGAGGAAGTGCAGGAATCTCTGTACTTCATGGGTGTTCTGAGTGGAGAATTGTTATCCAAGCTTCAGCATGCTTGGAATAACATCAACAAAAGGGGTAAGCAGTTGTTGGGTAAGAATGATAGTCAAGCCTATCCTCCGTACAAAGTCTGGGTCCAAGATAGGGCAAAGCAGGTGCGGATGCCGTTCCCTGCAGTATTACCTCCTACTCCCCTCGTGATCGAGGAGCCAACTACTGTGTCTATTGAGAGATATGAACAGGTTGTGAAGGAGAAAGAAGAGCTGATGAAAGCCAACGAGAAGTTGGAAGAAGAGCTAGTGCAACTCAGAAGCGAAAGGAATGAAGCCGTATACTCCTTCAAGCAACAAATAGAGTTGGTGAACCAACTAGGCACATAACTGACTGAACAACGAAAGAAGCGTGAACGTTTGGGGATAGATTTCAAGAGCTCTCATGACATGCTGGAGTCTAAGAAGAAAGCACTTGATGTAGCCTACCGGGAGATCTCTACATTCAACAAAACCTTGAATGCCACGTTGACTGGCAATAAGGAAAGAGAAGACAAACTGAAGTTGCAGATCTCTGAGCTGGAAGGTCATTTGAAAGCTAGCCAGAAGAAGTTTGAAGATGAGGTTATGCGGAGATATGATGTTCAGAATGCCTTGAACAAAGTTATCAAGCGCAAGAAAGAGTCTGCGTCCCAGAAGCGGAAGCTAGAAGATTGCTTTAGAGAAGGTGTTTGGGAGGAATCCATTGGGGATCTCCAGCGTGTTATCAGGCAAAGAGACTCGCTCGTCGAAGGGTTGCTTTTTCAGCCGAATCATCCCAAGACTAAGAGATTGTTAGAGGAGTGTCAGGCATATGGTCGCACTTGATTACCTTATGTACTGTTGTATATGCTTTATTTGCATTGTGCTGGCCATCACCAGGATTGTTGGTTGAGGTCATGCCTTCTTATTGTACACTCGGTAATATTGTATTTCTGACTTGATGGGCTCTTCGCAGCAATATATGAGATGTTTTCCATGATTGGATTTCAAGCTTCTTATCACTATCACTGTCACTACACTGGAACTTTGGCACTAGAATTAGGGGTTGATCTCCCTAACGCACAAACACATATTGCATCTGCATATTCATTTTGTATTGCCAGTTACTTGTTGAATTTGTATCTTATTTCCTGCATCTCGCAGGTTTTTCAGGATTGACGACCAAAGAGTCCACCATTATTCAACCAGAAACAACTGCAAGAAGATAATGGATCAAGTTCAGGTCGAGATGCAGGAAATCCGCGAGAAGCTGACTTTGTTCATGCAAGCCATGGAGAGCATGACCAAGGCCCAGGAGAACCTTCAGACCTTGGTGCAGCCGCTGCTGACGCGGGAAAACGGAAATGGCAACACTGACCACATTTATGTTGAAAATCCTCGCCGGGAGAATGAGATACCGGCAATTGTTACTCCACCTGTTGTGACAGTCAACAGAAACACGGGTACTGGTGCGGGTGCTGGCACTGGTAACAGCAATACTGGGAATGGTGGTGATGGGCATGTTTTTAACAACAAAGGCAACACTGTGGATGCTGATCAAGGATTCGTTGACAATGTTGGCTTCGGAAACAATGGGTATGGCAACGTCAATCAGGACGGGAATTTCGGGTTCAACAATCAAGGCTTCGGTAATGATGGTTACGGCAACAATCAGGGGTATGGTTACGGTAATGGTGGATTCGGTAATGTGAATGTGAACGGTGCTGGAGAATTTCCTTTCAACAATGGTTTTGGACCTGTTGGGGTCAATCTAGGGTTCGGCAACCGAGGACAGGGCCTTGTGTACAATCAGCAAGGATTTGGCCGTAACATGGGTTACGATGGGTATGGCAATAACTGGAATGTGGATCAACAGGAGGATGCTTTTTCAAGAAGAGATATGGGACCCGAAGGCCCTACTGACCCTGTTCAGAGGATCAGAGTGCTAGAAGAGCAGATGAAGGGCGTGGTTGATCAGAACTCCGCTGGGTTAGATATGACTACTATGGGGTTGGTACCAGGGCTGAGGGTGCCATTAAAATTCAAGGCTCCAACATTCGATAAGTACAAAGGGGATACATGCCCGAGGGTCCATGTACGTTCTTACTATAGAAGGATGTCTGCATATTCCAATGATGAGAGGATGCTCATGCATTTCTTTCAAGATAGCTTATCGGGACCATCATTGGAGTGGTACATGGGACTGGAGCCCACTCAGATTAGAAGTTGGAAGCAGTTGGCTGATGCTTTTGTTGTGCATTACAAATACAATAGCGATTTGGCGCCAAACAGAGTTCATTTGCAGAGTCTATCGCAGAAAAATGGTGAAAGTTTCAAAGAGTACGCGCAGCGATGGCGCGATATGGCAGCTCGAGTGCACCCTCCTTTGGTTGAAAGGGAGATGAATGACATGTTTGTGGGGACGTTTACAGGAATGTACTATGACAAGTTACTCAATGTTTCAATGGGTAGTTTCTTCGATATGATCCTTATGGGAGAAAGGATCGAGAACGGAATTAAAATTGGGAAGATTCAGGCAGGCGAACCTACTTCAGTCGGGGGTGCGAGAAAAGCGTTCGGCGGAAAACGACAAGGTGATACCAGCGTTGTGTACGATGGCAGAGGCCGGGGCAGAGGCAGAAGTCAGTACATTCAAGCTCAACAAATAGCCAGTGTTACTATTCCAATTCATCAACAACAACAACAACAACCACACCAACAACAACAACAACCACACCAACAACAACAACAACCACAACAGCAACAAAGGCCGAATCAGGGTCAGGGAAGGTTTCAGAATGTAAGGCCGAAGAGGGTATTTGATAAGCCTCCGTCGACATATGCAGAGCTTCTTCAGACACTGTTGGGGTTGAATTTGGTCGAGAAAAGAACAATGGAACCGCCTATAGGACCAGTACTTCCTAGGGGGTATGATGCTAATAAGCATTGCGAATTCCATTCCGAGGCGCCCGGACACGATATAGAATCTTGTCATGCGTTCAAGCATAAGGTACAAGACTTGTTGGACAGTAAAGCCATCAACTTTGGCCAAGCGGGGCCTAATATTGTACAACAGCCTATGCCCAACCATGGGACAAATGCCGTCTTAACAGAAGAAAATTTGAACCTGGTGTTGGATGTTAATGAGTTGAAGACACCGTTGAGTGAAGTGAAAAGCAGGTTGCTCATAGGGGGAGTATTTTCGGGTTGTGATGAATACTGTTTAGAGTGCTGGACCCAGCCAGAGGGCTGTAATGATTAGAAACAAGGCATTCAGGCCATGATCGACGAAGGGACCTTGCAATTTGATCGAACTGCGGTTGAAAAGCCTGTGGAGGCATTATGCGAAGAGCAGAATAATATTGCAACGATGACGATCCCGAGAAAGACCATAACGATAGTGGCGCCCGCCAAGCGGCCAACTATTACGATTACCAAAGCAGGGCCTGTTCCTTTTGAAAGTACAAAAGTTGTCCCGTGGACATACGGTTTAGAAGCGTATTGCAACGGTGAGAAGATTGTGGTGAATAGCCAGCCAGCAGGAGCTGTTGACAATGTTGTTGGAACAGGGGGCATGACCCATAGCGGAAGGATCTTTACCTCACCTGAAATAGAAGCAGACAGGTTGGCCAAAGGTAAAGCCAAAGTAAACGAAAGTGGGCCCTCTCAGTCGAAAGAAAAGGATACGTCGCTCAAGGACGTAGAGGAGTTCATAAGACTGATTCGCAAGAGCGACTACAAAATTGTTGAACACCTACAGCAGACGCCGTCGAAGATTTCTATCTTTTCGCTGTTGTTATGTTCCGAGGCGCACCGAAACGACCTGCTAAAGATCTTGGATACGTCATTTGTACCGCAAGAAGTTTCTGTAAATCAGTTAGAGGGGGTAATGGCGCATGTCAATGCTGGACATAGCCTGGGTTTCACAGATTTTGACCTAACACCTAAGGGTCGAGAGCACAACATGGCCTTGCATATATCGGTGGAGTGTCGGGGCACCGTAATGTCGCATGTATTGGTAGATACTGGATCAACGTTGAACGTATTGCCAAAGAAAGCCATGATGAAATTGGACATACGAGGAGTTATTTGCACGCCCAGCAATTTGATGGTAAGGGCGTTTGACGGGACGAAAAGATCAGTGTTCGGGTCAATAACATTACCACTTCAGGTGGGGCTGGAAATTTTTGATACCGAATTCTACATCATGGATATCCATCCAGCTTATAGCTGCCTCCTTGGACGACCATGGATCCACGCTGCAGGGACCGTAACATCCACACTGCATCAGAAGTTGAAGTATATGGTGGGTGATAGTGTTGTTACCGTTTGCGGGGAGGAGGATATTTTGGTCAGTCACCTGTCATCATTCAGATATGTGGAGGTCGACGGGGAAATACACGAGACACCTTGTCAAGCCTTCGAATGGTTGCAGATTAAAGACAAAGCTCAGGGTTCCAGCAAAATATCAGATGTGGCAGTGTCATCCTACAAAGAGGCTCAGGCTTTAGTGCAGACTGGTGAGACTAAAGGTTGGGGGCAGGTACTGGAGATTCCCGTGAAGAATGACAAGTTTGGGCTAGGGTATCGACCGACGTCGTCAGCGTCATCTTCAGGAGCACCCAGGTTCAAGGGACCGGTCACGATTACGCCAAGCGGGGTGTGCTTCGAGACTATCAACGCTATTTTAGATGCTGAAGACGGGGATAGCGACTGCGATATGGACGCATGGATCAAGCCAAGCGTGCCAGGACAAAGTCTCTGCAACTGGTCCATCCAGGAAACTGTCCCTGTGACTTTTAAACAGTAATGATTTGTTTTATCAATTGTTGAATAATCCTATGTCCTACCCAGGGCATAGTGATGTTACATTAGGGCTACTTGATTATGTGTATTGCACTGTTTTAATCATGAAATAAAGGCGTTTTTCATATTCAAATATTGTGATCCCTGTTTTTCTTGTTTTTACTTTAACAATAAATCGCAACGTGGTTATTTGCTTTGTTTGCGTGTTGAAGTGTTTAACCATTTCCTTTGCAGGACTAATGTTTCAGATGACATCTCATACGAACCGCCTATGACTCGTTTCGACTTTGAGCACCCAGTATTCCAAGCAGAGGAAGAGATTGTTGAGGATAGCGACCTGCCAGAGGAGTTGACTCGTTTGTTGAAACATGAAGAGAGAATCATTCTGCCTCATCGGGAGGAAGTTGAGATTATCAACTTGGGGTCGGAAGAAGTTGTGAGAAATATTCGTATAGGGGCTGCGCTGCAGAGTGACGTCAAGCAAAAGCTGATTGAGATACTGCGAGAGTATAGTGATATATTTGCTTGGTCGTACGAGGATATGCCTTGGTTAGACACGGACATGGTTGTGCACCGTCTGCCACTGCGAGAGGAATGTTCGCCTGTTAAGCAGAAACTCAGAAGAACCAGACCAGGCATGGCTGTAAAAATCAAGGAGGAAGTTCAAAAACAGTGGGATGCTGGTTTCCTAGCTGTTACCACTTATCCGTCATGGGTTGCTAATATAGTACCAGTGCCGAAGAAAGACGGTAAAGTGCGAATGTGTGTAGACTACCGTGATTTGAATAGGGCGAGCCCGAAAGACGACTTTCCACTTCCTCACATTGATGTGCTGGTTGATAACACTGCTCAGTTCTCCGTATTCTCCTTCATGGACGGCTTCTCGGGCTATAATCAGATCAAAATGGCGCCAGAAGACATGGAGAAGACTACCTTCATTACTCCTTGGGGAACATTTTGCTACAAAGTGATTCCCTTCGGACTGAAGAACGTTGGGGCAACATATCAACGTGCTATGACGACTCTCTTTCATGACATGATGCACAAAGAGATCGAGGTTTATGTTGATGATATGATTGCCAAATCCCAAACGGAGGAGGAGCATTTGGTTAATCTGCTGAAACTATTCAAGAGACTTAGGAAGTTCAGGTTGAGACTGAACCCTAACAAGTGCACCTTCGGGGTGAGATCGGGTAAACTGCTGGGGTTTATTGTGAGCGAAAAGGGGATAGAGGTTGATCCTGCGAAGATAAAAGCAATACAAGAAATGCCGACGCCTAAAACAGAAAAAGAAGTGCGTGGGTTTTTAGGGAGGTTGAACTATATCGCCCGGTTCATATCTCACCTAACTGCGACATGCGAGCCGTTATTCAAGTTATTGAAAAAGGATCGGGTGTTGACCTGGAATGAAAATTGTCAAAAGGCGTTCGACAAAATAAAAGAATACTTGCAGGAACCTCCTATTTTGATACCCCCAGTGGCCGGGAGACCTTTGATTATGTATTTGACGGTTCTTGAGGAAAGTATGGGTTGTGTTCTCGGTCAACACGATGAGACCGGACGTAAAGAGCATGCGATCTATTATTTGAGTAAGAAGTTTACTGACTGTGAGTCCAGATACTCAATGCTTGAGAAAACGTGTTGCGCGCTAGCCTGGGCCGCCAAACATTTGAGGCAATACATGCTGAATCATACAACCATGCTAATTTCAAAGATGGATCCAATTAAATACGTGTTTGAGAAGCAAGCACTCTCCGGAAGAATTGCCCGATGGCATATGGTGTTAACCGAATACGATATCCAATATGTCTCGTAGAAGGCTATTAAAGGTAGCGTTCTGTCTGAGTACCTTGCGGAGCAACCTGTTGAGGACTACCAATCGATGAGGTTTGATTTTCCTGACGAGGATATCATGTACCTGAAAATGAAGGATTGTGAAGAACCATTGTCGGACGAAGGACCAGAATTGGGTTCCAAATGGCAATTGATATTTGACGGAGCTGTGAATTCCTATGGTAGCAGAATAGGGGCAATCATCACCACTCCTCAGGGGTCGCACATCCCCTTTACTGCTCGATTGACTTTTCCCGTTACCAATAATAAGGCTGAATATGAGGCTTGCATCATCGGTCTGGAAGAAGCTATTGATTTGCGAATCAAACATCTGGATGTATACGGAGACTCAGCTCTAGTAGTGAACCAGATTAAAGGAGAATGGGAGACACGTCAGCCTAATTTGATACCATATATGAATTATGCAAGGAGATTGTTGCCTTTCTTTGACAAGGTGGAATTGCATCACGTACCACGAGCAGAAAATCAAATGGCTGACGCCCTGGCGACATTGTTTTCAATGTATAAAGTTAACTTCTGGAACGAGGCTCCCCGGATTGTTATCTCTCGGCTTGATAGGCCTGCATTCATGTTTTCCATTGATGAGGCTCCCGATGGTCAACCCTGGTACTTTGACATCCAGAATTTCCTAAAGAACAAGGAGTATCCGGCTGGGGCGTCCAGTCGAGATCAGAAGACGCTCAGGAGATTGGCTGGCAATTTCTATTTGAACCCGGACGGTGTCCTATACAAAAGAAACCACGACTTGGTATTGCTACGTTGTGTAGATGAGAAAGAGGCGAAGTTACTCATGGAAGAGATACATGAAGGTACATTTGGTACACATGCTGGTGGGCATGCTATGACGAGAAAACTGCTGCGGGCAGGTTATTATTGGCTGACTATGGAAACAGACTGTTTCAAGTTTGCAAAGAGGTGTCATAAATGCCAAATTTATGCGGACAAAATCCATGTGCCTCCAAGTCCCCTGAATGTGATGTCATCACCGTGGCCTTTCTCGATGTGGGGAATTGATATGATTGGCAAGATTGAGCCTACGGCATCCAACGGACACCGGTTCATTTTGGTGGCAATCGATTACTTCACCAAATGGGTGGAAGCAGCATCATATGCCAATGTCACCAAACAAGTGGTAGTCAGATTTATCAAACGAGATATTATCTGCAGATATGGAATCCCTGAGCGGATTATCACCGATAACGGTTCGAACTTGAATAACAAAATGATGAAAGAGCTGTGCCAGAATTTTAAGATTGAGCATCACAACTCTTCTCCCTACCGACCCAAGATGAATGGCGCTGTCGAAGCGGCCAATAAGAACATAAAAAAGATTGTTTAGAAGATGGTTGTGACGTATAAGGACTGGCACGAGATGCTACCTTTCGCTTTGCACGGTTATCGTACGACGGTACACACATCAACCGGGGCAACCCCTTTCTCATTGGTATACGGGATGGAGGCAGTGTTACCGTTAGAGGTTGAGATTCCTTCCCTGAGGGTTTTACGTGATGTCCAACTCGACGAGGCAGAATGGGTGAAAGATAGACTGAATCAGCTCAGGTTAATGGATGAGAAGAGGCTGGCTTCTTTAGCATACGGTCGGTTGTACCAGAGCCGGATGAAGAAGGCTTATGACAAGAAGGTGTGCCCTCGAAGCTTTCAGACGGGCGATCTTGTTTTGAAAAAGATTCTCCCACCACACACAGATCACAGGGGCAAGTGGACTCCCAATTACGAAGGTCCCTACGTTGTCAGAAAAGTCTTCTCTAGAGGAGCCTTGTTACTATCTGTGGCTTGCGCGAAAATAAGGTGCCGGCATGACATAAGAGTCGCCACCTTTCGTTATTTATCCCTCAGAGCGGGAAAGGAAACGATCGGAAAAACCTGACGAAAAAGGGTAAGACAAGGTCGTCGCAACCATTGTCTGGGTTCGGGAGTCGGTTACGCAAGGGGAAGGTATTAGCACCCCTCACGTCCGTCGTACTCGACGGGATCCTCGCTTGTTTGTTTACTTGGACGGGTTGGTTATAATCTATCTACCTATCAAGGCTGGATGAAAAAGAAAAGAAAAATGACTCGGCAAAGCGTCGCACTTTATGCCTACGTATTCTCATCAGAGAATGAGAAATCAGAGTCAACGTAGTTCGGCCTACTACGGGTGAAGGTGGGGAAGGTTGCTCGCTAGGATATCGCATCCTATGCCTACGTACTTCCACACAGCATGGAAGATCAGAGCAAACGTAGTTCGGGAAACTACGGGTTATCTCCTGGAAGAAGTGTTTTTTATTGTGTTTCCGATTTCAACCGCACTAGAGACTATGACCTGAGAGTGAATGCGTTGCATGTCACCCAAAGGGTGCCATACTAAACATCCAGACTGTGGAAAAGAAGCTCTCCCACAATCCTTTCTCAGATAGCTTAAGGCTCGTAACGTACGAAAGAAACCATTCATGATTACTGTATCTTAAACTGCTTCGAGATGAGAAGAGAACAGGCCCAACTAGGAGGGAGACTATCAAGTCCTACTGTTGTCAGGCCATGGATTCATCATATGGTTGAGGTTTGAACAGGGAACTCCTAGATGTTGTCATGCATAGGTTTCAACCTAAAATTCTATCATCAAATCCTTATCAAAGGAAATGAGAGTCCTAAGGGATCATGTCAATGATACACCAAAACAGACAAAAGCATCGGCTTTAACAGTAAAATGCACGCAATGCAAGTGAGGGAGGAAATGTGTGTGGGGCTTCAGCCTCCACAAGCTCGTCTCGACCTCAAGCCAGTCATGAAATAACAGTAATCATACTGAAAAATAGACAACATGCTATCAAGCAAAACAGTAAACTGCAGTCATACAGGTAAAAGAAGTGAAATCATGCTATCAAGCAATAATAAACACATGGGCAAGGGAGCTGGGCTCTACCGAATACCCGCAAGCAAAGCCAAGCAGTAACAATACAAGCAGATGCACTCATGCTCTTAGACTGAACTTATTCTAGATGAACTTAGTCTAATGCAGCAGACAAATCAGACAAAACACACAATACATCAAAGAAAACAGAAGAAAGCCTCAGCTCCTCCAGCAGCAACCCTGTCTTCAGACTTCAGAGACCACTTGCTTTCCAGGCATCAACCCTACAACATGAGTATCAACTCATCTTCTCCTTTGAGCTTCAGCTCCTTTGATCAGCTCCACCTTCAGGCTTCACCATCTCCAGGGATCTTCAGGCATCAACTTGATCTTCACAAAGTCTTCAGACTTCAATAATCTTCAAGGAATCATCCTCTTCAAAGCTTTAGCTTCTATCTTCAATGGCTCAAATGCTCCAGCAAACAAGATTCAGTCAATAAGATGAGGTGAGGATGTTACAGTACTCACTGACTTCCAAAGGATGCCATTGAGGACTTAACATCAAAGGAAAGGCTATCTCAAAGTTCTACCTTATAGGGCAAGGTCCCTAATCCCTCCAAAGGAGAGAGGTGAATACCCTTAAGGGACTTTATGTCACAGAGAAGAGAGGAGGTGAACAAAACACTCCTTGTTTATTGAACAAAGTATCCTATCTAGGGCTCTGCCTATGCACCTATAAACCTATAAACAAACAACAAAAGCTATCCAAACTCCTCTGCAAGGTCTTCAAAGCTTCCATGATGATCCACAAGGTCTTCAACTCAATCTTCAAAGCTCACACACTCAAAAGAGAAGAAAGGAAAACAATACAATACAAACTTATGCCTTTAAGCAACACACATACTATCCATACATTCAAAAATCAATGAAAAATACTAAAACACCATAAAATATTCTAGCAAAATTCTAGGGGATTCTATACATACTTACCCTTAACCCATATATTCCCCATACACTAACTTGGCCTATAAACCCCAAAACAAATTTGTTCAAGTCTATCTATACAACCTAAAACCCTAATTAGAGCACCTAAATGTCTAACAATCAAACTACATCAAATTTTAATCTAAAAATTGAGAATTAAATCCTATATGAAACTAGGGTTCAATACCTAACTATGCCAAAAAGAATGGCTCAAAAACCCTAAGGGAAAGTCCTAAAACAAATTGTACAAAATTGGATATCAAACTAAACATATTAAAAAGCCATTAAAATGAAAAATATGCTAAAAATATGAAAGGAAAATAAAATAGAAATTTTATTTATTTATATTTTTCTAGACAAATTCATGGACACATAGAAAAAACAAGGATAAAAAAATGTTTAATTTTCTATTTTTTAGGAATTTTTAAAGTGCAAGACAATATAAATGGAATTAAAAGAATAAAAGAATTGAAATAAAGGGGAGGGGGTGAAAACAGCAAGACACGCTAGTTGAAAATTACATGGGCTGGATCATGGGGGGTGTTAAAAGCGAAACTTAAGCCCAGGAAACTTCACTAATTGAAACGGTGCGTTTAGCACTTTGAATTTTCCCTCCGCTTTCTTCAGTGAATCTGGGCCGTAGATTGAGATGATTTGGTCAAATTCCTGGGACCAATCCAATGATGGACAACCATCGTCCCCAAAATGCATTAGGGTTTTCAAACGCAGCTTCCATGCATGCTTCTTCTTCTTGCTCGTTCTCTCTCCACACTTGATGATTTTCAAAAATTCCAAAAGGGAAAATGGACTACTCATTACAAGGAACAAAGCTATACGAGTGATTTTCATTGATTCTTCCTGGATCATCCTAACAGAGAGCTAGAAGATCTTGGTACCACCATATCTCACTGAGATCAATTCCTCTAAAACTCAAAATTAATGACCCAATCTTGTTCAACACGCTATGCTCATCACACTGAACTATCAATCGTGCCTTGAAACCTAATATCCAGCTTGTTCTCAATCATCAAAGATTCTTGCACCTGCTACCAAACTCCATGAAATGCCCCCTAATTCTCAGAATTTCACCATCTATCCTATCTTAACCAATCTACACCTAGAATCTAAGCTATCTATGCATAATTAAAGAGGTATGAATGCATTTACCAACCTGCCAAGAAGTTATGGTAGAATGATGTAGGGCACGATTCAGTGTTTGCTTCTTCTCCCAGATGATCCTCCAATGGTGGAAATGATTCTGTTTGCAAAAACTTGGATAGATGAAGCCTCTAACAATCAACTCGTGGCTTTGCTTGCTCTTGAAGAATGCTTGAAAACCTCACTTTTCTCTCACTTTCTTCACTCAATTCTCCAACTTTCACCAACCTCTAATCACACTTTGATCCACTCTTTTTATAATAATCCATGGAAACTTCTAGATTCATCTAGAATGAGCTAGAAAAGTCTTGATTTTCTCATGTGATGATAAGTTGAAAATCCCATGCATCATGCCTTATGCCTTGTAACTTTGTGCCAAAATACCTTTACATGAGATATTGAGAAGATATGTGTGAAAAACAAGCTCACCTTTGGCTTATGTGAAGATTTCTCAAGTTGCCTTAAGATTCAAGTAACAATTTTCCAAAGCATGTCCCATTTTAAAGCCTCAAATGAAAATTCTATTTAAACCAATGTTCTCAAAATGATGTTTCCAATCAAAATGATATATTGGATGACCTATTTTGGATTCCTAGATCTTCCAAACCAATTTCCAATTTCAACTTTTTAAACTTATAAGCCATTTTTAGTTCAAATTTACCAAACTTTGGAAATCCTTGCTACAAGCTTTTTCAACAATTCATGACCTTCTTCCTAGACTTAAAATTACATTTTGAACAACTTTCATGTTTTGAGTTTTTATATTTGAGGCTTGGAAATAGGAGATATGCCCTTTGCTTAAAATGACCTATAATTGACAAATGACCAAAATACCCCTGTCTTGTTCAAACCATAAGTTGAGTTCCACAAATCCTATCAAGGACTTCTACCACTCAAATTAAAGCTAAGAAGATGCCCTCCAACATTCATGTTGACCAAGAGATCATAGGAATCATCCTACTAGGGCAAAAGTTGTCTGCAAGTTGGGTGACTTTCAAGGACTCAGATTCACACACCTCTGCTGACCTGTAATTTGTCAAAACCATAACTTGAGCTCTGCAACTCCTATCAAGGACTTCCACCACTCAAATTAAAGATAAGAACAAGCTCTACAACATTCTTGTTGTGGGGAAGATGAGATATCAATCACATCTAGAGCTAAAACTGCTTGGAAGGTAGGGATCAAATTAGGGTTTTCTCACTGACAATCCTTGGAAACCCTGACTTGAAACTTCTCAAACTCCTCAATCATGATGAGTTGGTCTAGGAATCATCTTTATAACATCTCCATACATCATTCCATGATCTCATGGCCCTTGGATTGGGTCTCAACCTTCTCCAAATCTTCAGTTACCCTAGGGCTGACCCAGTCACAACCCTAATTCTACCATTCATGGCTGAATCTTCTGAATTCTTGCACAATGACTTCTCTGGGCTTCATGATGGCTACCAAGACATCTCATAGGCTTTCTCCAACCTTCAAGTTCATTCTCAAAGTCTCAGAATCATCTGAGGAGCACCCACAATTCTCAAGCTATGAAGCACACAACCCTGGTTTCAACCAATTCCTCTGAGGATCTCTTGAACTGTCTGATGAAGGTATCAACTTTCAAACACTCAGTGAATAAATAATTGTTGGTCAAATTTTGGGGTGCAACAGCTGCCCCTATTCAAACGGCTTGAACCTGACTGGGTGAGAAGCGAACGACTCTCAACCAATCAAGGTGCGAGACGGTTGAATACCGGTAAACCCGAAAATTTGCCAACTGCACGAGCACACGGTACCCTGCGGGGAACAAATCTTCGAATATTGCAATGCTAGCTGCACGGCCACTAGCTGGAGAGACACTGATCTGACATCGCCGCCAGTTATCCACGTTAACTTCTTCTGACATTGCCTTCAGACACCCAACCTCGCCGCTGGAGAACTGAATCTGACATCGCCGTCGGAAACAAACATCGCTCTGAGAGACACTCGACATTGCCGTCGTACAAACACCATCTCTACTGGGGATTTGAAGAGTCTGACCTCGCCGTCAAACAAATATCCAACCTCGCCGCCGGACAAACATAATCTGACCTCGCCGTCAAATCCAAACGTTCAACCTCGCCGTCGAACAGACATCCAACCTCGCCGCCGGACAACTGATGATCTGACCTCGCCGTCACATCAAAACGTTCAACCTCGTCGTTGAACTAAACTTGACCTGACCTCGCCGCCAAATCCAAACGTTCAACCTCGCCGTCAAACAGACATCCAACCTCGCCGTCGGACAACTGATGATCTGACCTCGCCGTCACATCAAAACGTTCAACCTCGCCGTCGAACTAAACTTGATCTGACCTCGCCGCCAAATCCAAACGTTCAACCTCGCCGTCGAACAAACATCCAACCTCGCCGCTGGAGAAAATACAACCCTGAACAACTCTGACCTGGGGTTCACCCCTGGTAAATGGAACAAAAGGTACACTTGCGTATTTGAAACTACTCCGCTGGGAATGAGAGACTTAACCGAGGACACTCTGATCTGGGGTTCACCCTCAGAACCATAACGACCATCGGAATACTGCTGCACACTGCCCGCCATAGAACTTCAACATTAAAGATATATGAAACCCTGGCCCCTAGCCATTTCCAGCTTCAGCTAGAAAAAATCTTCAAGTTCTTCTGAAGATAGATGAAACCCTGCCCGTCGGCGATTCCAGCTTCAGCTAGAAAAGATCTTCAAGTACTTCTGAAGATAAACATCCTTGACCTTCAAGGATGTAAACTTTGCCCGTCGGCAACTCTGCAAGAGGTATCTTCGACTTCAGTCTGAAGAAATGGTCCTTGGCCTTCAAGGATACATGAATCTGCCTTCAGGCAACTCCACCTCTGCTATAGAGCATCCGTGACTTCAGTCAGGGATATACTTCGGCCTTCAGTCCGAAAAAATGAATCCTAGGTCATTCATGACCTTGGGGGGATAACCTTGCCTTCAGGCACCTTCGCTTCAGCTTGGGAAATCTATGACTTCAGTCAAAGAAATGACATCCTGAGTCATTCATGACTCTACGGGGATTCAAACACTTTGCCTTCAGGCAAAACTCCGCTTCAACTGGAGAAACATCTTCGACTTCAGTCAGAAGAAACACTATCCACTTGATCGCAATCAATCATCACCTCAGGACAACTGACTTGGTCTTCAGGCCAACACGGATCATCTTGGTATATCTACAAACTTTGGAACCTTGTCTTCAGCCACACATCGATTCATCAACAAGGACATCTGAGCTCACAGGAACCTTCTGATATCGCCTTCAGGCATTTACGAAGTCAATCTTCAGATTAGACATCACTGTTGGAGCAGACATCCCACGCTGCTAAGGACTTCAAGAATTATCTTGAATACATTCCGTCGGGCACCTTCAAGAATCATCTTGAACTGCTGACCTTGCTGGAGACTTCATTCTGCTGGGTATTCCAGGAATCTTCCTGGGCAACTCTTGCTGGGGACGCTATTGGGGAGCTCAATAATCATCCTGAGTGAACAACTCGGGAAACTGCGCTGAGGTCTTAAGAGTCATCTTAAGCAAACCGGCCCTGCTGAGGAATTCGAGAATCATCTTTAACTGAAGACTTCGTTGGGGATCTCAAAAATCATCTTGAGCGAGCGACCGTGGGGATTACACCGGGGTCTTAAGAATCATCTTAAGAAAGCGACCTTGTTGGAGAGAATATCAGGAGTCATCCTGAGCAACCGGTCTCTTGGTGGGACACCTGTAAAACAAAAATGATAATAACCTAGATCATGATTATGATGCCTATGCTTCTGCGCTATGCCTCACACGGTGGGAATGATATGCGTGTATGCTAAATGCCATGCAATCATGCACAATGCTATGCAACGTTAAATGCTATGCAGTGTTAAATGCTATGCAGTCATGCACAATGATGCGATCCCGTCAGCAAAATAAATGCCGAGGGGAGATTCTCCTGTCAAGGAGAAAGAACTACTCGGAGAGAGGAATCATCCTGCTGAGGAGAACGTGGACACGCTGGTATTAATTGGCCTCCGTCTGGGGAATTGATCTTCCGGTTGACTGCTGCAGGGCAAACAACTTCAGCTGACTGCTGCAGGGGAACGAAGCTCTACGAGAACTTGGACCTGCTGAAGGAAAGCGATACCAATCGCGAGAATAAACTGCGTTGCCGTCTCGGCTACTCTTCTGGAGATAACCACTCTATGGGGAAACAACTTCAGCTGCTCCACACTCCACTGGGGGAAAATCAATCATGATCTGATCAACTTCCAAGGACTCGGCTCTCTTGGACATCTGCAAACCCGGCTGAGGAAGGAGAAATCATTCTGCTTCGCTGGAGAGAGTGCGACTCTGGGGGAGATACAGCGTCAGCTGCTCAATGCTCTGCTAGGGAACATCCACTCAAGGTCCCAACTGCTACCAAGGATTCGGCTCTCCTGGGGATTTGCGGACTCAGCCAGGGAAGGAGAAATCATTCTGCTTCACCGGAGAGTACGACTCTGGTGCGGAATTTCAATTTCGCTGGGGAAGAAAGAATCATCTGACTTTGAGGGAGAGTGCAACTTCGCAGGGAAATACAACGTCAGCTGTTCCAATACTCCACTGGGGAAACACGAGCTTCGGCACCCGAACATTTCTATGAAATCTGCACTTGTGACCCGGTGCTGGGGAAAGACGACATCATTCTTCGGTGCTTGGCTCAGCTGATAGGGGTGACGCTCCTTCAGGATGCGTCTGCTTGGGGAAGAGAATCATCTCTGCATGGGGAGACGTATCAATGCTCACTATTTGCGTTCTGATTCTGCGGAGGAGAGACTACTGAACTCTGCTGGAGAAGGAGGGCTCGCCCTGCTTCGGGGATGCGCACGGCACATCTTCTGGAAGGTGCTACATCTGCAACAACACAAGCAAACAGACAAGACCCTCCTCCAATAGGCCTATCCAGGTTATTATCTCGTGACAATATTCAACTAATTAATTGTTTCAACAATCAATGGGCCTAGGCCCGTAAGTTTATGTATGCGCATTTTATCAAAACATCGGCGTTTTCATTCGCAAACGAAACAGATAAATGCTAAACAGACAAGCAGAATTGCTGAATAATGTGCATTTTATTGATGATGAACCCCTGAATGGGCAAAAATGTTTTACAGCAGAGGCAAGCTCCTGGAATGAGGAAGCCGCGCAAAAAGAAAACATAAATATACGTCAGTATATACAAATGTCGGCAACGAGGCGTAGACGAACACCATGAGTTGATCCCTCTAAGACCCACTCGACTTCGATACTTCTCCGATGCTTCAGCTTCGGAAGAGATTGATTCAGATAAACGGCCCTCAGGTCCTCCAAACCACTAAACAATGAAAGTCCACACGCGGCACGCAGTCATTTGCTTATTCAAATCCCTAACTTTTGCGTGAACCGCCCTTTACGGGTTTTCGGTTCACCGGGATACCCTTTTTTGCCGAAGCCGCCCAGTGTAGGTTTTCGACTTCGCGGGTGTACATTTTTTCAATATATCCCTAATTTTTGCCCGAACCTTTTATTCTGTTTTTGGTTCGCCGGGATGCCCTTTTTTTGCCTGGACTCTTTCTTTTTTGTCCAGCGGGTCTCTTTCAAGCAAAGTATTTTTTAACTGCATCCGCGTTCACTGGGGATGCAAAATCTTCACCATCCATCGTGGATAACAACAAAGCTCCTCCTGAGAAGACCTTGCTGACGACATACGGCCCTTCGTAATTCGGAGTCCATTTGCCCCGGTGATCGGAGTGTGGCGGAAGAATTTTCTTCAGGACGAGATCACCCGTCTGAAAGCTTCTGGGACGCACCTTCTTATCATAAGCTTTCTTCATTCGGCTCTGGTACAGGCGACCAAATGCAATCGATGCTAACCTCTTCTCGTCCATCAGGCTGAGTTAGTTCAAACGATTCGTAATCCATTCTGCCTCGTCGAGTTTCACATCAACCAAAACTCGCAAAGAGGGAATCTCCACTTCTAACGGTAGGACAGCTTCCATACCGTACACCAAGGAGAAAGGAGTTGCCCCGGTCGACGTACGCACCGTCGTACGATAACCGTGCAAGGAAAACGGCAGCATCTCGTGCCAATCTTTGTATGTCACAACCATCTTCTGAACAATCTTCTTGATGTTCTTGTTGGCCGCTTCAACAGCGCCATTCATCTTCGGCCGGTAAGGAGATGAGTTGTGGTGTTCAATCTTGAAGCTCTGGCACAGCTCCTTCATCATCTTGTTATTTAAATTCAAACCATTATCAGTAATGATCCGCTCGGGAATTCCATAGCGATAGATGATGTCCCTCTTTATGAATTTAGCTACCACCTGCTTGGTCACATTAGCGTACGAGGCTGCCTCCACCCATTTGGTGAAGTAGTCGATAGCTACCAGAATGAAACGATGACCATTGGATGCAGTGGGCTCGATCTTGCCTATCATGTCGATGCCCCACATGGAGAACGGCCAAGGGGAGGACATGACATTCAACGGGCACGGCGGCACATGAACTTTATCAGCATAAATCTGGCATTTGTGACATTTCTTCGCGAATCTGAAGCAATCCGACTCCATAGTCAGCCAGTAATACCCTGCTCTCAGGATCTTTCTCGTCATGGCATGCCCGCCGGCGTGCGTACCAAATGTGCCCTCATGGACTTCTTCCATGAGTATACCTGCCTCCTTCTCATCTACACATCTGAGTAGCACGAGATCGTGGTTTCTTTTATATAACACTCCATCAGGATTGAGATAAAAGTTTCCAGATAGCCTCCTTAGAGTCTTCCTATCCTGGGTTGACGCACCCGCAGGATACTCCTTAGTCATAAGGAAGGTCTAGATGTCGTGGAACCATGGCTTGCCGTCAGTGGCATCCTCGATTGCAAACACAAATGTCGGTCTATCAAGACGCGAAAGCACAATTCTTGGAGCCTCATTCCAATAATTGACTTTATACATTGAAGCCAACGTGGCTAAGGCATCAGCCATCTGATTTTCAGCCCTGGGTACATGATGAAGTTCCACTCGATCGAAGAAAGGAAGCAGCCTCCTAGCATAATTCATGTACGGTACTAAATTCGCTTGACGAGTTTCCCACTCCCCTTTAATCTGATTGATTACAAGCGCTGAGTCACCATATATGTCTAGATTCTTGATTCTCAAATCAATTGCCTCTTCTAGACCCATAATACATGCTTCGTACTCGGCTTCGTTGTTGGTAACTGAGAACGTCAATCTTGCTGTAAACAGGATGTGGGATCCGTGAGGAGTCGTGATGATGGCCCCGATACCACTTCCGTAGGAATTAACCGCTCCGTCGAATATCAACTTCCACTGAGACTTCCTATCTGGCCCCTCATCGGGCAATGGCTCATCGCAGTCCTTCGCTTTGAGAAACATAATATCCTCGTCAGGGAATTCGAACTTCATCGGCTGGTAGTGTTCGATTGGTTGTTCAGCAAGATAATCGGACAATACGCTCCCCTTAATGGCTTTCTGGGAGACGTACTGAATATCATATTCTGTTAACACCATTTGCCATCTGGCAATCCTGCCTGAAAGAGCCTGCTTCTCGAAGACGTACTTGATCGGATCCATCTTCGAAATCAGCATAGTGGTGTGATTGAGCATATACTGTCGTAGACGTTTGGCAGCCCAAGCTAATGCACAATGTAACACCCCACTTCCCAAATTAAATAAAATATAAACATTATAAATAAACATCAGAGTTTTCCCCAAAATAGTGGGATATCACATCACCAAATTTTTATAAAAATACTTTATTAATTATTCTCAAAAATAATACAGCGGAAAACATTATTCCAACATTCTCGGTCATCCGCCAAATTTCGTAAAATCTTTATTATTATAATTCACACAAAAAAGTGATACGTCACAGGATTACAACAAGTTTGACATAAAACAATTAAAACACCCATATCCCGTGTTACGTATCAGAGCATCCTAGACTCGACTGGCACACCACCATCCAAGCTATCTAAGTACCTGGATTATCTGTACTTCCGGAGAAGCACAGACACAACAACAACCAAGGGGTGAGAAAACATGATCAAAAATATATTGGTAATGTAATACATGTAAACAAGGTAGTAAAACACACCAACACACCAATATTCACCCCAACAACTCCATATAACGAACCTACTGTTCAAATTACAATATAACATATTATAATGCAAATATGCAACTCAACACCATGCATGCGGTACCGACTCATTGGTTCATTCAATCGAACCTGGATAGATCACTTACGCTCCTCCTGAGACATGATCTATCCCCCACCATTCTCCACCAAGGAGTACGGATGAATCACTTACGCTCCTCCTGAGACATGATTCATCCCACCAAAACACCATGATATGCACACACCAATGCATAACTATCATATTTAGGCACACTAAGTGCACACGATCCTCCTGATCATATCATCATACATCAATGCATATATGTGTAGATATATTACACCAACACCATATAAATCAATCAGATAGTAAATAAATTCATACTATAACACCATATATAACCACATCCCAACACCCGAGAACACACGATCCTACTGATCACTACGTACATATACGTTAACCAATTGTTCACCAACAATATCAAGGAAAACGAGTACCATCACCAAGTAAACAAGTTCATACTTTATCACCAAGATATAAACACGTCCCACCACTCGGGAATACACGATCCTACTGATCACTACACCATGCTCCGCATGATTCATACACCAACTAATTATCCATTTAAATAATTAGTAACGGAAATCACATACTATCACCGAGTACTCACTCTATAACACTCAATCATCTCCCCTATAATCAACAAAGTCCAAGGGCACTACACTCTTAGCGCACACAGTATAACAGCATAGAAAAACCCCATTCTGCTACGCTCGCTACACCCTCGCTAGGCGAGCTCCCAGTGAATGCTCGCTACCTGTTCGCTTAGCGAACCTCCTCGCGAAGGCAAACAGAACCTACTAGACTCACTCGCTACCTCACTCGCTAGGCGAGCACCTAGCGAACACTCGTTGCCTTCTCGCTAAGCGAAGTGCTAGCGAGTTGCCTGCGACTTCTCAAGTTCTCACAGTTCAGAATTCTCACTCTTCTCTGATTCAAGCCTATTCTATAACATCCACTTCCTATACTATCCGTATTACGACCAATGCATATTAGGCTTATCAATCTTCCTATAATTCTACTCCAGATCAACATTACGGCACACTACCGACACTTTAGAGTTACTCTGAACCTTACTCAAACCAAACCAACACCAACAGTCAATCAACAATGGCAACATCAAACATCCGTACATCATCATATACATATTATTCCAAAGTCATCACTTAAACAATCTATCGACACATCAAAAAGGTCACACAGAACTTCCCTAAAACCGTAAACCCAACCTATACGCCAAATTAACCAAAAACAACAATTCACCAACACTCAACATATTTCAATCCATCAACATCAACATAACTCAACAATCAATAGCATGTCATTATAAAACTTCATCAACGATACATTCCTACGGGGTCAAGGAATCCCCACTACCCTATACATGTATATACCATTCCCAATCAAGTTTCTCCCCCCTTACCTTGTTAATCGGTTGATCGATGAAATTCTTCCTGGATTTGGTCTCTTGACCTCCTCTTTTCTTTCCGTTCTTCGTTCCTTTTTCCTTCGTTCTTCTCACTTCTCTCGTTCTTTCCTCTTCTCTCTTTCTATCGCTCTTTCTTTCTTCCCTCTTTCTATCGTGTTATTTTCTCTAATACTTCCCCACCCATTCATATTCTATTTTCCTTTTTATTTCCTATCCCAATAATAATAATAACTAATAAAAATAATATAATAATAATAATAATAATAATAATAATAATAATAATAATAATAATATTATTATTATTATTATCACACCAATTTCCCACGATCTATGGTAATCCCTTTTCTCTCTATTTCAACTTTTCTAATATCTCCTTGCTACCCCTTCATATTTCCTTCCTCACGGTTTCTATCATGACTTTTCATATTTCCATTCTAACTTCCCAATAACCCTTCCACCTCTTATTTTACTTATTTCAACCACTAATATTCTCAATAATAATTCTAATATAATAATTATAATAATCATTATAATAATAATAATAATAATAATATAATATAATACTATTATAATATTATAGTAATATTCAACATAATAATAATAATAGTAATACACCAAACAATAATTATAATTATAATAATAATAATACTAATGATAATAATAACAATTATATTAATACTAATAATAAAATAATATGAATAATAATAATCTTAATATTAATAATACTAATATAATATTACTAATATTAATAATACTAATCATAATAATACTATTAATAATAATAATAATATTATTATTATTATCTCACCAAAATAATAATAATAATAATAATAGTAATAATATTATTATCTCACCAAAATAATAATAATATTAATAATACTAATAAATATAATAATATATAATAATAATACCCCCACCAATATTACTATTATTCATTATATTATCATATTCACACCAAAAATCATAATAATATAATAACTATATTAATAATAATATTATATTCTCCATATTAATAATATTACTACAAATATTAATAATAATCATAAATATAATAATAATAATAATAATAATAATAATAATAATAATAATATTAATACCACCACCAATATTACTATTATTTCTTATATTATTATAAACTCACCAAATTACCACCAATGATCTCCCATCTCAGGGACACCCACCAAACATCATCAAATACACCCTACCAAAGGGCACACCAACATATAATATTTAAAATAATAATAAAATGACTAAATAATTAAAAGGTGTGTTACAACTCTCCCCCACTTTAATTATTTTCGTCCTCGAAAATTACCTGATGAAAATAATTCCGGATACGCTCCCCACATCTTTTATTCCAATTCTCAGGTCACACTGCCTTCTGCAGCACCTCCCCATACTACTTTCACCAAAGATATCTCCTCCCTTCGGAGTTGTTCCTCGCTCGCCAAAACGAACTAGCAATGCCTCAACAATCGGAATATTTTTCACTTGTACATCATCCACCTGGTTCAATGTACTTTCTCGACTAAGACACATGAAACATATCATGCCAATTCACAGCGACAACGGAAAAACAGTCTAACATGTTACTCCTCCCATGCCTCCGCTGCGCCACTCTGATACAACTACAGAACACGGTGCGAACTTCTGAGATTTCGAAGCTCGACCAACACCAGTCACCGGCGTGACCCTCAAAATACATATTGCCTCGGATCCTCTCGATCTTCTCAGCCATCTCAAGCATAATCTTCAAGTCTGAGTACAACACTCTCACTCGATTTATTTCAACACAGGAGAGTCCTACACTCCCTATCTCACCAAGCCACATATAGTGCCATTCCGACACTAGGATGGTAACCGTTATTATAGGTAACTCAATCAACGATAATTAATCATCCCACGCTCCACCTTGATCCGACACCCAAGCTCTCACCAATTCTCTACAGACTCAATAGTCCTCTCTGACTGACCATCAGTTTGCGGATGATAGGTCGAACTCAGCTTCAACTTAGTACCCGAAGCTTCCTGTAAGCCCCTCCAAAATCTCAATATAAACCTCAAATTTCCATCTGACACAATATTCGTCAGTATCTCATCCAACTTCACCACTTTCTCAATATGAATCCCGTATATCCTCAACACGGAATAGTTAATCCACTCCTAACAATTCAAATTAAAATTATGTCTTTACAAATTCTTTGGAAATCTCAACACCAATTTCGTGAAAATACTACCTGATTTCCACTCTAGAATATTTAACGACTACATCAGACTCAACAGTCTCTGATGTTCACTCTTCGAATTCCGACAATTCTAACTAGCATATTCCACCTCTCCTTATCCATGGTCTCAAAAACAATCTACTCAAGTTCGGTTACTTCTTCATAGCACCGAGATGGATACTCCATCTACCTCAATGTATTTCTTCACGAGTACTCCTACTCCCTTCAACAACATCTGATATACATACTCTATCATAACACCTCGTGGTATTATTTCCACAAACCCGACAATCCACTCTTCGACTCTAATTTATCAATTTCAACTAATTCACTATTCAACCCAGATTTCTGACTTTCTCGATTCTTCTCAAGGATATCACTAGTCATATCTTAATAATAAAAACTTAACTCCATAAGAAGTATCCTTACTCACAAAACGCATATTATGAAATTTCTCAATCAGTTCTAACTCTTTTCACCATCATCTTCGGTATATGCAAATATTTCTAACTCACTGCATCATCTACCATGTCCGCTTTACCCGAATGGTAATTCAACTCGAAGTCGTACTCTTTTCGAAGTCCCAATTATTTCCTATGCCTCATATTTGTCTTATTCAAATTAAACAAACACCTTAAACTCTTAAGATCACCAAACATCTCCGATCTCAGTCTGAACTTTTGAAGACTCCGACTCCAGTACAATCACAATAGTAACCAACTCTAAATCACTGGTCGGATGATTTCTCTTATACACTTCAAGTTGCCTTTTGCATAATTGAAACTCGCTGAAGTTGTCTTTAGCAAATCCCCTAATTATATCAACAAGCATCACAAACACCACAATTAGTTCTATCGGATTCGGCAGAACTTTCCTTACGGAAGTATATCACCGCTCTTTTTCCAACACTGATAACTCCAGTTCCTTATGCTCAACATAATCCTCTATACGCTTCGAATACCTTAAAATATCATTTAGTAACACAACCATTGCCTTATATAAATAATTAAAGAAGATCCCATGCCAAGTGGACAAACAAGTTGTGAGTTATAGCGGGAACACATACCGTACCGCCCGTCCTTACCACAACATTCAAACACACTTCATCAATAAATAGCTTAAATCTATGTCAATACTTCACCATCTCATAGATAATTTGAATAGCTTTCCAACACTTCGAACCGCGCGTCATTCTGAGTTACGGTTCTCCCGTTACGGCAAAAACACCAGAATAACATTTTCTGCCCAGGACCCCTTCGCCAGGCGAACACCGCAGCGAATATGGACGTTCACCAGTATGCTCACCAGGCGAACATGACAGTCCCAAAATCCTCTTTTCGACCGTTACCCGACTTCCGAGTGTCCGATTTCGATTCCGTAAAAAGCTACGATCTCGGAATTTAACGTACAACAACAATTTTATACTTAGGAAGCCATCCAACACATTTTAAATCTATGAATAATTTAAAACTCAATTACTTCCAATCTCAACAGCAGATCTTTGAGCCTCCTAATACGATAGAACTTTTGACCTTCGTCCCATCCACCACAAGAACTCTACTCGAGATCACATGACCAAGGGACTCACATCCCTCGATCAATTGTTCCATCAAATCATTAACTCTTGGAAGCGAACACCTATCCTTGATAGTCACCCTGTTCACTTATCTATAGTTCACCCAAAGCTTCACAAAACCTTCTATCTGTCTAACCAACAAAATTGGTGCACATTACGGTAGCACACTCAAACAAAAGAACCTCTCTCCTAGAAGGTCTTCAAGTTGACTCTTCAACTTCTCCAATCCCAACGAAAACACACCATATGGAGTCACTAATATCGGACTCGTTCCAACAACAAAGTCAACGTGTGAGCTTTACTTCACACTCCGATAGTAAATCACCTACCTCATCCGGAAACCTCCGGCAATCGCAAATAATTGACAAATCCCAATTTTTCTCACTTTCCTTCTCATTCCAAGTTTCAGTCAAAATAGACACTTCAACACCGTCTTACGCCAAATTCCTCAAAATAATCCCTTAAGCACTTAGCTTAACTCAAGACTATACACTGCTCACGCCACCCAAGCTTGCAAGATACGTCTATCCCATCCAACACAATCCCGTCCACTATTAACAAGAGATTAAGGGTGATCAGTTCCTCAATTTGTTAATAGACAGCCGAAATCATGATGAGGTACAAACCATCTTTACCAAACTATGATATCACTCCTCAACACACTAAGCCACCACATTGTAGCTTTTCGGAGAAATACAACTTCTCCCCCACTGGAATCATTCCACTTCTACCAATGAAGTTAACCAACAACATGTACCGACAGTGTTTTTACACACATGTCGCATACCAGGAAACAATAACACTAGACAACATTGGCCGGACGGACCGACCCGCTCTGATACCAATTGTAACACCCCACTTCCCAAATTAAATAAAATATAAACATTATAAATAAACATCAGAGTTTTCCCCAAAATAGTGGGATATCACATCACCAAATTTTTATAAAAATACTTTATTAATTATTCTCAAAAATAATACAGCGGAAAACATTATTCCAACATTCTCGGTCATCCGCCAAATTTCGTAAAATCTTTATTATTATAATTCACACAAAAAAGTGATACGTCACAGGATTACAACAAGTTTGACATAAAACAATTAAAACACCCATATCCCGTGTTACGTATCAGAGCATCCTAGACTCGACTGGCACACCACCATCCAAGCTATCTAAGTACCTGGATTATCTGTACTTCCGGAGAAGCACAGACACAACAACAACCAAGGGGTGAGAAAACATGATCAAAAATATATTGGTAATGTAATACATGTAAACAAGGTAGTAAAACACACCAACACACCAATATTCACCCCAACAACTCCATATAACGAACCTACTGTTCAAATTACAATATAACATATTATAATGCAAATATGCAACTCAACACCATGCATGCGGTACCGACTCATTGGTTCATTCAATCGAACCTGGATAGATCACTTACGCTCCTCCTGAGACATGATCTATCCCCCACCATTCTCCACCAAGGAGTACGGATGAATCACTTACGCTCCTCCTGAGACATGATTCATCCCACCAAAACACCATGATATGCACACACCAATGCATAACTATCATATTTAGGCACACTAAGTGCACACGATCCTCCTGATCATATCATCATACATCAATGCATATATGTGTAGATATATTACACCAACACCATATAAATCAATCAGATAGTAAATAAATTCATACTATAACACCATATATAACCACATCCCAACACCCGAGAACACACGATCCTACTGATCACTACGTACATATACGTTAACCAATTGTTCACCAACAATATCAAGGAAAACGAGTACCATCACCAAGTAAACAAGTTCATACTTTATCACCAAGATATAAACACGTCCCACCACTCGGGAATACACGATCCTACTGATCACTACACCATGCTCCGCATGATTCATACACCAACTAATTATCCATTTAAATAATTAGTAACGGAAATCACATACTATCACCGAGTACTCACTCTATAACACTCAATCATCTCCCCTATAATCAACAAAGTCCAAGGGCACTACACTCTTAGCGCACACAGTATAACAGCATAGAAAAACCCCATTCTGCTACGCTCGCTACACCCTCGCTAGGCGAGCTCCCAGTGAATGCTCGCTACCTGTTCGCTTAGCGAACCTCCTCGCGAAGGCAAACAGAACCTACTAGACTCACTCGCTACCTCACTCGCTAGGCGAGCACCTAGCGAACACTCGTTGCCTTCTCGCTAAGCGAAGTGCTAGCGAGTTGCCTGCGACTTCTCAAGTTCTCACAGTTCAGAATTCTCACTCTTCTCTGATTCAAGCCTATTCTATAACATCCACTTCCTATACTATCCGTATTACGACCAATGCATATTAGGCTTATCAATCTTCCTATAATTCTACTCCAGATCAACATTACGGCACACTACCGACACTTTAGAGTTACTCTGAACCTTACTCAAACCAAACCAACACCAACAGTCAATCAACAATGGCAACATCAAACATCCGTACATCATCATATACATATTATTCCAAAGTCATCACTTAAACAATCTATCGACACATCAAAAAGGTCACACAGAACTTCCCTAAAACCGTAAACCCAACCTATACGCCAAATTAACCAAAAACAACAATTCACCAACACTCAACATATTTCAATCCATCAACATCAACATAACTCAACAATCAATAGCATGTCATTATAAAACTTCATCAACGATACATTCCTACGGGGTCAAGGAATCCCCACTACCCTATACATGTATATACCATTCCCAATCAAGTTTCTCCCCCCTTACCTTGTTAATCGGTTGATCGATGAAATTCTTCCTGGATTTGGTCTCTTGACCTCCTCTTTTCTTTCCGTTCTTCGTTCCTTTTTCCTTCGTTCTTCTCACTTCTCTCGTTCTTTCCTCTTCTCTCTTTCTATCGCTCTTTCTTTCTTCCCTCTTTCTATCGTGTTATTTTCTCTAATACTTCCCCACCCATTCATATTCTATTTTCCTTTTTATTTCCTATCCCAATAATAATAATAACTAATAAAAATAATATAATAATAATAATAATAATAATAATAATAATAATAATAATAATAATATTATTATTATTATTATTATCACACCAATTTCCCACGATCTATGGTAATCCCTTTTCTCTCTATTTCAACTTTTCTAATATCTCCTTGCTACCCCTTCATATTTCCTTCCTCACGGTTTCTATCATGACTTTTCATATTTCCATTCTAACTTCCCAATAACCCTTCCACCTCTTATTTTACTTATTTCAACCACTAATATTCTCAATAATAATTCTAATATAATAATTATAATAATCATTATAATAATAATAATAATAATAATATAATATAATACTATTATAATATTATAGTAATATTCAACATAATAATAATAATAGTAATACACCAAACAATAATTATAATTATAATAATAATAATACTAATGATAATAATAACAATTATATTAATACTAATAATAAAATAATATGAATAATAATAATCTTAATATTAATAATACTAATATAATATTACTAATATTAATAATACTAATCATAATAATACTATTAATAATAATAATAATATTATTATTATTATCTCACCAAAATAATAATAATAATAATAATAATAGTAATAATATTATTATCTCACCAAAATAATAATAATATTAATAATACTAATAAATATAATAATATATAATAATAATACCCCCACCAATATTACTATTATTCATTATATTATCATATTCACACCAAAAATCATAATAATATAATAACTATATTAATAATAATATTATATTCTCCATATTAATAATATTACTACAAATATTAATAATAATCATAAATATAATAATAATAATAATAATAATATTAATACCACCACCAATATTACTATTATTTCTTATATTATTATAAACTCACCAAATTACCACCAATGATCTCCCATCTCAGGGACACCCACCAAACATCATCAAATACACCCTACCAAAGGGCACACCAACATATAATATTTAAAATAATAATAAAATGACTAAATAATTAAAAGGTGTGTTACACACAACACGTCTTCTCCAGCATCGAGTATCGAGATTCACACTCAGTGAACTTTTTACTCAAATAATAAATGGCATGCTCCTTTCTGCCCGTCTCGTCATGCTGACCGAGAACACACCCCATACTATTCTCCAGAACCGTCAGGTACATGATTAACGGCCGTCCAGCCACTGGGGGTATCAAGATTGGAGGTTCTTGAAGATACTGCTTTATTTTGTCGAATGCCTTCTGGCAATCCTCATTCCAAGTAACCGCCTGATCTTTCTTTAAAAGCTTGAACATCGGTTCACAGGTGGCTGTGAGCTGAGAGATAAACCTTGCAATGTAGTTTATTCGGCCCAAGAAACCACGAACTTCTCTTTCTGTTTTCGGCGCTGGCATTTCTTGGATAGCTTTTATTTTCGCAGGATCAACTTCAATACCTCGTTCACTAACGATAAACCCCAATAACTTTCCGGACCGCACTCCGAAAGTGCACTTGTTAGGATTCAGCCTCAGCCTGAATTTCCTAAGCCTTTCAAACAACTTCAACAAATTAACCAGATGCTCCTCCTCTGTTTGGGACTTTGCAATCATGTCATCAACATAGACCTCGATCTCATGATGAATCATATCATGAAACAAAGTTACCATTGCTCGCTGGTAAGTGGCCCCTGCGTTCTTCAGACCGAAGGGCATTACCTTATAGCAGAATGTTCCCCAGGGGGTAATAAACGTCGTTTTCTCCATGTCCTCCGGTGCCATCTTAATCTGATTGTAACCGGAGAAGCCATCCATGAATGAAAACATGGAAAACTGGGCTGTGTTGTCGACCAACACATCGATATGAGGCAACGGGAAATCATCCTTAGGGCTCGCCCTATTCAAATCCCGATAATCGACGCACATGCGTACCCTACCGTCCTTCTTCGGTACAGGTACTATGTTGGCGACCCACTGAGGGTAAGTGGTAACGGCTAGAAATCCTGCGTCCAACTGCTTCTGGACTTCTTCTTTGATTTTTACAGCCATATCTGGTCTCGTCCTCCTGAGCTTCTGCTTGACTGGAGGGCAATCTTCTCGCAACGGCAAGCGATGAACCACGATATCAGTGTCAAGTCCGGGCATATCCTCATATGACCAAGCAAAGACGTCACTATACTCTCGAAGCATCTCGACCAGTCTATGCTTGACATCATTCCGCAGCGCAGCCCCTACTCTGACATTCCTGACGAGCTCCTCAGAACCCAGATTTACGATCTCAATATCCTCCTCGTGAGGCAGAATAACCTTCTCTTCTTGTCGCAACAAGCGGGCCAACTCTTCCGGAAGGTCTTCGTCTTCATCAATCTCATCCTCGGCTTGATAGATCGGGCAATCAAAGTCGTAGTGAGCCGTAGAGGGTCCAGAGTCGATGTCATCTGTTACGTGGATCCTGCAATAACAAGGGTTAAGTTTAAAGCAAGAATATGCAGGTTAGCACGAACCTCGTTGCCATTTTGCTGTTTTTCGAAATAAACATAAAACAGGAATAACAGAGAACACAATATTTGATTACGAAGAAAACGCCTTTTATTTATTAACAAAATGCATACACATAATCCAACAAGGCCCTGACAGTAAAACCACTATGCCCCGGGCAGGACATAGGGTTTGTACAAAGATTGTAAAAAGCAAATCATTACTCTTCACTTGTCAGCTTGATAATCTCCTTGATGGTCCAATTGTGGAGGCGCTCACCCGGCTTGCTCGGTTGAATCCAGGCGTCAAGATCACAATCACTGTCCCCGCTGTCCTCAGACGCAGCGTTGATGCTCTCGAAAATTACTCCCCCCTTGGTGAATAAGATCGGCCCTTTCCCACGAGACGAGCTGCCAGAAGAAGATGAAGCTTCAGCTCCAGGAGAATACCCCAGTCCAAACTTATCCTGCTTGATTGGTATATCCAAGACATGCCCCCAGCCTGGGGTAGAACCGGCTTCGACAACGGCCCGAGCTTCCTTAAACGAGGAGAGGTTCATCTCTTGCTTCTCTGCGACGACAGGAGCTACCTCTTTTACCCTGACGGTTTCAAACGCTTGGCAGAGCGTTTCATGGATCTCGCCATCCATTTCAACGTATTTAAAGGACGATAGGTGGCTCACCATGATGTCCTCCTCACCACAGACTGTTACTATGCTGCCCTCGACAGCATATTTAAGCTTCTGATGCAGCGTGGACGTCACGGCACCAGCAGAATGGATCCATGGCCGACCTAAGAGGCAACTATAGGCGGGCATTATATCCATGATATAGAAAACCGTATTGAACGTCTCTAGACCAACTTGAATTGGCAGGGTCAATTCTCCGAAGACGTGGCGCTTAGTCCCATCAAAGGCTTTCACGACCAGATCACTGGGCGTGCAAAGCAATCCACGGGTATCCAACTTCATCAGTGCCTTCTTTGGAAGCACATTAAGCGAGGAACCCGTATCCACCAGGACATGTGACATAATCGTGCCTCTGCACTCTATTGAGACGTGCAAGGCACTGTTGTGATCTCTTCCCTTAGGAGTCAACTCCAGATCTGTGAATCCCAGCCCATTACCAGCATTAACATGGGCTACCACCTCTTCGAGCTGATTTACTGATATCTCCTGCGGCACGTATGCAGCGTTCAATACCTTCAGTAACGCGTTGCGGTGCGCTTCAGAACACAGCAACAAGTTAAGAATCGAGATCTTCGACGGAGTCTGATGAAGGTGATCTACAATTTTGTAGTCACTTTTCTTGATTAATCACATGAACTCTTCAGCATCTCTAACCAGCAAGTCCTTCTCTGCCCCTGCAGGGACCTCTTCGACAGCTTTACCTTTACCCTTATCCACAGCGTCAGCTCGGACCACTTTCTCTGCTGCAACCTCTGCTGGCGCAAATACTCTACCGCTTCGAGTGATGCCACTGACTCCGGTAAGATTCTGCACAGTTGATCCGAATGGTTCTAGCTCTATCTTCTGACCATTACAATAAACTTCGGCGCCGTAATGCCATGGAACGGCATTAGTACTCTCGAATGGGATTGGTCCAGCCCTGGTGATAGTGATAGTAGGCGGACGGGGCGCAGAAATAGTAATAGGGTGACGAGGAATAGTAATGGTAGCAACTTCATCTGCCTGCTTCAGCACGACTTCCCCTGATGCACTTTCAACGCTCTGGCTGAACTGCAAAATACCCTCGGACATCAGACTTTGGATACCTTCGATCAGCTGCTCACACCCATCAGGAAGTGTAGCACAAGCCATACATAACTCTCCGCATCCAGGAAAGAAGCCCTTCTTCAGCAACTTAGCCTTGACAAAACTCAACGGCGTCTTCAAATCTTTGATATCAGTCAGCAAGTTTGAACTCTCCTCAGTGATAACAGCATTCACTCCGCCCCCCTTATGATGAGGCATTGGATTTTTGGTGACGTTGGGCACATTGTCAGAAAAGTTGATAACCTTGGCGTCCACCAAGTCCTAGACTTTGTGCTTAAAAGCTTTACAATTCTCAATCGTATGGCCAGGTGCCCCAGTGTGGAATTCACAAGTAGCATTGGCATCATACCCCGGTGGTGGTGCCCCTGTTAAGGGAGCCAACGTCCTCTTTTGAACTAATTGGAGCTGAAGCAACGTTTGCAAAAGCTGTGCATACGACATAGGCGGAGTTTCAAAATGACGGTTTGTCAGGGGAGCCCGATTCTGATATCTTTTATACCCCTGCTGATTCTGCTGCTGGGGCTGCTGCTGCTGATGCGGGGTAGATGGGATATTTATGCTAGCAATCTGAGGCTGAGGGCCCTTGCCTTTTCTCCGAGCATTAGTGACAGCACTGGCATCTCCCTCTCGACGCTTGCCAGCGTAGGGTTTCTTACTACCTCCTCCAGCTGAGGATGATTCGCCCTGAATTTTTCCAATCTTTATACCGTTCTCAACATGCTCGCCCATAGTGATGAGAGCCGAGAATGTTCCGGACATGCCACTGACCAGCTTTTCATAGTATATTCCAGGAAGGGTGGCCACGAACATTTGCACTAGCTCACGCTCAACCATCGGCGGTTGAACCCGGGCAGCCAATTCACGCCACCGCTGGGCGTACTCTTTGAAGCTTTCATTGTTCCGCTGTGAGAGATTCTGAAGCTGAACTCGGTTGGGAGCCAAGTCGCTATTGTATTGATAGTGGAGGACGAACGCTTATGCGAGGTCTTTCCAGGTGCGCACAGTAGCGGGCTCCAAACCCATATACCATTCGAGTGATGGACCAGAAAGACTATCCTGAAAGAAGTGCATCAGCAACTTCTCATCGTCAGAATAGGCAGACATCTTTCTATAATAAGATCGGAGGTGAACACGGGGGCAAGTAGTACCCTTATACTTCTCAAAGGTAGGCACCTTGAACTTGTGAGGTACTTTAAAGTCAGCAATCAACCCGAGCTTGGACATGTCAACGCCCAATGTGTTCTGATTTTCTATGTCTCTCATCTTCTCTTCCAGCGCCTTGAACCTGAGTCGAGCTTCAGCATTCAACTCTGCTTCTACACCTCTCTGAGAGAATACGTCATCCTGATGGTCCTCCAGCCACGGTTGAGGCCCCAACAGATTTCCTGTACCAGCATTGCCGTTGACCGGCCCTATGTTAACATTGGCTCCCAAACTACCATTGCTGACGCCTGCCGCATTGAGTCCGAGATTAGTCATCAGATTACCGTTGGCGCTGCCGTTGCCCCCGGCAACAGGAACAACATTTTGTGGAGCGTCCACTGGAGGAGGAGTAGGCACGGCCCCTCCATGCAGTATGCCATTACTGTCAACCCTGGAGATCAGAGGTTGAACCAGAGTACGAAGCTGGTCTTGACCATTCGCGACTACCTGCATCAGCTCCATAAAACGATCCATCCGTTCCCGGAGCTCTTGAACATCTGACTGCACCTGGTCCATGATTCTTGTCTGATTAGCGTGAGTTGAGTAGCGGTGGATGAGTCTTTGATCAATCCTGGAGACCGGAGACAACTCGGAACCTGAAAAACCTGTCAACAATAAAGGTTAGGAAAAGCAATAAGATATACACCATGCAAACATGCTTCATGCAGATGCATGCGTGTGTCTGTGTGCGTGGGAGATTTTCCCCCGATCCTAGTGCCTTAGTGTCAGTGCTGGTAATAATAAGAGGAAGAAGAAATCCGAGCCCAATCATGGAAACATCAGTCTCATATATATATGAAAAGGCCTGTCAAGGCAGTACACAGTATCAACAAGTACAAACAGATCAACAGCATGACCTCAGCCAACAAGTCTGGTGATGGTCAGCATATATCAAAGATCAAAACAACAGGAATACAACTAGTCAAGTACGGCCACGGGCGCGATACTCTGCTAATAACTCCTTTGTCTCTGACTGATCTGGCGAAGTGAGCAACCCCTCGACGAGTAGTTCCCTCTGCCTGATAGTATGCTGAAGCCCCTGAACTGAACTCTCCCAAGCTCCCTCGCCAAAGCAATCCTCCAGTTTCCGCTTCTTAGACTCAAACATCAGCTTATGCTCCTTCAGGTTAGCAATAACTTTGTTGAGACGGGCTTCAGCGGAGTACCTGCGGGCGGTCTCTTTATCAAACCTCCGCTCACTGTCTTTTACCTCGGTTTCTAGCTTAGAAATCTGCAGCGTCAGCTTGTCTTCTCGCTCCTTCCTGGTGGCCATGGAAGTCTTCCAATGCTGGTCGAACTTAGATATTCTCCGATATGCTTCTTCCAAATGCTGCTTCTTCGTAGCTAGCACATCATTAGCAGCTCTGAAGTCTTGACCTAAGCGTTCCCGATCAGCAATCTGCTTTGCCAAGTCTGCACTCAGCTGGCTCACCGACTCTGTTTGCCTTTTGAGAGCATGCACGGCTTCGTTCCTCTCACTTCGAAGCTGAGCTAACTCCTTCTCTAATTCTGCATTTGCCCTCTTCAGTTCATCACGCTCAGCTAATACCTGGTTGTGTTGATGAATGGACACAGTGGTAGGCTCTTCAACTGGTGGAGGACTCTCTGGTCTGACATGAGGGAATGGCATCCCTATAGCGCTGGCTCTGGCTCTGATCCAATCGGAATAAGGAGGGTAAACTTGGCTGTTGCTCTTCCCCAACAAAGGCTTTCCTCTCGTGCTGATATTGTTCCATGCATACTGAAGCTTGGACAACAAATCCCCCTCTAGAATACCCGTGAGGTACAGAGATTCCCGTACCTCTTCTTCCTTCGGTGGAGTCCTCAAAGCATATGCAAACTGACGAACTAGCAATGATGGATTGTAGTTGATGTAACCCTTCCTACGTATCAGAGGTACGTTAGGAAACCCACTACAACTGAAGATCACCTCGGTGCCTAACCTGTCTCTGTCAACGAACCAATCAATGTCTTCTGCCGACAAACTCATCAGACGCTCAGGCCACTCAGCTGTGGCTGCAGACAAGACAGAAGAACCCTTCTTGGGCAAATGACTATCAAACCACCTGTACAACAACGGTACGCAGCATGAGACATTCTTCCCTCTCCGGTTCTCATTCTTGTAATGCACTGAATGGTAGACGTCTCCGATCAGAGTAGGGACTGGATTCCCTGAGGCAAAGATGTGGAATGCATCAAAGTCCACGAAGTCAGGCATGCTGGGGAATAGGATAATGCCATATATGCACAATGCAAGGATGGCATTGAATGCGTCCCAACATTTGTCCTTAGCACACTGCTGAGCCTTAGCTATCAGAAACTGCAGAGAGAACCCTGGGACCTTGTTCCAACTCGTCGCCATTAACTCAGAAGCACTCAAATGGAGTGAGGAAGCTAGCCCAGCCAGATCAGGCTCAGCATCCATGTGGACAAAAGGTATCTGCCTTTTGATAGGCACACCTAGCATATCAGCATACTCTTCCAATGTCGGCGCGAGAACGAAGTCATGAAAGGTGAAACACCTCAAGGGAGGATCATAAAACTGCAGGAGAGCATGTAACCCATTCAACTCGGACGTAGAAGGTTTGCAAACCAGACTAAGCAACCTGCCATAAGACTTCCTGAACCTATCCTTCACAGAATCCCCTGCCAGGGCTATCAAACCAGTCAGCTTCGACACATCGGGGGTCGGGAACTTGTACGCAACAGTCTTCCTGAGGGAGGCCATAATAACGGTAGAAGGCGAGAAATCCGGGATCGGGGAAACGGTACCTGCAACACAGACACACGTTAATGGAATGCAGATGAAGATGCAATCTAATGCAAAATGCAGGCATGCAATAATATATCCAGGTAGCTGCTGTGGAGATTCGGTATCAACAGTCACTGATGAGAAGGAAACCCCGGTGTAAGACTACTAATCCGATCTGCTGAGAATAACCATCTGATAGGACCGAGATCAAAATTCTGCTCTGACAAGAATAAGGGCCTGATAATAAGGGCCCCAGGTGCAAGATCAAGTAACACCTGTTGATGAAGTCTTCGGACCCCACTCAAAATCTGCCCTATCAAGAACAAATAACATCTGCTGATGAGATCTTCAGACCTCACTCAAAATCTGCCCTATCCAGAACAAACCACTGATGATAATACACTGATCAAAGCCTGCTCTATCAAGAACAGACAAACACCCGACGATAAGATCCTCTGATCACAAACTTGCCCTTTCAGGCACAAACATATCTGCAACTGGGAACCATGGTACCATCATAACTGATTCACTGTCAAGAAAACCAGGTAGTCTGAAGGTCTAAGTTTCCTGCAATAAACCCAGTCCCGCTCACAGGTATGGACCTAGACTGACTCAAGGTACGGCATCCTATGCGTTCATCAGTGTCACAGACTTTCAAAACTGATGATACGATTCCCAGAAGGAGTGGCATCATCAAGTCCTGAAGAGGCCTCACTTAGCTGAATCACAAATGATCGGTCCCCAGAGTCGACAGTCCACCAAACCAGCAACCGTCTCAACCCAAAGGGTTGAAAGTGAAGCCAACCGGATGAACCTCGTCTGAGCGTGGATTTCATGAGACACTAGTTCCTGCAAAGCAAGCACGCGCCCACTAATTTCCACTCTAAGTCTATAGTGCACTCAAGCCTGGGTCTGGCTTCTCACTCAATCAGAACTCCCATCCCACAACAGCACAAATAATCACATTATACTGAAACATAAAATGCGGGAAATAAAGTGCGAGAAGTAAAGAAAATGCGATAAATAAACGCAACCCAACAAGCAAACACACAAGCGATAGGATTGACTCGCAGGGAACCGTTGGAGTCCCCAACAGAGTCGCCAGTTGTCGCTTGCGCGAAAATAAGGTGTCGGCATGACATAAGAGTCGCCACCTTTCGTTATTTATCCCTCAGAGCGGGAAAGGAAACGATCGGAAAAACCTGACGAAAAAGGGTAAGACAAGGTCGTCGCAACCATTGTCTGGGTTCGGGAGTCGGTTACGCAAGGGGAAGGTATTAGCACCCCTCACGTCCGTCGTACTCGACGGGATCCTCGCTTGTTTGTTTACTTGGACGGGTTGGTTATAATCTATCTACCTATCAAGGCTGGCTGAAAAAGAAAAGAAAAATGACTCGGCAAAGCGTCGCACTTTATGCCTACGTATTCTCATCAGAGAATGAGAAATCAGAGTCAACGTAGTTCGGCCTACTACGGGTGAAGGTGGGGAAGGTTGCTCGCTAGGATATCGCATCCTATGCCTACGTACTTCCACACAGCATGGAAGATCAGAGCAAACGTAGTTCGGGAAACTACGGGTTATCTCCTGGAAGAAGTGTTTTTTATTGTGTTTGCGATTTCAACCGCACTAGAGACTATGACCTGAGAGTGAATGCGTTGCATGTCACCCAAAGGGTGCCATACTAAACATCCAGACTGTGGAAAAGAAGCTCTCCCACAATCCTTTCTCAGAAAGCTTAAGGCTCGTAACGTACGAAAGAAACCATTCATGATTACTGTATCTTAAACTGCTTCGAGATGAGAAGAGAACAGGCCCAACTAGGAGGGAGACTATCAAGTCCTACTGTTGTCATGCCATGGATTCATCCTATGGTTGAGGTTTGAACAGGGAACTCCTAGATGTTGTCATGCATAGGTTTCAACCTAAAATTCTATCATCAAATCCTTATCAAAGGAAATGAGAGTCCTAAGGGATCATGTCAATGATACACCAAAACAGACAAAAGCATCGGCTTTAACAGTAAAATGCACGCAATGCAAGTGAGGGAGGAAATGTGTGTGGGGCTTCAGCCTCCACAAGCTCGTCTCGACCTCAAGCCAGTCATGAAATAACAGTAATCATACTGAAAAATAGACAACATGCTATCAAGCAAAACAGTAAACTGCAGTCATACAGGTAAAAGAAGTGAAATCATGCTATCAAGCAATAATAAACACATGGGCAAGGGAGCTGGGCTCTACCGAATACCCGCAAGCAAAGCCAAGCAGTAACAATACAAGCAGATGCACTCATGCTCTTAGACTGAACTTATTCTAGATGAACTTAGTCTAATGCAGCAGACAAATCAGACAAAACACACAATACATCAAAGAAAACAGAAGAAAGCCTCAGCTCCTCCAGCAGCAACCCTGTCTTCAGACTTCAGAGACCACTTGCTTTCCAGGCATCAACCCTACAACATGAGTATCAACTCATCTTCTCCTTTGAGCTTCAGCTCCTTTGATCAGCTCCACCTTCAGGCTTCACCATCTCCAGGGATCTTCAGGCATCAACTTGATCTTCACAAAGTCTTCAGACTTCAATAATCTTCAAGGAATCATCCTCTTCAAAGCTTTAGCTTCTATCTTCAATGGCTCAAATGCTCCAGCAAACAAGATTCAGTCAATAAGATGAGGTGAGGATGTTACAGTACTCACTGACTTCCAAAGGATGCCATTGAGGACTTAACATCAAAGGAAAGGCTCTCTCAAAGTTCTACCTTATAGGGCAAGGTCCCTAATCCCTCCAAAGGAGAGAGGTGAATACCCTTAAGGGACTTTATGTCACAGAGAAGAGAGGAGGTGAACAAAACACTCCTTGTTTATTGAACAAAGTATCCTATCTAGGGCTCTGCCTATGCACCTATAAACCTATAAACAAACAACAAAAGCTATCCAAACTCCTCTGCAAGGTCTTCAAAGCTTCCATGATGATCCACAAGGTCTTCAACTCAATCTTCAAAGCTCACACACTCAAAAGAGAAGAAAGGAAAACAATACAATACAAACTTATGCCTTTAAGCAACACACATACTATCCATACATTCAAAAATCAATGAAAAATACTAAAACACCATACAATATTCTAGAAAAATTCTAGGTGATTCTATACATACTTACCCTTAACCCATATATTCCCCATACACTAATTTGGCCTATAAACCCCAAAACAAATTTGTTCAAGTCTATCTATACAACTTAAAACCCTAATTAGAGCACCTAAATGTCTAACAATCAAACTACATCAAATTTTAATCTAAAAATTGAGAATTAAATCCTATATGAAACTAGGGTTCAATACCTAACTATGCCAAAAAGAATGGCTCAAAAACCCTAAGGGAAAGTCCTAAAACAAATTGTACAAAATTGGATATCAAACTAAACATATTAAAAAGCCATTAAAATGAAAAATATGCTAAAAATATGAAAGGAAAATAAAATGGAAATTTTATTTATTTATATTTTTCTAGACAAATTCATGGGCACATAGAAAAAACAAGGATAAAAAAATGTTTAATTTTCTATTTTTTAGGAATTTTTAAAGTGCAAGACAATATAAATGGAATTAAAAGAATAAAAGAATTGAAATAAAGGGGAGGGGGTGAAAACAGCAAGACACCCTAGTTGAAAATTACATGGGCTGGATCATGGGGGGTGTTAAAAGCGAAACTTAAGCCCAGGAAACTTCACTAATTGAAACGGTGCGTTTAGCACTTTGAATTTTCCCTCCGCTTTCTTCAGTGAATCTGGGCCGTAGATTGAGATGATTTGGTCAAATTCCTGGGACCAATCCAACGATGGACAGCCATCGTCCCCAAAATGCATTAGGGTTTTCAGACGCAGCTTCCATGCATGCTTCTTCTTCTTGCTCGTTCTCTCTCCACACTTGATGATTTTCAAAAATTCCAAAATGGAAAATGGACTACTCATTACAAGGAACAAAGCTATACGAGTGATTTTCATTGATTCTTCCTGGATCATCCTAACAGAGAGCTAGAAGATCTTGGTACCACCATATCTCACTGAGATCAATTCCTCTAAAACTCAAAATTAATGACCCAATCTTGTTCAACACGCTATGCTCATCACACTGAACTATCAATCGTGCCTTGAAACCTAATATCCAGCTTGTTCTCAATCATGAAAGATTCTTGCACCTGCTACCAAACTCCATGAAATGCCCCCTAATTCTCAGAATTTCACCATCTATCCTATCTTAACCAATCTACACCTAGAATCTAAGCTATCTATGCATAATTAAAGAGGTATGAATGCATTTACCAACCTGCCAAGAAGTTATGGTAGAATGATGTAGGGCACGATTCAGTGTTTGCTTCTTCTCCCAGATGATCCTCCAATGGTGGAAATGATTCTGTTTGCAAAAACTTGGATAGATGAAGCCTCTAACAATCAACTCGTGGCTTTGCTTGCTCTTGAAGAATGCTTGAAAACCTCACTTTTCTCTCACTTTCTCCACTCAATTCTCCAACTTTCACCAACCTCTAATCACACTTTGATCCACTCTTTTTATAATAATCCATGGAAACTTCTAGATTCATCTAGAATGAGCTAGAAAAGTCTTGATTTTCTCATGTGATGATAAGTTGAAAATCCCATGCATCATGCCTTATGCCTTGTAACTTTGTGCCAAAATACCTTTACATGAGATATTGAGAAGATATGTGTGAAAAACAAGCTCACCTTTGGCTTATGTGAAGATTTCTCAAGTTGCCTTAAGATTCAAGTAACAATTTTCCAAAGCATGTCCCATTTTAAAGCCTCAAATGAAAATTCTATTTAAACCAATGTTCTCAAAATGATGTTTCCAATCAAAATGATATATTGGATGACCTATTTTGGATTCCTAGATCTTCCAAACCAATTTCCAATTTCAACTTTTTAAACTTATAAGCCATTTTTAGTTCAAATTTACCAAACTTTGGAAATCCTTGCTAAAAGCTTTTTCAACAATTCATGACCTTCTTCCTAGACTTAAAATCACATTTTGAACAACTTTCATGTTTTGAGTTTTTCCATTTGAGGCTTGGAAATAGGAGATATGGCCTTTGCTTAAAATGACCTATAACTGACAAATGACCAAAATACCCCTGTCTTGTTCAAACCATAAGTTGAGTTCCACAAATCCTATCAAGGACTTCTACCACTCAAATTAAATCTAAGACGATGCCCTCCAACATTCATGTTGACCAAGAGATCATAGGAATCATCCTACTAGGGCAAAAGTTGTCTGCAAGTTGGGTGACTTTCAAGGACTCAGATTCACACACCTCTGCTGACCTGTAATTTGTCAAAACCATAACTTGAGCTCTGCAACTCCTATCAAGGACTTCCACCACTCAAATTAAAGCTACGAACAAGCTCTACAACATTCATGTTGTGGGGAAGATGAGATATCAATCACATCTAGAGCTAAAACTGCTTGGAAGGTAGGGATCAAATTAGGGTTTTCTCACTGACAATCCTTGGAAACCCTGACTTGAAACTTCTCAAACTCCTCAATCATGATGAGTTGGTCTAGGAATCATCTTTATAACATCTCCATACATCATTCCATGATCTCATGGCCCTTGGATTGGGTCTCAACCTTCTCCAAATCTTCAGTTACCCTAGGGCTGACCCAGTCACAACCCTAATTCTACCATTCATGGCTGAATCTTCTGAATTCTTGCACAATGACTTCTATGGGCTTCATGATGGCTACCAAGACATCTCATAGGCTTTCTCCAACCTTAAAGTTCATTCTCAAAGTCTCAGAATCATCTGAGGAGCACCCACAATTCTCAAGCTATGAAGCACACAACCCTGGTTTCAACCAATTCCTCTGAGGATCTCTTGAACTGTGATGAAGGTATCAACTTTCAAACATTCAGTGAATAAATAATTGTTGGTCAAATTTTGGGGTGCAACACTATCCACCATGGATGGTGAAGACTTTACGTCTCTTGTGAATTCGGACGCAGTTAAAAAATACTTTGCTTGAAAGTGACCCGCTGGACAGTAAAAAGAGAGTCCAGGCAAAAATGGGGCATCCCGGCGAACCATAAAAAATGAATAAAAGGTGCGGGCAAAAATTAGGGATAAAATTGAAAAAATGTACACCCGCGAAGTCGAAAACCTGAAAATGGCGACTTCGGCAAGAAAGGGTATCCCGGTGAGTTGAAAACCCGCAAAGGGCGGTTCACGCAAAAGTTAGGGATTGAGAAAGCAAATGACTGCGGTCCGGATTTGATACAGCAATGCTTAGTGGTTTGGGAGTACCTGGGGGTTGTCTATCCGAAAACAATATCTTCCGAAGATCGAGTACCGGGAAAGCGCAGGGTCAGGCGAGTCATAGGAGTATCAGCTCATGGTGTTTGTCTGTACCACGTCGCCGACATGTATACAAATATCGTTTTGTATTTTATTTATGCTTCTTGTGCATATATGTATGTGTGTGTGTGTGTGTGCGTAACTTCCTCTTTTTAGGAGTTGCATCCAGTGTACAAAACATTGCCTATTCCGAGGCCCGTCATCAATAAAACATGTTATTCAGTACTTGATGTTTGTTCTTTACTATTTTGTTTGTGAAAGACACCGATGTTCTGATAAACTTGCACTTGCATAATCTTGCTGGCCCTTGCCAATAATTGCTAAAACTTCGAATTGACTGAAGTAATGTCACGGATGCTAACCCGGGTAGATTCTGTTGTATAGGCCTGTTTTGTCTCGTTTGTGTTTTACAGGGTTCTTACCTTTGGAGCAAACGGCCAGAAATTGTATTCCCCAGCCAAAATCTCTTGACGTAAGACCTGACTCCAGTCGATGTCATTCTCCAGCTAGTCGCAGCTTATTCCCATAGAGTTGGAATGACGTTATCCCTTATCGAATGAGGGATTATTCTCCCCAGAAGAGTGTCCTCGGGGAAGGTGTCCACAGGATATCCCCAGCAAGTCGAAATCAATGTTCCCTGCAGAGGTTGCGCTCCTTAGCGAATCGAAGGTGTGCGCGTTCAATCTCCAGCATGGGAGATTCCCGCCATAGTTAACCAGGTTGTTGGTTCAAAAGGTTTATATCTGCGAAGGATGGGTTTCTCTTGCTCCCCCACAGGTCGTCATGCTATTGACAGGACGTTGATCCTCAGCAGAGTCCGAGGCTCCGAGTGTTGTAAACTGTGCCCAGACAGTGTGTTTTTCCTAGAAGTGTCGCTTTTCCCCAGTTAAGTTTGTTCACCAGCAGGGTGGCTTGTTCTTTCCTCCCAGTGGAAATCGATGTTTAATAGCTCCTCGGCAGAGTTGGTTGTGTTTCTGGCGTTTATTTCGCCGGAATACTTGATGATACTTGTTCTCCCCAGCGGAGTTGGCTTTATCCTCAGCATTCATGTTGTTGAGACAACACTACCAGAGTTTCCCGGCACCTTGAGCCTGCATTTGCATTTGCATATATCGTCACATTTGCATCTACTCAAACGCGTAGCATTTCCGTGCTGTATGGAGCATTACGCCATTTTCGAACATACGCATTTTGAAACATAAGTCAGGTTGGTTACCTCTTTGTTTTCAGGTGTTCTTCCCTGCAGGTAATTGGAATTCTTATTCAGGATCGTTTTCAGATATTCAGATTTGTGGCATGAGATATGTGATGATAACGTTCGTCCTGCCATGTGTTCCCTTATCATAGGTGCTTGATTAATTTCTCTTCTTCCCTAGCGGAGTGTTCTTTACACGGCTTCATAATTGGACTTTGGAGTTGTTGTCAAAAAATTCCCCAGTGGAGTGTTCCCTCGGGTTGCTGTCACGTCATCATTTTAAGAAAAAGATTTTAGGGATTAGACATCTGAAGTCATTACTCGTCATCAAGTTGAATGTCTGGCAGTTGACGTCAGAATTTCCCCGGCAGAGTTCTCCCCAGTTTGCTGTTATGGCTTCATAATTAGACCTTGGGGTTGTTATCAGTTCACATGGCTTCATAATTCGACCTTGGAGTTCATCAGTGTTAAACAGTTTCATAACTAGACTTTGGAGTTGTTGTTAGGAATTCCCTAGCGGATTTTCCTCGCGTAGCTGTTATGTCAGCATTGCAGACTTCATGATTTGACTTTGGAGGTCGGCATAGTTTTCTTCGAGTGGTTGTTACGTCAGCGTTACACGACTTCGTAATTAGACTTCGGAGTCGTCATTAGCAATTCCCCAACAGAGTTTTCTATAGCAGCTGTTACGTCAGCATTGAGCCGTTTCATAATTAGACCTTGGAGTTGTCGTCAACATCAAACGACTTCGTAATTAGACTTTGGAGTTCTTCGGCATTATAGCAGCTTCATGATTAGACTTTGGAGTTGTTGTCCGAAAGTTTTTTCTGCACGGAATAGCTTCATAAGTAGACTTTGGAGTGGTTGCCAGATTTTTCCCCGCAGAGTTGCTCGTCGAAATTTCTCTTATCCGGCCGTCGGAGTATTTTATTCAAGTTGTTGTTCCGTCAGCGTCACAGGGTTTCATAATCAAAATTTCAGGAGTTGTCGCCTGTTGTCGAAATAGGTGCCTGGCAGTTAATTTCAGAGCATCCCAGTGGGTTTGGCTACTGCAAAGATAAGGCGGAGTTATTGTCCAGTATGATTGACAGAATTGAATTCCTATTGGGTGGAAGAGTTCGATCTCCAATGAAGTCGTCGTGGTTTCTTTGTATTGACGAAATATTATTATCCCCAGTAGAGTCCTCCTCAAAGTCGTTTGTGGGTTGGGACCAACGGAGTTAGCTACTGCAGAGATAAGCAGTGTTTCCTGTGTTTAGGCAGATGATGTTCCCGTATGGATAGACGGATGGAGTTTCCTGTGTTTAGGCAGATGATGTTCCCGTATGGATAGACGGATGAAGTTTCCTGTGTTTAGGCAGATGATGTTCCCGTATGGATAGACGGATGAAGTTTCCTGTGTTTAGGCAGATGATGTTCCCGTATGGATAGACGGATGAAGTTTCCTGTGTTTAGGCAGATGATGTTCCCGTATGGATAGACGGATGAAGTTTCCTGTGTTTAGACAGATGATTTTCCCGTATGGATAGATGGACGAAGTTTCCTGTGCTTAGACAGATGATTTTCCCGTATGGTTAGACGGATGGAGTTTCCTGTGATTGAACAGAAATATTTCCCAGTGAAGTCGACAAACTTATTGCCTATGATTGATAGGGCCTCCTCGTGTTGGCAAGAGGCGGACAATTCATCACCAGCGGAGTGGCCGGGATTTCTCCGTGTTGATGGAATGTAGCGTCCTAACGGGGACAAAGTTCTATTCCTGTGCTGTTGAGATTTCTTCGGGTTGACGAAATGTGAGTCCTGACGTGAACAGATTGGTGTTTATTCGTGATTTGACGAAATTTGGGTCCATATGTGGACAAGGTTAGTCCAGTTGTGGAAAAAGGTGTTTTGCGAAATTTGTTCAGTACCTGTGGCGTTACATAGGTGGTTGAAGTTGAAATCAGAATTATTATCAGACGTTGAATCAGTTGTTGCCGTAACAACCAGATTCAGTTGGTGGATATCGTTCCCCAAGCAGTTGTGCAGTTTATTTCTGCGGTTAGCAAATTTCCGGGTTTCTCGGTATTCAACTGTCTCATACCCCAATTGTTTGAAGGCCGTTCTCTTTTCACCCAGTCGGGTCCAAGCCGTTTGAATAGGGGCAGCTGTTGCACCCCAAAATTTGCTTAACCTTTTCTTGCCAGATTTATGTTCCATTGTATTTCATTTGCATAGCCTAACATAGCCCTAACATTGGCATAGCATAGCATCATTCATTGTGTAGGGGATCAAGGGTGAGATATGAAAGAAAGAGCCTAGCCGGAGGTTCACACAAAATAGAAAAGTCATCAAGAGTATCATGTCAAAAGAGGGTGTCCTTGAGGAGTTTGATCATCTGTATGAGGCCTATCTTCAAGTGTGAGGAGGTATCTGAGGCGCCTCTAGAGTTTAAGGAGTCTTGATCAAGGGTATGAAGTGTGAATGAAGCTTAATGAGTCTCTAGAAAGTCAAGAAGGAGCTTAGACAAGCCATTGATTCGAGTAAGAAAGCCACAGTTGAAGTGTGTACAAGTAGGGTTTCATCTGGGTAACCCTAGGTCAAGGAGAGCAAAGAAAGGGCATCAAGACCTAGCTATAGGTCATGGAAGTCATGGATTGATATGTTGAAGCATGTGTGTGGATGAGCCAAGACCAAGTTCAAATGAATCAAGAGTGGTTGGAGGTGTTTGAGACAGGGTTCCTAGGGTAAAATCCCCTATTTAGTGCCTAACTTCAAAACCACACAATTCAAAATACAAGTTTCAAATGGATCCTTGGCCAACATGAAACTTGTATAGATCTTCAATACCTTTAATTTGAGTACTAGAAGTCTTCAAGAAGATTTGTAGAACTCAAGTTATGGTTCTTGCAAGTTACAAGTCACCAGAGGACACTGAAATTTATTTGTGAAAGTCACTTGACTTCCAAGCAACTTTTGCCTCTCAAGGAGTTTTCAAATGGATTCTTGGCCAAAATAAGAGTTGTACGACTTGATCTTAACTTTAATTTGAATACTAGAAGTCCTCAAGAAGATTTGTGGAACTCAAGTTATGATCTTGGCAAACCAGGGGTATTTTGGGAAAGTTGAATTATAGGTCCTTTTTCAACATAAGTCAAAATCTCCATCTTCCACTCTTCAAATGAAAAATTGTTCAACATGAGATGTGCTTAAAATGATGTTTTTAGGTCAGATGTGAAGTCATGAGGGATTGAATTGGCTTGTATCACAAAGTTGCTAAAATGGCTTAAAAAGGAAGAATTTAAAGTCATTTAGAGGGCCAAAAATGGGATTTCATGTTTTAAGGTCAAAACAAGGCATATGGCATATCAAATTGATCAGAAATGATGTTTTAAAGATGATGGCAATGTTAATTTTTCCATTTGAGGTCATTTGAACACACTTGTATTTTGTAACTTCACATGTAAGTAACACATGCCAAACACTTCCTTGGATCAGAACCAATGCAACCACCAATCTCAATCACTTCAATATGTCATTTGGTGAGAAATTGGATCAAAATGCAGTTGCTGAAGCAAGCCAAACCCGACTGTCATATGCAAGCTTCTCATGGTGCAAGAGAAATTGAATATCTCATATGGATCATTCCAGAACTTTCTTGATCATTCCAACACACTCTATATAAACCTCATAACTGATTCAGTTGCTTTTTTTGGCCAAGAACTGTGAAGAATCGAGAGAGAGCAAAGTAAAGTTCATCCTTGCAACTCAAAATCGGTTTTGCTGATTGGGAGGGGTTCAAAGCAATTCATTGCATACAGAAGATCCACAGGGCATTGTTGATCGTATCTGGAGAAGATTGAGGTGTAATTCGAAGCCAAGATACCTCTGTTCATCCACTTTTTACAGGTTGGTAAAATTCAACTTATAGCCCAACTTAGATGGAAGTGGTAGGATTTGAGCATGTAGATCGATTGTAGACATGGCTAGGTTGATTTCTGGTAAGGAAAATTGAAGTTTAGTGACAAAGTTAGGTGCATCACCATTTTTGTTGAGGATCGTTTCTATGAGTTCTTGATGAGTTAAACATGTTTAGATGGTGAGGATTAATAAGTGAAACGTGTAGATGATTATAGGCTTGTCAATTTTAAGAATGGTGATGATTGAATTTGGGAGTGTATTCTGAAACTGCGAGCGTATTTTGAGTGGTGAAGATATTCAACGAAAATGGAAGTCGTGGTTAGGTTCAGGATGAAGAGGTGAGCAAAGTTTGAGTGTTAGGTTTAGGGTTTGATGAGGTTTCTTGCTGATGCTTCCGGAAGTGACAGTGGCTCTAGGTCTCAGGCCACCGTCCGTTGTTCCTTCCCTCCCTCATTTGAATTTGGAGAAGACGAAGAAAGGACCATTAGATCTCTAGCTGACTTTGACCAAGAATAGATCCTAGGGCCATGATTTTCTAGAATTTTGTGGAGGGAGTCTGAAATCCGAAAACTCACCATTTTACTGATGTACTCTCGTTGGGCTTAATGAAATTTTTGCTACTAACACACCACCTTAGGCCCAATGGAAATTAACACGTTAAAGCATTGCTATTTGGCACAACGTTTTGTTCATTTTCCATCTATTTTCTTGATTGATTTTTAGTGTGGTTTGGGCCTAGGGCGCGCTTGCTGTATACACCCCTCATTTGGGCCCAGTCTGGAGAATCAACATGATGACATTGCTATTCATCACGCTAGTTTGTTATTTTTAATTGTTTTTTCTTTTATTTTCATGTTTGCATCATAGGTAGGAAATAATTCATAATAAATAGAAAAATAAATCATTTTGAGTGAGACTTTTTTCCCTGGTTTCCTTAGGGTCTCTAGAATTTTATAGGACAAAAAAAATATTAATATCATGCATTTTATTTTTAATGGCATATTTTATAGTTTTATTGCTTTTATTTTGGCATTTTGGTTTATTGCTTACTTTCTGAATTTTGTATGAGAGTTTGGTGAGGAATTTTTGAGTGGTTCTTGTTGGATTAGTTAGCTTAGAGAAGCATGTATCATTATAAATTTTATCATATTTTTGTAAATAAATCTTAGGCCAATTTGAGTGGTGAACATAAGGGGTGTTAGATTTAGGGTTTCAAAACAACTAGTTGTAGTTTAGAACATAGTTTGGGGACTTAGGGTTTGATTTAGGTCCTGGGATTTATATGGGGTATTGGGTATAGTCTTAGGATGAATTGGAGATCAATTGAAGTTGCTTTGGATAGCTTGAAGGAGCTTGGAGTTTAATATTTCTCATCTGTTGGATTGCTTGTCAGGAGCTTAGGAAAATTAGGGTTTTAGGAAGAGCTCTTTAGACTTAGTTCATATCTTTTCTCAAACATGGAATGCTTTGTTTGCTTCCATCCTATCCTATGATTCAAAGTCCTCTTAAGGAAGCCCATCTCTCCCTTGGAGGGAAGATTGGCATGCCTTAAAGAGTAGAACTTTTGAGGATACCCTTCTTTGCATATGATGGTTTCTAGTGCGTCAGAGATTGCAAACAAACTAAAAAACATTTCTTTCGTAAAAGATTCAAAACAAACATCAAAGTGTCATTTTTGTCCGCTTGGACTCTTAATCAAGAAAAACCCTTTTTTAAGGTAATAAAAAACAGTGAGACAAGCATGTGTCTTCCGTAGCCCGAACTACGTTTGCTCTGATCTTTCATGCTGTATGAAAGTACGTAGGCATAGGATGTCGTATCCTAGCGAGCAACCTTCCCCCCCTTTAACCTGTAGTTAGGCGAACTACGTTGACTCTGATTTCTCGTTCCAGACGGGAATACGTAGGCATAAGGTGCGATACTTTGCCGAGTCATTTTCTTTTCTCTTTTAACCCATACCCTTAGAGTAGATAGAATAACAATCCGTACTAGAAAACAAGCGTGGATCCCGTCGAGTACGACGGACGTGAGGGGTGCTAATACCTTCCCCTTGCGTAATCGACTCCCGAATCCAGGAATTTGGTTGCGATGACCATTCCTTTCCCGTTTTGCGTTAGGTTTACTCTGAGCGATTCCTTTCCCTCTGTTGGGATAAATAACGCACGGTGGCGACTCTTCTGTCATAGCCGACGCTGATTTTCGCAGTAGCGACAGTAGGTTGTTATCGCATCGCTGCGAAGAGGGGCTGACAAGGACAGAAGAGTTGCCACCGTTCGTTATTTATCCCAAAAGAGGGAAAGGTAACGATCAGAGAAAACCTAACGAAAACGGGAAAAGACAGGTCATCGCAGCCATGTCTCGGGTTCGGGATTCGGTTACGCAAGGGGAAGATGTTAGCACCCCTCACGTCCGTCGTACTCGACCGAATCTATGCTTTGTTGTCTATCTAAAAGGGTGTTTACTATCTAAGCTAAGGCTCAGAGAAAAAAGAAAAGAAAAGAGACTCGATAGAGCATCGCCACTCTATGCCTACGTACTCCCTCGTGCAATAGGAAAGTCAGAGTCAATGTAGTTCGACTAACTACGGCTGAAAGTGGGGAAGGTTTCTCACCGAGACCTCACCGTCTTATGCCTACGTATTCTCATCTGGTATGAGAAATCAGAGCAAACGTAGTTCGGGCTAACAAGAACACCGGTTGGTTCAAAAATTTTTAGGCCCGAGTAGGGTTAAAACTTAGTTCTAGCAGTTAGGTGTATGCATCTCGACCATTGGAGACTTAGGCGTTACCTGTTTTTGGTAGAACCAAGATTTAACGAAACTCTCCATATGAAAAAGGTTTTCCAAATTAAGATCCCGAAGGATAAATAGGTTTGAAGTTTGTTTTTGTGTTTTTTAGAGAAGAAGTGCATTGATTATTGTTTGTAATTCATGTTGCACTAAAGACTATGACCTAGGAGCGAATGCCTCGCATATCGTCCAAAGGACATACGCTAAACACTCTAGATAATTGAGAGGAGGCCCCCTAATTACCATTTCCCAAGTACTTAAGGCTCGTAACATACAACATTCATTAACCTTTATTAAGTCTTTTAAGAGAATTTGAAGATGAGAAGAGATAGACACTCTAAAGGGAGACTAAAACTCAACCTAATGTTCTCATGCAAAGTGTACCTATAATTGGGATGAAAGGGAACACTACCTAATGTTATCATGCATGGGTTCAAGCCTAATGTCTATCATAATCAACCTTGAACAAGGAAGATTAGAAGTCCTAAGGGAACATGGCAAAGAAAAGAGAAGAAGAAGAAAGCAAAAGATAAGAACAATGCGGGTATGCAAACATGTAATGCAGAATTAGAATGAAAGTGAGGGAGGAACAAAGTGTGGGGTAAACACCACCACAAGCACATCTCAATCTCAAGCATGTAAATGAGATATTCAAGAACCAAAAGAAAATGCACAGAAAAGCATACAAATGAGCTTAAACAAGTTCAAGTCAAAAGTGAGATGCAATGGGAGAAGTCATGACCCCTAAAACCATTCAAGCATCAATCACCGAAGAAAAGCGGGAGGAAAAAGTGAGGGGCAACAGCCACCACAAGCACATCTCAACCGAAAACAATGCAAGCAAAATCAACAATGCAAATGATAATCACTTTGAACCACATCCATAAGCATGCATTCGAGTGGAAATCGAACACGAGTGTCGATAAAATCATGATTAAACGATCAAGAACAACGACATATATCCAAAAAATCTCACTCCTAGTGCATCACACTGATCCGTGAAGATTCAAAGTGAAATTATACCAAACAAGCATGAAAAACAGCAAAACAGGCCTGCTGGCACAGTGTTAATCGATTAACACCAGGGGTTAATCGATTAATCAGTCAAAAATGCCTGAAAATTTGAAAATTTGTGTTGGTTAATCGGTTAACCAATTGGTTAATTGGTTAACATTGTGCCAGAAGCAAAAAAACATCCAGATAACAACATTTTCAGCACATAAGCACTTATCCAATAATCTGGATGATCACATAATCAATTATGCACGAATTTAAACCAAAAAACAGTGATCAAATCAACATGTAAACACATTAAACTAGCAAGATCATAGATCATATGAATCAAATTAGCAAAATCAATCGAAAATGAAGATCCACATGATAATTATGCAAATAAGTTCAAAAACAAAATCGAATCAAGAATTCCAACCTACGAAGCAGAGAATTGCTTCGGTAATTGTTGATTTACTCCAATTAAGCAGATCCAAGCAAGAAATCCCGAATTCCTTCAAGATCCAAGTGATTTCTTGTAGTAGAAATGAAGATCCACCAAAATTAAGCAAGAATTATCCAAATAATCTCCTCTAGATCAACTTCAAAATTCAGATCCAAACTTGCACGAAAATTGAATGGACAAATGGAGATGATGAGGATGAAGGATGAAGGTTTAGTTCTTAGAAATCAATGATTCCAATGGAGAATCAAAGAATTCAAGGTGAGAAGAGCTTTGGTAGAGGTTTTGGGAGTGAAAAGTTGAGAGCAAATTGAGAGAGTGAGAATGAGTTCTGAAATAAAATGGATATTATGAGGATTAGATATGTGAGGTTCAGAGTAAATCAACTAAATACCCTTTAGGTTTGGATCCAAATGAGGTTTAGAATGTGGTTTGTGAAAATTGGAATGGAGTTAGGAATGGGAATTTGGAGGGAACTTGAAATGACTTGTAAGTTAACCAAAATTTTAAATGGTTCTAGATCCTTCCCTTAGTGTTAAATCAACTTCAAGAATGCTCAAAATGGACCCTAAAGTGAATTCACTTGAAAATTCACGTGCAGAGCAGAAATTTGCACTAGTTGATCGTTTAACCATATGGTTAATCGATTAACACCCTTGAATATTTGAATTTGACTTGTTTTTGACTTAGTTAATTGGTTAACCAATTGGTTAATCGATTAACACCTTCAAAAATTTGAGTTTGGCGCCTTTTGGAGGGCAACCTGCACAATGGTTTGTTTTCAACCGCTTTAAGCCTTGTTCAGCCTCTGAAACTCGCTATTGAATTCTATAACCGTGAGAATGCTTGAGATAGCCTGAATGTGGTCTTTTGATATGAAAATATCCTGCTAAACAAAATAAAATCGACTGCTCGATCGCCGGGCAAAATAAATGTCGGAGCCGCTAATTCTTGTTGTTTAGTCTCTTGCACTAAAGGAGCCCTGAGCCACAGAAACCCCTTGATCCCGTGCCTCAAGAACAAATGCTATGATATGTAGAAATGAAGAAATGCAGAGAACAAATGCTAGAACAATGCAGTGAAAACATAAGCCAAGTAAAGAAAAGGTTGGGCAAATTTTTGGGTACAACAGCTGCCCGTATTCAAGCGACTTGGACCTGAGTGAATGAAAAGCGACCGACTTTCAAACAATCAAGGTAAAAGACGGTTGAATACCAAATAACTCAGGAATTTTCCAACAGCAGAAATAAACTGCAAACTCTGATTAGGGATAAAAATCTCCGGAAATAACTGAACTGCTAGTTACATAGGTAGTAAGCGAACTGATTACCAGTTTTGAATCATCGACACTAAGTCGGAAAGATCATCTGACATCGCCGTCAAGCATCAACACTAAGTCGGGAAAACATCTGCTATCACACGACGGATAATGAACCCCTGACTTCGCCGTCAGGCCTCTACACCAACGTAGAAAACATCTGACATCGCCGCCAAGTAATAACATCCATTTTGAAAGAAGATATCTCTGACTTCGCCGTCAGGCCTCTGACCTTGCTGCCAGGCATTGAAAATAACTCGGTACAACCCACCTGAGCTGGCCGTCAGGCCTCGACATCAAGTCGATAGATCATCTGACATCACTGTCAGGTCTCGACATCAAGTCGGTAAAACACCTGACATCAATGTCAGGCATCTGACCTCGCTGTCAGGCATATCATCTGACATCATCGTCAAAACCATTGAACCCAATAAGCAATAAACCGATCGGCTCAACACACAGCTGAGAAGAAACATTTGACATTGCCACCAGACATCCGCAAGGGATAAAACATATGACATCACCGTCAGGCATCCATACAATTGAGACACATCCGACATCACCGTCAGGAATCTACAAAGTTGATACACCTGACATCGCCGCCAGACATCTGCAAGGGATAAAACATCTGACATCGCCGTCAAGCATCCACGCAGTTGAGAAACATCTGACATCACCGTCAGGAATCTACAAAGTTGATACACCTGACATTTCCTCCAGGCATATGCAGGGGATAAAACATCTGACATTGCCGTCAAGCATCCACGCAGTTGAGAAACATCCTACATCGCCGTCAGGAATCTACTACAACCAATGGGCAACGAACCCGAAGGTAACGACATCTGACATCGCCGCCAGGCATTTGCTAAATAAAAGCAAGCATCGAACCCAAAGGTAAGGACATCTGACATCGCCGTCAGGAATTCGCTAAATAAAAGCGAGCATCGAACCCAAAGGCAAGGACATCTGACATCGCTGCCAGGCATTCGCTAAATAAAAGCGAGCATCGAACCCAAAGGTAAGGACATCTGACATCGCCGCCAGGCACTCGCTAAATAAAATTGGGCATTCAACCCAAAGGCCATATCAACCGAAGCTGATAAACACATCTTGAGAATACTCCGCTGGGGAAGAGAGAAACTTAACCAAGTAACTCTGTTGGGTAACACATGATAAGATGAACGCGTCCATCAAAGATAACAGTATGGTCTGGATACCATTCGGGCAAAGATATCAGTCATTTGTCGGAGATATACCTGGAAATAAAGAGGTAACCACCTGACTTATGTTTCACATGCGTATGTTTGAAAATGGCATAATGCTCCATACAATATGGAAATGCTACGCGTTTGGAGGATGCTATGCACAGAATGCAAAATGCAACGGGACCAAACCAGCAAAATAAATGTTGAAAAAAACTAAAATCCACCCTGCTGGGGAAAAGGTTAACCCATGCCAATCACAACTAGACTTAAACTGGGAAACGAGCCTTGGACGGTTTCTCTACTAGGTGTCGCTACTGCGAAAATCGGCGCCGGCTGACAGAAGAGTCGCCACCGTGCGTTATTTATCCCAACGGAGGGAAAGGAAACGCTCGAAGTAAACCTCGCAAAAAACGGGGAAAGGTATGGTCATCGCAACCAAAACCTGGGTTCGGGAGTCGGTTACGCAAGGGGAAGGTATTAGCACCCCTCACGTCCGTCGTACTCGACGGGATCCACGCTTGCTTTCGGGTATGGATTGTTATTCTATCTAAACTAAAGGTCAGGGGTTAAAAGAAAAGAAAATGACTCGGCAAAGTATCGCACTTTATGCCTACGTATTCCCGTCTGGAACGAGAAATCAGAGTCAACGTAGTTCGCCTACCTACGGGAAAGGAGGGGAAGGTTGCTCGCTAGGATATCGCATCCTATGCCTACGTACTTCCACACTGCATGGAAGATCAGAGCAAACGTAGTTCGGGCCACGTACGACACAAGTCTGTCTTAATTGATTTTATTCCTTCTGAAAAAGGTTTTCATGATTAACAGTCCAAGCGGACAAAGATGACGTCTTGATTAGTTTACATTCTTTTACAGAAGAAGTGTCTTTTATTGTGTTTGAAATCTTATTGTATTTTTCTGTTTGTTTTGAGGAGGAAGGAGACAGAACTCTAACCTACGGTTGCGAAGGGAATTGAACTGACCTAATGTTATCATGCATGGGTTAAGACCTAGTGTCTATCATGCTCCTCTCTTGCGCAAAGAGAAACAGAGATCCTAAGGGAATAGACGGAAACAGAAACAATATCAGATATATACAGTAAAGCAGGAAAATGCATGGATGCAACAATACAAGCGAGGCAAGGGAGTCCTACTCAACCTCGAACCTAGAAAACAATAGGCAAAAGTGAACAGGATTCACTTTCAACCCAACAGGTTAACAGCAAACAATACAGTCAGGAAAACCAATCAATACATCAGAAATGAATAACAACTAAAATAAACAGCCACAGCAGCTCTGCATCAACACCTATCTTCAAGTCATCTCCAATCAGCTACAAGCTCCAGCCAGCATCAATCTCCATCTCCCCAGCCTTCAAGCAAGGTCTTTGTCATCCATCTTCAGTCTACAATGGCTTTTCTTCAAGTCTCAAACCTCCAGGATAAGGGATCAATCACAAGAGGGAATTGGGTGTTAAGCAATTAGTTGACTACCAAGGGTGGCAAACAAACTGCTACTAACACATAAGATATTTTCTCTCAAGAGTTCTATCCCTTAGATAGTAGCACCAAGCCTTCCAAAGGAAGGGGGTGAGTGTCTTAGAGAGACTCTGCATCACAGAGAAGAATGGAGGCAGTCAAGACCTTCCATGTTTGAGAATCAAGTTGACTACTCTAGGGCTCTGCCTAACTCCTAGATCCTACCAACTTCAACAGCTGCCAGCACAGAATCTCCTCATCAACTCTGGAAGTTGGTCTTCAGTCTCTGATCTTCAAATGGGCTTCATTATCTCAAGTCTTCAGCTCTCTCCAAATCCCAAACAAACTCAATACCCACACAGACAAATTATAATCCCCAGAGAGGGCACACCACACCAGTCAAGCAAATACAGACAATACTAATAGCAGTAGGGGAATCCTAACATTTTCTAAGGGATCTAATAACTACCCCTAATCCCTATAGTCCCATACCCTAAAAATTCAATCTCTAACTCCTAAGGGAAATGGACTTATTCACCTATGTTATCACCTAAACCCTAATTTTGGTCATGCTATTCACATCTAATCAAATCACCTAAAATTAATTTCTAAAATTGTGAATTAAATCCTATATACAAGATACATGTCTAACCTAATCAACCTAAAAGGAAGGGATCAAAAATACTAAAGCATCTATTAGAACAAAAATCATCAAATTTAAGCATCAAACTAAACTTAACAAAATGCTATTTACAAGAAAAATACATGAAAAATATTAAAACAAAATAAAATGTCAATTTTATTTTGTCCTATTTTCCTAGACAGAATTATTGACCTAAAGAAAAAGAACCAATTAAAACTAAGTTATTTTCATTTTTTTATGATTTTTTAAAGATGACAAAAATATTAAAGGAATTAAAATCTCAAAATAGAAATAAAAGGGAAGGGGGGTGCTATCAGCATACACGCCTAGTTGTAATATCCATTGGGCCATGAAACCAGGGGTGTGAATATCAAATATGCTAAGCCCAGCGCGCTCAGAAAAACCAAATTAAAAAAGCCAAAGAAAAAGATAAATCCTCGGTGCAAGTAGCAACAACATCACGTGTATTCCATTGGGCCTATCAAGAAGGGGGTGGGGATAGAAATGTTGGACCCAACCCACGCGTTTCAAATAATGAAACGCTGCGTTTCGTTCTCAGCCACATTTCCCTCTTATTTCAACTTCAAATATCAGCCATTGGATGCGATTAAAAGGTCAATTAATTGTGATGATCGGACGACTACCCTTCATCGTCCCCAAACCAAAACCCTAGAGTTCAGAATTCTCTCATCCATGCGTGAATCTTCAGGTCCATCGTTCTCCCTCAATATCCCATGAAATCACACACTTTAAAAACCAAACTCACTCCATTTCTTCCCCTCTACACGACCATGCTTTTAGTTTGTACTGAAACTAGCCCCATAATAAAACCCGATAGGTGGAACTTCATAGCATGCCAACTGCACTCTGCAATGGAAGTTCACCAAACTTGCCAACTCTTGTACTAATGTATTCTCCATGTTGCACTGATTACTCTGAACTAATTCACCATGATTAACATCCCCTAAACTAAGGTTTCTTGATCATCACAGTTTCAACATCCTGTTATGAAACCCTATAGAATCCTCTCTAATCTTCAGGAATCAATCCCCTATGGTCTCTAAGCATTTTGATCCTAACCATTCCATCTAATACTACCTAGATAAAGAGATGTAGCTTGAAATGCATACCTGGAAATTTGATGAAACAGTTGTGGAATCGTGCACTTCAAGGCCTGGCAAGCTTCACTAGTGATCCTTGGGAGGTGTTGGTCCTACTGTATGCAAAGGAAAAGGATGAAGAAACTTGGATTCTTGGCTGCAGTTCTGATATGGATTCTTGAATTGTGAAAGCTAGCTCTTCAATCCTCCATTGTTGGACCTTGCATCATGCTTCTTCCCACTCACTATGCTCTAGAGATTGAATATGAAGAAAAAACTTGGACAAAAATGGAGTATTATCAATGAACTCTCACTTTCTTATGATGGAAGCAATCTCTTAATTCTCTCTATTCTCCCCCTCAATGCACCAACCCCTTGCACAAATGGTTTCATTTCATTATATAGATGATGATTAACAGCTTGAGAAGTTTCTAGATTGATCCTAGAGGATTCTAGAAAGTGGTGGAAAATTCATGAACTTCTAACTTAAGGACATGTTGAATATCTCTTATCTCATGCTTGCACCTTTGTAAACTTGTGTTAAAATCTCCTTTCATGAGATATTGGAGGTGTATGTGAAAAAAACCAAGCCTTTCCTTGCCTTGTGTTGAGTTTTACCAAGTTGCCTTATGATCTAAGAAACAATATTACAAAGCAAGTCCAATTTTTAAACCCTAACTCAAAAAAGTGGCTGAACCAATGTCTTTAAAATGATGTTTGGAATCAATTTGGTATATTGGATGACCCATATTGGATTTGTAGATCTCTCAAACCAATTTTTCATTTCAACTTTTTCAACTTATATGCCTTTTTTAGGTCATTTTTCACCAACTTTGGTCAAGTCTCCTTCCATGCATTTCCAAACTTCCATGACTTCTTTTATAGACTTAAAATGGCATTTTGAGCAACTTTGATGTTGTGAAGTTTTTCATTTGAAGCTTCCTTGTATGAGTTTTAGGCATAAGCTAAGAATGACCTGTAATTCTCAAATGACCAAAATACCCTTTGCTTGCCAAGACCATAAGTAGAGTTCCACAAATCATATGAAGGCATACTATACCATTCTAGAAATCTAAGACAATGAGGAACAACTCTTATGTTGACCAGAAATTCATTTGAAATCTCCTTGGGGGGTAAAAATTGCTTGGAAGTCAAGTCACTTTCACAGACAAAATTTCAGATACCTTAGATGACCTGTAACTTGCAAGGACCATAACTTGAGTTCTATAAATCTCCTTGATGTCTTCCACCACTCAAATTAAAGGTCTTGAGATCCTCTACAAGTTTCATGTTGGCCAAGGATCCATTTGAAGCATGCATTTTGACTTATCTTGCTTGGAAATTTGACCTAAACTAGGGGATTTTACACAGAAACCCTAATTTAGAAACTCCTCTTCTCCTTGATTTCTCTTGATTTCTTCTTAGCATATCATCATATCCTTCTTTACATGTCAAATGATGAACCCCACATCTCTCCAATAACCCTTAATGCCTTTCAATCAGTCAAATGACCTAGAGTTGACCTAGAGTTGACCCCAGATGAAACCCTAGTTGACTGTCTTCAACTGCAATTCTTGTGATCACACCAATGACTTGTCTCCTTCTCCAAATGACTTTCTAAGTCTCCCATGAGGTCCAGATACTCTCCATGCTTCCAATTCACAACTCACAACTTCTTTGATGATCCTCAGATACCCTCAGATAGGAGCTAGATGCCCTGCTTGATCCATTGACTTCTCAGTTTTCAAATTCTTCCTGATGACCTGAATGAGATTGAATTTGAATAATAACCTCTTGATAGGCCCATAGAGATGAGAGTAATGATTGGTCCTCTGTTGGATGATTTGCTATGCTATGCTATGCAGATGATTAGACTATGTACATGACTCTATATGCAGATGCTAATGATATTGAAACATAAACCAAGTGAATAAGGTTGAGCAAATTTTAGGGTGCAACAGCTGCCCCTATTCAAGCGACTTGGACCCGATTGGGTGAAGAGCCCGGAGCCTTCAGACATTCGCGGTACGAGACAGTTGAATACTAAGAACCCAGAAATTTGCCAACCGCCGACATGAACTACACCACTGCTTGGGGATTATCTTCATCAGCCTGAAAAGCTTCTCTCATTGCAAGAATAAAACTTTGCTTGTCCACGTTAGGACGCCTGTGTTGTCAACACAAGGAAATCTCAACCAAACTTGTCCACGTTAGGAAAAATCTCGACAGCTTCACTGGGGATGGCTCGTCTGCCTCTCATCAGAAATAAATCGTCCACGTTAGGACTAAACTCTTCCACGTTAGGAATAATATCTTTCCACGTTAGGGATACCTCTGCTTTCCACGTTAGGAATGCGTCTTTCCACCTTCGTTCCACGTAAGGAATCACAATCTTATCTGGATTCGTCCACGTAAGGACTCCAATCTTTCCACGTAAGGAATACAATCTTTCCACGTAAGGATTCACCCCTACCTTTCCACGTAAGGAAACCAACTTTGTCCACGTAAGGACCCACCTTTCCACGTAAGGAACGAATCTGATATGTCCATGTAAGGACTCAATCTTTCCACGTAAGGAATGAATCTTCTTTGTATCTGTCCACGTTAGGACTGAACTCTTCCACGTTAGGAATACATCTTCTTTTGATTTGTCCACGTAAGGACTCAACTTTCACCTCGCTTTGTCCACGTAAGGACTCCAATCTTTCCACGTAAGGAAACAATCTTCTTTCCACGTAAGGAATAACTTTCGTTCCACGTAAGGAATAAACTCGTCCATGTCAGGACCCATGTTTCGTCTTGATTTGTCCACGTCAGGACTCGCATCTTGACTTGCTGAGGAAATAAAACTTGTCCACGTCAGGACTTGCGCGTCTTCGACTTGCTGAGGAAATAAAACTTGTCCACGTCAGGGCCCACCCTTCGCCAGCAACACGAAGAAGGATAAATTTGTCTGCGTCAGGACTCTCGCATCTTGTCATCACAAAGAACTACCAACTTGTCCACGTCAGGACGCACATTTCCCCATTACGAATAAAGCTATCTGCTGGAAATAAATTGTCCACGTCAGGACACCAACACGAAGAGTAACCCACTTTTGTCCATGTTAGGACTCCACACTCAATCAATACCGAGAACTCGAATCTGTCCACGTTAGGACTAACACATATCGTCACCTGGAAGAAATGTCCACGTTAGGACTCCACATTCCAACAATTCTGAGAAATCGAACCTGCCCACGTTAGGACTGGCACATATCGTCGACTGAGGAAATCAATCTGTCCACGTTAGACCCACCTCTTCTCTAACACAAAGAAAACTTGTCAATAAAATTGTCCTCGTCAGGACTCATCCTTCCATTGGTCCGCAAACTTCTTATCACTGACGGTACATCAACTTTGAGGCTGACTCTACTGGGGATATTTGGAAACCAAACTACCGGACGCCTGTTCTGATAACTGGCGGTGGCCTATGAAATTCTGATTCCTGAAACCCGTTGATGACAAACAACTCTGCTTGGAAATAAGGAGAAATTTTGCTTACTCGCTGGGAAAACACGAGAAATTCACAAATAACTCTGCTCGGAGACAAAGAGAACTTCATCATGATAACTCTGCGGGGAATAATGCCAAAGCTGACACTTCATTGAATGTCTCACGCCGAGACCTTGAATGTTTGGTGATTCACCTGAGCAAGAGCTCTCTCTACCTGCAAGAGAACAATACTTGAAGCAAACATTTAGCTAACCTAGTTTATGTTTCAAAAATGCGTATGTTTGACAACGATGCAATGCTCCATTCGACATGGAAACGCTGCGCTTTTATTTGGTGGATGCAAATATGACATTATATGCCAATGCAAATGCAGACTCGAACTGTTGAGATACAGGAACTCGCTTCAGCAAAATAAATGCTGAAGATAATGCCAATTCCGCTGGGGATATCCAGATGCTACAAAATTATTCCAGCAAAATAAATGCTGGAAGAGTGAAGTCAACTCAGCTGGGAAATTGGGAACTTGAACCAAACATCTCATTGAAGTAACACCCTGCTGGGAATACAACTCTGCTGGGGAATAGCAGATGCGCTCGGTATGATCGGACTTATGCTGGAGAGTGAACGGATATCACACGGCATTCTGACAAAATAAATGCCAATGCGCCACACCAACTCTGCCGGGGAGAGTCTTAATCTTCGAATTCCACTAGGAGGAATGAAAACACTGGTTGGAAAGAGAACTCCGCTGGGGCGGGATGATTCTCTTGGGAAAATCAACTGACTCCGCTGGGGGAGATGTAAACTGACCCTGCGGGGAAAGGTGAACTTGTCTGAATACAAATCACCAATATTAGTCTTCTGAGACTAAACCAACTCGGCTTGAGATACACTGTCTGAATACAGCCTTATAATCTTGGAATCGCCAAACTCTGTTGAGGATGAATGACTTTGCTGGAGAATGTCCTCTGGAATGAGCTACGGCTAGCTGGGGAGTTCGATCCTTATGCATGACATGTGTGGGGGTCGAGTCTTTCGTTACCGCAATCTTTTGATCATCTTCCTCGTACGGCTATGAAACCTGCAACAACGCAAACAAGACAAGACAAGCCTATGCAACCAAATCGATTCAAGTTAGTGACGTTATTTTCAGTTAATTCAAAGCTTTAGCAATTGTCGGCAAGGGCCAGTGATGTTATACACATGCTAGTTTCAGTAAACTTAGGCGTTTATCATGCACAAAACAGTAAAGACCCAGCATCAAGTACTGAATAACATATTTTATTGATTGGGCCCCTGAATGGGCAGAGTTTTTGTACACGGGATGTAACTCCTGAAAAGAGGAAGCTACGCAAAGCAAATATACAAGTATGCACAAGAAGCATAAATATATTGACAGATTAAATTTGTACACATGTCGGCAACGGGATGCAGATGAACACCACAAACTGATCCTCCCATGACTCGCCCGACTCTGATGCTTTCCCGGTATCCACACTTCCGAAGAGATTGTATCTGATAATCGCCCCCTCGAGTATATTCTCCCGCACTGATGCTCACTGCAATATCAAATTCGGACCGCAGTCATTTGCTTTTCAAATCCCTAACTTTTGCGTGAACCGCCCTTTACGGGTTTTCAGTTCACCGGGATACCCCTTTTTGCCGAAGCCTCCCAGTGTAGGTTTTCAACTTCGCGGGTGTACATTTTTTCAATTTTATCCCTAACTTTTGCCCGAACCTTTCATTCTGTTTTTGGTTCGCTAGGATGCCCCATTTTTGCCTGGACTCTCTTTTTCTGTCCAGCGGGTCAATTTTAAGCAAAGTATTTTTTAACGGCGTCCGAATTCACAGGCGACGTGAAGTCTTCACCATCCATAGTGGATAACAATAACGCCCCTCCTGAAAAGACTTTCCTGACAACGTATGGCCCTTCGTAGTTGGGGGTCCACTTGCCCCTGTGATCTGCCTGCGGCGGGAGAATCCTTTTCAGCACAAGGTCGCCCGTCTGAAAGCTTCGCGGATGTATCTTCTTATCATATGCTTTCTTCATTCGGCTCTGGTACAAACGCCCGTATTCAAGAGAAGCTAGCCTCTTCTCATCCATCAAACTCAGTTGGTTCAACCTGTCTTTCACCCATTCTGCCTCATCTAGTTGAACATCTCGCAATACCCTCAGAGAAGGGATCTCAACTTCCAGTGGCAGCACTGCTTCCATTCCGTACACTAACGAGGACGGGGTTTCCCCGGTTGATGTGCGTACCGTCGTACGATAACCGTGCAAAGCAAAAGGTAGCATCTCGTGCCAATCCTTATAGGTCACCACCATTTTCTGAACGATCTTCTTGATATTCTTATTGGCCGCTTCGACAGCGCCATTCATCTTGGGTCGGTAAGGGGAGGAGTTGTGATGTTCGATCTTGAAATTCTGACAGAGCTCCTTCATCATTTTGTTGTTCAGGTTCGAACCGTTGTCCGTGATTATCCGCTCGGGGATCCCGTATCGGCAAATGATATCTCTCTTGATGAATCTGGCCACCACCTGCTTAGTTACATTTGCGTAAGACGCCGCTTCTACCCACTTGGTGAAATAATTGATTGCTACTAGAATGAACCGGTGCCCATTAGAAGCCGTCGGCTCGATCTTTCCAATCATATCGATTCCCCACATCGAGAATGGCCATGGCGATGACATCACATTCAGAGGACTCGGGGGCACATGGATCTTATCAGCATAGATTTGGCACTTGTGGCACTTTCTCGCAAACTTGAAACAATCAGTTTCCATAGTCAGCCAAAAATAACCTGCCCTCAGCAACTTCCTCGTCATAGCATGCCCACCAGCATGCGTGCCAAAGGTACCTTCATGTATTTCCTCCATGAGCAGCTTCGCCTCTTTCTCGTCTACACAACGCAACAGCACCAAGTCGTGGTTTCTTCTGTACAAGACACCATCTGGATTCAAATAGAAATTACCCGCCAATCTCCTGAGAGTTTTTTGATCTTGACTGGATGCCCCAGCCAGATACTCTTTGTTCTTCAGAAAATTAAGGATATCAAAATACCAAGGTTTGTCGTCGGATGCTTCATCAATAGCAAATACGAAAGCTGGTCTGTCAAGCCGAGAGATAATGATTCGGGGAGCCTCGTTCTAGAAGTTGACTTTGTACATGGAAGACAAAGTGGCGAGAGCGTCAGCCATTTGATTCTCTGCCCGCGGTACGTGATGCAATTCAACTTTGTCAAAGAAGGGCAACAATCTCCTTGCATAATTCATGTAATGTATCAAATTGGGCTGACATGTCTCCCATTCCCCTTTTATCTGATTCACCACCAGAGCTGAGTCTCCGTATACGTCCAGATTCTTGATTCGCAAATCAATGGCTTCTTCAAGCCCCATTATACAAGCTTCGTATTCGGCCTCATTATTGGTAACGGCAAAGGTCAATCGGGCAGTAAACGGGATGTGCGACCCGTGTGGCGTAGTGATGACTGCCCCAATTCCGCTACCGTAAGCGTTCACAGCTCCGTCAAATATCATCTTCCATTTGGAACCCAACTCTGGTCCTTCGTCTGGCAACGACTCTTCACAATCTTTCATCTTTAGGTACATGATATCCTCGTCAGGAAAATCAAACCTCATCGATTGGTAATCTTCAATAGGCTGCTCCGCCAGATACTCAGACAGCACACTCCCCTTTATAGCCTTTTGCGAGACGTATTGGATGTCATATTCAGTCAAGACCATCTGCCAGCAGGCAATTCTCCCTGACAACGCCTGCTTTTCGAATACATATTTGATCGGATCCATCTTCGAGATGAGCATGGTTGTGTGATTCAGCATGTATTGCCTCAAACGCTTGGCGGCCCAGGCTAGCGCGCAACAAGTTTTCTCAAGCATTGAGTATCGAGATTCGCAATCTGTAAATTTCTTACTCAAGTAATAAATTGCATGTTCTTTTCTCCCTGTCTCGTCGTGTTGACCGAGAACATAACCCATGCTTCCCTCAAGAACTGTCAAATACATGATCAAGGGTCTCCCTGCCACTGGGGGTATCAAAATAGGAGGCTCCTGCAAATACTGCTTTATTTTATCGAACGCCTTTTGACAATTTTCGTTCCATGTTACAACTTGATCTTTCTTCAATAACTTGAATAATGGTTCACACGTGGCCGTTAGATGAGATATGAACCGAGCGATGTAGTTCAACCTCCCTAAAAACCCACGCACCTCTTTCTCTGTTTTAGGCGTCGGCATTTCTTGTATCGCTTTTATTTTAGCAGGATCGACCTCTATTCCTCTTCCGCTTACGATAAACCCCAGCAGCTTACCCGATCTCACCCCGAAGGTGCATTTGTTAGGGTTCAGTCTCAGCCTGAACTTCCTAAGCCTTTTAAATAACTTCAGCAGATTCACCAGATGCTCTTCCTCCGTCTGGGATTTGGCAATCATATCGTCAACATAAACTTCGATCTCTTTATGCATCATATCATGGAAAAGAGTCGTCATCGCACGCTGATATGTTGCCCCAGCATTTTTCAAACCAAAGGGCATCACTTTGTAGCAAAATGTTCCCCAAGGCGTTATGAAAGTAGTCTTCTCCATGTCCTCTGGCGCCATTTTAATCTGATTATAGCCTGAAAAGCCATCCATGAAGGAGAATACAGAGTATTGGGCAGTATTATCAACTAGCACGTCGATATGAGGAAGTGGAAAATCGTCTTTTGGGCTCGCCTTATTCAAGTCCCTGTAATCCACACACATTCGAACCTTGCCATCCTTCTTTGGCACTGGTACGATGTTAGCAACCCACGGGGGATATTTTGTCACAGCCAGGAAACCAGCATCCCACTGTTTTTGAACTTCCTCTTTGATCTTTACTGCCATGTCTGGTCTAGTTCTGCGAAGCTTTTGTTTGACCGGTGGGCATTCTTCTTTCAATGGCAGACGGTGCACAACCATATCTGTATCGAGCCCTGGCATATCTTCGTACGACCAAGCGAATAAATCACTATACTCTCGGAGCATTTCAACCAGTCTTCGCTTGATATCGCTCTGCAGTGCGGCTCCGATATGAATATTCTTCTCAACCCCTTCCGACCCCAAGTTGATAATTTCGATGACCTCTTCGTGAGGCAGAATGACACGCTCTTCTTGTTTCACCAACCAAGACAGTTCTTCAGGGACGTCACTATCTTCGACAACCTCTTCTTCGGCCTGAAATACCGGGTGCTCGAAGTCGGGACGAGTCATAGGTGGTTCAAGGATGTCATCTGAAAATGTTATCCTGCAAAAAGAATGGTTAAATGCTTCAAAATGCGTATAAAGCGAATAACCACGTTGCCATTTTATTGAAAAATACAAAACAAGAAAAACAGAGATTACAATATTTGCACATGAAAAATGCCTTTTATTTAATGATTAACACGCAATGTTCATAACAGCACAGCCCTAAGCAAATCATGATGCCCTGGGCAAGGCATCAGATTGTTCAACAATTAATAAAGCAAAGCATTACTGTTTAAGAGTCACAAGAACAAGCTCCTGAATGGACCAGTTGCACAGTCCTTGTCCCGGCGTGCTTGGCTGAATCCAGGCATCCATATCACAGTCGCTGTCTCCTTCATCAGACTCCGAAGTAGCATTGATGGTTTCATGACGTACTCCACTGGCAGAGATGGTTATTGGCCCTCTGCAACGGGGTGCCCCCACAGCAGGTGTTGACGACGACGGTTGGTATCCCAGCCCGAACCGGTCCATCTTCACAGGAATATCCAGCACTTTGCCCCAGCCCTTTGCTTCTCCTGCCTCCACCAGAGCTTGAGCCTCTTTATACGACGAGACGGCTATCTCCGACACTTTGCTCGGCCCGGGACCTTTGCCCTTGACGCGCAACCCTTCAAATGCCTGGCAGGGTGTTTCATGGATCTCTCCGTCGACCTCCACATATTTAAATGACGACAGATGGCTGACCAGGATGTCCTCTTCTCCGCATACAGTGACCACGCTGTCTCCGACCATATATTTCAGCTTCTGATGCAGGGTAGACGTGACTGCCCCAGCCCCATGAATCCAGGGTCTTCCGAGCAGGCAGCTATATGCGGGCTGTATATCCATGATATAAAATTCCGTCGCAAACACCTCCGGCCCCACCTGTAGAGGCAGTGTTATCGATCCAAAGACTGTTCTTCGCGTGCCATCAAAGGCTCTAACTACCAAGTCACTGGGCGTGCACAAGATTCCTCTGACATCTAGCTTCATCATCGCTTTCTTGGGCAACACGTTTAAGGATGATCCGGTGTCGACCAATACGTGCGACATGACTGATCCTCTACACTCAACAGATATGTGCAGCGCCATATTATGATCTCTCCCCTTCGGGGTCAAATCGAAGTCGGTAAAGCCCAAGCTGTGGCCTGCATTCACATGTGCCAACACTCCTTCCAGCTGATTTACAGAGACGTCTTGGGGTACGAAGGAAGTATCCAGGACTTTCAACAAAGCATTTCTGTGAGCTTCAGAACACAATAGCAACAACAGGATAGATATCTTGGACGGCGTCTGTTGCAGATGCTCCACAATCTTATAATCACTTTTTCGAATCAAGCGCATGAACTCTTCTACTTCTTTCGATGCCGATGCTTTGTCGCTTGCTTGCACGGGGACATTCTCAACCATCTTTCCTTTCCCCTTTGCCAGTCTTTCGGCCTCCACCTCAGGCGATATGAAGATCCTACCACTCCTTGTCATACTTCCTGAACCAACAACGTTGTCCACAGTCTCGGCTGTCTGCTTGTTAACATCAATCTTTATTCCGTCACAATACACTTCCAACCCATATGACCATGGGACTGCTTTTGTGCTCTCGTACGGGATTGGTTCGGCCTTAGTTATGGTGATCGGCGGTCGCTGAGCCGGTGCTGTTATAGTGATTGTCTTCCGAGGAATCGTTACAGTGGCCACATCACTCTGATTATCTGCTACTGCCCCCGCGGGCTCTTCGATTGCTACTCGGTCAAACTGCAATGTGCCGTCATCAATTAAAGCCTGAATGCCTTTCTTCAAATCATCACACCCCCCAGCCAGGGTCCAGCATTCTAAGCAATACTCGTCACATCCTGGATAAACACCCCCTTGCAACAATCTTCTTTTTATCTCTCTCAGCGGCGTCTTTAAATCATCGACATTCATAATCAGATTCAACCCTTCCTCAGTCAGAACGGCGTTTGCCCCATGATTAGGCATGGGTTTCTGCACTATATTGGGACCTGCCGTTCCGAAATTGATAGCCTTATTGTCCAAAAGATCCTGCACAACGTGCTTAAAAGCATGGCAACCCTCTACATCGTGGCCCGGAGCCCCAGAATGAAAAATCACAGTGCCTGCTTGCATCATAGCCATACGGAGGAGTTCCCATTATAGGTGCCAGAGTTCTCTTCTCTACCAGGTTCAAACCCAACAATGTCTGCAACAAATCTGCGTACGTTGAGGGAGGCTTCTCAAATACTCTCCTTGGTTTACCACCCTGGAATCTTCGCTGAGCCTGCTGTGACCCCTGCTGTGGCTGCTGCTGCTGCTGTTGTTGTTGTTGCATTGGCTGCTGCTGAAACGGTTGTTGTTGTTGAAATGGTTGTTGCTGATATGGGATGGTGACACTTGCCACCTGCTGCGGCTGATGATATTGGTTCCGACCTCTGCCTCAGCCTCGGCCTCGGCCCCCAAACACTGCGCTTGCCTCGCCCTGACGGCGCCCACCAAAAGCCTTTCTGTTACTGCTAGATGCAGTTGATTCCTCAGCTTGGAATTTTCCCTGCTTAATGTTACGTTCAATCTTTTCTCCCATCAGAATTAAGTCTGAGAAACTGGCCAGAGATGTATGAAACAACTTGTCATGAAACATGCATGTGAATGTGCCGACGAACATGTCATTCATTTCCTTGTCTTCTAAAGGAGGACGGACCCTAGCATCCATGTCGCGCCATCTTTACGCGTACTCTTTAAAGCTCTCATCCTTCTTCTGAGATAGCCCTTGCAATTGGACCCGGTTGGGCGCCAAGTCGTTGTTATACTTATAGTGAGCTACAAATGCCTCTGCCAGCTGCTTCCATGTCTTTATATTAGTTGGCTCCAACCCCATATACCATTCTAGGGAAGGGCCTGATAGACTATCTTGAAAGAAATGCATTAGCATTCTCTCATCAGTTGAGTACGCAGACATCTTTCGATAATAAGCCCGCACGTGCACTTTCGGACATGTGTCCCCTTTATACTTATCAAACGTAGGAGCTTTGAATTTGATTGGCACCCTCAAGCCAGGTACCAGGTCCATTGTTGACATGTCTAAGCCCACAACACTTTGGTTCAGGACCCCCCTCATCTGCTCTTCTAGCATTCTGATCTTCTGGGAGTCGTCCATCGGCCCTTCGAAACCTCCGCCGGAGAAAGCGTCCTCCTGCTGATCTTCTTGCCATATACCATTCCCAGCTCCATACCCATCATATCCATTATTGCGGCCAGCTCTGATCTGATTCATCACTGGGCCTCGCCCTCGGTTGGCGTACCCCTGAGCAACTCCAGCAGGTCCAAAAGCCATTAACCCAGTGCCGTTTCCATTTCCGAAACCTCCGTAACCCGGATTGGCCACACCATAACCATCTTGCCCAAAGCCTTGAGCATTGAAACCATATTTCCCAGCGTTATCGAATCCCTGATCGTTGAACCCGAATCCAGCATTGCCGAAGCCGTTGCCTCCCATATTATCACCCAAGTTGATATCACCGAGCCCGACGTTATGGACAGCAGTCTCGTTCCCAACTCCGACGTTACCGTTCCCAGCAGCGGTAGCGTTGTTGACATTAGCAGCAGGTATATTGACTACAGGTGGAGCCACTGGCGTGGGAGTGCCATCTCCATGAACAGTGTCGACTCGCACAGACTAATGATCCTCATTACCGTGACCAGCATTTCTGACCAACAGAGGCTGCACCATGGCTTGCAGATTCTCCTGACCTTTTGCAATAGCTTCCATGGTCTGCATAAAGAGAGCTAGCTTCTCGCGCACATCTTGCATCTCGTTCTGCATTTGATCCATGATTCTTCGACAGTTGGTGCGAGTGGAATATCTGTGCGGGCGTTGATCTGCAATCCTGAAAATACCTGGTTCGAAACAGGAAATAAGATACCATCCAATGATTACCTGTAATGCAATATGAATATGAATGCAATGCAACGTGTGTGTCTGTGCATTAGGGAATAACATTCCCCGATTCTAGTGTGAAGGTGCGAGTGCTAGCAATACAAAGATCGGAGTTGAATCATAGAAAGCCTCATATATTACAGAGAAAACCAATAAGCCAGGAATACAATGTCACTGAGTACAAAGGAAGGCATGACCCCAACCAACAATCCTGGTGATGGTCAGCACTATGCAAATAAAGCATACAAGCTAATACATGAAATGATCAAGCACTCCCATAAGTCTGGTACTCTTTTATTAACTTCTTGGTCTCTGGATGGCCTGGTCTGGTAAGCAGCCCTTCAACGAGTTGGTTTCTTCGTTTGAGCACACGGCGCACGTCACCGGCAGTTTCCTCCCATGCCCCTTCTCTGAAGCGATCCTCCAACTTCCGCTTCTGAGACACGGCTTCGTCCCTGCCTTTGATGGCCTTGTTCAGTGCATTCTGGAGACTATACCGGGTCATCACTTCTTCTTCACACTCCTTGATGCTAGACTTCAACTGCTCTTCGAGATCGGAAATTTGCTGCTTCAACTTATCCTCCCTCTTCTTATTGTTGGTCAGTGTAGCATTCCAAGTCTTATTGCAAGAAGAGATCTCTCGGTGTGCTGCGTCGAGTGCCTTCTTTTTGGATTCCAGCATGTCATGGGAGCTTCTGAACTCTTGCCCCAGACATTCGCGCTTCTTCCTCTCTTCAGTCAACTCAGCCCCTAGCCTGTTTACTAGCTCGATCTGCTGTTGGAAAGCATGCACGACCTTGTTTTTCTCACTGCGTACCTGGGCTAGCTCCTGCTCTAACCCTTCGTTGATCTTCATCAAGGCTTCTTTTTCTTTCACCACTTGCTCGTAGGCCTCCCTAGAAACAGTAGTTGGCTCTGCTACCGGAATGGGAACAAGGACTGGTGCATCTGGAAATGGCATCCGCAACTGACTTGCTCTCTCCTGGATCCAAACTCTATAAGGTGCTTAGGCCTGACAGTCATTCTTCCCTAACAGCGGCTTCCCTCTTCGGTTAATACACGTCCAGGCATGCTGCAGCTTGGCTAATAACTCCCCCTTCAAATCTCCGGTGAAGTACAGAGATTCCTGTACTTCCTCCTCTTTGGGTGGGTTCTTCAGCGCATATCCGAATTGGCGAATGAACAGAGAAGGGTTGTAATTGATACACCCTTTCCTTCCTATCAACGAAACATTAGGGTACCCAGAACAGCTGAAGATAAGCTCAGATCCCAGCAGATCTCTATCAAACCATTCGACGTCTTCGGAAGATAACCTCATCAGGCGCTCCGGCCAGCCAACTAGGACTGTAGTCTCTATGACAAATCTCCTCTTAGGAAGGTGGCTCTCAAACCACATACCCAACAATGGTACACAGAAATGAACATTCTTTCCTCTTCCCTTCTCATTCTTGTAATGCAGTGAGTGGTAGAAATCTCCGAGCAAGGTAGGTACAGGATTACCAGCGGCAAACAAGTAGAAGGCGTCGAAGTCCACAAAATTCGGTACATTGGGAAACAATACTATGCCGTAAATGCGCAGAGCCAACACAGCATTGAAGGCAATCCAGCACCCGCTCTTAGCGTACTCCTGGGCTTTACCAATCAAGAACTGGAGCGAGAAGCCTGGAACTCCACGGGAAACAGTAGTCAACAGTTCAGACGCATCCATATGCAAAGCTTTTGCCAAGTCCTCCGGCTTGGGCTTAGCGCCAGAATGAATGAATGGAACCTTGTCCTGCACTGGTAGCTCAGTAAATTCCACATACTCTTCAATGGTAGGCCCCAGAATAAAATCAGCAAACGTAAAACATCTCAATGCGGGATCATAGAATTGCATCAAGGCATACAGCCCATCTAGCTCCATCTCCGTGGGTTTGCGCACCAATCTCAATAGTCTTCCATAGCTTATTCTGAAGCTCCTACGAACATCCTCATCAGCCAGAGAGATCAACCCAAGCAGGGGAACAACATCAGGAGTAGGAAATTTGTAAGCAACTGTTCTCCTTAAGCTGGCCATGACCAATCACTCAGAAATCCGGACACTAGGACTAGGGAAATGCAAATGCACCTACAGCACAGACACACGTTAGTGGGATGCAATGATGATGAGTATGAAAACAAATGCAATGCAAGGGACATGCAACAGGGACCAAATGCCGTAGCTGAATGGCCTGAACCATATCAAGAAGTCTCAGATATACTCTCTAGAAGTCCTCAAACCCTGGTCTCAGATAGACCTAACACAAAGCTCCCCCACTGGTCTCTGACAGACCTCAAACAAAAACTCCCACTGGTCTCTGGTAGACCTCAAATCATATCTCGAACTGGTCTCTGACAGACCTCAGAACTCTCCAAATGGTCTCTGACAGACCTCCGAACTCTCCAACTGGTCTCTGACAGACCTCAGAACTCTCCATAAATACTCAAGATCTCTGATCAAGAAATAACCGGTGTCTGAAGGTCTAGTTACCTGCATAACCCCAAACCCTCTCACAGGTGGATGTCCTAGCAACTGACAAAGGTATGGCATCCTATGCGGTCGTCGGCGTCACAGACTTTCAGGGTTGATGATACGATTCCCAGAAGGAGTGGCATCATCAAATCCTGAAGAGGCCTCACTTAGACAACTTCCAAATGATCGGTCCCCAGAGTCGACAATTCAACTAACCAGCAACCCACGCCAACCAAAGGAAGGGGCAGGAGGCCAACCAGAGGAACCTCGTCTGAGTGTAGATTTCGCGGGACACCAAGGCAAGCAAAGCAAGCGGGCGCCCACTAATCTCTACTCTAAGTCTAAGGTGCACTCAAACCCAGGTCCGGCTTCTCACTCAATATCAGAACACCCATCACAACCCCCAAGTACAGCAATAATGACAATAATAATATGCTGAAAGTAAAGGTCAGAAATATAAATGTTGAAAAAATGCAACGGGACCAAACCAGCAAAATAAATGTTGAAAAAAACTAAAATCCACCCTGCTGGGGAAAAGGTTAACCCATGCCAATCACAACTAGACTTAAACTGGGAAACGAGCCTTGGACGGTTTCTCTACTAGGTGTCGCTACTGCGAAAATCGGCGCCGGCTGACAGAAGAGTCGCCACCGTGCGTTATTTATCCCAACGGAGGGAAAGGAAACGCTCGAAGTAAACCTCGCAAAAAACGGGGAAAGGTATGGTCATCGCAACCAAAACCTGGGTTCGGGAGTCGGTTACGCAAGGGGAAGGTATTAGCACCCCTCACGTCCGTCGTACTCGACGGGATCCACGCTTGCTTTCGGGTATGGATTGTTATTCTATCTAAACTAAAGGTCAGGGGTTAAAAGAAAAGAAAATGACTCGGCAAAGTATCGCACTTTATGCCTACGTATTCCCGTCTGGAACGAGAAATCAGAGTCAACGTAGTTCGCCTACCTACGGGAAAGGAGGGGAAGGTTGCTCGCTAGGATATCGCATCCTATGCCTACGTACTTCCACACTGCATGGAAGATCAGAGCAAACGTAGTTCGGGCCACGTACGACACAAGTCTGTCTTAATTGATTTTATTACTTCTGAAAAAGGTTTTCATGATTAACAGTCCAAGCGGACAAAGATGACGTCTTGATTAGTTTACATTCTTTTACGGAAGAAGTGTCTTTTATTGTGTTTGAAATCTTATTGTATTTTTCTGTTTGTTTTGAGGAGGAAGGAGACAGAACTCTAACCTACGGTTGCGAAGGGAATTGAACTGACCTAATGTTATCATGCATGGGTTAAGACCTAGTGTCTATCATGCTCCTCTCTTGCGCAGAGAGAAACAGAGATCCTAAGGGAATAGACGGAAACAGAAACAATATCAGATATATACAGTAAAGCAGGAAAATGCATGGATGCAACAATACAAGCGAGGCAAGGGAGTCCCACTCAACCTCGAACCTAGAAAACAATAGGCAAAAGTGAACAGGATTCACTTTCAACCCAACAGGTTAACAGCAAACAATACAGTCAGGAAAACCAATCAATACATCAGAAATGAATAACAACTAAAATAAACAGCCACAGCAGCTCTGCATCAACACCTATCTTCAAGTCATCTCCAATCAGCTACAAGCTCCAGCCAGCATCAATCTCCATCTCCCCAGCCTTCAAGCAAGGTCTTTGTCATCCATCTTCAGTCTATAATGGCTTTTCTTCAAGTCTCAAACCTCCAGGATAAGGGATCAATCACAAGAGGGAATTGGGTGTTAAGCAATTAGTTGACTACCAAGGGTGGCAAACAAACTGCTACTAACACATAAGATATTTTCTCTCAAGAGTTCTATCCCTTAGACAGTAGCACCAAGCCTTCCAAAGGAAGGGGGTGAGTGTCTTAGAGAGACTCTGCATCACAGAGAAGAATGGAGGCAGTCAAGACCTTCCATGTTTGAGAATCAAGTTGACTACTCTAGGGCTCTGCCTAACTCCTAGATCCTACCAACTTCAACAGCTGCCAGCACAGAATCTCCTCATCAACTCTGGAAGTTGGTCTTCAGTCTCTGATCTTCAAATGGGCTTCATTATCTCAGGTCTTCAGCTCTCTCCAAATCCCAAACAAACTCAATACCCACACAGACAAATTATAATCCCCAGAGAGGGCATACCACACCAGTCAAGCAAATACAGACAATACTAATAGCAGTAGGGGAATCCTAACATTTTCTAAGGGATCTAATAACTACCCCTAATCCCTATAGTCCCATACCCCAAAAATTCAATCTCTAACTCCTAAGGGAAATGGACTTATTCACCTATGTTATCACCTAAACCCTAATTTTGGTCATGCTATTCACATCTAATCAAATCACCTAAAATTAATTTCTAAAATTGTGAATTAAATCCTATATACAAGATACATGTCTAACCTAATCAACCTAAAAGGAAGGGATCAAAAATACTAAAGCATCTATTAGAACAAAAATCATCAAATTTAAGCATCAAACTAAACTTAACAAAATGCTATTTACAAGAAAAATGCATGAAAAATATTAAAACAAAATAAAATGTCAATTTTATTTTGTCCTATTTTCCTAGACAGAATTATTGACCTAAAGAAAAACGAACCAATTAAAACTAAGTTATTTTCATTTTTTTATGATTTTTTAAAGATGACAAAAATATTAAAGGAATTAAAATCTCAAAATAGAAATAAAAGGGAAGGGGGGTGCTATCAGCATACACGCCTAGTTGTAATATCCATTGGGCCATGAAACCAGGGGTGTGAATATCAAATATGCTAAGCCCAGCATGCTCATAAAAACCAAATTAAAAAAGCCAAAGAAAAAGATAAATCCTCGGTGCAAGTAGCAACAACATCACGTGTATTCCATTGGGCCTATCAAGAAGGGGGTGGGGATAGAAATGTTGGACCCAGCCCACACGTTTCAATTAATGAAACGCTGCGTTTCGTTCTCAGCCACATTTCCCTCTTATTTCAACTTCAAATATCAGCCATTGGATGCGATTAAAAGGTCAATTAATTGTGATGATCGGACGGCTACCCTTCATCGTCCCCAAACCAAAACCCTAGAGTTCAGAATTCTCTCATCCATGCGTGAATCTTTAGGTCCATCGTTCTCCCTCAATATCCCATGAAATCACACACTTTAAAAACCAAACTCACTCCATTTCTTCCCCTCTACACGACCATGCTTTTAGTTTGTACTGAAACTAGCCCCATAATAAAACCCGATAGGTGGAACTTCATAGCATGCCAACTGCACTCTGCAATGGAAGTTCACCAAACTTGCCAACTCTTGTACTAATGTATTCTCCATGTTGCACTGATTACTCTGAACTAATTCACCATGATTAACATCCCCTAAACTAGGGTTTCTTGATCATCACAGTTTCAACATCCTGTTATGAAACCCTATAGAATCCTCTCTAATCTTCAGGAATCAATCCCCTATGGTCTCTAAGCATTTTGATCCTAACCATTCCATCTAATACTACCTAGATAAAGAGATGTAGCTTGAAATGCATACCTGGAAATTTGATGAAACAGTTGTGGAATCGTGCACTTCAAGGCCTGGCAAGCTTCACTAGTGATCCTTGGGAGGTGTTGGTCCTACTGTATGCAAAGGAAAAGGATGAAGAAACTTGGATTCTTGGCTGCAGTTCTGATATGGATTCTTGAATTGTGAAATCTAGCTCTTCAATCCTCCATTGTTGGACCTTGCATCATGCTTCTTCCCACTCACTATGTTCCAGAGATTGAATATGAAGAAAAAACTTGGACAGAAATGGAGTATTATCAATGAACTCTCACTTTCTTATGATGGAAGCAATCTCTTAATTCTCTCTATTCTCCCCCTCAATGCACCAACCCCTTGCACAAATGGTTTCATTTCATTATATAGATGATGATTAACAGCTTGAGAAGTTTCTAGATTGATCCTAGAGGATTCTAGAAAGTGGTGGAAAATTCATGAACTTCTAACTTAAGGACATGTTGAATATCTCTTATCTCATGCTTGCACCTTTGTAAACTTGTGTTAAAATCTCCTTTCATGAGATATTGGAGGTGTATGTGAAAAAAACCAAGTCTTTCCTTGCCTTGTGTTGAGTTTTACCAAGTTGCCTTATGATCTAAGAAACAATATTACAAAGCAAGTCCAATTTTTAAACCCTAACTCAAAAAAGTGGCTGAACCAATGTCTTTAAAATGATGTTTGGAATCAATTTGGTATATTGGATGACCCATATTGGATTTGTATATCTCTCAAACCAATTTTTCATTTCAACTTTTTCAACTTATATGCCTTTTTTAGGTCATTTTTCACCAACTTTGGTCAAGTCTCCTTCCATGCATTTCCAAACTTCCATGACTTCTTTTCTAGACTTAAAATGTCATTTTGAGCAACTTTGATGTTGTGAAGTTTTTCATTTGAAGCTTCCTTGTATGAGTTTTAGGCATAAGCTAAGAATGACCTGTAATTCTCAAATGACCAAAATACCCTTTGCTTGCCAAGACCATAAGTAGAGTTACACAAATCATATGAAGGCATACTATACCATTCTAGAAATCTAAGACAATGAGGAACAACTCTTATGTTTACCAGAAATTCATTTGAAATCTCCTTGGGGGGTAAAAATTGCTTGGAAGTCAAGTCACTTTCACAGACAAAATTTCAGATACCTTAGATGACCTGTAACTTGCAAGGACCATAACTTGAGTTCTATAAATCTCCTTGATGTCTTCCACCACTCAAATTAAAGGTCTTGATATCCTATACAAGTTTCATGTTGTCCAAGGATCCATTTGAAGCTTTCATTTTGACTTATCTAGAAACTCCTCTTCTCCTTGATTTCTCTTGATTTCTTCTTAGCATATCATCATATCCTTCTTTACATGTCAAATGATGAACCCCACATCTCTCCAATAACCCTTAATGCCTTTCAATCAGTCAAATGACCTAGAGTTGACCCCAGATGAAACCCTAGTTGACTGTCTTCAACTGCAATTCTTGTGATCACACCAATGACTTGTCTCCTTCTCCAAATGACTTTCTAAGTCTCCCATGAGGTCCAGATACTCTCCATGCTTCCAATTCACAGCTCACAACTTCTTTGATGATCCTCAGATACCCTCAGATAGGAGCCAGATGCCCTGCTTGATCCATTGACTTCTCAGTTTTCAAATTCTTCCTGATGACCTGAATGAGATTGAATTTGAATAATAACCTCTTGATAGGCACATAGAGATGAGAGTAATGATTGGTCCTCTGTTGGATGATTTGCTATGCTATGCTATGCAGATGATTAAACTATGTACATGACTCTATATGCAGATGCTAATGATATTGAAACATAAACCAAGTGAATAAGGTTGAGCAAATTTTAGGGTGCAACACTAGGGAACAAAGTTCTTACGAGAACAAGCAGTTCAAACTCAGATGGGGATTCACATCAAAGCCTGCTGAGGAAAATGCCCTGAACGGCCTTTAAGAATACGACTCTTCTGGGGAAAAGACGGCTCTGCCGCATAGACAACCAGACATTGAAAACAAACCTCACCCTACTGGGGAATCAACAACTCTGCGGGGAATCTGGAATCAACCACCGAGATTCACAACACGCCTTGTTTGAAGAAGAATAGCCCTGAATGGCTCACCAATACTTACCTGAGAGTGATGACTTATCGGGGCAAAAAGTCAAAATTCAACCTGCCAGGAATTACTCACCTGAGGAACAATCTATCTCTGCCATAGATCCACTCTACCGGGGAATCACAAACTTACCAACTTTGTTGGGAAATAGTTTAACTCTGCAGGGAAATAAAACTACTTCATGCTGAATTTGCTGAGGATAGAGAGACGCCTCTGCTAACCTGCAAAGGAAAAGCCAACTCAACTGGGGATCGCCGAATGAAGGAACAACATCGACCTCTGCTTGAGGATGAGTCAATAACTTGAACTCTTAGGGGGTACACAGTTATACGTTCAAGATCTGTGGGGAGAAATCCCATCTCGACTCGCTGGGGAGTATAGGCGCACTTGCAAGGGAACAAAGGCACATACCTGACATGCGAGGGGGATATCAATTTTCAGGAGACCTCAGTCCAAACTATTGAGGAATGAGTTCATATAGACTTAACCTGATCTGCATGAGGGATATCAAACTCGACCCTCTAGGATAACCTTACTCTTCCGAAGACTTCGGTCTCGAACTGCGAAGAGTTAAATGTGCGTCGATCAACTGCTGGGGATAAGCGTACACACTTAATCTGCTTGTTCCATCTCCATACAACTCTACCGGGGATAGAGATATTCAAACTTCAGTAGTTGGGGAAATGGTGATCATACCGGAGATACACCTCTGACACATTTCCCCAAGGGCAACGACCCTGCAAAAATGAACCAACAGACAAGATATCCTGTACAAAGGACCTATCTCAGTCATCATTTGTAACATTGTTCAAATAACTCAAAGTTTTAACGATTATTGGCAAAGCCTGCAAGTTTATGTATGCACAGTTTATCAAAAACATCAGGCGTTTCCTTCAAACAAAACAGTAAGGCTAAAGCAAAACAAACAATTACTGAATAGTATATGTTTTATTGACAGATGGGCCTGTAAGTAGGCAAGATTTTACAACAGATGCAACCCCTGAAAAGAGGAAGCTGCGCAAAAATATACAGAAATGCACATAAATGTACAGAATATCGGCAAGTGGCACAGACAAACACCATAATTTGATCCTTCTATGACTCGCATGACTCCGATGCTTCACCGATGCTTCGTCTTCGGAAGAGATTGATTCAGATAAACGGACCTCAGGTCCTCCCTCAATCCACTAAGCTCTGAAGACCACATGCAGACCACAGTCATTTGCTTTTTCAATCCCTAACTTTTTCCTGAATCGCCCTTTCGGGTTTTCAATTCATCGGGATACCCAATTTTGCCAAAGTCGCCTTTTCAAGTTTTCAACTTTGCGGGTTTACATATTTTTTCTTTATATCCATAGCTTTTTCCCGAATCCATTCTTTTTATGGTTCGCCGGGATGCCCCATTTTTGTCTGGATATAATTTTTCTTTCCAGCGGGTCTCTTTAAGCAAAGTATTTTTTAAATGCGTCTGCATTCACAGGGGATGTAAAATCTTCACCATCCATGGTGGACAATAGCGAGGCTCCTCTAGATAAGGCCTTTCGCACAATGTATGGACCTTCATAGTTGGGAGTCCATTTGCCCCTGTGATCTGTTTGTGGAGGGAGAATCTTTTTTAGCACAAGATCGCCTGTCTGAAAGCTTCGAGGGTGCACCTTCTTGTCGAAAGCTTTCTTCATCAGACTCTGATACAACCAACCGTATGCCATAGACGCTAGCCTTTTCTCATCCATCAGGCTAAACAGATTCAATTTGTTCCTTACCCATTCTGCCTCATCGAGCTTGACGTCGACCAGAACTCCCAAAGAAGGAATCTCGACCTCTAATGGTAGCACAACTTCCATACCATACACCAGCGAGAAAGGAGTTTCCCCAGTTGAAGTGTGTACCATAGTACGATATCCATGCAAAGAGAAAGGCAACATTTCATGCCAATCTTTATAGGTTACAACCATCTTTTACACTATCTTCTTGATGTTTTTGTTGGCCGCTTCAACAACGTCGTTCATCTTCGGATGATAGGGCGATGAGTTGTGATGCTCGATTTTGAAACTATGACATAATTCCTTCATCATTTTGTTGTTCAAGTTCGAACCATTATCAGTAATGATTCGTTCGGGCACTCCGTATCTACAGATGATGTCCCTTTTGATAAATCTGGCTACAACTTGCTTCGTGACATTCACATAGGAGACTGCTTCCACCCACATAATAAAGTAATCAATGGCAACCAAAATGAAACGATGTCCATTGGATGCGGTGGGCTCAATCTTGCCAATCATGTCAATGCCCCACATGGAAAAGGGCCAAGGAGATGCCATGACGTTCAGAGGACACAGTGGCACATGAATCTTGTCTGCATAAATCTGGCATTTATGGCATTTCTTTGCATATTTGAAACAATCAGACTCCATCGTCAGCCAATAATACCCTGCTCGTAGCAGCTTTCGAGACATGGCGTGCCCACCGGCATGCGTACCAAAGGCTCCTTTGTGGACCTCTTCCATAAGCAAGCTTTCTTCTTTCTCGTCAACGCATCTGAGTAATACCAAATCATAATTCCTCCAGTAGAGTACACCATCCCGATTCAGATAAAAGTTGCCAGACAACCTTCTCAGAGTCTTCTTATCCCGGGTCGACGCCCCTGGCGGATACTCTTGCTTCTTAAGAAAGTTCTGGATGTCATAAAACCATGGCTTGCCATTAGAGGCTTCCTCAATGGCAAACACAAACGTCGGCCTATCAAGGCGCGAGATGACTATTCTTGGAGCATCATTCCAATAGTTCACCTTGTACATTGAGGGTAACGTCGCCAGAGTGTCTGCCATCTGGTTCTCCTCTCTCGGTACGTGATGGAACTCTACACGATCAAAGAATGGCAATAGCCTCCTGGCATAGTTCATGTAAGGAATCAGATTGGGTTGTCTGGTCTCCCATTCTCCTTTGATTTGATTTATAACTAGCGTTGAATTGCCGTACACATCTAGGTTCTTGATCCTTCAAATTAATGGCTTCTTCCAACCCCCTTATGCACGCTTCATACTCTTCTTTGTTGGTGCAAGGAAATGTCAATCTGGCAGTGAATGGTATATGATAACCCTAGGGAGTCATGATGCTGGCCCCAATTCCACAACCGTACGAGTTAACAACACCATCAAATATCATTTTCCATTAGGAGCCAAGCTCAGGACCTTCGTTAGGCAACGATTCATCACAATCTTTCATCTTCAGATACATGATGTCTTCGTCAGGAAATTCAAATTTCACGGGTTGATAGTCTTCGATCGGCTGTTCGGCGAGATACTCTGACAGAACACTCCCCTTGATAGCTTTCTAGGAAACATATTGAGTATCGTACTCTGTTAGTACCATCTGCCACCTGGCTAATCTTCCAGAAAGTTCTTGCTTTTCAAAGGCATATTTAATCGGATCCATCTTTGAAATCATCAGGGTTGTATGATTAAGCATATACTGTCTCAAACGTTTGGCAGCCCACGCGAGCGCACTACACGTTTTCTCCAACATCGAGTACCGAGACTCACAATCTGTGAACTCTTTACTCATATAGTATATTGCATGCTCTTTTCTTCCAGTCTCGTCGTGTTGACCGAGAATACAACCCATACTGTTCTCAAGAACCGTTAGATACATTATCGAAGGTCTTCCAGCAATTGGGGGTATCAATATCGGAGGTTCCTGCAAATATTATTTTATCTTATCAAATTCCCTTTGGCAATTTTCATTCCAGACAACCGCCTGATCTTTCTTTAGCAATATGAACATTGGTTCGCACGTGGCTGTGAGATGAGATATGAACCGAGCAATGTAGTTCAATCTTCCCAAAAAACCACGAACCTCTTTTTCCGTTTTCGGCGTTGGCATATCTTGAATAGCTTTTATTTTTGCAGGATCGAACTCGATTCCTTTTTCACTGACAATGAACCCCAGCAGCTTTCCTGACCTGACCCCGAAAGTACACTTGTTAGGGTTCAACCTCAATCTGAATTTCCTGAGCCTCTCAAACAGCTTCAATAGGTTGGCCAGATGTTCTTCCTCCGTTTGCGACTTTGCTCTCATGTCATCAACATAGACCTCGATCTCATGATGAATCATATCATGAAACAAAGTGACCATAGCCCGCTGATAGGTTGCCCCTGCGTTTTTCAACCCAAAAGGCATTACCTTATAACAGAAAGTCTCCCATGACGTAATAAACGTTGTTTTCTCCATATCCTCCAGTGCCATCTTGATCTGGTTATAACCGAAAAAACCGTCCATGAAGGAAAGTACAGAATATTGAGCAGTATTATCAACCAATACGTCAATGTGGGGGAGCGGGAAATCGTCTTTCGGGTTCACTTTATTCAAAACTCTGTAATCAACACACATACGTACCTTGCCACCCTTCTTAGGCACAAGCACGATGTTTTGCGACCCACAGAGGGTAAGTTGTAATGGCTAAAAATCATGCGTCCAACTGCTTCTGGACTTCTTCCTTGATTTTCACAGCCATATCTGGTCTCGTACGCCTGAGCTTCTGCTTGACTGGCGGACACTCTTCACGTAATGGCAAGCGATGAACCACAATGTCTGTGTCAAGCCCGGGCATGTGTTCATATGACCAAGCAAAGATATCACTATACTCATGGAGCATCTCAACCAATATTTGCTTGATGTCATTCTGCAGCGCAGCCCCTATCCGAACATTCCTCACAACTTCCTCAGAACCCAAATAAATAACCTCGATTTCCTCCTGATGAGGCAGAATAACCTTTTCTTCCTGTCTCAAAAGTCTAGCTAGCTCTTCTGGAAAATCTTCATCTTCATCAATCTCTTCTTTGGCTTGAAATATCGGATTGTCGAAGTCGAAGCGAGTCATAGATGTCTCTGGCACGGTGTCGTTTGCAATGTGAATCCTGCAGTGATAATGGTTAAATGCTTAAAATGATATGCCAAACAAGCACAAAGCCACATTGCCATTTTATTGTTAAACATAAAACATGAAAAACAAGGATCACAATATTTGAATGCAGAAAAACGCCCTTTGATTAATTGAAGAAGATTGTGCAGGCATAAACAATAAGGACCTGAAGACAAGAACCACTATGCTCCGGGTAGAACGTAGGGTTGTACAATAATCAGAAAAAACAAAGTATTACTCTTCCGTTGTCACTTGAATGAATTCCTCGATAGACCAATTGTTGAAGCTTTGTCCTGGAATGCACGACCTAATCCACGAGTCTATATCGTAGTCGCTATCCCCATCTTCGTCGGAAACGGCGTTGATCCGCTCGAAGATAACCCCGCCTTTGGTAAACTGTACCGGCCCTTTGTAGCGCGGCGCGCTCTGTGAGGATGACGAAGAAGATGGGCTGTATCCCAAACCAAACTTATCCTGCTTATGGGGTATATCCAACACTTGACCCCAACCTGGTGCTGCCCCAGCCTGCACTGCTGCTTGGGCCTCCTTGAAGGATGACATGGCCACTTCAGGCGCTTTGCTCACAACAGACACTTTATCTTTAATTTGTACCATCTCAAACTCTTGACAAAGAGTCTCATGGATTTCACCATCCACCTCAACATACTTAAACGAAGATAAATGATTGATCTTTATATCTTCCTCTCCACATACAGAGACAACGCTGCCACCCACCATGTACTTGAGCTTCTAGTGCAGCGTGGAAGTCACGCATCCCGCCGAGTGAATCCATGGACGGCCCAACAAACAGCTGTAGGCCGGCTGAATGTCGCAAATATAGAATATCGCATCAAATACTTCGGGACCCACCTGAATTGGCAGCGTCATCTCTCCAAATACAGATCTTCTGGTACCGTCGAAAGCATATACTACCAAGTCACTTGGCGTACACGTTATACCATGAGTGTCCAGTTTCATCAGTGCCTTCTTCGGAAGCACATTCAAAGACGATCCTGTATCTACCAACACATGAGATAGGACGGCTCCACGACATTTAATTGAAATGTGCAACGCACAATTATGATTCCTTCCCTTCGGGGTTAAGTCCAAACCCGTGAAACCTAGACCATTACCTGCGTTGACATGCGCTACAACCCCTTCAAGTTGGTTAACCGATATCTCTTGTGGCACGTAAGCAGTATTCAATATCCTCAACAAAGCATTCCGGTGCGCTCCTGAACATAGCAACAACGACAAAATAGAGATTTTGGAGGGAGTCTGTTGCAAGTGATCAACTATCTTGTAGTCACTTTTCCTTATCAATCTTATTAACTCCTCAGCTTCCTTTTCCAAAGAATTCTTCTCTCTAGCCTGAGAAGTTTCTTCCACCACAACTTTCTTACCCTTATCAACTTTGTCAACAACCACTTCAGGTGATGAGAAAACTCTTCCGCTTCGAGTGATTCCCCCAGCTCCAACTAGATTATCCACAAAATCAGTCGGCCAGCTCCTCAATTCCTATTTCAACCCATTACAATATACCTCTGCTCCGTAGTTCCACGGAATTGCTTTGGTACTCTCATACGGCACAAGACCAGCTTTGGTAATGATAATGGTTGGCGGCCTCGGTGCATAAATAGTTATAGTTTTGTATGGAATCGATATCATTGCAACCTCATTCCTTTCTTCAACCATTAACTCTTCAGACTTCTTCTCGGCAACCCGGTCAAATTGCAGCATTCCATCATTCATCATACCCTGAATACAACTCTTCAACTTTGCACATCCCTTGGGATGACTCAAACATTCAACACACAATTCATTACAGCCCGAGAATATCCCTCCCTTCAATAACATTTCCTTCACAAAGCCCAACGGTGTCTACAAATCATTGACATTAGTTATCAGATCTAAACTCTCGTCTTCAATGATTGCACTGACTTCGGCTGCCCCATGGTTGGGCATGTGGTTCTGCACGACATTGGGAGCGTCGTGAGAAAATTTTATTGCCTTGCTATCCACCAAATACTGAACTTTGTGTTTAAAGGCCTTGCAGTTATCAATGTTGTGTCCAGGTGCCCCGGAATGGAACTCACAACGAGCATTCGCATCATAACCGGGTGGTGGTGGTCCCGTCAGAGGAGCCATGGTCCTCTTCTGGATTAACTATAGTTGTAACAGGTGATGGAGCAGCTGACAATACAGCATCGAAGGCGCGTCAAATTGTCTATTCAACCGGCCTCGATCCTGAAAACTTCTATAACCCTGTTGATTCTGCTGTTGTGGATGTTGCTGTTGAGGAACGACTGGAATTGTGATACTAGCAACCTGCTGCTGCTGCTGCTGACGATTTTGCACTAATCGTTGGTATCTATTCCTTCGGGAACTAGACACTGAATTAGTCTCGCCTTCACGCTCCTTATTACCGAACACCTTTTTACCTCCTCCTCTAGCTAAGGACACTTCACCAGATTGGATTTTTCCCAACTTTATACCATTCTTTACCCTCTCCCCAGTGATGATCAAATCAGAAAAGCTATCGAACATGCTACTGATAAGCTTCTCATAATACACACCAGGCAAAGTAGCCACGAACATATCAATCAATTCACGCTCTACCATCGGAGGCTGCACTCTTGCCGCTAGTTCGCGCCACCTCTGGGCGTATTCCTTAAAGCATTCACCAGTCTTTTGAGACAAATTCTGGAGTTGGACCCTGTTAGGAGCAAGGTCACTATTATACTGATAGTGCTTCATGAAGGCTTCAGCTAAGTCTCTCCAACTGCGGATATTAATAGGCTCCAGTCCTATATACCACTCAAGCTAGGGTCCTGACAAGCTGTCTTGAAAAAAGTGCATGGGCAATTTCTCGTCATCTGAGTAAGCAGACATTTTGCGCTAATAAGAATGCAAATGGACCCTCGGGCAAGTAGTTCCCTTATACTTGTCAAATTCAGGGACTTTGAATTTCAGCGGAACTTTCAAATCTGGGAGCAGCCCCAGATTGGCCATGTCTAGTCCCATGGAGTTCTGATTTTCAAAAGATCTCATCTTTTCTTCAATCATCCTAAACCTTTTATCAGCCTCGGATGGTAGTCTAGCACCGATATCTCGCATAGAAAACGCGTCTTCCTGCTGGTCCTCCTCCCATTGAGGAACATTGTTGCCATGCATAACACACACCACTTCAGGGATTCCACCTACGTTGCCTCCGCCTGGAGGGATAAGTGTTGTAGGAATAGCATGAGCATGTGGCGTACCATCACCACGAGGAGGATTAGCAGCAGTCCCTCCATGAAGCACACCATTATTATCAACCCGAGCAATCAATGGCTGAACCAAGGTCCTTAGTTGCTCCTGGCCATTTGCCATACCCTACATCAGCTCCATAAACTGAGCCATCTTGTCCCTCATCTCTTGCATCTCATCTTGCACTTGTTCCATAACTCTGCGCTGATTCCCTCTGGTGGCGTACCGGTGAGTAGTCTGGCCGTCTATCCTGAAACAATCTAACAAAACAACAGGGGTAAGAAAAATGGTTCCGCTGCACCTGCTATGCAAAAATGCTATGTAAAATGCAGACATGTACATATGCATTAGGTACATTTCCCCTTGATTCTAGTTCCTGCGTGAACAACGAGCCATAGGGAAACCCATAGCCAAGCATAGAGCCAAACACCTCATACATACAAGAAAAGGCCCACATGCAATGTACAATCATACAACTGAGTACAATGAATCAACGGAAGGACCTCAGCCAACAGGTCTGGTGATGGTCACTACAAACAGGCTACAAAGGAAAAGAAAGACATCAGGTACGACAACGAGTATGAAACTCCTCCAATAGCTCCTGTGTCTCAAAATAGTCTGGTCTGACGAGTAACCCCTGAATGAGTGACTCTTGCTATCTAATAGTGGTCTGTAACCCCTCAGCACAGTCTACCAAGGCTCCCTCACCAAAGACTTCCTCTAGCTTGCACCTCTTCGAATCAGCCCTCAGCTTGTAATCCTCCAAGGTTGCCAAAGCCTCGTTCAGTCTGCAATCACTGTCACGTCTGAGTGAAGCTTCGTCTGCAATCCTCTTATCCTTTGCTCTGAGCTGAGTGTTCAGCTTGGCAATCTGCTGTTTCAACCCATCCTCATGCTAAAAGTAGCGTTCCGTTGCTCATTGAACTTGGAAATCTCCATATAAGCCCTATCTAAGTCCTTCTTCTTAGAGGCGAGAACATCACTAACAACTTTCAGATCTAAAGCCAAACGTTCACGGGAACGAGTCTCCTTAGTCAAATCTGTACACAACCTGTTCACCAGCTCAGTCTGCCTCTTGGAAGAGTACACAACTTCAATCTTCTCACTCTGGAGCTGAATGATCTCTTTCTCCAACTCTTCATTAGCTTTGTGCATCTCTTCTTTTTCAAACCACAACTGGTTGTACTCTTGGATATCCACAGTGGTAGGTTCCTCAATCATGAGAGGATACAGAGGCTCAACAGAAGGAAAAGGCATTAGAAACTTGGTAGCTCTCTCACGAATCCAAGTCAAATAAGGGTTGTAGGCCCTACTGTTACTCTTCCCCAGAAAAGCCTTCCCTTTCCTGTGAATACTACTCCAAGCTCTCTCCACTCTAGCCAAAGTATCACCCTCCAGCAATCTAGTGAGATATAGAGATTCCTGTATCTCCTCTTCCTTAGGAGGTCCTCTCAGCGCGTATCCAAACTGCCTAACTAACAAAGATGGGTTATAGTTGAAGCACCCTTTCCTTCCGACCAACGGGACGTTAAGAAATCCACCACAACTATAAATAATCTTTGTACCAAGCAGATATATGTCAAACCAGATAATGTTCTCTGCAGACAATCCCATCAACCTTTATGACCATTCTGAAGTACCAGCAGTAACAACAAATGGACCTGTCTTAGGAAGATGACTGGAAAACCACCTGTACAACAAAGGAATACAGCAAGATACGTTCTTTCCCCTCTGGTTCTCATTCTTGTGGTGAACAGAATGATAGACGTCGCCCAAAAGCGTAGGCACCGAATTTCCTGAAGCAAAAATGTAGAAAGCATCTACGTCTATAAAATCCGGAAGGTTAGGAAACAATATTATACCATAGATACAAAGAGCTAAGATGGCGCTAAACACGATCAAACAACCATCTTTGGCGAACTGCTGAGCCTTATCAATCAGAAAAGGTAAAGGAAAACCAGACATCCCGCTCCTCATGATCAACTTCCCTTCCAACTCTGAAACATTCAAATGCAAAGCAGCAGCAAGCTTAGCCAGACCGGGCTCAACATTAGTGTGGTAGAATGGCATCCGGTCTAAGCTAGGAACACCCAACAGCTCAGAATACTCCTCTAAGATAGGCGCCAGAACATAATCCGGAAAAACAAAACACCTAAGTTGTGCATCATAGAACTGCAAGAGAGTATAAAGACCACCTATCTCATGTACTGAAGGCTTGCAGAAACATCTCAACAGCCTCCCATAAGATTGCTTGAAGTCTTACATCACTCTCTTGTCAGCAATGGCAATCAAACTCATTAAAGAACCAATATCCAGAGTTGGAAACCTGTATGCCATTATCTTCTTCAAGGGCTCCATATCAGAAGTAAGGGAACAAGATCACTAGAATCGAGGAGGAAATGTGCATCTGCAACATAGATACATGTTAATGAAAATTCAGATGAAAATGCACATGCAAATTCAAACAGGGGATCAAGATTGCTGTGTTGTTGATTGAGAAGGACCAGTGCTTCACTTTGACCATAACATAACACTGTCACTGATAGAAACCCCTTGTATCAGGAACACAAATTCACACTGCAAAGGAAACGAGGTAGTCTAAAAGTCAAGGTTTCCTGCATAACCCAATCCCTCTCACAGGTATGGACCTATCCACTGATAAGTTTCGGCATCCTATGCATTCATCAGCGTCACAGACTTTCAAGAAACGATGATATGTTCACCATTTTTGGTTTGGCATCATAATCTCTCGAAGAGGCCTCATTTAGCTGAATCATAAATGATCGGTCCCCAGAGTCGACAATCCTGAGATCCAAGATCCCCTCAAGTCCTAAGGACCGGAAAGGAAATCATCAAAGAGAATCTCATCTGAGCGCGAATTTCATGGGAACATGTGCATGCTAAGCATATAGGTTCACCACTACTTTCCACTATTAATGCTATGTTTGTATTCAAGCCCGGGTCCGACTTATCTCTCAATGGAACATTCCCCCCAACAGTACAACAAAAGTGATATATACAATGCTGAAAATAAATGCGGGAAAGTAAAGTACAACATATATATACATACATCCAAAATAAACAACCAAGCGCTAGGATTGACTCGCATAGGGGATGTTTTAGTCCTCAACAGAGTCGTCAGTTGTCGCATCGCTACGAAGAGGGGCTGGCAAGGACAGAAGAGTCGCCACCGTTCATTATTTATCCCAAAAGAGGGAAAGGAAACAATCAGATAAAACCTAACAAAAACGGGAAAAGACAGGTCATCGCACCCATGTCTCGGGTTCGGGAGTCGGTTACGCAAGGGGAAGGTGTTAGCACCCTTCACGTCTGTCGTACAAGACGGGATCCACACTTTTTTGTCTATCTAAAAGGGTGTTTACTATCTAAGCTAAGGCTCAGGGACAAAAGAAAAGAAAAGAGACTCGATAGAGCATCGCCACTCTATGCCTACGTACTCCCTCGTGCAATGGGAAAGTCAGAGTCAATAGTTCGGCTAACTACGGGTGAAAGTGGGGAAGGTTGCTCGCCAAGACATCACCGTCTTGTGCCTACGTATTCTCATATGGTATGAGAAATCAGGGCAAACATAGTTTGGGCTAACAAGAACACCGGTTGGTTCAAAATGTTTTAGGCCCGAGTAAGGTTAAAACTTAGTTCTAGTAGTTAGGTGTATGCAGCTCGACCATTGGAGACTTAGGAGTTACCTGCTTGCGGTAGAACCAAAAGTTAACAAAACTCTCCTTATGAAAAAGGTTTTCCAAATTAAGATCCCGAAGGATAAAAAGGTTTGAAGTTTGTTTTTGTGTTTTATAGAGAAGAAGTGCATTGATTATTGTTTGTAATTCATGTTGCACTAAAGACTATGACTTAGGAGCGAATGCGTCGCATATCGTCCTAAGGACGTACACTAAACACTCTAAGCAATTGAGAAGAAGCCCCCCAATCACCATTTCCCAAGTACTTAAGGCTCGTAACGTACAACATTCATTAACCTTTATTAAGTGTTTTAAGAGAATTTGAAGATGAGAAGAGAGAGACACTCTAAAGGGAGATTAAAACTCAACCTAATGTTCTCATGCAAAGTGTACCTATAATTGGGATGAAAGGGAATGCTACCTAATTTTATCATGCATGGGTTCAAGCCTAATATCTATCATAATCAACCTTGAACAAGGAAGATTAGAGGTCCTAAGGGAACATGGCAAAGAAAAGAGAAGAAGAAGAAAGCAAAAGATAAGAACAATGCGGGTATGCAAACATGCAATGCACAATTAGAATGAAAGTGAGGGAGGAACAAAGTGTGGGGTAAACACCACCACAAGCACATCTCAATCTCAAGCATGCAAATGAGATATTCAAGAACCAAAAGAAAATGCACACAAAAGCATACAAATGAGCTTAAATAAGTTCAAGTCAAAAGTGAGATGTAATGGGAGAAGTCATGACCCCTACAACCATTCAAGCATCAATCACCAAAGAAAAGCGGGAGGAAAAAGTGAGGGACAACAGCCACCACAAGCACATCTCAAGCGAAAGCAATGCAAGAAGAATCAACAATGCAAATGATCATCACTTTGAACCACATCCATAAGCATGCATTCGAGTGGAAATCGAACACGAGTGTCGATAAAATCATGATTAAACAATCAAGGAAAGCGTTATATATCCAAAACATCTCACTCCTAATGCATCACACTAATCCGTGAAGATTCGAAGTGAAACTATACCAAACAAGCATGAAAAACAGTAAAATAGGCATGCTGGCACAGTGTTAATCAATTAACACCAGGGGTTAATCGATTAACCAGTCAAAACTGCCTGAAAATTTGAAAATTCGTGTTGGTTAATCGGTTAACACTGTGCCAGAAGCAGAAAAACATCCAGATAATAGCATTTTCAACAGATAAGCACTTATCCAATAATCTGGATGATCACATAATCAATTATGCATGAATTTAAACCAGAAAACAGTGATCCAATCAACATGTAAACACATTAAACCAACAAGATCACAGATCATATGAATCAAATTAGCAAAGTCAATTGAAAATGAAGATCCACATGATAATTATGCAAATAAGCTCAAAAACAAAATCAGATCAAGAATTCTAACCTACGAAGCGGAGAATTGCTTCGATAATTGTTGATTTACTCCAATTAAGCAGATCCAAGCAAGAAATCCTGAATTCCTTCAAGATCCAAGTGATTGCTTGTAGTAGAAATGCCGATCCAAACTTGCACAAAAATTGAATGGACAAATGGAGATGATGTGGATGAAGGTTTATCTCTTAGAAAACAATGATTCCAATGGAGAATAAAAGAATTCAAGGTGAGAAGAGCTTTGGTAGAGATTTTGGGAGTGAAAAGTTGAGAGCAAATTGAGAGAGTGAGAATGAATTCTGAAATGAAATGGAAATTATGAGGATTAGATGTGTGAGGTTTGGAGTAAATCAATTAAATACCCTTTAGGTTTGAATCCAAATGAGGTTTGGAATGTGGTTTGTGAAAATTGGAATGGAGTTAGGAATGGGAATTTGGAGGGAACTTGAAATGATTTGAAAGTTAACCAAAATTTGAAATGGTTATAGATCCTTCCCTTTGTGTAAAATCAACTTCAAGAATGATCAAAATGGACCCCAAAGTGAATTCACTTGAAAATTCACGTGCATAGCAGAAATTTGCACTGGTTAATCGGTTAACCATATGGTTAATCGATTAACACCCTTGAATATTTGAATTTGACCTGTTTTTGACTTGGTTAATCGATTAACACCTTCAAAAATTTGAATTTGGCGCCTTTTGGAGGGAAACCTGCACAATGGTCTGTTTTCAACCGTTTTAAGCCCTGTTTAGCCTCTGAAACTCGCCTTTGAATTCTATAACCGTGAGAATGTTTGAGATAGCCTAAATGTGGTCTTTTGATCTGAAAATATCCTGCAAAAACAAATGAAATCAACCGCTCGATCGCCGGGCAAAATAAATGCCGGAGCCCTTGATGCTTGCTGTTTAGTCTCTTGCACTAAAGGAGCCCTGAGCCACATAAACGCCTTGACCCCGTGCCTCAAGAACAAATTCTATGATATGCAGAAATGAAGAAATGCAGAGAAAAAAATGCTAGAACAATGCAGTGAAAAACATAAGCCAAGTAAAGAAAAGTTTGGGCACATTTTGTGGTACAACAGTTGCCCCTGCATTTTTCAATCCAAAAGGAATGACCTTGTAGCAAAAAATCCCCTACGGCGTGATAAAGGTTGTTTTCTCCATGTCTTCCAGAGACATCTTGATCTGGTTTTACTCAGAGAAGTCATCCATGAAGGAAAACACTGAATATTGAGTTGTATTATCAACTAGCACATCAATGTGGGGGAGCAGGAAATCGTCTTTCGGGCACACTCTGTTCAAATCTCTATAATCCACACATCCTAACCTTACCGTCCTTCTTAGGTACATGAACAATGTTAGCGACCAACAGAGGATAGTTCGTAACAACAAGAAAACCAGCGTCCAACTGTTTCTGGACCTCTTTGTTAGAACACATATTGGTTCTTAATAATATCTCTATGTTTTGATGATAAATATTATGAAATTTTGTAATTAAGAATTATATACTCTAAAATTTTCTTGAGATTTTTTACTGCAGATAGTAAAGGAATTAACACTCCATAAGCAAATCAGAATTGAACATAAGAAATTTGCTAGACTCTGAAGCGCCAGATGCATCCATTAGAAGATTCTGATTGCTGCCAACAGAAGATCCTGAGCGTAGCCTCCAGAAGATTCTGAAGCAGAAGCTCCAGAAGGATCTGAAGCAGAAGCTCCAGAAGAATCTGAAGCAAGTCAGAAGCATCTGAACCAAAGAAGAATTCTGTATGAAGAGTTTTTCAAGGCATAGTTACTACAGAAGATTCTGAAAGTACTAAAGCTGCCAGTACTGAAGATCTGTCTCAAATATGCTCTGATCTTAAACACGCTAAAAGCACACCTGCTGCAGAAGACTCTGATTCAGCAAAACTCTGATCATCATCAGAAGGCTCTGATCTAATTAGACTCTGATGAATTTGCTGAAAACTGAAGAAGAATTATTCAAAGTTTATATCCGTTGGAATGATCCAAACGACTCTTTCCTTATTTATGCGAGACACAAGAACACAGACAAAAGGGATTTATCTGTGCTTTCTTCTTCTAGGAAAACTCACTTGATGTGAAGACAAAAAGGCTCAGACCTTTTGGACACTCTTCTCAACGTGAAGCTCACCTTGGATCAGCTGCCTATAAAAGCAAGACTTCACCCAACTTCTTCAGTTGACGTTTTATTCAAAAGAAATTAACATTCAAAGCTCTCATACTATTCATATTCTTTCTAATAATTAATTTCTTTGTTCTTAATATTTAAGTGAAAAATCACAGTTGTGATAAAGATTTCTAGAAGCAATTTAAACACTTGTATTTGTATTACATTTGATTGTAAATCTTAAGAAGATCCAGTTAGGATCAGTAGTTCTTGAGAATACTTTGAACAGTTGTTCTTAGTGCTTACTGTTGTAATCAGTTGATTAAATAGTGGATTAAGTCCTTGATTGAGAAAGGAAAATCACTCTAGGAAGGGTGGACTGGAGTAGTTGAGTTCAACGAACCAGGATAAAAATGCTTGAGTTTTTATATCTAAGTTTTAATCTTCATACTTATTCAACCCCCCCTTCTAAGTATTATCTCACCTTCAGTTGGCATTAGAGCTCCGGTTCTGTGTGTGCTACCACTTAACAGTGACAGTAAAGATCCAGTGAGAAATACTTTGATATATATTTGGTTGTTACTATGGCTGATAATACAATGTCTAACATTAACAACAAATATGAAGAAAGGGACAGAATCAGCACCAAACCCCCTATGTTTGATGGGGAGAAATTTGATTATTGGAAAGACAGAATTGAAAGTTTTTTCCTTGGATATGATGCTGATTTATGGGATCTGGTCATAGATGGATATGTTCATCCCACTGATGGGAATGGCAAGAAAATAGACAGAAAATCTATGACAGATGCTCAGAAGAAAGAATTTAGAAATCACCACAAGGCCAGAACAATATTGTTAAATGCAATATCTCACACTGAGTATGAAAAAATTACAAACAGGGAAACTGCATTTGACATGTTTGAATCCTTAAAGATGACTCATGAAGGAAACTCTCAAGTCAAGGAAACAAAGGCTCTGGCTCTGATCCAGAAGTATGAAGCCTTCAGGATGGAAGACTCTGAATCTGTTGAAGCTATGTTCTCCAGATTTCAAATACTTACAGCTGGACTAAAGGTTCTGGATAAAGGATACTCTACTGCTGATCATGTGAAAAAGATCATCAGAAGCTTACCTACCAGATGGAGACCTATGAGGAAACAGATGGAGTATCACACTTGCCAGCTGGGCGTGTAGATATGGATGAAGTTTATGAAGAAGTGATGACTACTGGACAAGCTTCTAATAAGTTCAAAGATCTGAAGCCTGACTACAAGATCTGGGCTAAGATTTTCATGGGATGCATTCATCATAGAAAGTCAACAAACTCTCCAGACTATGTCAATAATGAATAACTCTACTTTATGTATTGCCTAAGTCAGAGCACCAAGGTAGATATTCCATATATTCTTTTTATGCACTTATGGAATCATATAAATGCCTCTAGAGAATATGTGAAAGAAAAAGGTCAGAAGATCAGAACCTGGATTCCTTTTGGAAGGTTAATCTCAGATCTTCTAACAGAGAATGGAATTGTAACTGCTCTGTACGCTGCTGGAGTCACAGAGGAATTGGAATTTATTTTGGGAAAGCCTCTGAATGCCAAAAGTCTTCAGAGACTAAAAATAGTGGAAGAACTCACAACAGCTCCCAAGAAGCTGAACATTTCTGAACTGAGTCAAAAGAGAACTCCTGTAGATGATTACCCTCTGTTCTATTCTGAAGAACCAAGGGATATTGTTGTAAGATATACTGATGAGTGCAAGGCAGAAGGAAATCCTATTCCTGCAGATATTATAAAGAGAGCAAGGCAACCATTACCTGTTGTAGAAGAAGAAGAAACACCAAGAAAGAGGACTCAATCAGAAGCAGAAGCTGCACCTGTTCAGAAGAAGCCCAAGATTGCTGAGAAGCCACAGAAGCTGCTAAAGAGGAAAGAATCTGGAGACACTCCTTCTGTTCCTGCTAAACGCATCAAAATCAAAAGGTATTAAAACTTCTGTATCTTCTGCAAATCCTATTGTTATAAATGATTCAAATGTTAAGTCTATTCCAAAACCACCTTCTTCACAAAATAAATCTGTTACTGCTCCACCTCATGTTTCAATTCCATCTCCTCAAAAATCATCTAATCCATTTTCCATCTCACCTGTAAAACAATCCACTGTACCTAAACCATCAATAACAAAACCACCAATTCAAACTCCACAACCAAAAGTTCCAACCAAACAATCTGTACCACAAAAACAACCATCAGAAAAACAATCCACAGAACAACAACAAACAACAAAACCATCTGCACAACAAAAGCCATCTGAACAACAAAAACAACCACAAGAAAAATAACCAGAAAAATCATCTGAACCTCTACCAGAAAAAGACTCTGAACATCAACCACAAAAATCATCTGAACCTCAAATACAACAACAAAAGACACACCCACAATCACAAAATCCACCATCCAACACATCTAAACCCACTGCATCTGTTCCAATTTCATCTGAACCAATAAAAATTTCATCTGATCCACCCACCTCAGAACCCCCATCAAAACCCTCTGAAAATCCTTTAAAATCAACTAATCCTTCTGAAACCAACATCCCTGAGACAGAAGTTCTTGATGTTACACCTCTGAAAACTGTTTTTCAAGTGTCTTCTACTTCTTGCACACCAACCACTTCATCAAATTTCTTAGAATCTGACATTCACCCAGATTTTCTGATATCTCCCTCTCACAGAGATTCTGAGGTAAACCAACCAGAACCCCCTATATCTTCTAAAGTTCCTATTCTAGATCCTACTCCCACACCTACACCATCATCTGAAATCCTCATTCCAAATCCTAACCCAACATCTACCCCAAGAACATCTATTTCATGTGCACAATTCTCATCTCTTTTTCATAATCTTGCCTATGGCTTCAAACTCAAAGATTTCTATGACAGAGTTGAACAATCTGACCCTATCACTCCCTTGAAACCCAAACTTACAATCACCCTACCATCTGTGCTTCTCACCTATATTCAATCAATGTCAGATGTAGGTCCATTAGCAACAATATCATATTCTGCTAAATCTGCAAAAGTTGTTACTTCAGCTATTCCTGTTTCATCTGTTAAACCTGCTGCTTCTGATGAACCTACAAAATCTGCTTTCCAATCTTACTCCAATAAATCCTTTGATGTGGTTTCCTATCACACCAGAGCAAAACCAAATTTGATCAATGCTCTGAAGAGATCAAAACCAGACAAATCCTCTGAAATTCCTTTCATACCATACTACCCTCCTCCTCTGATTTCCATTCAGAAATCCTTATTTCCACCTACTCCTCAACCAAAACCAATAACATTAGAGACTCTATTACACCCCAAACCTAGACTAAACATTGATCATTTATTTACATGTTTTTTGCAAGAAATACAGATGTATTTAGGTACACCCCAAACGCTTGTTTAAGCAGAACCTGGGGAGGATGACGAAATTGAAAAGCATGCAAGCTTCCGATTGTATGCTTTTGAATAAAACCTCCTGATGATGTATATGCATTATTACAAATTCCTAAATGTCGCACATCGAAAAATCACGGAGACATTTCGGAGAACGCGACCCTCGCGCAAAAGGCGCGGAAATGCGGTTCGACAGAGTCGCCACCGAACTTTATTTTTCCCGAATAAACGGGAGAGGAAAATATCGAGAAAACCTCTTAAAAACGAAAAGGATAGGAACAGGGTTGTCGCAACCATGTTCCGGGTTCGGGAGTCGGTTACGGGAGGGGAAGGTCTTAGCACCCCTCACGTCCGTCGTATTCGACGGGAACCTCTTAAGGTATTTGTGGAGAGTGTTGTTTAGGTTTACTTGTTTTCTTCTCGTTGTTAAAGGTAGGATTGGTAGGTAAAAGGTTTAAAGACGCAAAGGAGAAATGGGTGGTTAGTGAATAGGGTGCTCGCCAAGGATTGGGGCCCTTGTGCCTACGTATGCTCATTCGGACGAGAATGAGAAATCAGAGCGTCGTAGTTCGACTACAGGAAAGGATGGGGGAAATGGAAGATGGATAGAAGTGTGTTCGCCAAGATCATCGCGATCTTGTGCCTACGTATCTTATATTCAAGAATGAATAAAGAATCAGAGCAGTTGTAGTTCGTGGTAACAACCACGAAAAGACGAGGTTAACTGAGAGATGGAGGGGAGGTAGCTCGCCAAGATCATCGCAATCTTGTGCCTACGTATCTTACATTCATATGAGAATGAAGAATCAGAGCGTCCGTAGTTCGTGGTAACAACCACAAAAAGATGAAGTTGAATGGGTTAAAGTTAAGTTTGAGAAAGAGGCGAAAGAGTGGCTGACAAGCAACCCAAGAGCGCGTCTCAAGAGCTTGTTACTCAAGAATTCAAGGAATGCGAGATTCTAAGAACTCAGTTCTTTCGGGAATTGACTGAATAAGTCGAAGATGAAGAGTTGGATGTTTTGAAATCGAAAGAATGAACTAATAACAACTCAAGGGCGCGCCTCGAGAGTTACTCATTCGAATATTCAAAGAATGCTAGATTTTGAGGATATCCCTCTTTCGTAAGTTTTTAAAAATGTTTGTGAAAGGATCGAATCTAAAAAATGGCATGCGAGGCCAAAGGAAGTTGGTTTGGAAACGGCTCGACGACTTGTCGAGGATTTGTTTGAAAATGAAACCGACTTGACGACGTGTCAAGGGTTAAGATTGTGAGAAACGATATTAGTCCCTGAGGGTGCCCCTAATATCGAAACCACGAGGAATTGTGAAGTGTGTGCGAAATGTCGATGGTTGCGAATGCGTACGAGCATTCGACTTAGGAGAACATGGGAACATGCTTGAATTTGAAAGAGTCGAAAGGTTGAGTGAATAACAACTCAAAGGGCGTGCCTCGAGAACTATTCACTCGAAAATTCAAAGAATGCTAGATTCCAAGAATCTCTTTCTTTCGGAGTTTTAATCAAAAAAATGTTTTGAAAAAGTCGAAAGATTGAATGAATAATAACTCAAGAGCGTGCCTCGAGAACTATTCACTCGAAAATTCAAGGAATGCTAGATTCCAAGAACCTCTCTCTTTCAAAGTTTTAATCAGGAAAACGTTTTGAAAATGATTTGAAGCGAAAATAGGGTATGAAGATAATTTAGGAAAAGTGATAATTATTTGATAAATGAGACGTTGGCCTCACAACCAATTAATCAGAGTATTATCGAGATGCTAGATCTCGACAACACCTTTTTCATTCGAAAATGTTTGGATGAACAACAGAAATATCACACAGAATGCTAGATTCCTATGATATTTCTTTGCCCAAAATAGCGTACTAAATGAATAGTAGAACGACATATTATTTAAGGTGTACACCCCAATGATGTTCGTCCAAAAATCCAAAAAGTGCTAGACTTCAAAGATTTAATTTGCTTTTAAAAAAAGTACTCAAGGTGAGTCGGTGTCGGTGGCGAGGCTTTTAAAGCACTCGACTTACATGGGTAAAAATGACTCGATAAATCGAGAGTTTATTTTGAAAAGATTTTGAATTATTAAGGCATAATGAAGAGAAAAAGAAAGCTATAAGAAGCTATTACATTTGAAGGGAGAAGGATACCTTTTTATCGAATGGGAATGAAATAGAGCGAATCGAATTTTAGAATCTTTTGGTCCTTAACCGAAACTTATCCAACAAAGCCAAAGTGGATCGAAGTTTATTAAATTATTTAATTATATTAATCCGAATTAATTATTAAAATTATTCGAATAAATCAAATAATTAAATTAATTAAAATTGATTAATAAAATTAAATGATTAAAATTAAATTGATCAATTAATTAGGCTAATTAAATTTAATTATCAAAATTATCCAACTAAACCGAATAATTAAGTTAATTAAAAAAATAATTAGCAAAATTAATTAATAAAACCACTATGTGTACTTGATAACACACTCCAATCACACTCCCATCCTAGTCACGGCAGAAATCTTTGTTGAGTCTTCGCGAGGATCAAGCCGTTCGCCTTGAGCCGCCCACACCAGGTTATGGTTATTATTTTTTCTATAGGACCAGCATGTTTACTAGCTCAATCAAAACAACCGCTAAATCCGTCATTGGTTAGGTTACTGGTATCACTTCAATCCGAATTTCAGCACCATATACCCATGAAAATCACTATATCATGATACCAATACTTCACCATAACATATAGGTTAGAAAATAAAGTGACACAAGCTTCATAGTGCATACATACGTCAATGACATTGCGCAGCCAGAATCATAAACTTGAAAGAAAATAAACCTAATCATTAAATCAATACATAAAACCGACCGAAATGCAACAAACAAGCGGTCGACGTAAATAAGTTCAACAACCAACCCAAAGCAATCTAACAAGAATAGAAATTGCATAGATGAAAAAAAAATAGTATATCAATACAACAAACTCTAACTCTACTCATAAAGACATGGATTTCAATCTGAACAAAAACCTACAAAGAAACGTTTAAGAACAACAATAAATTAGAACATCATAGCAAACAGTGGATGAATCGATGTTAGTCAAAATAAACGGTGACAAACTGAATGTTACCGCAGCTGCTACTCGTTAGTCATTATTGTCGTAAATGCTTTGGATGGCGCGGTAGTGTCGGAGCTTTTCGTCTTCATCGCCATCATAGGTGCTACTTCACTATCGGTTGTGCGAAATGCTTTGGATGTGATGTCGTCACGGCTAAGGTGCAACTTTAATCCTCGCTCGGTGGTCGCAGCCTGCACAGAATAATCATAACCCAAACAGGATAACAGGCTTTTTAAAGAAATAATAATGGATGAAAACGGAGTTGAATCCATGACACGAGTGATAACATCATCTTGCTGCTTCTACTTGACTTTCCATTGCAGAGTTTGAATGTGGCTGGTTCCAACTGTTGCAATCTGCATGTCTGCTTCATGTTGGAAGCTAAAGGTAACAGAACTTTTCGTTGTGTAACCGAAACTCGGCGATGTCCCAACCGCTAAGTCAAAGCCTCGCAAATACTGATAAATGGAATGCTACCATTGCGAACTGTTGTTGCACTTGAAACTAAAACATGACAAAATATGAAAAACAAACACAACTACAAGCTGACACAAACTGAATCAGACATTGCCAAAAACATAGAAACTCAGAGCTTTGCGTTGTCGAGCTAAGTGTCATAAACCACGGCCGTTTGTGAATGACTAGCTAAACTCAGCACCATCGGAAACCTGCAAACAGAAATAACAATATGGCGTCCTCGAACTCGTATCCATGCACAGAGTTGTAGCAGCGTGTTATTGCTAGAACATAATCACTTCCAATCTCGCATCCAATTCAAAACTTGCTCATGAAGATGACAGCAGCATAATCTTTACCAAATTGAAACAGACAAAATAGAATCATATGCGAGCTCTGTTGTTGTTGTTGAATATTGTCGGTGCGAAGTTATCGAGTCCGTGAAATCTGCTGCTATCGAGCTGTGTTGTAGTCAAGTCGAGTGGGATTTTGAAGTCGCGGCTGCTGCACATTCTGTAGAAGAACCCTTTACAACTAATTACTTAACATACGCATTACCAAGAACCACGCTGTTGTAGTATATGATGGTAACATCACATAAATTCTGCAAGGCAAGTTCCAAAACCGCGATCTGCGTGCCGCTGACCCGGGCTGTGAGTTATCATGTTGCAGGTTGGTAATTGCGGTTCTCAAAAGAGTCAATCCTGTACACTTATGATCGAACTCAAACCGCCACTATTCAGCTTTATCAGGATGTGCTTTAAATGCTGATGAATTCAACCGTTGCTCTATACACCTCGAATCCCTGTTTCTGTTGTCGATATCCGACAAAATTGCAACCTGTATGGGACCTGTCAAAAAAGAGAACAAAATGCGACAAATTAGACAGCTAGGAGAAACAGCCAACATCACGCGGTAAATGGCGTGATTGATTGCTTTGTCGTTGAGCCTGTGGTGGAACCAGAGTGAAGGTGAGTTGTTGTTCCAACGGTAATCAGCATCACATCGCTTCAAGCTTTTGCCGTACAATCGATGATTTGGCGGTGCTGCGACTGCTTCGAACCAACATGCTCCGTAGTGTTCCAATTGCGCACATGAATCAATCTTAAACCTGCATAGAAATGGACAACATCCAAACAGACTAGGAAAACAAATTTTGAGAGCTTGAAATCAAACAAACAGAATTGTATTAGAAAATGAGAGTTCAACAGCAATCCTTTCTAGTTAAAAAATGCGGATTCGAACAAAACACAACATTTTAAGCACAAGCATATCAACATACTGCCGTCTTATATTAGTTTACTTCAGAAAAATATTCACAAAATCAGATTGAGAAGCAAATATAAGCAAAACAAACTTGGGTCAAAATCTAACCAACAGTAAACTCAATGATGAATACTCAGTGAATCTTGCCGACAACTCCAGTTTGCTTGACCAACTCGAGACTGGAACTTGGCCATGTCAATGATAGTCTGAAAACGAGACATTAAACACCAACAATGATCATAAAAAAAAAACAAACAGAATGTGCGTATTTCCGCTCGTGTGTGATTGCTGAGTTAAACTAGATATAATCTGCATAAGCTCTGGTTGCTTTATGGGGTGTTATTGCCGCTATTTCAGAAAGCTGCCACTGACAGAAGCCGCACAAGCTGGGGATGTCGCATCCTAGCCAGGAACGGATACGTGAGCGTACGAGGTTGGTAAGAGCCAAGTTTTCCTTGCTTCGCGTTGTTGCGGCGAGTTGGATGTTGAGAGCTGCGTCGTGAGGATGCAGATATTGCAGCCGCTACGCAAATGAGTCGTTGTCGGCGCGAAGATTACTGACAGGTTTGTTTGCTCAAACGAAGCCATGCGAGCTAGGGATGTCGCATTGTTGTTGTTCGATAGCTTGAGTGGCTGTGAGGTTGTCGTTGTTGTCGTCAACTATCACCGCTAAATCAATATCTCGACACCAAAGCCAAGATGAGAAACTTCCAGCTTATTCTACTATGGTGACGGCGCTTCAAAATTCGATGAAAGGGGAAGTTCATCCGCGAGAGACACGACACGAGCGATTAAGGTTTTCGCCATTGCACTGCGAAGGTGATTTCACGAAAAAGCGGCCATTGTCGATTGAAATTATATGATGGTGCGAGGTGAAATGGGTGGAAGGAAAGGATCGACGAATGGATTTGGGGAAGAAGATGAGGGATTTGGAGATTGTCGAAGAGGGATTGGTTAGCGGCGCCGTTTTTCTGTTTGAAGAAGATGTTTTTTTAGGGTTTTCTTTGGGTGATGAATTAGGTTTTTTCTGGAGTGAATTGGGGGCGGCCGCCTTTTTGTGAACAATAGCTTAGGTTTTTTCATTGAATCAAATTCCCCTCTTCTTTTATAATGTGCTGGGTTCGGGCTGTTCTATTGGGTTTTGCTCATTTTCCTCTTTTACTTACAATCTGACCAATAAATAAAACAAACCAATATAAATAAAATAAACTTAAAACTATCTTAATTCTAATAAAACTATTTATTCTAATTAAAACAATCTATTAAAATCCTAATTAAGTTTAAATTCTATTTTAAATAACCTTACTTCTAAAATCTAAATTAACCAAAAATCTAAAATAAACTCTAATTCCTACAAACTTAAAATTCTAAATTAAACTCTAATAAACAAAAATGCATAAAGAATTTAAGAAAACAAGATAGAAATAAAATTCACAAAAACACTTTAGGCCACATGTCACACCTTAATTGGTCAAAAGATAAAGTTCTGAAAAAATCAACCAATTGTAAGCGGATACGTGTCTAAATAATAAGAAAATAAACTGGCAATATAAAACATGAAAGAATAACAAAAACAAAAATATTTGAAAATGGGTAGGACAAATTTAGGGTATGACAGATGCCCCTATCTAATAGGCTTAAACCTAGGGAAATGAACTGCTATAGTGTTCATTTTCCTGAGATAGAAGTCAATTAGATATAAAGAAGACCCTGAATTTATCCGAAAGAAAAAAGAGATGCATGAGAATTGAAAATACTGGAAAATGTAAACCTCGGAGTCAACTGTAAGCAACTAGCAAAAGGTCGTCATCACCAAAAGGATGATGGAATGAAACACACACGGCTACTACCACCAAAAGGATGGTAAAGCAAAACACAATCGCACAATCTGACATTAATGACTATGACAGACCCACCACCAAAAGGATGACAGAGCGGAACTCACACAAAACAATATCGCACAATCTATCATTAATGAATATGATAGACCCCCCACCAAAAGGATGACGGAGCGAAACTCACACATAATCGCACAATCTATCATTAATGACTATGATAGACCCCCCACCAAAAGGATGACGGAGTGAAACACAAACAAACTATCGCACAATCTATCATTAATGACTATGATAGACCCGCCACCAAAAGGATGACGGAGCGAAACATAAACAAACTATTCGCACAATCTATCATTAATGACTATGATAAACCCCCCACCAAAAGGATGACGGAGCGAAACATAAACAAACTATTCACACAATCTATCATTAATGACTATGATAGACCCCCACCAAAAGGATGACGGAGAGAAACATCAACAAACTGTCGCACAATCTATCATTAATGACTATGATAGACCCCACACCAAAAGGATGACGGAGCGAACTCACACCGGCCACTACCATCAAAAGGATGATAGGGCAAACACTATCGCATAATCTGTCACCAATCCAAGTGACAGACCCTTCACCAAAAGGATGACGGAGCGAAACTCACACCGACCACTACCACCAAAAGGATGATAGGGCAAACACTATCGCACAATCTGTCACTAATCCAAGTGACAGACCCCCCACCAAAAGGATGACGGAGCGAAACTCACACCGACCACTACCACCAAAAGGATGATAGGGCAAACACTATCACACAATCTGTCACTAATCTAAGTGACAGACCCCCCACCAAAAGGATGACGGAGCGAAACTCACACCGGCCACTACCACTAAAAGGATGATAGGGCAAACACTATCGCACAATCTGTCACCAATCCAAGTGACAGACCCCCCACCAAAAGGATGACGGAGCGAAACTCACACCAGCCACTACCACCAAAAGGATGATAGGGAAAACACTATCGCACAATCTGTCACCAATCCAAGTGACAGACCCCCCACCAAAAGGATGACGGAGCGAAACTCACACTGGCCACTACCATCAAAAGGATGATAGGGCAAACACTATCGCACAATCTGTCACCAATCCAAGTGACAGACCCCCCACCAAAAGGATGACGGAGCGAAACACAAACAAATATCGCATAATCTATCATTAATGACTATGATAGACCCCTCACCAAAAGGATGACGGAGCGAAACTCACACCGGCCACTACCACCAAAAGGATGATAGGGCAAACACAAACAAATATCGCACAGTCTATCATTAATGACTATGATAGACCCCTCACCAAAAGGATGACGGAGCGAAACTCACACCGGCCACTACCACCAAAAGGATGAGAGGATAACGCAGACTTGAAGTTTACCAACACCAAAAGGATGCAGGCTAGGTTGAACTGACAAGGTTCGACTATCACCAAAAGGATGATAGTAAAGCAATTGACAACGGTCACGCTTGCTGGGTACAACTCATTGGGGAACACCCAAGAGGAAGATTGGGTTGAAATGAATCAACGGGGTATGCCCACCGTCTTGCTTGGAGATCATAGTTTTGCTGAAATGATTTCATGGTTACGCCCATGAATTCTGAAGAGGATGCCCCTGACTGGGCTGAGTTTGTCTTGATGTCTTGTCTTGCTCAACAAAAGGTTGAACAAATTCATGAGGTACGGTCACGGTTTTACTGAAGATGCCCCTGCTCGGGCCGGATCTTGCACTTAAAGTCTTTGTATTTGCCCAACAAAAGGTTGAACAACTTCGTGGGGAACGCCCACGGTCTTGAATGGTACGCCCCTGACTGGGCTGAATGTTGATTTGAAGATCTGATCAACCACGAGGTTGAAATACGTCATGGGAGACACCCATGGTCTTGAAAAAATGCCCCTGACTGGGCTGAATCTTGCTTTAAATAAATTTGACTATCGTGGGAGGAACCCACGCCTGCAGAGGATTGCCCCTGACTGGGATGATGATTACTTTGAAGCTCTTGAATTTTGTGGGACAAACCCACAATCTTGCGGAGGATGCCCCTGGCTGGGCTGATGACAGTCTTGGAAGTCTTCGAGATTGATCCTGGACCTTGACTTGCATATATGAATGTTGGATGATAATGATGTTCCATAACGAATGGAAATGAAAATGCAAATGCTGACGCGCGGAGATGCAAGAGCTAGGGAAGTATGATATGATTGGTATGTGTATGATGTAAGATGCTTATGAGGTCGAATGCAATGGGTATGATGCAGATGATGCAGACGAGTAATTTGGAAATGCATGTGAAGACGCCTGAGTGGTGGACTTTGGGTAGTTGCCAATGCGGATTGGACTTTGGGTGGTGGGAGGGATTGACTTCCTCGACACGCAGTTCGTTGAAGACGTCATGATTGAAGCAGAAGATGATGCTCTGGATGCTGCAAGTCTGGGTACTTGGTGGTTGCGAATTTGCTTCAGAGAAGGTTGTAACTCTGCTTGATAATCGGGATGGCTTGGACTTGCCCCAGTCTGAATATGGTAATGATATGCCCCTGCTCGAGCTGTTGAATGATTTGCCCCAGCCTGTGGGCTTTGAAATAACCTTGCCTCGTGTACGCCACTGAAAGTCAAGTTCCTCCTCGATCGCCCCTTGCTGGAGTGTCTTTGAATATCTAGCACTGATTTGCAATTAAAACTGTACATTCATAAATGGTAACATTAATGCAAAGTTTGATGCCAGATTTGAGAAAATGTCTTTTATTGAAGTGCCGTGATAGTGAAGCGAATGGACCGTTAGTCCAAACATTGTGTTAATTTGATTGGTACGAAAGATATATCAAGAAAAATGACACCAATGCTGGTGATTAGAAATCATGTGAGGAGTCAGGTTACGCAACCTTGCGATATTATGCTTTCAGAAGAAACCTCGCCTCAATTAGGTCTTTCGAGGGTTGTAACGTGGCCTGGTTCATGGTTATAAAACAAAGGATATTAGGCTCAAAGTATGATTTGTACCCACTCCTTCTTCTTAATGACCTCCAGTCATACGCTCAGTTAATTCTACACTTGTCTGGACGGTGTAAGCTTTGAAGGTTCAAGGTTTGTTCGACGTGGCAGTCACTTTATTTTGATGGGTGCCAGTGCCCCTTTGATCTGGGTGGTCACTGAATCTTATTTTGTTTTTGTTGAGGGTTTTGGGGTCCTCTTTTGCTTTTGTTTTTGATCCCTAACTTTTGCATGGATTGACTTTGCTTGTCAGGTCCATCGGGATTGCCTTGATTTTGCCTAAGTCCCTTCTAAGGTGTCTGACTTAGCAGGCTTTTGATATTTTTTTTTGGATTTTGTTGGAAGGTTGTGACTGATATATCATGAGTCACTGATAAACAGTCTTCTTCTGAATTTTGCTTGTTGATTCGAGTGCGGGGTTGAATTAACTGAACACTACCCTGCCCCAGGTTGAGTGTAAAGGTTTGAATATCCGAAGGAAACTGCTACTTCTAGGCTCGAAGTGGTTTACTAGGGATTAACTCCTTATATCTCCAGTGTTTGGGGAATTGAAGCAATGCCTGTACATCATTGACGAGATTCGGCCTGAAAGCATACGATTTGCAATTATGGGTATCTCGTTTTCATCATCCTCCCTCAAATCATGTTAAACAATAGTGGATAGTGTGAAATGAACAAATGTGTCAGTGATAAGTGAAAATGAGTGAATACGACATAACTAAATCAAAACATGCATAAACGATACATTAATGAAAACCAAATACGAATGGCAATTGTTCAAAGCATACAATACTTAAACAAACAAAGACAAAATATAAGAAATGCGAAAGATTAAATGGCAGCATGACGGCCTTCTTCAGGGAAATGAACTTTGACTTGACTGGATTTGATCTGATTAACGCTATTTGTTCGGCGGCATTGGATTGTTTATGACATTTGGAGACTTTCCATTGAAGTTGATAGCATCCCTGTCGATCATGTCTTGAATTATGTGCTTGAAAGCTCTGCAATCCTCAATGGTGTGACCTGGAGCGCCCTTATGAAACTCACAATGAGCATTTGCATCGTAGTCGGCAGGAATGACAATTGGGGGAGCCAAATCTCTTGGAACAATAGCCTTTTTCTCCATCAACTGAGCAAAGATACTAGCATATGTCATTGGCAGGCGATCAAAAACTCTATCTGGCCTTCGTATTCTCTGCTGACGCTGCTGGCGAGCACCTTGTTCTTGTTGAGCAGCTTGCATCTGCTGTTGCTGAGGAGGATACTGATATCCTTGTTGATTGTAGACTTGTTGTTGAGGAGTCTGTTGCTGTGGCATCTGAGCTTGCACTGCTTGAACAGATGGCTGATAAGGCATTGGAGCATATTGCGCAGCAGCAACATACGGATACTGGTAGTAAGGAACCTGATAAGGCATAGAAGCAGGAGCTTGTTGAGAAGCCTGCTCTTTCGGCAAAGAGATAGCATTTGTCTCGCCCTCTTTCTTCTTATATCTGTTGAAAGGCTTCTTGACATTAGCCTGGCTGTTAGGACCTCCTGGGATCTTTCCACTCTTCAGCCCCTCTTCAATTCTCTCACCGACAATCACCAAGTCAGAGAATCCAGCGGAGACGCTACCAATCAGCTTTTCATAGTATTGGCCTTGTAAAGTACCCATGAAGATGTCAATCAGTTCACGGTCAACAAGAGGTGGATGCACCCTTGCGGCTAGCTCTCTCCATCGTTGCGCGTACTCTTTGAAGGATTCGTTGTCCTTCTGAGTCATACTCTGAAGCTGAGTACGATTTGGAGCGAGATCTGTGTTGTATTTTTACTGCTTGACAAATGCATCGGCTAGCTCGGCCCAAGTGCGCACGCTGTTACGTTCCAACTGCATATACCATTCGAGTGATGCCCCATGTTGCACCCCAAAATTTGACCAACATTTATTCACCCATGAAGGGTTTGAAAGTTGATATCTTCATCAGGAAGTTCAAGAGATCCTCAGAGGAATTGGTTGAAACCAAGGTTGTGTGCTTCATAGCTTGAGAGTTGTGGGAGCTCCTCAGATGATTCTGAGACTTTGAGAATGAACTTGAAGCTTTGAGAAAGTTTATGAGATGTCTTGAAAGCCATCATGAAGCCCAGAGAAGTCATTGTGCAAGAATTCAGAAGATTCAACCATGAATGGTAGAATTAGGGTTTTGAATGGGTCAATCCTAGATCAGCTGAAGATTTGGAGAAGGTTGAGACCTAATCCAAGGGCCATGAGATCATGGAATGATGTATGGGGATGTTATAAAGATGATTCCTAGACCAACTCATCATGATTAAGGAGTTTGAGAAGTTTTGAGTTAGGGTTTCTAAGGATTGTCAGTGAAAAAACCCTAATTTGATCCCTATCTTCCAGGCAGTTTTAGCTCAAGATGTGATTGATATCTCATCTTCCCCACAACATGAATGTTGTAGAGCTTGTTCTTATATTTAATTTGAGTGGTGGAAGTCCTTGATAGGATGTGCAGAGCTCAAGTTATGGTTTTGACAAATTACAGGTCAGCTGAGGTGTGTGAATCTGGGTCCTTGAAAGTCACCCAACTTGCAGACAACTTTTGCCCTAGTAGGATGATTCCTATGATTTCTTGGTCAACATGAATGTTGAATAGAATATTCTTAGATTTCTAGAGAGTACTAGAAGTCCTTGATAGGATTTGTAGAACTCAACTTATGGTTTGAACAAGACAGGGGTATTTTGGTCATTTGGAAGTTATAGGTCATTTTAAGCAAAGGCCATATCTCCTATTTCCAAGCCTCAAATGAAAAAACTCAAAACATCAAAGTTGTTCAAAATGGGATTTTAAGTCTAGAAAAGTGGTCATGAGTTGTTGAAAAAGCTTGTAGCAAGGATTTACAAGATTGGGTAAAAATGACCTAAAAATGACTTATAAGTTAAATGGATCCAAGTTGGAATTTGGTTTGGGAGATCCACAAATCCAAAATAGGTCATCCAATATGTCATTTTGACTCCCAACATCATTTTAAAAACAATGGTTCAAGTAGATTTTTGATTTGAAGCTTAAAAATGGAGGTTGTTTTGTAATTTTGATTCTTGCATCATAAGGCAACTTGCAAATCTTCACATAAGGCAAAACCAAGGCTTGTTTTTCACACACTCCTTCTCAATATCTCACAAGGGGAGATTTTAAAGCAAAATGACAAGCTTAATGCATGAGATGAAGGGATATACAATGTATCACTTCATGAGAAATTCTAAAACTTTCTAGGTGATTCCATAAGTTTCTAGACTCTTCCATTGGCTGTTATAAAAAGAGTAGATCACAATGAGGAAAAGGTTGGTGAAAGTTGATGAATCCATTGGTGAAGAGTGAGAGGAGAAAGAGATATCCAAAGTTTTCTTCAAGTGCAAGTCAAGCTCGATTTGATCTCTACAAGCCTCATCCATCACAATTCTTGCAAACAGAAAGATATCCACCATTGGAGGAGCATCTGAAGGAGATTACAAGTCTTGAATCAAGCCCTAACATCACTCACCATTGATATTTGACAGGTTGGTGTTCTTCATCATACCTCCATATTTAGGTCCTTTCTGTTAGATTTCTAGGTGGAAAGATAGCATGCTAGGTTAGTTGATGATGTTCTGAGAAGTAGAGAGCTTGGCATAAGGTTTCATGGCAGGTCACGATTTTTTCAAGATTGTAAAACAAGTTGTGTATTGAGTTTTAATGGATAGGATATAGCATAGATTGGTTAGGGTAACATGAAGAACAAGTTTATGTCATTAGTTTGAAGATCTAGCAGAGTTGATTACAGAGAAAAATGGTGAAACCCTAATGTTGATGCGTTCTGTTAGAGAGAGATACGATGCTTCAGTGAAAACTAGGTGCACCATTGTATTCTTGGGGAAATGTGGAGCACTTTTGGTCTTTGGATCGTGGCTTTTCATGGCCATATGAGAGAGCACGCGCTTGGAGAAGAGTTATGCATGAATCCTGTTTTGGCTGAAACCCTAAGTTGAGTTGGAGAAAACGAGTTCTTTGCCGTTGGATCGTCCTGGATATTTGACTTAATCACCTCATCGCACGGCCACAATTAAATTCTGAAAACGGAGGGAAATTCCAACACCAAAACGCACCGTTTGAATTAGTTGTGAATCCTGGGCCTCAGAACTTCTTGATACTCACACCCCCTCGCTTGGCCCAATTCAAATTTAAACGTAGAATGGTTGCTAACTGCACCGTGGCTTTTTCAATTTTTCTTTAATTTTTCTTTTAATTTTTCTGAGCGCATGGGCCTAACCCAGATTGCTACACGCACCCCATATGCTCAGCCCAACAACAATTGAACTGGGCGCTTCTACTTTTCTCACCCCCATCCCCTTTATTTCATTTTCTTTTATTTTTCATTTCTTTTAATTTTCTTGCATTTTATAAAAATCATATAAAATGGAAAATTGATTATTTTTTAATGCTTGTTTTTTCTACATGTTCATAACTTTGTCTAGAAAAATATCAATAAATAAAATTCCATTTTATTTTTCTTTTAATATTTTTAGCATATTATTCTTTTAAATAGCCTTTTTAATTGATTTTAGTTGATACTCAATTTTGTAGAATTTCTTTTAGGACTTTCCCTTAGGATTTTTGAGCCATTCCTTTTGGCATAGTTAGGTATTGAATCATAGTTAATATAGGATTTAATTCACAATTTGTAGATTAAAATTTGATTAGTTTGTTAAGCATAGCCTTAGTGTACTCAAAATTAGGGTTTTAGGTTGCATAAGTGGACTTACCAATTTTGTTTTGGGTTTTATAGGCCAAATTAGTGTATGGGGAATATATGGGTTAAGGGTAGGTATGTATAGAATCCCTTAGAATTTTACTAGAGTATTATATATTATTTTAGTATTTTTAATTGATTTTTGAATGTATGGATAGTATGTGTGTTGCTTAAGGGCATAGTTTGTATTGTTTTGCTTTCTTTTCTTCTCCTTTGAGTGTGTGAGCCTTGAAGATTGAGTTGAAGACCTTGTGGATCATCATTGAAGACTTTGAAGACCTTGAGGAGGAGTTTAGTTTTAGCTGTTGTTTGTTCTGGTTATAGGATCATAAGTACATAGGTAGAGCTTTAGATAGAATAATTCCATTCAATAAACAAGGAGTGTCTTGTTCACCTCCTTCCTTCTCTATGATATAAAGTCCCTTAAGGGTATTCACCTCTCTCCTTTGGAGGGATTAGTGACCTTTCCCTATGAGGTAGAACTTTGAGAGAGCCTTTCCCTTTGATGTTAAGTCCTCAATGGCATCCTTTGGAAGTCAGTGAGCACTTTAACATCCTCACCTCATCTTGTTGACTGAGTCTTGTTTGATGGAGCATTTGGGTTGTTGAAGATAAAGAAAGCAATAAAGAGTATTGAAGATTTGAGTGAAGATCTAAAAGCCATTGAAGATAGAAGCTAAAGCTTTGAAGAGGATGATTCCTTGGAGATTGTTGAAGTCTGAAGACTTTGTGAAGATCATGTTGATACCTGAATATCCCTGAAGATAGTGAAGCCTGAAGGTGGAGCTGATCAAAGAAGCTGAAGCTTAAGGGAGAAGATGAGTTGATACTCATGTTGTAGGGTTGATACCTGGAAAGCAGTTGATGATTGAAGTCTGAAGAATGAGTAGCTGCTGGAGGAGCTGAGGCTTTCTTCTGTTTTTCTTTTCTGTATTGTTTGTTTTGCTTGATTTGTCTGTTGCATTAGAATAAGTTCATCTAGAATAAGTTCAGTCTAGGAGCATGATTGCATTAGAGGTTGAGTTGCTCCCTCTGCTTGTATTGTTATTGCGTGGCTTTGCTTGCGGGTATTCGGTAGAGCCTAGCTCCCTTGCCCATGTGGTTTGTTTGCCTGATGGCATTTCATTTCTTTTATCTGTATGATTGCAGTTTACTGTTTATTGCTTGACAGCATGTTGTTTATTTTTCAGTATGATTACTGTTATTTCATGACTGGCTTGAGGTCGAGACGAGCTTGTGGAGGCTGAAGCCCCACACACATTTCCTCCCTCACTTGCATTGCATGCATTTTACTGTTAAGCTAATGCTTTGTCTGTTTTGGTGTATCATTGACATGATCCCTTAGGACTCTCATTTCCTTTGATAAGGATTTGATGATAGACTTTTAGGTTGAAACCTATGCATGACAACTTCTAGGAGTTCCCTGTTCAAACCTCAACCATAGGATGAATCCATGGCATGATAACAGTAAGACTTGATAGTCTCCCTCCTAGTTGGGCCTGTTCTCTTCTCATCTCAAAACAGTTTAAGATACAGTAATCATGAATGATTTCTTTCGTACGTTACGAGCCTTAAGCTATCTGAGAAAAGATTGTGGGAGAGTTTCTCTTCCATAGTCTGGATGTTTAGTATGGTACCCTTTGGGTGACATGCGGCGCATTCACTCTCAGGTCATAGTCTCTAGTGCGGTTGAAATCGCAAACACAATAAAAAAACACTTCTTTCGTAAAAGACAGGAAATAAGCCGTAGTTTCCCGAACTACGTGAGCTCTGATCTCTCATGCCTGTTGAGAGTACGTAGGCACAAGATGGTGAAGTCTTGGCGAGCTACCTTCCCCCATAATCCTTCGTAGGCCGAACTACATTGACTCTGATTTCTCGTTCCAGACGGGAATACGTAGGCATAAAGTGCGACGCTTTGCCGAGTCATTTTTCTTTTCTTTTTTCAGCCAGCCTTGATAGGTAGATAGAATAAAACACACCCTTTTCCTTATAAACACCGAGCGTGGATCCCGTCGAGTACGACGGACGTGAGGGGTGCTAATACCTTCCCCTTGCGTAACCGACTCCCGAACCCAGACAATGGTTGCGACGACCTTGTCTTACCCTTTTTCGTCAGGTTTTTCCGATCGTTTCCTTTCCCGCTCTGAGGGATAAATAACGAAAGGTGGCGACTCTTCTGTCATGCCGGCACCTTATTTTCGCGCAAGCGACAGCTGGCGACTCTGCTGGGGACTTGATAGTTTCCTAGGGATCCAACGTCCCGAAAGCGAGTCAGTTTTGGGATCCAACGTCCCTTAAGAGAGTCAATCCTACCGCTTGTGTGTTTGCTTGTTGGGTTGCGTTTATTTATCGCATTTTTACTTCTCGCACTTTATTTCCCACATTTTATTTTCAGTATAATATGATTATTTGTGTTGTTGTGGGATGGGAGTTCTGATGAGTGAGAAGCCAGACCCAGGCTTGAGTGCACTATAGACTTAGAGTGGAAATTAGTGGGCGCGTGCTTGCTTTGCAGGCACTAGTGTCTCATGAAATCCACGCTCAGACGAGGTTCATCCGGTTGGCTTCACTTTCAACCCTTTGGGTTGAGACGGTTGCTGGTTTGGTGGATTGTCGACTCTGGGGACCGATCATTTGTGATTCAGCTAAGTGAGGCCTCTTCAAGACTTGATGATGCCACTCCTTCTGGGAATCGTATCGTCAGTTTTGAAAGTCTGTGACGCTGATGAACGCATAGGATGCCGTACCTTGAGTCAGTTTAGGTCCATACCTGTGAGCGGGCTGGGTTTATTGCAGGAAACCTTGACCTTCAGACTACCTGGTTTTCTTGACAGTGAATCAGTTATGTTGGTACCAGGGTTCTTAGTTGCAGATATGTCTGTTCTTGATAGAGCAGGTCTTGGTCAGAGGATCTTATCATCAGGTGTAGGTCTGTTCTTGATAGAGCAGGTTTTGATCAGAATATTGTCATCAGTGGTTTGTTCTTGATGGAGCAAATTTTGAGTGGGGTCTGAAGATCTCATCAGCAGATGTTGTTTGTTCTTGATAGAGCAGATTTTGAGTGGGGTCTGAAGATCTCATCAGTAGCTGTATGTTTGTTCTTGATAGGGCAGATTTTTGATTTGGGGTCTGAAGACTTCATCAGCAGATGTTTCTTGATCATACATCCGAGGTCCTTATTATCAGCCATTTGTTCTCGACAGAGCAGAATTTTGATCTTATGTATATGGTCCTATCAGATGGTCATTATTAGCAGATCAGATTAGTGGTCTTACACCGGGGTTTTCTTCTCATCAGTGATTGTTGATACAGAATCTCCACAGCAGCTATCCGGATATATTATTGCATGCCTGCATTTTGCATTAGTTTGCATGTTCATTTGCATTCCATTAACGTGTGTCTGTGTTGCAGGTACCGTTTCCCCGATCCAGGATTTCTCGCCTCCTACTGTTATTATGGCCTCTCTCAGGAAAACTGTTGCATACAAGTTCCCGACCCCTGATGTGTCGAAGTTGACTGGTTTGATAGCTCTGGGAGGTGATTCTGTGAAGGATAGGTTCAAGAAGTCTTATGGCAGGTTGCTCGGTCTGGTTTGCAAACCTTCTACGTCCGAGTTGAATGGGTTACATGCTCTTCTGCAGTTCTATGACCCTCCTCTGAGGTGTTTCACTTTTCAGGACTTCATTCTCGCGCCGACGCTGGAAGAGTATGCTGATATGCTGGGTGTGCCTATCAAAGGGCAGATGCCTTTTGTCCACATGGACGCTGAGCCTGATCTGGATGGTTTAGCTTCTTCACTCCATTTGGGCGCCTCTGAGTTAGTAGTGACGAGTTAGAACAAGGTTCCTGGGTTCTCCCTGCAGTTTCTGATAGCTAAGGCTCAGCAGTGTGCTAAGGATAAATTTTGGGATGCATTCAATGCCATCCTTGCTCTATGTATATATGGCATTGTCCTGTTCCCCAACATGCCTGATTTCGTAGTCTTTGATGCATTTCACATCTTCGCCTCAGGGAATCCAGTCCCTACTCTGATCGGAGACGTCTATCACTCAGTGCATTACAAGAATGAGAAGCGGAGAGGGAAGAATGTCTCATGCTGCGTACCGTTGTTGTACAAATGGTTTGATAGTCATTTGCCCAAGAGGGGTTCTTTCGTCTCGTCTGCAGCCACAGCTGAGTGGCCTGAGCATCTGATGAGTTTGTCTGCAGAAGATATTGATTGGTTCGTTGACAGAGACAGGTTAGGCACCGAGGTGATCTTTAGTTGTATTGGGTTTCCTAATGTACCTCTGATAGGTAGGAAGGGTTGCATCAACTACAATCCGTCATTGCTAGTTTGTCAGTTCGCATATGCTTTGAGGACTCCACCGAAGGAGGAAGAGGTACAGGAATCTCTGTACCTCACGGGTGCTCTAGAGGGGGATTTGTTGTCCAAGCTTCAGCGTGCATGGAACAGTATCAGCAAGAGGGGAAAGCCTTTGTTAGGAAAGAGCAACAGTCAAGCCTACCCTCCTTATTCAGCTTGGATCAGAGCCAGAGCCCACGCTATAGGGATGCCATTTCCTCATGTCAGACCAGAGGGTCCTCCACCAGTCGAAGAGCCTACCACTGTGTCCATTCATCAGCACAACCAGGTATTAGCCGAGCGGGATGAACTGAAGCGGGCGAACGCAGAATTAGAGAAAGAGTTAGCTCAGCTTCGAAGTGAGAGGAACGAAGTCGTGCATGCCTTCAAAAAGCAAACAGAGTCGGTAAACCAACTGGGTGCAGACTTGGCAAAGCAGATTGCTGATCGGGAACGCTTGGGTCAAGACTTCAGGGCTGTTAATGATGTACTAGCTACGAAGAAGCAGCATTTGGAGGAGGCATATCGGAGGATATCTAAGTTCGACCAGCATTGGAAGACCTCCTTGGCCACCAGGAAGGAGCGAGAGGACAAGCTGATGCTGCAGATCTCTAAGCTGGAAGCCGAAGTAAAGGGCAGTGAGCGGAGGTTTGATGAAGAGACCGCCCGCAGATACGCCGCCGAAAGCCAACTCAACAAAGCCCTTGCTAACCTGAAGGAGCATAAGCAGATGTTTGAGTCTAAGAAGAGGAAACTGGAGGATTGCTTTGGCGAAGGAGCATAGGAAAGTTCAGTTCAGGGGCTTCAGCATACCATCGTTCAGAGGGAACTAATCATCGAGGGGTTGCTCACTTTGCCAGATCATCCAGAGACGAAGGAGTTATTAGCATAGTATCGCGCCTGTGGCCGTACTTGACTAGTTGTATTCCTGTTGTTTTGATCTTTGATGTATGCTGACCATCACCAGACTTGTTGGCTGAGGTCATGCTGTTGATTTGTTTTGTACTCGCTGATACTGTGTACTGCCTTGACAGGCCTTTCCATATATATATGAGATTGATGTTTCCGTGATTGGGCTCGGACTTCTTCTTCTTATTATTGTCAGCACTGGCACTAAGGCACTAGGATCGGGGGAAATCTCCCACGCATACAGACACACGCATGCATCTGCATGAAGCATTTGCATGGTGTACATTTTATTGCTTTTCCTAACCTTTAATGTTGACAGGTTTTTCAGGTTCACAGGTTTCGAGCTGTTTCCAGTCTCCAGGATTGATCAAAGACTCATTCACTGTTACTCAACTCGCGCTAATCAGACTAGGATCATGGATCAGGTGCAGTCATATGTTCAAGAGCTCCGTGAACGGATGGATCGCTTTATGGAACTGATGCAGGTGGTCGCTAATGGTCAGGACCAGCTTCGTACTTTGGTTCAACCTTTGATCTCCAGGGTTGATAGTAATGGCATACTTCATGGAGGGGCTGTGCCTACTCCTCCTCCAGTGGATGCTCCACAGAATGTTGTTCCTGTTGCCGGGGGCAACGGCAGTGCTAACGGCAATATGATGACTAATATCGGACTCAATGCGGCGGGCGTCGGCAATGGTAGTCTGGGAGCCAATGTTAACATAGGGCCGGTCAACGACAATGCTGGTGTAGGAAATCTGTTGGTGCCTCAACCATGGCTGGAGGACCATCAGGATGACATATTCTCTCAAAGAGGTGTGGAAGCTGAGTTGAATGCCGAAGCTCGGCTCAGGTTCAAAGCGCTGGAAGACAAGATGAGAGACATTGAAAATCAGAACACATTGGGCGTTGATATGTCCAAGCTCGGGTTAATTGCTGATTTCAAGGTGCCTCATAAGTTCAAGGTGCCTGTCTTTGAGAAGTATAAGGGTACTACTTGCCCCCGGGTCCACCTTCGATCTTATTATAGAAAGATGTCCGCCTATTCCGACGATGAGAAGTTGCTGATGCACTTCTTCCAAGATAGTCTTTCTGGTCCATCCCTCGAATGGTACATGGGCTTGGAACCCGCTACTGTGCGCACGTGGAAAGATCTCGCTGAAGCGTTTGTCCTCCACTATCAGTACAATAGCGACTTGGCCCCCAACCGAGTTCAGCTCCAAAATCTTTCACAGCGGAATAATGAAAGCTTTAAAGAGTACGCCCAGCGGTGGCGTGAATTGGCTGCTCGGGTTCAACCGCCGATGGTTGAGCGCGAGCTAGTGCAAATGTTCGTGGCTACCCTTCCTTGAATCTACTATGAAAAGCTGGTCAGTGGCATGTCTGGGACTTTCTCGGCTCTCATCACTATGGGCGAGCATGTCGAGAACGGAATAAAGATCGGAAAAATTCAAGGAGAATCATCCTCAGCTGGAGGAGGTAGTAAGAAACCTTACGCTGGCAAGCGTCGAGAGGGAGATGCAAGCGCTGTCACCAATGCTCGGAGAAAGGGCAAAGGCCCTTAGCAGGAGATTGCTAGCATAAATATCCCAGTTGCTCCGCCGCCGCAGCAGCAGCAGCCTCAGCAGCAGAATCAGCAGGGGTATAGGAAATATCAGAATCGGGCTCCTTTGGCAAATCGTCATTTTGAAGCACCACCTATGTCGTATGCGCAGCTTCTGCAAACTTTGCTTCAGCTTCAGTTAGTGCAAAAGAGGACGTTGGCTCCCTTAACAGGGGCACCACCACCAGGGTATGACGCAAATGCTACTTGTGATTTCCATACTGGGGCACCAGGTCATACGATTGAGAACTGTAAAGCTTTTAAGCACAAAGTGCAGGACCTGGTAGACGCCAAGGTTATTAACTTTTCTGATAGTGTGCCCAATGTTACCAAGAACCCTATGCCTCATCATAGGGGAGGCGGAGTGAACGCCATTATCACAGAGGAGAGCGCAGACTTGCTGACTGATGTCAAAGACTTGAAGACGCCGCTTAGTTTAGTCAAGGCTAAGCTGCTGAAGAAGGGCTTCTTTCCTGGATGCGGAGAGTTATGTATGGCTTGTGCTACACATCCTGATGGGTGTGAGCAGCTGGTAGAAGGTATCCAAAGTCTGATGTCTGAGGGTATTTTGCAGTTCAGCCAGAGCATTGAGAGTGTATCAGGGGAGGTCATGCTGAAGCAGGCAGATGAAGTCGCCACCATCACTATTCCTCGACAACCTATTACAATTTCTGCACCCCGACCGCCTACAATTACTATTACCAGGGCCGGGCCAATCCCATTCGAGAGCACTAACGCCGTTCCATGGCATTACGGCGCCGAAGTCTATTGCAATGGTCAGAAGTTAGAGCTGGAGCCGTACGGGTCGACTGTGCAGAGTCTCGCAGGAGTCGGTGGTATTACTCGAAGCGGTAGAGTGTTTGCACCGACAGAGGTTGCAGCGGAGAAAGTAGTCAGAGCGGATGCTGCGGATAAGGGTAAAGGCAAAGCCGTCGAAGAGGTCCCTTGTGGGGCAGAGAAGGATTTGCTAGTTAAAGATGCTGAGGAGTTCATGCGGTTAATCAAGAAGAGCAACTACAAGATTGTAGATCATCTTCATCAGACTCCGTCAAAGATCTCTATTCTTAACTTGTTGCTGTGTTCTGAAGCGCACCGCAACGCATTGCTGAAGGTATTGAACGCTGCCTACGTGCCGCAGGAGATATCAGTAAATCAGCTAGAGGAGGTGGTAGCCCATGTTAACACTGGAAATGGGCTGGGATTCACAGATTTAGAGCTGACTCCTAAAGGGAGAGATCACAACAGCGCCTTGCACGTCTCAATAGAGTGCAGAGGCACAATCATGTCGCATGTCCTGGTAGATATGGGTTCGTCGCTTAATGTGCTTCCGAAGAAGGCATTAATGAAGTTGGACACTCGTGGATTGCTTTGCACGCCCAGTGATCTGGTGGTGAAAGCCTTTGATGGAACTAAGCGCCACATTTTCGGAGAGTTGACCCTGCCGATTCAGGTTGGTCCGGAGACGTTCGATACGGTTTTCTATATCATGGATATCATGCCTTCCTACAGTTGCCTCTTAGGTCGGCCATGGATCCATGCTGCTGGTGCCGTGACGTCCACGCTGCATCAGAAGCTCAAATATGTTGTCGGGGGAAGCGTAGTAACCGTCTGTGGTGAGGAGGACATCATGGTGAGCCACTTGTCATCCTTTAAATATGTTGAAATGGACGGCAAAATCCATGAAACTCTCTGCCAAGCATTTGAAACCGTCAAGGTGAAAGAGGTAGCTCCTGTCGTCATAGAGAAGCAAGAGATGAGTCTCTCCTCGTTCAAAGAAGCTCGGGCTGTCGTCGAAGCCGGTTCCACCCCAGGCTGGGGGCATGTTTTGGAGATGTCGATCAAGCAGGATAAGTTTGGATTGGGGTATTCTCCTGGGTATGAAGCTTCATCTTCTTCGTCTAGCAATTCGTCTCGTGGGAAGGGGCCGATCTTATTCACCAGGGGCGGAGTAATTTTCGAAAGCATCAACGCGGCGTCTGAGGACAGCGGGGATAGCGATTGTGATCTTGACGCCTGGATTCAGCCAAGCAAGCCGGGCGAGCGCCTCAACAATTGGACCATCAAGGAGATTATCCAGCTGACAAGTGAAGAGTAATGATTTGCTTTTTACAATCTTTGTACAACACTATGTCCTGCCCGGGGCATAGTGGTTTTATTGTCAGGGCCTTGTTGGATTATGTACATGCATTTTGTTAATAAATCAAAGGCGTTTTCTTCGTACTCAAATATTGTGTTCTCTGTTATTCCTGTTTTATGTTTATTTTGAAAAACAGCAAAATGGCAACGAGGTTTGTGCTAACCTGCATATTCTTGCTTTAAACTTAACCCTTGTTATTGCAGGATCCACATAACAGACGACATCGACTCTGGACCCTCTACGGCTCACTACGACTTCGATTGCCCGATCTATCAAGCCGAGGATGAGATTGATGAAGAAGAGGACCTTCCAGAAGAGTTGGCCCGCTTGTTGAGACAAGAAGAAAAGGTTATTCTGCCTCACGAGGAGGATATTGAGATCATAAATATGGGTTCTGAGGAGCTCGTCAGAAATGTCAGAGTAGGGGCTGCGCTGCAGAATGATGTCAAGCATAGACTGGTCGAGATGCTTCGAGAGTATAGTGAAATCTTTGCTTGGTCATACGAAGATATGCCCGGACTCGACACTGACATCGTGGTTCATCGCTTGCCGTTGCGAGAAGATTGCCCTCCAGTCAAGCAGAAGCTTAGGAGGACGAGACCAGATATGGCTGTAAAAATCAAAGAAGAAGTCCAGAAGCAGTTGGACGCAGGATTTCTAGTCGTTACCACCTACCCTCCGTGGGTCGCCAACATAGTGCCTGTACCGAAGAAGGACGGTAAGGTACGCATGTGCGTCGATTATCGGGATTTGAATAGGGCGAGCCCTAAGGATGATTTCCCGTTGCCTCATATCGATGTGTTGGTCGACAGCACAGCCCAGTTCTCCGTGTTTTCGTTCATGGATGGCTTCTCCGGTTACAATCAGATCAAGATGGCACCGGAGGACATGGAGAAAACGACGTTTATCACCCCCTGGGGAACATTTTGCTATAAGGTAATGCCCTTCGGTCTGAAGAACGCAGGGGCCACTTACCAGCGAGCAATGGTAACTTTGTTTCATGATATGATTCATCATGAGATCGAGGTCTATGTTGATGACATGATTGCAAAGTCCCAAACAGAGGAAGAGCATCTGGTCAACTTATTGAAGCTTTTTGAGAGGCTTAGGAAGTTCAGGCTGAGGCTGAATCCTAACAAGTGCACTTTCGGAGTGCGGTCCGGAAAGTTATTGGGGTTTATCGTTAGTGAACGAGGTATTGAAGTTGATCCTGCGAAAATAAAAGCTATTCAAGAAATGCCAGCGCCGAAAACAGAAAAAGAAGTTCGTGGTTTCTTGGGCCGAATAAACTACATTGCAAGGTTTATCTCTCAACTCACGGCCACTTGTGAACCGATGTTCAAACTTTTAAAGAAAGATCAGGCGATTACTTGGAATGAGGATTGCCAGAGGGCATTCGACAAAATAAAGCAGTATCTGCAAGAACCTCCAATCTTGATACCCCCAGTGGCTGGAAGGCCATTAATCATGTACCTGACGGTTCTGGAGAATAGTATGGGGTGTGTTCTCGGTCAGCACGACGAGACGGGCAGAAAAGAGCATGCCATTTATTATTTGAGTAAAAAGTTCACTGAGTGTGAATCTCGATACTCGATGCTGGAGAAGACGTGTTGTGCATTAGCTTGGGCTGCCAAACGTCTACGACAGTATATGCTCAATCACACCACTATGCTAATTTCGAAGATGGATCCGATCAAGTACGTCTTCTTGAAGCAGGCTCTTTCGGGCAGGATTGCCAGATGGCAAATGGTGTTAACAGAATATGATATTCAGTACGTCTCCCAGAAGGCCATCAAGGGAAGCGTACTGTCCGATTACCTTGCCGAACAGCCAATCGAAGACTACCAGCCGATGAAGTTTGAATTCCCTGACGAGGATATTATGTTTCTCAAAGCGAAGGATTGCGATGAGCCGTTGCCCGACGAGGGGCCAGATAGGAAGTCCCAGTGGAAATTGATATTCGATGGAGCGGTTAATTCCTATGGAAGTGGTATCGGGGCTATCATCACGACTCCTCACGGATCCCACATCCCGTTTACTGCGAGACTGACGTTTCCAGTTACCAACAATGAAGCAGAGTATGAAGCATGTATTATGGGTCTAGAAGAGGCAATTGATTTGAGAATCAAGAATCTAGACGTATATGGTGACTCAGCTCTTGTAATCAATCAGATTAAAGGGGAGTGGGAAACTCGTCAAGCGAATTTGGTGCCATACATGAATTATGCCAGGAGGCTGCTTCCTTTCTTCGATCGAGTGGAACTTCATCATGTACCCAGGGCTGAAAATCAGATGGTTGATGCCTTAGCCACGTTGGCTTCAATGTATAAGGTCAATCTTTGGAATGAGGCTCCAAGAATTGTTCTTTCGCGTCTTGACAGACCGACATTTGTCTTTGCAATCGAGGATGCCGCCGACGGCAGGCCATGGTTCCACGACATCCAGACCTTCCTTATGACTAAGGAGTATCCTGCGGGTGCGTCAACCCAGGATAAGAAGACTCTGAGGAGGCTATCTGGAAACTTTTATCTCAATCCTGATGGAGTGCTGTATAAGAGAAATCACGATCTCGTGTTACTCAGATGTGTAGATGAGAAAGAGGCGAGTATGCTCATGGAAGAAGTCCATGAGGGCACATTTGGTACGCACGCTGGCGGGCATGCCATGGCGAGAAAGATCCTGAGAGCAGGATATTACTGGCTGACTATGGAGTCGGATTGCTTCAGATTCGTGAAGAAATGTCATAAATGCCAGATTTATGCTGACAAAGTTCATGTGCCGCCGTGCCCATTGAATGTCATGTCCTCCCCTTGGCCGTTCTCCATGTGGGGCATCGACATGATAGGCAAGATCGAGCCCACTGCATCCAATGGTCATCGTTTCATTCTGGTAGCTATCGACTACTTCACCAAATGGGTGGAGGCAGCCTCGTACGCTAATGTAACCAAGCAGGTGGTAGCTAAATTCATAAGGAGGGACATCATCTGTCGTTATGGAGTTCCCGAGCGGATCATTACTGATAATGGTTCGAATTTGAATAACAAGATGATGAAGGAGTTGTGCCAGAGCTTCAAGATTGAACACCACAACTCATCTCCTTACCGGCAGAAGATGAATGGCGCCGTCGAAGCCGCCAACAAGAACATAAAGAAGATTGTTCAGAAGATGGTTGTGACGTACAAAGATTGGCACGAGATGCTGCCGTTTGCCTTGCACGGTTATCGTACGACGGTGCGTACGTCGACCAGGGCAACTCCTTTCTCCTTGGTGTACGGTATGGAAGTTGTCCTACCGTTAGAAGTGGAGATTCCTTCTTTGCGAGTTTTGGTTGATGTGAAACTCGACGAGGCAGAATGGATTACGAATCGTTTGAACCAACTCAGCCTGATGGACGAGAAGAGGTTAGCATCGATTGCATTTGGTCTCCTGTACCAAAGCCGAATGAAGAAAGCTTATGATAAGAAGGTGCGTCCTAGAAGCTTTCAGACGGGTGATCTCGTCCTGAAGAAGATTCTTCCGCCACACTCCGATCACCGGGGCAAGTGGACTCCGAATTACGAAGGGTCGTATGTCGCCAGCAAGGTCTTCTCAGGAGGAGCGTTGTTGTTATCCACGATGGATGGTGAAGATTTTGCATCCCCGGTGAACGCGGACGCAGTTAAAAAATACTTTGCTTGAAAGAGACCCGCTGGACAAAAAAGAAAGAGTCCAGGCAAAAAAGGGGCATCCCGGCGAACCAAAAACAGAATAAAAGGTTCGGGCAAAAATTAGGGACATATTGAAAAAATGTACACCCGCGAAGTCGAAAACCTACACTGGGCGGCTTCGGCAAAAAAGGGTATCCCGGTGAACTGAAAACCCGTAAAGGGCGGTTCACGCAAAAGTTAGGGATTTGAATAAGCAAATGACTGCGATCCGCGTGTGGACTTTCATTGTTTAGTGGTTTGGAGGACCTGAGGGCCGTTTATCTGAATCAATCTCTTCCGAAGCTGAAGCGTCGGAGAAGTATCGAAGTCGAGTGGGTCTTAGAGGGATCAACTCATGGTGTTCGTCTACGCCTCGTTGCCGACATTTGTATATACTGATGTATATTTATGTTTCATTTTTGCGCGGCTTCCTCATTCCAGGAGCTTGCCTCTGTTGTAAAACATTTATTTGCCCATTCAGGGGTTCATCATCAATAAAATGCATATTATTCAGCAATTCTGCTTGCCTGTTTAGCATTTATCTGTTTTGTTTGCGAAGGAAAACGACGATGTTTTTGATAAAATGCGCATACATAAACTTGCGGGCCTAGGCCCATCGATTGTTGAAACAATTAATTACCTGAATATTGTCGCGAGATAATAACCTTGATAGGTCCCTTTGAGGAGGGTATCTTGTCTGTTTGTTTGTGTTGTTGCAGGTGTAGCGCCTTCCAGAAGATGTGCTGCGCGCGTCCCCGAAGCAGGGCGAGTCCTCCTTCCAGCAGAGTTCAGTAGTCTCTCCTCCGCAGAATCTGAACGCAGAATAGTGAGCATCGATATGTCTCCCCAGGCAGAGATGATTCTCTTCCCCAAGCAGACGCATCCTGAAGGAACGTCACATCATCAGCTGAGTCGAGGGCCAAAGCTCATCCCCCAGCACCGGGTCACAAGTGCAGATTTCGTAGAAATATTCGGGTACCGAAGCTCGTGTTCTCCCCCAGCACCGGGTCACAAGTGCAGATTTCGTAGAAATATTCGGGTACCGAAGCTCGTGTTCTCCCCCAGCACCGGGTCGCAAGTGCAGGTTTCGCCGAAGGATGCAGTAACTGACGGTGCCATACTGAAGTCTCCCGCGGAATTGAAATTCCCCACCAGAGCCGTATCCTCTCCCGAAGTCGGACGATTCCCTCTTCCCCAGTAGAGCGTTGGAACAGATGATGTTGTATTCCCCTGCAGAGTTGTGCTCTCCCCCGAAGTCAGATGATTCTTTCTTCCCCAGTGGAATTGAATTCCTCATCAGAGTCGTGCTCTCCAGTGAAGTAGAATGATTTCTCCTTCCCCGGCTGAGTCCGCAAAACCCCCAAGAGAGCCGAATCCTTGGAAGCAGTGGAGACCATGAGTAGATTCTCCCTAGCAGAGCATTGAACAGCTGATGCTGTATTTCCCCAGAGTCGCACTCTCTCCAGCGAAGCAGAATGACTTCCCCTTCCTCAGTCGAGTTTGCAGATGTCCAAGAGAGCCGGATCCTTGGAAGTTGATCAAATCATGATTGGTTTTTCCCCGGTGGAGTGTTGAGCAGCTGAAGTTGTTTCCCCACAGAGTTGTTACCTCCAGAAGAGTAGCCGAGAAGGCCCCGCAGATTACTCTCGCGATTGACATTGCTTTCCTGCAGTAGGTCCAAGTTCTCGTAGAGCATCGTCCCCCTGCAGCAGATCAACTGAAATTGTTTTCCCTGCAGCAGTCAAAGGAAGATCAATTCCCCAGACAGAGTCCGATTGATGTCAGCGTGTCCACGTTCTCCTCAGCAGAATGATTCCTCTATCTGAGTAGTCCTTTCTCCTTGACAGGAGAATTTCCCCCTCGACATTTATTTTGCTGACGGGATCGCATCATTGTGCATGATTGCATAACATTTAGCATAAACGCATAGCATTTCCACCGTGTGGGGCATGGCGCCGAAGCATAGGCATCATACGCATTATCTAGGTTATTATCATTCTTGTTTTACAGGTGCTCCACCGAAGGATCAGTTGCTCAGGATGATTCCTGATATTCTCCCCAACGATGCCGCTTTCTTAAGATGATTCTTAAGACCCCGGTGTAATCCCCACAGTCGCTCGCTCAAGATGATTTTTGAGATCCCCAGCGAAGTCTTCAGTTCGAGATGATTCTTGAATTCCTCAGCAGGGCCGTTTGCTTAAGATGATTCTTAAGACCTCAGCGCAGGTTCCCGAGTTGTTTGCTTAGGATGATTCTTGAGCTCCCCAGCAGCGTCCCCAGTAAGAGTTGCCCAGGAAGATTCCTGGAATACCCAGCAAAATAAAGTCTCCAGAAAGGTTATCAGTTCAGGATGATTCTTGAAGGTGCCCGACGGAGTTGTTGTTCAAGATGATTCTTGAAGTCCTTAGCAGCGTGATATGTTTGCTCCAACAGTGATGTCTAATCTGAAGATTGACTTCGTGAACGCCTGAGGGCGATATCTGAAGGTTCCTGTGGATTCAGATTTCCTTGTTGATGAATCAACATTTGTCTGAAGACAAGGTTCAAAAGTTTGTAGATCCAACTTTTGTATGCAAGGTGATCCGTGTTGGCCTGAAGACCAAGTCCGTTGTCCCGAGGTGATGATTGATTGCGATCAAGTGAATAGTTTTTCTTCTGACTGAAGTTGAAGATGTTTCTCCAGTTGAAGCGGAGTTTGCCTGAAGGCAAAGTGTTTGAATCCCCGTAGAGTCATGAATGGCTCAGGATACCACTTCTCTGACTGAAGTCATAGATTTCCCAAGCTGAAGCGAAGGTGCCTGAAGGCAAGGTTATCCCCAAGGTCACGAATGACCTAGGATTCATTTTTCGGACTGAAGGCCGAAGTATATCCCTAACTGAAGTCTCGGATACTCTATAGCAGAGGCGGAGTTGCCTGAAGGCAGATCCATGTATCCTTGAAGGCCAAGGACCATTTCTTTATACTGAAGTCAAAGATACCTCCTGTAGAGTTGCTGACGGGCAAAGTTCACATCCTTGAAGGTCAAGGATGATTATCTTCAGAAATACTTGAAGATCTTTTCTAGCTGAAGCTGGAATCACCGACAGGCAAGAGTTTACATCCTTGAAGGCCAGGGATGCTTATCTTTAGAAATGCGTGAAGATCTTTTCTAGCTGAAGCTGGAAGTGGCCAGGGGCCAGGGTTTCATATAGCTTTGATGCTAAAGTTCTACGGTGAACTCAGTATGCAATAGTATTTGGATGTTAGTTATGGTTCTGAGGGCGAACCCCAGATCAGAGTGTGCTCAGTTAAGTCTCTCATTCCCAGCGGAGTAGTTTCAAATACGCAAGTGTACCTTTTGTTCCATTTACCAGGGGCGAACCCCAGGTCAGAGTTGTTCAGAGTTGTATGTTCTCCAGCGGCGAGGCGGGGAATTTTGATTATTTGACGGCGAGGTCAGATTATGTGTGTGTTCGACGGCGAGGTCAGACTCTTTAAATCCTCAGCAGAGATGATGTTTGAACGGCGGCGATGTCGAGTGTCTCTCAGAATGATGTTTGCTTCCGGCGGCGATGTCAGATTCAGTTGTCCAGCGGCGATGTTGGATGTGCCAGATGATTTAGTTCTCCAGCGACGACGCGGGGTATTTTGTTTGTTCGACGGCGATGTCAGATCAGTATTTCCACAGCTGGCTGTTGAGCAGCTAGTATTGCAGTGTTCGAAGGCTTGGTCTCCGCAGAGTATCGTATGCTTGTGCAGTTGGCAAATTTTCGGGTTTACCGGTATTCAATCGTCTCGCACCGTGATTGGCTGAGAGCCGTTCGCTTCTCACCCAGTCAGGTTCAAGCCGTTTGAATAGGGGCAGCTGTTGCACCCCAAAATTTGACAAACATTTATTCACCCATGAAGTGTTTGAAAGTTGATATCTTCATCAGGAAGTTCAAGAGATCCTCAGAGGAATTGGTTGAAACCAAGGTTGTGTGCTTCATAGCTTGAGAGTTGTGGGAGCTCCTCAGATGATTCTGAGACTTTGAGAATGAACTTGAAGCTTTGAGAAAGTTTATGAGATGTATTGAAAGCCATCATGAAGCCCAGAGAAGTCATTGTGCAAGAATTCAGAAGATTCAACCATGAATGGTAGAATTAGGGTTTTGAATGGGTCAATCCTAGATCAGCTGAAGATTTGGAGAAGGTTGAGACCTAATCCAAGGGCAATGAGATCATGGAATGATGTATGGATATGTTATAAAGATGATTCCTAGACCAACTCATCATGATTAAGGAGTTTGAGAAGTTTTGAGTTAGGGTTTCTAAGGATTGTTAGTGAAAAAACCCTAATTTGATCCCTATCTTCCAGGCAGTTTTAGCTCAAGATGTGATTGATATCTCATCTTCCCCACAACATGGATGTTGTAGAGCTTGTTCTTAGATTTAATTTGAGTGGTGGAAGTCCTTGATAGGATGTGCAGAGCTCAAGTTATGGTTTTGACAAATTACAGGTCAGCTGAGGTGTGTGAATTTGGGTCCTTGAAAGTCACCCAACTTGCAGACAACGTTTGCCCTAGTAGGATGATTCCTATGATTTCTTGGTCAACATGAATGTTGAAGAGCATCTTCTTAGCTTTCTAGAGAGTACTAGAAGTACTTAATAGGATTTGTAGAACTCAACTTATGGTTTGAACAAGACAGGGGTATTTTGGTCATTTGGAAGTTATAGGTCATTTTAAGCAAAGGCCATATCTCCTATTTCCAAGCCTCAAATGAAAAAACTCAAAACATAAAAGTTGTTCAAAATGGGATTTTAAGCCTATAAAAGTGGTCATGAGTTGTTGAAAAAGCTTGTAGCAAGGATTTACAAGATTGGGTAAAAATGACCTAAAAATGACTTATAAGTTAAATGGATCCAAGTTGGAATTTGGTTTGGGAGATCCACAAATCCAAAATAGGTCATCCAATATGTCATTTTGACTCCCAATATCATTTTAAAAACAATGGTTCAAGTAGATTTTCGATTTGAAGCTTAAAAATGGAGGTTGCTTTGTAATTTTGATTCTTGCATCATAAGGCAACTTGCAAATCTTCACATAAGGCAAAACCAAGGCTTGTTTTTCACACACTCCTTCTCAATATCTCACAAGGGGAGATTTTAAAGCAAAATGAAAAGCTTAATGCATGAGATGAAGGGATATACAATGTATCACTTCATGAGAAATTCTAAAACTTTCTAGGTGATTCCATAAGTTTCTAGACTCTTCCATTGGCTGTTATAAAAAGAGTAGATCACAATGAGGAAAAGGTTGGTGAAAGTTGCTGAATCCATTGGTGAAGAGTGAGAGGAGAAAGAGATATCCAAGGTTTTCTTCAAGTGCAAGTCAAGCTCGATTTGATCTCTACAAGCCTCATCCATCACAATTCTTGCAAACAGAAAGATGTCCACCATTGGAGGAGCATCTGAAGGAGATTACAAGTCTTGAATCAAGCCCTAACATCACTCACCATTGATATTTGACAGGTTGGTGTTCTTCATCATACCTCCATATTTAGGTCCTTTCTGTTAGATTTCTAGGTGGAAAGATAGCATGCTAGGTTAGTTGATGATGTTCTGAGAAGTAGAGAGCTTGGCATAAGGTTTCATGGCAGGTCACGATTTTTTCAAGATTGTAAAACAAGCTGTGTATTGAGTTTTAATGGATATGATATAGCATAGATTGGTTAGGGTAACATGAAGAACAAGTTTATGTCATTAGTTTGAAGATCTAGCAGAGTTGATTACAGAGAAAAATGGTGAAACCCTAATGTTGATGCGTTCTGTTAGAGAGAGATACGATGCTTCAGTGAAAACTAGGTGCACCATTGTATTCTTGGGGAAATGTGGAGCACATTTGGTCTTTGGATCGTGGCTTTTCATGGCCATATGAGAGAGCACGCGCTTGGAGAAGAGTTGTGCATGAATCCTGTTTTGGCTGAAACCCTAAGTTGAGTTGGAGAAGACGAGTTCTTTGCCGTTGGATCGTCCTGGATATTTGACTTAATCACCTCATCGCACGGCCACAATTTAATTCTGAAAACGGAGGGAAATTCCAACACCAAAACGCACCGTTTGAATTAGTTGTGAATCCTGGGCCTCAGAACTTCTTGATACTCACACCCCCTCGCTTGGCCCAATTCAAATTTAAACGTAGAATTGTTGCTAACTGCACCGTGGCTTTTTCAATTTTTCTTTAATTTTTCTTTTAATTTTTCTGAGCGCATGGGCCTAACCCAGATTGCTACACGCACCCCCATTCTACTTTTCTCAACCCCATCCCCTTTATTTCATTTTCTTTTATTTTTCATTTCTTTTAATTTTCTTGCATTTTATAAAAATCATATAAAATGGAAAATTGATTATTTTTTAATGCTTGTTTTTTCTACATGTTCATAACTTTGTCTAGAAAAATATCAATAAATAAAATTCCATTTTATTTTTCTTTTAATATTTTTAGCATATTATTCTTTTAAATAGCCTTTTTAATTGATTTTAGTTGATACTCAATTTTGTAGAATTTCTTTTAGGACTTTCCCTTAGGATTTTTGAGCCATTCCTTTTGGCATAGTTAGGTATTGAATCATAGTTCATATAGGATTTAATTCACAATTTGTAGATTAAAATTTGATTAGTTTGTTAAGCATAGCCTTAGTGTACTCAAAATTAGGGTTTTAGGTTGCATAAGTGGACTTACCAATTTTGTTTTGGGTTTTATAGGCCAAATTAGTGTATGGGGAATATATGGGTTAAGGTTAGGTATGTATAGAATCCCTTAGAATTTTACTAGAGTATTATATAGTATTTTAGTATTTTTAAGTGATTTTTGAATGTATGGATAGTATGTGTGTTGCTTAAGGGCATAGTTTGTATTGTTTTGCTTTCTTTTCTTCTCCTTTGAGTGTGTGAGCCTTGAAGATTGAGTTGAAGACCTTGTGGATCATCATTGAAGACTTTGAAGACCTTGAGGAGGAGTTTAGTTTTAGCTGTTGTTTGTTCTGGTTATAGGATCATAAGTACATAAGTAGAGCTTTAGATAGAATAATTCCATTCAATAAACAAGGAGTGTCTTGTTCACCCCTTCCTTCTCTATGATATAAAGTCCCTTAAGGGTATTCACCTCTCTACTTTGGAGGGATTAGTGACCTTGCCCTATGAGGTAGAACTTTGAGAGAGCCTTTCCCTTTGATGTTAAGTCCTCAATGGCATCCTTTGGAAGTCAGTGAGCACTTTAACATCCTCACCTCATCTTGTTGACTGAGTCTTGTTTGATGGAGCATTTGGGTTGTTGAAGATAAAGAAAGCAATAAAGAGTATTGAAGATTTGAGTGAAGATCTAAAAGCCATTGAAGATAGAAGCTGAAGCTTTGAAGAGGATGATTCCTTGGAGATTGTTGAAGTCTGAAGACTTTGTGAAGATCAAGTTGATACCTGAATATCCCTGAAGATAGTGAAGCCTGAAGGTGGAGCTGATCAAAGAAGCTGAAGCTTAAGGGAGAAGATGAGTTGATACTCATGTTGTAGGGTTGATACCTGGAAAGCAGTTGATGATTGAAGTCTGAAGACTGAGTAGCTGCTGGAGGAGCTGAGGCTTTCTTCTGTTTTTCTTTTCTGTATTGTTTGTTTTGCTTGATTTGTCTGTTGCATTAGAATAAGTTCAGTCTAGGAGCATGATTGCATTAGAGGTTGAGTTGCTCCCTCTGCTTGTATTGTTATTGCGTGGCTTTGCTTGCGGGTATTCGGTAGAGCCTAGCTCCCTTGCCCATGTGGTTTGTTTGCCTGATGGCATTTCATTTCTTTTATCTATATGATTGCAGTTTACTGTTTATTGCTTGACAGCATGTTGTTTATTTTTCAGTATGATTACTGTTATTTCATGACTGGCTTGAGGTCGAGACGAGCTTGTGGAGGCTGAAGCCCCACACACATTTCCTCCCTCACATGCATTGAATGCATTTTACTGTTAAGCTGATGCTTTGTCTGTTTTGGTGTATCATTGACATGATCCCTTAGGACTCTCATTTCCTTTGATAAGGATTTGATGATAGACTTTTAGGTTGAAACCTATGCATGACAACTTCTAGGAGTTCCCTGTTCAAACCTCAACCATAGGATGAATCCATGGCATGATAACAGTAGGACTTGATAGTCTCCCTCCTAGTTGGGCCTGTTCTCTTCTCATCTCAAAACAGTTTAAGATACAGTAATCATGAATGATTTCTTTCGTACGTTACGAGCCTTAAGCTATCTGAGAAAGGATTGTGGGAGAGTTTCTTTTCCATAGTCTGGATGTTTAGTATGGTACCCTTTGGGTGACATGCGGCGCATTCACTCTCAGGTCATAGTCTCTAGTGCGGTTGAAATCGCAAACACAATAAAAAACACTTCTTTCGTAAAAGACAGGAAATAAGCCGTAGTTTCCCGAACTACGTGAGCTCTGATCTCTCATGCCTGTTGAGAGTACGTAGGCACAAGATGGCGAAGTCTTGGCGAGCTACCTTCCCCCATAATCCTTCGTAGGCCGAACTACGTTGACTCTGATTTCTCGTTCCAGACGGGAATACGTAGGCATAAAGTGCGACGCTTTGCCGAGTCATTTTTCTTTTCTTTTTTCAGCCAGCCTTGATAGGTAGATAGAATAAAACACACCCTTTTCCTTATAAACACCAAGCGTGGATCCCGTCGAGTACGACGGACGTGAGGGGTGCTAATACCTTCCCCTTGCGTAACCGACTCCCGAACCCAGACAATGGTTGCGACGACCTTGTCTTACCCTTTTTCGTCAGGTTTTTCCGATCGTTTCCTTTCCCGCTCTGAGGGATAAATAACGAAAGGTGGCGACTCTTCTGTCATGCCGACACCTTATGATGAAGCTTTCACTTGATGCAATTTCGTTTTTGATTCTCTTTTCTCACTCAAATAATTCCGTTCGTAAGCAGCTAGCACTGTGACCGGAAGCTGTTCGTGTGGACTGAGTAGAGGCGTTGCACTTCATCAATGCTTGTGATCGCTGCATCAAAGATCTGAATCGCCACAAAGAGGTAACGATTCTATCACTGACCATGCTCATTCGTAAGGATCACTAAAGGAAATTTTTGTTTTCCGCTGCGTTTAGATTGCAATTTTCCTTCAGTGGTATCAGAGCCACTTACGAAACCATGGATCTGATAGCTGTTAAATTTCCGTCTTTTCTGTATTTGATTCGATTAAAACACAGAATGAATTTAACAATAAACGATTAATTAAATTTGGCATCTGTTGTGTACGATTTGGATGATTGATGTTGATTATGCTTCAGAAACCGACATTAGTATGGTGAAGTTGTGCGATACATTGATCATCCATAGGTTACACAATTAGATCGATCACTTTTATATAAGATATAAGAAATTCTGATGCAAAGATGGTATATGGGATATACTGTTTTGATTTCATCTATTCAATCACATAAGGATTGTAATTCTTTTGAAAGATCATCATTTTCATTCGCTTCGGAATCCGACGTTAGTATGGTGAAGCAATGACATGTTGATCTATCATATTGAGTTATCAATCGAGTTGTGTTTGACGGCATGAAATTGTTGCATTAGGATTAATGGCAGTACAAGTATTGTATTGCCGCAGACTTTTCCGGTTGGGGTTGTAAATGCACAAAAGTTGTGCAGGAAACGACGTGAAATACAATGAAGTGTTCATAAAATTTTTCGCTGGGGCGCTGCCCCTAACAACCCCGCAAGGAGGCGCTGCCCCCTTGAACCACCGTCCGCTGACCGGGCAGCGGAACCCCCGGCTAAGTCTGCAAAGTGTGATCAATCAGCCGAAATTTAATTTAGTTTATTTAATTATCGGAATTTTAAACTAATAATAAAAGTGTGTTTATTATTATTTATTTGTGGTGATCAGTTATGGCCTTAGTTTTTCCTTTATTATTGTTTTGGGATTTTTTGAATACGGCCTGCGTGTCGTGCCTCTCTCTCAATCTCTTTATGTAACTTCTTTTCTCATCTCACTCCCTCGTATGTAAAACGAGTTTTCTTATATGTAATGTAATATTATGTTATGAAAAAAAAAAGGAAGTATTCAATATTAAAGGAGGATAACCTTGGAGATCATGCTTGGAGAAGCTTAGATCGTTATTAGGTTAGCTTAGGTTCTCTCATTGGCTTGAGAGAACAATTGCGTTAGGGGCCATAATTGTATCTTTTTTTTTATATGTATGTTGATGCATGTAATTGTATGTTGATGCATGTGAGAGACGTTTTGCATGTTAAGCCGGTGAGATCAAACTAATAACAAATTCCCTCAAAATTAAATATTAAGTTTATGCTTTCCAATTTTTAGCACTCATCAAGACTAGTATCGAGCATTGTAGGTTTCGCCTACGCGAGGTGCATGTTCTATATTAGTAAGGTGTGATGGGATAATTGTAATATCCAATTGCTAAAACAATGGGTCAAACTTAACTAAACAAATTATAATAAGATTATACATGTTTAGAAGCAAGAATTGGGAATGATTCATGTGATGGATCAGAATAAGGAGTTATTCACCCAATTGAAAATATTCGAGAGTTGTATGAGATACAATTGGAAGGAGTTCCTACCTAAATAACTTAGTTTTGTGTAATCATCCTAACGCTGACTTAAAACAAAGTGAAACATGGATCTCGACCCACTAGAAAGTCTTCCAATGGGATTTTCCGAATCAAATGATGAGGGTCATTTGTTTTGAATAAAATAGTGGGAGCATATTTGATTAAAGGCCTAATTAAATATGTTGTTTTAATGATACTTATATTTTCATATTTCTCTTGTAGATTACCATGACAACAAACACATCGAACAATATTTTGCGATCCATCCTAGATAAGGAAAAATTGTCTGGGACAAATTTCCTGGATTGGCACCGTAATCTGAGGATTGTCCTCAAGCACGATAAGAAGCTGTATGTCTTGGAGACACCAGTTCCTGAGGAGGAACCTCCTAGTTCTGCATCAAAGGCAGAAAGAGATGCTTATAAGAAGCATTTCGATGATGCCAATGAAACCGCTTGCCTCATGCTTGCTACCATGAACTCTGAGTTGCAAAAGCAACACGAGAACATGTCTGCGTTCGACATGATCGGACATCTGAAAACGCTTTATCAAGAGCAAGCAAGAAATGAGAGGTTTCAGGTTTCAAAGTCCCTTTTTAACAACAAGTTAGCTGAGGGAGCCCCTGTAAGTCCCCATGTACTCATGATGATTGGGTATGTGGAGAACCTTGACAGATTAGGGTTTCCCCTTGGAAAAGAACTTGCGATTGATCTGATCTTGCAATCGTTGCCAGAGAGCTTCAGTCAGTTTGTCCTGAATTTCAATATGAATGACTTGGACAAAAGTCTTCCAGAACTGCTAGGCATGTTGAGAACTGCTGAGCAGAATATGAAGACAAAAGGGAAATCCATTCTGATGGTCAGTAATGGAAAGAAACAGAACAAGAGGCCCATCAAACAGGGTGGTAGAGGGAAAGGCAAGGAAGTTGCCAAACCCAAACCCACTCCTCCTGTTTTGAAGCCTAGTGGAGGAATAGCAAAGGAGGGCACTTGCTTCCATTGCGGTAAGACCGGACATTGGAAGAGAAATTGCCCAAAGTACCTGGAAGATAAGAATAATGGAGTAGAGACTTCAAATTCAGGTATTTTTGTTATTGAAATTAATTTATCTACTTCTGCATCATGGGTATTAGATACTGGATGCGGTTCTCACATTTGTACTAATGTGCAGGGGCTAAAAAGGAGTAGAGATTTGGCAAAAGGTGAAGTTGACCTACGAGTTGGCAATGGAGCAAAGGTTGCTGCTTTAGCTGTAGGAACTTATGTTTTAACTTTACCTAGTGGTTTAATAATTCAGTTAGAGAACTGTTATTATGTACCTGCAATTAGCAGGAATATTATTTCCGTTTCTTGTTTGGACAAGTTTGGTTTTTCATTCATAATAAGGAAGAATTGTTGCTCCATTTATTTGAATGATATATTCTATGCTACTGCAAAAATGAATAATGGACTATATGTCCTTGATCTTGAAATGCCAATTTATAACATTAATACTAAAAGGTTGAAACCTAATGAGTTGAATCCAACTTACCTTTGGCACTGTCGATTAGGCCACATAAATGAGAAACGCATTTCCAAACTCCATAAAGATGGACTCTTGGACTCTTTTGATTATGTATCATATGAGACATGCAAATCTTGTTTAATTAGAAAGATGACAAAGTCCCTATTCACAGGAAAAGGTGAAAGGGCTAATGATCTTTTGGCACTCATACATACTGATGTATGTGGACCACTGAACATACCAGCCAGAGGAGGTTTTCAGTACTTCATCACTTTTACTGATGACTTCAGTAGATACGGATATGTGTATTTAATGAAACACAAATCTGAGTCCTTTGAAAAGTTCAAGGAATTCAAGAATGAAGTACAAAACCAACTAGGTAAGAATATTAAAGTTCTTCGATCAGATCGAGGCGGTGAATATTTAAGCCTAGAATTTGATGACCATCTAAAAGAGTATGGGATTCTATCCCAACTTACTCCTCCTGGAACACCACAATGGAATGGTGTATCTGAGAGAAGAAATCGAACCTTGTTAGACATGGTCCGATCCATGATGAGTCACGTCGATCTTCCAAACTCCTTTTGGGGACATGCATTATTAACAGCAGCTTACACACTTAACCGTGTTCCATCCAAAAAGGTTGATAAGACACCATATGAGATATGGAGTGGTAAGAAACCACATATGTCTTACATGAAGATTTGGGGTTGCGAAGTTTACGTCAAACGACAAATTTCAACCAAGCTTGAGCCCAAATCTGACAAATGCTTATTTGTGGGGTATCCTAAAGAAACAAGAGGATATTACTTCTACAATCCTTCTGAGGGCAAAGTGTTTGTCGCTCGAACTGGAGTCTTTCTGGAAAGGGATTTTATTTCCAAAGGAAACAGTGGGAGGAAAATAGAGCTTGAAGAAGTTCAAGAATCACAAAACATTGAAACACCTATGGAGGAACTAGAGCGGGAAACACAAGTAGTTGTGGAAGAGCAACCTGCTCAAGTAGAACAAGACCAGCGTAGGTCAAGCAGGATACGTCACCAACCTGAGAGATATGGATATCTCATAAGTGATCAGGGTGATGTATTACTCATGGATCAAGATGAGCCTGTGACCTACAAAGAGGCCATAACTGGTCCTGAGTCTGAGAAGTGGCTAGAAGCCATGAAATCTGAAATGGATTCCATGTACACAAACCAGGTTTGGACCTTGGTAGAACCTCCTATAGGAGTTAACCCTATAGGATGCAAGTGGGTCTTCAAGAAGAAGACTGACATGGATGGTAAGGTACATACCTATAAAGCAAGACTGGTTGCAAAAGGCTATAAACAAATTCATGGGGTTGACTATGATGAAACCTTTTCACCAGTTGCAATGCTTAAATCTGTTCGGATTTTACTTGCCATCGCTGCATATCATGATTATGAAATATGGCAGATGGATGTCAAAACTGCTTTCCTTAATGGGAATCTTCTTGAGGATGTGTACATGACACAACCTGAAGGATTTGACATACCACAAGATGCCCAAAAGATATGCAAGTTACAGCGATCAATCTATGGATTGAAGCAAGCTTCCAGAAGATGGAATCTTCGTTTTGATGAAACCGTAAAACAATATGGATTCATCAAAAATGAAGATGAACCTTGTGTCTACAAGAAGGTTAGTGGGAGCATGATCGTGTTTCTGGTATTATATGTAGATGACATATTACTCATTGGAAACGATGTCCCTACCTTGCAACAAGTGAAGACTTGGTTAGGGAATTGTTTTTCTATGAAAGACCTAGGTGAAGCAGCCTATATATTAGGAATTAGGATCTATAGAGATAGATCACAAAAACTGCTTGGCCTAAGTCAGAGTACATACATAGATAAAGTGTTGAGACGCTTTAATATGCATGATTCCAAGAAAGGATTCATACCTATGCAACATGGTCTGTGTTTATCAAAAACACAATCCCCTTCAACTAAGGAAGAAAGGGATCGCATGAATAAGATTCCATATGCATCTGCAATAGGATCTATTATGTATGCCATGTTATGTACTCGACCAGATGTCTCGTATGCATTAAGTGCAACGAGTAGGTACCAATCTGATCCCGGTGATGCTCACTGGGTAGCTGTCAAGAATATTCTTAAGTACTTAAGAAGGACTAAGGATTCATTCTTGATATATGGAGGTCAGGAAGAGCTTGATGTAATTGGTTACACTGATGCTAGCTTCCAGATAGATAAGGATGATTTTAGATCACAATCTGGTTATGTGTTCTGTCTCAATGGTGGCGCTGTGAGCTGGAAAAGTTCAAAGCAAGAAACAGTTGTTGATTCTACAACTGAGGCCGAGTATATTGCTGCCTCAAATGCAGCAAAGGAAGCTGTTTGGATCAAGAAGTTCATTAGTGAACTTGGCATAGTCCCTAGCATTGTGGATCCCATTGGTTTATATTGTGATAACAATGGTGCTATTGCACAAGCTAAGGAGCCTAGATCTCACCAACGATCCAAACACATACTTAGGCGTTATCACCTCATTCAAGAGATAATCGATCGGGGAGATGTGAAGATATGCAGAGTACCTACACTTGACAATATCGCTGACCCATTAACAAAGCCTCTTGCGCAACAGAAGCATGATGGTCATACTAGATCTATGGGTATTAAGGGTATGCCTAATTGGCTCTAGTGCTAGTGGGAGATTGTTGGTGTAAGCCCTAGAGGCCAATACTTTTTGGTACTTGTATCGGATTATTCGTTTAATAATAAAAGGCATTTCTTTATTATGTTTGTCTTTCAGAATAATAAAGTCCCTAGAATAGTTAGTTTGTTTAATGAAATGTTAAGTGTGACTTAATCATGAGATCCCATTAAACATAAAGACATTATTCTTAAAATATCCGTAGTCAAGCTTTATTGCAAAGTGGGATAACATTAAAAGCATTGAGACTATTATGAAGATAGACTGATGATCACATCTCATGGATCATGGATAAAGAGTTATCAAGTCTTGACATAGGTATAAATATTAGGAGTAATATTTATACCGGATTGACCCGCTATGAGAATACTACATAGTATGTTATGCAAAGTGTCATAAGTTATTCTCATGGTGATAATGGTGTATTACCACCCTTCGACCTGAAACCACTATGGACCCTAGATGTAGAGTCGGGTGCTTTATTGCTGATCAAACATTATCCGTAACTGGATGATCATAAAGACAGTTGATGGGCACTCCACGAAGCATGCTGAGGGACATGAGTGTCCTAGATGGAATTTGCCAATCCTGCATAACAGGAGAAATGTCTAAGGGCCCAATATTGAACTGGACAAGGATGACACAGTGTATGCCTTGTGTTCAATATAGACATAGGGGCAAAAGGGTAATTGTACAAACATATATTATCACGAAAAAGGTTTTGTCAGATCACATGACATTTTCGTGACTTGGGTAGCAGTGATGTGTTGCTAGATACCGCTTACTGTTTATTATGTTAAATATATAATTTAATATAATTACCAACGTTACGAAATCCTACAGGGTCACACACATAAGGACAGTTTGATGAGAGATAGAGAAATCAAAGGAACACCGTAAGGTACGGTGCACTTAAGTGAAAAATAGAAATTCGGATAATATAATAATAATTATTGTTATTTTATAATGGTTATAAAATAATAATAAAATAAATATATTTATTATAATAATAGTTATTATAATAATATATAATATTATTTTGGATCATGTGAATTGGGTTTTTAGCCCGCAGCCCACAAGAGAGTCTATAAAAGGAACCCTTGTGATGAAGCTTTCACTAGATGCAATTTCGTTTTTGATTCTCTTTTCTCACTCAAATAATTCCGTTCGTAAGCAGCTAGCACTGTGACCGGAAGCTGTTCGTGTGGACTGAGTAGAGGCGTTGCACTTCATCAACGCTTGTGATCGCTGCATCAAAGATCTGAATCGCCACAAAGAGGTAACGATTCTATCACTGACCATGCTCATTCGTAAGGATCACTAAAGGAAATTTTTGTTTTCCGCTGCGTTTAGATCGCAATTTTCCTTCATCATGAGCTTTTCATCTCTAGCATAGGCATCCATCTTGCGACAGTACATCTTCAGATGAATATTTGGGCAACTGAGACCTTTGTACTTCGAAAATTCGGGCACCTTGAACTTGGGAGGAATGACAACATCAGGCACTAAGCACAATTCCAAAGCACTGAAAGAATTTGAGTTATGCCCCTCCATGGCTCGGAGTTTCTCGGCTAGATCTCGGCACATCTTCATGGCTTCAGAATCCTGAGCGGCAACAGGACTGAAATGGGGATAGCAGCATGATAGTTCTGAACGTCGTCATAATGATCCATCAGGGTATCCTCGGTATGGGGAGCTGGGATTTGCACGACAGTAGGCTGGACCTGCGGGATAGCTCCAATGGTAACTCCGGGCGCTGGGATTGGCTGAGAAGTGTTTCCTTCGGCTGTATTATTGAAGTTCAACGACATCCCATGAGGATTTGGAATTGGAACCAAAGGGATGGCAGTAGACCCCTGTCCTTGACCATTGTTGTTGACGACAGCAGCGGCTTCACGTTGTTCTTCCTCTCTTCTGGCCGCGAGGATGGCTTCGAGGATCTGGTCGATCTTTCCTTTCATAGAATTCAGCTCTTCCCTGAAGGCGTCTTGCTCCTGTTGAATCTGCTCCATCATTCGTCTGGTATTGGCTCTAGTTGCGTACTGGTTTCGAGGAATCAGCTTGATTTACTGGAGAGGAAGGAACGAAGACATAAGATTCTGTTGAAGGACTGGAAATGCAAAATGCACAACATATGAAATGCAATGCAAATGATATGCAAGATGCAATACAAGATACAAGATCCAGGATCACAGGATCACAATCAAACAAATTTGGAGCTGATAACTATAACAGAGAAGTAACCACAATTTCCGATCAAAGAAACTGACAGGTACGACCTATGTGGGAAGATCTAAACATTCTAACCATAAACCCACTCACGGGATGGTTTCTACGTTTGGTTCTCAGGATCACGGACACTGGTCATATTAGCGTCACGCAACAGGCTGGTTGTATTACGATGATAATGACGATAAGGTCTCTCCTGAGTGGGGTCCTCGTGCTAGGCGCACAAGGAGCGAGTCCTTGGAGACTAACACTACACGACCACCAATATCGGAACTGGTGCTAACAAAAGGTTCCCAAAATCACGGACCCTTCATTAATCAAGTCATGCAACAGGCTAACTGTGTTACAACAAGATCTACGAATAGGCCTCCTCTGGAGGAGCTTTCATGCTAGGCCCACAAGGAGCAAGTCCTCGGAGACTAACACTACTCGACTACCAATTTTAAACTAAATGTTCTCTCTGCTTTTACCAAAACTCGGGCGTAGAGGCTTACTCATGATGTCATCCCAAGAACCAATAGGCAACCAGGATAACAAACACAAAATATACAAGCGGTAAGAGAACAAATACATAAACAAGAAGAAAACAAATAAAAACAAACACTCCTCACAAACCAAAAGATAGGCTCGACTCTCTCTTTGCATGGAGCAAAATGTCCCCAGCAGAGTCGCCAGCTGTCACACCTCGAAAAATCACGGAGACATTTTGGAGAACGCGACCCTCGCGCAAAAGGCGCGAAAATGCGGTTCGACAGAGTCGCCATTGAACTTTATTTTCCCCGAATAAACGGGAGGGGAAAATATCGAGAAAACCTCTTAAAAACGAAAAGGATAGGAACAGGGTTGTCGCAACCATGTTCCGGGTTCGGGAGTCGGTTACGGGAGGGGAAGGTATTAGCACCCCTCACGTCCGTCGTATTCGACGGGAACCTCTTAAGGTATTTGTGGAGAGTGTTGTTTAGGTTTACTTGTTTTCTTCTCGTTGTTAAAGGTAGGATTGGTAGGTAAAAGGTTTAAAGACGCAAAGGAGAAATGGGTGGTTAGTGAATAGGGTGCTCGCCAAGGATTGGGGCCCTTGTGCCTACGTATGCTCATTCGGACGAGAATGAGAAATCAGAGCGTCGTAGTTCGACTACGGGAAAGGATGGGGGAAATGGAAGATGGATAGAAGTGTGCTCGCCAAGATCATCGCGATCTTGTGCCTACGTATCTTATATTCAAGAATGAATAAAGAATCAGAGCAGTCGTAGTTCGTGGTAACAACCACGAAAACACGAGTTTAACTGAGAGATGGAGGGGAGGTAGCTCGCCAAGATCATCGCAATCTAGTGCCTACGTATCTTACATTCATATAAGAATGAAGAATCAGAGCGTCCGTAGTTCGTGGTAACAACCACGAAAAGATGAAGTTGAATGGGTTAAAGTTAAGTTTGAGAAAGAGGTGAAAGAGTGGCTAACAAGCAACCTAAGAGCGCGTCTCAAGAGCTTGTTACTCAAGAATTCAAGGAATGCGAGATTCCAAGAACTCAGTTCTTTCGGGAATTGACTGAATAAGTCAAAGATAAAGAGTTGGATGTTTTGAAATCGAATGAATGAACTAATAACAACTCAAGGGCGCGCCTCGAGAGTTACTCATTCGAATATTCAAAGAATGCTAGATTCTGAGGATATCCCTCTTTCGTAAGCTTTTAAAAATGTTTGTGAAAGGATCGAATCGAAAAAATGGCATGCGAGGCCAAAGGAAGTTGGTTTGGAAACGGCTCGACGACGTGTCGAGGATTTGTTTGAAAATGAAACCGACTTGACGACGTGTCAATGGTTAAGATTGTGAGAAACGATATTAGTCCCTGAGGGTGCCCCTAATATTGAAACCACGAGGAATTGTGAAGTGTGTGCGAAATGTCGATGGTTGCGAATGCGTACTGTTGCACCCCAAAATTTGACCAACATTTCTTTACCTAGCTTGTGTTTCATCTCATTCACATTAGCATTATCATTTGCATTTCATTGACATGTATGCAGGAGATCAAGAGGTATGCTTACCAATCAAGAGCACCACAAGACTTTGAAGCTAGCCAAGAAGGTTATTCAAGAGTTCAAGGGTTGATATCTTTGTCAGAGAAGTTAAAAGATCCTTAGAGAGAGTGGTTGAAACCAAGGGTGTGTGCCTCCTAACTTGAGAGTTGTGGGGAGTCCTCAGATGATTCTGAAGCCATGAATGTGGACTTGAAGCCTTGAGAGAGCTTATGAGATGTCTTGAAAGCCATCATGAAGCCTAGAGAGGTCATTATGCAAGATTAAGAAACCTCAGCCATGAGTGGTGCAATTAGGGTTTGACTGGGTCAACCCTAGGTCAACTGATGATTTGGAGAGGGTTGAGACCTAATCCAAGAGCCATGTGATCATGGATTGATGCATTGAGATGCTACAAGGATGATTCCAAGGTTAACTCATCATGATTGAAGAGTTTGAGAAGTTTCAAGCTAGGGTTTCTAAGGCTTGACAGTGTAAAATCCCCTAGTTTGACCCCTATCTTCAAGGCAGTTTAGCTCAAGATGTGATTGTCATCTCATCTTACCCCCAACATGAATGTTGTATATCTTGTTCTTAGCTTTAATTTTAGTACTAGAAGTCCTTGATAGGATTTGTAGAGCTCAAGTTATGGCTTTGACAAGTTACAGGTCATCTGAGGTATGTGAATCTGGGGCCTTGAAAGTCACCCAGCTTGCATCAAACGTTTTCCCAAGAAGGATTATTCCTATGAACTTTTGGTCAACATGAATATTGTTCCTTATCTTCTTATCTTTCTATAGAGTACTAGAAGTCCTTGATAGGATTTGTAGAACTTAAGTTATGGCTTTGACAAGTCAAGGGCATTTTGGTCATTTGGAGATTATAGGTCATTTCAAGCATAAGGCCATAACTCCTATTTCCAAGCTTCAAATGGAAAAATCTTCAACATAAAACTTGCTTAAAATGATGTTTTAAGGTTATTAAGGAGGTCATGAGATGTTGAAAAGGCTTGTAGCTCAAAGTGGTAAAAATGACCTAAAATGGAGGCATAAGTTAAATAAGTCAAGGTTGGAAATTGAAATTTTCAAGCTACACATCCAAACCATGGCATGTAATATACCATTTTGACTCTAGAGAACATTTTAGAAACAATGGTTTAGCCACATTTTTGATTTGAGGTCTAAATCATGGACTTGCTTTGGAAAATGTTTACTTGCATATTAAGTTACATTTGCAAAACATAGAATTGATGCATGGGCAAGGGACTTGGCAAGCTAAACCATTCCAAAATCTCATCTAAGGAGATTTTCAAAGGAGAACAAGTTCTGCAATGAGCCAAACACAAGCTGGTATATGAGATGGCTTGAAATCAAAAACTCATGACATGAGAATCTCAAATTCTCATTGGATGATTCCAGAAAGTTCTGGATGGTTTAGAACCATCCTATATATTGATTAGAAGCTGCTCAGATGCAAGGTTGGTGAGAGATTAGAGAGGAGAGTGAGATTGCCATTTCATTTTCTTCCATTGCAAGTTGAAATCAATTTCTATATTCTGCATCATTTCCATTGGTTCTTTCAATCCTAACATCTTCCATTGATCATACTGAGTGAATCCATACCAAATTGAGAGCAAGATCATGAAGAATTGAGAAGATAGGATTTGGATTTTGGAAGCTGCAAGTCACCATCGGATTCTGAGTTTCAAGCATCCTCCATCAAAACTTTTGCAAACAGTAGCAAGATCTTGGTACAAGGAGTGATTCTGGAGAGATTGAGAGGTTGAAGTGAAGAGTTGACCTATCTGGTATTCAAGAATTGACAGGTTTTCAACTTTTACTCTGCACCTTAATTCAAGCGTATTTAGTTAGATTTGTTAGGTTAGAACGGTTAGAAACAAGTAGGAGATGGATTCTGGAGATTTTGAGGGCATTTGGAGAGGATCAAGATGATGACACCATTTCTTTATTGACCAAGAACATGAGGTGTAGTGAGATATAACATGAGTTCTATAACAAGTTTTAATCAGGGTAATGTGGTGATCATTCTGAGCTAATCAATTTCAAGAATAGTCAGAATTGAGATTTGAGCATAATTTGGATTCACTATCGGGTTTAGAGATTGAGGATGATTCTTTGAATTCCAAGGCTATGGTTGTGATCAGAGATGAATTTAGAGTAGATTAGTGTTTTAAAAGATGAATTTGCTTCCAAAACCCTGGCTGAAGGTAGGGGATGACTCCATGGCCGTTGGATCATGCAAGGACTCGTTGACTGGGATCAGATCGTGTGCCTGTGTTTTGATTTCACGTTTTGAAGAGGAAAAGTCTAAGAAGCACTAAACGCAGCCGTTTCATTTATTTTTCGTTTGGGCTTAAGGAAGTAATTGCTAATTGTTGCACCCCAAAATTTGCCCAACCTTTTCTAACCTAGGTTTATGTTTCAAGTGCATAGTCATTTGCATTGTCATCAGGTACATAGTGTATTCATCTGCATTGCATAGCATAAGCAAGCTATCTTAACAGGGGATCAAGTGCCACTCTTGTTTCAAGAGGTATATTCAAGGGTTTCATTCATATTCAAGACTACTCAGGTCATCAGGGAAGAATTTGAGCTTTGGAGAGTTGACAGGTTGATCAGTGAGTTCTCTCCTATCTTGAGGTTGTTTGGGGGTCATCAGAGGAAGTGTGAGCTATGAGACAAGAGCATGAGGTGTGTATGGATATTATGAAGAGCCTAGATGATAATTTTTGAGGGGTAACCAAGTCATTGGAATGATTGCAAGAGCCTCAGTTGAAGTCAGTCAACTAGGATTTTATCTGGGTCAACACTGGGTCAACCCTAGGTCAAAGACTTGTTTTGAAAGGCATCAAGGATCATTTGAAGAATGTGGGATTCATTATTTGATATATGGATATGGATATGGTGTTGTGCTAAAGAAAAATCAGAAGGGATCAAGGAGAAATGGAGTTACCAAATTAGGGTTTCAGTGTAAAATCCCTTGATTTAGGTCAAACTTCAAAGCAGCTTGTCTTAGGTAAAATCCCTTGAGTGGTGGAAGTCATCAAGATGATTTATAGAACTCAAGTTATAACTCTTGCAAGTTACAGGTCATCAGAGGGCACTGAAATTTGTCTGTGAAAGTTGTCTTCCTTCTAAGCAACTTTTGACCTTCAAGGAGATTTCAAATGGATTTCTGTCCAACATGAGAGTTGTTCCTTATTGTCTTAGCTTTCTAGAAAGGTATGGTATGCCTTCATATGATTTGTGTAACTCTACTTATGGTCTTGGCAAGAAAAGGGTATTTTGGTCATTTGAGAATTACAGGTCATTCTTAGCCTATGTCTAAAACTCATACAAGGAAGCTTCAAATGAAAAACTTCCCAACATCAAAGTTGCTCAAAATGTCATTTTAAGTCTAGAAAAGAGGTCATGGAAGTTTGGAAATGCATAGAACAAGAGTTGATAAAAGTTGGTGGAAAATGACTTTAAAAAGGCATATAACTTGAAAAAGTTCAAGTTGGAAAATGGTTTGAGAGATCTACAAATCCAAAATGGGTCATGTGATATACCAAATTGATTCCAAACAATATTTTGAAGACATTGGTTCAGCCACGTTTTTGAGTTAGGGTTTAAATTTTGGACTTGCTTTGTAAAGTTCTTTCTTGCATAATAAGGCAACCTTGCAAAACTCAACATAATGAAGGGATTAGCTTGTTTTTTCACACGTACACTCTCAATATCTCATGAAAGGAGATTTTAACACAAATTTGAAGGGATGCAAGCATGATATGAGATGGTTCAATATGTCATCACATGAGAATTTCCACATCCTTCCACTTCATACTAAAAGGTTCTAGGGACTTCTAAATTGGTTTATATATTGTTTGCAAAGTCCATGGGGTGGGGGTTGGTGATTGTTGGTGGTGATTGGTGAGTGTTAGTGCAAAAGAGAGAGTGAGATACCATTTCTTCCATTTTTGCAATTCAAGATCAAACTCCATTTTCTTCTTCATCTCCATTTAATCCTTCTCCACAAATCAATTCTCTGGATCATACTGAACACGTGCATACAGATTTGAGTGGCCATTGATGAAGGTTTGAAGGTGTGGGTTCAAAATTACAAGAGAAGCAATTTGGATCCAAACTCACAATCCAAGCACTGTCCATCCAAGATCTTGCAAACAGAAAGGTTATCATCCATTAAAGATCATTTGTGGCAAGTTTCAAGCATTGGATTGAAGTGTAACTACACTTGCCATCACCAATTTTCAGGTTTGCAAAAGCTTTCGAAACTCTTTATTTATGCAGCATTAGATGAAATGGTTAGGATAAACATGATTAGAGACCATAGGTGATTGATTTCTGAAAGTTAGAGAGGATTCCATGAGGTTCAATGGCAGGGTGCAGTTTCTTTGATGATCAAGATTAGGTTATGTAATGAGTATTAATCAACGTGTAATAGCTTGCTGAGATCAGTGAGACATGATGAACAAGATAGGACAATTAGAATCAAGAATTGTGAGATTCCATTGCAGTGTGCAGTTGGTGAATTAGGGGTTTCTACCTATCGGGTTTGGAGTTCTAGGGGGTTTCAGGGAGTGATATTGGTATGGCTGGATTCCTTGGAGTTAGTAGATTAATTTTGGTTCTTATAAGTCTTGATTTCATGGAATATGGAGAGAGCACGATGGACTTGAAAATGCTTGCATGGAGCTGGTGAAACTGAAACCCTAATTTTCATTTGGGGAAGACGACACAATGGTCGTTAGATCGTTTCAATTGCTTGACTTTTTACACCAATCGCACGGTCCAGATTCAATTTAAGAAACGGAGGGAACCCAAAGCGCTGAAACGATGCGTTTAACTAAATGAAACGCGTGTGCCTTGGATCAGAACGCTATCCCCACCCCCCAAACCTAAGCCCAATGGATTTTAACTCAAAATCGTTGCTTCCTGCACCGCGTGTTTAACATTTTTTATTTTATTTTTTAATTCAATTTCTGAAGCATACTGGGCCCTACATAATTGATATCTGCGCCCCCCACTTCATGGCCCAATGATCAATATAACTGGGCGTGGTTACTTCTGGCACCCCCTCCCCATTTTATTTCATTTTTGTGATTTTTAATTCTTTAATATTTTTAGCATCTTTAGAAAATCATATAAAATTGGAAAATTGATATTTTTCATTTCTTGTTTTTTCTATAGGTCCATAATTCTGTTAAGAAAAATAATAAATAATAAAAGTAGCATTTTATTTGGTTTTAGTATTTTTTGTATATTTTTCTTGTAAATAGCTCTTTAATGAGTTTAGTTTGTGCATAATTTTGTTGATTTTAGTTCTATTAGTTCCCTTTAAATTTAGGACCCATTATTTTTAGGGTGATTAGCTTAGGACTTCAACTTGTATATAGGATTTAATTTGTAATTTTTAGGGTCAATGATGAGGTAGTTTGCTTAGGTGAGATTAGAGTGGTTAAAATTAGGGTTTTAAGTGAGCATAGGTGAGATAGATCATTTCCTTTACGAATTTTGATTTGATTTTGGGGTATGGGACCATAGGGGTTATGGGTAGATGATAGATCCCTTAGAAAATATTATGTTTCCCCTATTACTACTAGTATATTGCTTGTATCTGATTGACTGTGTGGTGTGTCCTCTTTAGGGTTATTATTTGTCTGTGTGGGGTATTGGGTTTATTTGGGACTTGGGGTTTGAGCTGAAGACTGTGATGATGAAGCCCATTTGAAGATCAAAGAGACTGAAGACCAACTTCCAGAGTTGATGAGGAGTATCTCTTGCTGGCAGCTGTTGAAGTTTGTAGGATCTAGGAGTTAGGCAGAGCTCTAGAGTAGCAAACTTGGTTCACAAACATGGAAGGTCTTGACTGCCTCCATTCCTCTCTGTGATGCAGAGTCTCTCTAAGACACTCACCCCCTTCCTTTGGAAGGCTTGGTGATAGTGTCTAAGAGATAGAACTCTTGAGAGAAAATATCCTATGTGTTGTTAGCAGTCTGTTTGCCACCTTTGGTGGTCAACTAATTGCTTAACACCCAGTTCACTCTTGTGATTGATTCCTCAGCCTGGAGATTGAGACTTGAAGAAAAGCCATTGGGAGATTGAAGATGAAAGACTGATGTCTGCTTGAAGCCTGAAGATGGTTGCAGATGCTGATGAAGATTACTTTGCTGTTTAGTTTTAGCTGTTTTCATTCATGATGTATTGTGTGAATTTCCCTGACTGTATTGTTTGTTGTTTAACCTGTTGGGTTGAAAGTGAATTCCGTTCACTTTTGCCTATTGTTTTCTAGGTTCGAGGTTGAGTGGGACTCCCTTGCCTCGCTTGTATTGTTGCATCCATGCATTTTACTGCTTTATTATATATATCAGCTGTTTCTGTTTTCGTCTATTCCCTTAGGATCTCTGTTTCTCTCTGCGCAAGAGAGGAGCATGATAGACATTAGGTCTTAACCCATGCATGATAACATTAGGGTAGATTTTTATCCCCTTTTCAACCCTAAGATTTGTAGAGTGTCATCTCGTCTTTCTTCAAAACAACAGAAAAACATTAATAAAGGTTATAACAGAAATCAATTCACTTCTTCCGTCAACAGATTTGAACAAACATCAACCTTTTTGCAATAAGAAAACCCTTGTTTAAGGTGAGATTTTTCATAAAAGACACTTGAACAGCTTGTGTCGTGCGTAGCCCGAACTACGTTTGCTCTGATCTTCCATGCTGTGTGGAAGTACGTAGGCATAGGATGCGATATCCTAGCAAGCAACCTTCACCCACTTTCCCCCGTAGTTAGGCGAACTACGTTGACTCTGATTTCTCGTTCCAGACGGGAATACGTAGGCATAAAGTGCGATGCTTTGCCGAGTCATGTTTTCTTTTCTTTTCAGACCTCATCCTTTAGTTTAGATAGAAGTGTAATCCGTACAAACCAAGCAAGCGTGGATCCCATCGAGTACGATGGACGTGAGGGGTGCTAATACCTTCCCCTTGCGTAACCGACTCCCGAATCCAGGTTTTGGTTGCGATGACCATACCTTTTCCCGTCTTTGCGTTAGGTTTACTTCGAGCGTTTCCTTTCCCTCCGTTGGGATAAATAACGCACGGTGGCGACTCTTCTGTTAGCCGGCGCTGATTTTCACAGTAGCGACAGCTGGCGACTCTGCTGGGGACCCAACGTCCCCTGGCTGCTAAGGACTACGATAGTTCCTTATGCATTTGGGATCCAACGTCCCTAACAGAGTCAATCCTAGCGCTTATTTTCCCGTTGAGGATTTTGTATGGATTTACATTTCTGTATTTACATTTCAGCACTTTATTATCATTATTATTATTGCTGTATTGTGGGTTTGATGGGGGTTCTATGATTGAGAGATAAGTCGGACCTGGGCTTGAGTGCACCTAGACTTAGAGTAGAGATTAGTGGGCGCGCACATGCTTTGCATGTCCTAGTGTCCCGCGAAATCTACACTCAGACGAGGTTCTTCTGGTTGGCCTTCTGTCCTGCCCTTTGGGTGGCTCGGGTTGCTGGTTAGTTGGATTGTCGACTCTGGGGACCGATCATTTGGAAGTTGGCTAAGTGAGGCCTCTTCAGGATTTGATGATGCCACTCCTTCTGGGAATCGTATCATTAACCCTGAAAGTCTGTGACGCTGACGACCGCATAGGATGCCGTACCTTTGTCAGTTACTAGGACATCTACCTGTGAGAGGGTTTGGGTTCATGCAGGTAACTAGACCTTCAGATACCGGTTATTTCTTGATCTGAGATCCAGGGTGTTTATGGATAGTTGTGAGGTCTATCAGAGACCAGTCAGAGTTATGGTTTGAGGTCTATCAGAGACCAGTCAGAGTTATGGTTTGAGGTCTGTCAGAGACCAGTTGAAGTTATGTTATGGGGTCTATTAGAGACCAGTGTTGGAGCTTTGTATTGGGTCTATCTGAGACCAGGGTTTGAGGAATTCTGGAGGATCTATTTGAGACTTTTGATATGGTTCCGGCTTCTCAGCTATGGCACTTGGTCCCTGTTGCATGTTGCTTGCATTGCATTGTTTGCATAATCATTATCATTGCATCCCATTAACGTGTGTCTGTGCTGCAGGTGCATTTGCATATTCCCTGGTTCTAGTGTCTGGACTTCTGAGTATTGATCATGGCTGGTTTGAGGATGACAGTTGCGTACAAGCTACCTATCCCTGATATTACTCCCCTCCTGGGCCTGATTTCTCTTGCTGATGAGGATGTCCATAGAAGCTTCAGGCAGAGTTACGGACGGCTGTTGAGTTTGGTTCGCAAATCCACTGATGATGAATTGAATGGGCTGTACACCTTGATGCAATTCTACGACCCGACTTTGAGGTGTTTCATATTTGCTGACTTCATTTTGGGGCCTACCATGGAGGAGTATGTAGAGTTTACTGAGCTGCCGGTACAGAATGCAGTTCCTTTTATTCACTCTGCCACTGAGCCCAAGTTGGAGGATTTAGCTAAGGCCCTGCACATGAATGCCTCTGAACTGTTGATGACTTCTTGGCGAGGGGTTCCCGGTTTCTCTCTCTAGTTTCTGGTTGGTAAGGCTCAAGAGTACACCAAGAATGGGTGTTGGGTGGTCTTTAACGCTATTTTGGCTCTATGCATTTATGGGATAATGCTGTTTCCCAATTTCCCAAACTTCGTGGATATGGATGCATTTCATCTGTTCGCTGCTGGCAACGAGGTACCTACACTGATCGGGGACTTCTACCATTCAATGCACTACAGAAATGAGAACAGGAGAGGCAAGAATGTCTCTTGTTGCGTGCCTTTGCTGTACATGTGGTTTAAGAGCCATCTTCCCCTGAAGGGACCTTTTGTGGATAGTGCAACTACAGCTGACTGGCCAGAGCGTATGATGACGCTATCTTCTGAAGACATTGAGTGGTTTGACCGAGATTTTCTGGGGTCTGAGCTTATTTTCAGTTGTTCTGGTAATCCTAATGTTCCGTTGATAGGGAGAAAAGGGGGTATCAATTACAACCCATCTCTGTTCGTCCGTCAGTTTGGATATGCGTTGAAGAACCCACCTCAGGAGGAAGAAGTACAGGAATCTCTGTACTTCACCGACGAGGTGAATGGAGAGTTACTAGCCAAGCTCCGGCATGCTTGGATGCGTATTAACAGAAAAGGGAAACCACTGTTGGGGAAGAATGATTGTCAGGCATACGCACCTTACAAAGTTTGGATCTAGGAGAGGGCAAGACAGCTATTGATGCCATTTCCAGCTGCGCCAGTCCATGTTCATATTCCGGTAGAGGAGCTAACCACTGTCACTATGGAGGTCTACGAGCGAGTTGTGAAAGAAAAGGAAGCCTTGATGAAGATTAATGAAAAGTTAGAAAAGGAGCTAGCTCAGATGCGGAGTGAGAAGAATAAGGCTGTACGTTCTTTCCAACAGCAGATCAAACTAGTAAACAGGCTAGGTGCTGAGTTGACTGAGGAGAAAAAGAAGCGTGAACGTCTGGGTCAAGAGTTCAGAAGCTCTCATGACATGTTGGAGTCCAAAAAGAAAGCTCTCGACATCGCTCACCGAGAAATCTCTTCTTGTAACAAGACATGGAATGCTACGCTAACCAACAATAAAAAGAGGGAAGATAAATTGAAGCAGCGAATTTCCGACCTCGAGGAGCAGTTGAAGGCTAGCATTAAGAAGCATGAAGAAGAGGTGATGACCAGATATAGTCTCCAGAATGCATTGAACAAGGCCATCGAAGGCAGGAACGAAGCTGTGTCTCAGAAGCGGAAGCTAGAGGATCGCTTCGGAGAAGGGGCATGGGAGGAAACCGCAGGTGACATGCGACGTGTTCTCAAGAGAAGAAACCAACTTGTCGAGGGTCTGCTTACCCGACCAAGCCATCCAGAAACCAAGAAGTTAATAGAAGAGTACCAGGCTTATGGGAGTACTTGATCGTTTCATGTATTAACTTGTATGCTGTATTTGCATTCGTGCTGACCATCACCAGAATTGTTGGTTGAGGTCATGCCTTCTTATTGTACATTCAGTGATATTGTATTCTTGGATTTCTCTGCAATATACGAGGTTTTCTATGATTCGGCTCCAATCACTGTCTTGCTAGCACTGTCACGGCACTGGCACATTCACACTAGAATCGGGGAATGATAATCCCTAATGCACAGACACATATTGCATTTTGCATACATACTCATATTTGCATTGCAGGTTTGTGATCCGTGTATCTTACCTCCTGCGTCAATTTTCAGGTATTTTCAGGATTGCAGAAAAGCGGGTCCACCGTTACTCTACAAGGATTAACCAGAAGAAGATCATGGATAACGTGCAGAGTAAAATGCAAGAGATGCGTGACAGGATGGCCCTGCTCATGCAAACCATGGAGACTATCGCCAAAGGACAAGAGCAGCTACAGAATCTGGTTCAACCGATAGTCGCAAGGGCTGAAAACAACGGGACACCGCATGGTGAAAACATTGCTGATTCTCCCCGAGTTGAGAATCGTCAAAGTGCTGATGCTATTCCCGTAACCGGTTTGAATGTTGGAGAAACTGGTCCTGTAGGTGGAGGGGGGAACACCGGTAATGTGAATGCCAATGCAGATACTGCTGGGGTATTTGTGGGTGTTGCACCCTAAAATTTGACCAACCGGTTCTCCTATTTGACTCATGGCTTAATTTCATATTCACAGCTCAGATGTATGATTTTTGTGCACAAGCAGGGGATATCAGAGTTTACAGCTCGACTTTCGTCTATCAGATATGGCAGATTCAGTCCAGATTATCGGGGTTTTATTTTCAAGAAAATTATGCGCTCCTCAGTGATTTTTAGCTTGCACAGTGATTTTGAGGATATTCTGATACCCGGGGATCTCTGTTCGATTCGATCTGGTCTCGTGCGCTCTTTTATGGCAGTCATTTGCATTCATCTGCATTTTTAGGGTTTTATAGACTTTTTGTGAATTTTTAACAGGCTTTATAGATTTTTCTGGAATTTAAATAGGGTTTTTTTTGAATATTTTAATGGTTTAATTCTCTTTTTAGGATTTTATAAGAATTTTTAAATCATTTTTAGGAATTTTGTATAGATTTTTAAATGGGTTTAATTGTTTTTTAGACAATATAGAAAATAATATAGTTTTTTTTCTTACTAATGATAGATTTTGATTAGTTTTAAATGATATTAGGATTTTAATAGAGAATTAGTAGAAGTTTAGAGTTAATTAGAGGCTAATTGATTTTTTAGGGTTAACCAGTATAATACAGAATTAATTAGGTTTTTATTGACTTTTTTTTAATTAGATTAATTGATTTTTTTTAGGTTTAATTAGGATTAATTAGAGCTTTAATCAGTTTTTAGAGTTGATTAGGAAATTAGTCCAATTAGGTGTTAATTTTGTTTTAGGATTAGTCTTAAGTAGATCATTAGATTAATTAGTGCTAATTAGTGTTAATCAGATTTAGTTAATTAGTTTAATCCAGTTTTTTTTGCTGTTATTTTCGTATGGGCCCTGAGATGTTTTTGTAAGGCCCAGTTCTCATCAGTAGTCCAAAAGAAAGTCCAGAAAGCATCCAATTTCTTCCAGCGAAGCCTAGAAGCTTCTGGAAGTGTCCAGGTGTTTCAGTGGTATATAGTGCGCCACGTGTTGCAGAAAGAAGGGTCCCACGCGTTTTGCCTTGAGAACGCCACCACAGCCACTCAGACTCTCCCAGACTCTCACACGTGTTGGCCAACTGTCCCCACCACTCTCTCTCTCTCAGCGCATGCACGCCACTTGGCGCCCCCACACCATCGCCTGAGTTTCACACCGGCGGCCATGCATCAGCCGTAATTTCCCGCCGCCGGTCACCGTCAACCAACCCCGACCACCGCCATTTCCGCCGGAGATACCAAAAACCCAGAATCCATCCAATCCTCTCCTCTTTCTTCTCCGTTCTTCATCCACCACTCAAATCGCCAACAATCTTCATCCAATTTTTTCCAGACATTCATCATCTTCATCAGTTTTTTCCAGAATAACATCAATCTTCGTCAGTTTGTTTTCTCAGACGTTCATCCTCCTCAAGCAAGATTTCCAGAAGATCCTCAGACACTCAAAACCTTCATACATTTTTTTTCCAGAACGTCATCTTCAAGAGCCATCCTTCAATTTCATCTTCGCTCCATCGTCGTACGCGCCTTGGATCTTCGTTGAAGGGACTTCATTCTCCAATACGATCCAGTTCGCTCAAATATCCCCAGGTATGCCTTTCTGAAACTCCTTGCATGTTCTTCTTTAGAGTGTGTTGCTTTCAATGATCCATGGAGTAGTTAGGGTTTTTAGGAATTGATTTGGTGCGTGGTTGTATGATGCTGGGATTTGAGAGTGATCTTGATGATGTGTTTGATGGTGGGATTGAGATTTTCTTGAGAGGGATACGAGGGTTTCAGAAGGTTGTGTGAGTTTGTTGTAGAGATAGGGTGAGATAGAGGAGGAAGACGAACGAATGAAACGGCGCAAATTCTAGGGATGAACAGTGTTAGGGTTTAGAGAGAGTGATAGGTTTTGTTTTCTGAGTAGTGGATTAGGGTTGGGCTGGGTCCAAAGCCCAAGCGTAGTTGCTGCGCATACACCCCAAGTGCATGTACGCCACCCCCCTGTTTGAGAGAACTGAATGAGTTGAGTTGGGCCTTAGGCCCTATTTCCTTTCTGCACCCCTCGTTTAAGCCCAGTAGTAGAAACAACTGAAGCAATTGCTAATGCAACACCCCCCCTGCGTTTCAGTTCAGTTTTTTATTGTTTTTTGGTTAGTAAGCCTGGGCCTACGCCCTTTTGCTAGTTACACCCCCAGAATCAGGGCCCAGCTAGAAATAGCTCATAAACAATTGCTGATTGAACCCCCCATTGCATTTTCTTTATTTTGTTTTTTTTATATTTTCATGGATTGTAAATAATTCATAAATAAATGTAAATAATTGTTTTTTTAATAATTCTTGTTTCTACCATTTCATCATAAATGTTTAGAAAATTAAATAAAAATAAAAAATGCCATTTTATTTTTATTTCCTATTTTTTGCATGTTTTCCAATTAATTGATTTTGTTTAATATTTTCAATGCATGCATATCATTAGAAAATTCATAAAAAATGGTAGATTTAGTCAAATAATTCCGTTCTTTTTTCTGTAGACTCGTAATTCAGTGTAGAATTTTATAGCATAAAAACATTAGCTTAATCATGCATTTTCATTGTAATTGCATTTTTTCACTGTTATTGATGTTGAATAAATTGGTCTGTGGATATGTCTGTGTTGCTGATTTTAGTTCTTCCATCTGGTATTGAATTTTGTTCTGATTTTTCAGTGTATTATCCTAGAGCCATGTAGGTCTCCCATTAGATTTTTGTTAGATTTTTGTAGGGTATTCTGATAGGATTTGTCTGAGCCTGAAGATAGGAGAAGTCTTGATGACTTCTGACTTTGAAGTCCAACTGTGGTTGAACTTCAGAGATAGTCTCCTGTGGTTTGTTGGCCTGTGGGTTCTTCTTGAAGGTGGGAGCTGATTAAGGTCCTGTTGGAGCTTGCAGAGATGCAGTGGATTGAGGCTTAGTCTAGGAGCTTGTTGTCTGTTTGTGAGGTTCGAGATCCTGAAGTTTGAAGGGAGTTTATGGTACTTTCCTGAGGAAGGCACTATGAATGACTTTCATCCTTCCTTCTCACCTCTTTCGTAAGTATCCAATGATGTTGGAGCCGACTTGTGAGTTTAATTCCTCCTGAGGAGGAATGTATACTGATCACATGTTGTTGAGCCACATGGGATACGATTCCTAAGTGGAAGTCCCCTAGTACTTTCCTGAGGAAGGTCCTATGGGTCTATTCACTTAGTTCCACTAGTTTATTTAGGTTTTCTTAAGTATCCAGTGATGTTGGAGCCGACTTGTGAGTTTAATTTCTCCTGAGGAGGAATGTAAACTGATCACAGTTGTTGAGCCACGTAGGGTACAATTCCTAAGTGTCAGCCTCCTAGCACTTTCCTGAGGAAGGTCCTATGAGTCTGTTCACTTAGTTCCCTTAGTGCATATAGGTTCTTTCCCAAATATCCCGTGATGCCGGAGCCTTCATGTGAGTTTAGTTTCTCCTGAGGAGGAATGTAAACTGATCACAGTGGTCGAGCCGCATAGGATATGACTCCTGAGTAGTAACCTCCTGGTACTTTCCTGAGGAAAGCACTATGAGCTTGTCTGCTTAGCTTCCTTTCTCTGGTAAGCTTGTTCTGAAGCTTGGAGACTGGGATTGATTCCTCTTGCTTAGGGTTTTGATTAGGTGTTTGCTTAGATATTCGCTTAAGGTGTTGCATAGAGTCTTGTTTAGAGCTAGATTAGGAGCTTGTTTCAGGTTTGTTAGAGGCCCTGCTCAGGGTTAGTCTCTTTGTATTGTTTGACTTGTATGATGTTATGTTGCATTAGACTTAGGTATTCATCTAGATAGTTCTGAGTAGGTGCATCTTAGAAGTAGACTTTGTGTGCATGAGAAGTTGAGGTGGTCCTCCTTCTGCTTGTTTGTTATTGCGTGGCTTTGCTTGTTGGTATTTGGTAGAGCTGAGCTCCCTTGCCTCTGTGGTTTGCGGCCTCTGTGCCTTGTTTGCTTAGTTGTTGCATTCATGCATATTTTCAGTATTCCTTTACGTTGCAGTTTCTTGTTTGTAGTTTAGTCCTGTTGCCATGATCCCTTAGGAGCTCTGACTTCTCCGCTGCGGAGTTGTCATGATAGACATTAGGATGGTCAACCAGGTGTGATAGCAGTAAGTAGATTCCCCTGTTTCTCAGCTATAGTTCTAGGGTTTCCCTTTCCCTTCTGTAAGAGCTTTGGAGTAGCTTGACCCGTAGTTAGCTGAACTACAGCTGCTCTGATTCTTCGTTCCAGACGAAGATATGTAGGCATAGGATGCGATATCCTAGCGAGCACACTAACGACTAACCTTTGTTCTCTCGCGGCTGTGCGATCGAGACTTTCCCGCTAACGACTAATTGTTATCCCTTTTCTCTTGCCCGAGCGCATTTGAGACCAGATCGTATTTGTAGGTTCCCGAGCCTTAGAGACCAGTTTGTTTTCTCACTGCTGTGTGAGAGCCCCTGTTTACCCGTAGTTAGCCGAACTACGTTTGCTCTGATCTTTCATTCCAGATGAAAGTACGTAGGCACAGGACGCGATGTCCTGGCGAGCAACCTTTCTCCCGTTTAGACGTAGGAAGTCGAACTACGTTGACTCTGACTTTCCCATTGCACGAGGGAATACGTAGGCCCAGAACACCGTATGTTCTGTCGAGTCCTGTCCTTTTATTTTCTTTTCAGACCAGCCATTAGCGTAGATAGATAACACACCCTTTTACCTATAAACACCAAGCGTGGATCCCATCGAGTACGATGGACGTGAGGGGTGCTAATACCTTCCCCTTGCGTAACCGACTCCCGAATCCAGGTTTTGGTTGCGATGACCATACCTTTTCCCGTCTTTGCGAGGTTTACTTCGAGCGTTTCCTTTCCCGCTCTGAGGGATAAATAACGCACGGTGGCGACTCTCCTGTCAAGCCGGCGCCGATTTTCGCAGTAGCGACAGCTGGCGACTCTGCTGGGGATAGTAGCATCTAGGGACTTTTCCCATCCCTTATGCTGGGACCGTTTCCCATCCCCTACGCGAGTCAATCCTAGCGCTTGGGTGTTTATTTGTTGGGTGTTGTGCATATTGTGTTTTACTTTTCTGCACTTTACTTTCCTGTACCTTTACCTTTCCGCATTTATTTTCCAGCATTATATTATCATGATTATTGCTGTGGGCAAAGGGAGGTCACTGTGAGTGAAAAGCCGGACCTGGGCTTGAGTACACACCTAGATATAGTTGTGGAGAAGTAGTAGACGAACCTGTCTGCTGAGCAGGCACAGTTCCCTACGAAAATCTGCGCTCAGACGAGATTCTTGCAGAGGTGCTCCTTTCCGGTCCTGAGGATCTGAGGGGAGTCCAGACGTGAGGATTGTCGACTCTGGGGACCGATCATTTGGAAGTCAGCTAAGTGAGGCCTCTTCATGATTTGATGATGCCACTCCTTCTGGGAATCGTATCGCCATTCATGAAAGTCTGTGACGCTGACAACCGCATAGGATGCCGTACCTTTGTCCGTGGATTAGGTCTATCCTACCTGTGAGAGGGACTGGGTTATTGCAGGGAAAACTGGCCTTCAGAAACCATGTTTCAGTATTTTTATCAGATGGTGTTCTTGATTCATCTCCAGGTGTGTTGTCTGGGTCAGATGGGTTTCTTATCTGAGGTTGAGGCTATTATCCGATGGTATTCTCGTCAGATACAGAGTTTCAGATGGTTTTCTCACCAGGGGATTGATATTTTGAGTATCAGATGGTAGTTAGTGGCATGAGATTCTGATGACCGTATTGGTTTTCTGTTCTTGATCACAGAGATATTCCTCTTCAGGCTACAGCATAGCCCCTATGTTCGCAGATTGCATTATTTATCATATTGCATCATCGCATTACCATCTGCATTCAACTAACGTGTGTGCATTGCAGGTACATATTTTCCCTTCCAGTTCTGGTGTTTGTTCCTAGCAAGACATGGAAAACCTGAAGAGAGTATTGCCCTATAAGTTTCCGTCGCCGAATATCAGTCTATTGTTAGAGTTGATTGCTATTGCTAAGAAGAGAGGAATGGGTGACTTCAGAAAAAGATATGGGAGGATTCTGACCTACGTTTATCAGCCATCTGCCTACGAGACCAGCGGCATCTATACTCTGTTACAGTTCTACGACGCGGAGCTCAGGTGTTTTGTATTTCCCGACTTTGTTTTGGCTCCTACCCTGGAGGAGTACTCTGCACTTCTGGATATACCGATCCGTGAGCAGATGCCTTTTTATCGTACGGACGCTGAGCCTAAGCTGGCTGAGCTTTCTGCCATCCTGTGCTTGAAAGAGTCTGAGTTGTCTGGGAAGATGATCAGAAGAGGAGATGTATGGGGATTTCCATTGGATGTCTTAGTGGAGAAGGCTCGAGAATATGCCCAGAAGGGTAGCTGGGATGTTTTTGACGTCATTCTTGCTGTATGTGTGTATGGCATCGTGTTATTCCCGAACATTCCTGATTTCGTTGATTCTGATGCCTTCTATATTTTGGCTGCGGGAAACCCAGTTCCTACTTTGCTGGGAGATATCCACCATTCAACTCATTATCAGAATGAAAAGCGACGAGGAAGGAATGTGTCTTGTTGTGTCCCTCTCCTATGCAGGTGGTTCACCAGTCATATGTCTAAGTCAGGCCCGTTTGTCACATCTATTAATTCTCTAGGATGGCCCGAGCGCTTAATGGGATTAACTGCTGAGAACGTGGTATGGACCAATAAAGAGGTATTTGGAGCTGAAGTCATACTCAAAGGCGAAGGATTCCCGAATGTTCCGTTAATAGGAAGGAAAGGTTGTGTCAACTATAACCCTTCCTTATTGATCAAACAATTTGGATACATACCTCAAGGAGCGCCAAAGCCCGAGGAGATACAGGAATCTCTGTATCTCACCGGGGCAATTGGGAAAGAGATGCTGACCAAACTTGAGAAAGCCTGGAAAAACTTGCACAAGAGAGGGAAGCTTTCAGGTAGCAGAGGGGATACTCGAGGTCCTCGCCCATATGAAGAATGGATTCGTGAGCGAGCTGTGAAGTTCCTTATGCCGTATCCAGCAGTTCAGCCATTGCATCCTCCTCCGGTGGAAGAGCCTACCACTGTGGACATTCAGGTTTACAAGCAGCTGATGGCGGAGAAAGAAGAGCTAGCAAGGGTTAAAGAGGCTTTAGAGCAGGAGAATGCCCAGCTTCGGCATGAAAAGATTGAAACAGGATATATTTCTAAGCAACAGGCTGAAACTCTGAAACATCTGAAGACTACGCTATTGGAATTGACTGAAACCAAGAAGCGTCTAGAGTTAGATGTTGACTCAGTTAGTAGTGTGTTGGCCACCAAGAAGCAAGAGCTGGAAAGGGCCTACACAAAGCTAGCCAAGTTCGGAGAACACTGGGATCTCACTATGACCAAGCGCAAGGAGCGAGAAGAAGAGCTGAAGACACAGATTGCTCAGTTAGAAGAACAGGTCAAAGTGAAGAACGAAGAGCTTGAAGAAGAAGCCTGTCGCCGATACGAAGCCGAGCGCAAGCTGACAGATGCCATGAAGAACTTGGAAGATTTCCAGCATAGAGCAGATGCCAAGAGACCCAAACCAGGGGGCGGTGCCAATGATAAAGCTTGGGAAGACTTTGTCAGAGACATCCAGGGGACGGTCAGGAAGAGGGATCGACTGATAGAAGGTTTGATTTATCAACCAGATCATGCAGAGACAAAGAAGATGGTCGAGGACTTCCGCAACCGTACCCGTATTTGATTTTTCTCTTGTATTCTGTATGTTGAGATCACCACCAGGCATGTTGGCTGGGATCCTCCTTATCATATCAGCTGTATGGAGCATAGTTATGTAACTTCTTGACAAGACAGTTATTCTAATCAATATATGAGGGATTTTCCAAATATTGTCTCTATGGTTTATCTCGTCTTGCTACCACTGACACTGGAATTGGAGGGAAAATATCTCCAATGCACACATGCACGTTAGCATTTTTGTATTTCTGTTTACATAAATCATATTGCATAGCATTTAGCAGGTCAGAGCACTTATCCAGCCTTTGTTCTCACCAGAAAGTGATTCTCGGGGAATTGTTTGAAGCAAGAGTAGAGTGGAGACGACCAAGGGGCTGAAGCAGAGTTAAGCAGAATCGAGCAGTGTAGTCCGTTACAGGTAATTGGTGGCTATGTCTGAAGGCAATTTCCAGTCTCCTAACACCCAGGCAGGGTTTACTATGGCGCCCAACCATCAGTATGATTCAATGGAGGGCTTCCCGCAAGCGAACAATCTTACTGCAGACCAAGTTGTACAGCCTACGAATGAGAACCGAGGCCGGCATGAGCAGTTTGTTGCCCGAAATGAACGTTACCCTCCTGTTAACAATCAATGTGTTGCTTTCCCTGTGATGAATTACCGGAGAGATATTCCAGTGACCGGTTTAGTAGATCCGAGAGCTCTTGACTATGGTAGAAGAGTCCGAGTGTTGGAAGAGCAAATGAAAGCCTTGGAAGCGAAAGATGCCGTTAACCTGGATGCTGTAGCCATGTGCTTGGTCCCTGACCTCGTGTTGCCGTACAAGTTCAAAGTGCCGGAATTTGAGAAATACACGGGAGATAGCTGTCCAAAGCTGCATTTGATGATGTTCTGCCGAAGGATGACTTCGTTTGTGCGAAATGACCAACTAATGATCCATTGCTTCCAGTATAGCCTGACTGGGGCATCCCTGAGGTGGTATGTGCAATTAGAGAGTAATCAGATTCGATCATGGGTGGATTTAGCTAGAGCTTTCATAAAGCAGTATGATTACAACCTGGATTTGACTCCTAGTCTTGTAGATCTGCAAGAATTGTCTCAAGCGGAAAATGAATCGTTCATAGCGTATTTGCGACGATGGAAAGAATTGTCTGCTAGTGTTCGACCACCGCTTCCGGAAAGAGAACTGGTTGACATCTTCTTGGGTACGTTGAAAGGCCATTACTTTGACAAATTGTTCAGTTGCACAAGCTTTGTGGGCCTGATGAGGCTGGGAGAGATTGTTGAGCGAGGACTCAGGAGTGGAAAGTTTCGAGGTGTTCCTTACGTCCCAGTTAATAAGATTGAGTCAGTTGTCAGTTCTCAAGAAGAGTGGGAAGTAGGAACTGACGTCACCTCAGAATCTCTAGCATCTCAGGATCAGTTTTCAGACACTTCAAGTCAACGATCATCTTACCGCCGATCGCGTCAGCATGCTCCACGAAGACCAAGGAAGCCTGAAAGGCAGTTTACTCAGTTACCGGTGTCGTACAGTCAGTTGTTGCCAGATCTGGTCAGAAGTGGATTGATAGTGCCGAAGGAGACTAAGCCGGTGATTCCACCGTATCCTCCAGGTTTTGATGCCAGCGCCCGCTGTGAGTACCATGTTGGGGCACAGGGGCATTCAACAAATGATTGTAAGGTGCTTAGAAGTCAGATTCAGGATCTGTTAGACTCTAGCCGTATTTGCATCACCCCTCAGGGTTTTGTTCAGATTAATGATTTTCCATCTTCCAGTTGTGGGGGTTCGTCAGTTAATGTCATGGAAGACTCCACAGGAAGTGTGTGCTCTGAAGATTGTCAATCAGAGAGTTCAGTTGAATATGGGGGAAGTTTCTAGAGGTTTCTATGCCGGGTGTCGCATCTGTTTCTCTGCCTAACCCGTTTAGCTTTTGTGCATCAGTATTTGTCGACCACCACCAGGATTGTTGGCTGGGGTCGTTATATTCATACTCGTTTGTGCTTACCCGCTGATTTTGTTGGTTGTACATACATGGGAGATGTTCGTCTGTGTGCTTATAGTTTGAGTTTCTCTTTGTCTCGTTGTGAATATGTGTTTGCTTTCTGCGCTGCATTATCGTTTAGCAGGTATATCAGAACCGTGGGTCTTATTCCTTCATCATCCAGTTTGTTGCAGGAACTCCTTCAGAGATATGGAACAGAATCAGTTTGAATTGATCGAAGTCCAAAGCCAGCTGGGGCAGATGATGAGAGACATGCAAGAGATGCGTCTAGAGCAGAAGATTCTCAAAGAGGAGAACAGTCAGCTGAAGACCCAAATGAGCTTGATCATGGAGGTAGTCAAGAATGTGCTTAGAAAAGAAGGCGATCAGCTATTTGAAGCCGCAATGAAGAAGCTCGCGCCACCTGTGCATGTGGAACTTGAGCAGCAGCAACAGAAGATACATCCGGTTCAGCGGAAGATCCAGGAAGGAAAGCCAAGGAGAATATTTGAGGCACTACCTATGACACATGCTGAGCTCTTGCAGATCTTATTGAGGTTTAATCTGGTTGAGAAGAGAACGTTGTCGCCACCAACGAGAGTGTTTCCTCAAGGGTACGATGCCAGTAAGCAATGTGAGTTTCATTCCGGGGCATTCGGACATGACATCGAGGGTTGTCATGCTTTTAAGCATAATGTTCAAGACCTGATTGACTCGCACGATATTGAATTCACGCCGGGCGGCGTAGCTGTGCATATTGCTCCTGTTTCAGTCGATGCTAAGATGACAGATGTTTCTAAAGCTGCAGTGGGTCAGAAGCGTATCCTGGACTCCATGGTGTCAGAATCTCCAGGCCCACAATTGTTGCCTATTCCTGGGGCAGATCTGAGAAAGAAAATGGTCAAGCATAAGGAGAGTGTTCAGTACATTGAAGGTCAAGAAACCAATGTTGCATTTGATACGAAGGGTGCTCAAGGGTCAACCCAGTACCAGCAGCAGCAGCCTCAGCAGGGGGCACAGCAGGCTCAACGAAGATTCCAAGGCGGTAAACCGAGAAGAGTGTTTGAGAAGCCTCCCTCAACATATGCCGAATTGTTGCAGACATTGTTGGGATTGAATATGGTAGAGACAAGAACTCTGGCACCAATAACGGGAGCTCCCCCGTTTGGTTATGATGCAAGCAAACACTGTGAGTTTCATTCTGGAGCCCCGGGTCACGATATAGAAGGTTGCCATGCTTTTAAGCACAAAGTGCAGGATCTGCTTGATAGTGCAGCAATCAGCTTCGGGCCAAGAGGTCCTAGAATCATCTGAATGAAGGAGGAAGGGCCCTATAATTTGGCTGGGTCGTTGAAAGCAGATCAGGACAGCATCGAATTGCCTCTAATAAAGATAGCTGGTTCAGCAGCAGGGCAGATGCAAAGGCCCGGTTCTCAGAAGCTAGCATATTTTCTTTGTTTTAGCTTGTCATTTCTTTACATTTGTAGTTGCTTTCCTGTTTGAATTTGTAAACTTGTTTGTAAAACTTGTTGTTTTCATTCAAATTGATGATAATGAAATAAATATGCATGTTTTGATTGAATCCAGTCATGTTCACTAACTGTTTTTGCAAATGTCCAATGTTTGGTTAAGAAGAATTTGGGGAGGATGACGAAAATGACCGACATGAAACTACCGATTGTATGCTTTTGAAATAAAACCTGCTGATGATGTACAGGCATTGTTTCAAATCCCTAAACACCGGAGACATAAGGAAGATAATCCCTTGTCAACCCCTTTGAGCCTTGTAGTAGGAGTTTCTTTCTGAAAACGAAAAACCCTCAATCATAACCTGGGGCAGGGTAGGTGTTAGCTAATTTGACTGAGCGTCCAAATTGCAAAAGGAGTGTCCGTTCAAGGATCAATCACATCCCTAGAGGTCGTGCCTAAAAGACCACAGTAGTTCAATCAAGAGTGGGACAGCCACATCATTCCCCAAAGAGTCAAACAACCAGTGTCACACGACCTGTTCGAAAAAAAAAAAAAGAATGAAAAGAATCAAAAGCCCGCTAAGTCGAGAAAACTTCAAAACAAATGACTTAGGCAAAAATGAGGGCATCCCGCTGGACTTAAAAAATCAAAAGAAACTCAAAAGGAGTCAGTCCAGGCAAAAGTTAGGGATATGGAGAGAAAAAGATGAAAAGGATCAAAAGAAAAATCCTCGATGGAAATACGAGTCGTGTGACCACAAATGTCAAAGACGAAAGAGTGAGTGGCGGTCACTCCAAAATCCAAAAGTTTCTCGAGCTATCACTCCTATATTTCAGCCTCTGAGAGGTGCGCGCTAAGGTCAAATTAGCCGAACGTAGGATGGGAGAACATCAAGGAGAACGGGCGGGTTAAAGTAAACTTTGAGCCTTTATCCTTTCTTTCAAACCGTGAACCTGACCACATTACAACCTTCAAAAGTCCTAATTGAAGCAGGTTGTTTCGAAAGCATACTCCGGTAAAGGTCGCGTCGATTCTGACTCCTAAAAAGGTTCCTCTTACCGTGTTGATACTGATGTTGATGAATGTTTTGCGCATCATAGGCCATAAACTGTTTTCCTTTTCCCAGTGAACAGATTGGATGTCAAAGTTGTCATATGTGTTGCATTAATACATCTTTTATGCATAACAACTTGTTTTACTTGCGAGTAAGCGCTTGATAGCAGAAAAGCTTCCTACAATGGAAAGTATGGTCAAGATAGAATGTAGAATGCCCGAATGTTCCGAGAGCAAGGGCAAGCCATTATTGTGATCCCCAGTCAGGTCAGCTTTGCGAAGTCAGTTATTCTGGGGCAATCAGGTTGAGATTCAGGCAGATGCAGCATAGTCAGGAGGTACTACTCTGGATCAGATGATCGGGGCAAGGTCGTTGCAGCCAGAGGCAGACCATCTTAAGCGCGCAAAGGTTGTGCGAGAAGCATTCAAGGTGAAGTATCTCTCAGAAGTTCAGAACGCTGAGGCATGTTGTATCAGACCATCAGGGAACAGATTTGCAGATTTCCTTTCGAGGACTATCCCCACAGATGTCATGTAGGCTGGGGCATATCAGAAGAGAAAGGATTGGTCCTCTCCGTACCTACAAGGCCATTCAGAGTTATTCGAGCAGATGCAGTCGATTTTCGAGAGCGAGACAAATACGGGAAGTCGTGTCACTATCCCTTGACTCTTCACTAAAAGGCTGTGTATTCAGAAAGAATATTTTCCAGCGTCAGTTGTACCTGACCCAACAAGATAGCTTAAGAGCTCAAATCCATGTTTTCAATTACTGTGAAGCCCATCCGTGTTGGCGCATCAATTTCCAGATCCGAGCTTCATCAGAGCACAGGAGGACTCCCTCCCTTGCCTCCAGCAAAGTCCAATTCACCATTGGCATGGATAAGCTCTCCCTAGAGGAGTCTAATCGTATTCAGCACATCTGCTATTTAGCAGTGGAATTATGTTCCCCAGCAGGGTATTACTTCGTCGAGGTGTTCGGTTAAGTTCCCAATATCCCCAGCGGAGTTGATTTCACTCTCCCAGCATTTATTTTGCTTGGACGATTCAGTGATATCCGGGTTATCCCCAGCAGAGTTGGCCTCGCCTTCAGCATTTATTTTGCTGAAGTGGTTTTCTGTACCCGGCCTTCTCCGGCAGCTCGAGCCTGCACTAGCATATTGCATGCATCATCATACTTGCATCATACTTGCATGACATTTTCAAAATGCGTAGCATTTCCATCCAGAATGGAGCATTACGCTGCAGAAAGACTAAAGCATTTGCATAAGCATACAAAGCATGAGTCAGGTTTTATATCAGCCTCATATGGCGCGTGAATTACTCTGTGATCAGTTCAGGGACATTTATCCAGCAGCAGTATTCAGACAGTTCAGCAGATCATTTGTATCTCAGATAATACAACAATTATGCTTTGATCAAGCAGTCATCTGATGTCGACAGACTTTTCTTCCCGTCAGTTCATATTGACGATGTGTTCCTCCAATGAATGGACTTCTCCGTCTATCATTAGGCGTCTCGAGTACGAATGTGGTTTTCTTTCCGTCTATCCATAGACGATGTGAAATTGCGAGTGGTCGCAGTAAGGTTTCAAGAAGGGGTTTCCCCCAGGATATGCTTTCCTTACCGTCTATCAGTAGACGATGTGGAGTTCTGATGGATTTTCAATAGGGTTCAAAATGGAGTTTCTCTAGCAAGTGGCTTTTCTTTCCGTCTATCAGTAGACGATGTGAAGTTTTGGTTACTGCTCAGCGGTTTTCTTATTGCCAGATCATACATATGATGAGGTGTTTCCCCAGCGAGTCTTCTCCGGCTATCTTTAGTTGTTGAGAGGTTTCAAAATGATTTTGAATGTTGGTTCTCTTTCTGTTTATTGGATGAGATGACGTTTCAAGAGGTACTTTTCTGACCATCAATCCTTATTGATGTCGAGGCTCTTCGAAGAATGTTCAGTTTGCGTGATCGTTGATTCTTATTGACGACACGGTTCTTTAAAAGGTGGTTTTTCTTACCGTCGGTCCATACTGACGATGTGGCCCCTTTAAGGATATTGATCTTTCCATCAATTCCCGTAAACAGAGGAATTCTGAAATTCAAAGGATGGTGTTGAATTGCGTTATGGTGTCTTTCCGTCTACCCTTAGACGATGTGCATATGGAGATTTGTGAATTTCTTTCCGTCTATCTTTAGACGATGTGAGCATGGAGATTAAGAATTTCTTCCCGTCTATCCTTAGACGATGTGAATCGATTTGTTCATCAGTCAGGATGATCCCGTCTACTCTTAGACGATGAGAATTGTTCTGTTTCATCAATCAGGATGATCCCGTCTACCCTTAGACGATGTGAGTATGGAGACTACTTCTTTCCGTCTATCTTTAGACGATGTGAATATGGAGACTATGGTGATGCCGTCTACCCTTAGACGATGTGAATATGAAGATTATTGTTAGACTAAGGCACGGATCTAGAAAGGGGGGGGGTTGAATAGATCCCTTTTAAAAATTTGAGTGGCGCTACCAATAAAATTGGTTTTCAAAATTGTTTTCAAATGCGGAAGCGGCCTTGGAAAATATAGTCTAAAACGAACCACTATTGGAGAGCCGGATATGCGTCAAGCAGATGAATTTAAGACGATAACGGATAGTAAATCACTACACACTTTTATGCAAAACTCAGATGTGATTCACTCGTACTATTTCCTTATTCCAATGATCAAAAATTACACCAAAACTAGCAGCAAAATTAAGGCAATTTTAGTTCAGCACTTTTGTCGAACAGTTGGTGTGCACAAAACTAGCAGCAAAATTAAGGCAATTTTAGTTCAGCACTTTTGTCGAACAGTTGGTGTGCACAAATACCTTAAATGATATTTGTGTTGAATGAGTGATTGAAAAAGCCTTAGTACAGTATTTCTATTGTACTTAGTAGTTAAAAAACAGTGTTTCACCAACTCACTCAATCAATACTACAATTTGACAAAATCACTTATTCTAGAATCACTTAATTTTTAAGCTGTAATTGAAAATGCAGAAAATAAAGGAACACAAGATTTGATGAGGCAGTTCCCCCTGTCGTCCTCGCGTTGGGGTACGTCTGCCCTCAATTCTACAAAGAGAATTGAGATATGTATTGAATAGATATCACCTGTTTGGTAGAACAGTTATACACAAGAATCGATAGACAATTGATACAAACAATCTCAATATTGCTGATAATTTCTACCACTTCTTGCCCCTTGATTCAAGATGAATCAAGTCCTCCAATTTGATGTGAATGACCTCCGATTGCAGCCACCTTATTGACAACTCTTCCGTTGATCAAACCTTCGGCACGGCTGATCTTAGACACACCCAAATTGAACCCGGAACGTCTTCAACCTTTCAACGCCCTAGCTACTAGATTGATCAACCTTCCGCTAATCAATCACCTTCGCACTCGCTTGATTGTTGAACCGACGATTCCGTAACAAAAGCCTTCAAAACCTGTAGTCTTGATAGGTAAAACCTCAAGGTTTTCTCCCAAGAAACACCTGCACCAGCTTCCACTCGAACCGGATCTTCAATCACGCGTTCGAACCTTATCACCGTCGAGCAAACCACAAACCGCAGCAAAAAATTGATTATCTGTAATTTGAGGATTTGTGAGTTGATTGAACGATGAAGATGAAGAACACTGATGCACCTCTTTCACGTTTCTTGACCTGAACACTTTCTCACAATGCTTTCAAAAATGTTGTTAAAAAAATGTTCTTAAAAATGTTAGTTGTTAAAATTGAAAAGACAGCTATTTATAGAAATACAAAACAGACAGTTGACAGATCAATGAAACAAAGCAGAATTTCTGTTTCTGCGCGCGAACGGTCGACCATAGGGTCGGCGTGCGCTGAGCCGTGTGACACTCAAACTGTCATGCGCCGAGTCAGCGGTCGACGCATGATCTTCATGCGCTGAGCCGTCTGATTCTTAAACCTGCATGGGCCAAGTTAACGGTCGACGCATGGTTCCATGCGCTGACCCGTGGGGAATACACAGCTCCATGCGCTGAGTGGTATGGTTGACTCATAGCTACAAAACCTGCAAAAATTGATATGTTTGTTGTTTCGTGCATCTTGTCACGACCAAACATTAGTCACATATATTGCCAATGAAATATGATGATTTAAAAGGATATAGGAAGGATGTAATATGTTAAGTATTGCATGACGATTCTGATTCATCCGAGGTTGTACTTTGTCATCATCGTAAGTATGCATGACGACTCCGATTCATCCGAGGTTGTACTTTGTCATCATCGTAAGTATGCATGACGACTCCGATTCATCCGAGGTTGTACTTTGTCATCATCGAAACTTGAGAACGTATGTTGTGAGATAGTTTTCCCTCACATTCTCCCCCTTTTTGATGATGACAAACCTGTGCGAAGCTTGGTGAACACAACATGCGATATCTTTAACATAGTAGTAAGCTCCCCCTTTCTTTTACAGTCATAGCTGTTGTGGTCTACAATCTACTTGTCTTTTCTCCCCCTTTGACAACATCAAAAAGAGATGGAGATAGGTAAAGTTTTGGCATATTAACAATTAACAAAATACTCAACAGGTTATAAGTAATCATATACCAATATCCACACAAAATATTGACAATGAGCAAAATATTAAAAATAGATTAAACCAAATTAAGGACACATAAGTCATAACATTTTATAGGAATCAAGACTGTAAAACAAACATTAGTGTGCACTTAGGAGAGATAAAACAGAACATGATAACAAAAACAACATGGAGAATGAGCAAATGCAAAAACAAATGACTAATATCCTTGTCCCTTGCCCATATCAAAGGAAGACGGATAACGATATGGATCAGCCATATCAGTGAGGTAATCCACTGCTTGATTCAGGCGATTGATGCTGCGAGAGACGGCTGTTTCTTGGTATCCATGGGCAGTTGTGAAAGCTGCAAATCTTTCATTCATTCTTGTTGAAAAAGAGTTGAACTGTTCAGATTTGGTGTGTAGCTCAGTTCGGATGCACAAATGCAGATTTGCACTTAATGTCACATATCAAGCCATATTTGATGCCTACCTAAAATGCCACAAAAAAAAAATTTGCATCCAAACAATTTATCATACAAAAAAAGTGTCATACATATGCAACATAGGTCAAACGATACAATTGTTGATCATGAGAGTTATTAGAGAGAGAGAGAGAGAAATGGAACAATATCACCTTAATGCCGGAGTAGCTTGATAAACAACATACTTGTACTTACACGAATATCAAATTGTTAGAAGTACAACAGCATGATTATTTGAATGAAATAAGATAACATCAGCAAATATTATTCCCGTTCCGAAATGTCGAGGATGCCAAGTTCTCGGCGGATATGAAAGAAAGGTTCCGTTGCTAGCGGCTTTGTGAAAATGTCCGCTAGTTGGTTTTTAGTATCAACGTGTTCAAATACAACATCACCTTTCTCAACATGGTCCCTAAGAAAATGGTGTCGAATTTCTATATGTTTAGTGCGAGAGTGTAATACGGGATTTTTGGTAAGATTAATAGCGCTAGTGTTGTCACATAGGATAGGAATACGTTCAAGTTTAAGATTGAAATCTAGTAGTTGTTGCTTAATCCACAGAATTTGAGCACAACAACTACCCGCGGCAACGTATTCCGCCTCGGCCGTTGATAAAGCAACTGAAACTTGTTTCTTGCTATGCCAACTAACCAAGGAGTTTGAAAACAAATGACATGTACCACTAGTGCTTTTCCTATCCGATTTGCACCCGGCAAAGTCGGAATCGGAGTAACCTACCAACGAGCAATCACTACCCTTAGAATACCACAATCCATACTTCGGGGTACCTGACAGGTATCGAAGAATTCGTTTAACAGCTTTTAGGTGGGATTCTTTGGGACATGATTGGTATCGTGCACACATGCACACACTAAACATAATATCAGGACGTGACGCAGTAAGATAGAGAAGTGAACCAATCATACCTCTATATCGTTTTACCTCTACGTCCTTGCCATTTTCATCTTTATCCAAATTTACGCATGTAGGCATTGGGGTGTCTATGGCCTTGGATTTTGCCATGTCAAATCTCTTGATCAAGTCCAAACAATATTTTGTTTGGCTCACGAATGTCCCTTCTTGGAGTTGTTTAATTTGCAGGCCGAGGAAGTATGTGAGCTCCCCCATCATACTCATCTCGAATTCGCCCTGCATGAGGTCAGAAAACTCTCTCACGAGATTCATGTTAGTGGATCCAAATATAATATCGTCAACATAGATTTGCACCAAAATCAAGTGCTTTCCTTGACGTTTAATGAAGAGTGTAGTGTCAACCTTTCCTCGTGAGTACCCCTGATTAAGTAAAAACTTACTTAGTCGCTCATACCAAGCTCTAGGAGCTTGTTTGAGACCATATAAAGCTCTTTTTAACTTGTAAACATGTTCAGGGTATTCATGAGATTCAAAACCGGGAGGTTGAGACACATATACTTCTTCATTTATGTGACCGTTAAGGAACGCACTTTTAACATCCATTTGAAATAACTTAAAATCCTTTGCACATGCAAAGGCGAGTAAAAGGCGTATAGCCTCGAGTCGGGCAACCGGCGCATAAGTTTCCTCATAGTCGATGCCTTCCTCTTGGTTATACCCTTGAGCGACCAATCTCGCTTTATTACGGGTTATTACCCCGTTTTCGTCCAACTTGTTCCTAAACACCCATCGGGTGCCGATTACTCGATGGCCTCGCGGAGGAGGGACAAGGTCCCATACCTCGTTTCTTTTAAACTGATTTAGTTCCTCTTGCATCGATAAAAACCAGTGCTCATCGAGTAGGGCCTCTTTAGGGTTTTTAGGCTCTATTTGTGAAACGAAAGCGAAGTGATAACAAAAGTTACTTAGCTTAGATCGAGTGGTGACTCCCTTTGTGATGTCTCCGAGAATATTGTCAATTGGATGATCTTTACACGACTTCCAAGCTTGAGGGAGATCATCGTTTGTAGGCGGATGAGCTTCCTCAGTTACCTCATGGTGTGCATCCTTATCCTCCTCAATTTTGACTCTATCGGGTTGATCAATCCCCGTTTCGCCACCTTTGAGTATGTCTTCTGTGGATGTACCTGCACCATGAACAACACTATCCTTTCCGACATTTCTCGGATAGGACTCATCAAACGTAACGTGCACAGACTCTTCAACAGCTAGTAATCTTTTATTATAAATCCTATATGCTTTACTTGATTGCGAGTACCCTAGAAAAATGCCTTCATCGGCTTTTGAATCAAACTTGCCCAAGTTTTCCTTTCCATTGTTTAATACAAAGCACTTGCATCCAAAAACATGAAGGTGAGAAACATTAGGCTTTCGCCCTTTTAAAAGTTCATACGGAGTTTTGTTTAGAATGGGGCGGATGAGTACCCTATTCAAAACATAACATGCCGTACTAATGGCGTCGGCCCAAAAGTATTTTGGTAAACCACTATCATTAATCATTGTTCTTCCCAATTCTTCTAAAATTCTGTTTTTACGCTCCACAACCCCATTTTGTTGAGGAGTTCGTGGAGCCGAGAAGTTATGATCGATGCCATGGTTACCGCAATATTCTTCAAATAAATGATTTTCAAATTCACCTCCGTGGTCACTTCTTATTGACACAATGTTTGTATTTAACTTATTTTGGGAGAGCTTGGCAAATCTCTCAAAAGCGGCAAACGTGTCACTTTTACTCACTAAGAAGATGGTCCAACAGAACCTAGAAAAGTCGTCCACTATTACGAATCCGTAATAGTTTCCTCCTAGACTTTTGATCCTAGACGGCCCAAACAAGTCCATATGAAGTAGTTCAAGAGGTCTCGTTGTTGAAATAATCTTTTTGGATTTAAAGGAGATCCTCGTTTGTTTTCCTTTTTGACAAGCATCACAAAGGTGATCCTTGGTGAACTTAATTTTGGGAAGTCCTAGTACTAGATCTTTTGAGACAATCTTATTGAGTAAGTCAAAGTTGACATGCGCTAAGCGCCTATGCCATAGCCATGAGTCTTCACTCATAGATATGAGACATTGATCGCTTGTTGGGGATACCACATTCAAGTCAAGCATATACACATTGTTTACTCTAAAACCAATAAACACATTCTTCTTATCACTTTCATGCACAATTTTGCAGCAATCTTTTGAAAAGGAAACATTGTAACCTTTGTCGCATAATTGGCTAATGCTAAGGAGATTATGTTTAAGGTTTTCGACAAGCAACACATCGGAAATTGTAGTAGAGGAGGGATTACCTATACTACCTTTACCTAGTATCGCTCCGCGGTTGTTATCACCGTATGTTACATACCCTTTCTTCTTAGCCACGAAGTCTATGAATAAGGATATGTCTCCAGACATGTGCCTTGAGCACCCACTATCAAGAATCCATCTTCTCTCGGTGGACTCGACACATTTCACCTGTCAAAATATAACTTAGAAAAGGGAGGTACCCAATGGCATATTGGGTCCTAATGGGTTAGCGACAAGACGGTTGCGTTTGGGCAACCATTGGTAGATGCCTTTAGGAACAAGAAATCTCCTAAATCGACATTTACCAATGGAGTGGCCTTTCTTGCAACAGTAAAAGCATACAAAGTCGACATTAGAATCACTTTCACTTGCTTGATCCCTAATTACATATGCATATTTTTGATATGGGTTTATCATACTTTTTCTAAAATCCTTTTTATCGATTGCAAATGTAATTTTAGGTTCAAGTGCCTTGTCTAATTTGGCCTTAAGGTTTCTAACCTCACCTTGCCAAATATGACAAGTATCACAACCAAAGTTGAAAGGATTACTATTGTCCTTACAATCCGATTCATTATCTTTCACAATGGAAGCCTTAAGGTCCTCTAATTTCTTTTCGGACTCTAAGACTTTGTGCTCTAAATATGTAAAAATTCTTCTATTAGAAGCAAGTTTCTTAAAGGCTTCAGTTGCTTCCTTGTGTAAAACATCGAATGCGGTTTGTAATTCGGAATGAGACATATTAGATGACATATTATATCTAGAGTGACGTACCTGTTTCTTTTTCTTTTTCTGATTTGCGGAGAGACATAGATTCACGGACTCTTCTTCATCACTAGAGCTTTCATTAGAGGAGGAAGAATCACTGTCGCTTTCCCATGCGATGTACGCCCTCCTAGGCTTTGATGCTCTCTTATGTGACTTCGATTGATCCTTTTCTTTTCCCTTGTTGTTCATTGGACAGTCCGGTTTGTAGTGACCGGGCTTTCCACATTTATAGCACGTTCCTCTAGTCTTTTTGCCTTTTTGATTGTCATCTTTGGAGAACCTTGATTGCCTTCGGAAATTTACCAGGTTCTTCTCCGAATGTTGGATGCCGTTCTTTCTCACGTACCGGTTATACCGTTTAACGAACAGCCCCATGTCCTCATTTATGTCTTCTTCTTCGTCGTCGCTTGAAGAATAATCACTTTGCTCTTTTGCTTTAGACTTCGAGGAAGAAGCCTTAAGAGCTATTGACTTCTTTTCACTCATCTTTACTTTGTCCTTCTTTTCTTTCCTTTCATGTTGGTCAAGACTCGAGAGTACCTGTTCATGCTCTTGTAGTTTGCCAAACAATGTAGTCAGGTCTAATACCGTAAGATCATTTGCCTCTTTGATGGCGGTCACTTTCGGCTGCCATTCCCTGCTAAGACATCTCAAAACTTTATTAGTAGCAAGATCATTGGAAATAGGTCTTCCTAGTGAATGTAATCTGTTTATGAGATGAGTAAATCTCTTTTGCATGTCAGCAATGGTTTCCCCTTGCTCCATGAAAAAAAGATCAAACTCTTGTATAAGAGTGTTGATTCGAGCCAACTTAACATCGTTTGTCCCCTCATGGGCAATTTGTAGTGCATCCCACATAGTCTTAGCCGTAGGGCAATGGGATACACGGTAGTATTCATCTACACCTAATGAGGAGATTAGAATGTTCTTAGCTTTCCAATCGTAATTATACTTTCGCTCATCGTCGTCGGTCCATTGTGCTTCGGGCTTTGGCACAACTTCGTTATTCTCATTTGTCATGGTTATTTCAATCGGACCATTGAGAATAACGTTCCATATCTTTCTATCTATGGAATTAATGTGCACCCGCATACAGTCTTTCCAATAGCTATAATTTTCACCGTTAAAAACGGGAGCTCTATTGTACGCCCCTTTTGGTTCGTTAGCCATTATTCTATCAATGTTGTATTTGAAGCACCGGAGAACCGGAGCTCTTGATACCACTTGTTAGACTAAGGCACGGATCTAGAAAGGGGGGGGTTGAATAGATCCCTTTTAAAAATTTGAGTGGCGCTACCAATAAAATTGGTTTTCAAAATTGTTTTCAAATGCGGAAGCGGCCTTGGAAAATATAGTCTAAAACGAACCACTATTGGAGAGCCGGATATGCGTCAAGCAGATGAATTTAAGACGATAACGGATAGTAAATCACTACACACTTTTATGCAAAACTCAGATGTGATTCACTCGTACTATTTCCTTATTCCAATGATCAAAAATTACACCAAAACTAGCAGCAAAATTAAGGCAATTTTAGTTCAGCACTTTTGTCGAACAGTTGGTGTGCACAAAACTAGCAGCAAAATTAAGGCAATTTTAGTTCAGCACTTTTGTCGAACAGTTGGTGTGCACAAATACCTTAAATGATATTTGTGTTGAATGAGTGATTGAAAAAGCCTTAGTACAGTATTTCTATTGTACTTAGTAGTTAAAAAACAGTGTTTCACCAACTCACTCAATCAATACTACAATTTGACAAAATCACTTATTCTAGAATCACTTAATTTTTAAGCTGTAATTGAAAATGCAGAAAATAAAGGAACACAAGATTTGATGAGGCAGTTCCCCCTGTCGTCCTCGCGTTGGGGTACGTCTGCCCTCAATTCTACAAAGAGAATTGAGATATGTATTGAATAGATATCACCTGTTTGGTAGAACAGTTATACACAAGAATCGATAGACAATTGATACAAACAATCTCAATATTGCTGATAATTTCTACCACTTCTTGCCCCTTGATTCAAGATGAATCAAGTCCTCCAATTTGATGTGAATGACCTCCGATTGCAGCCACCTTATTGACAACTCTTCCGTTGATCAAACCTTCGGCACGGCTGATCTTAGACACACCCAAATTGAACCCGGAACGTCTTCAACCTTTCAACGCCCTAGCTACTAGATTGATCAACCTTCCGCTAATCAATCACCTTCGCACTCGCTTGATTGTTGAACCGACGATTCCGTAACAAAAGCCTTCAAAACCTGTAGTCTTGATAGGTAAAACCTCAAGGTTTTCTCCCAAGAAACACCTGCACCAGCTTCCACTCGAACCGGATCTTCAATCACGCGTTCGAACCTTATCACCGTCGAGCAAACCACAAACCGCAGCAAAAAATTGATTATCTGTAATTTGAGGATTTGTGAGTTGATTGAACGATGAAGATGAAGAACACTGATGCACCTCTTTCACGTTTCTTGACCTGAACACTTTCTCACAATGCTTTCAAAAATGTTGTTAAAAAAATGTTCTTAAAAATGTTAGTTGTTAAAATTGAAAAGACAGCTATTTATAGAAATACAAAACAGACAGTTGACAGATCAATGAAACAAAGCAGAATTTCTGTTTCTGCGCGCGAACGGTCGACCATAGGGTCGGCGTGCGCTGAGCCGTGTGACACTCAAACTGTCATGCGCCGAGTCAGCGGTCGACGCATGATCTTCATGCGCTGAGCCGTCTGATTCTTAAACCTGCATGGGCCAAGTTAACGGTCGACGCATGGTTCCATGCGCTGACCCGTGGGGAATACACAGCTCCATGCGCTGAGTGGTATGGTTGACTCATAGCTACAAAACCTGCAAAAATTGATATGTTTGTTGTTTCGTGCATCTTGTCACGACCAAACATTAGTCACATATATTGCCAATGAAATATGATGATTTAAAAGGATATAGGAAGGATGTAATATGTTAAGTATTGCATGACGATTCTGATTCATCCGAGGTTGTACTTTGTCATCATCGTAAGTATGCATGACGACTCCGATTCATCCGAGGTTGTACTTTGTCATCATCGTAAGTATGCATGACGACTCCGATTCATCCGAGGTTGTACTTTGTCATCATCGAAACTTGAGAACGTATGTTGTGAGACAGTTTTCCCTCACAATTATTCCTTCCCGTCTATCCTTAGACGATGTGAATTGATTTGTTCATCAATCAGGATGATGCCGTCTATCCTTAGACGATGTGAATACGGGAATTATTTCTTCCCGTCTACTCTTAGACGATGAGAATATGGAGATTATGAATGTCTTTCCGTCTATCCTTAGACGATGTGAATATGGAGATTATGGTGACATCCCGTCTACTCTTAGACGATGTGTGTATGGAGATTAAGAATTTCTTCCCGTCTATCCTTAGACGATGTGAGTTGTTTTGTTTCATCAATCAGGATGTTCCCGTCTATCCTTAGACGATGAGAATATTGATTTGTTTCATCAATCAGGATGATCCCGTCTATCCTTAGGCGATGTGAATTGATTTGTTTCATCAGTCAGGATGATCCCGTCTACTCTTAGACGATGTGAGTTTGGAGATTATGAATGTCTTTCCGTCTATCCTTAGACGATGTGAATTGTTTTGTTTCATCAATCAGGATGATCCCGTCTACTCTTAGACGATGTGAGATTATGAATGTCTTTCCGTCTATCCTTAGACGATGTGAATTGTTTTGTTTCATCAATCAGGATGATCCCGTCTACTCTTAGACGATGTGAGTTTGGAGATTATGAATGTCTTTCCGTCTATCTTTAGACGATGTGAATTGTTTTGTTTCATCAATCAGGATGATCCCGTCTACTCTTAGACGATGTGAGATTATGAATGTCTTTCCGTCTATCAGTAGACGATGTGAATTCAGAGATTATTTCTTCCCGTCTATCTTTAGACGATGTGAGTATGGAGATTCAGGCTTTGTATCCGTCTATCCTTAGACGAGGTGAGTTGTTTTGTTTCATCAATCAGGATGATGCCGTCTATCATTAGACGATGTGAATGCGGAGAATTATTTCTTCCCGTCTATCCTTAGACGATGTGAGTATGGAGATTCAGGCTTTGTATCCGTCTATCCTTAGACGATGTGAATTTAGAGATTAATGGTGCCTTTCCGTCTATCCTTAGATGATGTGAATTGGGAGATTAGTACTGTTTTTCCGTCTATCATTAGACGAGGTGAGTATTCAATCAGGGTGTCTTCCCGTCCATCTTTGGGCGATGTGAGTATATTTCTCTTCCTGCCTATCAGTAGACAATGTGAAAGAATCAGGTATTTTGTTGCAACCCTCAGGGTTTGTTATATGGGGTATCACAAGCAACGGGTATTCAATCAGGAGTTCTTTATCAGATGATTAATCAGTTTGGTGCCGCAATAACCGGGCTCAGTTTTCTGGACTTCATTCCCCAAGCAGTTTACAGTATATGCTCGCGGTTGGCAAATTTTCGGGTTTTATTTGTATTCAACCGTCTCGTACCTTTGAATGTTTGAAGGCTGAGCGCTCTTCAAACCCTTCAGGTCCAAGTCGCTTGAATAGGGGCAGCTGTTGCACCCTAAAATTTGACCAACCGGTTCTCCTATTTGACTCATGGCTTAATTTCATATTCACAGCTCAGATGTATGATTTTTGTGCACAAGCAGGGGATATCAGAGTTTACAGCTCGACTTTCGTCTATCAGATATGGCAGATTCAGTCCAGATTATCGGGGTTTTATTTTCAGGAAAATTATGCGCTCCTCAGTGATTTTTAGCTTGCACAGTGATTTTGAGGATATTCTGATACCCGGGGATCTCTGTTCGATTCGATCTGGTCTCGTGCGCTCTTTTATGGCAGTCATTTGCATTCATCTGCATTTTTAGGGTTTTATAGACTTTTTGTGAATTTTTAACAGGCTTTATAGATTTTTCTGGAATTTAAATAGGGTTTTTTTTGAATATTTTAATGGTTTAATTCTCTTTTTAGGATTTTATAAGAATTTTTAAATCATTTTTAGGAATTTTGTATAGATTTTTAAATGGGTTTAATTGTTTTTTAGACAATATAGAAAATAATATAGTTTTTTTTCTTACTAATGATAGATTTTGATTAGTTTTAAATGATATTAGGATTTTAATAGAGAATTAGTAGAAGTTTAGAGTTAATTAGAGGCTAATTGATTTTTTAGGGTTAACCAGTATAATACAGAATTAATTAGGTTTTTATTGACTTTTTTTTAATTAGATTAATTGATTTTTTTTAGGTTTAATTAGGATTAATTAGAGCTTTAATCAGTTTTTAGAGTTGATTAGGAAATTAGTCCAATTAGGTGTTAATTTTGTTTTAGGATTAGTCTTAAGTAGATCATTAGATTAATTAGTGCTAATTAGTGTTAATCAGATTTAGTTAATTAGTTTAATCCAGTTTTTTTTGCTGTTATTTTCGTATGGGCCCTGAGATGTTTTTGTAAGGCCCAGTTCTCATCAGTAGTCCAAAAGAAAGTCCAGAAAGCATCCAATTTCTTCCAGCGAAGCCTAGAAGCTTCTGGAAGTGTCCAGGTGTTTCAGTGGTATATAGTGCGCCACGTGTTGCAGAAAGAAGGGTCCCACGCGTTTTGCCTTGAGAACGCCACCACAGCCACTCAGACTCTCCCAGACTCTCACACGTGTTGGCCAACTGTCCCCACCACTCTCTCTCTCTCAGCGCATGCACGCCACTTGGCGCCCCCACACCATCGCCTGAGTTTCACACCGGCGGCCATGCATCAGCCGTAATTTCCCGCCGCCGGTCACCGTCAACCAACCCCGACCACCGCCATTTCCGCCGGAGATACCAAAAACCCAGAATCCATCCAATCCTCTCCTCTTTCTTCTCCGTTCTTCATCCACCACTCAAATCGCCAACAATCTTCATCCAATTTTTTCCAGACATTCATCATCTTCATCAGTTTTTTCCAGAATAACATCAATCTTCGTCAGTTTGTTTTCTCAGACGTTCATCCTCCTCAAGCAAGATTTCCAGAAGATCCTCAGACACTCAAAACCTTCATACATTTTTTTTCCAGAACGTCATCTTCAAGAGCCATCCTTCAATTTCATCTTCGCTCCATCGTCGTACGCGCCTTGGATCTTCGTTGAAGGGACTTCATTCTCCAATACGATCCAGTTCGCTCAAATATCCCCAGGTATGCCTTTCTGAAACTCCTTGCATGTTCTTCTTTAGAGTGTGTTGCTTTCAATGATCCATGGAGTAGTTAGGGTTTTTAGGAATTGATTTGGTGCGTGGTTGTATGATGCTGGGATTTGAGAGTGATCTTGATGATGTGTTTGATGGTGGGATTGAGATTTTCTTGAGAGGGATACGAGGGTTTCAGAAGGTTGTGTGAGTTTGTTGCAGAGATAGGGTGAGATAGAGGAGGAAGACGAACGAATGAAACGGCGCAAATTCTAGGGATGAACAGTGTTAGGGTTTAGAGAGAGTGATAGGTTTTGTTTTCTGAGTAGTGGATTAGGGTTGGGCTGGGTCCAAAGCCCAAGCGTAGTTGCTGCGCATACACCCCAAGTGCATGTACGCCACCCCCCTGTTTGAGAGAACTGAATGAGTTGAGTTGGGCCTTAGGCCCTATTTCCTTTCTGCACCCCTCGTTTAAGCCCAGTAGTAGAAACAACTGAAGCAATTGCTAATGCAACACCCCCCCTGCGTTTCAGTTCAGTTTTTTATTGTTTTTTGGTTAGTAAGCCTGGGCCTACGCCCTTTTGCTAGTTACACCCCCAGAATCAGGGCCCAGCTAGAAATAGCTCATAAACAATTGCTGATTGAACCCCCCATTGCATTTTCTTTATTTTGTTTTTTTTATATTTTCATGGATTGTAAATAATTCATAAATAAATGTAAATAATTGTTTTTTTAATAATTCTTGTTTCTACCATTTCATCATAAATGTTTAGAAAATTAAATAAAAATAAAAAATGCCATTTTATTTTTATTTCCTATTTTTTGCATGTTTTCCAATTAATTGATTTTGTTTAATATTTTCAATGCATGCATATCATTAGAAAATTCATAAAAAATGGTAGATTTAGTCAAATAATTCCGTTCTTTTTTCTGTAGACTCGTAATTCAGTGTAGAATTTTATAGCATAAAAACATTAGCTTAATCATGCATTTTCATTGTAATTGCATTTTTTCACTGTTATTGATGTTGAATAAATTGGTCTGTGGATATGTCTGTGTTGCTGATTTTAGTTCTTCCATCTGGTATTGAATTTTGTTCTGATTTTTCAGTGTATTATCCTAGAGCCATGTAGGTCTCCCATTAGATTTTTGTTAGATTTTTGTAGGGTATTCTGATAGGATTTGTCTGAGCCTGAAGATAGGAGAAGTCTTGATGACTTCTGACTTTGAAGTCCAACTGTGGTTGAACTTCAGAGATAGTCTCCTGTGGTTTGTTGGCCTGTGGGTTCTTCTTGAAGGTGGGAGCTGATTGAGGTCCTGTTGGAGCTTGCAGAGATGCAGTGGATTGAGGCTTAGTCTAGGAGCTTGTTGTCTGTTTGTGAGGTTCGAGATCCTGAAGTTTGAAGGGAGTTTATGGTACTTTCCTGAGGAAGACACTATGAATGACTTTCATCCTTCCTTCTCACCTCTTTCGTAAGTATCCAATGATGTTGGAGCCGACTTGTGAGTTTAATTCCTCCTGAGGAGGAATGTATACTGATCACATGTTGTTGAGCCACATGGGATACGATTCCTAAGTGGAAGTCCCCTAGTACTTTCCTGAGGAAGGTCCTATGGGTCTATTCACTTAGTTCCACTAGTTTATTTAGGTTTTCTTAAGTATCCAGTGATGTTGGAGCCGACTTGTGAGTTTAATTTCTCCTGAGGAGGAATGTAAACTGATCACAGTTGTTGAGCCACGTAGGGTACAATTCCTAAGTGTCAGCCTCCTAGCACTTTCCTGAGGAAGGTCCTATGAGTCTGTTCACTTAGTTCCCTTAGTGCATATAGGTTCTTTCCCAAATATCCCGTGATGCCGGAGCCTTCATGTGAGTTTAGTTTCTCCTGAGGAGGAATGTAAACTGATCACAGTGGTCGAGCCGCATAGGATATGACTCCTGAGTAGTAACCTCCTGGTACTTTCCTGAGGAAAGCACTATGAGCTTGTCTGCTTAGCTTCCTTTCTCTGGTAAGCTTGTTCTGAAGCTTGGAGACTGGGATTGATTCCTCTTGCTTAGGGTTTTGATTAGGTGTTTGCTTAGATATTCGCTTAAGGTGTTGCATAGAGTCTTGTTTAGAGCTAGATTAGGAGCTTGTTTCAGGTTTGTTAGAGGCCCTGCTCAGGGTTAGTCTCTTTGTATTGTTTGACTTGTATGATGTTATGTTGCATTAGACTTAGGTATTCATCTAGATAGTTCTGAGTAGGTGCATCTTAGAAGTAGACTTTGTGTGCATGAGAAGTTGAGGTGGTCCTCCTTCTGCTTGTTTGTTATTGCGTGGCTTTGCTTGTTGGTATTTGGTAGAGCTGAGCTCCCTTGCCTCTGTGGTTTGCGGCCTCTGTGCCTTGTTTGCTTAGTTGTTGCATTCATGCATATTTTCAGTATTCCTTTACGTTGCAGTTTCTTGTTTGTAGTTTAGTCATGTTGCCATGATCCCTTAGGAGCTCTGACTTCTCCGCTGCGGAGTTGTCATGATAGACATTAGGATGGTCAACCAGGTGTGATAGCAGTAAGTAGATTCCCCTGTTTCTCAGCTATAGTTCTAGGGTTTCCCTTTCCCTTCTGTAAGAGCTTTGGAGTAGCTTGACCCGTAGTTAGCTGAACTACAGCTGCTCTGATTCTTCGTTCCAGACGAAGATATGTAGGCATAGGATGCGATATCCTAGCGAGCACACTAACGACTAACCTTTGTTCTCTCGCGGCTGTGCGATCGAGACTTTCCCGCTAACGACTAATTGTTATCCCTTTTCTCTTGCCCGAGCGCATTTGAGACCAGATCGTATTTGTAGGTTCCCGAGCCTTAGAGACCAGTTTGTTTTCTCACTGCTGTGTGAGAGCCCCTGTTTACCCGTAGTTAGCCGAACTACGTTTGCTCTGATCTTTCATTCCAGATGAAAGTACGTAGGCACAGGACGCGATGTCCTGGCGAGCAACCTTTCTCCCGTTTAGACGTAGGAAGTCGAACTACGTTGACTCTGACTTTCCCATTGCACGAGGGAATACGTAGGCCCAGAACACCGTATGTTCTGTCGAGTCCTGTCCTTTTATTTTCTTTTCAGACCAGCCATTAGCGTAGATAGATAACACACCCTTTTACCTATAAACACCAAGCGTGGATCCCATCGAGTACGATGGACGTGAGGGGTGCTAATACCTTCCCCTTGCGTAACCGACTCCCGAATCCAGGTTTTGGTTGCGATGACCATACCTTTTCCCGTCTTTGCGAGGTTTACTTCGAGCGTTTCCTTTCCCGCTCTGAGGGATAAATAACGCACGGTGGCGACTCTCCTGTCAAGCCGGCGCCGATTTTCGCAGTAGCGACAGTGGGCAATGTCAATCAGGGTTTCAATGGGGGCGTTGAGAATGTCGGAATGAATGGTATCAATGGTAACCAGGGCTTCAATGGTGTGAATATGGGGTATGGCAGTACGACTGGCGCCAAGACCGGGTTTGGTGGCTATGGTAATCTTGGATATGGAACTGGCGCATACAACGCTCAAGAGATGGGTAATCTGAGGTATGACCCCAGGTATGTCCAAGCCGGTCCGGGCCGCGATGCAGATTATGTTGGATACGATGCAGTACCTCGCTGGGAGGATCGTCAGGAGGACGTGTTCTCTGGTCAGAACGAGGGTTATGAAAGAGCCATGGATGACAACCATCGGATGAGACTGCTAGAAGAGAAGGTGAATGGATTGGCCAGTCAGAATGCTCTTGGGCTGGATATGTCAAATATGGGGTTAGTCCCAGGGTTGAGGGTCCCGCTGAAATTCAAAGCACCGTCATTTGATAAGTACAAAGGGGATACATGCCCTAGGGTGCATGTGCGCGCATTTTACAGGCGTATGTCTGTGTATTCTGAGGATGAAAAGATGCTAATGCACTTCTTCTAGGATAGCCTGTCGGGGCCATTGCTGGAGTGGTACATGAGCTTGGAGCCTACTCAGATCTGGAGTTGGAAAGAGCTAGCAGAGGCTTTTGTTCGACATTATCAATATAATAGTGATCTCGCCCCTAACCGAGTCCAGTTGCAGAGTATGTCTCAAAAGTCTAGCGAGAGCTTTAAAGAATACTCCCAGAGATGGCGAGATCTGGCTGCTAGGGTGCACCCTCCAATGGTGGAGCGCGAAATGATGGATATGTTCATAGGAACTTTCTCTGGAATGTACTATGACCGGTTGCTAAATTTTTCGATGATTACTTTCTCTGAGTTGATCCTGATGGGGGAGCGCATTAAAAACGGGGTGAAGATTGGTAAAATTCAGGCGGGTGAGTCCAGTTCCGCAGGAGGTAATAAGAAGAAGTTTGGTGGTAAAAGACAGGGTGATACCAATGCTGTATACAATGCTCGACGAAGGAATAAAGGTCAGAACTGGCGTCAGCAGTCGCAAGTTGCAAGTGTAACCATTCCAGGACCTTCTCAGCAGCAGAGACAACAACCACCGCAGCAGGCTCAACAGTAACCTAATAATAATCAACGCAGGCTTCAGAACCCACGACCGAGGAGAGTATTCGAGGTACCGCCGGTATCATATGCAGAACTCCTTCAAACTTCGTTGAAATTGCAGTTAGTCGAGAAGAGGACCTTAGCACCACCAACTGGCCAGCCACCAGTCGGATATGATGTTAATGAGCACTGTGACTTCCATTCGGGTGCACCAGGGCACAATATTGAAAATTGCCTAGCTTTAAAGCATAAAGTACAGGATTTGCTTGATAGTACGGCTATTAACTTCGGGAAGGACGGGCCCAATATCACGCAGCAGCCAATGCCCAAGCATGGTGGGGCTGGGGCCAATGCAATCATGTTAGATGATGAGTTGAACTTGGTGTCAGAAGTGAGTGAGCTGAAAACCCCTTTGAGTTGCGTAAAGCATCGTTTGTTGAAAGGAGGTGTCTATCCCGGTTGCAGTGAAGAGTGTGCTGACTGTTTGATTCAACCTGGGGGCTGTGAGAAGTTGAAAAGGGGAGTTCAAAGTTTGATTGATGAAGGAATTTTGCAGTTTGACAGGGCTGTGGGGCGGGAGAAGTCTGTTGAGACAGAATCTGTAGAAGAGCGTAGGGAGATTGCTACGGTCACCATTCCATTCAAATCAGTGACAATTTAGGCATCATCAAAAAGGCCGACCATTACTATTACCAAGGCTAAGCCAGTCCCTTTTGAAAGCACAAAAGCAGTCCCGTGGAGTTATGGTGCTGAGGTGTATTGTAATGGGGAAAAGATTGACTTGAATGATCCGCCGGCGGGATCCGTAGATAACATAGTGGGAGCGGGTGGTATAACCCGGAGCGGGAGAATTTTCACTTCACCTGAGGTTGAAGCAGAGAGGCTTGCCAGGGGTAAGAACAAAGTTGTTGAGGGGGAATCTTCGGGGAGTAAGGAGAAAGAGCCGATAACCAAAGATGTGGAAGAATTCATGAGGTTGATCCGCAAAAGTGATTACAAGATTGTAGATCACCTGCAGCAGACCCCGTCAAAGATCTCCATATTATCACTGTTGTTGTGTTCTGAGGCGCATATAAATGCTCTGTTGAAGGTACTTGATACATCCTTCGTGCCGCAAGAGATTTCAGTTAATCAACTGGAGGGAGTTATGGCACATGTTAACGCTGGGCATGGTCTGGGATTCACGGATTTCGACCTAACGCCTAGAGGGCGCGATCACAATAATGCCTTGCACATCTCTATCGAATGCCGGGGCACTGTTTTATCCCATGTGCTGGTAGACACTGGGTCCTCGTTGAATGTGTTACCAAAGAAAGCTCTGTTGAAATTAGATACCCGTGGGTTGTTGTGCACACCTAGTGATTTGGTAGTAAGGGCCTTTGACGGAACAAGGAGGTTGGTATTCGGATCCATAACGTTACCCATCCAGGTAGGGCCGGAGGTGTTTGATACAATGTTTTACATCATGGACATCCAACCCGCATATAGCTGTTTGATCGGGAGACCTTGGATTCATGCCGCTGGGGCAGTAACTTCTACACTTCATCAGAAGCTGAAATATATGGTTGAGGGGAGTATTGTGACAGTGTGTGGCGAAGAGGATATCTTAGTCAGTCATTTGTCTTCTTTCAAGTACGTGGAGGTAGATGGAGAGATTCATGAAACGCTGTGTCAGGCGTTCGAAGGGGTGAAGGTTAAAGAAGAAGCTCCGTGGAAGAGTGAAGGGCAAGAGGTGGCCGTCTCCTCATATAAAGAAGCCAAGGCGTTGGTACAAGCAGGAGAGACTCAGAAGTGGGGGCAGGTTCTGGACATTCCAGTGAAGCAAGATAAGTATGGCTTGGGGTACCGCCCATCTCCCTTGCAGAGTGCGCCCAAGTACAAGGGACCTGTCGTGTTCACGCCCGGAGGAGTTAGCTTCGAAAGGATTAATGTCGTGTCTGATACGGAGGAAGTGGATAGCGATTGCGACATGGACGCATGGATTCGACCCAGCACGTTGGGGCAAAGCCTATGCAATTGGTCCATCCAGGACGTCATCCAAGTCACCGAACAGTAATGCATTGTTTTTTTCAATCATTGTATGATCACATGCCTTGCCCGGGGCATCGATGATTTTGTCTTAGGGCCTAACTGTTTACTTGTATGTTTGCATGATCAATAAATGACGGCGTTTTTTACATCCAAATGTTGTGATCCTTTTCTTTATGTTTTTATTTTTCAATAAAATGGCAGCGTGGTTATGCATTTTGCTTGTACATCATTTTGAAGCACTTAACCGTTTCCCTCGCAGGATTCATAAATTTTCAGATGACACCGACCAAGAACTTCCTATGACTCGTTTAGACTTCGAGCACCCGATCTTCTAAGCTGAGGAGGAGATTGTGGAGGATAGTGACTTACCAGAAGAGCTTAGTCGGTTGTTAAAGCAAGAGGAGAGAGTCATTCTGCCTCACCAGGAAGAGATTGATATTGTCAACTTGGGGTCTGAAGAATGCGTCAGGAATATCCGTATAGGGGCCGCGTTGCAAGTGGACATCAAGCGAGAGCTTATTGAGATGCTGCGTGAATACAGTGATATATTTGCTTGGTCCTACGAGGACATGCCGGGTTTGGATACTGATATGGTTGTTCATCGTCTGCCGTTGAAGGGAGATTGCCCGCCTGTGAAGCAGAAACTGAGAAGGACTCGTCCTGACATGGCTGTAAAGATAAAGGAAGAAGTACAGAAGCAATGGGATGCTGGATTCCTGGCTGTTACCACTTATCCCACTTGGGTCGCTAATATCGTGCCTGTGCCAAAGAAAGACGGCAAGGTTCGGATGTGTGTTGATTACAGGGATCTAAACAAAGCGAGCCCGAAAGACGATTTCCCGCTGCCGCATATTGACGTGTTAGTTGACAACACGGCTCAGTTTTCAGTATTTTCCTTCATGGATGGATTTTCGGGGTACAACCAGATCAAGATGGCTCCGGAGGATATGGAAAAGACGACCTTTATCACCCCGTGGGGAACCTTCTGTTATAAGGTGATGCCCTTTGGTTTGAAAAATGCTGGGGCAACGTATCAGCGGGCCATGACAACGCTTTTTCACGACATGATGCACAGAGAGATCGAGGTGTATGTCGATGACATGATTGCCAAGTCTCAAACAGAGGAAGAACATCTGGTTAATCTGCTAAAGTTGTTCAAGAGGCTGAGGAAATTCAGGCTGAGGCTGAATCCTAATAAATGTACCTTCGGAGTGAGATCCGGGAAGCTACTGGGGTTCATTGTGAGCAAGAAAGGAGTCGAGGTCGATCCTGCAAAAATAAAAGCAATACAAGAGATGCCAGCACCGAGAACAGAAAAAGAAGTCTGTGGATTCTTAGGGAGGTTGAATTACATTGCTAGGTTCATCTCTCACCTAACGACCACGTGTGAACCATTATTCAAACTGTTAAAGAAAGATCAAGCGGTGGTCTGGAACGATAATTGCCAAAGGGCATTTGAAAAGATAAAAGAATACTTGCAGGAACCTCCGGTGTTGATACCCCCAGTAGCGGGACGACCACTGATTATGTACTTGACGGTTCTGGAGAACAGTATGGGTTATGTTCTCGGTCAACATGACGAGACAGGGCGGAAAGAGCATGCGATTTACTACTTGAGTAAAAAGTTCACGGACTGTGAATCTCGATACTCTATGCTCGAAAAGACGTGTTGTGCATTGGCGTGGGCTGCCAAACGTCTGAGACAGTATATGCTGAACCATACAACCATGCTGATATCGAAGATGGATCCGATCAAATATGTGTTTGAGAAGCAAGCGCTCTCCGGAAGGATTGCTAGATGGCAGATGGTATTGACAGAATACGATATCCAGTATGTTTCCCAGAAGGCCATTAAGGGAAGTGTTCTGTCCGAATACCTTGCCGAACAGCCAATTGAGGATTATCAGCCTATGAAGTTTGAGTTTCCTGATGAGGACATAATGTACCTGAAAGCTAAAGATTGTGATGAGCCGTTGCCTGGTGAAGGTCCTGAGCGGAGTTCCCAGTGGCAATTGATTTTTGATGGGGCTGTCAATTCGTACGGTAGCGGGATCGGGGCAATCATTACAACTCCCCACGGGTCGCACATCCCGTTCACAGCCAGATTGACTTTTTTAGTGACGAATAATGAAGCCGAGTATGAAGCTTGCATTATGGGGTTAGAGGAGGCTATCGATATGAGGATTAAGAATCTGGATGTATATGGGGATTCAGCATTGGTTGTGAATCAGATTAAGGGAGAGTGGGAGACGCGCCAACCTAATCTGGTGCCGTACATGAACTATGCGAGAAGGTTGCTACCTTTCTTTGATAGGGTGGAGTTCCATCATGTACCTCGGGCGGAGAATCAAATGGCGGACGCCCTTGCAACGTTATCCTCGATGTATAAAGTCAACCGCTGGAATGAGGCTCCCAGCATTGTCATCTCTCGCCTTGATAGGCCGGCCTTTGTGTTTGCAATTGATGAAGCATATGATGGTAAACCTTGGTACTTCGATATCCAGAACTTCCTGAAGAATAAGGAATATCCGGCTGGGACATCTAGTCGTAATCAGAAGACTCTAAGGAGATTAGCAGGCAACTTCTATCTGAATCCCGACGGCGTTTTGTATAGAAGAAACCACGATTTGGTACTCCTCCGGTGTGTAGACGAGAAGGAAGCCAACTTACTCATGGAGGAAGTCCATGAAGGAACTTTTGGTACACATGCTGGTGGGCATGCTATGACTCGAAAGTTGTTGCGAGCATGGTATTACTGGTTGACGATGGAAACTGACTGTTTCAAGTTTGCCAAGCGGTGTCACAAGTGCCAGATCTATGCTGATAAGATCCATGTGCCACCCAGTCCACTGAATGTTATGGCTTCACCATGGCCTTTCTCCATGTGGGGAATCGATATGATTGGCAAGATTGAGCCTACTGCTTCTAATGGGCATCGCTTCATTCTGGTCGCGATCGATTACTTCACCAAGTGGGTGGAAGCAACATCTTACGCCAATGTGACGAAGCAGGTGGTGGCCAAATTTATCAAGAGAGATATAATCTGCCGATACGGTATTCCTGAGCGAATCATTACTGATAATGGTTCGAATTTGAACAACAAGATGATGAAAGATCTGTGTCGGGATTTCAAGATTGGGCATCATAATTCATCTCCTTACAGACCCAAGATGAATGGCGCTGTTGAAGCGGCCAACAAGAACATAAATAAAATTGTTCAGAAGATGGTGGTAACGTATAAGGATTGGCATGAGATGCTGCCATTCGCTTTGCACGGTTATCGTACTACAGTGTGTACATCAACCGGGGCAACACCGTTCTCACTAGTATATGGCATGGAGGCTGTCCTGCCATTGGAGGTTGAGATACCATCTTTGAGGGTTTTGCTTGATGTTAAGCTGGACGAGGCAGAATGGGTGAGAAGTAGATTGAATCAGCTGAGCTTGATAGATGAGAAAAGACTGGCATCCATTGCACACGGTAGGCTGTATCAGAGCCGGATGAAGAAAGCGTTCGACAAGAAGATTCGACCTCGAAGCTTTCAGACGGGTGATCTTGTGCTGAAGAAGATTCTCCCACCACAATCGGATCACAGGGGCAAATGGACGCCCAATTACGAAGGTCCATACGTCGTGAGAAAGGTCTTCTCCGGAGGAGCCTTATTGTTATCCACCATGGATGGTGAAGACTTTTCGTCCCCTGTGAACTCGGACGCAGTTAAAAAATACTTTGCTTAAAATTGACCCGCTGGACATTAAAAAGAGAGTCCAGGCAAAAATGGGGCATCCTGGCGAACCAAAAACAGAATAAAAAGGTTCGGGCAAAAGTTAGGGATATAACGGAAAAAATGTACACCCGCGAAGTCGAAAACCTACACTGGGCGGCTTCGGCAAAAAAGGGTATCCCGGTGAGTCGAAAACCCGCAAAGGGCGATTCACGCAAAAGTTAGGGATTTAAGAAGCAAATGACTGCGGTCCAAGTTTGATTATTTGGGAGCATCTGGGGGTCAATTATCCAAAGCAATTTCTTCCGAAGACAGAGATCGGGAAGGCGGCGGAGTCTGGCGAGTCATAGGAGGATCGGTTCATGGTGTTCGTCTGTAACACGTTGCCGACATGTGTACAAATTTTATTCTGTATATTTGTATACTTCTGCATTTTGTTTATGTGTGACTACCTCTTTTCAGGAGTTGCATCTGATGTACAAATCTTGCCTATTCTCAGGCCGTTATCAATAAAGTGTTTTATTCAGTGTAGTGTGTGACTTTGGTTTTAAATTTTTTACAGTTTTGTTTGTAAAAAGCGCTGATGTTTTCTGATAAACTTACATGCGTGTAAACAGGCGGGCCTCGACCGATGATTGTTAAAACCAGAAACTACCTGAATAGTTGTCTTGGGTGATTACCAAGTTGTTTCTTTTTGCATAGATTGCCTTGTGTTTGCTTGTTGACTTTTGCAGGTATTCAAAAGCTCGCAAAGTTCCCCGCCAGAGTCCATGGCAGGCTGGTACCCTCTCCAGAGGTTGAATGTTGTTTCTTCCTCAGTGAAGTCGCCCCAGGCAAGATTGAATGTTGTCTCCCCAGGAGAGCGGAGATTGCGTCAAAGGAAAGGATCAATGTATCTTCAGTAGATCAGAATTAGCTTATCAAGCAGAGCAGAGTCCTCCCCAGTGAAGGTCGAGATGGATGTGATTAACTCCCCAGAGAGTTCTTGTGCAGTGCAAATCAGAATGTGTAGTTCAATCCCCAGTTCAGTGACAGCGGGATGATTTCCCCAGCTCAGTGATAGCAGGAGAGGTTCCCCACAGAGTGTGATCAGGTGGTTGGAGCTGCTGAAAGGAGTTTTCCCGAGCATGATTGTCCTTTCTTTCCCCAGTAAGTCGCTCTTCCTCGTCAGGAGGACCGTCCTCAGCAGATTTTGGAGTTCGTGAGCTACTTTCCTAGCAGGACGGTTATCCCCAGCGGAGTTAGTTCATCTTTCCAACATTTATTTTGTTGGAAGCGTATCGGCAGTATTCCGGTCATCCCCAGCGGATCCAGTGTGTCTTCAGCATTTATTTTGCTGAATTAACTCTTCGCATAAGCATGCATCATAAGCATTTGCATTTTACACGACCACGTAGCATTTCCACGCAGTATGGAAGCATTACGTCATTATCAAACGTGCATTTTTGAAACATAAGCCAGGTGGTTACCTCTTCAGTTTCAGATATGTTTGTTCCCTGCCGATAAGAGAAGTCGTGGTTCAGGAAGATGTTGATTCGTGGTCAAGGTACGCAGTGATCGTATTCGTACCATCTATGGGGTTCATATTGTAAGGCACGCAGTGATCGTGTTGATTTTAAGATAGGATTTGTGGCCCAAGTACGCAGTGATTGTATTTGTACCATCTATGGGGTTCATGTTGTAGGACACGCATTGATCGTGTTGATCTTGGTACATGTATCAGTGGTCGGATGGCACAGTGATTGTATTCGTCCCGATCTAAGAAGATTGTTTTATAAGGCACGCAGTGATCGTGTTGGTATCATCTCGGGGTTTTATTGAGCAGGACGCGCAGTGATCGTGTTCACTCTATTGGTTGAGCAGGACGCGCAGTGATCGTGTTCACTCTATTGTTTGGGCAGGACACGCAGTGATCGTGTTTACCATATTATGTGATGTTGATTGGTCGATATGCGCAGTGATCGTATTCGTCCGTTATATGGTGGTTATAGATTGACGCATAGTGATCGTGTTTATCCAGTTTTCGTTGGTCAGTAGGCGGTGATCGTATTCGTCCGTTATACGGTGGTTATAGATTGATACGCAGTAAACGTGTTCATCTGGTTGTTTGTGGCCGAAGTATGCAGTGATCGTATTCGTCCCAGGTTTGAAGTTGTGTCACAGCGCGCAGTGATCGTGTTTTTTTTCCCTCCAGTCAAGAGGGACGTGACATGAAGCGCGCAGTGATCGCGTCTACCCTATATATGGTTAGAATATGCAGTGATCGTATTCGTCCAGTTATGTGGGTTAGTTGAGGCACACAGCACGCAGTGATCGTGTTTTCTCCAGTCAAGAGGATCGTGGCTCAGAACGCGCTGTGATCGTGTTCGAACACGCAGTGATCGTGTTCAAGATACGCAGTGATCGTATTCGTACGGCACGTAGTGATCATGTTGATAGTACCAGGGGAACTTGTGATGCGGAGCACGCAGTGATCGTGACTATCGTGTTAGTTGGGTTTGTTGGTCGGCGTACGCAGTAATCGTATTCGTCCTATTACATGGGGTGGTTCTGTGCCGCACGCCGTGATCGTGTTGACATCATTTTGGGGGTTGTTGGTCGATATGCGCAGTGATCGTATTCGTCCTATTGCAGCACACACAGTGATCGTGTTCATCATATTGACGGTTGAAGTACGCAGTGAACGTATTCGCCTCTTCTATGTGGATTTATTCCGTCTGGCATGCAGTGATCGTGTTTATCTCATCCGGTTGGATTTATGGTCGATGTGATTTTGGTTGTAACGCGACACGCAGTGATCGTGTTCGTCGTGTTTGTCACTTTAGTTGATGTGGTTTGTGATACACGCAGCGGTCGTGTTCGTCTCATTTTATGAATTTGTGGTGTAAGACGCGCAGTGATCGTGTTTTCTCCTATCAAGAGGGTTGTGGTGTAGAGCACGCAGTAATCGAGTTCATCTTGTTACAGAGGGTTGTTGTGCCAGGCACGCAGTGATCGTGTTCGTCATGTCATATTCCCCTAGCAGAGTTGCTTGGTCAAGCAATTCTCTTTCTCCCCAACCGAGTCCTTTCTCAGAGTGCTGTGGAAATGGCATGTTGCAGATTTTGGGTAGTTACCCGCAGTTACCTCAGTAGAGACGTAATCCCCAGCAGGGTGGTCCTCAACGAGATACTGGGATAAGTTCCTCGTAGTCCCCGGCAGGGTATTCTTTGACAAGTCGCTTGGTTAAGTCACTTGTATTCTCCAGCTGAGTCTTTCTCAGGATGCTGTGGTATCAGTATTAGAAGGTGGTAATGCGGATTTTTGGGTCGTTACCCGTAGTTCCTCCAGCGAAGTTATGTGCTCCGGCAGGGTGTTACTTCAATGAGATACTGGGTTAAGTCCCTCATGGTCCCCAGTAGGGTGCTCGCTACAGGAGTTGTTTGGTTAAATTCCTCGTATTTTTCAACAAGGTTATTCTCGTCAGGGTGCTTGGTTAAGTTCCCAATTTCCCCAGCAGGTGTTTGACGGTCGTCGTCAGAATTGTCCCCTCAGAGTTACTTAGTTAAGTTTCTCATTTCCTCGCAGAGTCGTTTGGTCATGTCTTCGAACATTGCCCCGCTTGGTCAAGCGTTTGCTCGTTTCTTCGAGATACGAAAGGTTGATCAGTGAAGTCAACATGACAAGTGAAGTCAATATTCTCCCACTGGTTAGCGTGTGCTTGGTTGATAAGTGAGATCTACAGAGGTTGATAAGTGATGTCAACTATTTCTCGTTGTGTGGTGTATGCTCATTTCTTCGGAATAGAGTGGTCTACGGACAATATCAGATTATTTTACAAAGACAGATCGACAGAGGAATGGCTAGTTGTTGCTGTGACAACAGAAGTCATTTCCCGGGAGGGTTTTCCCCAAGCAGTAGTCGTATTCGCAATTTACTTTTGCGGTTGGCAAATTTCCGGGTTCTTCCGTATTCAACCGTCTCGTACCTTGGATGTCTGAAGGCTGCGCGCTCTTCATCCAGTCGGGTCCAAGCCGCTTGAATAGGGGCAGCTGTTGCACCCCAAAATTTGCCCAACCTTTTCTAACCTAGGTTTATGTTTCAAGTGCATAGTCATTTGCATTGTCATCAGGTACATAGTGTATTCATCTGCATTGCATAGCATAAGCAAGCTATCTTAACAGGGGATCAAGTGCCACTCTTGTTTCAAGAGGTATATTCAAGGGTTTCATTCATATTCAAGACTACTCAGGTCATCAGGGAAGAATTTGAGCTTTGGAGAGTTGACAGGTTGATCAGTGAGTTCTCTCCTATCTTGAGGTTGTTTGGGGGTCATCAGAGGAAGTGTGAGCTATGAGCCAAGAGCATGAGGTGTGTATGGATATTATGAAGAGCCTAGATGATCATTTTTGAGGGGTAACCAAGTCATTGGAATGATTGCAAGAGCCTCAGTTGAAGTCAGTCAACTAGGATTTTATCTGGGTCAACACTGGGTCAACCCTAGGTCAAAGACTTGTTTTAAAAGGCATCAAGGATCATTTGAAGAATGTGGGATTCATTAGTTGATATATGGATATGGATATGGTGTTGTGCTAAAGAAAAATCAGAAGGGATCAAGGAGAAATGGAGTTACCAAATTAGGGTTTCAGTGTAAAATCCCTTGATTTAGGTCAAACTTCAAAGCAGTGTAACTCAAGATGAAAGCTTCATATGAATTCTTGGTCCATATGAAACTTGTAGAGTATCTTCATAGCTTTAATTTGAGTGGTGGAAGTCATCAAGATGATTTATAGAACTCAAGTTATAACTCTTGCAAGTTACAGGTCATCTGAGGGCACTGAAATTTGTCTGTGAAAGTTATCTGCCTTCCAAGCAACTTTTGACCTTCAAGGAGATTTCAAATGGATTTCTGGCCAACATGAGAGTTGTTCCTTATTGCCTTAGCTTTCTATAAAGGTATGGTATGCCTTCATATGATTTGTGTAACTCTACTTATGGTCTTGGAAAGCAAAGGGTATTTTGGTCATTTGAGAATTACAGGTCATTCTTAGCCTATGTCTAAAACTCATACAAGGAAGCTTCAAATGAAAAACTTCCCAACATCAAAGTTGCTCAAAATGTCATTTTAAGTCTAGAAAGGAGGTCATGGAAGTTTGGAAATGCATAGAACAAGACTTGATAAAAGTTGGTGGAAAATGACTTAAAAAAGGCATATAACTTGAAAAAGTTCAAGTTGGAAAATGGTTTGAGAGATCTACAAATCCAAAATGGGTCATGTGATATACCAAATTGATTCCAAACAATATTTTGAAGACATTGGTTCAGCCACTTTTTTGAGTTAGGGTTTAAATTTTGGACTTGCTTTGTAAAGTTCTTTCTTGCATAATAAGGCAACCTTGCAAAACTCAACATAATGAAGGGATTAGCTTGTTTTTTCACACATACACTCTCAATATCTCATGAAAGGAGATTTTAACACAAATTTGAAGGGATGCAAGCATGATATGAGATGGTTCAATATGTCATCACATGAGAATTTCCACATTCTTCCACTTCATACTAGAAGGTTCTAGGGACTTCTAAATTGGTTTATATATTGTTTGCAAAGTCCATGGGGTGGGGGTTGGTGATTGTTGGTGGTGATTGGTGAGTGTTAGTGCAAAAGAGAGAGTGAGATACCATTTCTTCCATTTTTGCAATTCAAGATCAAACTCCATTTTCTTCTTCATCTCCATTTAATCCTTCTCCACAAATCAATTCTCTGGATCATACTGAACACGTGCATACAGATTTGAGTGGCCATTGATGAAGGTTTGAAGGTGTGGCTTCAAAATTACAAGAGAAGCAAGTTGGATCCAAACTCACAATCCAAGCACTGTCCATCCAAGATCTTGCAAACAGAAAGGTTATCATCCATTAAAGATCATTTGTGGCAAGTTTCAAGCATTGGATTGAAGTGTAACTACACTTGCCATCACCAATTTTACGGTTTGCAAAAGCTTTCGAAACTCTTTATTTATGCAGCATTAGATGAAATGGTTAGGATAAACATGATTAGAGACCATAGGTGATTGATTTCTGAAAGTTAGAGAGGATTCCATGAGGTTCAATGGCAGGGTGCAGTTTCTTTGATGATCAAGATTAGGTTATGTAATGAGTATTAATCAATGTGTAATAGCTTGCTGAGATCAGTGAGACATGATGAACAAGATAGGACAATTAGAATCAAGAATTGTGAGATTCCATTGTAGTGTGCAGTTGGTGAATCAGGGGTTTCTACCTATCGGGTTTGGAGTTCTAGGGGGTTTCAGGGAGTGATATTGGTATGGCTGGATTCCTTGGAGTTAGTAGATTAATTTTGGTTCTTATAAGTCTTGATTTCATGGAATATGGAGAGAGCACGATGGACTTGAAAATGCTTGCATGGAGCTGGTGAAACTGAAACCCTAATTTTCATTTGGGGAAGACGACACAATGGTCGTTAGATCGTTTCAATTGCTTGACTTTTTACACCAATCGCACGGTCCAGATTCAATTTAAGAAACGGAGGGAACCCAAAGCGCTGAAACGATGCGTTTAACTAAATGAAACGCGTGGGCCTTGGATCAGAACGCTATCCCCACCCCCCAAACCTAAGCCCAATGGATTTTAACTCAAAATCGTTGCTTCCTGCACAGCGTGTTTAACATTTTTTCTTTTATTTTTTAATTCAATTTCTGAAGCATACTGGGCCCTACGTAATTGATATCTGCGCCCCCCACTTCATGGCCCAATGATCAATATAACTGGGCGTGGATACTTCTGGCACCCCCTCCCCATTTTATTTCATTTTTGTGATTTTTAATTCTTTAATATTTTTAGCATCTTTAGAAAATCATATAAAATTGGAAAATTGATATTTTTCATTTCTTGTTTTTTCTATAGGTCCATAATTCTGTTAAGAAAAATAATAAATAATAAAAGTAGCATTTTATTTGGTTTTAGTATTTTTTGTATATTTTTCTTGTAAATAGCTTTTTAATGAGTTTAGTTTAGTGCATAATTTTGTTGATTTTAGTTCTATTAGTTCCCTTTAAATTTAGGACCCATTCTTTTTAGGGTGATTAGCTTAGGACTTCAACTTGTATATAGGATTTAATTTGTAATTTTTAGGGTCAATGATGAGGTAGTTTGCTTAGGTGAGATTAGAGTGGTTAAAATTAGGGTTTTAAGTGAGCATAGGTGAGATAGATCATTTCCTTTAGGAATTTTGATTTGATTTTGGGGTATGGGACCATAGGGGTTATGGGTAGATGATAGATCCCTTAGAAAATATTAGGTTTCCCCTATTACTACTAGTATATTGCTTGTATCTGATTGACTGTGTGGTGTGCCCTCTTTAGGGTTATTATTTGTCTGTGTGGGGTATTGGGTTTGTTTGGGACTTGGGGTTTGAGCTGAAGACTGTGATGATGAAGCCCATTTGAAGATCAAAGAGACTGAAGACCAACTTCCAGAGTTGATGAGGAGTATCTCTTGCTGGCAGCTGTTGAAGTTTGTAGGATCTAGGAGTTAGGCAGAGCTCTAGAGTAGCAAACTTGGTTCACAAACATGGAAGGTCTTGACTGCCTCCATTCCTCTCTGTGATGCAGAGTCTCTCTAAGACACTCACCCCTTCCTTTGGAAGGCTTGGTGATAGTGTCTAAGAGATAGAACTCTTGAGAGAAAATATCCTATGTGTTGTTAGCAGTCTGTTTGCCACCTTTGGTGGTCAACTAATTGCTTAACACCGAGTTCACTCTTGTGATTGATTCCTCAGCCTGGAGATTGAGACTTGAAGAAAAGCCATTGGGAGATTGAAGATGAAAGACTGATGTCTGCTTGAAGCCTGAAGATGGTTGCAGATGCTGATGAAGATTACTTTGTTGTTTAGTTTTAGCTGTTTTCATTCATGATGTATTGTGTGAATTTCCCTGACTGTATTGTTTGTTGTTTAACCTGTTGGGTTGAAAGTGAATTCTGTTCACTTTTGCCTATTGTTTTCTAGGTTCGAGGTTGAGTGGGACTCCCTTGCCTCGCTTGTATTGTTGCATCCATGCATTTTACTGCTTTATTATATATATCAGCTGTTTCTGTTTTCGTCTATTCCCTTAGGATCTCTGTTTCTCTCTGCGCAAGAGAGGAGCATGATAGACATTAGGTCTTAACCCATGCATGATAACATTAGGGTAGATTTTTATCCCCTTTTCAACCCTAAGATTTGTAGAGTGTCATCTCGTCTTTCTTCAAAACAACAGAAAAACATTAATAAAGGTTAAAACAAAAATCAATTCACTTCTTCCGTCAACAGATTTGAACAAACATCAACCTTTTTGCAATAAGAAAACCCTTGTTTAAGGTGAGATTTTTCATAAAAGACACTTGAACAACTTGTGTCGTGCGTAGCCCGAACTACGTTTGCTCTGATCTTCCATGCTGTGTGGAAGTACGTAGGCATAGGATGCGATATCCTAGCGAGCAACCTTCACCCACTTTCCCCCGTAGTTAGGCGAACTACGTTGACTCTGATTTCTCGTTCCAGACGGGAATACGTAGGCATAAAGTGCGATGCTTTTCCGAGTCATGTTTTCTTTTCTTTTCAGACCTCATCCTTTAGTTTAGATAGAAGTCTAATCCGTACAAACCAAGCAAGCGTGGATCCCATCGAGTACGATGGACGTGAGGGGTGCTAATACCTTCCCCTTGCGTAACCGACTTCCGGATCCAGGTTTTGGTTGCGATGACCATACCTTTTCCCGTCTTTGCGTTAGGTTTACTTCGGGTGTTTCCTTTCCCTCCGTTGGGATAAATAATGCACGGTGGCGACTCTTCTGTCAGCCGGCGCCAATTTTCGCAGTAGCGACACTAATCACACCCCCATCCACGGCCCAGTCATGATTTGAACTAGTTTTCTTTACTTATTGCACCGCGTTTTTTCCTTTTTCTTTATATTTTTGTTATGTGTTTTCTGATTAAATATATGGGCCTAGCGCGTTTACGGATGACACCCCCATTTAAGCCCATTATCTACAATGCACTGCATATCATTGCTATCCTTACCAAACATTTCACATTTTATTTTCTTTTCCTCCATTTTTCTTTAATCTTTGAAAAATCATATAAAATAGAAAATTAATGATTTTGGCATGGGGATTTTTCCTCCTGTTTCACATTTTTGTCTAGAAAATTATAAAATCAAAACATTTGCATTTCATGCATTTTTAATATTTTTTGTATATTTTCTCTTTTAATAGCTTTTAATTCATTTTATGTTGATAAATAGTTTTTGTAGAATTTTGTTTAGCTAGTTCCCTTTATATTTTTGCACCATTCTTTTTAGGATAGTTAGATTAGGACTTTAGCCCCCCTCTGGATTTATTCCATAATATTTTGATTAATATTTGATTAGTTTTGATTAGATGACTTTAGGTTGTGTAGATTTAGGTCAATCCTTAACATAGGTCCACAATAACACTAGAATTTTGGGTTTTTAGGTCAAGTTAGATATTGGGACATATAAGGTATTAAGGGTAGTCATGTAGGATCCCTTAGAAATTATATTAGATTTTAATATAATAGTATACTATTTTTATGTGATTTTTGTAATGGATTGTTGTTTGTGTTGCCCTTGTGGGCTTGTATTTTGTTTTGCTTTGCTTTGTGGGCTTTTGCTTGGCTTGGTGGGATTGGTATTGCTTTGTGGAGCATGTAGGAGCATAGTGGAAGACTTGGAGATTGAAGAAGGAGCTTGAGAGCTTGAAGACTTGTTTGTTTTGTTGTTGTTTTAGGGTTAGGAATTAAGTAGAGCTTAGACTTAGTTAATTTCTTTCTTAAACATGGATGGTATCTTTCACCTCCATTCCTCCTCATGATTCAAGGTCCTCCCATGGTATTCACCTCCCTCCTTTGGAGGGATAAGTGATGGTACCTAGGAAGTAGAACTTTTGAGGGAACCATTCTTTTGATGTTGAACCCTTATAGGTCACCTTTGGTGGTCAATAAGCAGTTTAATATCCTAGCTTATCCAGTTAAGTGATTTCTTCTGGTTTGAGTATCTTGAAGATGTTGGGCTTGAGTGTGAAGATGAAGACTTCATTGAAGAGTATGGAAGAGGATGATTCCCTGAGCATTGCCATTGTAGCTGAAGCTTGAAGAGCATGAAGAAACAAGTTGATACTTGAAGACCCCATGAAGATCCAGTAAAGATTGAATGAATAGCTGAGGCTTAAAGAATTGAAGGATGAAGTTGACACTTCTAAGTGATTAAGGACTACTCTGAGAAGCTGAAGCTTGCAGAAAGAGAAGACCAAGTTGAGACTAGTAAAGTAAGAGAGGTGAAGCTTGAAGACTGAGTTGACAATTATGAAGAGGATTCAATTAAGATTGAGTGCAGGGCTGAGGCTTGAGGAATAAAGGATGAGTTGACACTTACATTGATGATTGAGAATCTGAAGGAATCAAGTTGACACTTGTGGTTAAGAGTGAAGCCTGAAGGTGGAATTGACTGAGGAGCTGAAGCTTGAAGAAGGAGGATAAGTTGAAACTTATGCTTGATGGATTGAAACCCTGGAGAAGCAAATTGATATTTGTCATGAGAGATGATAGCCTTGAAGGGTGATTGAAGTCTGAAGACTAGATTGCTGTTAGAAGAGCTGAAGCTTGGAGTTAGTTGAGAGAGGAGTTGATCTGCTTTCTTGTCTGTTTTCTTTTCTGTATTGATGTGACTTGTTTGATTTGCTTGATGCATTAGAATAAGTTCATATCTAGACTGACTTTAATCTAGGAGCATGATTGCACTAGAGGTTGAGTTGCTCCCTCTGCTTGTATTGTTACTGTATGGCTTTGCTTGCGGGTATTCGGTAGAGCCCTGCTCCCTTGCCCATGTGGTTTATTTTGCTTGATAGCATGTTATTTCCTCTGTATGATTGCAGTTTACTGTTTTTGCTTGATAGCATGTTTTATCTTTTCAGTATGATTACTGTTATTCATTTTGGCTTGAGGTTGAGATGAGCTTGTGGAGGCTGCTGCCCCACACACATTTCCTCCCTCACTTGCATTGCATGCATTTTACAGTTGTTTACTGTATTACTGTTTAAGCTGATGCTTTACCTGTTTCTGTGTATCATTAACATGATCCCTTAGGACTCTCATTTCCTTTGATAAGGAAGTGATGGTAGAACTTTAGGTTGAAACCTATGCATGATAACTTCTAGGAGTTCCCTGTTTCAAACTTCAACTATAGGATGAATCCTTGGCATGCCAACATTAGGACTTGATAGTCTCCCCTTAGTTGAGCCTGGTCTCCCTTCTCATCTCAAAACAGCTTAAGATACAGTAATCATGAATGATTTCTTTCGTACGTTACGAGCCTTAAGCTATCTGAGAAAGGATTGTTGGAGAGTCTCTTTTCAACAGTCTGGATGTTTAGTATGGCACCCTTTGGGTGACATGCGACGCATTCACTCTCAGGTCATAGTCTTTAGTGCGATTGAAATTGCAAACACAATAAAAACCACTTCTTTCGTAAAAGACAGAAAACAAACTTCAAACCTTTTTGCCCCGTGGGCCCATAATTCAAAGGAAGCTTTTCTGAAGAAAAGAGTGTCATTAAACTTCAGCGCCACCGCAAACAGGCTTTGTCCCTAACTGCTGGAACTGCTGTTTAACCCTACTCGATAAAACAGATGAATCTGAATTCCCATAATCCGTAGTAGCCCGAACTACGTAAGCTCTGATCTCTCATACCTGTTGAGAGTATGTAGGCACAATACTGACGTATTGGCGAGCCACCTTCCCCGTAACCTGTAGTAGGTTGAACTACGTTGACTCTGATTTCTCATTCTCTGATGAGAATACGTAGGCATAAAGCGCGACGCTTTGCCGAGTCATTTTCTTTTCTGTTTTAGCCAGCCTTGATAGGTAGATAGATAAACCAACTCGTCCAGTAAACACAACAAGTGTGGATCCCGTCGAGTACGACGGACGTGAGGGGTGCTAATACCTTCCCCTTGCGTAACCGACTCCCGAACCCAGACAACGGTTGCGATGACCTTGTCTTACCCTTTTTCGTCAGGTTTTTCCGATCGTTTCCTTTCCCGCTCTAAGGGATAAATAACGAAAGGTGGCGACTCTTCTGTTTTGCCGACACCTTATTTTCGCGGAAGCGACAGCTGGAGACTCTGCTGGGGATTTGATAGTTTCCTGGGATCCAACGTCCCGTATGCGAGTCAGTTTGGGGATCCGACGTCCCTTGCGAGAGTCAATCCTAGCGCTTGTATGATTACTTGTTGGGTTGTGTTTATTTATCGCATTTTTATTTCCCGCACTTTATTTTCAGTACGATATGATTATCTGTGCTGTTGTGGGAGGGGCATTCTGATGAGTGAGAAGCCAGACCCAGGCTTGAGCGAACATAGCATTAGTTGTGGAAATTAGTGGGTGCGTGCTTGCTTGGCAGGCACTAGTGTCTCATGAAATCCACGCTCAGACGAGGTTCTCCCAGTTGGCTTCTCTTTCAACCCTTTGGGTTGAGACGGTTGTTGGTTTGGAGGATTGTCGACTCTGGGGACCGACCATTTGTGATTCAGCCGAGTGAGGCCGCTTCATGAGCTGGTGATGCCACACCTTCTGGGTATCGTATCACCCCTCTTGAATGTCTGTGACGCTGATGAACGCATAGGATGCCGAACTTGAGTCAGTTTAGGTCCATACCTGTGAGCAGGGTTGGGTTTATTGCAAGAAACTTTGACCTTCAGACTACCTGGTTTTCTTAACAGTGAATCAGTTTTGTTGGTACCGGAGGTTCTCATCATCGGATATATGATCGTTCTTGACATAGCAGAGCTTTGGTCCTGTATCAGAAGACCTTATATTCAGAGATGGGTATTTGTTCTTGACAGAGTAGGTTTTTGATTAGGGTCTGAGGATCTCATTTACAGACAGATGTTTGTTCTTGACAGAGCAGAGTTTTGGTCCTGTATCAGAGGTCCTTATTATCAGACGTTTGTTCTTGACAGAGCAGAATTATGGTCCTATGTATATGGCCCTATCAGATGGTTGTTCTTGACAGAGCAGATTTGTGGTCTGATACCCGGGTTTTCTTATTATCAGATATAGTGGTTGTTCTTGATAGAGCAGGATTATGGTTTTGTTGATGCAGAATCTCCACAGCACAGTTGCCTTGATCTCCTGCTGCATGATTGCATTTTACATTGCTTTGCATACTCATTTGCATTTCATTAACATGTGTCTGTGTTGCAGGTACCGTTTTCCCCGATCCAGGATTTCTTGCCTCCTATTGTATTGTTATGGGTTCTCTGAGGAAGACTGTGGCTTACAAGTTCCCTGCCCCTGATGTGGTTCGGCTGACCGGTTTGATTGCTTTAGCAGATGATTCTGTGAGGGATGAGTTCAGAAAGTCTTACGGCAAATTGCTCAGTTTGGTTCGTAAACCTTCTGCGTTCGAGTTGAATGGGTTGCACGCTCTGCTGCAGTTCTACGACCCTCTGTTGAGATGTTTCACTTTCCAGGATTTTGTTCTCGCACCCACGCTAGAGGAATATGCTGATTTGCTAGGTGTGCCTATCAAGAGGCAAATGCCTTTTGTTCATATGGATGCTGAGCCTGATCTGGCTAGTCTAGCTCCTTCACTTCATCTGGATGCCTCCGAGTTGGTATTGTCTAGTTGGAACAAGGTTCCGGGTTTCTCCTTGCAGTTCTTAGTGGGTAAAGCTCAGCAGTGCGCCAAAGACGGATGTTGGGTCGTGTTCAACGCCATTCTTGCTCTGTGCATATATGGCATCATTCTGTTCCCCAATATGCCCGACTTTGTAGACTTCGATGCATTTTGTATCTTTGCATCAGGGAATCCAGTCCCTACCTTGATAGGAGATGTCTACCATTCCGTCCACTACAAAAACGAGAATAGGAGGGGTAAGAATGTCTCATGCTGTGTACCCTTGCTTTTATAAATGGCTTGATAGTCATCTGCCCAAGAGGGGTCCCTTTGCTTCGTCTGCAGCCACAGCTGAGTGGTCCGAGCGTTTGATGAGTTTATCTGCAGAGGATATTGACTGGTTTGACAGAGATAGGCTGGGTACCGAGATTATCTTCAGCTGCAGCGGGTTTCCAAACGTGCCTTTGATAGGCAGGAAGGGCTGTATAAACTATAATCCGTCTTTGCTGGTCCGACAGTTCGCTTATGCTTTGAGAGCTCCGCCGAAGGATGAAGAGGTGCAGGTATCTCTGTACCTCACTGGTCTTCTAGAGGGGGATCTGTTATCTAAGCTTCAGTGCGCATGGAATGGTATCAGTAAGAGGGGAAAACCATTGCTGGGGAGAAGCAATAATCAAGCCTACCCTCCGTATGTAACTTGGATCAGAGCCAGAGTATATGCTATAGGGATGTCGTTTCTTCCTGCCAAGCCAGAAAGCCCTCCAGTGATTGAAGAGCCTATTATTGTGCCCATTCAGCAGCATAATCAGGTGTTAGCTGAGCGAGATGAATTGAAGCAGGCAAATGAAGAACTGGAGAAAGAATTGGCTCAGCTCAGAAGCGAGAGAAACAAAGTCGTTCATTCCTTCAAGAGGCAGACAGAGCTGGTGAACCAGATAGGTACAGACCTGACTAAGCAGATAGCCGAGCGTGAGCGCATGGGTCAAGACTTCAAAGCTGTCAACGACGTACTGACTACGAAGAAGCAGCACTTGGACGAAGCGTATCGGAGGATATCCAAGTTCAACCAGCACTGGAAGGCCTCCTTAGCCACCGGGAAAGAGCGGGAGGATAAGCTGATGCAACAGATCTCCAAGCTGGAAGCCCAGGTGAAGGCTAGTGAGAAGAGGTTTGATGAAGAAACCGCTCGCAGATACGCCGCTGAAGGCCAGCTCAACAGGGCTCTCGCTAACCTGAAGGAGCGCAAACTGACGTTTGAGTCCAAGAAACGGAAGCTAGAAGATTGTTTCGGCGAAGGAGCATGGGAAGATTCGGTCGAAGATCTTCAGTACACCATTGTGCAAAGGGAATTACTCGTCGAAGGGTTACTCACTTTGCCTGATCATCCAGAAACGAAGGAGTTGTTAGAAGAGTATCGCGCCTGTGGCCGTACTTGACTATTTGTATTCCTTTTGTTTTGATCATTGTTGTATGCTGACTATCACCAGGCTTGTTGGATGAGGTCACGCTGTTGATTCATCTTGTACTCGCTGACGTTGTGTACTGCCTTGATGGGCTTTCTTTATATATGAGATTGTTATTTCCATGACTGGATTTGGACATCTTATTATCAGCACTGGCACTCAGGCACTAGGATCGGGGGAGATCTCCCTAACGCACAGACACACGTTTGCATTTGCATAACGAGCACTTTGTTGTTTTTCCTAACCCTTTTATGTTTTCCAGGTTGTTTCAGGTGGTTCCAGGATTGATCAGAGACCTATTCACCGCTATCCGACTAGAGCTAATCAAACCAGGATCATGGAGCAAGTGCAAACTGATGTTCAGGAACTCCGCGAAAGAATGGATCGCTTCATGGAGCTCATGCAAGCGGTCGCCAATGGCCAGGATCAGCTCAGAACCTTGGTTCAGCCCCTGATTTCAAGGGTCGATAGCAATGGCGTACTCCATGGTGGGACTGTGCCTACTCCTCCACCAGTTGAAACTCCACAGAATGGTGTTCCCGTGACCAGGGGAAACGGCAGTGCCAACGACAATGTGATGGCCAACATGGGGCTCAATGCGACGGGTGTCGGTAATGGGAGTCTGGAAGCTAATGTCAATGTTGGGATGGGCAACGGCAATGCAGGTGTCGGGAATCTGTTTGGGCCTCAGCCATGGCTAGAGGATCATCAGGACGAGGTGTTCTCTCAGAGAGGTGCTGAAGGTGAGCTGAATGCTGAAGCACGTCTAAGGTTCAAAGCACTCGAAGATAAGATGAGAGATATCGAGAACCAGAATACCCTGGGCATTGATATGTCCAAGTTGGGACTGATTGCTGATTTTAAGGTACCTCCTAAGTTCAAGGTGCCTGACTTTGAAAAATACAAGGGCACCACTTGCCCTCGCGTCCACCTGAGATCGTATTACAGGAAAATGTCAGCTCATTCTGATGACGAGAAGTTGCTGATGCACTTCTTTCAAGACAGTCTGTCCGGACCCTCCCTCGAATGGTACATGAGTCTGGAGCCTACTAGTGTGCGCACGTGGAAGGATCTTGCTGAAGCATTTATGCACCACTACCAATACAACAACGACTTGGCCCCGAACCGAGTCCAGTTGCAGAATCTGTCGCAAAGGAACAATGAAGGGTTTAAGGAATACGCTCAGCGGTGGCGTGAGTTGGCAGCTAGGGTTCAGCCGCCGATGGTTGAACGTGAGCTCGTGCAGATGTTCGGAGCCACCCTCCCAGGGGTTTACTATGAGAAGTTGGTCAGCGGTATGTCCAGAACCTTCTCGGATCACATTATCACGGGCGAGCACGTTGAAAATGGGATCAAACTCGAGAAAATTCAAGGTGATTCATCCTCAGCTGGAGGAGGCAGAAAGAAACCTTATAGTGGCAAAAGACGGGAAGGAGAAGCGAGCGCTGTGACCAACGCTCGAAGGAAGGGTAAAGGTCCTCACCAGCAGGTGGCCAGTATAACTATCCCGGCAGTTCAACAGCAGCAGCAGCCGCAGCAGCAGCAGCAACCGAATCAACCAGGGTACAGAAAGTACCAGAACAGGGCACCTCTATCGAGCCGTCACCTTGAGACACCGCCCATGTCGTACGCGCAACTATTGCAGACTTTGCTTCAGCTACAGTTGATCCAGAAGAGAACGCTGGCTCCCTTGACAGGGGCGCCGCCGCCAGGTTATGACGCAAATGCAACTTGTGAGTTTCACTCGGGGGGCACCAGGCCACACAGTAGAGAACTGCAAAGCCTTCAAGCATAAGGTGCAGGACATGGTGGATGCCAAGATCATCAACTTCTCGGATAATGTGCCAAATGTCACGAAGAATCCTATGTCAAATCATAGAGGAGGCGGAGTGAAAGCCATTATCAAAGACGAGAGTGCGGACTTGTTGACTGACGTCAGAGATCTGAAGACGCCGCTTAGCTTCGTTAAAGCTAAGTTTATGAGAAGAGGGTTCTTTCCAGGATGCGGAGAGCTATGTATGGACTGTGCCACACGTTCTGATGGGTGTGAACTGTTGGTAGAGGGAATTCAAAGTCTGATGACTGAAGGGATATTACAGTTCAGCCGAAGGGCCGAGAGTGGGTCAGGAGAGGTAGTGCTGAAGCAAGATGATGAGGTCGCCACCATCACCATCCCTCGCCAAACGATAACTATTTCTGCACCCAGACCGCCCACAATTACCATCACCAGAGCTGGGCCGATACCGTTCGAGAGCACTAATGCTGTCCCATGGCATTATGGGGCTGAAGTCTACTGCAACAGCCAGAAGTTGGAGCTAGAACCGTTTGGTTCGTCTGTGGAGAACCTTGCGGGAATCAGTGGTATTACTCGCAGCGGAAGAGTGTTTGCACCACCAGAGGTCGTGGCAGATAGAGCAGTCAGAGTTGATGCGGCTGATAAAGGTAAAAGTAAAGTCGTTGAAGAGATCCCACGTGGGGTAGAAAAAGACTTGCTTGTTAAAGACGCCGAGGAGTTTATGCGGTTGATTAAAAAGAGTGACTACAATATTGTGGATCATCTCCATCAGACGCCCTCAAAGATTTCTATTCTGAACTTGTTGCTGTGTTCTGAACCACACCGCAATGCGCTGCTGAAGGTGTTGAACGCCGCATATGTACCGCAGGAAATATCGGTAAATCAGCTAGAAGAGGTCGTAGCCCACGTAAATGCTGGAAATGGGTTAGGTTTCACAGACCTAGAGCTGACGCCGAAAGGGAGGAACCACAATAGCGCCCTGCACATCTCGATAGAGTGTAGGGGCACGATTATGTCGCACGTGTTGGTGGACACGGGTTCATCGCTCAATGTTCTTCCGAAGAAGGCATTAATGAAGTTGGATACTCGTGGAGTGATTTGCACACCCAGTGATCTGGTTGTGAAGGCGTTCGATGGAACCAAACGCCACGTTTTCGGGGAGGTGACCCTGCCAATCCAAGTCGGGCCGGAAACGTTCGACGCGGTCTTTTATATTATGGACATCATGCCTGCCTACAGCTATCTCTTGGGCCGACCATGGATCCATGCTGCTGGTGCCGTGACCTCCACGTTGCACCAGAAACTCAAATATACTGTCGGAGGTAGCATCGTGACTGTGTGTGGCGAGGAAGACATAATGGTGAGCCATTTGTCGTCCTTCAAGTATGTTGAGATGGATGGGGAAATCCATGAAACCCTGTGCCAAGCGTTCGAAGCTGTCAAAGTGAAGGACGTAGCTCCTGTAGTCACGGAAAATCCAGAGATGACTCTCTCCTCATTCAAGGAAGCTCGGGCTGTTGTCCAAGCCGGATCTACCCCAGGCTGGGGGCGAATTTTGGAGATACCTAACAAGCAAGACAAGTTTGGGTTGGGATATTCTCCTGGAGCTGAAGCCTCCTCTTCCAGCAGTACGTCGCGAGGTAAAGGGCCGATCCAGTTTACCAGTGGCGGGGTGATATTTGAAAGCGCCAGCATGGTGTCTGAAGACAGCGGAGATAGCGATTGTGACCTCGACTCTTGGATCCAGCCAAGCAAGCCAGGCGAGGGCCTCAACATTTGGTCCGTCAAGGATATCATCCAAACGACAAGCGAAGAGTAATGATTTACTTTTTCCAATCATTGTACAACCCTATGTCCTACCCGGGGCATAGAGGTTTTATTGTCAGGGCCTCGTTTGATTATGTACATGCATTTTATCAATAAATCAAAAGGCGTTTTCTTCGTATTCAAATATTGTGATCTCTGTTATTCCTGTTTTATATTTGTTTTGAAAAAAAACAAAATGGCAATGAGGTTTGTGCTAACCTGCATATCCTTGTTTTAAGCTTAACCCTTGTTATTGCAGGATCCACATAGCAGATGACATCGACTCTGGACCTTCTACGACTCACTTCGACTTCGATTGCCCGATCTATCAAGCCGAAGAAGAGATTGATGAAGACAAAGACCTTCCTGAAGAGTTGGCCCGCTTGTTGAAACAAGAAGAGAAAGTTATTCTTCCTCATGAAGAGGAGATCGAGATCATGAATTTGGGTTCTGAAGAACTTGTCAGGAACATCAGGATAGGGGCTGCATTGCAGAGTGATGTCAAGCGGAGATTGGTCGAAATGCTAAGAGAGTATAGTGACGTCTTTGCTTGGTCATACGAAGATATGCCCGGACTTGACACTGACATCGTGGTCCACCACTTGCCGCTGCGAGAAGATTGTCCTCCCGTTAAGCAGAAGCTTAGGAGGACAAGACCAGATATGGCCATTAGGATCAAAGAAGAAGTGCAGAAACAGCTTGATGCTGGCTTCTTAGCGGTCATTACTTACCCTCCGTGGGTCGCCAACATAGTACCTGTACCGAAGAAGGACGGTAAGGTACGAATGTGCGTCGATTATCGGGATTTGAATAGGGCGAGCCCTAAGGATGATTTCCCGCTGCCTCATATTGATGTGTTGGTCGACAATACAACGCAATTCTCCGTGTTTTCGTTCATGGATGGCTTCTCCGGTTACAACCAGATCAAGATGGCGCCGGAGGACATGGAGAAAACGACGTTTATCACCCCTTGGGGAACGTTCTGCTATAAGGTAATGCCTTTTGGTCTGAAGAACGCAGGGGCCACTTACCAACGAGCCATGGTAACTTTGTTTCATGACATGATTCATCATGAGATTGAAGTCTATGTTGATGACATGATTGTGAAGTCCCAAACGGAGGAGGGACATCTGGTCAATTTGCTGAAGCTTTTTGAGAGGCTTAGGAAGTTCAGGTTGAGGCTGAATCCTAACAAATGTACTTTCGGAGTACGGTCCGGAAAGTTTCTGGGGTTTATCGTGAGTGAAAGAGGCATCGAGGTTGATCCTGTGAAAATAAAAGCGATACAAGAAATGCCAGTGCCAAAAACAGAAAAAGAAGTTCGTGGTTTCTTGGGCCAAATAAACTACATTGCAAGGTTTATCTCTCAGCTCACGGCCACGTGTGAACCGATGTTCAAACTGTTAAAGAAAGATCAGGCGATTATCTGGAACGAGGATTGCCAGAAGGCATTCGACAAGATAAAGTAGTATCTTCAGGAGCCTCCAATCTTGATACCCCCAGTGGCTGGACGGCCACTAATCATGTACTTGACAGTTCTTGAGAATAGTATGGGGTGTGTTCTCGGTCAGCACGACGAGACGGGCAGAAAGGAGCATGCCATTTACTATTTGAGTAAAAAGTTCACGGACTGTGAATCTCGCTACTCGATGCTGGAGAAAACGTGTTGTGCACTAGCCTGGGCTGCCAAACGTTTACGACAGTACATGCTCAATCACACCACCATGCTAATTTCGAAGATGGATCCGATCAAGTACGTCTTCGAGAAGCAAGCGCTTTCGGGCAGGATTGCCAGATGGCAAATGTTGTTGACGGAATATGACATTCAGTACGTGTCCCAGAAGGCCATCAAGGGAAGTGTATTGTCTGATTACCTTGCCAAACAGCCAATCGAGGATTACCAGCCGATGAAATTTGAATTCCCTGATGAGGATATCATGTTTCTCAAAGAGAAGGATTGCGATAAACCATTGCCCGACGAGGGGTCGGATAGGAAATCCCAGTGGAAGTTGATATTCGACGGGGCGGTTAATTCTTATGGAAGTGGCATTGGGGTGATCATCACGACTCCCCATGGATCCCACATCCCGTTCACTGCGAGACCGACGTTTCCGGTCACCAATAATGAAGCAGAGTACGAAGCATGCATCATGGGTCTAGAAGAAGCAATTGATTTGAGAATCAAGAACCTAGACGTATATGGTGACTCGGCGCTTGTGATCAACCAGATTAAAGGGGAGTGGGAGACTCGTCAATCGAATTTGGTGCCGTACATGAACTATGCCAGAAGGCTGCTTCTGTTCTTTGATCGAGTGGAACTCCATCATGTGCCCAGAGCAGAAAATCAGATGGCTGATGCCTTAGCCACGTTGGCTTCGATGTATAAAGTCAATTTTTGGAATGAGGCTCCAAGAATTGTCCTTTCTCGTCTTGATAGACCTGTATTTGTCTTTGCGATCGAGGAAGCCGCCGACGGCAAGCCATGGTTCCATGATATCCAGACTTTCCTTATGACTAAGGAGTATCCTGCGGGTGCGTCAACCCAGGATAAGAAGACTCTGAGGAGGCTGTCTGGAAATTTTTATCTCAATCCTGATGGAGTGTTGTATAAAAGAAACCACGATCTCGTGCTACTCAGGTGTGTAGATGAGAAAGAGGCGAGTATGCTCATGGAAGAAGTCCATGAAGGCACATTTGGTACGCACGCCGGCGGGCATGCTATGACGAGAAAGATCCTGAGAGCAGGATACTACTAGCTGACGATGGAATTGGATTGCTTTAAATTCGCGAAGAGATGTCATAAATGCCAGATTTATGCTGATAAAGTTCATGTGCCGCCGTGCCCGTTAAATGTCATGTCCTCCCCGTGGCCGTTCTCCATGTGGGGCATTGACATGATAGGCAAGATCGAGCCCACCGCATCTAACGGTCATTGCTTCATTCTAGTAGCTATCGACTACTTCACCAAGTGGGTGGAGGCAGCCTCATATGCTAACGTGACCAAGCAGGTGGTGGCTAAATTCATAAAGAGGGATACCATCTGTCGTTACGGAATTCCCGAGCAGATCATTACTGATAATGGTTCGAATTTGAATAACAAGATGATGAAGGAGCTGTGCCAGAGTTTCAAGATTGAACACCACAACTCATCTCCTTACCGACCAAAGATGAATGGCGCCGTTGAAGCGGCCAATAAGAACATAAAGAAGATTGTCCAGAAGATGGTTGTGACCTACAAGGATTGGCACGAGATGCTGCCATTTGCACTGCACGGTTATCGTACGACGGTACGTACGTCAACCGGGGAAACTCCTTTCTCCTTAGTGTACGGTATGGAGGTTGTCCTATCGCTAGAAGTGGAGATCCCTTCCTTGCGAGTTTTGGTTGATGTGAAACTCGACGAGGCAGAATGGATTAAGAACCGACTGAACCAACTCAGCCTGATGGACGAGAAGAGGTCAGCATCGATTGCGCATGGTCGTCTATACCAAATCCGAATGAAGAAAGCTTATGATAAGAAGGTGCGTCCTAGAAGCTTTCAGACGGGTGATCTCGTCCTGAAGAAGATTCTTCCTCCACACTCCGATCACCGGGGCAAGTGGACTCCCAATTACGAAGGTCCGTACGTCGTCAGCAAGGTCTTCTCGGGAGGAGCTTTGTTGTTATCCACAATGGACGGTGAAGATTTTGCATCTCCGGTGAACGCGGACGCAGTTAAAAAATACTTTGCTTGAAAGCGACCCGCTGGACAGTAAAAAGAGAGTCCAGGCAAAAATGGGGCATCCCGGCGAACCATAAAAAAGGAAAAATGTTCGGGAAAAAATTAGGGATATAAATTGAAAAAATGTACACCCGCAAAGTCAAAAACCCGGATGGGCGACTTTGGCAAAAAAGGGTATCCCGGTGAACTGAAAACCCGCAAAGGGCGGTTCACGCAAAAGTTAGGGATTTGAAAAAAGCAAATGACTGTGTTCCGCGTATGGACTTTCTTTGTTTAGTGGTTTGGAAGATCTGAGGACCGTTTATCTGAATCAATCTCTTCTGAAGCTGAAGCGTCGGAGAAGTATCGAAGTCGAGTGGGTCATAGAGGGATGAACTCATGGTGTTCGTCTACGCCTCGTTGCCGACATTTGTATATACTGATGTATATTTATGTTTTATTTTTGCGCGGCTTCCTCATTCCAGGAGCTTGCATCCGTTGTAAAACATTTTTACCCATTCAGGGGTTCGTTATCAATAAAATGTATACTATTCAGCAATTCTGTTTGTCTGTTTAGCATTTATCTGTTTTGTTTGCGAAAAAGAACGTCGGGGTTTTGATAAAATGCGCATACATAAACTTACTGGCCTAGGCCACTGATTGTTGAAACAATGAATTACTCGAACATTGTCACAAGATAATAACCTTGATAGGTCCCTTTGAGAAGGGTATCTTGTCTATTTGTTTGTGTTGTTACAGGTGTAGCATGTACCAGACAGTACGCCGTACGCGTCCTCAAGCAGGATGATCTCTCCTTCTCCAGCAAAGTTCAGCAGCCTCTCCCCGCAGAGTCTGAACAAGAGATCGTGAGCATTGATATGTCTCCCCAGGCAGAGAAGATCCTCTCCCCAATCAGATGCATCCTGAAGGAACGTCATCTCCTCAGCTGAGTCATACGCTGAAGTGCGCAGCAACTGATGGTTCAAGACTGAAGTCTCCAGCGGAACCGAGGCTCCCCACAGAGTCGTAATCTCCCCAGCAAGCAGAATGATTTCTTCTTCCCCAGCCGGGGTTGCAGATCCCCAAGAGAGCTGAGTCCTTGGAAGCCTCTCAGGCCATGATTGGTTTTCCCCCGTGGAGTGTTGAATAGCTGATGCTGTGTTTCCCCGCCGAAGTCGTTATCTCCAGGAAGGTTAGCCGCGAAGGCCGTGCAGTTTATTCCCACGATTGACATCACTTTCCCTCAGCAGGTCCAGGTTCTCGTAGAGCTTCGTTCCCCTGCAGCAGTCAACTGAAGTTCACTTCCCCACAGCGCCCGATTGGGATTGGCGTGACCGTTCCCCTCAGCCGGATGTTTCCTTCCCCCTATCAGAGTGGTTCTTTCTCCTTGACAGGAGGATTCTCCCTTCAGCATTTATTTTGCTGACGGGATCGCATCATTTTGCATGACTGCATAGCATTTATCATAAACGCGTAGCATTTCCACCGTGAGGAGCATTGCGCCATTGCCAAAGAATATGCATAATAAGCATTCTCTAGGTTGTTACCGTTCTTGTTTTGCAGGTGTTCCGCCGCAGAATTGATTGCTCAGGATGATTCTTGAATTCTCCCCAACGGAGTTGCTTGCTCAAGATGATTCTTGAATTCCCCAGCAAGGTCGTTTGCCTAAGATGATTCTTAAAATCTCCAATGCAGTCGCCAGAGTTGGTTGCTCAAGTTGATGCTTAGAGTCCCCCTCAGAGTGTTTGTGCAGGATGATTCCTGAAATCTCCAGCAGAGTTATCGGTTCAGGACGATTCTTGAAGTCCCCACGGAGTTATTTGTTCAAGATGATTCTTGATTTCCTCAGCAGAGATGATTCATCCAGAATGATTCCTAGATCCCCGAAGCAGAGTTACTTGATAGTTCTCCAGAATCCCCAGCGGAGATGTGTCATCCCCAACAGGTTTCTGAACAGCGAAGTTGAAACTTCCCCTGAAGACTTGATGATTGAAGTCCGACCATGTTAACAAAGCAGTTCTCTCATCTGATGCAGAGTGCCTGATGGCAGAAGTTTGGATATCCCCAACCGGCTCATGATTGACCGAGAATTCTGTTCCCGACTTACCGATAGAGTCCGGCTGATGCCCGAAAGTTTTCTTTGAATGCCCGACGGCATGATTTAACTTGATTATTGACCTGATGAGTCCCGAAGAATCTTGATGCCTAACGGCATGATCGACCATGTATCACCGGTTACCGTGTGACCAATTCCCCAGCTAGTTGCCGTGCAGCTAATATTTCAGTGTTCGAAGATTTGTTCCCGTCAGAGTACCGTGTATTGATACAGTTGGCAAATTTCCGGGTTTGTCGGTATTCAACCGTCTCGCACTTGATTGGTTGAGAGCCGTTCGCTTCTCACTCAGTCAGGTTCAAGCCGTTTGAATAGGGGCAGCTGTTGCACCCCAAAATTTGACCAACATTTCTTTACCTAGCTTGTGTTTCATCTCATTCACATTAGCATTATCATTTGCATTTCATTGACATGTATGCAGGAGATCAAGAGGTATGATTACCAATTAAGAGCACCACAAGACTTTGAAGCTAACCAAGAAGGTTATTCAAGAGTTCAAGGGTTGATATCTTTGTCAGAGAAGTTAAAAGATCCTCAGAGAGAGTGGTTGAAACCAAGGGTGTGTCTCCTAACTTGAGAGTTGTGGGGAGTCCTCAGATGATTCTAAAGCCATGAATGTGGACTTGAAGCCTTGAGAGAGCTTATGAGATGTCTTGAAAGCCATCATGAAGCCTATAGAGGTCATTGTGCAAGATTAAGAAACCTCAGCCATGAGTGGTGCAATTAGGGTTTGACTGGGTAAACCCTAGGTCAACTGATGATTTGGAGAGGGTTGAGACCTAATCCAAGAGCCATGTGATCATGGATTGATGCATTGAGATGCTACAAGGATGATTCCAAGGTTAACTCATCATGATTGAAGAGTTTGAGAAGTTTCAAGCTAGGGTTTCTAAGGCTTGACAGTGTAAAATCCCCTAGTTTAACCCCTATCTTCAACGCAGTTTAGCTCAAGATGTGATTGTCATATCATCTTACCCCTAACATGAATGTTGTAGAGCTTGTTCTTAGCTTTAATTTGAGTACTAGAAGTCCTTGATAGGATTTGTAGAGCTCAAGTTATGGCTTTGACAAGTTACAGGTCATCTGAGGTATGTGAATCTGGGGCCTTGAAAGTCACCCAACTTGCATCAAACTTTTTCCCAAGAAGGATGATTCCTATGAACTTTTGGTCAACATTAATATTGTTCCTTATCTTCTTAGCTTTCTAGAGAGTACTAGAAGTCCTTGATAGGATTTGTAGAACTCAAGTTATGGCTTTGACAAGTCAAGGGCATTTTGGTCATTTGGAGATTATAGGTCATTTCAAGCATAAGGCCATAACTCCTATTTCCAAGCTTCAAATGGAAAAATCTTCAACATCAAACTTGCTTAAAATGATGTTTTAAGGATAGTAAGGAGGTCATGAGATGTTGAAAAGGCTTGTAGCTCAAAGTGGTAAAAATGACCTAAAATGGAGGCATAAGTTAAATAAGTCAAGGTTGGAAATTGAAATTTTCAAGCTACACATCCAAACCATGGCATGTAATATACCATTTTGACTCTAGAAAACATTTTAGAAACAATGGTTTAGCCAGATTTTTGATTTGAGGTCTAAATCATGGACTTGCTTTGGAAAATGGTTACTTGCATATTAAGTTACATTTGCAAAACATAGAATTGATGCATGGGCAAGGGACTTGGCAAGCTAAACCATTCCAAAATCTCATCTAAGGAGATTTTAAAAGGAGAACAAGTGCTGCAATGAGCCAAACCCAAGCTGGTATATGAGATGGCTTGAAATCAAAAACTCATGACATGAGAATCTCAAATTCTCATTGGATGATTCCAGAAAGTTTTGGATGGTTTAGAACCATCCTATATATTGATTAGAAGCTGCTCAGATGCAAGGTTGGTGAGAGATTAGAGAGGAGAGTGAGATTTCCATTTCATTTTCTTCCATTGCAAGTTGAAATCAATTTCTATATTCTGCATCATTTCCATTGATTCTTTCAATCCTAACATCTTCCATTGATCATACTGAGTGAATCCATACCAAATTGAGAGCAAGATCATGAAGAATTGAGAAGATAGCATTTGGATTTTGGAAGCTGCAAGTCACCATCGGATTCTGAGTTTCAAGCATCCTCCATCAAAACTTTTGCAAACAGTAGCAAGATCTTGGTACAAGGAGTGATTCTGGAGAGATTGAGAGGTTGAAGTGAAGAGTTGACCTATCTGGTATTCAAGAATTGACAGGTTTGCAACTTTTACTCTGCACCTTAATTCAAGCGCATTTAGTTAGATTTGTTAGGTTAGAACGGTTAGAAACAAGTAGGAGATGGATTCTGGAGATTTTGAGGGCATTTGGAGAGGATCAAGATGATGACACCATTTCTTTATTGACCAAGAACATGAGGTGTAATGAGATATAACATGAGTTCTATATCAAGTTTTAATCAGGGTAATGTGGTGATCATTCTGAGCTAATCAATTTCAAGAATAGTTAGAATTGAGATTTGAGCATAATTTGGATTCACTATCGGGTTTAGAGATTGAGGATGATTCTTTGAATTCCAAGGCTATGGTTGTGATCAGGGATGAATTTAGAGTAGATTAGTGTTTTAAAAGATTAATTTCGAGTGAGATTTGAGGTTCTGCGAATGGAGGAAGCTTGATATGTGAAGCTCTGTTTCCATGGATTCTTGCTTCCAAAACCCTGGCTGAAGGTGGGGGATGACTCCATGGCCGTTGGATCATGCAAGGACTCGTTGACTGGGATCAGATCGTGTGGCTGTGTTTTGATTTCACATTTTGAAGAGGGAAAGTCTGAGAAGCACTAAATGCAGTCGTTTCATTTATTTTTCATTTGGGCTTAAGGAAGTAATTGCTAATCACACCCCCATCCACGGCCCAGTCATGATTTGAACTAGTTTTCTTTACTTATTGCACCGCATTTTTTCCTTTTTCTTTATATTTTTGTTATGTGTTTTCTGATTAAATATATGGGCCTAGCGCGTTTACTGATGACACCCCCATTTAAGCCCATTATCTACAATGCATTGCATATCATTGCTATCTGCACCAAACATTTCACATTTTATTTTATTTTCCTCCATTTTTCTTTAATCTTTGAAAAATCATATAAAATAGAAAAATAATGATTTTGGCATGGGAATTTTTCCTCCTGTTTCACATTTTTGTCTAAAAAATTAAAAAATCAAAACATTTGCATTTCATGCATTTTTAATATTTTTTGTATATTTTCTCTTTTAATAGCTTTTAATTCATTTTATGTTGATACATAGTTTTTGTAGAATTTTGTTTAGGTAGTTCCCTTTATATTTTTGCACCATTCTTTTTAGGATAGTTAGATTAAGACTTTAGCTCCCCTATGGATTTATTTCATAATTTTGTGATTAGTTTTTGATTAGTTTTGATTAGATGACTTTAGGTTGTGTAGATTTAGGTCAATCCTTAACATAGGTCCACAATAACACTAGAATTTTGGGTTTTTAGGTCAAGTTAGATATTGGGACATATAGGGTATTAAGGATAGTCATGTAGGATCCCTTAGAAATTATATTAGATTTTAATATAATAGTATACTATTTTTAAGTGATTTTTGTAATGGATTGTTGTTTGTGTTGCCCTTGTGGGCTTGTATTTTGTTTTGCTTTGCTTTGTGGGCTTTTGCTTGGCTTGGTTGGCTTGGTCTTCCTTTGTGGGGCATGGAGGAGCATAGTGGAAGACTTGGAGATTGAAGAAGGAGCTTGAGAGCTTGAAGACTTGTTTGTTTTGTTGTTGTTTTAAGGTTAGGAATTAAGTAGAGCTTAGACTTAGTTAATTTCTTTCTTAAACATGGAGGGTATCTTTCACCTCCATTCCTCCCCATGATTCAAGGTCCTCCCATGGTATTCACCTCCCTCCTTTGGAGGGATAAGTGATGGTACCTAGGAAGTAGAACTTTTGAGGGAACCATTCTTTTGATGTTGAACCCTTATAGGTCACCTTTGGTGGTCAATAAGCAGTTTAATATCCTAGCTTATCCAGTTAAGTGATTTCTTCTGGTTTGAGTATCTTGAAGATGTTGGGCTTGAGTGTGAAGATGAAGACTTCATTGAAGAGTATGGAAGATGATGATTCCCTGAGCATTGCCATTGTAGCTGAAGCTTGAAGAGCATGAAGAAACAAGTTGATACTTGAAGACCCCATGAAGATCCAGTAAAGATTGAATGAATAGCTGAGGCTTAAAGAATTGAAGGATGAAGTTGACACTTCTAAGTGATTAAGGACTACTCTGAGAAGCTGAAGCTTGCAGGAAGAGAAGACCAAGTTGAGACTAGTAAAGTAAGAGAGCTGAAGCTTGAAGACTGAGTTGACAATTATGAAGAGGATTCAATTAATATTGAGTGCAGGGCTGAGGCTTGAGGAATAAAGGATGAGTTGACACTTACATTGATGATTAAGAATCTGAAGGAATCAAGTTGACACTTGTGGTTAAGAGTGAAGCCTGAAGGTGGAATTGACTGAGGAGCTGAAGCTTGAAGAAGGAGGATAAGTTGAAACTTGTGCTTGATGGATTGAAACCCTGGAGAAGCAAATTGATATTTGTCATGAGAGATGATAGCCTTGAAGGGTGATTGAAGTCTGAAGACTGGATTGCTGTTAGAAGAGCTGAAGCTTGGAGTTAGTTGAGAGAGGAGTTGATCTGTTTTCTTATCTGTTTTCTTTTCTGTATTGATGTGACTTGTTTGATTTGCTTGATGCATTAGAATAAGTTCATATCTAGACTGACTTTAATCTAGGAGCATGATTGCACTAGAGGTTGAGTTGCTCCCTCTGCTTGTATTGTTACTGTATGGCTTTGCTTGCGGGTATTCGGTAGAGCCCTGCTCCCTTGCCCATGTGGTTTATTTTGCTTGATAGCATGTTATTTCCTCTGTATGATTGCAGTTTACTGTTTTTGCTTGATAACATGTTTTATCTTTTCTGTATGATTACTGTTATTCATTCTGGCTTGAGGTTGAGATGAGCTTGTGGAGGCTGCTGCCCCACACACATTTCCTCCCTCACTTGCATTGCATGCATTTTACAGCTGTTTACTGTATTACTGTTTAAGCTGATGCTTTACCTGTTTCTGTGTATCATTGACATGATCCCTTAGGACTCTCATTTCCTTTGATAAGGAAGTGATGGTAGAACTTTAGGTTGAAACCTATGCATGATAACTTCTAGGAGTTCCCTGTTTCAAACTTCAACTATAGGATGAATCCTTGGCATGACAACATTAGGACTTGATAGTCTCCCCTTAGTTGAGCCTGGTCTCTCTTCTCATCTCAAAACAGCTTAAGATACAGTAATCATGAATGATTTCTTTCGTACGTTACGAGCCTTAAGCTATCTGAGAAAGGATTGTTGGAGAGTCTCTTTTCAACAGTCTGGATGTTTAGTATGGCACCCTTTGGGTGACATGCGACGCAAAGACAGAAAACACAATAAAAAACACTTCTTTCGTAAAAGACAGAAAACAAACTTCAAACCTTTTTGCCCCGTGGGCCCATAATTCAAAGGAAGCTTTTCTGAAGAAAAGAGTGTCGTTAAACTTCAGCGCCACCGCAAACAGACTTTGTCCCTAACTGCTGGAACTGTTGTTTAACCCTACTCGATAAAACAGATGAATCTGAATTCCCGTAATCCGTAGTAGCCCGAACTACGTAAGCTCTGATCTCTCATACCTGTTGAGAGTACGTAGGCACAATACTGACGTATTGGCGAGCCACCTTCCCCGTAACCTGTAGTAGGTCGAACTACGTTGACTTTGATTTCTCATTCTCTGATGAGAATACGTAGGCATAAAGCGCGACGCTTTGCCGAGTCATTTTCTTTTCTGTTTTAGCCAGCCTTGATAGGTAAATAGATAAACCAACTTGTCCAGTAAACACAACAAGCGTGGATCCCGTCGAGTACGACGGACGTGAGGGGTGCTAATACCTTCCCCTTGCATAACTGACTCCCGAACCCAGACAACGGTTGCGATGACCTTGTCTTACCCTTTTTCGTCAGGTTTTTCCGATCGTTTCCTTTCCCGCTCTGAGGGATAAATAACGAAAGGTGGCGACTCTTCTGTTTTGCCGGCACCTTATTTTCGCGGAAGCGACACGTACGAGCATTCGACTTAGGAGAACATGGGAACATGCTTGAGTTTGAAAGAGTCGAAAGGTTGAGTGAATAACAACTCAAAGGGCGTGCCTCGAGAACTATTCACTCGAAAATGCAAAGAATGCTAGATTCCAAGAATCTCTTTCTTTCGGAGTTTTAATCGAAAAAATGTTTTGAAAAAGTCGAAAGATTGAATGAATAATAACTCAAGAGCGTGCCTCGAGAACTATTCACTCAAAAATTCAAGGAATGCTAGATTCCAAGAACCTCTCTCTTTCGATGTTTTAATCAGGAAAACGTTTTGAAAATGATTTGAAGCGAAAATAGGGTATGAAGATAATTTAGGAGAAGTGATAATTATTTGATAAATGAGACGTCGGCCTCACAACCAATGAATCAGAGTATTATCGAGATGCTAGATCTCGACAACACCTTTTTCATTCGAAAATGTTTGGATGAACAACAGAAATATCACACAGAATGCTAGATTCCTATGATATTTCTTTGCCCAAAATAGCGTACTAAACGAATAGTAGAACGACATATTATTTAAGGTGTACACCCCAATGATGTTCGTCCAAAAATCCAAAAAGTGCTAGACTTCAAAGATTTAATTTGCTTTAAAAAAAAGTACTCAAGGTGAGTCGAGGTCGGTGGCGAGGCTTTTAAAGCACTCGACTTACATGGGTAAAAATGACTCGATAAATCGAGAGTTTATTTTGAAAAGATTTTGAATTATTAAGGCATAATGAAGAGAAAAATAAAGCTATAAGAAGCTATTACATTTGAAGGGAGAAGAATACCTTTTTATCGAATGGGAATGAAATAGAGCGAATCGAATTTTAGAATCTTTTGGTCCTTAACCGAAACTTAGCCAACAAAGCCAAAGTGGATCGAAGTTTATTAAATTATTTAATTATATTAATCCGAATTAATTATTAAAATTATTCGAATAAATCAAATAATTAAATTAATTAAAATTGATTAATAAAATTAAATGATTAAAATTAAATTGATCAATTAATTAGGCTAATTAAATTTAATTATCAAAATTATCCAACTAAACCGAATAATTAAAATAATTAAAAAAATAATTAGCAAAATTAATTAATAAAACCACTATGTGTACTTGATAACACACTCCAATCACACTCCCATCCCAGTCACGGTAGAAATCTTTGTTGAGTTTTCGCGAGGATCAAGCCATTCGCCTTGAGCCGCCCACACCAGGTTATGGTTATTGTTTTTTCTATAGGACCAGCATGTTTACTAGCTCAATCAAAACAACCGCTAAATCCGTCATTGGTTAGGTTACTGGTATCACTTCAATCCGAATTTCAACACCATATACCCATGAAAATCACTATATCATGATACCAATACTTCACCATAACATATAGGTTAGAAAATAAAGTGACACAAGCTTCATAGTGCATACATACGTCAATGACATTGCGCAGCCAGAATCATTGCGCAGCAAGAATCATAAACTTGAAAGAAAATAAACCCAATCATTAAATCAATACATAAAACCGACCGAAATGCAACAAACAAGCGGTCGACGTAAATAAGTTCAACAACCAACCCAAAGCAATCTAACAAGAATAGAAATTGCATAGATGAAAAAAAAATAGTATATCAATACAACACACTCTAACTCTACTCATAAAGACATGGATTTCAATCTGAACAAAAACCTACAAAGAAACGTTTAAGAACAACAATAAATTAGAACATCATAGCAAACAGTTGATGATAGTCTGAAAACGAGACATTAAACACCAACAATGATCATAAAAAAAAACAAACAGAATGTGCGTATTTCCGCTCGTGTGTGATTGCTGAGTTAAACTAGATATAATCTGCATAAGCTCTGGTTTCTTTATGGGGTGTTATTGCCGCTATTTCAGAAAGCTGCCACTGACAGAAGCCGCGCAAGCTGGGGATGTCGCATCCTAGCCAGGAACGGATACGTGAGCGTACGAGGTTGGTAAGAGCCAAGTTTTCCTTGCTTCGCGTTGTTGCGGCGAGTTGGTTGTTGAGAGCTGCGTCGTGAGGATGTAGATATTGCAGCCGCTACGCAAACGAGTCGTTGTCGGCGCGATGATTACTGACAGGTTTGTTTGCTAAAACGAAGCCATGCGAGCTAGGGATGTCGCATTGTTGTTGTTCGATAGCTTGAGTGGCTGTGAGGTTGTCGTTGTTGTCGTCAACTATCACCGCTAAATCAATATCTCGACACCAAAGCCAAGATGAGAAACTTCCAGCTTATTCTACTATGGTGACGGCGCTTCAAAATTTGATGAAAGGGGAAGTTCATCCGCGAGAGACATGACACGAGCGATTAAGGTTTTCGCCATTGCACTGCGAAGGTGATTTCACGAAAAAGAGGCCATTGTCGATTGAAATTATATGATGCTGCGAGGTGAAACGGGTGGAAGGAAAGGATTAACGAATGGATTTGGGGAAGAAGATGAGGGATCTGGAGATTGTCGAAGAGGGATTGGTTAGCGGCGCCGTTTTTCTGTTTGAAGAAGATGTTTTTTTAGGGTTTTCTTTGGGTGATGAATTAGGTTTTTTCTGGAGTGAATTGGGGGCGGCCGCCTTTTTGTGAACAGTAGCTTAGGTTTTTTCATTGAATCAAATTCCCCTCTTCTTTTATAATGTGCTGGGTTCGGGCTGTTCTATTGGGCTTTGCTCATTTTCCTCTTTTACTTACAATCTGACCAATAAATAAAACAAACCAATATAAATAAAATAAACTTAAAACTATCTTAATTCTAATAAAACTATTTATTCTAATTAAAACAATCTATTAAAATCCTAATTAAGTTTAAATTCTATTTTAAATAACCTTACTTCTAAAATCTAAATTAACCAAAAATCTAAATTAAACTCTAATTCCTACAAACTTAAAATTCTAAATTAAACACTAATAAACAAAAATGCATAAAGAATTTAAGAAAACAAGATAGAAATAAAATTCACAAAAACACTTTAGGCCACATGTCACACCTTAATTGGTCAAAAGATAAAGTTCTGAAAAAATCAACCAATTGTAAGCGGACACGTGTCTAAATAACAAGAAAATAAACGGGCAATGTAAAACATGAAAGAATAACAAAAACGAAAATATTTGAAAATGGGTAGGACAAATTTAGGGTATGACACTAAACACCGAAGATATAAGGATGATAATCCCTTGTCAACCCTTTTGAGCCTAGTAGTAGGATTTCTTTTCTGAAAATGAAAAAACCCTCAATCTTAATCTGGGTCAGGGTAGGTGTCAGTTAATTTGACCGAGCGTTGTTGCACCCTAAAATTTGCTCAACTTGTTTCACCTGATTTTATGTCTCATAGCTTTAGCATTTGCATATTAGGTCATGTACATAATTAATTCATCTGCATAGCATAGCATGGGAAAGCCATCCAACAAGGGACCAAGTGCCATTCTTATTTCTATGAGCCTATCAAGAGGTTCTTATTCAAATTCAAGCCTATCCAAGTCATCAGAAAGAAATTGAAGCCTGAGAAGTTAGAGGACCAAGCAGTGGGTTTCTCTCCTATCTTAAGGATATGTGAGGATCATCAGAGAAGTTGTGAGCTATGAATTAACATCATGGAACACCTAGAGGGTCATTTTGAAAGTAAGACAAGTCATTGGTGTGATTGCAAGAGATGCAGTTGAAGACAGTCCACTAGGGTTTCATCTGGGTCAACCCTGGGTCAACCCTAGGTCAAATGCTTGATTGAAGGGCATCAAGGTCTGTTTGAAAGATGTGGGATGCCTCATTTGACATGTGGATATGGATGTGGTGTTGTGCCAAGGAGAAATCAAAAGAAATCAAGAAGAAGAGAAGTTTCTGAATTAGGGTTTCTGGGTAAAATCCCCTGATTTAGGGAAAAATTCCAAGCCAGATAATTCAAAATGCAAGTCTCAAATGGATCCTTGGCCAACATGAAACTTGTATCTTATCTCAAGACCTTTAATTTTAGTGGTGGAAGACATCAAGGAGATTTATAGAACTCAAGTTATGGTTCTTGCAAGTTACATGTCATCAGAGGGCACTGAAATTTGTTTGTGAAAGTTACTTGACTTCCAAGCAACTTTTACCCCACAAGGAATGTTCAAATGGATTTCTGGCCAGCATGAAAGTTGTTCCTCATGATCTTATCTTTCTAGAAAGGTATAGCATGCCTTCATATGATTTGTAGAACTCTACTTATGATCTTGGTAAGCCAGGGGTATTTTGGGAAAGTAGAATTACAGGTCATTTCAAGCATATGCCCAAAACTCCTATTTCCAAATTTCAAATGAAGAAATGTTCAACATAAAACTTTCTCCAAATGACATTTTGAGTCTAGAAAAGTGGTTGTGGCAAGTTGGAAATGCATGGAACTTAGAATTGCAAAATTGACCAATTATAAAGGGAAAAGTACCTTTTTAAATGACCAAAATTGTGATTTTTTTATACAAAAGAAAAACCAAGCATATGACGAACCATTTTGAAGGTAAAGGGCATTTAAGACCATTGGCAATGTTATATTTTGGGTTTGAGGTCAAAATTTGAGAATTATCATAGCTTGCTTATAATTGAAGTTACACATCCAATGCATACAAGGGATTAATGTGCAAGCTAGCAAGGCCTTTCCACATGTTCAAAATATCCCCTAATGAGATTTTCAAGTGAGAATGAGGAGCTGCACCAAGGTTTCATGGGCTGATTTTTTCAAACTCACCAATTTCACTTTCTCATACAATGATATAAGAAACTTCTCATGAGATCAATCTAGCAAGTTCTAGAACTTTCCATCATCATCTATATATTCATTCTAACTGATCCAAAAAGAGGGTTGAACTTCATTTTGATCAAAAACTCATAGTTTCATTTCATTTTGCTCTCTTGCAATTACCTTCGAATTCTCTCAATTCTTCACCATCTCATCAATTTTGTGATTCAATTCCATTCAATAATCATCCCTGAGTAGATTACAAGCAAGATCTGAAGAGGAAACTGCAAGAATCGTGCTATACAATTTTCTCTCCTTCAAGTGAAAGAAGAATCGGTTAGGGTAATCCAGGTGGTTTGAGCTCGAATTATTGCAAACAGAAGAAAGAATATAGTCCATTGATGGATCTTGGAGCGTTGTAGGCTTTGAAGTGAAGAGAATCCCCATCTGTTTTCAACTTTCTTACCAGGTTAGTGTTTCTCACAATTTGGCTTGAATTAGGTAGCATGAGGTAGAATTGTTAGGTTAAACATACTCTAGGTGGTTAGATGATCATTTCTGGAGCTTTAGGCAAGATTTCATGGAGGTTGATGTATGCATGTAAATTCGGTTTGGACATAGAACATAGTGATTAAGTTGTTAGAATCTTAGATAATTTGCTAGTCTTAATCAGTATAGCATGAGGATTATTGTTGTGCAAAGATTGGTGAGTTTGGTGATGATCGAAACCTGAGGAAATGTTGAATCCATGATGTTATCCCTTTCTGTTTGGACAATAGAGAGAGTTTTAATGCAAACCAACACCATGGTTGTGTTCTACGCGAGAAATAGAGTAAATTTGGTTTTTGTATCGAGGCATTTGATGGAGGAACGAGGGAGAACGAGAGGATGGAAGAATGAGGCATGGAACTCGTATGTTCATGATTCCTGAAAACCCTAATTGCTCAAGGTTGAAGACGAAATCCAGACCGTTGATAGGCATGTTGACCAATTGACTTGGAAAAGATCTCATGGCCAGGATTTGAAACGAATTTGGAGGGAGTTCTGGGCGTGTAAAACGCCGCGTTTCATTTAAACGCTGGCTGGGGCTTTTCTTGAATTTTGCTATCCACCCCCCCCCCATGCAGGCCCAATCCACTTTTGTACTGCGTTTTCTTTCTATTTGCACCGTAGTTTTATGATTTTTCTTTTGTTTTTTTATGTTTTTTTCTGAATCATTGTTGTGCCCAGGCGCTATGCTATGCGCACCCCCATATATGGGCCCAAAGCACCAAAATAACTGCATTTAATTTCTGTTCATACCCCCCTGCATCATTTTACATTTAATTTTTCTCCAATTTTTTTACAAACTTTATAAAACCATAATAAATTGAAAAATGACTATTTTTCAATGGGATTTTTTTTCCCACTTTCTATTTTCTGTCAAGAAAAATATGAAATCATAAATTTGTCATTTTACTTCATTTTCATATTTTTTGCATATTTTTACATTTAATTGCTTTTTTTTTTATTCTTTTAGTTGATGCTACCATTTGTTGAATTTAGTTTAAGAGTTTCCTTTAGGATTTTCACCCCATTATTTTTAGTACAACTAGATATGGATATTAGGTGCCCATGGTTTTTATACCACATTTTCTAGGATTTTATTTTAGGTAGTTTAGTTAGAAACTATTAAGCTAGTTAATTAGGGTTTTGAATAACATAGGTGTATTGAAATAATTTTCTTTTGGGTTTTTAGGACGAATTAGAAGATGGGACTATAGGGGTATTAAGGGTAAGCATAATAGATCCCTTAGAAGAAATATTAGCATTTTCCCCATGGTATTAATACTCTTAGTATATTTTTGTAATTGATTGATTATATGGTGTGCCCTTTCTAGGGTTATTGTTGATTGTGTGGGGTATTGGGCTTGTTTGGGGTTTGGGTTTGAGTTGAAGACTTTGTTGATGAAGCCCATTGAAGACAAGGAGTGAGGATCCCTTTCAAGAGTTGATGAAGATGGTAGCTTGCCTGCAGCTGTTGAAGGTTATAGGAACTAGGAGCTAGGTAGAGCTTAGAGTAGAAACTTGCTTCATAAACATGGAAGGTTTTGTTTGCCTCCATCCCTCTCTATGATTCAGAGTCTCTCTGGGATACTCACCCCCTTCCTTTGGAAGGCTTGGTGACAGTATCTAAGAGATAGAACTCTTGAGAGAAACACTCTACATTTTGTTAACAGTCTGCTTGCCACCTTTGGTGGTCAACTAACTGTTTAACATCCCAATTCATCCTATTGATGGTTCCTCATCTTGGAGAGTTTGATTTGAAGAAAAGCCATTGCTTGAAGACTGTAAAGGATGAAGATTGTGCTGTTGAGGCTGTGCATTTGATTGCTGATGTTTGAAGCCCTGCTGTTTGAAGCTGTTGAAGAGGTTTATTTTTAGAGTTTCTTTCCTTGAAGATTGATGCTTGCTTGAAGCTTGTAGATGTTTGAAGATGACTTGAAGATAGAAGATGATGGAGCTTGCTGTGCAGAGTTGCTGCTTGCTGTTTATTTTTGCTGCTTATAAGTCTTTGATGTATTGTTTGAGTTTCTCGGACTGTATTGTTTGCCAATTAATCTGTTAGGTTGAAAGTGAATTTTGTTCACTTTTGCCTGTTGTTTTCTAGGTTCGAGGTTGAGTGGGACTCCCTTGCCTCGCTTGTACTGCTGCATTCATGCATTTTACTGTTTTATTGTATATATGCTATTGTTTTTCCGTCTATCCCTTAGGATCTCTGTTTCTCTCTGCGCAAGAGAGGAACATGATAGACATTAGGTCTTAACCCATGCATGATAACATTAGGTTAGTGTGATTCCCCTTTCAACCATAGGTCCTAGAGTTCTGTCTATCCTTTCTCAAAACAAACAGAAAAACACAATAAATATTTCAAACACAATAAAAGACACTTCTTCCGTAAAAGAAGGTGAACTCATCAAAACGTCAATTTTTGTCCGCTTGGACCGGTAATCAGAAAAACCCTTTTTCAGAAGGAGATAAAAGCAATCAAGACAGACTTGTGTCGTACGTGGCCCGAACTACGTTTGCTCTGATCTTTCATGCTGTATGAAAGTACGTAGGCATAGGATGCGATATCCTAGCGAGCAACCTTCCCCTCCTTTCCCGTAGGTAGGCGAACTACGTTGACTCTGATTTCTCGTTCTAGACGGGAATACGTAGGCCTAAAGTGCGATACCTTGCCGAGTCATTTTATTTTCTTTTAACCCCAGACCTATAGAGTAGATAGAATAACAATCCTTTCGACAGAAAACAAACGTGGATCCCGTCGAGTACGACGGACGTAAGGGGTGCTAATACCTTCCCCTTGCGTAACCGACTCCCGAATCCAGGTTTTGGTTGCGATGACCATTCCTTTCCCCGTTTTGCGGTAGGTTTACTTCGAGCGTTTCCTTTCCCTCCTTTGGGATAAATAACGCCCGGTGGCGACTCTTCTGTTCAGCCGGCGCCGATTTTCGCAGTAGCGACAGTTGGCGACTCTGCTGGGGATCCAACGTCCACTAAGCGAGTCAATCCTAGCGCTTGTTTTCCCGTCGAGGATTTTGTATGGATTTACTTTTCAGTCATTTACTTTCAGCATTATATTATTGTTATTATTGTTGTGGGTATGTTGGGGGTTCTGTTACGGAGAGATAAGCCGGACCTGGGCTTGAGTGCACCTAGAATTAGAGTGGAAAGTAGTGGGCGCGCACATGCTTTGCATGTCCTAGTGTCCCGCGAAATCCACACTCAGACGAGGTTCTTCTGGTTGGCCTCCTGTCCCACCCTTTGGGTGGCATGGGTTGCTTGTTAGTTGGATTGTCGACTCTGGGAACCGATCAATTGGAAGTTGGCTAAGTGAGGCCTCTTCAGGATTTGATGATGACATTCCTTCTGGGAATTGTATCATCAACCCTGAAAGTCTGTGACGCCGACGACCGCATAGGATGTCATACCATTGTCAGTTACTAGGACACCTACCTGTGAGAGGGTTTGGGGCTATGCAGGTAACTAGACCTACAGATACTGGTTTGTTTCTTGATTTGAGATTCAGGCTACCTATGGATAGTTATTGGGGTCTGTCAGAGACCAAGTTGGAGTGATTATTGGGTCTGAGGCTTGATTGGAGCTTAGGTATGGGGTCTGTCTGAGACCATGGTTTGAAGAATATTGGAGGGTCTGTTGGAGACCTTGTTCTTGGTGTGATTTGGGCTTCTCAGTCGGAGCACTTGGTCCTTTGTTGCATTTTATTTGCATTGCATTGTTTGCATAACCATTATCATCGCATTTTATTAACGTGTGTCTGTGCTGCAGGGGCATTTGCATATTCCCTGATTCTAGTGTCCGGACTTCTGATTATTGATCATGGCTGGTTTGAGAAGGACAGTTGCCTACAAGTTACCTACCCCTGATGTTACTCCCCTACTTGGTTTGATTTCCCTTGCTGATGAGGATGTCCGGAGAAGCTTCAGGAAGAGTTACGGAAGACTGTTGAGATTGGTTCGCACACCGACTGATGATGAACTGAATGGGCTGTATACATTGATGCAATTCTATGACCCTGCCTTGAGATGTTTCACATTTGCTGACTTTATTTTGGGGCCTACCATGGAAGAGTACGCAGAGTTTATTGAGCTGCCAGTACAGAATAAGGTTCCTTTCATTCACTTTGACGCTGAGCCCAAGTTAGAGGACTTAGCAGTGGCTTTACACATGGACGCTTCTGAGCTATTGGTGACTTCTTGGCGCGGGGTTCCAGGCTTCTCCCTCCAGTTTCTGATTGGCAAAGCCCAGGAATACGCCAAGAATGGATGCTGGATAGTCTTTAACGCTGTTTTGGCTCTGTGCATCTATGGGATAGTGTTGTTTCCCAATTTCCCGAATTTTGTGGACTTTGATGTATTTCATTTGTTTGCTGCTGGCAACCCTGTACCCACATTGATCGGGGGTTTCTACCATTCGCTGCATTACAAAAATGAGAATAGGAGAGGCAAGAACGTTTCTTATTGTGTGCCTTTGTTGTACATGTGGTTTAAGAGCCATCTCCCCCTAAAGGGACCTTTTGTAGATGTTGCAATTACAGCTGACTGGCCAGAGCGCCTGATGAGACTATCTTCTGAAGACATTGAATGGTTTGACCGAGACTTGCTGGGGTCTGAGCTTATTTTCAGTTGCTCTGGGTATCCGAACGTGCCCTTGATAGGAAGGAAATGATGCATTAATCATAATCCATCTCTGTTTGTTCGCCAGTTTGGATACGCGTTGAAGAACCCACCTAGGGAGGAAGAAGTACAGGAATCTCTGTACTTCACCGGTGACTTGAATGGAGAGTTACTAGCCAAGCTTCAGCACGCTTGGATGCGTATCAATAGAAGAGGGAAACCACTATTGGGGAAGAATGATTGTCAGGCTTATGTACCATACAAAGTTTGGATCCAAGAGAGAGCAAAACAGTTGCTAATGCCATTTCCAGCTGCACCAGTCCATGTTCATATTCCAGTAGAGGAACCAACCACCGTTACTATGGAGGTCTACGAGCGAGTTGTAAAAGAGAAGGAAGCCTTGCTGTTGGCTAATGAAGAGTTAGAAAAGGAACTGGCTCAGATGCGTAGTGAGAAGAACAAGGTTGTGCATTCTTTTCAACAGCAGACTGAGTTAGTAAACAGGCTAGGTGCTGAATTGACTGAAGAGAAAAAGAAGCGTGAACGCTTAGGGAAAGAATTCAGAAGCTCTCATGATATGTTGGAGTCCAAAAAGAAAGCACTCGATGCCGCCCACCGGGAAATCTCTTCTTGTAACAAAACGTGGAATGCTACGCTAACCAACAACAAAAAGAGGGAAGACAAATTGAAGCAGCAAATTTCTGAACTCGAAGAACAGTTGAAGGCTAGCACTAAAAAGTATGAAGAGGAGGTGATGGCAAGATATAGTCTTCAGAACGCATTGAACAAGGCCATCGAAGGCAAGAAAGAGGTTGTGTCTCAGAAACAGAAGCTAGAGGATCGCTTCGGAGAAGGGGCATGGGAGGAATCCGCTGGTGATTTACGATGTGTTCTCAAGCGAAGAGATCTACTTGTTGAGGGTCTGCTTACCCGACCAAGTCATCCAGAGACTAAGAGGTTATTAGAGGAGTACCAGGAATATGGGAGCACTTGACCATTTCATGTATTAATGTGTATGCTTTATTTGCATTGTGCTGACCATCACCAGGATTGTTGGTTGAGGTCATGCCTTCTTATTGTACACTCATTGATATTGTATTCCTGGCTTAATGGATTTCTCTGCAATATATGAGGTGTTTTCTATGATTCGGCTCCGAACTTCGTATTGTTATCACTGTTACCCCACTGACACATTCGCACTAGAATCGGGGAATGATATTCCCTAATGCACAGAAACATACTGCATTGCATACACATTCATATTGCATTACAGGTGATTATTGAACTGTATCTCATTTCCTGCACCGTACAAGTCTTTTCAGGATTGAAAGTCAACGCCCGCACCGATACTCTACTCGTACCAACTGCAGAAGAGTTATGGATCAGATGCAGAATGAAATGCAGGACATGCGTGAGAAGCTGGCGCTATTCATGCAGACAATGGAAGACCATTGTGAAAGGCCAGGAGAACTTGCAAGCTTTGGTGCAGCCTTTGCTGATGAGAAATGCTGGGCACGGAAACGAAGACCATAATTCTGTGCGAGTTGACACTATTCATGGGGATGGTACTCCTACACCGGTAGCTCCACCTGTGGTAAACATACCTGCTGTCAATGTGAACAACGGCGCTGCCGCCGGGAACGGTAACGCAGGAATCGGTAACGAGACTATCGTCAACAACGTTGGGTTCGGAGATGTCAATCTGGGTGGCGATAATATGGGAGGTAATGGCTTCGGTAATAACGGATTCGGCTTTAATGACCAGGGGTTTGATCATGCTGGGAAGTACAGCTTCAACGCTCAGGGCTTCGGACAGGATGGATTTGGTAATACCAATCAGGGTTACGGCGGATTCGGTAATGGGAATGGTGCTGGGATAATGTCTTTTGGACCTGCCGGAGTCGCTCCAGGGTATGGTAACAGGGGGCGGGGCCCTGTAATGAATCAGACTAGATTTGGCCGTAACAACGGGTACGATGGATACGGAAATGGGAACGGTAATTGGCTAGAAGATCAGCAAGAAGATGCTTTCTCTGGTGGAGGTTTTGAAGGTCCTATGGATGATTCTCAGAGAATCAAGATGCTCGAGGAGCAGATGAAAGGGGTCGTGAATCAAAGCGTTGTTGGTTTAGATATGACCACAATGGGTCTGGTGCCTGGTCTGAGGGTACCGTTAAAATTCAAAGTTTCCCACATTCGACAAATATAAGGGGGATACCTGTCCAAAGGTGCATGTGCGGTCATACTATAGAAGGATGTCGGCTTATTCAAACGATGAGAGGATGCTGATGCATTTCTTTCAAGACAGCTTGTCTAGTCCTTCCCTTGAATGGTACATGGGGTTGAAGCCAACTCAGATAAAGACTTGGAAGCAGCTGGCTGAAGCGTTTGTGGCTCATTATAAGTACAATAGTGACTTGGCACCCAACCGGGTCCAATTGCAGGGGTTATCCCAGAAGAAAGATGAGAGCTTCAAAGAATATGCGCAGAGGTGGCGCGACCTGGCTGCACGAGTTCATCCTCCTTTAGATGACAAAGAAATGAATGATATGTTCATAGGAACATTTACTGGTGTGTTTTATGACAAGCTGTTTCATACTTCCTTGAGCAGTTTCTCGGACCTAATCTTGATGGGTGAGAAAATTGAAAGCAATATTAAACTGGGAAGATTCCAAGCTGAGGAATCCACTTCAGCTGGCAGTAACAGAAGGGCTTTCGGTGGGCGCTGTCAAGGTGATGCAAGTGCAGTATTTGGGGGCCGAGGCCGAGGCCGGGGCAGAGGTCGGAGTCAGTACAATCATCCGCAACAGGTGGCAAGTGTCACAATTCCATTTCAGCAACAACCAGTACCACCACAGCAACAGCAGCCACAACAGGGGGTACATCCTGCCCAGCGCAGAATCCAGGGGGGCAAACCAAGGAGGGTGTTTGAAACGCCTCCTTCAACGTATGCAGAATTGCTACAGACGTTACTGGGTTTGAACTTGGTGGAAAAAAGGACTATGGCGCCAGTAACAAGCACTCCGCCGTACGGTTTTGACGCGAACAAGCACTGTGAGTTCCACTCCGGGGCTCCTGGCCACGACATAGAGAGTTGCCACGCGTTCAAGCATGTGGTACAGGATCTGTTGGATAGCAAGGCTATCAATTTTGGACAAGCGGGTCCGAACATAGTGCAAAAGCCCATGCCCAACCATGGGGCAAATGCTATTTTAACCGAGGAGGGTTTGAACTTGATCATGAATGTTGATGACCTCAAGACACCGTTGTGTGAGATAAAGAGCAGATTATTGAAAGGAGGTGTGTATCCGGGCTGCGATGAGTATTGTTTAGAGTGTTGGACCCAAGTTGGGGGTTGTGCTGAATTGAAGAAGGGTATTCAGACCTTGATAGATGGAGGCACATTACAATTCGACAGAACGGCAGTTGAAGAACCTGCAGAGTTATCAGCGGAAGAGCAAAGTGACGTAGCTACCGTGACAGTTCCCCGAAAAACGATAACTATAACAGCGCCATCCAGGCGACCGCCGATCACTATCACCAAGGCAGGACCAATCCCTTATGAGAGCACTAAGGCAGTACCCTGGACCTATGGGTTGGAAGCATACTGTGATGGGGTGAAGATTGATATTGGTAAACAGCCAGTTGAGGTTGTAGACAACGTCGTCGGGACCAGAGGGATGACGAGAAGTGGGAGAATCTTTATATCGCCTGAGGTAGAGGCTGAACGACTGGCGAAAGGAAAAGGAAAGATGAATGAGGATGTCTCTGTGCAGAGGAGCGAAAAAGAAACGTCATTGAAGGATGTAGAAGAGTTTATACGTCTTATTCGTAAGAGTGATTATAAGATTGTTGAGCACCTTCAACAGACGCCATCGAAGATATCCATATTGTCGTTGCTATTGTGTTCCGAAGCTCATAGGAATGCATTGTTGAAAGTTCTGGATACGTCCTTCGTACCCCAAGATGTTTCTGTGAATCAGTTGGAGGGGGTGTTGGCGCATGTGAACGCAGGCCATAGCTTGGGATTTACGGACTTTGATTTGACCCCGAAAGGGAGAGAGCATAACATGGCGTTGCACGTCTCAGTTGAGTGTAGGGGCTCAGTCAAGTCTCATGTACTGGTAGATACCGGATCTTCCTTAAACGTGCTGCCAAAGAAAGCAATGATGAAATTGGACGTCAGGGGAATCATTTGTACGCCTAGCGACTTGGTGGTCAGGCATTTGATGGTACACGAAGAACAGTCTTTGGATCCATAACGTTACCTTTGCAGGTGGGGCCAGAGGTTTTCGAAACTGCATTTTACATTATGGACATACAGCCCGCGTACAACTGTCTTCTCGGACGACCCTGGATCCATGGTGCTGGGGCAGTCACATCTACCTTGCACCAAAAGCTGAAATACATGGTAGGGGACAACATGGTCACGGTCTGTGGAGAAGAAGATATATTGGTTAGCCATCTGTCATCATTCAAGTACGTAGAAGTCGACGGCGAGATTCATGAAACACCCTGTCAAGCCTTTGAAGGGTTACGCATCAAAGACAAAGTTCCAGGGCCGAGTAAAGCGTCAGAGGTGGCCGTCTCGTCATACAAGGAGGCTCAGGCTCCAGTGAAGACTGGTGAGACAAAAGGCTGGGGCAAGGTTCTGGATATTCCCGTGAAGATGGACAGATTTGGGCTGGGATATCAACCGTCGTCATCAACACCTGCTGCTGAGGCACCCCGTTTCAAAGGACCAATAACAATCACAGCTAGTGGAGTGTATCACGAGGCCATCAACGCTGTTTTAGATTCCGAAGAAGGAGACAGTGACTGCGACATGGACGCCTGGATTCAGCCGAGCGTACCAGGACAAGGATTATGCAATTGGTCTATTCAGGAAATTGTTCCTGTGACTACCAAACAGTAATACTTTTTTTTCTTAATTGTTGAACAATCTGGTGTCTTACCCGGGGCATCGTGATTTTGCTTAGGGTCGTGCTGTTATGTACATTGCGTTGTTTAATCATTAAATAAAAGGCGTTTTTTTCATGTACAAATATTGTGATCTCTGTTTTTCCTGTTTTTGTGTTTTACAATAAAATGGCAACGTGGTTATTCGCTTTATACATATTTTGAAGCATTTAACCATTCCTTTTGCAGGATAATATTTTCAGATGACATCATTGAACCGCCTATGACTCATTTCGACTTTGAGCACCCGGTATTTCAGGCCGAAGAAGAGATTGTTGAAGATGGCGATGTTCCCGAAGAGTTGTCTTGGTTGGTGAAGTAAGAAGAACGAGTCATTCTGCCTCATGAGGAGATCATTGAAATTATTAACCTGGGGTCAGAAGGGGTTGAAAAGAACATCCGTATAGGAGCCGCGCTGCAAAGCGACGTCAAGCGAAGACTGGTTGAAATGCTCAGAGAGTACAGTGATGTGTTCGCTTGGTCGTATGAAGACATGCCTGGGCTGGATACGGATATGGTTGTGCATCGTCTGCCGCTAAAAGAAGAATGCCCGCCGGTTAAGCAGAAGCTTCGCAGAACTAGGCCGGATATGGCAGTGAAAATTAAGGAGGAGGTTCAAAAGCAGTGGGATGCTGGTTTCCTAGTTGTTACTAAATATCCCTCCTGGGTCGCTAATATTGTACCAGTGCCAAAGAAAGACGGTAAAGTGAGAATGTGCGTAGATTACCGTGATTTGAACAAAGCGAGCCCGAAAGATGACTTCCCGCTTCCTCACATTGATGTGCTGGTTGACAACACTGCTCAATTCTCCGTATTCTCCTTCATGGATGGCTTCTCGGGCTATAATCAGATTAAAATGGCGCTAGAAGACATGGAGAAGACTACTTTCATAACGCCTTGGGGAACATTTTGTTACAAAGTGATGCCCTTCGGATTAAAGAATGCTGGGGCAACGTATCAGCGTGCAATGACGACTCTTTTTCATGATATGATGCATAAAGAGATCGAGGTTTATGTCGATGATATGATTGCCAAATCCCAGACAGAGGAAGAACATTTGGTGAATCTGCTGAAGCTATTCAAAAGGCTTAGGAAGTTCAGGCTGAGACTGAACCCTAACAAGTGCACCTTCGGGGTGAGGTCGGGTAAACTGCTGGGGTTTATTGTGAGCGAAAAAGGAATAGAGGTCGATCCTGCAAAAATAAAAGCAATACAAGAGATGCCGACGCCTAAAACAGAAAAAGAAGTACGTGGGTTTTTAGGGAGGTTGAACTACATCGCTCGGTTCATATCTCACTTGACAGCTACGTGTGAGCCGTTATTCAAGTTGTTGAAAAAAGACAAGGCTGTAACATGGAATGAAAATTGTCAAAAGGCGTTCGATAAAATAAAACAGTATTTGCAAGAGCCTCCTATTTTGATACCCCTAGTGGCAGGGAGACCCTTGATTATGTATTTGACAGTTCTTGAGGGAAGTATGGGTTGTGTTCTCGGTCAACACGACGAGACAGGAAGAAAAGAGCATGCAATATACTACTTGAGTAAGAAGTTTACTGAATGTGAATCTCGATATTCAATGCTCGAAAAAACTTGTTGCGCGCTAGCCTGGGCCGCCAAGCGTTTGAGGCAATACATGCTGAACCACACAACCATGCTCATCTCGAAGATGGATCCTATCAAATATGTATTCGAAAAGCAGGCATTATCGGGGAGAATTGCCCGTTGGCAGATGGTTTTGACCGAATACGACATCCAATATGTCTCGCAGAAGGCTATAAAGGGGAGTGTATTATCTGAGTACTTGGCAGAGCAGCCTATTGAGGACTACCAGTCGATGAGGTTTGATTTTCCTGACGAGGATATCATGTACCTAAAGATGAAAGATTGTGAAGAACCGTTGCCGGACGAAGGACCAGAATTGGGTTCCAAATGGAAGTTGATCTTTGACGGAGCTGTAAACGCCTATGGTAGCGGAATAGGGGCAATCATCACTACTCCACACGGGTCACACATCCCGTTTACTGCTCGATTCACCTTTCCGGTTACCAATAATGAAGCCGAATACGAAGCTTGTATCATGGGGCTTGAAGAAGCCATTGATTTGCGAATCAAAAATCTGGATGTATACGGAGACTCAGCTCTGGTGGTGAATCAAATAAAAGGAGAATGGGAGACACGTCAGCCTAATTTGATACCATACATGAATTACGCGAGGAGATTGTTGCCTTTCTTTGACAAGGTTGAGTTACATCATGTACCGCGAGCAGAGAATCAGATGGCTGACGCCAAGGCCACTTTGTCTTCCATGTATAAAGTGAACTTCTGGAATGAGGCTCCCAGAATTGTTATCTCCCGGCTTGACAGACCCGCCTTCGTGTTTGCCATTGACGAAGAATCTGATGATAAACCCTGGTATTTTGATATCCTTAATTTCCTGAAAAGCAAAGAGTATCCAGCTGGGGCATCCAGTCACGGTCAGAAGACTCTCAGGAGATTGGCGGGCAATTTCTATCTGAATCCGGACGGTGTTTTATACAAGAGAAATCACGACTTGGTGCTACTGCGTTGCGTAGACGAGAAAGAGGCAAAGTTGCTCATGGAGGAAATACACGAGGGTACATTTGGTACGCATGCTGGTGGGCATGCTATGACGAGGAAGTTGCTACGGGCAGGTTATTATTGGCTAACTATGGAAACCGATTGTTTCAAGTTTGCGAAGAGATGTCATAAGTGCCAAATCTATGCAGATAAGATCCATGTGCCTCCGAGTCCTCTGAATGTGATGTCGTCACCGTGGCCGTTCTCAATGTGGGGAATCGACATGATTGGAAAGATCGAGCCGACGGCATCTAACGGACACCGGTTCATTCTGGTAGCAATCGATTATTTTACCAAATGGGTGGAAGCAGCATCCTATGCAAATGTGACCAAGCAGGTGGTAGCCAGGTTTATCAAGCGAGATATCATTTGCAGATATGGAATCCCCGAGCGGATAATTACCGACAACGGTTCAAACCTGAATAACAAAATGATGAAGGAGCTGTGTTAGAATTTTAAGATCGAGCATCACAACTCCTCCCCTTATCGACCCAAGATGAATGGCGCTGTTGAAGCGGCCAATAAGAACATAAAGAAGATTGTTCAGAAGATGGTGGTGACCTATAAGGACTGGCATGAGATGCTACCTTTCGCTTTGCACGGTTATCGTACGACGGTACGCACATCAACCGGGGCAACCCCGTTCTCGTTGGTATATGGAATGGAAGCAGTGTTACCACTGGAAGTTGAGATTCCTTCCCTGAGAGTATTACGAGATGTCCAACTAGACGAGGCAGAATGGGTGAAAGACAGGTTGAACCAGCTGAGTTTAATGGACGAGAAAAGGTTAGCTTCTCTAGCATATGGTCAGTTGTACCAGAGCCGAATGAAGAAAGCATATGATAAGAAGATACATCCTCGGAGCTTTCAGACGGGCGACCTTGTGCTGAAAAGGATTCTCCCGCCACAGGCAGATCACAGGGGCAAGTGGACCCCCAACTACGAAGGGCCATACGTTGTCAGAAAAGTCTTTTCAGGAGGAGCTTTGTTGTTGTCCACCATGGACGGTGAAGACTTTACGTCGCCTGTGAATTCGGACACAGTTAAAAAATACTTTGCTTGAAATTGACCCGCTGGACAAAAAAAAGAGAGTCCAGGCAAAAATGGGGCATCCTGGCGAACCAAAAACAGAATAAAAGGTTCGGGAAAAAATTAGGGATAAAATTGAAAAAATGTACACCCGCGAAGTTGAAAACCTACACTGGGCGGCTTCGGCAAAAAGGGGTATCCCGGTGAACTGAAAACCCGTAAAGGGCGGTTCACGCAAAAGTTAGGGATTTGAAAAGCAAATGACTGCGGTCCGAATTTGACACTGCGGTACGCATTGGTGCGGGAGAATATACCTGAGGGGTCGATTATCAGATACAATCTCTTCGGAAGTGTGAATACCGGGAAAGCACTAGAGTCAGGCGAGTCATAGGAGGATCAGCTCATGACGTTCGTCTGCATCCCGTTGCCGACATGGGTGCAAATTTGATTTGTCATTGTATTTATGATTCTTGTGCATATTTGTATATTTGTTGTGCGTAGCTTCCTCTTTCCAGGAGTTACATCCCGTGTACAAAACTCCACCCATTTAGGGGCCCAATCAATAAAACATGTTATTCAGTATTTGATGCTGGTTCTTTACTGTTTTGTACATGACAAACGCCAAGGTTTAATAAAACTAGCAAGTGTATAACATCGCTGGCCCTTGCCAATAATTGCTAAAACGTTGAATTAACTGAAAATGATGTCACTAACACTAACCTGAATAGATTTGGTTGCATAGACTTGTCCTGTCTCGTTTGGGGTGTTGCAGGGTTCTTGACCATACGAAGTGGACGATCAAAAGATTGCAGTACTGACCGGAAGCTCGTAACGGAAAGACTCGATCCCCACGCAGGTTGCGCTTCTGAGACGACAATGTTCCTTACTAAAGAAGGATCAAATTCCCCAGCTAGTCGCAGCTTATCCGAAGGACATTCTCCAGCAGGGTAGTTTACTCTCAACAGAATTGATGACTCCAAGATCGAAGGTTGTATTCAGACAATGTATCCCGAGCAGAGTGGTTTAACCTCAGAAGATTAATCTCCAACTTGTGAGTTGTACCCGGACAGTCTACTCTTCCCAGTAGACATCTTCCAGTAGGGTCGTTTACTCTCCCCCAGCGGAGCCAGTTGATTTTCCCCAAGAGAGTCGTTTCGTCCTCAGCGAAATTCTCTTTTCAGCAAGTGTTTTCTTTCCTCCCAGTGGATATCGGAAAAATCTTCCCGACAGAGTTGGTTGTGGGGCCCGGCATTTACTTTGTCGGAATACCGTGTGATACCCGTTCACTCTCCAGCAGAAGTCCAATCATGACTAACGCTTGGTTATCCTCAGCGGTGTTGGCGTTGTCTTCAGCATTTATTTTGCTGAAGCGGTTTTCTGTATCCCAGCAGTTCGAGCCCGCATTTGCATCGGCATATAGTGCCATATTTGCATCCACCAAATAAGACACGCGTAGCATTTCCATGTCGAATGGAGCACTACGCCATTGTCAAACATATGCATTTTGAAACATAAACCAGGTTGGTTAACCTTTTGTTTTCAAGTGTTGTTTCCCTTGCAGGTGGAGAGAGCTCTTGCTCAAATTAATTACCAAACATTCAAGATCTCAGCGTGAGACATGTCGGTTTTGGCATTATTCCCCCACAGAGTTGCTTGTTTAAGTTTCTCTTACCCCTCCAGCGGAGTACTTCTTCAAGGTTGTTGTTGTGACAGCATCAAAAGATTTCGTGAATCGATTTTTGGAAGTTGCCTGACAGTGCGGATGCAGAAAATCCCCAGTAGAGTACTTCTCAGATTTGCTGCTATGCCAGCACTAAAAATTGGAAGACTAGACTCATATTGTGTTACCCATGTGATTGATGGAGCTAGCTGTTGCAAAGATAGGCAGGAAAGCTGTAACAGAGTATTTCCCGTAGCAGAGGCGGAGTTATTTTCCTGTATTTGACAGAGTATCTACCCGTAGCAGAGGCGGAGTTATTTTCCTGTATTTGACAGAGTATTTCCCGTAGCAGAGGCGGAGTTATTTTGCTGTATTTGACAGAGTATCTACCCGTAGCAGAGGCGGAGTTATTTTCCTGTATTTGACAGAGTATTTCCCGTAGCAGAGGTGGAGTTATTTTCCTGTAATTGACAGAGTATTTCCCGTAGCAAAGGCGGAGTTATTTTCCTGTATTTGACAGAGTATTTCCCGTAGCAGAGGCGGAGTTATGTTCCTGTATTTGACAGAGTATTTCCCGTAGAAAAGGCGGAGTTATTTTCCTGTATTTGACAGAGTATTTCCCGTAGCAGAGGCGGAGTTATTTTCCTGTATTTGGCAGAGTATGTACCCGCAGTGGTGGCGGAGTCATTTTCCCGTAATAATGACAAAATTTTCCCGCAGTGGTGGCGGAGTGATTTCTCGTAGTGATGGCAGAGTGATTTTCCTGTATCATTGGCAGGGTCATGTTTTGTTGACAGAAGTACTTCTCCCAGTGAAGTCAATAAGTTCATTCCAGTATTGACAAGATAATGCTGAAATCAGATTTGTAGATAATGTTCCCCAAACAGTGGTGCAGTTTATTTTTGCGGTTGGCAAATTTCCGGGTTCTTAGTATTCAACCGTCTCATACCTCGAATGTTTGAAGGTCGTTCGCTCTTCACCCAGTCGGGTCCAAGTCGCTTGAATAGGGGCAGCTGTTGCACCCTAAAATTTGCTCAACTTGTTTCACCTGATTTTATGTCTCATAGCTTTAGCATTTACATATTAGGTCATGTACACAATTAATTCATCTGCATAGCATAGCATGGGAAAGCCATCCAACAAGGGACCAAGTGCCATTCTTATTTCTATGAGCCTATCAAGAGGTTCTTATTCAAATTCAAGCCTATCCAAGTCATCAGAAAGAAATTGAAGCCTGAGAAGTTAGAGGACCAAGCAGTGGGTTTCTCTCCTATCTTAAGGATATGTGAGGATCATCAGAGAAGTTGTGAGCTATGAATTAACATCATGGAAGACCTAGAGGGTCATTTTGAAAGTGAGACAAGTCATTGGTGTGATTGCAAGAGCTGCAGTTGAAGACAGTCCACTAGGGTTTCATCTGGGTCAACCCTGGGTCAACCCTAGGTCAAATGCTTGATTGAAGGGCATCAAGGCCTGTTTGAAAGAAGTGGGATGCCTCATTTGACATGTGGATATGGATTTGGTGTTGTGCCAAGGAGAAATCAAAAGAAATCAAGAAGAAGAGAAGTTTCTGAATTAGGGTTTCTGGGTAAAATCCCCTGATTTAGGGCAAACTTCCAAGCCAGATAATTCAAAATGCAAGTCTCAAATGGATCCTTGGCCAACATTAAACTTGTATCTTATCTCAAGACCTTTAATTTGAGTGGTAGAAGACATCAAGGAGATTTATAGAACTCAAGTTATGGTTCTTGCAAGTTACAGGTCATCAGAGGGCACTGAAATTTGTCTGTGAAAGTTACTTGACTTCCAAGCAACTTTTACCCCACAAGGATTGTTCAAATGGATTTCTGGCTAACATGAAAGTTGTTCCTCATGATCTTAGCTTTCTAGAAAGGTATAGCATGTCTTCATATGATTTGTAGAACTTTACCTATGATCTTGGCAAGCCAGGGGTATTTTGGGAAAGTAGAATTACAGGTCATTTCAAGCATATGCCCAAAACTCCTATTTCCAAATTTCAAATGAAGAAATGTTCAACATCAAACTTGCTCCAAATGACATTTTGAGTCTAGAAAAGTGGTTGTGGCAAGTTGTAAATGCATGGAACTTAGAATTGCAAAATTGACCAATTATAAAGGGAAAAGTACCTTTTTAAATGACCAAAATTGTGATTTTTTGATACAAAAGAAAAACCAAGCATATGACCAACCATTTTGAAGGTAAAGGGCATTTTAAGACCATTGGCAATGTTAGATTTTGGATTTGAGGTCAAAATTTGGGAATTATCATAGCTTGCTTATAATTGAAGTTACACATCCAATGCATACAAGGGATTAATGTGCAAGCTAGCAAGGCCTTTCCACATGTTCAAAATATCCCCTAATGAGATTTTCAAGTGAGAATGAGGAGCTTCACCAAGGTTTCATGGGCTGATTTTTTCAAACTCACCAATTTCACTTTCTCATGCAATGATATAAGAAACTTCTCATGAGATCAATCTAGCAAGTTCTAGAACTTTCCATCATCATCTATATATTCATTCTAACTGATCCAAAAGAGGGTTGAACTTCATTTTGATCAAAAACTCATAGTTTCATTTCATTTTGCTCTCTTGCAATTACCTTTGAATTCTCTCAATTCTTCACCATCTCATCAATTTTGTGATTCAATTCCATTCAATAATCATCCCTGAGTAGATTACAAGCAAGATCTGAAGAGGAAACTGCAAGAATCGTGCTATGCAATTTTCTCTCCTTCAAGTGCAAGAAGAATCGGTTAGGGTAATCTAGGTGGTTTGAGCTCGAATTATTGCAAACAGAAGAAAGAATATAGTCCATTGATGGATCTTGGAGCGTTGTAGGCTTTGAAGTGAAGAGAATCCCCATCTGTTTTCAACTTTCTTACCAGGTTAGTGTTTCTCACAATTTGGCTTGAAATAGGTAGCATGAGGTAGAATTGTTAGGTTAAACATACTCTAGGTGGTTAGATGATCATTTCTGGAGCTTTAGGCAAGATTTCATGGAGGTTGATGTATGCATGTAAATTCGGTTTGGACATAGAACATAGTGATTAAGTTGTTAGAATCTTAGATAATTTGCTAGTCTTAATCAGTATAGCATGAGGATTATTGTTGTGCAAAGATTGGTGAGTTTGGTGATGATCGAAACCTGAGGAAATGTTGAATCCATGATGTTATCCCTTTCTGTTTGGACACTAGAGAGAGTTTTAATGCAAACCAACACCATGGCTGTGTTCTACGCGAGAAATAGAGTAAATTTGGTTTTTGTATCGAGGCATTTGATGGAGGAACGAGGCAGAACGAGAGGATGGAAGAATGAGGCATGGAACTCGTATGTTCATGATTCCTGAAAACCCTAATTGCTCAAGGTTGAAGACGAAATCCAGACCGTTGATAGGCATGTTGACCAATTGACTTGGAAAAGATCTCACGGCCAGGATTTGAAACGAATTTGGAGGGAGTTTTGGGCGTGTAAAATGCCGCGTTTCATTTAAACGCTGGCTTGGGCTTTTGTTGAATTTTTCTATCCACCCCCCCCCCCCCCCATGCAGGCCCAATCCACTTTTGTACTGCGTTTTCTTTCTATTCGCACCGTAGTTTTATGATTTTTCTTTTGTTTTTTTATGTTTTCTGAATCATTGCTGGGCCCAGGTGCTATGCTATGCGCACCCCCATATCTGGGTCCAAAGCACCAAAATAACTGCATTTAATTTCTGTTCATACCCCCCTGCATCATTTTACATTTAATTTTTCTCCAAATTTTTTACAAACTTTAAAAAACCATAATAAATTGAAAAATGACTATTTTTCAATGGGATTTTTTTTCCCACTTTCTATTTTCTGTCAAGAAAAATATGAAATCATAAAATTGTCATTTTACTTCATTTTCATATTTTTTGCATATTTTTACATTTAATTGCTTTTTTTTTTAATTCTTTTAGTTGATGCTACCATTTGTTGAATTTAGTTTAAGAGTTTCCTTTAGGATTTTCACCCCATTCTTTTTAGTACAACTAGATATGGATATTAGGTGCCCATGGTTTTTATACCACATTTTCTAGGATTTTATTTTAGGTAGTTTAGTTAGAAACTATTAGGATAGTTAATTAGGGTTTTGAATAACATAGGTGTATTGAAACAATTTTCTTTTGGGTTTTTAGGATGAATTAGAAGATGGGACTATAGGGGTATTAAGGGTAAGCATAATAGATCCCTTGGAATAAATATTAGCATTTTCCCCATGGTATTAATACTCTTAGTATATTTTTGTAATTGATTGATTGTATGGTGTGCCCTTTATAGGGTTATTGTTGATTGTGTGGGGTATTGGGCTTGCTTGGGGTTTGGGTTTGAGTTGAAGACTTTGTTGATGAAGATGGTAGCTTGCCTGCAGCTGTTGAAGGTTATAGGAACTAGGAGCTAGGTAGAGCTTAGAGTAGAAACTTGCTTCATAAACATGGAAGGTTTTGTTTGCCTCCATCCCTCTCTATTATTCAGAGTCTCTCTGGGATACTCACCCCCTTCCTTTGGAAGGCTTGGTGACAATATCTAAGAGATAGAACTCTTGAGAGAAACACTCTACATTTTGTTAACAGTCTGCTTGCCACCTTTGGTGGTCAACTAACTGTTTAACATCCCAATTCATCCTATTGATGGTTCCTCATCTTGGAGAGTTTGATTTGAAGAAAAGCCATTGCTTGAAGACTGTAAAGGATGAAGATTGTGCTGTTGAGGCTGTGCATTTGATTGCTACTGTTTGAAGCCCTGCTGTTTGAAGCTGTTGAAGAGGTTTACTGTTAGAGTTTCTTTCCTTGAAGATTGATGCTTGCTTGAAGCTTGTAGATGTTTTAAGATGACTTGAAGATAGAAGATGATGGAGCTTGCTGTGCAGAGTTGCTGTTTGTTGTTTATTTTTGCTGTTTATAAGTCTTTGATGTATTGTTTGATTTTCCCGGACTGTATTGTTTGCCAATTAATCTGTTAGGTTGAAAGTGAATTTTGTTCACTTTTGCCTGTTGTTTTCTAGGTTCGAGGTTGAGTGGGACTCCCTTGCCTCGCTTGTACTGCTGCATTCATGCATTTTACTGTTTTATTGTATATATGCTGTTGTTTTTCCGTCTATCCCTTAGGATCTCTGTTTCTCTCTGCGCAAGAGAGAAATATGATAGACATTAGGTCTTAACCCATGCATGATAACATTAGGTTAGTGTGATTCCCCTTTCAACCATAGGTCCTAGAGTTCTGTCTATCCTTTCTCAAAACAAACAGAAAAACACAATAAATATTTCAAACACAATAAAAGACACTTCTTCCGTAAAAGAAGGTGAACTCATCAAAACGTCAATTTTTGTCCGCTTGGACCGGTAATCAGAAAAACCCTTTTTCAGAAGGAGATAAAAGCAATCAAGACAGACTTGTGTCGTACGTGGCCCGAACTACGTTTGCTCTGATCTTTCATGCTATATGAAAGTACGTAGGCATAGGATGCAATATCCTAGCGAGCAACCTTCCCCTCCTTTCCCGTAGGTAGGCGAACTACGTTGACTCTGATTTCTCGTTCCAGACGGGAATACGTAGGCCTAAAGTGCGATACTTTGCCGAGTCATTTTATTTTCTTTTAACCCCAGACCTGTAGAGTAGATAGAATAACAATCCTTTCGACAGAAAACAAGCGTGGATCCCGTCGAGTACGACGAACATAAGGGGTGCTAATACCTTCCCCTTGCGTAACCGACTCCCGAATCCAGGTTTTGGTTGCGATGACCATTCCTTTCCCCGTTTTGCGGTAGGTTTACTTCAAGCATTTCCTTTCCCTCCTTTGGGATAAATAACGCCCGGTGGCGACTCTTCTGTTCAGCCGGCGCCGATTTTCGCAGTAGCGACAAGCGTCCAAATTGCAAAAGGAGTGTTGTCGTTCGAGGACTAATCACACCTCTATAGGTCGTACCTAAAAAACCACAATGGTTATCCATCACCGACCCAGAAGTGAGACAATCACAATCCCTTCAACAAGTCAGACAAGACGGTGTCACACGATTTGTTCCGAAAGAGGATCAGAAGAAAAATAAAGAAAAGAATCAAAAGAAGAAGCCCGGTAAGTCGATAACTTGAAAACAAGTGGCTTAGGCAAAAATTTGGGCATCCCATTGAACTTTGAAATCGAAAGAAGCTCAAAAGAGCCGGTCCAGGCAAAAATAGGGAAATCGGATAAAATGACGCAAAGCAGATCGTGTGACTCCAAGCACAAAAGACGAAAAGCGAGTGTCTGTCACTCCAAAAACTTGTGGTTGCCTGAACCATCACTCCTGTCATTCAACCTTTGAAAGGTGAATGCTAGTGTCGAATTAGCTGAATATAGGATTGGAGAACATTATGGAGAATGGGTGGGTTAAAATAAATTTTGAGCCTTATATCCTTTCTTTCAAACCGTGAACCTGACCTAGTTACAACCTTCAAAAGTCCTAATTGAAGCAGGTTTGTTTTGAAAGTATACTTCGGTAAAGATCGTGTCGAAACTGACTCCTAAAAGGATTCTGCTCAACTTGCAGGTTTTAATGTTGACATTTTGATGAGTGATTCATTCACTATATGTCACAATTTGTTTTTTTCCAGTGAACAGACTTGGATTTCAAAACGTCATATGCATTGCATTAATATATCTTTTGTGCAGATTAATTTGTTTTACTTGCGAGTAAGCACTTGACATCAAGAAAGTTTCTATAGTGGAAAGATTGATCGAGATAAGATGCAGAACGCCTATTACACTGTAGAACCGGGGCAATTTATCAAATGATCATATCATGGGAGTCAGCCATCCAAAGGTCAATTAATCTGGGGCAATCAGGTCGAGATTTGATAAATCTCTCAAAGTCAGAGGCATCCTCTCCACAGATCAGCCAATAAGGGGAAGGTCGTTACAAGGTTGGGGCAGGCCACCCCAAGAGTAGAGGTTATCCTTATCCAGAAGGAAATTATTTTGAAGCACCTCTCAGAGGTTTAGAATGCTGAGATAGTTCATGTCTAACCATCAGGGTACAGATATTTCAGGTTCCCTTTCGAGGAAGATTCTTACAGAAATCCCACAGGCCGGGGCAAGTCGGGAAACAAAGGAACTATTCCTCTCCATATTTTCAGAGTTGTTCAGAGGTATTCAAGCAGGTTCCGTCAACCTTCAAGTTCAAGACGAATGTCGAGAAGTCATGTTAACCATCCCTTGACCCTTAAACCTTGTATTCAGATAAGCCATTTTCCAACCCTACGTCCAGACAGGATATTTCCCAACGTCAGCCGTACCTGACCCTTCACAGATAACTTAAACTCCAATCCCCATTGGCAACTACCTAAAGCCCAATCCCTATTGGCGCATCATTACAAAATGCAATTCCCATTGGTACCCAGAAAGATTTTACCTGGTCTTCCCCAACAAAGTCCAATCATACTTGGCACATCCGGTTAACCCCAGCGGAGGTGGCTTCAACATTTATTTTGCTAGAGTGGTTCTTTGCATCCAGATTTCCCCGGCAGCCCGAGCCTACATCTGCATTTTTTGCATATAGTTATCATATTTGCATCATCTTTGCATTACATCCTCCAAATGTGTAGCATTTCCATTTCGTATGGAGCATTACGCCATAGAAAAATTCAAACATATGCATGCGAGGCATAAGCCAGTTTCTGTTAGCCTTCCGTGGCAATCTGATTCAACTCCTTCAAACGAGACAGTGATATATCAACAACCTGGTTCAGTCGGCTCATCTGCTTACTTTTGGGTTTTAGATCATACGTCGGTTATGCTTTGTCCATCAGCCCTTTGATGATGACATCTCCAAGCAGATTTTCTTTGTCCGTCAGCCCTCTGATGATGTGCATCCCTAGCAGGTTTTCTTTCCATCGATCCCTATTAACGAAGTGGTTCTGAAGTTCACCGAGGTATTTTGGATGATTTTCCTTCCGTCGATTCCTATTGACGAAGTGGTTCTGAGGTTCGCCGAGGTATTTTGGGATTTTCTTTCCATCTACCATTAGACGAGGTGATATTTTGGATATGATTTTCTTTCCGTCTACCATTAGATGAGATGATATTTTGGACTTGATTTTCTTTCTATCAATTCCTATTGACGATGTGATTATTTTATGTGGTATTTCTCTCCGTCTATCCTTAGACGATGTGAGTGTTGGATATTTCGTTCCGTCTACCCTTAGAAGATGTGGTTCCTCGGATATGGATATTTCTTTCCGTCTATCCTTAGACGATGTGAGCTTCGGTATGTTTGTTTCCCGTCTACCATTAGACGACGTGATCTTGGAGATGGTTGTTTCTTCCCGTCTATCCTTAGACGATGTGATATTTTGGATATTGTATTTTCTTCCCGTCTATCCTTAGATGAGGTGATACTTTCGGATTTGATGTTTCTTCCCGTCTATCCTTAGACGATGTGAGTTTTAGATGCAGATCTTCTTTCTGTCTACCATTAGACAATGTGGATTTTGGATATTGATGATCTTATTTCTGTCTATCCTTAGACGATGTGATTGTTCTGAATATGATATATTTTCTTCCCGTCTACCATTAGATGATGTGACTTTATGGATATTTCTTTTTGTCTACCCTTAGACGAGGTGGTTCTTCGAATGTTTTCTACCCGTCTACCCTTAGACAATGTGACTTCAGATTTGGTTTTCTCTCTGTCTATCCTTAGACGATGCGAGTTTTGGGTGTGATTCTCGCTTTTATTTAGCGAATGTCTGGCGGCGATGTCAGAAGTCCTTACCTTTGGGTTGATTCTCGCTTTTTTTTAGCGAATGTATGGCGGCGATGTCAGAAGTCCTTACCTTTGGGTTTGATTCTCGCTTTTATTTAGCGAAGGTCTGGCGGTGATGTCACATGTCTTTACCTTCGGGTTCGTTTCTCGCTTTTATTTAGTGAATGTCTGGCGGCGATGTCAGAAGTGCCTATCTTCGGATTTGGTGTTTGTATTTTATCAAGCAGGATACCTGACGGCGAGGTCAGATGTGTTCTCCGACTTGATGCAGATTCCTGACGGTAATGTCAAATGTTTCTCAACTGCGTGGATACTTAACGGTGATGTCAGATGTTTATCCCCTACAGATGTGTATCAGCTTCATGAATTCCTGGCGGCAATGTCAGATGTCTTCATCAACTCAATAGATGCCTGGCGGTGATGTCAGATGTTTCTTCTCAGCTGTGGGTTGAGCCAACCTTCATTTTCATTGCTTATTGTGTTCGTTAGATGCCTGACGGCGATGTCAGATGTTTTACTGACTTGATATCGATGCCTGACGGCGAGGTCATATGTTTTTCCAAATTGATGTAGAGGCTTGACGGCGAAGTCAGAAGTTCAGTGTCCGCTACGTGATATCAGATGATTTTTTCGACTGAATGTCGACGATTTGAAATTGGTAATCAGTCGTTTGTTGCTGCTGCAACTACCAGATTCAGTTATATCCGGAGATTTTTGTCCCATCAGAGTTTGTAATTCTGTTTCTACGGTTGGAAAATTTCCGGGTTCTTTGGTATTCAATTGTCTTTTACCTTTGAATGTTTGAAAGTCATTCACTTTTCAACCCTTCAGGTCCAAGCCGTTTGAATAGGGGCAATTGTTATACCCCAAAATTTGACCAACCGTTTCTAGCAATTTGGCTTATGTTTCGTTTCATTTGCATTTGCATCTGCAAATCGCATACTGTGCATTTTTTCATCCGGATTGATTTTATCGGGATTACAGCCCCTGTCCTCGCGTTTCAGGCAATTTAAACCAGTTCAAATAAAGAGGTTTATAGTGGAATTTATGCTCTTCTCGGTGATTCAGTCTATGCTGTTATGTTTGGGGATATTTCAGTGTCCGCCTGGTTACCGTTTATTTCGTTGCATTCTCGCATTTTTATTCACTGATTTAGTTGATTTTCCTTGTTTTTTAATGGAATTATCTTGATTTTCTAGGATTTATTTCTTAATTTTTGGCATAGAAATTAGGTTTTAAATAGATTTTATCTTTTACTTCTCTAGTTTAGACATTTTAGAATATTAGTAGAGATTTTAATAGATTTAAAATAGTATTTTCTAGAAATTAATTGTTTTTTAGAATATTAGGTTTTACTATTTTAGAATGTTTTAGATTCTTTTTTTTAGATTTTATTAATCTAGTTTAATTATGGTTAGAAATCTAGATTGAATTTAATTAGGATATTAGAGTTTTAATTGATTAATATTGTTTAGTTTGATTAACGTGACCTCTAGTTATTAGATTAGCTTTTATTAAGTCAACTTTGTTTTAGTTAATTTTTAGTTAGTTTAATATTAGTTAGTTTTAATCAGTTTTATTAATATTTGTCAGCTTTGTAATTAGTCAAGCAGCTCCATCATTAACCGTGTTTTATTCAATTAATCAACTTTTAAGTCTAATCCAGTTTCAATGCAGTTTTGGCAGGCCATGTGTCAGGCTATAAATAGCCTGTTCCTTCTCTCTCTCCTAGGTGGCACACGCGTCCCAAAATGCCCTAGATCACCCTCGCCGGAAAAATCCAACGGCCACCACACCGTCTGATTCCCTCGTCGGAAAACTCAACATGTTGCCGGAATCTTCATAAGATTCATCATGTTCATACAACATTTTCCATCCACGTTCATACATATTTTCCAAATTTCTTCGTATTTTCATCCTTGTTTATCAATGTTCATCACGATTTTCATATGTTCATACCAACTTCAACACATTTTCCAGATTTTCTTCATCCACGGTCACATCTTTTTTCCAGAATTTATGAACATTCATCAACGTTCATCAGAAATTCATTCAAGATCTTTGAACTTTCATCCTTTTTCCAGAAATTCATCATGATCTTAATCATGTTCATCGAATCTTCATCCATCAATTTTCCAGAAATCTTCAAACCTTCAGTATTTTCCAAAAACTTCATAGATCTTCACCGAACAAACAACAACAACAAATCTTCATCAATCTTCAAACGATTTTCCAGTGAACTCAACAATCTCACCTCCGATCTACCATTTCCGCGGATCATCACGTTAACCTTCAACGCCGTTGAACCTCCTCACAACAAGCAATCCAAATATGAACCATCAACATCATCCAAACCCATATTTCGCCCAAACACCTCCGATCACTTTCGTTTCATCAACCGAAACGCATTCAACAACCTTCCAATCTCACGAAACAACATCTATCCAGATCTACACGAACTTCTCTCTTCATCAATCTTACTTCAGATCTATCACACACTCCTCGGATCTTCAACATGCAAACCCTCCGTTAAAATGCCACCTCCAAATTTCTCCAGAATTTAACTTCATAGATCTGCAACCGAAGTTTCAATCAACGTCAGAACTCAAAATGAACATCACATCTATGGTCACGACACTCAACGGGAATTATAGAATTTATCTGGAATGTTGTGATTCTGTTGTTTCATCTGTTATTGTAGGTGATAGTTTGAGAAAAAGAGACTGAGCTGAGGGAGGGAGATTTTAATGATAGAAGTTTTTGATGGAAGAAGTTTTGGAAGAAGCAGAGACGCGGACGAGGGAGTAACGGCCAAGTGAAGGCGGAGCTCGGGTTTGGTTCGGAACAGGTTGATGTTGAAGAAGAAGAAGGTCTTTTGATTTTTGTTTGGTCTGGCTGCAATTGGGTTAGTGGGCCTCACGGCCCATTCATTCGTTTTCTGAGCTATACTCCCTGTTTCCCTCATTGCACTCCCTCTGCTGATTGTTGTGTTGTGGATTTGGGCCTAGCCCTTGCTGCTGCACCCCCTGTTTCCATTTTCTTTTTGGATATTATTTTTGTAAATACTTTTGGATTATTCTCTTTTGTATATATGTAAATATTTTACTATTTTTCTTTTAGAAAATTATAGTATTAATTTCTTAGAATATTATATACATATATTTTGTATAGAATTTTATATTCTATTTTCATACTTAATATCTATATAATTTCTTTAGAACTTTTAGTTTTCTATTAGAGATTTTATTTTAATTTTAGAAGTTTATTTCAATTTCCATTTGTTATTGGACTAGTCATCTCATTTTCTTTTTGTGTAGGTCGATGACGAGACCTCTGTAATTCGTTATTAATCAAAGTATTGATGGATAATGTAGGATCCGATACCATTTCTTTCTTTCCTCATTTTTCTTCTCCTTCTGACTTTATTTTGGACTTTTTTCTGGTTTGGTCCGTGTGACACGATTCAATTGTAGGATGATTCTCAATATCATTTCTCTATCTTGTCTTTGACATAGAAATCAATACGCAACCTCTTATAACTTGACTTCCATTTATAAATCGAGTTACAACGGTTCAGCGTCACATTAATTCTGATTCGAAACGTCATCATCAAGGATCAAAGGAGAAAAGCTTTGAAATGGAGCTCGCACTCAAAGTCAAGGGTCAAAGGAACCACTCCGTTTGATAACCTTGTTTTTATTTCATCTCTTTTATCTCTTTTATTCAACCGTCGAGGGTTGTGAGCTGTAGCGTTAGATATGTGGGAAATGATGAGTGGGGGGCTTCCTTTCACTCGTCTAGAGTGTTTAGCGTATGTCCTTTGGACAATATGCGACACATTTGCTCCTACGTCTTAGGACTTGGCGTGTGCGTCCCGATCCGAACCTTTTCTCTCGCATCCTTGCAATTGAGGCCTTTTCTCTCGCATCCTTGCAATGGATACCTTTTCTTTCGCATCCCGGCGATTGAGACTTCTTTTTCTCTTGCCCCCGTGTAATCGAGACCATTTTTTCGTAGTTGGCTGAACTACAACTGCTCTGATTTCTCATACCAGATGAGAATATGTAAGCACAAGACGTGATGTCTTGGCGAGCACACTAATAACTAACTTCTCTTTTCTCTCGCTTCCGTGCGATCTAGAATTTCCCGCTAACGACTAATTTAGCTTTCTCTTTCCCCAGTGCAATTGAGATCAGCCCGTTGTTCTAACCCCTTAGGTTACCCGTACCTTTAAACCAATGACATACCACATCCGTTCTACCGCAAACAAGTAACGCCTAACTCTCCAATGGTCGAGCAGCAATACACCTAACTGCTATAATGCGTATGCTAGTATCGTCAACCTTTTCTCTCACCCCCGTGTGATCGAGAGCACCCTTTTTCCCATAGTTAGCCTGAACTACGTTTTGCTCTGATTTCTCGTACCATACGAGAATACGTAGGCACACGACGCGATGTCTTGGCGAGAAATCCCCCCCGTAGTTTCCCAATCTACGTTGACTCTGACTTTCCCATTGCACGAGGGAATACGTAGGCATAGAGCGGCGTACATGGGCTTACACGTACATGGACCTTAAACTCAAACTATAATGCAAACTAACTTGTGATTTGTGAAGTTGCAATGACATCCTTCGAGACAGTTTGTAACAGAGCCAAACCAAACAAACATTATGACTTAAACAACACAAATAGAATATAAATGAAGTCTTAGATCAAATCAACAATGGTTTTCTCAGAAACCAACAACTTGCATATTTGAAAAACCAAACAATCCCAAATGTCTCAACACAGCATCAAACATCTCACATTGTACAGAGGCCCTTCAAATGTATTATGAGCTATAACTGAATCTAAACATAAGTAACAACGCACACCTAGACAGAAACAACATATGGTTCCAAATGGAAGAACTATAACACAAATCCAACATTCAAACTTCAAGACAATTGCAAATTTGTGTAAACAAACAATAGTTAAGTTCAATCATGACTTAAAGATTCTAGGAAAGCTCTAAACTTATGCAAATTAAACATGATCAAGATGTAAAAATAATGAGTATATTGAGTAGATTTCACTTACCTCTTGAAGACTTCCAATGAAATCTTTAATGCTAAGTTGTCTTGGTTGGGTGAGAATGCCTTGAATAGCTACTCCACACCACAAATGCACAATCCAAGCAGTTACAAACCCTTCCAAGAAAGTCTTAGTGTAAAAATAAGTTTCTTACACTTGAAGCAACAAAGGGATCCTTGTGACAGATCCACCAAATGATGATGCAGTTAGTTTTTGGTGTCTTAGACAGTTAATATACTTTAAATTAAAGGTGTTTGGGGTGTCATGAGGATTGAAACAAGCCTGAATAGAGATTTCCTTTGTTTTATGCAAAAAGTCAAAATTCTCTAAGGTTGAGGGTTAACTTTTGGAAATATGAGGTTCTTGGTTGATTCAATGGTTGGAACACCTTTATGTTGCACCCCAAAATTTGCCCAACCTTTCTTTACCTAGCTTGTGTTTCATTGCATTCATATTAGCATTATCATTTGCATTTCATTGACATGTATGCAGGAGATCAAGAGGTATGACTACCAATCAAAGGCTATGAAGCTAGCTAAGAGGCTTATTCAAGTGTTCAAGGGTTGATATCCTTATCAGGGAAGTTAAAAGATCCTCAGAGAGAATTGGTTGGAACTAAGTGTGTATGTCTCCTAACTTGAGAATTGTGAGAAGTCATCAGATGATTCTGAAGCCATAAAGTTGGACCTAGAGCCTTGAGAGAGCTCTTGAGAAGTGTTGAAGTTCGATTTGAAGCCTAGACAGGTCATTGTGCAAAGGATATGAAGAACTACCCAAGATTGGTACAACTAGGGTTTCATCTGGTCAACCCTAGGATAACTGATGATTTGAAGAAGGTTGAGACCTAATTCAAGAGCCATTTGATCATGGATTGATGTGTTGAGATGTCCTAGGGATGATTCCAAGGTCAAATCATCATGGATCAAGAGTGTGAGGAGTTGCTAGGCTAGGGTTGCTATGCTTGACAGTGTAAAATCCCCTGGTTTAGTTCCTAACTTCAAGACCACCTAACTCAAGATGTGATTTTCATCTCATCTTGACCCCAACATGATTGTTCTAGAGCATGATCTTAGCTATAACGTGAGTACTAGAAGTCCTTGATAGGGTTTATAGAACTCAAGTTATGAGCCAGACAAGTTACAGGTCATTGGAGGCATGTGAATTTGGAGCTTGAAAGTTACCCAACTTGCATGACACTTTTTCCCTAGAAGGATGATTCCGATGACATTTCGATCAAAGTGAATGTTATTCCTTATCTTCTTAGCTTTCTAGAAAGTACTAGAAGTCCATGATTGGATGTGTAGAACTCAAGATATGGCTTTGACAATTCAAGGGTATTTTGGGTATTTGGAATTACAGGTCATTTTTTGTTATGGGTCAATTTCACCAACTTAGGCACCTCAAATGAAGATTTGATCAACTTGAAAGTTGTTCAAAATGGTGTTTTTAGTCCAACCATGATCCAAGCATCCATTGATATGGATTGAATAAGGAAGAGTATGAAGAAATTTGGAGAAAAGATCATTAAAAGGCATTAATGAAGGAAAAAAATTCAAAATAAATCACAATTGTGCCCAACTTCACAAGTTTGTGCATTTTCTGATTGGAAATGATATTTTAAAGAGATTGACAATTTCATATTTGGAATTTAAGGCTTAATTCATGGACTTTAGGTTGATTACTTCATGATGAAGAAACATAATCAATCTTGACCATAAGATCAATTCAAGCTTGCAATCTAAGCCATTCATCTTCACCAAGGGTTGTGCAAGCTTTTGAAGCAAAGAGTGAGCCAAAACAGAGCCATTACACGCATATTCCATTGTTGAACTTTGGAGGAAAATGAAATTTTGGATCAAGCAAATTGGGCCTTGTTAGGATCCAAATGACTTCTATTTAAGTCTTGGATCACATTCAAATCATTTTTTGGAGATCATTTGGATTTTGAAGCTTTCGAGCAAGAAGTGAGTTTGGAGTTTGAGGAAGATACAAGTGTTTCTAAGCATCAAGAATCATCCAAGAGCATTAAGTGAAGCAATCTGCAGCAGTTGAGGCCAGGATTTGCACATGAGAACCACCAATTTCAAGCTTCAGTTCAGGTTGGTAAATTTCAAAATTGCTCTAGTTCTAGGCATGTTTAGACTGAAATTGGCATGAGGTTAGGTTGTAGATGCAACATAGATCGTTTTAGGATCTTAATGGTGAAGTTTCATGATGATTCATGGTGAAACACAAATTCTGTTTGGAATTATATCTAGATGATTCTTGAGAATTAGCATGAATTGATTGGTGATTCTTGATCTCTGAGGAGTGAGGATCATTTCAGTGCAATCAATTTTGAGGTTTGGTGATGATTATGGAATTGAGTAATTTTTTGTTCATCTTCGTTTTTGAAGATTCATGAAGAATTAATGGAAATGGAATGGTTATTAGTAATCCTGGTGAGGAGACGAGAAGAACGGTGTAATTTTCTTTGAGTTTCATGGAAGTTAGTTGCAGAGCTTGATAGCTCTCACCGGAGAAGACGGTGGCGTTCTTCTCCGGCCACCGTGGCTGTTTTCCCACCCTTTGTTCAGTTTGAAAGGAAGACGATGAACAGGGAGCGTTGGATCTGATTGAACTGGTTGACTGAGTCTTTGCATCTGAGGGTTGAGGATGAGTCTAATTAGGGTTTAGTGACTTGGCGTGATCTAGAACGTAAGATGAGCATACTTTTTCATTGAATGGTTGTGATTAGGATGTACCATGGGCTTTAGTCAACTGAACCTCACATTGCCTTGAACTAAAACGCGTCGTTTCATTTATTGAGCTAGCAAGCGCGTGGCTGTTGGATGGATAGACTGGTCAATAGATCTGATGGCCCTGATATTTTCTGGTTTCGTTTAATTCTTTAATTGATTTTTCTATTTTCTTTAATTGGTTTTTCTTGTTTAATTCATTTTAATTAGTTTTAATGATCAGAAAAATATGAAAAAAATATGTGGTTAATCCTTGTTGAATTCCTGATTTTTCCATGCCTTTGGATTTTATTTTGATGTCATTTTCAATTTAATGTCCATTTTTCTATTTTTAATAAATGATTAAACTGCATAATATGACTAGTTTGATTGCTGATTTTATTGCTAGCTCATGATTTAGAATTTGAGGTTGAAACTTTGCATGCTTGATATAGACTCCTTGATAGGTTGTTGTGATTTTTGTTGTGATTTTTAGATGATTCTAAATAGGATTTTGAGATAGATGTTTAGGAGCCTTCCATGATGGGTCCCCTTTAGTACACTCTTTGGATTTAGATTTTATTAGGACCTTTAGGATTAGGTTTGACCCCTGGTTTTTGTACAATAGATACTTAACTCATGTAGGATAATGTAGAATTTTCCTTGAGATTTGTAGAATTGATTTTCTATTAGTTCCCCATTTTACAAGTTGCTTATAGTTTAGGTGACCCTAACTTAGATAACTTCATAGATTAACCTTGTAAATGGCCATTAGATGATTCTAAGTAGCATATTCTTTCTTGATAGAATAGTAATTAGGTAGACACCTCATTAGAACGTTGTTGAAGCCTTGATAGAGCTTTGGATTCCCCTAGCTTAGGTGATCCTAGTGGCTAGTCTGTAGGGTTCCTTAGAAGTTGTTGTGTTGCCTTCTGTCCCCTATGTGATTTATTCCTTGGGCTTTGCCCCACCCTCTTTATCCAAGTCATGAAGAGGATCCCTCCTGGGAGAGCCTAATCCTTCCTTTGGTTGGATTATGTGCATTCCTCAGGTGGTTGAGCCTTGAATTGACATTCCCCAGTATAGTATATTTCTTTGGTTTGTACTATCTTTCTCTTTCAAGTCTTGATGAGGAGCCCTCCTGGGAGAGCCTAATCCTTCCTTTGGTTGGATTCTGTGCATTCCTCAGGAGGTTGAGCTTTGGATTGACATTCTTGGCATGGTATATTCCATTGGTTTATATACTGTCATCCATGTCCAAGTCCTTTTCTTAGGATCCCTCTTGGGAGAGCCTAATCCTTCCCTTGGTTGGATTCTGTGCATTCCTCAACAGGTTGAGCCTGAGATGGACATTCTGTGTTGATACACTACAACCAATTACCTTAGATTGATATTTAGGATTAATACCCAGTTTTTTTCCTATTGACATAGGATCCCTCTTGGGAGAGTGTAACACCCCCTTTCTATACCCCCAAATTAATACATTTAATCAATTAGGCACTTAGAAAATTTATTTCATCAGAGTTTAATTAAAATTTAATTAAAACATGGTATATAAGAGGCGCATCACATTATCACGAAATTAAACACATACGATACCTGCTCAAAATAGATATGCAACAATGGGTAACCCACATCTCAATATTTAGAATAAAAGCAGAAACATCCAAATATTGAATCGATCACATTCATAAAAGTATATACAACCATTCAATCAATTCATGCTTTACAACCATATCCACAGCGGATACATACACAGATGTATCACAAGGAATCAAAACAAATGTAACTCCAAAGGAGTCAAAGTCTTCCTAACTACCCAGATGTTACATATCAGAGCCATTGACCAAAAAGAATGAAGACATCGCTTCACAAAAAGAACCTCCAGCTTCCTACTCTGTAATGCCTCATAGAGCATTATAAAATAGCAGAAGGGTGAGAAACAATATCATAACAGTTAGTGCATAAAATTGTATATATACATATACTCATATTTGTATAAGTTATACTCAAATTATGTTCTCACCACATTAAGCATATACAATTAATCATGCCTCTACACATGCTCATGAATATTCACTATATGTTCCTCCAAACAATCATATATAACATATACAGTTACATTCATACAACTAATGCATCATACACAGATGACTCATGCAACTCATAGAGACCGACACACGACTCTATGTAGATGCAAATGCGGTACCGACTCATTTCAACAAATTCTCTAAGGAATCGAGTATTCAGCAGATTCTCCACGGAATCAAGTATTCAGCAGATTCTCCACGGAATCAAATATTCATCAGATTCTCCACGGAATCGAATATTCAGCAGATTCTCCATGGAATCAAACACTCTGCAGATTTTCCACGGAATCAAATACTCTAGTCAATCCTCCAAGGGATTACATGTTATGACCGATTCTCCGAGGAATCACACAATGCAACCGATTCTCCAAGGAATCTAATGTAACCATCGTATCATACGAGGTTCTGCAAATCCTCCGAGGGATCATTCAACACAAAAATGCATACTAAGATGCTACACAATGCTAATCCTCCGAGGGATAGATCAACACAGAATGCATACTATGTTCACAAACATACTCATTGCATTTATCACATACATCGCATATATCTATCATGCATTCACATTATGCACCATTTCACACATGGTTTACACACATATCAGCCTATCAATGCGTTTCTATTCAATTCAAGCAAATACACAAGATTATCAAACGTTCAAGATTCACCATTGGCTCTACAATCTAGGATTCACGCCTTTCGGTCACCCACAGCACGACATGTCAAAACAGTTCACACATCAATCATTCATATAGGCATTAATCATAATTGAATCGGCCAAAAAATCATGCTATGAATAAACAGCAAAACAAATAACACTGTCAGGTTCGCCAACCTTCGCCTGGCGAAGCCACACAGCGAATGCTCGCTGGCCTTCGCCTGGCGAACTTCCCAGCGAAGTCCACTGGGAGTAATTATGGAATTACTCGCTGAGGCTCGCTACACACTCGCCTGGAGAACCTTCGCCAACACAGTTCGCCTGGCGAACTTGCCAGCAAAGACAGGGTGTTTGCTTCTGACTTGCTTCGCTGCAGCTCGCTGGGCTTCGCCTGGCGAAGCTTCACTGCCATTCGCCTGGCGAGCCTGCGAAGACAGAACCTCTATGGCTGTTCCAAAGCCCAAACTCCACACAACCAACCGATTAAATCCAAACCAGTCTCAGTGGTACAACCCTACCATCACCCGACTAAACTACATCGTCTAATCCGAGTTCTAACCGATTAAAACCTCTTTCTACTCATCAAACCAACTTCTAACCTAAGTGGAAAAAGAGTAGAAACTCTACAAAATCCAAACACATACACATACAATCATATACATTAAAGAGATGATGGAGTTTCACACCCTTACCGATCGATTGCAAGCTTTGGTGATGATCCCTTGATGATTCTAGGTTTTCCTCTCCACTTTCTCTTCTCTTTCTCTTCTCCTCTTTTCTCTCTCTTGTTTTTCTTCTTATCTTACTATTTTTCTTTCTTTTCCTCTCTTATCCTATTTCTATCTCTATTTATTTCCTCTCAAATTCTTTCCAACACTTACCAATCAATTCTCACACTAAATTGCTAAATGTCTAAAATGCCCTTTTTACTCTAATTCCCCCGAAAACTCTCCGAATCGGTAAAAATAGATAAAATAAGCAAACACCACATAGTAATATATAATTTCTCAATTTAAAACAAACATCAATTAAATAAATTAAAAGACTCAACAATTAATGGGAATTCAGAATCGGGGCGTTACAACTCTCCCCCACTTTAGAAATTTTCGTCCTCGAAAATATTACCTGATTCAAACAACTCTGGATGCGATTCTCGCATCTTGCTCTCCAACTCCCAAGTCATGTTGCCTTCTGTGGCACCTCCCCATGACACTTTCACAAGCGCAATATCCTTGCCTCTTAGTTTCTTAACTTCGCGGTCCAAAATACTAACCGGTAAAACTTCAACTGTAAGGCTATCTCTTACTTCAACTTCATCCATTGGGATAACATGTGACGGATCCGGAACATACTTCCGAAGTTGCAAGACATGGAATACATCATGCAAATTCGAAAGGTTCGGAGGTAACGCCACACGATAAGCCACAGCACCAACTCGTGCGACAATCTGATACGGGCCAATAAAACGAGAAGTCAACTTTCTCGACTTCAAAGCACGACCCACACCCGTAACCGGTGTAACTCTCAAAAACACATGGTCGCCCTCTTGAAACTCCAGATCCTTTCTCCTTTTATCATGATAACTTTTCTGTGTACTCTGAGAAGCTCTCATCTTTTCCCGAATAAATTTCACCTTTTCCGTCGTTTGCTGTACCATTTCCGGACCAACTACCGACTTTTCACCTGTCTCATGCCAACACAGGGGTGTTCGACATCTCCGACCATATAAAGCCTCAAATGGAGCCATAGCAATACTCGAATGGAAACTGTTATTATAGGTGAACTCAATCAACGCTAAATAACCGTCCCACGCACCACCTTGTTCAAGCACACAAGCACGCAACAAATCTTCTAACGATTGAATCGTCCTCTCGGTTTGACCATCTGTTTGCGGATGATATGCCGAACTCAATCTCAACTTAGAACCCAAGGCACCTTGCAAACTCTCCCAAAATCTTGAAGTAAATCTAGGATCTCTATCCGACACAATACTCTTAGGAACTCCATGAAGCTTCACAATAGTGCCAACATAAATCTCGGCCAACCTCTCCAAAGAATAAGTAATATCAATCGGAATAAAGTGAGTCGATTTAGTAAGCCTATCAACAATCACCCAAATAGCATTATGTCCTCTTTGCGTATTCGGCAATCCCGTAACAAAATCCATCGATATACTATCCCATTTCCATTCCGGAATATCCAACGGTTGCATCAATCCACTAGGCTTCTGATGCTCCACCTTAGACTTCTGGCAAGTCAAACACAAGTACACAAAACGAGCAACATCACTTTTCAATCCAGACCACCAAAAGATCTTCTTCGAATCCTGATACATCTTATTCGCTCCCGGATGAATACTCAAGTTACTCCGATGTCCCTCTTCCAATATCATCTTTTTCAAATCCGCATCATCGGGAATACAAATACGACCTCGAAACCTCAAAACTCCTAATTCATCAACTTTGAAATCTTCATTTCCATTCGTCATCAAATCCACAAATTTCAAATCCAACTTTAGCTTTTCACACACCGTAGCAAGGAAATCATTCGTGACATGCAACATACCCAGCTTCACACTACTCGGTGTTAACTCACAAACCAAACTCAAATCTCTAAAGTTCTCCAAGAGTTCCCACTCTCTAACCATCAAAGTAGACACGTGCAACGACTTCCGACTTAAGGCATCGGCTACCACATTCGCCTTACCCGGATGATAATTTAAACCAAAATCATAGTCCTTCAAAAGTTCTAGCCATCTCCTTTGCCTCATATTCAATTATTTTTGATCAAACAAATACTTCAAACTCTTGTGATCGCTAAAAACTTCAAATCTTGCACCATAAAGATAGTGCCTCCAAATTTTCAAAACGAACACTACGGCCGCTAACTCCAAATCATGAGTAGGATAATTCTTTTCATGTACTCTCAACTGTCTAGAAGCATACGCCACGACCTTCCCATCTTGCATCAATACACCACCCAATCCTGACAAGGAAGCGTCGCAATAAACCACAAAAGGTTCCGTAGGATTTGGAAAAATCAAAACCGGCGCTGTCGTTAACCTTCTCTTTAATTCCACGAAACTCTCTTCACAATTAACATCCCAAATAAAAGCCTTTCCTTTACAAGTCAACTGCGTTAACGGAAGTGCTAACTTTGAAAATCCTTCGATAAACCTCCGGTAGTAACCGGCCAAGCCCAAAAAGCTTCGAATTTCCGTAACTGATCTTGGAGTCTCCCATTGCATTACCGCATCGATCTTGGATGGATCCACACTAATACCATTTCCGGAAATAATATGTCCAAGAAAACTCACCTTCGATAACCAAAACTCACACTTAGACAACTTTGCGTACAACTTCTTCTCTTTCAAAATCCGCAACACAATCCTTAAATGTTCTTCGTGTTCCTCTCGAGACTTAGAATAAATCAAACTGTCATTGATAAACACTACCACAAAATGATCCAACTGCTCGTGGAAGATACGGTTCATATATTCCATGAAAACACCCGGCGCATTAGAAACTCCGAATGGCATCACCGTATACTCATAGTGACCATATCGTGTTCTAAAAGCCGTCTTCGAAATATCTTCTTCCTTAACCCGAATCTGGTGATAACCGGATCTCAAATCAATCTTACTAAAAACACGGGCTCCAACTAATTGATCCATCAAATCATCGATTCTTGGAAGCGGATACTTGTTCTTAATTGTCACCTTATTCAACTGCCGATAATCAATACACAATCGCATACTACCATCCTTCTTCTTTACCAACAATACCGGCGCACCCCAAGGAGAAACACTTGGTCTTACAAATCTCTTATCCAACAAATCATTCAACTGCTTCTTCAATTCCACCAACTCCGATGCCGACATCCGATACGGGGCCATCAAAATCGGTCTAGTACCCGAAACTAGATCAATAGAAAATTCAACCTCTCTCTTTGGCGGCACATCCGCAACATCTTCCGGAAACACTTTAGGAAATTCACAAACCACAGGAAACACGTCGAGCTCAACTTTGCTCTCCACCGACAACGATGCAAACAAACCAAACAACTGAGCTTCGTCCGCTAAAAGTTTCTTCAACTCTTTAGTGGAAAGAAAACTCTCGTTTTCACCATCTTCCAAAGAAGGAAACCTTACTAACTTGTGATAGCAATCCAGATGAACTCTATTAAATTGCAACCAGTTCATACCCAAGATTACGTCCAAACCTTCCAACGGCAAACACACTAAATCCATAACGAAGTCCTTACCATACATGGTCAAAGGACAACTTGCACACACCAAAGAAGTAGTTACCGACCCCGAAGCGGGAGTTCCAATAACCATACCACTACTCAAAGAAACCATACACAAATCCAACCGCTTAGCACACGCAAGAGAGATGAACGAGTGAGTCGCTCCAGTATCAATAATAGCAACTAAAGGCATATCATTAATAAAGCATGTACCTTTAATCAAACGATCTGCCGCATTAGTAGCGTCTGAACCTGCTAATGCGAATACTTTTCCGCCCGCCGGAGCTTGCTTCGGTTTGGTACAATTCGGGCTAATGTGACCCACCTCGCCACAATTAAAACACTTCACAGCATTCTTTCTACACTCTGCTGCATCATGTCCAAGGAGCCCACAGTTGGAACACTTCGCCTTGAACTTTCCACAGTCATAAGACTTGTGGCCCATCACGCCACACTTAAAACATTTGATCGCACCGGAACCTCCTCCGGGTCTCCTATCAAAGTTTCCCCTATGTTTGCCCTTATCAGCAGGCGTCACATAAGGTTCGCTTCATACTTGCTGCTTCCCTCTCCTCTCGCTCAAACCCTTATAATGAGTAGAACGAGCTCTACTGTCTTCTTCATAAATTCTACAACACTCGGTCAAATCCGAAAATCTTCGTATTCTTTGATAACCCACCGCTTGCTTTATCTCAGGACGCAAGCCATTCTCATACTTGATACATTTGGAAAATTCCGCCGTAACCGCATCATAGTGAGGGTGAAACTTCACTAACTCAGTAAACTTAGCGGTGTAGTCCACCACCGACATATTACCTTGTTTCAACTCCAGAAATTCCATTTCTCTCTTCCCTTTAACACTTTCGGGATAATACTTCCTTAGAAACTCAGTACGAAATAAATCCCACGTAATCTCCTCATCGTCGACCTCAAGAACTTGCCTCACGCTGACCCACCAGTCATCAGCCTCTTCTCTCAGCATGTGAGTCCCTAGTCTCACCTTGTTCCCTTCAGCACAATCCATCACCCTAAAGATCCTCTCAATTTCCTTTAACCATATCTGAGCACCATCCGGATCAAATCTCCCTTTGAACACCGGTGGTTGGTTCTTCCTGAACTCATCATTCGCATTCACGTTGGGTGCACCCTGCACAGCTCTGGCCATAGCCTCTAACGCCGCTGCCATAGCATTGTCATTACGACCTGCCATATTCTGAGGATTCCCAAAAATAACAACAAGGTTAAACAACCGTTCAACCAACACAACAACAAGACAGACACGACTGACTCAACACTGGCTCTGATACCACTTAATGTAACACCCCCTTTCTATACCCCCAAATTAATACATTTAATCAATTAGGCACTTAGAAAATTTATTTCATCAGAGTTTAATTAAAATTTAATTAAAACATGGTATATAAGAGGCGCATCACATTATCACGAAATTAAACACATACGATACCTGCTCAAAATAGATATGCAATAATGGGTAACCCACATCTCAATATTTAGAATAAAAGCGGAAACATCCAAATATTGAATCGATCACATTCATAAAAGTATATACAACCATTCAATCAATTCATGCTTTACAACCATATCCACAGCGGATACATACACAGATGTATCACAAGGAATCAAAACAAATGTAACTCCAAAGGAGTCAAAGGCTTCCTAACTACCCAGATGTTACATATCAGAGCCATTGACCAAAAAGAATGAAGACATCGCTTCACAAAAAGAACCTCCAGCTTCCTACTCTGCAATGCCTCATAGAGCATTATAAAACAGCAGAAGGGTGAGAAACAATATCATAACAGTTAATGCATAAAATTGTATATATATATATACTCATATTTGTATAAGTTATACTCAAATTATGTTCTCACCACATTAAGCATATACAATTAATCATGCCTCTACACATGCTCATGAACATTCACTATATGTTCCTCCAAACAATCATATATAACATACACAGTTACATTCATACAACTAATGCATCATACACAGATGACTCATGCAACTCATAGAGACCGACACACGACTCTATGCAGATGCAAATGCGGTACCGACTCATTTCAACAAATTCTCTAAGGAATCGAGTATTCAGCAGATTCTCCACGGAATCAAGTATTCAGCAGATTCTCCACGGAATCAAATATTCATCAGATTCTCCACGGAATCGAATATTCAGCAGATTCTCCGTGGAATCAAATACTCTAGTCAATCCTCCAAGGGATTACATGTTATGACCGATTCTCCGAGGAATCACACAATGCAACCGATTCTCCAAGGAATCTAATGTAACCATCGTATCATACGAGGTTCTGCAAATCCTCCGAGGGATCATTCAACATAAAAATGCATACTAAGATGCTACACAATGCTAATCCTCCGAGGAATCGATCAACACAGAATGCATACTATGTTCACAAACATACTCATTGCATTTATCACATACATCGCATATATATATATATCATGCATTCACATTATGCACCATTTCACACATAGTTTACACACATATCAGCCTATCAATGCGTTTCTATTCAATTCAAGCAAATACACAAGATTATCAAACGTTCAAGATTCACCATTGGCTCTACAATCTAGGATTCACGCCTTTCGGCCACCCACAGCACGACATGTCGAAACAGTTCACACATCAATCATTCATATAGGCATTAATCATAATTGAATCGGCCAAAAAATGATGCTATGAATAAACAGCAAAACAAATAACACTGTCAGGTTCGCCAACCTTTGCTTGGCGAAGCCACACAGCGAATGCTCGCTGGCCTTCGCCTGGCGAACTTCCCAGCGAAGTCCACTGGGAGTAATTCTGGAATTACTCGCTGAGGCTCGCTACACACTCGCCTGGCGAACCTTCGCCAACACACTTCGCCTGGCGAACTTGCCAGCGAAGACAGGGTGTTTGCTTCTGACTTGCTTCGCTGCAGCTCGCTGGGCTTCGCCTGGCGAAGCTTCGCTGCCATTCGCCTGGCGAGCCTGCGAAGACAGAACCTCCATGGCTGTTCCAAAGCCCAAACTCCACACAACCAACCGATTAAATCCAAACCAGTCTCAGTGGCACAACCCTACCATCACCCGACTAAACTACATCGTCTAATCCGAGTTCTAACCGATTAAAACCTCTTTCTACTCATCAAACCAACTTCTAACCTAAGTGGAAAAAGAGTAGAAACTCTACAAAATCCAAACACATACACATACAATCATATACATTAAAGAGATGATGGAGTTTCACACCCTTACCGATCGATTGCAAGCTTTGGTGATGATCCCTTGATGACTCTAGGTTTTCCTCTCCACTTTCTCTTCTCTTTCTCTTCTCCTCTTTTCTCTCTCTTGTTTTTCTTCTTATCTTACTATTTTTCTTTCTTTTCCTCTCTTATCCTATTTCTATCTCTATTTATTTCCTCTCAAATTCTTTCCAACACTTACCAATCAATTCTCACACTAAATTGCTAAATGTCTAAAATGCCCTTTTTACTCTAATTCCCCCGAAAACTCTCTGAATCGGTAAAAATAGATAAAATAAGCAAACACCACATAGTAATATATAATTTCTCAATTTAAAACAAACATCAATTAAATAAATTAAAAGACTCAACAATTAATGGGAATTCAGAATCGGGGTGTTACAACTCTCCCCCACTTTAGAAATTTTTGTCCTCGAAAATATTACCTGATTCAAACAACTCTGGATGCGATTCTCGCATCTTGCTCTCCAACTCCCAAGTCATGTTGCCTTCTGTGGCACCTCCCCATGACACTTTCACAAGCGCAATATCCTTGCCTCTTAGTTTCTTAACTTCGCGGTCCAAAATACTAACCGGTAAAACTTCAACTGTAAGGCTATCTCTTACTTCAACTTCATCCATTGGGATAACATGTGACGGATCCGGAACATACTTCTGAAGTTGCAAGACATGGAATACATCATGCAAATTCGAAAGGTTCGGAGGTAACGCCACACGATAAGCCACAGCACCAACTCGTGCGACAATCTGATACGGGCCAATAAAACGAGAAGTCAACTTTCTCGACTTCAAAGCACGACCCACACCCGTAACCGGTGTAACTCTCAAAAACACATGGTCGCCCTCTTGAAACTCCAGATCCTTTCTCCTTTTATCATGATAACTTTTCTGTGTACTCTGAGAAGCTCTCATCTTTTCCCGAATAAATTTCACCTTTTCCGTCGTTTGCTGTACCATTTCCGGACCAACTACCGACTTTTCACCTGTCTCATGCCAACACAGGGGTGTTCGACATCTCCGACCATATAAAGCCTCAAATGGCGCCATACCAATACTCGAATGGAAACTGTTATTATAGGTGAACTCAATCAACGCTAAATAACCGTCCCACGCACCACCTTGTTCAAGCACACAAGCACGCAACAAATCTTCTAACGATTGAATCGTCCTCTCGGTTTGACCATCTGTTTGCGGATGATATGCCGAACTCAATCTCAACTTAGAACCCAAGGCACCTTGCAAACTCTCCCAAAATCTTGAAGTAAATCTAGGATCTCTATCCGACACAATACTCTTAGGAACTCCATGAAGCTTCACAATAGTGCCAACATAAATCTCGGCCAACCTCTCCAAAGAATAAGTAATATCAATCGGAATAAAGTGAGTCGATTTAGTAAGCCTATCAACAATCACCCAAATAGCATTATGTCCTCTTTGCGTATTCGGCAATCCCGTAACAAAATCCATCGATATACTATCCCATTTCCATTCCGGAATATCCAACGGTTGCATCAATCCACTAGGCTTCTGATGCTCCACCTTAGACTTCTGGCAAGTCAAACACAAGTACACAAAACGAGCAACATCACTTTTCAATCCAGACCACCAAAAGATCTTCTTCGAATCCTGATACATCTTATTCGCTCCCGGATGAATACTCAAGTTACTCCGATGTCCCTCTTCCAATATCATCTTTTTCAAATCCGCATCATCGGGAATACAAATACGACCTCGAAACCTCAAAACTCCTAATTCATCAACTTTGAAATCTTCATTTCCATTCGTCATCAAATCCACAAATTTCAAATCCAACTTTAGCTTTTCACACACCGTAGCAAGGAAATCATTCGTGACATGCAACATACCCAGCTTCACACTACTCGGTGTTAACTCACAAACCAAACTCAAATCTCTAAAGTTCTCCAAGAGTTCCCACTCTCTAACCATCAAAGTAGACACGTGCAACGACTTCCGACTTAAGGCATCGGCTACCACATTCGCCTTACCCGGATGATAATTTAAACCAAAATCATAGTCCTTCAAAAGTTCTAGCCATCTCCTTTGCCTCATATTCAATTATTTTTGATCAAACAAATACTTCAAACTCTTGTGATCGCTAAAAACTTCAAATCTTGCACCATAAAGATAGTGCCTCCAAATTTTCAAAACGAACACTACGGCCGCTAACTCCAAATCATGAGTAGGATAATTCTTTTCATGTACTCTCAACTGTCTAGAAGCATACGCCACGACCTTCCCATCTTGCATCAATACACCACCCAATCCTGACAAGGAAGCGTCGCAATAAACCACAAAAGGTTCCGTAGGATTTGGAAAAATCAAAACCGGCGCTGTCGTTAACCTTCTCTTTAATTCCACGAAACTCTCTTCACAATTAACATCCCAAATAAAAGCCTTTCCTTTACAAGTCAACTGCGTTAACGGAAGTGCTAACTTTGAAAATCCTTCGATAAACCTCCGGTAGTAACCGGCCAAGCCCAAAAAGCTTCGAATTTCCGTAACTGATCTTGGAGTCTCCCATTGCATTACCGCATCGATCTTGGATGGATCCACACTAATACCATTTCCGGAAATAATATGTCCAAGAAAACTCACCTTCGATAACCAAAACTCACACTTAGACAACTTTGCGTACAACTTCTTCTCTTTCAAAATCCGCAACACAATCCTTAAATGTTCTTCGTGTTCCTCTCGAGACTTAGAATAAATCAAACTGTCATTGATAAACACTACCACAAAACGATCCAACTGCTCGTGGAAGATACGGTTCATATATTCCATGAAAACACCCGGCGCATTAGAAACTCCGAATGGCATCACCGTATACTCATAGTGACCATATCGTGTTCTAAAAGCCGTCTTCGAAATATCTCCTTCCTTAACCCGAATCTGGTGATAACCGGATCTCAAATCAATCTTACTAAAAACATGGGCTCCAACTAATTGATCCATCAAATCATCGATTCTTGGAAGCGGATACTTGTTCTTAATTGTCACCTTATTCAACTGCCGATAATCAATACACAATCGCATACTACCATCCTTCTTCTTTACCAACAATACCGGCGCACCCCAAGGAGAAACACTTGGTCTTACAAATCTCTTATCCAACAAATCATTCAACTGCTTCTTCAATTCCACCAACTCCGATGCCGACATCCGATACGGGGCCATCGAAATCGGTCTAGTACCCGAAACTAGATCAATAGAAAATTCAACCTCTCTCTTTGGCGGCACATCCGCAACATCTTCCGGAAACACTTTAGGAAATTCACAAACCACAGGAAACACGTCGAGCTCAACTTTGCTCTCCACCGACAACGATGCAAACAAACCAAACAACTGAGCTTCGTCCGCTAAAAGTTTCTTCAACTCTTTAGTGGAAAGAAAACTCTCGTTTTCACCATCTTCCAAAGAAGGAAACCTTACTAACTTGTGATAGCAATCCAGATGAACTCTATTAAATTGAAACCAGTTCATACCCAAGATTACGTCCAAACCTTCCAACGACAAACACACTAAATCCATAACGAAGTCCTTACCATACATGGTCAAAGGACAACTTGCACACACCAAAGAAGTAGTTACCGACCCCGAAGCGGGAGTTCCAATAACCATACCACTACTCAAAGAAACCATACACAAATCCAACCGCTTAGCACACGCAAGAGAGATGAACGAGTGAGTCGCTCCAGTATCAATAATAGCAACTAAAGGCATATCATTAATAAAGCATGTACCTTTAATCAAACGATCTGCCGCATTAGTAGCGTCTGAACCTGCTAATGCGAATACTTTTCCGCCCGCCGGAGCTTGCTTCGGTTTGGTACAATTCGGGCTAATGTGACCCACCTCGCCACAATTAAAACACTTCACAGCATTCTTTCTACACTCTGCTGCATCATGTCCAAGGAGCCCACAGTTGGAACACTTCGCCTTGAACTTTCCACAGTCATAAGACTTGTGGCCCATCACGCCACACTTAAAACATTTGATCGCACCGGAACCTCCTCCGGGTCTCCTATCAAAGTTTCCCCTATGTTTGCCCTTATCAGCAGGCGTCACATAAGGTTCGCTTCGTACTTGCTGCTTCCCTCTCCTCTCGCTCAAACCCTTATAATGAGTAGAACGAGCTCTACTATCTTCTTCATAAATTCTACAACACTCGGTCAAATCCGAAAATCTTCGTATTCTTTGATAACCCACCGCTTGCTTTATCTCAGGACGCAAGCCATTCTCATACTTGATACATTTGGAAAATTCCGCCGTAACCGCATCATAGTGAGGGTGAAACTTCACTAACTCAGTAAACTTAGCGGTGTAGTCCACCACCGACATATTACCTTGTTTCAACTCCAGAAATTCCATTTCTCTCTTCCCTTTAACACTTTCGGGATAATACTTCCTTAGAAACTCAGTACGAAATAAATCCCACGTAATCTCCTCATCGTCGACCTCAAGAACTTGCCTCACGCTGACCCACCAGTCATCAGCCTCTTCTCTCAGCATGTGAGTCCCTAGTCTCACCTTGTTCCCTTCAGCACAATCCATCACCCTAAAGATCCTCTCAATTTCCTTTAACCATATCTGAGCACCATCCGGATCAAATCTCCCTTTGAACACCGGTGGTTGGTTCTTCCTGAACTCATCATTCGCATTCACGTTGGGTGCACCCTGCACAGCTCTGGCCATAGCCTCTAACGCCGCTGCCATAGCATTGTCATTACGACCTTCCATATTCTGAGGATTCCCAAAAATAACAACAAGGTTAAACAACCGTTCAACCAACACAACAACAAGACAGACACGACTGACTCAACACTGGCTCTGATACCACTTAATGTAACACCCCCTTTCTATACCCCCAAATTAATACATTTAATCAATTAGGCACTTAGAAAATTTATTTCATCAGAGTTTAATTAAAATTTAATTAAAACATGGTATATAAGAGGCGCATCACATTATCACGAAATTAAACACATACGATACCTGCTCAAAATAGATATGCAATAATGGGTAACCCACATCTCAATATTTAGAATAAAAGCGGAAACATCCAAATATTGAATCGATCACATTCATAAAAGTATATACAACCATTCAATCAATTCATGCTTTACAACCATATCCACAGCGGATACATACACAGATGTATCACAAGGAATCAAAATAAATGTAACTCCAAAGGAGTCAAAGGCTTCCTAACTACCCAGATGTTACATATCAGAGCCATTGACCAAAAAGAATGAAGACATCGCTTCACAAAAAGAACCTCCAGCTTCCTACTCTGCAATGCCTCATAGAGCATTATAAAACAGCAGAAGGGTGAGAAACAATATCATAACAGTTAATGCATAAAATTGTATATATACATATACTCATATTTGTATAAGTTATACTCAAATTATGTTCTCACCACATTAAGCATATACAATTAATCATGCCTCTACACATGCTCATGAACATTCACTATATGTTCCTCCAAACAATCATATATAACATACACAGTTACATTCATACAGCTAATGCATCATACACAGATGACTCATGCAACTCATAGAGACCGACACACGACTCTATGCAGATGCAAATGCGGTACCGACTCATTTCAACAAATTCTCTAAGGAATCGAGTATTCAGCAGATTCTCCACGGAATCAAGTATTCAGCAGATTCTCCACGGAATCAAATATTCATCAGATTCTCCACGGAATCGAATATTCAGCAGATTCTCCGTGGAATCAAATACTCTGCAGATTCTCCACGGAATCAAATACTCTAGTCAATCCTCCAAGGGATTACATGTTATGACCGATTCTCCGAGGAATCACACAATGCAACCGATTCTCCAAGGAATCTAATGTAACCATCGTATCATACGAGGTTCTGCAAATCCCCCGAGGGATCATTCAACATAAAAATGCATACTAAGATGCTACACAATGCTAATCCTCCTAGGAATCGATCAACACAGAATGCATACTATGTTCACAAACATACTCATTGCATTTATCACATACATCGCATATATATATATATCATGCATTCACATTATGCACCATTTCACACATAGTTTACACACATATCAGCCTATCAATGCGTTTCTATTCAATTCAAGCAAATACACAAGATTATCAAACGTTCAAGATTCACCATTGGCTCTACAATCTAGGATTCACGCCTTTCGGCCACCCACAGCACGACATGTCGAAACAGTTCACACATCAATCATTCATATAGGCATTAATCATAATTGAATCGGCCAAAAAATTATGCTATGAATAAACAGCAAAACAAATAACACTGTCAGGTTCGCCAACCTTCGCCTGGCGAAGCCACACAGCGAATGCTCGCTGGCCTTCGCCTGGCGAACTTCCCAGCGAAGTCCACTGGGAGTAATTCTGGAATTACTCGCTGAGGCTCGCTACACACTCGCCTGGCGAACCTTCGCCAACACACTTCGCCTGGCGAACTTGCCAGCGAAGACAGGGTGTTTGCTTCTGACTTGCTTCGCTGCAGCTCGCTTGGCTTCGCCTGGCGAAGCTTCGCTGCCATTCTCCTGGCGAGCCTGCGAAGACAGAACCTCCATGGTTGTTCCAAAGCCCAAACTCCACACAACCAACCGATTAAATCCAAACCAGTCTCAGTGGCACAACCCTACCATCACCCGACTAAACTACATCGTCTAATCCGAGTTCTAACCGATTAAAACCTCTTTCTACTCATCAAACCAACTTCTAACCTAAGTGAAAAAGAGTAGAAACTCTACAAAATCCAAACACATACACATACAATCATATACATTAAAGAGATGATGGAGTTTCACACCCTTACCGATCGATTGCAAGCTTTGGTGATGATCCCTTGATGATTCTAGGTTTTCCTCTCCACTTTCTCTTCTCTTTCTCTTCTCCTCTTTTCTCTCTCTTGTTTTTCTTCTTATGTTACTATTTTTCTTTCTTTTCCTCTCTTATCCTATTTCTATCTCTATTTCTTTCCTCTCAAATTCTTTCCAACACTTACCAATCAATTCTCACACTAAATTGCTAAATGTCTAAAATGCCCTTTTTACTCTAATTCCCCCGAAAACTCTCCGAATCGGTAAAAATAGATAAAATAAGCAAACACCACATAGTAATATATAATTTCTCAATTTAAAACAAACATCAATTAAATAAATTAAAAGACTCAACAATTAATGGGAATTCAGAATCAGGGCGTTACAGAGAGCCTATCCTTCCTTTGGTTGGATTCTGTGCATTCCTCAAGAGGTTGAGCCCATGTTGGACTCTGGTGTTGATACACCTCCAACCTGATGTAGCCTGGGATTGCTTCTCTGTTGCCCATTTTTTTTTCTCTCCCTTGTTTGAATTGCTTGATGCATTAGAATAGGATCATAGTTGGATTACTTTAAGCTAGGAGCATGAATGCTTAGAGGTTGAGTGAGTCTCCCTCTGCTTGTTTGCATTAAGGGTTGAGGTGATCCTCCCCTTGCTTGTGTGTTGTTTTTTTCATCCGTGTGTTTGCATTAGAGGTTGAGTTGAGCTCCCTCTGCTTGTCTATTTTGATTGTTTTCTCTGCTTGATTGCTTAGAGGTTGAGTGAGTCTCCCTCTGCTTGTATTGCTGCATTGCATGTGAATCTTTACTGTATCCTTTCGTTTATCTGTTTACCGTTTAGCTGATGCTTTATCTGTTGTCTGTTTCCCACTGGCATGACCCCCTAGGATTCTTACTTCCTTTGATAAGGAAGTGATGATTAGAACTTTAGGTTAAAACCTATGCATGATAACATATAGGAGTTCCCTGTTTCAAACCTCAACCATAGGATGAATCCTTGGCATGACAACATTAGGGCTTGATAGTTTCCCCGTAGAGTTCGTTCTCTTCTCGTCTTAAAACAACTGTAAAAAATGTACTAAAGGCAAGTTAGTACAAGCGCGTTACGAGCCTTAAGCTACTTGGGTTATGATAATTGAGCGGCCTCCTCTCAATCGTCTAGAGTGTTTAGTATACGTCCTTTGGGCGATATGCGACGCATTCGTTCCCAGGTCATAGTCTCTAGAGTTGTACGAACTACAGACAACCCTAAAAAACACTTCTTCCGTAAAAGACAGAAAACAAACTTCAAACCTTTTTGCCCCGTGGGCCCATAATTCAAAGGAAAGCTTTTCTGAAGAAAAGAGTGCCGTTAACTCCCAGTTCTACCGCAAACGGTAACGCATGAGTCTCTGACGAGCAAGCTGCATACACCAAACTGTTGGAACTATTTGTTAACCCTACTCGGAAAAATAGATGAATCTGAATCCCCGTAATCCGTATTATCCCAACTACGTAAGCTCTGATCTCTCATATCCATTGAGAGTACGTAGGCACAATACTGACGTATTGGCGAGACACCTTCCCCCATCCGTTACCCATAGTTAGCCGAACTACGTTGACTCTGATTTCTCATTCTCTGATGAGAATACGTAGGCATAAAGCGTGACGCTTTGCCGAGTCATTTTTCTTTTCTTTTCAGACCAGCCTTGATAGGTAGATAGTAAACTAACCCGTCAGATAAACACAACAAGCGTGGATCCCATCGAGTATGATGTATGTGAGGGGTGCTAATACCTTCCCCTTGCGTAACCGACTCCCGAATCTAGACATGGTTGCGATGACCTTGTCTTATACCTTTTCGTCAGGTTTTTCCGATCGTTTCCTTTCCCTTTCTGTGGGATAAATAACGAAAGGTGGCGTGTTTACTTGTTGGGTTTGTGTTTATTTATCACATTTTACCTTCCGCATTTTATTTTCAGTATGATATGATTATCTGTGCTATTGTGGGAGGGGAATTCTGATGAGTGAGAAGCCAGACCCAGGCTTGAGCGCATATACATAATATTAGAGTGGATTAGTGGTGGACGTGCTTTCTTTGCTTGCATTAGTTCCCATGTAATACACACTCAGACGAGGTTCTCTGCGATGACTTCCTATCGGTCCTTTGGACTCGAGGGGATTTTGGATCTGAGGATTGTCGACTCTAGGGACCGATCATTTGGGATTCAGCTGAGTGAGGACGCTTCAAGAGATGATGATGCCACACTTTCCTGGGTATCGTATCATCGTTTCTTGAAAGTCTGTGATGCTGATGAACGCATAGGATGACGAACCTTTTCCGTGATTAGGTCCATACCTGTGAGCAGGGTTGGGTTATTGTAGGAAACCTTAACCTTCAGACAACCTGGTTTTCTTGACAGTGAATCAGTATTATGGGTATTAGAGGGTTCTTATCATCAGAGATATGTTTGTTCTTGACAGAGCAGAGTTGTGGTCCTTCTCCTCAACAGCACAGTCATCTTGATCTCCTGCTGCATGATTGCATTTTTGCATTGTTTGCATCCTCATTTGCATATCATTAACGTGTGTCTGTGTTGCAAGTGCATATTTCTCCCCTGGTTCTAGTGATCTTAATCCTCATGGCTGATATGGCATCTCTGAAGAAGATTGTGGCTTACAAGCTACCCACACCTGACATCCGAGAGTTATGGGCTTTGATTTCGTTGGCTGATAAGACAGTGATGGAGAACTTCAGAAAGAGTTATGGAAGACTTCTGGGAATTGTGTGTAAGCTTTCTACGTACGAGTTGAATGGCCTCTACGCTCTTCTGCAGTTTTACAACCCGCAGCTCAGATGCTTTGTTTTTCCATACTATGTCCTAGCTCCGACCTGGGAGGAGTATTCTGACTTGTTCGGGGGTACCTTTGTTGAATCAGATGCCTTATTACCGTATTGATGGTGAACCTGACTTGGATAAGTTGACTATCGCTCTTCATGTAGATGATTCAGAGTTGAAGGGGATGGTGTTCAGAAAGATTGGAGTTTATGGTTTCTCTTTGCCTTTCCTGATGGAAAAGGCCTGAAAGTTTGCCAAGAAGGATTGCTGGGATGTATTCAATGCCTTCTTAGCCCTTTGCATTTATGGGATCGTGCTATTCCCAAGTCATCTAGACTTCATAGGTATGGATGCCTGCCACATATTTGCTTCCGGGAATCCAGTGCCCACTCTCCTCGGAGACGTCTACCATTCAGTTCACAGCAATAATGAAAACAAAAAAGGGAAGAATGTGGCGTGTTGTGCTCCTTTACTATATAAATGGTTTGCTAGCCATCTTCCTAAGATAGGCCCGTTCATTGATTCTGCTGAGTCTTCACCCTGGTCTGCACGTTTGATGGGTTTGTCTGCTGACAATATTATCTGGTTTGATAGAGATCTACTGGGCAAAGAGATTGTGCATAGTTGCGGTGGCTTTCCTAATGTCCCCCTGGTCGGAAGGAATGAGTGTATCAATTACAATCCCTCTTTGCTGGTACGACAATTTGGGTATGCATTACGAGGTCCTCCTGAAGAGGAAGAGATACAGGAAACTCTGTATCTCACAGGGTTGCTTGAAGGTAACATTTTGCCTAAGGTAGAGAATGCTTGGAGCAAAATTCTCCAAAAGGGAAAGGTCTTGCTAGGAAAAAGCAACAACAAGGCGTTTGATCCATATGTGGCCTGGGTTTGAGAAAGAGCCGCCAAGTTTCTAATGTCATTTCCTGCAGTGGAACCATTGTATCCTCATGTGTACAAAGAGCCTACCACAGTTGATATTCAGAAGTTCAACCAGGTACCCCGAGAGAAAGAAGAGCTACGAAAAGCCAACGAAGATTTGGAGAAAGAGATTGCTCAACTTTGGAGAGAAAAGAACAAAGCGATGCACGCCTGCAAGAAGCAGATAGAGATGATCAACCACCTGGGCGCTAATTTGACCAAGGAGATTGATTCTAGAGAACGTCTTGGGTTAGACCTGAAGGTAGTGCATGGCGTGTTGACCACCAAAAAGCAGGAGCTGGATAGGGTGTACCAGAAGTTATCCAAGTACGAGACGTTGTGGGGAAGCACCCTAGCCAAATACAAAGAGCGAGAGGAAAAACTGAAGCAGCAAGTAGCCAAGCTAGAAGTCCAGATTGAGATCAAGGACAAGAAAATAGAGGCTGAAGCCTCCCTTCGATGAAACGTCCAGTATAGATTGGTTGAGACCAAGGCGAATTTACAGGATTGTCAACTCCGAGCTGATGCTAAGAGGAATAGAGTGGAAAACCGTTCTGAAGAAGGTGATTATGGGGGCGTTGTCGAGAACCTCCCAGATACCGTCAGGCAGAGGGATCTGCTGATCTAGAGCCTGCTCACTCAGCCTGACCATCCCGCTACAAAGAAGTTGCTAGAAGATTTCCGTACCCGTGGTCGCACTTGATCTCTTTGTATTTTCTGTGTACCTTTTATGCATTGATATGCTGATCACCACCAGGCCTGTTGGTTGGGGTCATGCCTTGTTGCTTCAGTTGTATGTGATTACAGTTGTACGCTACCCGCGCGGGTTTTTCAGATAAATATATGAGGATTTCTTTCCAAGATTGGATGTTAGACTTTATTTGTCTCGGAAACTAGGACCGGGGGGGATCTCCCCAAGGCACAGACACACGTTTGAATTTTCATGAATCATTTGCATAACAGGTACCTTGAGCCGTTTTTTTAACCCTTGTGTATGCAGGTTATTTCAGGATTGACCAAAGACAAATCCACTGATACTCGACCAGAGCAAATCAAGCTAGAGCAATGGAACAAGTCCAGACTGACATCCAAAAACTCAGAGAGAGGATGGAATGCTTCATCGAGCTCATGCAAGTGGTCGCTAATGGCCAAGATCAGCTCAGAACTCTGGTGCAATCGTTGATCTCAAGGGTTAACAGCAACGACGTGCTTCATGGTGGGAACACTCCAACCCCCCCGCTTGTTGAGACCCCTCAGGGTGGCATCCCTGTGACTAGAGGGAATGGAAGTGGTAACTGCAATGTCGTCACTAACATCGGACCTAATGGGAATACGACTGGCGTTGGTAACGGTAACTTTGAAGCCAATGGAAATTCTGGGATAGGCCATGGCAATACTGGAGGAACTGGTAATGCAGGGAACGCTGGGGCTGGTAATCTGTATGGTATTGACGCTGCTGGGTTTGCTCAGGGTAATCAACCATGGCAAGAGGATCGCCAAGAGGACTTGTTCTCACAGAAGGGAGCTGAGGGCGAATTGAATTCTGAAGCCCGCCTGAGGTTCAAAGCCCTCGAGGACAAAATGAAGAGTTTTGAAAACTTGAATACTATGGTTGTTGACATGACCAAACTGGGACTGATCTCAGACTTCAAGGTGCCTCCCAAGTTTAAGGTACCCGACTTTGAGAAGTACAAGGGCACCACTTGCCCCCGTGTTCATCTGAGGTCGTACTACCGAAAGATATCCGCACATTCTGAAGATGAGAAGTTGCTTATGCACTTCTTCCAGGACAGCCTGTCTGGCCCATCCTTGGAGTGGTATATGGGTTTGGAACCCACTAGTGTACGTACATGGAAAGACCTTGCTGAAGCATTTGTACGCCATTATCAGTATAACAGTGATCTGGCTCCCAACCGGGTTCAACTGCAGAACTTGACTCAGAAGAACAACGAGGGATTTAAAGAGTACGCCCAGAGATGGCGTAAACTGGCAGCGAGAGTTCAGCCGCCGATGGTTGAGCGAGAACTTGTTGAGATGTTCGTAGCTACTCTTCCAGGGGTTTATTATGAGAAACTGGTCAGTGGTATGTCGGGAAGCTTCTCCGATCTCATCATCACTGGAGAACATGTAGAAAATGGCATCAAACTCGGGAAGAGCCAGGGTGTAGATGTATCCTCAGCTGGAGGAGGAAAGAAGCCTTACAGTGGTAAGAGGCGTGAAGGTGAGTCGAGCTTAGTGTCCAATGCTCGGGGAAAAGGTAAAGGCCAACGTCAGCAGGTCGCTAGCATTACTATTCTTGCTGTTCAGCAACCTCAGCAGCAGCAGCAGCAGAACCAGCAAGGGTACCGGAGGTATCAGAACAAAGCACCATTATCAAGTCGTCATCTTGAGACTCCACCCATGTCGTATGCTCAGCTTTTTCAGACATTGCTTCAGCTTCAGCTAGTTAAGAAGAGGACTTTAGCTCCCTTGACATGGACACCTCCACCGGGCTACGACGCGAACGCAAGATGTGAGTTTCATTCGGGAGCACCTGGCCACTCGATTGATAACTGTAAGGCATTCAAGCATAAGGTGCAAGATATGGTTGACGCCAAAATAATCAACTTTTCTGATAATTTGCCGAATGTTACAAAGAATCCTATACCTAACCATGGGGGAGATGGGGTTAACGCCATCATTGAAGAAGAAGATTCGGATTTATTGACTGATGTCAAAGACCTGAAGACACCACTTGGGTTCGTTAAAGCCAAGTTGATGAAGAAAGGTATTTTTCCGGGTTGTGGAAAGTTGTGCATGGATTGTGCAATTCATTCAGACCGCTGTGATCAGTTGGTAGCAGGGATTCAGAGTCTGATGACCGAAGGGATTCTGCAGTTTAGTCAGAGGGCTGAGAATAGATCAGGGGAGGTAATGCTGAAGAAGAAAGATGAGATTGCCACTATCACCATCCCTCATAAAACAATCACCATTGCTGCATTGAGGCCACCTACGATCACCATCACGAAGGCTAGGCCTATACCATTCGAGAGCACTAACGATGTTCCATGGCACTATGGGGCAGATATCTATTGCAATGGACAAAAATTAGAGTTGGAGCCATCTGGGTAATCTGTTGACAACTTAGTGGGAACTGGCGGAATAACACGTAGCGGAAGAGTGTTCGCTCCACCAGAGGTTGTGGTTGACAGAACTGACAAAGCTGAGAAAGCTGATAGAGGAAAAGGTAAGGTCGTTTAGGAAACCTCCTGTGGGGTAGAAAAAGACCTGCTTGTGAAAGACGCCGAATAATTTATGAGACTGATCAAGAAGAGTGATTATAAGATTGTTGATCATCTTCATCAGACGCCGTCTAAGATCTCCATTTTGAATCTGTTGTTGTGTTCTGAGGCATATCACAACGCTCTACTGAAGGTGCTAAATGCAGCATATGTATCGCAAGAGATCTCCATCAACCAGCTAGAGGGAGTGGTTGCTCACGTGAATGCTGGGAATGGATTAGGGTTTACTAACCTAGAGCTGACGCCAAAGGGAAGGAACCACAATAGCGCCTTGCATATTTCGATAGAATGTCGAGGAACGGTTATGTCCCATGTGTTGGTGGACACGGGATCATCTCTGAATGTTCTCCCAAAGAAAGCTCTGATGAGATTGGATACGAGAGGGTTGATTTGTACAACCAGTGATCTGGTTGTAAAAGCTTTCGATGGAACTAAGCGCCACGTCTTTGGAGAGGTAACTCTACTCATCCAAGTTGGGCCGGAAACCTTCGAAGCGATCTTCTACATTATGGATATCATGCCAGCCTATAGCTGCCTGTTAGGCCGGCCATGGATCTATTCTGCGGGAGCAGTGACTTCCACATTGCACCAGAAGCTGAAGTATGCTGTGGGAGGCAGCATCGTGATTGTCTGTGGTGAAGAAGAAATAATGGTGAGCCATTTATCATCTTTCAAATTTGTTGAGGTGGATGGCGAGATCCACGAAACTTTGTGCCAGGCGTTTGAAGCTGTTAAAGTCAAGGATGTGACTTCAGTGATGATTGAGAAACCGGAGATGAATCTCTCTTCCTTCAAGGAAGCTCAAGCTGTTGTTCAAGCTGGCTCTGCCCCAGGCTGGGGCAAGTTCTGGAAATCCCTAACAAGCAGGATAAGTTTGGGTTAGGGTATTCTCCTTCTGCTGATGCTTCCTCCTCTCGCAGTGCGCCATGCGTCAAAGGGCCGATTTAGTTCACAAGAGGCGGGGTGATATTTGAGAATGTCAACGCCGTGTCTGAAGAAGATGAAGATAGTGATTGCGACCTGGACTCCTAGATTCAGCCGAGTAAGCCATGCCAGAGCCTCAACAACTGATTCATCCAAGATGTCATCAAAGTGACGCACAAAGAGTAATGCTTTGTCTTTTCCAATTATTATACAACCTTGTGCTCTACCCGAGGCATAACGGTTTTATTGTCAGGGCCTTGATAGCTTATGCATGTGCATATTATTAATAAACCAAAGGGCGTTTTTCTTTGTATTCAAAGTTTTGTGATCTCTGTTATTCCTGTTTTACTTTTGTTTTGAAAAACAATAAAATGACAATACGGTTTGTGCTAACCTGCATATCCTTGTTTTAAGCTTAACCCTTGTTATTGCAGGATTCACATCACAGATGACATCGACTCTGAACCTTCTACGACTCACTTCGACTTCGATTGCCCGATATATCAAGCTGAAGAAGAGATTGATGAAGACGAAGACCTTCCCGAAGAGTTGGCCCGTTTGTTGAAACAAGAAGAGAAGGTCATTCTACCTCACGAGGAAGAGATTGAGATTGTGAATCTGGGTTCTGAGGAACTTGTCAGAAATGTCAGGATAGGGGCTGCATTACAAAGCGATGTCAAGCAGAGATTGGTCGAGATGCTTCAAGAGTATAGTGACATCTTTGCTTGGTCGTATGAAGATATGCTTGGGCTCGACACTGACATAATGGTCCATCATCTACCACTGCGAGAAGATTGTCCTCCCGTTAAGCAGAAGCTTAGAAGGACGCGACCAGATATAGCCGTTAAGATCAAAGAAGAAGTGCAAAAGCAGCTGGATGCTGGCTTTTTGGCGGTCACTACTTACCCTCTGTGGGTCGCCAACATAGTACCTGTACCGAAGAAGGATGGTAAGGTGCGGATGTGCGTTGATTATCGGGATTTGAATAGGGCAAGCCCTAAAGATGATTTTCCGCTCCCTCATATTGATGTGTTGGTTGACAATACAGCTCAATTTTCCGTGTTTTCGTTCATGGAGAAAACCACGTTTATTACCCCTTGGGGAACGTTTTGCTACAAGGTAATGCCCTTCGGTCTGAAGAACGCAGGGGCCACTTACCAGCGAGCGATGGTCACTTTGTTTCATGACATGATTCACCATGAGATTGAAGTCTATGTTGATGACATGATTGCGAAGTCCCAAACGGAGGAGGGACATCTGGTCAATTTGCTGAAGCTTTTTGAGAGGCTTAGGAAGTTCAGGCTGAGGCTGAATCCTAACAAGTGTACTTTCGAGGTACGGTCTGGAAAACTACTGGGGTTTATTGTGAGCGAAAAAGGCATTGAGGTTGATCCTGCGAAGATAAAAGCAATACAAGATATGCCTGCGCCAAAAACTGAAAAAGAAGTTCGTGGTTTCCTGGGCAGAATAAACTACATTGCTTGGTTTATATCTCAGCTCACAGCCACGTGTGAACCGATGTTCAAACTATTAAAGAAAGATTAGGCGGTTATCTAGAAGGAGGATTGCCAGAAGGCATTCGATAAGATAAAACAATATCTGCAAGAACCTCCGATCTTGATACCCCCAGTGGCCGGAAGACCCTTAATCATGTACTTGACAGTTTTTGAGAATAGCATAAGGTGCATTCTCGGTCAGCACGACGAGACTGGTAGAAAGGAGTATGCCATTTATTACTTGAGTAAAAAGTTCACAGATTATGAGTCCCGTTACTCAATGCTGGAAAAAACGTGTTGCACACTCGCATGGGCTGCCAAACGTTTACGACAGTATATGCTCAACCACACGACCATGCTAATTTCGAAGATGGATCCGATCAAGTACTTCTTCGAGAAGCAAGCGCTTTCAGGTAGGATTGCCAGATGGAAAATGGTGTTGACAGAGTATGACATTCAGTATGTTTCCCAGAAGGCCATCAAGGGAAGTGTATTGTCTGAATACCTTGCCGAACAGCCTATCGAAGATTATCAGCCGATGAAATTTGAATTCCCTGATGAGGATATCATGTTTGTCAAAGTAAAAGATTGTGATGAACCGTTGCCCGGCGAGGGGCCAGATAGGAAGTCCCAGTGGAAATTGATATTTGACGGGGCGGTTAATTCGTACAGAAGTGGTGTTAGGGCAATCATCAGGACTCCCCAAGGATCCCACATCTCGTTTACTACCAGATTGACTTTCCCAGTCACCAACAATGAAGCAGAATACGAAGCATGCATCATGGGTTTGGAGGAAGCTATTGATTTGAGAATCAAAAACCTGGATGTATACGGTGACTCGGCACTTGTTGTTAACCAAATTAAAGGGGAGTGGGAGACTCGTCAGTCGAATTTGGTCCCGTACATGAATTATGCCAAAAGGCTACTTCCGTTCTTTGATCGAGTGGAACTCCATCATGTGCCCAGAGCTGGAAATCAGATGGCTGATGCCTTAGCCACATTGGCTTCGATGCACAAAGTCAATTTTTGGAATGAAGCTCCAAGAATTGTCATTTCTCGTCTTGATAGACCTGCATTCGTTTTTGCAATCGAGGAAGCCTGCAATGGCAAGCCATGGTTCCATGACATTCAGACTTTCCTTATGACTAAGGAGTATCTTGCGGGAGCGTCAACCCAGGATAAGAAGACTCTGAGGAGGCTGTCTGGAAATTTCTATCTCAATCCTGATGGAGTTCTGTACAAGAGAAATCACGATCTCGTGCTACTCAGATGTGTAGATGAGAAAGAAGCGAGTTTGCTCATGGGAGAGGTCCATGAAGGCACATTTGGTACGTACGCCGGCGGACATGCTATGACGAGAAAAATCCTACGAGCAGGATATTACTGGCTGACGATGGAGTTGAATTGTTTCAAATTCGCGAAGAGATGTCATAAATTCCAGATTTATGCTGATAAAATTCATGTGCCGCCGTGCCCGTTGAATGTCATGTCATCCCAGTGGCCGTTCTCCATGTGGGGCATTGATATGATAGGCAAGATTGAGCCCACTGTGTCTAACGGTCACCGCTTCATTTTGGTAGCCATCAACTACACCAAGTGGGTGGAGGTAGCCTCGTACGCTAACGTGACCAAGCAGGTGGTAGCCAGATTCATAAAGAAGGACATCATCTGTCGATACGGAGTTCCCGAGCGGATCATTACTGATAATGGTTTGAATCTGAATAACAAGATGATGAAGGAGTTTTTCCAGAGCTTCAAGATTGAACATCACAACTCATCGCCTTATCGGCCGAAGATGAATGGTGCAGTTGAAGCAGCCAACAAAAACATTAAAAAGATAGTACAAAAGATGGTTGTGACCTACAAAGATTGGCATGAGATGTTGCCATTTGCATTGCACGGTTATCGTACGATGGTACGAACATCAACCGGGGCAATTCCTTTCTCACAAGTGTACGGTATGGAGGCTGTCCTACCGTTGGAAGTTGAGATTCCTTCTTTGTGAGTTTTGGTTGATGTGAAACTCGATGAGGCAGGATGGATTCAGAACCGATTAAATCAACTCAGTCTGATGAATGAGAAGAGATTAGCCTCGATTGCATATGGTCGTCTGTACCAGAGCCGAATGAAGAAAGCTTATGATAAGAAGGTGTGTCCTAGAAGCTTTCAGACGGGTGATCTCGTCCTAAAGAAGATTCTTCCGCCACATTCCGATCACAGGGGAAAGTGGACTCCTAACTACGAAGGTCCGTATGTCGTTAGCAAGGCCTTCTCGGGAGGAGCCTTGTTGTTATCCACGATGGATGGCGAAGATCTTGCCTCCCCTGTGAACGCGGACGCAGTTAAAAAAAATACTTTGCTTAAAAAACGACCTGCTGGAAAAAAAAGAATATCCAGGAAAAAATGGGGCATCCCGGCGAACCATAAAATAGGAAAAAAAGTTTGGGCAAAAATTAGGGATATAAATGAAAAACGTACACCCGCAAAGTCGAAAACCTGGAAGGGCGACTTTGGCAAAAAAGGGTATCCCGGTGAATTGAAAACCCGAAAGGGCGGTTCAGACAAAAGTTAGGGATTTGAAAAGCAAATGACTGCGTTCCACGTGTGGACTTTCATTGTTCAGTGGTTTGGGAAGACCTGAGGGCCGTTTATCCGAATCAATCTCTTCTGAAGCTGAAGCGTAGGAGAAGTATCGAAGTCGAGTGGGTCATAGAGGGATCAACTCACGGTGTTCGTCTACGCTGCGTTGCCGACATTTGTATATACTGATGTATATTTATGTTATTATGCTTGCGCAGCTTCCTTATTTCAGGAGCTTGCATCTGTTGTAAAACATTTTGCCCATTCAGGGCTCGTTATCAATAAACGTATACTATTCAGTATTTCTGTTTGTTTGTTTAGCTTTTATCTATTTTGTTTGCGAAAAAGAACGCCCAATGTTTTTGATAAAATATGCATACATAAACTTGCTGGCCTAGGCCGATAATTGTTGAAACATTGAATTACCTGAACATTGTCACAGGATGATAACCTTGATAGGTCCCTTGGTGAAGGGTATCTTGTCTGTTTGTTCGTGTTGTTGCAGGGACGTCACCCTCCAAGGCGGTGCGCCAGATGTTTCCAAGCAGGATGATTCCTTCTTCCCCAACGAGTTCAGTAGTGCTTCCCCACGGAGTCTGAACATGGGACCGCGAGCATTGATATGTCTTCCCAAGAGGAGATAGATTCTCCCCATCCAGATGCGTCCTAGGAAGGATCGTTATCTCCCAAGCTGAGTCATGCGCTGACGTGTATACTCGTTCCCAGCACTAGTTCGATGTGCAGTTTCTCGTAGAAGACTATTCACAAGTGTTCAGCTCCCGATAGTTGAGACTGAAGTCTCCAGCGGAATTGAAATTCCCCACAGAGTTGTATTTTCCCCGGCAGGTAGGAGTTATTCCAGCGTCTGGTTGCCTATCCTCAACCAAGTTTGCAGTTCCCCAAGAGAGCTGAGTCCTTGGAAGCGGTTCAGGCCATGATTGGTTTTCCCCAGTAGAGTGTTGAATAACTGACGCTATACTTCCCCATCGGAGTCCGTATCTCCAGGAAAGTTGTTAGATGCGAAGGCCATGCAGTTTGTTTCTGCGATTGACATCGTTTTCCTCAGTAGTTTGTGGTTCGTATACCTAGTTGAGCGAGTACAGGTTCTCGTAGAACTTTGTTCCCCTGCAGCAGTCGTCTGGAGTTCGTTTCCCCATGTTAAGTCTAATTGAGATTGATGTGACTTCTTCTCCTCGACAGGATGATTCCTCCACCAGAGTGGTTCTTCCTCCCTGACAGGAAGATTTTCCCTTCAGTATTTATTTTGCTGATGGGGTCGTAGCATTTTTGCATGATTGCATAGCATTTACCCTAAAGAGCGTAGCATTTCCACCATGTGAAGCATTGCACCATTGCCAAACATATGCATATGAAACATGAGCTAGGTCGTTATTGTTCTTGTTTTCCAGGTGTTCCTCCGTAAAATGGTTTGCTCAAGATGATTCTTGAAATCCTCAGCAAAGTTGTGTGCTCAAGATGATTCTTGAAATCCTCAGAAGAGTTGTTTGCTTAAGATGATTCTTAAACTCCCAAGTGAAGTAGCCAGAGTTGTTTGCTCAAGATGATTCTTAGAGTTCCCGGCGAAGTTGTTTGTTCAGGATGATTCTTGAATTTCTCAGCAGATTTTATTTGTCCAGAATGACTCTTGAATCCCCTAAGCAAAGTTACTTGATAGTTCTCCAGAATCCCCAGCAGGTTCTAAATAGAGAAGTTGAGATTTCCCTTGCAGACTTACTGATGAAGTCCAATGGCGATGGCGAAACAGTTCCCTCAGCTGACGCGGAGTGCGTGACGGTAAAAGATTGTATATCCTTATTGGTCCATGATTGATTAAGGATTCTGTTTCCGACTTACTGACGAAGTCCAGCTGACGCCCGAGAATTTCTTTGAGTGCCCGACGGCATAGTTATAGAGATTGTCAAAAGTTCCTAATGACCTGATGAGTCCCGAGGAAATCTTCTGCTGCCGTGCCGCAGAATGCCTGACGGCAACACCAGCTGTGTATCACCAATTACCGTGTAATTAGTGAGCCCTTGATGACTTAAGGAAGAAGCTGTAGTGAAATCTGATGATCATCCTGATGGAGATTCGGGCCAGTTGCCGTGCAACTGCCAGTTCAGACTTCAAAGAGTGCCCTACCCACCAGAGTATCGTTTACTTGTGAGGTTGGCAAGTTTCCGGTTACCGTGTAACCGATTCCCCAGCAAGTTGCCATGCAACTGTCATCTCCAGTTTTGAAGATGTTCCTACCAATCAGAGTATCGTTTACCTGTGCGGTCGGCAAATCACCAGTTATCGTGTAACCGGCGATCCCTTTATGACTTAAGGACATAGATGATCATCTTGACGGAAATTTGAGATTAAACCCTTCACCAGTTACCGTGTAACCGGTGATCCCTCGATGATTTGAGGACGCAGTGATATCAGATACATCAGATCAGTAGTTCTCCAGCTAGTTGTCGTGCAACTATTATTTCAGTTTCCGAAGATTTGTCATCATTAGAGTACCGTGTACTTGTGCAGTTGGAAAATTTTCGGGTTTGTTGGTATTCAACCGTCTTTTACCTTGATTGTTTGAGAGTCGTTCGCTTCTCACCCAGTCAGGTCTAAGCCGTTTGAATAGGGGCAGCTGTTGCACCCCAAAATTTGCCCAACCTTTCTTTACCTAGCTTGTGTTTCATTGCATTCATATTAGCATTATCATTTGCATTTCATTGACATGTATGCAGGAAATCAAGAGGTATGACTACCAATCAAAGGCTATGAAGCTAGCTAAGAGGCTTATTCAAGTGTTCAAGGGTTGATATCCTTATCAGGGAAGTTAAAAGATCCTCAGAGAGAAGTGGTTGGAACCAAGTGTGTATGTCTTCTAACTTGAGAGTTGTGGGAAGTCATCAGATGATTCTGAAGCCATAAAGTTGGACCTAGAGCCTTGAGACATCTCATGAGAAGTGTTGAAGTTCATTTTGAAGCCTAGACAGGTCATTATGCAAAGGATATGAAGAACTACCCAAGATTGGTACAACTAGGGTTTCATCTAGTCAACCCTAGGATGACTGATGATTTGAAGAAGGTTGAGACCTAATTCAAGAGCCATGTGATCATGGATTGATATGTTGAGATGTCATAGGGATGATTCCAAGGTCAACTCATCATGGATCAAGAGTGTGAGGAGTTGTTAGGCTAGGGTTGCTATGCTTGACAGTGTAAAATCCCCTGGTTTAGTGCCTAACTTCAAGACCACCTAACTCAAGATGTGATTTTCATCTCATCTTGACCCCAACATGATTGTTGTAGAGAATGATCTTAGCTTTAATTTGAGTACTAGAAGTCCTTGATAGGGTTTATAGAACTCAAGTTATGAGCCAGACAAGTTACAGGTCATCTGAGGCATGTGAATTTGGAGCTTGAAAGTTACCCAACTTGCATGACACTTTTGCCCTATAAGGAAGATTCCTATGACATTTTGGTCAACATGAATGTTGTTCCTTATCTTCTTAGCTTTCTAGAAAGTACTATAAGTCCATGATTGGATGAGTAGAACTCAAAATATGGCTTTGACAAGTCAAGGGTATTTTGGGCATTTGGAATTACAGGTCATTTTTGGTTATGGGTCAATTTCATCAACATAGGCACCTCAAATGAAGATTTGTTCAACTTAAAAGTTGTTCAAAATGGTGTTTTTAGTCCAACCATGATTCAAGCATCCATTGATATGGATTGAATAAGGAAGAGTATGAAGAAATTTAAAGAAAAGATCATTAAAAGGCATTAATGAAGGGAAAAAATTCAAAATAAATCACAATTGTGCCAAACTTCACAAGTTTGTGCATTTTATGACTGGAAATGATATTTTAAAGACATTGGCAATTTCATATTTGGGATTTAAGGCTTAATTCATGGACTTTAGGTGGATTACTTCATGATGAAGAAACATAATCAATCTTGACCATAAGATCAATTCAAGCTTGCAATCTAAGCCACTAATCTTCACCAAGGGTTGTGCAAGCTGTTGAAGCAAAGAGTGAGCCAAAACATAGCCAGTACACTCATATTCCATTGTTGAACTTTGGAGGAAAATGAAATTTTGGATCAAGCAAATTGGGCCATGATTGGGCCATTTTAGGATCCAAATGACTTCTATTTAAGTCCTGGATCACATTCAGATCATTTTTTGGAGACCATTTGGAGCAGAAACCGTTATTGCAGTTAGGATTTTGGAGCTTTCGAGCAAGAAGTGAGTTTGGAGTTTGAGAAAGATTCAAGCGTTTCTGAGCATCAAGAATCATCCAAGAGCATTCAATGAAGCAATCTGCAGCATTTGAGGCCAGGATTTGCACATGAGAACCACCAATTTCAAGCTTCAATTCAGGTTGGTAAACTTCAAAATTGCTCTAGTTCTAGGCATGTTTAGACTGAAATTGGCACGTGGTTAGGTTGTAGATGCAACATGGATCGTTTTAGGATCTTAATGGTGAAGTTTTGTGACGATTCATGGTGAGACACAAATTCTGTTTGGACTTATATCTAGATGATTCTTGAGAATTAACATGAATTGATTGGTGATTCTTGATCTCTGAGGAGTGAGGATCATTTCAGTGCACTCAATTTTGAGGTTTGGTGATGATTATGGAATTGAGTAATTTTTTGTTCATCTTCGTTTTTGAAGATTCATGAAGAATTAATGGAAATGGAATGGTTATTAGTAATCCTGGTGAGGAGACGAGAAGAACGGTGTAATTTTCTTTGAGTTTCGTGGAAGTTAGTTGCAGAGCTTGATAGCTCTCACCGGAGAAGATGGTGGCGCTCTTCTCCGACCACCATGGTTGTTTTCCCACCCTTTGTTCAGTTTGAAAGGAAGACGATGAACAGGGAGCGTTGGATCTGATTGGATTGGTTGACTGAGTCTTTGCATCTGAGGGTTGAGGATGAGTCTAATTAGGGTTTAGTGACTTAGCGTGATCTGGAACGTAAGATGAGCATACTTTTTCATTGAATGGTTGTGATTAGGCTGTACCATGGGCTTTAGTCAACTGAACCTCACATTGCCTTGAACCAAAATGCGCCATTTCATTTATTGAGCTGGCAAGCGCGTGGCTGTTGGATGGATAGACTGGTCAATAGATCTGATGACCCTGATATTTTCTGGTTTCTTTTAATTCTTTAATTGATTTTTCTATTTTCTTTAATTGTTTTTTCTTGTTTAATTCATTTTAATTTGTTTTAATAATCAGAAAAATATGAAAAAAAATATGTGGTTAATCCTTGTTGAATTTCTGATTTTTCCATACCTTTGGATTTTATTTTGATGTCATTTTCAATTTAATGTCCATTTTTCTATTTTTTAATAAATGATTAAAATGCATAATATGACTAGTTTGATTGCCAATTTTATTTCTAGCTCATGATTTAGAATTTGAGGTTGAAACTTTGCATGCTTGTTATAGACTCCTTGATAGGTTGTTGTGATTTTTGTTGTGATTTTTAGATGATTCTAAATAGGATTTTGAGATAGATGTTTAGGAGCCTTCCATGATGGATCCCCTTTAGTACACTCTTTGGATTTAGATTTTATTAGGACCTTTAGGATTAGGTTTGACCCCTGGTTTTTGTACCATAGATACTTAACTCATGTAGAATAATGTAGGATTTTCCTTGAGATTTGTAGAATTCATTTTCTATTAGTGCCCTATTTTACAAGTTGCTTATAGTTTAGGTGACCCTAACTTAGATAACTTCATAGATTAACCTTGTAAATGGCCATTAGATGATTCTGAGTAGCATATCCTTTCTTGATAGAATAGTAATTAGGTAGACACCTCATTAGAACTTTGTTGAAGCCTTGATAGAGATTTGGATTCCCCTAGGTTACGTGATCCTAGTGGCTAGTCTGTAGGGTTCCTTAGAAGTTGCTATGTTGTCTTCTGTCCCCTATGTGATTTCTTCCTTGGGCTTTGCCTCACCCTCTTTATCCAAATCATGAAGAGGATCCCTCCTGGGAGAGCCTAATCCTTCCTTTGGTTGGATTCTGTGCATTCCTCAGGAGGTTGAGCCTTGAATTGACATTCCCCAGTATAGTACATTCCTTTGGTTTGTACTATCTTTCTCTTTCAAGTCTTGATGAGGAGCCCTCCTGGGAGAGCCTAATCCTTCCTTTGATTGGATTTTGTGCATTCCTCAGGAGGTTGAGCTTTGAATTGACATTCTTGGCATGGTATATTCCCTTGGTTTATATACTTGTTGCACCCCAAAATTTGACCAACATTTATTTACCAAGCTTGTGCTCACCAGCATGATCATCTGCTCCTCATTGGTATGTGTGCAGTAAATCAAGACATTTATTTACCCATCAAGAGTTGTAGGAGACTATGAAGCTAGCCAAGAAAGTTGTTCAAGTGTTCAAAGGTTGATATCTTTGTCAGAGAACTCAAGAGATCCTCAGAGAGATTGGTTGAAACCAAGGTTGTGTGTCTCATAACTTGAGAGTTGTGGGAGCTCCTCAGATGATTCTGAGACTATGAGGATGGACTTGAAGCTTTGAGAAAGCTTGAAAGATGTCTTGAAAGCCATAATGAAGCCTAGAGAGGTCATTGTACAAGGATTCAGAAGATTCATCCATGAGTGGTGGAATTAGGGTTTGACTCGGTCAACCCTAGGTCAACTGATGATTTGGAGAAGGTTGAGACCTAATCCAAGAGCCATGTGATCATGGACTGATGCATTGAGATGCTATAAGGATGATTCCTAGACCAACTCATCATGATTGAGGAGTTTGAGAAGTTTCAAGCTAATGGTGCCAGACCAACTCATCATGATCCCCCAACACCGGGTCACAAGTGCAGGTTTCGTAGGGAACTATTCGTACGCCGAAGTATGCAGCAGCTGATGGTGCCAGACTGAAGTCTTTAGCGGAATTGAAATTCCCCACCAGAGTCGTACTCTCCCCCCGAAGTCGGATGATTCCTTCTTCCCCAGCGGAATTGAGATTCCCCACCAGAGGCGTACTCTTCAGCGAAGCAGAATAATTTCTCCTTCCTCAGCCGAGTTTGCAGATCCCCAAGAGAGCCGAGTCCTTGGAAGTTGCCCAAGCCATGATTGGTTTTTCCCCCAGTGGAAGGTTGAACAGCCGAAGTTGTTTCCCCACAGAGTCGTTATCTCCAGAGAAGTAGCCGAGAGGGCCATGCAGTTTATTCCCGCGACTGATCTCGCTTCCCCTCAGCAGGTCCAAGTTCTCGTAGAGCTTCGTTCCCCTGCAGCAGTCAACTGAAGTTGTTTCCCCTGCAGCAGTCAACTGAAGTTGTTTCACCCGCAGCAGTCAACTGAAGTTGTGTCCTCTGCGGAGTCCAATTGAGATTGGCGTGACCTTGTTCTCCTCAGCAGGATGATTCCTCTATCTGAGTAGTTCTTTCTCCTTGACAGGAGGATTCCCCCTTCAGCATTTATTTTGCTGACGGGATCGCATCATTGTGCATAATTGCATAGCATCCATCATAAACGCATAGCATTTCCACCGTGTGGAGTATTGCGCCATTGCCGAAGCATATGCATAATAAACATGATCTAGGTTGTTACCGTTCTTGTTTTGCAGGTGTTCCGCCGCAGAATTGATTGCTCAGGATGATTCCTGACATTCTCCCCCAACGAAGCCGCTTGCTCAAGATGATTCTTGATGTCTCCAGCTGAGTCTTCGGTTCAAGATGATTCTTGAATTCCCCAGCAGGGCCGTTTGCTTAAGATGATTCTTAAGACCCCAGTGCAGTCACCCGAGTTGGTCGCTCAAGGTGATACTTAGAGCCCCCAGTGAAGGTTGCCCAGGATGATTCCTAAAATCCCCAACAGAGTGTTCGCTCAGGATGATTCCTGAAATCTCCAGAATGGTCGACAGTTCAAGATGATTCTTGAAGTCCTCAGCAGAGTTGATCCATCCAGAATGATTTCTGGACCCCCGGAGCGGAGTTACTTGATAGTTCTCCAGAATTCCCAGCGGCGAAGCGTCATCCCTAGCAGCTTTTTGACGGCGAAGTTGAAATCTCCCTTGAAGACTCCATGATTGAAGTCTGACCGTGTTAATGAAGCAGTTCTCTCAGCTGATGCAGAGTGCCTGATTGCAGAGGTTTAGATATTCCCAGTTGGCTCATGATTGACCAAGAATTCTATTCCCGACTTGCTGACGAAGTCCGGCTGATGCCCGACAGTAATGCGGAATGCCTGATGGCATGATCAACCTGATGTTTGAAGTTCGGCTGATGCTCGACAAACGTCTTTGAATGCCTGATGGCATGATCAACCTGATGGTTGCAGTCCGGCTGATGCCCGACAGATGTCTTTGAATGCCTGATGGCATGATCAACCTGATGGTTAAAGTCCAACTGATGCCCGACAAATGTCTTTGAATGCCTGACGGCATGATCAACCTGATGGTTGAAGTCCGGCTGATGCCCGACAGATGTCTTTGAATGCCTGATGGCATGATCAACCTGATGGTTGAGGTCCGGCTGATGCCCGACAGTTTCTTTGAATGCCTGATGGCATGATCAACCTGATGGTTGAAGTCGACAGTGTTCTTTGAATGCCTGATGGCATGATCGACCATGTATTATCAGTTACCGTGTGACCAATTATCCAGCTAGTTGCCGTGCAACTATTATTTCAGTTTTCGAAGATTTGTTCCCGCCAGAGTACCGTGTACTTGTGCAGTTGGCAAATTTTCGGGTTTATCGGTATTCAACTGTCTCGCACCTTGATTGGCTGAGAGCCGTTCGCTCCTCACCCAGTCAGGTTCAAACCGTTTGAATAGGGGCAGCTGTTGCACCCCAAAATTTGACCAACATTTATTTACCAAGCTTGTGCTCACCAGCATGATCATCTGCTCCTCATTGGTATGTGTGCAGTAAATCAAGACATTTATTTACCCATCAAGAGTTGTAGGAGACTATGAAGCTAGCCCAGAAAGTTGTTCAAGTGTTCAAAGGTTGATATCTTTGTCAAATAACTCAAGAGATCCTCAGAGAGATTGGTTGAAACCAAGGTTGTGTGTCTCATAACTTGAGAGTTGTGGGAGCTCCTCAGATTATTCTGAGACTATGAGGATGGACTTGAAGCTTTGAGAAAGCTTGAAAGATGTCTTGAAAGCCATCATGAAACCTAGAGAGGTCATTGTACAAGGATTCAGAAGATTCAGCCATGAGTGGTGGAATTAGGGTTTGACTGGGTCAACCCTAGGTCAACTGATGATTTGGAGAAGGTTGAGACCTAATCCAAGAGCCATGTGATCATGGATTGATGCATTGAGATGCTATAAGGATGATTCCTAGACCAACTCATCATGATTGAGGAGTTTGACAAGTTTCAAGCTAAGGTTTCTAAGGCTCGACAGTGTAAAATCCCCTAGTTTGATCCCTATCTTCAAGGCAGTTTAGCTCAAGATGTGATTGTCATCTCATCTTCCCCACAACATGAATGTTGTAGAGCTTGCTCTTAGCTTTAAGTTTAGTACTAGAAGTCCTTGATACGATTTGTATAGCTCAAGTTATGGCTTTGACAAATTACAGGTCATCTGAGGTATGTGAATCTGGGTCCTTGAAAGTCACCCAACTTGCATCCAACTGTTACCCTAGTAGGATGATTCCTATGAACTCTTGGTCAACATTAATGTTGTAGAGCATCTTCTTAGATTTCTAGAGAGTACTAGAAGTCCTTGATAGGATTTGTATAACTCAACTTATGGCTTTGACAAGTCAATGGCATTTTGGTCATTTGGAGGTTATAGGTCATTTCAAGCATAAGGCCATATCTCCTATTTCCAAGCTTCAAATGGAAAAATATTCAACATCAAACTTGCTTAGAATGATGTTTTAAGTCTAGTAGGGAGGTCATGAGATGTTGAAAAGGCTTGTATCAAAAAGTGATGAAAATGGCCTAAAATGGAGGCATAAGTTAAATAAGTTGAAATTGAAAATTGGAAATCACAAGCTATACATCCAAACCATGTCATATAATAGGTCATTTTGACTCTAAAAGACATTCTAAGAACAATGGTTCAGCCGAAATTTTGATTTGAGGCCTAGATCTTAGGGCTACTTTGGAAATGGCTTACTTGCATCCTAAGGCACCAAAGCAAAACTCAAAGAAACTCAATGAATAAGTTAGTTATGCATTTCAATACACCATACATCTCATGTGGGGAGAATTTCAAGTCAGAATTGGTGGTTACAAGGACTATGGCATGATATGATACATGATATGAGATGAATTCAAAATATCATGAGATGAGAAGTTCAAATACTCATTGGATTATTCCAGAAGGTTCTAGACAGTTCTAACAAGTTCTATATAATGGTTAGAGCTTTGCTCAGATGCAAGGTTGGTGAGAAAAGTGAGAAAAGAGAGAGAGTGCCATCTTGTTGCTTCCTTTGCAAGTAAAGTTTCAATTCTACATTCTTCTTCAATTCCATTCCTTTTTTCTATACAAACACACTCCATTGATGATTCTGAAGGTGTGCACACTGATTTGAGAGCAAATCCATGGTGAATTGAAGAGTTGGTGATTCAACTTTCAAGGTAGCAAGTCAGAATCGAATTCTGAGATTGAAGCTTCCTCCATCAAATTTGTTGCAAACAGTAGCAAGATTAGCATCTAAGAAAACTTTCTGAAGAGTTTCAAGGCTTGAAGTGAAGGATTTCACCATCTGTTGATCAAGAATAACCAGGTTTGCAAATTCTTCACTACACCATAATTTATGCATTGCTAGGTAGAATTGTTAGTGTAGAAAGGTTAGAGACACATAGGTGATGGATTTTGGAGAGTTAGAGAGCAATTGGTGAAGGTTGAATATTGGACACCATTTCTTTGATGATCAAGAACTCGTGGTATAGTGAGATATAATTCATGTTAGATAGCTAATTTCATTCAGTGTGAGTTGGTGAGTGTTCTGATGCAAGAAATTTCAAGAACCATGATAGTTAATGATTGAGCACATTTTTGATCGTGGATCGGGTTCAGTGATTTAGGATGATTCAGTTGATTTTAAGATCATGGTTGGATTCAGCATAAAATTCTAGGCAAGATAGGGTCTTGAATTTCTATTTTCCATGAAGAATTGATGGAGTTCGTGGTTGAGGAAGAGAGAGCTTGAAGCTCTGCATTTTCATGGCTTCCCTGGCAAACCCTAGCTGGAGGTTAGTGATGAGTTCATGGGCGTTGGATTCAAGTTAGACCATTGACTGAGACCAAGATCCAGTGGCCACGATTTAATTTCAGTTTGAGAGGGAATTCAGAAAACGAGTGAAACGCACCGTTTCATTAAACGGTGGCTTCTTGGGCTTTAGTGAAGAAACCACTATCCACACCCCTAATCCTGGCCCATTGCAAAAATACACTATATTTGGTTGCTATCCACACCATTTTATTTTCCATTTTCCATTCAGTTTATTAATTGTTTTTTCTGATTAAATTGGGCTTAGCGCATGACTACCTGCACCCCCCATTTTTAGCCCATTGTTAATTTGAATTGCATCTGTTTGCTATCTGCACCACATATCTTCATATTCATTTTATTTTCTCCATTTTATTTCAAACTTGGAAAAATCATAATAAATGGGAAAATAATGATTTTTAAGTGGGAATTTTTTCTCCCATTTCATATTAATGTCTGGAAAATTATCAAAAAAAAATATTTTCATTTCATGCATTTTTAGTATTTTTTGTGTATTTTCCATTTTAATAGCTTTTTATTTCTTTTATGTTGATACATGAATTTGTAGAATGTTGTTTAGGTAGCTCCCTTAACATTTTTAGGCCATTCTTTTTAGGATAGTTAGATTAGGACTTTAGCTTCCCCCTGGATTTATTCCATAATTTTGTGATGAATTTTAGGTTAGTTTTGCTTAGATGACATTAGGTTGTGTAGAATTAGGTTAATCCTTAACATAGGTCCACAATAACATTAGAATTTTGGGTTTCTAGGTCAAGTTAGACATTGGGGCATATAAGGGTATTAAGGGTAGGTATGTAGGATCCCTTAGAAATTATATTAGGTTTTAATATAGTGGTATACTATTTTTAGATGATTTTTGTAGTTGATGATTGTTTGTGTTGCCCTTGTGGGCTTGTATTTTTGTTTGCTTTGCTTTGTGGGCTTGGAGAGTTTGGTTTTGTTCTAAGGAGCATTGAGGAGAATAGTAGGAGCATTGAGGAGCATTGAGGAGCTTGAGAGCTTGATCTTGCTTGTTTTATTGATTGTTTTAGGGTTAGGGATTAGGAAGAGTTTAGACCTAGTTAACTTCTTTCTTAAACATGGATGGTATCCTTCACCTCCATTCCTCCCTATGATTCAAAGTCCTTCCATGGTATACACCTCTCTCCTTTGGAGGGATAAGTGATAGTACCTAGGAAGTAGAACTTTTGAGGGAACCATTCCTTTGATGTTGAACCCTTATAGGTTACCTTTGGTGGTCAATAAGCAGTTCAATATCCCCAACTTATCCAGTAAGTGATTTCCCCTGGTTTGAATATCTTGAGAGGTGCTGATCATGAGTGTGAAGATGAAGACTTCATTGAAGAGTGTAGAAGAGGATGAATCCTTGAGTATTGCCATTCCAGCTGAAGCTTGAAGAGCAACAAGAGCAAGTTGATACTTGAAGACCCCTGAGGAGGGAGTAAAGACTGAAGGATGAAGTTGACACTTCTAAGTGATTGAAGATTATTCTGAAGAGCTGAAGCTTGAAGAATAAAGGAAGTTGATACTTACTTTGAAGCTTAGAGATCCTGAAGGAGATCAAAGTTGATACTTGTGATTAATAGTGAAGCCTGAAGGTGGAGCTGATCAAGGAGCTGAAGCTCAGAGAAGATAAGTTGGAAATTATGTTGAAGGGTTGAAACCTGGAAAAGCAAATTGATATTTGTCAAGAGTGATTGAAGTCTGAAAACTGCATTGCTGTTGGAAGAGCTGAAGCTTGGAGTTGAGAGAGGAGTTGATCTGCTTTCTTTTCTCTTCTTTTTCTTTGCTGTATTGATGTGTTTTGTTTGACTTGCATGATGCATTAGAATAAGTCCATATCTAGAATAGGTAGAATCTAGGAGCATGATTACACTAGAGGTTGAGTTGCTCCCTCTGCTTGTATTGTTACTGTGTGGCTTTGCTTGTGGGTATTCGGTAGAGCCCAGCTCCCTTGCCCATGGGGTTTGTTTGTCTGATGGCATTTTGTTTCATTTTTATCTGTATGATTGCAGTTTACTGTATATTGCTTGATAGCATGTTGTTTTATATTTCAGTATGATTACTGTTATCCATTCAGGCTTGAGGTTGAGATGAGCTTGTGGAGGCTGAAGCCCCACACACATTTCCTCCCTCACTTGTATTGCATGCATTTTACTGTTAAGCTGATGCTTTGTCTGTTTTGGTGTATCATTGACATGATCCCTTAGGACTCTCATTTCCTTTGATAAGGAATTGATGATAGAACTTTAGGTTGAGACCTATGCATGACAACTTCTAGGAGTTCCCTGTTCAAACCTCAACCATAGGATGAATCCATGGCATGACAACAGTAGGACTTGATAGTCTCCTTCCTAGATGGGCCTGTTCTCTTCTCATCTTAAAACAGTTTAAGATACAGTAATCATGAATGATTTCTTTCGTACGTTACGAGCCTTAAGCTATCTGAGAAAGGATTGTGGGAGAGTTTCTTTTCCACAGTCTGGATGTTTAGTATGGTACCCTTTGGGTGACATGCGACGCATTCACTCTTAGGTCATAGTCTCTAGTGCGATTGAAATTGCAAACACAATAAAAAACACTTCTTTCGTGAAAGACAGGAAATAAACCGTAGTGTCCCGAACTACGTGAGCTCTGATCTCTCATACCTGTTGAGAGTACATAGGCACAATACTGATGTATTGGCGAGCTACCTTCCCCATAATCCGTCGTAGGCCGAACTACGTTGACTCTGATTTCTCGTTCTCTGATGAGAATACGTAGGCATAAAGTGCGACGCTTTGCCGAGTCAGTTTCTTTTCTGTTTTAAGCCAGCCTTGATAGGTAGATAGAATAAAACCAACCCGTCCAAGTAATCACGACAAGCGTGGATCCCGTCGAGTACGACGGACGTGAGGGGTGCTAATACCTTCCCCTTGCATAACCGGCTCCCGAACCCAGACAACGGTTACGATGACCTTGTCTTACCCTTTTTCGTCAGGTTTTTCCAATCGTTTCCTTTCCCGCTCTGAGGGATAAATAACGAAAGGTGGCGACTCTTCTGTTGTGCCGACACCTTATTTTCGCGCAAGCGACAATACTGTCATCCAACTCTAAGTCCTTTTCTTAGGATCCCTCTTGGGAGAGCCTAATCCTTCCCTTGGTTGGATTCTGTGCATTCCTCAACAGGTTGAGCCTGAGATGGACATTATGTGTTGATACACTACAACCAGTTACCTTAGATTGATATCTAGGATTAATACCCAGTTTTTTGTCCTATTGACATAGGATCCCTCTTGGGAGAGCCTAATCCTTCCTTTGGTTGGATTCTGTGCATTCTTCAAGAGGTTGAGCCCATGTTGGACTCTGGTGTTGATACACCTCCAACCTGATGTAGCCTGGGATTGCTTCCCTGTTGCCCATTTTCGTTTCTCTCCCTTGTTTGAATTCCTTGATGAATTAGAATAGGATCATATTTAGATTACTTTAAGCTAGGAACATGACTGCTTAGAGGTTGAGTGAGTCTCCCTCTGCTTGTTTTCATTAAGGGTTGAGGTGATCCTCCCCTTGCTTGTGTGTTGTTTTTTTCATCAGTGTGTTTGCATTAGAGGTTGAGTTGAGCTCCCTCTGCTTGTCTATTTTTATTATTTTCTCTGCTTGATTGCTTAGAGGTTGAGTGAGTCTCCCTCTGCTTGTATTGCTGCGTTGCATGTGCATCTTTACTGTATCCTTCCGTTTTCTGTTTACCGTTTAGCTGATGCTTTATCTGTTGTCTGTTTCCCACTAGCATGACCCCCTAGGATTCTCACTTTCTTTGATAAGGAAGTGATGATCAGAACTTTAGGTTGAAACCTATGCATGATAACATATAGGAGTTCCCTGTTTCAAACCTCAACCATAGGATGAATCCTTGGCATGACAAGATTAGGGCTTGATAGTTTCCCCATAGAGTTCGTTCTCTTCTCGTCTCAAAACAACAATAAAAAACGTAATAAAGGCAAGTTAGTACAAGCGCGTTACGAGCCTTAAGCTACTTGGGTAATGATAATTGAGCGGCCTCCTCTCAATCGCCTAGAGTGTTTAGTATACATCCTTTGGACGATATGCGATGCATTCGTTCCCAAGTCATAGTCTCTAGAGCTGTACGTGTAACACCCATTTTAATTATTTTTAGTTTTAGTGTTATTTTATTCGTCAACGTGTTTTGGTGTGGGAATTGGTGAAGAATAGAGGCATAATATTAATATTGGATAATTGATAATGATAATAATTAATAATTAATATTAATTTTGATATTATTATTATTATTATTATTATTATTATTTTTATTATTATTAATATTGGTATTATGAAGTGATAATATTAATTTTTAGAAATTAAGAAAATGAGAATTATTTATTTATTTGGAATATAAGTGATTTTTGGGGTATTAAGGGTAGATTGGGCATTTGTGAAAATAGAAAGTGAAGGAAGAAGAGGAGAACATGCACGAAGAAGAGAAACGGAAGAGGAACACGATCAAAGAGAGCGATCTAGAGCAGAAGCTTGAGCAAGAAAGATTTTCGTGTGAATTGCGAAGCTTCATCATCATCAGAGCGCATTCGAGGTAAGGGGGGATTTAACGGTTAAAATAGGTATTTACATGAATATTGGTAGAAGGGGAATCCCTAACCCCAAGTATGAGATTACTGCATGTGGATGATGATTTTGTCGTTGTTGCTAGTTGCTAATTTCTGTTATGAATCCTTGGTATTATGGTAGAAGTATTGCATGCTGAATTTGATGGTTGTTGAATGAGTTTTAGGATTTTCGGTTAAGTTCGAAGCTGAGCCGGAAGTTGGTTTGAGAGTAGAGTTAATGATTTGTCGGATAGAATCGGGGATAGACCCCGTAGCTAAGTTGCAGTATGTGGTTGGATATGGGTTTCGATTTAATCGGGTGAAATCGGTGTGGGAGGCGATCTCTGCAGCCCAGAATTTTTCTGAGTACGCAGGTATTCGCTGGGCGAATGGGGGCGAGCCTTCGCCAGGCTTTGCCGGGAGAACTAGCCAGCGAGTGCTGGCAGAAGCTTCTATTTGGCTTCGCCAGAGGTTTCGCCAGGCGAATGGCAGCGAGTGTTCGCTGCGGGGCTTCGCCGAGCGAATGTGCCAACGAGGCCGATAGCAGGTTGTGATTCTGCTGCTGTTTTTGTGTTATTCCGCTGTGGACTTGGACCCTTGTTGGTCTTGTGCGACGAGCGGCTTGCTGGAGAGCTAATGCGAGCGTATGTTGGAGGTTGTAGGGCTGTTTGGCCCGCATTGTCGCAAGTGGCATAATCATTGAATTATGCGTTATGTATGAACCGGTGTGGATGTGTACGTAAGATGTGTGCACCGTGTGTGTGCTGCATGTGAAATATGAGGATCAGCTTAATCGTTGCCCCTTGAGTGCGTTGTATTGGTGTGTTATGGTGAATGGATATGTGGGGATCGATACGCTTTATATGTGTTGTGGTTAAATACTGTTGTATGGATTGTGATTAGTAGGATCGATATGCCTGGTGTGCATTGTATTGATGTGTTGTTGTGATGGATTGGATTAATAGGATCGATGCACTTTGTGTGCTTATGCATACATGCATTATATGATGAGTGGATTAGTAGGATCGTGTGCACTCTGTGTGCCATGTGGTTATGCATAGTGTCTTGCATAGCATGTGGACGTGAGGCATGAGTTGCTCACGTTCTCCAAATGGGGAGTGTGGACACGGTGTATGAGTTACTCGCGTGCTCCAAGTGGGGAGCATGGACGTGGTGTGTGATACACTCACGTACTCCAGTGGGGAGCGTGGACGGGAATTTGGATCGTTGCTCGGAAGGAGTGTATGCGACCACCTGTGTCCCAAGTGGGGGACGTTGATATGTGATTATATGAGCTCATGAGGAGCATGGTAGGGATAGATCATTGCTTAGAGGGAGTGTATGCAATCTATCCTGAGTTGAGTCGGTACCGCATATTGTCGAGTCGAGTGCATGTGTTGAATTGTGGTTGTGTGTGTGTGTGATTGTTGATGATGGGACAATAGGTCCGGGTGTGAGAAATATGAAATAATTGATTTATTGTTTCTGCCTTTTATTTCATGTACATTTATATACCATTATTATTTGATCGTGATTCTCACCCCTTTGTTTTTGTTGTGGTCTGTGCTTCTTCGGAAGTACAGACAATCCAGGTGTTTAGCTCGCTTGGATTGTGGCATTGTCGTAGGATTTCTCTGATACGCAACATCGGGGCTTTTTGGGAGTTTATTGTCTATTGTTGATTGTGTGTGCCCCTGTGGCGTATCTATTTTTTTTGTGTGGAATATATGTTGATATATGACATTATGTATATTTTGGGCAGATGGCCGATTGTTGTAGGTGATAATATTGATGATATGGATGATGTATATATGTGATATGTGGTTTATGACAGACTAATCTTATTTCCGCTGCGATATTATTGAATATCTATTTTTTTTTTAAAAATGATTTTGTGGACTTTGTTGAAATTATGACATCCCGTTTGGGAAGAAACTCTGATGTGTGCTTATTTAATTATTTTATTTTATTTTGGGAATCGGGGTGTTACAAGTTGGTATCAGAGCAGGTCGGCCTGTCCGGCCAGTGTAGTGTTTTGAGTCTTTCTGTAGGATAGAGTTGGTTGTTCTCTGTTAACCTGTTGTTGTTGTTAAGCAGTATGGCTGGGAGGAATTACGCGGCGTTGGCTGCGGCGATGCAGGCTATGGCGCAAGTGGTGGCCAACCAGAATCTGGCTACGGGAGCTCAGTTTAGAGACCTGACGCAGTTCCGGAGCAACAAGCCACCAAAGTTTGAAGGTGGAATTCTGGATCCGGTGGCTGCACAGAAATGGCTGAAGGTAATAGAGAAGATCTTCAGAACCATGGGGTGCAGTGACGAGCAGAAGGTGAGGTTCGGTACTCACATGCTCGAGGGAGAGGCCGAGGCTTGTTGGGACAATTGTCGTCAGAGGATGGAGGCTTCGGGGACTCCGATTACATGGGAGGTGGTTCGATCTGGATTTCTGGAGAAGTATTTTCCAGAAGATATCAGAAGTGCTAAAGAGGTGGAATTTCTGGAATTGAAACAGGGCATTATGTCGGTAGTCGAGTATGCGGCTAAGTTTGAGGGATTGGCTTAGTATTGTCCTCATTACAATACTGAGGAAGCGATGACTTCTAAGTGCTTGAAATTTGAGAATGAGCTGAGGCCGAAGGTCAAGATGGGGATCGCATGTCAGAAAATCAGGAGCTATCCTGAGTTGGTGAGTAGAAGTCGGATCTATGGCAATGATAACTGTACGAGGATTGCACATTACAAGGCGGTGAATGACCGGAAGAGCAAGCAGAGGTTTGGTGGTACACCTTACAGTGTGCCAACCGGTAAGGGAAAGCAAAAGGTTGTGTCTGATAAGAGATTCCGAGAGAGGAAGGTATCGTCAGATTTGAAATGTTATCGGTGCGGTGTCGCTGGGCATCATGCTATTGATTGTCCTCAAGAGATTAAGAAGTGCTTCAGGTGTGGAAAGTCGGGCCATGTGATGGCAGATTGTAGGACTAATATGCCTACTTGTTATAACTGCGGTGAGAAAGGCCATATTAGCACTCATTGTGAGAAGCCAAGGAGGGCGCAAGCGCCTCAGGTCAGCGGTAAAGTGTTTGCGGTGGTGGGTACTCAGTCGGCGGACGAGGAGCGTTCGATCAAAGGTACATGTTTTATCAATCACATTCCTTTGAATGCTATGATTGATACGGGTGCGACCCACTCGTTTATCTCTGTTGATTGTGTGAAGAGGTTAGGTTTGGTGCTGACTACTCTTGAGCGGCGAATGACTATTGAAACTCCCTCGATTGGTTCAGTGACTACTTTGCTAGTATGTTTGAAGTGTCCACTGACTATCTTTGGCGAGACTTTGGTGTGGATTTGATCTGTTTGCCACTTAGTTGTTTGGATGTTATACTTGGTATGAACTGGTTAGAGTTCAACCGAGTGTACATTGATTGTTTTCGGAAGGTGTTACTATTTTTGACTCCGGAAGAGGAAGCGTTGGCAGATTCTTTGTCTGGTAAGGAATTGAGAACTTTGTTGAAAGATGAAGCTCAGGTGTTTGCTTTATTTGCATCACTGTCTGTTGACAACAAGGCATTGTTGGATGAGTTAGCCGTTGTTAATGAGTTTCCGGAGGTGTTCCCGGATGATATTACAGAGTTACCTCCGAAGAAAGAGGTTGATTTTAGCATTGATCTGGTACCTGGTACGAGGCCTATTTCTATGGCGCCGTACAGGATGTCGACAGTGGAGTTAGCCAAGTTGAAGACTCAGATTGGAGAGTTGCTAGATAGGAAGTTTATCAGACCTAGTGTGTCGCCGTGGGGAGCTCCAGTGTTTTTAGTGAAGAAGAAAGACGGTAGCATGCGGTTGTGCATCGATTACCGTCAGTTAAACAAAGTGACCATCAAGAACAAATATCCTCTTCCAAGGATTGATGATTTGATGGATCAGTTGGTGGGAGCTCGTGTGTTCAGTAAGATTGACTTGAGGTCGGGTTATCATCAGATCAGAGTTAAGGAATGTGATATTCAGAAGACGGCGTTTAGGACTTGATATGGACATTACGAGTATGCGGTAATGCCTTTCGGAGTGTCTAATGCGCCGGGTGTGTTTATGGAATATATGAACCGTATCTTCCATTCTTATTTGGATAAGTTTATTGTCGTGTTCATTGATGACATTCTGGTTTATTCTAAGACTGAGGAAGAGCATGCGGAACATTTAAGGATCGCTTTGCAAGTGTTGAAGGATAACAAGTTGTTTGCTAAGTTATCGATGTGTGAGTTCTGGTTGAAGACAGTGAGTTTTCTGGGGCATGTTATTTCGGGTGATGGTGTTTCTGTGGATCCATCTAAGGTGAGTGCGGTGTTGCAGTGGGAACCACCGAAGACGGTAACAGAGGTTAGAAGCGTTTTGGGCTTAGCAGGGTATTACCGAATATTCATTGAAGGTTTTTCTAGCTTGGTTTTGCCGTTGACTAAGTTGACGAGGAAATATCAAGTGTTTGTGTGGGATGCTGCGTGAGAAGAAAGTTTTGTGGAGCTGAAAAAGAGATTGACTTCAGCGCCGGTGTTGGTGTTACCGAATCCGTGTGAGCCTTTTGTGGTGTATTGTGATGCGTCCAAGATGGGATTGGGCAGAGTTCTCATGTAGAATGGAAAAGTGGTAGCTTATGTGTCGCGGCAATTGAGGGTGCATGAGCGGAATTATCCTACTCATGACCTTGAATTGGTTGCGGTGGTTTTTGTTTTGAAGATCTGGAGACATTATTTGTATGGCTCAAGGTTTGAGGTGTTCCGTGATCACAAGAGTTTGAAGTACCTATTTGATCAGAAAGAGTTGAATATGAGGCAGATAAGATGGTTGGAATTCTTGAAATATTATGCTTTCAGTTTGAGTTATCACCCAGGGAAAGCGAATGTAGTTGCAGATGCATTGAGCAGGAAGGTAATTCATATGTCAGCTTTGATGGTGAAAGAGATGGAGCTTATTGAGCAGTTCTGAGATTTGAGTATGGTTTGTGAGTTTACTACAAGTGGTGTAATGTTGGGTAAATTGCAAGTGAAGAATGATTTCTTGGATATGATAAGAGACCATCAGAAGTTAGATGCGAGACTTGTGGATTTGATGCGAGGAGCCGAAAGTGACTCCGGTAGTGATTTCAGGTCGGATGATGCAGGTGTGTTGAGGTTTCGAGGCAGGATTTGTGTGCCGGATAATGACGAGCTTAAGAAGTCAATTCTCGACGAAGGGCATCGTAGTAGCCTGAGTGTTCATCCAGGAGCTATGAAGATGTATCAGGACTTGAAAAAGTTATTTTGGTGGTCGGGCATGAAAAAGGATATTGCTCGATATGTCTATGCTTGCTTGGTATGTCAGAAATCAAAAGTGGAGCATCAGAGACCTTCTGGGATGATGCAACCGTTAGAGATTCTGGTTTGGAAGTGGGACTGTATCGCTATTGATTTTGTTACAGGTTTGCCGAATTCGGCGAGAGGGTTTGACGCCATTTGGGTGATTATGGATCGGCTTACGAAGTCTGCACACTTTGTACCGATCAGTATTAGCTTTTCGTTGGAGAAGCTTGCAGAGATTTATATTCGGGTAATTGTGAAGCTGCACGGTATACCATTGAGTATTGTGTCGGATAGAGATCTGAGGTTCACTTCTGTATTTTGGAAGAGTTTGCAAGAGGCTTTGGGTACCGAGTTGAAGTTGAGTTTAGCTTATCATCCGCAAACGGATGGACAGACGGAGAGGACTATTCAGACTTTAGAGGACTTGTTGTGGGCTTGTGTGTTAGAGAAAGGTGGTACGTGGGATACTCATTTGCCTTTGGTTGAGTTCACGTACAACAATAGTTACCATTCCAGTATCGGGATGGCGCCATTTGAAGCTCTTTATGGTAGGAGGTGCAGAACTCCTTTATGTTGGTATGGGTCGGGTGAGAATGTTGTGTTGGGACCAGAGTTGGTGCAGCAGACTACTGAGATAGTGCAGATGATCCGTGAGAAGATGAAAGCATCTCAGGATCGGCAGAAGAGTTATTATGATAACCGCAGGAAAGAGTTGGAATTCAGTGAGGGTGACCATGTATTTTTGAGGGTTAACCCAGTGACTGGGGTTGGACGTGCATTGAAGTCCAAGAAGTTGAATCCGAAGTTTATCGGACCGTATCAGATTTTGCAGAGGATTGGTGTTGTGGCGTATAGGGTGGCGTTGCCGCCGGAGTTCCATGTTAGAGAGAATCTGACTGTAGAGACGTTGCCGTTGAGGATCGAGGATCGCAAGATGAAGCGACTCAGAGGAAAAGAGATACCGTTGGTGAGAGTGGCTTGGGGAGGTGCTGCAGGTGGCAGTGTGACCTGGGAATTGGAGAGCAGGATGCGGGAAGCGTATCCAGAGCTGTTTCCATCAGGTATTTTCGAGGAAGAAAATAATTAAAGTGGGGGAGAGTTGTAACTCCCATTTTAATTATTTTTAGTTCCAGTGTTATTTTATTCGTCAACGTGTTTTGGTGTCGGAATTGGTGAAGAATAGAGGCATAATATTAATATTTGATAATTGATAATGATAATAATTAATAATTAATATTAATGTTGATATTAGTATTATTATTATTATTATTGTTATTATTATTAATATTGGTATTATGAGGTGATAATATTAATTTTTGGAAATTAAGAAAATGAGAATTTTTTATTTATTTGGAATATAAGTGATTTTTGGGGTATTAAAGGTAGATTGGGCATTTGTGAAAATAGAAAGTGAAGGAAGAAGAGGAGAACACGCACAAAGAAGAGAAACGGAAGAGGAACACGATCAAAAAGAGCGATCTAGAGCAGAAGCTTGAGCAAGAAAGATTTTCGTGTGGATTGCGAAGCTTCATCATCATCAGAGTGCATTCAAGGTAGGGGGGATTTAACGGTTAAAATAGGTATTTATATGAATATTGGTAGAAGGGGAATCCCTAACCCCAAGTATGAGATTACTGCATGTGGATGATGATTTTGTCGTTGTTGCTAGTTGCTAATTTCTGTTATGAATCCTTGGTATTATGGTAGAAGTATTGCATGCTGAATTTGATGGTTGTTGAATGAGTTTTAGGATTTTCGGTTAAGTTCGAATCTGAGCCGGAAGTTGGTTTGAGAGTAGAGTTAATGATTTGTCGGATAGAATCGGGGATAGACGCCGTAGCTAAGTTGCCGTATATGGTTGGGTGTGGGTTTCGATTTAATCGGGTGAAATCGGTGTGGGAGGCGATCTCTACAGCCCAGAATATTTCTGAGTACGCAGGTATTCGCTGGGCAAATGGGGGCGAGCCTTCTCCAGGCTCCGCCGGGCGAACTAGCCAGCGAGTGCTGGAAGAAGCTTCTGTTTGGCTTCGCCAGAGGTTTCGCCAGGCGAATGGCAACGAGTGTTCGCTGCGGGGCCTCGTCGGGCGAATGTGCCAGCGAGCCTGACAGCAGGTTGTGATTCTGCTGTTGTTTTTGTGTTGTTTCTCTGTGGACTTGGACCTTCGATGGTCTTGTGCGACGAGAGGCTTGCTGGAGAGCTGATGCGAGCATATGTTGGAGGTTGTAGGGCTGTTTGGCCGACATTGTCGCAAGTGGCATAATCATTGAATTATGCGTTATGTATGAACCGGTGTGGATGTGTACGTGAGATGTGTGCACCGTGTGTGTGCTGCACGTGAGATATGAGGATCAGCTTGATCGTTGCGCCTTGAGTGCGTTGTATTGGTGTGTTATGGTGAATGGATCCGTGGGGATCGATACGCTTTATATGCGTTGTGGTTAAATACTGTTGTATGGATTATGATCAGTAGGATCGATATGCCTGGTGTGCATTGTATTGATGTATTGTTGTGATGGATTGGATCAATAGGATCGATGCACTTTGTGTGCTTGTGCGTACATGCATTATATGATGAGTGGATCAGTAGGATCATGTGTACTGTGTGTGCCGTGTGGTTATTCATAGTGTCTTGCATAGCATGTGGATGTGAGGCATGAGTTGCTCACGTGCTCCAAATGGGGAGCGTGGACGCGGTGTATGAGTTACTCGCGTGCTCCAAGTGGGGAGCGTGGACGTGGTGTGTGATACACTCACGTGCTCCAGTGGGGAGCGTGGACGGGAATTTGGATCGTTGCTCGGAAGGAGTGTATGCGACCACCCGTGTCCCAAGTGGGGGACGTTGATATGTGATTATATGAGCTCATGAGGAGCATGGTAGGGATAGATTGTTGCTCAGAGGGAGTGTATGCAATCTATCCTGAGTTGAGTCGGTACCGTATATTGCCGAGTCGAGTGCATGTGTTGAATTGTGGTTGTGTGTGTGTGTGATTGTTAATGATGGGACAGTAGGTCCGGGTGTTAGAAATATGAAATATTTGATTTATTGTTTCTGCCTTTTATTTCATGTACATTTATATACCATTATTATTTGATCGTGATTCTCACCCCTTTGTTGTTGTTGTGGTCTGTGCTTCTTCGAAAGTACAGACAATCCAGGTGTTTAGCTTGCTTGGATTATGGCGTCGTCGTAGGATTGCTCTGATACGCAACACCGGGGCTTTTTGGGAGTTTATTGTCCATTTTTGATTGTGTGTGCCCCTGTGGCGTATCTGTTTTTTTTTTGTGTGGAATATGTGTTGATATATGACATTATGTATATTTTGGGCAGATGGTCGATTGTTGTAGGTGATAATATTGATGATATGGATGATGTATATATGTGATATGTGGCTTATGACGGACTAATCTTATTTCCGCTGCGATATTATTGAATATCTATTTTTTTTTTAAAATGATTTTGTGGACTTTGTTGAAATTGTGGCATCCCGTTTGGGAAGAAACTCTGATGTGTGTTTATTTAATTATTTTATTTTATTTTGGGAATCGGGGTGTTACAGTACGAACTACAGACAACCCTAAAAAACACTTCTTTCGTAAAAGACAGAAAACAAACTTCAAACCTTTTTGCCCCGTGGGCCCATAATTCAAAGGAAAGCTTTTGTGAAGAAAAGAGTGTCGTTAACTCCTAGTTCTACCGCAAACGGTAACGCACGAGTCTCTGACGAGCAAGCTGCATACACTAAACTGTTGGAACTATTTGTTAACCCTACTTGGAAAAACAGATGAATCTGAACCCCCGTAATCCGTATTATCCCGAACTACGTAAGCTCTGATCTCTCATATCCGTTGAGAGTACGTAGGCACAATACTGACGTATTGGCGAGCCACCTTCCCCCATCCGTTACCCGTAGTTAGCTGAACTACGTTGACTCTGATTTCTCATTCTCTGATGAGAATACGTAGGCATAAAGCGTGACGCTTTGCCGAGTCATTTTTCTTTTCTTTTCAGACCAGCCTTGATAGGTAGATAGTAAACTAACCCGTCAGATAAACACAACAAGCGTGGATCCCATCGAGTATGACGGGGTGCTAATACCTTCCCTTTGCGTAATCGACTCTCGAATCCAGACATGGTTGCGATGACCTTGTCTTATACCTTTTCGTCAGGGTTTTCTGATTGTTTCCTTTCCCTTTATGTGGGATAAATAACGAAAGGTGGCGACTCTTCTGTTTTGCCGGCACCTTATTTTCGCGGTAGCAACACTTTAGAAAATCATTTGTAGGTTGTGTGGAGTGTTGGTGAAGCGCTTCAATGTTTGGAAATGGATCTGGTATGAAATCTGTCCAAGATAGATTTTGGGTTTTTTTTGATGATTTTGCTTCAATTGCAAGAAAGAGCAAGGCAGAGGTAGATAGCTTATTTCTTCTAGATTTAAAGCTTGATCTTGTGTCTTTGATGCATAAGGGATGGCTCTATGTATAGAGGAGGGAGTATCTCAACAAATCAACTTGTGATCTCTTCTGCAGATCTTGAGCTAATTTCTTATGCAACTTAGCCTCAAACCAGTTGTGATTAGGTTGTAGGAAGTGAACATAGGGATGGCAAGAGAGGAATCCTTGTGCTGCAGCAGATTTCACTCTAAAAGTTTCTCTTTCCTCTTGTACTTTTTGTACTTTCTTAAATTTAAATATGATCTTAACCAAAATCTATGATTTTCTCATAGATTCTTCTGGAATTTTCACTCATCACACTCCTAAACATCAGATCAATGGTTACACAAATAGTTAAGAACCAATTGGATGGTTGGTGTGTTGGTTCATGTCAAGTTGAAGTTGTTCATTTCAAGTTCTTGGACCCCAACTTTCCTCCTTCGAAACTCCTAGCTCATGAATGCTATGAAGGAGTTCTTATATGTTTTAGAAAGCCCTCATCATGCTATACAACTTTCAGGTTTTAAGTTTTTTCAAATTCCAAGTGGAACTAGGTCAAAAATCCTCTTGAAGTTGGCTGAAAACATGACTTAAAACTTCCCTCTGGACTTGTTTTTGGTCATAACTCAAAATCTATTAACTTTTTTCACATAGGTCACTGTTTTACTTTTGTAGGACTCCTCAAGACCTTTTTAACAAGCTTTGAACCACTCCATTTGGATGTGTGGTTAGGAAGTTATGGTCTTGCCTCTATCAAAACCCTAATTTCCTGACTTTTCGATACTCCTCAATTCTTGATTCAATGGTCACCAAACTTCATGATTAGATATGATATAATATTGGGAACATAATTGTATTAAATTTTGGATCAAAACCCTGTTGGTCAATGGGTTGACTTTTCAGTCAGACGAACCGATCTATCGAAAACCTCCGAATCGACTGTTAGTGTTTTATGTTCCCTGAGGTCTTGAAACTTTTTTAGGGGACTTCACTAAGTCATATAAGCTTCATGGACCATGATTCCACCACTGAAATGCCATTTAAATCAAAATTCAAAGCACAGTTGACTTTTCCGGATCATAATCCTTAATCGGGGGTCCTGGACTGCACTGTTCTTCTTCTTTGGATGACAACCTCAAATTGGATTTATACTTAATCTAATGTAGTATCTTTGATGATATAGGAAGTTTTTTCATGGAGAATCAATCGAAGACCTTGACTGATTAAACCATAGAAACACTGATTCCTGACTGTATGGAATCCTAATTCAACTGCATCTTGCCAAAGACAGACTTGAAATAGATTAAGGTTAGATAAACAAATGATGATGCTCCTAGGATGATGATGGAATCTCGGGGTCAAAATTTGGGGTACAACAGCTACTACTTCCAATAATTTAAGAAAGAATTAGGGAGGTTTCCAACAAAGACAAGAAGGCGATACCAATTCTGTATCTAGTGTTCAGAGAGGAAGTCAACCAAGGAGAAGACCTCCACAACCTACTGCTTATCAACAACATTCTGCATAAGTACCATACTTACAACAACCTTATGTGGCGTCTATAATGCCATTTTATCCACCGCCGCCACCTCCTATCAGTTATCCATTATATCCTCAACCTTTCTTGCTAGGATATCAACCACAAATGGCTCCTCCACATCCACTAGCTCCCCCAATTCAGAATCATCCGCAGCAAAGACCACAAGCTCCTCCTGCCATGCCTGCCAATCAAAATCGTGCCAGAAGAAGTCCAAAATTTGAACCTATCCCCATGATATATAAAGATTTATACCCATCTCTGGTGTATAAGGGATTAGTGACCACTAGGTCGTTACCTCCTTTCATTGGGAAACCTCCTCATTGGTTCAATCCACACCTACATTATGAATACCATCAAGGTGCCGCAGGGTATGATCTGGATGGATGTTTTGCTTTAAAGGCAAGGGTTCAAGAGCCCATCAATTGCAACATCCTGTCATTCAAATATAAGGTCCAAATATTGGTAACATCCCTCTTTCCATGTCCTTTGGGACTAAATAAAGTTTGGTGGAAACTTTGTTGTATCTTTGAGTGTAGGGTTCACTCAGGTATAATCCCGCTAGCTTCAACTATGTATTTTAGGAAGAATCTTTTATAAATCCTCATTGCAGATGAGTGGTAGTCTCTTTTGAGAAGCTTATCCCTTTTCTTCGAATAAGTGGCAATCTCTTTCGAGAAGCTTATCCTCTTTCAACGATAAGTGGCAGCCTCTTTCGAGAAGCTTATCCATTTTTTAACAAGTGGTCGTCTCTTTGAGAAGCTTGTTTCACTATTATGATAAGTGGAAACATCTTTCGAGAAGCTTATCAATTTTTGTCAGCAAGTGGCAGTCTCCCTTGAGAAGCTTGTTTCTTTTTACCTTTTTCCAATAAGTGGCAATCTCTTTGAGAAGCTTGTTTTGCTATTATGATAAGTGGCAATCTCTTTTGAGAAGCTTATCCTTTGTCAACGATAAGTGGTAGTCTCTTTCGAGAAGCTTATCCATTCTTCGTGGTACGTAAGTTCCTTACAGCGATAAGTCACAGTCTCTTATGAAAAGTTTACCCAAAGGGTGTTTCCCCATGAAGTCCAATTATTTTGGCATACAAAAGAGTTTAAATACCCTGTATCTTTCCTGATATTTCCTGAAGATCTCGTTTGATCTCTTCGTTTAAGGAATTTCCAGAGGCTTGAATGTTTACTTATGTTAGAAAATTCCAGCATTTGCTTGCATGATCCTATTGGTATAAGGATCCTGCTTTAACTTTTTGTCCTAGAGTGTCAAATGGTCATGCCTGGACCTGTTGATCAATAACTTTAGATTTCCTCAGTTGTTTCTTTTCCCTAATGTTTGGTCGTCCCCAATGAGTTTTCCACTCAATGTGTTGACTTTATCCCCTTGTGTTTTCTTTCTTTGTCTGCATTTTGCATGTATTATCCCATCATTTTCATCATGCTAGAGTTCATTGCATCATAAGCATTAACATATAGCAGCATGGCATGTTATATGCATTTGGGAGCAAAATTCGAGTATTCATGTATTTAAATAACTTCCATCAAAATTACATGAGGATTTCAATCCCTCATGTCATCTGGCGAAGCTATTTAAATAGTGGCAACTGTCACACTCTCTTTTTCACCCTGGCCTTACATGTCACACAGTCACCATCATCATCCTTGGATATTTGGAACAAATGGGATTGAGAAGGATAATTTTTCCTTCAGAAGAAATGACTAATCTTGAGGAGATTAGGATTTGAACCTTGAGAATTAAGAACTCTGAGGCACTCTAGGTTTGCTTCTGATCATCTGGAGCAGTACAAATTTCAAAGAATTTGTTTTTACCTATGTGTGGTTCAAAGTCTTTCGTGCTCAATATGAGGGTGTTGAACATTGGAGTAGTTTCTTGCCATTTATCTTTATAGAAATTCAAAATTATGAGGATAAAGTTCACAAATCCACAACCAAATCCATTTCCATGCTAATTTTAGGGTTTTATCTTACAACCATTCCGAATTCATTATCCCATGTCAAGTTTTTTGTTGATTCATTCCAAATCTCAAAATTCTAAGTCAGGTCTCCATACAAAATTCAAGGTTTCAGTGTTATCCCAATACCAAGTCCAATATCAAGTTTTCAAGCATTTTGCAAACGCTGAGTTCATTCAAGTTTAAATTCAAGATTAATTTCAAGATTGCTTTCCAAAAGCATCCCCAGGTTTTAACTCCATAGAATTTCAAAATAGGTTTGTAATCAAGTTTTCATTTCAAGATGTGGTTATAATCAATTTCATTTGTATGTTTCTATTAGCATTCAAGTTGCACGCTCCATGTGTTTTAATTATTTTCATAACTTAGGATTGACTTTCACATTTCAATTCAAGAACTAAGATCTCCATTTTAATTCAATTCAAAATCATTTTTTAAATTCATTTCCAAGTACCAAATTCATACCCATTTCAAGTCTATTATAAATTCATGTTTATTTAATATTCAAGTTACAAGTAAATTTTCATGTCCAAAAAACTCATAGCCAAGGCTAAATTTCAAGTTTTAATTTCAATTTCCAAATCTCAATCCAAATCACTTTCCAAGTCCATTCAAGTTTTCAAATTGAAAATTGTCATGCAAGATTACAATCACCCCAAGTTCAAATTCTATGACAAAATTACAAATTCATTAACAAAGTATCAAGTCCCATTAAGGTTTCATATTCACTTCTTCAAGCCCATGATACAAGTTTTACTTAAGGTTTCAAGCTACAACTTCACTCAATTTCCAAAGTTGTAATCCAAGTTCAAGATCATGATTTCAAATTCAAAGTTCAAATTCAAACATATGGCAAAGGTTACAAATTCAATTCCAAGTTCATCTTCATTCCAATTTCAATTCAAGATACAAAGGGTTCATTCCAAAATTAATAGTTTAATGGAAAGTCTAAATACAAGTGAGTGGTAATCACAAAACTTGAAATTACTACAAAACTTAAGAGATCTTTGAATTATTCATGTTCTAAGTTATGCATTCAACTCCAATGTATCAAATTCCTTGCCATGCCATGACTTCATACTTCAAGCTTCAAGATAACTGTGCCAATCCATGACCCACCTATAATGAAAAAGAAATTTAAAATTCATCATAACAGCCCCGAGTTCATCATTTCAAGTTCATATCATGTTCAAAATCATTTCATGTTCATTCAAAAATGATTCACTCAAACACATTAGGTTCACATATTCATATCAATTCATTACAAGTTCATGAAAATTCAGGTTCCTCCCAAAACATTACATTCATTCAAAGTAATCAACTTTCTAAATTACATCTCACTCATCATAATTCATGTGCATCAATTCCAAATAATCCCTATTCAAGTTCATTCAGAACATACACAAGCATGCAGGTCATTATGCATCTCTAATTCATCAATTACAATCATTACCATTTACGTTCAAACCACATCCCTCATACAAGTGCAATTTTCAATTCAAAAAACTTCATGTGTTTTTCAATTCAAATAATTTTATGTCAATCAAATTCAAATCAATCAAATGCATCCATTTCAATTCAATTCATTTCAATTCCTAATTCAAACTCAAACTAATTAAACTCATTTCAAGCATGCCATCATCATTTTCATTTCACTACCAAATCTAATCACGTTCATTTGTCAAGCAAGCATTCTTTACAATTCAGACGCATTCGCCGAATATCAAGCAATAAGTATTTAGGTTTGAGTTGAGTTACCATGGTAAAGAGCCGTTTGGTGAAGATAGCATCACAACCAAGAAATTTCATCACCATGATTTCAATAATTTATACCTACATACCAGGGCATGTTCAGAATTTTTCGTTCAAATGTCATGACAATAATTTTCTTCTACAAGCAGTAAAATAAAAAACTATCAGTGAAAATCAGGTGGGACCCTACTTTCACTGGCAGACAAAAATCTCAAAGAAACATTTTCTGAATTTCGTACGAACGCCTCTCCACTCGTATTGTGCCTCATCACTATTAGAAATCATGTTGTTTTAGCTTCATATTACTCTAGGATTATTTTCAAGCTTTAAAAGCTTTTGTTCTAAGTTTTTGTGTGTTATTTTTGTTGTAATCTCTACTTTGAGCACTGAAGCTTTATTGGAGTTTTTTCTTATAATTCAAAGCATTGTCTTCATTCAGGTTTACTATTTCCATTTCTATTTCTTTGATTTTATATGCTTTCTATGTCCCTACTTTGTTTAGTGGTGGTAAATATCACCATGAGTGAGTAGTCCAATAAGGACAAGTGGTCGTGAGACTTATCTCATAATGAATCATGGTTTATTTATCTATATGCGAATAATGAGAAAAATAAAGAACAATGGTTATTTTAGAATCCAAATGCTTAAACATTTTTATGCCAATTGCAAAAGTAAAGGAAACTCAGGCGCTGATCATGAACTGAAAGGTAATGATTCAATATTCGAAAGAAGATTTCTAAACAACCTAGTTGCGGTGCCACTAACAAGGCGTCTTGCTCTTGGTCGAGAAAGTTGCATAGTTGTGCTAAAATACGAGTTCTCATATGAATATTCGGGCTAGAGAAGGCAAAAAAATTACTCATTTGAGACAATACACGTGCTACAAAAGTAGGTTTTGTACAAAGTTCTGTCTATTTTATATAACTTGCTAAGTTGCACTCATATTTGATTTGAAAAGTCAATTGAGTATGTTCGAAGAGATGATCACATATCCCATGTTCTGCTTTTTAATATATTAATTTTAATTCATTCGCACTGAATAACCAACATTTCAGTTGACTTAGCTACATATCACTATAGTAAAAATCGATAATCAAACATATCTCTATGCAGTTCGTTATCTATAATATATTTTGCATTTCCGTGCACTTGCGGTTTGCATCACCTTTTATGTAGCATTCTGCTCTATCGACCACCTTCGCCAAAAATTAATTAAGTGTCCCGCCTTGAGTCCATTTTGGAACGCCCTTGTTGCACCCTAAAATTTGCTCAACCTTATTCACTTGGTTTATGTTTCAATATCATTAGCATTTGCATATAGAGTCATGTACATAGTCTAATCATCTACATAGCATAAGCATAGCAAGTCATCCAACAGGGGACCAATCATTATTCTCATCTCTATGGGCCTATCAAGAGGTCATTATTCAAATTCAATCTCATTCAAGTCATCAGAAAGAGTTGGGAAGCTATCAAGTCAATGGATCAAGCAGTGCATCCATCTCCTATCTGAGGGTCTCTTGGGATCAACAAAGAAATTGTGAGCTGTGGACTGAGCATGGAGAGTATCTAGACATCATAGAAGACTTAGAAAGTCATTTGGAGAAGGAGACAAGTCATTGGTATGATCACAAGTATTGCAGTTGAAGACAGTCAACTAGGGTTTCATCTGGGTCAACCCTGGGTCAAAACTCTAGGGCAATTGACTGATTGAAAGGCATTAAGGGCTATTGGAGAGATGTGGGGTTCATCATTTGACACAAGAATAAGGATAGTTTGTTATGCTAAGAAGAAATCAAGGGAAACCAAGGAGAAGAGGAGTTTCTAAATTAGGGTTTCTGTGTAAAATCCCCTAGTTTAGGTCAAATTTCCAAGCAAGATAAGTCAAAATGCAAGCTTCAAATGGATCCTTGGCCAACATGAAACTTGTAGAGGATCTCAAGACCTTTAATTTGAGTGGTGGAAGACATTAAGGAGATTTATGGAACTCAAGTTATGGTCCTTGCAAGTTACAGGTCATCTGAGGTATCTGAATTTTTGTCTGTGAAAGTGACTTGACTTCCAAGCTATTTTTACCCCTCAAGGAGATTTCAAATGAATTTATGGTCAACATAAGAATTGTTCCTAATTGTCTTATATTTCTATAATGGTATAGTATGCCTTCATATGATTTGTGGAACTCTACTTATGGTCTTGGCAAGCAAAGGGTATTTTGGTCATCTGAGGATTACAGGTCATTCTTAGCCTATGCCTAAAACGCATACAAGGGAGCTTCAAATGAAGAACTTCCCAACATCAAAGTTGCTCAAAATGCCATTTTAAGTCTAGAAAAGAAGCCATTAAAGTTTGGAAATGTATGGAATGAGACTTGACCAAAGTTGGTGAAAAATGACCTAAAAAAGGCATATAAGTTGAAAAAGTTGAAATAAAAAATTGGTTTGAGAGATCTACAAATCCAATATGGGTCATCCAATATACCAAATTGATTCCCAACATCATTTTAAAGACATTGGTTCAGCCACATTTTTGAGTTTAGGCTTAAAAATTGGACTTCCTTTGTAAATTTGTTTCTTGCATCATAAGGCAACATGGTAAAACTTAACACAAGGCAAGGAAAAGTTTGGTTTTTCATACATGCACTCCTAATATCTCATGAAAGGAGATTTTCACACAAGTTTACCCAAGGTGCAAGCATGACATGAGATGATTCAAAATACCATCAAATGATAAGTTCATGAAATTTCCACAAGTTTCTAGATCCCTCTAGGATCAATCTAGAAGCTTCTCATTCTGTTAATCATCATCTATATAAGGAAATGAAGCCATTTGTGAATTGGTTGGTGATTCTTTGAGCTTGCAAACACTACTTTGATTCCTTCACTCCCATTTGCATTTTCTCTTCAAACTCCATTGAAACTTCATCAATCATCTCAATTTCTGTTATCATCATCATCCACCATTATCATAGAGTAATTGGCAAAGGAAATTGAAGGGAATTCGTGGCTGGTTAGGGTGATCCAAGTTTACACTCCAACTTGCATGAAGAGGGGGATAAGGTGATTCAAGAAGATTGAGCCACAACCATTGCAAACAGAAGAATCCACATCCATTGGAGATCAACATTGGAGGTTAACAGGTCTTGAATTGCAGCACAACTACCCCTGCCATCATCACTTGCAAGGTATGCAAAACCCTTCGAATCTCCTTATTTATTCAGTTGTAGATCATGTGGTTAAGATAGGAATGCTTAGAGACCATAGGGGATTGATTCATGAGATCTAGAGAGAGTTATATGAAGTTTGATGGCAGAGTGGTGAAACTGTGATGATCAAGAACTCCTGAATTAGGGCAAGAGAATGTTAGATGTTTGGCTCAGAATACTCACCATGACTTGTAGATCGTTCTAGGTTAGTTTGAGTAAGATTGATGATCATGCACACCAGGTGCAATTCAGTGTGTCCAGAACTTCCACCTATCGGGTTTTATCATAGGGCTAGTTTCAGTACAAATTGAGAGTATAGTGGTGTAGAGAGGAAGAAATGGAGTGAGTTTGGTCGTTATGCATCTGGATTTCATGGCGTATTCAGAGAGAACAAGGGACCTGAACATGGCTGCATGGTGAGTGAAACTCTGAATTCTAGGGTTTGCTTTGGGAACGATGAAGGATGACCGTCCGATCCTCACGATTATTTGACTCTTTCATTGCATCCTAGGGCTGATATTTGAAGTTGGAATACGAGGGAAAGGTGACTGGGAATGAAACGCATCGTTTCATTAATTGAAACGCGTGGGCTGGGTCCAAATTTCTATCCCCACCCCCCAATTGATGAGCCCAATAAAATGTACATGTTTTTAATGCTGTTTGCACCGAGGGTTTATCCATTTTTCTGGTAATTTTACTTGATTTTTCTGAAGCGCGTGTGGGCCTAAGACTTTTAATATCTGCACCCCTGTGTTCTGGCCCACTCAATAAAAACAACTAGGCGCCCTTGCTGATGGCACCCCCTGCCTTTTATTTCATTTTAATTTTCTTTTCATTTTCATGCATTTTATAAAAATCATAATAAATCATAAATTTCATATTTTTTAATGGTTCTTTTTGCATTAATTTCTCCAAGATGTCTAGAAAATTATAAAAAATAAAAATTGCATTTTATTTTTTATTTGATATTTTTCCCATATTTTCCAAATAAATGCCTATTTTAGGTGTTTCATTTCATACATGATTTTGATAAATTTTGTTATAATAGTTGCTTTAATATTTTTTACCTATTCTTTTTAGGTTGATTAGTAGATAAGATTAGCTTGTGCATACAATTTAGTTCATATTTTTAGGAATTAATTTTAGGTGTTTAGTGTAGGTGTGAACAACATGAATAAAATTAGGGTTTTAAGTCAACTTAGATGAGATAGTTTAATTCTTTTAGGAAATTTCTATTTGATTTTTGGGGTATGGACTATAGGGGTTATGGGTATAGGATAGATCCCCTTAGAAATCACTAGGATTCCCCTACTGCTTTTAGTATATACTGCTAGATTTGATTGATTGGTGTGGTGTGCCCTCTGGGGATTATTGATTTGTCTGTGTGGGTATTGGGATTGTCTGGGAATTGGGGGAGCTGAAGACCTGTGATGATGAAGCCATTGGGGATCCAGAACTTAAAGACCAACTTCCAGAGTTGATGAGGAGATTCCTGCTAGCAGCTGTTGAGGAGATTAGGGTTTAGGAGCTAGGCAGAGCTCTAGATTAGAAAGCTTGATTCTCAAACATGGAAGGTTTTGACTGCCTCCATTCCTCTCTGTGATACAGAGTCTCTCTAAGACACTCACCCCCTTCCTTTGGAAGGCTTGGTGCTACTGTCTAAGGGATAGAACTCTTGAGAGAAAATGTCTTATGTGTTAATAGCAATTGGTTTGCCACCCTTGGTAGTCAACTAATTGCTTGACACCCAATCCACTCTGGTGATTGATCCCTCAACTTGGAGGATGAGCCTTGAAGAAAAGCCATTGCAGATGGAAGTTTGATGATCAAGACCTTGCTGGAAGGCTGTGAAGATAGAGATTGAGGCCTGCTAAAGCTTGGAGACTGGTGTGATGCAGAGCTGTTGTGGCTGTTTATTTTTCTGCTGTATTTCATTCTTGATGTATTGATTGGTTTTCTGGACTGTATTGTTTGCTGTTTACCTTGTTGGGTGAAAGTGAATGTTGTTCACTTTTGCCTATTGTTTTCTAGGTTCGAGGTTGAGTGGGACTCCCTTGCCTCGCTTGTATTGTTGCATCCATGCATTTTACCGCTTTACTGTATATATCTGATATTGTTTCTGTTTCCGTTTATTCCCTTAGGATCTCTGTTTCTCTCTGTGCAAGAGAGTAACATGATAGACATTAGGTCTTAACCCATGCATGATAACAGTAGGTTAGTTTGATTCCCTTTTCAACCATAGGTTAGAGTTCTGTCTCTTCTTTCTCAAAACAAACTGAAAAACACAATAAGATTTCAAACACAATAAAAGACACTTCTTCCGTAAAAGAATGTGAACTCATCAAAACGTCATTTTTGTCCGCTTGGACCAGTAATCAGGAAAACCCTTTTCAGAAGGAATAAAAACAATCAAGACAGACTTGTGTCGTACGTGGCCCGAACTACGTTTGCTCTGATCTTTCATGCTGTATGAAAGTACGTAGGCATAGGATGCAATATCCTAGCGAGCAACCTTCCCCTCCTTTCCAGTAGGTAGGCGAACTACGTTGACTCTGATTTCTCGTTCCAAACGAGAATACGTAGGCATAAAGTGCGATACTTTGCCGAGTCATTTTATCTTCATTTTCTTTTCTTTTTAACCCTTGACCTGTAGAGTAGATAGAAATAACAATCCATACCCGAAAACAAGCGTGGATCCCGTCGAGTACGACGGACGTGAGGGGTGCTAATACCTTCCCCTTGCGTAACCGACTCCTGAATCCAGGTTTTGGTTGCAACGACCATACCTTTCCCGTGTTGTGCGAGGTTTACTCTGAGCGTTTCCTTTCCCTCCCGTGGGATAAATAACGCACGGTGGCGACTCTTCTGTTCAGCCGGCGCCGATTTTCGCAGTAGCGACAACTGGCGACTCTGCTGGGGATCCAACGTCCCCTGGCTGCTAAGGACTGCGATAGTTCCTTATGCATTTGGGATCCAACGTCCCTTAAGAGAGTCAATCCTAACGCTTGTTTTCCCGTCGAGGATTTTGTATGGATTTATATTTCTGACCTTTATTTTCAGCATTATATATATTGATTATTATTGCTGTATTTTGGGGTGTGACGGGTGTTCTGATATTGAGAGATAAGTCGGACCTGGGCTTGAGTGCACCTAGAATTAGAGTAGAGATTAGTTGGCGCCCGCTTGCTTTGCTTGCCTTGGTGTCCCGCGAAATCTACACTCAGACGAGGTTCCTCTTGTTGGCCTCCTGCCCCTTCCTTTGGTTGGCGTGGGTTGCTGGTTAGTTGAATTGTCGACTCTGGGGACCGATCATTTGGAAGTTGGCTAAGTGAGGCCTCTTCAGGATTTGATGATGCCACTCCTTCTGGGAATCGTATCATCAACCCTGAAAGTCTGTGACGTCGACGACCGCATAGGATGCCATACCTTTGTCAGTTACTAGGACATCCACCTGTGAGAGGGTTTGGGGTTATGCAGGTAACTAGACCTCCAGATACCGATTATTTCTTGATCAGAGTTCCTGGGTATTTATGGAGAGTTATGAGGTCTGTCAGAGACCATTTGGGGATATGCTATGAGGTCTGTCAGAGACCAGTTGGATAGTTCTGAGGTCTGTCAGAGACTAGTTCGAGGTATGATTTGAGGCCTATCAGAGGCTAGTGGGAGTTCTTATTTGAGGTCTGTCAGAGACCGGTGTTGGAGCTTTGTGTTAGGTCTATCTGAGACCAGGGTTTGATGACTTCCAGAGAATCTATCTGAGACTTCTTGATATGGTTCAGGCTATTCACCTACGGCAGTTGGTCCCCGTTGCATGTTACTTGCATTGCATTTGTTGCATACTCATCATCATTGCATCCCACTAACGTGTGTCTGTGCTGCAGGTGCATTTGCATTTCCCTAGTTCTAGTGTCCGGATTTCTGAGAGATCAGTCATGGCCAGCTTAAGAAGGACAGTTGCTTACAAATTGCCTACTCCTAATGTTGTTCCCCTGCTTGGGTTGATCTCTCTGGCTGATGAGGAGGTTCGTAGGAGCTTCAGAATGAGCTATGGAAGACTATTGAGATTGGTGCACAAACCCACGGAGATAGAGCTGGATGGGCTGTACGCTTTGATGCAATTCTATGATCCCGCATTGAGATGTTTTACATTTCTGATTTCATTATGGGGCCTACCATTGAGGAGTATGTGGAGTTTACTGAATTACCCGTGCAGAACCAGGTTCCATTCATTCATTCTGGCGTTAAGCCCAAGCCGGAAGACTTGGCAAAAGCTTTGCATGTGGATGCTTTTGAACTGTTGACTACTGTTTCCCGAGTGCCAGGCTTCTCGCTCCAGTTCTTGATCGGTAAAGCCCAAGAGTACGCTAAGAGCGGATGTTGGATTGCCTTCAATGCCGTGTTGGCTCTGTGCATTTACGGCATAATATTGTTTCCCAATGTACCGGATTTTGTGGACTTCGATGCATTCTACTTGTTTGCCGCTGGTAATCCTGTACCGACCTTACTCGGAGATTTCTACCACTCACTGCATTACAAGAATGAGAAGGGAAGAGGAAATAATGTTCATTTCTGTGTACCATTGCTGGATATGTGGTTTAAAAGCCACCTTCCCATGAATGGATCTTTTGTGAAGAGTGCAACCACAGATAGCTGGTCAGAGCGCCTGATGAGGCTATCTTCCGAAGATGTTGAGTGGTTTGATAGAGATCTGTTGGGATCTGAGCTTATATTCAGTTGTTCTGGATACCCTAATGTGCCGCTGATTTGAAGAAAAGGGTGTATCAACTACAACCCATCACTGTTGGTCCGTCAGTTCGGATATGCGCTGAAGAACCCGCCAAAGGAGGAAGAAGTACAAGAATCTCTGTACTTCACCGGAGATTTGAAGGGGGAGTTGTTAGCCAAGTTGCAGCATGCCTGGACGCGTATTAACCGAAGAGGGAAGCCGTTGTTAGGGAAAAATGACTGTCAGGCCTATGCACCTTATAAAGTTTGGATGCAGGAGAGAGCAAGTCAGTTGCGGATGCCATTTCCAGATGCACCAATCCTTGTTCCCATTCCAGTAGCAGAGCCAACTACTGTTTCTAGGGAGGCCTACGAGCAAGTTGTGAAGGAAAAAGAAGCCTTGATAAAGATCAACGAAGGGTTAGAGCAGGAGCTAGCCCAGATTCGCAGTGAGAAAAACAAGGCCGTCCATGCTTTCCAACAGCAGATTGAGCTGATGAACAGATTAGGGGCTGAGTTGGCTGAGGAGAGGAAGAAGCGCGAACGTCTGGGGCAAGAGTTCAGAAGCTCCCATGACATGCTTGAATCCAAGAAGAAAGCGCTTGACATCGCTCACCGAGAGATCTCTTCTTGCAATAAGACCTGGAATGCCACGCTCACCAACTATAAGAAGAGGGAAGATAAGTTGAAGCAGCAAATTTCCGACCTCGAAGAGCAATTGAAGTCCAGCATCAAGAAGTGTGAAGAAGAGGTGATGACCCGGTATAGTCTCCAGAATGCACTAAACAAGGCCATCAAAGGCAGAGATGAAGCTTTGTCTCAGAAGCGTAAACTAGAAGACCGCTTCGGAGAGGGGGCATGGGAAGAAACTGCTGAAGACGTGCGGCGTGTTCTTAAGAAAAGAAACCAACTTGTTGAAGGGCTACTTGCTCGACCAAGTCATCCGGAGACCAAGAAGCTGCTAGAAGAGTACCAGACTTATGGGAGGATTTGATCACTTCATGTAGTAACTTGTATGCTTTATTTGCATAGTGCTGACCATCACCAGGATTGTTGGTTGAGGTTATGCCTTCTCTTCGTAATCTCAGTGACATTGTATTCCGGACTTATTGGTTTCTCTGCAATATATGAGGCCTTCTGTGATTCAGCTCCGATCTTTATATTGTTAGCACTGTCACTACACCGGCACCTTCACACTAGAATCGGGGAATGAATTTCCTTAATCCACAGACACACATTGCATTGCATTCATATTCATATTGCATTACAGGTAATCTTTGGATGGTGTCTTATTTCCTGCTCTGTACCAGGTATTTTCAGGATTGCAGATCAGCACCCGCACCGCTATTCCACTCGCACCAACTGTCGAAGAATCATGGATCAAATGCAGAACGAGATGCAAGATGTGCGCGAGAAGCTAGCTCTCTTTATGCAGACCATGGAAGCTATTGCAAAAGGTCAGGAAAATTTGCAAGCCATGGTCCAACCTCTGTTGGCCCGAAATGCTGGTCACAGTAACGAGGATCATCAGTCTGTGCGGGTCGATACTGTTCATGGAGACGGCACTCCCACGCCAGTGGCTCCACCTGTAGTCAATATACCTGCTGCTAATGTCAACAACGCTACCGCCGCTGGGAACGGTAACATCGGAGTGGGGAACGAGCCTGCTGTCCATAACGTTGGGCTGGGTGATGTCAACTTGGGTGATAATATGGGAGGCAACGGCTTTGGCAATGCTGGATTCGGGTTCAACGATCAGGGATTCGATAACGCTGGGAAATATGGTTTCAATGCTCAAGGCTTTGGGCAAGATGGTTATGGTGTGGCCAATCAGGGTTACGGAGGTTTCGGAAATGGAAACGGCGCTGGGTTAATGGCTTTTGGACCTGCTGGGGGTGTTCAGGGATACGGCAACAGAGGTCGAGGCCCGGTGATGAATCAAATTAGAGTTGGCCGTAATAATGGATATGATGGGTATGGAGCGGGGAATGGTATGTGGCAAGAAGATCAGCAGGAGGACGCTTTCTCCGGCGGAGGTTTCGAAGGGCCGATGGATGACTCCCAGAAGATCAGAATGCTGGAAGAGCAGATGAGGGGGGTCCTGAACCAAAGTGTTGTGGGCTTGGACATGGCAACAATGGGTCTGGTACCTGGTTTGAGGGTGCCAATCAAATTCAAAGCTCCTACGTTTGATAAGTATAAAGGGGACACATGTCCGAAAGTGCACGTGCGGGCTTATTACAGAAAGATGTCTGCATATTCAACTGATGAGAGAATGCTAATGCATTTCTTTCAAGATAGTTTGTCAGGCCCTTCCCTAGAGTGGTACATGGGGTTGGAGCCAACCAATATCAAGACATGGAAGCAATTGGCAGAGGCATTTGTAGCTCACTACAAGTACAAGAGCGACTTGGCGCCCAATCGGGTCCAATTGACAGGGCTGTCGCAGAAGAAGGGGGAGAGCTTTAAAGAGTACGCGCAAAGGTGGCGCGACATGGCTGCCAGGGTCCGTCCTCCTTTAGAAGACAAGGAAATGAATGACATGTTCGTCGGCACATTCACAGGCTTGTTTCATGACATGCTGTTTCATACATCTCTGGCCAGTTTTTCAGACTTAATTCTGATGGGAGAAAAGATTGAACGTAACATTAAACAAGGAAAATTCCAGGCTGAGGAATCAACCGCATCTGGCAGTAATAGGAAGGCTTTTGGTGGGCGCCGTCAGGGCGAGGCAAGCGTAGTGTTTGGAGGCCGAGGCCGAGGCTGAGGAAGGGGACGAAACCAATATCATCAGCCGCAGCAGGTGGCGAGTGTTACTATCCCGTATCAGCAACAACCACTTCCACCACAACAACCCTTCCAGCAATAGCCAATGCAACAGCAACAGCAGCAGCAGCCACAGCAGGGGGCGCAGCAGGCTCAGCGGAGATTCCAGGGTGGTAAACCAAGAAGAGTGTTTGAGAAGCCTCCCTCAACCTATGCAGATTTGTTGCAGACACTGTTGGGTTTGAACCTGGTAGAGAAAAGAACTCTGGTATCGATAACGGGAACTCCTCCGTATGGTTATGATGCAAGCAGGCACTGTGAGTTTCATTCCGGGGCTCCGGGCCACGATATAGAGGGTTGCCATGCCTTTAAGCATGTTGTGCAGGATCTTTTGGACAATAAGACTATCAATTTCGGAACGGCAGGTCCGAATATAGTGCAGAAACCCATGCCTAATCATGGGGAGAACGCCATTCTGACTGAGGAAGGGTTGAATCTGATTATGAATGTCGACGATTTAAAGACGCCGCTGAGCAAGATAAAAAGCAGATTGTTGCAAGGGGGTGTTTTTCCAGGATGTGACGAGTATTGCTTAGAATGCTGGACCCTAACTGGGGGGTGTGATGATTTAAAGAAAGGCATTCAGGCTTTAATTGATGGAGGCACATTGCAGTTTGACCGAGCGGCAACTGAAGAGCCCGTAGGGGCAGCAGCAGATGATCAGAGTGATGTGGCCACTGTAACGATTCCTCGGAAGACAATCACTATTGCAGCACCGGTCCAGCGACCACCGATCACCATAACTAAGGCCGGACCGATCCCGTATGAGAACACAAAAGCAGTCCCATGGTCATATGGGTTGGAGGTGTATTGTGACGGGATAAAGATTGATGTTCATAAGCAGCCAGCCGAGACTGTGGATAACGTTGTTGGTTCAGGAGGTATGACAAGGAGTGGCAGGATCTTTATGTCACCTGAAGTGGAGGCCGAAAGACTAGCAAAAGGAAAAGGGAAGATAGTTGAGAATGTCCCAGTGCAAGCAAGCAGCAAAGAAGCGGCATCGAAAGATGTAGAAGAGTTCATGCGCTTGATTCGAAAAAGTGATTATAAGATTGTGGAGCATCTGCAACAGACGCCGTCCAAAATATCCATCTTGCCATTGCTCTTATGTTCTGAAGCTCACAGAAATGCTTTGTTGAAAGTCCTGGATACTTCCTTTGTACCCCAAGACGTCTCCGTGAATCAGCTGGAAGGAGTGTTGGCACATGTAAATGCAGGCCACAGCCTGGGCTTTACCGACTTTGATTTGACCCCAAAAGGGAGAGATCACAATATGGCGTTGCACATATATGTCGAGTGTAGAGGATCAGTAATGTCGCATGTATTGGTCGACACCGGATCATCTCTGAATGTGATGCCCAAGAAAGCGATGATGAAGCTGGATGTCAGAGGAATCCTGTGCACACCCAGTGACTTGGTAGTCAGAGTGTTTGACGGCACGCGAAGAACAGTCTTTGGATCGATAACATTGCCTCTGCAGGTGGGGCCGGAGGTGTTTGCAACTGAGTTTTATATCATGGATATACAGCCTGCATATAGTTTCCTGCTCGGACGACCCTGGATTCATGGGGCTGGGGCAGTCACGTCTACCCTGCATCAGAAGTTGAAATATATGGTTGGAGACAGCGTAGTCACCATATGCAGAGAAGAAGACATCCTGGTCAGCCATCTGTCATCATTTAAATATGTGGAGGTCGACGGAGAGATCCACGAAACACCCTGCCAGGCATTTGAAGGGTTGCGTATCAAGGACAAAGGTCCCGGGCCGAGCAAAGTATCGGAGATAGCCGTCTCATCGTATAAAGAAGCTCAAGCTCTGGTGGAGGCAGGAGAAGCAACGGGCTGGGGCAAAGTGCTGGATGTTCCTGTAAAGATGGACCGATTCGGGCTGGGGTACCAACCGTCGTCATCAACACCTGCTGTGGGAGCACCCCGTTTCAGAGGGCCAATAACCATCTCTGCTAGTGGAGTATGTCATGAAACCATCAATGCTGCCTCGGAGTCTGACGAAGGAGACAACGACTGTGATATGGATGCCTGGATTCAGCCAAGCACGCCAGGACAAGGACTGTGCAACTGGTCTATTCAGGAGCTTGTTCCTGTGATTCTTAAACAGTAATGCTTTGCTTTATTGTTGAATAATCTGATGTCTTGCCCGGGGCATCAGGATTTGCTTAGGGCTGTGTTGTTATGAACATTGCGTGTTAATCATTAAATAAATGGCGTTTTTCATGTGCAAATACTGTAATCTCTGTCTTTTCTTGTTTTGTATTTTTCAATAAAATGGCAATGTGGTTATTCGCTTTATACGCATTTTGAAGCACTTAACCATTCCTTTTGCAGGATAACATTTTCAGATGACATCCTTGAACCACCTATGACTCGTCCCGACTTTGAGCATCCGGTATTTCAGGCCGAAGAAGAGGTTGTCGAAGATAGAGACGTTCCTGAAGAACTGTCTTGGTTGGTGAAGCAAGAGGAGAGAGTCATTCTGCCTCACGACGAGGTCATCGAAATTATCAACTTGGGGTCGGAAGGGGTTGAGAAGAATATTCGTATCGGGGCCGCACTGCAGGGTGATATCAAACGAAGACTGGTTGAAATGCTCCGAGAGTATAGTGATGTATTCGCTTGGTCGTATGAAGATATGCCAGGGTTCGATACAGATATGGTTGTGCACCGTCTGCCACTGAAAAAAGAATGCCCGCCAGTCAAACAAAAGCTTCGCAGAACTAGACCAGACATGGCAGTGAAGATCAAAGAGGAAGTTCAAAAACAGTGGGACGCTGGTTTCCTGGCTGTGACAAAATATCCCTCATGGGTTGCTAACATCGTGCCAGTGCCAAAGAAAGACGGCAAGGTTCGAATGTGCGTGGATTATAGAGATTTGAATAAAGCAAGCCCAAAAGACGATTTTCCACTTCCTCATATCGACGTGCTAGTTGATAATACTGTTCAATACTCCGTATTTTCCTTCATGGATGGCTTTTCAGGCTATAATCAGATTAAAATGGCGCCAGAGGATATGGAGAAGACCACTTTCATAACGCCTTGGGGAACATTTTGCTACAAAGTGATGCCCTTTGGCTTGAAAAATGCTGGGGCAACATATCAGCGGGCTATGACGACTCTTTTTCATGATAGGATGCATAAAGAGATCGAAGTTTATGTTGACGATATGATTGCCAAATCCCAGACGGAGGAAGAGCATCTGGTGAATCTGCTAAAGTTATTTAAAAGGCTTAGGAAGTTCAGGCTGAGGCTGAACCCTAACAAATGCACCTTCGGGGTGAGATCGGGTAAACTACTGGGGTTTATCGTAAGCGAAAGAGGAATAGAGGTCGATCCTGCTAAAATAAAAGCGATTCAAGAAATGCCGACGTCTAAAACAGAGAAAGAAGTGCGCGGGTTTTTAGGGAGGTTGAACTACATCGCCCGGTTCATATCTCACCTAACGGCCACGTGTGAACCATTATTCAAGCTGTTGAAGAAAGATCAAGCTGTAACGTGGAACGCAAATTGTCAAAAGGCGTTCGATAAAATAAAGCAGTATTTGCAGGAGCCTCCTATCTTGATACCCCCAGTGGCGGGTAGACCCTTGATCATGTATTTGACGGTTCTTGAGGGAAGCATGGGTTGTGTTCTCGGTCAACACGACGAGACAGGAAGAAAAGAGCATGCGATCTACTACTTGAGTAAGAAGTTTACAGACTGTGAATCTCGATACTCAATGCTTGAGAAAACTTGTTGCGCGCTAGCCTGGGCCGCCAAGCGTTTGAGGCAATACCTGCTGAATCATACAACCATGCTCATCTCGAAGATGGATCCGATCAAATATGTGTTCGAAAAGCAGGCGTTGTCAGGGAGAATTGCCCGTTGGCAGATGGTCTTGACTAAATATGACATCCAATACGTCTCGCAAAAGGCTATAAAGGGGAGTGTGCTGTCTGAGTATCTGGCAGAACAACCTATTGAAGATTACCAATCGATGAGGTTTGATTTTCCTGACGAGGATATCATGTACCTAAAGATGAAAGAGAGGCAAAACTGCTCATGGAGGAAATACACGAAGGTACCTTTGGTACGCACGCTGGTGGACATGCTATGACGAGAAAGCTGCTGCGGGCAGGTTATTTTTGGCTGACGATGGAAACTGACTGTTTCAAGTTTGCAAAGAAGTGCCACAAATGCCAAATCTACGCTGATAAGATCCATGTGCCTCCGAGTCCTCTGAATGTGATGTCATCGCCTTGGCCATTCTCAATGTGGGGGATTGATATGATTGGAAAAATCGAGCCGACAACTTCTAATGGGCATCGGTTCATTTTGGTAGCGATCGATTATTTCACCAAGTGGGTGGAAGCGGCGTCTTACGCAAATGTAACGAAGCAAGTGGTGGCCAGATTCATCAAGAGAGATATCATTTGCCGATATGGGATCCCCGAGCGGATAATCACGGACAACGGTTCAAACCTGAACAACAAAATGATGAAGGAGCTCTGTCAGAATTTCAAGATCGAACATCACAACTCCTCCCCTTACCGACCCAAGATGAATGGCGCTGTCGAAGCGGCCAATAAGAATATCAAGAAGATTGTGCAGAAAATGGTGGTGACTTATAAGGATTGGCATGAGATGCTACCTTTCGCTTTGCACGGTTATCGTACGACGGTACGCACATCAACCGGGGCAACCCCGTTCTCGTTGGTATACGGAATGGAAGCGGTACTACCGCTGGAAGCGGAGATCCCTTCTCTGAGGGTATTGCGAGACGTATAGCTGGACGAGGCAGAATGGGTGAAAGACAGGTTGAACCAATTGAGTTTGATGGATGAGAAGAGGCTAGCTTCTCTAGCATATGGTCGTTTGTACCAGAGCCGAATGAAGAAAGCATATGATAAGAAGATACATCCGCGAAGCTTTCAGACGGGCGACCTTGTGCTGAAAAGGATTCTCCCGCCGCAAGCAGATCACCGGGGCAAGTGGACCCCCCACTATGAAGGGCCATATGTTGTCAGAAAAGTCTTTTCAGGAGGAGCGTTGTTGTTGTCCACCATGGACGGTGAAGACTTTACGTCGCCTGTGAATTCGGACGCAGTTAAAAAATACTTTGCTTAAAATTGACCCGCTGGACAGAAAAAAGAGAGTCCAGGCAAAAATGGGGCATCCTGGCGAACCAAAAACAGAATGAAAGGTTCGGGCAAAAGTTAGGGATAAAATTGAAAAAATGTACACCCGCGAAGTTGAAAACCTACACTGGGCGGCTTCGGCAAAAAGGGGTATCCCGGTGAACTGAAAACCCGTAAAGGGCGGTTCACGCAAAAGTTAGGGATTTGAAAAGCAAATGACTGCGGTCCGAATTTGATACTACAGTGAGCAGTGGTGCGGGAGAATATACTCGAGGGGTCAATTATCGGATACAACCTCTTCGAAAGTGTGGATACCGGGAAAGTATTAGGGTCGGGCGAGTCATGGGAGGATCAGTTCGTGGTGTTCGTCTGCATCCCGTTGCCGACATGTGTACAAAATTTAATTTGTCAAAATATTTATGCTTCTTGCGCATACTTGTGTATTTGCTTTGCGTAACTTCCTCTTTTCAGGAGTTACATCCCGTGTACAAAACTCCGCCCATTCAGGGGCCCAATCAATAAAATATGTTATTTAGTACTTAATGCTGGTTCTTTACTGTTTTGTACATGATAAAACGCCTAGGCTTAGTGAAACTAGCATGTGTATAACATCACTGACCCTTGCCAACAATCGCTAAAGCTTTGAATTAACTAAAAAATAACGTCACTAACCTGAATTGACTTGGTTGCATAGGCTTATCTCGTCTTGTTTGTGTTGTTGCAGGTTTTATAGCCGTACGAGGAAGATGATCAAAAGATTGCGACAACGAAAGACTCGACCCCCGCGCGGGTCAGGCATGTTCTTCCTGAAGAAGGATCGAATTCTCTTGCTAGTCGTGGCCTATCCAGAAGGCATGCTCCAACTAAGCCGTTTATTCTCAGCAGAGTTGGCAATTTCAAAATGGTAGGCTGTATTCAGACAGTGTGGTGTCCCCCAGAAGGATCCCTTATCTCAAGCAGAGTGGTTTAGCCGCAGAAGATTAATATTTCCAATTGGTAAGCTGTATTCAGGCAGTTTACCCTTCCCCGCAAGGTCATTTACTCTCCCCCCAGCGGAATCAGTTGATTTTCCCAAGAGAATCATCCCATCCCCAGCGGAGTTCTCTTTCCAACCAGTATCTTCATTCCTCCTAGTGGAACTCGGAGATTAAGACTCTCCCCGGCAGAGTTGGTTGGCGCATTGGCATTTATTTTGTCAAAATACCGTGTGATATCCGTTCACTCTCCAGCAGAAGTTTAATCATACCAGGCGCATCTGCTATTCTCTAGCAGAGTTATATTCCCCAGCAGGGCGTTACTTCAATGAGGAGATTAGTATTGAGTTCCTAATTTCTCAGCTGAGTCGACTTCACTCTCCCAGCATTTATTTTGCTGGGATAGTTCTGTAGCATCTGGCTATCCCCAGCGGAGTTGGCATTATCTTCAGCATTTATTTTGCTGAAGCAGTTTCTGTACCCAGCAGTTCGAGTCTGCATTTGCATCGGCATATGGTGCATTGGCATATAGTGTCATATTGGCATCGGCATATAGTGTCATACTTGCATCCACCAGAAAAAGCGTAGCGTTTCCGTGTCAAATGGAGCATTGCATCATTGTCAAACATACGCATTTTTGAAACATAAACTAGGTTGGATAACCATTTGTTTCAAGTATTGTTTCTCTTGCAGGTAGAGAGAGCCCTTGCTCAGATGAATCAATAAACATTCGAAGCCTCGGTATGAGACATTCAACGAAGTGTCAGCTTAGGCACTACTCCCCACAGAGTCAGCAGGATAAGTTTCTCTTTGTCCCCAGGCAGAGTTACTTATTCCCCCGCCAGGGTTCTTGTTGAAGTTTCTCTAGTCCGACCAGCGGATTGCTTTCTTCAAAGTTGTTGTTACGTCAGCATTAAAATGTTTCATGAACCAGAATTTCAGAGGCTACCGCCGGTTATCAGAGCAGGCATCCAGTAGTTTGGTGTTCAGATATCCCCAGTAGAGTCAGCTCCGAAGTTGCTGTCACGTCAGTGCTAAGAAGTTTGTGGTTTGGGATCAATGGAGAAATGAGTCCTGACGTGGACAATTTTATTGACGTGATTTCTTCGTGCTAGAGAAGTGGGTGTCCTAACGTGGACAGATTTATTTCCCCGGATTGATAGGAGGTGCTAGTCCTAACGTGGACAGGTTCGATTTTTCAGGATTGTTGGAATGTGGAGTCCTGACGCGGACATTTCCTCAAGATGACGATGTGTGTTAGTCCCAACATGGACAGAATCGAGCTCTCGGTATTGATTGAATGTGAGGTCATAACGTTGACAAGGTTGGTTACTCTTCGTGTGGAAGTCCTGACGCGGACCATTTTATTTCCAACAGATGTCTCTATTCGTAATGGTGAAATGCGCGTCCTGACGTGGACAAGGTTGTAGTTCCTCGCGATGGCAAGATACGAGAGTCCTGACGTGGACACATTTATCATTCTTCGTGTTGGTGGCAAAGTGTGAGTCCTGACGTGGACAAAGTCTTATTTCCCCAGCAAGTCGAAGACGCGCAAGTCCTGACGTGGACAGGTCCTATTACTTCGGCAGGTTGAGATGTGAGTCCCGACGTGGGCAAAGTCTCACTCCCCCAGTGGGTCAAAGGTGTATGAGTCCTGACATGGACAAGTTTTTATCCTCAGCGAGTCGAGTGGTGAGTCCTAACGTGGACAAATCAAGACGAAAAGCGTTTCCTTACGTGGAAAGGATGGAGTCCTTACGTGGACAGATAAAGGAGTGTTCCTTACGTGGAGCGATGGAGTCCTTACGTGGACATATCAAGTTGGAGTCCTGACGTGGACAGATCGAGGTTGTATTTCATTACGCGGAAAAATTTAGTCCTGACGTGGAAAGTTTGTATTCCTTACGTGGAAAGATGTTGATTCCTAACATGGAACGAAGTTGATTCCTAACGTGGAAAGAAGTTGATTCCTTACGTGGAAAAGTTTGTATTCCTTATGGGGAAAGAGGTGATTCCTTACGTGGAAAGATTGTGGTTTCCTTACGTGGAAAGTTTAGTCCGGACGTGGACAGATTCGAATCAAAATGCGATTCCTTACGTGGAAAGATAGTATTCCTTACGCGGAAAGAGGCTTGTATTCCTTACGTGGAAAGAAAGAGTGTATTCCTGACGTGGAAGATTTTAGTCCTAACGTGGACAGATTCAAAAGAAGACGTATTCCTTATGTGGAAGAGTTTGACGAAGAAGATGTTATTCCTAACGAGGAACGGTTATTCCTTACGTGGAAAGACAAGCCATCCCCAGCACGGTCGCTAATGGAGCAATTGATTGCCGTAACAGTCAGATTCAGTTGATGAAATAATCCCCAAGCAGAGGCGCAGTTTATTTCTGCGGTTGGCAAATTTTTGGGTTCTTAGTATTCAACCGTCTCGTACCGCGAATGTCTGAAGGCTCCGGGCTCTTCACCCAATCGGGTCCAAGTCGCTTGAATAGGGGCAGCTGTTGCACCCTAAAATTTGCTCAACCTTATTCACTTGGTTTATGTTTCAATATCATTAGCATTTGCATATAGAGTCATGTACATAGTCTAATCATCTACATAGCATAAGCATAGCAAGTCATCCAACAGGGGACCAATCATTATTCTCATCTCTATGGGCCTATCAAGAGGTCATTATTCAAATTCAATCTCATTCAAGTCATCAGAAAGAGTTGGGAAGCTATCAAGTCAATGGATCAAGCAGTGCATCCATCTCCTATCTGAGGGTCTCTGGGGATCAACAAAGAAATTGTGAGCTGTGGACTGAGCATGGAGAGTATCTAGACATCATAGAAGACTTAGAAAGTCATTTGGAGAAGGAGACAAGTCATTGGTATGATCACAAGTATTGCAGTTGAAGACAGTCAACTAGGAGTTCATCTGGGTCAACCCTGGGTCAACTCTAGGGTAATTGACTGATTGAAAGGCATTAAGGGCTATTGGAGAGATGTGGGGTTCATCATTTGACACAATAATAAGGAAAGGTTGTTATGCTAAGAAGAAATCAAGGGAAATCAAGGAGAAGAGGAGTTTCTAAATTAGGGTTTCTGTGTAAAATCCCCTAGTTTAGGTCAAATTTCCAAGCAAGATAAGTCAAAATGCAAGCTTCAAATGGATCCTTGGCCAACATTAAACTTGTAGAGGATCTCAAGACCTTTAATTTGAGTGGTGGAAGACATTAAGGAGATTTATGGAACTCAAGTTATGGTCCTTGCAAGTTACAGGTCATCTGAGGTATCTGAATTTTTGTCTGTGAAAGTGACTTGACTTCCAAGCTATTTTTACCCCTCAAGGAGATTTCAAATGAATTTCTGGTCAACATAAGAATTGTTCCTCATTGTCTTAGATTTCTATAATGGTATAGTATGCCTTCATATGATTTGTTTAACTCTACTTATGGTCTTGGCAAGCAAAGGGTATTTTGGTCATCTAAGGATTACAGGTCATTCTTAGCCTATGCCTAAAACTCATACAAGGGAGCTTCAAATGAAGAACTTCCCAACATCAAAGTTGCTCAAAATGACATTTTAAGTCTAGAAAAGAAGCCATGAAAGTTTGGAAATGTATGGAATGAGACTTGACCAAAGTTGGTGAAAAATGACCTAAAAAAGGCATATAAGTTGAAAAAGTTGAAATAAAAAATTGGTTTGAGAGATCTACAAATCCAATATGGGTCATCCAATATACCAAATTGATTCCCAACATCATTTTAAAGACATTGGTTCAGCCACATTTTTGATTTTAGGCCTAAAAATTGGACTTCCTTTGTAAATTTGTTTCTTGCATCATAAGGCAACATGGTAAAACTTAACACAAGGCAAGGAAAAGTTTGGTTTTTCATACATGCACTCCTAATATCTCATGAAAGGAGATTTTCACACAAGTTTACCCAAGGTACAAGCATGACATGAGATGATTCAAAATACCATCAAATGATAAGTTCATGAAATTTCCACAAGTTTCTAGATCCCTCTAGGACCAATCTAGAAGCTTCTCATTCTGTTAATCATCATCTATATAAGGAAATGAAGCCATTTGTGAATTGGTTGGTGATTCTTTGAGCTTGCAAACACTACTTTGATTCCTTCACTCCCATTTGCATTTTCTCTTCAAACTCCATTGAAACTTCATCAATCATCTCAATTTCTGTTATCATCATCATCCACCATTATCATAGAGTAATTGGCAAAGGAAATTGAAGGGAATTCGTGGCTGGTTAGGGTGATCCAAGTTTACACTCCAACTTGCATGAAGAGGGGGATAAGGTGATTCAAGAAGATTGAGCCACAACCATTGCAAACAGAAGAATCCACATCCATTGGAGATCAACATTGGAGGTTAACAGGTCTTGAATTGCAGCACAACTACCCCTGCCATCATCACTTGCAAGGTATGCAAAACCCTTCGAATCTCCTTATTTATTCAGTTGTAGATCATGTGGTTAAGATAGGAATGCTTAGAGACCATAGGGGATTGATTCATGAGATCTAGAGAGAGTTATATGAAGTTTGATGGCAGAGTGGTGAAACTGTGATGATCAAGAACTCCTGAATTAGGGCAAGAGAATGTTAGATGTTTGGCTCAGAATACTCACCATGACTTGTAGATCGTTCTAGGTTAGTTTGAGTAAGATTGGTGATCATGCACACCAGGTGCAATTCAGTGTGTCCAGAACTTCCACCTATCGGGTTTTATCATAGGGCTAGTTTCAGTACAAATTGAGAGTATAGTGGTGTAGAGAGGAAGAAATGGAGTGAGTTTGGTCGTTATGCATCTGGATTTCATGGCGTATTCAGAGAGAACAAGGGACCTGAACATGGCTGCATGGTGAGTGAAACTCTGAATTCTAGGGTTTGCTTTGGGGACGATGAAGGATGACCGTCCGATCCTCACGATTATTTGACTCTTTCATTGCATCCTAGGGCTGATATTTGAAGTTGGAATACGAGGGAAAGGTGACTGGGAATGAAACGCATCGATTCATTAATTGAAACGCGTGGGCTGGGTCCAAATTTCTATCCCCACCCCCCAATTGATGAGCCCAATAAAATGTACATGTTTTTAATGCTGTTTGCACCGAGGGTTTATCCATTTTTCTGGTAATTTTACTTGATTTTTCTGAAGCGCGTGTGGGCCTAAGACTTTTAATATCTGCACCCCTGTGTTCTGACCCACTCAATAAAAACAACTAGGCGCCCTTGCTGATGGCACCCCCCTGCCTTTTATTTCATTTTAATTTTCTTTTCATTTTCATGCATTTTATAAAAATCATAATAAATCATAAATTTCATATTTTTTAATGGTTCTTTTTGCATTAATTTCTCCAAGATGTCTAGAAAATTATAAAAAATAAAAATTGCATTTTATTTTTTATTTGATATTTTTCCCATATTTTCCAAATAAATGCCTATTTTAGGTGTTTCATTTCATACATGATTTTGATAAATTTTGTTCTAATAGATGCTTTAATATTTTTTACCTATTCTTTTTAGGTTGATTAGTAGATAAGATTAGCTTGTGCATACAATTTAGTTCATATTTTTAGGAATTAAGTTTAGGTGTTTAGTGTAGGTGTGAACAACATGAATAAAATTAGGGTTTTAAGTCAACTTAGATGAGATAGTTTAATTCTTTTAGGAAATTTCTATTTGATTTTTGGGGTATGGACTATAGGGGTTATGGGTATAGGATAGATCCCCTTAGAAATCACTAGGATTCCCCTACTGCTATTAGTATATACTGCTATATTTGATTGATTGGTGTGGTGTGCCCTCTGGGGATTATTAATTTGTCTGTGTGGGTATTGGGATTGTCTGGGAATTGGGGGAGCTGAAGACCTGTGATGATGAAGCCATTGGGGATCCAGAACTTGAAGACCAACTTCCAGAGTTGATGAGGAGATTCCTGCTAGCAGCTGTTGAGGAGATTAGGGTTTAGGAGCTAGGCAGAGCTCTAGATTAGAAAGCTTGATTCTCAAACATGGAAGGTTTTGACTGCCTCCATTCCTCTCTGTGATACAGAGTCTCTCTAAGACACTCACCCCTTCCTTTGGAAGGCTTAGTGCTACTGTCTAAGGGATAGAACTCTTGAGAGAAAATGTCTTATGTGTTAATAGCAATTGGTTTGCCACCCTTGGTAGTCAACTAATTGCTTGACACCCAATCCACTCTGGTGATTGATCCCTCAGCTTGGAGGATGAGCCTTGAAGAAAAGCCATTGCAGATGGAAGTTTGATGATCAAGACCTTGCTGGAAGGCTGTGAAGATAGAGATTGAGGCCTGCTAAAGCTTGGAGACTGGTGTGATGCAGAGCTGCTGTGGCTGTTTATTTTTCTGCTGTATTTCATTCTTGATGTATTGATTGGTTTTTTGGACTGTATTGTTTGCTGTTTACCTTGTTGGGTGAAAGTGAATGCTGTTCACTTTTGCCTATTGTTTTCTAGGTTCGAGGTTGAGTGGGACTCCCTTGCCTCGCTTGTATTGTTGCATCCATGCATTTTACCGCTTTACTGTATATATCTGATATTGTTTCTGTTTCCGTTTATTCCCTTAGGATCTCTGTTTCTCTCTGCGCAAGAGAGTAACATGATAGACATTAGGTCTTAACCCATGCATGATAACAGTAGGTTAGTTTGATTCCCTTTTCAATCATAGGTTAGAGTTCTGTCTCTTCTTTCTCAAAACAAACTGAAAAACACAATAAGATTTCAAACACAATAAAAGACACTTCTTCCGTAAAAGAATGTGAACTCATCAAAACGTCATTTTTGTCCGCTTGGACCAGTAATCAGGAAAACCCTTTTCAGAAGGAATAAAAACAATCAAGACAGACTTGTGTCGTACGTGGCCCGAACTACGTTTGCTCTGATCTTTCATGCTGTATGAAAGTACGTAGGCATAGGATGCGATATCCTAGCGAGCAACCTTCCCCTCCTTTCCAGTAGGTAGGCGAACTACGTTGACTCTGATTTCTCGTTCCAGACGAGAATACGTAGGCATAAAGTGCGATACTTTGCCGAGTCATTTTATCTTCATTTTCTTTTCTTTTTAACCCTTGACCTGTAGAGTAGATAGAAATAACAATCCATACCCGAAAACAAGCGTGGATCCCGTCGAGTACGACGGACGTGAGGGGTGCTAATACCTTCCCCTTGCGTAACCGACTCCCGAATCCAGGTTTTGGTTGCGACGACCATACCTTTCCCGTGTTGTGCGAGGTTTACTCTGAGCGTTTCCTTTCCCTCCCGTGGGATAAATAACGCACGGTGGCGACTCTTCTGTTCAGCCGGCGCCGATTTTCGCAGTAGCGACAGCCCCTAAAAACATTTCTTGGTTTGGTGGGATGACTCTGATGGTGGCCTCGTTAAATCGGGCTAGGTAGTACCTCAGGGATTCTGATGGACCTTGTCGTATGTTGAAGAGGCTGGTATATACATATTTGTGTGGTGGCTGGTGGCAAACTAGTGCACAAGCTTTATTACCAACTCTTAGTAGTTGGTGATGAAGGCACGGGGCAAACCCATATACCGTTGAAGGGTGGCATCCCTGAAAGTGCTAGATAAAAACTTGCATTTCTGGAAGCCAAGTGGTCCTATGATTGGCATTTGTGTGTTGATGGAGGGGATATGCTCATAGGGGTCACTGCGTCCATCAAACATGGCCAACAAAGGGGATTTGATCACCTCCTGGACAAGCACCCCCATATCTCATTTGAGAGTTGACGGGGATTTAATAATTCCATCTTTTCTATGGGATTGAGTTTCTGTTGGCGCTGACGGATGTTAAGAACATCATCCTTAAGTGTTTGTACATGACAGCGTAACTCGTCTAGGTAGGAACACATCTCCATCAAGGTGTCGACACACTCATACCATTGGTACCTTCTAGTGTAGGAGATGGAACTCACCTATTAACCATGGCCTAAAATGGCTAAGTGTGGAGTAAATGGTAAATGTGAGTAGGGTGACATTGATGGAGAATGTCTGACCCTGATTAGTTTTATTGGGGCCCTGTAGTGGGTTTCGTAGTACTATTCATAAATTACAGTTGTGTGTTCCTCCTGCAAGGGCATGGGTGACTTAAAGGCCTTTATAGACGTATAACAAGTAATGGTTGTTAGTGCGAAATGGTGTACTTAGATATAAGCGTGTATGAGGGTGTGATTTATAGTAGTTGAGATCTATATTTATCTCATTAAAGAGAGATGTTTATAGAGAGGCCCTTAGGCCTAGGGTTTTCTTGGAAAGGATCATGGCCCACCTAGTCAATGATGGACCACTTAATCCTTATTTCCAAAGGTGGAGTGGGTCAGTTAATAATGTAACACCCCCTTCTATACCCCAAAATAAATGCATATACAAATTTATCAGAGTGAAAATTTTAGAATAAGGTATAAAGGAAGAATGTCACAATTTCACCAATGAAACACTTTAACATTTGCTCCATAAAATATGTAACATTTTCATAGTTTTAGAAATCACATTTCAACCTTAAAATTTAAGCGGAAGATAAAATCATTTAATCATTTCCAAAATATTAATTCACATATACATAAGATATCCAGATTAATACATCATGTCAGGTAATTACAAGCCACATCAGCTGATACATCGCAATGTATCACAAAAGAATACTATACCAGCCTAACTACCCGGTGTTACATAATCAGAGCAATCCAACTCAAAAGAATGAAGCTATACTTCACAAAAGAAAGACTCTAGCATCCTAATCTGCAATGCCTCGTAGAGCATTATAAAACAGCAGAAGGGTGAGAAATATAACCATAATAATCAAAACATAAGATTATATATATAGGTAATCATATAATTCAACTCCATATTTCTCACCACAATTCACCCTCTTAGTCATATATATTTACCACACATATATAGACAACATGAATATTCACAAAGCATTCCCACATCATGCATACACTCACATTTCCACACTCTTATCATTCACACATAAGCATCTCTTCATGCATATGTCATATATCAATGTGACTCAACAACTCAATGCAACTCATGCAATGCGGTACCGACTCTCGTTATCATTTTTCGATTTTTACATTAAATCGGGTCCACTCTTCTACACCGATAACCCGTTATCATTTTTCGGTTTTTACATTAAACCGGGTCCACTCTTCTAGACCTATAACAACAAAGGCCCGTCCTCTAAGCCTTCAAACCCACTCTTCTAGGTTTGGGACAAGCCACTAGTTTCCACGAAACTAACAGACATTGCCTCTTGACTAAATGATGCATATGCAATCAACCACAACAATGCACTTAAGACCGTTCTCGCATCTTAATCTCATGCATTTAATAATTCATCTCTTCAAGAATTACACAATGATTGCACATACAACATATATCACAACAATCAAGGTATTCACATCACAATACCAATCATACAATTACAAGTTATGCACACATATTCACAATGTTCTCATGCACACTCATCACATAATTGTATACACATCAAGCATTCACAAGTTCATTAAATAATACACACATAATCACCTATTATGTTCACATGTATTTATACTTGATGCAATTAACATTCAAATCACAATTCTAGGATTCACGCCCGTAGGCTACCCACAGCACACATCATCACAATAGATCTCATACATACTCACAATGTAGAGGTATTTGTGAAACAACTAAATCATCAACACATAGAAACCACAGCAAAGAAAAGATTCTGCCAAATTCGCCCATATTCGCCTGGCGAGGCCTCGCAGCGAACCTTCGCTGGACCTTCGCCTGGCGAACCCTCTCCGTGAACACTCGCTAGTCCTTCACCTGGCGAGACTCCCCAGCGAGCCAAAGTCAATAGCTACTGACTTTGTTCGCCACCACTCGCCAGCACTTTCGCTGGGCGAACATTCGCTAACCAACCTTCGCCTGGCGAACTCGCCAGCGAAGTCCACTGGGACTTAATCATAATTATTCGCCAGCGTGCGCTAGACTTCGCCCGGCGAAGCTTCGCCTTAGCTCGCCTGGCGAGAGCCAGCGAACCTGCGCAAAACAGAATTTTGTTTTGTCTTCTCCTTCTCAAACCACCACCAACCAACTCCCAAACATCAAAACCAGCTCAAACAACATCAATACTTGTTACCCGACTATTCTACGACATTATTACTCAGTTCCAACAGATTAAATCACAGGTCTACCGATTATTCCAATTTTTGCCCTAAATGAAAAAGGATGGAAACTACACCAAAACCCCAACCCAACATATATAACATCATGCAATGATCAAATAGAAACATTTCTCACCCTTACCTCGATTAATCGGAGCTTTGATGTTGGTTCTTGATGATTTTCCACTTTCCTCTTCTTCTCCTCTCTTTCTCTTCTTCTTTCTTTCCAAATGTTTCTCTCCAACTTTCTTTTCTTTTCCTTCTCTATTATATATTTCCTTTATTTTCCTTCCTTCCAATTTCCTTCTCAATTCTCTATTAATTCCAATTAATAAAAATTAATTTCCAACATTAATAAAAATCCCACTAAATCAATTAATTACTATAATTAATTATTTAATGAAATTCGGGTTGTTACAACCCTCCCCCACTTTAGGAATTTTCGTCCTCGAAAATGTTACCTGGTTCAAATAGTTCTGGATAAGACTCTTTCATCTAGCTCTCAAGCTCCCAAGTAACATTTCCACCAGCCGGTCCTCCCCAAGCGACCTTCACTAAAGCAATCTCTTTACCTCGAAGCTGCTTCAATTTCCGATCCTCTATCCGCATAAGTGATGTCTCAACAGTCAGGTTATCTCTCACCTGCACATCATCTAATTGGACTACATGAGACGGATCCGCAATGTATTTCCTCAACTGAGATACATGGAATACGTCATGAAGATTAGCAAGCGACGGTGGTAAAGCCACACGATAGGCCATTTCTCCTATCTTCTGCAAAATCTGATAAGGACCAATGAAACGCGGCGACAACTTGCGCGACTTCAATGCCCTACCAACACCTGTCATCAGAGTGACTCGAAGAAACACATGATCTCCCTCTTGAAATTCAAGTGCCTTCCTCCTCTTGTCATAACAACTCTTCTGACGACTATGAGAAATCCTCATCTTTTCTTGAATCATTTTAATCTTGTCTGTAGTCTGCTGAACTATCTCGGGTCCAACAACAGAACTCTCTCTGGACTCAAACCAACACAATGGGGTCCTACACCGCCTACCATACAACGCCTCAAATGGTGCCATACCGATACTCGAATGAAAACTGTTGTTGTAGGTAAACTCAATCAAAGGCAAGTAGCTATCCCAAGCTCCTCCTTTTTCCAATACACAAGCTCTCAAAAGATCTTCAAGCGACTGAATTGTCCTCTCCGTCTGACCATCTGTCTGAGGATGATACGCTGAACTCAAACACAACTTAGTACCCAAAGCACTCTGCAAGCTCTCCCAAAATCTCGAAGTGAACCTCAGATCTCTATCCGAAACAATACTCGATGGAATACCATGCAAACACACAATCCTCTCAATATACAATTTAGCCAACTTCTCCAACGGGTAATCCACACGCATAGGGATAAAGTGAGCAGATTTAGTCAATCTGTTCACGATAACCCAAATGGCCTCAAAACTACTCGGTGTCCTCGGCAAACCCGATACAAAATCCATGGAGATACTATCCCATTTCCACTCAGGAATAAACAACGGCTTCATCAAACCCGATGGCTTCTGATGCTCAATCTTTGACTTCTGGCAAGTCAAGTAAGAATACACAAATTCCGCAACATCCTTCTTCATACTAGGCCACCAAAACACTTTCCTCAAATCCTGATACATCTTAGTAGCACCTGGATGAATACTCAATCTGCTACGATGTCCTTCCTCAAGGATACTCTTTTTAAGCTCAACAACATTCGGAACACAAACTCGATCCCGACATCTCATAATCCCATTCTCATCAATCCGAAAATCACCACCTTGGCCTTGGTTGATTAAAGTCAACCGATCAACTAAACTCAAATCCGATTTCTGTCCTTCTCGAATTCCATCCAAAATACCACTTGTAAGCTTTAACATACCCAACTTAAATCCAAAAGAAGTTCTCTCATATACTAAACTCAAATCCCGAAATTGCTCGACCAATTCCAACTCTTTCACCATCAACGCCGACATATGCAATGATTTCCGACTCAATGCATCCGCTACTGCATTCGCTTTACCCGGATGGTAATTCAAACCAAAATCATAATCCTTCAATAGCTCTAACCACCTTCTTTGCCTTGCATTCAATTCCTTTTGATCAAAGAGATACTTCAAACTCTTGTGGTCACTAAACACTTCAAACCTCGCACCAAACAAATAATGCCTCCAAAGTTTCAACACGAACACAACGGCGGCCAACTCTAAGTCATGCGTCGGATAATTCTTCTCATGCACTTTGAGTTGTCTCGAAGCATAAGCCACAACTTGGTTATTCTGCATCAACACACCTCCTAAACCCATCAAAGAAGCATCACAATACACATCGAACGGTTCTTCCGGATTTGGCAAAATCAAAACAGGGGCTGTCGTCAACCTTCGCTTAAGTTCTTGGAAACTCGCTTCACACTTGGCATCCCAAACAAAAGCTTGACCCTTCCTAGTCAATTGCGTCAACGACAACGATAACTTAGCGAATCCTTCAATAAATTTCCGATAATAACCGGCTAAACCAAGGAAACTTCTAATCTCAAAAACTGACTTCTGAGTCTCCCGTTGCGATACCGCTACAACCTTCGACGGATCAACCGCAATACCATTACTCGAAATCACATGACCAAGGAAACTAACTTCCTTCAACCAAAACTCACACTTAGAAAGCTTTGCAAACAACTGCTTCTCTCTTAACACAGATAACATACTCTTCAGATGCTCGGCATGCTCTTCTTCGCTCTTCGAATAAACCAAGATGTCGTCGATAAACACAACCACAAACTTATCCAAATAAGGATGGAAAATCCTATTCATGTACTCCATAAATACACCTGGTACATTAGTCACACCAAATGGCATCACAGAATACTCATAGTGTCCATACCTCGTCTTAAAGGCCGTCTTCTGAATATCCTCAGCTTTCACGCGAATCTGATGATACCCAGATCTCAAATCAATCTTGCTGAACACACTTGCACCAACCAACTGATCCATCAGATCATCAATCCTCGGAAGTGGATACTTGTTCTTGATAGTCACCTTATTCAACTATCTGTAATCCACACAGAGCCTCATAGAACCCTCTTTCTTCTTAACCAACAACATCGGTGCACCCCACGGTGACACACTCGGACGAATAAACCTCTTTTCAAGCAAATCCTCAAGTTGACTCTTCAACTCTTTCAATTCTGATGCCGACATACGATAAGGAGCCATCGATATCGGACTAGTTCTAGGAATCAAATCTATTGAAAACTCCACCTCTCGCTCCGGTGGTAAATCCTTTATCTCTTCAGGGAAAACTTCCGGAAAATCTCTAACAATTGGTAAAGCACCAATCTCTTTACTTCCACCAATTCTCAAAGTTTCCATAAGCATAAATATCTTAGCTCCATCTTGCACTGATTCTTTCACTTGTCTCGCTGTCATAAACAAATCTCTTGCAATGTCCGATTCCGGAAAAATAACCGTCTTGTCAAAACAGTTAATATATACCCGGTTGAATTCCAACCAATTCATCCCAAGGATGACATCGAGTTGGTCTAGGTGAAGACACACTAAATCAATTCCAAAATCTTTACCGAAGATACTCAACGGACAATTCAAACAAACATACGGTGTAGTTACCCGAACCCATAGCAGGAGTATCAATAACCATACCGCCACCAATCACAAACAACTCAAGATTCAACCTTCTAACACAATCCAAATAAATAAAAGAATGCGTAGCTCCGGTATCAATTATAGCGATCAAAGGTGTACCATTAATGAAGCACGTACCTCGGATCAATCGATCGTCGCTAGCAGTCTCAGATCCAGATAGAGCGAACACTTTTCCGCTCCCTTGATTCTTCTTAGGCTTATCACACTTGGTACTAATGTGCCCTCTCTCACCACAGTTGTAGAAAGTCACACCGGTACCGCTTCTACACTCAAGAGCCTTGTGGCCTGGCTTGCCACAGTTGAAACACTTATGTTCAACACTTTTGCATTCGGGAGCACGATGTCCCGCTTCACCACAGTTATAGCATCTAATCGGAGTAGAAACTCCCCCACTTGGCCTCTTGCCATAACCCATTCTCTGCTTCCCTTTGTCTGCAGGAGTCACATAAGGTTTTCCTCTGAATTGACCTTTTCCTTTCTTATCACTTAAACTCTTGTAGTGGCTAGACCGAGCCCTACTGTCTTCATCATAGATTCTTCTCTTGTTCACTAACTCAGAAAACCGCCTGATTTCCTGATATCCAATAGCTTGCCTAATCTCGGGTCTCAAACTGTTCACAAACTTGAGGCACTTAGACCTCTCGGCATTAGCAGTATTGTAATGAGGACAAAATTTGATCAACTCTTCAAATCTTGCCACATACTCCGCTACCGTCGAATTACCTTGCTTTAACTCAAGAAATTCAATCTCTTTCTTCCCTCGCGCATCCTCTGGAAAATACTTCTCCAGAAAAGTCTCTCTGAACAGATCCCAAGTGATCACAATATCCCCTTCCTCAAATCTTTGGCGAGTATTACCCCACCAATCTTCAGCTTCTTCTTCGAGCATGTGAGTCCCAAACTGCACCTTTTGTGCATCTGAGCAATTCATAACCCGAAAAATCTTCTCCAGAGCTTTCAACCAAATCTGTGCTTTGTCAGGCTCATGGGTTCCCTTGAAAATCGGAGGATTGTTCCTTTGAAACCTCCCCAAAGCACGGAATTCATCTTCAACAACATTCCCCGCATTCACATTGGCCGGAGGATTCTGCCCAATCGCTCCCGCCAACCTTGTCAAAGCTTCTGCGATCGCTTCATCGTTCCTCCCTGCAACCATCTTACTAATTCCAACAACAGAACCACGTAAGAACGACCAATATTGATAATGCAACACACGCATATCAATAACCCACAGGGAAAACACTCTAACAACTTGGCCGGACGGACCGACCTGCTTTGATACCACTATTGTAACACCCCCTTCTATACCCCCAAATAAATGCATATACAAATTTATCAGAGTGAAAATTTTAGAATAAGGTATAAAGGAAGAATGTCACAATTTCACCAATGAAAAACTTTAACATTTGCTCCATAAAATATGTAACATTTTCATAGTTTTAGAAATCACATTTCAACCTTAAAATTTAAGCGGAAGATAAAATCATTTAATCATTTCCAAAATATTAATTCACATACACATAAGATATCCAGATTAATACATCATGTCAGGTAATTACAAGCCACATCAGCTGATACATCGCAATGTATCACAAAAGAATACTATACCAGCCTAACTACCCGGTGTTACATAATCAGAGCAGTCCGACTCAAAAGAATGAAGCTATACTTCACAAAAGAAAGACTCCAGCATCCTAATCTGCAATTCCTCGTAGAGCATTATAAAACAGCAGAAGGGTGAGAAATATAACCATAATAATCAAAGCATAAGATTATATATATAGGTAATCATATAGTTCAACTTCATATTTCTCACCAGAATTCACCCTCTTAGTCATATATATTTACCACACATATATAGACAACATGAATATTCACAAAGAATTCCCACATCATGCATACACTCACATTTCCACACTCTTATCATTCACACATAAGCATCTCTTCATGCATATGTCATATATCAATGTGACTCAACAACTCAATGCAACTCATGCAATGCGGTACCGACTCTCGTTATCATTTTTCGGTTTTTACATTAAACCGGGTCCACTCTTCTACACCGATAACCCGTTATCATTTTTCGATTTTTACATTAAACCGGGTCCACTCTTCTAGACCGATAACAACAAAGGCCCGTCCTCTAAGCCTTCAAACCCACTCTTCTAGGTTTGGGACAAGCCACTAGTTTCCACGAAACTAACAGACATTGCCTCTTGACTAAATGATGCATATGCAATCAACCACAACAATGCACTTAAGACCGTTCTCGCATCTTAATCTCATGCATTTAATAATTCATCTCTTCAAGAATTACACAATGATTGCACATACAACATATATCACAACAATCAAGGTATTCACATCACAATACCAATCATATAATTACAAGTTATGCACACATATTCACAATGTTCTCATGCACACTCATCACATAATTGTATACACATCAAGCATTCACAAGTTCATTAAATAATACATACATAGTCACCTATTATGTTCACATGTATTTATACTTGATGCAATTAACATTCAAATCACAATTCTAGGATTAACGCCCGTAGGCTACCCACAGCACATCACAATAGATCTCATACATACTCACAATGTAGAGGTATTAGTCTATGTGAAACAACTAAATCATCAACACATAGAAACCACAGCAAAGAAAAGATTCTGCCAAATTCGCCCATATTCGCCTGGCGAGGCCTCGCAGCGAACCTTCGCTGGACCTTCGCCTGGCGAACCCTCTCAGCGAGCACTCGCTAGTCCTTCGCCTGGCGAGACTCCCCAGCGAGCCAAAGTCAATAGCTACTGACTTTGTTCGCCACCATTCGCCAGCACTTTCGCTGGGCGAACATTCGCTAATCAACCTTTGTCTGGTGAACTCGCCAGCGAAGTCCACTGGGACTTAATCATAATTATTCGCCAGCGTGCGCTAGGCTTCGCCCGACGAAGCTTTGCCTTAGCTCGCCTGGCGAGAGCCAGCGAACCTGCCCAGAACAGAATTTTGTTCTGTCTTCTCCTTCTCAAACCACCACCAACCAACTCCCAAACATCAAAACCAGCTCAAACAACATCAATACATGTTACCCGAATATTCTACGACATTATTACTCAGTTTCGACCGATTAAATCACAGTTCTACCGATTATTCCAATTTTTGCCCTAAATGAAAAAGGATGGAAACTACACCAAAACCCCAACCCAACATATATAACATCATGCAATGATCAAATAGAAACATTTCTCACCCTTACCTCGATTAATCGGAGCTTTGATGTTGGTTCTTTATGATTTTCCACTTTCCTCTTCTTCTCCTCTCTTTCTCTTCTTCTTTCTTTCCAAATGTTTCTCTCCAACTTTCTTTTCTTTTCCTTCTCTATTATATATTTCCTTTATTTTCCTTCCTTCCAATTTCCTTCTCAATTCTCTATTAATTCCAATTAATAAAAATTAATTTCTAACATTAATAAAAATCCCACTAAATCAATTAATTACTATAATTAATTATTTAATGAAATTCGGGCTGTTACAAATAACCCTGACTTCTCTCTGTCATAAAAATGTCTTATCCCATGTTTCCAATGATTTGGGAATACAAAAAACCTGGGGTGGAAATTCCTCGCCCTAGGAGGGTCCTTTTACAAATATAACAATAAAAACAAGAAAGCATAAATAAGAAGAATCATCGATCAAGAAGAAATCACAAGTGAAAGTGTTCATAGTTTTGATCGAGAGAGCTAAATAAAGTTAAATCAAGCAATCAAGAAGGAACTGAAGTTGTGAAAGCTCATTTGATATTGAGCTTAATATTTTATCCTATAGTTTTATAAGTTAAATGTAAATGAAGAAAGAGTAAGTTTTCTTCTACTAAGGTGATGCGCATACACACTCGCACATAAATATCATTCATTTATTTTATTAAAGCTTCTTAAAACTTGATAATCCACTTTTAGTGTGTTATTATTATTCTTTCATGATTGTGATTTTTCCTTTTTAATAATGGTTTATTTAGTTAATCTTATCGTTTTTAGTTTGTTTTGCTTCGAGCATAACAGGTGCTCCTTTTGTATTTTTCATGAGTGTTTTTATGTTGCAAGGCAGTTTTGAGACAAGTTGAGGCATGCCCGGTCTAGGCAGTGTCTGGAAGTAAGAGTGGAATGCAGAAATTAATAAATGATGAGGATCACAAGCAAAAATGGCCAAGAGCTTGAAAGGAAAGCATTTATAGGCTTGTGTGGAATAATTATGCTCGGAAGAATTGAAAAATCAAAACAATAAGATCACAGGCTCAAAGGGAAAAAAAGCATGGTACAGTGTGGACCACCCTGCAAAATTGCGTCCTGTGCAACAACAACATTGTACAGCCTGCACCTCTGCGCCACTACCTGCTGTAGCAGCCTATAACAGACACCTTGTCTTTTTGTACCAGGAATCTTGCTCACTAAGAATCAAAGAAAGAAAGAGAATATGCTGATTTGATTTAGGCTCAAACTTGTTTGAATCAAAGGCCCATAATCCAAGTGTAGCACCCCAAAATTTTCCCTTCCGTTTTTGTACCTGGCTTTTGTTTCTTTGCATTTTGCATTTTTTCATATCATAGCATTTGTCCTCGAGGCATTGGATCAAGGTATTCCTGTGACTCAAGTTCATTTCAGCGCAAAAAGATAGAACTACGAACAGCGAGCATCAGGGGCTCAGACATTTATTTTTTCCAGCGGTCAGGCAGCCGATTTTATTTTATTTTGCAGCAGAACAACAGTTCAGAAAGCAGCACTCAGGCTCATGTCAAGCATTTTCACACTGATAATGTTCAAAAATGAGGTTCAAAAGCTAAGAAGAGCTCAAAACGGCAAGAAACGGGCAAATGGACAGGTTTTCCCTCCAAAAGGTGCCAAATTCAAAATTCAAAGGTTTTAATCGGTTAACGCATATGGTTAACCGGTTAACCATTGCAAAATCAGCCCAAATTTGAAATTTTAACAGTGTTAACCGGTTAACGCATATGGTTAATCGGTTAACCATAGCAGATTTTGCCTTGTACGTGATTTTGCAAGCCAATTGCACTTGGGGTCCAATTTTGATCACCTTGGAATTCAAATTTTCACTTGGGAAGGATCTAGAACCTCTTTAAAATTCAGATTTCCCTCCAAATGCCCACTCCTCATTCCAAACCTTGATTTCCAAGCCTATTTCCAAACCTTTCTTTGGGATCCAAACCTAGATGGTATTTAAGTGATTTACTCCAAACCAAACAATCCAATCTCTCATAATTCAATTTATTTTTCAGAATTCACTCTTGAGCTCTCAATCTTCTCTTAAATTTCTCCATTCTCAAAACCTCACTCAAAGCTCTTCATCATTTGGATTCATTGATTTTTCATTGAAATCAATGGATTGTTGAGCATAAACCTCCATTTACCATGATCATTGGATCAATTTTCATAATCAATTTTTGTGCAAATTGAGATCTGATTTTGGAGCTTGAGTTGGAAGTGCTTATTTGGAGTAATTTGGCTTAAAAGTGTTTGATCTTCATTCCTCTTGCAAGAATTATTGTGGATCTTGAAGTTTTCTGGATAATCTTGTTTGGATCTGCTCAAATTCAGTTGATCAACATTTACTGAAGCAAATCTCCGCTTCGAAGGTTGGAATTCTCGATCCGATTTTATTTTTGAGCTTATCATGTTGATCTTCATATTCGATTGAATTTTGATTGATTTCGATCTGTTCGAATTCTGATATTGCTGTGTAATTGTGTGTCCATGCTATTGGATCTCTGTTTTCTGTTGTCAATTTCGTGCTTAAATGATAAGTTGATCTTTTGGATCCTTGGATAAGCTGTTTTGGTGCTAGAAGTGATTTTATGCTGCTGTTTTTGGCTTCTAGTACAGTGTTAATCGGTTAACCTATATGGTTAACCGGTTAACCATTTCAAACTTTTAAAAAAAGATTTCAACTTTAACAGCGTTAATCGGTTAACGCATATGGTTAACCGATTAACCTGTTCAAAATTCTAGATTTTCCAAACTTTTTAAGGTGTTAACTGATTAACCCCAGGGGTTAATCGATTAACACCGTGCCAGAATGTCATATTTGCTGTTTTGCTTGCTTGTTTGCATACTGTTTCGATTCGAATCATCATAGATCACTGTGATGCATTAGGATTGAAATGTTTTGGATATTTGTCACTGTTTGTGGTTGGTTAATCATGATTTTGTTGAAATGTGTTTTCATTTTCTACTTGGTTGCATGCTTGTGTATGTGGTTCGAAGTGAGCATTTGTTTGCATGTTTATTTGCTTTCATCTCTTATTTTCTCCACATGTTTGCATCATTTTGCATCGCTGTTGAGGTCGTGACGCGCTTGTGGCGGCTGCTGCCCCACACATTTTTTTCCCCTCCCACCATTCTAAATGTGCATTTTCATGTTTGTATCTTCTACTTGCGATTGAATTTACTTGGTGCTTTCTTGTGCATTTTGCCATGATCCCCATAGGATTCCTTGTCCCTCCGTTTAGGATGAGAGTAGGAGAGACACTAGGTATTCAATCCAAGCATGCTAACATTAGGGTAGATGTTCCCCCTTTTTATCCAAACTCTAGGATCACTTTGCATGACAATGTTAGGGCCGAGTTTCCCTTAGACCTTTCGTGCGTCTCTCTTCTCATCTCAAAACAATTCTAATCCATCTAATAAATGTGATGAACATTGTGCGCTAAGAGCCTTAAGCTACATGGGGAATGATGAGTGAGGGGTCTCCTCTCGCTTATCTAGAGTGTTTAGTGTACGTCCCGTTTGGGGGCGATACATGACGCATTCGCCTCCATGTCATAGTCTTTAGTGCAACGTAAATCACAAACTGAATTAATTCACTTCACTAAAAAACACAAACAAATTTCAGACTTTTTTCCTTCAGATTTAATCGGAAACCTATTTTCAGAAAAGAGTGTTGTTAAGCTTTGGTTCTACCGCAAACAGGCTGTCTCGCTAACTGCTGGAACGAAGGTTTAACTTTACTCGGTTAAAACACTTAATTAACCTGTGGTTTTGTGTCAGCCTGAAATACATTTTCTCTGATCTTTCATACCAGATGAAAGTACGTAGGCACAAGACGCGAAATCTTGGCGAGCAACCTTCCCCCCTTTCGCCCGTAGTTAGCCGATCTACGCTGACTCTGACATTCCCATTGCACGAGGGAATACGTAGGCACGGAGCTGCGATGCTCTGCCGAGTCTCTTTTCTTTTCTTTTTGTCCCGCAAGCCTGTAGCATATATAGTTTAAACACAACCTTAGATAGACAACAAGCGTGGATCCCGTCGAGTACGACGGACGTGAGGGGTGCTAATACCTTCCCATTGCGTAACCGACTCCCGAATCCAGGACTTGATTGCGATGACCTTGTCTTTCCTTTTTTCGTTAGGTTTTTCCGATTGTTTCCTTTCCCTCTCTTTGGGATAAATAACGAAAGGTGGTGACTCTTCTATTTCCAGCCAGGTGTTTTTCGCAATTGTGACAGCCGGGGACTCTGCTGGGGACTCTGGTTCCCTGTGCGAGTCATTTCTAGCGCTTGTCTGTTGCGTCTTTGGGTATTTATTTTTGTACAGTTTTTGCTTTATGTACATTATCTGTTGTATATTATTGCATTTTGCATTCTTGTTGCTGCTATGTTGTGGGTTGGGTTGTTCTATTGAGAGATAAGTCGAACTTGGGCTTGAGTATACATCTAGGATTAGAGTGGAGATTAGCGGGAGCTTGTGTGGCGTAAGGCTACGTAATAGCTCGCGTGAAATTCACATTCAGATGAGGTTTTTCTTTGGAAATATTCTATCCTGCGCGTCTGGTGCAGTTGAGGGAATATTGACTTAGAGAGACTGTTGACACTGGAGACTGTTCATTTGGGAAGTCAGCTAAGTGAGGCTGCTTTGTTAGACTATGATGCCAAACAAGAAATGGTGAATGTATCATCGTTTCTTGAAAGTCTGTGATGCTGACCACCCGCATAGGATGTCGTACCTTTCAAGATTAGAACCCACATGTGAGAGGGATGGGTTTTTGTAGGAAACCTGGCCTTCAACCAACCCTGGTTTTCTCGTCAGTGCGGAATTTTGATCCTGAGTGTCATATCCAGTGTATTATCTCCGTGTTTTGATTAGAGCGTAGCTCTAGTTGAGTTTAGTCAACGACACAGCAGCGAATTTGAGCATTTGATACCTTGATCCCATGTGTGCATGTGCATAATCATTCTGCATTTAACATTGTATGTTTATGTGTGTTACAGGTTCTCGTCTTTCCCTTGATTCTGGTACTAGCCTTCTTCAGAGATGGAAGCAAGTAGAAAGAGGATTGTTGTGTACAAATTTCTGGCACCCGACTTGGGACCTTTATTTGGTCTGATTTCCCTGGCCGATCCTGGTGTTATTGTAGCTTTCAGAGAATAGTATGGTGGAATTATGAAGTTTGTCCGTAAGCTTACGACTTATGAGCATAGAGCTATTCATACCCTGTTGCAGTTTTATGATCCTCCGCGGAGATGCTTCACGTTTTTGGACTATGTGTGGGTTCCTACTTTGGAAGAATTTGCTTACATCTTAGGTGTTCCGATTCTTAACAAAGTGCCTTTCTTCAACTCCGAGGAAGAACTAATCTTGAGAAGTTGTCTGCCGCTCTTTATTTGAGCGCCTCTGACTTGGTAGGTCATGTTATTAGTAGAAACGGAGTCTTCGGATTTACTTTACTCTTCCTGGTCGACAAAGCCCGAGAGTATGCTGAAAAGGGTTGTTGGGTGGTTTTCAGTGCTATCTTGGCTCTGTGTGTCTATGGCATTGTGTTGTTTCCCGAGGTACCGGACTTTGTGGATTTTGATGCTTTTCATATCTCCGCTTTCAAGAATCCCGAACCTACTCTTCTAGGAGACTTGTATCATTCCGTGCATTACAAGAACGAGAAAAGAAGAGGAAAGATGGTTTCTTGTTGCGCACCGCTGTTGCATAAGTGGTTTGTTGATCACCTTCCTCGCTCTGGAGCTTTTGTGGATTCCGCGAACTCATCTGAATAATCGAAGAGGCTTATAGGTTTAACAGAGAAGAATATTGTCTGGTTCAATCGAGACTTGCTGGGTCGCGAGCTTATCTTTAGTTGTGGTAGCTTTCCTAATGTGCCCTTGATGGGGAAGAAAGGCGACATCGACTATAATCCTTCTCTGGCTGTGAGACAATTCGGTTATGCTTTGAATGGACCTCCGAAGGAAGAGGAAGTGCAGGAATCTCTGTACTTCACAGGTGTAGCTGATTCTTATATTTCGGCCCGATTCGTGGACGCTTGGGGCAAGATTCGCAAGAAGCGAAAGCTTTCTTTAGGCAAAGGAGATTGTAGAGCCTATGATCCCTACTCAGATTGGATTCAGAAAAGGGTTGAAGAGGTACTATTTCCATTTCCTATTGAAGCACCATTGTATCCCTTAGTCATTGAGCCGCCTACAACCATCAATATCTTGAGATATACCAAACTTTGGGCAGAGAAGGAAGAAGAGCTGCGCAAAGAGAATGAAGAGTTAAAGCAGGAAATCGGTCAACTGAAACATGATAAGGGTGAAGCTGTTTATTTGGCCAAGACAAATGCAGAAATGTTGACTAAGTTGAAGGAAGAACTTGCTGATCAGGTACAAGCACGGAAGCAAGTCGGTCTTGATCTGAAAAGCACTTGTGATGTTCTGAAGAGTAAGAAGGAGGATTTAGACAGAGCCTATCTGAATATATCCAAATTCAATAAGCAATGGAACACCACCTTTACTGCCAACAAGAGTAGAGAAGATCAGCTTCGTATTCAGGTTGATAAGTTGAAAGTGCAATTCAAGGCTAAGGAGAGGGAGTTACTGTTAGAATCATTCTGCAGAAGTACGATCGAGCAGAAATACCAAGAAACTTTATCAGCACTTGAAGAGTTCAAGATTTGGGCAGAGGTGAAGAAACCCATGCTTGAGGATGCCTTTGGCGAAGATGCTTGGGAGGACCATTGTCACTATCTCTAGGATATGATACGCAAGAGGGATGTCCTCATCCGATAGTTGATGTAGAGGCCAGACCATCCTGACACAAAGGAGATGCTTGAGGAGTCTCAGGAGTGGCGTAGAGATCATGGCTACTAGGAGTTTATAGTTTCATTTGCTTTTGTACCTTGATCATCACCAGAGATGTTGGATGAGATCAATACCTCTTTGTATGCGGATATTTCTCATTTTGTTGTATTGTCTCAGCTTTACTTGATATATGAGAAGATTTATTATGATGTTTTTATCCATCTCTGCTACTCTTGTTTATTGAAACCGGAATCAAGGGGGAAGATCTCCCTGTGCATACATAGACATGTTTGCATTTTGCATCTTGCATTCTCATTTGCATTGCAGGTTATTCTTGGTGGCCTTGTGTTTTTATCTCTGTTTGGTTTTCTTCAGTTCAGGATTGAGGAGTTCAGTTTCCACAGGTATTCTACTCGAGGGAATCAGCAGAAGGTGATGGATCAAGTTCAGGAAGAATTGCAGGAAGTCGGGGCTCGCATGACCCAATTCATGGAGCTGATGCAGATTGTTGCTAGTGGACAGGAATAGTTGAGAATGTTAGTCCAATCGTTGATAGCACGGCTTGATGAAGACAGTGTTTTACACGGAGGGGATGGTGTTGTTCCTCCACCGATCGGTGGATCTATTCCTCAGGGTATCCCTAATGTTATCGTACCTCCGGGCGGAGGAGCTGTTGGTGAGAACAGTAATATTGCTGGTAATGGAAGCGTGTGCGCTGTGCACGGGGTTGCTGGGCCTCATTGGGAAGATAATCAGGATGATATATTTTCTGTGAAAGATCTGGAGGGTGGTTTGCCGACCGAAGCTGACCGAAGGTTCAAACTGATTGAGGAGAAAAGGAAATCATTTGAGAATCAGAACTCTTTGGGCCTTGATATGTCTGATCTTGGTTTGGTTCCTGGGGTCCGGATTCCTCCTAAATTCAAGGTGCCCGATTTTGATAAGTACAAAGGGACGACTTGTCCCAGAGTGCACATTCGGGCGTATTTCATGAAAATGTCTGCTTACTCTAGTGATGAAAAGCTGCTAATGCATTTCTTCCAAGATAGTCTGGCAAGGGCTTCTTTGGAATGGTATATGGGGCTTGAGAGAACTCATATCCGCAGCTAGAGAGAATTGGCCGAGGCTTTTGTGCATCACTATTAATATAATAGTGATCTGACACCAAACAGGGTACAATTGCAGAGCTTGTCGCAGAAGAGTACTGAGAGCTTCAAAGAATACACCCAGAGGTGGCGGGATTTAGCTGCAAGGGTACAACCATCTATGGTTGAAAGGGAGTTGATTGACCTGTTCATGGCTTCGCTACCAGGGGTGTACTTTGAGAAGATGATAGGCTGCATGTCTGCAGGGTTTTCTGATTTGGTAATTGCTGGTGAGCGAATTGAAAGTGGTATTAAGTCTGGGAAGATTTCAAATGGTGGTGGATCCTCTTCGGGAGGAACGAAGATATTATATTCAGCGAACCCTAAGAGGAGGGATGGGGACGCGAACGCTATTTCTCACAAGGGTAAAGGTAGATCTCAGTTTCGTCAACATCAACAAGTTGCTACCGTAAATATCTCGGCCGCAACTCCGCAACAAGGCAACGCTCCGTGACCTTATGCTGCTAGGCGCAGAATGCATGATAGACAGTTTACGAATCCTCTGATACCATATTCTCAGTTTTTACAACGGTTGTTGCAGTTACAATTGGTTCAGAAGAGGGCCTTGGCTCCTCTCACGGGTACACCGCCTCTTGGCTACGATGCGAATGCTCATTGCGAGTTTCACTTTGGCGCCCCAGGCCATGATATTGACCATTGCAAAGCTTTCAAGCATAAGGTCCAGAATTTGCTTGATTCCAAAGCTATTAACTTCACCAACGATGGGCCCAATGTGACTCAGAACCCGATGCCGGATCATGGGGTGGTAGGAGCCAATGCCATTATTGATGGGGAGAAGTTGAATCTGATAACTGATGTTGAGGATTTGAAGACTCCACTGGGTTTTGTGAAGGCTTGTTTGTTGAAGAAGGGGGTATTTCCTGGTTGTTCTGCTGACTGCCCAGAATGTGAAGCCCAGCCTGAGGGTTGTGATCTTTTGAGAAAGGGTATTCAGAGGATGATTGATGAGGGTTGTTTGAAATTTGATAAAGTTGTGAAAGAAGATGCCGAGCACAAAGTGAGTGATGACAGAAACGAAGTTGCTACGATATCCATTCCATACCGGACAATCAATATTTCAGCGCCTGCTAGGCCCACTCCAGTTATCATTAATGTAGTTGGACCCATGCCATACGAGAGCACTAGAGCTATCCCATGGAATTATGGGGGAGAGGTGTTCTGTAACAGACAGAAGCAAGAATGGACTGAGTTTGTAAGCGGAAGTTTGTCGGTTGAGAACATAGTTGGAGTCGGAGGTATTACTAGAAGTAGTAGGGTCTTTGCTCCACCAGAGATTAATGGTGATAAGAATGACATGAGTAAGCGTAAGGATGTAATTAAGGAGAATGCCCAACCCCATGTTGTTACTGATGATCTTTCAAGGGATACAGAGGAATTTATGAGGCTAATTCGGAAGAGTGATTACAAAATTGTGGATCACTTGAATCAAACTCCTTCGAAGATTTCTATCCTGTCATTGTTGGTGAGTTCGGAGGTGCATCGCAATGCTCTGTTGAAAGTCTTGAATGCAGCGTACGTACCCCAGGAGATTTCTGTTAATCGGTTGGAGGGGGTAGTAGCTCATGTGAACGCTGGTAATGGTCTCGACTTTACTGATTTGGATCTGACTCCTGCTCGGAGGAACCATAACTGTGCTCTGCATATATCTTTGGAGTGTAGAGGATCTCTGATGTCACATGTCTTGGTTGATACAGGATCATCCCTGAATGTGCTTCCGAAGAAGGCATTGATGAAGTTGCACATTCAAGGTTTGATGTGCACGCCAAGTGATTTGGTCGTGAGGGCTTTTGATGGATCTAAGAGATCAGTGTTCGGAGAAATCACATTGCCTATTCAGATAGGGCCAGAGGTCTTTGATGCAACTTTCTATATTATGGATATCCAGCCAGCATACAGCTGTTTGCTTGCCCGACCTTGGATACATGGTGCTGGGGCAGTTACCTCAACGTTGCATCAAAAGCTGAAATACATGGTGGAAGGGAAGATAGTCACGGTGTGCGGTGAAGAGGACATTATGGTCATCCATTTGTCATCTTTCAAGTACGTGGAAGTGGATGGTGAGATCCATGAAACACTCTGCCAGGCATTTGAAACAGTTCAGATTCAGGGGAAGTCTCCTGTAGAAGCCAAAGGCCTAGAGGTTTCCATGTCGTCGCTCAAGGAGGCTCGTGCTATCATAGAATCTGGCTCGTATCAGAAGTGGTGCCAAGTTCTCGATGTTCATGTCAAGCAGGACAAGTTCAACCTAGGATACAAACCCTCTAGTTCTTCTCAGATTTTGAGATACAGGGGACCTGTTCAGTTCACAAGTAGTGGTGTGATATTTGACAGAATCAATGTCGTTGAAGACGATGAAGGTGACAGTGACTGCGACATGGATGCCTGGATCCGTCCATGTACTCCCAGCCAGAAGCTGTGCAACTGGACTACCGAAGAAGTCATTCATGTTACTGCTGTAGAGTAATGTTCATTGTTTTGATTATGTTCAATCCTGCGTTCTTCCCAAGACGCAGTGACCCATTTGTGGGGCCTTCTTGTTATTTGCAATTTATCATTGAATAAAGGACATTTTCGCATTCAAATTTTGTGATCCCTGTTTTTCCTGTTTTTGTTTTGCATTTATATTAAATAGAAAAATGGCAATGTGTTTTGTTTGATGCATCGCATAATAAACATAACATCCTCATGCAGGTCTTTTCTATCAGATGCCATCGATTCAGGTTTGGCTTTGACTTTGTATGACTTTGATAATCCCATTTATCAAGCTGAAGATGAGACTGACGAAGAGTGTGAACTACCCGAAGAGTTAACCAGACTTCTCAAGCAAGAAGAAAGGGCCATTGTACCTCATCAAGAGGATATTGAGATTATTAATCTGGGCACCGAGGATGACAAGAAAGAGGTTAAAGTGGGGGCTGCATTGGAAGACAGTGTCAAGAGAAGATGGGTTGAAATGCTCTGTGAGTATAAGGATATCTTCGCTTGGTCTTACCAAGACATGCCTGGGCTGGATACAGATATTGTGGTACATCGGTTACCTCTCAGAGAAGAATGCTCGCCAGTCAAGCAGAAGTTGAGAAGGACAAGGCCTGACATGGCAGTCAATATCAAAGAAGAAGTTCAAAAGCAGTTGAATGCTAGGTTTCTTGCTGTCACAAATTACCCTCCGTGGGTCGGTAATATTGTTCAGGTGCCTAAAAAGGATGGAAAGGTCAGGATGTGTGTTGATTATCAGGATCTGAATAAAGCGAGCCCGAAAGATGATTTCCCGCTCCCTCATATCGATGTGTTGGTTGATAACACCGCTCAGTATTTTGTGTTTTCGTTCATGGATGGCTTCTCTGGGTATAACCAAATCAAGATGGCCCCAGAGGACATGGATAAAACTACTTTCATCACACCGTGGGGGACTTTTTGCTATAAGGTGATGCCCTTTGGATTGAAAAATGCAGGGGCAACTTATCAGCGGGCGATGGTCATGATATGATTCATCATGAGGTGGAAGTCTTGTTGATGATGTAACACCCCCTTTCTATACCCCCAAATAATACAAATAATCATTTAGGCACGTATTTAAAATCTCATCAGAGTATAATTACAATCACGGTATAAAAGGGACATGCCACATTATACGAAAATTCAACACATACGACACCTGCTCATGTATAGATATGCAACAACGGGGAAAACACCCACATCACAATATTTAGAATAAAAGCGGAATCATCTAAACATTGCATAATCTCCAAAACATGTATTCACACATATACATATCATTCAATTTGATTCACAGCATCGTCCATATTTACAATACATCATCAGCAGATACATACATCATGTATCACAAAAGAATCAAAACAATCCATATCTACCCGGTGCTACATATCAGAGCCGACCAACCAAAAAGAATGAAGCCACGCTTCACAAAAGACCTCCAGCAATCTAATCTGTAATGCCTCGTAGAGCATTATAAAACAGCAAAAGGGTGAGAAACATTATCATAATAAATGATGCATAAATCATATATATACATAACATCAAATACGCATCTTACGCATTCTCACTGTAACTCACCTCAACTATACAATACATCGCAATGTATCTAAACAAGTATCTATATATAAATAGAACACCAAGCATATACAATATGCAATCTCTAATGTTTATATCAATTCATAAACACACACACACAGATATATATATATATATATATATATATATATATATATATATATATATATATATATATATATATATATATATATATATATATATATATATATATATATATATATATATATATATATATATATATATATATATATATATATATATATATATATATATATATATATATATATATATATATATATATATATATATATATATATATATATATATATATATATATATATATATATATATATATATATATATATTCACACATACATATATATCTTCAAGCATCTTCGTTCATGCCAATCATCACAATTCACATTAATTCAAATAAACATACATAACATGTTTATTTCATCACCAATCCTCATAAACATCTACATTCATGTTTATTTCACCATACATCATATAAAGATGATAAATGTAACTCATAGAGAACGACACACGACTCTATGCAGATGCAAATGCGGTACCGACTCAATCATTTCAAGTTCACTCAAGAACTTATCCAGAACCATTGCTCACACCCTACCTGGGCACACAACGTTCACTCATTGCTCACACCCCACCTGGGCACACAATGTGATTGCTCACACCGATATGGGCACACAACTCGATTGCTCACACCTCGCTTAGGCACACAATCGTTCAGTAGATTCTACGCGGAATCAATCAGCACAAGAATGTATATCATGATGCTTCACATGCAAAATGACTCCATACACTTCTTGAAATGCATACATATCTATAATGTTTCCATGCATTCTCATCTCATCTAATCTCATACAATCATCATACATCGTAATGTATATTACATGACATATTCGTCATACATCTCAATTATCATGCATTTTTAATCAATCTAAACAATGCACATATTTTCCAAACGGACACAATTCATAATCTAGGATTCACGCCATACGGCTACCCACAGCACATCACAAACCAACACACAAGCTACTCATGCAAGAAGAGGTCGATTGCAACCGAAACCTCAAACCGATACAGCATGAAACAAACAGGAAAAAAAATCATCCTGTCACATTCGCTAGCTTGCTCGCCTAGCGATCTCCTAGCGAACATTCGCTACATGTTCGCCTAGCGAACTGCTAGCGAGCAAAAACAGAAGCTACAGACTTCGTTCGCTACCTCGTTCGCCACAACAAAGCCTAGTGAGAAACTCGCTACCCCATTCGCTACCAGCGAAGGGAGCCAAAAACCCACTGTCCCAAGTCTGGGACCATTCGCTACGCACTCGCCCAGCGAGCTGCTAGCGAGCGTTCGTGATCTACTCGCCTAGCGAACATGCTAGCGAGCGTCTGCGAACAACACATATCCAAACTGTCCAAAATTCATATGGGGATCCCGATTCGCCCGATTCCAACCAAACTCATTCCAGTAGACTTAGCCTAACATATATCGACTAATCTACGTCATCTAATCACGATTCTAACCGTTAAACAACGATTTCTATCGATTAAATCAAATTCGACCTAAAATGGAAAATGAGTAAAACTCACCAACAATCCAAATCAAACCAACCGAAGCATACATGATCATACACATTGATAGAATAATAAAGTTTCACACCCGTATCCGATCAATCGAAAGTTTTGGTGTTGATTCTTGATGGTTCTAGGTTTTGCTCTTCTTTTCTCTTCTCTTTCTCTTCTCCTCCTTTCTTTCTTTTGTTTTTCTTTCTATGTTACTATCTTTCTCTTTTTCTCTCTTATCTTATATTCTATTTTCTTTCCTCTCCAATTCTTTCCAAACACTTACCAAATTAATTCTCACAAAATATTCCAACTTAACATTATTACTAATGCCCAAAATACCCTCCAACCTATTTTTACCCGATACTCTCAAAATCGGCAAAAATAACACAATATGAAAACATAACATATTTTCACATAATTTCCACATCAAAAATAATAATCATCCAATTAAATCAAAAAGGACTCAATTAAATAAAAAAGGACTCAATTAAAATGGGAATTCAGATTCGGGGCGTTACAAATGACATGATAGCAAAGTCACATACGGAGGAGGGACATCTGGTCGATCTTCTGAAATTGTTTGAAAGGTTGAGGAAGTTTAAGCTGAGGCTGAATCCTAACAAGTGCACCTTCAGGGTGAGATTTGGAAAGTTATTGGGTTTCATTGTTAGTGAAAAGGGTATTGAGGTAGATCCTGCCAAAATAAGAGCTATACAAGAAATGTCTGAGCCGAGAATGGAAAAAGAGGTTCGTGGGAGAGTTTGTTCCAACTCTTGGTTGGTATCTATTGTTGGTTTCATCCCAACTCTTGGTTGGTATCCGTTGGTCTTTGTTCTAACTCTTGGTTGGTATCCTCCGGGCGTTTTCCCGAATCTTGGTTGGTATCTTTTTGATGAATTTCAGATTATATTGGATTGTTATCCCCAACACGTCATTTTCCAACTCTTGGTTGGTAGTCGTTGTTTTGCATTCCCGCAGGGTGCAATTTTTCGGGTTCTTTTGTATTCAATCACCTTATACCTTGAACGTTTGAAAGCGGATGCTCTCATCCCTTCAGGCTCAAGTCGATTGAATAGGGCAGCTGTAGCACCCCAAAATTTGCCCTTCCATTTTTGAACCTGGATTTTATTTCTTTACATTTTGCATTTTTGCATATCATAGCATTTGTCCTCGAGGCATGGGATCAAGGTATTCCTATGACTCAAGTTCATTTCAGCGCAAAAAGACAAAACCACGAACATCGAGCATCAGGGGCTCGAACATTTATTTTGTCCAGCGGTCAGGCGGCCGATTTTATTTTATTTTGCGGAAGAACAACAGTTCAGAAAGCAACACCCAGGCTCATGTCAAGCATTTTCACAGTGAAAACATTAAAAAATGAGGTTCAAAAGCTAAGCAGAGCTCAAAACGGGCAGAAACGGGAAAATGGACAGGTTTTCCCTCCAAAAGGTGCCAAATTCAAAATTTAAAGGTGTTAATCAGTTAACGCATATGGTTAACCGGTTAACCAATGCAAAATCAGCCTAGATTTGAAATTTTAATAGTGTTAACCGGTTAACGCATATGGTTAACCAGTTAACCATAGCAGATTTTGCCATGTACGTGATTTTGCAAGCCAATTGCACTTGGGGTCCAATTTTGATCACCTTGGAATTCAAATTTTCACTTGGGAAGGATCTAGAACCTCTTTAAAATTTAGATTTCCCTCCAAATGCCCTCTCCTCATTCCAAACCTTGATTTCCAAGCCAATTTCCAAACCTTGCTTTGGGATCCAAACCTAGATGGTATTTAAGTTATTTACTCCAATTTAAACAATCCAATCTCTCATAATTCAATTCATTTTTCAGAATTCACTCTTGAGCTGTCAATTTTCTCTCAAATTTCTCCATTCTCAAAACCTCACTCAAAGCTCTTCATCATTTGGATTCATTGATTTTTCATTGAAATCAATGGATTCTTGAGCATAAACCTCCATTTACCATCATCATTGAATCAATTTTCATAATCAATTTTCGTGCAAATTGAGATCTGATTTTGGAGCTTGAGTTGGAAGTGCTTATTTGGAGTAATTTGGCTTAAAAGTGTTTGATCTTCATTCCTCTTGCAAGAATTATTATGGATCTTGAAGTTTTCCAGATAATCTTATTTGGATCTGCTCAAATTCAGTTGATCAACATTTACCGAAGCAAATCTCCGCTTCGAAGGTTGGAATTCTCGATCCGATTTAATTTTTGAGCTTATCATGTTGATCTTCATATTCGATTGAATTTTGGTTGATTTCGATTCGTTCGAATTGTGATATTGTTGTGTAATTGTGTATCCATATTGTTGGATCTCTATTTTCTGTTGTCAATTTCGTGCTTAAATGATAAGTTTATCTTTTTGATCCTTGGATAAGCTGTTTGGTGCTAGAAGGGATTTTCTGCTGCTTTTTTTGGCTTATGGTACAGTGTTAATCGGTTAACCATATTGGTTAACCGGTTAACCATTTCAAACTTTCAAAAAAAAATTTTCAAACGTTAACAGTGTTAATCGGTTAACGCATATGGTTAAACGATTAACCTGTTCAAAATTCCAGATTTTTCAAACTTTTTAAGGTGTTAACCGATTAACCCCAGGGGTTAACCGATTAACACTGTGCCAGAATGTCATATTTGTTGTTTTACTTGCTTGTTTGCATACCGTTTCGATTCGAATCATCATAGATCAGTGTGATGCATTAGGATTGAAATGTTTTGGATATTTGTCACTGTTTGTGGTTGGTTAATCATGATTTTGTTGAAATGTGTGTTCATTTTCCACTTGATTACATGCTTGTGTATGTGGTTCGAGTTGAGCATTTTTTTTCATGTTTATTTGCTTTCATCTCTTGTTTTCTCCACATGTTTGCATGATTTTGCATCGCTGTTGAGGTCAAGATGCGCTTGTGGAGGCTGCTGCCCCACACATTTTTTCCTCCCTCCCACCATTCTAAATGTGCATTTTCATGTTTTCATCTTCTACTTGCGATTGAATTTACTTGGTGCTTTCTTGTGCTTTTTTCCATGATCCCCATCGGATTCCTAGTCCCTCCGTTTAGGACGGGAGTAGGAGAGACACTAGGTGTTCAATCCAAGCATGCTAACATTATGGTAGATGTTCCCCCTTTTTATCCAAACTCTACGATCACTTTGCATGACATCGTTAGGGCCGAGTTTCCCTTAGACCTTTCGTGCGTCTCTCTTCTCATCTCAAAACAATTCTAATCCATCTAATAAATGTGATGAACATTGTGTGCTACGAGCCTTAAGCTACATGAGGAATGATGAGTGAGGGGTCTCCTCTCGCTTATCTAGAGTGGTTAGTGTACGTCCCGTTTGGGGGCGATACACGACGCAAATCGAATTAATTCACCTAGTGTCATAGTCTTTAGTGCAACGTGAATCACAAACCGAATTAATTCACTTCACTAAAAAACACAAACAAATTACAACCCCTTTTCCTTCAGATTTAATCGGAAACATTTTTTTAGAAAAGAGTGTTGTTAAGCTTCGGTTCTACCGCAAATAGGTTGTGTCCCTAACGACTGGAACGGAGGGTTAACTTTACTTGGTTAAAACACTTAATCAACCTGTGGTTTCTGTCATCCCGAACTACATTTGCTCTGATCTTTCATACCAGATGAAAGCACGTAGGCACAAAGGCAATGTCTTGGCGAGCAACCTTCCCCCCTTTCGCCCGTATTTAGACGAACTACGTTGACTCTGACTTTCCCATTGCACGAGGGAATATGTAGGCACGGAGCTGCGATGCTCTGCCAAGTCTCTTTTGTTTTCTTTTTATCCCGCAAGCCTGTAGCGTAGATAGTTTAAACACACCCTTAGATAGACAACAAGCGTGGATCCCGTCGAGTACGACGGCCGTGAGGGGTGCTAATACCTTCCCCTTGCATAACCGACTCCCGAATCTAGGACTTGGTTGCAATGACATTGTCTTTCCCTTTTTTTCGTTAGGTTTTTCCGATCGTTTCCTTTACCTCTCTTTGGGATAAATAACGAAATGTGGCAACTCTTCTGTTTTCCGCCAGGTGTTTTTCGTAGTTGCGACACCAAGGCCTACTTCCTCTCACATCCATACTCAAGTCTATAAAAGTTGGCCTTAGGAGTTGGAAAAGATGTTCCATGCACACAAGCATTACCATTTTTCATTAATTTATTTCTGTTGAGGGTTAGTGAGAAATTAGAGGGAGTTCTTCTTCTCATCCAATCATGTATTCACTACTGAGAGCTGGCGCGAGTGAATACGTCATTTGCTGTTTATCCAACACAAGAGCTCTCTAAGTTACTCTTAGATTGTGGTTCCTTTAACATCTTTTATTTAAGTGTGTTTCCTAATAGTTTCAGTTCAATAGTTTCTACTCAGCTCATTATGAGCTAAACACTTGTCTGATGAGCAATGTTAAATGATGTGATGTTAAGTTTCTTGTTTTGTTATGTGTTTTCATGCTATAAACCTAACTCTTTGAATGATCAACTTAGAAAAAGGTAAAACCTTGTTCTTGTGAGAGATCCAACAACAAGTGGATTTCATAACAAAAGTGGTTAAACAAGTAGGATAGAGATATTTACTTAATTAGCTTACTTAAAGATAAGAAGTTAAGGCCATAACGAACTTTCAAAATATAAACCAGACGTATTTTACGGTTATAAGTGAGACTTAAAGATTTATTCCCTTGCCCTAGTAATGCATGAATTGATGTTGTAGAGATACACACCTAGACCACCTTCTGGTCTTTTGAGGCACGACACATCTCATCATATGCACATTTTGGCTACTGTATATTAATGGATCATAGTACATCATTCGCTCTCTTTATTTTATTAACCCCATATTTACTTCATTAGATCATTATTGTGGACACTTCTAATATGTTACCAATTATTATTTGCTACCTTGCTCATACTCATTTTAAACAAAGATTACATACTAGTGTTCAATCTAAACATCTTCGCTCCTTGTGGGTACGATATCCTTACCATTATCACTTGCTACAATAAAAGATACATGTATACTTGCATGTGACACCATAGATAATTAAATCACACAACAAGTTTTCGGTGCCGTTGCCGGGGAGTGCCAAGAAGTATTTTGAACCATTGTATTGTTTACTTTTGTGTAAAAGTAGTATTTGATCTTTTTACCATTTTATGTAATCTGGTGTCACGACAGGTGTAGAGCGTCTACATGTGAAGGTTGTTATTCCCAAAATACAAAGAATATCATGAACTTGAAAGATTATTTTGCACACGGAGGAGATTGATACGTGCTACACAACAACCAGAAGAAGGGGGTCATTTTCTTGAACCTCAAGGATTTCAAGAGGGGGTACAAGAAGACGTAGTCATGACTGAGCCCGACATCATCTATCCTGCTGGTGTTCATGAAGTTTCTGAATCCAATGCTCTGGCTACTAATATAGCTCAGATTCATCAGACGATGAAGAATATAATGACAACCACCAAAGTGGCCAAACTTGAGCCAATTGAGGTGGTTACTGATGCGACTGCAATTTCTTGTGAGTACTATGGAGGTGCACACTTATTTGAAGAATGTTCATCAAACCCTGTTTTTGTTAACTATTTTGGCCACAACAAGTATAACAACCCTTTTAACAACACTTACAATCCAGGCTGGCACAATCCTCCTAATTTTTCATGGAGAAATACTCAAAATCAACTCAACAAACCCCAAGCAACACAACACACTCAAGCACCACAAGTTCCATCTGGTTATTCTGCACCCAAGTATCAACAAATCAAGCAGGAAATCAGCTGGAGAATGTTCTGAAATCTTTCATTCAAGAGTCCAATACTCAATTTCAAACACAAGGAGCAATTATTAAGAACCTTAAAAATCATGTGGGTCAAATTGCTACTGCTCTTAGCTCTAGAGAAATGGGAGCTCTTCCCAGTTTTACTGAAGTCTCTGCCACTACCTCAGGAGTCAAGAATGTCGAGACTTGCAAGGTTATCAAACTTAGGAGTGGTAAAGAATATGAAGGATTAACAAGTCAACAGTCAAGTAGAGATGTGACACCATAAGACAACAATGAAGAAAAGGAATCCACTGAGTAGCCGAACTCAAGGGAAAAACAAGGAAATAATGAAAAGGGAAGCAATAAAGGTGAGGCGGCTAAAACAGAAAAGAAGAAAGGAGTTATGCCTAAAGTTTGCAAGACATCAACTATGTCACGTGAGATACCACTACCACCACCTTTTGCTCAAAGAATTAAGAAAGCTAAGGAAGAATAACAGTTTGAAAAATTTATGGATATTTTGAAGCAACTGCATATCAATATTCCTCTAACTGAAGTCATACAACAAATGCTAAACTACTCCAAATTCATGAAGGATGTTCTCACAAAGAGAAAAAGAGTAGGTGAATTTTCTATTGTTGCTTTAACACAAGAACTTAGTCAACTCGTGCAAGGAACAGTACCACCAAAGCTGAAGGATTCTGGCACTTTCATAATCCCATGTAACATTGGAGAGTCATTTTTGTGGTAGGGCTCTGTGTGACCTTGCTGAAAGTATAAATATGATTCCATATCAATCTTTAAGAAGCTGGGTATTGGTGTAGCTCGACCTACAACAATCACACTTCAGTTGGCTGATAGAAGCATTTTTTATCCCTAAGGAAAACTTGATGATGTGTTAGTAAGGGTTGACATGTTCGTGTTTCCAACTGACTTCATCATCATGAACTTTAACACTGGTGAGGATACTCCTATCCTTTTAGCAGGACCTTTCCTTGCTACTGGAAGAACATTAATTGACGTGGAAAAAGGAGAGTTGATAATGCATGTTAATGGACAACAAGTTGTGTTCGACGTGTTGAATGCTTTACAATACCCCTAAGAGGATGTAGCTGAATGTTCAATAATTTCCAATTGGGAGACCATTATTCACAAAATTATTCTCAAATCAACTAATGTTTTGGAGCAAGAATTGGGAGGATTAAAGGAAGAAGAGAATTTGAAAGAAGGAATCTTAACTGGACCATTGTGCAAACTAGTAGGCAAAAAAGAACCATTGGAATTATTAGAGCTAACTGAAGATCTGAAGAAACAATGCAAGCCACCAATAGAAGATCCACCAGAACTGGAACATAACCAGTTACCTCCATACTTGCAATATGCCTTCCTGGAGGCAGGACAGAAGTTGCATGTCATCATAGCTGCAGACTTATCTGAAGAACTGAGGTTCCAACTCTTGACGCTTCTCAAGAACCACAAGAAAGCTATTACATAGAAACTGTCTGACATCAAGAGAACCATCACTACAGTTTGTATGCACAAAATTTTGTTGGAGGAAAATTCTAAGAACAACATTGAATGTCAAAAAAGGTTAAACCATATCATGAAGGAAGTAATGAAGAAGGAAATAATCAAGTGCCTGGATGCGGGAATCATCTACCTCATTTCTAATAGTGTGTGGGTGAGTCTTATTCTGCGTGTCTCAAAGAAAAGAGGCATGATTATGGTCATCACTGAAAAGGATGAGCTGATTCCAACCAGAACTGTAACTGGTTGGAGAATTTGCATGGATTATAGGAAGTTAAACAAGGCTACCAGGAAGGACCATTTCCCACAGCCTTTCATTGATCAAATGTTTGATAGATTGGTAGGAAAATAGTACTAATGTTTTCTAGATGGATACTCCGGCTATAATCAAATAGCTATACATCCGGAAGATTGAGGAAAAATAACTTTTACTTGCCCCTATGGCACCTTATCTTTTAAAAGAACGCCCTTTGGTTTTTGCAATGCATAAGCTACTTTCCAACATTGTATGATGGCTATCTTTTCAGAATTGATAGAGAACACCATGGAGGTATTCATGGATGATTTTTCAGTTTTTGGAGAGTCATTTAACAAGTTCTCTGACAATCTTGAAAAGATGCTAGCTAAATGTGAAGAAAGCAATCTGGTTTTAAATTGGGAGAAGTGTCACTTTATGGTGAAGGAAGGAATGGTTTTGGACCATAAGATTTCCAAAAGAGGGTTAGAGATTAATCAAGAAAAGATTGAAGTCATTGTGAAATTGCCTCCACCTATCAACATTAAAGGAATTAAGAGCTTCTTGGGACATACTGGTTTTTATATAAGGTTCATCAAGGAGTTATCTAAGATAACCAAACCTTTATTCAGTTGCACTGCCAAGACGTGCCTTATGACTTCAGTCCTGAATGTGATCATGCTTTCAATTTGTTAAAGAAGGATTTGGTATCTGCTCCCATAGTGAAAAGTCTTTATTGGTCTAAACCATTTGAGTTAATGTGTGATGCAAGTGACTTTGCAATTGGGGCAGTGCTGGGACAGAGACACAACAAAGTGTTCCACACTATCTACTATGCTAGTAAGACACTTATTGAGGCGCAAATCAATTACACCACCACTGAGAAAGAGTTATTAGCTGTGGTGTTTTCCTTTGACAAGTTTAGATCTTATCTTGTTGGTACTAAGGTGATAGTATACATTAATCATGATATTATTAAGTACTTAATTGCAAAGAAAGATGTTAAGCCATGTTTGATCAGATGGGTGTTATTACTCTAAGAGTTTGAATTAGAAATCAGAGGCAAGAAGGGAGTGGAAAATATAGTTGTTGATCATTTATCAAGATTACCGGTGGATGTTCAAAGTAAGAGTCCAAAAGAAATTCAAGAAACATCCCCAAATGAGAAGTTATTGACGGCGTGACCCCATGGTACGCTTACATTTTTAACTACCTAGTTAGTGAATACATCCCACCACAGTTTAACTACCAACAGAGGAAAAGATTATTTCATATCTCTAAAAGCTATTTTTGGGATGAGCCTTTTCTATACAAGAAATGTAGTGAACAATTTCTAAGAAGATGTGTGGATCACCTTGAAGGATCGACAAATCTTGACATCATGTCACAATGCACCTTATAGAGGACACTTTGGAGGAGTAAGAACTTCATCTAAGGTTCTTCAATCAACTTTTTTATGGACTTCAATCTTTAAAGATGCTAATGAATTTTTTAAAACCCGTGATAGATGTCAAAGGATTAGAAATCTGTTTATGAAGCAAGAAATGCCACTCACAAGTATCTTTGAAATAAAATTATTTGATCTGTGGGGCATAGACTTTATGGGACCATTTCCTCAATCCTTTGGGAATTTATACATCTTGGTAGTTATGGATTACGTGTCAAATGGATAGAAGCAGTAACAACTCCCACTAATGACGCTAGAGTCATGACTAAATTTTTGTTGAAAAACATACTATCAAGACATGGCACGCCTCGAGCTATCATCAGTGATGGGAGTTCCCATTTTTGCAATAAAATTCTTGAAAATCTAATGTCAAAATATTTGATCAAACATAAAGTTGCTACAACTTAACATCCTCAAACAAGTGGTCAAGTGGAATTGTCAAATAGAGAGATCAAAAGAATCCTAGAAAAAGTTGTTAACCCCACAAGAAAGGATTGGTCTAAACACTTATATGAAGTTGTTTGGGCATACATGACTACTTATAAGACTCCCTCAGGTATGTCTTCTTATAGACTTGACTATGGGAAGGGTTGCCACTTACCCATTGAGTTAGAGCATATCCTTTTGGGCCATCAAGCAATTAAATTTCACTTTGAACTCTGTTGGCCAGGATAGAAAGCTTCAACTCAATGAGTTAGAGGAAGATAGGTTGTTCTCTTATAAAAATGCTGAGTTGTAAAAGGAAAAGACTAAGTGGAGGCACGACAGTAAACGCCAGAAGAGAGAGTTGGTGGAAGGTCAAAGAGTTTTGCTTTTCAAATCTAGATTGAGATTGTTTCCTAGAAAATTAAAATCAAGGTGGTCAGGCCCTTTCAAATTGATTAAAATTTACGCTCATGGGGCTGTTGACATACTGAATGAAAAAACTAGTGAAAGTTTCAAAGTGAATGGTAAAAGGATTAAGACTTACTTTGGTGACCCCCCAAAAAACACAAGGGGAGCCCTCAATTTCATTGATTAAGTACTTTTGTTTTGGTCAGGCTATAAGACCTTAAAATAGCGCTACTGGGAGGCAACCCAACTTCATGTTTTTGTTGTTTATTTCTAGCACAGGTGATTAAGTTATTGCTGAAGACTGATTGTCAATAGGTGTTATGACAGCTGAGAGTGATTCCAATCTGAACAGAGAAATAAGAAAGTCTAGTAAAAATTTGACTAAGTGTGGAGAAAGCCAAAAGGCACGTTGAGCTGACATTTTCGTTGATTACTTAATGAAAAAGTCAAGATTTAATGAAGGAGAGAGAGAAGGAAGAGCATGTGAGTTTGGAGCCCTATGCCATCGTGTTAGCATTACAACTCTTTTCTGCCACGTCAGACTAGGTAGTATCTGTTACACGCTAACTGACGTAGCGGTCAGCTTTCTCAGAAAATTTTCAAAATTTTTTTTATTCTTTTCCTTCCACCATATTAAAGCGTCGTTTCAGATTTTCATTTCCTCTCTCCTACTTTCGTTCCCCTTTTTTGAAAACAAACCCTAAACTATTTTCTTCACCACCCTTCATCCATGGAAGTTGAAATTTGAAAGCGCATGAAGAAGGCTACTAAAAAATGCTACCCCACATGTTGTCTACTCAGATGAAGAGATTGACGTTGCTGAAACTTTCATCAGTAGTGAAGCTTTCTATCGTTTCACATACGAGTTTTGCAAAATGGGAGTCCTTTCTGAAAGGGGATTTGTGTTTGAACCCCAATAGGACAACCTCAGTTTTCCTGGTGATATCGGAGTTACCATCAAGAGTTTGAAGTGGACCAAGCTTTGCAAGCAACTGGGATCTTACAACATTTCAATTATGAAGGAGTTCTATGGAAACCTCACTGATCCAATGAACAAGACATCATAAGTCATTTTGAGAGGCACAAAGGTTGTGTATTCTAAAGCTACCATTAATCTGATGTTGAATCTTCTTGAGAAGGGAGATGAATACCAAGAGTTAATTGAAAAATATGATGATAAAGACTATGATGTTATTATGACATCACTGCGAAATGAAGGAACCAAATTGCTGGAATTTGGTATTGAGAAAACCATGAGAAGAATGGACCTTCATCCAGAATCTAAGGCTTGGTACCAATTTTTGAAGCACTTACTAAGGCCTACAACTCACAATGAAACTGTGAGTAGATCAAGATTGCTACTTCTGCATTGCATCACTTCTCTAAGTAAGATCAATGTTGGAAAGGTAATTGTTCAAGAAATTCAAGCTTGCTCAAAGAAAAATGATGACATGGTCTATTTCCTTGCCTTATCACTTTTCTCTACAAATGGAAAGGTGTGACTTAGAAGGCCACTAATGAAATTTGTAAACTACAAGTTGCTTTTGACAAAGCAGCCATACAGACTCTGATGAAGTCGAAGTCTAGGAAGAGATCTACTGAGGTTGGACAAGGAAAGGCTGCTGGAGAGACCGTTTTTGAAACTGACAGTGTACTATGGAGTGTTTTGTTAAATATGCAAAATGATCAAAGAGACTTTTTCAAGTTCCAGAAGGAAAAATTTGAGTGGGAAGAAAGGGTGTGTGCTATTCAAAATATTTCGAGGAAGATAAACCCTCCAACATTTCCAAAGAATATGCTAGGAGAGTTAGAAGAAGGAAAGGAAGAATCCAAACATGTGATTGCTAACTAAAAGCCTGAAAAGAAGTGATAATCAAAGAAGAAAAAGAAGAAAAAGAAGGAAAAGAAGAAGAGTGGAAATAAAAATGCTGACATGGAAATCCCTAAGGCAAGTGAGGACATGCCTGAGGTTTACAAGGCACGTCCAACTAGGAATAAAAACTAGTGGAAAGAAAAGAAACTGAAGAAGGAGTCACCGATTATGATCCCCCCAATTGACAGTCCGGAGAAAGACTTTGGTTTAAATCAAACTGATCCAAAAAATGAAGGAGAAGAGAGCATATTGTAAGACATGATGGATGAAGCTGATAAAGAAAACACATAAATGCAAGCGACACCTGAAAAGATTACTGATATAGAAGATAACATGGAGGAGAAACTCACTAAGAAGGAAGAAGTTTTGAAGAATGTCACATCGCTGTGAAGAGGGAACGTCAAAGACAGAAGAGTCGCCACCGTTCGTTATTTATCCCAAAGAAAGGAAAAGGAAACGATCAGAGAAAACATATGAAAAAAGGAAAAGACAGGTCATCGCAACCAAATCTTGGGTTCGGGAGTCGGTTACGCAAGGGGAAAGGTTGAGCACCCCTTACGTCCGTTGTACTCAACGGGATCAACACTTGTTATCTATCTAAATGGTGTTAAACTATCTAAGCTATAGGCCACAGGGACAAAAGAAAAGAAAAGAGACTCAATAGAGCATCGCCGCTCTATGCCTACGTACTCCCTCGTGCAATGGGAAAGTCAGAGTCAACGTAGTTCGGAAAACCACAGGTGAATGTGGGGGAAGGATGTCCGCCAAGACATCTCCGTCTTGTGCCTACATATCCTCGTCTGGTACGAGAAATCAGAGCAAATGTAGTTTGAGTTGACACGACCACAGATTGGTTCAAGTGTTTTACTTGAGTAGGGTTAAACCTTAGTTTAAGCAGTTAGGTGTATTGTTGCTCGACCATTAGAGACTTAGGCGTTACCTGTTTGCGATAGAACCAAGAGTTAACAACACTCTTTTTGAAAATAGTTTTCAATTAATCCCGCAGGATAAAAAAGTTTGATGTTTCTTTTAGAGTATTTTATGAAGAAGTGAATTGAGTTAAGTTTGTAACTCATGTTGCACTAAATACTATGACTTAGGAGCGAATGCGATGCATATCGTCCAAAGGACATACGCTAAACACTCTAGACGGTATGAGAGGAGGCCCCCCGATCATCAGTTACCAAATGCTTAAGGCTCGTAGCGTACAACACTTGTTATCCTTTATTAGATGTTTTGAAGAAGTTTTGAGATGAGAAGAGAGAAGACACAACTAAGGGGAAACTAACTTAACCCTAATGTTATCATGCAATGTGCTCCTATGATTGAGATTAAGAAGGGAAAATTTACCCTAATGTTATCATGCTTGGATTGAACTCTTAATGTCTCTCCTACTCCCAAAGGAAGAAGGGATGCAAACATGAAATGCAACACAAAGAAAAAAGGGAGGAAAAAAGTGTGGGGCAGCAAACACCATAAGCACATCTCAACCTCTTGAAACCAAGCAAGGGATGCAAAACAAAAACACAAATGCAAATAAAAAGATGCGAGGATGAGATGAAATGGGAGAAGCGAACTCCTACGACTATCGACCATCAATCACCGAAGAAAAGTGGGAGGAAAAAGTGTGGGACAACAGCCACCACAAGCACATCACAACCAAATAATTCTTCAAACACAAGCAAAACAAAAAGAACACTCATCACTTTGAATAACATCCATAAAAGTATGCATTCAAGTGGAAAACGAACACACGTGTCGAAGGAATCATGATTAAACAATCAAGAACAACAACAATATATCCAAAACATCTCACTCAAATGCATCATACTGATCCATGAAGATTCAAAATGAAATGATACCTAAAACAAGCTCAAAAACAGCAAACATGACATTTTGGTTCAGTGTTAATTGGTTAACACATATGGTTAACCGATTAACCAGTTAAAAATGTTTGAAAATTTGAAAATTCGCACTGGTTAATCTATTAACCACTTTGCACAGCCACTGGTTAACCGATTAACATTGTACCAGAGGTAGAAAACAACAACTCAAAAGCACTTTTCAGCAATTAATCACTTCTCCAATAATCCAGATGATCACATAATCAATTATGCACGAAATTAACACTAGAAAATAGTGATCCAACATCATGTAAACACATTCAAACATCAAGATCATAAATCACATGGATCAAAAATCAACAAAATAAATCAAAAATGAAGATCAACATGATGATTATGCAAATAAGCTCAAAAACAAAATCATATCTAGAATTTTCAACCTACAAAGCGAAGATTTACTTTGGTGAATGTTGATTCAACTTCAATTGAGCAGATCCAAGCAAGAAATCTGGAATTCCTTCAAGATCCAAGTGAGTTCTTGTAGTAGAAATGAAGATCCACCAAAATTAAGCAAGAATTATCCAAATAAGCTCCTCTAGGTCAACTTCAAAATTCAGGTCCACAGTAGCACGAAAATTGAATGGAGAATTGGAGATAATATGGATGAAGGATGAAGGATGAAGGTTTTAGCTCTAGAATTCCATGATTTCAATGGAGAGTCAAAGAATTCAAGGTGAGAAGAGCTTTAATGGAGTTTGGGAGATGGAAAAGTTGAGAGAAAAATTCAAGAGTGTATGATTTCTGAAAAATGAAATGGAATTATGAGGATTGTGCGTGTGAGGTTTGGAGCAAATCATTTAAATATGCTCTTGGTTAGGATCCAAATATGGTTTGGAGTGTGGTTTGTGAAAATTGGAATGGGATAAGGAATGGGAAATTGGAAGGGAATTTGAATTAATTTGAAAATTAATCAAAATTCAAAGTGGTTCTAGATCCTTCTTCTGGTGTAAAATAAAATTCTCATGTGATCAAAATGGACCCCAAAGTGAATTCTATTGAAAATTCACGTGCAGAGCAGAAAATTGCCTTGGTTAATCGATTAACCATTTGGGTTAATCGATTAACACCCTCAAAAATTCAAATTTGACCTGATTTTGCATTGGTTAATCGGTTAACACTTTAAATTTTTTAATTTTGACGCCTTTTGGAGGGAAATCTGCCCATTTGCCCGTTTTCAACCGTTCTAAGCCCTGTCTAGTCTCTGACACTTGCTCTTGAATACTTCAAGCATATAGCCTGAATGCTACCTCTTGATCTGAAAATATCCTGCAAAATAAAATAAAATCGACCGCTCGATCACATGGCTAAATAAATGTCGGAGCCGATGCTCGCTGTTTGGTCTCTCGCACCAAAGAAAACCCTGAGCCACAGAAAAAAAGTTTGATCCCCTGTCTCAAGAGAAAATGTTATGCTATGCAAAATGCAAAATGAAAAGAAAACATAAGCCAAGGACAGGAAACGGTTGGTCAATTTTTAGGGTACAACAGTTGCCCCTATCAAGCGACTTGGACCTGAAGGGATGAAGAGCGAACGAATTTCAAATATTCGAGGTAGAAGGCGGTTGAATACCAAAGAACCCGGAAATTTGACAACCATAGAAATAAAACTGCAAACTCGTTATTTGGAACAAAAATCTCCAGAGATAACTAAATCTGATAGTTGCAACAACAGCAAGCTAACTGATCACCAACCAAGAAGCCTCGACACGCAGTCGGAAGAAACATCTGCTAACATGCAGGCAATGACACTAAGTCGAAAAGATCATCTGATATCACCATCAGGCATCTGTTGAAACAATAGGCATCTAACCCGAAGGCCGGCTCAGCGCGAAGCTGAGAAAACATCTGACATCACCGTCAGGCCTCTGTTAAATAAAAACAGGCATCGAACCCGAAGGCCGGCTCAATAAGAAGTTGATAACATCGTCTAACCAGCAGGCATTCGCTAAATAAAAGCGAGCATCGAACTCAAAGGCTGGATCAAAACGCAATTGATAACATCTGCTAAACAACAGGCATTCGCTAAAGAAAAGCGAGCATCGAACCCTCAGGCTGACTCAACACGCAGCTGAGATCATCTGATATTCAAAGCAGGTATTCGCTAAATAAAAGCAAGCATCGAACTCTTAGGCCGGATCAACGCGCAACTGAGATCATCTGCTATTCAAAGCAGGCATTCGCTAAATAAAAGCGAGCATCGAACCCGAAGGCCGGCTCAACATGCAGTTGTGAAGTGAATCTGACAACAATTCACAAGAAAACTCCGCTGGGGAAAGAGAAACTTACACCAGCAACTCTGTTAGGGAACAAGTGATAGGATGGACACATCCGTCAAAAGATTTCACCGTGGTCTAGATACCACACAGGCTCAAGAATTAGCTGATAAGATGCCGGGTCTGGATACCGCGCGCTACAGGGATATAACATCATTTGTCGGGGTCTGAATACCGCACGAGCAAAGTAAAATCAACCGTTGCCGAAGATACACCTAAAAACAAAGAGGTAACAACCTGGCTTATGTTTCACATGCATATGTTTGAATATGGCGTAATGCTCCATGCGAAATGGAAATGCTACGCATTTCTGAGGATGCTATGCACGAATGCAACATGCAAAGGAACCAAATCAGCAAAATAAATGCCGAACAGACAGGGCCAACTCTGCCGGGGAGAAATGGGATATGCCAATTACGATTGGACTTAAGCTGGGAAAAACAAGCCCTAGATAGCCTCCAGGAAAATAAATCCTGGGTAATACTGTTCTGACGAGAACACAATACACTTGGCTAGGAATCAAATTAACTCTTGCTAACGGAAACGCCCTGGATGGCCTTCCAGAATATCACTCTTCTGGGAACAAACGACCCGGCTGGGGACAACAACCGACTGTTGGAATCAAAACCAACCTACTGGGGAAATCAACGACCCTGCGGGGGAACCACAAACAATCATTTAGATTAGCCTGCGCTCTAGCGGGGAAATCAACCCTGAATGGCCTCCTAAAACACTGAAACCTTCTACGAAATGAAGCAAGAATCTAGGGATAATCCACTCCACTGGAGATCTAAATCCACCCTGCCAGGGATTACTCAGTGGGAAATCACCATCAAAATACAACCCAACTGCTAGGGATGCACCACTAAACTTTCTCAGAAACGATTCCAACCCGCGGGGAAGAACCTACTCTGCTGAGGAATAGTATACTCTGCCGACTTTGCTAGGGAATAAGCAATAAGGGAAACGACATCAACCTCTTCTTGGGGATTGAGTCAGCAGTCAAACTCTAAGGGGATACAAAGTTAAACATATTTGGATTCTATGGGGGAACAAAATTCTGAATTTGGTCCGCTGCTTGGGAAAAAGTTCCACGTCTGCCTGGTGGAAAGAAATCCAATATTGACTCTTTGGGGAGCAAGTGCATACCTATAATCTGCTGGCGATAAGCACACACACTTGACCTGCATGAGGGATATCAATCTCGACCCTCTGGGGAAGACTTTATTCTGCCGAACAAATCAAACTTGAACTGCTGAGGAATAAGTGCATACAGACACACTGCTGGGGAGAAATGTATCCACTCAACCTCACACCCGCATATCCTTTCCTATAGAAGCATACTCTTGCTAGGGCCAAGGTGCATTAGGTTCACTGCTGGAGATACATGCGTCTCAACTATACACCTTCTTTCTGTGGGGAGTGGTGATCCTACCGGGGATACACCTCCGAAAAACTTCCCCCAAGGGTAACGACCCTGCACATCAACAAACAACAAGATATCCTGCACAACAGAAACTATCTCGGTCATCACCCATGACATTGTTCAAATAAATCAAAGTTTTAATGATTATTGGCAAAGCCTGCAAGTTTATGTATGCAAAGTTTTATTAAAACACCGGGCGTTTTTTCGCAAACAAAACAGTAAAGCCAAAGCAAGAACAAGAATTTACTGAATAATATATGTTTTATTGACAAATGGCCTATAAATAGGCAGATTTTACAACAGATGCAACCCCTGAAAAGAGGAAGTTGCACAAAAATTTACAGAAATACACAGAAATATATAAAATATCGGCAATATGGCACAGACAAACACCATGTATCGATCCAAATATGACTCGCATGACTTCGATGCTTCTCCGATGCCTCGTCTTCTGAAGAGATTGATTCGGATGATCGGCCCTCAGGTCCTCCCTCAATCCACTATACTCTGAAGATCAATACGCAAACCGCAGTCATTTGCTCTTCAAAATCCCTAACTTTTGCCTGAATCTCCCTTTTGGGTTTTCAATTCACCGGGATACCCATTTTTGCCAAAGTCGCCTTTCCAGGTTTTCAACTTTGCGGGATTACTTCCTTTCTTTTTATCCCTAAATTTTTCCCGAACCCATTCTTTTATGGTTCGCCGGGATGCTCCATTTTTGCCTGGATATTCTTTTTTTTTTCCAGCGGGTCTCTTTAAGCAAAGTATTTTTTAACTGTGTCGGCATTCACAGGGGATGTGAAATCTTCACCATCCATGGTTGATAACAACAAGGCTTCTCCAGAGAAAACCTTTCGCACAACATATGGCCCTTCATAGTTGGGAGTCCATTTGCCCCTATAATTTGTTTGTGGAGGGAGAATCTTCTTCAACACTAACTCGCCTGCCTGAAAGCATCGAGGACGCACCTTCTTATCGAAAGCTCTCTTCATCCTGCTTTGATATAGACGACCATATGTAATGGACGCTAACCTCTTCTCATCCATCAGGCTGAGCTGATTCAATCTGTTTTTCACCCTTTCTGCCTCATCAAGCTTGACATCGACCAAAACTCTCAAAGAAGGAATCTCGACTTCCAATGGTAGGACAGCTTCCATACCATACACTAGCGAGAAAGGAGTTGCCCCTATTGAAGTACGTATCATAGTACGATATCCATGCAAAGCAAAGGGCAACATCTCATGCCAATCCTTATAGGTTACAACCATCTTCTACAATATCTTCTTTATATTTTTATTGGTCGCTTCAACAGCGCCGTTCATCTTCGGACGATAGGGATAAGAGTTGTGATGCTCAATTTTGAAACTCTGGCACAGTTCCTTCATCATCTTGTTATTGAAGTTTGAACCATCAGTAATGATTCTTTCAAGCACTCCGTAACAATAAATGATGTCCTTCTTGATAAACCGGGTTACCACTTGCTTAGTGACATTGGAATAAGAAGCTACTTCAACTCACTTGGTAAAATAGTCAATTGCTACCAAGATGAAGCGATGTCCATTGGATGCGGTCGGCTCGATCTTGCCAATCATAGCAATGCCCCACATGGAAAAGGGCCAAGGTGATGCCATAATGTTACGAGGCGTCGAAGGCACATGAATCTTATCAGCATAAATCTGGAATTTATGGCATTTCTTTGCATACTTGAAGAAATCAGACTCCATAGTCAACCAATAATACCCAGCTCATAATAGCTTTCGAGACATGGCGTGCCCGGCAGTGTGCGTGCCAAAGGCACCCTCGTGAACCTCTTCCATAAGCAAACCTGCTTCTTTTTCGTCCATGCATCTTAATAGCACTAAATCAAAACTCCTCCGGTAGAGTACACCATCTTGGTTCAGATAGAAATTTCCAGAAAACCTCCCCAAGGTCTTCTTATCCCGGACCGAAGCCTCTGGCGGATACTCTTGGTTGTTGAGAAAATTCTGGATGTCATAATACCATGGCTTGCCATCAAAAGCCTCCTCTATTGCGAATACAAATGTTGGACTATCAAGGTGTGAGATGACTATTCTTGGAGCATCATTCCAAAAATTCATCTTATACGTCGAGGATAAGGTAGCCAAGGCATCCGCCATCTGATTCTCCGCTCTCGGCATATGGTGAAGCTCTACCATGTCGAAGAAAGGTAGTAGCCTCCTGGCATAATTCATGTAGGGAATCAGATTAGGCTGTCGAGTCTCCCAGTCTCCCTTGATCTGATTAACAACTAGCGTTGAATCGTCGTACACGTCTAGATTCTTGATCCTCAGATCAATGGCTTCTTCCAACCCCATAATGCACGCTTCGTACTCGGCTTCATTATTGGTGCAAGGGAAAGTTAACCTGGCAGTGAATGGGATATGAGAACCATGGGGACTCGTGATAATTGCCCCAATTCCACTACCGTAGGAGTTGACAGCACAGTCAAATATCATTTGCCATTGGGAACCTTTCTCAAGACCTTCATCGGGTAATGGCTCATCGCAGTCTTTCATCTTCAAGAACATGATGTCTTTATCGGGAAATTCAAACTTCATCGGTTGATAGTCGTCGATCGGTCGCTTTGCAAGAAACTCTGACAGAACACTCCCTTTGATAGCCTTCTAGGAGACATATTGAATATCGTATTCTGTTAAGACCATCTGCCACCTGGCAATCCTCCCCGAAAGTGCTTGCTTTTCAAAGACGTAATTAATCAGATCCATCTTTGAAATCAGCATGGTTGTATGATTTAGCACATAATGTCTCAAGCGTTTGGCAGGCCAAGCGAGTGCACAACACGTCTTTTCCAACACTGAGTACCTATACTCACAATCTGTGAACTTTTTACTCAAGTAGTATATGGCATGCTCTTTTCTTCCAGTCTTGTCGTGTTCACCGAGAACACAACCCGTGTTGTTCTCAAGAACCGTTAGATACATTATCAATGGTCTTCCATCTACTAGAGGTATCAGTATCAGAGGTTCCTGTAAATACTCTTTTAATTTTTCAAATTCCCTTTGGCAATTTTCATTCCAGACGACCGCCTGATCTTTCTTTAACAATTTGAACATGGGTTCACACGTGGCTGTGAGATGAGATATGAACCTAGCAATGTAGTTCAATCTACCCAAGAAACCACGGACCTCTTTCTCCGTTTTTGGCGCTGGCATATCTTGAATTGCTTTTATTTTTGCAGGATCGACCTCGATTCCTTTTTCACTAACAATGAACCCTAGCAACTTTTCTGACCGTACACCAAAAGTGCACTTGTTCGTATTCAAACTCAGTCTGAATTTCCTCAACCTCTCAAACAACTTCATAAGGTTCACCAGATGTTCCTCCTGCATCTGTGACTTTGCAATCATGTCGTCAACATAGACATTTATCTCATGATGAATCAAATCATGAAACAAAGTTACCATAGCCCGCTGATAGGTTGCCCTTGCGTTTTTCAAACCAAAAGGCATTACCTTATAACAGAAAGTCCCCCACGGTGTAATAAAAGTTGTTTTCTCCATATCCTCCGGCGCCATCTTGATCTGATTATATCCGGAAAAACCGTCCATGAAGGAAAACACGGAATACTGAGCAGTATTATCAACCAATACGTCAATGTGGGGGAGCAGGAAATTATCTTTCGAGCTCGCTTTGTTAAGATCACAGTAGTCTACACACATTCGCACCTTACCATCTTTCTTTGGTACAGGTACAATGTTAGCGACCCACAGAGGGTAAGTTGTCACGACGATAAATCCTACATCCAACTGCTTATGGACTTCTTCTTTGATTTTTACTGCCATGTCTGGTCTGGTTCTCCTGAGCTTCTGCTTGACAGGTGGACACTCTTTATGCAAAGGCAAGCGATGAACCACAATATCTGTGCCAAGACCGGGCATATCTTCGTATAACCAAGCAAAGATATCACTATACTCTCGGAGCATTTCGACCAATCATTGCTTGACATCACTCTGCAATGCGTACACTATCCTGACTTCTTTTCTGGCATCCTCAGTACCCAAGTTGACGATTTCAATTTCCTCCTGATGAGGTAGAATGACTTTATCTTCCTATTTCAGTAGTCTGGCTAACTCTTCAGGTAGGTCTTCATCTTCCTCAATCTCTTCTTCGGCTTGGAAGATCGGATTATCAAAGTCAAAGCGAGTCATAGACGATTATGGAGCGGTGTCATCTGCCATGTGAAACCTGCAATGATGATGATTTAATTCTTAAAATGATATGCAAACAAGCACGAACCACATTGTCATTTTATTGTTAAAAATAAAAACAGGAAAGACATAGATCACAATATTTGAATGCAAGAAAGACGCCCTTTGATTAATTGATAAAATGATTGTTCAACATAAAAGATTAGGCTCTGCAAACAAAGACCGTTATGCTTCGGGTAGAACATAGGGCTACAGATAATCAAGAAAACAAATCATTACTCTTCTTTCGTCACTTGGATGACTTCTTTGACAGTCCAGTTGTTTAGGTTCTGACCAGGAGTGCACGGACGGATCCATGCATCTATGTCGTAATTGTTGTCACTTTCTTCATTAGACACCGCATTGATATGCTCAAAGATCACCCCACCGCTGGTGAACTGGACGGGTCCTTTGTAACGCGGTGCGCTCTGTGAGGAGGAGGATGGGTTGTACCCCAGTCCAAACTTGTCTTTCTTGTTGGGGATGCTCAGAACATGGCCCCAACCCTGAGATGCCCCAGATTTCACCACTGCATGTGCTTCTTTAAAAGATGACATAGCAACCTCAGGTACTTTGTCTATAGCTGATACTTTCTCCTTGATTTGTACAGTCTCGAAAGCCTGAAATAAGTGTTAGAACACATATTGGTTCTTAGTTATATCTCTATGTTTTGATGATAACACTAATGAAATTTTGTATTAAGAAATTATATACTCTAAATTTGTTCAAGTATTTTTGTTGCAGATATTAAATTTAATATTCTTCTGAAAGCAAAAATAAATCTGAACATTGAACTACGCAAGGCTCTGAGCGTCAGAAGCATCTCGTTAAAAGACTATGAGTGCTGCCTACAGAAGACTCTGAAGCAGAATCTACAGAAGCATCTGAAGCGTAGCTGAAGACTTTATATGAAGTGTTTCAAGCATTGTTTTTCAGAAGACTCTGATAGTATTGTTCGCTGCAAGTACTGAGGATCTGATCTCCAAACTCTGCTCTGATTGTTAATCATGCTGAAGCACAGTTGCTGCAACACTCTGATACAGCAAACTCTGATAGCATCAAGACTCTGATCACTCAAGGCTCCGATGTTGATTGCTGTGAGATAGAAGCTTGTTGAAGAATATTATTCAAAGACATATCAGTTGGCATATTCCTGTCGCTACTGCGAAAATAAGGTGCCGGCAAAACAGAAGAGTCGCCACCTTTCGTTATTTATCCCTCAGAACGCGAAAGGAAACAATCGGAAAAAACCTGACGAAAAGGTATAAGACAAGGTCATCGTAACCATTGTCTGGGTTCGGGAATCGGTTATGCAAGGGGAAGGTATTAGCACCCCTCACATCCATCGTACTCGATGGGATCCATGCTTGTTGTGTTTATCTGACGGGTTTGTTAAATCTATCTATGCTAAGGATCTGGTCTGAAAGAGAAAAGAAAATGAAAATGACTCGGCAAAGCGTCTCACTTTATGCCTATGTATTCCCGTCTGGAACAAGAAATCAGAGTCAACGTAGTTCGCCTAACTACGAGTGAAGGGGGGGAAAGTTGCTCGCCAAGATATCGCATCTTGTGCCTACGTACTTTCACACAGCGTGAAAGATCAGAGCAAACATAGTTCGGGCTACGAAGAACACAGGTTTGTTCAACTGCTTTTTATCCAAGTAAAGTTAACAGACAGTTCCAGTAGTTGGTGTTTGCAGCTCGACCTTTGGAGACTTAGGCATTACCGTTTGCGGTAGAACTGAAAGTTAACAGAACTTTCCTTTAAGAAAAGGGTTTCCAAGGGATTAGGGTCCAAGCGGACAAAAAGATATTTGATCTTTGTTTTCTGTTTTTTATGGAAGAACAATTTTTTAGTTGTCTGTAGTTTGTACAGCACTAGAGACTATGACTTAGGAGCGAATGCGTCACATATCGTCCAAAGGACATATACTAAACATTCTAGATGATTGAGAGGAGACCGCTCAAACATCATTTCCCAAGTAGCTTAAGGCTCGTAACGCGCTTGTACCAACTTGCCTTTATTATGTTTTTTACTGTTGTTTGAGATAAGAAGAGAAACAGACTCTCTACAGGGAAACTGACTCGATCTTACAGTTATCATGCAATATTTGTCCTACGGTTGAGGTTAGAGGGGAAACTAACTAATTTTATCATGCATGGTTAGAATCCTAATGTCTGTCATAACTTCTCTTGAATAAGAGAAGTCAGAGTTCCTAGGGGAACATGGCAATGGAAAGCAAACAGTAAAAGAAATAACTGTAAAGAAATTACGGTAAAGATGCATGCAATGCAAGTGAGGGAGGAAATATGTGTGGGGCATAAGCCTCCACAAGCTCATCTCAACCTCAAGCTAGATATGAATAACTGCAAAGATAATAGAAGAAAGTAAATGCAATCAAACAGACCACACACCACACAGGCAAGGGAGCTGAGCTCTACCAAATACCAGCAAGCAAAGCCACACAGTAAAAATACAAGCAGAGGGAGAAACTCAACCTCTAATGCAATACAAGCAAGGGGAGAAACTCAACCCTTAGGATGCTCTTAGGCCTATGGTCGTCTACATGAAGCCTACTACTAATGCAACACTCCAAGCAAGTCACATCAATACACATCAATACAGTTAAACAAGAAGAAAACAGACAAACAGGGAAAACAAGCCAGCAATCTCCACAGCAGAGCAATCTTCTGGAAGCAATCCAATCCAAAGTCTGTAACTGTTCTTCAAGTCCACACCAGCTTCAAGAGAAGGAAAGGAATTCATGACAAGCAAGCAAGCGAGCTTCTATTCTATGGAAGGAAATTGGGTGTTGGGAGGCAAGGGTAAGTTCCACAGGAGCTTATCCCAGGCACTCAACCAACAAAAGGATCTTTGGGGAAACCTAGGGGTTTGGCTCCTTCAAGAGGTTTGTGTCGCTACTGCGAAAATCGGCGCCGGCTAAACAGAAGAGTCGCCACCGTGCGTTATTTATCCCAAAGAGGGAAAGGAAACGCTCGAAGTAAACCTACCTCAAAGACGGGAAAGGAATGGTCATCGCAACCAAATCCTGGATTCGGGAGTCAGTTACGCAAGGGGAAGGTATTAGCACCCCTCACGTCCGTCGTACTCGACGGGATCCACGCTTGTTTTCTAGTACGGATTGTTATTCTATCTACTCTAAGGGTCTGGGGTTAAAAGAAAATCAAATGACTCGGCAAAGTATCACACTTTATGCCTACGTATTCCCGTCTGGAACGAGAAATCAGAGTCAACGTAGTTCGCCTACCTACTGGAAAGGAGGGGAAGGTTGCTCGCTAGGATATCGCATCCTATGCCTACGTACTTTCATATAGCATGAAAGATCAGAGCAAACGTAGTTCGGGCTACGGAAGACACAAGCTTGTCTGAATGTTTTTATCTCCTTATGAAAGGGTTTTTCCTGATTAAGAGTCCAAGCGGACAAAAACGACGTTTTGATTGGTTTTCAGTTTTTTACGCAAGAACTGTTTTTTATGATGTTTGCAATCTCTGACGCACTAGAGACTATGACTTGAGAGTGACTACGTCGTATGTCACCCTAAGGGTAACACACTAAGCAGTCAGATTACGGAAGAGTGACCCTCCAGCAACCTTTCTCAAAAAGCTTAAGGCTCGTAGCGTACGACATTGATTATCCTTATTACTGTGTTTTGAATTGTTTTGAGATAGAAGAGAAAGAAGTTCGAAAAACGTAGGGTTTGAAAGGGGAATCAAAACTACCCTAATGTTATCATGCATGGATTACAACCTGATGTCTGTCATAATTCCCTCCTGCACAGAGGAAATCAGAGATCCTAGGGGACAAACGGAAAAGAAACAGCAGATATACAGTAAACAATAAAATGCATGAGATGCAGCAATACAAGCGAGGCAAGGGAGTCCCACTCAACCTCGAACCTGGGAAAGCAATAGGCAAAGTGAAACAGCTTCACCTCAAGCCTAAGGGAAAATCAACAGACAATACAGCAAAGAAAATCACACCCAGCACCAGCTCAGACAGCAACACCAGCTCCTACAGTAAGCAGTTCAAACAGCACCAGCTCTGGCAGCTATAGTTGATTAACAGCACAAGGTTGACAGTAACAACTTCAAGCAAGATCCCATCTTTACTTTCCAATGATATTCAAGCTTCAGATAAGCTCTTATCTCCAATAATCTTCAGCTTTAGCAAGCACTGAATCCCAACTAGCAAACAGCTTCAGACAGCAGCAAAACCCTAATCTTCAACAGATATTCAGCTTGGACAGGTACCAGCTTCATCTTCAACACTCCTCAATGCATTTCTTATCTTCAATAGGTCTTCAACTTCAATGCAAACACTCACAGGAGAGAATCAACTAAAAGATGAAGTTGGAATGTTAAGAGGCTTAATGATAACCCAGGGAAATCACTAAGATCTTATCACAGCAAATGAGAGGTATCCTCAAGGTTCTACCCAATCAAAGTATGCTCTACATCCCTCCTAAGGAGAGATGGAAATCTTTTAGGGGACCTTGTGTCATAGGATGGAATAGAGGCACAAGAAGCTCTCTATGTTTGACAGAAGAAACCAGTCTACTCTAAAGCTCTCCCTACATTTCCTATCTCCTAATTCTTCAAAAACCACCTTCAAGCACAAACAACTCCAAGCTCCAAGCATCATCATTTGTATTCAATCATACTCAAAGTCTTCACTAGCTCCAACAAGCCAAGCTCAAGCCCAACACCCAATGGAAATGCCCAAAACTCAACAAACAAAACAACATCCCAAGAGGGAAACATACCAATATCAACCAAATTGCAAAAATCAAATAAAATGGAAATACTCATCATAAAATCCTATAGTAATTTCTAAGGGATCCTAACTATGTACCCTATACCCCACATAAGCCCCAAGGCCTAAATCAAACTAAAAACTCAAAAACTATGTGTTGAAATGCACCTATGTCAAGGTAAACCCTAATCCTAATCACCCTAAAGTTTAATGTTCAAAACTAACTAAAATTAAATCACAAAAATGTGATAAATTTCCAGGGGGAACCTAATACTATATACTAACCATAGCAAAAAGAATTACATCAAAAATCAAAGTTAAATGACCATACTAAATTCAGAAAGTTGGTACATCAAAATAAAAGTGAAATAAAAGCAATTAAAAGTAAAAATAAACCAAAAAATGAAAAATGAATGAGATGACATTTTTATTGTTTTAATATTTTCTTGAAGTCTTGATGAAAATGGGGGAAAAATCCCATGCAAAAATGTTAATTTTCCAATTAGTTATGATTTTTCAAAGAACTTAAAATAAATGTGTGAAAATAGAAGAAAATATGGAAAAAAGGAAAATGAGCGTGTCCAATAGCAATCCAATGCAGTGTAAATCCAGAGATGGGCTCAGAGGGGGGTATGGATAGAAAAGCGCGCGTAGGCCCAATGCTAGTCAGAAATTAAAATGGAAAATCAACAAAAAATAGAAAAAAGTTGGTATGAATAGCAAACGAATCCAGCGCATTTCTCAGTGGGCCTTGGAAGTGGGGTGTGGTTATCAATTCATCACTTAAGCCCATGCTAGCAATTAAGTGATACGGTGCGTTTTGGTAATCTGAGTCTTCTTCACAAATTGAAACAAAACCACAACCATTGGATTATATTCTAGTCAAAGTCCAAACTTAGATCATATGGTTGTAAGGTCATCTTCAACCTTTGAATCTGGCTTGGAGGGAAGAAACCATGGATAACAGAATTTGAACCTTCATCTTCTCCAAATCGTGCTCCCTCAATTCTTCATCAAAAATCAAAACTAAAAGCCCTAATCCACTCCAAATCTCAACAGCAATTCAACCATGGCATCTAAACACATTGAAACATCGTCCTCCTCAAAACACGATTGAATCATCAGAAACTGCTCAGAAATTGATTCTCACCAAACCTAAAATTGAATAACCTAATCTCATCACCAGGTTTCACTGAGTATTTCTAGCTATCAAACTAAGGTTATAACACCAAGAACACGAAGATACAAGCATGAACAGAAATTGAGTCACTCAACTTATTGTCTTTAAATAAACCCTAATGCTACCAGAAAGCTCCGTATGATCATCTACATTGGATCTAACCATTCAAAGCCTATTGAAACTGCCTAAATCAAGCCATGGAGTGAAGTTTACATACCTGCAATTTTGAGATGAACAGAGTGATCAAAACTTCAAGATAAGCTTCAATAAGTTCCAGACACCTTCACCTACACCAAAGGATGCTTCTGTATGCAAAGAAAGAGATTGAAATGGCTTGGATTCTTGAATTCGATCTTGAGTTGCAGGGCTGAGAATTCCAAATGCAAACACATGATTCTTCAGGGTTCTTGCTCAATAATCCATCTGGAATCACTCACATATGCTTGATCAAGGTTCTGAGATCAAAAGAATGGGCTGAAAGTGGTTGAAACTTGTAACTGAATTCTGTTTTGCAAATGGAAGGTTGAAAATGCAATCTCTCAAATCTCTCTCAATTCTCTCCCACTCTTGCTCTGAATCACTTCATATGTATATATAGAATGTGGATGAAGGCTCTAGAATCTTCTGGATTGATCCTATGAGAAAATCAATTTCTCATGTCATGAAAATCTCTTCTTATGCTACACACATATCAGTTCATGTTTTGGCTTGCAATTCACTATGCTTTGAGTTTAAAATGTCCTTAGATGAGATTTTGGAGGTGTTAGGATGGAAGGGAGCCTTGCATTTGCCTTGAAGTGTGGTTTTGCAATTGTGCCTTATGATGCAAGTAACCAATTTACAAAGCAAGTCATTAAAATAACCCTCAATTCAAAATTGTGGAAATGTCAATATTCTCAAAATGTATTTTACAGTCAAATTGGTATGTCATATGGCTTGGTTTGGTTTTGTAGATCAAAAACCCCAATTTTCAACCTTGGTTCATTTAAAATTTACCCTTATTTTAGACCATTTTGGTGACTTTGTGAAGCAAGCCATTCCAAGCTCTCATGACCTCTTATATAGCCTAAAAACATCATTTTGAACACATCTCATGTTGAACATTTTTCCATTTGAGGAGTGGAAGATGGAGATTTGGACCTATGTTGAAAAATGACCTGTAATTCAACTTTCCCAAAATACCCCTGGGTTGCCAAGACCATAACTTGAGTTCCAAAACTCCTCTTGAGGACTTCTAGTACTCAAATTAAATATAAGACCAAGATCTAAAACTCTTATGTTGTCCAAGAATCCATTTGAAAACTCCTTGATGGGAAAAAGTTGCTTGGAAGTCAAGTGACTTTCACAGATAAATTTCAGTGTCCTCTGATGACCCATAACTTGCAAGAACCATAACTTGAGTTCTACAAATATTATTGAAGACTTATAGTACTCAAATTAAATCTATTGAGAAGCTCTACAAGTTTCATGTAGACCAAGAACCCATTTGAAACTTGCATTTTGACTTATCTGGCTTGGAAGATAGGCCTAAATTAGGGGATTTTACACTAAAACCCTAATTTAGTAACTCCTCCTCCTCTTGATTCTCTTTGATCTATCCTTGGCACAACAACACACATGTATCCACATGTAAATTCATGAATCCCACATCCTTAAACTAAGCCTTGATGCTCTTCAAATCACTCAGTTGACCTAGGGTTGACCCAGATGAAACCCTAGTTGACTGCACTTCAACTCTGGCTCTTGTACTTGTATCAATGACTTGTCTCATCTTCAAAATGACCCTCTAGGTCTTCCATGATCTTTGTACACATTCCATACCCTCAGCCATGGCTCACACACTCATTGATGATCTTCAACCCCCCAAGATTAGGAGAGAAATCCACTGGTTGACCCTCAAACTTTTCAAAGCTTCAACTCATTTCTTGATTACTTGGATGGTCTTGAACTTGAATAAAACCCCTTGATGTGCCTATTTCTGATAAGAATGGCACTTGATCCCTTGTTAGATGACTTGTTATGCTATGCTATGCAAATGATTTGACTATGTACATGACTTATTATGCAAATGACAATGCAATTGAAACATAAACAAGGTGAAATAGGTTGAGCAAATTTTAGGGTGCAACAGTTTGCCATATGCCCCCCACAGAAGGGACTGTGCTACCTCAAGAAGGTTCCTAAAGAGGAAAGAATGGGAGAATTTTAGGAGAATGGAGATGAGAAGCAAGGTAAGTTCCACAGGAACCTACCACAGACACTCAACCAACTCCATTTCCTTTAGAGAGCTTGCTTAGGCTCAACTCCAATGTGAAAGGCAGGGAATTCCTCCACGGGACGAATTATCCCCATAATGAAGGATCCTAATTAAGCAAGGAGTACTTGAAAGGGGAACTAATCCTAGAGAAAGATCATCACCTACTTGAATCTCTAAAGAACATCAAATGCTATATCCTAATGATCACCTATTCTAAGGCCAATTGTATAATAGGGAACTAAGGGAAAATCAATCCTAAAAAATCTAAAGAAAATACTACATCATCCTATATGTGTCAGCATTCAATGGTAGAAAAATCAGATGCTAAATCTAAATAAAAATGCCCAAATTAAATCCAAAACTTCAAGAGTGCACTAAAGGAAATCACTAAAGAACACTCCTAAACAACTACCCTAAAATCCTATTTAAAATGATCTAAAAAATCCAACAAAAATCAAATAGCAACATTAACATATTTACAGCCAGCACACCAAATTCCAAGATGAAACTCCAAAATATGAGAGAGAAAGAAAATCAACAAATTCAGAACAACATTATTTCATTATTAAAAGTGCCCTAAAGAGAAAATATGAAATAAAATGGAAAATCCATGGAAAATTAAAATACAAAGCATGATAAAATCCTAAACATATTAATCTATAATCACAAATTTTTCCAGGATTTATTTATGATATTCACTATTTTTTATGATTTAAATCTAACAAGCATTAAACAAAAAAAGTAAAAGAAAAGAAATTAAAACAAGAACAGGGGAGGGGTGCAATCATCAGGGAAAGCAAGGCTTAATGCACCTGGGCCCAAGAATGGGGGGCGAGAATAGCACATGGGCGTTGGGCCCATTTGATTATTCAGTTCAGCAAAAATCACTCAAGGGAGCAACGCCCAGGGGGTGTAAAAGTAAGGATTATACGTGAAATCCATGTTGAGCCTGCAAGGGGGAGGCGCGAATAGCACAATAACCAAGGCCCAACTCAAAGAATAATTCAACTCAGCTCTCTCTCAAAATCAAAAACAACCACGAGAGGATTCGAACCCTCGCTCTTTATGTTCACATAGCGCGTTGAGAAGAACACTAATTGAAATGATGTGTTTGGGGAGGGGATTACGTGGCGCGCTCTTCATCACAGGATATGTGGAATTGGTCTTCTCTCCCTCACGAGCGAACAGTGGAGATTTCATCTTCTTCCTTTTCAAATTCTGGCCAGAAACAGAGCCCGCGCGCAGGTGCTGGAAATGCAGAATCTGGCACGAACGGCCCGAGCTTTGCTGGAGAATTTCACGTCCTCCTATCTTTCTCAATATTCCACCAATCCAAATAATTCTTGAATGAAACTCGTGAGAAATTTCATGAGGATTCCAAATATCCTAATTAAATGAGCTAAAACTCCAAGATTAAAGAACTCTACATCTCAACCGAAAATGGATCCAAACATAATTCGTCACTAATCCTCAAATTTTCTGCCCAGAAATCATCTATATCCTAATTGCAACCTAACCACATGAATCTAAGGTGATAAAAACGCATAAATTGAGTGCAATTTCAAGAAATGTAAACCTGGTTTTAAGCTTCGATTGTGGTGTTTCTGGCTTGAATCTTGCTCCCAAATCTTCCAGAATCACTCAATGATGATGATAGAAGCCTTTAGCACCTTCAATTTGATCAGAAACTTGCTTGAATCCAAAAAATGATTTTGAGTGGAAGCTTGAAAACTCCAATGGCTCTTTCTCTGCTCAGCACGAATCAATCACCAACCTTGCTTCTGATGAGTTCCTAAAGATTTATAGAGTGATTTGGAACCTTCTAGAGGTTCAGCCCAGGCCCAAAATCAAAGATCCAATTCCAACTTTTCTCCAAAATTTTTGACATGGCCATGCATGAAATTCCTACTAAAACTTGCTTGGGAAGCTTTGGTTAGCTTGCTGAACAATCCTTGAGTGAAATCAGACCACAAAGAGCCTTCAATTTGCCTTGGTGAATGATTTGTGTGATGTAACTTATAAATGAAGAAACCTTATGAAAGGCCATGAATTATACTTCAAATGAAAAATCTGAAATTGCCAATGTCTCTAAAACATAATTTCTGATCAAATCAAGTACTCATTTGGCATATTTTATGCACATAACCATTTATTTGAATTTTTCAACATTCAAACCTTTGAATTTCTTCTTTCTTCAAACCACTTCACACCAATCTTTGATACGAGCCAAACCAATTTATCATGAGCCTTTAGTTAACCTAAAAACCTTATTTTAAACAAGTTCCATGTTGAACAAAATTTCATTTGAGATGTGCAAGTTGGAGATTTTGACCTATAATTGAAAATGGCCTATAATCTCACTTTCCCAAAATACCCCTAACTTGTAAACATCATAACTTGAGTTTTACAAATCAGATGGAAGACTTCTAATACAATTTGGAAATCTAAGATCATGAGGAACAACTTTCATGTTTACCAAAATGTCAGATGAAACCTCCTTCTAGGTCAAACATAGCTTGGAAGTCAGATGATTTTCACAGACAAATTTCTGATGCATCTGAGGACTTGTAACTTGTCTGGACCATAACTTGAGTTCTATAAATCCAATGGAGGACTTCTAGTACTCAAATTAAATCTCGGAGCATGATCTACAAGTTTCATGTTGGCCAAAAATGGATATGAAACTTGCATCTTGACTTACATGGCTTGGAAGTTTGGCACTAAATAGGGGATTTTACCCTAGGAACCCTGACTTAGCAACTCCAACCACTCTTGATTCTTCTCAACTTGATCTTGAAACAATCCCTCATATTCCTCATCCTATTATTCCATGATCTCAATGACCTAGAAGCAGACTTTGATCTTCTTAAATTGCTCATTTTGGCCTAGGATTAACCAGATGAAACCCTAGTAATGCCAACTTCCATTGTGACTCTTGTACTTGCTACAAACATTTGACTGAGCTCTGTCTTGATCCTCTAGGAACTCCATGAGCTCTATCCACATACCATATCCACATACAAGGCTTCACAACCTCTGATACTCTTCAAATGGCTCCTCATGCTAGGAGATAAACCCCATACCAACAGATGAACTTCTTGAGAACCCAACCTTCTCCCTGATGATCATGGTGACTTCTCAAACTTGAATAACCCTCTGGCTAGGCTTCTCACTTGATCCCCTGTTAAATGAACAATGCGATGCTATGCAAATGCTAATGCAATGATATGCTAATGCAAATGAAACATAAACCAAGTAAGAAAAGGTTAAGCAAATTTTGGGGTGCAACAATTCCAAATGACTCTTTCCTATTTTATGCTAGACACAAGAACTCAGGAAAAAAGGATTTCTCTGAACGTTCTACTTCTAGGAAAGGTCAAGTCATGTGAAGACAAAAGGCTACAACTACTTTGCAGTACACGGTCTTCAAGCTTGCAACGTCTTGGACGTCTTTGTCTATAAAAGCAAGCCTTCAACAACTTTCTACAGTGGACGAATATTGACGAATCTATTGAAAACTCTCTCAAAGCTCTCATACAAATTATATTTCTTTGTTGAATAGTTTCATTCGTTCTTAATAGAAAGCCCAACATTGCTTATTTTTATCCTTTTGGATGTGTATGTTTTATGTTTAATACTAAAGAGAATCTGAACAAGTTTGATTCTAAAGCACAAAAGTGTTTCATGCTTGGCTATTCTAAACGCTCTAAATGCTACAGAGTATACAACACTGAGACACAGATTGTGGTGGAATCTATACATGTTAGATTTGATGATAAGCTTGGCAATCAAAAGCCAAAGCAGCTTGATATTTCTGCAGATAGATAAGTAATTCTCATAGACTCGGAACACTCAGAGGCAGATAAGGCTCAAGTGAAGGAATCAGAAGCAATTCCAGATGCAACTCCCTTGGCTGCTCAGATGAATAATTTGAATATTTCTAAAGAACCAAATGTTAAAGGATAATCCAGAATCAAATCTTCTCATCCATAAGAAATGATCATTGGAAAGAAGGATGACCCTATCAGAATAAGATCTTTTATCAGATCATCTGGAACATCCTTACTTGGTCTAGTATCAGTGATTGAACTTTTGTGGAAGAAGCTCTAGAAGACAATGATTGGATTCTTGCAATGCAAGAGGAGCTAAATCAATTCACAAGGAATGAAGTTTGGGATCTGGTTCCAAGACCAAAAGGATTCGTTATAATTGGAACTGAATGGGTCTTCAGAAACAAACTTAATGAGCAAGGAGAAGTTGTAAGAAACAAGGCAAGACTATTTGCTCAAGGGTATAGTCAGCAAGAAAGAATTGACTACACAGAGACTTATGCTCTTGTGGCCAGGTTAGGATCTATACGCCTACTCATTTCTTTTGCTACACAAAATAACATCACTCTATATCAGATGGATGTTAAGAGTACCTTCTTAAATGGGATTATAGAAGAGGAAGTCTATGTTCATCAACCTCCTGGTTTTGAAAGTGATAAGTTTCCAGAACATGTTTTTAAACTTAAGAAATCTCTTTATGGTTTAAAACAAGCTCCCAGAGCTTGGTATGAGAGATTAAGTAATTTTCTTCTGGAGAAAATTTTTATCAGAGGCAAAATGGACACAACTCTCTTCTGTAAAACATTTAAGAAAGATCTATTAATTTGTCAAATATATGTAGATGATATTATATTTGGATCTACCAATATTACGTTTGGAAAGGAGTTTGCTCAATGTATACAGGCTGAATTTAAGATGAGCATGATGGGAGAATTGAGATTCTTTCTGGGAATTCAAGTCAACCAAACTCCAGATTGCACTTGCATTCATCAGACTAAATATGTAAAAGAGCTTCTGAAGAAGTTCAACATGACTGATAGTAAGTTAGCAAAGACTCCAATGCATCCAACAAGCATTCTTAGTAAGGAAGAGGTAAGTAAGAAAGTAGATCAGAAACTCTACAGAGGTATGATTGGATCTCTTCTATACTTAACTGCTTCTAGACCTGACATTTTATTCAGTGTATGCTTGTGTGCTAGATTTCAATCAGATCCTAGAGAATCACACTTAACAGTTGTTAAGAGGATTCTAAGGTATCTGAAAGGTATTACTAATGTGGGTTTGTGTTACAGAAAATCTGATGAATTTAAACTAGTTGGATTCTATGATGCTAATTACGCTGGAGACAGAGTTGAAAGAAAAAGTACTTCTGGAAGTTGCCAATTTCTGGGAAGTAATTTAATCTCCTGGTACAACAAGAAACAACCTAATATTGCTCTATCAACTACAGAAGCAGAATATATTGTTGCTGCTGGATGTAGCATACAGATGCTCTAGATGAAGAGTCAACTAGAAGATTATCAGATCTTTGAGAGTAATATTTCTATATTTTGTGATAATACTTCTGCTATATGCTTGTCTAAAAATCCAATTTTACACTCTAAAGCTAAGCATATAGAAATTAAACATCACTTCATTAGAGACTATATTCCGAAGGGTATTTTAAGCTTAAACTTTGTTGATACAGACCATCAATGGGCTGATATTTTCACAAAACCCCTTGCTGAAGATAGGTTTAAGTTTATTCTGAAAAATATTGGTATGGAATTCTGTCCAGAATAATATTTATCAGAAGTAGATTTCTCAGATGCAAAATGTTTAAAACTCTGAAGTATTACATCTGTCATTTATTTAAACTCTTGAATTATTATTTCTGTGTGTATCTGAACTGACAAGTCTCAGAGGATCTGAACGTTGGCTAACGTTTCATTTCTCAAAGAGTTTTCAGAAGCACATGCAAGCAAACATGTGTAACTCTGAATCTGAAAAGCTGGAGTGCAAAAAACTGAAAAGACGTTTGAGGTACAGTTTTGAATATTTGGTTTCTCGTTTTCCGCATAAATTGTCAGAATCATTAATGCTTGAAATGATTATATTCTTTTTATTAAATGCTATTAAATGCTAAATGTGAACGTGTTGAACGTGTGACTTTTGTGTGCCCTAATTTTTTCTCTATAAATTCCACAACTCACAACATTTCACACTTTTCACTCTCACGAACACTTGTATGCATTTCTGCTTGCTCCATTGTTTTCATCTCTCTCCCAAACCCAAAATCGTTCGTAACCCTAATCCTTCAACTTCTTCAACAATGGCTACTTCTTCATCAACCTCTGCTCAGTTCCAATCTACCATGGCAGCTGTATCATCTTCTAATCTGGGTGTTGTTCCTTTCAAGGAACCTGTTAGAACAAATCTCACACCTGTTGAGAAACTGGAATTTTTGTGTGAATCCTTGGTGGATTTTGCTTCATTGGCTGCAAATGGATTTAATCTACGTTCTATCATTGATGCTCAAGGATGGACAAAGTATTTTGATAGACTGTTTGGGTCAGTTTATCCAGTTTTGGTAAAAGAATTTTGGATTCACGCTAATGCATATCCCAAGTTCATTGTGTCATCTGTTTTGAGAAAAGAAATTGTGATTATTGAGGATCTTACAAGGAAACTCATAGGATATGAAGAAACTGATGAAGTTTCTCGTCTAATTGGGCGCGTCAATATGGAAGTTGCTTATGAAGAGGTGATTGCTTCTGGAGAACCCTCTAACAAGTTCAAAGATTTGAAGCCAAATTACAAGATCTGGGCTAAAATCTTCATGGGTTGCATTCATCACAGGAAGTCTACAAACTCTCCTGACTATGTGAATAATGATCAACTTTACTTCATGTTCTGTCTTAGTCAAAGCACAAAGGTAGATCTGCCTCATCTGCTTTTCTCTCATCTATGGAATCATGTTAAGGCATCCAGAGAAGACATGAAGGCAAAACAGGCAAAGGGTAGAAATTGGATCCCTTGTGGAAGATTGATTTCAGACATTCTGACAGAGAATGGTCTGGTGGCGCATCTGCATGAGGCTGGACTGAAAAAAGAACTTACATTAATTCTTGGAAAAGTACTGAATGCTAAAAGTTTACAGAGGCTGAAAGTAATAGATGAACTTACTTCTGTTCCTGACAAACTCGATACAGAAGAAGTAAGAAAACGAAGAATTCTTGTAGATGATTTTCCAATGTTTTATGCAAAAGAACCAAAGGAAGTTTTGATCAAGTATGTTGGCTCATGTATGGAACAAGAAATTCCAATTCCAGAAGGATTTCTAAACCGTGCACCTATGCCATATTTCTGTGAGGAACATAAGAGGCAGAGAAAACAGGCTTTAGAAGAAGAAGAAGCTGCAGGCACGCAGCAGAAAAAGCAGAAAACTTCTGAAGAACCTCAGAAGAAGAAGAAAAGAAAAGCTTCTGGAGAAGCTCCTTCTACTCCTATCAAACTCATTAAGAAAACAGGTACTAAATCATCCTTACCTATTATTTCTGAAATTGCAATAGAATCATCAACAATTAGCTCTGTTCCTGAACCCCCATCTTCCCAAACTCAAACCACTTCTGTACCATCTCAATCATCTATACAACCACCTCCATCTTCTAAACAAACTGCATCTGATACCACACCGTTACAATCATCTGAACCACCAACAAATAGTTAACCCATAACTTCTGAACAATTTGAACAACCAAAAACCTCTAAACCTGACCAATCTGAACCTCAAGATCAAACACCACCAGAAGAACCAACTCCACAACAACCAGAACCCCAACAAACAGAACCAGAAGAAATTTTATCTTCTGTTCCTCAACCAGAACCTACTAAACCATCTGAATCCTACATTTTTTATTTAGATATTCTAGATATCCAACCCCTCAGAACCCTCTTTGACATTTCTTCTACTTCTTGCCACACCACAAATTCAAGTAGCTCTACTGAATCTGACCTACCCCCAGAAATCCAATCTATGCTTTCTTCACCCTCTCCAAAACCAAAACGTAAAAGAACTTATGAATTTGTTTCTTTTGCTTCTCTCAAACCATTTCCCTCTGATTCACTTCCATATGGTTTCAAAATTAAAAACTTCTATACTGTTAGACTATGGCACAGATCTAGAAGGGGGGTTGAATAGATCCCAATTAAAATTTGAGTTGGAGCTACCAATTTAAAAATTGGTTTTGAAAATTTGTTTTAAGTGCGGAAGCAGCCGAGGAAAATATAGTCTAAAACGAACGGTTATTGGAAAACCGGATATGCGATAAGTGTAAGAGCACAGATTGTGTCTTAGTAATATCTCTATGTTTTGATGATAACATTAATGATAATTTGTATACAAGAATTATACTCTCTAAATTTGTTCTAAACTGTTTTCTACAGGCACAAAAGATTTTAATCTTAAAGAGCAAATTTGATGTGAACAATAAATTCTGAATGGCTCAAGAGCATCTGAAGATTAGAAGAATCTGAAGTATAAGAGCTTAGTCATCAAGATTCTGAAGATACAACACGCTGCATATATTATCAAGAATCTGAATGAAAGAAGACTCTGAGTGAAGAGACTCTGAATGAGAGAAGACTCTGATCTAAGTGAAGACTCTGATCTAAGAGCATGTTACGCTTCAAGCACACAGCTGCACCAGACTCTGATTCAGCAACATCTGAAGAACATCTTAGGCTCTGAAGTTTCCAGAAGATTCTGAAGACTGAAGACTCTGATATTGATTGTTGATCTGAACTATCTGAAGAATTATTTGAAGAAGATTATTTTAATATATCCGTTGGAATATGCCAGCAAATCTTTCCTTAATTGGGATAGACATAAATCTCTGCAAGAAGATTATTCCTCTGATACATTCCATATATGGTAAATTCACAGCTCAGCAGACAATTGCTACACCCATATTTTGTGCGCCGTCTCTCTGCTGCAATAGTACAAAGGACAGTACTATTTGATATTGGAAATATCTTCTCCAACGGTATTATATTCTCTCCAATATTCAAGTGGCTATATAAAGGATATCATAGCACTTTCTTCAGTAACAGAGAAAAAACAGAAAAGAAGAATTTTGAAAAACTTATTCTCAAGCGAAGAAACTCTCAAGCTCTCATATTCTTTATAGTTCATACTTTGTTCTAAACTTAGAGAAATAATACAGTTGTGTTTATAGCTTTCATAGAAGCAATTTATTACTCTTACATTGTATTACATTAATTTGTAAAGGAAGTTTTCCTTAAGAGGATCTAGGTTAGATCAGTAGCTCTTGAGAAGACTAAGAACAGTTGTTCTTAGGTGTTGCTATTTGTAATCAGTTGATTTGAATAGTGGATTAAGTCCTTGTTGAGAAAGGCAAATCACTCTTGAAAAGGGTGGACTGGAGTAGTTGAGTTCAACGAACCAGGATAAAAATACTTGAGTTTTTATCTTTGATTATTTTCTGTCATACTTATTCAACCCCCCTTCTAAGTATTTTCTCACCTTCAGTTGGCATCAGAGCTCCGGTTCTGAGTGTGCATTCACTTAACCGTGACAGATAAAGATCCAGTGAGAAGAATACTCTGTTATTTATTTGGTTGCTAATATGGGTGATATTCCTACATCAAGCAACAAATATGAAGGAGACAGAATCAGCACCAAACCTCCAATGTTTGATGGAGAAAAATTTGATTATTGGAAAGATAGACTTGAAAGTTTTTTCTTGGGGTATGATGCTGATCTCTGGGATTTAGTCATTGATGGATATGAACATCCTACTAAGGATGGCAAAAAGATTGATAGAAAATCAATGACTGAGGAGCAGAAGAAAGAATTCAAGAATCATCACAAAGCCAGAACCATACTTCTTAATGCAATCTCTCATACAGAGTATGAGAAGATTACCAACAGAGACACTGCTCATGATATGTTTGAGTCTCTCAAAATGACTCATGAGGGAAACTCTCAGGTGAAAGAAACAAAGGCTCTGGCGCTGATACAGAAGTATGAAGCGTTCAAGATGGAAGAATCTGAGAACATTGAGACTATGTTTTCCAGATTTCAGATTCTAACAGCTGGGTTGAAAGTTCTGGACAAGGGCTACTCAACATCTGATCATGTCAAGAAGATCATCAGAAGTCTTCCTACCAGATGGAGACCTATGGTGACTGCATTGAAGCTGGCCAAGGATCTGAACAAAATCTCATTAGAAGAACTCATCAGTTCTTTGAGAAGTCATGAGATTGAGCTGGAGGAAGATGAACCCCAGAAGAAAGATAAAGGTAAATCCTTAGCTTTTAAATCTAACAAATCTGTTAAAGCTTTGCAGGTAAATGAAGAAAGCTCTGAGGAATCTTCTTCTGAAGAAGAAGATGAACTATCCATGCTGTCCAGAAGGATCAACAAACTCTGGAAGCACAAAGGGAAGAAGTTCAACAACTTCAGAAGATCTGATCAAAAGAGAGAATCTTCTGGACACAGAAGATCTGGCAAGAAAGAGGTCACTTGCTATGAATGTAAAGAACCTGGACACTACAAGAGTGAATGTCCCAAACTTCAAAAGGAAAAACCCAAAAGGAAGTTTGATAAAAAGAAAAAGGTTCTGATGGCTACATGGGATGACTCAGATGAATCTGAATCATCTTCTGAATCTGAGGAAGAATGTGCAAATGTTGCGCTGATGGCCAACACAAATGATCAAGATGAAGGAACGTCATCATCTGAATCTGAGTCAGAATCAGACTCTGACTCTGAAGAGGTATTTTCTGAACTCTCCAGAGCTGAACTTGTTGAAAGTTTATCTGACATGTTGGAAAGCTACAGCAAGATTAAACTCAAATACAAGAAGCTGAAAAGCAATCTTGAATCTGAGATTGATCTTCTGAGAACAGAACTTGTTGAGCAGAAAGAAATAAATTTAAAACTCAAAAATGATTTAGAAACAACTCAACAAGAATCTGATACTGAAACAGAGTCAAGTGAAAATATTTAAGAAAAATATGACTCCAGTTTTAAAAGATTCCTCACTAAAAGCATAGACAGAAGCAAAATGGCTTCTATGATCTATGGTGTTAGTGGGAACAACAGAAGAGGCATTGGATGTGAATCTTCCTCTGGAAGCAATCCAAAATCTGTTGATAAACTCTTCATCAAGAAGACTCCTCTGTATTCTCATTTTAAGTTTGGTCATCTGAATGATATTAAACATACAAGCTCTGAAAAGAGTACTTATGTGTTTAAGCCAAGGGCTAGCCAGAATAAACACTATGTTGAAAAACAGAAGTTTAGGCAAAACCACAGAACATCTAACCCCAAAGGACCCAAGAAGATCTGGGTACCTAAAAGTAAAATAATACCTATTGCAGATGTTCTTAGCAGCAAAATCCAGACACCAATCATGGTACCTGGACTCTGGATGCTCACGACATATGACGGGCGAAAGGTCTATGTTCCAAAGCCTGGAACTTAGATCTGGAGGGGACGTGAAATTTGGAGGGAACCAGAAGGGCAAGATCATTGGCTCTGGTACAATAGGTAATGGTAACCTACCCTCTATTTCTAATGTTCTGTTAGTTGAAGGATTGAAACATAATCTATTGTCCATAAGTCAATTAAGTGACAATGGTTATGATATCATCTTTAATCAAAAATGTTGCAAAGCTGTATGTCAAAAGAATGGTTCAATCCTATTCAGTGGAAAGAGGAAAAACAACATTTACAAAATCAACCTTTCAGAACTTAAAGTTCAAAATGTAAAATGCCTTTTATCTGTGAATGATGAGCAATGGGTCTGGCATAGAAGATTGGGACATATTAATATGAGACGTATATCTCAGATTAATAAACTCAATCTGGTCAGAGGACTCCCTAATCTGAAGTTCAATTCAGATGCTCTGTGTGGCGCATGTCAAAAGGGTAAATTTTCAAAATCTCATTTTAAACCAAAAAATGTTGTTTCCACTTCTAGACCATTGGAATTACTTCATATTGATCTGTTTGGACCAGTGAAAACTGCATCCATCAGAGGCAAGAAGTATGGGTTAGTCATTGTAGATGACTACAGCAGATGGACATGGGTAAAGTTTCTAAAACACAAGGATGAGTCTCATTCTGTGTTCATTGACTTCTGCAATCAAGTCCAGACTGAAAAAGAATGCAAAATTATTAAAGTCAGAAGTGATCATGGTGGTGAATTTGAAAACAAATATTTTGAAAAATATTTTTCTGAAAAAGGAATTGCACATGATTTCTCCTGTCCTAGAACTCCACAACAAAATGGAGTTGTAGAGAGGAAAAATAGAACATTGCAAGAAATGGCCAGAACCATGATCAACGAGACAAATCTGGCAAAATACTTTTGGGCAGAAGCAATAAATACAGCATGTTATATTCAGAACAGAGTGTCTGTAAGACCTCTTCTGGAAAAGACTCCCTATGAATTGTGGAGAAACAGAAAGCCCAACATTGCTTATTTTCATCCATTTGGATGTATTTGTTATATGCTTAACACTAAAGATCATCTGAACAAGTTTGATTCCAAAGCACAGAAGTGTTTCATGCTTGGTTATTCTGAACGCTCTAAAGGCTACAGAGTCTTCAATACTGAAACACAGATTGTGGAAGAATCTATTCATGTTAGATTTGATGATAAGCTTGGCTCTGAAAAGCCAAAGCAAGTTGAAAGTTCTGCAGATAGAGAAGTTATTCTCACAGACTCTGAAGGCTCAGAGGCAGACAAGACTGAAGACAAAGACTCTGAAGCAAACCCAGATGCTACGCCTCTAACTTCCCAACTTGATAATCTGCATATTTCTGAAAGACCAACAGTCAGAGGATCTTCTTCCAGAATGAAAGCTTCTCATCCAGAGGATGTGATAATTGGAAAGAAAGATGATCCAATAAGGACAAGAGCATTTCTCAGAACTTCTGAATCTTCCTTCTGTGGCTTAGTGTCAATTATAGAACCAACATCTGTTGATGAGGCTCTGGAAGATAATGAATGGATTTTAGCTATGCAAGAGGAGCTGAATCAATTCACAAGGAATGAAGTCTGGGATCTGGTTCCAAGACCTAAAGGTTTCAATGTCATTGGAACAAAATGGGTTTTCAGAAATAAACTTAATGAGAAAGGAGAAGTTGAAAGGAACAAAGCAAGACTGGTTGCTCAAGGCTACAGTCAACAAGAAGGCATAGACTACACAGAAACATATGCTCCTGTTGCAAGGTTAGAGTCTATACGCTTGCTTATTTCATTTGCTGCACAACATAACATCACTCTTTATCAGATGGATGTTAAAAGTGCTTTTCTTAATGGAATTATAGAAGAGGAAGTGTATGTCCACCAACCTCCTGGTTTTGAAAATGAAAATTTTCCAGATCATGTTTACAAACTGAAAAAATCTCTTTATGGACTAAAACAAGCTCCCAGAGCTTGGTATGAGAGGTTGAGTAATTTTCTTCTGAAGAAAAATTTCATCAGAGGAAAAGTGGATACCACACTATTTTGTAAAACCATTAAGAAAGATTTGTTGATTTGTCAAATTTATGTAGATGATATTATTTTTGGATCAACAAATATTATGCTTGGAAAGGAGTTTGCTAAATGTATGCAGGCAGAATTTGAGATGAGCATGATGGGAGAACTGAGATTCTTTCTGGGAATCCAAGTAAATCAGACTCCAGAGTGCACCTACATACATCAGACCAAGTATGTTAAAGAGCTTCTGAAGAAGTTTAACATGCTGGATAGCAAAATGGCAAAGACTCCAATGCATCCTACAAGCACTCTAGGTAAGGAAGAGGTAAGTAAGAAGGTAGATCAGAAACTCTACAGAGGTATGATAGGATCTCTTCTTTATTTGACTGCTTCTAGACCAGACATTCTGTTTAGTGTTTGTTTATGTGCTAGATTCCAATCAGATCCTAGAGAATCACACTTAACTGCTGTTAAGAGGATTCTAAGGTATCTGAAAGGTACTGCTAATGTTGGTGTGTGTTACAGAAGATCTGACGAATATTCACTAGTTGGATTCTGTGATGCTGACTATGCTGGAGATAGAGTTGAGCGCAAAAGTACTTCTGGAAGCTGTCAGTTTCTTGGAAGTCATCTGATCTCGTGGTACAGCAAGAAGCAACCAACAATTGCACTATCAACCATAGAGGCAGAATACATTGCTGCTGCTGGATGTTCCACTCAGATGCTCTGGATGAAGAGTCAACTAGAAGATTATCAAATCTATGAGAGTAATCTTTCTATCTTCTGTGATAATACTTCTGCTATATGTTTATCCAAAAATCCAATTTTACACTCTAAGGCCAAACATATAGAGATTAAACATCATTTCATCAGAGACTATGTTCAGAAGGGTGTAATAAATTTAGCCTTTGTTGATACAGATCATCAATGGGCAGATATTTTCACAAAACCCCTTGCTGAAGATAGGTTTAAGTTTATTCTGAAAAATATTTGTATGGATTTTTGTCCAGAGTAATATTTCTCAGAGTCAACTTCTCAGATGCTAAGTGTTTAACACTCTGAAGTATTTCATCTGTCTTGCTTGTTTAATTTATCTGTGAATTATTTTTTTTGTGTGAAACTCTGAACTGACCATCTCAGAGGATCTGAAAGTTGAAAACGTTTCATTTCTTAAGAGTTATAGAATCACATGCAAGCAAACACGTGTCACTCAGAATCTGAAAAGATGGAGTACACCTACTGATTATGACGTTTAAGGTATTGCTTTGAAAATCTCAATCTGTCTTGATTTTCCCCCAAATGTCATATCATAATTAAAAATGATTACTTTTCATTTAATGCAAACGTGCGTATGTGTCCTATGTGTGTCTGTTGTGTTTCCCATGCTTGCTTTATTTGTCTATATAAACCATTCTCATAACACATTCACACTTTTCACATTCTCAAACACATATGCGCTTTTGTTTGTTGTTCTCTCTCTTTGCAAACCCTAAAAGAACTCAGAAACCTTCATCTTCTTCATCATCGTCAACAATGGCATCTACTTCAAACGCTGTTACTACCAAGAATGCTACCACTGTCGAAGAACCAGTACGCACTCTCCTAACTGCTGTTGATTCACTAGAAGTACTGTGTGAAAGTTTCGTGGACTTAGAAGATCTTGCTGAAAATGGGTTTAATCTGATTTCTTCAATCAAAGCACAAGGCTGGGACGGTTACTTTGACAGGCTTATGGGTCCTGTGTATCCAACGTTAGTGAAGGAGTTCTGGATCCATGCATATGCTACTCCAAAGTTCATTCACTCCTCTGTGCTGGGAAAAAAGATAGTTATCACTGAAAACCTGATAAGGAAACTCATAGGTTTTAAGGCAACTGATGGAGTAACCTCTCTGTCTTCTGCGCGTGAAGACCTGAAAGATGTATGTCAAGAAATCTGTACTACTGGTGAACCTTGTAAGAAGGTTAAGTTCTTGAAACCCACTTACAAGATATGGGCTAAGATTTTCATGAGCACCATCTTTCACAGACCCTCTTCAAACTCTTCTGATTATGTTAATGCTGAACAACTTTACTTCATGTATTGTTTACACCAAAACATTCAGATTGATCTTCCATATTTGTTGTTTAATCATCTGGTGTCTCACGTCAAGGAAACAAGGGAAACAGCCAGAGATAAATCTGGAAAAGTCAGAACATGGATCCCTATGGGAAGGCTGATTTCAGATATTATGATAGAAAACCAACTTGTGGCGCATCTGCAAGAGGATGGGTTGACAGAAGATCTGACTTATATCATTGGCTCTGAAATAAACGGTTTAACTTTGAGAAGGATGAAACTGGTTGATGATTTATCTGAGAAACCAAGGAAAACTAACTCTGAAGAAGTTAGGGGAAGAAGGATTCCTGTTAAGGATTTTCCTTTATTCACCTCAGATGAACCTAGAGAAATTATTGCTGAGTATGTTGCTCGCTGCCTAATAGATGGTGATGAGATTCCTGCCAATCTTTTGCAGAAGGAAGGCCAAGTTCTTCCTGATTTGACAAGGGAAAGAAGACGTAAGAGAAAAATTGATAGTGAAGGTCATCAGAAGAAAAGGAAGCATTCAGATGCTGAAAAGAAGAAGAAAAGGAAGAAGCTGAAGAAGGTTCAACCAAATCCTCCTGCAGCAACTTTTGAAGAAATTAGAGACACTCTGAAACAGGTATTTAACACTGATTCTAATCCTGTTCATCATTCTGATACCCCCACACCCTCTGACTCCCCACTTAGATTTAGAAGATCCAGACCTTCTAAAACTTTTATCTCTAAACCATCTTCTGTCCCCCCTCATACACCACAATCCAAGCAACCAACAAACATACAAACAGAAATTCCACAACAAACTCAACAAACAACACCACAACCACAAAACACTATCCCAGAATATACCATTCCAGAGGATGTTCACCCTGAACACTCTGACCAACCTGAATATCTCATTGATCCTGATGAGATATTAGATGTCACACCTTTAAACCAGTCTGTCAATTTATCTTCAACTTCTGAAAAATCTAACCACTCTGATGCATCATCTGATGATGAATCATCTGGTTACATTAATGAATGCTTGAATGATCTCAAACAACCTCGTTCTGAGAGTGTTTGGAAACAGCTGTTTAAATCTCCAACTTCTGAACATCCACCTTCTCCACAAAATTCCCCAACTCAAACTCTCACTCCACAACCTCTTGAAATCCAAAACACTCCACAACCAACAGAAACCCAACCAATTCCCTCAATACCTCAACCACAACATTCTGACCAACAAACATCTGAACCACAAACCAACCAACCAACATCTGAACCACAAATCAATCCTCAACCTTCTGAACCACAAACATCTGAACATCCATCTTCACAACCTCAACCTTCTGAACAAACACCACAAACACAACTAACCCAACCAAGAAAACCCAGAATCCCTGATGAAGCAGAATTGGGATCACGTGTTTATACTCTGTTAAGAGATTTTGATAAGGATAATGTCTCAGACTTTGCTGACATTATGGATGTTTGCATGACTACTATGGACAAAGAGGCTGCTGACGCTGTTTGGAAGAAATATCTTTACAGACTGAATAGGGAGGCTTTGAAAATCAGGACTCAATGTCTTAGATTGTCAAAAGTAAGGTTTGCTGCTTATCAAAAACGGATTAAGAGAAACACTCCTCCTATTCTTCTTCTAGAAGCTCCTCCACCTCCAGAAATTCCTGCACCTGATGTTACTCAGACTGTTTCAGAATCTACTGTTTCAGAATCTACAGATCTTCAGAAGGATGTCAAAGAACTTAAGGATTTTATGGTTGTTCAAAAGAAAACAAATGAAGAAATGAAAACTTGGATGGCTAAGCAAGATGAAAATTCAGAAAGGATTACAGCACTGCTGCAACTCGTTGCTTCTCAACAAGCCTCATCTGCTAAACCTACTTGATGTTTTGCACAAGTTTTTCATGTTTTGCTTTGTTTTGATTTTCTTCTGATATGTTTTGTATGCTTTTATCTGAATCTGGATGTTCTCTTGACTTAATGACAATGATCTTTTTGCTTATCTGGATATGTGTTTCTTCTGCATCTTTACTGTCTTTTAAAATTCTTTTTGATTATGACAAAAAGGGGGAGAAACAAAATAGAATCTGATTGTTCAAATCTATAAGCAATTATCTGAACTAAGTCAGACATGTTACTAACATTCTTTGAATTTAAGTGTCCCAGATATTATTAAAAAAATCTGACAAATTTCATTGAAGTTTTTCCTGAGATCTATCTTTTCAGAACCTGATCAAAAATAGCTAAATCTGAGTAGACCAGACTCTGATATCTAACCTTGAGTACTATGATCTAAAAGATAACTCAAGACAGGAAATGGCAAGATAAACAACCAGGTGTTCTGAAGTTGTTCATCTGGCATCAAGCTTTAATATGGCATCAAGCTTTGACTCTAGAAGTCAAACATATGTCAACCAGGCTTCAATCAGGCTCTGAATCTGAAATGTACTCAACCAGAAAGGGAAGTATCTAATTCCATTAGAGTATTCATTTCAGGGGGAGATTGTAAATCTCAGGGGGAGTAATTTTAATTCATATTTTTATTGAACAAATTTCTCATGTTTTGTCATCATCAAAAAGGGGGAGATTGTAAGAGCACAGATTGTGTCTTAGTAATATCTCTATGTTTTGATGATAACATTAATGATAATTTGTATACAAGAATTATACTCTCTAAATTTGTTCTAAACTGTTTTCTACAGGCACAAAAGATTTTAATCTTAAAGAGCAAATTTGATGTGAACAATAAATTCTGAATGGCTCAAGAGCATCTGAAGATTAGAAGAATCTGAAGTATAAGAGCTTAGTCATCAAGATTCTGAAGATACAACACGCTGCATATATTATCAAGAATCTGAATGAAAGAAGACTCTGAGTGAAGAGACTCTGAATGAGAGAAGACTCTGATCTGAGTGAAGACTCTGATCTAAGAGCATGTTACGCTTCAAGCACACAGCTGCACCAGACTCTGATTCAGCAACATCTGAAGAACATCTTAGGCTCTGAAGTTTCCAGAAGATTCTGAAGACTGAAGACTCTGATATTGATTGTTGATCTGAACTATCTGAAGAATTATTTGAAGAAGATTATTTTAATATATCCGTTGGAATATGCCAGCAAATCTTTCCTTAATTGGGATAGACATAAATCTCTGCAAGAAGATTATTCCTCTGATACATTCCATATATGGTAAATTCACAGCTCAGCAGACAATTGCTACACCCACATTTTGTGCGCCGTCTCTCTGCTGCAATAGTACAAAGGACAGTACTATTTGATATTGGAAATATCTTCTCCAACGGTATTATATTCTCTCCAATATTCAAGTGGCTATATAAAGGATATCATAGCACTTTCTTCAGTAACAGAGAAAAAACAGAAAAGAAGAATTTTGAAAAACTTATTCTCAAGCGAAGAAACTCTCAAGCTCTCATATTCTTTATAGTTCATACTTTGTTCTAAACTTAGAGAAATAACACAGTTGTGTTTATAGCTTTCATAGAAGCAATTTATTACTCTTACATTGTATTACATTAATTTGTAAAGGAAGTTTTCCTTAAGAGGATCTAGGTTAGATCAGTAGCTCTTGAGAAGACTAAGAACAGTTGTTCTTAGGTGTTGCTATTTGTAATCAGTTGATTTGAATAGTGGATTAAGTCCTTGTTGAGAAAGGCAAATCACTCTTGAAAAGGGTGGACTGGAGTAGTTGAGTTCAACGAACCAGGATAAAAATACTTGAGTTTTTATCTTTGATTATTTTCTGTCATACTTATTCAACCCCCCTTCTAAGTATTTTCTCACCTTCAGTTGGCATCAGAGCTCCGGTTCTGAGTGTGCATTCACTTAACCGTGACAGATAAAGATCCAGTGAGAAGAATACTCTGTTATTTATTTGGTTGCTAATATGGGTGATATTCCTACATCAAGCAACAAATATGAAGGAGACAGAATCAGCACCAAACCTCCAATGTTTGATGGAGAAAAATTTGATTATTGGAAAGATAGACTTGAAAGTTTTTTCTTGGGGTATGATGCTGATCTCTGGGATTTAGTCATTGATGGATATGAACATCCTACTAAGGATGGCAAAAAGATTGATAGAAAATCAATGACTGAGGAGCAGAAGAAAGAATTCAAGAATCATCACAAAGCCAGAACCATACTTCTTAATGCAATCTCTCATACAGAGTATGAGAAGATTACCAACAGAGACACTGCTCATGATATGTTTGAGTCTCTCAAAATGACTCATGAGGGAAACTCTCAGGTGAAAGAAACAAAGGCTCTGGCGCTGATACAGAAGTATGAAGCGTTCAAGATGGAAGAATCTGAGAACATTGAGACTATGTTTTCCAGATTTCAGATTCTAACAGCTGGGTTGAAAGTTCTGGACAAGGGCTACTCAACATCTGATCATGTCAAGAAGATCATCAGAAGTCTTCCTACCAGATGGAGACCTATGGTGACTGCATTGAAGCTGGCCAAGGATCTGAACAAAATCTCATTAGAAGAACTCATCAGTTCTTTGAGAAGTCATGAGATTGAGCTGGAGGAAGATGAACCCCAGAAGAAAGATAAAGGTAAATCCTTAGCTTTTAAATCTAACAAATCTGTTAAAGCTTTGCAGGTAAATGAAGAAAGCTCTGAGGAATCTTCTTCTGAAGAAGAAGATGAACTATCCATGCTGTCCAGAAGGATCAACAAACTCTGGAAGCACAAAGGGAAGAAGTTCAACAACTTCAGAAGATCTGATCAAAAGAGAGAATCTTCTGGACACAGAAGATCTGGCAAGAAAGAGGTCACTTGCTATGAATGTAAAGAACCTGGACACTACAAGAGTGAATGTCCCAAACTTCAAAAGGAAAAACCCAAAAGGAAGTTTGATAAAAAGAAAAAGGTTCTGATGGCTACATGGGATGACTCAGATGAATCTGAATCATCTTCTGAATCTGAGGAAGAATGTGCAAATGTTGCGCTGATGGCCAACACAAATGATCAAGATGAAGGAACGTCATCATCTGAATCTGAGTCAGAATCAGACTCTGACTCTGAAGAGGTATTTTCTGAACTCTCCAGAGCTGAACTTGTTGAAAGTTTATCTGACATGTTGGAAAGCTACAGCAAGATTAAACTCAAATACAAGAAGCTGAAAAGCAATCTTGAATCTGAGATTGATCTTCTGAGAACAGAACTTGTTGAGCAGAAAGAAATAAATTTAAAACTCAAAAATGATTTAGAAACAACTCAACAAGAATCTGATACTGAAACAGAGTCAAGTGAAAATATTTTAGAAAAATATGACTCCAGTTTTAAAAGATTCCTCACTAAAAGCATAGACAGAAGCAAAATGGCTTCTATGATCTATGGTGTTAGTGGGAACAACAGAAGAGGCATTGGATGTGAATCTTCCTCTGGAAGCAATCCAAAATCTGTTGATAAACTCTTCATCAAGAAGACTCCTCTGTATTCTCATTTTAAGTTTGGTCATCTGAATGATATTAAACATACAAGCTCTGAAAAAGTACTTATGTGTTTAAGCCAAGGGCTAGCCAGAATAAACACTATGTTGAAAAACAGAAGTTTAGGCAAAACCACAGAACATCTAACCCCAAAGGACCCAAGAAGATCTGGGTACCTAAAAGTAAAATAATACCTATTGCAGATGTTCTTAGCAGCAAAATCCAGACACCAATCATGGTACCTGGACTCTGGATGCTCACGACATATGACGGGCGAAAGGTCTATGTTCCAAAGCCTGGAACTTAGATCTGGAGGGGACGTGAAATTTGGAGGGAACCAGAAGGGCAAGATCATTGGCTCTGGTACAATAGGTAATGGTAACCTACCCTCTATTTCTAATGTTCTGTTAGTTGAAGGATTGAAACATAATCTATTGTCCATAAGTCAATTAAGTGACAATGGTTATGATATCATCTTTAATCAAAAATGTTGCAAAGCTGTATGTCAAAAGAATGGTTCAATCCTATTCAGTGGAAAGAGGAAAAACAACATTTACAAAATCAACCTTTCAGAACTTAAAGTTCAAAATGTAAAATGCCTTTTATCTGTGAATGATGAGCAATGGGTCTGGCATAGAAGATTGGGACATATTAATATGAGACGTATATCTCAGATTAATAAACTCAATCTGGTCAGAGGACTCCCTAATCTGAAGTTCAATTCAGATGCTCTGTGTGGCGCATGTCAAAAGGGTAAATTTTCAAAATCTCATTTTAAACCAAAAAATGTTGTTTCCACTTCTAGACCATTGGAATTACTTCATATTGATCTGTTTGGACCAGTGAAAACTGCATCCATCAGAGGCAAGAAGTATGGGTTAGTCATTGTAGATGACTACAGCAGATGGACATGGGTAAAGTTTCTAAAACACAAGGATGAGTCTCATTCTGTGTTCATTGACTTCTGCAATCAAGTCCAGACTGAAAAAGAATGCAAAATTATTAAAGTCAGAAGTGATCATGGTGGTGAATTTGAAAACAAATATTTTGAAAAATATTTTTCTGAAAAAGGAATTGCACATGATTTCTCCTGTCCTAGAACTCCACAACAAAATGGAGTTGTAGAGAGGAAAAATAGAACATTGCAAGAAATGGCCAGAACCATGATCAACGAGACAAATCTGGCAAAATACTTTTGGGCAGAAGCAATAAATACAGCATGTTATATTCAGAACAGAGTGTCTGTAAGACCTCTTCTGGAAAAGACTCCCTATGAATTGTGGAGAAACAGAAAGCCCAACATTGCTTATTTTCATCCATTTGGATGTATTTGTTATATGCTTAACACTAAAGATCATCTGAACAAGTTTGATTCCAAAGCACAGAAGTGTTTCATGCTTGGTTATTCTGAACGCTCTAAAGGCTACAGAGTCTTCAATACTGAAACACAGATTGTGGAAGAATCTATTCATGTTAGATTTGATGATAAGCTTGGCTCTGAAAAGCCAAAGCAAGTTGAAAGTTCTGCAGATAGAGAAGTTATTCTCACAGACTCTGAAGGCTCAGAGGCAGACAAGACTGAAGACAAAGACTCTGAAGCAAACCCAGATGCTACGCCTCTAACTTCCCAACTTGATAATCTGCATATTTCTGAAAGACCAACAGTCAGAGGATCTTCTTCCAGAATGAAAGCTTCTCATCCAGAGGATGTGATAATTGGAAAGAAAGATGATCCAATAAGGACAAGAGCATTTCTCAGAACTTCTGAATCTTCCTTCTGTGGCTTAGTGTCAATTATAGAACCAACATCTGTTGATGAGGCTCTGGAAGATAATGAATGGATTTTAGCTATGCAAGAGGAGCTGAATCAATTCACAAGGAATGAAGTCTGGGATCTGGTTCCAAGACCTAAAGGTTTCAATGTCATTGGAACAAAATGGGTTTTCAGAAATAAACTTAATGAGAAAGGAGAAGTTGAAAGGAACAAAGCAAGACTGGTTGCTCAAGGCTACAGTCAACAAGAAGGCATAGACTACACAGAAACATATGCTCCTGTTGCAAGGTTAGAGTCTATACGCTTGCTTATTTCATTTGCTGCACAACATAACATCACTCTTTATCAGATGGATGTTAAAAGTGCTTTTCTTAATGGAATTATAGAAGAGGAAGTGTATGTCCACCAACCTCCTGGTTTTGAAAATGAAAATTTTCCAGATCATGTTTACAAACTGAAAAAATCTCTTTATGGACTAAAACAAGCTCCCAGAGCTTGGTATGAGAGGTTGAGTAATTTTCTTCTGAAGAAAAATTTCATCAGAGGAAAAGTGGATACCACACTATTTTGTAAAACCATTAAGAAAGATTTGTTGATTTGTCAAATTTATGTAGATGATATTATTTTTGGATCAACAAATATTATGCTTGGAAAGGAGTTTGCTAAATGTATGCAGGCAGAATTTGAGATGAGCATGATGGGAGAACTGAGATTCTTTCTGGGAATCCAAGTAAATCAGACTCCAGAGTGCACCTACATACATCAGACCAAGTATGTTAAAGAGCTTCTGAAGAAGTTTAACATGCTGGATAGCAAAATGGCAAAGACTCCAATGCATCCTACAAGCACTCTAGGTAAGGAAGAGGTAAGTAAGAAGGTAGATCAGAAACTCTACAGAGGTATGATAGGATCTCTTCTTTATTTGACTGCTTCTAGACCAGACATTCTGTTTAGTGTTTGTTTATGTGCTAGATTCCAATCAGATCCTAGAGAATCACACTTAACTGCTGTTAAGAGGATTCTAAGGTATCTGAAAGGTACTGCTAATGTTGGTGTGTGTTACAGAAGATCTGACGAATATTCACTAGTTGGATTCTGTGATGCTGACTATGCTGGAGATAGAGTTGAGCGCAAAAGTACTTCTGGAAGCTGTCAGTTTCTTGGAAGTCATCTGATCTCGTGGTACAGCAAGAAGCAACCAACAATTGCACTATCAACCACAGAGGCAGAATACATTGCTGCTGCTGGATGTTCCACTCAGATGCTCTGGATGAAGAGTCAACTAGAAGATTATCAAATCTATGAGAGTAATCTTTCTATCTTCTGTGATAATACTTCTGCTATATGTTTATCCAAAAATCCAATTTTACACTCTAAGGCCAAACATATAGAGATTAAACATCATTTCATCAGAGACTATGTTCAGAAGGGTGTAATAAATTTAGCCTTTGTTGATACAGATCATCAATGGGCAGATATTTTCACAAAACCCCTTGCTGAAGATAGGTTTAAGTTTATTCTGAAAAATATTTGTATGGATTTTTGTCCAGAGTAATATTTCTCAGAGTCAACTTCTCAGATGCTAAGTGTTTAACACTCTGAAGTATTTCATCTGTCTTGCTTGTTTAATTTATCTGTGAATTATTTTTTTTGTGTGAAACTCTGAACTGACCATCTCAGAGGATCTGAAAGTTGAAAACGTTTCATTTCTTAAGAGTTATAGAATCACATGCAAGCAAACACGTGTCACTCAGAATCTGAAAAGATGGAGTACACCTACTGATTATGACGTTTAAGGTATTGCTTTGAAAATCTCAATCTGTCTTGATTTTCCCCCAAATGTCATATCATAATTAAAAATGATTACTTTTCATTTAATGCAAACGTGCGTATGTGTCCTATGTGTGTCTGTTGTGTTTCCCATGCTTGCTTTATTTGTCTATATAAACCATTCTCATAACACATTCACACTTTTCACATTCTCAAACACATATGCGCTTTTGTTTGTTGTTCTCTCTCTTTGCAAACCCTAAAAGAACTCAGAAACCTTCATCTTCTTCATCATCGTCAACAATGGCATCTACTTCAAACGCTGTTACTACCAAGAATGCTACCACTGTCGAAGAACCAGTACGCACTCTCCTAACTGCTGTTGATTCACTAGAAGTACTGTGTGAAAGTTTCGTGGACTTAGAAGATCTTGCTGAAAATGGGTTTAATCTGATTTCTTCAATCAAAGCACAAGGCTGGGACGGTTACTTTGACAGGCTTATGGGTCCTGTGTATCCAACGTTAGTGAAGGAGTTCTGGATCCATGCATATGCTACTCCAAAGTTCATTCACTCCTCTGTGCTGGGAAAAAAGATAGTTATCACTGAAAACCTGATAAGGAAACTCATAGGTTTTAAGGCAACTGATGGAGTAACCTCTCTGTCTTCTGCGCGTGAAGACCTGAAAGATGTATGTCAAGAAATCTGTACTACTGGTGAACCTTGTAAGAAGGTTAAGTTCTTGAAACCCACTTACAAGATATGGGCTAAGATTTTCATGAGCACCATCTTTCACAGACCCTCTTCAAACTCTTCTGATTATGTTAATGCTGAACAACTTTACTTCATGTATTGTTTACACCAAAACATTCAGATTGATCTTCCATATTTGTTGTTTAATCATCTGGTGTCTCACGTCAAGGAAACAAGGGAAACAGCCAGAGATAAATCTGGAAAAGTCAGAACATGGATCCCTATGGGAAGGCTGATTTCAGATATTATGATAGAAAACCAACTTGTGGCGCATCTGCAAGAGGCTGGGTTGACAGAAGATCTGACTTATATCATTGGCTCTGAAATAAACGGTTTAACTTTGAGAAGGATGAAACTGGTTGATGATTTATCTGAGAAACCAAGGAAAACTAACTCTGAAGAAGTTAGGGGAAGAAGGATTCCTGTTAAGGATTTTCCTTTATTCACCTCAGATGAACCTAGAGAAATTATTGCTGAGTATGTTGCTCGCTGCCTAATAGATGGTGATGAGATTCCTGCCAATCTTTTGCAGAAGGAAGGCCAAGTTCTTCCTGATTTGACAAGGGAAAGAAGACGTAAGAGCAAAATTGATAGTGAAGGTCATCAGAAGAAAAGGAAGCATTCAGATGCTGAAAAGAAGAAGAAAAGGAAGAAGCTGAAGAAGGTTCAACCAAATCCTCCTGCAGCAACTTTTGAAGAAATTAGAGACACTCTGAAACAGGTATTTAACACTGATTCTAATCCTGTTCATCATTCTGATACCCCCACACCCTCTGACTCCCCACTTAGATTTAGAAGATCCAGACCTTCTAAAACTTTTATCTCTAAACCATCTTCTGTCCCCCCTCATACACCACAATCCAAGCAACCAACAAACATACAAACAGAAATTCCACAACAAACTCAACAAACAACACCACAACCACAAAACACTATCCCAGAATATACCATTCCAGAGGATGTTCACCCTGAACACTCTGACCAACCTGAATATCTCATTGATCCTGATGAGATATTAGATGTCACACCTTTAAACCAGTCTGTCAATTTATCTTCAACTTCTGAAAAATCTAACCACTCTGATGCATCATCTGATGATGAATCATCTGGTTACATTAATGAATGCTTGAATGATCTCAAACAACCTCGTTCTGAGAGTGTTTGGAAACAGCTGTTTAAATCTCCAACTTCTGAACATCCACCTTCTCCACAAAATTCCCCAACTCAAACTCTCACTCCACAACCTCTTGAAATCCAAAACACTCCACAACCAACAGAAACCCAACCAATTCCCTCAATACCTCAACCACAACATTCTGACCAACAAACATCTGAACCACAAACCAACCAACCAACATCTGAACCACAAATCAATCCTCAACCTTCTGAACCACAAACATCTGAACATCCATCTTCACAACCTCAACCTTCTGAACAAACACCACAAACACAACTAACCCAACCAAGAAAACCCAGAATCCCTGATGAAGCAGAATTGGGATCACGTGTTTATACTCTGTTAAGAGATTTTGATAAGGATAATGTCTCAGACTTTGCTGACATTATGGATGTTTGCATGACTACTATGGACAAAGAGGCTGCTGACGCTGTTTGGAAGAAATATCTTTACAGACTGAATAGGGAGGCTTTGAAAATCAGGACTCAATGTCTTAGATTGTCAAAAGTAAGGTTTGCTGCTTATCAAAAACGGATTAAGAGAAACACTCCTCCTATTCTTCTTCTAGAAGCTCCTCCACCTCCAGAAATTCCTGCACCTGATGTTACTCAGACTGTTTCAGAATCTACTGTTTCAGAATCTACAGATCTTCAGAAGGATGTCAAAGAACTTAAGGATTTTATGGTTGTTCAAAAGAAAACAAATGAAGAAATGAAAACTTGGATGGCTAAGCAAGATGAAAATTCAGAAAGGATTACAGCACTGCTGCAACTCGTTGCTTCTCAACAAGCCTCATCTGCTAAACCTACTTGATGTTTTGCACAAGTTTTTCATGTTTTGCTTTGTTTTGATTTTCTTCTGATATGTTTTGTATGCTTTTATCTGAATCTGGATGTTCTCTTGACTTAATGACAATGATCTTTTTGCTTATCTGGATATGTGTTTCTTCTGCATCTTTACTGTCTTTTAAAATTCTTTTTGATTATGACAAAAAGGGGGAGAAACAAAATATAATCTGATTGTTCAAATCTATAAGCAATTATCTGAACTAAGTCAGACATGTTACTAACATTCTTTGAATTTAAGTGTCCCAGATATTATTAAAAAAATCTGACAAATTTCATTGAAGTTTTTCCTGAGATCTATCTTTTCAGAACCTGATCAAAAATAGCTAAATCTGAGTAGACCAGACTCTGATATCTAACCTTGAGTACTATGATCTAAAAGATAACTCAAGACAGGAAATGGCAAGATAAACAACCAGGTGTTCTGAAGTTGTTCATCTGGCATCAAGCTTTAATATGGCATCAAGCTTTGACTCTAGAAGTCAAACATATGTCAACCAGGCTTCAATCAGGCTCTGAATCTGAAATGTACTCAACCAGAAAGGGAAGTATCTAATTCCATTAGAGTATTCATTTCAGGGGGAGATTGTAAATCTCAGGGGGAGTAATTTTAATTCATATTTTTATTGAACAAATTTCTCATGTTTTGTCATCATCAAAAAGGGGGAGATTGTAAGAGCACAGATTGTGTCTTAGTAATATCTCTATGTTTTGATGATAACATTAATGATAATTTGTATACAAGAATTATACTCTCTAAATTTGTTCTAAACTGTTTTCTACAGGCACAAAAGATTTTAATCTTAAAGAGCAAATTTGATGTGAACAATAAATTCTGAATGGCTCAAGAGCATCTGAAGATTAGAAGAATCTGAAGTATAAGAGCTTAGTCATCAAGATTCTGAAGATACAACACGCTGCATATATTATCAAGAATCTGAATGAAAGAAGACTCTGAGTGAAGAGACTCTGAATGAGAGAAGACTCTGATCTGAGTGAAGACTCTGATCTAAGAGCATGTTACGCTTCAAGCACACAGCTGCACCAGACTCTGATTCAGCAACATCTGAAGAACATCTTAGGCTCTGAAGTTTCCAGAAGATTCTGAAGACTGAAGACTCTGATATTGATTGTTGATCTGAACTATCTGAAGAATTATTTGAAGAAGATTATTTTAATATATCCGTTGGAATATGCCAGCAAATCTTTCCTTAATTGGGATAGACATAAATCTCTGCAAGAAGATTATTCCTCTGATACATTCCATATATGGTAAATTCACAGCTCAGCAGACAATTGCTACACCCACATTTTGTGCGCCGTCTCTCTGCTGCAATAGTACAAAGGACAGTACTATTTGATATTGGAAATATCTTCTCCAACGGTATTATATTCTCTCCAATATTCAAGTGGCTATATAAAGGATATCATAGCACTTTCTTCAGTAACAGAGAAAAAACAGAAAAGAAGAATTTTGAAAAACTTATTCTCAAGCGAAGAAACTCTCAAGCTCTCATATTCTTTATAGTTCATACTTTGTTCTAAACTTAGAGAAATAACACAATTGTGTTTATAGCTTTCATAGAAGCAATTTATTACTCTTACATTGTATTACATTAATTTGTAAAGGAAGTTTTCCTTAAGAGGATCTAGGTTAGATCAGTAGCTCTTGAGAAGACTAAGAACAGTTGTTCTTAGGTGTTGCTATTTGTATTCAGTTGATTTGAATAGTGGATTAAGTCCTTGTTGAGAAAGGCAAATCACTCTTGAAAAGGGTGGACTGGAGTAGTTGAGTTCAACGAACCAGGATAAAAATACTTGAGTTTTTATCTTTGATTATTTTCTGTCATACTTATTCAACCCCCCTTCTAAGTATTTTCTCACCTTCAATAAGCCGTTGGATTAATGACAATATGGAAAATAGAATCACAACACCAATCACACTTATCAATGATCTAATTCACTTGTTTGGATTCCTAGTTCCAATGATTTAAAGAGCAAACCAAAACTAGATACACAAGTAAGATAATTTTGGTTTAGGAAATTTGTCAAACACTTGGTGTGCAAAACACTCCAAGTGATTTTTATGTTCAGTAAGTGATTCCAACTAGCTTAGTACAATGTCTTATTGTACTTTGGATTCAAAAACAGAGTTTTAACCTCTTACTCAATTGATATCACATTTTGACAATAGTGCTTATACAAAAATCACTTATTTTGAAGCTAAAACGAAAATGCTGAAAAATAGAGAAGACAAGTATTTGGTGAGGCAGTTCCCCCTTCGTCCTCGCTTCGGGGTACGTCTGCCCTCAATTCTAAAACTAGAATTGAGATAGATTTAATAGATATCACCTGTTGAATGTAACAATTTATATAAGGATTGAACAACAAATATACAACAAAATTCTCAATACGTTGAATGTTGCTTCCACTCCTTGCCCCTCTGATTCCAGCCACCTTATTGAATAACCCTTAGTTGTTCAAACCTTCAGCTCCGGCTGATCTCAACTGCAACAAATCGAATCCGAGATCTTCCCCTCAATATCACTGAATCCTCTACTAGACTGTTGAAGAACACCTCTTCACAATCACCTTTGCTCAGTTGACCCTTGATGAAGAATCTCGTCCAAAAACCCCCAAAATTCAAACCAATCTTGGAGGATAAAACCCTAACGGTTTTATTCAAGAAAGAACCTGTCATAAGCTTCAACCCGAACTAGATTACCCAATATATGTTTCGAACCTTATCACCTTTAATCACTCACAATGCACTTCAAAAATGGGTGTGTGTAATTGATGTGTTGTGAGATGTTGAAGATGAAGATGATGAATCTTGGACACCTATTTCACTCTTTCTTATTCTTGAACACATGAATCAGTTTTTATCAAATATTAAAATAACATAAGTGGTTGAACTTGTATATATAGTACCAGACCAACCAAAGACATAACAACTTTTCAAATAATAGAGGGAATCACATAAAAACTGTAATTCCGCTTGAACAGTCGACCGCAGCAGGTCTGTGCGTCGAAGCATAGCCTGCGTTTTTTGGAAATCTGCAAAATGTATCAGTATGCGTCGACCATACAGTCGACATGCACTGACCCTTTGAAAAGTATTTCCTTCATGTGCCGACCCTATGGTCGACTCAACCCTTCATGCGCTGACCAGTGGAAAAAGGCACTGATGCATGCGCCAACCCTATGGTCGAATCATGCCCTGCAAACCTGCAAAAATTGATATACTTGTGGTTTTCATGTCTCTTGTCACGACCACATTTTATCTACACATATTATATTTATTAGAACAGTTTTTAGACAAATATAAAAGGATATGGTAGGTGATACGTTGCATTTATTTGGTAGAGTTGGAATTTACAATTGCCAATTCATCCATGGTTGTAATTCGTCATCATTGAAACCTATATCGAGTGATGTCTTGCAGACTCGTGTGATGTGTGGCGATTTGCCTTCACATTCTCCCCCTTTTTGATGATGACAACCTGTATACAACCAAAACAACAAAAAACACAACAATATGCAATGTATACACAAGCTCCCCCTTTCTTTTGTAATATGAGGCTGCAAAACAAACAACCATCAACTGTTGTGAACATCCTGGCTTGGCTTTGGTGCTTGCTACATGTTCTTCTCCCCCTTTTACAACATCAAAAAGAGAAAGAGAACTCGTCAATTAACAAAAAAAACATACAATAGGTGATAGCTAGTCAATTACCAAACTTCACGCATAAGAGTGATAATGAACAAAAAAAACTGGAATTAATAGATAATGTAGGGAATACATGCAAATGAGAGAATATTCAGACAAATATAACACGGAATAACGGAAAATACACAGTGAAAAAATATGCAACTATGTAACTAATATCCCCGGCCCTGACCTTGGCCCCTCCCCCGGTATGCAACATCTGGATTGCGGTGAGGATCCGAGAAGTCCGCAAACGCTTCCACGGACATGTTGAGATGATGGAAACTGTCAGTGATTTCCATGTCTTGCCTTTCATGGGATGCAACAAGAGCTTCAAAGCGGGCATCCATCCTAGTTGAAAATGAATTTAACCTTTCATTTTGAGTACAAAGCTCAACTCTGATCTGTTCCATTCGCGTATCTTGACTCCTCATGAAGGTTTGTTGATCTAATTGCATGGACTGCAGCATATTAAGTATTTCAGAGTTGTCTGATGGTGGAGGAGGTGATGAGTGCTGAGAAGGTTGATGATCTTGAGGGTAGCTGTGGTATGGATCATAGAATCTACCCAGGGTGGTCCAGCCGGTGTACTGCCATTCACCACATCCCTGATTTGTGTAACCTTCTTCCTGTTCTTCAGATGGAGCTGAATGTTGGAGCCAATCAGTATTTGGAATCTCATGTTGAACCGGCGATTGATAATAGTCTTGCATCTCACATACGGGTTCTTGTACCTCTTCTGCTGCATTTTCTTCATCATCTTCCTGTTCATCTTGCTCTTCGCTTTCCTGTTCAGAACTGTCATCAGATTCATGAGTCACCCGAGGATTGTTTGCTCGACGAACAAACTTGTATGTCTGTCGTTCATCACACCAAAAATATCCCATCATGGCAAAGGTTTTGGTACTGAATTCTTTGTCAGAGGATACTGAAACGCAAGGAAATGATGGGTATACAACATTTGTTGCAGTAAGAACCTCCGAAATAAACGACCCATAAGCTAGAGCAGTGCTTCGGCCTGAATCTCTCAGAGCAAAAATCCTTCTTGCAATATAATATAGCCAGTTTATTTTGATCTTATGTTTCAAAATATATATGAGATGTACCTCAACTTGTTCGACTCGGGACAGGCCACCTTTTTTGGATCGCAGGATGCGAGCGACAATCCACTGAAGGATGCGCTCCTCTGTTTAGAGTTTGCCTGCCGTAACCGTTCTAGGAAAGGCATCACTATTGACAATAGCATCCGAATAGGGCCTTTTGAGCATATCATTCAGAGCACTTTTAAACTCGTATCCCAACACCTTGCGAGAGTTCGTTACCTCATGAAGAGGTGGTGCATCAGCAGCTACAGTCAAATCAAAATACTTATTCCAGACTTCAGAATTTACGTTTACCAGTTTATTGCCGACAGAGGTGTGGAAATATTGATTTTGAAAGTTGTCACGCAGACTAGTGTAGAACACCCAGACTAAATCCTCACTATATTTTGTGTTGCACTCCAGAAAGTCGAAGAACCCCTGAAACTCCAGCAGAGATATAATTTGGGTGAGATGCATGCGCTCCGCCGTTGCCTTGTAAAATGCATGCTGCAGAACTACTGCTCTTTTGCTGATATTCTTGTTGAAGTTTTCATCCGCAGGTGGAGGAACTAGTGAGACAGCGGTAATGGGGACTGAAGCGGATGATGAGGCCCTTGATCTCTTTCCGGTATTTTTGCGAAATAGAGAAGCCATTGATGATGATTTTTGGAGATTTTGTAGTGATGAACTGCAATGCCTTTGGAGAGAATAGTTGGAGATAAGTGTGGGGAAGATGAGAACTATCCCTTTTTATAAAAGGAAGGTTTAGGGTTTTGGAAAGAGGGAGGAGACAAGGGGACACAATAGATGTCTAGATGCAAGTTACAAGAAAATGCACTTTCAAATCATAGTAATTGTTGACTGCACATTTAATGTAGAAGTGAAGAGATGGAACGGTTTTCAAAAGCAAAAAAAAATTATGGGTTTTTGCGTGAGCCGTCGACCATAACCTCTGCATGCATCGACGCATACTGTGTGATTTTTGATAATTTTTAAAGTCTACAGCATGCATCGACCGATGCCCTGTTTTGGTCGACTCATAGTGATCAAAAACCCAGTTTTTCATTTTATGTCATGTAGAATGCCACACTTGATGCCTATTTACACTTTCACAATATAATTTGCATCCAAAACACATAGTATTTGCAGCAAATGTGATATATATAAATACCATGATAGTCAAACGATATACTAGTTTAAGTCATGAATGTTTAGAGAGAGAGAGAGAGAGAGAAGGAGCAATATCACTTCTATACCGACAACACTTGATAACAACACACTTGTGCTTGCAACAAAATTCAACTTGTTAGAAGTACAAGAGTATAGTTGTAAACCGAGTAATACGAAACTAGCAATCATTAAACCCGATCAGAAATGTCGAGAATGCCAAGTTCTCGACGAATATGAAAGAAAGGTTCAGTGGCTAGCGGCTTTGTGAAAATGTCCGCTAGTTGATTTTTGGTGTCAACGTGTTCAAAGACAACGTCACCTTTCTCTACATGATCCCTCAGAAAATGGTGTCGAATTTCTATATGTTTGGTACGCGAATGTAACACCGGATTTTTGGTAAGGTTTATAGCACTAGTATTGTCATAAAATATTGGAACACGTTCTAGTTTTAAATTGAAGTCCAATAGTTGCTGCTTAAGCCATAGGACTTGCGCACAACAACTACCGGCGGCTATGAATTCTGCTTCGGCGGTTGACAGAGCAACAGACACTTGTTTCTTGTTGTGCCAACTGACCAAGGAATTTGAAAATAAGTGACACGTACCGCTAGTGCTTTTCCTATCCGATTTGCAATCGGCAAAATCGGAATCGGAGAAACCTACCAATGAACAATCATTACCTTTGGAATACCACAGTCCATACTTCGAAGTACCAGATATGTATCGAAGTATACGTTTGACAGATTTTAGGTGGGATTCCTTAGGACATGATTGGTATCTTGCGCACATACACACGCTAAACATAATGTTGGGACGAGAAGCAGTAAGATAGAGAAGAGAGCCAATCATACCTCTATACCTTTTTACCTCAACGTCCTTGCCACTTTCGTCTTTACTCATATTTACACATGTTGGCATAGGAGTGTCTATGGCTTTTGAATTTGCCATGTCAAATCTCTTGAGAAGCTCTAAACAATATTTTGTTTGGCTCACAAATGTTCCTTCTTTCAGTTGCTTGATTTGCAAACCGAGAAAGTATGTGAGTTCACCCATCATACTCATCTCGAATTCACCCTGCATAAGCTCAGAAAACTCTCTCACGAGACTCATGTTAGTAGATGCAAATATGATATCGTCAACATAAATTTGTACAAGAATTAAGTGTTTTCCTTGACGTTTAATGAAGAGAGTAGTGTCAACCTTTCCTCTTGAGTAACCTTGATCAAGTAAAAATTTACTTAGTCTCTCATACCAAGCTCTAGGAGCTTGTTTGAGACCATATAAAGCCCTTTTCAGTTTGTAGACATGATCAGGATACTCATGAGACTCAAAACCAGGAGGTTGCGCAACATAGACTTCTTCATTTATGTACCCGTTAAGGAACGCACTCTTTACGTCCATTTGAAATAACTTAAAATCCTTCGCAAAAACGAAAGAAAGCAAAAGGCGTATAGCCTCGAGTCGGGCAACCGGCGCATAAATTTCCTCATAGTCGATGCCTTCCTCTTGGTTATACACTTGCGCGACTAAACGCGCCTTGTTGCGAGTTATTACTCCATTTTCGTCCAATTTATTTCTAAACACCCATCGGGTGCCGATTACTCGATGACCTCGCGGAGGAGGGACAAGGTCCCAAACCTCATTTCTAGTGAATTGATTTAGTTCCTCCTGCATTGACAAAAACCAGTGTTCATCGAGTAGGGCTTCCTTAGGGTTTTTAGGTTCCATTTGTGAAATGAACGCGAAGTGATAACAAAAATTACTTAGCTTCGATCGAGTTGTTACACCCTTTGTGATGTCTCCGAGAATGTTTTCAATTGGATGGTCTTTGGGAGACTTCCAAGCTTGAGGGAGATCATCGTTTGAAGGTGGATGAACTTCCTCTGTTACATCATGGTGTACATCCTTATCCTCTTCAACTTTGGCTTCATCAGGTTGATCAATCCCCATCTCGCCATCTTTGAGTATGTCTTCCGTAGATGTACCTGCACCATGAACAACACTATCCTTTCCGACATTTCTCGGATAGGACTCATCAAAAGTAACATGCACAGACTCTTCTACAACAAGCAATCGTTTATTATATATTCTATATGCTTTACTCGATTGAGAGTATCCGAGGAAGATACCTTCATCGGCCTTGGAATCGAATTTGCCCAAGTTTTCCTTTCCATTGTTTAATACAAAACATTTGCAGCCAAACACATGCAAGTGAGAAACATTTGGCTTTCGCCCGCTTAAAAGCTCATACGATGATTTATTTAGAATGGGGCGAATAAGCACCCTATTCAAAACATAACACGCCGTACTAATGGCGTCGGCCCAAAAATATTTCGATAAACCAGTTTCGTTAATCATTGTTCTTCCCAATTCTTCTAAAATTCGGTTTTTACGCTCCACAACCCCGTTTTGTTGAGGGGTGCGTGGAACGAAGAAGTTATGATCTATACCATGGTTACCGCAATATTCTTCAAATAAGTGATTTTCAAACTCACCTACATGGTCGCTTCTAATTGATACAATGTTTGTATTTAACTTATTTTGGGAAAGCTTAGCAAACCTTTCAAAAGCGGCAAATGTATCACTCTTACTTACTAAAAAGATGGTCCAACAAAACCTAGAAAAGTCGTCCACTATTACGAACCCGTAATAGTTTCCTCCTAGACTTTTAATCCTAGACGGCCCAAAAAAGTCCATATGAAGACGTTCGATAGGTCTCGTTGTTGAAACGATCTTTTTGGATTTAAATGAGATCCTCGTTTGCTTCCCTTTTTGACAAGCATCACAAAGGTGATCCTTGGTGAACTTTATTTTGGGAAGTCCTAAGACTAAGTCTTTTGAGACTACCTTATTTAGTAAGTCAAAGTTAACATGCGCTAAACGCCTATGCCATAGCCATGAGTCTTCACTCATAGTTATGAGGCATTTGTCGCTTGTTAACGATACTTCATTTAAGTCAAGCATATATACGTTGTTTACTCTAAAACCATTAAACATATTCTTCTTATCATTATCATGCACAATTTTGCAACAACCTTTTGAAAATGATACATTGTATCCTTCGTCGCATAATTGGCTAATGCTAAGCAGATTATGTTTAAGGCCCTCGACAAGCAACACGTCGGAAATCGTAGTAGAAGAGGGATTACGTATACTACCTTTACCTAGTATTGCTCCGCAGTTGTTATCACCATAAGTTACATACCCTTTCTTCTTAGCCACGAAGTCTATGAATAAGGATATGTCTCCAGACATGTGTCTTGAGCATCCACTGTCGAGAACCCATCTTCTCTCGGTGGTCTCGACACATTTTACCTATCAAAACATAATTAGCAAAAGGAGGTACCCAATGGCATATTGGGTTCTAATATGTTAGCGACAAGATGGTTGCGTTTGGGCAACCATTGATAGATGCCTTTAGGAACCAGAAATCTCTTAAATCGGCATTTAGCAATGGAATGGCCTTTCTTGCAACAATATAAGCATGCAAAATCAACTTTAGAATCACTTTTACTTGCTTGATCCCTAATTACATATGCATATTTTTGATATGGGTTTATCATACTTTTTCTAAAATCTTTTCTATCAATAACAAATGTAATTTTAGGCTCAAGTGACTTGTTTAATTTGGCCTTAAGGTTTCTAACTTCACCTTGCCAAATATGAAAAGTATTACATCCAAAGTCGAAAGGATTTCTATGGTCCTCACAATCCGATTTATTACCTTCCACAATGGAAGCCTTAAGGTCCTCTAGTTTCTTTTCGGACTATTTAACTTTGTGCTCTAAGTAAGTAAAAATTCTTTTATTAGAGGCAAGTCTCTTAAAGGCTTCAGTTGCTTCATTGTGTAAAGCATTAAATGCGGTTTGTAATTCTGAATGCGACATATTTGAGGACTTCTCATATTTAGAGTGACATACCTACTTTTTCTTATTTTTTTGATGAGTGGAAAGGCATAGATTCACGGACTCTTCTTCATCACTAGAGCTTTCATCAGAGGAGGAAGAGTCGTTGTCGCTTTCCCAAGCTATGTACGCTCTCCTTGGCTTTGATGATTTCTTGTATGACTTTAATGATTCCTTTTCCTTTGCCTTTTTGTTCATCGGACAGTCCGGTTTGTAGTGACCGGGCTTCCCACACTTGTAGCAAGTCCCTCTAGTCTTTTTACCTTTTGAGTCATCATCTTTGGAGTACCTCGATTATTTCCGGAAGTTTACCATGTTCTTCTCGGAATGTTGGATGCCGTTCTTTCTCACGTAATGGTTGTACCGTTTAACGAACAACCCCATATCTTCGGTCTTGTCCTCTTCTTCTTCGTCGCTTGAGGAATAATCACTTTGCTCTTTTGCTTGAGACTTCGAGGAGGAAGTCTTGAGAGCTATCAATTTCTTTTCACTCACCTTCGTTTTGTCTTTCTTTTCCATCTTTTCACGTTGGTCTAGGCTCAAGAGTACCTGTTCATGCTCTTGTAGTTTGCCAAACAATGTTGTCAAGTCTAATAAGGTAAGATCATGTGCTTCTTTGATGGCGGTCACTTTTGGCTGTCATTCCCTGTTAAGACATCTTAAGATCTTATTAGTAGCAACATCATTGGAAACATGCCTACCTAATGAATGTAAATGATTGATGAGATGAGTAAATCTCTTTTGCATGTCAGCAATGGTTTCCCCTTGCTCCATGAAAAAGAGATCAAACTCTTGTGTTAATGTGTTGATTCTAGCCAACATAGCATCGTTCGTCCCCTCATGGGCGATTTGTAGTGAATCCCACATGGCCTTAGCAGTAGGACAATGAGATACACGATATTATTCATCTACACCTAATGAGGAGATTAAGATATTTTTGGCTTTCCAATCATAATTGTATTTTTTTCTCATCGTCATCGGTCCATTGTGCTTCGGGCTTTGGCCCAACTACATTATCCGCATTGGTCATAGTAATTTATATTGGACCATTTAGGATAACGTTCCATATTTTTCTTTCTATGGAGTTTATGTGCACCCGCATACAGTCTTTCCAATAACTATAATTTTCACCTTTGAAAACGGGAGCTCTATTATACGCCACTTTTGGTTCGTTAGCCATTTTCTATCAACGTTGTATTTGAAGCACCGAGTAACCGGAGCTCTAGATACCACTTGTTAGACTATGGCACGGATCTAGAAGGGGGGGTTGAATAGATCCCAATTAAAATTTGAGTCGGCACTACCAATTTAAAAATTGGTTTTGAAAATTTGTTTTAAGTGCGGAAGCGGCCGAGGAAAATATAGTCTAAAACGAACGGTTATTGGAAAACCGGAAATGCGATAAGCCGTTGGATTAATGACAATATGGAAAATAGAATCACAACACTAATCACACTTATCAATGATCTAATTCACTTGTTAGGATTCCTAGTTCCAATGATTTAAAGAGCAAACCAAAACTAGATACACAAGTAAGATAATTTTGGTTTAGGCAATTTGTCAAACACTTGGTGTGCAAAACACTCCAAGTGATTTTTATGTTGAGTAAGTGATTCCAACTAGGCTAGTACAATGTCTTATTGTACTTTGGATTCAAAAATAGAGTTTTAACCTCTTACTCAATTGATATCACAGTTTGACAATAGTGCTTATACAAAAATCACTTATTTTTAAGCTAAAACGAAAATGCTGAAAAATAGAAAAGACAAGTATTTGGTGAGGAAGTTCCCCCGTCGTCCTCGCTTCGGGGTACGTCTGCCCTCAATTCTAAAACTAGAATTGAGATAGATTTAATAGATATCACCTGTTGAATGTAACAGTTTATACAAGGATTGAACAACAAATATACAACAGAATTCTCAATACGTTGAATGTTGCTTCCACTCCTTGCCCCTTGATTCAAGATGAATCAAGTCCTCTGATCATTGTTGATAGACCTCCGATTCCAGCCACCTTATTGAATAACCCTTAGTTGTTCAAACCTTTGGCTCCGGCTGATCTCAACTGCAACGAATCGAACCCGAGATCTTCCCCTCAATATCACTGAATCCGTGACTAGACTGTTGAAGAACACCTCTTCACAATCACCTTCGCTCAGTTGACCCTTGATGAAGAATCTCGTCCAAAAACCCCCAAAATTCAAACCAATCTTGGAGGATAAAACCCTAACGGTTTTATTTAAGAAAGAAACTGTCACAAGCTTCAACCCTAACTAAATTACCCAATCTAAGCTTCGAACATTATCACCTTTAATCACTCACAATGCACTTCAAAAATGGTTGTGTGTAATTGATGTGTTGTGAGATGTTGAAGATGAAGATGATGAATCTTGGACACCTATTTCACTCTTTCTTATTCTTGAACACATGAATCAGTTTTTATCAAATGTTAAAATGACATAAGTGGTTGAACTTGTATATATAGTACCAGACCAACCAAGGACATAACAACTTTTCAAATAATAGAGAGAATCACTTAAAAACTGTATTTCCTCGCGAACGGTCGACTGCAACAGGTCTATGCATCGACACATAGCCTGCGTTTTTTGGAAATCTGCAAAATGCATCAGTATGCGTCGACCATACAGTCGGCGTGCGCTAACCCGTTAAAAAGTATTTCCTTCATGCGCCGACCCTATGGTCGACTCAACCCTTCATGCGCTGACTAGTGGAAAAAGGCACTGATGCATGCACCGACCCTATGGTCGACTCATGCCCTACAAACCTGCAAAAATTGATATACTTGTGGTTTTTCATGTCTCTTGTCACGACCACATTTTATCTACACATATTATATTTATTATAACAGTTTTTAGACAAATATAAAAGGATATGGTAGGTGGTACGTTGCATTTGTTTGGTAGAGTTGGAATTTACAATTGCCAATTCATCCATGGTTGTAATTCGTCATCATCGAAACCTATATCGAGTGATGTCTTGCAGACTTGTGTGATGTGTGGCGATTTGCCTTCACATATACCAGAATAGAACCATCTGAACCTACCATTCCATACAAACCTATTTCTACACTTGCTCTTCCCTCTGTACTCCAAGACTATCTAACACAACAACTAGATATCATTCCATCTGATTCCCTTCTCTCACCAAACACTATATTCAAATCATTTGATCCAACACCTTCTAATGTTGTTACCTCTAACAACAAAATAAAACAATATTTATTTTCCAGAAAACCTAAAGTCACATTTTCATCTGATCCAACTCCTTCCCCAACATATCCTCGTCCTCTGTTTATTATCCAAACCTTTACCATACTACCCCCACTAGATCAATCCAAACCATTACCTCTAGACGCCTTTCTTAAACCTAAATATAGGCTAAATGTTGATGTTTTATTTGCTACTTTCAAGAAAGAAATAAGGATGTGTTTAGACTCTGTGAAGAAGAGATGCCTCTCAAGCATGAATTCAGATGACTCTGATGCTATTTGGAATAGATTCATCTCCAGATTCAACACTGTTGCTTCAAATCTGAAGAGTATCTGCTCTGATGATGCGAAGATCAGATTTGCTGAGATTGCCAGAACCATGCTATGGAATGTGAACAGATCTTCAACATTGCTTCTCGAAGATGCACCCTCAACTTCTAGAGTGTCTGCTACTTCTGAGACTATTGAAGGATCTGCTCCTGAAGTCATTCTGGAAGTAAATCCTTTTGCTCTGATGCTTGTGGACCAACCATCTGAATCTGTGCCTCCAAAATCTGCAACTGCAATGGATATTAACTCTGCTCCTACTCCTGCTTCTGAATCAGCTCCCTCTACTTCTTCTGAAGTTAAGAAAGAGAATCCAGACTTAGAAGACAAGATTGCTATGTTTGAAGCTGGTCAATCTGAGATAAAATCCTGGATGGCAAAGCAAGATCAAAAGACTGACAACATTGAGAAATGGTTGTCCAAGCAAGAAGAATCTTCTTCTGAGATCACAAAACTTCTGAAGATGCTTCTCTCTAAACAATCTTAGCTTTATGTTTTTTATCTGATGTTTGAGCACTTGTTTGCATTTCTCATCTGACGTCTTTTCTATCTGAATATTTTAATGAATGAATCTATGAATGTTTTCTTTATATGATTATATCTTTTCTTTCTGTTTCTTTTTATTTATCTTTAAAAAGTTTATTTTTGATTATGACAAAAAGGGGGAGAAAATGAAATTCTGATTGTTCAAATAAACTTTACCTGAATGGAATTAAGACATATCAAATCATAACTAACAAGAATATTTAGTCTTTCAAAACTATAATGATAAATCTGACAAAATTCTTTAAAGTATCTCTGAGATCCCCAAATCAAGTTTTAACCAATCAGGCTCTGATTCTGAAACGTTCATCCAAATTAAGCTCTGATTCTAAAAAGAATACTCATGCAAAAAGGGAAGTTTCTATTCTTTATTAGTATTCAATTCAGGGGGAGATTCATAATCTCAGGGGGAGTTATATTTATCTCTTTATTGAACAAAATTTCCTATGTTTTTGTCATCATCAAAAAGGGGGAGATTGTTAGAACACAGATTGGTTCTTAGTTATATCTCTATGTTTTGATGATAACACTAATGAAATTTTGTATTAAGAAATTATATACTCTAAATTTGTTCAAGTATTTTTGTTGAAGATATTAAATTTAATATTCTTCTAAAAGCAAAAATAAATCTGAACATTGAACTACGCAAGGCTCTGAGCGTCAGAAGCATCTCGTTAGAAGACTCTGAGCGCTGCCTATAGAAGACTCTGAAGCAGAAGCTACAGAAGCATATGAAGCGTAGCTGAAGACTTTGTATGAAGAGTTTCAAGCATTGTTTTTCAGAAGACTCTGATAGTACTGTTCGCTGCAAGTATTGAGAATCTGATCTCCAAACTCTGCTCTAATTGTTATTCACGCTGAAGCACACTTGCTGCAACACTCTGATACAACAAACTCTGATAGCATCAAGACTCTGATCACTCAAGGCTCTGATGTTGATTGCTGTGAGATAGAAGCTTGTTGAAGAAGATTATTCAAAGATATATCCATTGGCATATTCCAAACGACTCTTTCCTCTTTTATGCTAGACACAAGAACTCAGGCAAAAAGGATTTCTCTTACGTTCTACTTCTAGAAAAGGTCAAGTCATGTGAAGACAAAAGGATACAGCTACTTTACAGTACACGGTCTTCAAGCTTGCAACGTCTTGGACGTCTTTGTCTATAAAAGCAAGCCTTCAACAGCTTTCTACAGTGGACGAATATTGACGAATCTATTGAAAACTCTCTTAAAGCTCTCATACAAATTATATGTCTTTGTTGAATAGTTTCATTCGTTCTTAATCTTAAGTGTATAAATCACAGTTGTGATATAGCTTTCATAGAAGAATTTTAAACACTTGTTTAGTTTACATTTGATTGTAAAAGTTCCTTAAGAAGACCAAGTTGTGGTCAGTAGTTCTTGAGAAGACTAAGACAATTGTTCTTAGTGGTTGACATTGTAATCTGTTTGATTATAGTGGATTAAGTCCTTGTGGAGAAAGGCAAATCACTCTTGATAGGGTGGACAGGATTAGTTGAGTTCAACGAACCAGGATAAAAATCATTGTGTTTTTATTGCCATATTTATTTCAAAACCCTTCTTCAACCCCCTCCCTTCTAAGTGTTTTCTCACCTTCAATAAGGTCTCGTGGATCTCACCGTCAACCTCGAAGTATTTGAACGAAGACAAGTGAATTATCATAATGTCTTCTTCCCCACAAACAGTAACAACACTGGCACCCACCATATATTTCAACTTCTGGTGCAGCATTGATGTTACGGCACCTGTCGAATAGATTCAGGGTCGTCCCAACAGACTGCTATATGCTGGCTGAATATCCATGATATAAAACAAATAATCAAATACTTCTGGACCGACCTGAATCGGAAGAGTCAATTCCCCAAACACATACCTTCTGGTCCATCGAAAGCTCGAACCACCAAGTCACTTGGGGTGCACATTATCCCTCGGGTATCTAGATTCATTAAAGCCTTCTTGGGTAACACATTCAGTGATGACCCAGTGTCTACCAGCACGTGTGACAAAACACACCCTCTACATTCCACGGATATATGCAGCGCCAGATTATGATTCCTTCCCTTGGGCGTCAAGTCCAAATCAGTGAAGTCCATCCCATTACCAGCATTAACGTGTGCCACTACACCTTCGAGCTGATTCACAAATATCTCTTGTGGCACGTACGATGTATTCAAGATTCTTAAGAGAGCATTTACGTGTGCTTCAGAACATAACAGCAATGACAAAATAGAGATCTTTGACGCCGTTTGCTGTAAGTGATCTAGATCTTGTAGTCACTCTCCCTGATCAGCCGCATAAACTCCTCTGCTTCCTTCAAAGAGGACTCTTTCTCACCATCCTGAGAACTCTCTTTGACCACCACTTTTCCTTTACCCTTATCAGCTTTCTCAGCACTCACTTCGGGAGGTTAAAATACTCTTCCAACCCGGGTTATTCATCAGCACCTACCAGATTGTCGACAGAATCCGACAGTGAACCCTTCAGTTCCTGCTTCTGCCCATTACAGTAGACCTCGGCTCCGTAATTCCAAGGAATTGCCTTAGTGCTCTCATATGGTACGAGTCCAACTTTAGTAATAATGATGGTCAGCGACTTTGGAGGCGCAAAAATAGTGATTGTCTTGTAAGGAATCGAAATTGTCGCAACTTCATTCTTCTCTTCATCAACTATTTCCTCATCTTTCTTCTTTGACGCTCTGTCAAATTGTAGAATACCATCATTCATCAGCTTCTGAACATGACTCTTCAGCTTCTCGCATCCCTCAGGATGGATCAAGCACTCTTCACAAGCTCTGTCATAACCCGGAAATACCCCTCCACTCAGCAGTTTGTCTTTTACAAAACTCAACGGAGTCTTCAAATCTTCAACATCAGCTACCAAATTCAAACCCTCATCCTCAATAATGGCACTAACCCCAGCTGCCCCATGATTAAGCATGGGATTCTGCACGACATTGGGCGCATCATGAGAGAAATTGATGGCTTTGCTATCTATAAGGTCTTGCACCTTATGCTTGAATGCTTTACAATTGTCGATATTGTGACCAGGAGCACTGGAATGAAAATCACATCTAGCATTAGCATCATATCCGGGTGGTGGTGCACCAGTCAAAGGAGCCAGAGTCCTTTTCTGAATCAGTTGTAATTGCAACAAGTGTTGAAGCAACTGCGAATATGGCACCAGCGGCGCATCAAATTGCCTGTTTACTACTCTGCCCCGATCCTGAAATCTGCGAGGAGCGTAATTTTGTTGCTACTGCTGTTGTTGTGGTTGTGGCACTGCAGGAATCGTAATGCTTGCAACCTGAAGTTGTCGTTGGCGGTACTGTAGCCCTCTACTCTTGTTTCTGCTTCAGGAACCTGAGACTGCATTGGTTTCCCCTTCTCTTCTCTTATTGCCAAAATGTTTCTTAACTCCTCCAGCTGAGGATCCTTCACCAGCCTAAATTTTACCCAATTTGATTCTGTTATCAACTCTTTCTCCTGTAATGATTAGGTATGAAAAACTTCCCGATATGTTGCCGATCAATTTGTCATAATACACCCCCGATAACGTGGCAACAAACATGTCTATCAACTCCCTCTCCACCATAGGAGGTTGCACTCTAGCTGCCAATTCACACCATCTCTGGGCGTACTCTTTGAAGCATTCATTATTCCTATGAGATAAGTTCTGTAATTGGACCCTATTCAGTGCTAGATCACTGTTGTATTGGTAATGCTTAACAAACACCTCAGCCAAATTCCTCCAGCTTCGGATGTTAATTGGCTCTAGCCCCATGTACCATTCCAGGGAAGGACCATAAAGACTGTCCTGGAAAAAGTGCATAAGCAGCTTCTCATTATCGAAATAGGAGGACATCTTGCAGTAGTAAGAACGAAGATGAACCCTCGGAAAGGTTGTCCCATTATACTTATCAAAGTCCGGGACTTTGAATTTCAGAGGAACCTTCAAATCTAGAATCAGCCCCAAATTTGCCTGATTTCCTCCGCCCAGAGGGATAACAATTGTAGGACAAGTATTAGCATGTGGGGTGACATTGTCGGCAGTAGGAGGTATAGCAGTAGTTCCTCCATGAAGCACACTACTCCCGTCAACCCTAGCAATTAACAGTTGCACCAAGGTTCTCAGCTGATCTTGGCCATTTGTAGCACCTTGCATCATATCCATGAACTGTGTAACACCCCCTTCTATACCCCTAAATAAACAATAAAACAATTAAGCACGTATTCAAATTTCATCAAAGTAACCTTTAAAACATGGTATAAAAGAGACATGCCACATCATACACCAAAACATACAACATCTGCTCTATAAAAGACATGCAACAGTAGGGTAGCTATTAACAGAGGAACTTCGTCCTTACACCCACATTTCAATATTTAGAATTAAAAGCGGAAAATCTAAACATTGAATCATTTAAACATGTAATCATATAATTTACATATCACCAAGTTTGATTAACAATATCATCATGTTACAAAACATCTGCCAACAAATACATATACACAATGTATCCCAAAAGAATGCTATACAAGCCTAACTAACCGGTGCTACATATCAGAGCGAACCGACCAAAAGAATGAAGCTATACTTCACAAAAAGGATCTCCAGCCATCCTAATCTGCAATGCCTCATAGAGCATTATAAAATAGCAGAAGGGTGAGAAATATTACCATAATAATCAATGCATATAATCATATATATTCGTAAACATAATAATACATATATTTCACATTCTCACCACTCCTCATCAAAATCATCTTATGCATCAAAATATATGCATAAACCAATAATGGATAATCGCCAAACATGTTTCATCATGTACACATCCATAATTCTCGACTCAATCATCCATACACAACCATTCTCTTCTATCACGAATCACTTCCACACCTTGTGGTTTATACAACTCGTCACTCTCATAATTCTCTATTCGAGACTATGGTACATCGCTCGTACCCCACCAGGAACAACCTCTCGGTTATTCTACCCCGGTGTTTACGTTACTAGGAACGACACGTAGTCATTCTGCCCCAGTAACTACTCCACTAGGAACGATATCAAATCATTCTACCCGAGTGAGTTTCACATTCATACCTCATTAGGAACGACATTAAGTCGTTCTACTCCAATGAGTCTCACACTAGGAACGACATTGTTAGCCATTCTACCCCAGTTTGTACCAACACTTGTACTGCATTAGGAATAACATCAAGTCATTCTACCCCAATGCATCCAAGCACTCATATCTCATTAGGAAAGACATCAAGTCATTCTACCCCAATGAGCTTCTCACTAGGAACGATATCACATCATTCTACCCCAGTGAGTTCCACACTAGGAATGACATCATTAGTCATTCTACCCTAGTGCACCAATACTTACGCCTCATTAGGAACAACATCTAGTCATTCTACCCTAATGATCTCGCCACTAGGAATGATATCTCATCATTCTACCCTAATACGTACCTCACCGACCTCACATCTATCACACTATGCACACATATTTGCAATATGTTCCCATGCATTCACAATATCGCGCCAATGGAAACGAATTCAATCATATTCCTCATGCATTTAATCAATTCAAATAATGCAACATAATCGCCAAACGGCCACAATTCATAATTCATCTCACCATCAAGGATTCACGCCATACGGCTACCCACAGCACATCACAACAGCATAACTATTCAATTCCAACAAGGATTGAATACAATTGAACCACACAATCAACATTGGATGGAACCACAAGAAAAACAAAATGCTGTCAGGTTCGCTACTGGCTTGCCTAGTGAGTACCTAGCAAACATTCGCTACCTGTTCGCCTAGCGAACACAAACAGAAGCCACTGGAAGGCTTCGCTACCAGTTCGCCACAGCGAGGCCCTAGCGAGCAACTCGCTACCTTGCTCGCTACCAGTGAGGAGGTCCAAATCCATTATGTCCCAAGTCTGGGACCATTTTCCACAGGCTCGCTAGACGAGGACCTAGCGAACGTTCGCGACTTGCTCGCCTAGCGAACAAGCTAGCGAGTGTCTGCGAACACCAAAGTCCAAATTGTCCAGAATTCATCTGGAGCTCCCGATTCACCCGATTCCAACCAAACTCGTTCCAGTAGACTTAGCCTAACATATCATAACTAATCCACATCATCCCTTCCAAATTCTAACCGATAAAACTCAGTTTCTACCGATTAAACTCATTTTGACCTAAAATGGAAAAATGGAGAAAACATCCAAACAACTCATACAATCCATACACAATTATATACATTAACAAGATGATGATATTTTACACCCTTACCTTGATGAAATCGATAGCCAAGAGTTGTTCTTGATGAATCCAAGCTTTTCATCTTCTCTTTTTCTCCTCTTATGTTTCTATCTTTCTCTTTTCTTTCCAATTTCCTTATATGTCTTTCCACTCTATTTCTATCATCATATTCTCAAATATCTACCAATTTCATTCAATAATAATCCATTAATTAAATAAATCAAATAAATAAATTATTTAATGTGAATAATTAATTATTGAAAATTGGGCAGTTACAAACTGGGTCATCCTATCATGGAACTCCTGAAGTTCAGCCTGAATCTGATCCATAATCTTGCGTTGATTTCCCCTAGTAGCGTAGCAATGAGTCGTCTGGTTGTCAATCCTGAAACAGGCTACAAACCAAAGGGATAAGGTTAACGACTCCGGAGCACCTGCAATGCAAATTGCAAAATGATGTAATATGCAGACATGTAAATATGCGTTAGGGAATTTTCCCCCTCGATTCTAGTTCCATGAGAACAACACGACAATGGAAAGTCACCTGACAAGCATAGCAAACTCCTCATGAATAAATGAGAGCCAAGAATCAATATACAACACAACACCGAATACAACAGAATCAAAATGACCTTATCCAACAGATCTGGTGATGGTCAAGATACATCATAACAACAAACTACAAAGAGAGAAAAACATCAAATACAATGGTGAGTCGGGAAATCATCCAACAACTCTCTCATATCTGAATGATCTGGTCTGTCTACCAACCCCTAGATGAGCAACTGTCTTTGGCTAATGATGCTCTGCAAGCTCTGGACATAATCTTCCCAAGCGCCTTCACCAAATGCTTCCTCAAGCTTAGATCTCTTCACATATGCTCTTGACTTATAGTCCTTCAGCGTTGCAAGAGCTTCATTCAACTTGCAGTCGCTTTCGCGTCGGCGCAAGGATTCCGCTATAACCTTCTCATGTCTGACCTGGATTTGAGCCTTAAACTTAGCAATTTATTGTCGCAATCTGCCTTCTCGCTCTTTGTTGTTAGTTAAAGTAGCGTTCCATTGGTCGTTAAACTTGGAGATATCTACATATGCTCTGTCAAGCTCTTTCTTCTTGGAACTAAGAACATCACTAACGCTCTTCAGATCTAAGCCCACACGCTCTCGAGCGCGAATCTCTGCAGTTAGCTCTCTACCCAGATTCTTCACCAATTCAGTTTGCTTTTTAGATGAAAAAGTGGCTTCACACCTCGCGCTTCTAAGCTGAAGAATTTCCTTTTCCAATTCCTCGTTTGCCTTACGCAGCTCCTCCTTCTTGAACCATAGCTGATTATATTTTTGAATATCAACAGTAGTCGGCTTCTCAATCATCAAAGGATATAAAGGCTCACAAGGTGGAAATGGCATCAACAACCTCTCAGCTCTCTCCTAAATCAAAGTCACATAAGGATCATTAGCTCTACTGTTGGTCTTACCCAAAGAAGCTTTCCCTCTCCAATGAATCTTGCTCCAAGCTTTCTCAACTCTAGTCAAGGTCTCACCTTCAATCAAACCAATGAAATATAGGGATTCCTGTATTTCCTCTTCCTTCGGAGGTTCCCTCAGAGCATACCCAAACTGCCTTACTGCAAGAGGTGGGTTATAATTAATACCCCGTCTTCTTCCAATTAACAGAACATTGGGAAAATCCCCACAACTAAAAACAATATCCATGCCCAAGAGGTTTCAGTCAAACCATACAATGTTCTCCGATCTTAAACCCATAAGCCTTTCTGGCCACTTAACAGTGCTTTCAAGGTCAACAAAAGGTCCACTCTTTGGCAGATGCGAAATAAACCATTTGTACAACAGCGGAGCATAATAGGAAACATTCTTGCCTCGCCTGTTTTCATTATTATAGTGAATTAAATGATAAACGTCACCTAAGAGAGTTGGAACAGGGTTCTTAGAGGCGAAGATATAGCAAGCATCCAAATCAACAAAATCAGGCAGATTAGGGAACAAAACTATCCCATGGATGCACAGGGCTAGAATGGAATTGAAGACCAACCAACATCCGTCTTTAGCGCATTGATGAGGTTTACCCACCAAGAACGGAGTAGAAAACCGAGAGTCCCGACTTTCTGTACCAGATTACCTTCCAATTCAGAGACGTCAAGATGCAGAGCACCAACCAACTTGGTTAATTCAGGTTCTTTTTTAGAATGCACGAAAGATGCTTCTCCCACCACAGGAATTCTTACCAGTTGAACAAACTCCTCCAAGGTTGGAAGCAAAACATAGTCCAGGAATAAAAAGTAGCGCAACTGAGGATCATAGAACTGTAGCAGTGCATAGATGTAGTCTAACTCAAACTTGGAAGCCTTACAGACGAAACTCGGGATCTTCCCATGTTCTCTTCTCAAATCCTCCATCATACTACGATCAGCCATAAAGATTAGCTTAAGCATAAGTCTTACCTCCAAAGTCGGGAACTTGTATAACACACTTTTCTTCAGATCAGGCTCCATATTAAAAATGGAATAAGCTCACTAGAATCTAGAGGAAAATATACACCTGCAATATAAATACATGTCAATGTAAAATGCAAATGCAACAGGGGATCAAGATTGTTGTGCTGCTGACTGAGATGAAACAGCGCTTCGCTCTGGCGAGAAAATACCACAACACTGATATACCGACCCACTGTATCAAGGATCAAAAGTTCACATTGACGAGAAAACCGAGTAGGTTGAAGGTCAAAGTTTCCTGCATAACCCTCCCCACTTACAGGCATGAACCTATCTCTGACATGGTCTGGCATCCTATGCGGTCGTCAGTGTCACAGACTTTTGAGAAACGATGATACTTTCACCATTTCTGGTTTGGCATCATAGTCTAACAAAGTGGCCTCACTTAGCTGACTCCCAAATGATCGGTCTCCCGAGTCGACAGTTTCCTGATCCAACACCCCCTTCCGACTAATGTACAGGATAGAATGTCTTCACAGAAAACCTCGTCTGAACGCGAATTTTGTGGGGACTAATTCATGCTGAAACATACAGGTCCATCACTACTTCCTGCTCTAATGCTATGTGTACACTCAAGCTGATCACGGCTTTCTATGTCTAATACAACTTAACTGCAAGTGCACAGTCTATCGCGTAGTAATAAAAGATATCGATCCCTCAAGGACTCGTAATCAAACTAGTGTTCTCGGGAGTTACTATGTTTGGCTAGGTAGATAATGTTTAAGTGAATAATTGCTATTACTAAAGGGAACTAAAAAAACGTTACTTAAATTATAATTACGTGAATCGATATGCAATAATTATGTTCTTCGGGGATTTGACAAGTTACCGGTATATAAAATATTTTCAGAATTTATTTAAGAAGACAATAGTGATCTAAAGACCTTCGTCTCACGATGGTTGTTAACGCTAGTCGCAACTTTAAGGAGGAACGTATGCTGTCGCTATCCCGTTCGGGGTTAAAATCGCTTTTTGGAAATCTCTAAGTTCTAATCTATTTTAAAGTGTTTTCGCTGTTATTAAAACAAATGCCTAGTGTTTACTATCTGGTCCTAGCCGCAGCTGTCGCTTGTTGGTTCGTACCTTAATTAATTTCCCACTGTCGTGGCAAAACTACTTTTAAATAAGTTCTCGCTGTCGCGACGAACGTTTATTCAGAAAATAAGTTTAAACACCCAGGCCATAAACAACTTTTGAAAAAGAAAGGTTTTAACCGGTTATTATCAAATCCTGTCTGAATTATTATTACATACCGATTACTCTGGTTTAGCTAGACATGGATTTGGAATAGGTAAAGCATAAATAAAAGCAGAAATTTAGAACATACATACTGCTGGGAATTAAAGTTACAATTAACAAAATAATAAAAACCTGTAAAGTATCCAATTGGTTTTTGACCAAATCCCAACGATGTCGGCAGGATTGTGTCTTCAAGCCAATAGAGCGCACAAATGAATATTGCAGAAATGGAATATAGGAAAAAGGAAAGGAAAACAAAAACAAGACTTAAACTAAATTTGCTCTGGAAAATATTTGGGCAGCACTTCGTTATCTGAATGCGGCTCCCTTTCTCAGCTCCCCTCCTTCTCCTTTTATAGAGGTGAAATACTAACGATTATAATTTTCAGAAGGTGGACTTGGAGTCAGAGAAAATAGGAAGTAGTGGTCCATTATTTTGGGACTTGGAACTGGTTTTTGCACGTTTACTGAAGTTCTGCGTTTTTGCCTGCATGACGGTCGTCATGGTGTGTGACGGTCATCACCCGTGTGACGGTCGTCATGGATGTGTGACAGTCATCACAGCAGCAAAATTCGCATCTGCTGTTTTTCATGTTGTTTTCATCTGGTTTTCGTCCATATTTCATCTGTAATTGCTTCTTTTCTTCATATTGCTTTATTTGGACATGATCTTCAAATACCTGCAAAATATCAGACAAATAACATGGAAAAACCCGAAATCGGATTGAAACCAGTCAAATATTAGTTGAATTATATGTCAATATATATATATATATATACGATTTCGCGTTATCAAACTCCCCTAAGCTTGAATCTTTGCTTGTCCTCAAGTAAAAGCAGGAAAAATAAAAGTCGGCAAGCACGAGGCAGCTTCTTCGTTCAGAAAGTTGGGAAAAACCGGGATTCTAAATAGGAACAAAACGAGTACGGTGACGACACTGGACTATAAGTCTTCGGAGGTCTCCTTTTTATGCAAATCGGTCCCAATCATGCTACTGCAGCTTGGTATCAAGGTTCTCGCGTCAAGTTTACCCTGTTTGTTCTAGCGCAATCACATTAAGCCCGTTGTCCATACACTTTCATGGAAACTCAACCTGTTAGTGAATATGATCTCATTGCTGTTTTGATCTTTTCATTGCTCATAAGCTTATACTATTGATTTTTCAATGAGTCTTTGTACCGTTGGGCTAAATGCTCGGGTGAGGAGCACCTAACTTAGAGGGAACATGTCTCTATACTCGGGCTATATAGCTTTCTTTTCATGATTTTTCATTCTTTTAGAGATCATACACTTATTTGCATTGGTTGCTCGCTTAGAAGTGTTTAGGATGGTGCTGACTGCTTGTATAAACTACTTGGGGCTGAGTTTGCGTAAAAACTTGAAACTTTGGTACACGTAGGTAGTGAAACCGACTCGCATAAACCGGAGGTCTAAGGTGTCAGGACGGTACTGGTTTTGTTAGAATTTTCGTCTCGGAGTTTCAAAACTTGGTTTGAACTTTGGCGCATTCTCGTGATGCTTTTGAGGAACAACTGAAAAAATTTTGTTTATGTCGAATAAAGTGGGGAAATTTGTGTAACGGAAAAAGACATATAAATGAGCTTTTATTTGCTAAAGTGGGAAAATGTTTGAATTGAAATTACTGAATTGAAAGTACAAGGAAACGGGAAATAAACGCTCCGCTCCCACACTATCTCAATCAGTGTCCTCACTGATTTGAAAGAATGCGAGAGGGAAATACAAGGGAAATGAAAATACAGGAAACGGAAAATACAGTAAACAAATAAAGAAGGAAAGAACTAGTCACGACCTCTGCCTCGGTCACGTCCTCTGTCTCGTCCTCTACCTCTGGCTTGGTCGACTCGGGCCTCAAAGTTCAGAGCTCCGGTGTGATAGACATAATCTCGGAGTCCTTCGAATTGCAAGGTAAGATTTTCCAGGTTCTCAGTAATGGCTTCCTGGCCAGTTTGGAGCTGTTGCATCGTGGTCCTCTGCCAAGCTTCGAATTTCTCTGCTCGCTGATTTTGTTGCTGCATCATGGCGAGTATCTGTGTTTCTTGGTCGAGGGATCGACGGAGGTCTTCTTCAGAGAAGTCGGGCTCTGGACAGTGGCGGAGGCGACGGTAGGATGTGCCTTCAGAAGGAAGTGGTTGCGATGCCTCAGGTTGCTCAGTTCTGTCCAACTCATCTTGCATTTCGTCAACAGACCCTTGGGTATTGGTTTGAGTTGGGGCAGAGGTAGCAGCAGGGGCATTCAGGTCAAAAAGCCAGTTGGCACGATCCTGTGGGTGCATCTGGGTACGTGACGGCATGATGATACTTCTGATGGTTTTGCCATGCACGACCGGATGGTATTTGCCATCGGACCTGGAGCGGATGAGGTGAGAAGCTCTGCAATGGTCGGTGTCGAGAAACACCGAAGGGATTGTATGGAGATTCGGGAGTTGGTTACCGAGGTTCAGGCCTAGTGCAATGGAGGTAACAATCCCGCCAAAGTAAAATGGCTTAGAGCCACGGTTGCAGTTGGCCTGAATGTGGGCCAGGAGGAACGGAGCGGCGTTGATGGGTTTGGAATTGAACACGCAGCGGAGAAAGAAAAGTTCTTTGGAGTTCACCTTGTGGTTGCTATCTCTTGCGAAGATGGTATTGCTCAGCGCTCTGTGGAAATACCGGATGGTTGGGTTGTGGATGTGTGTTGCATGCAGAGAATCCCAGCTGTCGGCATTGATTCCGGTCAATTGGGACCAAAGCGCAAAAGCTTCATGTTGAAATTGTTCGGTAATGCGGCGGTGAGCATCTTCGCCGCGAGGGAAATGTAGGATGTCGGCAATCTGATTTTGATTCAATTGGTAGTTCGTGCCGAACATACGAAAGCAAGCGGCGCCGGAATGTTGGCTAAGGTCGCCGCTAGAGGTGAAGTAACTGAACGAACTGAGGAACTCAAGGGTCAGTTGTTCGTAAGTCGGCTGCGGATTTGTGCACAGATGCCAAATGCCGGCTCTCTGGAGCATCCAGGTGACGCTGTCAAGGAGGCCGAGTTCCGTGACAGATGGTATGTGCGGATAGTGGGTCGGTTGTAGCGACCGTTGATGGAAGGCTACGTAGTTTGCTCTCTGTTTCTCTCCGGAGTCGCCTTCGCTGAAATTGATATTGCTAAGGTCAGGGGTTTCATTGTTTCTTGCCATGGTTGGATGATGCTGTTGAAATGGGGAAGAATGTGGTTTCTGTGGAATGAGAAATTGCACAAAATTGGTTAATGAAGATGAAATGGGAGTTGGTATTATATGTAGTAAGGAGGGAAAACGAAATTTTTAAATGGGGTTTGGATGTGTGGTGATGGGAAGTTGATAAGATGGGAGTGGGGGAAGAAACGTAACCTCTGTTATAGCAGATATCAGGTTCTGGACTCGTGACGGTCGTCACCCGTGTGACGGGCATCATGGTTCTGTGACGGTCGCCACACCAGCAAATTCTGCAGAACGCAGAATTTTGCTACACGGGTGCTTTTGATATGTTTTTAAGGCGTGTAATCGATATCGCAATGTAATTAATCAGCAAGGAAGCATATGATAACATAAAAAACAAAATAAAGGAATAATGAATGAAATTGAAATAACATTTAAAAAAAGGATTGTTTTTAATGTAATGCATAAGTGAAATGAAACAATGCGAAAATCAAAATAATTGAAAGCGTACAGAAAAATAGGAAAAATAAACTAAACTAAAGCTAAAATCTCAGTCCTTTTGTGCCTTCAATTCGTCAAACTTCTGGGCGTAGTAATCGAGCTGGTCACAAACTAAGTCCATGAAAACTGCTAATTCGCTGTGTATGCTTGTTATCTCATTTCTTGCGGTGGTCAGAGCTGCGTCGAAGGTGTCTAATCGGTGCAGAATAATATCCATTTTGTCAGTGGTTTCTTCAGGAATGGGCTCAGGATAGGTGTTGTAATGTGGAGGGGTCTCAGGGTCTACCTCAACTTCGGATACAGCATCCTCATAACACATATAATCATGTGCTTCAGAGATGTGATCACTGTCGTACATGTAATCTTGTGGTGTGGATTGAGGTGAAGGAGGTCCCATAGGCTCATCCAATTCATAAACCCAATTGTCCTTGTTATGGATACTAGTCATCTGATGATTTGGCAATGTGAATAGCTGGACAGGTTTGTCATTGATAAGGTACTCGTAAGGTCCAGGTCCCATGGTTCTTAAAATGCGCCTGTTAAAGCAAAACTGGATATTCATGGGTCGGACGGTGCCAAAACTAGTGCTTGCATTTAGGTGGAATAAGCTCGTGGGCATTCATTGTCACGAGGCCTCCTATTAGAATGGGTGATTGTTATTCCTGAGTGAGGCGTAGGAAGGATCTCATCATAAAAGGCACGACATTCACCGGACGGCCCTGAGATGCATAGAATAAGATAAACAACTCTTCTTTAGATACTGTAGTAATGTTTTCTTCCTTTCCGAAAAGGGTGTGAGCTAGGATCTTATGAAAGTATCTGAAAGCGGGGTTATGAATCTCATTGTTATACATGCCATTTGGGTCAGGGTGATAGTCGCCTGTGATTTTACCCCAGAACTGGTTTAGTTCAAAATCAAGATCGTCATCTTCGGCACTGATGAACACATGTGGTCCGCTAGGAAATCCTAGGAGGTTAGCTAATGACATCCGGCTATGGGTTTGGTCCATTCCAAACATCCTAAAGGTGATCAGCTCTGTGTTTGATCCAAAACCATAGTTGGGTAAGTACCTGAAGGAACTAAGGAATTCGTAGGTGAGGTTCTTATAGGTAGCAAAACGGGTTTTCGAGGAGGTGTTCTCCCAGCCTAATTGATTAAACAGGAATTGAATGCTATCAGTAATTCCTAGCTTCTCCATGGTAGACTTATCATAATACAGTGTTAAGGCTATGTCTCTCTCAGTTAATGCTTCAAATCTTGCCTTTTGAGCTAATCCTCGAAAATGAACCTTTGTGAAGTCGTACTCGGCCATACTTGCAGGTTAGTCGGAGAAAAACAGGAGGAAGGTTTGAAGGCTTTTAAAATCCTGAAAAGTTTAAAACAGAAATTTTAAGTCAGAATTTTTAGAAACAAAAGGTGGTAGAAATAAAAACAAAGTTTAAATAAAAGAGAAAATAATGAAACAAAAAATAGTAGCAATTTAAGTTTAAAAATTTTGTTAAGATTTCAAAGTAAGATTTCAAATAAAAATGAGAATGAAATACAGTAAAGAGGGAAATACGGGAAAATTGGGTTGCCTCCCATTAAACGCTGTTTTTAATGTCAAAAGCCTGAAGATAGCTTGGTGACAAGCTATTCGGGTGTTTGAGCAGGAAGCTCGAGCAATGTTATACTGCTGACTTGAGGGTTGTTTTCATTCTTATTATAATGTTTTAAACGTTGCCCGTTTACGATAAACAATGCATTCTTCTTATCGGTAATTTCAACAGCTCCACTTTGAAGTACTTTAGTCACTTCAAAAGGTCCAGACCACCTAGATTTTAGTTTACCTGGGAAAAGTTTCAATCTTGAATTAAATAGAAGTACGATGTCGTCCACACTGAATTGTTTCTGAACTGAACGTTTATCATTCCATTTCTTAGTTCGTTCTTTGTAGATACGGGCATTTTCGTAAGCATCCAATCTAAGTTCTTCTAATTCGTGTAAGTTCAAGATTCGTTTCTCTCCTGCCTCAGTGTAGTTGAAATTAAGTGTCTTAATGGCCCAGAAAGCTTTATGCTCTAATTCTACAGGGAGATGACAGGATTTACCGTAAACTAATTTGAAAGGTGTAGTACCTATTGGTGTCTTAAAAGCGGTCCTATAAGCCCATAAAGCTTCATTCAGCTTTGATGACCAATCTTTCCTTGAGGTAGCGACAGTCTTTTCCAATATTTGTTTTATTTCCCTGTTCGAGACCTCTACTTGTCCGCTAGTTTGCGGATGATAAGGTGTAGCTACTTGGTGTCGGACTCCATATTTAGAAAGAAGTTTGTCAAAAATTCGCGATATGAAATGTGATCTGCCGTCACTAATGACGAGTCTGGGTACACCGAATCTAGGAAAGATTGTGTTTTTGAAGAGTTTGATTACTACTCGTGCGTCATTTGTTGGAGCGGCAATGGCTTCTATACATTTAGACACATAGTCTATAGTGACGAGTATGTAGTTATTCCCAAAAGAAGACGGGAAGGGTCCCATGAAATCTATTCCCCATACGTCAAAGATTTCTACCTCTAAGATTCCGTTCTGAGGCATTTCATCGCGTCGTGAGATGTTGCCAGTTTGTTGGCATCGATCACATTTTAGCACAGCGATGTGAACGTCTTTCCAGAGATTAGGCCAGAATAGGCCGGCTTGGAGAATCTTAGCGCACGTCTTGGATGTACTGGCATGACCACCATATGGTGTTGAATGGCATTGGGAAATGATGTTTTCTATTTCTTCCTCTGGGACACAGCGACGGTATATATTGTCGGCCCCTCTCTTGAAGAGTAGAGGTTCGTCCCAATAATAGTGTTTCATATCGTGGAGGAATTTCTTCTTTTGCTGATAAGTGAGATCTGGTGGAAGCACGCCTGCAGCTAGGTAATTAACGATGTCGGCATACCAAGGTAATGTAACTTGGGCATAGACGGCTTCTACGGCTTTTTCGAGTTCGGGATCTTCCAAGATTAAGTTAGGCATGTCACTTTCTAATTTGGCTATCAGATGTTCGTATGGAAAATCGTCATTTATCGGTACTGGTTCATGTTTAATGCCTTCTATTCGGGATAAGTGATCTGCAACTACGTTCTCGGTTCCTTTCTTATCTTTAATTTCTAAGTCAAACTCTTGTAATAATAGGATTCATCTCAATAATCTTGGTCTGGCATCCTTTTTGCTTATTAGGTACCTAATGGCAGCGTGGTCTGTGTATATGATAATTTTTGCTCCTACTAAGTAAGAACGGAATTTGTCAAGCGCAAATATAACTGCTAGAAGTTCCTTTTCTGTTGTGGCGTAGTTCATTTGGGCAGGATCTAAGGTTCTACTGGCGTAGTAGATGGCATGAAGCTTCTTGTCCTTCCTTTGTCTTAGAACTGCGCCTACAGCATAATCATTCGCATCACACATGATTTCGAACGGTAGTCGCCAATCGGGTGGTTACATAATCGGTGCGGTGATAAGGGCTGATTTTAATGTTTCGAATGCTTTTAGACAGTCGTCGTCAAAGACGAACTCAACATCTTTCATCAACAGGCCGGTCAGAGGTTTTGTGATTTTTGAAAAATCTTTTATAAATCTGCGGTAGAAACCGGCATGTCCTAGAAAACTCCATATTTCGTGTACGGATTTTGGAGGTTGGAGGTCTTTTATAATTTCTATTTTAGCTTTGTCGACCTCAATCCCTTTATTAGATATGACATGTCCTAGAACTATTCCTTGCCGGACCATAAAATGGCATTTTTCCCAATTTAGGACGAGGTTCACTTTTACACAACGTTCTAATACCATTTCTAAGTTTTGTAGGCATCCTTCGAAACTTTGTCCACATACTGAGAAATCGTCCATAAATACTTCCATGATGTTGTCTATGAAATCTGCGAAGATTGCCATCATGCATCTTTGGAAGGTTGCTGGAGCATTACAAAGTCCGAACGACATTCGGCGGTAAGCAAAAATACCATAAGGACATGTGAATGTAGTCTTTTCTTGGTCATCAGGATGAATGGGAATTTGGAAAAATCCCGAATAACCATCTAGATAGCAGAAATATGAATGTTTAGCTAATATTTCCAACATTTGGTCTATGAAGGGTAAGGGGAAGTGATCTTTTCGTGTGGCTTTGTTAAGCTTTCTATAATCAATGCACATTCTGCTTCCAGTCACGACTCTTTTTGTTATTGATTCACCTTTTTCGTTCTTAACTACTGTGACTCCTCCTTTCTTAGGTACGACATGAACTGGGCTGACCCATTCACTATCGGAGATTGGATAGATGATTCCTGCATCTAGCAATTTCTTTACTTCATCTTTGACTACAGTGCTTACGATGGGGTTGTTGCACCCTAAAATTTGCTCAACCTTATTCACTTGGGTTATGTTTCAATATCATTAGCATCTGCATATAGAGTCATGTACGTAGCCAAATCATCTGCATAACATAGCATAGCAAATCCTCCAACAGGGGACCAAGCATTATTCTCATCTCTAGGAGCCTATCAAGAGGTTATTATTCTAATTCAATCTCATTCAAGTCATTAGAAAGAATTTGAAAGCTGAGAAGTCAGTGGGTCAAACAGTGCATCCATCTCCTATCTGAGGGTATCTGAGGATCAACAAAGAAATTTTGAGCTTAGGGCTGAGCATGGGGAGTATAGAGACATCATAAAAGACTTAGAAAGTCATTGAGAGAAGGAGACAAGTCATTGATATGATCACAAGAATTGCAGTTGAAGACAGTCAACTAGGGTTCCATTTGGGGTCAACTCCAGGTCAACTCTAGGTCAATTGACTGATTGAAAGGCTTTAAGGGCTATTGGAGAGATGTGGGGTTCATCATTTGACATATAGAGAAGGATATGGTGTTGTGCTAAGAAGAAATCAAGAGAAATCAAGGAGAAGAGGAGTTTCTAAATTAGGGTTTCTGTGTAAAATCCCCTAGTTTAGGTCAAATTTCCAAGCAAGATAAGTCAAACTTCAAGCTTCAAATGGATCCTTGGCCAACATGAAACTTGTAGAGGATCTAAATACCTTTAATTTTAGTGGTGGAAGACATTAAGGAGATTTATAGAACTCAAGTTATGGTCCTTGCAAGTTACAGGTCATCTGAGGTGTCTGAAATTTTGTCTGTGAAAGTGACTTGTCTTCCAAGCAATTTTTACCCCTCAAGGAGATTTCAAATGAATTTCTGGTCAACATAATAATTGTTCCTCATTGTCGTATATTTCTATAATGGTATGGTATGCCTTCATATGATTTGTGGAACTCTACTTATGGTCTTGACAAGCAAAGGGTATTTTGGTCATCTGAGGATTATAGGTCATTCTTAGCATATGCCTAAAACTCCTACAAGGAAGCTTCAAATGAAAAACTTCACAACATAAAAGTTGCTCAAAATGCCATTTTAAGTCTAGAAAAGAAGTCATGGAAGTTGGGAAATGCATGGAATGAGACTTGACCAAAGTTGGTGAAAAATGACCTAAAAAAGGCATATAAGTTGAAAAAGTTGAAATGAAAAATTGGTTTGAGAGATCTACAAATCCAAAATGGGTCATCCAATATGCCAAATTGATTCCAAACATCATTTTAGAGACATTGGTTCAGCCACTTTTTTGAGTTAGGGGTTAATTTTTGGACTTACTTTGTATTTTTGTTACTTGCATCATAAGGCAAGTATGGAAAACTTAGCATAAGTTGAATTTCAAGGCAAGGAACTTGTTTTCTTCACTCATACCATGTCAATAACTCATGAGAGGAGATTTTTCCACAAATATGAAAGGAAATTCATGAGAAATGAGATGATTCAAAGTATCATGGCATGAGAACTTCCATAACTTTCCATCACTTTCTAGAATCCTCTAAGATCATTCTAAAATCTTCTAGATCTGTCCATCATCATCTATATATTGGGAGTAAATCATTGGTGCAATGGGTTGGTGAAAAGAGGGAGAGAAGAGAGAGAATTTCATGGTTGCTTCCATCGTAAGAAAGTGAGAGAATTATCATAATCTTCCATTTCTGTTCAAGAGAGTTCTTCATTTTCAATCTTTGGCATATTGTGAGGGTGAATGAGCATGATGCAAGGTCCATCAATGGAGGTTTAAGGAGTTGTTGTCCAAGATTCAAAGTTGTGCACCAGAATTGCATCCAAGAATCCAAGCACTCTTCATCATAATTGTTGCAAACAGAAAGCTCACCATACTCTAGGGATCACCTGAGAGGATTGCCAAGGTCTCTAGTGCAAAGATTCACAACTGTTTCATCAAATTTCAAGGTATGCATTTCAATCTACATCTCTTTATCTAGGCAGTATTAGATGAAATGGTTAGGATCAACATGTTTAGAGACCCTAGGTGATTGATTTTTGAGAGATAGAGAGAATTCTGTGAAGTTCCATGGTAGGGTGTATTGACTTTGATGATCGAGAATAAATTGTATAATGAGTGTTAATGATCATATAATGGCTTGCTGAGATCAGTGTGGCACGATGAACAAGATAGGATAGTTAGATTGAAGAATTGGGAGGTTCCATTGCAGTGTATAAAGATAGATCCAGATTGTTATACCTATCGGGTTTTATTATGGAAATGGTTTCAAGCAAAACTGAGGGTATCATCGTGTTCAGGGGAAAGAATAGAGCAACTTTGCTCTTTATAAGTTTTGATTTCATGGCCTGAGGAAGGAGAACGAAGAGCTTGATTATGGCTGCATGGAAGCTGTGAATCTCTGCAAACCCTAGATCATTTTGGGACGATGACCATTGACCGTTGGATTGAGTTTTTTAGTTGACATTTTCATCGCATCGTGTGGCTATTGTTTAAAGTTGAGAAATGGAGGGAGCTGACCAGCGTGAAACGCAGCGTTTCACTAAACGCACCAATGGGCCTGATCCAGTCCTTGTTATCCCCACCCCCATTTTGAGGAGCCCAACAAAATACACGTGATTCTGTTGCTTTTTGCACCAGGAATTTGATGATTTTCTTTTATTTTTCATTTGTTTTCTGAACCAACTAGGCCTAGCGCCAATTGCTATGCGCGCCTCCCCCTTGTGGCCCATCTGGAGATAATAACTGGGCGAAGTTGCTGGCAACACCCCCCTCCCCTTTTAATTCATATTTTGTGATTTTATTTTCTTTATTTTTCTTTGATCTTTTAAAAATCATAAAAAATTTAAAATAGCTTGTTTTTAATTGGTTCTTTTTGTGGTAGATCAATAATTCTGTCTAGAAAAATAATAAATGATAAAATTGGCATTTTATTTTGTTTTAATATTTTTCATGCATTTTTCTTGTAAATAGCATTTTATTAAGTTTAGTTTGATACTTAAATTTGTTGATTTTAGTTCTATTAGTTCCCTTTAGATTTAGGGTTCATTCTTTTTAGAGTGATTAGTTTAGGACTTCAACTTGTATATAGGATTTAATTCATAATTTTAGAATTTAATCTTAGGTGATTTGATTAGGTGTGAATAACATGATCAAAATTAGGGTTTTAAGTGAGCATAGGTGAAATAGATTTAATTCTTTTAGTAATTTTGATTTGATTTTGGGGTATGGGATTATAGGGGTTATGGGTATAGGTTAGATACCTTAGAAATTGTTAGGATTCCCCTACTGCTATTAGTATATTGCTTATATTGGATTGACTATGTGGTGTGCCCTCTTTAGGGTTATTGTTTTGTCTGTGTGTGGGGTATTGGGTTTGTTTGGGATCTGGGGAAGCTGAAGACCTGAGATGATGAAGCCATTTGAAGATCAGAGATTGAAGACCAACTTCCAGAGTTGATGAGGAGATTCTGTGCTGGCAGCTGTTGAAGGCTATAGGGTTTAGGAGTTAGGCAAAGCTCTAGAGTAGAAAGCTTGTTTCCCAAACATGGAAGGCCTTGTCTGCCTCCATTCCTCTCTGTGATGCAGAGTCTCTCTAAGACATTCACCCCCTTCCTTTGGAAGGCTTGGTGCTACTTTCTAAGGGATAGAACTCTTGAGAGAAAATATCTTATGTGTTGTTAGCAGTCTGTTTGCCACCATTGGTGGTCAACTCATTGCTAAACACCCAATTCACTCTTGTGATTGATCCCTCAGCTTGGAGATGGAAACTTGAAGAAAAGCCATTGCAGATGGAAGACTGATGATCAAAGCCCTTGCTTGAAGGCTGTGGAGATGGAGATTGATGCTTGCTGAAGCTTATTGATGAGGACTTGAAGATAGATGTGATGCAGAGCTGCTGTGGTTGTTTATTTTGGTTGTTATTCATTGCTGATGTATTGTTTGGTTTCCCTGACTGTATTGTTTGCTGTTTAACTTGTTGGGTTGGAAGTGAATCCTGTTCACTTTTGCCTATTGTTTTCTAGGTTCGAGGTTGAGTGGGACTCCCCTGCCTCGCTTGTATTGTTGCATCCATGCATTTTACTGCTTTACTGTATATATCTGCTATTGTTTCTGTTTCCGTCTATTCCCTTAGGATCTCTGTTTCTCTCTGTGCAGGAGAGGAACATGATAGACATTAGGTCTTAACCCATGCATGATAACATTAGGTTAGTTTGATTCCCTTTGCAACCGTAGGTTAGAGTTCTGTCTCTTTCTTTCTCAAAACAAACAGAAAAACACAGTAATATTTCAAACACAATAGACACTTCTTCCGTAAAAGAATGTGAACTCATCAAAACGTCATTTTTGTCCGCTTGGACCAATAATCAGAAAAACCCTCTTTTAGAAGGAATAAAAACAATCAAGACAAGCCTGTGTCTTCCATGGCCCGAACTACGTTTGCTCTGATCTTTCATGCTGTGTGAAAGTACGTAGGCATAGGATGCGATATCCTAGCGAGCAACCTTCCCCTCCTTTCCCGTAGGTAGGCGAACTACGTTGACTCTGATTTCTCGTTCCAGATGAGAATACGTAGGCATAAAGTGCGATACTTTGCCGAGTCAGTTTATTTTCTCTTAACCCCAGACCTATAGTTTAGATAGAAGTAAGAATCCGTACCAGAAAACAAGCGTGGATCCCGTCGAGTACGACGGACGTGAGGGGTGCTAATACCTTCCCCTTGCGTAACCGACTCCCGAATCCAGGATTTGGTTGCGATGACCATTCCTTTCCCATCTTTGCGGTAGGTTTACTCTGAGCGTTTCATTTCCCTCCGTTGGGATAAATAACGCACGGTGGCGACTCTTCTGTTCAACCGGCGCCGATTTTCGCAGTGGCGACAGCTGGCGACTCTGCTGGGGATCCAACGTCCCCTGGCTGCTAAGGACTGTGATAGTTCTTATGCATTTGGGATCCAACGTCCCTTAAGAGAGTCAATCCTAGCGCTTGTTTTCCCGTCGAGGATTTTGTATGGATTTATATTTTTGTCATTTACTTTCAGCATTATATTATTGTTATTATTGTTGTATTGGGGTGTGACGGGTGTTCTATGATTGAGAGATAAGCCGGACCAGGGCTTGAGTGCACCTAGACTTAGAGTAGAGATTAGTGGGCGTGCACGTGCTTTGCATGTCCTAGTGTCCCGCGAAATCTACACTCAGACGAGGTTCTTCTGGTTGGCCTCCTGTCCTGCCCTTTGGGTGGCTCGGGTTGCTGGTTAGTTGGATTGTCGACTCTGGGGACCGATCATTTGGAAGTTGGCTAAGTGAGGCCTCTTCAGGATTTGATGATGCCACTCCTTCTGGGAATCGTATCATCAACCCTGAAAGTCTGTGACGCCGACGACCGCATAGGATGCCATACCTTTGTCAGTTACTAGGACATCCACCTGTGAGAGGGTTTGGGGTTATGCAGGTAACTAGACCTTCAGACACCGGTTATTTCTTGATCTGAGATCCTGGGTATTTATGGAGAGTTCTGAGGTCTGTCAGAGACCATTTGGAGAGTTCTGAGGTCTGTCAGAGACCAGTTGGAGATATGATTTGAGGTCTGCCAGAGACCATTCAAAGTTATGATTATGGGGTCTATCAAAGACCAGTATTGGAGCTGTGTACGAGGTCTATCTGAGACCAATGTTTGAGGACTTCTGGAGGGTCTATCTGAGACTTCTTGATATGGTTCAGGCTTCTCAGCCACGGCATTCGGTCCCTGTTGCATGTTACTTGCATCGCATCGTTTGCATACCCATTATCATTGCATCCCATTAACGTGTGTCTGTGCTGCAGGTACATTTGCATATTCCCCCGTTGTAGTGTCTGGACTTCTGAGTTTTGATTATGGCCGGTTTGAGGATGACAGTTGCTTATAAGCTACCTATCCCTGATATTGCGCCCCTCCTGGGTCTGATTTCTCTTGCTGGTGAGGATGTCCGTAGAAGCTTCAGGCAGAGTTACGGACGGTTGTTGGGTTTAGTTCGCAAATCCACTGATGATGAATTGAATGGGCTGTACACCTTAATGCAATTCTATGACCCGGCTTTGAGATGTTTCACGTTTGCGGATTTTATCTTAGGTCCTACCATGGAGGAGTATGTAGAGTTTACTGAGCTGCCTGTTCAGAATGCAATTCCTTTTATTCACTCTGCCGCTGAGCCCAAGTTAGAGGATTTGGCTAAGGCCTTGCATATGAATGCTTCTGAGCTGTTGATGACTTCGTGGCGAGGGGTTCCGGGTTTCTCTCTTCAGTTTCTGGTTGGTAAGGCCCAAGAGTACGCCCAGAATGGGTGTTGGGTGGTCTTTAACGCTATTTTGGCCCTATGCATTTATGGGATAGTACTGTTTCCTAACTTCCCAAACTTCGTGGACATGGATGCATTTCATCTATTTGCTACTGGTAACCCAGTACCGACACTGATCGGAGACTTTTACCATTCGATGCACTACAGGAATGAGAACAGGAGGGGCAAGAATGTCTCTTGTTGCGTACCTTTACTGTACATGTGGTTTAAGAATCATCTTCCCTTGAAAGGACCTTTCATGGATAGTGCAACCACATATGACTGGCCAGAGCGTATGATGAGGCTAACTTCTGAAGACATTGAGTGGTTTGATCGAGACCTGCTGGGGTCTGAGCTTATATTCAGTTGTTCTGGGTACCCTAATGTCCCGCTGATAGGAAGAAAAAGGTGTATCAACTACAACCCATCTCTTTTTGTCTGTCAGTTCGGATATGCGCTGAAGAACCCACCAAAGGAGGAAGAAGTACAGGAATCTCTGTACTTCACCGGTGATTTGAAGGGGGAGTTATTAGCCAAGCTGCAGCATGCCTGGATGCGTATTAACCGAAGAGGGAAGCCGCTGTTAGGGAAGAATGACTGTCAGGCTTACGCACCCTACAAAGTTTAGATTCAAGAGAGAGCAAGTCAGTTGCGGATGCCATTTCCATAGGCACCAGTCCTTGTTCCCATTCCGGTAGCAGAGCCAACTACTGTTTCCAGGGAAGCCTACGAGCAAGTCGTGAAAGAAAAAGAAGCCTTGATGAAGATTAATGAAGGGTTAGAGCAGGAGTTAGCTCAGATACGCAGTGAGAAAAACAAGGCCGTGCATGCTTTCCAACAGCAGATTGAGCTAGTGAACAGACTAGAGGCTGAGTTGACTGAAGAGAGGAAGAAGCGCGAACGTCTGGGGCAAGAGTTCAGAAGCTCCCATGACATGCTGGAATCCAAAAAGAAGGCACTCGACGCAGCACACCGAGAGATCTCTTCTTGCAATAAGACTTGGAATGCTACGCTCACCAACAATAAGAAAAGGGAGGATAAGTTGAAGCAGCAAATTTCTGATCTCGAAAAGCAATTGAAGGCTAGCATCAATAAGTATGAAGAAGAGGTGATGTCCAGGTATAGTCTCCAGAAGGCATTGAACAAGGCTATCGAAGGCAGGAACGAAGCCATGCCTCAGAAGCGGAAGTTAGAGGATCGCTTCGGAGAAGGGGCATGGGAGGAAACTGCTGGAGATGTACAACGTGTGCTCAAACGAAGAAACCAACTTGTTGAAGGGCTGCTTACCCGACCGGGTCATCCAGGGACCGAGAAGTTAATAGAAGAGTACCGGGCTTATGGGAGTACTTGATCACTTCATGTATTAACTTGTATGCTTTATTTGCATAGTGCTGACCATCACCAGGATTGTTGGTTGAGGTCATGCCTTCTCATTGTACTCAGTGACATTGTATTCTTGGCTTATTGGTTTTCTCTGCAATATACGAGGCTTTCTATGATTCAGATCCGATCTTTATATTGCTAGCACTGTCACTGCACTGGCACCTTCGCACTAGAATCGGGGAATGATCTTCCCTAATGCACAGACACACATTGCATTGCATTCATGTTGCATTACAGGCAATCATTGGATAGTATCTTAATTCCTGCTCTGTATCAGGTATTTTCAGGATTGCAGATCAGCACCCGCACCGCTATTCCACTTGCACCAACTGTCGAAGAATCATGGATCAAATGCAGAACGAGATGCAAGATGTGCGCGAGAAGCTAGCTCTCTTTATGCAGACCATGGAGACTATTGCAAAAGGTCAGGAGAATTTGCAAGCCATGGTGCAGCCTCTGTTGGTCAGAAATGCTGGTCACGGTAATGAGGATCATCAGTCTGTGCGAGTCGACACTGTTCATGGGGATGGCACCCCCACACCAGTGGCTCCACCTGTAGTCAACATACCTGCTGCTAATGTCAACAACGCTACTGCTGCTGGAAATGGTAACGTTGGAACTGGGAACGAGACTGCTGTCCATAACGTGGGGCTTGGTGATATCAACTTGGGTGATAATATGGGAGGCAACGACTTTGGTAATGCTAGATTCGGATTCAATGATCAGGGATTCGATAATGCTGGGAAATATGGTTTCAATGCTCAAGGCTTTGGGCAGGACGGATATGGTATGACCAATCAGGGTTACGGAGGTTTCGGAAATGGAAACGGCGCTGGGTTAATGGCTTTTGGACCTGCTGGAGTTGCTCAGGGGTACGGCAACGGAGGGTGAGGCCCGGTGATGAATCAGATCAGAGCTGGCCGTAATAATGGATACGATGGGTATGGAGCTGGGAATGGTATGTGGCAGGAAGATCAGCAGGAGGACGCTTTCTCCGGTGGAGGTTTCGAAGGGCCGATGGATGACTCCCAGAAGATCAGAATGCTAGAAGAGCAGATGAGGGGGGTCCTGAACCAAAGTGCCGTGGGCTTAGACATGTCAACAATGGGTCTGGTACCTGGCTTGAGGGTGCCAATCAAATTCAAAGCTCCTACATTTGATAAGTATAAAGGGGACACCTGTCCGAAAGTGCATGTGCGGGCTTATTACAGAAAGATGTCGGCGTACTCAACTGATGAGAGAATGCTAATGCACTTCTGTCAAGATAGTTTGTCGGGTCCTTCCCTAGAGTGGTACATGGGGTTGGAGCCAACTAATATAAAGACATGGAAGCAACTAGCAGAGGCATTTGTAGCTCACTATAAGTATAACAGCGACTTGGCGCCCAATCGGGTCCAATTGACAGGGCTGTCTCAGAAGAAGGGTGAGAGCTTTAAAGAGTATGCGCAAAGATGGCGCGATATGGCTGCTAGGGTCCGTCCTCCTTTGGAAGACAAGGAAATGAATGACATGTTCATTGGAACATTCACAGGCATGTTTTATGACAAGTTGTTTCATACATCTTTGGCCAGTTTCTCAGACTTAATTCTAATGGGAGAAAAGATTGAAAACAACATTAAGCAAGGCAGGTTCCAAGCTGAGGAATCAACTGCATCTGGCAGTAATAGGAAGGCTTTTGGTGGGCGCCGTCAGGGCGATGCAAGCGCAGTGTTTGGAGGCCGAGGCCGAGGCCGAGGCAGGGGTCGAAACCAGTATAATCAGTCGCAGCAGGTGGCGAGTGTTACTATTCCGTTTCAACAACAACAACCGTTTCAGCAACAGCCAATGCAACAACAACAGCAGCAGCAGCAGCAGCAGCAGCCACAGCAGGGGGCACAGCCTGCACATCGAAGATTCCAGGGTGGTAAACCAAGGAGAGTATTTGAGAAGCCCCCCTCAACGAATGCTGATTTGTTACAGACATTGTTGGGTTTGAACCTGGTAGAGAAGAGAACTCTGGCACCGATAACGGGAACTCCTCCGTATGGTTATGATGCAAGCAGGCACTGTGAGTTCCACTCTGGGGCTCCGGGCCACGATGTAGAGGGTTGCCATGCCTTTAAGCATGTTGTGCAGGATTTATTAGACAGTAAGGCTATCAATTTCGGAACGGCAGGTCCGAATATAGTGCAGAAGCCCATGCCCAATCATGGGGCAAACGCCATTCTAACTGAGGAAGGGAATCTGATTATGAGAGTGGATGATTTAAAGACGCCGCTGAGCGAGATAAAAAGCAGATTATTGCAGGGGGGTGTCTATCCTGGTTGTGACGAGTACTGCTTGGAATGCTGGACCCTAGCTGGGGGGTGCGATGACTTAAAGAAAGGCATTCAGGCTTTAATCGATAGCGGCACGTTGCAGTTTGACCGAGCAGCAATTGAAGAGCCTACAGGGGCAGTAGCAGATGATCAAAGTGATGTGGCCACTGTAACGATCCCTCGAAAGACAATCACTATAACGGCACCGGCCCAGCGACCAACGATCACTATCACTAAGGCCAGACCGATCCCGTACGAGAGCACAAAGGCGGTCCCTTGGTCATATGTGTTAGAAGTGTATTGTGACGGAATAAAGATTGATGTTAATAAGCAGCCCGACGAGACTGTAGAGAACGTTGTCGGTTCCGGAGGTATGACGAGGAGTGGTAGGATATTCATATCGCCTGAGGTGGAGGCCGAAAGACTGGAAAAAGGAAAAGGGAAGATGGTTGAAAATGTCCCCGTGCAGGCAAGCGAAAAAGCATCGGCATCGAAAGATGTAGAGGAGTTCATGCGCTTGATCCGTAAAAGTGATTATAAGATTGTGGAGCATCTGCAACAGACGCCTTCAAAGATATCTATCCTGTCGTTGCTATTGTGTTCTGAAGCTCACAGAAATGCTTTGTTGAAAGTCCTGGATACTTCCTTCGTACCCCAAGACGTCTCCGTAAATCAGCTGGAAGGAGTGTTGGCACATGTAAATGCAGGCCACAGCTTGGGCTTTACTGACTTTGATTTGATCCCGAAAGGGAGAGATCATAATATGGCGCTGCACGTATCTGTCGAGTGTAGAGGATCAGTCATGTCACATGTATTGGTCGACACCGGATCATCCTTAAATGTGCTGCCTAAGAAAGCGATGCTGAAGCTAGATGTCAGAGGAATCTTGTGCACGCCCAGTGACTTGGTAGTCAGGGCATTCGATGGCACACGAAGAACAGTCTTCGGATCGATAACATTGCCTTTACAGGTGGGGCCGGAGGTGTTTGCGACTGAATTTTATATCATGGACATCCAGCCTATATATAGCTGCCTGCTCGGAAGACCCTGGATTCATGGGGTTGGGGCAGTCACGTCTACCCTGCATCAAAAATTGAAATATATGGTCGGAGACAACGTAGTCACCGTATGCGGGGAAGAAGATATCCTGGTCACCCATCTGTCGTCATTTAAATATGTGGAGGTCGATGGAGAGATTCACGAAACACCCTGCCAGGCATTTGAAGGGTTGCGTATCAAGGACCAAGGTCCCGAGCCGAGTAAAGTATCGGAGATAGCTGTATCGTCGTATAAAGAAGCTCAAGCTCTGGTAGAGGCTGGAGAAGCAAAGGGCTGGGGCAAATTGCTGGATATTCCTGTGAAAATGGACCGGTTCAGGCTGGGATACCAACCGTCGTCGTCAACACCTGCTGTGGGAGCACCCCGTTTCAGAGGGCCAATAACCATCTCTGCCAGTGGAGTATGTCATGAAACCATCAACGCTGCTTCAAAGTCTGACGAAGGAGACAGCGACTGTGATATGGATGCCTGGATTCAGCCAAGCACGCCCGGACAGGGATTGTGCAACTGGTCTATTCAGGAGCTTGTTCCTGTGACTCTTAAACAGTAATGCTTTGTTTTATTAATTGTTGAACAATCTGATGTCTTTCCCGGGGCATCATGATTTGCTTAGGGCTGTGCTGTTATGAACATTGCGCGTTTATCATTAAATAAAAGGCGTTTTTCATGTGCAAATATTGCGATCTCTGTTTTTCCTGTTTTGTATTTTTCAATAAAATGGCAACGTGGTTATTCACTTTATACGCATTTTGAAGCATTTAACCATCCTTTTGCAGGATAACATTTTCAGATGACATCCTTGAACCACCTATGACTCGTCCCGACTTTGAGCACCCGGTATTCCAGGCCGAAGAAGAGGTTGTCGAAGATAGTGACGTTCCTGAAGAACTATCTTGGTTGGTGAAGCAAGAGGAAAGAGTCATTCTGCCTCACGAAGAGGTCATCGAAATCATTAATTTGGGGTCGGAAGGGGTTGAGAAGAATATTCGTATCGGAGCCGCACTGCAGAGCGATATCAAGCGAAGACTGGTTGAAATGCTCGGAGAGTATAGTGATGTATTCGCTTGGTCGTATGAAGACATGCCAGGGCTCGATACAGATATGGTGGTGCACCGTCTGCCATTGAAGGAATAATTCCCGCCGGTCAAACAAAAGCTTCGCAAAACTAGACCAGACATGGCAGTGAAGATCAAAAAGGAAGTTCAAAAACAGTGGGATGCTGGTTTCCTGGATGTGACAAAATATCCCTCATGGGTTGCTAACATCGTACCAGTGCCAAAGAAAGATGGCAAGGTTAGAATGTGTGTGGATTATAGGGATTTGAATAAAGCGAGCCCAAAAGACGATTTTCCGCTTCCTCATATCAACGTGCTAGTTGACAATACTGCTCAATACTCCATATTCTCCTTCATGGATGGCTTCTCAGGCTATAATCAGATTAAAATGGCGCCAGAGGATATGGAGAAGACTACTTTCATAATGCCTTGGGGAACATTTTGTTATAACGTGATGCCCTTCAGTTTGAAGAATGCTGGGGCAACGTATCAGCGTGCGATGACGACTCTTTTTCATGATATGATGCATAAAAAGATCGAAGTTTATGTTGACGATATGATTGCCAAATCCCAGACGGAGGAAGAGCACCTGGTGAATCTGCTGAAGTTATTTAAAAGGCTTAGGAAGTTCAGGATGAGACTTAACCCTAATAAATGCACCTTCGGGGTGAGATCGGGTAAACTGCTAGGGTTTATCGTAAGCGAAAGGGGAATAGAGGTTGATCCTGCTAAAATAAAAGCAATTCAAGAAATGCCGACGCCTAAAACAGAGAAAGAGGTGCGCGGGTTTTTAGGGAGGTTGAACTACATCGCTCGGTTCATATCCCACCTAACGGCCACGTGTGAACCATTATTCAAACAGTTGAAAAAAGATCAAGCTGTAACGTGGGACGAAAATTGTCAAAAGGCGTTCGATAAAATAAAGTAGTATTTGCAGGAGCCTCCTATTTTGATACCCCCAGTGGCAGGGAGACCCTTGATTATGTATTTGACAGTTCTTGAGGGAAGCATGGGTTGTGTTCTCGGCCAACTCGACGAGACGGGAAGAAAAGAGCATGCGATTTACTACTTGAGTAAGAAATTTACAGATTGTGAATCTCGATATTCAATGCTGGAGAAAACTTGTTGCGCGCTAGCCTGGGCCGCCAAGCGTTTGAGGCAGTACATGCTGAATCATAAAACCATGCTCATCTCGAAGATGGATCCTATCAAATATGTATTCGAAAAGCAGGCCTTATCAGGGAGAATAGCCCGTTGGCAGATGGTCTTGACTGAATACGACATCCAATACGTCTCGCAAAAGGCTATAAAGGGGAGTGTACTGTCTGAGTATCTGGCGGAGCAGCCTATTGAAGATTACCAATCGATGAGGTTTGATTTTCCTGACGAGGATATCATGTACCTAAAGATGAAAGATTGTGAAGAGCCGTTGCCAGACGAGGGGCCAGAATTAGGTTCCAAGTGGAAGATGATTTTTGACGGAGCTGTGAACGCTTACGGTAGCGGAATAGGGGCAATCATCACTACTCCACACGGGTCGCACATCCCGTTTACTGCTCGATTGACCTTTGCAGTTACCAATAATGAGGCCGAATACGAAGCTTGTATAATGGGGCTTGAAGAAGCCATTGATTTGCGAATCAAGAATCTGGACGTATACGGAGACTCAGCTCTGGTGGTGAATCAGATAAAAGGGGAATGGGAGACACGTCAGCCCAACTTGATACATTACATGAATTATGCAAGGAGATTGTTGCCTTTCTTCGACAAGGTTGAATTGCATCATGTACCGTGGGCAGAGAATCAAATGGCTAACGCCCTGGCCACTTTGTCTTCCATGTACAAAGTCAACTTCTGGAACGAGGCTCCCAGAATCATTATCTCTCGGCTTGACAGGCCTGCCTTTGTGTTTGCTATTGACGAAGCATCCGATGACAAACCGTGGTATTTTGATATCCTTAACTTCCTGAAGAATAAAGAGTATCCGACTGGGGCATCCAGTCAAGATCAGAAGACTCTCAGGAGATTAGCGGGTAATTTCTATTTGAATCCGGATGGGGTCTTATACAGAAGAAATCACGACTTGGTGCTGTTGCGTTGCGTGGGTGAAAGAGAGGCAAAGTTGCTCATGGAGGAGATACATGAGGGTACCTTTGGCACGCATGCTGGTGGGCATGCTATGACGAGAAAGCTGCTGCGGGCAGGTTATTTTTGGCTGACTATGGAAACTGATTGTTTCAAGTTCGCGAGGAAGTGCCACAAGTGCCAAATCTATGCTGACAAATCCATGTGCCTCCGAGTCCTCTAAATGTGATGTCATCGCCATGGCCATTCTCGATGTGGGGAATCGATATGATTAGAAAGATCGAGCCGACAGCTTCTAACGGGCACCGGTTCATTCTAGTGGCAATCGATTATTTCACCAAGTGGGTGGAAGCGGCGTCTTATGCAAATGTAACTAAGCAGGTGGTGGCCAGATTCATCAAGAGAGATATCATTTGCCGATATGGGATCCCCGAGCGGATAATCACGGACAACGGTTCAAACCTGAACAACAAAATGATGAAGGAGCTCTGTCAGAATTTCAAGATCGAACATCACAACTCCTCCCCTTACCGACACAAGATGAATGGCACTGTCGAAGCGGCCAATAAGAATATCAAGAAGATCGTTCAAAAGATAGTGGTGACCTATAGGGATTGGCATGAGATGCTACCTTTCGCTTTGCACGGTGATCGTACGACGGTACGCACATCAACCGGGGCAACCCCATTCTCGTTAGTATACGGAATGGAAGCAGTACTACCATTGGAAGTTGAGATCCCTTCTCTGAGGGTATTGCGAGACGTCCAGCTAGATGAGGCAGAATGGGTAAAAGACAGGTTGAACCAACTGAGTTTAATGGATGAGAAGAGGCTAGATTCTCTAGCATATGGTTGATTGTACCAGAGCCGAATGAAGAAAGTATACGATAAGAAGATACATCCGCGAAGCTTTCAGACGGGCGACCTTGTGCTGAAAAGGATTCTCCCGCCGCAGGCAGATCACCGGGGCAAGTGGACCCCCAACTACGAAGGGCCATACGTTGTCAGGAAAGTCTTTTCAGGAGGAGTGTTATTGTTGTCCACCATGGACGGCGAAGACTTTACGTCGCCTGTAAATTCAGACGCAGTTAAAAAATACTTTGCTTGAAACTGACCCGCTGGACAGGAAAAAGAGAGTCCAGGCAAAAATGGGGCATCCTGGCGAACCAAAAACAGAATGAAAGGTTCGGGCAAAAGTTAGGGATAAAATTGAAAAAAAATGTACACCCGCGAAGTTGAAAACCTACACTGGGCGGCTTTGGCAAAAAAGGGTATCCCGGTGAACTGAAAACCCGTAAAGGGCGGTTCACGCAAAAGTTAGGGATTTGAAAAGCAAATGACTGCAGTCCGAATTTGATATTGCAGTGAGCATCGGTGCGGGAGAATATACTCGAGGGGTTGATTATCAGATACAATCTCTTAGGAAGTGTGGATACCGGGAAAGCATTAGAGTCGGGCGAGTCATGGGAGTATCAGTTCGTGGTGTTCATCTGCATCCCGTTGCCGACATGTGTACAAATTTAATTTGTCAAGATATTTAGGCTTCTTGTGCATACTTGTATATTTTCTTTGCGTAGCTTCCTCTTTTCAGGAGTTACATCCCGTGTACAAAACTCCGCCTATTCAGGGGCCCAATCAATAAAATATGTTATTCAGTACTTGATGTTATCTCTTTATTGTTTTGTGCATGATAAACGCCTGAGTTTAACGAAACTAGCGAGTGTATAACGTCACCGGCCCTTGCCAATAATTGCTAAAACTTTGGATTAACTGGGAATAATGTCACTAACGCTAACCTAAATAGATTTGGTTGCATAGGCTTATCTTGTCTTGTTTGTCTGGTTGCAGGGGTCATAGCCGTGAAAGAGGACGATCAAAAGATTGCAGCAACGAAAGACTTAATTCCCACACAGGTCGTGATTCTAAGACATGCATGTTCTTCCTGAAGGAGGATCAAATTCCCCAGCTAGTTGTAGCTTATTCCATAGGGCATGCTCCAGCAAAGTTGTTTATCCTTAGCAGAGCTTGGCGATTCCAAGATTATAAGGCTGTATTCAGACAGTGTATCTCAAGAAGAGTTGGTTTAGCCTTAGAAGATTCAGACAAGTTCACCTTTCCCCGCAGGGTCATTTACTCTCCCCCAGTGGAGTCGGGTGATTTTTTCCCAAGAGAATCATCCCGTCCCCAGCGGAATTCTCTTATCAGCAAGTATTTTCATTCCTCCCAGTGGAACTCGAAGATTAAGACTCTCCCCGGCAGAGTTGGTTGCGAGTCCTGGCATTTATTTTGCTAGAATACCGTGTGACGTCCGGTCACCCCCCAACAGAAGTTCAATCATACCAAGCTCATATGCTATCCGCCAGCAGAGTTATATTCCTCAGCAGGGTGTTACTTCAATGAGGTGATTGGTATTGAGTTCCCAATTTCCCAGCTGAGTCGACTCCACTCTTACAGCATTTATTTTGCTGGAATAATTCTATAGCACCAGGCTATCCCCAGCGGAGTCAGCATTGTCTTCAGCATTTATTTTGCTGGAGCGGTTCCTGTATCCCAGCAGTTCGAGTCTGCATTGGCATCGGCATATAGTGTCATACTCGCATCCACCAAATAAAAGCGTAGCGTTTCCATGTCGAATGGAGCATTGCATCGTTGTCAAACATACACATTTTTGAAACATAAACTAGGTTGGCTAACCGTTTGCTTCAAGTATTGTTTCTCTTGCAGGTAGAGAGAGCTCTTGCTCAGATGAATCACCAAACATTCGAGGTCTCGACGTGAGACATTCAATGAAGTGTCAGCTTTGGCATTATTCCCCACAGAGTTATCATGATAAATTTCTCTTTGTCACCAAGCAGAGTTATTTGTGTAAATGTCTCTTGTTTTCCCCGGCAGAGTTGCTTGTTGAAGCGTCTCTAGTCCGGCCAGCGGATTACTTTCTTCAAAATTGTTGTTACGTCAACATCAAAAGGTTTCATGAATCAGAATTTCAGAGGCTGCCGCCGGTTATCAGAACAGGCGTCCGGTAGTTTGGTTTCCAAATATCCCCAGGAGAGTCCGCTTCAAAGTCGCTGTCACGTCAGTGCTAAGAAGTTGTGGGTTGGGACCAATGGAGGAAGGAGTCCTGACGTGGACAATCTATTCCAATATCGACGGGTTTCCCTCGTGCTAGAGAAGTGGGTGTCTTAACGTGGACAGTTTTATTTCCCTGGGTTGATAAGAGGCGCTAGTCCTAACGTGGACAGGTTCGATTTCTCAGAATAGATAGAATGTGGAGTCCTGACGTGGACATTTCTTCCAGGTGACGATGTGTGTTAGTCCTAACGTGGACGGATTTGATTTCTTGGTATTGATCGAAGGTGAAGTCCTGACGTGGACAAAGTTGATTATTCTCCGTGTTGGTGTCCTGACGTAGACCATTTATTTCCAGCAGATATCTTTATTCGTAATGGTGAAAGGGGCGTCCTGACGTGGACAAGTTCATAGTTCCTCGTGTTGGCAAGATGCGAGAGTCCTGACGTGGACAATTTTATCCTTCTTCGTGTTGTTGGCAAAGTGTGAGTCCTGACGTGGACAAGTCTTATTTCCCCAGCAAGTCGAAGATACGCAAGTCCTGACGTGGACAAGTTTTTATCCTCAGCGAGTCGAGAGGTGAGTCCTGACGTGGACAAATCAAGATGATACGGTTTCCTTACGTGGAAAAAACTGGAGTCCTTACGTGGACAAAGCAAGAAGAGAGTTGTTCCTAACGTGGAAAGAGTGGAGTCCTTACGTGGACAGGTTGACATGGCATTCCTGACGTGGAAAGATTGTTTCCTTACGTGGAAAGATTGGAGTCCTTACGTGGACAGAGCGAATAAAATCGTATTCCTTACGTGGAAAGCTTGGGGTCCTTACGTGGGCAGATCAAGAATTTTATTCCTTACGTGGAAGAAAATTGGTTTCCTTACATGGAAAGAAGGGAGTCCTTACGTGGACAAGTCGGAAAGATTGTGGTTTCCTTACGTGGAAAGAAAGATTGATTCCTTACGTGGAAGAGCGATGTATTCCTTACGTGGAAAGTTTAGTCCTGACGTGGACAGATTTAGAAGAGAAGTTGGTTTCCTTACGTGGAAAAAAGAGATGATCCCTTACATGGAAAAGAAGATGGTATTCCTAACGTGGAAAGATTTTATTCCTGACGTGGAAGAATTTAGTCCTGACGTGGACAGATACAAAAAAAGTTTATTCCTAAGGTGGAAAGGTGATTCCTCACGTGGAAGAGTTTATTCCTGACGTGGACAGATCCAGACGAGGTTATAACCCTTACGTGGACGGTGTTTATCCCTAACGTGGAAGAGTTAGTCCTGACGTGGACGATTTATTTCTGACGAGAAGGCAGACGAGCCATCCCCAGCAAAGTTGTTGAAGTTTTTTCGAGTTGACAGCGGATAGGGTCATAACGTGGACAAGCAAAGTTTTATTCTTGCAATGAGAAAAGCTTTTCAGGCTGATGAAAATAATCCCCAAGCAGTGGTGTAGTTCATTTCTGCGGTTGGCAAATTTCTGGGCTCTTAGTATTCAACCGTCTCGTACCGCGAATGTCTGAAGGCTCCGGGCTCTTCACCCAATCGGGTCCAAGTCGCTTGAATAGGGGAAGCTGTTGCACCCTAAAATTTGCTCAACCTTATTCACTTGGGTTATGTTTCAATATCATTAGCATCTGCATATAGAGTCATGTACATAGCCAAATCATCTGCATAGCATAGCATAGCAAATCCTCCAACAGGGGACCAAGCATTATTCTCATCTCTAGGAGCCTATCAAGAGGTTATTATTCTAATTCAATCTCATTCAAGTCATCAGAAAGAATTTGAAAGCTGAGAAGTCAGTGGGTCAAGCAGTGCATCCATCTCCTATCTGAGGGTATCTGAGGATCAACAAAGAAATTGTGAGCTGAGGGCTGAGCATGGGGAGTATAGAGACATCATAAAAGACTTAGAAAGTCATTGAGAGAAGGAGACAAGTCATTGATATGATCACAAGAATTGCAGTTGAAGACAGTCAACTAGGGTTCCATTTGGGGTCAACTCTAGGTCAATTGACTGATTGAAAGGCTTTAAGGGCTATTGGAGAGATGTGGGGTTCATCATTTGACATATAGAGAAGGATATGGTGTTGTGCTAAGAAGAAATCAAGAGAAATCAAGGAGAAGAGGAGTTTCTAAATTAGGGTTTCTGTGTAAAATCCCCTAGTTTAGGTCAAATTTCCAAGCAAGATAAGTCAAAATGACAGCTTCAAAGGGATCCTTGGACAACATGAAACTTGTAGAGGATCTCAAGACCTTTAATTTGAGTGGTGGAAGACATTAAGGAGATTTATAGAACTCAAGTTATGGTCCTTGCAAGTTACAGGTCATCTGAGGTGTCTGAAATTTTGTCTGTGAAAGTGACTTGTCTTCCAAGCAATTTTTACCCCTCAAGGAGATTTCAAATGAATTTCTGGTCAACATAATAATTGTTCCTCATTGTCTTAGATTTCTATAATGGTATGGTATGCCTTCATATGATTTGTGGAACTCTACTTATGGTCTTGACAAGCAAAGGGTATTTTGGTCATTTGAGGATTATAGGTCATTCTTAGCATATGCCTAAAACTCCTACAAGGAAGCTTCAAATGAAAAACTTCACAACATCAAAGTTTCTCAAAATGCCATTTTATGTCTAGAAAAGAAGTCATGGAAGTTGGGAAATGCATGGAATGAGGCTTGACCAAAGTTGGTGAAAAATGACCTAAAAAAGGCATATAAGTTGAAAAAGTTGAAATGAAAAATTGGTTTGAGAGATCTACAAATCCAAATGGGTCATCCAATATGCCAAATTGATTCCAAACATCATTTTAGAGACATTGGTTCAGCCACTTTTTTGAGTTAGGGGTTAATTTTTGGACTTACTTTGTATTTTTGTTACTTGCATCATAAGGCAAGTATGGAAAACTTAGCATAAGTTGAATTTCAAGGCAAGGAACTTGTTTTATTCACTCATACCATGTCAATAACTCATGAGAGGAGATTTTGCCACAAATGTGAAAGGAAATGCATGAGAAATGAGATGATTCAAAGTATCATGGCATGAGAACTTCCATAACTTTCCGTCACTTTCTAGAATCCTCTAAGATCATTCTAAAATCTTCTAGATCTGTCCATCATCATCTATATATTGGGGGTAAATCATTGGTGCAAGGGGTTGGTGAAAAGAGGGAGAGAAGAGAGAGAATTTCAAGGTTGCTTCCATTGTAAGAAAGTGAGAGAATTATCATAATCTTCCATTTCTGTTCAAGAGAGTTCTTCATTTTCAATCTTTGGCATATTGTGAGGGTGAATGAGCATGATGCAAGGTCCATCAATGGAGGTTTAAGGAGTTGTTGTCCAAGATTCAAAGTTGTGCACCAGAATTGCATCCAAGAATCCAAGCACTCTTCATCATAATTGTTGCAAACAGAAAGCTCACCATACTCTAGGGATCACCTGAGAGGATTGCCAAGGTCTCTAGTGCAAAGATTCACAACTGTTTCATCAAATTTCAAGGTATGCATTTCAATCTACATCTCTTTATCTAGGCAGTATTAGATGAAATGGTTAGGATCAACATGTTTAGAGACCCTAGGTGATTGATTTTTGAGAGATAGAGAGAATTCTGTGAAGTTCCATGGCAGGGTGTATTGACTTTGATGATCGGGAATAAATTGTATAATGAGTGTTAATGATCATATAATGGCTTGCTGAGATCAGTGTGGCACGATGAACAAGATAGGATAGTTAGATTGAAGAATTGGGAGGTTCCATTGCAGTGTATAAAGATAGATCCAGATTGTTATACCTATCGGGTTTTATTATGGAAATGGTTTCAAGCAAAACTGAGGGTATCATCGTGTTCAGGGGAAAGAATAGAGCAACTTTTCTCTTTATAAGTTTTGATTTCATGGCCTGAGGAAGGAGAACGAAGAGCTTGATTATGGCTGCATGGAAGCTGTGAATCTCTGCAAACCCTAGATCATTTTGGGACGATGACCATTGACCGTTGGATTGAGTTTTTTAGTTGACATTTTCATCGCATCGTGTGGCTATTGTTTAAAGTTGAGAAATGGAGGGAGCTGACCAGCGTGAAACGCAGCGTTTCACTAAACGCACCAATGGGCCTGATCCAGTCCTTGTTATCCCCACCCCCATTTTGAGGAGCCCAACAAAATACACGTGATTCTGTTGCTTTTTGCACCGGGAATTTGATGATTTTATTTTATTTTTCATTTGTTTTCTGAACCAACTGGGCCTAGCACCAATTGCTATGCGCGCCTCCCCCTTGTGGCCCATCTGGAGATAATAACTGGGCGAAGTTGCTGGCAACACCCCCCTCCCCTTTTAATTCATATTTTGTGATTTTATTTTCTTTATTTTTCTTTGATCTTTTAAAAATCATAAAAAATTGAAAATAGCTTGTTTTTAATTGGTTCTTTTTATGGTAGATCAATAATTCTGTCTAGAAAAACAACAAATGATAAAATTGGCATTTTATTTTGTTTTAATATTTTTCATGCATTTTTCTTGTAAATAGCATTTTATTAAGTTTAGTTTGATACTTAAATTTGTTGATTTTAGTTCTATTAGTTCCCTTTAGATTTAGGGTTCATTCTTTTTAGAGTGATTAGTTTAGGACTTCAACTTGTATATAGGATTTAATTCATAATTTTAGAATTTAATCTTAGGTGATTTGATTAGGTGTGAATAACATGATCAAAATTAGGGTTTTAAGTGAGCATAGGTGAAATAGATTTAATTCTTTTAGTAATTTTGATTTGATTTTGGGGTATGGGATTATAGGGGTTATGGGTATAGGTTGGATCCCTTAGAAATTGTTAGGATTCCCCTACTGCTATTAGTATATTGCTTATATTGGATTGACTGTGTGGTGTGCCCTCTTTAGGGTTATTGTTTTGTCTGTGTGTGGGGTATTGGGTTTGTTTGGGATCTGGGGAAGCTGAAGACCTAAGATGATGAAGCCATTTGAAGATCAGAGATTGAAGACCAACTTCCAGAGTTGATGAGGAGATTCTGTGCTGGCAGCTGTTGAAGGCTATAGGGTTTAGGAGTTAGGCAGAGCTCTAGAGTAGAAAGCTTGTTTCCCAAATATGGAAGGCCTTGTCTGCCTCCATTCCTCTCTGTGATGCAGAGTCTCTCTAAGACATTCACCCCCTTCCTTTGGATGGCTTGGTGCTACTGTCTAAGGGATAGAACTCTTGAGAGAAAATATCTTATGTGTTGTTAGCAGTCTGTTTGCCACCATTGGTGGTCAACTCATTGCTAAACACCCAATTCACTCTTGTGATTGATCCCTCAGCTTGGAGATGGAAACTTGAAGAAAAGCCATTGCAGATGGAAGACTGATGATCAAAGCCCTTGCTTGAAGGCTGTGGAGATGGAGATTGATGCTTGCTGAAGCTTATTGATGAGGACTTGAAGATAGATGTGATGCAGAGCTGCTGTGGCTGTTTATTTTGGTTGTTATTCATTGCTGATGTATTGTTTGGTTTCCCTGACTGTATTGTTTGATGTTTAACTTGTTGGGTTGGAAGTGAATCCTGTTCACTTTTGCCTATTGTTTTCTAGGTTCGAGGTTGAGTGGGACTCCCCTGCCTCGCTTGTATTGTTGCATCCATGCATTTTACTGCTTTACTGTATATATCTGCTATTGTTTCTATTTCCGTCTATTCCCTTAGGATCTCTTGTTCTCTCTGTGCAGGAGAGGAACATGATAAACATTAGGTCTTAACCCATGCATGATAACATTAGGTTAGTTTGATTCCCTTCGCAACCGTAGGTTAGAGTTCTGTCTCTTTCTTTCTCAAAACAAACAGAAAAAACAGTAATATTTCAAACACAATAAAAGACACTTCTTCCGTAAAAGAATGTGAACTCATCAAAACGTCATTTTTGTCCGCTTGGACCAATAATCAGAAAAACCCTTTTTTAGAAGGAATAAAAACAATCAAGACAAGCCTGTGTCTTCCGTGGCCCGAACTACGTTTGCTCTGATCTTTCATGCTGTGCGAAAGTACGTAGGCATAGGATGCGATATCCTAGCGAGCAACCTTCCCCTCCTTTCCCGTAGGTAGGCGAACTACGTTGACTCTGATTTCTCGTTCCAGACGAGAATACGTAGGCATAAAGTGCGATACTTTGCCGAGTCAGTTTATTTTCTCTTAACCCCAGACCTATAGTTTAGATAGAAGTAACAATCCGTACCAGAAAACAAGCGTGGATCCCGTCGAGTACGACGGACGTGAGGGGTGTTAATACCTTCCCCTTGCGTAACCGACTCCCGAATCCAGGATTTGGTTGCGATAACCATTCCTTTCCCATCTTTGCGGTAGGTTTACTCTGAGCGTTTCCTTTCCCTCCGTTGGGATAAATAACGCACGGTGGCGACTCTTCTGTTCAGCCGGCGCCGATTTTCACAGTAGCGACATGGGTTCAGTCTCCTCTGATGCTCTCTAGAGGTTTTACAGTCTTCCTCTATTGTAATTCGATGCATACAGATCGAAATGCTTATACCTTTTAGATCACTTATGTTATAGCCTAACGCGGTGGGGTACTTCTTTAGGACTTCTAATAGCTTTGCGGTTTCTAGTTGTCCTAAGTCGGAGTTGACTATCACTGGTCTTTTTAGTTCATCGTCTAGGAATTCATATCTAAGGTTTTTGGGTAGTGTTTTAAGTTCTAAAGATGGGTTCTTCGGACCTGGCATATGGTTTGGGGTTAGTGCTAAGCTTTCGCTTAGACTGTCGTCTTTATACGGTTTACGCCAATCATCGTCTTCAGAAATATCGGGTATTTGAATCTTTATTATTTCTGAATACGTGGTCTCTTCATTTTCAAGTTCTCTTATGCATTCGTCAATTACATCTACTAAATAGCAGGTATCATCTATGGCTGGTGCTTGTAAGAACTTGGTGTGAATGAACTCTATCTTTTCTTCTCCTACTTCGAATGTTAGCCTTCCTTTCTTTACGTCTATAATAGCTCCGGCTGTAGCTAGGAACGGTCTTCCTAGGATAATTGGGGTAACAGAGTTCTCTTTGATGTCCATAATTATGAAGTCGGTTGGGATGTAGAATTGTCCTATGCGTACTGGAACATTTTCCAGTATTCCGACGGGGTATTTGACTGATCGGTCAGCCAATTGTACGGACATTTTGGTTGGTCTTAGTTCTCCCATATTCAGCTTTTTGCATATAGATAAAGGCATAACACTGATATTGTCTCCTAAATCGCATAGAGCTTTGTCTATTACGAACTTTCCTATGACGCAGGGTATGAAGAAACTACCTGGGTCTTTTAATTTAGGAGGCATGTGGTTTTGAATAATAGCACTACACTTTGTAGTAAGTGTAACTGTTTCATTATCCTCGATCTTTCTCTTATTTGACAGGATTTCTTTGAGAAATTTAGCATACGAGGGCATTTGAGTGATAGCTTCTGTAAAAGGAATAGTGATATTCAAGTGTTTAAGGAGCTCTACAAATTTCTTAAATTGTCCTGAAGTTTTGGAGTTTATTAGTCTTTGAGGATAAGGAATCGGTGGTTTATATGGCGCTGGAGGTGCTTGAGTTTTGTCACTTGCGGTGTCCTCCTTCTTGTTGTCTTCCTTCTTCTCTAACTCGGATTCCTTTTCTGCTTGTTCAATTGGTTTTTGTTGCATGGCTGAGTTTTCGGTTCTCGGATCGATCGGTTCGTCCAATTCTTTTCCGCTTCTTAATATGACGGCATTTGCTTGCCCTTTTGGATTTTGTTCGGGTTGTCCAGGAAATGTGCCAGCGGGTGCGGCAGCAGAGGCTTGTTGTTGAGCCACTTGTGATATCTGTGTTTCTAGCATTTTGTTGTGGGTGGCTAAAGCGTCTACTTTTCCGGTCAGCTGTTTAATTTGCTCGCTAGTGTGTATGTTTTGATTTAGGAATTCTTTGTTTGTTTGAGCTTGAGTAGCTATGAATTTTTCCATCATCAACTCGAGGTTTGATTTCCTAGGGGCAGTTTGGGCAGCAGCTGGTTTCTGATATCTTGGCGGAGCAGCAGGCATCTGCAATGCATTATCGCTTTTGTAAGAAAAATTTGGATGGTTTCGCCAACCTGGGTTGTAAGTATTTACGTAAGGGTTTCCTTGAGCGTAATTTACTTGGTCTGGTGGGATTCCGGCCAGCAATGGGCACTCGGGCGCATTATGAGTGGCGATTCCGCATAACTCGCAGTTTGGAGTTATGGCAGCAACGGTTGCAGTGGGGTTAACGGTCAGACTGTCGATCTTCTGTGCTAAAGCATCTAATTTAGCGTTGAACTTTTCAAGGCTGCTGATCTCGTACATCCCACCTTTCGTTGTGGGTTTCTCTGCTGGAATGCGTTCACCTCCCCATTGGCAGTGGTTCTGAGACATGTTTTCGATTAGTTGATAGGCTTCGTCGTATGGCTTATCCATAAATGCACCGCCCGCGGCGGCGTCTACCGTTAATCTGGTGTTGTATAAAAGCCCATTATAGAAAGTATGGATCGTCACCCAGTCTTCTAGACCGTGGTGAGGACATGTTCTCATCATATCTTTGAACCTTTCCCACGCTTCGTAGAGAGATTCAGTATCTTTTTGTCGAAATCCGTTGATTTGAGCTCTAAGCATAGCAATTTTGCTTGGCGGAAAATATCTCTCTAAGAAAACATTCTTCAACTGTTCCCATGTCGTAACGGAGTTGGATGGTAAGGATTGTAACCATGTCCACGCTCTATCTCTAAGAGAGAAAGGGAAAAGACGAAGTCTTATTGCGTCTGGAGTTACTCCATTTGCTTTCACTGTGTCTGCGTATTGTACAAACTTCGTTAAATGTTCGTTCAGATCCTCAGTTGCATTTCCTGAGAATTGATTTTGTTGTACAGCTGACAGCAATGACGGTTTTAGCTCAAAATTGTTTCGAGTTATAGCTGGGGCAGCTATGCTACTTCTAGGCTCCATCTGAGAGGGTGTAGCGTATGCCTTCAGCGGTTTGTTTTGAGGTCCTTCAGCCATCTCTAGTTTTTCTTCAGATTTGGGAATGTGAGTGAGAGGATCGGGAATGTTATGTTTTTGTTGGTACTCAATGATGCGACTTCTTAAATGTAAGAAGCGCTCTAGTTCTGCGACTGAAGGTTTTAAGATATCGCCTTGTGGGCGATTACTTGGCATACAATCAACAGAACCAGTAAAGGGAAAATAAAAATAGTTAACCTAGTCTATACGGCGTAACAGAAGGTTACACTATTGACTAACCGGGTCCCCGGCAACGGCGCCAAAAACTTGATCGCGACTTTCTATGTCTAATACAACTTAACTGCAAGTGCACAGTCTATCGCGTAGTAATAAAAGATATCGATCCCACAAGGACTCGTAATCAAACTAGTGTTCTCGGGAGTTACTATGTTTAGCTAGCTAGATAATGTTTAAGTGAATAATTGCTATTACTAAAGGGAACTAAAAAAACGTTACTTAAATTATAATTACGCGAATCGATATGCAATAATTATGTTCTTCAGGGATTTGACAAGTTACCGGTATATAAAATAATTTCAGAATTTATTTAAGAAGACAATAGTGATCTAAAGACCTTCGTCTCACGATGGTTGTTGACGCTAGTCGCAACTTTAAGGCGGAACGTATGTTGTCGCTATCCCGTTCGGGGTTAAAATCTCTTTTTGGAAATCTCTAAGTTCTAATCTATTTTAAAGTGCTTTCGCTGTTATTAAAACAAATGCCTAGTGTTTACTATCTGGTCCTAGCCGCAGTTGTCGCTTGTTGGTTCGTACCTTAATTAATTTCCCACTGTCGTGGCAAAACTACTTTTAAATAAGTTCTCGCTGTCGCGACGAACGTTTATTCAGGAAATAAGTTTAAACACTCAGGCCATAAACAACTTTTGAAAAAGAAAGGTTTTAACCGGTTATTATCAAATCCCGTCTGAATTATTATTACATACCGATTACTCTGGTTTAGCTAGACATGGATTTGGAATAGGTAAAGCGTAAATAAAAGCAGAAATTTAGAACATACATACTGCTGGGAATTAAAGTTACAATTAACGAAATAATAAAAACCTGTAAAGTATCCAATTGGTTTTTGGCCAAATCCCAACGATGTCGGCAGGATTGTGTCTTCAAGCCAATAGAGCGCACAAATGGATATTGCAGAAATGGAATATAGGAAAAAGGAAAGGAAAACAAAAACAAGACTTAAACTAAATTTGCTCTGGAAAATATTTGGGCAGCACTTCGTTATCTGAATGCGGCTCCCTTTCTCAGCTCCCCTCCTTCTCCTTTTATAGAGGTGAAATACTAACGATTATAATTTTCAGAAGGTGGACTTGGAGTCAGAGAAAATAGGAAGTAGTGGTCCATTATTTTGGGACTTGGAACTGGTTTTTGCACGTTTACTGAAGTTCTGCGTTTTTGCCTGCATGACGGTCGTCATCGTGTGTGACGGTCGTCATGGATGTGTGACGGTCGTCACAGCAGCAAAATTCGCATCTGCTGTTTTTCATGTTGTTTTCATCTGGTTTTCATCCATATTTCATCTGTAATTGCTTCTTTTCTTCATATTGCTTTATTTGGACATGATCTTCAAATACCTGCAAAATATCAGACAAATAACATGGAAAAACCCGAAATCGGATTGAAACCAGTCAAATATTAGTTGAATTATATGTCAATATATATATATATATACGATTTCGCGTTATCACAAGCCTGGATTTTGGCTTATCTCACAGTGGAAAATTCCCACCCAACAGCACAACAATAATGATATATAAAATGCTGAAAGTAAAATGAAAATGCAGTAAAGTACAAATGCAACACATATACACATATGTACACACCCAAAGATAAAACACGCAAGCGTTAGGATGACTTGCATAGGGGATGGAAAGTGTCCCCAACAGAGTCGCCAACTGTCGCATCGCTTCGAAGAGGGGCCGCCAAAGACAGAAGAGTCACCACCATTTGTTATTTATCCCCAAGAAAGGGAAAGGAAACGATAAGAGAAAACCTACAAAAAAGGGAAAAGACAGATCATCGCAACCAAATCTTGGGTTCGGGAGTCGGTTACGCAAGGGGAAGGTATGAACACCCCTCACGTCCGTTGTACTCAATGGGATCCACACTTGTTATCTATCTAAAGCGTGTTAAACTATCACCACTATATGCCTACGTACTTCTTCGTGCAATGGGAAAGTCAGAGTCAACGTAGTTCAAAAAACTAAAGGTGAAGGTGGGGGAAGGATGCTCGCCAAGACATCGTCGTCTTGTCCCTACGTATCCTCGTCTGGTACGAGAAATCAGAGAAAATGTAGTTCTGGCTGACACGACCACAGATTAGTTTAAGTGTTTTACCCGAGTAGGGTTAAACCTTAGTTCTAGCAGTTAGGTGTATTGTTGCTCGACCATTGGAGACTTAGGCGTTACGTGTTTGCGGTAGAACCAAGAGTTAACAACACTCTTTTTGAAAATAGTTTTCAATTAATTTCGAAGGATAAAAAAGTTTGATGTTTGTTTTAGAGTCTTTTATGAAGAAGTGAATTGAGTTAAGTTTGTAACTCATGTTGTACTAAAGACTATGACTTAGGAGCGAATGCATCGCATATCGTCCAAAGGACATATGCTAAACACTCTAGACGGTATGAGAGGAGGCCCCCAATCATCATTTCCCAAATGCTTAAGGCTCGTAGCGTACAACACTTGTTATCCTTTATTAGATGTTTTGAAGAAGTTTTGAGATGAGAAGAGAGAAGACACAACTAAGGGGAAACTAACTCAACCCTAATGTTATCATGCAATGTGCTCCTATGATTGAGATTAAGAAGGGAAAATTTACCCTAATGTTATCATGGTTGGTGTCGCTACTGCGAAAAAAGGTGCCAGCAATGACAGAAGAGTCATCGCCATTCGTTATTCATCCCAACAAAAGGGAAAGGAAACGAGAAGAGAAACCTGACGAAAAGGGATAAGATCGATCATCGCAACCAAATCTCGGGTTTGGGATTTGGTTACGCAAAAGGAAGGTATTAACACCCCTCACGTCCGTTGTACTCGACGGGATCCATGCTTGATTGTCTATCTAAAAGGGTGATTGAAACTATCTAACTAAAGGTCTGGAACAAAAGAAAAAGAAAAGTGACTCGATAGAGCATCGCCGCTCTGGACCTACGTATTCACGTATGAGACGAGAAATCAGAGTCAACGTAGTTCGGCTAACTACGGGTGAAAAGGGGGAAAGGTTGCTCGCCAAGACGTTTCATCTTGTGCGTACGTACTCTCAACAGGTATGAGAGATCAGAGCAAACGTAGTTCGGGATAAAGGGAACACAAGTTTGTTCATCTGTTTTATCTGAGTAAAGTTAAACTATTGTTCCGGCAGTTAGGGACGACGCCTGTTTGCGGTAGAACCAAAGCTTAACAATGCTCTTTTATCTGAAAAGATTTTCCTTGATTAAGGGAGCAAAAGAGGAGTTTGAATGTTTGTTTTTGTCTTTTATTAGAGAAGTGTTTTGAATGAATTTTTATAATGTATGTTGTACTAAAGTCTAAAACCTAGGAGCGAATGCGTCGCATATCGTCCTAAGGACGTATACTAAACACTCTAAGCAATTGAGAGGTAACCCCTCAATCACTATTTCCTAAGTACAAGGCTCATGGCACAACATCCATTATCTTTTATTAAGTATGTTAGAATTGTTTGAAGATGAGAAAGAGAGAAAGGACTCTAAAGGGGACTAAACAATCCTAATGTTATCATGCATTATGGCCTTAAGGTTGATGTTAGGAGGGAAATCTACTTAGTGTTTGCATGCAAAGGATTCAACCTAATGTCCATCATCACAATCCTTAAACAAGGAAGTGAGAAATCCTAAGGGAACATGGCAAGGGAAGACAAAAGGAGAAAGCATAACAAAATGCACATGCAAACATGAAAAAATGCACAATTAGAATGGAGGGAGGGAGGAAAAATGTGTGGGGAAGCAGCCACCACAAGCGCATCTTGACCTCAACAGCGATGCAGGAATGATGCAAACATGAAGGAAGGCGCAAAAGATGAAAGCAAACGAACATGCAAGAGATCATCACTTTGAACCACATCCATAAGCATGCATTCAAGTGGAAAAGAACACGAATGTCGGCGAAATCTAGATTAAACAATCAAAACAGCGACATACATCCCAAAACATTTCACTTTTAATGCATCATATTGAATTACGATGATTCAAAGTGAAACGGTACACAAATAAGCAAGCAAAACAACAAAACAAACCCACTGGCACAATGTTAATCGGTTAACACACTGTTAACGTTTAAAAAATTTGAAAATTTGAACTGGTTAATCGGTTAACCATATGCGTTAACCGATTAACGCTCTGAAAACTTTGAAAAATCTAGAAATTTGTAATGGTTAATCGGTTAACCATATGCGTTAACCGATTAACACTGTGCCAACATCAGAAAATCAACAACAAAACAACATGTGCACCAAATAAGCAGTTATTCGATCCACCGGATGATCGCATAATCACTTAATCACAAAATTAAACCAGCAAACCATGATTCAAACATCATGGATACAGATCTAAACAGCTCCAACACAGATCATATGAATCAAAATGCAGCAAATCAATCAAAAATGAAAATCATCACGATGAATATGCAAATAAGCTAAAAACAGAATCGGATCAAGAATTTCCAACCTACGAAGGAGAGATTTGCTTCGGTTAATATTGATTTGCTGGAAATGAGTAGATCGAAGCAAGAAACTCGGAATACTTCAAGATCAAAGCTAATCCTTATAGTAGAGATGGATAGCCTTCAAGATTAAGCCAAATTACTTCAAATAATCACTTCTAGCTTCACTTCAAATTTCAGATCTGAATTTGCACGAAAATTGAATGAAGAAATTGATCTAATGGAGATGATGGATGAAGGTTTAGCTCTTAGAAATCAATGATTCCAATGAAGAATCAAGGATTTCAAGTAGAAAAGAGCTTTGGTGAAGGTTTTGGTTATGGATGAAATTTGGAGAATTGAGAGAGAATGAGATCAATTCTGAAATGAGAGTGAAAAATGAAGGTTAGAATGAGTGTGGTTTAGAGTGAATCACTTAAGTATCACCTAGGTTTGGATCCAAAGGAAAGGCTTGGAAGTTGGTTTGTGAATTTTGGTTTGGGATGAGGAATGGGATTTTGGAGGGAAATGAAATTATGAAATGATTCTAGATCCTTCCCAAGTGTAAAATTTGAATTCAAGTGATCAAAGTTGGACCCCAAATGGCTCTGCATTGAAAATTCACGTACAGAGGAAAAAAATTGCACTAGTTAATCGGTTAACCATATGCGTTAACTGATTAACACCTTCAAAATTTCAAATCTGGCCTGATTTCACTTTGGTTAATCGATTAACCATATAGGTTAATCGGTTAACACCTTAAAATTTGAATTTTGGCACCTTTTGAAGGGAAATCTGCACATTTGCCCTGTTTTAACTGTTTGGAGCTCCGTTAAGCTTCTGAATCTCATTCTTGAACATTATCACTGTAAAGATGCTTGACATGAGCCTGAGTGCTGCTTTCTGAACTGCTGTTATCTTGCAAAATAAAATAAAATCGGTCGCATGACCGCTGGGCAAAATAAATGTCGTCTGATGCTCGCTGTTTTGTCCCTTGCGCTAAAAAATGAATTCCGAGTCACAGGAAAACCTTGATCACCTGCCTCCAGAACAAGTGTTATGCAAAATGCTGATGCTATGAATGCAATGAAACATAAGCCAGTCAAAGAAAAAGGTTGAGCAAATTTTGGGGTGCAACAGCTGCCCCTATTCAAACGGCTTGGACCTGAAGGGTTGAAAAGCGAACGACTTTCAAACAATCCAAGTAAAAGACGGTTGAATACCAATGAACCCGGAAGTTTACCAACCGCAGAAATAAACTGCAAAATCCGCTTGGGGATAACAATCTCCGAAAATATATGAATAATGGTTGCAACGTCGACACACCGATGGAAGAAACCCCTGACATCACCGCCAGACAACGACACTAAGTCGGGAAGATCACCTCGCCGTCAAGCGTCAACCTTAGGTCGGCATGTAACACCCTTCTAAACCCCACGGAAAATATACGAATAATCAGAGTAAATTTTCATGCATTCACAAAAGGGGGTCACACATAACTTTCGAAACATCAAAACATCCTGACATGCTCATTAACACTTATAATAAATAATCATGCTTCTCACAATTTCACTTTGCATGTAGCAGCGGATTCATTTTATAACATAATTCTCTTAACAGAATATTCAGATTCATCACATACTTCAACATTACTTAGGCACCAAGGCCAACATCATAATATTCCAATGAATATAAAAACATAACATAGAATACATAATGTATCTTTAAAATATAAACCAAACAATCCCAATGTTACATGACCAGATCATGACTCGACCCAATATAAATAAATTACTAAGTGGCTACACCAACAACGACCACGCAACTACGAGCAGCTCTATTCTCGATACCTGCACGATGTTAGATAGGACATCATTCTAGTAGAAGGGTGAGAAATATTATCATAATAATCAATGCATATAATTATATATATCCACAATCTTAGAATACACATAATCAACATTCTTACCACAAGTCATCCATATACGTCACAATGTATATACAATATATATGGATAATCACCAAACACATTCATCATAATTCACTCATGTACATCCCCATATACGCATATATATATATATATATATATATATATATATATATATATATATATATATATATATATATATATATATATATATATATATATATATATATATATATATATATATATATATATATATATATATATATATATATATATATATATATATATATATATATATATATATATATATATATATATATATATATATATATATATATATATATATATATATATATATATATATATATATATAATCCAAGCATAACATCATGCACACTCCCACAATTTCAATCAATCCACATAACATACACATTATGTTTAATTCACTACAATTCATATAAACATATACAATCATGTTTATTCATCAATTCATCAGTCAATATCGTTCACAATTACACATTTTTCACCCAATTCCTCAATACACATCACAATATATGTATAAGCAAATATGGATAATCACCAAGCATATTTATCATGCATACATCCATAATTCACATCATTCCACATAAACATTTACAATTATGTTTATTCATCCAATCACAACCCTCATTCAACAATTCATACACATGCATACTTCCATATAACAATGATATATGCCATGTGACTCAATGCAATTCAATGCCATGTGGTACCAAAACTTGTTATCATTTTTCGGTTTTTACATTTAAACCGAGTCTGTCCCCTAGACCGATAACAACAAAAGCCCGTCCTCTAAGCTTTCAAACCCACCCTTCTAGGTTTGGGACAAGTCACTAGTCTCCACGAAACTAGCAAGCATTGCCTCTTGACTAAATGATGCGTATGCAATCAACAACCATATGCACTTAAGACCGTTCTCGCATCTTAATCCCATGCATAGTCAAATAATTCATCACACAAGAATTATATCATGATTGCACACTCACAAATCATATCAAAGTATTCATACTTTCAACATCATCACACTTATCAAGTAATGCACACATATTCACAATATGTTCTCATGCATTATTCATAACATTGCATACAATCAATATGCATTCACAGTTCAATGCCATCACCACATTTTCAATCAATGTACACATATTCACAATATGTTCTCATGCATTATTCACAATATCATGCCGAACGGCAACGAACCTCATCAGAAATCATCATGCATTTTTAATCAATTTAAACAATGCATATATTTGTCAAAAGACCATATTTATCAAGTAATGCACACATTTTCACAATATGTTCTCATGCATTCTTCATATATTATCACATACAATCGCATAGAAATCATTATGCATTCACATCATCATGCCAAACGGCAGTCGAACGCTCTAATTATTTAAGCCTCACTTACTTAAAATAATTAATCTTGATTAATTGGTAAATTTGGCTAAAAGTCGGCTAAAAATAATATTTCTTTTCACCAAGTTATGGAACATATTATTAGCTTCAATTTGATATAAAGAACGACAAAATCCGATAAACGGTGAAGAAGTTATGAATTTTCAAAGTTTTGAAAAATAATATTTTTCTCACACTTACAGTGTTAACCGGTTAACACACCCAGATTTTCAAAATCCTGGCGCATTAACACTCCTTTAATCGGTTAGCAGATATCGTTAACCGGTTAACAGCTCCAAAACTCACTTTTTAGGGCATTTTATATATACCGTTAATCGGTTAACCCAAAGCGTTAATCGGTTAAAACCTAAAATTTTGGAAAAACAAGGCTACGGGTTTTTGCCCAAAACCCCGACCGATATAATTATTTTCTCCCGATTAAATACCTACTCATCATTACCAATCATATAGTAACAATTTAGGATCATAAAACGTAAATTCTACGACTTCCGATTTTCATCCAAAATCTTAACCTCCGATTGTCCAAAAATGTCAAAACTCACAAATTCAACCAAATTCAATCAAACAAAATCCAATAATCACGGCTAAACATTATCCGACTAAACTACACATTTTATTTCGAGTTTCATCCACGAAAACATCGGTTGCTATCGATTAAACTCGTTTCTACCCTAAAATGGAAAATGAGCAAAAACTCTCCAACAATCCAAACCAATTCAACAAACACATACATAATCATACACATTGATAGAATAATAAGATTTCACACCCTTACCTTGATTAAATCGAAGCTAGAAGTTGTTCTTGAGCTTTGCAAGTTTTTCCTTCTTTTCCTTCTCTTTTCTCATCTTCCTCTTTCTTTCTCTTCTTTTCCTTTCTCTCTATTTCTATCCTTTTCTTTCCACCTTCTCTTATATATCCTTCTCTTTTGTTTCTCCTCAATATATTTCTTCTCTCAAAATATCTACCAATTCCTTAAAATAATCATCCAATAATTTCAATAAATCAATTAATTAACATAAATAATTAATTAACGAAAATTGGGCTGTTACACGGTAAACCTCTAGCATCGCCGCTAGTTATCAATATCTAGTCAGTAAAGTCTCTAACATCGCCGCCAGGCATCTACGAGGGATAAAATTTTCTGACATCATCGCCAAACCAACACAAAGTTGATAAACATCTAACATCACCGTCAGATGACCACAAGATTGATATACGTCACTTGGCATCGCCGTCAAGCTTCTGTAGAGGATAACAAATTCTGACATCGCCGCCAAGCATCCACAAACATGATAAATGTCTGACATCGCCACCAGGCCACCACCTTGTCTAATAAGCATCCGACATCGCCACCGGGCAATCATAACGTAGATGACATCTGGCATCGCCGCCAGACAACCACAAGGTAGCTAACATCCCTTGGCATTGCCGCCCATCTTCGACAAAGTAGATAAAATACCTGTCATCACCGCCAGGCAACCACGTAGTCGATGAACATTTGACATCGCCGCCAGATAACCACACAGTAGATAAGCGTCTGACATCGCCGCCAGGCAAACGTCATGTTGATAAATATCTGACATCGCCGCCAGAACATCACCATGTTAGAAAATATCTAACATCACCGTCAAATAAAAGTTTTGACATCACCGTCAACCTAACACAATATTCATAAAATACCTGACATCGCCGCCAGGCCACCAGAAGATTGATTAAGATCTGACATCGCCGCCAGAAGTAATAATCAGTTGGTAAACATCACTTGACATCACCGCCAAGTTTCCATAAAGTAGATACAGTTCTTGACATCGCCGCCAAGTAACCACAAGGTCGGTGAATATCTGACATCGCCGTCAGAAAGTCCACACACATCCGACGTCTCCGTCAGAAATCTACCCACATCTGACATCGCGGTCAGAAATCTGCAAGGAATGAACACCTTGACCTCGCCATCAGATATCTATGCAATTAAGACACATCTGGCATCGCTGCCAACAATCAATATACAATCTATAAGACTTCCGACATAGCCGCCAGAAAACCACATCATCTAACATCACCGTCAGACAAACACACTATTAGTAAACATCCAACATCGCCGCCGGATAAACTCAATGCTGGCAAACATCTGACATCATCGCCAGATAAACACAACACGAACAATCGGGCATCGTCGCTGGATAACATAAATCTGATACACATCTTACCTCGCCTCCAGACAACCACAAAGTCTGTAAACCTCTGACATCACCGCCAGACAGCCAAAACATCCGACATAGCCGCCAGGAAACCACATCATCATCTGACATCACTGTCATAACTCTGCAGAAGATAAGCTATCTGACATCACCGTCATACTTTCGCTAAATAAAAGAGATCACGAAATCCAGAGGTGGGACAGGCAAAAAGCCGATAATCACCTAACATCTCCGCCAGCCACTCGCAGAACCGATAACCATCTAACATGGCCGTCAGGTATCCGTATAGTTGATAAACGTCTAACATTGCTACCAGGCATCCACCGAAACTGATAAATGTTGGCACCACCGCCAAACAACCATGAAACCTGTAAACATCTAACCTCGCCGTCAGAAAATAAAAACACCCGACATCGCCGTCGGAAAACCAAATCATCCGTCATCGCCGCCGGAAAACCACGAAGACCGGATCCATACGAAGTTAAGATCATCCAATGATAACAACCCTGAGGAAACTCCGTTGGGGATAGAGAAAACCTGAACCAGTAGCCCTGCTTCAGGAGTACAAAGAAATTTACCTGGGCCATTCGGTTGAGGAACAAAGAGAAACTTAACCCAGCAACTCTGTTGGGGAGGCACTTGAAGTGACGGACATATCTATCATGAATCTTCTGCCGAAGTCTGAACACCTGTATGGAGAATGGGATATCACCAACTGAAATCCTGTGACGCCGCTAGGGCATAACGTAAACAGAGGGCGAGATAAACTCAGCAAGTCTGCCGAGACTGAAAACCATGCGAGCAGGGAGACCGATCACCTGCGAGAGATACACCTAAAAGCAAAGAGGTGTGAACCGGGCTTATGTTTCAGAATGCATATGTTTGAAAATGGCGCAATGCTCCATGCGAAATGGAAATGCTACGCATTTGGGGTAGATGCTATGCACGCATGCAAATGCAACGGAACCGAATCAGCAAAATAAATGCTGGAGATACCGAAACCACCCTGCTAGAAAGAGAAAACGACCCTGCTGGGGATAGTTAGCACATGCCAATAACCATTGGGCTTATGCTGAAAAAGCAAGCCTCCAATAACTCCCTGAAAGAAATCTCCTGAATAACAAATGAACTCGCTGTGGAGATAGAACCGATTTTCCAATCAGTAATTTTACGCTGCTGGGGATTATATCAAATCCTGCTGAGGAAAATACCATGAACGATCTTCCAGAATGCATACATTCTAGAGAATAGGCGACCCTACCGGGGAGGAAAGAACCACGCAGGAGAATCCGTCCGCCTGCTGGAGAATCAACGACTTTGCGGGGAATAACGATACACCTACCGAGATTAACCACGTTCCACTAGGGACATCAACCCTGAATAGCCTGCCAGAATATAACATTCTGGGGAACAGACACCTCTATTGGAGAAACGACGCAAACTGCGAAGACCTAACTCCAATATTGGGAGTACTCAACTAGGGAAGAGATGTTTCCCCTCTGACTCCACTAGGGATAACGCAATGAGGGAATCCAAACTCAGCCTCTGCTTGGGGAGATACGGAATGTACTTATCAATGGCAATTTGACCTCCGATGGGGTACAAAATCACCTGCTCAGGTTCTGTGGGGATCAAATATATACCGACCAACTGCTGGAGACAAGGATATACACTTAACTGCTCCTTTAACAAAGCATACAACTCCACTGGGGATAGAGACGCAAACTCCAATTGCTGGGGAACAGACTCTGGTTGGGGAGAAAACGACTCTCATCCCTACCTCTTTGCCCCAAGGGTAACAACCCTGCAAAAATGAATAAACAGACAAGATATCCTACATGAAAGGCACTATCCCAGTCGTCATTCATAACGTTGTTCAATTAAATCAAATTTTTAACGATTATCGGCCAAGTCCTGAAAGTTTATACATGTGCAAGTTTATCAAAAACATCGGGCGTTTTTCACAAACAAAACAACAAAAGTTAAAACAAAACAAACAAATTACTGAATAATATATGTTCATTGATAAATGGCCTGTGAATAGGCAAAGTTTTACAACAGATGCAACCCCTGAAAAGAGGAAGCTGCGCAAGAAATATACATATATGTACAAAAATATACAAAAGTGTACAGACATGTCGGCAGTATGGTGTAGACGAACACCATGAGTTGATCCCTCTATGACTCGCCTGACTTCGATGTCTTTCTGATGCTCCGTCTTCGAAAGAGATTGATTTGGATGAACGACCCGCAGGTCTCCCAAACCACTAAGCAATGAAGTATCGCACACAGATTACAATCATTTGCTTTTCAATCCCTAATATTTGCTTGAACCGCCCTCGCGGGTTTTCAATTCACCGGGATACCCATTTTTGCCAAAGTCACCTTTTCAGGTTTTTGACTTTACGGGTTTAGCTCTTTTCATTTATATCCCTAACTTTTGCCTGCACCTATTCTTTTTCATGGTTCGCCGGGATGCCCCATTTTTGCCTGGATATTCTTTTTCTTTCCAGTGGGTCATTTTAAGAAAAGTATTTTTTTACTGCATCTGCATTCACAGGGGATGTAAAATCCTCGCTATCCATGGTGGATAATGTTGCACCCCAAAATTTGCCAAACTTTTCTTTACCTAGCTTGTGTTTCATTTCATTCACATTAGCATTATCATTTGCATTTCATTGACATGTATGCAGGAGATCAAGAGGTATGATTACCAATTAAGAGCTACACAAGACTTTGAAGCTAGCTAAGGAGGCTTATTCAGGTGTTCAAGGGTTGATATCCTTGTCAGAGAAATTAAAAGATCCTCAGAAAGAGTGGTTGAAACCAAGTGGGTGTGTCTCCTAACTTGAAAGTTGTGGAAAGCCATCAGATGATTCTGAAGTCATGGAGATGGACTTGAGGTCTTGAGAGAGCCCATGAGAAGTGTTGAAGATCACTTTGATGCCTAGACAGGTCATTGTGCAAGATTAAGAAGACTCAGCCATGAGTGGTGCAGTTAGGGTTTGACTGGGTCAACCCTAAGTCAACTGATGATTTGAAGAAGGTTGAGACCTAATCCAAGAGACATGTGATCATGGGTTGATACATTGAGATGTTATAAGGATGATTCCAAGAGTAAATCATCATGATTTAAGAGTTTGAGAAGTTTCAAGCTAGGGTTTCTAAGGCTTGACAGTGTAAAATCCCCTAGTTTGACCCCTATCTTCAAGGAAATTTAACTCAAGATGTGATTGTCATCTCATCTTTCCCCCAACATGAATGTTGTAGATCATGATATTAGCTTTAATTTTAGTGCTAGAAGTCCTTGATAGGATTTGTATAACTCAAGTTATGACTTTGACAAGTTACAGGTCATCTGAGGTATGTGAATTTGGAGCTTGAAAGTTGCCCAACTTGCATGAAACGTTTGCCCTAGAAGGATAATTCCTATGAACTTTTGGTCAACATGAATGTTGTTCCTTATCCTCTTAGCTTTCTAGATAGTACTAGAAGTCCTTGATAGGATTTGTAGAACTCAAGCTATGGCTTTGACAAGTCAAGGGCATTTTGGTCATTTGGAGATTATAGGTCATTTCAATCATAAGGCCATAACTCCTGTGTGCAAGCTTCAAATGGGAAAATGTTCAACATCAAACTTGTTCAAAATGATGTTTTAAGGCTAGCTAAGAGGTCATGAGAGCTTGGAATAGCTTGCTTCACAAAATCACAAAAATGGCCTAAAATAAGGGTGGATTTCAAATGAACCAAAGATGGAAATTGGGATTTTTGATCTACATGTCCAAACCAAACCATATGACATACCAATTTGATTGTAAAACACATTTTAAGAACATTGACATTGCCACAATTTTGAATTGAGGGTTAATTTGAGGTCTTGCTTTGAAAAGTGGTTACTTACATCATAAGTAACAATTGCCAAACCAATATGCAAGGCATAACCAAGGCTCCTTTCAATCCAAACACTTTCATAATCTCATTTGGAGAGAATTTGGATGAAAAGCATAATGAATACAAGATGATGCAAGGACTGTCTTGAGTATACCATGAGATTGGATTTTCAAGTGAAGTGAGATATTGAATTTCTTATTAGAGTGATCTAGAACTTTCTAGATCATTAATTCATGTTCTATATAAACATATGAAGGGATTCAGGGCCAAGATTGGTGAGAATTGAGAGAGGAGAGTGAGATTGCATTTTGAGTTTGCACATTGCATATCAAAATCTGTTACAAGGTTATAGGCCATTTCAGTCCAAGAAATTGATCTCAATAGCTTGCTCTGAGGTTGGTGATTGATCCCAGATCAAATTCAAGGCCAAGTGGTGGAGGAATCGTGAAGTAGCCATTGGAGTTGGAAGCTTGCAACTCAGAATCGGTTTCAAGAATTCAGGGCGTTTCAATTCATTTCTTTGCATATAGAAGGTTGATTAGAGGCTAGTGAAGGATTCTGCAAGTTCTTGAGGGTTGATTTGAAGATTCAACCACTCTGTTTGCTCAAGTTTACTAGGTATGCATTTCTTATCCCATGGCTCAAATTAGGTAGAATCAACGAGAATTATTGTGTTAGATGCATTGTAGATTGATGTAGGAAGGTTTTTGGATCATCAATTTGGAGATTAGTGACCAATTAGGGTTGTTGCCATTTTCGGTTGAGATTGTGTTCTTGCGAATCTTGAGTTTTTAGAATGAATTAATGGATGAATGGATTCCTGAGGAAATTTGGGACAGGATTCATCAAGGAATCGTGGCCAATGGTGGATTCTATAGAGAGTTAGGGTTGTGGAAGGTTGATCGGATAAGTCACCGACAATAACTCTAGCGCGCGCAGAGGGAGGAAACTCAGAAATTTGAAATGAGGAAGATGATCCCAGAGCCATTGGATTAGAGGAGGACCTTTGACCAAAGTGGGATCTAACGGCCACGAGCGATGGAAATTTTGTGAAGGATCTCTGAGTACTTGGAACGCAGCGTTTCATTAATGTAATCTGGGTGGGCTTAGGCAATAGTTGATACTCACACCCCCTTTTTGGGCCCGACCGTAAAATGAACTGAATTAATTTGCTACCTGCACCGCGCGCTTATTAATTTCTTTTGTTTTTTCATTTTATTTTTCATTTTATTCATAGTTATTGGAAAATTCATAAATAATTGAAAAATGACTCAATTAATCCCATTCTTTTTGCCATGGATTCATGATTGAATCTAGTTTTTTTAGATAAAAAAATATTAATATTCCATGAATTTTCTGATTTTATGTGCATTTTTACATTTTAATTGATATTAAAATAATCATGGTTGATGCTTGATCTTGTTGAATTTGGTTTGATCATGTGATGATGATTTTGGCCTTGATTTTTTATGAGTAGCTAGCATAGATATGAATGTTCCCCCTAGATTTTTCTCACATTTTTGTGATGAATATAAGTGGTAGTTTTAGGTTGAAAATTTAAGAGCTCCTTTTTTAGGGTTTATGGTTGATACCTTGTGGTTTAGATTTTATTTTTAGAACTTGGTTGATGATTCAACCTCTGATTTTTGTATGGTAGATTCATGATTGAATTAGGATCCCTTAGGAATTTTTGTAGGAATTTACAATGTAGTTTACTATTTTTGTTTGATTTTAGTTTAGATGCTAACTTTAGATGATTCTAAGGCACTAATTCAACTAGAATGACTTCTTTAGTTCCCTTAGATTAGGGTTTTGTCTCTCTTGCTCTTGGATGATGTTGAAGACAAGCTTGGGCTACCATGGAATGCTTGAAGAAGCTTGGATGTGAAGATCTTCCCTTCTTTTGGTGTAGTGTTGATTAGGTGTTAAGATTAGGGTTTGTATGTAGAGCTTCTAGATAGATTCTCTTCCTTCATAAACATGGAAGATGTTGATCACTTCCATTCTTCCCTATGATGTAAGGTCCCCTTGTAAAGGCCTCATCCCTCCTTTGGTAGGATGTGTGGCTCTTTACATGTTGGTAGAACCTTTGAGGGTCCCTTTCTCTGATGATAGGATGCTTAGTGGTAACCTTTGGCCTTCACTCTGCTACCAATCATCCAAACTTTGCTCTTCTTAGATGAATATTTCTCCCTTGTTAGAGGATGGAGTTCCTTGTTATAAGATTGAGGGATAGGAGTTGATACTTCTTTGTGTTTAAAGATTACTCTTAGGAGCTGAAGCTTGCAGATCAGGGAAAGCAAGTTAATATTTGTAAGGAGGAGAGAGCTGAAGCTTGAGAGTCCAGAAGAACAAGTTGGCACTTGTGAAGAAGATCAAATTGAAAGTGAGTGAAGAGCTGAGGCATGAAGAAGAAGGAATGAGTTGATACTTATGTTGGTACATTGAGAGCCTGAAGGAGCCAAGTTGATACTTGATATTAGGGGTGAAGCCTGAAGGTGGAGTTTATTGAAGAGCTGAGGCTTGGGAGAGAGAGGATAAGTTGATAATTATGTGGATGTATGAGAAGCAAGTTGACACTTGCTATTGAATATGATAGCCTTGAAGGGTGGTTGAGGACTGATGACTGGACTGCTGTCAGAAGGTTGCTTTACTGTAAAGTTGTAGGGGTGGTTGATCTGCTTTCTTGACTGTCTGTTTTCTTTATGTGCAACTGTATTGATGTGACTTGTTTGATTTGATCGATGCATTAGAATAAGTTCATATTTAGATTGACTTGAGCTAGGAGCATGATTGCACAAGAGGTTGAGTTGCTCCCTCTGCTTGTATTTTTACTGTGTGGCTTTGCTTGCGGGTATTCGGTAGAGCCCAGCTCCCTTGCCTATGTGGTTTGTGTTTGCTTGATAGCATGTTATTTCCTCTGTATGATTACAGTTATTCATATCTGGCTTGAGGTTGAGATGAGCTTGTGGAGGCTGATGTCCCACACACATTTCCTCCCTCACTTGCATTGCATGCATTTTACAGTTGTTTACTGTTTACTGTTTAAGCTGATGCTTTATCTGTTTCTGTTTATCATTGACATGATCCCCTAGGAATCTCACTTCCTTTGATAAGGAAGTGATGATAGAACTTTAGGTTGAAACCTATGCATGATGACTTCTAGGAGTTCCCTGTTTCAAACTTCAACCATAGGATGAATCCTTGGCATGACAACACTAGGACTTGATAGTCCTCCCCTTAGTTGTCCCCCTCTCTTCTCATCTCAAAACAAATTAAAATACAGTAATAAAGGTTAACTGACGTTGTACGTTACGAGCCTTAAGCTATCTGAGAAAGGATTGTTGGAGAGTTTATTTTCAATAGTCTGGATGTTTAGTATGGCACCCTTTGGGTGACATGTGACGCATTCACTCTCAAATCATAGTCTCTAGTGCGATAATGGTTGCAAACATCCATAAAAAAAAGTTCTTCCGTAAAAGACAGAAAACAAACTTCAAACCTTTTTGTCGTTAACTCCCAATTCTACCGCAAACGGTAACGCCTAAGTCTCCAAGGGTCGAGCTGCGTACATCCAACTGCTGGAACTATTTGTTAACCCAACTCGATAAAATAGATGAATCTGAATTCCCGTAATCCGTATTATCCCGAACTACGTAAGCTCTGATCTCTCATACCTGTTGAGAGTATGTAGGCACAATACTGACGTATTGGCGAGCCACTTTCCCCGTAACCCATAGTCAGTCAAACTACGTTGACTCTGATTTCTCATTCTCTGATGAGAATACGTAGGCATAAAGCGCGACGCTTTGCCGAGTCATTTTCTTTTCTTTTCAGACCAGCCTTGATAGGTAGATAGATAAAACCAACCCGTCAGATAAACACAACAAGTGTGGATCCCATCGAGTACGATGGACGCGAGGGGTGCTAATACCTTCCCCTTGCGTAACCGACTCCCGAACCCAGACAATGGTTGCGATGACCTTGTCTTATACCTTTTCGTCAGGTTTCTCCGATCGTTTCCTTTCCCGCTCTGAGGGATAAATAACGAAAGGTGGTGACTCTTCTGTTTTGCCGGCACCTTATTTTCGCGGTAGCGACAGCTGGAGACTCTGCTGGGGACTTGATAGTTTCCTAGAGATCCAACGTCCCTTATGCGAGTCAATATGGGGATCCAACGTCCCCTGCGAGAGTCAATCCTAGCGCTTGTATGTTTACTTGTTGGGTTGTGTTTGTTTATCGCATTTTATTTCCCGCACTTTATTTTCAGTATGATATGATTATCTGCACTGTTGTGGGAGGGGCATTCTGATGAGTGAGAAGCCAGACCCAGGCTTGAGTGTAATTAGCATTAGTTGTGGAAATTAGTGGGCGCGTGCTTGCTTTGCAGGCACTAGTGTCTCATGAAATCCACGCTCAGACGAGGCTCTCCCGGTTGACTTCTTTTTCAACCCTTTGGGTTGAGGGGGTTATTGGTTTGGAGGGTTGTCGACTCTGGGGACCGATCATTTGGAATTCAGCTGAGTGAGGCCGCTTCAGGAGATGGTGATGCCACACCTTCTGGGTATCGTATCACCCCTCTTGAATGTCTGTGACGCTGATGGCCGCATAGGATGCCGAACTTGTGTCAGTTTAGGTCCATACCTGTGAGCAGGGTCGGGTTTGTTGCAGGAAACCTTAACCTTCAGACTACCTGGTTTTCTTGGTAGTGAATCAGTTTTGTTGGTATCATAGGTTCTCATCATCAGATGTATATGTGTTTTTGACAAAGCAGAGTTATGGTCCTGTATCAGAGGTCCTTATTATCAGATGTGTGTTCTTGACAGAGCAGATTTATGGTCCTGTATCAGAGGTCCTTATTATCAGATATGTGTGTTCTTGACAGAGCAGATTTATGGTTCGATATCAGGGTTTTCTTCTCATCAGAGATAGGGTTGTTCTTGACAGAGCAGCATTGTGGTTTTGTTGATACAGAATCTCCATCTCTTCAACAGTACAGTCGTCTTGATCTCCTGCTGCATGATTGCATTTTGCATTGTTTTGCATATTCATTTGCATTTCATTAACGTGTGTCTGTGTTGCAGGTACCGTTTTCCCCGATTCAGGATTTCTTGCCTTCCATTGTGCTATTATGGGTTCTCTGAGGAAGACTGTAGCCTACAAGCTCCCTGCTCCTGATGTTGTTCAGCTGACTGGTTTGATTGCTTTGGCAGATGATTCTTTGAGAGATGAATTCAGGAAGTCTTACAGTAAACTGCTCAGTCTGGTTCGTAAACCCTTTGTGTTTGAGTTGAATGGGTTGCACGCTCTGATGTAGTTCTACAATCCTCCTTTGAGATGCTTTACTTTCCAGGACTTTATTCTCGCGCCGACGCTAGAGGAGTATGTTGATTTGTTAGGTGTGCCTATCAAGAGTCAGATGCCCTTCGTTCATATGGATGTTGAGCCTGATCTGGCTAGGCTAGCTCCTTCACTCCACCTAGATGCCTCTGAGTTGGTCCTGTCTAGTTGGAACAGGGTTCCTGGTTTCTCCTTGCAGTTCTTAGTGGGAAAAGCTCAGCAGTGCGCCAAAGACGGATGTTGGGTCGTGTTCAACGCCATTCTTGCTCTGTGCATATATGGCATCATTCTGTTCCCCAATATGCCCGACTTTGTAGACTTTGACGCATTTCACATCTTTGCATCAGGGAATCCAGTCCCTACCTTGATAGGAGATGTCTACCATTCCGTCCACTACAAAAACGAGAACAGAAGGGGCAAGAATGTCTCGTGCTGTGTGCCCCTGCTCTATAGATGGCTTGATAGTCACCTACCTGTCGCACCTCGAAAAATCATTCAAACATACGACCCTCGCGCAAAAGGCGCGGAAATGCTGTTCGACAGAGTCGCCACCGAACTTTATTTTTCCCGAATAAACGGGAGAGGAAAATATCGAGAAAACCTCTTGAAACGAAAGGGTAGGAACAGGGTTGCCGCAACCATGTTCCGGGTTCGGGAGTCGGTTACGTGAGGGGAAGGTATTAGCACCCCTTACGTCCGTCGTACTCGACGGGAACCTCTTAAGGTAATTGTGGGGAGTGTTGTTTAGGTTTACTTGTTTTCTTCTTGTTGACAAAGGTAGAATTGGTGTGGTAAAAGGTTAAAGACGCAAAGGGGAGATGGGTGATTAGAGAATAGGGTGCTCGCCAAGGATTGGGGCCTTTGTGCCTACGTATGCTCATTCGGACGAGAATGAGAAATCAGAGCGTCGTAGTTCGACTACAGGAAAGGATGGGGGAAAACGGAAGATGGATAGAAGTGTTCTCGCCAAGATCATCGCAATCCTGTGCCTACGTATCTTATATTCAAGAATGAATAAAGAATCAGAGCGTCCGTAGTTAATGGTAACAACCACGAAAGATGAGGTTGAATAAGTTGGAAGTTTGGGAAAGAGACGAAAGGGTGACTGACAAGCAACCCAAGAGCGTGCCTCGAGAGCTTGTCACTCAAGAATCCAAAGAATGCGAGATTCCAAGAACTCAGTTCTTTCGGGAATTGACTGAATAAGTTGAAGATAAAGAGTTGGATGTTTTGAAATTGAAAGAATGAACTAATAACAACTCAAGGGCGCGCCTCGAGAATTACTCATTCGAATATTCAAAGAATGCTAGATTCTAAGAATATCCCTCTTTCATAAGTTTTGGAAATGTTTACGAAAGGATCGAATCGAAGAATGGCATGCGTGGCCAAAGGAAGTTGGTTTGGAAGTAGCTCGACGACGTATCGAGGACTTGTTTGAAAATGAAACCGACTTGACGACGTGTCAAGTGTTAGGATTGTGAGAAATGATACTAGTCCCTGAGGGTGCCCCTAATATCAAAAACCACGAGGAGTTGTGAATGAAATGGGTTGCGAATGCGGACGAGCATTCGACTTAGGAGAATGTTTGAAAATGATTGAATTTGAAAGAGTCGAAAGGTTGAGTGAATAACAACTCAAAGGGCGTGCCTCGAGAACTATTCACTCGAAAATTCAAGGAATGCTAGATTCCAAGAATCTCCTTCTTTCGGAGTTTTACTCGAAAAAAGATGTTGAGAAAGCGTTTGAGAAAATCAAAAGATTGAGTGAATAACAACTCAAGAGCGTGCCTCGAGAATTATTCACTCGAAGATCCAAGGAATGCTAAATTCCAAGGATCTCCTTCTTTTGGAGTTTGATCGAGAAAATGTTTTAAAAAATGATTTGAAGCGAAAATGAAATAGTCTCGACTAAATTGTCATCTATCAATAATTTGACCGATAATAATTATTAAAGTCATCATTGACTAAAGAATAAGAAGAAAAAAAAAGTGGATAAAAAAACGAAAATGAAAGTTTGGAAAAAAAATTGGTCTCGGGTTTGTTATTATTTGTCAATAATTTGACAAACTATAACTCGGGGTATCGTCATCGACCCAAAAAGAGTGAAAGTGGAATAAAATGCCCAAATACAAAATAAAATCCAATTTCTAAAACAAAAGATAATAAAGAGTTTCTAAAGGAAAAATAACATATTATGAACCTAAAAAAAATCTTTAAAAGAAGTATATCATAAATCTATTAACTATTTTAAAACTTTGTATAATTTCTTAAAAAAAACTATGTTATAAAATAAATGTTTATTAACAAACCACAAACTGTTTATATAAAAAAAACATATATGAAATCTAACCGAACCGTTTTATAAAAATACGAATATAAAGAAAACACAAAAGTGAGGAGATTATTGGAAAATGGGGGTGGAAAAAATAGAAGATAGTTAAGGATCATATGGGCCTTCAAAGCCCATCACCTATCAGCGAAAAGAAAGTAAACGGGGGGTGATTAATATCAAAACGCATGGGCCTTAAAACAAAACTCGTATCTCTAAACCACAAGCCATGGTGAAGCTGAGAAATATCAAATGGATCATGAAGCTCCAACAAAACCAAACTAAAGCATGGATTCAAAACACAACCTCACCAAGAAAAATCAAACATGAACAGAACCAGGGTAGAACCACTGCGACATCAACGATATTTCAAAGCAAATCGAAAATGAAACATAGAAAACGAAGCTTGTTGTCCAACCTCCTACCAATCTCTTTTGCGGATCGACCTCGCTGTTGTGTCTTGCTCCTCCGATTTCGTCCCTTCACTTCCAAATCGTGCACCTTCTCTTTTGGCGATGGCTATTCCTCTTCTTCCCTAGCTTATTCTGTTTCAGATCCAAGGTCCTCTTCTTTCTCGTTTTCTGTTTGGTTGATTTGAGTGGTTTGGTTTATGAGTGTTTGAGGTTTGTTAGTGATAATGGGAGTTGATGAATATGGGTTTCAGTTTGAGATGACTTTGGTTGAAGAAAGAAGGACGGGTTATTAGAGTTATGAAGAAAGAAGATTGTTGTGATTTTATTTTCTGTTTTGAGGTTAGGTGGTTTGAAGGCTTGTGTTACGAAGGTTTGAGTAATGGTTCATTGAAGGAGAAAGGTTGAGGTTTATTGGGTTCTGAAGGAAATATATGGAGGTTTGGAGGAAGTTTAAGGAGAAGAAAATGGGTTGAGGTGTTGAATCAAGATATCGTTGAGGGAAAGGGTCCTCTTTGATGAAGGGTTTTCGTGTGGTTTTAAGGAGAAGAAGTTGAGGGTAGAGGGAAATCCTGGAAGGAGATGACGGCTAGGGTTTCAATTGGAGGCTGCTAGGTTCCTTCTCGTATGTTGGAGTTTTTTCTTTATATGCTGAAGGTTCAATCCCCTTAACTCAGGGTGTTTTTTTCGTCCTTTTCTTCAGAATGGTTTTGGTGGTTCTTATTGTAGAAGTTGTTGTTTGGATGCGTATACTATGAGACAAGCACAACCAGCTAGATGAATAAGGTACATAGTACACAAGTGGTGGGTGAGTAGCCTCTTTGTTGTTTGCTCGCATGAGGCAAGTTCTGAATCCCTGCTGCAATTCGTACCGGTACAGGTCACTTTCGCAGCAACTGGTTATTGGTTTTATTGTTTTGCAGGTTTTTGTTTGTAATTCAATACATAGGTTTTGTGTGTTAATTCACTGCTTAGAATTGGTTTTGTCTTTTTGCAGGGTGTATGTTGCTTGTTTTCGCATCGTATGGTTTACGCAGAGCACTACATTCTTCTATTGCCCTTGGTCAACACAAATTAAAGGCCACCAACATTGATGCATATAGCATTGTGGAGTCCTAGAACTGGAGCTTTGTGGGCTATTGATAGCAGAATGGTTGGCAGCTGGTGTTGCAGTAGGTTGTCGTCTGGTCCCAATTCACCAGCCAATTCATCATATGGTTGAAGATTTCGGCATATGTCACAGGTTTTAAACTGAACTCCAGACCAGTTAAAATGATTTTGCAACATAGCTGGCGAAGACTACTGTTACTGATATCATTATTTCTAATAGACGGGTTGCCTCTTGGTTTAAACTGTAATCCCCTAGAGGAAATATCAGATGATTTTACAGGAGATAGAGTTGCACCAGATAACGGCTCAATCGATGACTGTGCAGGGGAGCCAATAGTGTGGACAGAATTGAATGGAGATGCAGGATTTGAAGACTGAAAGTTGGAAGAATTAATAGTCGTGTTTGGAGGTGAGGTTTTGTGCTACACTGAGTTTGAGGTTTTCTCGCTGCGTGAGTTTTTTTGTTGCGAGTACGGATGAAGATTTTCAGTGCGAGATTCGCGTAACCGTCTGGTAACATGATCATCTTAGCAACTGATGTAAGTACTACATGTTATACGTATTGGTTTTGTTGTGATGCACTGTGTCTGTCATACTTTACGAATCCTTGATGTTGTTGCGTATCGTGTACGAATCATTTTTGAAGGGCAGCTATATGTTGGAGGCGAATGATATCCTGTCAACTGTGAGCATTCTTCTTAAAATCTGTTTGTGGCTAACTGGTTTTTCTTAGAAATCTTGGTGATGGTTGCTGCGTGAAATTACGGTTGAATTTGTGTGGCGTTTTCACTTGCAGGTTGTGAGGTCGTAAACGAGGGAAGTCGGAGGGGCTTGCATCAATAAAGCTGCTGCAGGTACAGGTCCTTGTGTGAGTGGCTTCGCTACTACAACTTTTGCATCAACCTTTTCCATTTTTCCATTGTCTTCTTGTATATGTGGGCAGAGTCTGCAGATGATACCTGTTGTACCCAGGCTTTTACGTGACTCCAACATGGTTGTGGTACTATGCAGGTTTTAATGTCTCAGCATGGCTGTGAAGCCGATATGACATTTTGTCACATTGCTGCAAGTCGTGGTCTGCTGCTAAATCATTGACGGTTGCGGGTGTAACGTGGTTGTAAGCTGGTGCGCGGGTTTGTGAACTATTGTGTGGCATATGCTTCAAGTATTTGATCAAGTCCACCCGTAGTTCGAAATTCATAGGAGTGGTGAGACGTGCTACCGAATAGATGATGTCGGTGACGACATGCTCAGGTCCTCTTGGAGCTTGACAGCTTCTTTAAAACCATGGCTATTTGCATAGTATGATTGTAACACTTTAATAATGGCTACCTTAGAATGGAGGTCACTTGTATAATCTTGGCATGTGATTTAAGATGCATAATCTCTAAATCTTGATGCAAAAAAAAAAGCCCGTACATTGCACCTCCTTCTATGTAACTTTTAAGACTAATATTATTCATATTTTTTTAGAATTTCTTCCATCACCTTTGTTATGTACCATAATGATTTGAAAAATTAATTTCTGCATTATTTAGAAGGGCTTTGAGACAATCATGAAAATGGATCCTAGTCTTCTACCTTACAACCAAGTCTTCAAAATAGTGATACAACTCTCGTATATAGTAAATATGCATTCTGATCACATTCCTTGCAAAAAATCTTGACAGAAATGGTAGCACTTAAGACATTAAATCTTTTGGAGCAAATCCTAAATAAACATGCAACGATGCATCTCAACATGATAGCTTTCTCTTCTTCATAAGTAGCACATTAATATCTTGAACCGTTTGAACATCATTTAAGCAAAATGCATGTTTCTTAGGGCCAAATTCAATAAATCCAAAAACTCACTATTTGAACCTGAATTGAATTTATCTTAACATAATATTTGATCTGGTCCATATGACGGTTCACCCACTTCACTTTATCCTCTGCAAAGTGTAGTAACGTATGTGAATTAGTGATTTGAGCTCCTTGACACTTCCTCCATTTTGAACGATGGCTCTATATGGGCGGTGAACAGAGTTTGCATCAAGACTCGGCCATTAAAATCATGATTCATGTTTGTAAGCCTTGAAAAGATACTATACTCGACTTAAACCCATGAATCAATATTCCAGTTAGCTCCCATCTTGAAAATGCACGAAACTAGTGTTAATTCACGAATTCAGATTAGCTGCTCCCTACATTTTGGACCTCAGAATTTTCAATTGAATCAAATTCATGCTTACATCCAGAAAGCTTTTGGTTCTCCAAGGATTATACACGAGGGCATAATCATTTAACACATTACCTAACCCTGGTTGGTGAGTGGACTGATCTTTAGTGATCCTGAAAAGCTTTGTTATAGCTTGACCATGAAGCAAATCCTCACTAAATAAAACTGAGTCCAAACCAGATGATCCTTAATCCATACCACACACTCACTTTTGACCTGACAGTCTGGTCCAAAACTGGATTCACCCTAGCAACAACTGTGGGTATATTTTTTTGAATTTTCTGGATACTAATAAGTAGATATACAAAAAATGAAAATTATACATAGGTAGGACAAATTTAGGGTATGACAGATGCCCCTATCTAATTGACTTAGACCGAGTAAGATGAAATGTTGCAGCGTTCATTCTTTCGAGGTAGAAGATAATTAGATATAAAGAAGACCCTGAATTTGTCCGAAAAAGAAAGGAAATCTTGGGAATTGAAAATGATGGATGGGAGTACCTCCGAGTAGATTGTAAATAACTGGCAAAAGGTCACCATCACCAAAAAGGATGATGGGATGAAATAAATACGGCTACCATCCCCAAAAGGACGATAGAGCAACACACTATCGCACAATCTATCATTAATGACCATGATAGACCCCCCACCAAAAGGATGACGGAGCGAAACACAAATCAAACAATATCGCACAATCTACCATTAATGACCATGATAGACCCCCCACCAAAAGGATGACGGAGCGAAACACAAACCAAACAATATCGCATAATCTACCATTAATGACCATGATAGACCCCCCACCAAAAGGATGACGGAGCGAAATTCAAAACACATTGCACAATCTATCATTAATGACCATGATAGACCCCCCCCCCCCCCCCCCACCTAAAGGATGACGGAGCGAAACACAAACCAAACAATATCGCACAATCTACCATTAATGACCATGATATACCCCCCACCAAAAGGATGACGGAGCGAAACACAAACCAAACAATATCGCACAATCTACCATTAATGACCATGATAGACCCCCCACCAAAAGGATGACGGAGCGAAACACAAACCAAACAATATCGCACAATCTACCATTAATGACCATGATAGACCCCCCACCAAAAGGATGACGGAGCGAAACACAAACCATACAATATCGCACAATCTACCACTCCTTCCAGGATTTCCCTCTACCCTCAACTTCTTCTCCTTAAAACCACACGAAAACCCTTCATCAAAGGGGGCCCTTTCCCTCAATGATATCTTGATTCAACACCTCAACCCATTTTCTTCTCCTTAAACTTCCTCCAAACCTCCATATATTTCCTTCAGAACCCTCCAACCCGCTCAACAGCTACCAGAAACAACCGCAAACTTTTCTCTCCCTTATATACGAACATCCACTAAAATGAACTAAAATCCAAACCTTCAGTACCTCTTTTTTGGATATGAATCATAAACAAGGTTTTTTCTCTCAAACATCTGAAACCCAGCCACACAGAACTCCACAATAGAACGAAAAACGCAAGAACAAACCCTTACAAAAATGGCGACTTCACCTCCTCCCTCATTTTCTCGAGCAACCACAAGCCCTGTGTCTTCTTCCTCAACCTCTTCTCCCATTTCAATCCGAAAACCCTCCGCTAAAAAAGCTTTCACCTCATAATCTTTTCCTTCAACCCTCAACACACCCTAAAAACAAATCCTTTCCCTTTTCTTCAACCTGAGACCCTCCTTCTTGACTTACATCCTTCTTACAACCTCGTCCTATTCATCTTTCTTGTTCCATCTCTTTTCAACTTCATCCAACTTTCAAACTCAAAACCTGTTCGAATCCCAAATAACCACAAATCATTACCGGAAACAGACTGGAAAGAGAAGAAATTTGAGGCAAAATCAAAGCTCAAACCACAAAATACAGAACGGAAAGGGATGAAAAATATGAAGCGGGAGTGAAACAAAAATAGGGGAAAAGTGAAGCGTGAGCAAGCGAAGCCGATCGAGAAGGTTGCGAGATTCTTTCATTTTGATTTTCTTTTAATCGGTCATTCTCTTTCAATATGATTGTTGTACTTTGAAATGTTTTTTAATCCTTTCTCTGAACTATGGGTTTCACTGCGTTTAGACTTAGTCAAAAGGGGAGCGTGTGTTGTTTTTTTTTTTTTTCTGATAAGCTGTAATGGTTTTGGAGCAGTAGGTATTGGGCTCAAATCCTGTGTAATCTCACCCATTGTACACCCAGATTTTCTAATCATCACCCCTTTCTTTTAAATTTATTTATAGTTTAAAATAATAAGTTCTTTTGCAAATTTCTTTTTCTTAGGTTTTTTTTACTAATTTCAACTTAAAATCTCATTATTTTTTATACACTTCCTTTTAATCATGGTATTAGTAATTATACTTAGATTTGTAAGAATTTTGGTTCATTCGGCTTGATTGTCCTTTAAATTCGTTTAGGGTCAATGACAAGGCCTCCAAGTTATAATTTGTCAAATTATTGACAAATAATAACAAACCTGAGACAAATTTTTTTTCAAAACTTTCATTTTCGTTTTTATTCCTTTTTTCCTTATTCTTTAGTCAATGATGTATGTTTGAAATGTCCCCGTGATTTTTCGAGGTGCGACAGGTGGCGACTCTGTTGGGGATACCTTGCTCCATGCAAAGAGAGAGTCAAGCCTATCTTTTGGTTTGTGAGGAGTGTTCTTTTTTATTTTTCTTTACGTTTATGTATTCGTTCTCTTGTGGATTTTGTTTGTGCTTGTTATCTCGGCCTGTTGGTTCTTGGGATGACATCATGAATAAGGCTCTACGCCAGAGTTTTGGTAAAAGCAGAGAGAACACATAGTTTAGAATTGGTAGTCGAGTAGTGTTAGTCTCCGAGGAATTGCTCCTTGTGGGCCTAGCAAGAAAGCTCCTCCAGAGGAAACCTATTCGTAGATCTTGTTGTAACACAGCTAGCCTGTTGCACGACTCGATTAATGAAGGGTCCGCGATTCTGGGAACCTTTTGTTAGCACCAGTTCCGATATTGGTGGTCGTGTAATGTTAGTCTCCAAGGACTCGCTCCTTGTGCACCTAGCATGAGGACCCCGCTCAGGAGAGACCTTATCGTCATTATCGTCGTAATGCAGCCAGCCTATTGCGTGACGCTAATACGACTAGTGTTCGTGATCCTGGGAACCAAACATAGAAACCATCCCGTAAGTGGGTTTATGGGTAGGATGTTTAGATCTTCCCGTATAGGTCGTACCTATCAATTTTCTTTGAGCAGGAATTATGGTTACTTATCTATCACAGCTACCAGCTTCAGGAGTTGTTTGAACTATGATCCTGTGATCCTGGATCTTGTATCTTGCATTGCATCTTGCATATCATTTGCATTGCATTTCATATGTTGTGCATTTTGCATTTCCAGTCCATCAACAGAATCTTATGTCTTCGTTCCTTCCTCTCCAGTAAATCAAGCTGATTCCCCGACACCAGTACGCAACTAGAGCCAATACCAGACGAATGATGGAGCAGATTCAGCAGGAGCAAGTTTCCTTCAGGGAAGAATTGGATTCTATGAAAGGAAAGATCGACCAGATCCTCGAAGCCAGGAGAGAGGAAGAACAACGTGAAGCTGCCGCTGTCGTCAACAACAATGGTCAAGGACAAGGGTCTACTGCCATCCCTTTGGTTCCAATTCCAAATTCTCATGGGATGCCGTTGAACTTCAAGAACGTAGTCGAAGGAAACACTTCTCAGCCAATCCCAGCGCCTGGAGTTACTGTTGGAGTTATCCCGCAGGCCCAGCCTACTGCTGTGCAAATCCCGGTTCCTCATATCGAAGATACTCTGATGGATCAGTATGACGACGTTCAGAACTATCATGCTGCTATCCCCATTTCCAGTCCTGTTGCCGCTCAGGATTCTGAAGCCATGAAGATGTGTCGAGATCTAGCCGAGAAACTCCGAGCCATGGAAGGGCACAATTCAAATTCTTTCAGTGCTTTGGAATTGTGTTTGGTGCCTGATGTTGTCATTCCTCCCAAGTTCAAGGTGCCCGAATTCTCGAAGTACAAGGGTCTCAGCTGCCCAAACATTCATTTGAAGATGTACTGTCGCAAGATGGCTGCTTATGCCAGAGACGAGAAGCTCATGATTCATTGCTTCCAAGACAGTTTGTCTGGGGCGTCACTCGAATGGTATATGCAGTTGGAACGTAACAGTGTGCGCACTTGGGCCGAGCTAGCCGATGCATTCGTCAAGCAGTACAAGTACAACACCGACCTTGCTCCTAACCGTACTCAGCTTCAGAGTATGACTCAGAAGGATGGCGAATCCTTCAAGGAGTACGCGCAACGATGGAGAGAGCTAGCCGCAAGGGTGCATCCACCTCTTGTTGACCGTGAACTTATTGACATCTTCATGGGTACCTTGCAAGGCCAGTACTACGAAAAGCTGATCGGTAGTGTCTCCGCTGGATTCTCTGACTTGGTGATCGTCAGTGAGAGAATTGAAGAAGGGCTGAAGAGTGGGAAGATCCCAGGAGGTTCCAACAGCCAGGCTAATGCTAATAAGCCTTTCAACGGATACAAGAAGAAAGAGGGTGAGACAAATGCCATTTTTTTGCAGAAAGGGCAAGCTTCTCAACAAGCTCCCGCTCCTATGCCTTATCAAGTTCCCTACTATCAGTATTTGTATGTTGCTGCCGCGCAATGTGCTCCTATGCCTTATCAGCCAGCTGTTCAAGCAGTGCAAGCTCAGATGCCACGGCAACAGGCTCCTCAGCAACAAGCCTACAACCAGCAAGGATATCAGTATCCTCCTCAGCAACAGCAGATGCAAGCTACTCAGCAACGACAAGGTACTCGCCCGCAGCGTCCGCAGAGAACATGGAGACCAGATAGAGTCTTTGATCGTCTACCAATGACATATGCCAAAATCTTTGCTCAGTTGATGGAGAGGAAAGTTGTTGTTCCGAGAGATTTGGCTCCTCCAACTGTCATTCCTGTCGATTATGATGCAAATGCTCATTGTGAGTTTCATAAGGGCGCTCCAGGTCACACCATTGAAGATTGCAGGGCTTTCAAGCACATAATTCAAGACATGATCGATAGGGATGCTATCAACTTCAATGGGAAGTCTCCAAATATCATCAACAATCCGATGCCATCAGTCAACTAATGCCAACATCAGATCAATTCCAGTCAAGTTCATTCCCCGAAGAAGGCCGTAATGCTGCCATTTCATATTTCGCATTTCTTATGTTTTGTCTTTGTTTATTTAAGAACTGTATGCTTTGAACAATTGCCATTCGTATTTGGTTTTCATTAATGTATCGTTTATGCATGTTTTGAATTAGTTATGTCGTATTCACTCATTTTTACTTATCACCGACACATTTATTCACTCCACTCCATTCACTGTTGTTTAGCTTTATTTGAGGGAGGATGATGAAAACGAGATACCCATAATTGCAAACTCGTATGCTTTCAGATAGAATCTCGTCAATGATGTACAAGCATTGCTTCAATTCCCCTAAATACCGGAGATATAAGGAGTTAATCCCTAGTAAACCACTTCGAGCCTAGAAGTAGCAGTTTCCTTCGGATATTCAAACCCTTACACTCAACCTGGGGCAGGATAGTGTTCAGTTAATTCAACCCCGCACTCGAATCAACAAGCAAGATCCAAAAGACAGTTGTTCACCAATAACTCACAACAGGGCAGTCACAACAAAATCCAAAAAAAAGAAAAAATCAAAAGCCTGCTAAGTCAAACACCTCAGAGGGGACTTAGGCAAAATTAAGGCAATCCCGATGGATCTGACAAGTAAAGTCAATCCATGCAAAAGTTAGGGATCAAAAACAAAAGCAAAAGAGGACCCCGAAACCCTCAACAAAAACAAAATGAGATACAGTGGCCACCCAAATCAAAAGGGGCACTGACATCTATCAAAAACCAAAATAAGGTGACTGCCAGGTCGAGCAAACCTTGAACCTTCAAGCTTACACCGTCCAAACAAGTGTAGAATTAACTGAGCGTAGGACTGGAGATCATTAAGAAGAAGGGGTGGGTACAAATCATACTTTGAGCCTAATATCCTTTGTTTCATAACCGTGAACCAGACCACGTTACAACCCTCGAAAGACCTAATTGAGGCGAGGTTTATTCTGAAAGCATACTATTGCAAGGTTGCGTAACCTGACTCCTCACTTGATTTCTAATCATCAACATCGGTGTCGTTATCCTGGTTATATTTTCTACACCAATCAAAAGTAGCACAATGTTTGGGCTAATGGTCCATTCATCTCACTATCACAACACTTCAATAAACGATACTTTTTCAAACTTGCATCGAACTTTGCATTAATTATTACCATTTGTGAATGTACAATTTTAACTGTAAAACAGTGCTAGGTATCCAAAGATATTTCAGCAAAGGGCAATCAAGGAGGAACTTGACTTCCAGTGGTTGGCACAAAGCAAGACTACCTCAAAACCCACAGACTGGGGCAAATCATTCAACAGCTCGAGTAGGGGCATATCATTACCATATTCAGACTGGGGCAAGACCAAGTTACCCTAATCATCAGGCAGAGCTGCAACCTTCTCTGAAGTAAATTCACAACAAATCACCAAGTACCCAGACTTGGAGCATCCAGAGTGTCTTCGCCTGTGTCAATCATGGCATCTTCGATAAACTGCGTATCGAGGAAATCAATCCCTCCCACCACCCAAAGTCCAACTCACATTGGCAACTACCAGAGGCCACCACGCTGGCATCTCCACCTGCATTTCCAATTACCCGTCTACATCATGTGCATCATACGCATCGCATTCAACATCATAAGTATCCTGCATCATACTCCAATCATACCATACTTCCCCAGCTCTTGCATCTCCGCGCGTCAGCATTTGCATTCGCACTTCCACTCATATGGAATATCATTTATCATCCAGCATTCATATATGCAAGTCAAGGTCCAGGATCAATCTTGAAGGTTTCCAATACCATCATCAGCCCGGTCAGGGGCATCTTCCACAAAGGTCATGGATTTCTCCCACGAGTATCAAGAGCTTCAAAGCAATCATCAGCCCAGTCAGGGGTAATCTTCTGTAATTGTGGGTTTCCCCCATGAAATTCAAAGACATTCAAAGCGAGATTCAGCCTAGTCAGGGGCAGTCTTTTCAAGACCGTGGCTATTTCCCATGACGTATTTCAACCTCGTGGTTGATCAGATCTTCAAGTTAATATACATCCCAGCCAGGGGCATACCATTCAAGACCGTGGGCTTCCCCCACGAAGTTGTTCAACCTTTTGTTGGGCAAATCCAAGAAGTTCAAAGCAAGATCCAACCCGAGCAGGGGCATCTTCAGCAAAACCGTGAGCGTTCCTCACAAAGCTATTCAGCCTTTTGTTGAGCAAGACAAGACATCAAGACAAATTCAGCCCAGTCAGGGGCATCCTCTTCGGAATTCATGGGCGTAACCATGAAACCATCTTAGCAAAACGATGGTCTCCAAACAAGACGGTGAGCGTACCCCGTTGACTCATTTCAATTCAATCTTCCTCTTGGGTGTTCCCCAATGAGCTATACCCAGCAAGCGTGACCGTTGTCAATTGCCTTACTATCATCCTTTTGGTGATAGTCGAACTTCGTCGGTTCAGCATAGCCTGCATCCTTTCGATGTTGGTAACCTTCAATTTGTGTTTGCCCTATCATCCTTATGGTGGTAGTGGCTGGTGTGAGTTTCGCTCTGCCATCCTTTTGGTGTTGGGTCTGGCATTTCGTCGATGTCAGATTGCGCGATTTTTTTTGTTTGTGTTTCGCTCCATCATCCTTTTGGTGGTGGGTCTGGCATTTCGTCGATGTCAGATTGTGCGATGTTTTGTTTGTGTTTCGCTCCATCATCCTTTTGGTGTTGGGTCTGGCATTTCATCGATGTCAGATTGCGCGATTTTTTGTTTGTGTTTCGCTCTGCCATCCTTTTGGTGGTGGGTCTGGCATTTCGTCGATGTCAGATTGTGCGATGTTTTGTTTGTGTTTCGCTCCATCATCCTTTTGGTGTTGGGTCTGGCATTTCGTCGATGTCAGATTGTGTGATATTTTGTTTGTGTTTTCGCTCCATCATCCTTTTGGTGGTGGGTCTGGCATTTCTTCGATGTCAGATTGTGCGATATTTTGTTTTTGTTTCGCTCCATCATCCTTTTGGTGGTGGGTCTGGCATTTCGTCGATGTCAGATTGTGCGATATTTTGTTTGTGTTTTGCTCCATCATCCTTTTGGTGGTGGGTCTGGCATTTCGTTGATGTCATATTGTGCGATATTTTGTTTGTGTTTCGCTCCATCATCCTTTTGGTGGTGGGTCTGACATTTCATCGATGTCAGATTGTGCGATATTTTGTTTGGGTTTTCGCTCCATCATCCTTTTGATGGTAGGTCTGGCATTTCGTCGATGTCAGATTGTGCGATGTTGTGTGTTGTGTTTCGCTCTGCCATCCTTTTGGTGGCGGGTCTGGCATTTCGTCGATGTCAGATTGTGCGATGTGTTTTGTGTCTCGCTCCGTCATCCTTTTGGTGGGGGGTCTATCATGGTCATTAATGATAGATTGCGCGATGTGTTTTACGGTTCGCTCCGTCATCCTTTTGGTGGGGGGTCTATAATGGTCATTTATGATAGATTGTGCGATGTGTTTTGTGTCTCGCTCTGTCATCCTTTTGGTGGGGGTATATCATGGTCATTAATGATAGATTGCGCGATGTGTTTTGCGGTTCGCTCCGTCATCCTTTTAGTGGGGGGTCTATCATGGTCATTAATGATAGATTGTGCGATGTGTATTGTGTCTCGCTCCGTCATCCTTTTGGTGGGGGGTCTATCATGGTCATTAATGATAGATTGTGCGATATTTTGTTTGTGTCTCGCTCCGTCATCCTTTTGATGGGGGGTCTATCATGGTCATTAATGATAGATTGGGCGATGTGTTTTGTGTCTCGCTCCGTCATCCTTTTGGTGGGGGGTCTATCATGGTCATTAATGATAGATTGTGCGATATTTTGTTTGTGTCTCGCTCCGTCATCCTTTTGGTGGGGGGTCTATCATGTTCATTAATGATAGATTGTGTGATGTGTTTTGTGTCTCGCTCCGTCATCCTTTTGGTGGGGGGTCTATCATGGTCATTAATGATAGATTGTGCGATATTTTGTTTGTGTCTCGCTCCGTCATCCTTTTGGTGGGGGGTCTATCATGGTCATTAATGATAGATTGTGCGATGTGTTTTGTGTCTCGCTCCGTCATCCTTTTGGTGGGGGGTCTATCATGGTCATTAATGATAGATTATGCGATATTTTGTTTGTGTCTCGCTCCGTCATCCTTTTGGTGGGGGGTCTATCATGGGCATTAATGGTAGATTGTGCGATATTGTTTGATTTGTGTTTCGCTCCGTCATCCTTTTGGTGGGGGGTCTATCATGGTCATTAATGATAGATTGTGCGATAGTGTGTTGCTCTATCGTCCTTTTGGGGATGGTAGCCGTATGTATTTCATCCCATCATCCTTTTTGGTGATGGTGACCTTTTGCCAGTTATTTACAATCTACTCGGAGGTACTCCCATCCATCATTTTCAATTCCCAAGATTTCCTTTCTTTTTCGGACAAATTCAGGGTCTTCTTTATATCTAATTGTCTTCTACCTCGAAAGAATGAACGCTGCAACATTTCATCTTACTCGGTCTAAGTCAATTAGATAGGGGCATCTGTCATACCCTAAGTTTGTCCTACCTATGTATAATTTTCATTTTTTGTATATCTACTTATTAGTATCCAGAAAATTCAAAAAAATATACCCACAATTGTTGCTAGGGTGAATCCAGTTTTGGACCAGACTGTCTGGTCAAAAGTGAGTGTGTGGTGTGGATTAAGGATCATCTAGTTTGGACTCAGTTTTATTTAGTGAGGATTTGCTTCATGGTCAAGCTATAACAAAGCTTTTCAGGATCATTAAAGATCAGTCCACTCACCAACCAGGGTTAGGTAATGTGTTAAAAGATTATGCCCTCGTGTATAATCCTTGGAGAACCAAAAGCTTTCTGGATGTAAGCATGAATTTGATTCAATTGAAAATTCTGAGGTCCAAAATGCAGGGAGCAGCTTATCTGAATTCGTGAATTAACACTAGTTTCGTGCATTTTCAAGATGGGAGCTAACTGGAATATTGATTCATGGGTTTTAGTCGAGTATAGTATCTTTTCAAGGCTTAAAAACATGAATCATGATTTTAATGGCCGAGTCTTGATGCAAACTCTGTTCACCGCCCATATAGAGCCATCGTTCAAAATGGAGGAAGTGTCAAGGAGCTCAAATCACTAATTCACATACGTTACTACACTTTGCAGAGGATAAAGTTAAGTGGGTGAACCGTCATATGGACCAGATCAAATATTATGTTAAGATAAATTCAATTCAGGTTCAAATAGTGAGTTTTTGGATTTATTGAATTTAGCCCTAAGAAATATGCATTTTGCTTAAATGATGTTCAAACGGTTCAAGATATTAATGTGCTACTTATGAAGAAGAGAAAGCTATCATGTTGAGATGCATCGTTGCATGTTTATTTAGGATTTGCTCCAAAAGATTTAATGTCTTAAGTGCTACCATTTCTGTCAAGATTTTTTGCAAGGAATGTGATCAGAATGCATATTCACTTTATACGATAGTTGTATCACTATTTTCAAGACTTGGTTGTAAGGTAGAAGACTAGGATCCATTTTCATGATTGTCTCAAAGCCCTTCTAAATAATGCAGAAATTAATTTTTCAAATCATTATGGTACATAACAAAGGTGATGGAAGAAATTCTAAAAAAATATGAATAATATTAGTCTTAAAAGTTACAGAGAAGGAGGTGCAATGTACGAGCTTTTTTTTTGCATCAAGATTTAGAGATTATGCATCTTAAATCACATGCCAAGATTATACAAGTGACCTCCATTCTAAGGTAGCCATTATTTAAGTGTTACAATCATACTATGCAAATAACCATGGTTTTAAAGAAGCTGTCAAGCTCCAAGAGGACCTGAGCATGTCGTCACCGACATCATCTATTGTGTAGCACGTCTCACCACTCCTACAAATTTCGAACTACGGGTGGACTTGATCAAATACTTGAAGCATATGCCACGCAACAGTTCACAAACCCGCGCACCAGCTTATAACCACGATACACCCGCAGCCGTCAATGATTTAGCAGCAGACCACGACTTGCAGCAATGTGACAAAATGTCATATAGGCTTCACAGCCATGCTGAGACATTAAAACCTGCATAGTACCACAACCATGTTGGAGTCACGTAAAAGCCTGGGTACAACAGGTATCATCTGCAGACTCTGCCCACATATACAAGAAGACAATGGTAAAAATGGAAAAAGGTTGATGCAAAAGTTGTAGTAGCGAAGCCACTCACATAAAGACCTGTACATGCAGCAGCTTTATTGATGCAAGCCCCTCCGACTTCCCTCGTTTACGACCTCGCAACCTGCAAGTGAAAACGCCACACAAATCCAACCGTAATTTCACGCAACAACCATCACCAAGATTTCTAAGAAAAACCAGTTAGCCACAAACAGATTTTAAGAAGAATGCTCACAGTTGACAGGATATCATTCGCCTCCAACATGTAGCTGCCCTTCATAAATGATTCATACACAATACGCAACAGCATCAAGGATTCGTAAAGTATGACAGACACAGTGCATCACAACAAAACCAATACGTATAACATGTAGTACTTACATCAGTTGCTAAGATGATCATGTTACCAGACGGTTACGTGAATCTCGCACTGAAAATCTTCATCCGTACTCACAACAAAAAAAACTCACGCAGCGAGAAAACCTTAAACTCAGCGTAGCACAAAACCTCACCTCCAAAAACGATTATTAATTCTTCCAACTTTCAGTCTTCAAATCCTGCATCTCCATTGAATTCTGTCCACACTATTGGCTCCCATGCACAGTCATCGATTGAGCCGTTATCTGGTGCAGCTCTATCTCCTGTAAAATCAGCTGATATTTCCTCTAGTGGATTACAGTTTAAACCAAGAGGCAACCCGTCTGTTAGAAATAATGATATCAGTAACAGTAGTCTTCTCCAGCTATGTTGCAAAATCATTTTAACTGGTCTGGAGTTCAGTTTAAAACCTGTGACATATGCCGAAATCTTCAACCATATGATGAATTGGCTGGTGAATTGGGACCAGACGACAACCTACTGCAACACCAGCTGCCAACCTTTCTGCTATCAATAGCCCACAAAGCTCCAGTTCTGGGACTCCACAAAGCTGTATGCATCAATGTTGGTGGCCTTTAATTTGTGTTGACCAAGGGCAAATGAAGAATGTAGTGCTCTGCGCAAACCATACGATGCGAAAACAAACAACATACACCCTGCAAAAAGACAAAACCAATTCTAAGCAGTGAATTAACACACAAAACCTATGTATTGAATTACAAACAAAAACCTGCAAAACAATAAAACCAATAACCAGCTGCTGCAAAAGTGACCTGTACCGGTACGAATTGCAGCAGGGATTCAGAACTTGCCTCATGCGAGCAAACAACAAAGAGGCTACTCACCTACAACTTGTGTACTATGTACCTTATTCATCTAGCTGGCTATACTTGTCTCATAGTATACGCATCCAAACAACAACTTCTACAATAAGAACCACCAAAACCATTCTCAAGAAAAGGACGGAAAAAAAAACACCCTGAGTTAAGGGGATTGAACCTTCAGCATATAAAGAAAAAACTCCAACATACGAGAGGGAGAACCTAGCAGCCTCCAATTGAAACCCTAGCCGTCATCTCCTTCCAGGATTTCCCTCTACCCTCAACTTCTTCTCCTTAAAACCACACGAAAACCCTTCATCAAAGAGGACCCTTTCCCTCAACGATATCTTGATTCAACACCTCAACCCATTTTCTTCTCCTTAAACTTCCTCCAAACCTCCATATATTTCCTTCAGAACCCAATAAACCTCAACCTTTCTCCTTCAATGAACCATTACTCAAACCTTCGTAACACAAGCCTTCAAACCACCTAACCCCAAAACAGAAAATAAAATCACAACAATCTTCTTTCTTCATAACTCTAATAACCCGTCCTTCTTTCTTCAACCAAAGTCATCTCAAACTGAAACCCATATTCATCAACTCCCATTATCACTAACAAACCTCAAACACTCATAAACCAAACCACTCAAATCAACCAAACAGAAAACGAGAAAGAAGAGAACCTTGGATCTGAAACAGAATAAGCTAGGGAAGAAGAGGAATAGCCATCGCCAAAAGAGAAGGTGCGCGATTTGGAAGTGAAGGGACGAAATCAGAGGAGCAAGACGCAACAGCGTGGTCGATCCGCAAAAGAGATTGGTAGGAGGTTGGACAACAAGCTTCATTTTCTATGTTTCATTTTTGATTTGCTTTGAAATATCGTTGATGTCGCAGTGGTTCTACCCTGGTTCTGTTCATGTTTGGTTTTTCTTGGTGAGGTTGTGTTTTGAATCCATGCTTTAGTTTGGCTTTGTTGGAGCTTCATGATCCATTTGATATTTCTCAGCTTCACCATGGCTTGTGGTTTAGAGATACGAGTTTTGTTTTAAGGCCCATGCGTTTTGATATTAATCACCCCCCGTTTACTTTCTTTTCGCTGATAGGTGATGGGATTTGAAGGCCCATATGATCCTCAACTATCTTCTATTTTTTCCACCCCCATTTTCCAATAATCTCCTCACTTTTGTGTTTTCTTTATATTCGTATTTTTATAAAACGGTTCGGTTAGATTGCATATATGTTTTTTTTTATATAAACAGTTTGTGGTTTGTTAATAAACATTTATTTTATAACATAGTTTTTTTTAAGAAATTATACATAGTTTTAAAATAGTTAATAGATTTATGATATACTTCTTTTAAAGATTTTTTTTAGGTTCATAATATGTTATTTTTCCTTTAGAAACTCTTTATTATCTTTTGTTTTAGAAATTGGATTTTATTTTGTATTTGGGCATTTTATTCCACTTTCACTCTTTTTGGGTCGATGACGATACCCCGAGTTATAGTTTCTCAAATTATTGACAAATAATAACAAACCCGAGACCAATTTTTTTTCCAAACTTTCATTTTCGTTTTTTTATCCACTGTTTTTTTTCTTCTTATTCTTTAGTCAATGATGACTTTAATAATTATTATCGGTCAAATTATTGATAGATGACAATTTAGTCGAGACTATTTCATTTTCGCTTCAAATCATTTTTTAAAACATTTTCTCGATCAAACTCCAAAAGAAGGAGATCCTTGGAATCTAGCATTCCTTGGATCTTCGAGTGAATAATTCTCGAGGCACGCTCTTGAGTTGTTATTCACTCAATCTTTTGATTTTCTCAAACGCTTTCTCAACATCTTTTTTCGATTAAAACTCCGAAAGAAGGAGATTCTTGGAATCTAGTGTCGCTTGCGCGAAAATAAGGTGCCGGCATGACAAAAGAGTCGCCACCTTTCGTTATTTATCCCTCAGAGCGAGAAAGGAAACGATCGGAAAAACCTGACGAATAAGGGTAAGACAAGGTCTTCGCAACCATTGTCTGGGTTCGGGAGTCGGTTATGCAAGGGGAAGGTATTAGCACCCCTCACGTCCGTCGTACTCGACGGGATCCACGCTTGTTTGTTTACTTGGACGGGTTGGTTTTATCTATCTACCTATCAAGGCTGGCTGAAAAAGAAAAGAAGAATGACTCGGCAAAGCGTCGCGCTTTATGCCTACGTATTCTCATCAGAGGATGAGAAATCAGAGTCAACGTAGTTCGGCCTACGAAGGTGGGGAAAGGTTGCTTGCTAGGATATCGCATCCTATGCCTACGTACTTCCACACTACATGGAAGATCAGAGCAAACGTAGTTCGGGAAACTATGGTTTATTTCCTGTTTTGAAAGAAGTGTTTTTTATTGTGTTTGCGATTTCAACCGCACTAGAGACTATGACCTGAGAGTGAATGCGTCGCATGTCACCCAAAGGGTACCATACTAAACATCCAGACCATGGAAAAGAAACTCTCCCACAATCTTTTCTCAGATAGCTTAAGGCTCGTAACGTACGAAAGAAAGCATTCATGATTACTGTATCTTAAACTGTTTTGAGATGAGAAGAGAACAGGCCCAACTAGGAGGGAGACTATCAAGTCCTACTGTTATCATGCCATGGATTCATCCTATGGTTGAGGTTTGAACAGGGAACTCCTAGAAGTTGTCATGCATAGGTTTCAACCTAAAAGTCTATCATCAAATCCTTATCAAAGGAAATGAGAGTCCTAAGGGATCATGTCAATGATACACCAAAACAGACAAAGCATCAGCTTAACAGTAAAATGCATGCAATGCAAGTGAGGGAGGAAATGTGTGTGGGGCTTCAGCCTCCACAAGCTCATCTCAACCTCAAGCCAGTCATGAAATAGCAGTAATCATACTGAAAAATAAACAACATGCCATCAAGCAATAAACAGATAAACTGCAATCATACAGAAGAAAGAAATGAAGTGCCATCAGGCAAACAAACCACATGCTTGGGAAAGGAATTCTACATCTAAGCTCTAATCCTAACCCTAAAGATAAAACCCTAATCAGAACTAAGCAAAGCCCTAAAGCAAAACCCTACACAAGAGAAAACAATCCCAGTCTTCAAGCTTCAAAACAAGCTTACCAAAGAAAGGGAGCTAAGTAGGCAGACTCATAGTGCCCTCCTCAGGAAAGCACTAGGAGGCTTATACTCAGGAATCATATCCTATGTGGCTCAACAACTGTGATCAGTTTACATTCCTCCTCAGGAGAAATTAAACTCACATGAAGGCTCCAACATCATTGGATACTTGAGAAATCCTACATGAACTAAGGGAACTAAGTGAATAGACCCATAGGACCTTCCTCAGGAAAGTACTAGGAGGCTTCCACTTAGGAGTTGTATCCCATGTGGCTCAACAACTGTGATCAGTTTACATTCCTCCTCAGGAGAAACTAAACTCACATGAAGGCTCCGACATCATTGGATACTTAAGAAATCCTACATGAACTAAGGGAACTAAGTGAATAGACCCATAGGACCTTCCTCAGGAAAGTACTAGGAGGCTTCCACTTAGGAGGCGTATCCCATGTGGCTCAACAACTGTGATCAGTTTACATCCGTCCTCAGGAGAAATTAAACTCACATGAAGGCTCCAACATCATTGGATACTTAAGAAAGAGGTGAGAAGAGAGAATGAAAGACATCCATAGTGCCTTCCTCAGGAAAGTACCATGGATTTCCCTCAAACTTCAGGATCTCAAACCTCACAAACAGAGAACAAGCTCCAACCTCTGGGTCTTGATCTTCAATCCTCTCCTTCATCATGCTCCTCAACAAGATATTCAAGACAAACCAAGCCCCACAACAATTCCCCAAAGATAACCCCAGAGATAGACAAATATCACACAGACAGCCCATACAATCAGTCAAGTTCAGAAAATATCTAAAAATACTAAAGCAGGGGGAAAAATCTAACATTTATTCACAAGGGTCCATAACACCTACCCATACTAGCCCACTAGTCCCATACCCAAAAATCAAGCTAAAACTCCTAACAGAAAATGATTTCCTTCACCTATGCATAACCTAAACCCTAATTATGATTACTCTAATCTCACCTAATTAAACTAATCAAATTTTAATCTAAAACTCCTGAAATAAATCCTATGGGAAACTATGATTCAATATCTAATCACACTAAAAAGAATGGCTCAAAAATATTAAGGGAAGGTCCTAAAAGAAATTCTACAAAATTGAGTATCAAACTAAACCTATTTAGAAGCTATTTAAAAGAATAATATGCTAAAACTATTAAAAGAAAATAAAATGCCAATTTTATTTATTGATATTTTTCTAGACAGGATTATAAACCTATAGAAAAAACAAGAATTAAAAAATATCTATTTTCCAATTTTCTATGAATTATACAAAATGCAAGAAAATAAAAGAAGTTAAAAATAAAAGAATTGAAATAAATGGGATGGGGGTGTTAATAGAAGAGGCGCCCAGTTCATTTTACAGATGGGCCATGGATGGGGTGGTGCAGATAGCAGCGCGCTAAGCCCATTAAGAATCAGAAAATCAATATGAAAATTAAAAGAAAAATATCAAAGGCTCAGTGCAATTAGCAGGGAATTCTAGTTGAAACATGGATTGGGCTCCACGCGGGGGTGCGAATATCATGGATTGGCTGAGGCCCAAGTCTTCCACTTAAGTAAAACGACGCGTTTTACTTTTTAAAATTCCCTCCGCTTTCAAAATTAAACTGGAGTCGTCGGATCAGATTAATGAGTCAAATAGATGGACTAATCCAATGGTCAGGGGTCATCGTCCCAAACGAGCCATCTAGGGTTTTCAGGATTCAGTTTCATGCACGAGTTTTCCATCCACTCGTTCTTCCTTGTTACTTGATGAAATTCAAAAATTCCAAAAGCAAAGATGATCTACTAATCACCAGGAACATGGTTCTAACAATAGTTTCCACTGATGCATCTTGTATCCCTCAAACAGAGTGCGCGAAACCTAGGGTTCCAACCTAATTCACTGATATCAATCTTGATTAAACTCAAATCTAGTGATGTAATCTTGCTCATGGCGTTGCCCTAATCATTCTATGCTATCACATGATCACTAAAACTCAATACACAGCTTGTTCTTGAATCTTGAAAAAAATGTGACCTGCCATGAAACCTTATGCCAAGCTCTCTAATTCTCAGAACATGATCTCCTAACCTAGCATGTTAACTTTACACCTAGAATTATGACAGTATGCACATAAATAAGGAGATATGGAGCAACTTACCAACCTGTCAAGTTGCCATGGTGGAGGTGTGTAGAGATGGTTTCAGAGCTTGCTATCTCTTCCAAACACTCCTCTACTGGTGGAGATGGTTCTGTTTGCAAGAACTTTGAGGAAGAAAGCTTGTAGATGGAGAAATGGAATCTTGCTTGATTTTGAAGAAACCTTGAATATCACTTTCTCCTTCACTCTTCACCACTGATTCACCAACCTTTTTCTTCATAGTGATCCCCTCAATATATAACCATCCATGGAAGAATCTAAAACCTCCTAGAAAGAGCTAGAATGTAATGGAAAGTCATGGAATTTCTCTTTTAATGACATGTTGGATATCTCATCTCATGCCTTAAGCCTCTTAATTTTGTGTCAAAATCTCCTTACAAGAGATGTTGGGAGTGGAATGTGTGAAAAACAAGCTCAGCCTTGCCTTTGGTGAAGTTTTGTCAAGTTGCCTTAAGATGCAAGAAACAAAATTACAAAGCAACCTCCATTTTAAGACCTCAAATCAAAAATGTACTTAAACCATTGTTTTTAAAATGATGTTTGGATTCAAAATTACATATTGGATGACCTATTTTGGATTCATAGATCTCCCAAACCAATTTCCAACTTGGATCCATTTAAGTTATAAGCCATTTTTAGGTCATTTTCAACCATTCTTGTAAATCCTTGCTACAAGATTTTCCAACAACTCATGACCACTTTTATAGGCTTAAAATGCCATTTTGAAAAATTTTGATGTTTTGAGTTTTTTCATTTGAGGCTTGGAAATAGGAGATATGGCCTTTGCTTAAAATGACCTATAATCACCAAATGACCAAAATACCCCTGTCTTGTTTAAACCATAAGTTGAGTTCTAAAAATCCTATCAAGGACTTCTAGTACTCTATAGAAATATAAGAAGATGCTCTTCAACATTCATGTTGACCAAGAGATCATAGGAATCATCCTAGTAGGGCAAAAGTTGTCTGCAAGTTGGGTGACTTTCAAGGACCCAGATTCACACACCTCAGATGACCTGTAATTTGTCAAAACCATAACTTGAGCTCTGCACATCCTATCAAGGACTTCTACCACTCAAATTAAATCTAAGAACAAGCTCTACAACATTCATGTTGTGGGGAAGATGAGATGGCAATCACATCTTGAGCTAAAACTGCCTGGAAGATAGGGATCAAATTAGGGTTTTTTACACTGTCCATCCTTAGAAACCCTAGCTTAAAACTTCTCAAACTCCTCAATCATGATGAGTTGGTCTAGGAATTATCTTTATAACATCTCCATACATCATTCCATGATCTCATGGCCCTTGGATTAGGTCTCAACCTTCTCCAAATCATCAGTTGACCTAGGGTTGACTCAGTCAAGACCCTAATTCTACCATTCATGGTTGCATCTTCTGAATTCTTGCACAATGACCTCCCTGGGCTTCATGATGACCTTCAAGACATCTCATAGGCTTTCTCAAAGCTTCAAGTTCATTCTAAAAGTCTCAGAATCATCTGAGGAGCTCCCACAATTCTCAAGTTATGAGGCACACAACTCTGGTTTCAACCAATTCTTCTGAGGATCTCTTGAACTTTCTGATGAAGGTATTAACCTTCAAGCACTTGATGGATAAATAAATGTTGGTCAAATTTTGGGGTGCAACAGCTGCCCCTATTCAAACGGCTTGAACCTGACTGGGTGAGGAGCGAACGGCTCTCAGCCAATCAAGGTGCGAGACGGTTGAATACCGGTAAACCCGAAAATTTGCCAACTGCACGAGCACACGATACTCTGCGGGGAACAAATATTCGAACACTGCAACGCTAGCTGCCCAACAACTAGCTGGAGAAATACTGATCTGACATCGCCGTCGGACGATCAAAATACCCCGCATCGCCGCTGGAGAACTACCTCTGACATCGCCGTCAAAACAAACATCCAACCTCGCCGTCGAACTCAAACATGATCTGACCTCGCCGTCAAAACAAACATCCAACCTCGCCGTCGAACACAAACATAATCTGACCTCGCCGTCGGATAATCAAAATTCCCCGCCTCGCCGCTGGAGAAAATACAACACTGAACAACCCTGACCTGGGGTTCACCCCTGGTAAATGGAACAAAAGGTACACCTGCGTATTTGAACTACTCCGCTGGGAATGAGAGACTCAACCAAGCACACTCTGATCTGGGGTTCACCCTCAGAACCATAACGAACATCCGAATACTACTACATACTGATCCCACCATAGAACTTCAACATCAAAGCTATACGAAACCCTGGCCCCTGGCCACTTCCAGCTTCAGCTAGAAAAGATCTCCAAGTACTCCTAAAGATGGGATCCTTGGCCTCCAAGGATATAAACCTTGCCCGTCGGCGATTCCAGCTTCAGCTAGAAAAGATCTTCAAGTATTTCTGAAGATAAGCATCCTTGGCCTTCAAGGATGTAAACTTTGCCCGTCGGCAACTCTGCAGGAGGTATCTTCGACTTCAGTCTGAAGAAATGGTCCTTGGCCTTCAAGGATACATGGGTCTGCCTTCAGGCAGCTCCGCCTCTGCTATAGAGTATCCGTGACTTCAGTCAGGGATATACTTCGGCCCTCAGTCCGAAAAATGAATCCTAAGTCATTCATGACTTTGGGGATAACCTTGCCTTCAGGAACCTTCGCTTCAGCTTGGGAAATCTGTGACTTCAGTCAGAGAAGTGGTATCCTGAGCCATTCATGACTCTACGGGGATTCAAACACTTTGCCTTCAGGCAAACTCCGCTTCAGCTGGAGAAACATCTTCGACTTCAGTCAGAAGAAACAATATTCACTTGATCGCAATCAATCATCACCTCAGAACAACTGACTTGGTCTTCAGGCCAACACGGATCACCTTGCATACAAAAGTTGTATCTACAAACCTTGTCTTCAGACAAACGTTGATTCATCAACCAGGAAATCTGAATCCACAGGAACCTTCTGATATCGCCTTCAGGCGTTTACAAAGTCAATCTTCAGATTAGACATCACTGTTGGAGCAAACATATCACGCTACTAAGGACTTCAAGAATCATCTTGAACAAACAACTCCGTCGGGCACCTTCAAGAATCATCCTGAACCGATAACCATTCTGGAGACTTTATTCTGCTGGGGATTCCAGGAATCTTTCTGGACAACTCTTGCCGGGGATCTCAAAAATCATCTTGAGCAGACGGCCCTGCTGCGGATTTCAAGAATCATCTTGAACTGAAGACTTCGCTGGGGACCTCAAAAATCATCTTGAGCGAGCGACTTCGTTGGGGAGAATGTCAGGAATCATCTTGAATCACTGATCCTTTGGCGGAACACCTGTAAAACAAGAATGATAATAACCTAGATCATGTTTATGATGCCTATGCTTCGGCGCCATGCCCCACACGGTGGGAATGCTATGCGTTTATGCTAAATGCTATGCAATCATGCACAATGATGCGATCCCGTCAGCAAAATAAATGCCGGAGGGGAGTTCTCCTGTCAAGGAGAAAGAACTACTCAGATAGAGGAATCATCCTGCTGAGGAGAACGTGGCCATGCCAATATCAACTGGACTCCGCCTGGGGAAATGATCTTCGGTTGACTGCTGCAGGGAAAACAACTTCAGTTGATTACTGCAGGGGGACGAAGCTCTACGAGAACCTGGACTTACTGAAAGAAAGCGATACCAATCGCGAGAATGAACTGCGTGGCCTCCATGGCTACTTTTCTGGGGATGATAACTCTGTGGGGAAACAACTTCAGCTGCTCAACACTCCACTGGGGAAACAACTACACATGGTCTGATCAACTTCCAAGGATCCGGCTCTCTTGGACATCTGCAAACTTGGCTGAGGAAGGAGAAGTCATTCTGCTTCGCTGGAGAGAGTGCGACTCTGGGGAACTACCGCATCGGCTGTTCAATACTCTGCTAGGGGAAATCCACTCATGGTCCCAACTGCTTCCAAGGATTCGGTCTCTCTTGGGGACCTGCGGACTCAGCCGGGGAGAGAGAAATCATTCTACTTCACCGAAGAGTACGACTCTGATGAATAATTTCAATTTCTCTAGGGAAGAAAGAATCATCTGACTTCGGGGGAGAGCACAACTCTGCAGAGGAATACAGCCTCAGCTGTTCCAACACTCTACTGGGGAAGAGGGAATCATCCAACTTCAGGAGAGAGTATAACTCTGGTGGGGAATCTCAATTCCGCTGGAGACTTCAGTCTGGCACCACCAGTTACTGCATACTTCGGTGTATGAATAGCTTCCTGCGAAACCTGCACTTGTGACCCGGTGCTGGGGGAAACACCTGCTTCGACGACTTCACTGGGGAAAACATGAGCTTCGGCCCTTGACTTAGCTGATGAGGTGACGTTCCTTCAGGATGCGTCTGCTTGGGGAAGAGAATCCTCTTTGCCTGGGGAGACATCTCAATGCTCACGGCTTCGCATTCAGACTCTGCGGAGGAGAGACTACTGCACTCTGCTGGAGAAGGAGGACTCGCCCTGTTTCGGGGATGCGCACGACACATCTTCTGGAAGGTGTTACACCTGCAACAACACAAACAAACAGACAAGATACCCTCCTCAAAGGGGCCTATCAAGGTTATTATCTCGTGACAACATTCAGGTAATTAATTGTTTCAACAATCAATGGGCCTAGGCCCGTAAGTTTATGTATGCGCATTTTATCAAAAACATCGGCGTTTTCATTCGCAAACAAAACAGATAAATGCTAAACAGGCAAGCAGAATTGCTGAATAATATGCATTTTATTGATGATGAACCCCTGAATGGGCAAAGAATGTTTTACAACAGAGGCAAACTCCTGGAATGAGGAAGCCGCGCAAAAATAAAACATAAATATACATCAGTATATACAAATGTCGGCAACGAGGTGTAGACGAACACCATGAGTTGATCCCTCTAAGACCCACTCGACTTCGATACTTCTCCGACGCTTTAGCTTTGGAAGAGATTGATTCAGATAAACGGCCCCCAGGTCCTCCAAACCGCTAAACAATGAAAGTCCACACGCGGAACGCAGTCATTTGCTTATTCAAATCCCTAACTTTTGCTTGAACCGCCCTTTACGGGTTTTCAGTTCACCGGGATACCCTTTTTTGCCGAAGCCGCCCAGTGTAGGTTTTCGACTTCGCGGGTGTACATTTTTTTCAATATATCCCTAATTTTTGCCCGAACCTTTTATTCTGTTTTTGGTTCGCCGGGATGCCCCTTTTTTGCCTGGACTCTTTCTTTTTTTGTCCAGCGGGTCTCTTTCAAGCAAAGTATTTTTAACTGCGTCCGCGTTCACCGGGGATGCAAAATCTTCACCATCCATCGTGGATAACAACAAAGCTCCTCCCGAGAAGACCTTGCTGACGACATACGGCCCTTCGTAATTCGGAGTCCACTTGCCCCGGCGATCGGAGTGTGGCGGAAGAATCTTCTTCAGGACGAGATCACCCGTCTGAAAGCTTCTAGGACGCACCTTCTTATCATAAGCTTTCTTCATTCGGCTTTGGTACAGACGACCAAATGCAATCGATGCTAACCTCTTCTCGTCCATCAGGCTGAGTTGGTTCAAACGATTCGTAATCCATTCTGCCTCGTCAAGTTTCACATCAACCAAAACTCGCAAAGAAGGAATCTCCACTTCTAACGGTAGGACAACTTCCATACCGTACACCAAGGAGAAAGGAATTGCCCCGGTCAACGTACGCACCGTCGTACGATAACCGTGCAAGGCAAACGGCAGCATCTCGTGCCAATCTTTGTACGTCACAACCATCTTCTGAACAATCTTATTTATGTTCTTGTTGGCGGCTTCGACGACGCCATTCATCTTCGGCCGGTAAGGAGATGAGTTGTGGTGTTCAATCTTGAAGCTCTGGCACATTTCCTTCATCATCTTGTTATTCAAATTCGAACCATTATCAGTAATGATCTGCTCGGGAACTCCATAACGACAGATGATGTCCTTCTTTATGAATTTAGCTACCACCTGCTTGGTCACATTAGCGTACGAGGCTGCCTCCACCCACTTGGTGAAGTAGTCGATAGCTACCAGAATGAAACGATGACCATTGGATGCAGTGGGCTCGATCTTGCCTATCATGTCGATGCCCCACATGGAGAACGGCCAAGGGGAGGACATGACATTCAATGGGCACGGCGGCACATGAACTTTATTAGCATAAATCTGGCATTTATGACATTTCTTCGCGAATCTGAAGCAATCTGACTCCATAGTCAGCCAGTAATATCCTGCTCTCAGGATCTTTCTCGTCATGGCATGCCCGCCAGCGTGCGTACCAAATGTGCCCTCATGGACTTCTTCCATGAGCATGCTTGCCTCTTTCTCATCTACACATCTGAGTAGCACGAGATCGTGGTTTCTCTTATACAACACTCCATCAGGATTGAGGTAAAAGTTTCCAGACAGCCTCCTCAGAGTCTTCTTGTCCTGGGTTGACGCACCCGCAGGATACTCCTTAGTCATAAGGAAGGTCTGGATGTCGTGGAACCATGGCTTGCCGTCGGCGGCATCCTTGATTGCAAAGACAAATGCCGGTCTATCAAGACGCGAAAGGACAATGCTTGGAGCTTCATTCCAAAGATTGACTTTATACATTGAAGCCAGCGTGGCTAAGGCATCAGCCATCTGATTTTCAGCCCTGGGTACATGATGGAGTTCCACCCGATCGAAGAAAGGAAGCAGCCTCCTGGCATAATTCATGTACGGTACCAAATTCGCTTGACGAGTTTCCCACTCCCCTTTAATTTGGTTGATTACAAGCGCTGAGTCACCATATACGTCTAGATTCTTGATTCTCAAATCAATTGCCTCTTATAGACCCATGATACATGCTTCATACTCTGCCTCATTGTTGGTAACTGGAAACGTCAGTCTCGCAGTAAACGGGATGTGGGATCCGTGAGGAGTCGTGATGATAGCCCCGATACCACTTCCATAGGAATTAACTGCTCCATCGAATATCAACTTCCACTGAGATTTCCTATCTGGCCCCTCACCGGGCAATGGCTCATCGCAATCCTTCGCTTTGAGAAACATAATATCCTCGTCAGGGAATTCAAACTTCATCGGCTGGTAATCTTCGATCGGCTGTTCGGCAAGGTAATCAGACAATACGCTTCCCTTAATGGCCTTCTGGGAGACGTACTGAATATCATATTCTGTTAACACCATTTGCCATCTGGAAATCCTGCCCGAAAGAGCCTGCTTCTCGAAGACGTATTTGATCGGATCCATCTTCGAAATTAGCATAGTGGTGTGATTGAGCATATACTGTCATAGACGTTTGGCGGCCCAAGCTAATGCACAACACGTCTTCTCCAGCATCGAGTATCGAGATTCACACTCAGTGAACTTTTTACTCAAATAATAAATGGCATGCTCCTTTCTGCCCGTCTCGTCGTGCTGACCGAGAACACACCCCATACTATTCTCCAGAACCGTCAGGTACATGATTAATGGCCGTCCAGCCACTGGGGGTATCAAGATTGGGGGTTCTTGAAGATACTGCTTTATTTTGTCGAATGCCTTCTGGCAATCCTCATTCCAAGTAATCGCCTGATCTTTCTTTAAAAGCTTGAACATCTGTTCACAAGTGGCCGTGAGCTGAGAGATAAACCTTGCAATGTAGTTTATTCGGCCCAAGAAACCACGAACTTCCTTTTCTGTTTTCGGCGCTGGCATTTCTTGAATAGCTTTTATTTTCGCAGGATCAACTTCAATACCTCGTCCACTAACGATAAACCCCAATAACTTTCCGGACCGCACTCCGAAAGTGCACTTGTTAGGATTCAGCCTCAGCCTGAACTTCCTAAGTCTCTCAAAAAGCTTCAATAAGTTGACCAGATGCTCTTCCTCTGTTTGGGACTTTGCAATCATGTCATCAACATAGACCTCGATCTCATGATGAATCATATCATGAAACAAAGTTACCATTGCTCGCTGGTAAGTGGCCCCTGCGTTCTTCACACCGAAGGGCATTACCTTATAGCAAAATGTTCCCCAGGGGGTGATAAACGTCGTTTTCTCCATGTCCTCCGGTGCCATCTTAATCTGATTGTAACTGGAGAAGCCATCCATGAATGAAAACACGGAAAACTGGGTTGTGTTGTCGACCAACACATCGATATGAGGCAACGGGAAATCATCCTTAGGGCTCGCCCTATTCAAATCCCGATAATCGACGCACATGCGTACCTTACCGTCCTTCTTCGGTACAGGCACTATGTTGGCGACCCACGGAGGGTAAGTGGTGACGACTAGAAATCCCGCGTCCAACTGCTTCTGGACTTCTTCTTTGATTTTTACAGCCATATATGGTCTCGTCCTCCTAAGCTTCTGCTTGACTGGAGGGCAATCTTCTCGCAACGGCAAGCGATGAACCACGATGTCTGTGTCAAGTCCGGGCATATCTTCGTATGACCAAGCAAAGACATCACTATACTCTCGAAGCATCTCGACCAGTCTATGCTTGACATCATTCTGCAGCGCAGCCCCTACTCTGACATTTCTGACGAGCTCTTCAGAACCCAGATTTATGATCTCAATATCTTCCTCGTGAGGCAGAATAACCTTTTCCTCTTGTCTCAACAAGCGGGCCAACTCTTCCGGAAGGTCTTCGTCTTCATCAATCTCATCCTCGGCTTGATAAATCGGGCAATCGAAGTCGTAGTAAGCCGTAGAGGGTCCAGAGTCGATGTCGTCTGTTATGTGGATCCTACAATAACAAGGGTTAAGTTTAAAGCAAGAACATGCAGGTTAGCACAAACCTCGTTGCCATTTTACTGTTTTTCAAAATAAACATAAAACAAGAATAGCAGAGAACACAATATTTGAGTACAAAGAAAACGCCTTTGATTTATTAACAAAATGCATGTACATAATCCAACAAGGCCCTGACAATAAAACCACTATGCCCCGGGCAGGACATAGGGTTGTACAAAGATTGTAAAAAGTAAATCATTACTCTTCACTTGTCAGCTGGATAATCTCCTTGATGGTCCAATTGTTGAGGCGCTCGCCCGGCTTGCTTGGCTGAATCCAGGCGTCAAGATCACAATCGCTATCCCCGCTGTCCTCAGACGCTGCGTTGATGCTTTCGAAAATCACTCCGCCCTTGGTAAATAGGATCGGCCCCTTCCCACGAGACGAGCTGCTAGACGAAGAAGATGAAGCTTCAGCTTCAGGAGAATACTCCAATCCAAACTTATCCTGCTTGATCGGTATCTCCAAAACATGCCCCCAGCCTGGGGTGGAACCGGCTTCGACGACAGCCCGAGCTTCTTTGAACGAGGAGAGATTCATCTCTTGACTATCTACGACGACAGGAGTTACCTCTTTCACCTTGACGGCTTCAAATGCTTGGCAGAGAGTTTCATGGATTTCGCCATCCATTTCCACATACTTAAAGGATGACAAGTGGCTCACCATAATGTCCTCCTCACCACAGACGGTTACTATGCTTCCCCCGACAGCATATTTGAGCTTTTGATGCAACGTGGACGTCACGGCACCAGCGGCATGGATCCATGGCCGACCTAAGAGGCAACTGTAGGCAGGCATGATATCCATGATATAAAAAACCGCATCGAACGTCTCCGGACCAACTTGAATTGGCAGGGTCAACTCTCCGAAAACGTGGCGCTTAGTTCCGTCAAATGCTTTCACCACCAGATCACTGGGCGTGCAAAGCAATCCACGAGTTTCCAACTTCATTAATGCCTTCTTCAGAAGCACATTAAGCGACGAACCCGTATCCACCAGGACATGCGACATGATTGTGCCTCTGCACTCTATTGAGACGTGCAAGGCGCTGTTGTGATCTCTCCCTTTAGGAGTCAGCTCTAAATCTGTGAATCCCAGCCCATTGCCAACATTAACATGGGCTACCACCTCTTCTAGCTGATTCACTGATATCTCCTGCGGCACGTAGGCAGCGTTCAATACCTTCAGTAACGCGTTGCGGTGCGCTTCAGAGCACAGCAACAAGTTGAGAATGGAAATCTTTGACGGAGTCTGATGAAGATGGTCTACAATCTTGTAGTCGCTCTTCTTGATTAACCGCATGAATTCCTCAGCATCCTTGACAAGAAAATCTTTCTCTTCCCCACAAGGGACCTCTTCGAAGGCTTTGCCTTTACCTTTATCAGCAGCATCAGCTCTGACCACTTTCTCTGCCACAACTTTTGTCGGTGCAAACAGTCTCCCGCTTCGAGTAATACCACTGACTCCTGCGAGATTCTGCATAGTCGACCCATACGACTCTAGCTCTAACTTCTGACCATTGCAATAGACCTCGGCGCTGTAATGCCACGGAACGGCGTTAGTGCTCTCGAATGGGATCGGCCCGGCTCTGGTAATAGTGATTGTAGGCGGTCGGGGCGCAGGAATAGTAATAGGTCGACGAGGAATGGTGATGGTAGCGACTTCATCTGCCTGCTTCAGCACAACCTCTCCTTATACACTTTCAATTCTCCGGCTGAACTGCAAAATACCCTCGGACATCAGACTTTGGATACCTTCTACCAGCTGCTCACACCCATCAGGATGTGTAGCACAAGCCATGCATAACTCTCTGCATCCTGGAAAGAACCCCCTCTTCACCAACTTAGCTTTGACGAAACTAAGCGGCGTCTTCAAGTCTTTGACATCAGTCAGCAAGTCTGCACTATCCTCGGCGATAATGGCGTTCACTCCGCCTCCCCTATGATGAGGCATAGGGTTTTTGGTAACATTGGGCACATTATCAGAAAAGTTAATAACCTTGGCGTCTACCAGGTCCTGTACCTTGTGCTTAAAAGCTTTACAATTCTCAATCGTGTGGCCTAGTGCCCCAGTATGGAAATCGCAAGTGGCATTTGCGTCATACCCTGGTGGTGGTGCCCCTGTTAAGGGAGCCAACGTCCTCTTTTGAACTAGCTGAAGCTGAAGCAAAGTTTGCAAGAGCTGCGCATACGACATAGGTGGAGCTTCAAAGTGACGGTTTGCCAAAGGAGCCTGATTCTGATATTTCCTATATCCCTGCTGATTCTGCTGCTGCTGCTGCTGCGGAGCTGCTGGGATATTTATGCTAGCAATCTGTTGCTGAGGGCCCTTGCCCTTTCTCCGAGCATTGGTGACAGCACTCGCATCCCCTTCTTGACGCTTTCCAGCGTAAGGTTTCTTACCACCTCCTCCAGCTGAGGATGATTCACCTTGAATTTTTCCAATCTTTATACCATTCTCGACATGCTCACCCATAGTGATGAGAGCCGAGAATGTCCCAGACATGCCACTGACCAGCTTTTCATAGTAGATTCCAGGAAGGGTAGCCACGAACATTTGCACTAGCTCGCGCTCAACCATCGGCGGTTGAACTCGAGCAGCCAATTCACGCCACCGCTGGGCGTACTCTTTAAAGCTTTCATTATTCCGCTGTGAAAGATTCTGGAGCTGAACTCGGTTGGGGGCCAAGTCGCTATTGTACTGATAGTGGAGGACAAACGCTTCAGCGAGATCTTTCCACGTGCGGACGGTAGTGGGCTCCAAACCCATATACCACTCGAGGGATGGACCAGAAAGACTATCTTGGAAGAAGTGCATCAGCAACTTCTCATCGTCAGAATAGGCAGACATCTTTCTATAATAAGATCGAAGGTGGACACGAGGGCAAGTAGTACCCTTATACTTCTCAAAGACAGGCACCTTGAACTTATGAGGTACCTTGAAATCAGCAATTAACCCCAGTTTGGACATATCAACACCCAATGTATTCTGATTCTGAATGTCTCTCATTTTGTCTTCCAGCGCTTTGAACCTGAGTCGCGCTTCAGCATTCAACTCTGCTTCCACACCTCTTTGAGAGAATATGTCATCCTGATGATCCTCAAGCCATGGTTGAGGCACCAACAGATTTCCGACACCAGCATTGCCGTTGACCGGCCCTATGTTGACATTAGCTCCCAGACTACCATTGCCGACGCCCGCCGCATTGAGTCCGATATTAGTCATCATATTGCCATTAGCACTGTCGTTGCCCCCGGCAACAGGAACAACATTTTGTGGAGCATCGACTGGAGGAGGAGTAGGCACAGCCCCGCCATGAAGTATGCCATTACTGTCAACCCTGGAGATCAAAGGTTGAACCAAAGTACGAAGCTGGTCCTGACCATTAGCGACTACCTGCATCAGTTCCATAAAACGGTCCATCCGTTCACGGAGCTCTTGAATATCTGACTGCACCTGATCCATGATCCTAGTCTGATTAGCTCGAGTTGAGTAACGGTGAATGAGTCTCTGATCAATCCTGGAGACTGGAAGCAGCTCGGAACTTGTGTACCTGAAAAACCTGTCAACATTAAAGGTTAGGAAAAGCAACAAAATGTAGGCCATGCAAAATGCTTCATGCAGATGCATGCGTGTGCCTGTGTGCTTGAGAGATTTCCCCCGATCCTAGCGCCTCAGTATCAGTAATAACAAGAAGAAGAAGAAATCTGAGCCCAATCATGGAAACATCAATCTCATATACACATGGGAAGCCTATAGCATCAGCGGCAGCCAGCTTCGACACATCAGAGGCCGGGAACTTGTACGCAACAGTCTTTCTGAGAGAGGCCATAATAATACAATAGGAGGCGAGAAATCCTGGATCGGGGAAACGGTACCTGTGACACAGACACACGTTAATGGAATGCAAATGAACATGCAAACTAATGCAAAATGCAGGCATGCAATAATATATCCAGGTAACTGCTGTGGAGATTCTGTATCAACAATCACTGGTGAGATGAAAACCCCGGCGTAAGACCACTAATCTGATCTGCTAAGAACGACCTTCTGATAGGACCATATACACAGGATCAAAATTCTGCTCTGTCGAGAACAAATGCCTGATAACAAGGACCCCGGGTGTATGATCAAGAAATATCTGCTGATGAAGTCTTCAGACCCCAAATCAAAAATCTGCCCTATCAAGAACAAACATACAGCTGCTGATGAGATCTTCAGACCCCACTCAAAATCTGCCCTATCAAGAACAAACAACATCTGCTGATGAGATCTTCAGACCCCACTCAAAATCTGCCCTATCAAGAACAAACAACATCTGCTGATGAGATCTTCAGACCCCACTCAAAATCTTCCCTATCAAGAACAAACAACATCTGCTGATGAGATCTTCAGACCCCACTCAAAATCTGCTCCATCAAGAACAAACCACTGATGACGATACTCTGATCAAAACCTGCTCTATCAAGAACAGACATACACCTGATAACAAGATCCTCTGATCAACACCTGCTCTGTCAAGAACAGATAAATCTGCAACTGAGAACCCTGGTACCAACATAACTGATTCACTGTCAAGAAAACCAGGTAGTCTGAAGGTCAAAGTTTCCTGCAATAAACCCAATCCCGCTCACAGGTATGGACCTAATCCACGGACAAAGGTACGGCATCCTATGCGGTCATCAGTGTCACAGACTTTCATGAGTGACGATACGATTCCCAGAAGGAGTGGCATCATCAAGTCATGAAGAGGCCTCACTTAGCTGACTTCCAAATGATCGGTCCCCAGAGTCGACAATCCTCACGTCTGGACTCCCCTCAGATCCTCAGGACCGGAAAGGAGCACCTCTGCAAGAATCTCGTCGGAGCGCAGATTTCGTAGGGAACTGTGCCTGCTCAGCAGACAGGTTCGTCTACTACTCTCCGCAACTATGTCTAGGTGTATACTCAAGCCCAGGTTCGGCTTCTCACTCATAGTAACATCCCTCTCCCACAGCAGTACAGATAATCATATCAAACTGAAAACAAAATGCGGGAAATAAAGTGCGAGAAGTAAAAATGCGATAAATAAATGCAACCCAACAAGCAAACATAAAAGCGCTAGGGTTGACTCTCATAGGGAACCGAAGAACCAGAGATTCTGGGTTCGGTTATCCCCAGCAGAGTCGCCAGCTGTCGCTTGCGCGAAAATAAGGTGCCGGCATGACAAAAGAGTCGCCACCTTTCGTTATTTATCCCTCAGAGCGGGAAGGAAACGATCGGAAAAACCTGACGAATAAGGGTAAGACAAGGTCGTCGCAACCATTGTCTGGGTTCGGGAGTCGGTTATGCAAGGGGAAGGTATTAGCACCCCTCACGTCCGTCGTACTCGACGGGATCCACGCTTGTTTGTTTACTTGGACGAGTTGGTTTTATCTATCTACCTATCAAGGCTGGCTGAAAAAGAAAAGAAGAATGACTCGGCAAAGCGTCGCGCTTTATGCCTACGTATTCTCATCAGAGGATGAGAAATCAGAGTCAACGTAGTTCGGCCTACGAAGGTGGGGAAAGGTTGCTCGCTAGGATATCGCATACTATGCCTACGTACTTCCACACTGCATGGAAGATCAGAGCAAACATAGTTCGGGAAACTACGGTTTATTTCCTGTTTTGAAAGAAGTGTTTTTCATTGTGTTTGCGATTTCAACTGCACTAGAGACTATGACCTGAGAGTGAATGCGTCGCATGTCACCCAAAGGGTACCATACTAAACATCCAGACCATGGAAAAGAAACTCTCCCACAATCTTTTCTCAGATAGCTTAAGGCTCGTAACGTACGAAAGAAATCATTCATGATTACTGTATCTTAAACTGTTTTGAGATGAGAAGAGAACAGGCCCAACTAGGAGGGAGACTATCAAGTCCTACTGTTATCATGCCATGGATTCATCCTATGGTTGAGGTTTGAACAGGGAACTCCTAGAAGTTGTCATGCATAGGTTTCAACCTAAAAGTCTATCATCAAATCCTTATCAAAGGAAATGAGAGTCCTAAGGGATCATGTCAATGATACACCAAAACAGACAAAGCATCAGCTTAACAGTAAAATGCATGCAATGCAAGTGAGGGGGGAAATGTGTGTGGGGCTTCAGCCTCCACAAGCTCATCTCAACCTCAAGCCAGTCATGAAATAGCAGTGATCATACTGAAAAATAAACAACATGCCATCAAGCAATAAACAGATAAACTGCAATCATACAGAAGAAAGAAATGAAGTGCCATCAGGCAAACAAACCACATGCTTGAGAAAGGAATTCTACATCTAAGCTCTAATCCTAACCCTAAAGACAAAACCCTAATCAGAACTAAGCAAATCCCTAAAGCAAAACCCTACACAAGAGAAAACAATCCCAGTCTTCAAGCTTCAAAACAAGCTTACCAAAGAAAGGGAGCTAAGTAGGCAGACTCATAGTGCCCTCCTCAGGAAAGCACTAGGAGGCTTATACTCAGGAATCATATCCTATGTGGCTCAACAACTGTGATCAGTTTACATTCCTCCTCAGGAGAAATTAAACTCACATGAAGGCTCCAACATCATTGGATACTTGAGAAATCCTACATGAACTAAGGGAACTAAGTGAATAGACCCATAGGACCTTCCTCAGGAAAGTACTAGGAGGCTTCCACTAAGGAGTTGTATCCCATGTGGCTCAACAACTGTGATCAGTTTACATTCCTCCTCAGGAGAAACTAAACTCACATGAAGGCTCCGACATCATTGGATACTTAAGAAATCCTACATGAACTAAGGGAACTAAGTGAATAGACCCATAGGACCTTCCTCAGGAAAGTACTAGGAGGCTTCCACTTAGGAGGCGTATCCCATGTGGCTCAACAACTGTGATCAGTTTACATCCCTCCTCAGGAGAAATTAAACTCACATGAAGGCTCCAACATCATTGGATACTTAAGAAAGAGGTGAGAAGAGAGAATGAAAGACATCCATAGTGCCTTCCTCAGGAAAGTACCATGGATTTCCCTCAAACTTCAGGATCTCAAACCTCACAAACAGAGAACAAGCTCCAACCTCTGGGTCTTGATCTTCAATCCTCTCCTTCATCATGCTCCTCAACAAGATCTTCAAGACAAACCAAGCCCCACAACAATTCCCCAAAGATAACCCCAGAGATAGACAAATATCACACAGACAGCCCATACAATCAGTCAACTTCAGAAAATATCTAAAAATACTAAAGCAGGGGGAAAAATCTAACATTTATTCACAAGGGTCCATAACACCTACCCATACTAGCCCACTAGTCCCATACCCAAAAATCAAGCTAAAACTCCTAACAGAAAATGATTTCCTTCACCTATGCATAACCTAAACCCTAATTATGATTACTCTAATCTCACCTAATTAAGCAAATCAAATTTTAATCTAAAAATCCTGAAATAAATCCTATGGGAAACTATGATTCAATATCTAATCACACTAAAAAGAATGGCTCAAAAATATTAAGGGAAGGTACTAAAAGAAATTATACAAAATTGAGTATCAAACTAAACCTATTTAGAAGCTATTTAAATGAATAATATGCTAAAACTATTAAAAGAAAATAAAATGCCAATTTTATTTATTGATATTTTTCTAGACAGGATTATAAACCTATAGAAAAAACAAGAATTAAAAAATATTTATTTTCCAATTTTCTATGAATTATACAAAATGCAAGAAAATAAAAGAAGTTAAAAATAAAAGAATTGAAATAAATGGGATGGGGGTTTTAATAAAAGAGGCGCCCAGTTCATTTTACAGATGGGCCATGGATGGGGTGGTGCAGATAGCAGTGCGCTAAGCCCATTAAGAATCAGAAAATCAATATGAAAATTAAAAGAAAAATATCAAAGGCTCAGTGCAATTAGCAGGGAATTCTAGTTGAAACATGGATTGGGCTCCACGCGGGGGTGCGAATATCATGGATTGGCTGAGGCCCAAGTCTTCCACTTAAGTAAAACGACGCGTTTTACTTTTTAAAATTCCCTCCGCTTTCAAAATTAAACTGGAGCCGTCGGATCAGATTAATGAGTCAAATAGATGGACTAATCCAATGGTCAGGGGTCATCGTCCCAAACGAGCCATCTAGGGTTTTCAGGATTCAGTTTCATGCACGAGTTTTCCATCCACTCGTTCTTCCTTGTTACTTGATGAAATTCAAAAATTCCCAAAGCAAAGATGATCTACTAATCACCAGGAACATGGTTCTAACAATAGTTTCCACTGATGCATCTTGTATCCCTCAAACAGAGTGCGCGAAACCTAGGGTTCCAACCTAATTCACTGATATCAATCTTGATTAAACTCAAATCTAGTGATGTAATCTTGCTCATGGCGTTGCCCTAATCATTCTATGCTATCACATAATCACTAAAACTCAATACACAGCTTGTTCTTGAATCTTGAAAAAAACGTGACCTGCCATGAAACCTTATGCCAAGCTCTCTAATTCTCAGAACATGATCTCCTAACCTAGCATGTTAACTTTACACCTAGAATTCTGACAGTATGCACATAAATAAGGAGATATGGAGCAACTTACCAACCTGTCAAGTTGCAATGGTGGAGGTGTGTAGAGATGGTTTCAGAGCTTGCTATCTCTTCCAAACACTCCTCTACTGGTGGAGATGGTTCTGTTTGCAAGAACTTTGAGGAAGAAAGCTTGTAGGTGGAGAAATGGAATCTTGCTTGATTTTGAAGAAACCTTGAATATCACTTTTTCCTTCACTCTTCACCACTGATTCACCAACCTTTTTCTTCATAGTGATCCCCTCAATATATAACCATCCATGGAAGAATCTAGAACCTCCTAGAAAGAGCTAGAATGTAATGGAAAGTCATGGAATTTATCTTTTAATGACATGTTGGATATCTCATCTCATGCCTTAAGCCTCTTAATTTTGTGTCAAAATCTCCTTACAAGAGATGTTGGGAGTGGAATGTGTGAAAAACAAGCTCAGCCTTGCCTTTGGTGAAGTTTTGTCAAGTTGCCTTAAGATGCAAGAAACAAAATTACAAAGCAACCTCCATTTTAAGACCTCAAATCAAAAATGTACTTAAACCATTGTTTTTAAAATGATGTTTGGATTCAAAATGACATATTGGATGACCTATTTTGGATTCATAGATCTCCCAAACCAATTTCCAACTTGGATCCATTTAAGTTATAAGCCATTTTTAGGTCATTTTCAACCATTCTTGTAAATCCTTGCTACAAGCCTTTATAACAACTCATGACCACTTTTCTAGGCTTAAAATGCCATTTTGAACAATTGTTATGTTTTGAGTTTTTTCATTTGAGGCTTGGAAATAGGAGATATGGCCTTTGCTTAAAATGACCTATAATCACCAAATGACCAAAATACCCCTGTCTTGTTTAAACCATAAGTTGAGTTCTACAAATCCTATCAAGGACTTCTAGTACTCTATAGAAAGCTAAGAAGATTCTATTCAAGATTCATGTTGACCAAGAGATCATAGGAATCATCCTACTAGGGCAAAGGTTGTCTGCAAGTTGGGTGACTTTCAAGGACCCAGATTCACACACCTCAGATGACCTGTAATTTGTCAAAACCATAACTTGAGCTCTGCACATCCTATCAAGGACTTCTACCACTCAAATTAAAGCTAAGAACAAGCTCTACAACATTCATGTTGTGGGGAAGATGAGATGGCAATCACATCTTGAGCTAAAACTGCCTGGAAGATAGGGATCAAATTAGGGTTTTTTACATCGTCCATCCTTAGAAACCCTAGCTTAAAACTTCTCAAACTCCTCAATCACGATTAATTGGTCTAGGAATCATCTTTATAACATCTCCATACATCATTCCATGATCTCATGGCCCTTGGATTAGCTCTCAACCTTCTCCAAATCATCAGTTGACCTAGGGTTGACTCAGTCAAGACCCTAATTCTACCATTCATGGTTGCATCTTCTGAATTCTTGCACAATGACCTCCTTGGGCTTCATGATGACCTTCAAGACATCTCATAGGCTTTCTCAAAGCTTCAAGTTCATTCTCAAAGTCTCAGAATCATCTGAGGAGCTCCCACAATTCTCAAGTTATGAGGCACACAACTCTGGTTTCAACCAATTCTTCTGAGGATCTCTTGAACTTTCTAATGAAGGTATTAACCTTCAAGCACTTGATGGATAAATAAATGTTGGTCAAATTTTGGGGTGCAACATCTAGCATTCCTTGAATATTCGAGTGAATAGTTCTCGAGGCACGCCCTTTGAGTTGTTATTCACTCAACCTTTAGACTCTTTCAAATTCAATCATTTTCAAACATTCTCCTAAGTCGAATGCTCGTCCGCATTCGCAACCCATTTCATTCACAACTCCTCGTGGTTTTTGATATTAGGGGCACCCTCAGGGACTAGTATCATTTCTCATAATCCTAACACTTGACACGTCGTCAAGTCGGTTTCATTTTCAAACAAGTCCTCGATACGTCGTCGAGCTACTTCCAAACCAACTTCCTTTGGCCACGCATGCCATTCTTCGATTCTATCCTTTCGCAAACATTTCCAAAACTTATGAAAGAGGGATATTCTTAGAATCTAGCATTCTTTGAATATTCGAATGAGTAATTCTCGAGGCGCGCCCTTGAGTTGTTATTAGTTCATTCTTTCAATTTCAAAACATCCAACTCTTTATCTTCAACTTATTCAGTCAATTCCTGAAAGAACTGAGTTCTTGGAATCTCGCATTCTTTGAATTCTTGAGTGACAAGCTCTCGAGGCACGCTCTTGGGTTGCTTGTCAGTCACCCTTTCGTCTCTTTCCCAAACTTCCAACTTATTCAACCTCATCTTTCGTGGTTGTTACCACGAACTACGGATGCTCTGATTCTTTATTCATTCTTGAATATAAGATACGTAGGCACAGGATTGCGATGATCTTGGCGAGCACACTTCTATCCATCTTCCGTTTTCCCCCATCCTTTCCTGTAGTCGAACTACGACGCTCTGATTTCTCATTCTCGTCCGAATGAGCATACGTAGGCACAAGGGCCCCAATCCTTGGCGAGCACCATATTCTCTAATCACCCATCTCCCATTTGCGTCTTTAACCTTTTACCACACCAATTCTACCTTTGTCAACAAGAAGAAAACAAGTAAACCTAAACAACACTCCCCACAATTACCTTAAGAGGTTCCCGTCGAGTACGACGGACGTGAGGGGTGCTAATACCTTCCCCTCACGTAACCGACTCCCGAAACCGGAACATGGTTGCGATAGCCCTGTTCCTATCCTTTCGTTTCAAGAGGTTTTCTCGATATTTTCCTCTCCCGTTTATTCGGGAAAAATAAAGTTCGGTGGCGACTCTGTCGAACCGCATTTCCGCGCCTTTCGCGCGAGGGTCGTATGTTCGAATGATTTTTCGAGGTGCGACAGGTAGGTGACTATCAAGCCATCTATAGAGCAGGGGCACACAGAACGAGACATTCTTGCCCCTTCTGTTCTCGTTTTTGTAGTGGACGGAATGGTAGACATCTCCTATCAAGGTAGGGACTGGATTCCCTGATGCAAAGATGTGAAATGCGTCGAAGTCTACAAAGTCGGGCATATTGGGGAACAGAATGATGCCATATATGCACAGAGCAAGAATGGCGTTGAACACGACCCAACATCCGTCTTTGGCGCACTGCTGAGCTTTTCCCACTAAGAACTGCAAGGAGAAACCAGGAACCCTGTTCCAACTAGACAGGACCAACTCGGAGGCATCTAGGTGGAGTGAAGGAGCTAGCCTAGCCAGATCAGGCTCAGCATCCATATGAACGAAGGGCATCTGACTCTTGATAGGCACACCTAACAAATCAACATACTCCTCTAGCGTCGGCGCGAGAATAAAGTCCTGGAAAGTAAAGCATCTCAAAGGAGGATCATAGAACTACAGCAGAGCGAGCAACCCATTCAACTCAAACACAGAGGGTTTACGAACCAGACTGAGCAGTTTACCGTAAGACTTCCTGAATTCATCTCTCACAGAATCATCTGCCAAAGCAATCAAACCAGTCAGCTGAACAACATCAGGAGCAGGGAGCTTGTAGGCTACAGTTTTCCTCAGAGAACCCATAATAGCACAATGGAAGGCAAGAAATCCTGAATCGGGGAAAACGGTACCTGCAACACAGACACACGTTAATGAAATGCAAATGGCGGGGAAAACGGTACTTGCAACACAGACACACGTTAATGAAAGGAAAGAAATGTTGTCGCACCTCGAAAAATCATTCGAACATACGACCCTCGCGCGAAAGGCGCGGAAATGCGGTTCGACAGAGTCGCCACCGAACTTTATTTTTCCCGAATAAACGGGAGAGGAAAATATCGAGAAAACCTCTTGAAACGAAAGGATAGGAACAGGGCTGTCGCAACCATATTCCGGGTTCGGGAGTCGGTTACGTGAGGGGAAGGTATTAGCACCCCTCACGTCCGTCGTACTCGACGGGAACCTCTTAAGGTAGTTGTGGGGAGTGTTGTTTAGGTTTACTTGTTTTCTTCTCATTATTAAAGGTAGAATTGATAGGTTAAAAGGTTAAAGACGCTAAGGAGAGATGGGTGGTTAGAAGACAGGGTGCTCGCCAAGGATTGGGGCCCTTGTGCCTACGTATGCTCATTCGGACGAGAATGAGAAATCAGAGCGTCGTAGTTTGACTACGGGAAAGGATGGGGGGAAACGAAAGATGGATAGAAGTGTGCTCGCCAAGATCATCGCAATCTTGTGCCTACGTATCTTGTATTCGAGAATGAATAAAGAATCAGAGCATTCGTAGTTCGTGGTAACAACCACGAAAGATGAGGTTGAATAAGTTGGAAGTTTGGGAAAGAGACGAAAGGGTGACTGACAAGCAACCCAAGAGCGTGCCTCGAGAGCTTGTCACTCAAGAATTCAAAGAATGCGAGATTCCAAGAACTCAGTTCTTTCGGGAATTGACTGAATAAGTTGAAGATAAAGAGTTGGATGTTTTGAAATTGAAAGAATGAACTAATAACAACTCAAGGGCGCGCCTCGAGAATTACTCATTCGAATATTCAAAGAATGCTAGATTCTGAGAATATCCCTCTTTTGTAAGTTTTTTTTAAAATGTTTGTGAAAGGATCGAATCGAAAAAAATGGCATACGAGGCCAACAGGAAGTTGTTTTGAAGTAGCTCGACGACGTGTCGAAGATTTGATCGAAGATGGAACCGACTTGACGACGTGTCAAGTGTTAGGATTGTGAGAAATGATATTAGTCCCTGAGGGTGCCGCTAATATCGAAACCACGAGGAGTCGTGAATGAAATGTGGGTTGCGAATGCGGATGAGCATTCGACTTAGGAGAATGTTTGAGAATGATTAATATTTGAAAAAGTCGAAAGGTTGAGTGAATAACAACTCAAAGGGCGTGCCTCGAGAACTATTCACTCGAAAATTCAAGGAATGCTAGATTCCAAGAATCTCTTTCTTTCGGAGTTTTAATCAAAAAAAGATATTGAGAAAGCGTTTGAGAAAATCAAAGGATTGAGTGAATAACAACTCAAGAGCGTGCCTCGAGAATTATTCACTCAAAGATCCAAAGAATGCTAGATTCCAAGAATCTCCTTCTTTTGGAGTTTGATCGAGAAAATGTTTTAAAAATGATTTGAAGCGAGAATGAAATAGTCTCGACTAAATTATCATCTATCAATAATTTGACCGATAATAATTATTAAAGTCATCATTGACTAAAGAATAAGAAGAAAAGGAATAAAAACGAAAATGAAAGTTTTGAAAAAAATTTGTCTCAGGTTTGTTATTATTTGTCAATAATTTGACAAATTATAACTTGGAGGCCTCGTCATTGACCCTAAACGAATTTAAAGGAAAATCAAGCCGAATGAACCAAAATTCTTGCAAATCTAAGTATAATTACTAATACCATGATTAAAAGGAAGTGTATAAAAAATAATGAGATTTTAAATTGAAATTAGTAAAAAAAACCTAAGAAAAAGAAATTTGCAAAAGAACTTATTATTTTAAACTATAAATAAATTTAAAAGAAAGGGGTGAAGATTAGAAAATTTGGGTGTACAATGGGTGAGATTACACGGGATTTGAGCCCAATACCTACTGCTCCAAAACCATTACAGCTTATCAGGAAAAAAAAACAACACATGCTCCCCTTTTGACTAAGTCTAAACGCAGTGAAACCCATAGTTCAGAGAAAGGATTAAAAAACATTTCAAAGCATAACAATCATATTGAAAGAGAATGACCGATAAAAAGAAAATCAAAATGAAAGAATCTCGCAACCTTCTTGATCGGCTTCGCTTGCTCACGCTTCACTTTTCCCCTATTTTTGTTTCACTCTCGCTTCATATTTTTCATCCCTTTCCGTTCTGTATTTTGTGGTTTGAGCTTTGATTTTGCCTCAAATTTCTTCTCTTTCCAGTCTGTTTCCGGTAATGATTTGTGGTTATTTGGGATTCGAACAGGTTTTGAGTTTGAAAGTTGGATGAAGTTGAAAAGAGATGGAACAAGAAAGATGAATAGGACGAGGTTGTAAGAAGGATGTAAGTCAAGAAGGAGGGTCTCAGGTTGAAGAAAAGGGAAAGGATTTGTTTTTAGGGTGTTTTGAGGGTTGAAGGAAAATATTATGAGGTGAAAGCTTTTTTAGCGGAGGGTTTTCGGATTGAAATGGGAGAAGAGGTTGAGGAAGAAGACACAGGGCTTGTGGTTGCTCGAGAAAATGAGGGAGGAGGTGAAGTCTCCGTTTTTGTAAGGGTTTGTTCTTGCGTTTTTCGTTCTATTGTGGAGTTCTGTGTGGCTGGGTTTCAGATGTTTGAGAGAAAAAACCTTGTTTATGATTCATATCCAAAAAAGAGGTACTGAAGGTTTGGATTTTAGTTCATTTTAGTGGAGGTTCGTATATGAGGGAGAGAAAAGTTTGTGGTTGTTTCTGGTAGCTGTTGAGCGGGTTGGAGGGTTCTGAAGGAAATATATGGAGGTTTGGAGGAAGTTTAAGGAGAAGAAAATGGGTTGAGGTGTTGAATCAAGATATCGTTGAGGGAAAGGGCTCCCTTTGATGAAGGGTTTTCGTGTGGTTTTAAGGAGAAGAAGTTGAGGGTAGAGGGAAATCCTGGAAGGAGATGACGGCTAGGGTTTCAATTGGAGGCTGCTAGGTTCTCCCTCTCGTATGTTGGAGTTTTTTCTTTATATGCTGAAGGTTCAATCCCCTTAACTCAGGGTGTTTTTTTTTCCGTCCTTTTCTTGAGAATGGTTTTGGTGGTTCTTATTGTAGAAGTTGTTGTTTGGATGCGTATACTATGAGACAAGCACAACCAGCTAGATGAATAAGGTACATAGTACACAAGTGGTGGGTGAGTAGCCTCTTTGTTGTTTGCTCGCATGAGGCAAGTTCTGAATCCCTGCTGCAATTCGTACCGGTACAAGTCACTTTTGCAGCAGCTGGTTATTGGTTTTATTATTTTGCAGGTTTTGTCTGTAATTCAATACATAGGTTTTGTGTGTTAATTCACTGCTTAGAATTGGTTTTGTCTTTTTGCAGGGTGTATGTTGCTTGTTTTCGCATCGTATGGTTTGTGCAGAGCACTACATTCTTCTATTGCCCTTGGTCAACACAAATTAAAGGCCACCAACATTGATGCATACAACTTTGTGGAGTCCCAGAACTGGAGCTTTGTGGGCTATTGATAGAAGAAAGGTTGACAGCTGGTGTTGCAGTAGGTTGTCGTCTGGTCCCAATTCACCAGCCAATTCATCATATGGTTGAAGATTTCGGCATATGTCACAGGTTTTAAACTGAACTCCAGACCAGTTAAAATGATTTTGCAACATAGCTGGCGAAGACTACCGTTACTGATATCATTATTTCTAATAGACGGGTTGCCTCTTGGTTTAAACTATAATCCACTAGAGGAAATATCAGATGATTTTACAGGAGATAGAGCTGCACCAGATAACGGCTCAATCGATGACTGTGCAAGGCAGCCAATAGTGTGGACAAAATTCAATGGAGATGCAGGATTTGAAGACTGAAAGTTGGAAGAACTAATAATCGTGTTTGGAGGTGAGGTTTTGTGCTACACTGAGTTTGAGGTTTTCTTGCTGCGCGAGTTTTTTTTGTTGTGAGTACGGATGAAGATTTTCAGTGCGAGATTCGCGTAACCGTCTGGTAACATGATCATCTTAGCAACTGATGTAAGTACTACATGTTATACGTATTGGTTTTGTTGTGATGCACTATGTCTGTCATACTTTACGAATCCTTGATGCTGTTACGTATCGTGTACGAATCATTTATGAAGGGCAGCTACATGTTGGAGGCGAATGATATCCTGTCAACTGTGAGCATTCTTCTTAAAATCTGTTTGTGGCTAACTGGTTTTTCTTAGAAATCTTGGTGATGGTTGCTGCGTGAAATTACGGTTGGATTTGTGTGGCGTTTTCCCTTGCAGGTTGCGAGGTCGTAAACGAGGGAAGTCGGAGGGGCTTGCATCAATAAAGCTGCTGCAGGTACAGGTCTTTGTGTGAGTGGCTTCGCTACTACAACTTTTGCATCAACCTTTTTCCATTTTTTCCATTGTCTTCTTGTATATGTGGGCAGAGTCTGCAGATGATACCTGCTGTACCCAGGCTTTTACGTGACTCCAACATGGTTGTGGTACTATGCAGGTTTTAATGTCTCAGCATGGCTATGAAGCCTATATGACATTTTGTCACATTGCTGCAAGTCGTGGTCTGCTGCTAAATCATTGACGGCTGCGGGTGTATCGTGGTTGTAAGCTGGTGCGCGGGTTTGTGAACTGTTGCGTGGCATATGCTTCAAGTATTTGATCAAGTCCACCCGTAGTTCGAAATTTGTAGGAGTGGTGAGACGTGCTACACAATAGATGATGCCGGTGACGACATGCTCAGGTCCTCTTGGAGCTTGACAGCTTCTTTAAAACCATGGTTATTTGCATAGTATGATTGTAACACTTAAATAATGGCTACCTTAGAATGGAGGTCACTTGTATAATCTTGGCATGTGATTTAAGATGCATAATCTCTAAATCTTGATGCAAAAAAAAAGCTCGTACATTGCACTTCCTTCTCTGTAACTTTTAAGACTAATATTATTCAAATTTTTTAGAATTTCTTCCATCACCTTTGTTATGTACCATAATGATTTGAAAAATTAATTTCTGCATTATTTAGAAGGGCTTTGAGACAATCATGAAAATGGATCCTAGTCTTCTACCTTACAACCAAGTCTTGAAAATAGTGATACAACTCTCGTATAAAGTGAATATGCATTCTGATCACATTCCTTGCAAAAAATCTTGACAGAAATGGTAGCACTTAAGACATTAAATCTTTTGGAGCAAATCCTAAATAAACATGCAACGATGCATCTCAACATGATAGCTTTCTCTTCTTCATAAGTAGCACATTAATATCTTGAACCGTTTGAACATCATTTAAGCAAAATGCATATTTCTTAGGGCTAAATTCAATAAATCCAAAAACTCACTATTTGAACCTGAATTGAATTTATCTTAACATAATATTTGATCTGGTCCATATGACGGTTCACCCACTTGACTTTATCCTCTGCAAAGTGTAGTAACGTAATGGAATTAGTGATTTGAGCTCCTTGACACTTCCTCCATTTTGAACGATGGCTCTATATGGGCGGTGAACAGAGTTTGCATCAAGACTCGGCCATTAAAATCATGATTCATGTTTGTAAGCCTTGAAAAGATACTATACTCGACTTAAACCCATGAATCAATATTCCAGTTAGCTCCCATCTTGAAAATGCACGAAACTAGTGTTAATTCACGAATTCAGATAAGCTGCTCCCTGCATTTTGGACCTCAGAATTTTCAATTGAATCAAATTCATGCTTACATCCAGAAAGCTTTTGGTTCTCCAAGGATTATACACGAGGGCATAATCATTTAACACATTACCTAACCCTGGTTGGTGAGTGGACTGATCTTTAATGATCCTGAAAAGCTTTGTTATAGCTTGACCATGAAGCAAATCCTCACTAAATAAAACTGAGTCCAAACCAGATGATCCTTAATCCACACCACACACTCACTTTTGACCTGACAGTCTGGTCCAAAACTGGATTCACCCTAGCAACAACTGTGGGTATATTTTTTTGAATTTTCTGGATACTAATAAGTAGATATACAAAAAATGAAAATTATACATAGGTAGGACAAATTTAGGGTATGACACTACCCAAGAAGGTTCCCTTTGCCTCGTCTGCAGCCACAGCTGAGTGCTCTGAGCGTCTGATGAGTCTGTCAGCGGAGGATATTGCCTGGTTTGATAGAGATAGGTTGGGTACTGAGATTATCTTCAGCTGCAGCGGATTTCCGAATGTGCCTTTGATAGGCAGGAAGGGCTGTATCAATTATAATCCATCTCTGCTGGTCCGACAGTTTGCTTATGCTTTGAGAGCTCCGCCGAAGGATGAAGAGGTGCAGGAATCTCTGTACCTCACTGGTCTTCTAGAGGGGGATATGTTATCTAAGCTTCAGCATGCTTGGAATAGTATCAGTAAGCGGGGGAAACCATTGCTGGGAAAGAGTAACAGCCAGGCCTACGCTCCATATGTGACTTGGATCAGAGCCAGAGCAGATGCTATAGGGATGTCGTTTCCCCCTGCCAAGCCGGAAAGCCCTCCAGTGATTGAAGAGCCTACCACCGTGCCTATTCAGCAGCATAATCAGGTGTTAGCAGAGAGAGACGAGCTGAAGAAGGCAAACCAAGAACTGGAGAAAGAATTGGCTCAACTCAGAAGCGAGAGAAGCGAAGCCGTTCATTCCTTCAAGAGGCAGACAGAGCTGGTGAACCAGTTAGGGACGGATTTGACTAAGCAGATGGCTGAGGGTGAGCGCTTGGGTCGGGACTTCAAAGTTGTCAATGATGTACTGGCCACTAAGAAGCAGCATTTGGATGAAGCGTATCGGAGAATATCCAAGTTTAACCAGCATTGGAAGGCCACCTTAGTCAACGGCAAAGAACGGGAGGATAAGCTGAAGCAACAGATCTCCAAGTTGAAAGCCCAGGTGAAAGTTAGTGAGAAGAGGTTTGATGAAGAAACCGCTCGCAGGTATGCCGCTGAATGCCAGCTCAACAAGGCTCTTGCAAACCTGAAGGAGCGCAAGCTGACGTTTGAGTCCAAGAAGCGGAAGTTAGAAGATTGTTTCGGCGAAGGAGCATGGGAAGATTCGGTTGAAGGTCTTCAATACACCATTATGCAAAGGGAGTTACTCGTTGAAGGGTTGCTCACTCGGCCTGATTATCCAGAAACGAAGGGGTTGTAAGAAGAGTTTCGCGCCCGTGGCCGTACTCGACTATATTTGTAATCCTTTTGCGTTGATCATTGTTGTATGCTGACCATCACCAGGCTTGTTGGTCGAGGTCATGCTATTGATTCTGCCTGTATTCAGTGACGTTGTGTACCGCCTTGATGGGCTTTCTTTTTATATATATGAGATATTATTTCCATGATTGGACTCGGACTTCTTATTATCAGCACTGGTACTCAGGCACTAGGATCAGGGGGAAATATCCCTAACGCACAGACACACGTTTGCATTTGCATAACGAGCACTTTGTCGTTTTTCCTAACCCTTTTGTGTATACAGGTTGTTTCAGGTTGTTCCAGGATTGATCAGAGACCTATCCACCGCTATCCGACCAGAGCGAATCAAGCTAGAGCAATGGAGCAAGTGAAGACTGACGTTCAAGAACTCCGAGAAAGGATGGACCTCTTCATGGAGCTCATGCAAGTGGTTGCCAACGGCCAGGACCAGCTCAGAACATTGGTCCAGCCTCTGATTTCAAGGGTTGACAGCAATGGTGTACTCCATGGTGGGACCGTTCCAACCCCTCCACCTGTTGAAACTCCTCAGAATGGCATCCCCGTGACCGGGGGGAATGGAAGTGCCAACGGCAATGTGATCGCTAACATGGGGCTCAACGGTAATACGACTGGCGTCGGTAATGGGAATTTTGAAGCTAATGTCAATGTTGGGCTTGGCAACGGCAACACAGGTGTTGGGAATCTGTATGGGCCTCAGCCATGGCTAGAAGACCGTCAAGACGATGTGTTCTCGTAGAGAGGTGCTGAAGGTGAGCTGACTGCTGAAGCACGTCTGAGGTTTAAGGCACTCGAGGACAAGATGAGGAATTTCGAGAACCAGAACACCATGGGTGTTGACATGTCCAAGTTGGGACTGATTGCTGATTTCAAGGTGCCTCCCAAGTTCAAAGTACCTGACTTTGAAAAGTACAAGGGCACCACTTGCCCTCACGTCCACCTGAGATCATACTACTGGAAAATGTCAGCTCATTCTGAGGACGAGAAGTTGCTGATGCACTTCTTTCAGGACAGTCTGTCCGGGCCCTCCCTGGAATGGTACATGAGTCTGGAACCTACCAGTGTGCGCACGTGGAAGGAACTTGCTGAAGCATTCGTGCACCATTACCAATATAACAGTGACTTAGCTCCGAACCGAGTCCAACTGCAGAATTTGTCGCAGAGGAGCAACGAAGGGTTCAAGGAATACGCCCAGCGATGGCGTGAATTAGCAGCTAGAGTTCAGCCGCCGATGGTTGAACGGGAGCTTGTTGAAATGTTCGTATCCACCCTCCCAGGGGTTTATTACGAGAAATTGGTCAGCAGTATGTCTGGAAGCTTCTCAGATCTCACTATCACGGGTGAGCACGTTGAAAACGGGATCAAACTGGGGAAAATTCAAGGTGATCTATCCTCAGCTGGAGGAGGGAAGAAACCATATGGTGGCAAAAGGAGGGAAGGAGAGACGAGCGTCGTGTCCAACGCTCGAAGGAAAGGCAAGGGCCAGCCCTAGCAGGTGGCCAGCATAACCATCCCCGCGGTCCAACAGCCACATCAGCAGCAGCCGAATCAACAAGGGTACAGAAAGTATCAGAACAGGGCACCTCTGTCGAGCCGTTACCTCGAGACGCCGCCCATGTCTTATGCTCAGCTGTTACAGACTCTGCTCCAGTTACAGCTGATCTAGAAGAGAACACTGGCTCCCTTGACAGGGGCACCTCCTCCAGGTTATGATGCGAACGCAACTTGTGAGTTTCACTCAGGGGCGCCAGGCCATACGATAGAAAACTGCAAAGCCTTCAAGCACAAAGTGCAAGATATGATGGATGCTAAGATCATCAACTTCTCAGATAATGTGTCAAACGTCACGAAGAACCCTATGCCGAATCATAGGGGAGGTGGAGTAAATGCCATTATTGAAGAAGAGAGCTTGGATTTGTTGACTGACGTCAAGGATCTGAAGACACCGCTTAGCTTCGTTAAAGCCAAGCTGATGAAAAGAGGTTACTTCTCGGGCTGCGGAGAGCTGTGTATGGGCTGTGCGACTAGTCCTGATGGATGTGAACAGTTGATAGAGGGGATTCAGAGTCTGATGACCGAAGGGATCTTGCAGTTTAGCCGAAGGGCCAAATGTGGATCGGGAGAGGTAATGCTGAAGCAAGGTGATGAGGTTGCCACCATCACCATCCCTCGCCGGACGATAACTATTTCTGCACCCAGGCCGCCCACGATTACCATCACCAAAGCTGGGCCGATACCCTTCGAAAGCACCAATGTTGTCCCATGGCATTATGGGGAAGATGTCCACTGCAACGGTCAGAAGTTGGAATTGGAATCATCAGGGTCATGTGTGGATAACCTAGGGGGAATTGGCGGAATTACTCGCAGCGGAAGAGTGTTCGCTCTACCTGAGGTTGTGACGGACAAAGCGGACAAAGCTGATGTAACCGATAAGGGAAAAAGTAAAGTCGTTGAAGAAACCTCTCGTGGGGTAGAGAAGGACTTACTTGTTAAAGACACCAAAGAGTTTATGAGGTTGATTAAAAAAAGTGACTACAAGATCGTGGATCACCTCCATCAAACACCCTCGAAAATTTCCATCCTGAATTTGTTATTGTGTTCTGAGGCACATCTCAATGCGCTGCTGAAGGTGTTGAATTCCACGTATGTACCGCAGGAAATATCGGTCAACCAGTTGGAAGGGGTCGTAGCCCACGTGAATGCTGGAAACGGGTTAGGGTTCACTGACCTGGAGCTGACACCGAAGGGAAGAAACCACAACAGCGCCCTGCACATCTCGATAGAGTGTAGGGGAACAATTATGTCTCATGTGTTGGTGGACACAGGGTCATCACTCAATGTTCTTCCGAAGAAAACATTGATGAAGTTGGATACTCGAGGATTGATTTGCACACCCAGTGATCTGGTTGTGAAGGCGTTCGATGGAACCAAACGTCATGTTTTCGGGGAGGTGACGTTGCCGATCCAAGTTGGGCCGGAAACGTTCGACGCAGTTTTCTACATTATGGACATCAGGCATGCCTACAGCTGTCTCCTAGGCCGGCCATGGATCCACTCCGCTGGCGCCGTGACCTCCACGTTGCACCAGAAGCTAAAGTATGGTGTTGGAGGAAGCATCGTAACTGTTTGTGGCGAGGAAGATATAATGGTGAGCCATTTGTCGTCCTTCAAGTATGTTGAGATGGATGGGGAAATCCACGAAACTCTATGTCAGGCGTTCGAAGCTATTAAAGTCAAGAACGTGGCTCCTATAATCACCGAGAAACCAGAGATGACTCTCTCTTCCTTCAAGGAAGCCCGAGCCGTTGTTCAAGTCGGATCTACCCCAGGCTGGGGGCGAATTCTAGAGATACCTAACAAGCAAGACAAGTTTGGGTTGGGATACTCTCCTGCGGCTGAAGCCTTCTCTTCTCACAGCGCGTCGCGAGGTAAAAGGCCGATCCAGTTCACAAGCGGCGGAGTAATATTCAAAAGTGTCAACGCGGTGTCTGAAGACGGTGAAGACAACGACTGCGACCTAGACTCTTGGATCCAGCCAAGCAAACCAGACGAGAGCCTCAACAACTGGTCCATCAAGGACATCATCCAAGTGACATGCAAAGAATAATGATTTACTTTTTTTCAATCATTGTACAACCCTACGCCCTACCCGGGGCATAGTGGTTTTATTGTCAGGGCCTTGTTTGATTATGTACATGCATTTTACCAATAAATCAAGAGGCGTTTTTTCGTATTCAAATATTGTGATCTCTGTTATTCCTGTTTTATATTTGTTTTGAAAAACAATAAAATGGCAATGAGGTTTGTGCTAACCTGCATATCCTTGTTTTAAGCTTAACCCTTGTTATTGCAGGATCCACATAGTGGATGACATCGACTCTGGACCTTCTACGACTCACTTCGACTTCGATTGCCCGATCTATCAAGCCGAAGAAGAGATTGATGAAGACGAAGACCTTCCCAAAGAGTTGGCCCGCTTGTTGAAACAAGAAGAGAAGGTTATTCTGCCTCACGAAGAAGCGATTGAGATTGTGAATCTGGGTTCTGAAGAACTTGTCAGGAACGTCAGGATAGGGGCTGCATTGCAGAGTGATGTCAAGCAGAGATTGGTCGAGATGCTGAGAAAGTATAGTGACATCTTTGCTTGGTCATACGAAGATATGCCCGAACTTGACACTGACATTGTGGTCCACCGCTTGCCGCTGCGAGAAGATTGTCCTCCCGTTAAGCAGAAGCTTAGGAGGACGCGACCAGATATGGCCGTTAAGATCAAAGAAGAAGTGCAAAAGCAGCTTGATGCTGGCTTCTTAGCGGTCACCACTTACCCGCCGTGGGTCGCCAACATAGTACCTGTACCGAAGAAGGACGGTAAGGTGCGAATGTGCGTCGATTATCGGGATTTGAATAGGGCGAGCCCTAAAGACGACTTCCCGCTGCCTCATATTGATGTGTTGGTCGACAATACAGCCCAGTTCTCCATATTTTCGTTCATGGATGGCTTCTCCAGTTACAATCAGATCAAGATGGTGCCGGAGGACATGGAGAAAACTACGTTTATTACGCCCTGGGGAACCTTCTGCTACAAGGTAATGCCTTTCGGTCTGAAGAACACAGGGGCCACTTACCAACGAGCAATGGTTACTTTGTTTCATGACATGATTCATCATGAGATTGAAGTCTATGTTGATGACATGATTGCGAAGTCCCAAACGGAGGCAGGACATCTGGTCAATTTGCTGAAGCTTTTTGAGAGGCTTAGGAAGTTCAGGTTGAGGCTGAATCCTAACAAGTGTACTTTCGGAGTACGGTCCGGAAAACTACTGGGGCTTATCGTGAGCGAAAGAGGCATTGAGGTTGATCCTGCGAAGATAAAAGCAATACAAGAGATGCCAGCGCCAAAAACAGAAAAAGAACTTCGTGGTTTCTTGGGCAGAATAAACTACATTGCAAGGTTTATCTCTCAGCTCACGGCCACGTGTGAACCGATGTTCAAACTGCTAAAGAAAGATCAGGCGATTATCTGGAACGAGGATTGCCAGAAGGCATTTGATAAGATAAAACAGTATCTGCAGGAACCTCCGATCTTGATACCCCCAGTGGCCGGAAGACCCTTAATCATGTACTTGACAGTTCTTGAGAATAGTATGGGGTGTGTTCTCGGTCAGCATGACGAGACGGGCAGAAAGGAGCATGCCATCTAATACTTGAGTAAAAAGTTCACAGATTGTGAATCTCGTTACTCGATGCTGGAGAAGACGTGTTGTGCACTAGCCTGGGCTGCCAAACGTTTACGATAGTACATGCTCAATCACACGACCATGCTAATTTCGAAGATGGATCCAATCAAGTACGTCTTCGAGAAGCAAGCGCTTTCGGGCAGGATTGCCAGATGGCAAATGGTGTTGACGGAATATGACATTCAGTACATTTCCCAGAAGGCCATCAAGGGAAGCGTATTGTCTGAGTACCTTGTCGAACAGCCGATCGAAGATTACCAGCCGATGAAATTTGAATTCCCTGATGAGGATATCATGTTTCTAAAAGCGAAGGATTGCGACGAACCGTTGCCCGACGAGGGGCCAGATAGGAAATCCCAGTGGAAATTGATATTTGACGGGGCAGTTAATTCTTACGGAAGTGGCATCGGGGCGATCATCACTACTCCCCACGGATCCCACATCCCGTTCACTGCGAGACTGACGTTTCCGGTCACCAATAACGAAGCGGAGTATAAAGCATGCATCATGGGTCTAGAAGAAGCGATTGATTTGAGAATCAAGAATCTAGATGTATATGGTGACTCGGCACTTGTGATCAACCAGATTAAAGGGGAGTGGGAGACTCGTCAATCGAATTTGGTGTCGTACATGAACTATGCCAGAAGGCTGCTTCCGTTCTTTGATCGAGTGGAACTCCATCATGTGCCCAGGGCCGAAAACCAGATGGCTGATGCCTTAGCCACGTTGGCTTCAATGTATAAAGTCAATTTTTGGAATGAAGCTCCAAGAATTGTCCTTTCTCGTCTTGATAGACCTGCATTCGTCTTTGCGATCGAGGAAGCTCCCGACGGCAAGCCATGGTTCCATGACATCCAGACCTTCCTTATGACTAAGGAATATCCTGCGGGGGCGTCAACCCAGGATAAGAAGACTCTAAGGAGGCTGTCTGGAAACTTTTATCTCAATCCTGATGGAGTTTTGTATAAAAGAAACCACGATCTTGTGCTACTCAGATGTGTAGATGAGAAAGAAGCGAGTATGCTCATGGAAGAAGTCCATGAAGGCACATTTGGTACGCACGCCGGCGGGCATGCTATGACAAGAAAGATCCTGAGAGCAGGATATTACTGGCTGACGATGGAGTCGGATTGCTTTAAATTCGCGAAGAGATGTTATAAATGCCAGATCTATGCTGATAAGATTCATGTGCCGCCGTGTCCGTTGAATGTCATGTCCTCCCCGTGGCCGTTCTTCATGTGGGGCATCGACATGATAGGCAAGATCGAGCCCACTGCATCTAATGGTCATCGCTTCATTCTAGTAGCTATCGACTACTTCACCAAGTGGGTGGAGGCAGCCTCATACGCTAATGTGACCAAGCAGGTGGTGGCTAAATTCATAAAGAGGGACATCATCTGTCGTTACGGAATTCCCGAGCGGATCATTACCGATAATGGTTTGAATCTGAATAACAAGATGATGAAGGAGTTGTGCCAGAGTTTCAAGATTGAACACCACAACTCATCTCCTTATCGGCCGAAGATGAATGGCACCGTTGAAGCGGCCAATAAGAACATCAAGAAGATTGTACAGAAGATGGTTGTGACCTATAAAGATTGGCACGTGATGTTGCCATTTGCACTGCACGGTTATCGTACCACAATGCATACATCAACCGGGGCAACTCCTTTCTCACTGGTGTACGGTATGGAAGTTGTCCTACCGTTAGAAGTAGAGATCCCTTCTTTACGAGTTTTGGTTGACGTGAAACTCAATGAGGCAGAATGGATCAAGAACCGACTAAACCAAATCAGCCTGATGGACGAGAAGAGGTTAGCATCGATTGCACATGGTCGTCTGTACCAAAGCCGAATGAAGAAAGATTATGACAAGAAGGTGCGTCCTAGAAGCTTTCAGACGGGTGATCTCGTCCTGAAGAAGATTCTTCCTCTACACTCCGATCACCGGGGAAAGTGAACTCCTAATTACGAAGGTCCGTACATCGTCAGCAAGGTCTTCTCGGGAGGATCCTTGTTATTATCCACGATGGATGGCCAAGATTTTGCATCCCCGGTGAACATGGACGCAGTTAAAAAATACTTTGCTTAAAAATGACCCGCTGGAAAGAAAAAGAATATCCAGGCAAAAATGAGGCATCCCGGCGAACCATAAAGAAGGAAAAAGGTTCGAGCAAAAATTAGGGATATAAAAGAAAAGAATGTACACCCGCAAAGTCGAAAACCCGGAAGGGCGACTTTGGCAAAAAAGGGTATCCCGGTGAATCGAAAACCCGAAAGTGCGATTCAGGCAAAAGTTAGGGATTTGAAAAAGCAAATGACTGTGTTCCGCGTGTGGACTCTCATTGTTTAGTGGTTTGGAAGATCTGAGGGCCGTTTATCTGAATCAATCTCTTCTGAAGCTGAAGCGTCGGAGAAGTATCAAAGTCGAGTGGGTCATAGAGGGATCAACTCATGGTGTTCGTCTACGCCTCATTGCCGATATTTGTGTATATACTGATGTATATTTATGTTTTATATTTGCACAGCTTCCTCATTCCAGGAGCTTGCATCTGTTGTAAAACATTTTTACCCATTCAGGGGTTCGTTATCAATAAAATGTATACTATTCAGCAATTCTGTTTGTCTGTTTAGCACTTATCTGTTTTGTTTGCGAAAAAGAACGCCGATGTTTTTGATAAAATGCGCATTCGTAAACTTACTGGCCCAGGCCACTGATTGTTGAAACAATGAATTACTTGAGTATTGTCACAAGATGATAACCTTGATAGGTCCCTTTGAGAAGGGTATCTTGTCTATTTGTTCGTGTTGTTGTAGGTGTAGCACATACCAGGCAGTACACCGTATGCGTCCCCAAGCAGGATGATTCCTTCTTCTCCAGCAAGTTCAGTAGTACCTCCCCGTAGAGTTTGAACATGAGATCATAGGCATTGATATGTCTCCCAAAGCAGAGAAGATTCTCTCCCCAATCAGATGCATCCTGAAGGATCGTCGCTTCCCTAGCTGAGTCATACACTGAAGTGTGCAGCCCTCGATGGTTCTGGACTGAAGTCTCCAGCGAAATTGAAATTCCCCGCAGAGTTGCACTCTCCCCTGTAAGCAGGGTGATTCCTTCTTCCCCAGCCGAGTTTGCAGATCCCCAAGAGAGCCGAGTTCTTGGAAAGCAGTTGGGGCCATGATTGGTTTTTCCCAGTAGAGTGTTGAATAGCTGATGCTGTTTTCCCCCACCGGAGTCGTTATCTCCAGGAAAGTTTGCCGTGAAGGCCATGCAGTTTATTTCTGCAACGGACATCGTTCTCCTCAGCAGCTTGTGGTTCGTATACCTAGATGAGCAGGTCCAGGTTCTCGTAGAGCTTTGTTCTCCTGCAGCAGTCAACTGAAGTTCAGTTCCCCAGGCGGAGTCCAATTGAGATTGGTGTAACTTCTTCTCCTTGGCAGGATGAGTCCTTCCTCCACCAGAGTGGTTCCTTCTCCTTGACAGGAGGATTCTCCCTTCGGAATTTATTTTGCTGATGGAGTCATAGCATTTTGCATGATTGCATAGCATTTACCCTAAACACGTAGCATTTCCACCGTGTGGAGCATTGCGCCATTGTCAAACATACGCATATGAAACATGAGCTAGGATGTTACCGTTCTTGTTTTGCAGGTTTTCCCCGGCAGGGTGTTGGCTCAGGATGATTCCTGAAATCTCTGAAGAGTTAATTGGTTCAGGATGATTCTTGAATTCCCCAGCAAAGTCGTTTACCCAAGATGATTCTTGAACCCCCCAGCGAAGTTTATTGTTTAAGATGATTCTTAAAATCCCCTGTGAAGTCGCCAGAGAGGGTTGCTCAAGTTGATGCTTAGAGTCCCCGGCAGAGTCTTTGCTCAGGATGATTCCTGAAATCTCCAGCAGAGTTATTGGTTCAGGATGATTCTTGAAGTCCCCGGCGGAGTTATTTGTCCAAGATGATTCTTGAAGTCCTCAACAGAGTTGATTCACCCAGAATGATTTCCGAAGCCCCAAAGCAGAGTTACTTGATAGTTCTCTAGAACCCCCAGCGGAGATGTGTCATCCCCAACAGGTTTGAACAGAGAAGCTGAAACTTCCCTTGAAGACTTGATGATTGAAGTCTGGCAGTAGTGCCAAAACCCCTGACTTACTGATGAAGTCTAACTACAAGGTCAAAGCAGTCCTCCCCGCCGACGCGAAATGCCTGAGGGCAATGGCTTGGATACCCCTAGTTGGTTCACGATTGACCGAGAATTCTATTCCCGACTTACTGACGAAGTTCGGCTGACGCCCAAGAACTTCTTTGAATGCCCGATGGCATGATTAACTTGATTGTTGATCTGATGAGTCCCAAGGAATTCTGATGCCTGACGGCATGGTCGACCGTGTATCACCGGTTACCGTGTGGCCAATTCCCCAGCAGAGTTGCCGTGCAACTGTCATGTTCAGTTTCGAAAATGGTCCTACCAATCCAAGTATTTTTTACCTGTGCGGTTGGCAGATCGCCAGTTACCGTGTAACTGGGGTCCCCTTTAGATTTGAGGACACAATGATATCAGATAAATCAGAGAATCATCCTGACGGAGATTCAGATCAGTATTTCTCCAGCTAGTTGTCGCGCAATTATCATTTCAGTTTCCGAAGATTTGTCCCCATCAGAGTACCGTGTACTTGTGCAGTTGGCAAATTTCCGGGTTTGTTGGTATTCAACCGTCTCGTACCTTGATTGTTTAAGAGCCGTTCGCTTCTCACCCAGTCAAGTCCAAGCCGTTTGAATAGGGGCAGCTGTTGCACCCCAAAATTTGCCCAACTTTTCTTTACCTAGCTTGTGTTTCATTTCATTCACATTAGCATTATCATTTGCATTTCATTGACATGTATGCAGGAGATCAGGAGGTATGATTACCAATTAAGAGCTACAAAAGACTTTGAAGCTAGCTAAGGAGGCTTATTCAGGTGTTCAAGGGTTGATATCCTTGTCAGAGAAATTAAAAGATCCTCAGAAAGAGTGGTTGAAACCAAGTGGGTGTGTCTCCTAACTTGAAAGTTGTGGAAAGCCATCAGATGATTCTGAAGTCATGGAGATGGACTTGAGGTCTTGAGAGAGCCCATGAGAAGTGTTGAAGATCACTTTGATGCCTAGACAGGTCATTGTGCAAGATTAAGAAGACTCAGCCATGAGTGGTGCAGTTAGGGTTTGACTAGGTCAACCCTAAGTCAACTGATGATTTGAAGAAGGTTGAGACCTAATCCAAGAGCCATGTGATCATGGGTTGATACATTGAGATGTTATAAGGATGATTCCAAGAGTAACTCATCATGATTGAAGAGTTTGAGAAGTTTCAAGCTAGGGTTTCTAAGGCTTGACAGTGTAAAATCCCCTAGTTTGACCCCTATCTTCAAGGCAATTTAACTCAAGATGTGATTGTCATCTAATCTTGCCCCCAACATGAATGTTGTATATCATGATATTATCTTTAATTTGAGTGCTAGAAGTCCTTGATAGGATTTGTAGAACTCAAGTTATGACTTTGACAAGTTACAGGTCATCTGAGGTATGTGAATTTGGAGCTTGAAAGTTGCCCAACTTGCATGAAACTTTTGCCCTAGAAGGATGATTCCTATGAACTTTTGGTCAACATGAATGTTGTTCCTTATCCTCTTAGATTTCTAGAGAGTACTAGAAGTCCTTTATAGGATTTGTAGAACTCAAGCTATGGCTTTGACAAGTCAAGGGCATTTTGGTCATTTGGAGATTATATGTCATTTCAATCATAAGGCCATAACTCCTATGTGCAAGCTTCAAATGGGAAAATGTTCAACATCAAACTTGTTCAAAATGTTGTTTTAATGCTAGCCAAGAGGTCATGAGAGCTTGGAATAGCTTGCTTCACAAAATCACAAAAATGGCCTAAAATAAGGGTGGATTTCAAATGAACCAAAGATGGAAATTGGGATTTTTGATCTACATATCCAAACTAAGCCATATGACATACCAATTTGATTGTAAAACACATTTTAAGAACATTGACATTGCCACAATTTTGAATTGAGGGTTAATTTGAGGACTTGCTTTGAAAAGTGGTTACTTACATCATAAGTAACAATTGCCAAACCAATATGCAAGGCATAACCAAGGCTCCTTTCAATCCAAACACTTTCATAATCTCATTTGGAGAGAATTTGGATGAAAAGCATAATGAATACAAGCTGATGCAAGGACTGTCTTGAGTATACCATGAGATTGGATTTTCAAGTGAAGTGAGATATTGAATTTCTCATTAGAGTGATCTAGAACTTTCTAAATCATTCATTCATGTTCTATATAAACATATGAAGGGATTCAGGGCCAAGGTTGGTGAGAATTGAGAGAGGAGAGTGAGATTGCATTTTGAGTTTGCACATTGCAAATCAAAATCTTTTACAAGGTTATAGGCCATTTCAGTCCAAGAAATTGATCTCAATAGCTTGCTCTGAGGTTGGTGATTGATCCCAGATCAAATTCAAGGCCAAGTGGTGGAGGAATCGTGCAGTAGCCATTGGAGTTGGAAGCTTGCAACTCAGAATCGGTTTCAAGAATTCAGGGCGTTTCAATTCTTTTCTTTGCATACAGAAGGTTGATTAGAGGCTAATGAAGGATTCTGCAAGTTCTTGAGGGTTGATTTGAAGATTCAACCACTCTATTTTCTCAAGTTTACCAGGTATGCAGTTCTTATCCCATGGCTCAAATTAGGTAGAATCAACGGGAATTATTGTGTTAGATGCATTGTAGATTGATGTAGGAAGGTTTTTGGATCATCAATTTGGAGATTAGTGACCAATTAGGGTTGTTGCCATTTTCGGTTGAGATTGTGTTCTTGCGAATCTTGAGTTTTTAGAATGAATTAATAGCATGAATGGATTCCTAAGGAAATTTGGGACAAGATTCATCAAGGAATCGTGGCCAATGGTGGATTCTATAGAGAGTTAGGGTTGTGGAAGGTTGATCGGAGAAGTCACCGGTGGTGACTCTAGCGCGCGCAGAGGGAGGAAACTCAGAAATTTGAAATGAGGAAGATGATCCCAGAGCCATTGGATTAGAGGAGGACCTTTGACCAAAGTGGGATCTAACGGCCACGAGCGATGGAAATTTTGTGAAGGATCTCTGAGTACTTGGAACGCAGCGTTTCATTAATGTAATCTGGGTGGGCTTACGCAATAGTTGATACTCACACCCCCTTTTTGGGCCCAACCCTAAAATGAACTGAATTAATTTGCTACCTGCACCGCGCGCTTATTAATTTCTTTGGTTTTTTCATTTTATTTTTCATTTTATTCATAGTTATTGGAAAATTCATAAATAATTGAAAAATGACTCAATTAATCCCATTCTTTTTGCCATGGATTCATGATTGAATCTAGTTTTTTTTAGATAAAAAAATATTAAAGTTCCATGCATTTTCTGATTTTATGTGCATTTTTACATTTTAATTGATATTAAAATAATCATGGTTGATGCTTGATCTTGTTGAATTTGGTTTGATCATGTGATGATGATCTTGGTTGGATGTTCCCCCTAGATTTTTCTCACATTTTTGTGATGAATATAAGTGGTAGTTTTAGGTTGAAACTTTAAGAGCTCCTTTTTTAGGGTTTATGGTTGATACCTTGTGGTTTAGATTTTATTTTTAGAACTTGGTGGATGATTCAACCTCTGACTTTTGTATGGTAGATTCATGATTGAATTAGGATCCCTTAGGAATTTTTGTAGGAATTTACAATGTAGTTTACTATTTTTGTTTGATTTTAGTTTATATGCTAACTTTAGATGATTCTAAGGCACTAATTCAACTAGAATGACTTCTTTAGTTCCCTTAGATTAGGGTTTTGTCTCTCTTGCTCTTGGATGATGTTGAAGACAAGCTTGGGCTACCATGGAATGCTTGAAGAAGCTTGGATGTAAAGATCTTCCCTTCTTTTTGTGTAGTGTTGATTAGGTGTTAAGATTAGGGTTTGTAGGCAGAGCTTCTAGATAGACTCTCTTCCTTCATAAACATGGAAGATGTTGATCACTTCCATTCTTACCTATGATATAAGGTCCCCTTGTAAATGCCTCATCCCTCCTTTGGTAGGATGTGTGGCTCTTTACAAGTTGGTAGAACCTTTGAGGGTCCCTTTCTCTGATGATAGGATGCTTAGTGGTGACCTTTGGCCTTCACTCTGCTACCAATCATCCAAACTTTACTCTTGTTAGATGGATCTTTCTCCCTTGTTAGAGGATGGAGATCCTTGTTTGAAGATTGAGGGATAGGAGTTGATACTTCTTTGTGTTTAAAGATTACTCTTAGGAGCTGAAGCTTGCAGATCAGGGAAAGCAAGTTGATATTTGTAAGGAGGAGAGAGCTGAAGCTTGAGAGTCCAGAAGAACAAGTTGGTACTTGTGAAGAAGATCAAATTGAAAGTGAGTGAAGAGCTGAGGCTTGAAGAAGAAGGAATGAGTTGATACTTATGTTGGTACATTGAGAGCCTGAAGGAGCCAAGTTGATACTTGATATTAGGGGTGAAGCCTGAAGGTGGAGTTTATTGAAGAGCTGAGGCTTGGGGGAGAGAGGATAAGTTGATACTTATGTGGATGTATGAGAAGCAAGTTGACACTTACTATTGAAGATGATAGCCTTGAAGGGTGGTTGAGGACTGATGACTGGACTGTTGTCAGAAGGTTGCTTTGCTGTAAAGTTGTAGGGGTGGTTGATCTGCTTTCTTGACTGTCTGTTTTCTTTATGTGCAACTGTATTGATGTGACTTGTTTGATTTGCTTGATGCATTAGAATAAGTTCATATTTAGATTGACTTGAGCTAGGAGCATGATTGCACTAGAGGTTGAGTTGCTCCCTCTGCTTGTATTTTTACTGTGTGGCTTTGCTTGCGGGTATTCGATAGAGCCCAGCTCCCTTGCCTATGTGGTTTGTGTTTGCTTGATAGCATGTTATTTCCTCTGTATGATTAAAGTTATTCATATTAGGCTTGAGGTTGAGATGAGCTTGTGGAGGCTGATGTCCCACACACATTTCCTCCCTCACTTGCATTGCATGCATTTTACAGTTGTTTACTATTTACTGTTTAAGCTGATGCTTTATCTGTTTCTGTTTATCATTGACATGATCCCCTAGGAATCTCACTTCCTTTAATAAGGAAGTGATGATAGAACTTTAGGTTGAAACCTATGCATGATGACTTCTAGGAGTTCCCTGTTTCAAACTTCAACCATAGGATGAATCCTTGGCATGACAACATTAGGACTTGATAGTCCTCCCCTTAGTTGTCCCCCTCTCTTCTCATCTCAAGACAAATTAAAATACAGTAATAAAGGTGAACTGACGTCGTACGTTACGAGCCTTAAGCTATCTGAGAAAGGATTGTTGGAGAGTTTCTTTTCAACAGTCTGGATGTTTAGTATGGCGCCCTTTGGGTGACATGCGACGCATTCACTCTCAAATCATAGTCTCTAGTGCGATATTGGTTGCAAACATCCATAAAAAAAAGTTCTTCCGTAAAAGACAGAAAACAAACTTCAAACCTTTTTGCCCCGTTGGCCCATAATTGAAAGGAAGCTTTTCTGAAGAAAAGAGTGTTGTTAACTCCCAATTCTACCGCAAACGGTAACGCGTAAGTCTCCAAGGGTCGAGCTGCGTACATCCAACTGCTGGAACTGTTTGTTAACCCGACTCGATAAAACAGATGAATTTGAATTCCCGTAATCCATATTATCCCGAACTACGTAAGCTCTGATCTCTCATACATGTTGAGAGTACGTAGGCACAATACTGACGTATTGGCGAGCCACCTTCCCCGTAACCCGTAGTCAGTCGAACTACATTGACTCTGATTTCTCATTCTCTGATGAGAATACGTAGGCATAAAGCGCGACGCTTTGCCGAGTCATTTTCTTTTCTTTTCAGACCAGCCTTGATAGGTAGATAGATAAAACCAACCCGTCAAATAAACACAACAAGCATGGATCCCATCGAGTACGATGGACGTGAGGGGTGCTAATACCTTCCCCTTGCGTAACCGACTCCCGAACCCAGACAATGGTTGCGATGACCTCGTCTTATACCTTTTCGTCAGGTTTCTCCGATCGTTTTCTTTCCCGCTCTAAGGGATAAATAATGAAAGGTGGCGACTTTTCTGTTTTGCCGGCACCTTATTTTTGCGGTAGCGACAGATAACAGCAAGGATCCTACGGAGAAGACCTTTCGGACGACGTATGGACCTTCATAATTGGGAGTCCATTTGCCCCTGTGATCAGATTGTGGTGGGAGAATCTTCTTCAGCACCAGATCACCCATCTGAAAGCTTCAAGGGTGCACCTTCTTATCAAAAGCTTTCTTCATCTGACTTTGATACAACCGACTATACGCAATGGACGCTAACCTCTTATCATCTAGCAAGCTGAGATGGTTCAATCTGTTTCGTATCCATTCTGCCTCATCGAGCTCGACATCGACCAGAACTCTTAATGAGGGAATCTCGACCTCCAATGGTAGGATAGGTTCCATACCATATACTAGAGAGAAAGGGGTTGCCCCGGTTGATGTGCGTACCTTCGTACGATAACCGTGAAGAGCAAAAGGCAACATTTCATGCCAATCCTTGTAAGTGACAACCATCTTTTGCACTATCTTCTTGATGTTTTTGTTGGCCGCTTCAACGACGCCATTCATCTTCGGACGATAGGGTGATGAGTTGTGATGCTCAATTTTGAAGTTTTGGCACAATTCCTTCATCATCTTATTGTTAAGGTTTGAACCATTGTGAGTAATGATTCGTTCAGGAAATCCATATCTACAGATGATGTCCCTCTTTATCAAGCGGGCTACGACTTACCTGGTTACATTGGCATACGAGGATGCTTCGACCCATTTGGTGAAGTAGTCAATGGCGACCAAGATGAAACGATGGTCGTTGGAGGCGGTTGGCTCAATATAGCCAATCATGTTAATGCCCCACATAGAGAAAGGCCACGAGGATGCCATAACATTCAAAGGGCTCGACGGCACATGAATTTTGTCTGTGTAAATCTCGCTTTTATGGCATTTCTTCGCAAATTTGAAATAATCTGACTCCATGGTTAGCCAATAATACCCTGCTCATAGTAGCTTCCGAGACATTGCATGCCCGCCGACATGTGTACCAAAAGTACCTTCGTGGACCTCTTCCATAAGCAACATTGCTTCCTTTTCTTCCACGCATCTCAATAACACCAGGTCATAGTTCCTCTTGTAAAGAACACCATCTGGGTTCAAGTAAAAATTGCTCGACAACCTCCTCAGAGTCTTTTTATTTGAGCCGAAGCCCCTGGCGGATATTCTTGTTTCTTGAGGAAGTTCTGTATGTCATAAAACCACAGCTTGCCATCGACAGCTTCTTCAATAGCGAATACGAAATCCAGCCTATCGAGGCGAGAAATGACAATTCTGGGAGCATCATTCCAGAAATTCACTTTGTATATTGAAGCCAACGTAGCCAGAGCGTCTGCCATCTGATTCTCTGCTCGAGGCACGTGATGGAACTCTACCCGATCAAATAATGGCAACAGCCTCCTTGCATAGTTCATATACAGAGTCAAATTAGGTTGTCGAGTCTCCCACTCTCCTTTGATTTGATTAACAACAAGTGCCGAATTGCCGTATACATCAAGATTTTTATCCTTAGATCGATGGTTTCTTCTAAACCCATGACGCATGCTTCATATTCCGCTTCGTTGTTGGTGCACGGGAATGTTATCCTGGCAGTGAACGGGATGTGAGACCCCTAGGGAGTCATAATGATTGCCCCGATTCCATTTCCGTGCGAATTAACAGCACCATCAAATATCAGTTGCCACTGAGAACTCCTCTCTGGCCCTTCGTTGGGTAATGGCTCTTCGCAGTCCTTCATCTTAAGGAACATAATGTCTTCGTCAAGAAACTCAAACTTCATTGGTTGATAGTCTTCGATAGGATGTTCAACAAGGTACTCTGAGAGAACACTTCCCTTGATGGCCTTCTGAGAAACATACTAGATGTCATACTCTGTCAGTACCATTTGCCATCTGGCAATCCTGCATGAAAGCGCTTGCTTTTCGAAGACATACTTGATCGGATCCATCTTCAAAATCAGCATGGTTGTATGGTTAAGCATATACTGTCTCAAACGTTTGGCAGCCCACATGAGTGCGCAACACGTTTTCTCAAGCATCGAGTAACGGGACTCACAATCTGTGAACTTTTTACTCAAATAGTATATGACGTGTTCTTTTCTGCCGGTCTCGTCGTGTTGACCGAGAATGCAACCCATGCTGTTCTCAAGAACCGTTAAGTACATGATTAAAGGCCTTCTAGCTACTGGGGGTATCAATATCAAAGGTTCCTGCAGGTATTCTTTAATTTTGACAATTGTCATTCCAGAAGACCGCCTGATCTTTCTTTAGAATTTTGAACATGGGTTCACACGTGGCTGTGAGATGAGATATGAACCGAGCAATGTAGTTTAATCTCCCCAAGAAACCACAAACCTCTTTTTCGATCTTTGCCGCTTGCATATCTTGTATAACTTTTATCTTAGCAGGATCAACCTCAATTCCTTTTTCGCTGACAATGAACCCCAATAGCTTTCTGGACCCTACCCCGAAAGTACACTTGTTAGGATTTAACCTCAACCTGAATTTCCTGAGTCTCTCAAATAGCTTCTGCAAATTGACCAGATGCCCTTCCTTTGTTTGGGACTTTTCTATCATGTCATCAACATACACTTCAATCTCGTGATGAATCATATCATGAAACAAAGTGACCATAGCCCGCTGATAGGTTGCCCCTGCGTTTTTCAACCCAAAAGGCATTACCTTGTAGCAAAACGTCCCCCATGGCGTGATAAACGTTGTTTTCTCCATATCCTCTGGTGCCATCTTGATTTGGTTATAATCGGAGAAACCATCCATGAAGGAGAATACGGCTAAAAATCCTGCTTCCAATTGTTTATGGACCTCTTCCTTGATTTTTATAGCCATGTCTGGTCTTGTCCTTCTGGGCTTCATTTTAACCGGCGGACATTCTTCGCGCAACGGTGAACGATGAACCATTATATCTGTGTCAATCCTGGGCATGTCTTCGTAGGATACTCTCGAAGCATCTCGATCAGTCTTTGCTTGACGTCACTCTGTAGTGCATCCCCTATTCTGACATTTCTGACAACCTCTTCAGAACCCAAATTGATGACCTCAATCACTTCCTGATGAGGCAGAATGGTCTTTTCTTCTTGTTTTAGGAGTCTAGCTAGCTCTTCCGGAAAATCTTCATCCTCCTCAATCTCTTATTCGACTTGAAATATCGGGTGATCAAAGTCGAAGTGAGTCATAGAAGGTTCTTGATCGGTTTCATCTGTAATGTGGATCCTGCAATGATAATGGTTAAATGCTTCAAATGATATGCAACACAAAACCACATTGCCATTTTATTGTTAAAACATAAAACTAGAATAAAAAGGATCACAAAATTTGGAATGAGAAAGAACGCCCTTTGATTTATTGATAAAAATGTTCAATTGTAAACAAGCAAGGCCCAGACAAGATACCCCTATGCTTCGGGTAAAACATAGGGTCGGACAATAATCGAGAAAACAGATCATTACTGTTCAGTAGTCACTTGAATGAAGTCCTATATAGACCAATTGTGTAGACTCTATCTTGGTGTGCAAGGCTTGATCCAAGCGTCCATGTCGCAATCGATATCCCCCTCTTCACTATCTGAAACAGCATTGATGCGCTCGAAGATGACACCTCCCGGAGTGAACAACACTGGTCCCTTGTGGCGCGGCGCGCCTTTTGAGGATGATGAAGCAGATAGGTTGTACCCCAAGCCAAACTTATCCTGCTTGTTGGGGATGTCAAGCACCTGGCCCCAACCATGGGCTGCCCCAGACTGCACCTCTTCCTGGGCTTCCTTGAAAGAAGATATGGCCACCTCGGGCGCTTTGCTCATTGCAGGAGACTTGTCCTTAACCTGGACCATTTCAAATGCTTGACAGAGAGTTTCGTGGATCTTCCCCATCCACTTCCACATATTTGAACAATGATAGATGGCTAAGCATTATGTCTTCTTCCCCACACACGGCGACAATGCTGCCACCGACCATATATTTGAGTTTCTGATGCAATATAGAGGTCACAGCTCCTGCTGAGTGGATCCATGGGCGGCCTAATAGACAGATATAGGCTGGCTTGATGTCCATTATGTAAAACACTACATCGAACACTTCTGGTCCTACTTGGATGGGCAATGTAAGCTCCCTGAATACTGACCGTCTGGTTCCTTCAAAAGCTCTCACCACGAGATCACTGGGCGTACAAAAAATACCCCGAATGTCTAGTTTCATTAATGCTTTCTTAGGAAGTACGTTTAGAGATGACCCGGTGTCCACCAACACATGGGACATAACAACTCCACGCCATTCAATCAAAATATGCAACACACTGTTATGATTCCTGCCCTTCAGCGTCAACTCTAGGTCCGTAAAACCAAGAACATTCCCTGCATTCACGTGTGCAACAACTCCTTCGAGTTGGTTTACTGAAATTTCTTGAGGCACGTACGTAGTGTTCAATATCCTTAGCAACGCATTTCGATGTGCTTCCGAGCATAGCAACAACGAAAATATGGAAATTTTAGAGGGAGTTTGTTGTAGATGGTCGACTATCTTGTAGTCGCTCTTCCGAATTAGCCTTACAAACTCTTCTACATCTTTAGCCAACAGTTCTTTCTCTCCAGCCTGAGAGGTTTCCTCTACCATGACTTTACCTTTTCCTTTGTCTGCTTTATCAGTCACCACTTCGGGCGGTGAAAAGACTCGACCACTTTGGGTAATTCCTTCTGCACCAACCAGATTCTCCACTGACCCAACAAGCGAACTCTTCAAATCTAGCTTCTGTCCGTTAACATATACCTCGGCTCCACAATTCCATGGAACAGCCTTGGTATCCTCAAAAGGCACGGGACCAGCTTTTGTAATGGTTATTGTTGATGGTCTAGGAGCAGAAATTGTAATAGTTTTGTATGGGATATAGATCATCGCAATCTCACCCCTCTGCTTGGTTAGCACTTCTCTGGATTTTCTTTCAACGGCCCGATCAAACTGCAGGACCCCTTCGTCCATCAGACTCTGAATACTGATTCTCAACTGATCACAACCATCCAGATGGCTTGCACACTCAGCACATAATTCCTTGCACCCTGGGAACACACCCCCTTTCAGCAATTTCACTTTTATGAAGCTTAATGGCGTCTTTAGCTCATTGACATTTGCTATCAAATCCAGACCATCATCCTCGACGATCGCACTGACTTCATCTTGTTCGTGATTTGCCATAGGATTCTGTATGACGTTAAGAACATCATTAGAGAAATTTATCGCTTTGCTATCAATCATATCCTGCACCTTGTGCTTGAAAGCCTTGCAACTATCAATATTGTGCCTTGGGGCACCTGAGTGAAATTCGCAGCGGGAGTTCGCATCATACCCAGGTGGTGGTGGCCCTGCAGAGGAGCCATTGTCCTCTTCTTAATAAGCTGCAATTGCAATAAGGCCTTGAGAAGTTGCGAATACGGCATCGGCAGTGTGTCAAACACTTTGTTCCCTCCTTGGCCATGATTCTAATATCTCCTGTAACCTTGAGGATTTTGCTGATTCTGTTGTTGTGGTTGCTACTGAACGGCAGGAATTGTTATACTGAAGACTTGTTGACGCTGACGATTCTGATACTGACCCTTACCTTTTCCCTTAGAACTGGACACCTTCCCTCTTTTTACCACCAAACGTCTTCTTCCCTCCTCCAACTGAGGGTATTTCGTTTGACTGAATCTTCCCGAGCTTGATGTCGTTCTCCACCCTCTCTTCGTCGATTATCAAATCAGAGAAGCTACCTGACATGTTACTGACGAGCTTCTCGCAGTAGACCTCAGGTAGAGTAGCGAAAAACAGATCAACCAACACACGTTCCACCATTGAAGGTTGTACTCTGGCCGCGAGTTCATGCCACCTTTGAGTGTACTCCTTGACACACTCGTTATTCCTCTGGGAAAGATTTTGAAGTTGGACCTTGTTGGGAGCAAGGTTGCTTTTATATTGGTAATGTTTTACAAATTCCTCAGCCAAGTCCCTCCAGCTTTGGATATTGATGGGTTCCAGCCCCATATACCATTCAAGGGACGGCCCAGACAAGCTGTCCTGGAAGAAGTGCATCAGCATTTTCTCATCGTCTGAATATGCGGACATCTTTCGGTAGTAAGAGCGTAGGTGAACTCTTGGGCATGTGGTACCCTTATATTTGTCAGAGTTTGGGACTTTGAACTTTAGAGGTACTTTCAGGTCGGGGATAAGTCCCAGGTTGGTCATGTCAAGGCCCATGGCATTTTGGTTCTCCAGACTCTTCATCTTATCTTCCAACAGCTTGAACCTTCTACTAGCCTCATATGTCATTTCGGCTCCGACATCTCTCGTTGAGAAAATATCATCTTGATGATCCTCGTTCCAGGGTTGATGCCCGTTCCATGGACAAACCCAGCAGCACCTAGACCATACATATTACTAGTACCAGTGTTCCCAACATTACCTATTCCACCAGCATTGCCATTGCCTATACCAACATTACCATTGGCTTCAAAGTTGTCGTTGCCTGCTCCAGTCATATTCCCATTAACTCCAACATTAGCAGCACCATTACCATTACCACTTCCATCCCCTCCAATAACAGGGATATTCACAACAGGCGTGGAATTGTCAGCATGAGGGGTCCCAACAAGTGGAGGGTTTGCAGCATTCCCACCATGCAACACATCGTTGCTGTCAACACGTGCAATCAAGGGCTGCACTAAAGTCCGGAATTGGGTCATTCTATCCCTCATCTCTTGCATTTCTGACTGAATTTGGTCCATCACTCTTCTCTGATTTTGTCTTGTAGCATACCTATGGACTGTCTGATCAGTAATCCTGAAACACACTACGAAGAAACAGAGATAAGACAAACGGCCTTGTTGTGCCTGTAATGCAAAAATGCTATGCAAACATGTATGTATGCAACAGGGAAATTCCCCCCCCCCCCCCCCGATGCTAGTTCTGGGAGAGAGAGCACGACAATGGAAACCCCCATGAAACCAGCAATAGTATAAACTCCTCATATATAAATGAAAAGCCACGAGGGCAGCGCACAATCACATCAACTGAGTATAATCTGAAAGGACCTCAACCAACAAGCCTGGTGATGGTCAGTACAACAAGCATAATCAACAACTACATATAGACAGAAAGATAATCAGGCTAGACGGTGAGATCGAAAGTCCTCTAGCAACTCTTGCGTCTCAGGATGATCTGGTCTAGCAACTAGTCCCTGAATAAGTAGATCTTGCTGGCTAATAGTGTGTTGTAGACTCTCAACATTGTATTCCCAAGCTCCTTCCCCAAAACAATCTTCAAGCTTACATCTTTTGGAGTCTGCTCTCAACCTGCAATCTCTCAAGTTCGCAATAGCTTGATTCAACTTGTTTTCGCTGTCACGCCTGAGCGATGCTTCCGCTAAAATCTTCTCGTCTTTGGTTTTCAACTGAGTCATCAATTTGTTGATCTGCAGCTTAAACTTGTCTTCGCGCTCCTTGTGGTTGGACAAGGTGGCATTCCACTGAGCGTTGAACTTGGAAATCTCCAAATAAGCTTTGTCCAAGTCCTGCTTCTTGGTGGTGAGTACACTGCTCACAGCTTTAAAATCCACGCCTAAGCGTTCATGAGCGTTGGTCTGCTGAGTCAATTATGTACCAAATCTATTCACAAGTTCATTTTGTTTTTTGAAGGAGTATACAACATCATTCTTCTCCCCTTGGAGCTGAATAATTTCTCTTTCTAACTCCTCGCTGGCTTTTTGTAACTCTTCTTTTTCAGCCCATAACTGATTGTATTTCTGAATATCTACCATGGTCGGCTCCTCAATCATGAGGGGATATAGAGGCGCAACTGAAGGAAACGACATCAGCAACCTCTTCGCTCTATCCTGAATCCAGCTCAAGTAGGGATCATAGGCTCGGCTATTACTCTTTCCCAACAATGCTTTTCCCCTCCTGTGAATATTGTTCCAAGCATGCTCAAGTTTACCCAGTGTATCACTATCCAACAGGCCGGTGAGGTACAGAGATTCCTGTACCTCTTCTTCCTTGGGAGGATCCTTCAATGCATATTCTAACTGCTTGACCAACAACGACAGATTGTAGTTGATGCACCCCTTCCTTCTGTCCAAAGGGACGTTAGGAAATCCGCTGCAGCTATAGATGATTTTTGTACCAAGCATATTCTTATCAAACCAAGTGATATTCTCAACTGACAAACCCATCAGACGTTCAGACCACTCTGACGTACCGACGGAAGTAACAAAAGTACCGGTATTAGGCATATGACTGGCAAGCCACCTATACAGCCGAGGAACACAGCATGACACATTTTTCCCTCTTCGGTTCTCATTCTTGTAGTGAACCGAGTGATAAATGTCACCGAGCAGGGTAGGTGTGGAGGCAAATCGCCACACATCACACAAGTCTACAAGACATTGTTCAATACAAGTTTCGATGATGACAAATTATAGCCTTGGATAGATTGGAAATTATAAACTCCAGATCCACTAAACAGATGCAACGTTTGCAGGGCATGAGTCGACCATAGGGTCGGCGCATGCATCAGAGCACTTTGCCACTGGTCAGCGCACAAAGGCAATGAGTCAACCATAGGGTCGGCGCATGAAGGAAATATTTTCCAACGGGTCAGCGCATAAAGGCATGAGTCGACCATAGGGTCGGCGCATGAAGGAAATAGTTTTCAACTGGTCAGCGCACGCCGACTGTATGGTCGACGCATACTGATGCATTTTCCAAATTTCCAAAAAACACAGGCCATGCGTTGATGCACAGACCTGTTGCGGTCGATCGTTCGCGCGAAAATCCTGTTTTTAAATGATTCCCTCTTATATTTGAAATACTGTTATGTCTATAATTGGGTTAGTACTATATATACTGGTTTAACCACTTATGTCACATTAACATTTGATAATCTTTGATTCATGTGTTCAAAAACAAGAAAGAGTGAAATAGGTGTCCAATATTCATCATCTTCATCTGACAACATTTCAATTCACCACAACCATTTTTGAAGTGCATTGTGAGTGATTCAAGGTGATAAGGTTCGAAGCTTAGATTGGAGAATCAAGTTCAGGTTGAAGCTTGTGACAAGTTCTTTCTTGAATAAAATCGTTGGGGTTTTACCCTCCAAGATTGGTTTGAATTTTGGGGGTTTTTGGACGAGATTCTTCATCAAGGGTCAACTGAGCGAAGGTGATTGTGAAGAGGTGTTCTTCACAAGTCTAGCAGCGGATTCAGTGATATTGAAGGGAAGATCTCGGGTTCGATTTGTTGCTGTTGAGATCAGCCGGAGCCGAAGGTTTGAACAACAACGTGTTATTCAATAAGGTGGCTGGAATCGGAGGTCCATCAACAACAATCGGAGGACTTGATTCATCTTGAATCAAGGGGCAAGGAGTGAAAGCAACTTTCAACACATTGAGATTTCTGTTGTATATTTGCTGCTCAATCCTTGTATAAACTGTTACATTCAACAGGTGATATCTATAAAATCTATCTCAATTCTAGTTTTAGAATTGAAGGCAGATGTACCCCAAAGCGAGGACGACGGGGGAACTGCCTCACCAAATACTTGTCTTCTCTATTTTTTAGCATTTACGTTATAGCTCAAAATAAGTGATTTTTGTATAAGCATTATTGTCAAATTGTGATATCAATTGAGTAAGAGGTTAAAACTCTGTTTTTGACTCCAAAGCACAATAAGACATTGTACTAGGCTAGTTGGTATCACTTACTCAACATAAGTATCACTTGGAGTGTTTTGCACACCAAGTGTTTGACAAATTGCTTGAACCAAAATTATCTTACTTGTGTATCTAGTTTTGGTTCGCTCTTTGAATCATTGGAACTAGGAATTCTAACAACTGAAGTAGATCATTGATAAGTGTGATTAGTGTTGTGATTCTATTTTCCATATTGTCATTAATCCAAAGGCTTATGCATATCCGATTTTCCAATAACCGTTCGTTTTAGACTATATTTTCCTCGGCCGCTTCCGCACTTAAAACAATTTTTGAAAACCAATTTTTAATTGGTAGCGCCGACTCAAATTTTAATTGGGGATCTATTCAACCCCCCTTCTAGATTCGTGCCATAGTCTAACAAGTGGTATCTAGAGCTCCGGTTATTCGGTGCTTCAAATACAACGTAGATAAAAAATGGCTAACGAACCAAAAGGGGCGTACAATAGAGCTCCCGTTTTTAACGGTGAAAATTATAGTTATTCGAAAGACTGTATGCGGGTGCATATAAACTCCATAGACAAAAAAATATGGAACGTTATCCTCAAAGGTCTAATAGAAATTACTATGACCAATGCGGATAACGTGGTTGTTCCTAATCCCGAAGCACAATGGACCGATGACGATGAGAAAAAAATACAATTATGATTGGAAAGCCAAAAATATCTTAATCTCCTTATTAGGTGTAGATGAATACTATCGTGTATCCCATTGTCCTACTGCTAAGGCCATGTGGGATTCACTACAAATAGCCCATGAGGGGACAAACGATGTTAAATTGGCTAGAATCAACATATTAACACAAGAGTTCGATCTCTTTTTCATGGAGCAAGGGGAAACCATTGCTGACATGCAAAAGAGATTTACTCATCTCATCAATCGTTTACATTCATTAGGTAGGCCTGTTTCCAATGATGTTGCTACTAATAAGATCTTAAGATGTATTACCAGGGAATGGCAGCCAAAAGTGACCGCCATCAAAGAAGCACATGATCTTACCTTATTAGACTTGACAACATTGTTTGGCAAACTACAAGAGCATGAACAGGTACTCTTGAGCCTAGACCAACGCGAAAAGATGGAAAAGAAAGACAAAACGAAGGTGAGTGAAAAGAAATCAATAGCTCTCAAGACTTCCTCCTCGAAGTCTCAAGCAAAAGAGCAAAGTGATTATTCCTCAAGCGACGAAGAAGAAGAGGACAAGAGCGAAGATATGGGGTTGTTTGTCAAACGGTATAACCGTTACATGAGAAAGAAAGACATTCAACATTCCGAGAAGAACTTGGTAAACTTCCGGAAACAATTGAGGTACTCCAAGGATGATGACTCAAAAAGTAAAAAGACTAGAGGGACGTGCTACAAGTGTGGAAAGCCCGGTCATTACAAACCGGACTGTCCGATGAACAAAAAGGGAAAGGAAAAGGAATCATCAAAGTCACACAAGAAATCATCAAACCCTAGGAGAGCGTACATAGCTTGGGAAAGCGACAACGACTCTTCCTCCTCTGATGAAAGCTCTAGTGATGAAGAAGAGTCCGTGAATCTATGCCTCTCCGCTCATCAGAAAAATAAGAAAAAACAGGTACGCCACTCTAAATATGATAAGTCCTCAAATATGTCGCATTCAGAATTACAAACTGCATTTAATGCCTTACACAATGAAGCAATTGAAGCCTTCAAGAAACTTGCCTCTAATAAAAGAATTTTTACGTATTTAGAGCACAAAGTTAAAGAGTCCGAAAAGAAATTAGAGGACCTTAAGGCTTCCATTGTGAAAGGCAATGAATCAGATTGTAAGGACAATAGAAATCCTTTCGACTTTGGGTGTGATACTTGTCATATTTGGCAAGGTGAGGTTACAAACCTCAAGGCCAAATTAAACAAGGCACTTGAGCCTAAAATTACATTTGCTATTGATAAAAAGGATTTTAGAAAAAGTATGATTAACCCATACCAAAAATATGCATATGTAATTAGGGATCAAGCAAGTAAAAGTGATTCTAAAGTCGATTTTGCATGCTTATATTGTTGCAAGAAAGGCCACTCCATTGGTAAATGCCGATTTAAGAGATTTCTTGTTCCTAAAGGCATCTACCAATGGCTTCCCAAACGCAACCATTTTGTCGCTAACCTATTAGGACCCAATATGCCATTGGGTACCTCCCTTTGCTAATTATGTTTTGATAGGTGAAATGTGTCGAGACCACCGAGAGAAGATGGGTTCTCGACAGTGGGTGCTCAAGACACATGTTTGGAGACATATCCTTATTCATAGACTTTGTGGCTAAGAAGAAAGGGTATGTAACTTATGGTGATAACAACCGCGGAGCAATACTAGGTAAAGGTAGTGTAGGTAATCCCGCCTCTACTATGATTTCCGACGTGTTGCTTGTCGAAAACCTTAGACATAATCTGCTTAGCATTATCCAATTATGCGATAAAGGATACAATGTATCTTTTTCAAAAGATTGTTGCAAAATTATGCATGAAAATGATAAGAAGAATATGTTTAATGGTTTTAGAGTAAACAACGTATATATGCTTGACTTAAATGAAGTATCGTTAACAAGCAACAAATGCCTCATAACTATGAGTGAAGACTCATGGCTATGGCATAGGCGTTTAACGCATGTTAACTTTGACTTACTCAATAAGGTAGTCTTAAAAGACCTAGTGTTAGAACTTCCCAAAATAAAGTTCACCAAGGATCACCTTTGTGATGCTTGTCAAAAAGGGAAGCAAACGAGGATCTCATTTAAATCCAAAAAGATAATTTCAACAACGAGACCTCTTGAACTTCTTCATATGGACTTGTTTGGGCCGTCTAGGATCAAAAGTCTAGGAGGAAACTATTACGGGTTCGTAATAGTGGACGACTTTTCTAGATTTTGTTGGACCATCTTTTTAGTAAGTAAAAGTGATACATTTGCCGCTTTTGAAAAGTTTGCTAAGCTTTCCCAAAATAAGTTAAATACAAACATAGTGTCAATTAGAAGCAACCATGGAGGTGAGTTTGAAAATCACTTATTTGAAGAATATTGCGGTAACCATGGTATAGATCATAACTTCTCCGCTCCACGCACCCCTCAACAAAACGGGGCTGTGGAGCGTAAAAACCGTATTTTAGAAGAATTGGGAAGAACAATGATTAACGAAAGTGGTTTACCAAAATATTTTTGGGCCGACGCCATTAGTACGACGTGTTATGTTTTGAATAGGGTGCTTATTCGCCCCATTCTAAATAAAACACCGTATGAACTTTTAAAAGGGCGAAAGCCAAATGTTTCTCACTTGCATGTGTTTGGATGCAAATGTTTTATATTAAACAATGGAAAGGAAAACTTGGGAAAATTTGATTCCAAATCCGATGAAGGTATCTTCCTCGGATACTCTCAATCGAGTAAAGCATATAGAATATATAATAAATAATTACTTGTTGTAGAAGAGTCTGTGCATGTTACTTTTGATGAGTCCTATCCGAGAAATGTCGGAAAGGATAGTGTTGTTCATGGAGCAGGTACATCCATAGAAGACATACTCAAAAGTGGCGAGACGAGGATTGATCAACCTGACAAAGTCAAAGTTGAGGAGGATAAGGATGTACACCATTATGTAACAGAGGAAGTTCATCCGCCTTCAAACGATGATCTCCCTCAAGCTTGGAAGTCATCTAAAGACCATCCAATTGAAAACATTCTCGGAGACATCACAAAGGGTGTAACAACTCGATCAAAGCTAAGTAATTTCTGTTATCACTTCGCATTCGTTTCACAGATGGAACCTAAAAACCCTAAGGAAGCCCTACTCGATGAACACTGATTTTTTTCAATGCAGGAGGAACTGAATCAGTTCACTAGAAATGAGGTTTGGGACCTTGTCCCTCCTCCGCGAGGTCATCGAGTAATCGGCACCCGATGGGTGTTTAGAAATAAACTGGACGAGAACAGAGTAATAACTCGCAACAAAGCGCGGTTAGTCGTGCAAGGGTATAACCAAGAGGAAGGCATCGACTATGAGGAAACTTATGCGCCGGTTGCCCGACTCGAGGCTATACGTTTTACTTGTTTTCGCTTGTGCGAAGGATTTTAAATTATTTCAAATGGACGTCAAAAGTGCGTTCCTTAACGGGTTCATAAATGAAGAAGTCTATGTTGCTCAACCACCTGGTTTTGAGTCTCATGAGTATCCTGATCATGTCTACAAACTGAAAAGAGCTTTGTACGGTCTCAAACAAGCTCCTAGAGCTTGGTATGAGAGACTAAGCAAATTCTTACTTGATCAAGGCTACTCAAGAGGAAAGGTTGATACCACTCTCTTCATTAAACGTCAAGGAAAACACTTAATTCTTGTACAAATTTATGTTGACGATATCATATTTGGATCCACTAACATGAATCTTGTAAGAGAGTTTGCTGAGCTTATGCAGGGTGAATTCGAGATGAGTATGATGGGTGAACTCACATACTTTCTCAGTTTGCAAATCAAGCAACTGAAGGAAGGAACATTCGTGAGCCAAACAAAATATTGTTTGGAGCTTCTCAAGAGATTTGACATGGCAAATTCAAAAGCCATAGACACTCCTATGCCAACATGTGTAAATATGAGTAAAGATGAAAGTGGTAAGAATGTGGAGGTAAAAAGGTACAGAGGTATGATTGGCTCGCTTCTCTATCTTACTGCTTCTCGTCCCGACATTATGTTTAGCGTGTGTATGTGCGCCAGATACCAATCATGTCCTAAGGAATCCCACCTAAAATCTGTCAAACGCATACTTCGATACCTATCTGGTACTCTGAAATATGGACTGTGGTATTCCAAAGGTAATGATTGTTCATTGGTAGGCTTCTCCGGTTCCGATTTTGCCAATTGCAAATCGGATAGGAAAAGCACCAGCGGTACGTGTCACTTATTTTCAAATTCCTTGGTCATTTGGCACAACAAGACACAAGTGTCCGTTGCTCTGCCAACCGCCGAAGCGGAATACGTAGCCACCGGTAACTGTTGTGCGCAAGTCCTATGGCTTAAAAAACAACTATTGGACTTCAATTTGAAGCTAGAACGTGTTCCAATATTTTGTTACAACACCAATGCTATAAATCTTACTAAAAATCCGGTGTTACATTCGCGTACCAAACACATAGAAATTCGACACCATTTTTTGAGGGACCATGTAGAGAAGGGTGACGTTGTCTTTGAACACGTTGATACCAAAAACCAACTAGCGGACATTTTCACAAAGCCGCTAGCCACTGAGCGCTTCTTTCATATCCGTCGAGAACTTGGTATTCTCGACATTTCTGATCGGGTTTAACAATTACTACGTTCATAATTAATCTATTTACAACTATGCTTTTGTACTACTAACAAGTTTAGCTTTTGTTGCAAGTACGAATATGTGATTAACAAGTGTGGTCGGTATAGAGGTGATATTGCTCCTTTCTCTCTCTCTTTATATATCTCTCTCTCTCTCTAAACATTCATGACTTGAAACTAAGTATATCGTTTGACAATCATGGTACTTATATATGTCTATGACTTTTACTGCTAATACTATGTGTGTTGAATGCAAATTATATTGTGAAAGGGTGAATAGGCATGATAAATAGGCAAGTGTGGCATTCTGCATAATATGAAACTGAAAAATTGGGTTTTTGAAGGTTATGAGTCGACCTAAACAGGACAACGGTCGACGCATGTTGTAGACTTTCAAAATTATCAAAAAAACAAACAGTATACGTCGAAGCATGCAGGGGCTATGGTCGACGGCTCGCGCAAAAACCCATAATTTTTTTTGAAAACCGTTCCAGTTTTCTCTTCTTCTCCATTTAATGTACTGTCAACTTTTGTTATGATTTGATATTGCATTTGTCTTGTAAATTGCATCTAGGCATCTATTGTGTCCTCTTGTCTCCTCCCTCTTACCAAAACCCTAAAACCTCTCTCTATTAAAGGGAATAGTCTTCATCTTCTCCAAAATCATCCTCAACTACTCTCTTTAAAGTTCATCTCTACAAAATCTCCAAAAACCATCATCAATGGCGTATCTTTTTCGCTAAAATACAAGTAAGAGATCAAGGGCCTCATCATCATCTACTTCAGTCCCCATTACCGCTGTCTCACTAGTTCATCCACCTGCTGTTGAAAACTTCAACAAGAGTCTCAGCAAAAGAGCAATCGTTCCACAGCATGCCTTCTACCAGGCAACGGCGGAGCGCTTGTATCTCACCCAAATTCTGTCTCTGTTGGAGGTTCAGGGGTTCTTCAATTTTCTGGAGTGCAACACAAAGTATAGTGAGGATTTGGTCCGGGTGTTCTACACAAATCTGCGTGGTAACTTTCAAGGTTAATATTTCCACACTTCTGTAGGAAATAAACTGGTAAACATAAATTCTGAAGTCTGGAACAAGTATTTTGATTTGACTGTCGATGCTGATGCACCACCTCTTCATGAGGTAACGGACACTCGTATGGTGCCAGGGTATGAGTTTAAGAGCGCTCTGAATGACATGCTCAAAAGACCCTATCCATATGCCATTGTCAATAGTGATGCCTTTCCTAGAACGGTCATAGCCGGGAAACTCCAAACAGGGGAGCGTATCCTTCAGTGGATTGTCGCTCGCATCCTACGAACGAAAAAAGGTGGACTGTCCCGTGTCGAACAAGCTGAGGTACATCTCATCTATATATTGAAACATAGGATCAAAATAAACTGGCCATACTTTCTTGCAAGCAGGATTTTTGCTCTGAGAGACTCAAGTAGAGGCACTGCTCTAGCCTATGGGTCGTTTATTTCGGAAATTCTTGCCGCAGCAAATGTTGTATACCCTACATTTCCTTGTGTTTCAGTCCCCTCTGACAAAGAATTTAGCACCAAAACCCTTGCCATGATGGGGTATTTTTGGTGTGATGAACGACAATCATACATATTCGTCCGTCGAGGCAATATTCCTCGGGTGACTCGTGACAGTTCCGATGATAGCTCTGAAGAGGAAAGTGAAGAACAAGGTGAACAGGACGATGATGAAGAAAATACAGCTGCAGAGGTACAAGAACCTGTATGTGAGACGCAAGACTATCATCAATCGCCAGTTCAACATGCGTCTCTAAATACCAATTGGCTCCAGCATTCAGCTCCATCTGAAGAACAAGAAGAGGGTTATACAAATCAGGGATGGGGTGAATGGCAATACACAGGCTGGACTACCCTGGGTAGATTCTACGACCCATATCACGGCTACCCTCAAGACTATCAACCTTCCCAGCACTCATCACCTCCTCCACCATCGGACAACTCTGAAGTAATTAATATGCTGCAGTCCATGCAGTTAGATCAACAAACCTTCATGAGGAGTCAAGATACGCAAATGGAGCAGATTAGAGCTGAGCTTCGTACCAAAAATGAAAGGTTAAATTCATTTTTGACTCGGATGGACGCCCGTCTTAAAGCTCTTGTTGAATCACATGAAAGGCAAGACCTGGAAATCACCGACTCTCTTCATTACCTCAACATGTCCGTAGAAGCATTTCTAGACTTCTCAGATCCTTACCACAATCCCGATACTGCATACCGGGGGAGGGGCCGAGGTCGGGGTCGGGGATATTAGTTTCATAGTTGCATATTTGTTTCCTCTATGTACTTTCCATGTTTCTGTGTTATGTTTGCCTGAATATTCACCTATTTGCATGTTCTCTTAATTATCTATTAATTCAAGTTACTTTTGTTCATTATCATTCTTATGTGTGAAGTTTGGTAATTAACTATCACCTATTGTATGTTTTCTATTAATTGATGTGTTCTCCTTCTCTTTATGATGTTGTCAAAGGGGGAGAAGAACATGTAGCAAGCCAGCACCAAAGCCAAGTCAGGATATTAACAACAGTTGATGGTTGCTTGTTCTGCAGCCCTATTTTACAAAAGAAAGGGGGAGCTTGTGTATACATTGCATATTGGTTGTTTTGGTTGTATAACAGGTTGTCATCATCAAAAAGGGGGATATTGTGGTGGGAAATCGCCACACATCACACAAGTCTGCAAGACATTGTTCAATACAAGTTTCAATGATGACAAATTACAGCCTTGGATAGATTGGAAATTATAAACTCCAGATCCACTAAACAGATGCAACGTTTGCAGGGCATGAGTCGACCATAGGGACGGCGCATGCATCAGAGCACTTTGCCACTGGTCAGCGCACAAAGGCAATGAGTCGACCATAGGGTCGGCGCATGAAGGAAATATTTTCCAACGGGTCAGCACATAAAAGCATGAGTCGACCATAGGGTCGACGCATAAAGGAAATAGTTTTCAACGGGTCAGCACACACCGACTGTATGGTCGACGCATACTGATGCATTTTCCAGATTTCCAAAAAACACAGGTCATGCATCGACGCACAGACCTGCTGCGGTCGACCGTTCGCGCGGAAATCCTGTTTTTAAATAATCCCTCTTATATTTAAAATACAGTTATGTCTATAATTGGGTTGGTACTATATATACTGGTTTAACCACTTGTGTCACATTAGCATTTGATAATCTTTGATTCATGTGTTCAAAAACAAGAAAGACTGAAATAGGTGTCCAAGATTCATCATCTTCATCTTCAACATCTCACAACATTTCAATTCCACACAACCATTTTTGAAGTGAATTATTAGTGATTCATGGTGATAAGGTTCGAATCTTAGATTGGAGAATCAAGTTCGGGTTGAAGCTTGTGACAGGTTCTTTCTTGAATAAAACCGTTGGGGTTTTACCCTCTAAGATTGGTTTGAATTTTGGGGGTTTTTGGACGAGATTCTTCATCAAGGGTCAACTGAGCGAAGGTGATTGTGAAGAGGTGTTCTTCACAAGTCTAGTAGCGGATTCAATGATATTTAAGGGAAGATCTCGGGTTCGATTTGTTGCTGTTGAGATCATCCGGAGCCAAAGGTTTGAACAACAACGTGTTATTCAATAAGGTGGCTGGAATCGGAGGTCCATCAACAACAATCGGAGGACTTGATTCCTCTTGAATCAAGGGGAAAGGAGTGAAAGCAACTTTCAACACATTGAGATTTCTATTGTATATTTGCTGCTCAATCCTTGTATAAATTGTTACATTCAACAGGTGATATCTATAAAATCTATCTCCATTCTAGTTTTAGAATTGAGGGCAGACGTGCCCCGAAGCGAGGACGACGGGGGAACTGCCTCACCAAATACTTGTCTTCTCTATTTTTCAGCATTTACGTTATAGCTCAAAATAAGTGATTTTTGTTTAAGCACTATTGTCAAATTGTGATATCAATTGAGTAAGAGGTTAAAACTCTGTTTTTGACTCCAAAGTACAATAAGACATTGTACTAGGCTAGTTGGAATCACTTACTCAACATAAATATCACTTGGAGTGTTTTGCACACCAAGTGTTTGACAAAATGCTTGAACCAAAATTATCTTACTTGTGTATCTAGTTTTGGTTCGCTCTTTGAATCATTGGAACTAGGAATCCTAACAACTGAAGTAGATCATTGATAAGTGTGATTAATGTTGTGATTCTATTTTCCATATTGTCATTAATCCAAAGGCTTACGCATATCCGGTTTTCCAATAACCGTTCGTTTTAGACTATATTTTCCTCGACCGCTTCCGCACTTAAAACAATTTTTCAAAACCAATTTTTAATTGGTAGCACCGACTCAAATTTTAATTGGGGATCTATTCAACCCCCCTTCTAGATCTGTGCCATAGTCTAACAGTAGGTACCGGGTTCCCTGAAGCCAATATATAAAAAGCATCTGCATCTACGAAGTATGGAAGATTAAGGAACAACACAATGCCATAGATGCAAAGAGCTAGGACGACACTAAATACGATCCAACAATCATCCTTTGCACACTAATGAGCTTTCTCAACCAAACAAGGCAAAGTAAAACCAAACATCCCAAGCCTTTTGATCATCTTCCCCTCTAACTCTGAAGCGTCCAGATACAAAATAGCAGCAAGCTTATCCAGATTAGGCTTAGCGTCAGTATGGAAGAACGACATCTGATCCCGAATAGGCACGTCTAACAATACAGAATACTGTTCCAGAGTAGGGGCCAGAACATAGTCGGGGAATACAAAACATCTCAATTGGACGTCATAGAACTGTAGAAGGGTGTAGATACCCCTAATCTCATACGCAGAAGGCTTACAGACACATCTCAACAACCTCCCATAAGATTTCCTGAAGTCTTCCATTACTGCTTTATCAGCCAAGGCAATCAAACTCAATAAAGAACTGATATCTGGATCCGGAAACCTGAAGGTCACAGTGCTCTTCAGGGGTTCCATGTCGAGAGTTGTAACAACCCAAATTTCATTAAATAATTAATTATAGTAATTAATTGATTTAGTGGGATTTTTATTAATGTTGGAATTAATTTTTATTAATTGGAATTTGTAGTAGAGAATTGAGAAGGAAATAGAATGGAAAGAAAATAATAGAGAGGAAGGAAAAGAAATAGAAGAATATAAAAAGGGAATTGGAGAGAAAGAGAAAGATAGAAAAGAAAAAGAAGAGAAAGGAAGAAGAAGAGGAGAAGGGAAAAGCTTGGAGAATCTTCAAGAACCGATTTCGAAGCTCCGATTAATCGAGGTAAGGGTGAGAAACATTGCTATTTAATCATTGTATGCTATTATGTATGTTGGGTTGGGTTTGTGGATGTTTTTCATCACTTTCCAATTAGGGCAAATGTTGGATTAATCGGTAGATTGATGATTTAATCGGTTGGAACTGAGTAATAATGCCGTAGAATAGTCGGGTAACATGTATTGATGTTGTTTGTACTGATTTGGGTGTGTAAGAGAAGGTTGATGATGGATTGGTGAAGGAGGGACATAATAGGGTTCTGTTCTGCGCAGGTTCGCTGGCTCTCGCCAGGCGAGCGAAGGCGAAGCTTCGCCAGGCGAAGCCTAGCGAATGCTGGCGAGTAATTATGATTAAGTCCCAGTGGACTTCGCTGGCGAGTTCGCCAAGCGAAGGTGGATAGTGAAGGTTCGCCCAGCGAAGGTGCCGGCGAATGAAGGCGAATGAAGTCAGTAGCTACTGACTTGGGCTCGCTGGGAAGTCTCGCCAGGCGAAGCCTAGCGAGTGTTCGCTGAGAGAGTTCGCCAGGCGAAGGTTAGGCGAAGGTTCGCTGCGAGGATTCGCCAGGCGAATGTAGGCGAATGTGACAACATTTTTCTTTTGCTGTGTTGTTCATGTGGAGATGGTTTGGTTGCTTCTCATAGGGGAATGCCTCTATGATATGATATAGATATGATCTATTGTGATGATGTGTGCTGTGGGTAGCCTACGGGCGTGAATCCTAGTTGATGCGCGATGCGTATTAATTGTGATAAATAGAAATACATGTGAATACAATGATGAATGTATGTGTATTGTCTAATGAACTTGCGAATGCTTGATGTGTATACAATTAGGTAATAAGTATGCATGAGAACATTGTGGATATATGTGTGCATAGCTTATAATTATATTATTGGTACTGTGACATGTATACCTTGTATGAAATGGCATGAGATGAATAATAAACATAATACAAAAATGTATTGTGGATGTATATTGTTTATATGCGGTTGTATGTTAAGGTACATGAAGAATGCATGAGAGCATATTGATGGGTATGCGTGCATCGTTTGATAAATATGATGTTTGTATTGATTGGATGCGATTATGTATGAACAATGCGTGAGAATATATCGTGAATATATGTACATTGCGTGGTAAATGTGTTATGCGTGTAAGCATGATGTAATTCTTGTATGATGAATTACTTGAGAATGCATGAGAACATATTATGGATATGTGTGCATTGTTGATAATACGGTGATGATATTGAATTGTGAATGTATATTGTTGGTATATGGTGGTATGAATAGAATGCATGAGAACATGTCATGGATATGTGTGCATTGCTTGATAGATGTTGTAAATGCATATTGTATGTATGTGATTAAATGTGAATAATGCATGAGAACATATCGTGGATATGTGTGCATTGTTTGATAACTGTGAAGAATGCATGAGAACATATCGTGGATATGTGTGCATTGTTTGATAACTGTGAAGAATGCATGAGAACATATCGTGGATATGTGTGCATTGTGAGTGATAATGTGGTGATAGTGTTGAATTATGAATACATCGATGAATGTTATGTGAATATGTTGTGTGTGCAATCATAATGTAATTCTTGAAGAGATGAATTATTTGAATGCATGAGATTAAGATGTCGGTCTTAAGTGCATTTGTTGTGGTTGATTGTACATGCATCATTTAGTCAAGAGGCAATGTCTGTTAGTTTCGTGGAAACTAGTGGCTTGTCCCAAACCTAGAAGAGTGGGTTTGAAGGCTTAGAGGACGGGCCTTTGTGGTTATCGGTCTAGAAGAGTGGACCCGGTTTAATGTAAAAACCGAAAAAAAGATAACGGGTTATCGGTCTAGAAGAGTGGACCCGGTTTAATGTAAAAACCGAAAAAAAGATAACGAGAGTCGGTACCGCATTGCATGAGTTGCATTGAGTTGTTGGGTCACATTAATATATGACATATGCATGAAGAGATGCTTATGTGTGAATGATGAGATTGTGAAATTGTGAAGTATGCATGTGAATGAGATGTTTGTTGAATACTTATGAAGCGTGCATGAAGAGATGCTTACGTGTGAATGTTAAGATTGTGGAATTGTGGATGTATGCATGATGTAAAATGCTTGGTGAATATTCATGTTGTATATAAATATAAGTGACGATGTAAATGACTATGAGTTGAATTGTGGTGAGAAATAGGGAGTTAATTATATGATACCTATGTATACATGATTTTATGCTTTGATTATTATGGTAATATTTCTCACCCTTCTGCTGTTTTATAATGCTCTATGAGGCATTGCAGATTAGGATGCTGGAGGCCTTTATGAAGTTCTGCTTGTAGTTCGAGGTCGCTACGTGTGTAGCGGTTTAGTAATTATTTATGGGTCGAGTCATGCTCTGGTCGTGTAACACGGGGATCGATTGCTTATGATTTAGGAATACATTATGTAACCTAAGTTATGTTTTCATATTTGGAGTAATTGAGATAATGAGATGTTGGCCTTAGTGCCTAGAGATGTTGATTTTATATGATGAAAGTAAATGTTTCTTTTAAAGGATTTTCATTAATGAATCCGCTGCTAAATGGAAAGGTGTTTATGAGCATGACAGATTGTTTTAATGTGGTGCAAGTTTTGTGTAATGCCCTTTTATGGATGCATGTTAACTTTTACTCTGATTATGCATATATTATTTGCGGGGTTTAGAAGGGTGTTACATTAGTGGTATCAGAGCAGGTCGGTCCGTCCGGCCAAGTTGTCTAATGTTATTTGTTCCCCTGTATGCGACATGTGTGTGAAAACACTGTCGATACATGTTGTTGCTTAACCTTGTCTGGAGAGGTGGGAATGATCTAAAGTGGGGGAGAAGTTGTGCTTCTCCAAGATGCTGCAGGTGTAGAAGTTATAGCTCAGTGGGTGGTTAACACTCTTGTGGTTTGGTAAAGATAGTCTATACTCCATCATGATTTTCAGCTGCCTATTGACAAATTGAGGAACTGATCACCCTTAATCTCTTGTTGATAGTAGTTGGAGTTTTGTTGGATGGGATGGACGTGTCTTGCAAGCTTAGGTGGCGTGAGCAGATAATTGTTTGGAGCTAAGCCAGGTGCTTAAGAAGTGTGTTGATGAGTCGGCACGAGACAGTGAGGAGATGGTTAATTTTGATGGGAATTCGGGGTGCTAATGAAAGTGGGAAGATGGCGGTTTTGCCGACTAATTATATCTGTTTGGACAGTCGAAGAATTAAATTGATTGAGTAGTGTTGAGAATTATGTCTGGTGTGTGTGCTACGGCAACAGATTGTGGAGTTGGGTATAAGGGTGGATAATGACTTCTAGTGATTACTAAAGGAAATGAGATGTGAAATACATGGTTGGTATAATTGGACCCTTAAGCATTTCAAGAGTTGGAGAGGTATTGGATGACCTTTAAGTGTGGAAGGGTTGTTTCCGTGATTTTGTCGTAACGGAAAACCGTAATTCGGAATGACGCAAGATTAGAAGCGTTGGAAGATATTACAGTGCTCTATGTGATGGGAAAGTAGTGACATGGAATTAAGTATTTATTGGCGAAAAATGTTTGGATGCTATGGTAAGCGCGGAGAGTGCGGTTTGTGTTATCACCATAAGTTCACAGCTGAGTGTCCGTTTGATATAATGATTTTCCACACTTGATTGAGAGAGTCAACGGTTATGTAACCGATGGTGTTTGGATATGTTCGGAGAGTATAGGGGTTCATGTTGAGCGTCGGGAACTTGAGTTATTAGTATTGGGAAAGAGGCAGTGATGTACTACTGTGAAGAAAGTTCAAAGAGTTTTGAGAAAGCTGTCAACAGTTCGTGTATTGGTTTTGCCAAGTCCGACAGGATTGTCGTTGTGTTTTGAGATACTTTGTTGATATGATTAAGAGATGTGTTAAGTACAACATTAATGAGTTTTGGTTATGCTTGAAGGCAATATAAAGTACAGAGAGGGATTATCTGACAAGTAATTTGGAGTGGATTGCTGTTGTGTGTTTGTACCGGAGTTTGGAAGCCTCAATTGTTTAGTTGAGATTTGAGGTGGTTACTGACCTTAAGGTATTTGTTTTATTTGAGAGAGAGTCAAATATGAGACAGAGAAGTAATTGGAACTCCTGAAGGAGTATGGTTTTGGTTAAATTACCATTCGGATGAGACCAAGTGGTAGCTTAGATATCGCATCGGGAATTTTGGTATACACTAATGAAGATGGTAAGGAAGTTAGAACTGATTAAGCAAATTCAGATATGAGTTCGGCCTGTGAAGAGACTTCTTATGGAGTTGAGCCTTGGATGTTGAGATTGACTTTTGGTATTCTGATGAGGTTCGAGGAAATCGGAATTCTTAGTTGAGTTGATAGATTAATTGAATTTAATGGATAAAAGTCAGAGGGCTTATTTTCCGATTAAGGGAAATGGCATTGTGAGATGTCGTGATGAAGTGCGTATTCTGAATAGTGTAAGTTGGATAAGAGTACTCAGGGAGAAGTACATCGAGAAGATGGAGTATCCGTGCAGGTACTAGGAAGATGCGACCGAATTTGAGAAATAGTTTTGGATAGCCATAGATGGAGAAGGCATTGATTGAGTTTGTATATATTGATTAGACTTGCTGGGAATTGAAGTATGGACATTAGAGATGGTTGGATCTGATACAGCTGCTGAGTATTTCGAGTGGGATGGGATAGTATTCCCATGGGCTTTGCACCGGGTTTTCTGATGAATTTGAGGAAGTATGATCCGATTTGGACAGTTAAGAATGGATTAACAAGAGTAACTCGTTGCCTACCAGTGACCGTGCAAGGGACGATGAAAACGATCAAAGAATCCAAGTAAGGCCGTGTTTTGAGAGTTATGGTAGTAATTGGTGTTGGTCGAGCTTGAAGTCTCGTGAGCACCCTGTGTTTTGTTGATCTGTATCAGAGTAGCGCAGCGGAAGCGTGAGGCGGATAGCATGTTAGACTGTTTTACCGCTGTCGCTTGAGAGGATTGCATGAGGTGTTCATATGTCTAAGTTGAAGAGGTACATTGATTCAGGTGGATGGTGTACAAGTGAGAGAGAATTTGACTTTGGAGGCGTGGCTAATTCTAGTTGTTGATAAGAAACAACTTCGAAGTATAGAGATTCCTTTGGTGGAAGTAGTTATGGGAGAATTGGATTTGAAAGAATTGGAATGCGAGAGTCGTATCCAGAATTGTTTGGATCAGGTAACATTTTCGAGGACGAAAATTCCTAAGTGGGGGAGAGTTGTAACAACCCAAATTTCATTAAATAATTAATTATAGTAATTAATTGATTTAGTGGGATTTTTATTAATGTTGAAATTAATTTTTATTAATTGGAATTTGTAGTAGAGAATTGAGAAGGAAATAGAATGGAAAGAAAATAATAGAGAGGAAGGAAAAGAAATAGAAGAATATAAAAAGGGAATTGGAGAGAAAGAGAAAGATAGAAAAGAAAAAGAAGAGAAAGGAAGAAGAAGAGGAGAAGGGAAAAGCTTGGAGAATCTTCAAGAACCGATTTCGAAGCTCCGATTAATCGAGGTAAGGGTGAGAAACATTGCTATTTAATCATTGTATGCTATTATGTATGTTGGGTTGGGTTTGTGGATGTTTTTCATCACTTTCCAATTAGGGCAAATGTTGGATTAATCGGTAGATTGATGATTTAATCGGTTGGAACTGAGTAATAATGCCGTAGAATAGTCGGGTAACATGTATTGATGTTGTTTGTACTGATTTGGGTGTGTAAGAGAAGGTTGATGATGGATTGGTGAAGGAGGGACATAATAGGGTTCTGTTCTGCGCAGGTTCGCTGGCTCTCGCCAGGCGAGCGAAGGCGAAGCTTCGCCAGGCGAAGCCTAGCGAATGCTGGCGAGTAATTATGATTAAGTCCCAGTGGACTTCGCTGGCGAGTTCGCCAAGCGAAGGTGGATAGTGAAGGTTCGCCCAGCGAAGGTGCCGGCGAATGAAGGCGAATGAAGTCAGTAGCTACTGACTTGGGCTCGCTGGGAAGTCTCGCCAGGCGAAGCCTAGCGAGTGTTCGCTGAGAGAGTTCGCCAGGCGAAGGTTAGGCGAAGGTTCGCTGCGAGGATTCGCCAGGCGAATGTAGGCGAATGTGACAACATTTTTCTTTTGCTGTGTTGTTCATGTGGAGATGGTTTGGTTGCTTCTCATAGGGGAATGCCTCTATGATATGATATAGATATGATCTATTGTGATGATGTGTGCTGTGGGTAGCCTACGGGCGTGAATCCTAGTTGATGCGCGATGCGTATTAATTGTGATAAATAGAAATACATGTGAATACAATGATGAATGTATGTGTATTGTCTAATGAACTTGCGAATGCTTGATGTGTATACAATTAGGTAATAAGTATGCATGAGAACATTGTGGATATATGTGTGCATAGCTTATAATTGTATTATTGGTACTGTGACATGTATACCTTGTATGAAATGGCATGAGATGAATAATAAACATAATACAAAAATGTATTGTGGATGTATATTGTTTATATGCGGTTGTATGTTAAGGTACATGAAGAATGCATGAGAGCATATTGATGGGTATGCGTGCATCGTTTGATAAATATGATGTTTGTATTGATTGGATGCGATTATGTATGAACAATGCGTGAGAATATATCGTGAATATATGTACATTGCGTGGTAAATGTGTTATGCGTGTAAGCATGATGTAATTCTTGTATGATGAATTACTTGAGAATGCATGAGAACATATTATGGATATGTGTGCATTGTTGATAATACGGTGATGATATTGAATTGTGAATGTATATTGTTGGTATATGGTGGTATGAATAGAATGCATGAGAACATGTCATGGATATGTGTGCATTGCTTGATAGATGTTGTAAATGCATATTGTATGTATGTGATTAAATGTGAATAATGCATGAGAACATATCGTGGATATGTGTGCATTGTTTGATAACTGTGAAGAATGCATGAGAACATATCATGGATATGTGTGCATTGTTTGATAACTGTGAAGAATGCATGAGAACATATCGTGGATATGTGTGCATTGTGAGTGATAATGTGGTGATAGTGTTGAATTATGAATACATCGATGAATGTTATGTGAATATGTTGTGTGTGCAATCATAATGTAATTCTTGAAGAGATGAATTATTTGAATGCATGAGATTAAGATGTCGGTCTTAAGTGCATTTGTTGTGGTTGATTGTACATGCATCATTTAGTCAAGAGGCAATGTCTGTTAGTTTCGTGGAAACTAGTGGCTTGTCCCAAACCTAGAAGAGTGGGTTTGAAGGCTTAGAGGACGGGCCTTTGTGGTTATCGGTCTAGAAGAGTGGACCCGGTTTAATGTAAAAACCGAAAAAAAGATAACGGGTTATCGGTCTAGAAGAGTGGACCCGGTTTAATGTAAAAACCGAAAAAAAGATAACGAGAGTCGGTACCGCATTGCATGAGTTGCATTGAGTTGTTGGGTCACATTAATATATGACATATGCATGAAGAGATGCTTATGTGTGAATGATGAGATTGTGAAATTGTGAAGTATGCATGTGAATGAGATGTTTGTTGAATACTTATGAAGCGTGCATGAAGAGATGCTTACGTGTGAATGTTAAGATTGTGGAATTGTGGATGTATGCATGATGTAAAATGCTTGGTGAATATTCATGTTGTATATAAATATAAGTGACGATGTAAATGACTATGAGTTGAATTGTGGTGAGAAATAGGGAGTTAATTATATGATACCTATGTATACATGATTTTATGCTTTGATTATTATGGTAATATTTCTCACCCTTCTGCTGTTTTATAATGCTCTATGAGGCATTGCAGATTAGGATGCTGGAGGCCTTTATGAAGTTCTGCTTGTAGTTCGAGGTCGCTACGTGTGTAGCGGTTTAGTAATTATTTATGGGTCGAGTCATGCTCTGGTCGTGTAACACGGGGATCGATTGCTTATGATTTAGGAATACATTATGTAACCTAAGTTATGTTTTCATATTTGGAGTAATTGAGATAATGAGATGTTGGCCTTAGTGCCTAGAGATGTTGATTTTATATGATGAAAGTAAATGTTTCTTTTAAAGGATTTTCATTAATGAATCCGCTGCTAAATGGAAAGGTGTTTATGAGCATGACAGATTGTTTTAATGTGGTGCAAGTTTTGTGTAATGCCCTTTTATGGATGCATGTTAACTTTTACTCTGATTATGCATATATTATTTGCGGGGTTTAGAAGGGTGTTACAAGAATAATGAGCAAGATCACTAGAATCAAAGGGAGAAATATGCACCTACAACATAAATACATGTTAATGAGATGCAGATGAAAATACAAAATGCAAAATGCAAACAGGGAATCAAGATTGTTGTGCTGTAGCTGGAGAAGAACCGGCGCTTCGCTTTGACCAGAACAATAGCAAAACTCTGATAATAGGAACTACTGATACCCAAAAGACATGTTCATACTGAGAAGGAAACCGGGTACTCTGAAGGTCAAGGTTTCCTGCATAACCGAATCCCTCTCACAGGTATGGACCTATCCATTGATAAGGTTCGACATTCTATGTGTTCATCAGCATCACAAACTTTCAAGAAATGATGATACATTCACCATTTCTGGTTTGGCATCATCATCTCATGAAGAGGCCTCACTTAGCTGAATCACAAATGATCGGTCCCCAGAGTCGACAAGTCTCAAATCCAAAATCCCAACTAATTTTAAGGACCGGAAGGGAAATCATCAAAGAGAATCTCGTCTGAGCGCGAATTTCATGGGGAACTGTGTCTATTAAGCAAACAGGCCCCCCACTAGTCTCCACTACTAATGCTAGGTTTGTACTCAAGCCTGGGTCTGGCTTATCACTCCATAGAACATCCCTCCCCACAACACAGCAATAATGATATATAATGCTGAAAATAAATGCGGGAAAGTAAAGTACAAGACATATATACATACACCCAAAGATAAACAAGCAAACGCTAGAATTGACTCGCATAGGGAACCAGAGTCCCCAGCAGAGTCTCCAGCTGTCGCTACTGCAAAAAAAGGTGTCGGCAATGACAGAAGAGTCGCCACCGTTCGTTATTCATCCCAACGAGAGGGAAAGGAAACAAGCATAGAAACTTGACGAAAAGGGGTAAGATTGGTCATCGCAACCAAATCTCGGGTTCAGGAGTCGGTTACACAAGGGGAAGGTATTAGCACCCCTCACGCTTGATTGTCTATCTAAAAGGGTGATTGAATTTATCTAACTAAAGGTCTGGGACAAAAGAAAAAGAAAAGTGACTCGACAGAGCATCACCGCTCTGGGCCGACGTATTCCCGTCTGGTATGAGAAATTAGAGTCAACGTAGTTCAGCTAACTACGGGTGAAAAGGGGAAAGGTTGCTCGCCAAGACGTCGCGTATTGTGCCTACGTACTCTCAACAGGTATTAGAGGTCAAAGCAAACGTAGTTCAGGATAAAGCGAACACAAGTTTGTTCATCTATTTTATCCGAGTAAAGTTAAACTATCGTTCCGACAGTTAGGGACGACGCCTTTTTGTGGTAGAACCAAAGCTTAACAATGCTCTTTTATCTGAAAAGATTTTCCTTGATTAAGGGAGCAAAAGAGGAGTTTGAATGTTTGTTTTTGTCTTTTATTAGAGAAGTGTTTTGAATGAATGTTTATAATGTATGTTGTACTAAAGTCTAAAACCTAGGAGCAAATGTGTCGCATATCTTCCTAAGGACGTATACTAAACACTCTAAGTAATTGAGAGGTAACCCCCCAATCACTATTTCCCACGTACAAGGCTCATGGCACAACATCCATTATCTTTTATTAAGTATGTTAGAATTGTTTAAAGATGAGAAAGAGAGAAAGGACTCTAAGGGGGACTAACCTATCCTAATGTTATCATGCACTATGGCCCTAAGGTTGATGTTAGGAGGGAAATCTACTTAGTGTTTGCATGCAAAGGATTCAACCTAATGTCTATCATCACAATCCTTAAACAAGGAAGTGAGAACTCCTAAGGGAACATGGCAAGGGAAGACAAAAGGAGAAAGCATAACAAAATGCACATGCAAACATGAAAAAATGCACAATTAGAATGGAGGGAGGGAGGAAAAATGTGTGGGGCAGCAGCCGCCACAAGCGCATCTCGACATCAACAGCGATGTAGAAATGATGCAAACATGAAGGAAGGCGAAAAAGATGAAAGCAAACGAACATGCAAGAGATCATCACTTTGAACCACATCCATAAGCATGCATTCAACTAGAAAAGAACACGAATGTCGGCGAAATCTCGATTAAACAATCAAAACATCGACATACATCCCAAAACATGTCACTTTTAATGCATCATATCGAATTACAATGATTCGAAGTGAAACGGTACCCAAATAAGTAAGCAAAACAGCAAAACAAACCCACTGGCACAGTGTTAATCGGTTAACCCCCAGGGTTAATCGGTTAACACACTGTTAACGTTTAAAAATTTTGAAAATTTGAACTGGTTAATCGGTTAACCATATGCGTTAACCTATTAACGCTCTGAAAACTTTGAAAAATATGAAATTTATAATGGTTAATCGATTAACCATATGCGTTAACTGATTAACACTGTGCCAACAACAGAAAATCAGCAACAGAACAACATGTGCAGCAAATAAGCAGTTATCCGATCCACCGGATGATCGCATAATCACTTAATCACAAAATTAAACCAGCAAACCATGATTCAAACATCATGTATATAGATCTAAACAGCTCTAACACAGATCATATGAATAAAAATGCAGCAAATCAATCAAAAATGAAAATCATCATGATGAATATGCAAATAAGCTAAAAATAGAATTGGATCAAGAATTTCCAACCTACGAAGCGGATATTTGCTTCGGTTAATATTGATTTGCTAGAAATGAGTAGATCGAAGCAAGAAACCCAGAATACTTCAAGATCCAAGCTAATCCTTGTAGTAGAGATGGAGATCCTTCAAGATTAAGCTAAATTACTTCAAATAATCACTTCTAGCTTCACTTCAAATTTCAGATTTGAATTTGCACGAAAATTGAATGAAGAAATTGATCTAATGGAGATGATGGATGAAGGTTTAGCTCTTAGAAATCAATGATTCCAATGAAGAAACAAGGATTTGAAGTAGAAAAGAGCTTTGGTGAAGGTTTTGGTTATGGATGAAATTTGGAGAATTGAGAGAGAATGAGATCAATTCTGAAATGAGAGTGAAAAATGAAGGTTAGAATGAGTGTGGTTTTGAGTGAATCACTTAAGTATAACCTAGGTTTGGATCCAAAGGAAAAGCTTGAAAGTTGGTTTGTGAATTTTGGTTTGGGGTGAGGAATGGGATTTTGGAGGGAAATGAAATTATGAAATGATTCTAGATCCTTCCCAAGTGTAAAACTTGAATTCAAGTGATCGAAATTGGACCCCAAATGGCTCTGCATTGAAAATTCACGTACAGAGGCAAAAATTGCACTGGTTAATCGGTTAACCATATGCGTTAACTGATTAACACCTTCAAAATTTCAAAGTTGGCCTGATTTCACTTTGGTTAATCGATTAACCATATAGGTTAATCGTTTAACACCTTCAAATTTTGAATTTTGGCGTCTTTTGGAGGGAAAACTGCACATTTGCCCTGTTTCAACTGTTTGGAGCTCTGTTAAGCTTCTGAATCTCGTTCTTGAACATTATCACTGTAAAGATGCTTGACGTGAGCCTGAGTGCTGCTTTCTGAATTGTTGTTATCCTGCAAAATAAAATAAAATCGGCCGTATGACCGCTGGGCAAAATAAATGTCGTCTGATGCTCGCTGTTTTGTCACTTGTGCTAAAAAATGAATTCCGAGCCACGGGAAAACCTTGATCCCCTACCTCTAGAACAAATGTTTTGCAAAATGTTGATGCTATGAATGCAATGAAACATAAGCCAATCAAAGAAAAAGGTTGGGAAAGTTTTGGGGTGCAACACTTGGATTGAACACTTAATGTCTATCCTACTCCCAAAGGGACTAGGAATCCTAAGGGATCATGGCAAGGAAAACCAAGTAAACACAAGATACATCAATCACAAATGAAAAGGAAGAAGGGATGCAAACATGAAATGCAACACAAAGAAAAAAAGGAGGAAAAAAGTGTGGGGCAGCAACCACCACAAGCACATCTCAACCTCTTGAAACCAAGCAAGGGATGCAAAACAAAAAAAAGAAATACAAGCAAAAAGATGTGAGGATGAGATGAAATGGGAAAAGCGAACTCCTACGACCATCGACCATCAATCACCGAAGAAAAGTGGGAGGAAAAAGTGTGGGACAGCAGCCACCACAAGCACATCTCAACCAAATAATTCTTCAAACTCAAGCAAAACAAAAAGAACATTCATCACTTTGAACAACATCCATAAAAGTATGCATTCAAGTGGAAAACAAACATGCGTGTTGAAGGAATCATGATTAAACAATCAAAAACAACAACACAATATCCAAAACAGCTCACTCAAATGCATCATACTGATCCGTGAAGATTCAAAGTGAAATGATACCCAAAACAAGCTCAAAAACAGCAAACATGACATTCTGGTTCAGTGTTAATCGATTAACCAATTTGCACTGCCACTGGTTAACTGATTAACACTGTGCCAGAGGCAGAAAACAACATCTCAAAAGCACTTTTCAGCAATTAATCACTTCTCCAATAATCCAAATGATCACATAATCAATTATGCACGAAATTAACACCGAAAAACAGTGATCCAACAACATATAAACACATTCAAACAGCAAGATCATAAATAATATGGATCAAAAATCAACAAAATCTATCAAAAATGAATATCAACATGATGATTATGCAAATAAGCTCAAAAATAGAATCGGATCTAGAATTTCCAACCTACAAAGCGGAGATTTGCTTTTATGAATGTTGATTCAACTTCAATTAAGCAGATCCAAGCAAGAAATCCAGAATTCCTTCAAGATCCAAGTGAGTTCTTGTAGTAGAAATGAAGATCCACCAAAATTAAGCAAGAATTATCCAAATAAGCTCCTCTAGGTCAACTTCAAAATTCAGATCCATAATAGCACGAAAATTGAATGGAGAATTGGAGATAATATGGATGAAGGATGAAGGTTTTAGCTCTAGAATTCCATGATTCCAATGGAGCATCAATGAATTCAAGGTGAGAAGAGCTTTAATGTAGTTTGGGAGATTGAAAAGTTGAGAGCAAAATTCAAGAGTGTATGAATTCTGCAAAATGAAATGGAATTATGAGGATTGTGTGTGTAAGGTTTGGAGTAAATCATTTAAATATGCTCTTGGTTAGGATCAAAATGTGGTTTGGAGTGTGGTGTGTGAAAATTGGAATGGGAAATTGGATGGAATTTGAATTAATTTGAAAATTAATCAAAATTCGAAGTGGTTCTAGATCCTTCTTCTAGTGTAAAATCAATTTCTCATGTGATAAAAATGGACCCCAAAGTGAACTCTATTGAAAATTCACGTGCAAAGTAGAAACTTTCCTTGGTTAAGCGATTAACCATTTGGGTTAATTGATTAACACCCTCCAAAATTCAAATTTCACCTGATTTTGCATTGGTTAATCGGTTAACCAATTGGTTAAACGGTTAACACTTTAAAAATTCGAATTTTGGCGCCTTTTGGAGGGAAATCTACCCATTTGCCCGTTTTCAACCATTCTAAGCCCTGTCTAGTCTCTGACACTTGCTTTTGAATACTATAACCATGAGAATGCTTGAGATAGCCTGAATGTTGCCTCTTGATCTGAAAATATCCTACAAAATAAAATAAAATCGACTGCTCAATCGCTGGGCAAATTTAAATGCTAGAGCTGATGCTCGCTGTTTGGTCTCTCGCACCAAAGAAAACCCTGAGCCACAGAAAAAACCTTTGATCCCCTGTCTCAAGAGCAAATGCTATGCTATGCAAAATGCAAAATGAAAAGAAAACATAAGCCAAGTACAGGAAATGATTGGTTAAATTTTGGGGTACAACAAAGAAGAAGAAAAGGTGGTGGAAGATGATGACAAAATTGAAGACAAGGAAACTTTTGAAGGGGTAGACATATCTAAGTACTATTCAAGTACAGAAGTGTCAACCCCAGGATCTTACAAACTATAGCAGAAGAACAATGTTGAAGGTAAAGAGGTTGAAGAAGAGGGTGACAAGGAGTCAAGCGAAGGCGAGACTCCAGTTGCCACTCTTGAAGCCACCCTAAAGCCCACCCCTGTGAAAGAAACCCATGTCAAGGAATCTCTTGTGAAAATAACCCCAAAGAAGAGCCCTAAGAAAAAGTCCTTTATTAAGAAAAGTCAAAAGAAGAAGGGATTAGAGGCAAAGGCTTTCAGGACTGAAGCCATCTCAGAAGCTGAGAAAGATGCAGAGCAACCTAAGCCAGCAGCAGATATGGGTGTAGTGAAGAATGAATCTAGAAATAAAAAAGGCGGAGGATGTAGCTACCCGTAAGAGCAACAGACTCCGTGCTTAAGTGATATCATCTAAAGGCAAGTACAGACTTGCTTTTGCTCATCCAACTGACGGTGAGGATCTTGTCCTTACTTTAAGTTTGGAGGAGAGGTGGCTTACGCTTACGTTTCAATATCTCTTTTTTTTCAATTTCCTTTCTATTAATTATTTCCTGGATTATGTTTGAATGTGATTGGTTTCTTGTTGTTTTTGTGTATCATGGATTTAATTGTTCTTTGTACCTTGGATTTGGTTGACTGTAATTTGGTCTTTGATGTTCAAATGCATGAATTTTATCACCTAATTAAGTTAATTTCAGTTATTCTATTTAGTTAATTTCACTTATCCTTTTTGCATGTTTTAGTTTTATGGTTGAATGTCTAGTTGTTTTCATGTTAGAATAAGAGAGAAATAATCAATTGATACCCCTCGATCAAGAAAATGGAAAATTATTTTTGACACTCAGTAATAAAAGATTAATTGGACTGTGAAATTTTTTGGAAGCAAGGCTGAGCAACCTAATATGGAGAGTTGCTGCAGATGTTGCAGATGACCTCTGTCTCGCCTCTAGTAGTCAGTTGAAAAAGCAAATCCTTTCTAGAGGCTAATTTGTTTAAAAATGAGAGACAAGTTAGACTCATGAGGAATCATTAAGGGGAGGATGGTATTGCTCTAATAAAGACAAAATATTTTTAAGGACACACTACACAAACAAATAAGCATACAAAGTGTGTAAGGAAGTAGCCAAAACTCACTTCAAATAAAAATTCATTTGCCCAAAACTGGAGGAATAGCCAATGTATTCATTGCAATGGTAGGTTGGGATCATTACAAATGAGATCACGTCTAGTGAAAAGATGAATCATTTTACCAAAAATAAGAGAAAAAGAAAGAAATAAATAAGTGGAAAGTGTGGACCTTATTGTTAATGACAGAAGTCAATGTTGAGTTAGTCAAAACCCCCTCTAGAAACCAAAAGAGAACTCTTGGAGCTCATGCTTGCTCAAATAGAATCAAATTAGGCTAACTTATTCTTCTGAAGAGTACTAGTGTGACTGCAGAAGTCTTGTGAACTCAAGCATGCATTCTTTTTAGATCAATAGCAGGGATGAGTTGTGCCAAATTTTGACACGATCCATTAATCTTAAAACTTGGAGTTATCCTATCATGCTTATGTTTTGATCTTGAGTGGTTGTGATTAGTGTTTCGTCTTTTTCAATCCATGTCGCATCACCTGAGGATAGGTGATAGTTCAAGTTTGGGGGAGTGATAATCCACTTTAATTGTGTTATTATTATTCCTTCACGATTGTGATTTTGCCTTTTTAGTAAGGGTTTATTTAGTTAATCTTATCGTTTTTAGCTTGTTTTTCTTCGAGCACAATATATGCTCCTTTTGTACTTTTCATGTGTATTTTCATGTTTCAAGGAAGTTTTGAGACAAGTTGAGGCATGTCTGGTCTAGCCAGTGTCTAGAAGTAAGATTGGAATGGAGAAATTAATAGATGCCAAGGATCACAAGAAAAAAATGACAAAGAGCTTGAGAGGAAAGATTTTCTATAGGGGTTGTGTGGCAGAATTGTGCTGGGAAGAATTGGAAAATTCAAAGCATAAGATCAAAGGCGCAAAGGGACAAAAATCATGGTACGGAAGGGACCACCTCTGCAAAAGCGTGACCTGCACAACAACATTGTGCCACCTACACCTTTGCGCCACTACCTGCAACAGCAGCCTGCAACAAACACCTTGTCTCCCACAAATGTTTGTACCTAAAAGATTGCTCACTAAGAATCAAGGACAAAAAGAGAATATGCTGATTTAATTTGGGACCGACCTTGTTAGAATTAAAGGCCCATGATACAAGGCCTACTTCCTCTCACATCCATACTCAAGTCTATAAAAGATAGCCTTAGAAGTTGGAAAAGAAGTTCCACGCACACATGCATTACAATTTTTCATTAGTTTATTTCTGTTGAGGGCTAGTGAGAAATTAGAGGGAGTTCTTCTTCTCATCCAATTCTATATTCACTACTGAGAGCTAGCGCGACTGGAGATGTCACTTGCTGTTTATCCAACACAAGAGCTTTCTAAGTTGCTCTTAGGCTATAATTCCTTTAACATCTTTTATTTAAGTATGTTTCCTAATAGTTTTAGTTCAGTAGTTTGTACTCAGCTCATTATGTGCTAAACACTTGTTTGATGAGCAATGTGAAATTAATATAGTTGGCTTTATGTTAAAAAGATGCGATGTTAATTATCTTGTTTTATTTTGTGTTTTCATGCTATAAACCTGACTCTTAGAATGATAAACTTAGAAAAAGGTAAAAACTTGTTGTTGTGAGAGTTCTAACAACAAGTTGAATCTTGTTGCCCTAGTAATGCATGAATTGATGTTGTAGAGATACACACCTAGATCACCTTTCTGATCTTTTGAGGCACAACATATCTCATCATATGCACATTCTGGCTACTGCATATTAATGGATCATAGCTCATCATTAACTTTTTTGATTTTATTAACCCTATATTTACTTCATTAGTTTAGTGTTGTGGGCACTTCTAATCTATTACCAATTATTATTTGTTACCTTGCTCATACTCATTTTAACCAAAGATTACGTATAAGTGTTCAATCTAAACCTCTTCACTCCTTGTGGGTATGATATACTTACTATTATCACTCGATGCAATAAAACATACATGTATACTTGCATATGACACCATAGATCATTAAATCACGCAACAAAACCAATCATGGCAAGTACTTAATCAATTAAGAAAGAAAAACTCAATTGTATAATCTATTAGGCCCTTCATCTAATTTACTAGATAAAGGCTACCACCTCATAATGGAATAGGTAGGCTTGTTAATTAATTAAGTGGCGCAATAGATTATGGGTTTCTTTTCTAGATTAACCTTATTGATTAGGTAGGTGTTCTAATTAATTAGGAATTGCCAAAGACCCATGGATTGTGGCCTTTTTTAGGCAAAGGTTTCTTATATAAAGGAGTGATTTTCTCGTATCAACACACCAATTTTATGAGTTATTAACTCTTCTATTGACATTATTCCCCTTCTTTTAAACTTTTATTCACTAGTTATTTCCTCAGTTCTGAGAGAGTAAAGAACTTCGTTTGAGATTTATCTAATCTTTCCATTGTGCTAAATTTGTTTATTCAAGAGCTTAACTCTCTTGTGATTTTGTAATAGATTTGAAGTTTACAAACTATACTCTTAAAAACTATGTGGAAGGTTGTTGGACGGAGCCTGTGTAAAAGCTTAAGTTGTTTGTGTAAGGTTGTTGGACTGAGCCCTTGTTAAAGCTCAAATATATGTGTAACGTTGTTGGGTTTTTCCTGTGCAAAAACTCAAGTTGTTAAAGGTTGTTGGGATAAACATGTGTAAAATCTTAAAGTTGTTTTTAGTGAAAATCTCAAGAGGAACCTCTTGGGGACTAGAGTATGCCACATTGTTTAAGGTTGAATCAGGAAATTCTATGGAAGAATTTATATTGTCAAGACTTTAATTCAAAAGGCAAAGGCTCTACAAGAGATCATTGCCACATCTAGTACAAGAGAGACTGTGTGTCAAGGCATTGTCAAAATGTTAACTTCTCAATTAGAGCTTATTCATGTCTACATACTATTCATAGTAATGAAAAAGATACAACTTGTGTTGATCATTATAAGGATGTATCTATCTCTATTAATGAAGATTTTGATGCTGACATGAACGAATATGACTCTCACAATGACTCTTCCACCCAATCACTTATACTTTTTGTTTCCTTGGTTTGATGGTTGTTTTGGAAGATTGAAATTTTACTCACTTTAGTTTGATGGTTTGATTTTTTAGAATATTGGTTCCTTGCTTTTTTGCCCTCGACTCTTTTGAGGAAAATAAGGGAGAAAAAAAAGGCACTTTTGTATTTTGCTGTGGGTACTTTGTGGTTCTGTCAAATAAATGCATGAATCTTGCTGTTAGATTTATTTACTGATTTTCTCTATAATAGAAATGTTAAATTTTTGTTTTCATAAAAATAGACAAGTGGGGGATGTTATTAAATAGGGAATGACTCATTTTTATCGGTAAAATGTTAAGAAAGATGTCTTAAAAGGCACTGATACGTCTTAGCTCTGCTATCCACTGGTGTACTATTTTAAAAAATATTTTGTTTAATTTTAGATTATATGTTCCAATTATGTGTAATGAGTTTAAGAAAGATTTATTTTGTTCAAAATTTGCATGTTTTATTTTGATAAGATTTCGTGTGGAAAGAGTTAATTGGTTACAAAAACTATATTATTTAAAAAGATTTAATTTGTTAAAGATTGAATATGTTTTGAAAGAAATATTTAATTTGTTGATGATTAGATATGCTATAGATTTATTTGTATCATAGTGGGATTTCTAGTTGGACTATCATCTCTATATAAAAAGATGTTAGTTTCCCTTATTGATTAACAAGACAATTGAGAATAAGCATGTTCAAAAGGACAACGAATCCTTTAAGGAGTACGCACAACGCTATAGAGAGTTAGCTGCAAGAGTGCATCCACCACTTGTTGATCGTGAACTGATTGACATCTTCATGGGTACCTTGTAAGGCTAATACTATGAAAAGCTTATCAACAATGTATCTTCTAGATTCTCTGACTTGGTGATCATCAGTGAGAGAATTAAAGAGGGTCTGAAGAGCGGAAAAATTAAAGGAGGTTCTAGCAGCCATTTCAGTGCTAAGAAGCCTTTCAATGGATACAAGAAAAAAGAGGGAGAAACAAATATTGTCTCTACCCAGAGAGGACAACCTCAACAGGGAGCGCCTGCTCTAGTGCCTGCTCAAATCCCCAATTTCAGTATTCGTGTGTTGCTGCTGCACAATATGCTCAAATGCCTTATCAACCAACTATTCAAGCTCCAATGCCTTCAAAAAAGGCTCCTCAACTAACATCATATCATTAACAAGGGTATCAGTATCCACCACAAAGTCAACAACAACGAGATCCTTAGTAACACAGTCCACAACAGCGTCATCCTAATCAACAGAGGACGAGGAGGCCATACAGAAATTTTGATAGTCTACCTGTGTCATATGCTCAAGTGTTTTCTAAACTTCTGAAGGATGGGAAGATTACCCTGAGAGACCTAGCTGCACCAACTGTCATTCCTCAAGATTATGATGCTAATGCTCACTACGAGTATCATAAGGGTGCTTTAGGGCACACGATCAAGAACTTCAGAGCCTTCAAACACAAAGTTCAGGACTTGATTAATTCTTAGTTTCTCACATTAAATCGGATGACTCCAAATGTCACGAACAACCCTATGCCACCACCAAGCTAGTTCCAGCATCAAGTCGAAGAAAGGAAGACCAGTTTCCCCAAAGAAGGCATTCATCATGCCATCCCTTCATTTTCATTCTTTTATTTTGTCTTTGTTTATTTAAATATTGTTTGCTTTAAACATTGTCGTTTGTATTTGGTTTTATTAATGTAGTGATTATGCATGTTTTGAATTAGTTATGTCATATTCACTCATTTTTTTCGTTTACTACAAAGCATAGAGACATATTTCTCCCCTTCACTATCTTTATCAAACTGTTGTTTTAGCAAAGATTGGAGGGAGGATGATGTAAACGAAATACCCATAATTGCAAACTGTATGCTTTCGGACAAAATCATGTCGATGATGTACATGCATTATTTCAAACCCCCAAACACTAGAGAGACAAGGAGTTAATCCCTAGTTAATGATAATGCGAAAAGGTACCTTATAATTGCCATATTTTCCATTGATTAACTGTATGATTTCAACCCGAATTCTGATTATTCCGCAAGTTTGCAAGTGTTTTTCACAGGTATTTCATTCTCACGCTAAACATGAGCAAGACATAGAAAAACGCGTAAGGAAGGGACAAAAAGAGGATAAAAGCCAAAAAACCATAGAACGCAGGATTTTGGAGGTGTGACGGTCGTCACAAGCGTCACACCCGTCACAGCATGGCCATGACCGTCACGGTCCTATTATTAGTCATAACGTTAACAACAAAAATATGGCCGCGAAGGGGAGAGAATTTAGGCATGATCCAGTATGCCCTCCTTGAGAATTCTCTCCCTCAACTTATTTTCCTCCGACATTTCCTATGGCAACCTCTGATATAAAAGGAGAGCAGTTGGACCTGAAAAGGGGAGCTTCATTCTACGTACCAAATTGCTGCCAAAATTCTGTTGAAGCCATTTTCCATTTTTATTGTTTTTCCGTTTCCTTTCCCTTTAGTTCAGAGTACTGTATTTCATTCTGCACTTCTGTTTCACCATAGTAGAATCCTACCGACATTGTGGAGGACTACTCGAGAATCCAATATCAGTAATACTTACAGGTTCTTATTAATCAAATACTTATTTTATTATTCAGTATGCATGTTATACCATTTTACTGTTTATATTTATTTATGATTGCATTAGTTAACATGTCGAGCTAAACTAATTATATCAGTATGTAATCCAATTAGTAGGCCGGGATTCGATAATATCCGGTGCGCCTTTCCTTTTTTCAAACGATTTTTCTGGCCGTAGTTTTTAAATCTAATTTTCTAAATAACCTTTGTCACGAAAGTGAGAAGCTATTTACAGCGGTTTTGCCATGAAAGTGTGAAATTTATTATGGTTAGAGCCAACACGCGAAAGCGTGGGGTCCGAACCGGATAGTAAAAACTAGGCATTAATTTTAGACACATCGAGAGTGCTTTAGAATTAATCAGAATTTGTTTATTTTCAAAAAGTACTTTAAACCCCGAATGGGACAGCGATAGCGTACATTCCGCCTTAAAATTACGACCGAGTCAATAACTAGTGTGAGGAAAAGGTTTTTAAACGAGTATTTTCTCCTGAAAAGTATTTGCAAAAGCTAAAAAGCACCGGTGACCTGTCGAATCCCCGATAATTAAGGCATTACATACCGATATCGCTTATCGATATTTTTAAAGCTTATAAATTTTATTTCCTTTACATCCCATAACTTAGCATCTATTTTTCTAAAAACATTTTCGGCTTTAGCTAAACATAGTAACAATCGATAGCACTAGTTTGATTACTAGTCCCTGTGGGATTGATATCTTTATTACTATGCAATATATTGTACACTTGCAGTTAGTACCGCTAGACTTAAAAAGTCGCGATCAAGTTTTTGGAACCGTTGTCGGGGACTCGTTCGTCGATTGTATGTCAGGTACTCGCTCATAAAGCAACAACTTACAACCACCAATCTCCAAACTAGAGCGCTTCTTACATCTAAGACGTCGCATAATAGAGTATCAACGTAAACATAATATTCCTGATCTTGTCGCTCATACTCCTAATCATGTTGAATAATCGAAAATGGCCAAAGGACCTCAGAACAGACCTTTGAAGTACTACGCTACCCCATCTCAACAAGAGCCTCATAGTAGCATTGTTGCCCCTGCTATCAACCAAAATGACTTCGAGTTAAAACCTTCGCTGCTGTCAGCCATACAACAACAACAATTCTAAGAATATGCAACGGACGATCCGAATGAACACTTAACCAAGTTTGTGAAGTACGCAGACACAGTAAAAGCAAATGGTGTAACTCCAGACGCGATAAGATTATGTCTCTTTTCTTTCTCTCTTAGAGATAGAGCTTGGGCTTGGTTGTAATCCTTGCCATCTAACTCTATTACTACGTGGGAATAGCTGAAGAACGTCTTCTTAGCATGGTACTTTCCGCCAAGCAAAATTGTATCGCTCTACGAAGCATGGGAGAGATACAAAGATATGATGAGAGTATGTCCACACCACGGTCTTGAAGACTAGGTGACTATTCATACCTTCTACAATGGGCTTCTGTACAATACCCGATTAATAGTAGACGCTGCCGCGAGCGGTGCACTTATGGATAAGCCATATCAACTAATCGAAAACATGTCTCAAAACCATTGGCAATGGGGAGATGAGAGAACTCCAGTAGAGAAACCTCAAACAAAAGGCGGGATGTACGAGATCAATAGTCTTGAAAATTCCATGTTAAGGTAGATGCCTTGACGCAAAAGATTGATAATCTAACCATATCACCATCAGCCATTGTGGCTACTGTAACTCTGAACTACGAGTTATATGGAATCATTGGTCATACTGCCCCTGAATGTCAATTATTAAAAAGAACCCCCACAGACCTAGTGAACTATGCTCAAGGAAACCCTTACTCGAACACCTATAACCCAGGCTGGAAAAACCATCTGAACTTTTCCTACAAAAGTAATAACGCACTATATGCACCTAACCAAACAACTGCTGCACCACCAGGATATCAAAAACCAGTCGTAGTTTCTCCTAACGTCCCTAGAAAATCCATAGCTACTCAGTTCAAACAAACAAGGATTTCCTGAATCAAAACATACAAATTAGTGAGCAGATTAAGCAACTAACCAACAAAGTAGATGCTTTAGCCACCCATAACAAAATGCTTGAAACAATGATATCACAAGTGGCTCAACAACAAGAGCCTACTGCTGTACCCACCAACACATTTCGTGGACAGCCAAAACCTAATCCGAAAGGTCATGCAAAAACCTGTTAAGCAGACAGAGAAGGAGTCTGAACCAAAAGAGAAGGAAGATAACGACCAAAAGGTCGTAGAAAAAGAAAACCTTATGTGCCTCCACCACCTTATAAACCACAAATTCCTTATCCTCAAAGATTAATAAACTCCAAAACCACAGGGCAGTTTAAGAAATTTGTTGAAATTCTGAAGCAATTGAACATTACAATTCCTTTCACAGAAGCTATCACTCAGATGCCCTCATATGCTAAATTCCTTAAAGAAATCTTATCTAACAAGAAAAAGATCGAGGATAACAAAACAGTTATGCTTACTGCTGAATGTAGCGCAATAATCCAAAACAACATGCCCCCTAAGCTGAAAGAACCAGGTAGTTTCTACATACCTTATATCATTGGAAAGTTCGTCATAGACAAAGCTTTATGCGACTTAGGAGCTAGCATCAGTGTTATGCCCTTATCTATATGCAAAAAGCTAAATATGGGAGAATTAAGACCAACCAAGATGTCCATGCAATTAGCTGACTGATCGGTCAAATATCCCGTTGGTATACTGGAAAATGTTCCAGTACGAATAGGTCAATTATATATCCCAACAGATTTCATAATCATGGACATTAAGGAAGATTCAGTCACTCCGATTTTCTTAGGAAGACCTTTCCTAGCCACAGCCGGAGCTATTATTGACGTAAAGAAAGGTAGGATAACATTTGAATTTGGAGAAGAAAAAATTGAATTAATCCTCACCAATTTCTTACAAGCACCAGCCATAGACGACACCTGCTATCTGGTTCACGTCATTGACGAATTCATAAGAGAACTGGAGAAAGAAGAAACCATGTATTCAAATATAATGAAAATCCAAACCCCTGAAATTCGTGAGGATGACAATTGGCGTGCACCATACCAAGATGACAGTCTAAGCGAAAGCTTAGCAGTCACTCCTAATCACATGCCATGTCCAAAGAAACCAACTTTAGAACTTAAAGTATTACCTAAAAACCTCCGATACAAAATCCTAGACCCCGAACTAAAAGACAAGTGATAGTCAACACTGACTTAGGACAACTAGAAACAAAAAACTACTAGATGTTCTGAGGAAATATCCAACTGCGTTAGGCTATAACATCACTGACCTTAAAGGAATAAGTCCTTCTATTTGTATGCATCGAATTATGCTAGAGGAAGACTACAAGACCTCTAGAGAACATTAGAGAAGAATCAACCCTACATGAGCACTACAGTTAAGGACGAAGTAAAAAAACTACTAGATGCGGGAATCATATACCCGATCTCCGACAGTCAATGGGTTAGCCCAGTACATGTGGTACCCAAGAAAGGAGGCGTTACAGTGGTAAAGAACTCGAAAGGTGAATCGAGAATGCAAAGAGTTGTGTCCGGAAGTAGAATGTGCATCGATTACAGGAAACTGAATAAAGCCACTCGAAAATATCATTTCCCTTTACCTTTTATCGATCAAATGTTGGAGAGACTGGCCAAACATTCATATTTCTGCTATTTAGATGGTTATTTGGGATTTTTCCAAATTCCTACTCACCATGATGACCAAGAAAAAACTACATTTACATGTCCTTACGGAACCTTTGCGTACCGACGAATGTCGTTTGGATTATGCAATGCTCCCGCAACATTAAAAAGATGCATGATGGCAATCTTTGTAGATTTTATAGACGACATCAAGAAAGTATTTATGGATGACCTTTATGTATTCGGACAGAGTTTCGAAGGATGTTTGCAAACTTAGAGATGGTACTCGAGAGATGTGCAAAAGTGAATCTTGTTCTCAATTGGGAAAAATGCTATTTCATGGTCAGACAACAAATAGTGTTAGGACACGTAATATCTGACAAGGGGATTGAAGTTGATAAAGCCAAAATAGAAATTATAAAAGATCTTCAACCTCCAAAGACCGTACGAGAAATACAAAGTTTTTTAGGACATGCCGGTTTCTACAGTCGATTCATAAAAGATTTCTCGAAATTCACAAAACCTCTAACCGGTCTATTAATGAAAGATGTTGAGTTTATCTTCGACGAAAACTGCTTGAAAGCGTTCGATACACTAAAAACAGCCCTTATCACCGCACCAGTCATGCAACCACTAGATTGGAAACTACCATTCGGAATCATGTGCGATGCGAGCGATTAATGCGTAGGCGTAGTTCTAGGACAAAGGAAGGATAAGAAACTACATGCAATCTATTACGCTAGTAAAACCTTATATTCCGACCAAATGAACTACGCCATGATGGAGAAGAACTTCTAGCTGTTGTGTTCGCTCTTGACAAATTTCATTCCTACTTAGTAGGAGCAAAAATAATCATTTACACAGATCACGCTGCCATTAGGTACCTAATAAGCAAAAAGGATGCCAAGCCAAGATTATTGAGATGGATCCTACTTTTACAGGAATTTGATCTAGAAATCAAAGATAAGAAAGGAACCGAAAACATAGTGGCAGATCACCTATCCCGAATAGAAGGTATTAAACCAGAACTAGTGCCTATCAACGATGATTTCCCTTATGAATGTTTGATAGCCAAGTTAGGAAGCAATATAGCAGATATAAGCTCGGAAGAATCAAAATTAGAAGAAGTCGTGGAAGCTATCCATACATAGGTAACCTTGCCTTGGTATGCTGACATTGTCAACTACTTAGTCACAAGCGTACTTTCACCGGACTTAACCTATCAACAAAAGAAGAAATTCTTCCATGATTTGAAGCAATATTATTGGGATGAACCTCTGCTCTTTAAGAGAGGAGCCGAGGGTATTTTCTACCGATGTGTCCCAGAAGAAGAAATAGAGGACATCATCTCCCATTGTCACGCTGCTCCTTCTGGTCGGCATGCAAGTACTTCAAAGACTTGCGCTAAGATCTTACAATCCGGCCTATTTTGGCCTAACCTTTAGAAAGATGTCCACATCGCAATACTAAACTACGACCGGTGCCAACACACTAGTAACATCTCAAGACGCGATGAGATGCCCCAAAAAGGCATTTTAGAAGTAGAAGTCTTCGATGTATGGGGGATTGATTTCATGGGACCTTTCCCATCTTCTTTTGGAAATAAATATATACTCGTAGTTGTCAATTACGTTTCCAAATGGATCGAGGCGGTAGCCTCTCCAACAAATGACACACGAGTAGTCATAAAACTCTTCAAGAACATAATCTTCCCTAGATTTGGTGTGCCAAGACTCGTCATTAATGACGGTGGTTCTCACTTCATAGCGAGAATAGTCGACAAACTATTATCGAAATATGGAGTTAAACACCGTGTAGCAACACCATATCATCCACAAACTAGTGGACAGGTAGAGGTCTCAAACATAGAGATAAAACAAATCTTAGAAAAGACCATTGCCACCTCTAGGAAGGATTGGTCATCCAATTTAAATGAAGCTTTATGGGCTTATAGGACAGCTTACAAAACACCAATAGGAACCACGCCATTCAAGTTAGTTTATGGAAAATCTTGTCACCTGCCGGTAGAACTAGAACACAAGGCCTATTGGGCTATTAAAACCCTAAACTTAAACTACACTACCGCTGGAGAAAAGCGAATCTTAAATTTGCATGAATTAGAAGAACTCAGACTAGATGCCTATGAGAACGCCCGCATATATAAAGAAAGAACAAAAAAATGGCACGATATGCGTTTAGTTAGGAAACAGTTCAGTGTGGGAGACGCCGTGCTCCTGTTTAATTCAATATTAAAACTCGTCCCAGGAAAACTAAAATCTAGATGGTCTGGTCCTTTTGAGCCGACAAAAGTTCTTCATAGTGGGGCTGTAGAAATTAAGGATAAAAACAGAGATCTGTTCATAGTGAACGGACAACGTTTAAAGCACTATAATCATATTGAAAACAGAGCCTATGCGAGTAGTCTGAAACTGTTAGAGTTGCCCGCTCATCCTTATAGTTGATTTACCACAAGTTGTCGTCAGGCTTATGATGTTAAAAACAGCGTTGAGTGGGAGGCAACCCACTTTCTTTTTTCTTTTCCCTTTCTTGTTTTGTGACTATTTGTTTTATTTTTACAATTTCTCTACATTCTTTCTTCACTAATTTTCAATTTCCCTTTACTTTTATTTTCTTTCATTTTATTTCCTTTTGTTTTTCAAAAATATTTTTTAATAAATTTGTTCTCACATGTTTCCAGGAATTTTAAAAGTCTTATTACCTTCTCCTTTCTCCTCCGACTAGTTTCTCCTGACTAACTCTCGTCATGCAAAACGTAGATTATATGGAAACTGTTTTCAGAGGTAGAACCCAGAGAGCAAGATTTAAAGCCTTGACACAAAGGAATATAGGTCTAACCATTGATTATGATGGACCCTCCATGGATCAACTAGGTATCCATTATAGCATCCTATTTTTATTTAACCATTAGGTTGGGAGAAAGCGGCCACTAAGACTAGATTTGTCACCTACAAGGAGCTCACGTTTGAATTTCTTAGCTCCCTGGCCTACTTACCGGAACATGGTTACAGATCCAATAAGGGGCTGATTTGCTTTAGGCTTTTTGGTGCTGATTACACTTTTAACCGTAGAGAACTAGTAGACCTTTTAGGATTCCCTAGCGGACCATTTGTCTACACCACCACCCAAGAGGAAGTAATGGATATTGAGCTAGATTATTTCTGGGGGACTATTACAGATAACTATCACCCCGAGCCGAATGATATGCACTCCCACGAAATTCATAACCCTGCCATTCGCTATTTCCATAAAATGCTAGCCCACACCTTATTTGGGAAGGAGGAATATAATTCCTTAGTCTCTAAGGATGAACTGTTCATTTTATATTGTGCTTCTCAGGGTAGGCCTGTTAATGTCATTCCTTTCATGATGAAAACCTTTGTTAAAATCCGTTAGGAACCGAACACCCCTGTCATAGTAGGAGGCCTTGTCACCATGATTGCTAATGCAATTGGGCTTAGGTACCAACTTAACCAGCGCATCATTGGAAACTTAGGACATACCCCATTCGACTACCTTATTGCTAACGAAGTGGTCCATCTATTTACCTTACCAAACCCTGAGCGCACAAGTGTTCACAATAAAGAAAACTGCTATATGAATTGAGTGAACCTATGGATCCCCCTTCGCCTCTAGAGACACCACAAGATTACATTAACTATGAGGACTTTGTATCCGATGCTAAAACCGACCCTAAGACCCCTTCTAATTACCATGACTTCATTGAGCCAGACACTAATTAGTATGCTGAAAATCTGAATAACATTTTGAAGAATATGGAAGAATTCAAGACAGAAATCAAAGTTGTAAAGGAGGAATTGAAGACCATGCGCCTCGACATGATCGGTTTAATGGATATCGCCGTAGAAAAATTCAATTATATGACTCAGGCGTTTGAAAACTTGAAGAAACAACATGACTGATTCACTATATTATTTTTCACTACTTTTGATAATTACTTACTGTTTTATTATTCCTTTTTTCTTTTACTCTTATATTTCATTAAGCAATCCGCAAACTATTATTTATTAATGCTATTTGAATTTCATTTAATCTTGTTTTCTTATTTTTGAATTTTTTTTACTTCTGTATATAATTCTTAGCCTGAGTGGAGTGCCGCTGCACTGACTGTTTTTCAATCTCAAAACATCAAAAGAACTCCCATCAGCAGATTCTGTCATAGTACAAAGTTTGCATCTTCCACGGTCGTAACAAGGCAGCCACGACCGTCACGCATCTTACGACCGTGACGAGTCTGTGACGACCATCACGACCCATTAGCTTATCGTCTATTATGATAGAGTCCCCCTCTACCTCTTCTTTTCTCCTCATTTCAAAAACCTCCCACTACCCACGTAAACCTCATTTAAACTCCTCCATAACCCTATTTATCTTCCAACTACCTATTTCCATAACTCTCTTTTCCATATAGACCTCATTCTGATTTCCATTATCCTCATTCTATCTGTCACACTCAAACGTTCCCCTAACCTTTCACTTTGCATACATCATGGCTAGGCACGTTCGACAAACACCATACCTTACAACAATCAATTTTAGAGACGGCGAGCAAGGAGACCAACAAAGAGCCAACTACATCAGTTTCCAGCAACGTTCCGTCCAACCAACCCGTTACGTGGATGTTGCAATCCTAGCAGAATTAGGCATGCTCGACGGTGTCAAATGGATGCTTCGGAATGCCGGCCTTTGGCAGCTTTGTACAACCGCCTAACCTACATATGAATCCTTAACGCTTGAATTCTTGAGTTCCTTTGCTTACTTTACTCTGCCTGGTGAGACACATCAACTCACCGGTGTTGCCACCTTTCGCATGTTCGGTATAGAGTATTCTGTGAACCAGAACCAAATAGCCCAAATAATCGGTTTCCACTATGTGGAGAATGCCCATCACCGAGTGCCTCAGGACTCATTTTTCCAAGCCGCATTTGCCCTGTGGAATGAGTTCACTAGTACAAATGTTGATAGCTAGGATAGCCTCAACGCTACCTACATCCACCACCCAACCATCAGATACTTCCATCGCACGCTAGGGAACACCATTTTCGCAAGAGACAGTAACCACAAGGTGAATTCTAAAGAGCTCTTTTTCCTTCACTGTGTGTTTGCTCCCGAACATATAAATGTTGTTCCCTTCCTATTAGCGCACATACAAGCAAATTGTGGTCGAGGCTCAAAGCCTTTTTACTTCGGAGGCATTGTCACATCTATTGCATTGGCCCTGAACCTTGGTGACACGCTTACCGATCTCCCATCACTGCCTCCCGTCTACCTGGACATTGACTATTGCCGCTCATCCCACCTCATAAAAGCGAGAGCAGATAGAAAATACCATCCAGTGGTCCGAACCCATATGGTTCGTAGCATCATCATGCCCTAAATAAGTCGTATTGATCCTCAAAATCGAGCCAATTGGCTCTTTGATCTTGCTGCGCCTAAAGCTAATGCAGTTGCCCCTAATACTCAGGACAATGCACATGCAGATGAAATTGAGGAAGAAATGGACCAAGCTGCCCAGGAAGAGAGACAACCTCCTCTGGCCCAAGAAGGTACATCCACCAGACGTCGCCGCCGCCCTGACCCCGAGCCCACTACTGAAGAAATATTATGAGGTATTTGGCAATAAAACTAGCTGGTTGCACAACTTGAAGCACGACAACAAGAGCAACATCTTCAGATGATGACTTTATTGCAGCAAATCCAGCAAGGAAAAGTATCCCAAGGCCAGAAACTCGACAATGTCATCGATGAGATGGGAGCCCTCACATTACAAGTGCAAGACCTCCACGACCACATCCATCATACAGGCCTCCTAAATCACGTGACATGACATGGTCGAGGACGTACCAGAGGTAGAGGACATGGACCTGAACAGTCTTAGTTTTTCATTTAGTTTACTTTATCGTTTTTGTTTCCTTTTAGTTTCCCTACCGCATTTATATCGCAACATTGAGGACAATGTCTTCTATAGTGTGGGAAAGGTACGTTATTTCCCTTATTGTATTTCCCTTTATGCATTTTTAATTCAATAAAACATGTTAATGTATATACTTTTCCCCATCATACGATCCCCCCACTTTATTCAGCTATACAAAAAAAAATTTACTTCTGAATGATGCACAACTTGACACACCGAGATAAAGGCCAAGTTAGGAAATCTTGAGAAAATAATTGTAACAAGACTGATATCGTCCTGACACCTTAGACATTTTGCTTATGCAAGTTCAGTTTCAATACCCATTATACCGATGCCTTAAGTTTCATCCCAAGTGTAACCCCCAGTAGTTTATACCAGCAGTCAACACCGTCTTAAGCACAAACAACGTGGAAAGCCGATGAAAATAAATGTTTGATTCCAAATCATGAAGCAATCGTTCTTTTACTATGAAGTAATCTTTCCGCTGATATTCGGAAAAACAAAGAAGAAAAAGAAAAGAAAAAGAAAGAAGTTCGTTGTTAGTTGGTTCATAGGTGCCTGGTTATGGACTTGGTAAGACGAATTACGATTCGATCCCCCACGACTTACAATTATGATATATAGAGGGTTACCACATTCGTGTACCAGACCCCGTACTAAAAAGGATCAAAGTCACTAACCGGCTATTCCACTACGTGCGTGTAAAGGAAAAAGGATTAATGTGATTGTGCTAGAACGAACCCGGGTGAAATTTGATACGAGAAACTTTATGCTGAGCTATAGTGGAATGATTAGAACTCACTTGTATAAGAGGGTGGCCTTTGAGCATGCTTATTGTTTTGTGTCACTACTGTATACGTAGTGTTTTATTTGAATCTCTGACGTCCTAACCAAACGACTTAAAAACATTTTGAAAACTTGAAAAAGTGTGCCATGTGCTAGCATTGGTTTTCTTACCAACTATTTGCTTGAGGACAAGCAAGGATTCAAATATAGGGGAGTTTGATAACGCGAAAATGTACCTTATAATTGCCATATTTTCCATTGATTAACTGTATGATTTCAACCCGGATTCTGATTATTCTTCATGTTTGCAAGTGTTTTTCACAGGTATTTCATTCCCACGCTAAAGAGGAGCAAGACATAGAAAAGCGCGTAAGGAACGAACAAAAAGAGCAGAAAAAGCCAGAAAACCACAGAACGCGGGATTTTGGAGGTGTGACGGTCGTCACAGTCCATCACGACCGTCACAAGCGTCACGCCCGTCACAGCATGGCCACGACTGTCACTATTCTATTATCAGTCATACGTTAACAGCAGAAACGTGGCCACAAAGGGGAGAGAATTTAGGCATGATCCAGTATGCCCTCCCTAAGAATTCTCTCCCTCAACTTATTTTCCTCCGACATTTCCTCTGGCAACCTCGGATATAAAAGGAGAGCAATTGGACTTGAAAAGGGGAGTTTCATTCTACGTACCAAATTGCTGCCAAAATTCTGTTGAAGCCATTTTCCATTTTTATTGTTTTTTCCTTCCCTTTCCCATTAGTTCAGAGTACTGTTATTTCATTCTGCACTTTTATTTCACCATAGTAGAATCCTACCTACATTATGGAGGACTACTCGAGAATCCAGTATCAGTAATACTTACAGGTTCTTATTAATCAAATAATTATTTTATTATTCAGTATGCATGTTATATCATTTTACTGTTTATGTTTATTTATGATTGCATTAGTTAACATGTCGAGTTAAACTGATTATGTCGGTATATAATCGAATTAGTAGGCCGGGATTCGATAATATCTGGTGCGCCTTTCCTTTTTACAAATGATTTTTCTGGTCGTAGTTTTTAAATCTAATTTTCTAAATAACCTTTGTCACGAAAATGAGAAGCTATTTACAACGGTTTTGCCATGAAAGTGGGAAATTTATTAAGGTTCGAGCCAACACGCGAAAGCGTGGGGTCCGAACCAGATAGTAAAAACTAGGCATTAATTTTAAACACATCAAGAGTGCTTTAGAATGAATCATAATTTATTTATTTTAAAAAGTACTTTAAACCCCGAATGGGACAGCGATAGCGTACATTCCGCCTTAAACAAGTATTACGAGCCGAGTCAATAACTAGCGTGAGGCAAAGGTCTTTAAACAAGTATTTTCTCCTGAAAAGTATTTGCAAAAGCTAAGAAGCACCGGTGATAAAGGCATTACATACCGATATCGCTTATCGATATTTTTAAAGCTTATAACTTTTATTTCCTTTACATCCCATAACTTAGCATCTATTTTTCTAAAAACATTTTCCGCCTTAGCTAAACATAGTAACAACCGATATCACTAGTTTGATAACCAGTCCCTATGGGATCGATATCTTTATTACTACGTGATAAACTGTACACTTGCATTTAGTATCGCTAGACTCAGAAAGTCGCAATGAGCTAACCACTTCAAGCCTAGAAGTAGCAGTTTCCTTCAGATATATGAACCCTTATGTTAGTGCCATGATTGTATGAGTACCCATGGTCCTATGATTGGCTAAATTTTGGTAAAACATGACTCTGCACTAATGTTAAGCAGGATGTCATTACCATAGTTATGACATCGCTAAAGGAGCAAGCAGAAGCTGATGACAGAACTGCTGATATGACCAATATCATGTCATTGATATCTGGTGCAGCAGGTGTCAGCAGGAGCTGAAGACAAAACTGTTGTCATACTGAATATCATGACATTAATGTCTGGAACAGCTGGTGCTGCTATGTGGATTGATAAGGTCATCTCATCAAAGTGTGATCCTAAAGTTGTTAGGAGTGTAATAGCAGCTATCTTAGCAATAGCCACAACAGTTAGAGTTGTGATGAAGTTCCTCACAGGTGGCGAGTGAGGGGTGCAGCCACAACAGGTTGAGTTGTGATGAAGTTCCTCACAAGGGGTGAATGAGGTGTGATGTCATGTGTTTTAAGAAGGACATTACTGCACCACAACAGAAGGAGCTGCTAGTGTATATCTCTTGACAGAATTGGTTTGGATTGATGAGACCATGTTGAAAATACCTCATCAGTAAATATGTCAAGAAGATATATTAGGAACAAGAACAGATTGTATTGGTATTCATAAAAGGATCTTAGAGACCTTTTAGGAAACTTTAATATACTTGTTTCTAATGTTATTATGCAGAAGATTGCGTGAAGCCAGGACTGGTGTAAAGAAAAATATGCAGAAGAGTGAAAGTCATGCTGAGTGTCATAACATCAAGCGTATAACATCAGGTAGATGACGTGCACAACAGGTATGTTGGTTTTCTGGTATAATGCATGAGATAGCTCAGGCTAGATTTCAGGAGGCTTATTAGGGTTCCCTAGTTATCTCAGGAGAGATTTTAGGCAGTGCGGACCGTATCATGAAAAGCATATGACCTAATTGAAAGCTCCTTGAATTATTGGTTGTTACCTCTGATCAACCCAGGCCCAGTCTGCAAAACTATTTAAGGAGGAGCATAAGCAAGGAAAAGCAAGCACTCACATCAAGAAAAACCAGAGTGTAAAATAAAGGTCTAGGGTTTGAGAGTCCCTTGTGTGTAAGTCACCCTTTGTATCTTTTGATACACTATAGTAGACATATTTGTGGGTGACAAGTGTAGCTCTTCACGTATGTTGTGATGAACTTGGTTCTTCAAGTATGTCTAGGGATCTTAGGATTCGTTGTGTACCAAGCAATTGTAGTTTGTATGACTTCTTTGGTTATGATGTATGAACTGTTGTGCTCATTATGTCACTCAAGCTTTTAAGCAAGATTGTGTCTCACTTGATTAAAGTTGTGAAGCAAGATCATGGGGTGTGGTTGGAGTGTATCTCCATAATTGTTATGTAATTGTGTATCACTGTGTTGTGATTTAGGGGGAGTGAGTGGGTATACTCAGGTCTAGAGTGTCTCTAGGTTGAAGTGTCATTGGGTAGAGATTAAGTGAGAAGTGCAAACTGGTTGTTTGACTTTGAATTGATTCTACTAATAGTGAATTTCCTCCCTGGCTTGGTAGCCCCCAGATGTAGGTGATGTTGCTCCGAACTGGGTAAACAATTACTGGTGTTATTTATCTTTCTGCATTTACAATTCCGCACAATTTAAATGGTTAGATAAATAGGTATGTCAGCCTGCAGTTGTCACAACAGAGGTCATGACATTGGTACAATTTAAAGAAATTTAAATTATTCATGATCTACCCTCGTCCTTGTTTTAGCAAAGATCAATGTTCTTTGGACATATGAGATCTGCATACCAGAATTTCAATTGGTATTAGAGCGGCCATCCTATCTGTTCTGGATGAGATCTTTGGAGATACTTTCTGGTGGTTAAACAAGGAGAAGCTGTAGCTGATTGATGATCTTGCTGAATGTTTGAGCTACAACATATGGAGTGAAGGAGTCTATACATCTGTTGTTGTGCCCTCTAATATAGGCGCCTCTATGACCTGGTGAGTGTGTTCTAACATCTTGTTTAGGGCTTGTTGAAGATGTTCTTTTGGTGGTTCCGCTGCATATTCTTCTGATGAAAGAACTCTGGTAGCCCTGGGAGAAGATTGGCCTATATACAGTTTGATGATGATTGGTAGATGGTGTGCTTGGGTTGTTCTACTGTGTAGTACAAAGGCTGTTTTAGAAAGGATGGTGGGAGGTGATTTATTTTCACTACTCATGACTTGCAAAGGATCTCTCAACAGAGGAAGTCATAGGCAGGTTGAGTCAAGGGTGTCAACCTTGATGTTTCAGCCTTGGTATTCCTGAAGTTGTGTGGATTTAAGATCAACTGCTATTTGTGGTCTACACACATATTTAATTGATTATCCATGAAGTTCAGAGAAGGATCTATTACAAGGATTTAAGATTCATTGCTATTTGAGTTATTCTCAAATATTTAATGGATTATCCTTAGTTGATGATCAAGTTGCCTCATCAGACCCCAGATCTACTCTGTCTGCTTCAAGGATCTGATGTTCAACCAGATGTTAAGACATTCCATCAGCAGAGATTGTGCAAAATTCTGTTGATGCAAGGAGTAAATCACAGGTACCATACGCATGTGTGGTAGGATCTTACCTTATTCTAGTAGGTTTCTTGACAAGAAACTAAGACTAGAATGTAGTGCTGATGGAAGTGGAGATGAAGACAGTTCTCTTGAGTCAGCCTATTGAGTGCAATAGTCTCTACTAGAAGTATATCAAGAAATTTTCCTGGCAAGAAACGGGTCAAAAAATTGGTGTCGGTAGCTCTACTTGGGTCAGTTTATTTATGATATAAGTGCACGGGAGCATGAGATCTTGCTCATCTTGAAGGACAAGGATAAGTGGCAGTTATCTCTGACCTTCTGAAGAAGTCTCTACTTAAGGAAAGCGGGATTACTTATGTAAAGATCTCTTGTGACTAATCTTCTCTAAATAATCAAGCTTTGGCATGTTTGGTTTCTCTAAAAGAGGAGTTTTATGAAGCAAATGCACTTTAAAGGTAGTTGTTCGGGTACAAGAAAGCAGAATACAGGATACCTACTCAAACCTGCTATCAGTAATCAAGTATGTGTGAACATGGAACTCCTGACGAGGTTCTTCTAAATGGCATAATGAAGGACTGAATTCACCAGCTGGATGTCTTAACCGAATTTGTGACATCAAGCAAAAACTCCAAGGCCTCAAGTGATGAATATAAGTTGATCTTCTTAGGTATGAATGGAAGTAATGCTTCATCTCATGCAGTTTGTGGGAGTTGTGTGAAGGAGTAGATGCCTTGCTTTGGAGCAAGAAGAATTTGAAGATCAAAGTGGCCTGGTGGATTAGCAGATTCTCTAGAGCTCTGAAAGATATTGAATAACCAAACAGTGGCATTTGGCTATTTAAGTAGTGTGCCTTTAGAAAACTATTCTTGTGCAGAAGGGTAGTTATTTGAAGACCACAGAAGGTTATGGGACTGTTCATGCTTGGAACTAACTACTCTTGTGCAGAAGGGTAGTTGGTTGAAGACCAAAGGAGGATCTTTTTTTGTTCATATATTGGAGCTTGTGGTAGAACCCCTGAGCTGTGTGTTGCACCCCAAAATTTGACCAACATTTATTTATCTATTAAGTGTTTGAAAGTGAATACCTTCATCATAAAGTTCAAGAGATCCTCAGAGAAATTGGTTGAAACCAAGGTTGTGTGTCTCATAGCTTGAGAGTTGTGGGTGCCCCCCAGATGATTCTGAGACTTTGAGAATGAAATTGAAGCTTTGAGAAAGTTCATGATATGTCTTGATAGCCATCATGAAGCCCAGAGAAGTCATGGTGCAAGAATTCAGAGGATTCAACCATGAATGGTAGAATTAGGGTCTTGACTGGGTCAACCCTAGGATAACTGAAAATTTGGAGAAGGTTGAGACCTAATCCAAGGGCCATGAGATCATGGAATGATGTATGGAGATGTTATAAAGATGATTCCTAGACCAACTCATCATGATTGAGGAGTTTGAGAAGTTTCAAGTCAGGATTTTCAAGGATTGTCAGTGAAAAAACCCTAATTTGATCCCTATCTTCCAGGCAGTTTTAGCTCAAGATGTGATTGATATATCATCTTCCCCACAACATGAATGTTGTAGAGCTTGTTCTTAGCTTTAATTTGAGTGGTATAAGTCCTTGATAGGAGTTGCAGAGCTCAAGTTATGGTTTTGACAAATTACAGGTCAACTGAGGTGTGTGAATCTGGGTCCTTGAAAGGCACCCAACTTGCAGACAACTTTTGCCCTAGTAGGATGATTCCTATGATCTCTTGGTCAACATGAATGTTGAAGAGCATCTTCTTAGCTTTAATTTGAGTTGTAGAAGTCCTTGATAGGATTTGTAGAACTCAACTTATGGTTTGAACAAGACAGGGGTATTTTGGTCATTTGGCAGTTATAGGTCATTTTAAGCAAAGGCCATATCTCCTATTTCCAAGCCTCAAATGAAAAAACTCAAAACATGAAAGTTGTTCAAAATGGGATTTTAAGCTTAGAAAAGTGGTCATGAGTTATTGAAAAAGCTTGTAGCAAGGATTTACAAGATTGGGTAAAAATGACCTAAAAATGGCTTATAAGTTGAAAAAGTTGAAATGGAATTTTGGTTTGAGAGATGTACAAATCCAAAATGGGTCATCCAATATGTCATTTTGACTCCAAACATTATTTTAAAAACAATGGTTCAAGTATAATTTTTATTTGAAACATAGAAATGGGGGTTACTTTGTAATGTTGTTACTTGAATCATAAGGCAACTTGACAAAACTTCACCAAAGGCAAGGAAATGCATGTTTTTCATTCATTCTTTCTCAATATCTCTTGTAAGGAGATTTTAAAGCCAATTTGACAAGCTTAAGGCATGAGATATGAGATATACCATGTATCACTTCAAGAGAAGTTCTAAAACTTTCCAAATGATTCCACAAGCTTCTAGATGGATCTAGATTATTCTTTTGGTTGTTATAAGAAGGATGAACCACAATGTGAAAAAGGTTGGTGATAATTGTTGGTGAGTGGTGAGGTTAGAGTGTAACAAAGTGAGATTCTTCCATTTGCATTTCCATAACAAACTCTCTTTCTCTTCCATCTTCATTCTTTTCTTCTCCACAAACACATTACTCTGATCTTTAGGAGCAATTGCATACCAAATTGAAGGTAGATCCATGGCAGATTGAAGGTGTAATATCCAAATTGCAAAGAAGGCAAATTGATCTCAAACTCAAGACACAAGCACTCTCTCTCAATTCTTTTGCATACAGTACCTCTATCATCAATCAAAGATCCATTTTGGAGAGTTGCACGAGTTGAATTGCAAGAGAACTACCCCTGCCATCATCAAGTAACAGGTTTGCAAAAGCACTCGTACCTCCTTATTTATGCACTTCTAGACTAGGTGGTTAGCATAGAACTATTAGAGACCAATAGGTTATCAATCATGGAAAGTTTGAGTGCATTCTGAGAGGGTTGAAGATTTGACATGAAACTTTAGGGATCAAGAATTCATTGTACAGTGGGTGTTAATCTTAGTGCATTAGTTTAGGTTAATCAGGGCCGTGAGAGGAGCATTTTTGTATCAAGAAACTGGCGAAACATTGAGGTGAAAGTTTGAGCAGTAATGGAGTATGTGCTATCGGGTTGGCAACTGGGGCGTGTATCAATGAAAACTATGGACATAGTCGGGTTTAGGGGAAGAAGTAGAGCAAGTTTGCTCTTGGAAGTATTGAGTTTCGTTGAGAAACGAAGGAGAACCAGCCATTGAAAGATTCACGGTTGAAGCTCGTGCATGGAGTTCATACTGCAAACCCTAACAGAGCTCAAGGTTGAAGATGGCCACCGTGCGTTGGATCAGGCCTTGAATGTTGACCAGACTTTCCATCCAACGGCTGCAATTCAAACTTGAAGAACGGAGGGAAACCCCACGCTGCAACGCAGCGTTTCATTAAAGCTGAAACCCTGGGCCTCAGAAACCAACGCTATTGGCACCCCACCCTCGGCCCAAATCCAAGTTTTAACTAAAAAACATTGCTATTCATACCGTCGTTTTACCATTTTTTTGTTTGATTTTTCTTTTAATTTTCTGAAGCGTGTGGGCCTATCTCAATTTGATATCTGCACCCCCCAGGTTCCTGGCCCAGTGATCAATATAACTAGGGCGCCTTACTGTTAGCACCCCCTCCCCTTTAATTAATTTCTTTTATTTTTCATTTCCTTTATATTCTTTGCATTTTATAAAATTCATAAAAAATCCAAAAATTAATATTTTTCAATTCTTGTTTTTTCTCTAGGTTAATAAATTTGTCTAGAAAAATATAAATAAATAAAATTTCCATTTTATTTTCTTTTAATATTTTTAGAGTATTTTTCTTTTAAATAGCTTTTAAATAGGTTTAGTTTGATATCCAATTTTGTAGAATTTCTTTTAGGACTTTCCCTTAGGATTTTTAATTCATTCTTTTTGGTGTGATTAGATATTGAATCATAGTTTCCCATAGGATTTAATTCTTGATTTTTAGATTAAAATTTGATTAGATTAATTAGGTTAGCATTAGGGTATCCTAACTAGGGTTTATGTTATGCATAGGTAAGGAAATTCATTTTCTTTAGAGAGTTTTGTTTTGATTTTTGGGTATGGGCATATAGGGATGTTATGGGTAGATGTTATGGACCCTTGTGAATAATTGTTAGAATTTTCCCTCTTGTTTTAGTATTTTTTAGGTATTTTCTGAAGTTGACTGATGATTTTGTTTGTTCTGTGGTTATCTGTTTATCTCTGGGGTTTATTTTGGGGAATTTGTTGTGGGGCTTAGTTTGTTTTGAAGATCTTGTTGAAGAGCATGATGGAAGAGAAGACTGTAGACCAAGACTCAGAGACCCAGAGCTTGGGGATTATTCCCTGTCTGTGAGGTTTGAGATTCTGAAGTTTGAGGGGAGTTCATGGTACTTTCCTGAGGAAGGCACTATGAATGACTTTCATTCTTTCTTCTCACCTCTTTTGTAAGTATCCAATGATGTTGGAGCCAACTTGTGAGTTTAATTTCTCCTGAGGAGGAATGTAAACTGATCACAGTTGTTGAGCCACATGGGATGCAATTCCTAAGTGGAAGGCTCCTAGTACTTTCCTGAGGAAGGTCCTATGGGTCTATTCACTTAGTTCCCTTAGTTTATCTAGGATTTCTTAAGTATCCAATGATGTTGGAACCAACTTGTGAGTTTAATTTCTCCTGAGGAGGAATGTAAACTGATCACAGTTGTTGAGCCACATGGGATACAACTCCTAAGTGGAAGCCTCCTAGTACTATCCTGAGGAAGGTCCTATGAGTCTGTTCATTTAGTTCCACTAGTTCAGATAGGATTTCCTAAGTATCCAGTGATGTTGGAGCCTGCTTGTGAGTTTAATTTCTCATGAGGAGGAATGTAAACTGATCACAGTGGTTGAGCCACATAGGATATGATTCCTGAGTATAAGCCTCCTAGTGCTTTCCTGAGGAAGACACTATGAGTCTGTCTACTTAGCTCCCTTTCTTTGGTAAGCTTGTTTTGAAGCTTGAAGACTGGGATTGGTTTCTCTTGTAGGGTTTGCTTTAGGGCTTTGCTTAGATTTGATCAGGATTTTGTTAGGGTTAGGATTAGAGATTAGATGTAGGTGATTCTTTCTCAAGCATGTGTTTTGTTTGCCTGATGACATTTCATCCCTTTTATCTGTTTAGTGCCTGATAGCATGTTGTTTATATTTCAGTATGATTACTGTTATTTCATGACTGGCTTGAGGTTGAGATGAGCTTGTGGAGGCTGAAGCCCCACACACATTTCCTCCCTCACTTGCATTGCATGCATTTTACTGTTAAGCTGATGCTTTGTCTGTTTTGGTGTATCATTGACATGATCCCTTAGGACTCTCATTTCCTTTGATAAGGATTTGATGATAGACTTTTAGGTTGAAACCTATGCATGACAACTTCTAGGAGTTCCCTGTTCAAACCTCAACCATAGGATGAATCCATGGCATGATAACAGTAGGACTTGATAGTCTCCCTCCTAGTTGGGCCTGTTCTCTTCTCATCTCAAAGCAGTTTAAGATACAGTAATCATGAATGATTTCTCTCGTACGTTACGAGCCTTAAGTTATCTGAGATTGGATGTTTAGTATGGTACCCTTTGGGTGACATGCGACGCATTCACTCTCAGGTCATAGTCTCTAGTGCGGTTGAAATCGCAAACATAATAAAAAACACTTCTTTCAGGAAATAAACCGTAGTTTCCCGAACTACGTGAGCTCTGATCTCTCATGCCATTTGAGAGTACGTAGGCACAAGATGGTGAAGTCTTGGCGAGCTACCTTCCCCCATAACCCTTCGCAGGCCGAACTACGTTGACTCTGATTTCTCATTCTCTGATGAGAATACGTAGGCATAAAGTGCGACGCTTTGCCGAGTCATTTTTCTTTTCTTTTTCAGCCAGCCTTGATAGGTAGACAGAATAAAACCAACCCGTCCAAGTAAATAAACAAGCGTGGATCCCGTCGAGTACGACGAACATGAGGGGTGCTAATACCTTCCCCTTGCGTAACCGACTCCCGAACCCAGACAATGGTTGCGATGACCTTGTCTTACCCTTTTTCGTCAGGTTTTTCCGATCGTTTCCTTTCCTGCTCTGAGGGATAAATAACGAAAGGTGGCGACTCTTCTGTCATGCCGGCACCTTATTTTCGCGCAAGCGACAGCTGGCGACTCTGCTGGGGACCGAACCCAGAATCTCTGGTTCTTCGGTTCCCTATGAGAGTCAATCCTAGCGCGTGTATGTTTGCTTGTTGGGTTGCGTTTATTTATCGCATTTTTACCTCTCGCGTTTTACTTCTCGCACTTTATTTCCCGCATTTTATTTCCAGTTTGATATGATTATATGAGCTGCTGTGGGAGAGGGATGTTACTATGAGTGAGAAGCCGGACCCGGGCTTGAGTATACACCTAGATATAGTTGCGGAGAAGTAGTAGACGAACCTGTCTGCTGAGCAGGCACAGTTCCCTACGAAAATCTGCGCTCAGACGAGATTCTTGCAGAGGTGCTCCTTTCCGGTCCTGAGGATCTGAGGGGAGTCCAGACGTGAGGATTGTCGACTCTGGGGACCGATCATTTGGAAGTCAGCTAAGTGAGGCCTCTTCATGACTTGATGATGCCACTCCTTCTGGGAATCGTATCGTCACTCATGAAAGTCTGTGACGCTGATGACCGCATAGGATGCCGTACCTTTGTCCGTGGATTAGGTCCATACCTGTGAGCAGGATTGGGTTTATTGCAGGAAACTTTGACCTCCAGACCACCTGGTTTTCTTGACAGTGAATCAGTTACGTTGGTATCAGGGTTCTCAGTTGCAGATTTGACTGTTCTTGACAGAGCGAGTTTTTGATCAGAGGATTTTTATCATCGGGTGTATGTCTGTTCCTGATAGAGCAGGTTCCGATCAGAGTATTGTCATCAGAGGTTTGTCCTGGATGGAGCAGATTTTGAGTGGGGTCTGAAGATCTCATCAGCAGTTGTTGTTTGTTCTTGATAGGGCAGATTTTGAGTGGGGTCTGAAGATCTCGTCAGCAGCTGTGTGTTTGTTCTTGATAGGGCAGATTTTTTGATTTGAGGTCTGAAGACTTCATCAGCAGACGTTTTCTTGATCATACGTCCGGGGTCCTTGTTATCAGACATTTGTTCTCGGCAGAGCAGAATTTTGATCTCGATCCTACCAGATGGTTATTCTCAGCGGATCAGATTAGTGGTCTCACACCGGGGTTTTCTTCTCATCAGTGACTGTTGATACCTAACCTCCGCAGCAGCCACCTGGATATATTGTTGCATGCCTGCATTTTGCATTAGTTTGCATGATCATTCGCATTCCATTGACGTGTGTCTGTGACAGGTATCGTTTCCCCGATCCAGGATCTCTCGCCTCTTATTGTATTATTACAGCAGGACTATTGCGTACGAGTTCTCGATCCCTGACGTGTCGGAGTTGGCTATCACTAATGCTATAAGCTTCCTGTGTATATGTGAGATTGCTGTTTCCATGTTTGGGCCCAGATTCCCCTCCTTATTATTGTCAGCACCGGTACTAAGGCGCCAGGATCGGGGGAAATCTCTCAAGCACACAGACACCCGCATACATCTGCATGAAGCATTTTTGCATGACATACATTCTGTTGCTTTTCCTAACCTTTAATGTTGACAGGTTTTTCAGGTACACAGGTTCCGAGCTGCTTTTGATCTCCAGGATTGATCAAAGACTTATTCACTGTTACTCAACTCGCGCTAATCAGACAAGGATAATGGACCAGGTGCAGTCAGATGTTCAAGAGCTCCGTGAACGGATGGATCGTTTCATGGAACTGATGCAGGTGGTCGCTAATGGTCAGGACCAGCTTCGTACTCTGGTTCAACCTCTGATCTCCAGGGTTGACAGTAATGGCATACTTCATGGAGGGGCTGTGCCTACTCCTCCTCCAGTGGATGCTCCACAAAACGTTGTTCCTGTTGCCGGGGGCAACGACAGTGCTAACGGCAATCTGATGACTAATATCGGGCTCAACGCGGCAGGCGTCGACAATGGTAGCCTGGGAGCCAATGTTAACATAGGGCCGGTCAACGGCAATGCTGGTGTAGGAAATCTGTTGGTGCCTCAACCGTGGCTGGAGGACCACCAGGATGACGTATTCTCTCAAAAGGTGTGGAAGCAGAGTTGAATGCTGAAGCTCGACTCAGGTTCAAAGCGCTGGAAGACAAGATGAGAGACATTGAAAATCAGAACACATTGGGCGTTGACATGTCCAAGCTCGGGTTGATTGCTGATTTTAAGGTACCTCATAAGTTCAAGGTGCCCGCCTTTGAGAAGTATAAGGGTACTACTTGCCCCCGCGTCCACCTTCGATCTTATTATAGAAAGATGTCCGCCTATTCTGACGATGAGAAGCTGCTGATGCACTTCTTTCAGGATAGTCTTTCTGGTCCATCACTCGAATGGTATATGGGTTTGGAGCCCGCTACTGTGTGCACCTGGAAAGATCTCGCAGAAGCGTTCGTCCTCCACTATCAATACAATAGCGACTTGGCCCCCAACCGAGTTCAGCTTCAGAATCTCTCACAGCGGAACAATGAAAGCTTTAAAGAGTACGCCCAGCGGTGGCGTGAATTGGCTGCTCGGGTCCAACCGCCGATGGTTGAGCGTGAGCTAGTGCAAATGTTCGTGGCTACCCTTCCTGGAATCTACTATGAAAAGCTGGTCAGTGGCATGTCTGGAACATTCTCGGCTCTCATCACTATGGGCGAGCATGTTGAGAACGGTATAAAGATTGGAAAGATTCAGGGCGAATCATCCTCAGCTGGAGGAGGTAGTAAGAAACCTTACGCTGGCAAGCGTCGAGAGGGAGATGCCAGTGCTGTCACTAATGCTCGGAGAAAGGGCAAGGGCCCTCAGCCTCAGATTGCTAGCATAAATATCCCAGCTGCTCCACCGCAGCCGCAGCAGCAGCAGCAGCAACCTCAGCCGCAGAATCAGCAGGGGTATAGGAGATATCAGAATCGGGCTCCTATGACAAATCGTCATTTTGAAACTCCACCTATGTCGTATGCACAGCTTTTGCAAACATTGCTTCAGCTTCAGCTAGTTCAAAAGAGGACAATGGCTCCCTTAACAGGGGCACCACCATCGGGGTATGACGCCAATGCTACTTGTGATTTCCATACTGGGGCACCAGGACATACGATTGAGAATTGTAAAGCTTTTAAGCACAAAGTGCAGGACTTGGTGGACGCCAAGGTTATTAACTTTTCTGATAGTATGCCCAACGTTACCAAAAACCCTATGCCTCATCATAAAGGGGGCGGGGTGAACGCCGTTATCACTGAGGAGAGTGCGGACTTGCTGACTGATGTCAAAGACTTGAAAACGCCGCTTAGTTTTGTCAAGGCTAAGTTGCTGAAGAAAGGCTTTTTCCCTGGATGTGGAGAGTTATGTATGGCTTGTGCTACACTTCCTGACGGGTGTGAGCAGCTGATCGAAGGTATCCAAAGTCTGATGTCCGAGGGTATTTTGCAGTTCAGCCGGAGCATAGAAAGTGCATCAGGGGAGGTCGTGCTGAAGCAGGCAGATGAAGTTGCTACCATTACTATTCCTCGTCACCCTATTACTATTTTTGCGCCCCGACCGCCTACTATTACTATCACCAGGGCCGGGCCAATCCCATTCGAGAGTACTAACGCCGTTCCCTGGCATTACGGCGCCGAAGTCTACTGCAATGGTCAGAAGATAGAGCTTGAGCCGTACGGATCGACCGTGCAGAATCTTACCGGAGTCAGTGGCATCACTCGAAGCGGTAGAGTGTTCGCGCCAGCAGAGGTTGCAGCAGATAAAGTGGTCCGAGCTGACGCTGTAGATAAGGGTAAAGGCAAAGCTGTCGAAGAGGTCCCTTCTGGGGCAGAAAAAGATTTGCTAGTTAAAGATGCTGAAGAATTCATGCAGTTAATCAAGAAGAGCGACTACAAGATTGTAGATCATCTTCATCAGACTCCGTCAAAGATCTCTATTCTTAACTTGTTGCTATGTTCTGAAGCGCACCGCAACGCATTACTGAAGGTATTGAATGCTGCATACGTGCCGCAGGAGATATCAGTAAATCAGCTAGAGGAGGTGGTAGCCCATGTTAATGCTGGTAATGGGCTGGGATTTACAGATCTAGAGCTGACTCCTAAAGGAAGAGATCACAACAGCGCCCTGCACGTCTCGATCGAGTGCAGAGGCACTATCATGTCGCATGTCCTGGTGGATACGGGTTCGTCGCTTAATGTGCTTCCGAAGAAGGCACTGATGAAGTTAGATACCCGTGGATTGCTTTGCACGCCCAGTGATCTGGTAGTGAAAGCCTTTGATGGAACTAAGCGCCATGTTTTTGGAGAGTTGACCCTGCCAATCTAGGTTGGTCCGGAGACGTTCAATACGGTTTTCTATATCATGGATATCATGCCTGCCTACAGTTGCCTCTTAGGGCGGCCATGGATCCATGCTGCTGGTGCCGTGACGCCCACGCTGCATCAAAAGCTTAAATATGCTGTCGGGGGCAGCATAGTAACCGTCTGTGGTGAGGAGGACATTATGGTGAGCCACTTGTCGTCCTTTAAATATGTTGAAATGGATGGCGAAATCCATGAAACTCTCTGCCAGGCATTTGAAACCGTCAGGGTAAAAGAGGTAGCTCCTGTCGTCGTAGAAAAGCAAGAGATGAATCTCTCCTCGTTTAAGGAAGCTCGGGCCGTCGTCGAAGCCGGTTCCACCCCAGGCTGGGGGCATGTTTTGGATATACCAATCAAGCAGGATAAGTTTGGATTGGGATATTCTCCTGAAGCTGAAGCTTCATCATCTTCTTCTAGCAGTTCGTCTCGCGGGAAAGGGCCGATCCTATTCACCAAGGGCGGAGTGATTTTCGAGAGCATCAACGCAGCGTCTGAGGACAGCGGGGATAGCGATTGTGATCTTGACGCTTGGATTCAGCCGAGCAAGCCGGGCGAGCGCCTCAACAATTGGACCATCAAGGAGATTATCCAGCTGACAAGTGAAGAGTAATGATTTGCTTTTTACAATCTTTGTACAACCCTATGTCCTGCCCGGGGCATAGTGGTTTTACTGTCAGGGCCTTGTTGGATTATGTACATGCATTTTGTTAATAAATAAAAAGGCGTTTTCTTCGTACTCAAATATTGTGTTCTATGTTATTCCTGTTTTATGTTTATTCCGAAAAACAGTAAAATGGCAACGAGGTTTGTGCTAACCTGCATATTCCTGCTTTAAACTTAACCCTTGTTATTGCAGGATCCACATAACAGATGACATCGACTCTGGACCCTCTACGGCTCACTACGACTTCGATTGCCCGATCTATCAAGCCGAGGATGAGATTGATGAAGACGAAGACCTTCCGGAAGAGTTGGCCCGCTTGTTGAGACAAGAGGAAAAGGTTATTCTGCCTCACGAGGAAGATATTGAGATCGTAAATCTGGGTTCTGAGGAACTCGTCAGAAATGTCAGAATAGGGGCTGCGCTGCAGAGTGATGTCAAGCATAGACTGGTCGAGATGCTTCAAGAGTATAGTGACGTCTTTGCTTGGTCATACGAAGATATGCCCGGACTTGACACTGACATCGTGGTTCATCGCTTGTCGTGGCGAGAAGATTGCCCTCCAGTCAAGCAGAAGCTCAGGAGGACGAGACCAGATATGGTTGTAAAAATCAAACAAGAAGTCCAGAAGCAGTTGGACGCAGGATTTCTAGCCGTTACCACTTACCCTCCGTGGGTCGCCAACATAGTGCCTGTACCGAAGAAGGACGGTAAGGTACGCATGTGCGTCGATTATCGGGATTTGAACAGGGCGAGCCCTAAGGATGATTTCCCGTTGCCTCATATCGATGTGTTGGTCGACAACACAGCCCAATTTTCCGTGTTTTCATTCATGGATGGCTTCTCCGGTTACAATCAGATCAAGATGGCACCGGAGGACATGGAGAAAACGAAGTTTATCACCCCCTGGGGAACATTCTGCTATAAGGTAATGCCCTTCAGTCTGAAGAACGCAGGGGCCACGTACCAGCGAGCAATGGTAACTTTGTTTCATGATATGATTCATCATGAGATCGAGGTCTATGTTGATGACATGATTGCAAAGTCCCAAACAGAGGAAGAGCATCTGGTCAACTTATTGAAGCTTTTTGAGAGGCTTAGGAAGTTCAGGCTGAGGCTGAATCCTAACAAGTGCACTTTCGGAGTGCGGTCCGGAAAGTTATTGGGGTTTATCGTTAGTGAACGAGGGATTGAAGTTGATCCTGCGAAAATAAAAGCTATCCAAGAAATGCCAGCGCCGAAAACAGAAAGAGAAGTTCGTGGTTTCTTGGGCCGAATAAACTACATTGCAAGGTTTATCTCTCACCTCACGGCCACTTGTGAACCGATGTTCAAGCTTTTAAAGAAAGATCAGGCGATTACTTGGAATGAGGATTGCCAGAAGGCATTCGACAAAATAAAGCAGTATCTTCAGGAACCTCCAATCTTGATACCCCCAATGGCTGGACGACCATTAATCATGTACCTGACGGTTCTGGAGAATAGTATGGGGTGTGTTCTCGGTCAGCACGACGAGACGGGCAGAAAAGAGCACGCCATTTATTATTTGAGTAAAAAGTTCACTGAGTGTGAATCTCGATACTCGATGCTGGAGAAGACGTGTTGTGCATTAGCTTGGGCTGCCAAACGTCTACGACAGTATATGCTCAATCACACCACTATGCTAATTTCGAAGATGGATCCGATCAAGTACGTCTTCGAGAAGCAGGCTCTTTCAGGCAGGATTTCCAGGTGGCAAATGGTGTTAACGGAATATGATATTCAGTACGTCTCTCAGAAAGCCATTAAGGGAAGCGTATTGTCTGATTATCTTGCCGAACAGCCAATCGAAGACTACCAGCCGATGAAGTTCGAATTCCCTGACGAGGATATTATGTTTCTCAAAGCGAAGGATTGCGATGAGCCATTGCCCGATGAGGGGCCAGATAGGAAATCTCAGTGGAAGTTGATATTCGATGGAGCGGTTAATTCCTATGGAAGTGGTATCGGGGCTATCATCACGACTCCTCACGGATCCCACATCCCGTTTACTGCGAGACTGACGTTTCCAGTTACCAACAATGAAGCAGAGTATGAAGCATGTATCATGGGTCTAGAAGAGGCAATTGATTTGAGAATCAAGAATCTAGACGTATATGGTGACTCAGCGCTTGTAATCAATCAGATTAAAGGGGAGTAGGAAACTCGTCAAGCGAATTTGATGCCGTACATGAATTATGCCAGGAGGCTGCTTCCGTTCTTCGACCGAGTGGAACTTCATCATGTACCCAGGGCTGAAAATCAGATGGCTGATGCCTTAGCCACGTTGGCTTCAACGTACAAAGTCAATTATTGGAATGAGGCTCCAAGAATTGTACTTTCGCGTCTTGACAGACCAGCATTTGTCTTTGCAATCGAGGATGCCGCCGACGGCAAGCCATGGTTCCACGACATCCAGACCTTCCTTATGACTAAGGAGTATCCTGCGGGTGCGTCAACCCAGGATAAGAAGACTCTGAGGAGGCTATCTGGAAACTTTTATCTCAATCCTGATGGGGTGTTGTATAAGAGAAACCACGATCTTGTGCTACTCAGATGTGTAGATGAGAAAGAGGCGAGTATGCTCATGGAAGAAGTCCATGAGGGCACATTTGGTACGCACGCCGGCGGGTATGCCATGACGAGAAAGATCCTGAGAGCAGGATATTACTGGCTGACTATGGAGTCGGATTGCTTCAGATTCGCGAAGAAATGTCATAAATGCCAGATTTATGCTGATAAAGTTCATGTGTCGCCGTGCCCATTGAATGTCATGTCCTCCCCTTGGTCGTTCTCCATGTGGGGCATCAACATGATAGGCAAGATCGAGCCCACTGCATCCAATGGTCATCGTTTCATTCTGGTAGCTATCGACTACTTCACCAAATGGGTGGAGGCAGCCTCGTATGCTAATGTGACCAAGCAGGTGGTAGCTAAATTCATAAAGAAGGACATCATCTGTCGCAATGGAATTCCCGAGCGGATCATTACTGATAATGGTTCGAATTTGAATAACAAGATGATGAAGGAGCTGTGCCAGAGTTTCAAGATTGAACACCACAACTCATCTCCTTACCGGCCAAAGATGAACGACGCTGTTGAGGCGGCCAACAAGAACATCAAGAAGATTGTTCAGAAGATGGTTGTGACATACAAAGATTGGCACGAGATGCTGCCGTTTGCCTTGCACGGTTATCGTACGACGCTACGTACGTCGACCGGGGAAACTCCTTTCTCATTGGTGTACGGTATGGAAGCTGTCCTACCGTTAGAAGTGGAGATTCCTTCTTTGCGAGTTTTGGTTGATGTGAAACTCGACGAGGCAGAATGGATTACGAATCGCTTGAACCAACTCAGCCTGATGGACGAGAAGAGGTTAGCATTGATTGCATTTGGTCGTCTGTACCAAAGCCGAATGAAGAAAGCTTATGATAAGAAGGTGCGTCCTAGAAGCTTTCAGACGGGTGATCTCGTCCTGAAGAAGATTCTTCCGCCACACTCTGATCACCGGGGCAAGTGGACTCCGAATTACGAAGGGCCGTATGTCGTCAGCAAGGTCTTCTCAGGAGGAGCTTTGTTGTTATCCACGATGGATGGTGAAGATTTTGCATCCCCGGTGAAAGCGGACGCAGTTAAAAAATACTTTGCTTGAAAGAGACCCGCTGGACAAAAAAAGAAAGAGTCCAGGCAAAAAAGGGGCATCCCGGCGAACCAAAAACAGAATAAAAGGTTCGGGCAAAAATTAGGGATATATTGAAAAAATGTACACCCGCGAAGTCGAAAACCTACACTGGGCGGCTTCGGCAAAAAAGGGTATCCCGGTGAACTGAAAACCCGTAAAGGGCGGTTCACGCAAAAGTTAGGGATTTGAATAAGCGAATGACTGTGTTCCGCGTGGACTTTCACTGTTTAGTAGTTTGGCGGACCTGAGGGCCGTTTATTTGAATCAATCTCTTCCGAAGCCGACGCGTCGGAGAAGTGTCGAAGTCGAGTGGGTCTTAGAGGGATCAACTCATGGTGTTCGTCTACGCCTCGTTGTCGACATTTGTATATACTGATGTATTTATGTTTTCTTTTTGTGCGGCTTCCTCATTCCAGGAGCTTGCCTCTGTTGTAAAACATTTTTGCCCATTCAGGGGTTCACCATAAATAAAATGCATATTATTCAGCAATTATGCTTGTCTATTTAGCATTTATCTGTTTTGTTTGCGAATGAAAACGCCGATGTTTTTTGATAAAATGCGCATACATAAACTCACGGGCCCAGGCCCGTTGGTTGTTGAAACAATTAATTACCTGAACATTGTCACGAGATAATAACCTTGGTAGGCCCCTTTGAGGAGGGTATCTTGTCTGTTTGTTTGTGTTGTTGCAGGTATAGCACCTTCCAAAAGATGTGTCGTGCGCATCCCCGAAGCAGGACTAGTCCTCTTTCTCCAGCAGAGTTCAGTAGCCTCTCCACCGCAGCATCTGAACGCAGAATAGTGAGCATTGATATGTCTCCCCACGCAGAGGTGCTCCTCTTCCCCAAGCAGATGCATCCTGAGGGAACGTCACCTCATCCGCTGAGTCACGCGCCGAAGCAAGATTTCTACCCCCAGCACCGGGTCACAAGTGCAAGTTTCGTGGAAATGTTCGCGTGCTGAAACTCGTGTTTCCCCAGTAAAGTCGCCAAAGCAAGCGTATTCCCCAGCACTGGGTCACAAGTGCAAGTCTTATAGGAAGTTGTTCGTACGCCGAAGTATGCAGTAACTGATGGTGCCAGACCGAAGCCCCCAGCGAAATCGAAATTCCTCATCAGAGTCGTACTCTCCAGTAAGCAGAATGACTTCTCCTTCCTCAGCCGAGTTTGCAGATGTCCAAGAGAGCCGAGTCCTTGGAAGTTGATCAGATCATGATTGGTTTTTCCCCAGTGGAGTGTTAAGCAGCTGAAGTTGTTTCCCCACAGAGCGCTTATCCCCAGAAGAGTAACCTAGACGGCCACGCAGTGCATTCTCGCGATTGATATCAACAGGTCCAGGTTCTCGTAGAGCTCTGTTCCCCTGCAGTAATCAGCTGAAGTTGTTTTCCCTGCAGCAAGCCGCGGAAGATCAATTCCCCAGACAGGGTCCGATTGATATTGGCGTGCAGTTTTCTCCTCAGCAGGACGATTCCTCTACCTGAGTAGTTCTTTTCTCCTTGACAAGAGAACCTCCCCCGACATTTATTTTGCTGACGGGATTGCATAGCATTTGACATTGCATAGCATTTGACATTGCATAACATTTGATATTGCATGGCATTCAGCATAAACGCATAGCATTCCCACCGTGTGGGGCAAGGCGCCGAATCATACGCATCATAAGCATGATCTAGGTTATTACCATTCTTGCTTTACAGGCGTTCCACCAAGAGACCAGTTGCTCAGGACGATTCCTGATATTCTCCCCAACGAGGTCACTTTCTTAAGATGATTCTTAAAGACCCCGGTGTAACTCCCACAGTCGCTCGCTCAAGATGATTTTTGAGATCCCCAGCGAAGTCTGCAGTTCAAAACGATTCTGGAATTCCTCAGCAGAGTCGTTTGCCTAAGATGATTCTTAAGACCTCAGCACAGTTTCCCGAGTTGTTTGCTCCCCAGTAGCGTCCCCAACAAGAGTTGTCCAGGAGGATTCCTGGACTATCCCTAGCAGATAAAGTCTCCAGAAGGGTCAGCAGTTCAGGATGATTCTTGAAGGTGCCCGACGAAGTTTGTTTGTTCAAGATGATTCTTGCAGTCCCTAGCGGCGTGATATGTTTGCCCCAACAGTGATGTCTAATTTGAAGATTGACTTCACGCCTGAAGGCGGTATCAGAATGTTCCTATGAATTCGGACTTCCTCGTTGATGAATCAACGTATGGCTGAAGACAAGGTTCCAAATTTTGTATTCAAGATGATCCGTGTTGGTCTGAAGACCAAGTCAGTTGTCCTGAGGTGATGATTGATTGCGATCAAGTGAACAGTGTTTCTTCTGACTGAAGTCGAAGATGTTTCTCCAACTGAAGCGGAGTTTTGCCTGAAGGCAAAGTGTTTGAATCCCCGTAGAGTCATGAATGGCTCAGGATACCATTTCTTTGACTGAAGTCACAGATTTCCCAAGCGGAAGCGAGGGTGCCTAAGGGCAAGGTTATCCCCAAGGTCATGAATGACCTAGGATTCATTTTTCGGACGGAAGGCCGAAGTATATCCTTGACTGAAGTCACGGATGCTCTATAGCAGAGGTGGAGTTGCCTGAAGGCAGATCCATGTATCCTTGAAGGCCAAGGGTCATTTCTTTAGACTGAAGTCGAAGATACCTCCTGCAGAGTTGCCATCCTTGAAGGCCAAGGATGCTTATCTTCAGAAGTACTTGAAGATCTTTTCTGGTTGAAGCTGGAAGGGGCCAGGGGCCAGGGTTTCATATATCTTTAATGTTGAATTTCTACAGCGGGATCATTGTGCAGCAGTATTCCGATGTTCGTTATGGTTCTGAGGGTGAACCCCAAATCAGAGTGTGCTCGGTTAAGTCTCTCATTCCCAGCGGAGTAATTTCAAATACGCAAGTGTACCTTTTGTTCCATTTACCAGGGGTGAACCCCAGGTCAGATGTTGATGTGTTCGACGGCGAGGTCAAATTATGATTTGTTCGACGGCGAGGTTGAATGTTTGTGTTCGACGGCGAGGTTGAATGTTTGTTTGACGGCGAGGTCAGATTATGATTGGTTCGACGGCGAGGTTGGATGTCTGTTTTGGCGGCGATGTCAGAATATTATGTTCGACGGCGATGTCAGACTCTTTAAATCCCCAGCAGAGATGATGTTTGTACGACGGCGACGTCGAGTGTCTCTCAGAGCGATGTTTGTTTTCCGACGGCGATGTCAGATTCAGTTTTCCAGCGGCGATGTTGGGCATGTCAAGTTGATCCAGTCTTCTGACGGCGATGTTAGGTGATGCAGATCCTTTAGTTCTCCAGCGGCGATGCGGGGTATCTTGTCAGATTTAGTTCTCCAGCGGCGATGCGGGGTATTTTGATTGTCCGACGGCGATGTCAGATTTAGTTCTCCAGCGGCGATGCGGGGTATTTTGTCAGATTTAGTTCTCCAGCGGCGATGCGGGGTATTTTGTCAGATTTAGTTCTCCAGCGGCGATGCGGGGTATTTTGTTCAGTGTTGTATTTTCTCCAGCGGCGAGGCGGGGTATTTCGGTTGATCGACGACGATGAAAGACTCAGTTTTCCAGCGGCGATGTTGGGCGTGTCAGTTAATTCAGTTCTCCAGCGGTGATGTTGGATGTGTCGTGCTCCAGCGGCGATGTTGGGCATTTTGGTGATTCAGGTTCGTTAGTTCTCCAGCGGCGATGTTGGATGTATTGTTTGTTTCCGACAGCGATGTCAGATTAGTATTTCTCCAGATAGTTGCCGTGCAGCTATTATTCCAGTGTTCGACGAGTTGAGCAGTTGGCAAATTTTCGGGTTTACCGATATTCAATCGTCTCGCACCTTGATTGGTTGAGAGCCGTTCGCTCCTCACCCAGTCAGGTTCAAGCCGTTTGAATAGGGGCAGCTGTTGCACCCCAAAATTTGACCAACATTTATTTATCTATTAAGTTTTTGAAAGTGAATACCTTCATCAGAAAGTTCAAGAGATCCTCAGAGAAATTGGTTGAAACCAAGGTTGTGTGTCTCATAGCTTGAGAGTTGTGGGTGCCCCCCATATGATTCTGAGACTTTGAGAATGAACTTGAAGCTTTGAGAAAGTTCATGAGATGTCTTGATAGCCATCATGAAGCCCAGAGAAGTCATGGTGCAAGAATTCAGAGGATTCAACCATGAATGGTAGAATTAGGGTCTTGACTGGGTCAACCCTAGGATAACTGAAAATTTGGAGAAGGTTGAGACCTAATCCAAGGGCCATGAGATCATGGAATTATGTATGGAGATGTTATAAAGATGATTCCTAGACCAACTCATCATGATTGAGGAGTTTGAGAAGTTTCAAGTTAGGATTTCCAAGGATTGTCAGTGAAAAAACCCTAATTTGATCCCTATCTTCCAGGCAGTTTTAGCTCAATATGTGATTGATATCTCATCTTCCCCACAACATGAATGTTGTATAGCTTGTTCTTAGCTTTAATTTGAGTGGTAGAAGTCCTTGATAGGAGTTGCAGAGCTCAAGTTATGGTTTTGACAAATTACAGGTCAGCTGAGGTGTGTGAATCTGGGTCCTTGAAAGGCACCCAACTTGCAGACAACTTTTGCCCTAGTAGGATGATTCCTATGATCTCTTGGTCAACATTAATGTTGAATAGCATCTTCTTAGCTTTAATTTGAGTTGTAGAAGTCCTTGATAGGATTTGTAGAACTCAACTTATGGTTTGAATAAGACAGGGGTATTTTGGTCATTTGGCAGTTATAGGTCATTTTAAGCAAAGGCCATATCTCCTATTTCCAAGCCTCAAATGAAAAAACTCAAAACATGAAAGTTGTTCAAAATGGGATTTTAAGCTTAGAAAAGTGGTCATGAGTTATTGAAAAAGCTTGTAGCAAGGATTTACAAGATTGGGTAAAAATGACCTAAAAATGGCTTATAAGTTGAAAAAGTTGAAATGGAATTTTGGTTTGAGAGATGTACAAATCCAAAATGGGTCATCCAATATGTCATTTTGACTCCAAACATTATTTTAAAAACAATGGTTCAAGTATAATTTTGATTTGAAACATAGAAATGGGGGTTACTTTGTAATGTTGTTACTTGAATCATAAGGCAACTTGACAAAACTTCACCAAAGGCAAGGAAATGCATGTTTTTCATTCATTCTTTCTCAATATCTCTTGTAAGGAGATTTTAAAGCCAATTTGACAAGCTTAAGGCATGAGATATGAGATATACCATGTATCACTTCAAGAGAAGTTCTAAAACTTTCCAAATGATTCCACAAGCTTCTAGATGGATCTAGATTATTCTTTTGGTTGTTATAAGAAGGATGAACCACAATGTGAAAAAGGTTGGTGATAATTGTTGGTGAGTGGTGAGGTTAGAGTGTAACAAAGTGAGATTCTTCCATTTGCATTTCCATAACAAACTCTCTTTCTCTTCCATCTTCATTCTTTTCTTCTCCACAAACACATTACTCTGATCTTTAGGAGCAATTGCATACCAAATTGAAGGTAGATCCATGGCAGATTGAAGGTGTAATATCCAAATTGCAAAGAAGGCAAATTGATCTCAAACTCAAGACACAAGCACTCTCTCTCAATTCTTTTGCATACAGTACCTCTATCATCAATCAAAGATCCATTTTGGAGAGTTGCACGAGTTGAATTGCAAGAGAACTACCCCTGCCATCATCAAGTAACAGGTTTGCAAAAGCACTCGTACCTCCTTATTTATGCACTTCTAGACTAGGTGGTTAGCATAGAACTATTAGAGACCAATAGGTTATCAATCATGGAAAGTTTGAGTGCATTCTGAGAGGGTTGAAGATTTGACATGAAACTTTAGGGATCAAGAATTCATTGTACAGTGGGTGTTAATCTTAGTGCATTAGTTTAGGTTAATCAGGGCCGTGAGAGGAGCATTTTTGTATCAAGAAACTGGCGAAACATTGAGGTGAAAGTTTGAGCAGTAATGGAGTATGTGCTATCGGGTTGGCAACTGGGGCGTGTATCAATGAAAACTATGGACATAGCTGGGTTTAGGGGAAGAAGTAGAGCAAGTTTGCTCTTGGAAGTATTGAGTTTCGTTGAGAAACGAAGGAGAACCAGCCATTGGAAGATTCACGGTTGAAGCTCGTGCATGGAGTTCATACTGCAAACCCTAACAGAGCTCAAGGTTGAAGATGGCCACCGTGCGTTGGATCAGGCCTTGAATGTTGACCAGACTTTCCATCCAACGGCTGCAATTCAAACTTGAAGAACGGAGGGAAACCCCACGCTGCAACGCAGCGTTTCATTAAAGCTGAAACCCTCGGCCTCAGAAACCAACGCTATTGGCACCCCACCCTCGGCCCAAATCCAAGTTTTAACTAAAAAACATTGCTATTCATACCGTCGTTTTACCATTTTTTTGTTTGATTTTTCTTTTAATTTTCTGAAGCGTGTGGGCCTATCTCAATTTGATATCTGCACCCCCCAGGTTCCTGGCCCAGTGATCAATATAACTAGGGCGCCTTACTGTTAGCACCCCCTCCCCTTTAATTAATTTCTTTTATTTTTCATTTCCTTTATATTCTTTGCATTTTATAAAATTCATAAAAAATCCAAAAATTAATATTTTTCAATTATTGTTTTTTCTCTAGGTTAATAAATTTGTCTAGAAAAATATAAATAAATAAAATTTCCATTTTATTTTCTTTTAATATTTTTAGAGTATTTTTCTTTTAAATAGATTTTAAATAGGTTTAGTTTGATATCCAATTTTGTAGAATTTCTTTTAGGACTTTCCCTTAGGATTTTTAATTCATTCTTTTTGGTGTGATTAGATATTGAATCATAGTTTCCCATAGGATTTAATTCTTGATTTTTAGATTAAAATTTGATTAGATTAATTAGGTTAGAATTAGGGTATCCTAACTAGGGTTTATGTTATGCATAGGTAAGGAAATTCATTTTCTTTAGAGAGTTTTGTTTTGATTTTTGGGTATGGGCATATAGGGATGTTATGGGTAGATGTTATGGACCCTTGTGAATAATTGTTAGAATTTTCCCTCTTGTTTTAGTATTTTTTAGGTATTTTCTGAAGTTGACTGATGATTTTGTCTGTTCTGTGGTTATCTGTTTATCTCTGGGGTTTATTTTGGGGAATTTGTTGTGGGGCTTAGTTTGTTTTGAAGATCTTGTTGAAGAGCATGATGGAAGAGAAGACTGTAGACCAAGACTCAGAGACCCAGAGCTTGGGGATTATTCCCTGTCTGTGAGGTTTGAGATTCTGAAGTTTGAGGGGAGTTCATGGTACTTTCCTAAGGAAGGCACTATGAATGACTTTCATTCTTTCTTCTCACCTCTTTCGTAAGTATCCAATGATGTTGGAGCCAACTTGTGAGTTTAATTTCTCCCGAGGAGGAATGTAAACTGATCACAGTTGTTGAGCCACATGGGATGCAATTCCTAAGTGGAAGGCTCCTTGTACTTTCCTGAGGAAGGTCCTATGGGTCTATTCACTTAGTTCCCTTAGTTTATCTAGGATTTCTTAAGTATCCAATGATGTTGGAGCCAACTTGTGAGTTTAATTTCTCCTGAGGAGGAATGTAAACTGATCACAGTTGTTGAGCCACATGGGATACAACTCCTAAGTGGAAGCCTCCTAGTACTTTCCTGAGGAAGGTCCTATGAGTCTGTTCATTTAGTTCCACTAGTTCAGATAGGATTTCCTAAGTATCCAGTGATGTTGGAGCCTGCTTGTGAGTTTAATTTCTCCTGAGGAGGAATGTAAACTGATCACAGTGGTTGAGCCACATAGGATATGATTCCTGAGTATAAGCCTCCTAGTGCTTTCCTGAGGAAGACACTATGAGTCTGTCTACTTAGCTCCCTTTCTTTGGTAAGCTTGTTTTGAAGCTTGAAGACTGGGATTGGTTTCTCTTGTAGGGTTTGCTTTAGGTCTTTGCTTAGATTTGATCAGGATTTTGTTAGGGTTAGGATTAGAGATTAGATGTAGGTGATTCTTTCTCAAGCATGTGTTTTGTTTGCCTGATGACATTTCATCCCTTTTATCTGTTTAGTGCCTGATAGCATGTTGTTTATATTTCAGTATGATTACTGTTATTTCATGACTGGCTTGAGGTTGAGATGAGCTTGTGGAGGCTGAAGCCCCACACACATTTCCTCCCTCACTTGCATTGCATGCATTTTACTGTTAAGCTGATGCTTTGTCTGTTTTGGTGTATCATTGACATGATCCCTTAGGACTCTCATTTCCTTTGATAAGGATTTGATGATAGACTTTTAGGTTGAAACCTATGCATGACAACTTCTAGGAGTTCCCTGTTCAAACCTCAACCATAGGATGAATCCATGGCATGATAACAGTAGGACTTGATAGTCTCCCTCCTAGTTGGGCCTGTTCTCTTCTCATCTCAAAGCAGTTTAAGATACAGTAATCATGAATGATTTCTCTCGTACGTTACGAGCCTTAAGTTATCTGAGATTGGATGTTTAGTATGGTACCCTTTGGGTGACATGCGACGCATTCACTCTCAGGTCATAGTCTCTAGTGCGGTTGAAATTGCAAACATAATAAAAAACACTTCTTTCAGGAAATAAACCGTAGTTTCCCAAACTACGTGAGCTCTGATCTCTCATGCCATTTGAGAGTACGTAGGCACAATATGGCGAAGTCTTGGCGAGCTACCTTCCCCCATAACCCTTCGCAGGCCGAACTACGTTGACTCTGATTTCTCATTCTCTGATGAGAATACGTAGGTATAAAGTGCGACGCTTTGCCGAGTCATTTTTCTTTTCTTTTTCAGCCAGCCTTGATAGGTAGACAGAATAAAACCAACCCGTCCAAGTAAACAAACAAGCGTGGATCCCGTCGAGTACGACGGACATGAGGGGTGCTGATACCTTCCCCTTGCGTAACCGACTCCCGAACCCAGACAATGGTTGCGATGACCTTGTCTTACCCTTTTTCGTCAGGTTTTTCCGATCGTTTCCTTTCCCGCTCTGAGGGATAAATAACGAAAGTTGGCGACTCTTCTGTCATGCCGGCACCTTATTTTCGCGCAAGTGACACTGTGTACAAAAGATTACCTTCTTTTGGAGTGGTATTTGATCAAGTTCATGGAGCTGTGCTCTCTGAAGATCTTTAGTTGGATTACTAGGCAGAAGTAAGTCCAGTTGTGGGCAGATAAAGAACCAGTGGATATGGTTTGGTTTTCCTTGTCAAAGGACTTGAAGATCTGGTGCAGGACATGTGATTCACATCTTAACTAAGAAGTACTCTATCTTGTCATACGGGAGAATGATGTGGTAAAAGGACTGTCTTGGAGGATGATGTGAAGACATTATACAAGACTAGAGTGAATCATTGGCTGATTGCATCCTGATGTGGCATATGGAAGTGATCAAGTCACTAGGCGACTCAGAAGTGTTCTAACCCATCATATGGGAGAATGATGAGGTAAAGAATGTCTTGGAGTATGGAAGATCCATCTTAGGCTATAGAATAAAGTGGAGCAGTTTGATACCCTCTCACTTTTTGAGCAGGGAGTTAGTCTTGAGATAAAACGTGGTGACCTTGGAGCAGCTTTTGTCAAAGATAGGGGGAAAGCTTTTGGTTGATGGGTGTACTAATTGCTTATGGTGAATGCGTTCAACATGTGTGTTGAACAGAGAATGATTTCTTGAAGACATGAAGATGCATCTTATGTTTTCCATTCATGTGCACTGGGTACCCTTGATATGGGGAGCTATACTTCTATCTAGGATGTGTTGCTACAATGGTATAGCTATGTCTCAAGATTGCTTGTGGCTTCAAGAAGTTTGTGACTGTATACCCCTAGGAGAGTGGAATGTCATACGTTCAATGTCATACCAGGTGTTGTGACATTGGTTTACTGTTCAGAATGAACTTAACAGTGATTCTGCTCTTGGTGCCGTCTTTGAGTATCAATGGATCAAATCAGGTTTTGGGCCTCTATCCAAGTGTTTTTCCTTGTATGACAGGTAAAGATGAAGATCAAGACATCATCAGCTCTGATTTTGTGCATTTGGAAGGACATTCACCCTGACATCTTGAAGGAGTTTATAAGATGAATCTGAGTGGACTCATAGATAGTTGTATATCCTGCAACTACCTCTCCTAAGGGTAGGTTATGGTGTGGTCTGTAAAACCAAAGGGTGCAGAAGTGCATGTGCTACCAGTATGTGAATATGAAGATGATGAGATGATTCTTCATGTGCTTGGGTGCTTTCTTTTAGGGGGAGAACTGATCATGCATGACAGGAGGTGATGTGTACTTGTCTGATGTGTAGCTGCTGATGTGGAGCCCTGTACAAAGTTTGTTGATCCTCAGGCAAGCTTGGGTTCTTCGACCACTAATGTTGGTTTGAACTAGGATTGTGATGACTGACATAGGAAACAACATGGGTTTCTGTCTGGGAGAATTTATTTTTCTACAGAATATTGGTGTGTCTCAAATTGGGGATTAAAAATCAATTGTTACTTGGCAAGTATGTAATTGATTATCCTTAAATTGGTGATGTCAAAAGTGTCATTCCTAAAGGTGCAGCTTTATACAAGGCAAGAACTCAAGACTCAAGACTGTTCAGGGGGTACTCTCAAGGAGCTATGATTCAGGCTGAGTGAGTTCAGCAAGGGTGGATTAAGGCTCTGCCCATGGATTAGTGCTGAAGAGGTGCAGTCTTTAATAGAGGTCAAGCAGCTTGTGTATTTCTTGGGAGATGGTGAGATAACTGTATGTACAGTGTGTGTTGAGCATATGTATGTGCAATTACTCCACTTGTTGTCAAAGTTTTGACTAAACCAAAGGGGAGAAAAGAATGATAATTGCTGCTATGTTGTTGCTTGTTGGATTCAACTATTAAGGGGAGCATGATAGTTTGTGTAAACTACTGCTGCTGCCCTGAAAAGTTGTTTGGGTGTTTTAGCCAAAATTTGCCAAAGGGGGAAATTGTCAGTGCCATGATTGTATGAGTACTCATGGTCCTATGATTGGCTAAATTTTGGTAAAACATGACTCTGCACTAATGTTAAGCAGGATGTCATTACCATAGTTATGACATCGCTAAAGGAGCAAGCAGGAGCTGATGACAGAACTGCTGACATGACCAATATCATGTCATTGATATCTGGTGCAGCAGGAGCCAGCAGGAGCTGTAGACAAAATTGTTGTCATACTAAATATCATGACATTACTGTCTGGCACAACTGGTACTGCTATGTGGATTGATAAGGTCATCTCATAAAAGTGTGATCCTAAGGTTGTTAGGAGTGTAATAGCAGCTATCTTAGCAGTAGCCACACCAGTTTGAGTTGTGATGAAGTTCCTCACAGGTGGTGAGTGAGGTGTGTGTCGCACCTCGAAAAATCACAGACATTTCGGAGTAACGACCCTCGCGCGAAAGGCGCGAAAACGCGGTTCGAAAGAGTCGCCACCGAACTTTATTTATCTCGAATTAACAGGAGAGGAAAATATCGAGAAAACCTATTAAAAACGAAAGGATAGGAACATGGTTGTCGCAACCAAGTTCCGGGTTCGGGAGTCGGTTACGTGAGGGGAAGGTATTAACACCCCTCACGTCCGTTGTACTCAACGGGAACCTCTTAGGGTATTTGTGGAGAATGTTGTCTAGGTTTACTTGTTTTCTTCTCGTTGATAAGGCGAATTGGTAGGATAAAAGGGTAAAGACGCTAAAGGGAAAATGGGGGTTATGGGATAGGGTGCTCGCTAAGGATTGGGGCCCTTGTGCCTACGTATACTCATTCGGACGAGAATGAGAAATCAGAGTGTCGTAGTTCGACTACGGGAAAGGATTGGAAAGTGGACGGAATAATGGAGGAAGATAGAAGTGTGCTCGCCAAGATCATCGCAATCTTGTGCCTACATATCTTACATTCAACAGTGAATGAAGAATCAGAGCGTCCATAGTTCGTGGTAACAACCACGAAAAGATGAGGTTTAAATTGGGTTTGAAGTTGAGTTTGAAACGAAAGAGTGACTGACATGCAACCCAAGAGCGTGTCTCGAGAGCTTGTCACTCAAGAATTCAAGGAATGCAAGATCCCAAGAACTCAGTTCTTTCGGAGATTAGGTTGAAAAGAGTTGGATGTTTTGAAAATCGAAAGAATGAACTAATAACAACTCAAGAGCGCGCCTTGAGAGTTACTCATTCGAGTATCCAAAGAATGCTAGATTCTAAGAATATCCCTCTTTCGTAAGTTTAAAAAATGTTTGTGAAAAGATTGAATCGAAAATGGAATGTGAGGCAAAAAGGAAGGTTTTTTGAAGTGGCTCGACGACGTGTCGAGGATTTGTTTGAAAATGGAACCGACTTGACGGCGTGTCAAGGGTTAGACTGTGAGAAATGATATTAGACCCTAAGGGTGCCCCTAATATCGAGACCACGAGGAGTTGTGAATGTGTGTGCAAAATGTCGATGGTTGCGAATGCGTACGAGCACTCGACTTAGGAGAACGTTTGAAAAATGATTAAGTTTGGAAAAAAAGAGTCGAAAGGTTGAGTGAATAACAACTCAAAGGGCGTGCCCTGAGAATTATTTACTCGAAGATTCAAGGAATGCTAGATTCCAAGAACCTCCTTCTTTCGAGGTTTTAATCGAGAAAGATGTTTGAAGAAAAGTAGAAAGATTGAGTGAATAATAACTCAAGAGCGTGCCTCGAGAACTATTCATTCAAAAATTCAAGGAATGTTAGATTCCAAGAACCTCCTTCTTTCGAAGTCTGAATTGAAAATGTTTTGAAGAAGTCGAAAGATTGAGTGAATAATAAATCAAGAGCGTGCCTCGAGAACTATCCACCCGAAAATTCAAGGAATGCTAGATTCCAAGAACCTCCTTCTTTCGAAGTTTTAATCAGGAAAACATTTTGAAAATGATTTGAAGCGAAATAGGGTATGAAGATAATTTGTGAATATGTGAAAAGAATACGAAATTGAATTTGAATTTATGGGAGAAATGACGATTATTTAATAAATGAGACGTCGGCCTCACAACCAATTAATCGGGGTATTATCGAGATGCTCGATCTCGACGACACCTTTTTCATTCGATTTAGGTTTGGATGAACAATGGAAATATCGCACGGAATGCTAGATTATTATGATATTTCTTTGTTCAAAAGAGAGTATGTTTAAAGAGCGAAAAGTTGAACAAAATATTATTTAAGGTGTACACCTCAATAATATCCATTCGAAAACTCAAGAAGTGCTAGACTTCAAGAGTTTAATTTTTCGTAATTTAACTAAAAATGATTTGATTAAACAGGCTTAAGAAATATTATTGCTTCAAAGTTTTTCTCTTTAAAATAAAATCTATTTTGAAATTGTCTTATTAAATAAATTACTTAATAAATAGAAGGATGATTTTGATTTAATTTATAAAATATTGTTTGAATAAACAACAAAAGTATCACGTGGAATGCTAGACTCCAATGACATTTCCTTGTATAAATAATTAAAGGGCGTATTTTGAAGCGAAAAGTCGAATGATGCACTACCTAAGGCGTACGCCCCAATAGTGATTATTCAAGAACTTAAAAGATGCTCGACCTTAAAAAGTTCTTTCTCTTCGTGATTTATTTATAAAAAAAAGTTTTAATGTCAAAAATAAATTGAATTAGGATTAGGGAAGAATAATGCTCAAATTTTGAAAATACATTTTAAAATAATCCATGATTTTTGCTTAGAAAATATTTTGAATCGAATATCCTAATCAAACTTAATGAAATTCAAATGGAATTCAATTTTAAACAATATTAAAAAAGAATCATGTAATTATAAGCATCGGACAAGTAAGAAATGCTATTCGGAATAGAAGGAAACCAACGATGCCACAAAACAGAACCACAATACATGTGAGTCTCTTCCTTGCGTTATCAGAAGAACCGCAACACTAATTCTGCATGGACAAATTAATAAGCATATGGAAAACTAATAGTAAAACAAATCCAAAATATCTGCTATGCCGAAACATGCCGTCTTCAACCGGATCCAATGTCCACAGTGCAGCCAGCCATTGAAGTATACATACTCATTAAGGTTACCTACAATAAACATAGGTGCTAGAAGTTGTAGTTATAAAATTTCAATGTTAAAACCGAACTACCACAACCGAATATTCACCATGGAATTTTACTCTTAATAACACCTATTATCATAAGCAAACTTCAAGCATTTATCCATACACAACTAGTATAACATATCCACCAAAAACCAGTAGGAAAAGCATATAGAATTAATGAAAAATATATGATACCATAATTCATAACCGAAATCAAACCAAAAAAACAATAAGAACAACGTCACGTTGTCGTAACGGGCTTTGGTGAATTGGTGCCTTGAACTGTTGTTATGCTGCTATTGCTTATGACCACACGCTCTTGCTGTTGTGGAACTACCGAGTTATATGAATCCGGTGTTGTCGTGTTGAAATTGAATCGAACCAATATCGTTAATCCCCTCTCAACCTGCACATAAATATTCATACAAACAAGCAGTATGGGGTGTACACAAAATATAGAAGCCAAAACTACAACATCCCGAAAGAACAATGAACCGCGAAATTAAATAATAAGTAGTACTTCACAAGAGAAATAGAATAACAACAGCAGCAGTAAAAACCAAAACATTTTGACGCATACGACAATGGCGGTTTTTTCACTAACAACATGTAGCAACAACAACTACCATCCATATCTAACACAATACAAGTTGCTATTGAAACTGATATAGCATTTAAAACTCAAATTATAAGTTTGTTCAGTATAAGTTAGAGAACTGCATCATAAACAGAGGAATGTGGCTAGAATCATGTTAGTAGTAACCTCAACTCAAAAGATTTACCCATATTATGTCGAAGCCAATGCGGATGGAATTTAAATGTGAGAAAGCTTGGAGATTGTTATTTCTGCGGTCGTGCCCTGTCTAACCCCCTCAGCATGCATTATCATCACCTTCCTCAACTCGGCATAACCATGACATATTTGGACATTTGTCAGCTTACTGACTGGTGTTGATGTGTTTATCAGAAAGATCCAAACCTGCACGCAAACCAGTCACAGACAACAACACAATCTTTATGAAAACAAGGTTGAATGCAAGTTCTGTTGTTGGTGTGGTCGGACTTGAATGAAAGAAGGGCGTCAGAATCATGTCGTTGTGTTGCTCGGTGTTGTTGTAAAAACAAGACAGAATGTGAGTTGCGACGTCAAAGGACGAGCACAACAACCGCATCTGTCAATCAATCTAACCAAATCCAGAAATCCAGATTGATGTTCCAAGCATGGGACACCGACTTTAAACCGACAAGGAGATTATGAGCGGGATCCTCGATGGACTAGGTGGTGATTAACGCAAGCCTCACGGAGAGAGCGTATTATTTGTGGTGACAACGGCAGTGAAGGTTTTTCGGTGGTGTAATTTTTCGGAGGTTTTCTTGTGGTTTGAGAATGACGGAAGGGAAAGATATGGGAGGTCGTAACAAATCCGGTTTTTTTTTGAGGAAGAGGGTTTCACAGTGGGAGAAAAAAAAGAGGGGTCTGTGTTTCGTTGATGATGGTGGGAGGTTTGTGAAAATGGCGGAAATCAGAGGGATTTTGAGGGGTTTCCTGTGAGAGGCATCGATGGTGGTGGAAATGATGGTGATAAGGTTGAGATAGTGGCGCGGTTGGTGAAGGAAAGGAGATGATGATACGGTTATTTCTGGGTTGGGATTTTGAGCGGCGGCGGAAGTCGATTAGGGTTTGGGGTGGCCATCTTCGTTTTCTGAGAGATAGTGAACAATATCTCCTCTCCCTTACTCCAAGATTCCTCTATCTTTAAAGGCAGCAAAAAACCTAACCCTAACGGGCCCCAAACATGGGCCTTCTGTCCTCTCTACCGTGCCTTCAACCTTTTTTTTCTAACAATTCTTCAATTAGTTAATAATAAACTAATATAAATTAATAATTACAATATTAATTAACATGATTAATTAATAAGTAAATATTAACAATTAACCATTGAATAAATATTAAAAATATATAAAAACAAATTAAAATTTAAAAAGAAACTTATTAGTAACACGTAAAAAGAAAAAAGTTTAAGAAAATAATGTTCACAAAATATTCTTAGGCTACGTGTCACACCTTAATTGGTCAAAAAGATAAAGTTCTGAAAAATCAACCAATTGTGAGCGGACACGTGTCTAAATAGCAAGAAATTAAGCGGGCAATGCACAAGAGAAAATAAAATCGAAAATGCAAAAATATTTGAAAATGGGTAGGTCAACAGGTTGAGTTGTGATGAAGTTCCTAACAGGTCGTGAGTGAGGTGTGATGTCATGTGTTTTAAGCAGGACATTGCTGCATCACAACAGAAGGAGCTGCTAGTGTATATCTCTTGATAGAATTGGTTTGGATTGATGAAACCATGTTGAAAATACCTCATCAGTAAATATGTCAAGGAGATATATTAGGAACAAGAACATATTGTATTGGTATTCATAAAAGGATCTTGGAGACCTTTTAGAAAACTTTAATATACTTGTTTCTAATGTTATTCTGCAGAAGATTGGGTGAAGCTAGGACTGGTGTAAAGAAAAATCTGCAGAAGAGTGGAAGTCATGCTGAGTGTAATAACTTCAAGCGTATGACATCAGGTAGCTGACGTGCACATCATGCATGTTGGTTTTCTGGTATAATGCGTGAGATAGCTCAGGCTAGATTTCAGGAGGCTTATTAGGGTTCCCTAGTTATCTTAGAAGAGATTCTAGGCAGTGCTGATTGTATCATGAAAAGCATATGACCTAATTGAAAGCTCCTTGAATTATGGAAAGTAGTTTTACTTTGTTAAAACTATTGGTTGTTACCTCTGATCAGCCCAAGCCCAGTCTGCACAACTATTTAAGGAGGAGTAGAAGCAAGGAAAAGCAAGCACTCACATCAAGAAAAACCAGAGTGTAAAATGAAGGTCTAGGGTTTGAGAGTCCCTTGTGTGTAAGTCACCCTTTGTATCTTTTGATACACCGTGGTGGACATATTTGTGGGTGAAGAGTGTAGCTCTTCACGAGTGTTGTGATGAACTTGGTTCTTCACGTGTATCTAGGGATCTTAGGATTCCTTGTGTACCAACCAATTGTAGGTTGTATGATTGCTTTGGTTATGATGTATGAACTGTTGTGTTCATTATGTCACTCAAGCTTTTAAGCAAGATTGTGTCTCACTTGATCAAAGCTGTGAAGCAAGATCATGGTGTGTGGTTGGAGGGTATCTCCACAACTGTTATGTAATTGTGTATCACTGTGTTGTGATTGAGGGGGAGTGAGTGGGTATACTCAGGTTTAGAGTGTCTCTAGGTTGAAGTGTCATTGGGTAGAGATTAAGTGAGAAGTTCAAACTGGTTGTTTGAATTTGAATTGATTCTACTAATAGTGAATTTCCTCCCTGGCTTGGTAGCCCCCAGATGTAGGTGGTGTTGTGTAACACCCTTCTAAACCCCACGGAAATTATAAGCATAATCAGAGTAAAATTAACATGCATTCATAAAGGGCGTCACACATACACTTCCAAATTACTAAAAAACATCTGTCATGCTCATTAACACTGAAATAAATAATCATGCTTTACAAAATTTCATTTGCATGTAGCAGCGGATTCATTTATATCACAATTTTCCATAAAAGAAATATTTGTGTTTATCACATAAATCAACATCACTTAGGCACTGAGGCCAACATCATAATATACATCTGAAACATAACCCAAACGATCCCAGTGTTACATGACCAGAGCATGACTCGACCCAATACAATTAAATCACTAAACAACTACACCAATAGTGACCTCGCAACAACGAGCAGTACTACACCTTGATACTTGCACGATGTCATGTAGGACATCATTCCAGCAGAAGGGTGAGAAATATTATCATAATAACAATGCATATAATCATATATAAATGCACAAGTACAAAATACATATATTCCACATTTTCTCACCACAATTCATTATAATCCTCATATATGTCACAATATAAGTTTACCTAATTAAGCACATTCATCAATCATGCTTTTACAAGTCATGTCATTTCCACATAAACATTTACAATTATATTTACTTCACCAATTCACATACACATACGCCACATGTTTATTTCACCAATTCTCATATAAGGATGATAGATGCAACTCATAGAGACCGACTCACGACTCTATGCAGATGCAAATGCAAATGCGGTACCGACTCATTCAGCAGGTTCAATTGAAGAACCAAATGGAACCATCGCTCGTTACCGAAGTAACTCCCCTTGGGGCCTATGATGTTCACCCATCGCTCACACCCCACATGGGCACACGATGTTTCAGTATTGCTCACACCCCACACGGGCACACATCTGATTGCTCACACCCCACAAGGGCACACAATCGTTCTGCAGATTCTCCATGGAATCAAATATAAACCATCAATCACACCCCACAAGGGCACACGAGGTTTCTGCAGATCCTACGCGGGATCAAAATATAAACCATCGCTCACACCACACAAGGGCACACGAGGTTTCTACAGATCCTACGCGGGATCAAGACAAAAGAATGCAATCGTGATGCTTCACATGCAAAAAGACTCCATACACTCTTGAAATGCATACATATTCACAAATATATATAATTACGCATTTCGCCTCATACAAGTACATATAATTATGCACATAATTGCCAAACGGCCACATCTCACACTTTCATACAACAATCACATATATACCATATGACTCATATAAACTCATCAACTCTCACAAATCCTCATTTGGGATTATGGGTACGTCGCTTATACCCCACCAGGAACAACATCTCAGTTATTCTACCCCGGTGATTACTACACTAGGAATGACACCTTGCCATTCTACCCCAGTGTATTCGGCCATATCGCTTATACCTCACTAGGAACAACATCTCAGTCATTCTACCCCGACGAGTACTCCACTAGGAACAACACCTTGTCCTTCTACCCTAGTGAGTAAGAATCTCGCACGTTTACATATTCTCAACATCATTATCAAATTACCAAGCAATGCACATATATTCACTATATATATTCTCATGCATTCTTCACACACTATCACATAAAATCAATATGCACTCACAAGGTCGTGCCAACTGCAACGAACTCAATTACACTTATCATGCACTTTTAATTCAATTAAACAATGTATATATTGTCAAAAGACCATGTTTCATAATCGATTCATAATCTAGGATTCACGCCATAAGGCTACCCACAGCACATCACATCACAACAGCACACAAATTATCCATTCAGATAAGGATTAAACATAATTAAACCAAACAATCGACAATTGGATGGAAAGCACAGGAAATAAAAGAAAATGTTGTCACATTCACTGACCTTCGCCTGGCGAAGCATTTGGCGAATGCTCGCCACCACACTCGCCTGGCGAAGCATTTGGCAAATGCTCGCCACCACACTCGCCTGGCGAACTCGCTGGCGAAGACAGACAATAGCTATTGGAAGTGTTCGCTACGACTCGCTACCACACTCGCCGGGCGAAGCCTCTCGCCGCCTTCTTCGCCTAGCGAACTCACTGGCGAAGACAGAGTTGGGCTACTGACTTGGTTCGCTACCCACTCGATGGGATTCGCCTGACGAACCTTCGCTCCCATTCGCCTAATGAATGCTAGCGAATCTGCGAACTCAGAAATCGCTAACTGTCAAAATCACCCAATCCTTCCAAAATCAATCGATTCTCACCAAACCAGTTTCAACCGCCTTAGTCTAACATTCCTCGACTAAACTTTACCACTTATTCCAGTTTCTAACTGTTAAAACTCGGTTTCTATCGATTAAATCCACGTCTACCCTAAAAATAGAAAAATGGAGAAAACATCCAAACAATCCATACAATCCATACAATCCATACATGATCATCTACATTGTTAAGATAATGATATTTCACACATCGATTCTTAATGATTCCGAGCTTTTCCCCTTTTCCTCCTCTTTTCTCCTCTTTCTCTTTCTTTCTCTTCTCTTTCTTTTATGTTTCCATTCCCTTTACTTTCTCTCTAATTTTCCTTTATATCTCTTTCTATCATATTTCCTTCCATCATAATTCTTCTCAAATATCTACCAATTCATTTTCTCATAAGATATCTCATCATTAAATAGAGAATATCTTATAAATCCACATTATTCTACCAAGTAGAATAAATTAGTTAAATCCAATAATTCACTTAAATTAGATAAATCACACAAACCAATTAATTAGTACCATTAATCAGTTATTGAAAATTGGGCTGTTACATGTTGCACCGAACAAGGTAAACAATTACTGGTGTTATTTATCTTTCTGCATTTACAATTCTGCACAATTTAAATGGTTAGATAAATAGGTCTGTCAGCCTGTAGTTGTCACAACAGAGGTCATGACATTGGTACAATTTAAAGAAATTTAAATTGTTCATGATCTGCCCTCGTCCTTGTTTCAGCAGAGACCAATGTTCTTGGGACATATGAGATCTGCATACCAGAATTTCACCTTACACTCAACCTGGGGCAGGGTAGTGTTTAATTAATCCCATTACACACTCAAATCACAAAGACATGATGGTTATCCTTCAAAGACCCGTGACTTGGTAGTCACAATCTTCCAACAAAATTAAAAAAAAAATAAAAAGCCTGCTAGGTCGAACATCTCAAAAGAAGACATAGGAAAAATCAAGGAAATCTCGATGGACTCGAAAAGCGAAATCAGTCCATGCAAAAGATAGAAATCAAAAACAAAATCTAAAGAGTTCCTCAAATCCTCAACAAAAACACAATAAGACTGAGCGACCACCATGTCAAAACCCAATGATCACTGATATCCATGAAAAGCAAAATAATGTGACAACAATTTCAAGCAAACCTGGAATCATGGCCCTTACACCGTCAACCCATTTGGAAGAATAATGTGTGTAGAATTAACTGAATGTAGGACTGGAGATCATCACGAAAAAGGGGTGGGTACAAACCAAGTTTTAAGCCTGATATCCTTTGCTTCATGAACCGTGAACTAGACCATATTACAACCCTCGAAAGACCTAATTAAGGAAAGGTTTATTCTAAAAGCATACTATTGCAAGGTTGTGTAAACTGACTCCCCACATATTTGCTAATCTTCAGCATTGGTGTCATTCTCCTTGCTATATCTTTCATGCACTAGCAAAATCACCATCATGTCTATATTAACAGTCCATTCGTCTCACAATATCATAACACTATGATAAATGAATTTTTCAAAACATGCATGAACATTTATAATGAGAAATGTTAAATGCAAACCAGTGCTAGACATCAAGAAAATTCCAACAAGGGGCATTTGAAGAGGAACTTTAACTTTTAGTGGTACTGATGTGTGTTATCCGCAAGTATACAGAGAATATTATAGTAATATAAAAGATTATCCGTGCCAAAGATACCAATGTCAATCTATCGATTACTATTATTACGGTGCTTATCTAAAGCTAATGAAAACAGAGTGTAATACGCACTGAAAAAATAATTAAGGAATGAACTCAAATTCAGAATAAAGCATACTGGAATGTAATTCTCATAGATCAAACAATACTCCTATTGTCTAAGTCGTAATACTTGTCGGGCGATATTTTCTTCCTCGAAAAATAGTTAATTAAAAAGGAACTGTCGTGTTAGCGTAATCGGAACCGGACTTGACCTTTAAAGTGAAAAATCCTTTTTATATAACTACCTCTAAGACTCGGTTAAAAAGTGTTTTTGATTGGAAACTTTCAATATCAAAGGGTTTCCGGCATATGCTCGGCCAACCAGATCCTAAATCTATAAACGCATTTAAAAATAGTTTTAAAATCACTTTCTAATAATACCAAACTTTCCTAATTAATTAATAAAGTGCTTTCGATGTTTTTATAAATTAAAAACTAACCAACTCTTATCAAAAATAGAAACACGGTCCCGTTCACGTAAATAGAAACACGGTCCCGTTCACGCTTATTACGTAAATAGAAACACAGTCCCGTTCACGTAATGACCGATCAATTTATGTTTAGAAAAGTTGCAATAAAATCCCAAATAGCCCCTAAATTATTTCTACAAATACAACATATGGAGTACTGTTGAAACAACGGTCTCAGCCTAACAGAATTAGCTAGACATGACAGTGGTAAACATAGTAAAGAATTTATTTGTAGAATAAATCATTTAGGGAAATAAATACGTGCGTGATTAGTTTTCAAAAGTAAGAATGAAAGTGTCACGCTTAAGTTCAGTTTAGAAAATAAATCTTTTAAAATAAAGTGATATATAAATTGTGCGAAAAATTAAACAATTTAAAGAAAGGCAGAAGGCAATGCTAATAATAATAAAAGTGCAAATAGAATTAAAAAACCTGCTCCAAATCGGAGACTTGAATCTGGTACAGTGCTGCAAAGTAAAGCTGACTTAGAAATTAAAATGACGACAAGATTACAATGCTATTCTACAATGCTCTAGCCTCGATTACAACAATGGTGCGATAACCCCTCGATGTGACGGATTACCGCTTGTAACAACTAGATTTATGCCTATGTTGAGAACTAACATTAGGATCCCCCAAAACTATGAAACTAAGGTGCTATTTATAGGGTAATTCGCCTTGGGCCGCAAGTTGGAGCTTTAGAAAACGTGTGAGACAATTCCTCTGGTTATGGGGTGGTTTCTCCAACTTCCTTTGATCGTGACCACGAATCCACAAGTGGCGCCTGCCTACCTATGCTTGGTGCCCGCCAAGTGTTTTGATGGGGGTAGACTTGGTCTTATGATTGTTGAGACGTGGGTGAAACCCTACACCTCATGGCGTCTTCCTCGGCCAACGCCAAGTGGAACTCTATGTGTCTATTTTTACCTAAAATCACTGATTCTTGCTCTTTTTGCATCGTTTCTTCGCTGGAGGCTCCGTTAAGGAAATATACCTGAAAAATACTTAAAGTACAAACATAATACAATAAAATTGCAAATAAATGACAATAAACATGTGCAATCCGAGCCAAATACACATTGTGTTTCATAGTTATCAGATTCTCCTATACTTAAACCTTTGCTTGTCCTCAAGAAAATTCTTATGAGCACAAAAGTAAAGCAGCAACACACAAGTATTACATCTGGGCTATAGACTTTAGTTGGGTCGATGATGCGTTGATAGGTACTAACTTATGAACCAATGATATTGTAATAACACTTTATGGGGATCGCGGTCATAAGTTTCTCTCATATACAAACAAATCCATACCATAATATTATACTTAGGCCTATTTAATTATTCCTGTCTTACCCCTTTTTCAATTAAGTGCATTCAGATTAAGCCCTGTATCTTGCACTTGCATGGTGAACAAACCTGTTGGTGATTCAGATCCAAAATTGTATCAAAATTCGATACTTTTTTCATTTAAACCATAACTAAGCTTAGTTTTTTTTACAGGATCATACCTATTTGCATCGGTTTGTCCACTTAGCAGTGACTAAGACGGTGCTGACTGCTAAAATAAACTACTAGAGGGTTAATTTAAGGGTGATATTTCAAGGCCACTGTATAATAAGTCTCTGGATAGATTCCTATAATTTGAGAAACTTACAGTGTTAAAACGATATCGATTTTTAAAAAGTTTTCCCAAGTCTGTGCAAATGATTCTAACTTCTCTGAGAGCCCAAATTTTCAATGATATAAGCTGAATTCTTTATTTGAAATTTTTTTTATCGCTCCTGAAATGGGAAAATAGACAAACGACACAAATGACTTGTCAAGCACATGTGATTATTTAAAACAAAAAGAACTAGAAATTAAAACTAAATTAGGAAGCGGTAAAACTAAAAATAATAAATATCCCCTCCCACACTTAAGTCGAACATTGTCCCCAATGTTTCGATAAAAGGTGAAAAAAAGATAGGTAGAACCTGGATATCACTGCTGCTGGCTGTAAGTACCCTCTCCTCCTTGCCCTTGATGTCGAGAACGACGACTTCTACTACGGTGTCGTGTACCCTGTGAAAGCTCAAGTCGCTTAATCCTCGCTCTTAGTGAGTCATTAGCCTTTGGGAGCTCACAAAGGTTTCCTAGTATGGAAACTTGAGTGGCTTCTACCAGCCTATAATGGTTATCAAAACGAGCTTCCAGGTGTTGCTGTAGAGAGGCGAAGAAGAGCTAAAACTTTGAACGCATGGATCACTCAATTTGCTGTTGTGACTCATGCAGGAAGTTCATCATGTCCTGTTGCTGCTCATACATGGCATAAAATAGGCCATCACGGTATTTTTTGCGAGCTTTCTATTGTCTCTACATCTCCTCTGTAATATAGAATCCAGAAGGTGCACTTGTAGAAGGGTTAGTAAATGGTTGAGTGTGTGCATGTGATACATGTGGTGAAAGAATATTATGAATGGGGGATTGGTTCATCCTCTCATATTTGTCTTCGGTCTTGTTACCTTCGTCTTTCGGTATGTTTGGTGGTAACGGACCAAGAATAGGATTAGCTTGTAAGTCATAAGTCCAGTTTCTTTCGTGTCGCACATCGATACAATGGGAACAAGGTAAAGCAACACTCAGTATAGCTACATTTCGAACCATGAGGGTGTATCCTTCTTCCTTCCACAACTTGCACAATCGCATACCTCTTAAGAATTTTAAGTTTATAGTGCGATGTTGGAGTGGTTCTAATGTGGCTACCTCGGTGTCAAGTTAAAGGGCACGTGCAATGGAGGTAATCAATCCCATAAATGACGTGATTCCTCTTTTCTTCACTATAACACACATATGTGCTAACATAAAAGGTACGAGGTTCAATCTTCTGCGACAGAAGGAAGCCTGTAGAAAAATGAATTCTTTTGAATTTAATTTGTTAGAGTTCTCCTTGGGAGAGATGGTATCAGCCAACAAATGGAGGAAAACAAATATGGTCGGGTTAAGTATATTTGATCCGCTCTCGTGCGCGGATCAAAAACGAGTTATTTTTGTAAAAATGTAGTATCGTGGTAATGGTAACTCGAATTTCGTCTCACAAGGATTCTTTATTTTATTAACTAATAGTAGAAATGATTAATAGGGGGTTTGTTTGGTTTAGGATCGATTAAACAAAAAGGTTGCAATTAAGCCGTTAAAATAAGTGATTATCAAAATAAGTCAATCTACTGTTTTCGGTTCCAGCTTATCACGGGTTTCTACCTTACCAATTTCCTAAGCAGCTCCAATCTCTATTCAATTCCTATGTCAATTTACAAGCACAAAAGACAAAAACTAGATTGACAATCCTATTTTCCGAATTAAGCAAACGGATTATGCTTTCGTGAATTAAGCAAACACGAATTACAAACGCGAATTAACGACAAAGCGACGTAACAACGAATAGAATTTAAGGACACAATCATTCGAATTAAATCAAGACAATTCTATAAACTAACAGATTAAAAAAATGCAATTCATAGAATAGTTTTGAAAGAGAAACAAATTAAATTAATAAAGTATAAACCTCAAAGCGTTGGAACGCGATTACAGTAGATTGACTCTCAGGAATTAGTTCTCCATTCAAATCGTACAAGCTTCAAAAAAATTCGTGAATAGTGTATGAGATACTAGGTTGTATGGCCAGACCTAGACTAAAGAGGAGACAAAAGAGAATTCGGGTCATAACCCAACTGGGTCGAACAAACATAACCCAGACCCAAAACTAACGACCCAAAACTTAATAAAACTAATGTGGCATGTTCAAACGAAATTCTGGAAAAATGTGCTCTGAGTATGACTTGCACTCCAACCCGAAAGTCGTAGCTCTCTTTATTATGTTTCTGGTGATTATTAGAACGCCTCAAACGGATTCCCGGAACTCCAGTTATGATCGTTTCCGTGCAGACTGCTAAAGCTAAAAAAAAAGTGCGAAAATCAAATTAAACCAAAAATAAAATAAAATATAAAAACATAATAAAACATAAGAATAATCAAAATAAAGTAAAGAAATTCCTAAGTAAAAATATAGGAGAATGTGCATAAAGATGCCTTGATCAAATTCCCCCACACTTGAACTTTTGCACTCCGAGCAAAATTAAAATAAAACAAAACAAAGAAAGCACAAAGACATCAACATTTACTCATTCCAGGCTAAAAGTCTTCTTTGGTTACGTTTTCATCGAAAGGTACTAATCTTGCACACTAAGAATATTGTAGGAACACTAATCCATAATTGTGCATACATAAGCCTGTTGAATACACAAATCAACTCAAATCATGTTATTATGTTAAAGCCTAACTTACTCATCCTCCTTTTTACTCTTTTTCATTCAGGCGCAATCACATTAAGCTCGTTATCTCCACACACTCATAGCAAGGAGACCGGTTAGTGACTCTGATCCTTTTTGCTTGGGGTTCCGGTACTTACGTGACATAACCCTTTGCTTACTCAGTTGTAGTTGCGGGGGATCAGACCGTAATCCGCCTTACCAAGTTCAACACCAAAAACCGCTGAACCAACTAACAACGACTAATCTTTTTTCAACTTTTGTTTTGAAGGCTCTACATCCGTTGGGTTAAGTGACCGGGTGAAGGTCACCAAACTTAGAAGGTGTATTCCCTTTTTTTTTCAAGCTAAAAATTAGATCACTCACTTATATTCATCGACTTCCCTGCGTAGAGTGTGTGTGGGATGGTGCCGACTGCTGAAATAAACTACTCAAGAGTTGTCAGAGAATGAGAATTTAAGGCTAAAACATAATAAGAATTTAAATCAATTTCCATATGCAGAAGACTTACGGTGTTAAGACGATACCGATCTTGTGAATTTTTCCCAAGTCTCTGCAAACTAATCTCAAATTAGACTATAGCCTCAAACTTTCAAGAAGATGCATTTTTATTTTTTTATTTGACTGAAAACAAACAAAACAAACGATTTCCCTCGTCCACACTTAAAATATACATTGTCCTCAATGAAAGAACATAAATATAAAATAAAAGTTAGGAGAGATAGGAAAGGACACACCCGAGGAGTCAAGGTGGATAGATGATTGCATAAACAACCTTTCCTAAAGAGAGCTCTTATGCAGTCTCTTCTTCCAAAGTGGGGCTCTCATGGAGTAGCTTTGGGCAGTGACCATTGTTTTTGAAATTTTTAGTAATGCCTTCGTCTTTTATTCCAGGATCAAAGAAGGTCCTTTGATAAGTAAACGTGTCGAATGGGCACGTGAACATGATCTCATTTTTCACGTCAAGAATAAAAGGATTAAGGGGATGTCTCACTAATTTTGTTCCATCTTCAAGTGAGACCTTATGCAAACTCATGGATGAGCAATTACTAGGAATGTCAGACAAGGTCCATCGAATTACCTTTTTATATTTCTTTAATACTTGCAACATTTTTTTTTCTGTTCGGATTCAAGTTTAGACAAAATTATTATAGGCAAATTTTCTTCCAATTCTAAAAGTGCATATTTAAAATTTGAAGGGAGTTCCTTAAGCTCTAAAGTAGATGGTTGCTCAATGGATGACAAAATTTTGGAAGCAGGAACTACATTTAAATATGCAACATCAGCTTTGTCAGTAGAAATCTCATAAGAGTTATCAACCTGTAAGGCAGCTTCCATTTCAACACAAACTGAACTTAAGTGAGTTTCAGTACAAACATCACAAGTATAATTATCATCAAAATCAGACAAAGAAAGGAAATCGGCAAAAAGTGAATCAAGTGCAGCAAGTTCTTTTAATATTCTTTGTTCAACCATGTTATCAATAAAGAAAAAAATTAACAAAGAATGAGAAAGCACAAAACCGATTCAGCAATTCAACAAATGCAGAAATACCAACAATGCCCCTAAAATTAAAAAACAAACACAAAGAAGGGAATCGATCAAAATAAATTCAGAAAAATAAACTGACACCGAAATTAATTTAATGACTTCAAAATATAATTTTGAAATTTTTTTTATATTTTTTTCGACTCTATGAATATATTAAACAATTCATTAAAAATAGAAAAAAAGAGCTTCTTGGCGATTCTGAGGGTGGATTCCATGTATTCCATTAGGAATACAAGGATTAATGACCGGATAATTTTTCTGCTTCTCGTAGGCAAAACAGTTTTACGATCAGACACAATTTTTTCAAAAACTGATTTTTTTCGACTCTAGACGCGAGAAGGCCAAAAACGTGGGGAACCTAGGGCCTAAGCGCAACAACACTAAACCTATGACACTAATATCGATTAATAATGACAAGAATCCCCGGCAACAACGCCAATTTGATAAGTTGTCGCGCGCGGATCTAAAACGAGTTATTTTTGTAAAAACATAGTATCATGGTAACGGTAACTCAGATATCGTCTCACAAGGATTCTTGATTTTATTAACTAACAGTACAAACGATTAATATAGGGTTTGTTTGGTTTAGGATCGATTAAACAAAGAGGTTGCAATTAAGCGGTTAAAATAAGTGATTATCAAAATAAGTCAATCTACTGTTTTCGGTTCCGGCTTATCACGGGTTTCTACCTTACCAATTTCCTAAGCGGCTTCGATCTCTATTCGATTCCTATGTCAATTGATAAGCGCAAAAGACAAAAACTAGATTGAAAATCCTATATTCCAAATTAAGCAAACGGATTATGCTTTCGTGAATTAAGCAAACACGAATTACAAACGCGAATTCACGACAAAGCGACGTAACGGCGAATAAAAGTTAAGGATGCAATTATACAAATTTAATCAAGACAATTCTATAAACTAACAGATTAAGCAATTGCAATTCATAGAATAGTATTGAAAGAGAAATGAATTAAATTGATAAAGTATAAACCTCAAAGCATTGGAACGCGATTACAGTAGATTGACTCTTAGGAATTAGTTCTCCATTCGAATCGTACAAGTTTCAAAAAAAATTCGTGAATAGTGTATGAGATACTAGGCTGTACGCCTATTCCTAGACTAAAGAGGAGACAAAAGAGAATTCGGGTCATAACCCAACTAGGTCGAACAAACATAACCCAGACCCAAAACTAACGACCCAAAACTTAATAAAACTAATGCTGCAGGTTCAAACGAAATTCTGGAAAAATGTGCTTCGAATCTGACTTCCACTCCAACACGAAAGTCGTAACTCTCTCTCTTATCTTTCCGTCGATTATTAGAACGCCTCAAACGGATTCCCATAACTCTAGTTATGATCGTTTTCGTGCAGACTGCTAAAGTTGAAAAATAAAGTGCGAAAATCAAATTAAACCAAAAATAAAATAAAATATAAAAACATAATAAAACAATAGAATAATCAAAATAAAGTAATGAAATGCCTAAGTAAAAATATAGGAGAATGTGCATAAAGATGCACTGATCAATATCAGAGGCCAATTTTCCCTCGAAGGAACTAATGGCATGACTAGTCAGGTCTCTCCACAGTTGGAAAGCCTCTCTTTTCCATTCAGTGTCGAAAGGTGCCTCACAAATGGCACCCTCCCCATATGGGAATCCTAACAAACCTTCAAGAGCGTCAATGGTGTACTCATCCTAAACTTCACCGTACCAATAGTGATAGCAGTGTTAGCTCTAACAACGTAAATTAAGGAACTCAAAAATTCTCGAGTCGGCCTCTCATAAGTTGGTTCTCTATGAATAAAAGTATCATGCAATTGTAAATTTTCCAACAGGTAGACTATGCTAAAATGGATACCTCGAATATACAGACAGCTTTCATCGATATACCTCGTCGCAAAAAATTTTGCGTGTCTGCAAGTCTTCAAATTTCTGCCTCTGCCTATCCTCATCTCTTCCTTTGCGAGAAATTATTTATCCTAACTCCCTTGTTGCCATTGTTGGTGGTTGTTTGGTGGAAGTGAGGGTTTTATTGAAATTTGTGAATTGGGAATTTTGTGGAATATGGATGAAAGGTTGGATTTTTATAGATGAAAAGTGAGTGAGATAGTGGGAAATGGTAGTTGAATGAGAGGTTAATGAGGTTTAGTGGGTTTTCAATGTGGTCAACAATGAAGGAAATGGGAGTTTTTTTTAAGGTTGAAGATGAAGAAAATAGAGGCAATTTGGTTTTTCTTTAATTTGTCTTGTAAAAGGCTTCAGACCCCTTGGCGCCCGCCTAGTGGTAGATGGTGTCCGCCATCTTTGTATTTTGGGTTGGCACGGGATTTGGGCCTTGGCTGGGTTTGGATCCTTGTTTGAGGATGTATGTAGTGTCTTCTGAGATATTGGTACATGCAAGAGACATAAATAATATTTTTACATGATATAAATGATAAAAATGTGCGTTAAACATGAATAATGATAATAATAAAGATCCTGAAAATTTAAAAATTAACTGATAAATTTGAATATGCAGAAATAAAACTACTACTAATAATAATATGTCTGGGGTGAATTAAATGGAAATAATAATAATGCGGTAAAAATAATGATAGAAATGCGGTAAAAATAATGATAATAATGCGGTAAAAATCTCCTCCACGTTCAGTGTGAGCAGTGTCCTCAGTGCGCTAGTAATTCCTCTAAAGTGATTGGCGTTGGACACCCTGATTCAAATGTGGATAGGATGCTTATGCCACTACGAGCTAGCGTCTGAGACTATAGATTTCCTCATGCAGGCAATCAGATACGATGGCATGTGACACATCGGAGACCTCCATATGTATGGTCAATTAGGTAAGATCTTCGCGAAGAGAAAAATTTCCTTATGCATAGTATCGAACTCAGAATAAATGTTGTGTCGCTGCAGATGAACATTAGATGAATACAATGTCGTCCTTTGTTTTCTTTATTGTGGACATTGGTTCGGATCGAATTTGGTAGTCCAAAGTAGTGAATGGTCTCAACGTCTATCAGGAGTTTGAAATCGGCAGGACCAAAGAAAGTTCTCCTCACTAGGCCACGATCCAAACAATGGTTTAGGTCAATAAGGGTGTAGCCATAATAGGTTATCAGGTGAGATAATTTGGTGGCGAGACCTAGAGCATAATCTATGTGTGTCACAGTACCTCCTATATGGATGGCTCCTTCAGAAGATCTACGATTAGGTTAAGGTTATCCAGTAGGAAATTTCCACTGGCTATAGGACGTGACTGGGAGGTGTAGAAGAACATAAAGATCTCTTCAGCACTTACATGGATGTCAGTTTTGCTTTTTCGAAAGAAGGTATGAGCTAGAGTTATCTGGAAGTATTTAAAGGCTGGGTTATGGATCTTGTTTGATAGTTGGGTGGAAGGATCAGGGCCTCCTCCACCAGTGATGTGACTCCAGAACTAATCCAGCTCATCTTGCATAACATTTACTTCTAATAAATCATGTATAGCATCTAAGCCATGTTGAAATCCTACTAGGTTAGCAAAATCTTTGTGGTTGAGTATGTACTCTTTTCCAAATAATCTGAAATTAATATGCCCTCTTTTTAATCCTCTACTAGCGTAGGGTTCGTAAATGAGAGAGTTGAGCAATTCTAATGTTAAGTTCTTGTATGTGACATTCATTGCATTAGAGTATTCTTCCCATTGGAGTTGATGGTTGAGGTATCTCACACTGGCTTCAAGACCTATAGTTTCAAGGCAGTTGGAATCAAGGTATCTGGTTCGGAGCATGGGTCGCTCAGAAAGGATCACAAATCGTTTCCTCTGCTTTTCATCCCCGAACACAACATGTATATCATCAAAGTTCTGCATCCTAAAAAATAATGTTAGTGGAGAATGGTATCGAGGGCAATGGGGTCTGAGACCTGTAACATAAATATCACATAAGTCAGTCCTGTTAAAAGGATAATAAATGTAAATAATTTACCTTTTGACAATAAGATACATAAAAAAAATAAATAAGGAAATAAAATGGTCGTAGGTTGCCTCCCACGTAATGCTTTTTTAACGTCGATAGCTCGACGATTATGGAACTTACTAAGTACATGTGGAAATGGGTGGTTCGATCAGAATATGGCCAGAGTAATATGTAGAGATGTCTCCTCCATAATAGTGTTTTAATCTTTGTCCGTTTACTATAAAATGAATACACGAATGATCTCAGATTTCTATTGCCCCAGACTTTAGGAATTGGGTGACCTCATAAAGGCCATTCCATCTTGAGCGTAACTTACAAGGAAATAGACACAATCTAGAATTAAAGAGAAGTACAGGGTCGCCTACGTTGAATTATTTCTTAAAAATCCTTTTGTCATGCCATGCTTTAGTTCTTTCTTTATAGATAATGGCATTTTCATAAGCATTGCGACGTAGCTCTTCTAATTTATGCATGTCGAGAATGTGTTAGTCACCGTCTGCTAAGTATTCCATACTAAGGGCCTTGATGGCCCAATAGGCTTTATGTTCCAGCTCAAAGGGTAAGTGGCAAGATTTTCCGTAAACTAACTGGTATGGGGTTGTTCCTATAGGAGTTTTAAAAGCAGTTCTATAAGCCCACAATGCTTCTTGTAGTCTCAGGGACCAATCTTTTCTAGATATTGAAACAGTCTTTTATAATATTTGTTTAATCTCCTTATTTGACACTTCTACGTGTTCACTGGTTTGTGGATGGTAGGGTGCTGCTACTCTATGTTTAACTCCATATTTATTTAAAAGGTTTTCAAATATTCTTGATATGAAGTGAGATTAACCATCGCTTATAACGAGGCGATGTACTCCAAATCTAGGAAATATGTAGTTTTTGAATAATTTTATGACTACACGAGTATCGTTGGTAGGTGAAGCCACAACTTCGATCCATTTAGACACACAGTCAACAGTTACTAAAATATACTTGTTTCCCATCGACGATGGAAAGGTTCCCATAAAATCTATTCCCTAGACATCAAAGAGTTCTACTTCTTTGATATTTTTCAAGGGCCTTTCATCACGTCTTGAGACATTCACAGTGCGTTGACACTGGTCACATCTGACAATGTAACTATGACGTCGTGCCATAAAGTTGGCCAGAAAGGCTGGCTTGAAGAATTTTGGTGTAAGCCTTAGATGTGCTTGGACGTCCCCCATAAGGTGCAGAGTGATAGTGTTTGATTATGTTTTCTACTTCCTCTTATGGGACACATCAACAAAATATGTCGTATGCGCCTCTCTTAAACAGGAGTGGTTCCTCCCAATAAAAATGTTTCACATCACGAAATAAATTCTTCTTCTGTTGGTAGTTAAGATCAGGGGGTATGATATCGGCAGCTAGGTAGTTTAAAAAATCGGCGTACCAAGGTACATTTATAACTACTAGGGAATTTTCAATGTTTATTTCCAAGTAGAGGTCGAGGACATCATTATGATTGGTTCTAACAGCTGCTATGAGTCTATCATAAATAAAGTCATCGTTTATCAGGATGTGGTATGGTTTTAAGTATTCTAGCCTCGAAAGATGGTCTGCAACCACGTTTTCGGTGCCTTTCTTATCATGGATCTTCAAGTCGAATTCTTGTAGCAAAAGGATCTAGCGAAGTAAACTAGGCTTAACGTCTTTTTTTCTTAATAGATATCTGATAGCAGCGTGATCTGTGTAAACAATAATCTTTGCTCTGATTAGATAAGATCGTAACTTGTCAATAGCAAAAACTACAGCGAGGAGTCCCTTTTCGGTTGTAGCATAATTAAGTTGGGCGGCGTCTAGTGTTCTACTAGTGTAATAAATTACATGAAGTTTCTTATCTTTCCTTTTCCCTAAAACAGCACAACTGCGTAGTCACTTGCATCGCACATAATTTCGAAAGGTTGATTCTAATCGAGAGGTTGTATAATAGGTGCGGAGATTAGTGCTTGATTAAGGTGTTTAAAAGCTTCAAAACATTTATCATCGAAATTGAATTCAACGTCTTTCATAAGAAGGTTGGTTAAGGGTTTGGTTATTTTGGAGAAGTTCTTAATGAAATGTCGGTAGAAACCGGCGTATCCAAGGAAACTTCGGATCTCTCAAATTGTTTTTGGTGGTTGGAGGTTTTCTATAACTTCTATTTTGGATTTGTCAACCTAATGCCTCTTTTGGAAACTATGTGTCCTAATATTATTCCTTCAGTAACCATAAAATAGAATTTCTCCCATTTTAGAACAAGATTGACTTCTACGTATATTTCTAGGATTCTCTCAAGGTTAGTTAGGAAGTTTCTAAAACTGGATCCACATACCGAGAAATCATCTATGAAAACTTCCATGATCTCGTCGAGGAAATCTATAAAGATTGACATCATACAGCGTTGGAAAGTAGTTGGGGCATTGCATAGTCCGGATGGCATTTGTCGGTAAGAAAATGTTCCATATGGACAAGTAAAGGTTTTTTTCTCTTGATCATCGGGGTGAACAGGAATTTGGAAAATTTTTGAATATCCATCTAGATAGCAAAAGTAAGAATGTCTTGCTAGACGTTCAAGCATTTGGTCTATGAATGGAAGCGGGAAATGATCTTTCCTAGTAATGTTTTTTAGTTTTCTATAATCGATACACATACGCCAACCGCTTTTTATACACGTAGCTATTTGTTCTCCTCTTTCGTTTTGTACGGTTGTGACACCTCCATTTTTAGTCACCAAATGTACAGGGCTCACCCATTTACTATTAGAAATTTGGTATATTATTCCAGCCTCTAATAACTTTAACAATTCCCTTTTTAGGACATCACTCATTATAGGGTTTATACTTCGTTGATGTTACCTGGAAGGTTTAGTGTCTTCCTCCAGCATAATCCGGTGCATACACATAGAAGGACTTATCCCTTTGAGATCAGAAATGTTATAACCTAGAGCTGAGGGATATTTTCTCAAAACATCTAAAAGTTAATTGGTTTCTTCACTATCTAAGGTGGCACTGGCTATGACTGGACGATTTAGTACATCATCCAAGAACTCGTATATCATATTCTTAGGTAGTTCCTTAAGTTCTATTGATGGTGTCTTAGGACATGGCATATGATCTGGGGTGAGTTTCAAGCATTCATAAAGGATGTCATCTATATAAGGCTCAGTTTCAAATTTTTCGTCCTCAATCATGGGATTTGAAGGTAATTTAATCTTTTTGATTAGATCTACTTGGTCTCATTCTCTTATGTATTCATCAATGATGTTGATAGCATAACATGAGTCATCTATGGATGGTTCCATAAGGAATTTAGATAATATGAATTCTATTTTTTTCATCACCTACTTCAAACGTCATTTTTTCTCTCTTGACATCTATTATAGCTCTAGTTGATAAAAAGGGGCTACCTAGAAGGATTGGGATTTCGTCGTCTTTTTCAATATCCATGACAACAAAATTTGTTGGAATATAGAGTTGGCCAATCCTAACCGAGACGTCTTCTAAAATTCCTATAGGATATTTAATAGATCTATCGCTAATTAAAGGGGCGTCCTAGTTGGTAGCAATTCTGCTAGATCTAACCTCTTACAAACGGCTAAAGGCATTAAGCTTACACTGGCTCCTAAGTCTAGAAGTGCTTTATCGATAACGTGATTTCCTAAAATGTAAGATATAGAAAAAATTTCTGGGTCTTTCTTCTTTTTAGCAAGCTTATTTTCGGCAATAGAATTGCATTCTAAGGGTTTTGGATCATCAAGCCTTTGTTTGTTGGTTAATATGTCTTTAAGGAATTTGGCATAAGACGGTATCTGTGTAATGGATTCGGTTAATGGAATCTCTACATGGAGGTTCTCGATCACTTTTATAAACTTTTTATATTGGCTATCTAATTTGGTTTGTTTCACTCTTTGTGGGTATGGAATTGGAGGTTTATAAGGAGGGGATGGTAGATAAACTTTATCGTCTTACACTCCTTCCTTATCTTTAATTCCTTCATCCTCTGGTTGCTTAGATTCTATTGGTTTCTCTACGTCTTTCTTGGGCATGGTCACTACATTTTTCTTAGGGGATTCTAGCTTATTCAACCTAGGGTCTACAGACCAATTGTAAGTAGTTCCACTCCGTAGGGCAATAGTGTTAGTATGCCCTTTGGGGTTAGTTTGATGTTATCCAGGAAATTGCCCTCCTGGTGAAACTTGAGTAGATTGTTATTGTTCCACTTGAAAGATCTGGGTTTCAAGCATTTTGATGTGTGTAATTACAAAATCGAGTTTGGTGCCCAATTGTGTAATTAGTCCATTTATATGAATGTTTTGGTTCATGAAATCCTTGTATTGCTGAAGTTGAGCTGCGATGAAACCTTCCACCATTTTCTCAAAATTCAGCTTTTGAGGAGCAAATTGCATAGGTGGGTTTGGTTTTTGAGCTTAGAAATCGAGTGGTCTTTGGGATGTAGAATTCTGAGTCGGGTTATTATTCTTAAGGAAAAATTTGGGTGATTCCTCCATCCAGGTTTTACGTGTTAGAATAGGGATTACCTTGGGCCAAATTGACCTGATATGTGGTTATTTCAGCTAAAAGATTACATTCATCTAGAGTATGTCCTTGGGTTCTATAGATCTCACATCCGGGTTGAACTACAACTATGGTAGTTGTAGGGTTTATAGTCAGGCTTTCTACTTTTTGGGCTATGGTGTCGATTTTGGCATTCATATGGTTGAAGAAACTGACTTCATAAACACCTCCTTTGGTTTCTTTCTTATCTGTTGGGGCTCATTCATTCCCCATTGGTAAAGGTTTTGTGCCATATCGTCAATGAGAGTACAGGCTTCAAGGTAGGGTTTGTTCATCAAGGCTCCACTGGCGGCAGCGTCGATGGTCATCTTGGTGTTATACATGAGTCTGTTATAAAAGGTGTGAATTATGAGCCATTGTTCTAACCCAAGCGTCGAAAAGTGATTCTCCCTCGTTTTGAGTGAATAGGGTTATTTGGTTTCGTAGGACATCGATTTTACTCAGTGGAAAGTATCTAGCTTGCAATACTTTCTTTAGGCCATTCCAAGTGGTTATGGAGTTTGCTGGAAGGGAATCTAGCCAATTGGATAAAAACTTCCAGGCGTTGGTTTTGGTTCTCCGTAAGAAGACCTCCGAATTGGTTATGTTGCACTAATTGTAACAGAGAGGGTTTTAATTCAAAGTTATGAGCTGGTACAGTTGGGTTTACTATACTAGAATGGGGTTCTTCGCTAGATGGTAGGGCAAAATATTAAGTGGTTTCTTGTTCTGATCTTCTGCCATTATTCTTTTAAGTCTTTGGAGCAAAATACGAGCTCAGACATATCGTTCGGGTTCTTCTATTAGATCAACAGGTTTCTGGTGCTGCGAGTTCTTCGCATTGACCAGCTAATGCTTTACTCTAGACGGTGTAACAACAGGGTACGAAATTTGGCGTAATTGGTCTCCAGCAACGGCGCCAAAAACTTGATGCGTGCTATCCGCAAGTATACAGAGTACGTCAAAGTAATATAAAATATTATCGATCCCACAGAGACGAATGTCAATCTATCAATTACTATTGTAACGATGTTTATCTAAAGCTAATGAAAATAGAGCGTAATACACACAAAAAAAATAATTAAGGAATGAATTCAAATTCATAATAAAGCATACTAGAATGTAATTCTCATCCATAAAAAAATACCCCTATTGTCTAAGTAGTAATACTTGTGGGGCAATATTTTATTCCTCAAAAAAGATTTAATTAAAAAGGAATTGTCGCATTATTGTAATCAGAACCAAACTAGACATTTAATCTATACCATCTGCTCACGCTGCACCGATCGCATATTGCGTTAAAGTGAAAAATCCTTTTTTATATAACTACCTCTAAGACTCAGTTAAAAAGTGTTTTAAATTGGAAACTTTCAATATCAAAGGGTTTCCGGCCTATGCTCGGCCAACCGGATCCTAAATCTAAAAACGCGTCCAAAAATAGTTTTAAAATCACTTTCTAATAAAACTTTCCTAATTAATTAATAAAGTGCTTTTGTTGTTTTTACCAATTAATAACTAACCAACTCTTATCTAAAGTGGAGGACGGCTTCTGATCTTACCCGACATAGTCACGGTTATCACGTAAATAGAAACACAGTCATGTTCATGTAATGGCCGATCAATTTAAATTCAGAAAAGTTGCATTAAAATCCGAAACATCCCCTAAAGTATTTCTACAAATACAACATATGGAGTATCGTCAAAACAACAGGCCTCACATCCTAGCGCAACAGAATTAGCTAGACATGATGGTGGTAAACATATGAAAGAATTTATTTGTATAATAAATCATTTAGGGAAATAAATACGTGCGTGATTGGTTTTCAAAACTAAGAACGCAAGTGTCACGCTTAAGTTTCGTTTAGAAAACAAATCTTTTGAAATAAAGCGGTATGTAAATTGTGCGAAAAATTAAATAATTTTAAGCGAGGCGGAAGGAAATGCAAATAATAATAAAAGTGCGAATAGAATTAAAAAAACCTGCTCCAAATCGGAGACTTGAATCTGGTATAGTGCTGGAATGTAAAGCTGACTTGGAAAGTAAAATAATGGCAAGATTAAACTCTTATGCTACGAAGCTCCAACCTCGATGACAACAATGGTGCGATAACCCCTCGATGTTACCGATTATCACTTTTAACAACTAGATTTATGCCTATGCTAAGAACTAAGATTCGGATCCCCCAAAACTATGAAACTAAGGTGCTATTTATTGGGTAATTCACCTTCAAAAAACGTGTGAGATAATTCCTCTAGTCATGGGGTGTTTTCTCCAACTGCCTTTGATCGTGACCATGAATACACAAGTGGAGCCCGCCTACCTGTGCTTGGCGCCTGCCAAGTTTGTTAATGGGAGTAGACTTGGTCTTGTAACCATTACGACATGGGTGAAACCCTATACCTCATGGTGTCCTCCTCGGGCAACGCCAAGTCGAACTCCATCTGTGTATTTTCACCTAAAATCACTGATTCTTGCTCTTTTTGCATTGTTTCTTTGCTGGAGGCTCCGTTGAGGCAATACACCTGAGAAAAAACACAAAACACAGATATAATGAAAGAAAATAGCAAATAAATGACAATAAACATGTGCAATCTGAGCCAAATACACAATGTGTTTCAGTATTATCAGGTGTCGACCTGAATCAAGACTACCTCAAAATCCTCAATCAGGATCAATCCTTTAACAACTCAATTAGGGGAAACCATCTCAGAATCGTTTTAAAATTCATCTTCCAAAGGGGCAAACCATTAACACATCAGTCATCAGGGCAAATCATGTCATGATGACTCCAAAGAACTTCTGTTAGAGGAAACTTCTTTCAAATACCCTATAGATTAGGGCAAGACAAGTTGCAAGAGGGGAGACCCTCTCTGTAATTCTAAGCTGGACAAACAGATCTTATCAAATATGAGCAATCATCGAGTGTAGAGCAAAAGCATGATCTTCATGAGCTAATCACATCGCTACACTCATTTTCAGGCTATCCTGACCATCATCAAGTTGTGGTTCTCTCAGAAACGGACACATGACTTATCATCAAGCGAACAAACTTAGAGCATCAAGATTCACCTTCATCTGCTTTGATCATCGCATCTCCAGAGATCTGATGTCGAGGAAATCAAACCTTCCCACCACCCAAAGTCAAATCCGCATTGGCAACTACCAAAAGTTCACCATGTTGGCACTCTTACAAAACATATCCAATTACCCGTCTGCAATCATACGCATCATATGCGTCATATTTGATATCAAAACATCATGTGTATCATACGCATACGAGAAGCAAATCATACTTCCCCAACATTTGCATCTCAACGCGTCAGCATTTGCATTTGCATTTCCGTCTGGTATGGAATGTCATTACAAAATCAAGCATTTAAATATGCATTAATCAATATCTAAGATCAATCTCAAGATTCCACGATGATCTTCAGCCCAGCCAGGGGCATATCCTTCAAGTTTGTAGGCATTCCTCATGGAGTTGTTTCATTCTTTTGTTCTTGTATACGAGATTCCAATGCGATCTTTGGCCCAGCCAGGGGCATCTTCTTAAAATCCATGGGAGTTCGTCATGGAATTGTTTCAACCTTTTGTTGACAAAATTGTGATCTCCAAGCAAGCCAGTGGATATTCCCCATTGAGTTGTCCTCCTAAACCTTTTGTTGATGAAGTTGTTATCCCTAGCTCAACCAGTAGCATTTCTCGGACTTAGTGGGCGTTCCCAATTGAATTGGTTATGTACAACCTTTTGTTGATGAAGTTGCTATCCTCAGACCAGTTAGTAGTTTTCTCTAAACAATTTGTTTTACCTTCCTCTTGGGTGTTCCCTAGTGTGTTGATTCCTTTCAACCTTTTGTTGATAAGGGTGGTATTCATTAGTGACTTCTTTTCTTTAACCTTTTGTTGATGTCTTCAAAAAAAGTCTTACTCATCATACATCCAGCAAACTTGACCTTTTGTCAACAACCTCTCTACCCTCCTTTTCGTGGTATCTATTCCCGTTGATTCAACCTGGCCTCCATCCTTCTGGTGTTGGTGATTTTCAAAATTGGGAAGTTTATATCATCCTTTTGGTGGTAGAGACTTGTATTGCTTGATCTTACCATCATCTTTTTGGTGTCGGCGATCTGTGAATCTTTGGTATACGAATCATCCTTTTGGTGTCAGATATCTATGTGTTTTCTATCATCCTTTTAGTGATAGCAAATTCTGACCTCATTTTCATCCTTTTGGTGAAGGGTCTCTGTGTATACTTACTGTTATCCTTTTGGTAATAGCGAGTTTTGACCTCATTTTCATCCTTTTGGTGGAGGGTCTATGTGTGTGTATATACTTACTGTTATCCTTTTGATAATAGCAAGGTTGACCTCATTTTCATCCTTTTGGTGAAGGGTATCAGTGTGTGTGTGCGCTTATTGTTATTCTTTTGGTAATACCAAGTCGAGTGTGTGAGTTCACTATCATCCTTTTGGTGATAGGCCTGTCATGCTGTTGGTATCAGATATCTATGTGTTTTCTATCATCCTTTTGGTGATAGCAAGTTTTGACCTCATTTTCATCCTTTTGGTGAAGGGTCTCTGTGTATACTTACTGTTATCCTTTTGGTAATAGCGATTTTTGACCTCACTTTCATCCTTTAGGTGAAGGGTCCCTGTATGTTTGCTTATCGGTTATCTTTTTGGTAATGGCGAGTTTTTACCTCACTTTCATCCTTTTGGTAAAGGGTCTCTATGTGTACTTACTATTTTCCTTTTGGTAAATCAAGTCGAGTCGTGTGAGTTCACTATCATCCTTTTGGTGGTAGACCCGTCATCCTTTTGGTGTTGGAGTTATGTGTTTTCTAGCATCCTTTTGGCGATAGATCTGTCATCCTTTTGGTGATAGATCTTTCATCCTTTTGGTTTCGGTGACGTCTGTATTCACTATCATCCTTTTGGTGATAGGTTCGTCATCCTTTTGGTGTCATAAATCTGTGTGTATGCATACTATTATCCTTTTGGTAATAGCATGTTTTAACCTCACTTTCATCCTTCTGGTGAAGGGTTGCTACGTGTGTCCTCTGTTGCACCCCAAAATTTGCCCAACATTTCTTTACCTAGCTTATGTTTCATTTCTTTCACATTAGCATCATCATTTGCATTTCATTGACATGTGTGCAGGAGATCAAGAGGTATGAGTACCAATCAAGGGCTACACAAGACTATGAAGCTAGCTAAGAAGGTTATTCAAGTGTTCAAGGGTTGATACCCTTGCCAGAGAAGTTAAAAGATCCTCAGAGAGAGTGGTTGAAACCAAATGTGTGTGTCTCCTAACTTGAAAGTTGTGGAAAGCCATCAGATGATTCTGAGGCCATGAAGATGGACTTGAGGTCTTGAGAGAGCTCATGAGAAGTGTTGAAGGTCACTTTGAGGCCTAGACAGGTTATTGTGCAAGATTAAGAAGACTCAGCCATGAGTGGTGCAGCTAGGGTTTGACTGGGTCAACCCTAAGTCAACTGAGGATTTGAAGGAGGTTGAGACCTAATCCAAGAGCCATGTGATCATGGATTGATACATTAAGATGTTATAAGGATGATTCCAAGGTTAACTCATCATGATTGAAGAGTTTGAGAAGTTTCAGGCTAGGGTTTCTAAGGCTTGACAGTGTAAAATCCCCTAGTTTGACCCCTATCTTCAAGGCAATTTAGCTCAAGATGTGATTGTCATCTCATCTTACCTCCAACATGAATGTTGTAGAGAATGGTATTAGCTTTAATTTGAGTGCTAGAAGTCCTTGATAGGATTTGTATAACTCCAGTTATGACTTTGACAAGTCAAGGGCATTTTTGTCATTTGGAGATTATAAGTCATTTCAACCATAAGGCCATAACTCCCATTTCCAAGCTTCAAATGGGAAAATGTTCAAAATCAAACTTGTTCAAAATGATGTTTTAAGGCTAGTAAAGAGATCATGAGATGTTGGAAGTGCTTGTAGCTCAAAGTTGGAAAAATGACCTAAAATAAGGGTATAAGTTAAATGAACCAAAGATGGAAATTGGTATTCTTGACCTACATGTCCAAACCAAGGCATGTAATAGGTCATTTTGACTCCAAAACACATTTTAAGAACATTGGTTTAGCCAAATTTTTGAATTGAAGTTCAATTTGTGGACTTGCTTTGAAAAGTAGTTACTTACATCATAAGTAACATTTGCAAAACCCAAATTCAAGGCATGATCAAGGTCCCTTGCAAGCCAAACACTTCCAAAATGTCATGAGGGGAGAAATTGGAAGGAATTGGGATTGATTTCAAGCTGTTAGCAGAGTTGTGCATACCATGGCATATCATGAGAACTCAAGTGACATGAGAAATAGAATTTCTCCTTGGAAGGATCTAGAGCTTTCTAGATCATCCCTACACACTCTATATATTGAATAGAAGTGGTTCAGATCATTTTTTGGTGATGATTGAGAGAGAAAAATGAGCTTGCACTTTGAACTTTCTCATTGCAAATCAAAATCGGTTACAAGGTTAGAGGCCATTTCAGTCCAAGAAATTGATCTCAATAACTTGCTCTGAGGTTGGTGATCAATTCCAGATCAAATTCAAGGCATTGTGGTGGAAGAATCGTGAAGTAGCCATTGGAGAGTGAAGTGTGCAACTCAGAATCGGATTTGATAATTCAAGAAGATTTAATTCTTTTCTTTGCATACAGAAGATTGATTGTGATTCAGTGAAGGATTCTGCAAGTTCTTGAAGGCTGATTTGAAGATTCAACCCTTCTGTTTGCTCAAGTTTACCAGGTATGCAACTCTTGTGCTATGGCTTAAATTAGGTAAAATTAAGATGAATTGTTATGGTAGATGCATAGTAGAATGGTGTAGGAAGATTTCTGGATCATCAATTTGGAGATTAGTGACCAATTAGGGTTCATGGAATTTTCGGTTGAGATTGTTATTCTTGGATTCTTGAACTGTTAGCATGATTAAATGGCATAGGAAGATTCCTTGTGAAAATTGGAGTGAATTTCATGTAGAGACCTCTTGGAATGGAGGCCTGTGGAGAGAGTTAGGGTTGGGGACGATGACCGGAGCACCACCGGCGACGGCCATGGTTGCGTGCGTGTTTCAGGATTTCAAATGAAGAAGATGACTTGATAGCCATCAGATTGGGGTTGAACTTTGACTGAGAGCATGATCCAATGGCCACGAATGTTTCTCATTTTGTGAAGGATTCTGAACTAATGTGAAACGCGGCGTTTCACTTAATGTGAAACCACAATAGCGCCCTGCACATCTCGATAGAGTGCAGAGGAACGATTATGTCTCACGTATTGGTGGACACAGGGTTGTCACTCAATGTTCTTCCGAAGAAAGCATTGATGAAGTTGGATACTCGCGGAGTGATTTGCACACCCAGTGATCTGGTTGTGAAAGCGTTCAATGGAACCAAACGCCATATTTTCGGGGAGGTGATGTTGCCAATCCAAGTCGGGACGGAAACATTCGACGCGGTTTTCTACATTATGGACATCATGCCTGCCTACAACTGTCTCTTAGGCCGGCCTTGGATCCATTCTGTTGGAGTCGTGACCTCCACGTTGCACCAGAAGCTCAAGTACGCTGTCGGAGGTAGCATCGTGACTGTGTGTGGCGAGGAAGACATAATGGTGAGCCATTTGTCGTCCTTCAAGTACGTTGAGATGGATGGGGAAATCCACGAAACCCTATGTCAAGCGTTCAAAGCTGTTAAAGTCAAGAACGTAGCTCCTGCAGTCACTGAAAAGCCAGAGATGACTCTCTCTTCCTTCAAGGAAGCCCGGGCCGTTGTTCAAGCTGGATCTACCCCAGGCTGGGGGCGAATTTTGGAGATACCTAACAAGCAAGACAAGTTTGGGTTTGGATATTCTCCTGCGGCTGAAGCCTCCTCTTCTTCTAGCAGTGCGTCGCGAGGTAAAGGGCCGATCCAGTTTACCAGTGGCGGGGTGATATTTGAAAGCGTCAACGCAGTGTCTGAAGACAGCGGAGATAGAGACTGTGACTTAGACTCTTGGATCCAGCCAAGCAGACCAGGCGAGAGCCTCAACAACTGGTCCGTCAGGGATATCATCCAGATGACAAGCAAAGAGTAATGATTTACTTTTTCCAATCATTGTACAACCCTATGTCCTACCCGGGGCATAGTGGTTTTATTGTCAGGGCCTCGTTTGATTATGTACATGCATTTTATCAATAAATCAAAAGGCGTTTTTCCTCGTATTCAAATATTGTGATCTCTGTTATTCCTGTTTCATATTTGTTTTGAAAAACAATAAAATGGAAATGGGGTTTGTGCTAACCTGCATATTCTTGTCTTAAGCTTAACCCTTGTTATTGCAGGATCCACATAGCAGATGACATCGACTCTGGACCTTCTACGACTCACTTCGACTTGGATTGCCCGATCTATTAAGCCGAAGAAGAGATTGATGAATATGAAGACCTTCCCGAGGAGTTGGCCCGCTTGTTGAAACAAGAAGAGAAAGTTATTCTGCCTCACGAAGAAGAAATCGAGATTGTGAAACTGGGTTCTGAAGAACTAGTCAGGAATGTCAGGATAGAGGTTGCGTTGCAGAGTGATGTCAAGCAGAGATTGGTTGAGATGCTAAGAGAGTATAGTGACGTCTTTGCTTGGTCATACGAAGATATGCCCGGACTTGATACTGACATCGTGGTCCACCACTTGCCGCTACGAGAAGATTGTCCTCCCGTTAAGCAGAAGCTTAGGAGGACGCGACCAGATATGGCCGTTAAGATCAAAGAAGATGTGCAAAAGCAGCTTGATGCTGGCTTCTTAGCGGTCACTACTTACCCTCCGTGGGTCGCCAACATAGTGCCTGTACCGAAGAAGGACGGTAAGGTGCGAATGTGCGTCGATTATCGGGACTTGAATAGGGCGAGCCCTAAAGATGATTTCCCGCTGCCTCACATTGATGTGTTGGTCGACAATACAGCTCAGTTCTCCGTGTTTTCGTTCATGGATGGCTTCTCCGGTTACAATCAGATCAAGATGGCGCCGGAAGACATGGAGAAAACTACGTTTATTACACCTTGGGAAACATTTTGCTACAAGGTAATGCCTTTCAGTCTGAAGAACGCAGGGGCCATTTACCAACGGGAAATGGTCACTTTGTTTCATGACATGATTCATCATGAGATTGAAGTCTATGTTGATGACATGATTGCGAAGTCCCAAACGGAGGAGGGACATCTGGTCAATTTGCTGAAGCTTTTTGAGAGGCTTAGGAAGTTCAGGTTGAGGCTAAATCCTAACAAGTGTACTTTCGGAGTACGGTCCGGAAAGTTACTGGGGTTTATCGTGAGTGAAAGAGGCATTGAGGTCGATCCTGCGAAGATAAAAGTGATACAAGAAATTCCAGTGCCAAAAACAGAAAAAGAAGTTCGTGGTTTCCTGGGCAGAATAAACTACATTGCAAGGTTTATTTCTCAGCTCACGGCCACGTGTGAACCGATGTTCAAACTGTTAAAGAAAGATCAGGCGATTATCTGGAACGAGGATTTCCAGAAGGCATTTGATAAGATAAAACAGTATCTACAGGAACCTCCAATCTTGATACCCCCAGTGGCCGGACGACCCTTAATCATGTACTTGACAGTTCTTGAGAATAGTATGGGGTGTGTTCTTGGTCAGCACGACGAGACGGGCAGAAAGGAGCATGCCATTTACTATTTGAGTAAAAAGTTCACGGACTGTGAATCGCGTTACTCGATCCTGGAGAAAACGTGTTGTGCACTAGCCTGGGCTGCCAAACATTTACGACAGTACATGCTCAACCACACGACCATGCTGATTTCGAAGATGGATCCGATCAAGTACATCTTTGAGAAGCGAGCGCTTTCGGGCAGGATTGCCAGATGGCAAATGGTGTTGACAGAATATGACATTCAGTGCGTTTCCCAGAAGGCCATCAAGGGAAGCGTATTGTCTGAATACCTTGCCAAACAGCCGATCGAAGATTACCAGCCGATGAAATTTGAATTCCCTGAAGAGGATATCATGTTTCTTAAAGTGAAGGATTGCGATGAACCGTTGCCCGACGAGGGGCCAGATAGGAAATCCCAGTGGAAATTGATATTTGACGGGGCGGTTAATTCTTACGGAAGTGGCATAGGGGCAATTATCACGACTCCCCATGGATCCCACATCCTGTTCACTGCGAGACTGACGTTTCCGGTCACCAATAATGAAGCGGAGTACGAAGCATGGATCATGGGTCTAGAAGAGGCAATTGATTTGAGAATCAAGAACCTAGATGTATATGGTGACTCGGCACTTGTGATTAACCAGATTAAAGGGGAGTGGGAGACTCGTCAATCGAATTTGGTGCCGTACATGAACTATGCCAGAAGGCTGCTTCCGTTCTTTGATCGAGTAGAACTCCATCATGTGCCCAGAGCTGAAAATCATATGGCTGATGCCTTAGCCACGTTGGCTTCGATGTATAAAGTCAATTTTTGGAATGAAGCTCCAAGAATTGTCCTTTCTCGTCTTGATAGACCTGCATTCGTCTTTGCGATCGAGGAAGCCTCCGACGGCAAGCCACGGTTCCATGACATCCAGACTTTTCTTATGACTAAAGAGTATCCTGCGGGAGCGTCAACCCAGGATAAGAAGACTCTGAGGAGGCTAGCTGGAAATTTCTATCTCAATCCTGATGGAGTTTTGTACAAGAGAAACCACGATCTCGTGCTACTAAGATGTGTAGATGAGAAAGAAGCGAGTATGCTCATGGAAGAAGTCCATGAAGGCACATTTGGTATGCACGCTGGCGGGCATGCTATGACGAGAAAGATCCTGAGAGCAGGATATTACTGGGTGACGATGGAGTCAGATTACTTTAAATTCACGAAGAGATGTCATAAATGCCAAATTTATGCTGAAAAAATTCATGTGCCCCTGTGCCCGTTGAATGTCATGTCCTCCCCGTGGTCGTTCTCCATATGGGGCATCGACATGATAGGCAAGATCGAGCCCACTGCATCTAACGGTCATCGCTTCATTCTAGTAGCTATCGACTACTTCACCAAGTGGGTGGAGGCAACCTCGTGCGCTAATGTGACCAAGAAGGTGGTGGCTAAATTCATAAAGAGGGACATCATCTGTCGTTACGGAATTCCCGAGCGGATCATTACTGATAATGGTTCGAATCTGAATAACAAGATGATGAAAGAGTTGTGCCAGAGTTTCAAGATTGAACACCACAACTCATCTCCTTACCGACCGAAGATGAATGGCGCCGTTGAAGCGGCCAATAAGAACATAAAGAAGATTGTCCAAAAGATGGTTGTGACCTACAAGGATTGGCACGAGATGTTGCCATTTACGCTGCACGGTTATCGTACGACGGTACGCACATCAACCGGGGCAACTCCTTTCTCCTTAGTGTACGGTATGGAAGCTATCCTACCGTTAGAAGTGGAGATCCCTTCTTTGCGAGTTTTGGTTGACGTGAAACTCGATGAGGCATAATGGATTAAGAACCGACTAAACCAACTCAGCCTGATGGACGAGAAGAGGTTAGCATCGATTGCATACGGTCGTCTGTACCAAAGCCGAATAAAGAAAGCTTATGATAAGAAGGTGCATCCTAGAAGCTTTTAGATGGGTGATCTCGTCCTGAAAAAGATTCTTCCTCCATACTCCGATCACCGGGGCAAGTGGACTCCCAATTACGAAGGTCCGTACGTCGTCAGGAAGGTCTTTTCGGGAGGAGCCTTGTTGTTATCCACGATGGATGGCAAAGATTTTGCATCCCCGGTGAACGCGGACGCAGTTAAAAAATACTTCGCTTAAAAAATGACCCGCTGGAAGAAAAAAGAATATCCAGGCAAAAATGGGGCGTCCCGGCGAACGATAAAAAAGGAAAAAGGTTCGGGCAAAAATTAGGGATATAAAGAAAAGAATGTACACCCGCAAAGTCGAAAACCCGGATGGGCGACTTTGGCAAAAAAGGGTATCCCGGTGAATCGAAAACCCGGAAGGGCGATTCAGGCAAAACTTAGGGATTTGAAAAAGCAAATGACTGCGTTCCGCGTGTGGACTTTCATTGTTTAGTGGTTTGGAAGACCTGAGGGCCGTTTATCTGAATCAATCTCTTCTGAAGCTGAAGCATCGGAGAATTATCAAAGTCGAGTGGGTCATAGAGGGATCAACTCATGGTGTTAGTCTACGCCTCGTTGCCGACATATGTATATACTGATGTATATTTATGTTTTATATTTGCGCAGCTTCCTCATTCCAGGAGCTTGCATCTGTTGTAAAACATTTTTGCCCATTCAGGGGTTCGTTATCAATAAAATATATACTATTCAGCAATTATGTTTGTCTGTTTAGCATTTATCTGTTTTGTTTGCGAAAAAGAACACCGATGTTTTTAATAAAATGCGCATACATAAACTTACTGGCCTAGGCCACTGATTGAACATTGTCACAAGATGATAACCTTGATAGGTCCCTTTGAGAAGGGTATCTTGTCTGTTTCTTTGTATTGTCGCAGGTATGGCATACTCCAGGAAGTACGCCGTATGCGTCCCCAAGCAGGATGATTTCTTCCTCTCCAGCAAAGTTCAACAGCCTATCCCCATAGAATCTGAGCATGAGATCGCCAAGCATTGATATGTCTCCCCAGGCAGAGAAGATTCTCCCCCCAATCAGATGCATCCCGAAGGGTCGTCATCTCCCCAGCTGTGTCGCATACTGAAGTGTGCAGCAATTGATAGTTCAGGATTGAGGTTCCCAGGAGAATTGAAATTCCCCACAGAGTTGTACTCTCCCCAGTAAGAAGGATGATTCCTTCTACCTCAGCCGAGCTGACGAATCCCCAAGAGAGCCGAGTCCTTGGAAAGCAGTTAGGACCATGATTGGTTTTCCCTAGTAAAATGTTGAATAGCTGATGCTGTATTTCCCCGCCGGAGTCGTTACCTCCAGGAAGGTTTGGCTGCGAATGCCGTGCAGTTTATTTCTGCGATTGACATCACTTTCCTCAGCAAGTCCAGGTTCTCGTAGAGCTTCGTTCCCCTGCAGCAGTCGACTGAAGTTCATTTCCCCAAGCGGACTCCGATTGAGATCGGCGTGACTTCTTCTCCTCGGCAGGATGATTCCTTCCCCCACTAGAGTGGTTCTTTCTCCTTGACAGGAGGATTCTCCATTCAGCATTTATTTTGCTGATGGGGTCGTAGCATTTTGCATGATTGCATAGCATTTACCCTAAAAACGCGTAGCATTTCCACCGTGTGGAGCATTGCGCCATTGTCGAACCATATGCATATGAAGCATGAGCTAGGTTGTTACTGTGCTTGTTTTGCAGGTGTTCCTCCGCAGAGTCGCTTGCTCAAGATGATTCTTGAACCCCCCAGCAAAAGTCGTTTGCCCAAGATGACTCTTGAATTCTCCAGCGAAGGCGCTCGTTTAAGATGATTCTTAAAATCCCCAGTGAAGTCGCAAGAGTTGGTTGCTCAAGTTGGCGCTTAGAGTCCCCGACAGAGTGTTTGCTCAGGATATTTCCTGAAATCTCCAGCAGAGTTATCGGTTCAGGATGATTCTTGAAGTCCCCACGGAGTTATTTGTTCAAGATGATTCTTGATTTCCTCAGCAGAGATGATTCACCCAGAACAATTTCTGGACCCCGAAGCAGAGTTACTTGATAGTTCTCCAGAATCCCCAGCGGAGATGTGTCATCCCCAGCAGGTTTCTGAACAGCGAAGTCGAAACTGCCCTCGAAGACTTAATGATTGAAGTCCAACCGTATTGACGAAGCAGTTCTCTCAGCCGATGCGGAGTGCCTGATGGCAGAAGTTTGGATATCCCCAATTGGTTCATGATTGACTGAGAATTCTATTCCCGACTTACTGATGGAGTTCAGTTGATGCCAAAAAAATTTCTTTGAATGCTCGATGGCATGATTAACGTGATTGTTGACCTGACGAGTCCCGAGGAGTCCTGATTCCTGACAGCATGATCGACCATGTATCACCGGTTACCGTGTGGCCAATCCCCCCAGCTAGTTGTCGTGCAGCTAATATTTCAGTTTCCGAAGATTTGTCCCCATCAGAGTACTGTATACTTGTGCAGTTGGCAAATTTCCAGGTTTGTCGGTATCCAACCGTCTTGCACCTTGATTGTTTGAGAGCCGTTCGCTTCTCACCCAGTCAGGTCCAAGCCGTTTGAATAGGGGCAGCTGTTGCACCCCAAAATTTGCCCAACATTTCTTTACCTAGCTTATGTTTCATTTCTTTCACATTAGCATCATCATTTGCATTTCATTGACATGTGTGCAGGAGATCAAGAGGTATGAGTACCAATCAAGGGCTACACAAGACTATGAAGCTAGCTAAGAAGGTTATTCAAGTGTTCAAGGGTTGATACCCTTGCCAGAGAAGTTAAAAGATCCTCAGAGAGAATGGTTGAAACCAAATGTGTGTGTCTCCTAACTTGAAAGTTGTGGAAAGCCATCAGATGATTCTGAGGCCATGAAGATGTACTTGAGGTCTTGAGATAGCTCATGAGAAGTGTTGAAGGTCAATTTGAGGCCTAGACAGGTCATTATGCAAGATTAAGAAGACTCAGCCATGAGTGGTGCAGCTAGGGTTTGACTGGGTCAACCCTAAGTCAACTGAGGATTTGAAGGAGGTTGAGACCTAATCCAAGAGCCATGTGATCATGGATTAATACTTTGAGATGTTATAAGGATGATTCCAAGGTTAACTCATCATGATTGAAGAGTTTGAGAAGTTTCAGGCTAGGGTTTCTAAGGCTTGACAGTGTAAAATCCCCTAGTTTGACCCCTATCTTCAAGGCAGTTTAGCTCAAGATGTGATTGTCATCTCATCTTACCCCCAACATGAATGTTGTAGAGCATGGTCTTAGCTTTAATTTGAGTTCTAGAAGTCCTTGATAGGATTTGTAGAACTCCAGTTATGACTTTGACAAGTCAAGGGCATTTTGGTCATTTGGAGATTATAAGTCATTTCAACCATAAGGCCATAACTCTCATTTCCAAGCTTCAAATGGGAAAATGTTCAAAATCAAACTTGTTCAAAATGATGTTTTAAGGCTAGTTAAGAGGTCATGAGATGTTGGAAGTGCTTGTAGCTCAAAGTTGGAAAAATGACCTAAAATAAGGGTATAAGTTAAATGAACCAAAGATGGAAATTGGTATTCTTGACCTACATGTTCAAACCAAGGCATGTAATAGGTCATTTTGACTCTAAAACACATTTTAAGAACATTGGTTTAGCCACATTTTTGAATTGAAGTTCAATTTGTGGACTTACTTTGAAAAGTAGTTACTTACATCATAAGTAACATTTGCAAAACCCAAATTCAAGGCATGATCAAGGTCCCTTGCAAGCCAAACACTTCCAAAATGTCATGAGGGGAGAAATTGGAAGGAATTGGGATTGATTTCAAGCTGTTAGCAGAGTTGTGCATACCATGGCATATCATGAGAATTCAAGTGACATGAGAAATTGAATTTCTCCTTGGAAGGATCTAGAGCTTTCTAGATCATCCCTACACACTCTATATATTGAATAGAAGTGGTTCAGATCATTTTTTGGTGATGATTGAGAGAGAAAAATGAGCTTTCACTTTGAACTTTCTCATTGCAAATCAAAATCGGTTACAAGGTTAGAGGCCATTTCAGTCCAAGAAATTGATCTCAATAGCTTGCTCTGAGGTTGGTGATCAATTCCAGATCAAATTCAAGGCACTGTGGTGGAAGAATCTTGAAGTAGCCATTGGAGAGTGAAGCGTGCAACTCAGAATCGGATTTGATAATTCAAGAAGATTCAACTCTTTTCTTTGCATACAGAAGATTGATTGTGATTCAGTGAAGGATTCTGCAAGTTCTTGAAGGCTGATTTGAAGATTCAACCCTTCTGTTTGCTCAAGTTTACCAGGTATGCAACTCTTGTGCTATGGCTTAAATTAGGTAGAATTAAGATGAATTGTTATGGTAGATGCATAGTAGAATGGTGTAGGAAGATTTCTGGATCATCAATTTGGAGATTAGTGACCAATTAGGGTTCATGGAATTTTCGGTTGAGATTGTTATTCTTGGATTCTTGAACTGTTAGCATGATTAAATGGCATAGGAAGATTCCTTGTGAAAATTGGAGTGAGTTTCATGTAGATACCTCTTGGAATGGAGGCCTGTGGAGAGAGTTAAGGTTGGGGACGATGACCGGAGCACCACCGGCGACGGCGATGGCTGCGCGCGTGTTTCAGGATTTCAAATGAAGAAGATGACTTGATAGCCATCAGATTGGGGTTGAACTTTGACTGAGGGCATGATCCAATGGCCACGAATGTTTCTCATTTTGTGAAGGATTCTGAACTAATGTGAAATGCGGCGTTTCACTTAAGTTGTGTTTTGGGCTTAATGCATTAGCTGTTAACCACACCCCCTTTTTGGGCCCAACCCTGAATTGAATTGATTTTCATTACTACCTGCACCGTATGCTTGGTTATTTTATTTTGATTTTCTTTATTTTTTTCATTTTATTCATGGTTCTTGATAAAATCATAAAAAATGGAAAAATAGCTTAATTAATCCCATTCTTTTTGCATTGGATTCATGATTGGATCTAGTATATTTTAGATAAAAAATATTTTTATTTCATGCATTTTCTGATTTTATGGGATTTTTCACATTTTAATTGATATTAAAATAGTCATGCTTGATACTTGATTTTGTGGAATTTGGTGTGATCATGTGATGATGATTTTGATCCTGATTTTTTGTGAGTAGTTAGCTTAGACATGCATGCTCCCCATAGATTTTTATCACATTTTTGTGATGAACATAAGTGGAAGTTTATGTTGAAACCTTTAGAAGCTCCATATTTAGGGTTTATGGTTGATACCTTTGGATTTAGGACTTAACTTTAGGACTTAATAGATGATTTAGTCCCTGGTTTTTGTATGAGGCATTCTTAATTGAATTAGGGTCCCTTAGGAATTTTTGTAGAAATTTATAATATAGTTTACTATTTTTGATTGATTTTAGTTTAGGTGCTAGTTTTAGATGATTCTAATGCACTAACTCAACTAGATTAACATCTTTAGTTCCCTTAGATTAGGGTTTTGCTTTCCTTGTTCTTGGATGATGATGGAGGAAAGTTGAAGATGGATTGGATTGCTTGAAGAGGCTTGGATGTGAAGATCTTTCCTTCTTGTGGTGTAGCTTTGATTAGGTTAAGATTAGGGTTTTGTAGGCAGAGCTTCTAGATAGTTCTCTTCCTTCATAAGCATGGATGATGTTGATCACTTCCATTCTTCCCTATGATGAAAGGTCCCTTTGTAAAGGCCTCATCCCTCCTTTGGTAGGATGTGTGGCTCTTTGCAAATTGGTAGAACCTTTGAGGGTCCCTTTCTCTGATGACAGGATGCTTAGTGGTGACCTTTGGTCTTCACTCTTCTACCAATCATCCAAACTTTGCTCTTGATAGATGCATCTTTCTACCTTGTTAGAGGATGGAGTTCATTGCTTGAAGAATATTGAAGGATGGAGTTGATACTTCTTTGTGTTTGAAGATTACTCTGAGAAGCTGAAGCTTGTAGATCAGGAAGAGCTAGTTGATACTGGTGAAGTAGAGAGAGTTGTAGCTTATAGATGAAGAGAACAAGTTGACACTTGTGAAGAAGATCAAATTGAGATTGAGTGAAGATCTAAGGCTTGAGGAATAAAGGATAAGTTGACACTTATGTTGATGCATTGAGAGCCTGAAGGAATCAAGTTGATACTTGCAGTTAGGAGTGCCTGATGGCAGAAGTTTGGATATCCCCAATTGGTTCATGATTGACTGAGAATTCTATTCCCGACTTACTGATGGAGTTCAGTTGATGCCAAAAAAATTTCTTTGAATGCTCGATGGCATGATTAACGTGATTGTTGACCTGACGAGTCCCGAGGAGTCCTGATTCCTGACAGCATGATCGACCATGTATCACCGGTTACCGTGTGACCAATCCCCCCAGCTAGTTGTCGTGCAGCTAATATTTCAGTTTCCGAAGATTTGTCCCCATCAGAGTACTGTATACTTGTGCAGTTGGCAAATTTCCAGGTTTGTCGGTATCCAACCGTCTTGCACCTTGATTGTTTGAGAGCCGTTCGCTTCTCACCCAGTCAGGTCCAAGCCGTTTGAATAGGGGCAGCTGTTGCACCCCAAAATTTGCCCAACATTTCTTTACCTAGCTTATGTTTCATTTCTTTCACATTAGCATCATCATTTGCATTTCATTGACATGTGTGCAGGAGATCAAGAGGTATGAGTACCAATCAAGGGCTACACAAGACTATGAAGCTAGCTAAGAAGGTTATTCAAGTGTTCAAGGGTTGATACCCTTGCCAGAGAAGTTAAAAGATCCTCAGAGAGAGTGGTTGAAACCAAATGTGTGTGTCTCCTAACTTGAAAGTTGTGGAAAGCCATCAGATGATTCTGAGGCCATGAAGATGTACTTGAGGTCTTGAGATAGCTCATGAGAAGTGTTGAAGGTCAATTTGAGGCCTAGACAGGTCATTATGCAAGATTAAGAAGACTCAGCCATGAGTGGTGCAGCTAGGGTTTGACTGGGTCAACCCTAAGTCAACTGAGGATTTGAAGGAGGTTGAGACCTAATCCAAGAGCCATGTGATCATGGATTAATACGTTGAGATGTTATAAGGATGATTCCAAGGTTAACTCATCATGATTGAAGAGTTTGAGAAGTTTCAGGCTAGGGTTTCTAAGGCTTGACAGTGTAAAATCCCCTAGTTTGACCCCTATCTTCAAGGCAGTTTAGCTCAAGATGTGATTGTCATCTCATCTTACCCCCAACATGAATGTTGTAGAGCATGGTCTTAGCTTTAATTTGAGTTCTAGAAGTCCTTGATAGGATTTGTAGAACTCCAGTTATGACTTTGACAAGTCAAGGGCATTTTGGTCATTTGGAGATTATAAGTCATTTCAACCATAAGGCCATAACTCTCATTTCCAAGCTTCAAATGGGAAAATGTTCAACATCAAACTTGTTCAAAATGATGTTTTAAGGCTAGTTAAGAGGTCATGAGATGTTGGAAGTGCTTGTAGCTCAAAGTTGGAAAAATGACCTAAAATAAGGGTATAAGTTAAATGAACCAAAGATGGAAATTGGTATTCTTGACCTACATGTTCAAACCAAGGCATGTAATAGGTCATTTTGACTCTAAAACACATTTTAAGAACATTGGTTTAGCCACATTTTTGAATTGAAGTTCAATTTGTGGACTTACTTTGAAAAGTAGTTACTTACATCATAAGTAACATTTGCAAAACCCAAATTCAAGGCATGATCAAGGTCCCTTGCAAGCCAAACACTTCCAAAATGTCATGAGGGGAGAAATTGGAAGGAATTGGGATTGATTTCAAGCTGTTAGCAGAGTTGTGCATACCATGGCATATCATGAGAATTCAAGTGACATGAGAAATTGAATTTCTCCTTGGAAGGATCTAGAGCTTTCTAGATCATCCCTACACACTCTATATATTGAATAGAAGTGGTTCAGATCATTTTTTGGTGATGATTGAGAGAGAAAAATGAGCTTTCACTTTGAACTTTCTCATTGCAAATCAAAATCGGTTACAAGGTTAGAGGCCATTTCAGTCCAAGAAATTGATCTCAATAGCTTGCTCTGAGGTTGGTGATCAATTCCAGATCAAATTCAAGGCACTGTGGTGGAAGAATCTTGAAGTAGCCATTGGAGAGTGAAGCGTGCAACTCAGAATCGGATTTGATAATTCAAGAAGATTCAACTCTTTTCTTTGCATACAGAAGATTGATTGTGATTCAGTGAAGGATTCTGCAAGTTCTTGAAGGCTGATTTGAAGATTCAACCCTTCTGTTTGCTCAAGTTTACCAGGTATGCAACTCTTGTGCTATGGCTTAAATTAGGTAGAATTAAGATGAATTGTTATGGTAGATGCATAGTAGAATGGTGTAGGAAGATTTCTGGATCATCAATTTGGAGATTAGTGACCAATTAGGGTTCATGGAATTTTCGGTTGAGATTGTTATTCTTGGATTCTTGAACTGTTAGCATGATTAAATGGCATAGGAAGATTCCTTGTGAAAATTGGAGTGAGTTTCATGTAGATACCTCTTGGAATGGAGGCCTGTGGAGAGAGTTAAGGTTGGGGACGATGACCGGAGCACCACCGGCGACGGCGATGGCTGCGCGCGTGTTTCAGGATTTCAAATGAAGAAGATGACTTGATAGCCATCAGATTGGGGTTGAACTTTGACTGAGGGCATGATCCAATGGCCACGAATGTTTCTCATTTTGTGAAGGATTCTGAACTAATGTGAAACGCGGCGTTTCACTTAAGTTGTGTTTTGGGCTTAATGCATTAGCTGTTAACCACACCCCCTTTTTGGGCCCAACCCTGAATTGAATTGATTTTCATTACTACCTGCACCGTATGCTTGGTTATTTTATTTTGATTTTCTTTATTTTTTTCATTTTATTCATGGTTCTTGATAAAATCATAAAAAATGGAAAAATAGCTTAATTAATCCCATTCTTTTTGCATTGGATTCATGATTGGATCTAGTATATTTTAGATAAAAAATATTTTTATTTCATGCATTTTCTGATTTTATGGGATTTTTCACATTTTAATTGATATTAAAATAGTCATGCTTGATACTTGATTTTGTGGAATTTGGTGTGATCATGTGATGATGATTTTGATCCTGATTTTTTGTGAGTAGTTAGCTTAGACATGCATGCTCCCCATAGATTTTTATCACATTTTTGTGATGAACATAAGTGGAAGTTTATGTTGAAACCTTTAGAAGCTCCATATTTAGGGTTTATGGTTGATACCTTTGGATTTAGGACTTAACTTTAGGACTTAATAGATGATTTAGTCCCTGGTTTTTGTATGAGGCATTCTTAATTGAATTAGGGTCCCTTAGGAATTTTTGTAGAAATTTATAATATAGTTTACTATTTTTGATTGATTTTAGTTTAGGTGCTAGTTTTAGATGATTCTAATGCACTAACTCAACTAGATTAACATCTTTAGTTCCCTTAGATTAGGGTTTTGCTTTCCTTGTTCTTGGATGATGATGGAGGAAAGTTGAAGATGGATTGGATTGCTTGAAGAGGCTTGGATGTGAAGATCTTTCCTTCTTGTGGTGTAGCTTTGATTAGGTTAAGATTAGGGTTTTGTAGGCAGAGCTTCTAGATAGTTCTCTTCCTTCATAAGCATGGATGATGTTGATCACTTCCATTCTTCCCTATGATGAAAGTTCCCTTTGTAAAGGCCTCATCCCTCCTTTGGTAGGATGTGTGGCTCTTTGCAAATTGGTAGAACCTTTGAGGGTCCCTTTCTCTGATGACAGGATGCTTAGTGGTGACCTTTGGTCTTCACTCTTCTACCAATCATCCAAACTTTGCTCTTGATAGATGCATCTTTCTACCTTGTTAGAGGATGGAGTTCATTGCTTGAAGAAGATTGAAGGATGGAGTTGATACTTCTTTGTGTTTGAAGATTACTCTGAGAAGCTGAAGCTTGTAGATCAGGAAGAGCTAGTTGATACTGGTGAAGTAGAGAGAGTTGTAGCTTATAGATGAAGAGAACAAGTTGACACTTGTGAAGAAGATCAAATTGAGATTGAGTGAAGATCTAAGGCTTGAGGAATAAAGGATAAGTTGACACTTATGTTGATGCATTGAGAGCCTGAAGGAATCAAGTTGATACTTGCAGTTAGGAGTGAAGCCTGAAGGTGGGATTTACTGAAGAGCTGAAGCTTGAAGAAGAAAGAATAGGTTTATACTTATGTAGAAGCTTGAAGAAGCAAGTTTATACTTGCTATTGAAGATGATAGCCCTGAAGAGCTGTTGAAGATTAATGACTGAACTGCTGTCAGAAGGTTGCTTTGCTGTGAAGCTGTGGAAGTTGTTGATTTGCTTTCTTGTCTGTCTGCTTTCTTTCCTGTATTGCTGTGACTTGTTTGATTTGCTTGATGCATTAGAATAAGTTCATGTTTAGACTGATTTAAGCTAGAAGCATGATTGCACTAGAGGTTGAGTTGCTCCCTCTGCTTGTATTTTTACTGTATGACTTTGCTTGCGGGTATTCGGTAGAGCCCTGCTCCCTTGCCTATGTGGTTTGTGATTTGCTTGATGGCATTTTATTTTCTGTATGATTGCAGTTATTCATACTTGGCTTGAGGTTGAGATGAGCTTGTGGAGGCTGACACCCCACACACATTTCCTCCCTCACTTGCATTGCATGCATTTTACAGTCGTTTACTGTATATCTGTTTACTGTTTAAGCTGATGCTTTATCTGTTTCTGTTTATCATTGACATGATCCCCTAGGAATCTCACTTCCTTTGATAAGGAAGTGATGATTAGAACTTTAGGTTGAAACCTATGCATGATAACTTCTAGGAGTTCCCTGTTTCAAACTTCAACCATAGGATGAATCCTTGGCATGACAACATTAGGACTTGATAGTCTTCCCCTTAGTGGAGCCTGTTCTCTCTTCTCATCTCAAAACAAATGAAAATACAATAATAAAGGTTAACTGACGTCGTACGTTACGAGCCTTAAGCTATCTGAGAAAGGATTGTTGGAGAGTTTCTTTTCAACACTCTGGATGTTTAGTATGGCACCCTTTGGGTGACATGCGACGCATTCACTCTAAGGTCATAGTCTCTAGTGCGATACTAGTTGCAAACAAACATAAAAAACAGTTCTTCCGTAAAAGATAGAAAACAAACTTCAAACCTTTTTGCCCCGTGGGCCCATAATTCAAAGGAAGCTTTTCTGAAGAAAAGAGTGTCGTTAACTCCCAGTTCTACCGCAAACGGTAACGCCTAAGTCTCCAAGGGTCGAGCTGCGTACATCCAACTGCTGGAACTGTTTGTTAACCCTACTCGATAAAACAGATGAATCTGAATCCCCGTAATCCGTATTATCCCGAACTACGTAAGCTCTGATCTCTCATGCCTGTTGAGAGTATGTAGGCACAATACTGATGTATTGGCGAGCCACCTTTCCCATAACCCGTAGTTAGTCGAACTACATTGACTCTGATTTCTCATTCTCTGATGAGAATACGTAGGCATAAAGTGCGACGCTTTGCCGAGTCATCTTCTTTTCTTTTTAAGCCAGCCTTGATAGGTAGATAGATAAAACCAACCCGTCCAGTAAACACAACAAGCGTGGATCCCATCGAGTACGATGGACGTGAGGGGTGCTAATACCTTTCCCTTGCGTAACCGACTCCCGAACCCAGACAATGGTTGCGATGACCTTGTCTTATACCTTTTCGTCAGGTTTTTGCGATCGTTTCCTTTCCCGTTCTGAGGGATAAATAACGAAAGGTGGTGACTCTTCTGTTTTTCCGGCACCTTATTTTCGCGGAAGCGACATCCTCTATCACCCTTTTGGTGATAGGTTTGTCATCCTTTTGGTGTCGGAGTTATGTGTATTTCTCTATCATCCTTTTGGTGATAGATTCATCATCCTTTTGGTGTCGTAAATCTACGTGTTTGCTTACTATTATCCTTTTGGTAATAACGGAGTTTTGACCTCATTTTCATCCTTTTGGTGAAGGGTCTCTGTGTGCGTACTTACTGTTATCCTTTTCGTAATAGCAAGTTATGTCGTGTGCGTTCACTATCATCTTTTTGGTGTCAGAGTCGTGTGTTTTCTATCATCCTTTTGATGTCATAAATTTGTGTGTATGCTTACTATTATCCTTTTGGTAATAGCATGTTTGACATCACTTTCATCCTTTTGGTGAAGGGTCACTGCGTGTGTCCTCTATCATCCTGTTGGTGATAGGGTCGTCATTCTTTTGGTGTCAAAGTTGTGTGGGTTTCTCTATCATCCTTTTGGTGAGAAATATTTCATCCTTTTGGTGTCGTAAATCTATGTGTTTGCTTACTATTATCCTTTTGGTAATATCGGAGTTTTGACCTTATTTTCATCTTTTTGGTTAAGAGTGTGTGTGTGCATACTTACTGTTATCCTTTTGGTAATAGACATGCTCGACTAGACATCCATGAGAATGAAAACATGGTCTCGTACATTACTATGGGGAGGGATCCAACTCTGATAAGATTAATGAGTATGCCAATTAACTCCCACGAACGAGTATGAGAATGAAAATTCGTTTACAAAATGCAATTGTTTTCCAATTTCGAGACAATTTAGCGCTATGTTAAGCAATCTAATTTGGCTTATGTAGAAGCCACGACTATATGTGGTCGGTCAATAATATGTTGGTACTAATATATGCTAGAGAGATGATATGTAGATCATCCTCCGAAAGCAATATTGTACGAAAAGAAAATAGGCAACAATCTCATCTTCATCAAGAACTAAAATAAGTTCCAATGATATTGAAGATTTTCATCAATCAAAAGAAATGAGAGATAGATGAAGAAATGCCAAATTGAACTACACAATGATGTAACCCAAGGCAAAGAACAAAAGGAAAGGGAAGGAAAAGGAAATGGAACCAAAATAATCCCAACAACAAGCAAAAATCATATTTTGGACATTGGTTAATCAGTTAACCACTTGCTAGGAGAAACTGGTTAATCGATTAACTAATATAAAATTGCAATTCTAGGCATAGAAACCAACTATTAATCGATTAACCAGTTTGTGCTTGTTTTTAGTTAATCGATTAACAATGTAAAAACACCAGAAAATCAATTTGAAAATTGCAAAATCCTTGATCAATCATTTCTTCAAACACCTCATGATCATGGATGCAATTGTGCACTAAAATTTAAGTAAAAAAACAACAAATAACACTAATAAAACACAATTTGCAAGATCCAAAGATTAAGCAACAAGAATCAACAATATATCACATTGTGGAAGATGGATCAAGAACAACAACGGTGGAATAAAGGATTTACCACTTCAAATCTGAAAATGCTTCAATTCAACTTCAAGAACCACACTCCAAAGCCTTGATATACTAAATTTGATGATGAAAAAGTGATTGGATGAAGGTTTTGGCTCAAATATTAGTAAGTTCCAATGAAGAACTTACTAACTTTCAAAGGAAGAAAGAGCTTTGGTGAATTAGGTAGTTGGAGAAAATTGAGAGAGTCAATAAGAAATTTGATAAGGTGAATTTGGCTATCAAAAGCATGAAGAATGAATGAAATGAGGCTTCTATTTATAGAATTTAGGCTTGGAAATTTTGGTGACTTGGAATTTGGTTTGGAACCAAAATTAGGCTTGGAATTTGAATTTGGAGGAAAAATCAAGATCAAGTGGTGATTAGTGAAGGTGAATGGTGGGTGTTGCACCCCAAATTTTGACCCCTTAGATCTTCATCATCATCTTAGGATCATATTCATTTGATTATCTAACCTTAACTTACTTCAAGTTTGTCTTTGTTAAGATACAGGTGAATTAGGGTTCCGTACAACCGAGAATCGAGATTTCGAGAGTTTAATCAGTCAACGTATTGGATTGGTTCTCCATGAAATAAGTCTCCACATCATCAAATATACTCCATTGGATCAAGTATGAATCCAATTTGAGGTTGTCACCCAAGGATCAAGAACAATGCAATTCAGGATACCCGATTAGGGTTTTCGATCAGGAAAGGTCAACTGTAGTTTGACTTTTGATTTAAATGGTATTCCAATGGTGGGATCATGGTCCATGAAGTTCATATGGATTAGTGAAGTCTACTCAAGAAGTTTCAAGTCCTCAAAAGACCTGGAACATCAACAGTCGACTTGGTAGTCATCGATCGATCGTTCGGTTGACCGAAAAGTCAACTCTTTAATCATAAGGAATTTCACCTCAAAGTATGAAGCAAAAATGTTCCTAGCAACATATTACACCTGTCCATGAAGTTTCATGACCATTGGATCAAGGATTGAGGAGTAATCGAAAAATCTGGAAATTAGGAATTTGAAAGGGGCAAGACCATAACTCCCTAACCACACATCCAATTGAGTTGGTTCAAAGCTCCTTGGAAAGCTCTTGCCAAGTCCTACAAAAGTCCCATAGTGGTCCATGAGCAGAAAATGCATAGATTTGAAGTTATGACCAAATTCATTACAAGAGGGAAAAATAACTTAGAAAAAATCTAAGTTATTGGCCTTTTTAGGCATGTTTTTAGCCAACTTTGAGTGGATTTTTGACCTAGTTCCTTTGGGAATATGAAGATCATGAAAACATAAAAGATGTAGAGCTACATGAGGGCTTTCCAAAATGTACTAGAGCACCTCCATAGCCCTTATGAGTTGGGAGTTATGGATCCAACAAGATGAGGTTTCAACACTTGAGTCCAACATGTTCACTTTTTCACAAACTCACCTTTTGATCACTTGAGCTATTCTCAGACCTTGGATCATGTTTGTATCTTATATTTAGGTAGTATGATGAAGGAAAATGCAGAAGAAGTGAAGGATTTGAAAGGTATGGCAAGTTGCAAGGAAGGTTGCAATATTTTATTCAAAGAAAATCAATGAGGAAAGAGAAACTTTCCATGAAATCTGCAGCAGCTTCTTCCCTACCCTCTATGCTCTCTTCAATCACTTCATGTCCCTCATTTTACTTGAGTTTCTTACTGCATTGAACCAAGGGAATGATGTGCTCAGCTGCCATACAATCTTGAATGATATTTCATTTTCAAAACTCCCACCAAAAGTGCCAAAGTACCAATCTGCCCCAAGCCTTACCTTGCCTATAAATAGAGGTTTCCTCTATGTTGAGAGTTACACCAGAGCACTCTACAACCCAAGAGAAAACCATTGCTCTCATACTACCTTGCATTTTCTTACAAGTGAAGAAAACCATCCCAAAATACCTCAAAAATCTGCCTTGAGCAAAACAGCTTCCAAAACCATTTTCACCCCACTCAAAATCATCACAAACCATCCACACAATCCACAAATGATGTGTGGGAGATGTTCAAACTCTTAAACCAATCAAAACCCTCATCTTCCCAAAAGTCAACTTTCAACCAAGCAAAGTTTGACTTCACACTCAAAATCTGCCAAATCATATACCAGGCCTGTTTTGATCATTGTAAACATCCAAACACCTGAGGTTTATCATATAACAACTGTCCATAACCTAAAATATCATAATCATCACTTATTTCAAGTTCTGGTCCAAGATCCACTTGTTTACTTCAAGTGCAAGAAAGGCTGGATTTTCACCAAGGTATTGGATTTGATTTCATTTGGAAGCTTCAAGGTTTTCCCTTCTATATTAGCTTGCTTGGAAGTCTACAAGAGGTTGGTAGTTACTATCCCTTTTAAAACTATCATGAACATGATTAAAATGCATTAGTTGTTACAATGTGTTTTCAATATAAGTGTAGTTCATGTTGAATCTGCCAAGATTGTTGGTTTTGCTCATCAATATGTGTATTTGTTCTTATGATCATCATACAATATGTTATGTGGTGTTGCTGTGGGTTAAACTTTTAAACTCTCTTAAGTGCTATTATATGTCATGTGTGAACATATGAGGGAATGTTGGCAACTGTTATGAAGGTGGAGTATTTGTTTTGATTCTGTTCAGTTTGTGAAAGTTGATGATTTACTTCTGTTGCAGCAACCTTTTTTAGATCTTGTTGGTATGTTGATTTGGAAACCCTTATGTGATGGATTCATGTGATGTTGGTGTCATTTGAAACTGGTTAGGTATTGATCTACAGCAATTTATGTTCTTACCATGTTCAAATCATGTGCATTTTCCAAATGATAGGTCATTTTTAGTTCTAGCATCTTTTGGGATCATTTGTGTGTTTGAGCTTGGTCTTTAACATATTTTGAACATTGTTGTAAGTTGTTTAGCCTCATTGGACTTGTTAAAGGTCATTGGAATGAATCATGTGAATATTGAGGACCAATACCTATTTTTGCTTTCTTAATATTTGCAACTGTCATAATATGTGCTTGACACTTGATACTTGCCATTGTTATGTTAAGTATGCCTTTGTGATACTTTAAACTTTTGCTTTGTGTTTGACTTGTGTTTGTTAACATGAGAGTCATGTACCTTGGAATCATGTGTTATGGGATGTTTGACACTGTCATTATTGCTACAGTTGGTGTTTTCAATAGGTTTATATGGTAGGACTGTTTGCAAGCCTGATATGATCATATCTTATTAAAGTTACTGCCTACCATTGTCCATTGTTGTATATGTTTGTTAACGTGAGATATGATACTCTTTGGATCCTGTTTGCTAGATAGTTGGTATTGTTTCATCTTTTGCATCAACTACTGTCTTCCTTAGGCATCATAGTAGGGTTGTGGTTGTAACCATGATTTGTCCACATATTATTTACATTATCAATTGTGATGAGCTTGTATGTCTTGTTTTGATGCATTGAAAGCCATTAGTGTGAATCTGTTTTGAACTGCTAGTTAGCCTCATTGGTCAATATTTTAAGTACTTGCATCCATATGTCATGTGTATTCTGTTGAGAACCAAAACTGTCATGATGCCATGGTTAAGCTTGCAACTGTCATATGCATTAGGAGTATTAGGGCTAATTGATGATTGTGCTAGGCTTGCCATTTTTTAAAATCCATACCTACTGCCACAACTGCCTAGGTTCATGAAACTACCATAGCACTATTTTGTTGTAGGCTAACGTTTGACATGTGTTTGCAAGATGATATGTGCATGTAGAATTAGGGCTAACTGTTGATCATTGGCATTGTCATATGTTGCTGTCATAACTGCCTAAATTTATGAACACTACCATGCTGCTAAGATTGTTTCCAACTTTGTCAATTTTTGCTGCTATGCCTTACTTCCAAACTTTGTCAAGTTTTGCTATGGTGATTTGTTTGTAAACCAAGAGCATGTCTTGTTTGGTGCTAATTGCCATCTTGTACTACTTGCTGCTAGTGTGATTTTTCTTGTTAGAAACTGTCTAGGTCCATTATCCTATGGTTGTAACCTTCACTTTTTGAGGCATGATTTGAATTTGATGTGTTGAATTTGGCATGATTTTAAGGACCAACTGCTGTTGTTACGTATATAAGTTTTCTACATGTTGGATCCATAATATGTTTAATTGCTAGTCCATGAGCACAAGATTGCTAAACTGTCCAGATAGACCAGTTTGTTTGAACTGATGCAATTTTCTTAAGGTGTTTTTCTTTAGTAAAGGCATTGTAGAGATTCATGATGTGTGGCTAGTTGAAAATTTGATTTTGATTGTCATATAATTTGCTGTCAACTTCTGTTTTATGTTTCAACTCATGTGCCATCAATTTTTGTTAAGTTCTTGCAAGATGTTTGAATCCTTGATTTAATGTACATGAGTCACTTTGTGTATGATGTTTGAGTTAAGAATGTAGGTTGCATCATGAACTGTTACTCTTTTTTCGAAAACAGCATATCAAGCATTCTTTTTCAAATCATTACAGTCCACACACCAGTTTTTATTTGGAGTTATCTTTGTATGATCTTTGCATCTAAATTCCATGAATGATGTATTTGAGAGGTGTGCATACTTTCATTTGACCCTATTTACTTCTGTCATGAGCTTTTGGTGTCATTTTGCATCTGATAAGCTTCACATTGCATTTGCATTCGAATTTTAATTTGTGTGCCTTATTTGAAAAAACTGAGATTGCCATTGTGATCCTGGTTAAAATTCAAGTGAGTTAGAACCAAATTTTGTTAAAATTGGTTAAGATTTGACCAAGTTTGAGATCAATCCGTTTGGACTTGCCTTGCTTGTTTTCCTCTTTGATCTTGGCCCAGAATATTTGCTTAGTTAGGTATATATTTTATTTGGGGTGGCATAATACTTGAATGTATCGCTACCCCAGTGGTTATGCCTTTACTCTCATATTGCCTTGCACTGCCATGACCCGGGTTCGATCTGTGTGGAGATCAACCCTTTTGTTTTTTTTTTCCATATTTGCCATGTTTTCATATTTTGTGTCTCTTTTTCCTCCAATAACACGTGTGCACCCTTAGGTGATTTGGCCAAGTTTTGGGCTGGTATTCCAAGGATGGTGGGTTCAACACCCACCAAGCGCATTTCCTTACCTTTTATCACTAAGATATTTGATTTTTTTTCCTTCAAAATTCAAAATATCATAACTTCATCAATTTTTGTTATTTTTGATTGATTCTTTTTGCATTGGTTTTGTACTTTTGCATATTTTCATGTGGTATATGAATATTCTAAAAATTTCATTTTGAAAACCACTTTGCATTGAAAAATGGTCATGCCTCTTTTAGGGTTTTCTTTACCCTCCTAATCATTCAAAACTTTTGATTCATTTTTCTTAAGTTTGTTTGTTGTGCTTGATGTGAGTTTTTGTCAAACCCTTTGTGCATGTAATTGTAATTACTTTTGCTAGTGAGCATCATGTTTGATTCATTTGATTTCCATCCCCATTAAGTTATAACTTATTTGCATTGGTTGTTACCTTCATCTTTGTCAAGATATGCTTAGGTCTTTATCTTTCCTTTAATCTTGTAAGAACTCATCTTAGCTTGCCTATTGTAATATGCTTGCATGTTTTGGTTATGACCATCTTCTTGATTGAAATCATTGATATTGTGATATCCTTATACCATGCTTTGGTTGTAACCATTCATCCTATTTGAAGTACTTGCTTATTGTAATATGCTTATTTATTCTGGGTTCTAACCATGTCTCTCATATTCATCATGTTTGAATGTTTATGCTTTGTTATGTTTATTTTCCCCAAGTGATGGAACTCTTTAGTTCTCATCCATGTTGCCTCATCTTTTCCCTTCCAAAGGAAAGTCTCTCTATTGACCTTTGGGTCATAGATAGCTCATTACCCTCCCTTGACTTTGTTAAGTCATCTATCCACTTAGTTAAGTTAGAATCCATCCTTTAGACTTTTCTTAAGTCTAAGAAACTTACCCTTTGTTAAGAGTGCTCCTTCAATTAGAACTTAAGATAGAGTTTGTTAACTCTACGTAAGAATCATGGAGATGATTACTTACTCCCCTTTTTTGAGTATTCAATGTAGATCTAGAGAGTTTTCTTAAACTCTACACAAGCATTGTAATGTTTGTTCCCCCTTGAACCTTGATCATAATCAAGTGTTCTTCATCCCTAGTGAGGTGAACTACGATTGCTTTGATTCTATCCTAGTAAGGATACGTAGGCAGAGGACACGATGTCTTTGCGAGCAAACTTAGAAACTATCTTTAGGTCTTAAACTACACCTTTTACCCCAATCCCAATCCATAGCAAAGATTTAGCAAACTTATCATACAAACAAACAAAAGGTTCCTGTAGAGTACTACAGAGGTTTAGGATGTGAAATACCTACCCTAGGCATAACCAACCCTGATCCCCAAATCTCTTAGCGTTGTTGTTACATCGCGCAAAGGGTTCTTTCTTTCTTTAGACCTTTCACTTGGATAAATTAAAGTCCAGTTGTGAATTCAAGAATTAAAGATTCAAGTTAATCAATAGGTTGGTATCACAATTCTCACTGCAACAAAAGTGGCGACTTCACTGGGGACGACTTAAACTCGAGGGTTTAGCCTATTTTGTTTGATTATATGCTATATTTGTGAATATTTGCTTAACCCGTATATTTGTCAATATATTTGTTCGTATGTTGGATACTGGGTCCTTTGAGTGGTGAGACAGTCCTATAACCGGACTTGAGTGCAATTATGATAGGATGGTGGTATATTCAAGAAGGCTTATAGGGAGTTGATTCCCGACCAAGCTAACTTGAGAAACCACCGCTCAGTGTAGGCCCTCTTGAGAGTTAGTTTTGTTAAACGAGTATTCGTGAAAAAATACTACTTTCGACGAAGGAGCCCGTGACACTGTGGACTTTTAGATTATATTTTACCCCACTTTGGCCTTATTAGAACGTAGTGCGATGGATATAAGGAAGTATTTCTGAAATAGTTGATACGCGATACTACACTTGGACGAGACTCTCTTGAGAATATTATCGATTACCAAGTAATTTGGAAAGTTAATAATATCCGAAAGATGGGTTGTTGACTCTGAGAACCGTTTCGAACCCTGCTCTATAGGTTTGAAAATCCATATTACACACCTTTTGGGTAGGTAGACCGTGGCTCCACGCTCGTGTCCTTTGAACCTAGGCTTGTGTTTGTGTGCATATGTGTGATCTTTGTATTACCTGTGTTTGTGCACTCTTTGCATTCATAAACATCATATCATAAGGTTTCATGGAACTCAGACTTTTTGTTTGTAAACATCAAGGTCGTTATGGATGGTGAAAGAAAGAAAACTTTGAAGTACACTTACAAGGGTTTTAACTTAGAAGACCTAAGGAGGTTGAGCACCTTGGTGACAGATCCAGAGGGATTCTAAAATAGGTATGGGAAGTTGTTGTTACTATTAAAGATAAAGATGGATAATGGACTTCTTTCTAAGCTTCTCCAGTTCTATGATCCACTCTACCATTGTTTCACCTTTCCCGATTATCAGCTAGTACCCACACAGGAAGAATACTCTTATCTAGTTGGATTGCCCATTCTTGATGAGTCTCCTTTTTCGATCATGGAGAAGGACCCTAAGGAGCAAGATATTGCCAAGGCTACACGTTTGGGATAGGTTGATATTCAAAAGAACATGACTACAAAAGAAGGAGTTTTTGGGTTAAGTGCAGAATTTTTGGTTGAGAAAGCTCAATACTATACAGATCATTTGAGCATGGATGCATTCGAGGCTATCCTTGCCTTGCTCATTTATGGTATCTTTTTGTTCCCTAGCTTCGAGAATTTTGTGGACCTCAATGCCATTAAAATCTTCTTGAATAAGAACCTTGTGCCTACTTTGCTAGCAGATGCATATCATTCTAATCATCTGAGGAACTTTCATAATGGAGGGATGATTACTTGTTGCGCTCCTTTATTATACAAATGGTTCACTTCACATTTTCCTAAAGCTAACGCCTTTTGGGATCCGAAGAAAGGTTGGTGGTCACACAAGATCATGGCTCTCACTCACTCCGATATTGATTGGTATAGTCGTGACTATGATGGAACGATGATCATTAACAATTGTGGGGATTTTGGTAATGTACCACTTCTCAGTGCTAATGGAGGAATTAGTTATAATCCAGTCCTCGCTCGTCGGCAATTGGGATATCCCTTGAAGGACAAGCCCAATGGTGTTCATGTGGAAAGCATTTTCTTCAAAGAAGAGAAGGATAGTGTCGCTACTGCAAAAAACGAGGCCGACAAGACAGAAGAGTCGCCACCTTTCGTTATTTATCCCTTAGAACGGGAAAGGGAACGATCGGAAAAACCTGACAAAAAGGTATAAGACAAGGTCATCGCAACCATTGTCTGGGTTCGAGAGTCGGTTACGCAAGGGGAAGGTATTAGCACCCCTCACGTCCATCGTACTCGATGGGATCCACGCTTGTTGTGTTTATCTGACAGGTTTGTTACATCTATCTACACTAAAGGTCTGGTCTGAAAAGAAAATAAAATGACTCGGCAAAGCGTCGCACTTTATGCCTACGTATTCCCGTCTGGCACGAGAAATCAGAATCAACGTAGTTCTCCTAACTACGGGGGAAGGTTGCTCGCCAAGATATTGCATCTTGTGCCTACGTACTTTCACATAGCGTGAAAGATCAGAGCAAATGTAGTTCGGGCTATGGAGAACACAGGTTTGTTCAGCTGTTTTTTATCCAAGTAAAGTTAATAGACAGTTCCAGCAGTTGGTGTTTGCAGCTCGATCCTTGGAGACTTAGGCGTTACCGTTTGCGGTAGAACTGAAAGTTAACAGAACTCTTTTTATGCAAAGAGTTTTCCTGATTAAGGGTCCAAGAGGACAAAAAGGATTTGAATGTTTGTTTTTGAAGTCTTTTACGGAAGAAGTGAATTGAGTTTTGTTTGTAACTCGTGTTGCACTAAAGACTTGGACTTAAGAGTGAATGTGTCGCATGTCACCCAAAGGGTACCATACTAAACATTCAAGCTACGTGAGGGAAACCCTACCATAACTCTTTCTCAAGTAGCTTAAGGCTCGTAACACACGACACGTGTTATCCTTTATTAAGTGTTTTAACAGATGTTTGAGATGAGATGAGAAACAGACGCAACTAAGGGAAACTGACTCTATCCTACAGTTGTCATGCAATGTTTGTCCAATGGTTGAGGTTAGAAGGGAAACTAACTAACATTATCATGCATGGTTAGAATCCTAATATCTGTCATAACTTCTCTTGAAAAAGAGAAGTCAGAGTTCCTAGGGGAACATGGCAAAGGAAAGCAACAGTAAACAAATTAAACTGAAAAGAAAGATTATTGTAAACAAAATGCTGTAAGTAAAATGCACGCAATGCATCACACAAGCAGAAGGAGTCGCACTCAACTTCTAAACAAACAAGGCACAAAGGCCACACACCACACAAGCAAGGGAGTTGAGCTCTACCAAATACCAGCAAGCAAAGCCACACAGTAAAAGTACAAGCAGAAGGAGTCCCACTCAACTTCTGATACAATACAAGCAAGGGGAGAAGCTCAACCCTTAGGATGCTCTTAGGCCTATGATCATCTACATGAAGCCTATTACTAATGCAACACTCCAAGCAAGTCACATCAATACAGTTGAACAAGAAGAAAATAGACAAACAGGGAAAACAAGCCAGCAATCTTCTGACAACAATCCAATCCAACGTCTGTAACTGTTCTTCAAGTCCACACCATCTTCAAGAGAAGGAAAGGGATGCTCCATATTCAAGCTCCATTAGGCTCCACCAACAAGGATGAGGAGAATCAACAAGATGAGTATATGATGATGGGAAGCATGATGGAAACCAAAGGAATCCATCATGACACTCAACCATGCATCCATGAAAGGCATCCTCAAACGTTCTACTCATTATGACATGCCGTACATCCCTCCAAAGGAGAGATGAGACATTCACATGAGGACTTTGAATCATAGGATGGAATGGAAAGCAAACAAAGCTATCCATGTTTATTTGAAGAAAGAAAGAACAATTCTAAACTCTTCCTAAACCCTAATTGAACAAGCTACAAGAAAGCTAATCAAAGGGAAACAAAAACTCAAAATCAAACATCATAATCAATCAAACAGAAGCTATAACATGCATAAAGCATCATCCAAGAGGAATGGGGAACTTGTCTTATGCTAAAGTCCATTAATGAAGTCAATCTAAGGGAAAGACTATGTTATGAACATGTTAAAACTAGTCTAAGTATTAATTCCATCTAAAATACTAAACTTATTTCTAAAATTCTAGGAAAATTTCTAAGGGAACCTACATGTGTTAGGTATCTATAGAAAAAAGGTCAGGGCCTAAATCTAATGGGAAGTTCCCTAAACAATTCCTAAATCACAAGGTGTCACAAAACAACCCTAAAATGGAAGGTCTAATGATTTAATTCCAAAACAGCACCAAAAACCATTTAAAAATTACCACAAAAATCATGGAAGCACCTTAATATTTACATAATCAACAGCCAAAAGGATGGGGGAATAATCCAAGAGGAAAGGATTCAAACAACAAGAACAATCCAAGGTAATTTTTAACAAGGCAATATGGATCAAGCACAAAGATGGTGCTCAAAACCTACACAAAATGTAGTATAAATTCGAGCAAAAAGTATGAAGAAATCCCTCAAGATGTATGTGATACCCTGCAAAATATTAGACAAAAATATTTGGTTTTGATGCCTCAACAAAATTCCACAAGATTGAAGCACCAATATTACAATTTTTTGCGGCCATAAAAATGTAAAAAATCAAAACTAAATGGAAAAAATGATAAAATCAATTTTATTGTTTCTAAAATATCCTAACACATCCAAGATCACCTGTAAAAAAAATCAAGATTTTATGAACATTTTTTATATTTTTTTATGCAATTGAAGTAAACATGCATCAAAACAGAAAAACAAAGAAATGGAAATTAAGTGAAATTGCAAGGAGGTGCAAGTAGCAATTAATCCAAGGCAAATGACATTGGGCCAGGTGAGGGAGGGGTGCGAACAACAACTTGTGAGAAGCCCAGCGAATTTCATTAATCAAAACTACATAGTTTTGATAGCGCATACGTGGCGCGTCCGTGTGCGTTAGATTGATGGACTTTGTCTTCATCTTTCAAACGATCGGACGGTAAAGCTTCATCTTCTCCGTTTTGAACTTCCAAAGTGGGAAAAGTGCCGAAGGCAAACGGCAATGGTCGGACGGTTACCGTAATGCTTTTCCGGCAAACCACTTCCACACGTATCTCTCTTAATTCTCAACGGAATCGAACAATTCTTGAACCAATTTCGAAGGATTTTTCGCAAGGATTCCAAATATCACACGTATTCATGCTGAAACTCCAAGATTAGAGAGATCCAAATCCAAACCGAAAACATGTTCATTCCTAAATTGTCTCTAAACTTCAGTTTTTTCATCCAAAATCCATCTATGATTCATGTACTACCTAACCACATGCATATTCTATCTTAATTCATCAAGAACAGAGCATAAATTCAAAATGTAAAAACCTGAGTTGGAGCTTCGAATTGGAGCGGTTATGGCGCGAATCTTGATCCAATCTCGTGCAGATTTACTCAATGAAGTGTGTGGAAGCTTTTGGAATCCTTGGTTTGGCCTGAGAAGCTCTTGAAACGAAATTCAATTTTCCACTTTGTAACTAACTTTTCAATGTGCTCCTTAACTTTCGAAACTCATTCCATCACCAAGCCTCATCTGGAATCATCTATGGCAATATATAGAAATGATTTGTGGGCTTTAGAGGTCCATGGGAGGCCCAAATTATGATATCCAATTTTCAAGTTTCTTCCAAAATTCTAACAATGGCAAAAACGAATTCTGGGCTTTCCAACCTTCTAGAACCTTCATTCAACTTGCCTATGACCTTGTGAATGAGTTTGCATCAGAAGGAGACCTTGGTTGTGCCTTGTGAATGATTTTGGATGTGTAGCTTATTCATGAAGTCACAAATTAGAACACCAAGAACCAAGCCTCAAATGCAAATTCTAATAATGCCATTGTGTTTAGTATGATTTTTCCACTCAAAATATGTCCTTACTTGGTCTTGTTTGAGCACATAAAATTTATTTTGAATTTTTCAAGTTTAGTGCCTTTTAATTCCCTTTTTCAAAGCACCTTTAAATCAAATCTTGCTACAAGCCAAATAAATCTATCCTTGATCCATGGTCAACCTTAAAATCCTATTTTTAGCAAGTTTCATGTTGGAAAAAACTTCATTTGAGAAGTGCAAGATGGAGAAATTGACCTATAATTGAAAATGGCCTATAATCTCACTTTCCCAAAATACCCCTGCCTTGCAAATCATAATGAGGACTTCTAGGACTTTTTGGAAAGCTAAGATCATAAGGAACAACTTTCATGTTTATCAAAAGGTCATGTGAAACTTCCTTCTAGGTCACAAGTAGTTGGGAAATCAGATGATTTTCACAGACAAATTTAAGATGCATCTAATGACCTGTAACTTGTCTGGCTCATAACTTGAGTTCTACAAATCATTTGGATAACTTCTAGTACTCAAATTAAAGGTATGAACATCCACTACAAGTCTGATGCTTGGCCCAAAGTCATGTGAGACTTGTATCTTGACTTACATGGCTTTGAAGTTAGGCACTAAGCAAGGAATTTTACCCTAGGAACCCTGACTTAGCAACTTCAACCACTCTTGATTATTCTCTATTTGTTCTTGAAACAACATATCACATGCTTTAACATATCATTCCATGAATAACATGACCTAGAAGTAGGCTTTGACTCTCTTCAATTTGCATATTTGACCTAGGGTTGACCAGATGAAACCCTAGCTGCACCAACTTCAACTGTGGCTCCTGTACTTGATACAATGACTTGACTGAGCTCCATTATGACCCTCTAGGCACTCCATGAGCTCCATCCACATACCCTATACATGATCAAGGCTTTACAACCCTCTGATGATCTTCAAATGCCTCCCAAGTTAGGAGATGAGCCCCATACAAGCAACCAAACTTCTCAAAGACTCAAACCTCTTTCTGTTGACCTTGGTGACTTCTCAAGCTTGAATAAATCTTCTAGCTAGGCTTCTCTTGACATATACCACACTTGATCACCTGCTAAATGAAGGATGTTATACTATGCAAATGCTATAACTATGTTATGTTAATGCAATGAAACATAAACCAAGTGAGAATAAAGGTTGGGCAAATTTTGGGGTGCAACAGCTGCCCCTATTCAAGCGGCTTGGACCCGACTGGATGAAAAGCGGACGACTTTCAAAAAATCGAGGTAGAAGACGGTTGAATACCAAAGAACCCGAAAATTTGCCAACCGCAGAAATAAACTGCGCAAACTGCTTGAGAAACAATATCCAGAAAACTGAATCTGGTTGTCACAGCGACAATTGATCAATCATCTGATAAAAACTGACTTGATTTCATCATCAACCACCTGCGTGACGCCACAGGCATCGAATCAACAAACTGGATTAACACCATCAATCCTCCCGAAATATGTCACAATAAGCGGGCACCGTCAAAAGACCATATCTAAATATCATCCTCGACCTTCCATTTCCGAAGAAGCGGGCGAAGCACTGAATCAAAGCGCGAACTGTCAACCCATCACGTCAACCTTTCATTTCCGAAGAAGTGGGAAAAGCACTGAATCAAAGCGTGAACTGTCGAACCATCATGTCAACCTTCCATTTTCGAAGAAGCGGGAAAAGCACTACTAAAAGCGCGAACCGTCGAACCATCACGTCAACCTTCCATTTCCAAAGAAGCGGGCAAAGCACTAAATAAAAGCGCGAATTGTCGAACCATCACGTCGACCGTTGAACCATCACGTCAACCTTCCATTTCTGAAGAAGCGGGCAAAGCACTAAATAAAAGCGCGAATTGTCGAACCATCACGTCGACCGTTGAACCATCACGTCAACCTTCTATTTTTGAAGAAGCGGGTAAAGCACTAAATAAAAGCGCGAATTGTCGAACCATCACGTCGACCGTTGAACCATCACGTCGACCTTCCATTTTTGAAGAAGCGGGAAAAGCACTAAATAAAAGTGCGAGTCGTTGAACCATCACGTCAACCAAATCACGAACTCAAAGTGCGAACTGTCGAACCATCACGTCGACCGTTGAACCATCACGTCAACCTTCCATTTCCGAAGAAGCGGGAAAAGCACTAAACAAAAGCGCGGATTTTTGAACCATCACGTCGACCGTTGAACCATCACGTCGACCGTCGAACCATCACGTCAACCTTCCATTTCCGAAGAAGCGGGCAAAGCACTAAATAAAAGCGCGAATTTTTGAACCATCACGTCAACCTTCCATTTCCGAAGAAGCGGGAAAAGCACCTAATAAAAGCGCGAATTGTCGAACCATCACGTCAACCTTCCATTTCTGAAGAAGCGGGAAAAGCACTAAATAAAAGTGCGAACCCGAGGACTTGAACCAACAACTCTACGGGGAAATTCTGACGACGACCATCAGACACCTATTTCGACAACAGGTAACAACTTCAAGATTTTCAAAATTGATGTGACAGCAATCTGAAGAAAACTCCACTTGGGAAGAAGAGAAACTTAACCAAGCAACTCTGATAGGGAAAAACTCTACTGGGGAAATCACGGATAATAACTCTGAAAGTCTAAACCACGAAATCCTTTAATGTTGATGTAACAGCAACCTGAGAAGAACTCCGCTGGGGGAGAAGAGAAACTTAACCAAGCAACCCTGATAGGGGAGCATATGACAGGGCGAACACTATCATCGCGTATCTCGCGCCACAAATCTGGACACCTTCCTGAACAAGAACTTCAATTACCTACAGGGGAAAAACACCTGAAAACAAAGAGGTAAACAACCTGTCTTATGTTTCAAAATGCATATGTTTGACAATGGCGTAATGCTCCATACAGCATGGAAATGCTACGCATTTGAGTAGATGCAAATATGATGATATATGCAAATGCAAAGAGGTGCTCCAGCAAAATAAATGCTGAAGACAAAGCCAAATCCGCTGGGGATAACCGGGTATCACGGGCATATCCCAACAAAATAAATGCTGGAAAGGTGAAACCAACTCTGCCGGGGATAACCATCCTGCTGGGGAATAGCTCACAAGCCCTGAGTTACGAACTCTGCTGAGGATGATCATCCTGTCGGAGGAAAAACAACCTGCTGGAGGATAGAAAGGACGGTCCTGCATGGGGATACTCCTTTCAAACCACTGACCACCTGATCGTGCTCTATGGGGATTAACCATGCTGGGGATACTCAGCTGGGAATTGATCTGTGTACTCTGATTATACTGTGCGGGGAATCTCTGGGGAGTAAATGTGCTATAACCAACCACTAGGAATGCACACTCTGTCGGGTATATCAATCTTGACTCGCTGAGGATAGTCTGATCTTGCTCTGATGCAATCCTAACCCTTCTGGGGCTAAAAACTTTGACTTCCATCTGCTAGGAGGAAAAGCAAATTCCATCTACTGGGGAGGAAAAGCAAATTTCGTCTGCTGGGAAGGAAAAGCAAATTCCGTCTGCTGGGGAGGAATAAGTTTCATATAGCGCCTGCTCCTATGTTAAGGGACTCTGGCTGGGGAACACGACCCCTCGGGCCGCTTACTGCAAAGGTAATGACGTGCCCCAGTCCAAACACTTTAACTTGAAAAGGAAAAACTTGCCACGAACCGCCTTTGAGATGGCTTACCCCTGATTGACTAATTCGAGGTAGTGCCCCTAACTGCGAGAGATTTGTCGAATCTCGACCTGATTGCCCAGATGGCTGACTTCACTAGAGATCATTTGATATAGCTAGCCCCGACTCAAATGAGTATTTGGCATTCTGCATTCTATCCTGATCAAACTTTCCACTGTGGAAACTTCCCTGCTGTCAAGCGCTTACTCGCAAGTAAAACAAGTGGTTCTGCATAAAAGATATATTAAATGTAATGCGTATGACAGTTTTTTTCAAAACCCAATCCTGTTCACTGGAGAAAATGTTTATGACATATAATAAATGAATCAACTATCAAAATGTCAAAATTAATACAACAATGTAAGAGGAATCCTTTTAGGAGTCAGTTTCAATGCGATCTTTACTGAAGTATGCTCTTGAACTAAACTCGTTTCAATTAGGACTTTTTCAGGTTGTAACGTGGTCAGGTTCACGGTTAACAAGAAAGGATATAAGGCTCAAAATTCTTTTTAACCCACCCATTCTCCTTGATGTTCTCCGATCCTATATTCAACTAATTCGACCTTAGCGCTCACCTTTCAAAGGTTGTATAGGAGTAGTGACAGTTCAGGAAACCACCTATTTTTGGGAGTGACATTCATTAACTTTTCGTCTTTCGGGACCTGGAGTCACACGACTTGTATTTTCGAGGATTTTTCTTTTGCAATCCTTTTGCTTTTCGGTTCTTTTCGTTTTCCCTAACTTTTGCATGGACTAATTCCTTTGAATTTTTGATTTTAAAGTCCAGCGGGATACCCTCATTTTTGCCTAAGTCGCTTGTTTTCAAGATTCGACTTAGCGGGTTTTTTCTTTCTTTTCTCTTTCTCTTTTTTCGAACAAGTCGTGTGACACTGGTTGTCTAACTCTTTGAGGAATAATGTTGCTGTCTCACTCCGGAAATTTAACCATCGTGGTTTTTTTTTAGGCACGACCTCTAGAGGTGTGATTGATCCTCGAACGGACATTCCCTTTGCAATTTGAATTCTCGGTCAAATTAGCTGACACCTGCCCTGCCCCAGGTTAAAATTGAGGGTTTTTTGTTTTTCAGAAAGAACTCCTACTACTAGGCTCAAAGGGGTTGACAAGGGATTATCTTCCTTATATCTCCGGTGTTTAGGGATTTGAACAATGCCTGTATATCGTCAACAGGTTTTTCTATCCAAAAGCATACAATCGGAAGCTTACACGTATTTCGATTTCGTCATCCTCCCCGAATTCCACTTAAACAAGCGTTTGAAAATAAAAGAAAGCAATAGAGTGAACACGAATGGATTAGTTCAAAACATGCATATTTATTTCATTATCAATATCAATGGAAAAACAACAAGTTCTATAAGCGAAAATTGCACATGGACAGGGAAGAAACTACAAATGCAAAGAAATAACAGGGTAAAATGAAAATTTCCAGCTTCTCGGAACTGGGCTTCTTGTATTTTGATTTGTTGGCGAATCAACCATCAATTATTGGAGGTAGCCTTATGCTGTCTTGATCTGCTTTCAGCGGCCCAACTAAACTATACAACCCCTCTTTGTCAATCAGACTCCAGCTTATTCGTGGTTTGGCATCGGATGTTGCACAATATTGGGTCCTTCGCGCCCAAAATTTATAGTTGTACTGTCAAGTAAATCCTGCACCTTGTGCTTGAAAGCTTGACAATTTTCAATGTTATGACCAGGAGCCCTGGAGTGGAATTCGCAGTGTTCATTGACGTCGTACCCATATGGAGGTGTGCCCGTTGGCGGGGCCAATGTCCAACTGTAATCGTAGCAAAGTCTGAAGAAGTTCAGCATATGAAACTGGAGGCACATCAAATATCCTTTTCGGCCTTTGATTCTGAACTCTTCGCTGATTAGTATTTTGCTGCCTCTGCTGCTGCTGCGGTTGTTGTTGTTGTTGTTATTGTTGTGGCCCAGGAATCGTCACACTTGCAACCTGATGCTGCATACGCCAGTTTTGACTCCTATTCTTCTTCCGAGCACTATACACTGAGTTAGTGTCTCCTTGATTTTTCCCTTCAAAAGCCTTCTTACCACCTCCAACTGACGTCGATTCAACAGCCTGAATCTTACCGATCTTAATACCATTCTCAATACGCTCCCCCGTCAGGATCAAGTTAGAGAAATTTCTCATTGAACAGTTGAGAAGTTTGTCGTAATACAGCCCAGAAAACGTACCCACGAAGATATCTATCAATTTCCATCTCCACCATGGGTTGGTGCACCCTTGCAGCCAGCTCACACCATCTCTGGGCATATTCTTTGAAACTTTCACAAGTCTTCTGAGAAAGATTCTGCAACTGAACCCTATTCGGGGCAAGATCACTGTTGTACTGGTAGTGTCTCACGAAAGCTTCTGCCAGCTCTTTCCAGCTTCCAACTTGAGTAGGTTCTAGTCCCATATACCATTACAATGACGGCCCAGACAGACTATCCTGAAAGAAGTGCATTAACATCTTTTCGTCGTTGGATTACACAGACATTCTTCTGTAATAAGATCGTACTTGCACCCTGGGACACGTATCTCCCTTATATTTATCAAATGCAGGAGCCTTAAACTTGAGTGGCACCCTCAGACCAGGAACCAATCCCATGTTCGCCATATCCAATCCCACAGAATTCTGGTTGGCTATCCCCTTCATCTGCTCTTCTAACATCTTGATCCTGCGATCATTTTCAGTAGGCCTCTCTAGCCCCATGCCCTGTCCAGAAAAAGCATCTTTGGCGGTCTTCACCCCAATAAGGACCCTCATTGTCGTACCCAGCGTACGCAGCATTGCGACCATAACCATTCTGATTGAACTTGGGGTCATACCCCATGCTAACAAAACCCTGATTAGCAGTAGCTGGCCCGAAGCCAGTATTGTAGGCACCCATTATGTTACCATTTTTACTCACAGTACCAAACCCTTGATTACCAAATCCAGCATTGGCACCACCAGCATTGCCAAAACCCATATTCATACTAGCAAAGCCTGTATTGCCGTTGACCATATTCACACCGGTATTCCCAGCACCTGCGTTGAAACCAGCATTACCATTGCCAACAACGTTCCCATTGGTTTCCAAGTTACCGTTCCCATTACCAGCATTCCCATTACCAGCCACGGGACCATTCTCACCAGCGTTAAGACCGACCACTGGTATAGCATCACCAGCCTGAGAAGTTTCACCATGAGGACGATTAGCAGCCGTACCCCCATGTAGCACACCGGTGCCATCAACTCGTGCAATCAGAGGCTGCACGAGAGTCTGGAGTTGTTCTTGGCCTTTAGCCACAGTCTTCATCACCTGCATAAACTGAGCCATACGGTCACGCATCTCCTGCATCTCTGCCTGCATCTGGTCCATGACTTTCTTACAGTTGCTTCTGGTTGAGTAACGATGAGTTCGATGTTCGGCAATCCTGAAATAACCTGAACAGAGATGCAGGAGATAAGATAAGCAATTTAAAGGTACCTGGAATGCAAAATGGATATGCAAATGCAAACATGTACATATGCAACAGGTTAATTCCCCCCCCCCCCCCCCCCCCGATTCTGGTTCCAAGGAAGAAGCCATAACGACAATGGAGCCCATACAGACAAGCAATCGAATCAGAAATCCTCATATATAATCAATGAGCCAAATAGGCAGCATACAAAATACAACTGAGTACAGAACTGAGAAGACCTCGGCCAACAAGTCTGGCGATGGTCAAATACAAGCAAGATAACAAAGTAAAAAGGAAAACAACAAAGCCGGTCAGGACGGGTGACGCGCCCGGAAATCCTCTAGCAATCTCAACGTCTCAGGGTGGCCTGGTTTGGAGAGTAGTCCCTGTATAAGCAACTTCTGCTGGACAATAGTGGACTGCAAACTCCTAGCATCTTCTTCACAAGTCCCCTCACCAAAACCTGCGTCGAGCTTACACCTCTTAAAATTAGCCTGCAGCTTACAACTCTTCAGCTCTTTAACAATATCGCTCAATCTGTGCTCAGCATTCCACCTAAGCGATGACTGCTCTGCAATCTTCGCTTCCTTGGCGTTAAGTTTCATCTTCAACTTGGAAATCTGTAGCTTCAGCTTGTCCTCCTGCTCCTTGCGGCTAGTAAGCATGGCATTCCACAATGATTCCCACTTAGAGATTTGCAAATAAGCCGCGTCTAGATTCTCCTTTTTAGTAGCAAGCACACTCCTAACGGCCTTCATATCCATACCCAATCACTTTCTTTTGTCAATCTCCTCAGCCAACTCGGTATTCATTCTGTTTACCACCTCAGTATGCTTCTTCAAAGCATAGGTCGCTTCATTCTTCTCATGTCGAAGTTGAAAGATCTCATTCTCTAGTTCTTCGTTCGCCTTTTGCAACTCTTCCTTTTCAGCCAAGAGCTTATTGTACTTCTCAATCTCCACAGTAGTGGGTTCTTCAATCACTGGAGGATATAAAGGTTCTGTAGCAGGAAATGGCATCAAAGACTTTTCAACTATTTCACAGATCCAGAGCCGATAAGGATTATAAGCTCGACAGTTGCTCTTGCCAAGCGATGCTTTTCCTCTTCTATGAACATTACCCCAAGCATGCTTCAACCTAACCAGGATGTCTGATTCCAATAAGCCCGTGAGATACAGAGATTCCTGTATCTCGTCTTCAGTAGGAGGACCATTCAGCGCGTAACCAAACTGTCTCACAAGCAAAGCAGGGTTATAGTTGATACAGCCTTTCCGTCCAATCAGCGGGATGTTTGGAAAACCACTGCAACTATAGATAATGTCAGCCCCCAACATACTCCAGTTAGCCCATACAATATTCTCAGCAGATAAACCCATTAATCTAGAAGACCACTCCACAGTACTGGCAATATCAATAAATGGTCATGTCTTCGGAAGGTGACTGGAGAACCATTTATACAATATAGGCACGCAACAGGATACGTTCTTACCCCTACGTTTCTCATTCTTGTAGTGGATAGAATGATAAACGTCTCCCAATAGAGTAGGCACTAGATTCTTCGAAGCCAGAATGCAGAACGCATCTGAGTCCACAAAATCAGGCAAGTTGGGAAACAAGATGATCCCATAGATGCATATAGCCAAGGTAGCATTGAATACAATCCAACACCCGCCTTTTGCATACTGCGCAGCCTTATCAACCAAGAAAGAGAGATGAAACCCGTATGCTCCATTAAGCTTAACCAATTTCCCTGAAAATTCAGAAGCATCCAGACTGACAACTTCAGCTAGCTTAGCCAGATCAGGCTCAGCATCATCGTGAACGAACAACATCTGATTCAACACCCGGACTCCCAGCAGAGCGGAGAATTCCTCCAAGGTTGGTGCCAAAACATAGTCAGGGAATAGAAAGCATCTCAACTGAGGCTCATAGAACTGCGTCAATGCATAAAGTCCATTCAACTCAAATACAGAAGGCTTGCACACCAGACTAAGCAGTTTCCCATATGACTCTCTGAATTCAGCCCTTTCTTTCTGGTCAGCCAGAGTAACTAGCTTCAGTAGGGAACTGATGTCGGGAGAAGGCAGCTTGTAAGCAACAGTCTTCTTGAGGAGCTCCATGTCAGGAAATAAGAGAACACTAGAATCTGAGAGGAAATCACACCTGAAACACAGATACATGTTAATGAGATGCATACATGAAAATGCAAATGTATATGCAAACAGAGGATCAAGTGTGCGTTATGCTGTAGCAATAATAATCAGAAGCCTGTTGTTCTATAGCTTGCAAATAACTAGAGCTTCGCCTCAGAAATACCTATCACAAAAGGAACCTTTGTACCACAATCACACTGACAAAGAAGAACCTGGTAATCTGAAGATTATGGTTTCCTGCAAACCCCCATCCCACTCACAGGTATGGACTTAATCCGCCGACGAGGTATGGCATCCTATGCGGTCATCAGCGACACAGACTTTCAAGAGCGACGATACGATACCTAGAAGGTGTGGCATCATCATCTCTTGAAGCGGACTCACTTAGCTGAATCCCAATTGATCGGTCCCCAGAGTCGACAATCCTCGGGTCAGACAACTTGTCGAGCCCAAAGGGCCAGGCAAGAAGCATTGAAGAGAATCTCGTCCGAGCGCGGATTTCGTAGCAAGCTGGTGCATGCAAAGCATGCAGGCTTTACCACTAATCTCCACTTCTAAGTCTATGTGCACTCTCAAGCCTAGGTCTGGCTTATCTCTCAAAGTAACACCCCTCCCCTAGCACAACAACAATAATATAGTGCAGAAAGTAACTACAGAAAGATAAAGCACATATATACAACACCCAAGAAAACAAGCAAGCGCTAGGATTGACTCGCATAGGGAACCGTTGGAGTCCCCAGCAGAGTCGCCAACTGTCGCTACTGCGAAAAACGAGGCCGGCAAGACAGAAGAGTCGCCACCTTTCGTTGTTTATCCCTCAGAACGGGAAAGGGAACGATCGGAAAAACCTGACAAAAAGGTATAAGACATGGTCATCGCAACCATTGTCTGGGTTCGGGAGTCGGTTACGCAAGGGGAAGGTATTAGCACCCCTCACGTCCATCGTACTCGATGGGATCCACGATTTTTGTGTTTATCTGACGGGTTTGTTACATCTATCTACACTAAAGGTCTGGTCTGAAAAGAAAAGAAAATGACTCGGCAAAGCATCGCACTTTATGCCTACGTATTCCCGTATGGTACGAGAAATCAGAGTCAACGTAGTTCACCTAACTACGGGGGAAGGTTGCTCGCCAAGATATCGCATCTTGTGCCTACGTTCTTTCACACAGCACGAAAGATCAGAGCAAACGTAGTTTGGGCTACGGAGAACACAGGTTTGTTCAGCTGTTTTTTATCCAAGTAAAGTTAACAGACAGTTCCAGCAGTTGGTGTTTGCAGCTCGATCCTTGGAGACTTAGGCGTTACCGTTTGCGGTAGAACTGAAAGTTAACAGAACTCTCTTTACGCAAAGAGTTTTCCTGATTAAGGGTCCAAGAGGACAAAAAGGATTTGAATGTTTGTTTTTGAAGTCTTTTACGGAAGAAGTGAATTGAGTTTTGTTCGTAACTCGTGTTGCGCTAAAGACTTGGACTTAAGAGTGAATGCGTCGCATGTCACCCAAAGGGTACCATACTAAACATTCAAGCTACGTGAGGGAAACCCTCCCATAACTCTTTCACAAGTAGCTTAAGGCTCGTAACGCACGACACGTGTTATCCTTTATTAAGTGTTTTAACAGATGTTTGAGATGAGAAGAGAAGCAGACGCAACTAAGGGAAACTGACTCTATCCTATAGTTGTCATGCAATGTTTGTCATATGGTTGAGGTTATAAGGGAAACTAACTAATGTTATCATGCATTGTTAGAATCCTTATGTCTGTCATAACTTCTCTTGAACAAGAGAAGTCAGAGTTCCTAGGGGGACATGGCAAAGGAAAGCAACAGTAAACAAATCAAACTGAAAAGAAAGATTACTGTAAACAAAATGCTATAAGTAAAATGCACGCAATGCATCACACAAGCAGATGAAGTCGCACTCAACTTCTAAACAAACAAGGCACAAAGGCCACACACCACACAGGCAAGGGAGCTGAGCTCTACCAAATACCAGCAAGCAAAGCCACACAGTAAAAGTACAAGCAGAAGGAGTCCCACTCAACTTCTGATGCAATACAAGCAAGGGGAGAAGCTTAACCCTTAGGATTCTCTTAGGCCTATGATCATCTACATGAAGCCTATTACTAATGCAACACTCCAAGCAAGTCACATCAATACATTTGAACAAGAAGAAAACAGACAAACAGGGAAAACAAGCCAGCAATCTCCACAGCAGAGCAATCTTCTGACAACAATCCAATCCAAAGTTTGTAACTGTTCTTCAAGTCCACACCATCTTCAAGAGAAGGAAAGGGATGCTCCATCTTCAAGCTCCATGAGGCTCCACCAACAAGGATGAGGAGAATCAACAATATGAGTATATGATGATGGGAAGCATGATGGAAACCAAAGGAATCCATCATGACACTCAACCATGCATCCATGAAAGGCATCCTCAAAAGTTCTACTCATTATGACATGCCATACATCCCTCCAAAGGAGATATGAGACTTTCACATGATTACTTTGAATCATAATATGGAATGGAAAGCAAACAAAGCTATCCATGTTTATTTGAAGAAAGAAAGAACAATTCTAAATCTATTCCTAAACCCTAATTGAACAAGCTACAAGAAAGCTAATCAAAGGGAAACAAAAACTCAAAATCAAACATCATAATCAATCAAACAGAAGCTATAACATGCATAAAGCATCATCCAAGAGGAATGGGGAACTTGTCTTATGCTAAAGTCCATTAATGAAGTCAATCTAAGGGAAAGACTATGTTATGAACATGTTAAAACTAGTCTAAGTATTAATTCCATCTAAAATACTAAACTTATTTCTAAAATTCTAGGAAAATTTCTAAGGGAACCTACATGTGTTAGGCATCTATATAAAAAAGTTCAGGGCCTAAATCTAATGGGAAGGTCCCTAAACAATTCCTACATCACAAGGTGTCACAAAACAACCCTAAAATGGAAGGTCTAATGATTTAATTCTAAAACAGCACCAAAAACCATTTAAAAATTACCAAAAAATCATGGAAGCACCTTAATATGTACATAATCAACAGCCAAGAGGAACGGGTTCAAACAGTAAGAACAATCCAAGGCAATTTTAAACAAGGCAATATGGATCAAGCACAAAGATGGTACTCAAAACCTACATAAAATGTAGTATAAATTCGAGCAAAAAGTATGACGAAATCCCTCAAGATGTATGTGATACCCCTGCAAAATATTAGACAAAAATATTTGGTTTTGATGCCTCAACAAAATTCCACAAGTTTGAAGCACCAATATTACAATTTTTTGCGGCCATAAAAATGTAAAAAATCAAAACTAAATGGAAAAAATGATAAAATCAATTTTATTGTTTCTAAAATATCCTAACACATCCAAGATCACCTGTAAAAAAAATCAAGATTTTATGAACATTTTTTATATTTTTTTATGCAATTGAAGTAAACATGCATCAAAACAGAAAAACAAAGAAATGGAAATTAAGTGAAATTGCAAGGTGGTGCAAGTAGCAATTAATCCAAGGCAAATGACATTGGGCCAGGTGAGGGAGGGGTGCAAACAACAACTCGTGAGAAGCCCAGCGAATTTCATTAATCAAAACTACATAGTTTTGATAGCGCATACGTGGCGCATACGTGTGCGTTAGATTGGTGGACTTTGTCTTCATCTTTCAAACGATCGGACGGTAAAGCTTCATCTTCTCTGTTTTGAACTTCCAAAGTGGGAAAAGTGCCGAACGCAAACGGCAATGGCTGGACGGTTACCGTAATGCTTTTCCGGCAAACCACTTCCACACGTATCTCTCTCAATTCTCAACGGAATCGAACGATTCTTGAACCAGTTTCGAAGGATTTTTCGCAAGGATTCCAAATATCACACTAATTCATGCTGAAACTCCAAGATTAGAGAGATCCAAATCCAAACCGAAAACGTGTTCATTCCTAAATTGTCTCTAAACTTCAGTTTTTTCATCCAAAATCCATCTATGGTTCATGTACTACCTAAGCACATGCATATTCTATCTTAATTCATCAAGAACAGAACATAAATTCAAAATGTAAAAACCTGAGTTGGAGCTTCGAATTGGAGCGGTTATGGCGCGAATCTTGATCCAATCTTGTGCAGATTTACTCAATGAAGTGTGTGGAAGCTTTTGGAATCCTTGGTTTGGCTTGAGAAGCTCTTGAAACGAAATTCAATTTTCCACTTTGTAACTAACTTTTCAATGTGCTCCTTACCTTTCGAAGCTCATTCCATCACCAACCCTCGTCTGGAATCATCCATGGCAATATATAGAAATGATTTGTGGGCTTTAGAGGTCCATGGGAGGCCCAAATTATGATATCCAATTTTCAAGTTTCTTCCAAAATTCTAACAATGGCAAAAACGAATTCTGGGCTTTCCAACCTTCTATAACCTTCATTCAACTTGCATATGACCTTGTGAATGAGTTTGGATCAAAAGGAGACCTTGGTTGTGCCTTGTGAATGATTTTGGATGTGTAGCTTATTCATGAAGTCACAAATTGGAACACCATGAACCAAGCCTAAAATGAAAATTATGATAATGCCATTGTGTTTAGAATGATTTTTCCACTCAAAATATGTCCTTACTTGGTCTTGTTTGAGCACATAGAGTTTATTTTGAATTTTTCAAGTTTAGTGCCTCTTAATTCCCTTTTTCAAAGCACCTTTGAATCAAATCTTGCTACAAGCCAAATAAATCTCTCCTTGATCCATGGTCAACCTTAAAATCCCATTTTTAGCAAGTTTCAAGTTGGACAAAACTTCATTTGAGAAGTGCAAGATGGAGAAATTGACCTATAATTGAAAATGGCTTATAATATCACTTTCCCAAAATACCCCTGCCTTGCAAAGCCTATAACTTGAGCTCCACAAATCAGAATGAGGACTTCTAGGACTTTTTGGAAAGCTAAGATCATAAGGAACAATTTTTATGTTTATCAAAATGTCATGTGAAACTTCCTTCTAGGTCACAAGTAGCTGGGAAGTCAGATGATTTTCACAGACAAATTTAAGATGCATCTGATGACTTGTAACTTGTCTGGCTCATAACTTGAGTTCTACAAATCATATGGATAACTTCTAGTACTCAAATTAAAGGTATGAACATCCTCTACAAGTCTCATGCTTGTCCCAAAGTCATGTGTGTTGCACCCCAAAATTTGCCCAAATTTTCTTTACCTTGCTTATGTTTCATTTCATTCACATTAGCATTATCATTTGCATTTCATTGACATGTATGCAGGAGATCAAGAGGTATGATTACCAATCAAGGGCTACACAAGAGTTTGAAGCTAGCTAAGAAGGTTATTTAAGTGTCCAAGGGTTGATATCCTTGTCAGAGAAGTCAAAAGATCCTCAGAGAGAGTGGTTGAAACCAAGAGGGTATGCCTCCTAACTTGAGAGTTGGGGGAAGCCATCAGGTGATTCTGAGGTCACGGAGATGGACTTGAAGCCTTGAGAGAGCTCATGATATGTCTTGAAAGCCATCATGAAGCCTAGGCAGGTCATGGTGCAATATTAAGAAGCCTCAGCCATGATTGGTGCAATTAGGGTTTGACTGGGTCAATCCTAGGTCAACTGATGATTTGAACAGGGTTGAGACATAATTCAAGAGCCATGTGATCATGGATTGATACATTGATATGTTATAAGGATGATTCCAAGGTTAACTCATCATGATTGAAGAGTTTGATAAGTTTCAAGCTAGGGTTTCTAAGGCTTGACAGTGTAAAATCCCCTAGTTTGACCCCTATCTTCAAGGTAGTTTAGCTCAAGATGTGATTGTCATCTCATCTTTCCCCCAACATGAATGTTGTAGAGCTTGCTCTTAGCTTTAATTTTAGTTGTAGAAGTCCTTGATAGGATTTTTAGAACTCAAGTTATGGCTTTGACAAGTCAAGGGCATTTTGGTCATTTGGAGATTACAGGTCATTTCAAGCATAAGGCCATAACTCCTATTTCCATGCTTCAAATGGAAAAAAGTTCAACATCAAACTTGTTTAAAATGATGTTTTAAGGCTAGTAAAGAGGTCATGAGATGTTGGAAATACTTGTAGCTCAAAGTTGCAAAAATGACCTAAAATAAGGGTATAAGTTAAATGAATCAAAGTTGGAAATTGATATTTTCAACCTACACATCCAAACCATGGCATGTAATATATCATTTTGACTCTAGAAAACATTTTAAGAACATTGATTTAGCCACAATTTTGATTTGAGGTCTAATTTGTGGACTTGCTTTGAAAAGTAGTTGCTTGCATATTAAGTAACATTTGCAAAACACATGAGAGATCAATACACAAGCTTCCAAGGCCTTGTAACACATCTAATATCTCATTTGGGGAGATTTTGGGATCATGACAAGCTGCTGAAACAAGGGAAACCAGTATTGGGGTGCATATGGCATGAGATGGTATTTTGATGACATGAGAAGTTCAATATCTCCTTGGATGATTCCAGAAGGATCTAGAGAGGTCCAACATGTTCTATATATTGAGTAGAAGAGGTTCAGATGAGAGGTTGGTGAGAATTTATTGAGAGGAGAGAGTTTGCAACTTCACTTTGTTCATTTCAAGTTGAAATCGGTTTCTACATTCTACACCATTTTTTATCTTTCTTTTGATCTCAACAACTTCTAGTGAATATACTGAATGATTCTAGATCAATTCCATAGCAAATCCATGGCTGAATCGTGTATGAGCAATTGAATTTCAGCACCTGCAAGTCACTATCGGATTTGGAGTTCCAGGCGTTTTCCATCGATTCTCTTGCATACAGAAGCAAGAACTTGGTACCTTGAATGATTTTGGAGCTGTAGAAGGGTTGATGTGAAGAATTGCTGCATCTGTTACTCAAGAATTCACAGGTTGGTAACTTTCATTCCTCACCTTAATTTAAGAAGAATTAGGTTAATTTGTTAGGTTAGATTGATAGTATGCAGTTAGGAGATCATTTCTGGAAACTTAGAGAGGATTTCGTGATGATCAATGAGGTGACACAATTTCTGTTTGGATCAAGAACATGCTGGATATTGAGAGATAATATGAGTATTATAGCAAGAACCGATCGGGGTAATGTGGTGAACATTTTGAACCTTTTAATTTGAAGAATGGTGACAATTGAGGTCTGAGCATAATTTTGATTCTTGATCGTGTTTTAGGTTAGAGGTTGATTCAATGAATTCTGAGGCTAGGGTTAGATTCAGTGTTCAATTTAGTGTGATTTAGTGCTTTAGATCATGGATTTTGATGGAGATTTGAGGGAGCCCGAGTGAGGAGGAGGTTGATGTTTGAGCTCTGTTTCAATGGCGTTCTTCCCTCCATTTTTGGTTCAAACAAAGAAGATGATGTTGGCACCATTGGATCAACATGAGGACTTTGACTAAATCATGCATCCCACGGCCAGGATTAATTGGAATTCATGAAGGAGTCTGAGTAAGTTAAACGATGTGTTTCAATTACTAGTTGGTTTTGGGCTTAATCTCAAATTGTTATCCACGCCCCCCAGCGAGCCCAATCCATGTTATGAACTGATTCTGGTTACTATCCACACCACGCATCTATCTTTTTTAATTGGATTTTCATTATTTTTTCATTTTGTTCATGGTTCTTGAAAAATTCATAATAAATTGAAAATTAATCCAATCAATCCCATTATTTTTGCATTATACTCATGATTGAGTCTAGTATTTTTTAGAGAAAAAATATTTTCATTTCATGGATTTTCTGATTTTATGGGAATTTTACATTTTAATTTATATTAAAATGATTATGTTTGATACCTAATTTTGTGGAATTTTGTGTGATCATATGGTGATGATTTTGATCCTAATTTTTTGTGTGTGATTAGGTTAGACATGTATGCTCCCATAGCATTTTTCTCACATTTTTGTGATGAAAATAGGTGTGCTTTCTAGATTGATATTTAGGTGCTTCCTTTTAGGGTTTAGGTTTAGTACCTAGTGGTGTAGAATTTAGTTCTAGGTCTTATTTGATGATTTGATATCTGGAATTAATATGCTAGTGTCATGATTGACCTAGGTTCCCATAGTTATTTTTATAGGATTTTACAAGTGGTTTTAGTATTTTAGTTAGGACTAACTTTAGTACTAGGTTTTAGGTGATCCTAACTTACTAACTCAAATAGATTAACTTCTTTAGTCCCCCTAGATTAGGGTTTTTGCTTTGTTTGCCTTTGGTTGAGATTGAAGACAAGTTGAAGACAAGGTGAGGATGCTTGAAGTTGCTTGAAGTTGCTTGGAGCTGGGAGTTGCTTGTGCCGGATGGTGTCTGATGAAGATTTAGGAGGTAGGAAACATAAGGAGAGCCTTATAGTTAGAATGATTTCTTTCACAAATATGGAAAGCATCTTGTGCTTCCATTCTTCCCAATGACTAAAAGTCCTTCTAAGATATTCACATCCCTCCTTTGGAGGGATGAGTGGCTTTATCTGGGAAGTAGAACTTTGAAGGAACCAGTCTCTCCTAATGATGAACCCTTACAGGCTTCCTTTGGTTGTCAGTAAGCTGTTTATCATTTCCACTCATTCTGTTAAATCAATTGTCTTCTGGTTTGAGTGTCTTGAAAGATGTTGGACTTGAGTTTGAAGATGAGGACGTCATTGAAGAGTGTGGAAGAGGATGATTCCTTGAGCATTGCCATTGCAGCTGAAGCTTGAAGAGCAAGAAGAGCAGGTTGATTCTTGTGAAGAAGATCCAATGGAGATTGAGTGAAGAGCTGAGGCTTAAAAGAATTGGAGGATGAAGTTGACACTTCCATGTGATTGAAGATTACTCTGAGAAGCTGAAGCTTGTAGATGAGGAAGACCAAGTTGATACTGGTAAAGCAAAGAGAGCTGAAGCTTGAAGACTAAGTTGATACTTATGAAGAGGATTCAATTGAGATTGAGTGTAGAGCTGAGGCTTGAGGAATAAAGGACAAGTTGATACTTGTACATTGATGCTTGGAGAGCCTGAAGGAATCAAGTTGATACTTGTAGTTAAGAGTGAAGCCTGAAGGTAGAATTGACTGAGGAGTTGAAGCTTGGAGAAGAGAGAATAAGTTGACACTTATGTTTGGTGGATTGAAACCTTGGAGGAGCAAGTTGATGCTTGTTAGTGAAGATGATAGCCTTGAAGGGTGATTGAAGTTTGGAGACTGGGTTGCTGTTAGAAGAGCTGAAGCTTGGAATGGAAAAAGAGAGGGGTTGATCTGCTTTCTTGTCTGTTTTCTTTTCTATGTTGATGTGTCTTGTTTGACTTGCTTGATGCATTAGAATAAGTTCATATCTAGACTGACTTTAAACTAGGAGCATGATTGCACTAGAGGTTGAGTTGCTCCCTCTGCTTGTATTGTTACTATATGGCTTTGCTTGCGGGTATTCGGTAGAGCCCTGCTCCCTTGCCCTTGTGGTTTGTTTTGCTTGATAGCATTTTATGTCCTCTGTATGATTACAGTTGTTATTATATTATGCTTGATAGCATGTTATTTCTTCTGTATGATTACTATTATTCATATCTGGCTTGAGGTTGAGATGAGCTTGTGGAGGCTACTGTCCCACACACATTTCCTCCCTCACTTGCATTGCATGCATTTTACTGTATATCTGTTTACTGTTTAAGCTGATGCTTTATCTGTTTCTGTTTATCATTGACATGATCCCTTAGGAATCTTAGTTCCTTTGATAAGGAAGTGATGATTAGAACTTTAGGTTGAAACCTATGCATGACAACTTCTAGGAGTTCCCTGTTTCAAACCTCAACTATAGGATGAATCCTTGGCATGACAATAGTAGGACTTGATAGTCTCCCTTTAGTTGAGCCTGTTCTCTTCTCATCTCAAAACAGCTTAAGATACAGTAATCATGAATGATTTCTTTCGTACGTTACGAGCCTTAAGCTATCTGAGAAAGGATTGTTGGAGAGCTTCTTTTCAACAGTCTGGATGTTTAGTATGGCACCCTTTGGGTGACATGCGACGCATTCACTCTCAGGTCATAGTCTTTAGTGCGATTGAAATTGCAAACACAATAAAAAAACAGTTCTTTCGTAAAAGACAGAAAACAAACTTCAAACCTTTTTTCCCCGTGGGCCCATAATTCAAAGGGAGCTTTTATGAAGAAAAGAGTGTCGTTAAACTTCAGCGCCACCGCAAACAGGCTTTGTCCCTAACTGCTGGAAATGTTGTTTAACCCTACTCAATAAAACAGAGGAATCTGAATCCCCGTAATCCGTATTATCCCGAACTACGTAAGCTCTGATCTCTCATGCCTGTTGAGAGTACGTAGGCACAATACTGATGTATTGGTGAGCCACCTTCCCCGTAACCCGTAGTTAGGCGAACTACATTGACTCTGATTTCTCATTCTCTGATGAGAATACGTAGGCATAAAGCGCGACGCTTTGCCGAGTCATTTTTCTTTTCTTTTTCAGACCAGCCTTGATAGGTAGATTGATAAACCAACTCTTCCAGTAAACATAACAAGCGTGGATCCCATCGAGTACGATGGACGTGAGGGGTGCTAACACCTTTCCCTTGCGTAACCGACTCCCGAACCCAGACAACGGTTGCGATGACCTTGTCTTATACCTTTTTCGTCAGGTTTTTCCGATCGTTTCCTTTCCCGTTCTGAGGGATAAATAACGAAAGGTGGCGACTCTTCTGTTTTGCCGGCACCTTATTTTCGCGGAAGCGACAGCTGGCGACTCTGCTGGGGACTTGATAGTTTCCTGGGATCCAACGTCCCATATGCGAGTCAGTTTGGGGATCTGACGCCCCCTGCGAGAGTCAATCCTAGCGCTTGTATGATTACTTGCTGGGTTGTGTTTATTTATCGCACTTTATTTTCAGTATGATATGATTATCTGTGTTGTTGTGGGAGGGGCATTCTGATGAGTGAGGAGCCAGACCCAGGCTTGAGTGAACATAGCATTAGTTGTGGAAATTAGTGGGCACGTGCTTGCTTGGCAGGCACTAGTGTCTCATGAAATCCACGCTCAGACGAGGTTCTCCCGGTTGACTTCTTTTTCAACCCTTTGGGTTGAGGGGGTTGTTGGTTTGGAGGATTGTCGACTCTGGGGACCGATCATTTGGGATTCAGCCGAGTGAGGCCGCTCATGAGCTGGTGATGCCACACCTTATGGGTATCGTATCACCCCTCTTGAATGTCTGTGACGCTGATGACCGCATAGGATGCCGAACTTGTGTCAGTTTAGGTCCATACCTGTGAGCAGGGTTGGGTTTGTTGCAGGAAACTTTGACCTTCAGACTACCTGGTTTTCTTGATAGTGAATCAGTTTTGTTGGTACCGGAGGTTCTCATCATCAGATATATGATTGTTCTTGACAGAGCAGAGCTTTGGTTCTGTATTAGAGGACCTTATATTCAGAGATGTGTATTTGTTCTTGATAGAGCAGGTTTTGATTGGGATCTGAGGATCTCATCAGCAGATGTTTGTTCTTGACAGAGCAGAGTTTTGGTCCTGTATCAGAGGTCTTGTATCAGATGTTTGTTCTTGACAGAGCAGACTTATGGTCCTATGTGTGTGTTCTTGACAGAGCAGATTTGTGATCCGGTACCGGGGTTTTCTTCTTATCAGATATTGGTTTTTCTTGACAGAGCAGCATCATGGTTTTGTTGATACAGAATCTCCACAACACAGTTGCCTTGGTCTCCTGCTGCATGATTGCATTTTACATTGCTTTGCATACTCATTTGCATTTCATTAACGTGTGTCTGTGTTGCAGGTACCGTTTCCCCCGATTCAGGATTTCTGGCCTTCTATTGTATTGTTATGGGTTCTCTGAGGAAGACCGTGGCTTACAAGCTCCCTGCCCCTGATGTGGTTCAGTTGACCGGTCTGATTACTTTAGCAGATGATTCTGTGAGGGATGAATTCAGAAAGTCTTACGGCAAATTGCTCAGTTTGGTTCGTAAACCTTCTGCGTTCGAGTTGAATGGGTTGCACGCTCTGCTGCAGTTCTACGATCCTCCGTTGAGATGCTTTACTTTCCAGGATTTTGTTCTCGCACCCACGTTAGAGGAATATGCTGATTTGTTAGGTGTGCCTATCAAGAGGCAGATGCCCTTTGTTCATATGGATGCTGAGCCTAATCTGGCTAATCTAGCTTCGTCACTTCATCTGGATGCCTCCGAGTTGGTATTGTCTAGTTGGAACAAGGTTCCTGGTTTCTCCTTGCAGTTCTTAGTGGGAAAGGCTCAGCAGTGCGCCAAAGACGGATGTTGGGTCGTGTTCAACGCCATCCTCGCTCTGTGCATATATGGCATCATTCTGTTCCCCAATATGCCCGACTTTGTAGACTTCGACGCATTTCGCATCTTCGCTTCAGGGAATCCAGTCCCTACCTTGATAGGAGATGTCTACCATTCTATCCACTACAAAAACGAGAACAGAAGGGGCAAGAATGTCTCGTGTTGTATGCCCTTGCTTTATAAATGGCTTGATAGTCATCTGCCCAAGAGGGGTCCCTTTGTTTCGTCTGCAGCCACAGCTGAGTGGTCCGAGCGTTTGATGAGTCTATCAGCGGAGGATATTGACTGGTTTGACAGAGATAGGTTGGGTACCGAGATTATCCTCAGCTGCAGCGGGTCTCCAAACGTGCCTTTGATAGGCAGGAAGGGTTGTATAAACTATAATCCATCTTTGCTGGTCCGACAGTTTGCTTATGCTTTGAGAGCTCCGCCGAAGGATGGAGAGGTGCAGGAATCTCTGTACCTCACTGGTCTTCTAGAGGGAGATATGTTATCTAAGCTTCAGCGCGCTTGGAATGGTATCAGTAAGAGAGGAAAACCATTGCTGGGGAGAAGCAATAGTCAAGCCTACCCTCCGTATGTGGCATGGATCAGAGCCATAGCACATGCTATAGGGATGTCGTTTCCTCCTGCCAAGCCAGAAAGCCCTCCAGTGATTGAAGAGCCTACCACCGTACCCATTCAGCAGCATGATCAGGTGTTAGCTAATCAAGATGAATTGAAGAAGGCAAATGAAGAACTGGAGAAAGAATTGGCTCAACTCAGAAGCTAGAGAAACGAAGCCGTTCATTCCTTCAAGAGGAAGACAGAACTGGTGAACCAGTTGGGGACAGATCTGACTAAGCAGATAGCCGAGCGTGAACGCATGGGTCGAGACTTCAAAGCTGTCAACAATGTACTGGCCACGAAGAAGCAACACTTGGACAAAGCGTATCGGAGGATATCCAAGTTCAATCAGCATTGGAAGGCCACCCTAGCCAACAGGAAAGAGCGGGAGGATAAGCTGATGCAACAGATCTCCAAGCTGAAAGCCCAGGTAAAGGCTAGTGAGAAGAGGTCTGATGAAGAAACCGCTCGCAGATATGCCGCTGAAGGCCAGCTCAACAAAGCTCTTGCTAACCTGAAGGAGCGCAAACTGACGTTTGAATCCAAGAAACGGAAGCTAGAAGATTGTTTCAGCGAAGGAGCATGGGAAGATTCGATCGAAGGTCTTCAATATACCATTATGCAGAGGGAGTTACTCGTCGAAAGGTTACTCACTCGGCCTGATCATCCAGAAACGAAGGGGCTGTTAGAAGAGTTTCGCGCCCGTGGCTGTGCTTGACTATTTGTATTCCTTTTGTTTGATCATCGTTGTATGCTGACCATCACTAGGCTTGTTGGTTGAGGTCATGCTATTGATTCATCTTGTATTCACTGACGTGGTGTACTGCCTTGATGGGCTTTCTTCATATATATGAGATGTTATTTCCATGATTGGACTCGGACTTCTTATTATCAGCACTGGCACTCAGGCACTAGGATCGGGGGAAATCTCCCTAACGCACAGACACACGTTTGCATTTGCATGAAGCATTTGCATAACGAGCACTTTGTCGTTTTATCCTAACCCTTTTGTGTTTTCAGGTTGTTTAAGGTTGTTCCAGGATTGATCAGAGACCAATCCAATGCTATCCGACAAGAGAAAATCAAACCAGAATCATGGAGCAAGTGCAAACTGATGTTCAGGAACTCTGCGAAAGAATGGATCGCTTCATGGAGCTCATGCAAGCGGTCGCCAATGGCCAGGATCAGCTCAGAACTTTGGTTCAGCCTCTGATTTCAAGGGTCGATAGCAGTGGCGTACTCCATGGTGGGACTGTGCCTACCCCTCCACCAGTTGAAACTCCTCAGAATGGCGTCCCCGTGACCGGGGGGAATGGCAGTGCCAACGACAATGTGATAGCCAACATGGGACTCAATGGTAATACGACAGGCGTCGGTAATGGGAGTCTTGAAGCTAACGTCAATGTTGGACTGGGCAACGACAATGCAGGTGTTGGGAATCTGTTTGGGCCTCCGCCGTGGTTAGAAGACCGCCAAGATGATGTGTTCTCTCAGAGAGGTGCTGAAGGTGAGCTGACTGTTGAAGCACGGTTAAGGTTCAAGGCACTCGAGGATAAGATGAGGAACATCGAGAACCAGAACACCCTGGGCGTTGATATGTCCAAGTTGGGACTGATTGCTGATTTCAAGGTGCCTCCCAAGTTCAAGGTACCTGAATTTGAAAAGTACAAGGGCACCACTTGCCCTCGCGTCCACCTGAGATCATATTACAGAAAAATGTCAGCTCATTCTGAGGACGAGAAGTTGCTGATGCACTTCTTTCAGGACAGTCTGTCCGGACCCTCCCTCGAATGGTACATGAGTCTGGAACCTACCAGTGTGCGCACGTGGAAGGACCTTGCTGAAGCATTTGTGCACCACTACCAATACAATAGCGACTTGGCCCCGAACCGAGTCCAACTGCAGAACCTGTCGCAAAGGAACAACGAAGGGTTTAAGGAATACGCCCAGCGGTGGCGTGAATTGGCAGCCAGGGTTCAGCCGCCGATGGTTGAACGTGAGCTTGTGCAGATGTTTGTAGCCACCCTCCCAGGGGTTTACTATGAGAAATTGGTCAGCGGTATGTCCGGAACCTTCTCAGATCTCATTATCACGGGTGAGCACATCGAAAATGGGATCAAACTAGGGAAAATTCAAGGTGAGTCATCCTCAGCTGGAGGAGGCGGAAAGAAACCTTATGGTGGCAAACAATGGGAAGGAGAAACGAGCGTTGTGTCTAACGCTCGAAGGAAGGGTAAAGGCCCTCACCAACAGGTGGCCAGCATAACTATCCAGGCAGTCCAACAGCCACAGCAGCAATAGCAGCAACCGAATCAACAAGGGTACAGAAAGTATCAGAATCGGGCACCTCTGTCGAGTCGACACCTCGAGACACCGCCCATGTCGTACGCGCAACTATTACAGACTTTGCTTCAGCTACAGTTGATCCAGAAGAGAACCCTGGCTCCCTTGACAGGGACACCTCCACCGGGTTATGACGCGAATGCAACTTGTGAGTTTCACTCAGGGGCACCAAGCCACACAATAGAGAATTGCAAAGCCTTCAAGCACAAGGTGCAGGACATGGTGGACACTAAGATCATCAACTTCTCAGATAATGTGCCAAACGTCACGAAGAACCCTATGCCGAATCATAGGGGAGGTGGAGTAAACGCCATTATTGAAGACGAGAGTTTGGATTTGTTGACTGACGTCAGAGATCTGAAGACACCGCTTAGCTTCGTTAAAGCTAAGCTGTTGAAAAGAGGTTTCTTTCCAGGTTGCGGACAGCTGTGTATGGGTTGTGCGACTAGTCCTGATGGATGTGAACAATTGATAGAGGGGATCCAAAGTCTGATGACTGAAGGGATTTTACAGTTTAGCCGGAGGGCCGAATGTGGATCGGGAGAGGTAATGCTGAAGCAAGATGATGAGGTTGCCACCATCACCATCCCTCGCCAAACGATAACTATTTCTTCACCCAGGCCGCCCATGATTACCATCACCAAAGCTGGGCCGATACCTTTCGAAAGCACTAACGCTGTCCCATGGCATTATGGGGTTGAAGTCTACTGCAACAGACAGAAGTTGGAGCTAGAACCGTTTGGGTCGTCTGTAGATAACCTTGCGGGAATCAGTGGTATCACTCGCAGCGGAAGAGTGTTTGCACCACCTGAGGTCGTGACGGACAAAGCGAACAAAGCCGATGCAACTGATAAGGGGAAGGGTAAAGTCATTGAAGAGATCCCCCGTGGGGTAGAAAAAGACTTGCTTGTTAAAGACGCCGAGGAATTTATGAGGTTGATTAAAACGAGTGACTACAAGATCGTGGATCATCTCCATCAGACACCCTTAAAGATTTCCATCCTGAATTTGTTGATGTGTTTTGAAGCACACCGCAACGCGCTGCTGAAGGTGTTGAACGCCGCATATGTACCGCAGGAAATATCGGTAAACCAGCTGGAAGAGGTCGTAGCCCACGTGAATGCTAGAAATGGTTTAGGTTTCACTGACCTGGAGCTGACGCCGAAGGGGAGGAACCATAATAGCACTCTGCACATCTCGATAGAGTGTAAAGGAACGATTATGTCTCACGTGTTGGTAGACACAGGGTCATCGCTCAATGTTCTTCCGAATAAGGCATTAATGAAGTTAGATACTCGCGGAGTGATTTGCACACCCAGTGATCTGGTTGTGAAGGCGTTCGATGGAACCAAACGCCATGTTTTCGGGGAAGTGACGTTACCAATCCAAGACCGGCCGAAAACATTCGACGCGGTCTTTTACATTATGGACATCATGCCCGCCTACAGCTGTCTATTGGGCCGGCCGTGGATCCATGCTGCTGGAGCCGTGACCTCCACGTTGCACTAGAAACTCAAGTATGCCGTCGGAGGTAGCATTGTGACTGTATGTGGCGAGGAAGACATAATGGTGAGCCATTTGTCGTCCTTCGAGTATGTCGAGATGGATGGGGAAATCCACGAAACCCTATGCCAAGCATTCGAAGCTGTTAAAGTCAAGGATGTAGCTCCTGTAGTCACCGAGAAGCCAGAGATGACTCTCTCTTCCTTCAAGGAAGCCCGAACCGTTGTTCAAGCCGGATCTACCCCAGGCTGGGGGCGAATTTTGGAGATACCTAACAAGCAAGACAAGTTCGGGTTGGGATACTCTCCTGGAGCTGAAGCCTCCTCTTCTAGCAGTGCGTCACGAGGTAAAGGGCCGATCCAGTTTACTAGCGGCGGGGTGATATTTGAAAGCATCAACGCGGTGTCTGAAGACAGCGGAGATAGCGACTGTGACCTAGACTCTTGGATCCAGTCAAGCAAGCCAGGCGAGGGCCTTACCAACTGGTCCGTCAAGGATATCATCCAGATGACAAGCGAAGAGTAATGATTTACTTTTTCCAATCATTGTACAACCCTATGTCCTACCCGGGGCATAGTGGTTTTATTGTCAGGGCCTTGTTTGATTATGTACATGCATTTTATCAATAAATCAAAAGGCGTTTTTCTTCGTATTCAAATATTGTGATCTCTGTTATTCCTGTTTTATATTTGTTTTGAAAAACAATAAAATGGCAATGAGGTTTGTGCTAACCTGCATATCCTTGTTTTAAGCTTAACCCTTGTTATTGCAGGATCCACATAACAGATGACATTGACTCTGGACCTTCTACGACTCACTTCGAATTCGATTGCCCGATCTATCAAGCCGAAGAAGAGATTGAGGAAGACGAAGACCTTCCTGAAGAGTTGGCCCGCTTGTTGAAACAAGAAGAGAAAATTATTCTGCCTCATGAAGAGGAGATCGAGATTGTGAATTTGGGTTCTGAAGAACTTGTCAGGAACGTCAGGATAGGGGCTGCATTGCAGGGTGATGTCAAGCAGAGATTGGTCGAGATGCTAAGAGAGTATAGTGACGTCTTTGCTTGGTCATACAAAGATATGCCCGGACTTGATACTGACATTGTGGTCCACCACTTGCCGCTGCGAGAAGATTGTCCTCCCGTTAAGCAGAAGCTTAGGAGGACACGACCAGATATGACCGTTAAGATCAAAGAAGAAGTGCAGAAACAGCTTGATGCTGGCTTCTTAGCGGTCACTACTTACCCTCCGTGGGTCGCCAACATAGTGCCTGTACCGAAGAAGGACAGTAAGGTACGAATGTGCGTCGATTATCGGGATTTGAATAGGGCGATCCCTAAAGATGATTTCCCGCTCCCTTATATCGATGTGTTGGTCGACAATACAGCTCAGTTCTCCGTGTTTTCGTTCATGGATGGCTTCTCCGGTTACAATCAGATCAAGATGGCGCCGGAGGACATGGAGAAAACTACGTTTATCATTCCTTGGGGAACATTTTGCTACAAGGTCATGCCTTTCGGTCTGAAGAACGCAGGGGCCACTTACCAACGAGCCATGGTTACTTTGTTTCATGACATGATTCATCATGAGATTGAAGTCTATGTTGATGACATGATTGCGAAGTCCCAAACGGAGGAGGGGCATCTGGTCAATTTGCTGAAGCTTTTTGAGAGGCTTAGGAAGTTCAGGTTGAGGCTGAATCCTAACAAGTGTACTTTCGGAGTACGGTCCGGAAAGTTACTGGGGTTTATCATGAGTGAAATAGGCATCGAGGTTGATCCTGTGAAGATTAAAGCGATACAAGAAATGCCAGTGCCAAGAACAGAAAAAGAAGTTCGTGGCTTCCTGGGCAGAATAAACTACATTGCAAGGTTTATTTCTCAGCTCAGGCCACGTGTGAACCGATGTTCAAACTGTTAAAGAAAGATCAGGCGATTATCTGGAACGAGGATTTCCAGAAGGCATTTGATAAGATAAAACAGTATCTACAGGAACCTCCGATCTTGATACCCCCAGTGGCCGGATGTCCCTTAATCATGTACTTGACAGTTCTTGAGAATAGTATGGGGTGTGTTCTCGGTCAGCACGACGAGACGGGCAGAAAGGAGCATGCCATTTACTATTTGAGTAAAAAGTTCACAGACTATGAATCTCGTTACTCGATGCTGGAGAAGACGTGTTGTGCACTAGCCTGGGCTGCCAAATGTTTACGACAGTACATGCTCAACCACACCACCATGCTAATTTCGAAGATGGATCCGATCAAGTACGTCTTCGAGAAGCAAGCGCTTTCGGGAAGGATTGCCAGATGGCAAATGGTGTTGACAGAATACGACATTCGGTACGTGTCCCAGAAGGCCATCAAGGGAAGCGTATTGTCTGATTACCTTGCCGAACAGCCGATCGAGGATTAGCAGCCGATGAAATTTGAATTCCCTGATGAGGATATCATGTTTCTCAAAGCGAAAGATTGCGATGAACCGTTGCCCGACGAGGGTCCAGATAGGAAATCCCAGTGGAAATTGATATTTGACGGGGCGGTTAATTCCTACGGAAGTGGCATTGGGGCGATCATCACAACTCCCCACGGATCCCACATCCCGTTCACTGTGAGACTGACTTTTCCAGTCACCAATAACAAAGTGGAGTACGAAGCATGCATCATGGGTCTAGAAGAGGCAATTGATTTGAGAATCAAGAACCTAGATGTATATGGCGACTCGGCGCTTGTGATTAACCAGATTAAAGGGGAGTGGGAGACTCGTCAATCGAATTTGGTGCCATACATGAATTATGCCAGAAGGCTGCTTCCGTTCTTTGATCGAGTGGAACTCCATCATGTGCCCAGGGCTGAAAATCAGATGGCTGATGCCTTAGCCACGTTGGCTTCGATGTATAAAGTCAATTTTTGGAATGAAGCTCCAAGAATTGTTCTTTCTCGTCTTGATAGACCTGCGTTAGTCTTTGCGATCGAGGAAGCCTCCGATGGCAAGCCATGGTTCCATGACATCCAGACTTTCCTTATGACTAAGGAGTATCCTGCGGGAGCGTCAACCCAGGATAAGAAGACTCTGAGGAGGCTGTCTGGAAATTTTTATCTCAATCCTGATGGAGTTATGTATAAAAGAAACCACGATCTCGTGCTACTCAGATGTGTAGATGAGAAAGAAGCGAGTATGCTCATGGAAGAAGTCCATGAAGGCACATTTGGTACGCACGCCGGCGGGTATGCTATGACAAGAAAGATCCTGAGAGCAGGATATTACTGGCTGACGATGGAGTCAGATTGCTTCAAATTCACGATGGATGTCATGTCCTCCCCGTGGCCGTTCTCCATGTGGGTTATCGACATGATAGGCAGGATCGAGCCCACTGCATTTAACGGTCATCGCTTCATTCTAGTAGCCATCGACTACTTCACCAAGTGGGTGGAGGCAGCCTCATATGCTAATGTGACCAAGCAGGTGGTGGCTAAATTCATAAATACGGACATCATCTGTCGTTATGGAATTCCCGAGTGGATCATTACAGATAATGGTTCGAATCTGAATAACAAGATGATGAAGGAGTTGTGCCAGAGTTTCAAGATTGAACACCACAACTCATCTCCTTACCGGCCGAAGATGAATGGCGCCGTTGAAGCGGCCAATAAGAACATCAAGAAGATTTTTCAGAAGATGGTGGTGACCTACAAGGATTGGCACGAGATGTTGCCATTCGCATTGCACGGTTATCGTACAACGGTACGTACGTCAACCGGGGCAACTCCTTTCTCCTTGGTGTACGGTATGGAAGTTGTCCTACCGTTAGAAGTGGAGATCCCTTCTTTGCGAGTTTTGGTTGACGTGAAACTCGACGAGTTAGAATGGATTAAGAATAGACTAAAAGAACTCAGCCTGATGGACGAGAAGAGGTTGGCATCGATTGCATATGGTCGTCTGTACCAAATCCGAATGAAGAAAGCTTATGATAAGAAGGTGCGTCCTAGAAGCTTTCAGACGGGTGATCTCATCCTGAAGAAGATTCTTTCTCCATACTCCAATCACCGGGGCAAGGTCTTCTCGGGAGGAGCTTTGTTGTTATCCACGATGGATGGCGTAGATTTTGCATCCCCGGTGAACGCGGACGCAGTTAAAAAATACTTTGCTTAAAAATGACCCGCTGGAAAGAAAAAGAATATCCAGGCAAAAATGGGGCATCCCGGCGAACCATAAAAAAGGAAAAAGGTTCGGGCAAAAATTAGGGACATAAATTGAAAAAAATGTACACCCGCAAAGTCGAAAACCCGGATGGGCGACTTTGGAAAAAAAGGGTATCCCGGTGAGTCGAAAACCCAGAAGGGCGATTCAGGCAAAAGTTAGGGATTTGAAAAAGCAAATGACTGCGTTCCGCGTGTGGACTTTCATTGTTTAGTGGTTTGGAAGACCTGATGGCCGTTCATCTGAATCAATCTCTTCCGAAGCTGAAGCCTCGGAGAAGTATCGAAGTCGAGTGGGTCATAGAGGGATCAACTCATGGTGTTCGTCTACGCCTTGTTGCCGACATTTGTATATACTGATGTATATTTATGTTTTATTTTTGCGCGGCTTCCTCATTCCAGGAGCTTGCATCTGTTGTAAAACATTTTTACCCATTCAGGGGTTCGTTATCAATAAAATATATACTATTCAGCAATTCTGTTTGTTTGTTTAGCATTTATTTGTTTTGTTTGCGAAAAAGAACGCCGATGTTTTCGATAAAATGCGCATACATAAACTTACTGGCCTAGGCCACAGATTGTTGAAACAATTAATTACTTGAAAATTGTCACAAGATGATAACCTTGATAGGTCCCTTTGAGAAGGGTATCTCGTCTGTTTGTTTGTGTTGTTACAGGTGTAGCATATACCAGGTAGTACGCCGTATGCGTCCCCAAGCAGGATGATTCCTTCTTCTCCAGCAAAGTTCAGCAGCCTCTCCCCGCAGAGTCTGAACCGGAGATCGTCAAGCGTTGATACATTTCCCCAGGCAGAGAAGATTCTCTCCCCAATCAGATGTATCCTGAAGGAACGTCATCTCCCCAGCTGAGTCAAGCGCCGAAGCGTGTGTTCATCCCCCAGCACCGGGTCACAAGTGCAAGTCTCGTAGGAGACCATTCACTGAAGTGTGCAGCAATTGATAGTTCTAGACTGAAGTCCTCAGCAGAATTGGGATTCCCCACAGAGTCGTACTCTCCCTGGTAAGCAGGACGATTCCTTCTTCCCCAGTCGAGCTGGCAAATCCCCAAGAGAGTCGAGTCCTTGGAAGCAGTTAGGACCATGATTGGTTTTCCCCAGTAGAGTTATGAATAGCTGATGCTGTATTTCCCCACCGAAGTCGTTATCTCCAGGAAGGTTTAGCCGTGAAGGTCGTGCAGTTTATTTCTGCGATTGACATCGTTTTCCTCAGCAGTTGTGGGTCGTATACCTAGATGAGCAGGTTCAGGTTCTCGTAGAGCTTCGTTCTCCTGCAGCATTCGACTGAAGTTTGTTTCTCCAAGCGGAGTCCGATTGAGATTGGCGTGACCTCTTCTCCTTGGCAGGATGATTCCTTCTCTCCACCAGAGTGGTTCTTTCTCCTTGACAGGAGGATTTTCCCTTCAGCATTTATTTTGCTGATGAGGTCATAGCATTTTGCATGATTGCATAGCATTTATCCTAAATGCGTAGCATTTCCACCGTGTGGAGCATTGCGTCGTTGTCCAAGCATATGCATATGAAACATGATCTAGGTCGTTACCGTTCTTGTTTTGCAGGTTTTCCTCCGCAGAATGGTTTGCTCGAGATGATTCCTGAGTTCCCCAGCAAATTCGTTTGCTCAAGATGATTCTTAAAATCCCCAGTGAAGTCGCCAGAGTTGGTTGCTCGAGTTGATGCTTAGAGTCCCCGACAGAACGTTTGCTCAGGATGATTCCTGAAATCTCCAGCAGAGTTATTGGTTCAAGATGATTTTTGAAGCCCTCAGCAGAGTTGACTCACCCAGAATGATTTCTGGGACCCCGAAGCAGAGTGACTTGATAGTTCTCCAGAATCCCCGGCGGAGATGCGTCATCCCCAGTAGGTTTCTGAGCAGCGAAGTTGAAACTTCCCTTTAAGACTTGATGATTGACGTCCAACCGTATTAACGAAGCAGTTCTCTCAACTGATGCAAAGTCCCTGATGGCAGAAGTGGATATCCCCAATTGGTCCATGATTGACCGAGAATGCTATTCCCGACTTACCGACGAAGTCCGGCTGATGCTCGAAAGTTCTTTGAATGCCCGATGGCATAATTAACTTGATTCTTGACCTGATGAGTCCCGAGGAATCTTGATTCCGGAAGGCATTATCGACCATGTATCATTGGTTACCGTGTGACCAATTCCCCAGCTAGTTGTCGTGCAGCTAATATTTCAATTTTCGAAGATTTGTTCCCATCAGAGTACCGTGTACTTGTGCAGTTGGCAAATTTTCGGGTTTGTCGGTATTCAACCGTCTCGCACCTTGATTGGTTGAGAGCCGTTCGCTTCTCACCCAGTCAGGTTCAAGCCGTTTGAATAAGGGCAGCTGTTGCACCCCAAAATTTGCCCAACTTTTCTTTACCTTACTTATGTTTCATTTCATTCACATTAGCATTATCATTTGTATTTCATTGACATGTATGTAGAAGATCAAGAGGTATGATTACCAATCAAGGGCTACACAAGAGTTTGAAGCTAGCTAAGAAGGTTATTCAAGTGTCCAAGGGTTGATATCCTTGTCAGAGAAGTCAAAAGATCCTCAGAGAGAGTGGTTGAAACCAAGAGGGTATGCCTCCTAACTTGAGAGTTGGGGGAAGCCATCAGGTGATTCTGAGGTCATGGAGATGGACTTGAAGCCTTGAGAGAGCTCATGATATGTCTTGAAATCCATCATGAAGCCTAGGCAGGTCATGGTGCAATATTAAGAAGCCTCAACCATGATTGGTGCAATTAGGGTTTGACTGGGTCAATCCTAGGTCAACTGATGATTTGAACAGGGTTGAGACATAATTCCAGAGCCATGTGATCATGGATTGATACATTGAGATGTTATAAGGATGATTACAAGGTTAACTCATCATGATTGAAGAGTTTGAGAAGTTTCAAGCTAGGGTTTCTAAGGCTTGACAGTGTAAAATCCCCTAGTTTGACCCCTATCTTCAAGGCAGTTTAGCTCAAGATGTGATTGTCATCTCATCTTGCCCCTAACATGAATGTTGTAGAGCTTGCTCTTAGATTTAATTTGAGTGCTAGAAGTCCTTGATAGGATTTGTAGAACTCAAGTTATGGCTTTGACAAGTCAAGGGCATTTTGGTCATTTGGAGATTACAGGTCATTTCAAGCATAAGGCCATAACTCATATTTCCAAGCTTCAAATGGAAAAATGTTCAACATCAAACTTGTTCAAAATGATGTTTTAAGGCTAGTAAAAAGGTCATGAGATGTTGGAAATGCTTGTAGCTCAAAGTTGCAAAAATGACCTAAAATAAGGGTATAAGTTAAATGAATCAAAGTTGGAAATTGATATTTTCAACCTACACATCCAAACCATGGCATGTAATATATCATTTTGACTCTAGAAAACATTTTAAGAACATTGGTTTAGCCACAATTTTGATTTGAGGTCTGATTTGTGGACTTGCTTTGAAAAGTAGTTGCTTGCATATTAAGTAACATTTGCAAAACACATGAGAGATCAATACACAAGCTTCCAAGGCCTTGTAACACCTCTAATATCTCATTTGGGGAGATTTTGGGATCATGACAAGCTGCTGCAACAAGGGAAACCAGCATTGGGGTGCATATGGCATGAGATGGTATTTTGATGACATGAGAAGTTCAATATCTCCTTGGATGATTCCAGAAGGATCTACAGAGGTCCAACATGTTCTATATATTGAGTAGAAGAGGTTCAGATGAGAGGTTGGTGAGAATTGATTGAGAGGAGAGAGTTTGCAACTTCACTTTGTTCATTGCAAATTGAAATCGGTTTCTACATTCTACACCATTTTTGATCTTTCTTTTGATCTCAACAACTTCTAGTCAAGATACTGAATGATTCCAGATCAATTCCATAGCAAATCCATAGCTGAATCGTGTATGAGCAATTGAATTTCAGCACCTGCAAGTCACTATCGGATTTGGAGTTCCAGGCGTTTTCCATCGATTCTCTTGCATACAGAAGCAAGAACTTGGTACCTTGAATGGTTTTGGAGCTGTAGAAGGGTTGAAGTGAAGAATTGTTAAATCTGTTACTCAAGAATTCACAGGTTGGTAAATTTCATTCCTCACCTTAATTTAAGAAGAATTAGGTTAATTTGTTAGGTTAGATTGATAGTATGCGGTTAGGAGATCATTTCTGGAAACTTAGAGAGGATTTCGTGATGATCAATGAGGTGACACAATTTCTGTTTGGAACAAGAACATGCTGGATATTGAGAGATAATATGAGTATTATAGCAAGAACTGATCAGGGTAATGTGGTGAACATTTTGAACCTTTCAATTTGAAGAATGGTGACAATTGAGGTCTGAGCATAATTTTGATTCTTGATCGTGTTTTAGGTTAGAGATTGATTCAATGAACTCTGAGGCTAGGGTTAGATTCAGTATTCAATTTAGTGTGATTTAGTGCTTTAGATCATGGATTTTGATGGAGATTTGAGGGAGCCCGAGTGAGGAGGAGGTTGATGTTTGAGCTCTGTTTCAATGGCATTCTTCCCTCCATTTTTGGTTCAAATGAAGAAGATGATGTTGGCACCATTGGATCAACATGAGGACTTTGACTAAATCATGCATCCCACGGCCAGGATTAATTGGAATTCATGAAGGAGTCTGAGTAAGTTAAACGATGTGTTTCACTTACTAGTTGATTTTGGGCTTAAGCTCAAATTGTTATCCACGCCCCCCAGCGAGCTCAATCCATGTTATGAACTGATTCTGGTTACTATCCACACCACGCATCTATCTTTTTTAATTGGATTTTCATTATTTTTTCATTTTGTTCATGGTTCTTGAAAAATTCATAATAAATTGAAAATTTATCCAATCAATCCCATTCTTTTTGCATTATACTCATGATTGAGTCTAGTATTTTTTATAGAAAAAATATTTTCATTTCATGTATTTTCTGATTTTAAGGGAATTTTACATTTTAATTGATATTAAAATGATTATGTTTGATACCTAATTTTGTGGAATTTTGTGTGATCATATGGTGATGATTTTGATCCTTATTTTTTATGTGTGATTAGGTTAGACATGTATTCTCCCATAGAATTTTTCTCACATTTTTGTGATCAAAATAGGTGTGCTTTCTAGATTGATATTTAGGTGCTTCCTTTTAGGGTTTAGGTTTAGTACCTAGTGGTGTAGAATTTAGTTCTAGGTCTTATTTGATGATTTGATCTCTGGAATTAATGTGGTAGAGTAATGATTGACCTAGGTTCCCATAGTTATTTTTGTAGGATTTTACAAGTGGTTTTAGTATTTTAGTTAGGACTAACTTTAGTACTAGGTTTTAGGTGATCCTAACTTACTAACTCAAATAGATTAACTTCTTTAGTCCCCTTAGATTAGGGTTTTTGCTTTGTTTACCTTTGGTTGAGATTGAAGACAAGTTGAAGAAAAGGTGAGGATGCTTGAAGTTGCTTGAAGTTGCTTGGAGCTGGGAGTTGCTTGTGCCTGATGGTGTCTGATGAAGATTTAGGAGGTAGGAAACATAGGGAGAGCCTTATAGTTAGAATGATTTATTTCACAAATATGGAAAGCATCTTGTGCTTCCATTCTTCCCAATGACTAAAAGTCCTTCTAAGATATTCACATCCCACCTTTGGAGGGATGAGTGGCTTTATCTGGGAAGTAGAACTTTGAGGGAACCAGTCTCTCCTAATGATGAACCCTTACAGGCTTCCTTTGGTTGTCAGTAAGCTGTTTATCATTTCCACTCATTCTGTTAAATCAATTGTCTTCTGGTTTGAGTGTCTTGAAAGATGTTGGACTTGAGTTTGAAGATGAGGACTTCATTGAAGAGTGTGGAAGAGGATGATTCCTTGAGCATTGCCATTGCAGCTAAAGCTTGAAGAGCAAGAAGAGCAGGTTGATGCTTGTGAAGAAGATCCAATGGAGATTGAGTGAAGAGCTGAGGCTTAAAAGAATTGGAGGATGAAGTTGACACTTCCATGTGATTGAAGATTACTCTGAGAAGCTGAAGCTTGTAGATGAGGAAGACCAAGTTGATACTGGTAAAGCAAAGAGAGCTGAAGCTTGAAGACTAAGTTGATACTTATGAAGAGGATTCAATTGAGATTGAGTGTAGAGTTGAGGCTTGAGGAATAAAGGACAAGTTGATACTTGTACATTGATGCTTGGAGAGCCTGAAGGAATCAAGTTGATACTTGTAGTTAAGAGTGAAGCCTGAAGGTAGAATTGACTGAGGAGCTGAAGCTTGGAGAAGAGAGAATAAGTTGACACTTATGTTTGGTGGATTGAAACCTTGGAGGAGCAAGTTGATGCTTGTTAGTGAAGATGATAGCCTTGAAGGGTGATTGAAGTCTGAAGACTAGGTTGCTGTTAGAAGAGCTGAAGCTTGGAATGGAAAAAGAGAGGGGTTGATCTGCTTTCTTTTCTGTGCTGATGTGTCTTGTTTGACTTGCTTGATGCATTAGAATAAGTTCATATCTAGACTGACTTTAAACTAGGAGCATGATTGCACTAGAGGTTGAGTTGCTCCCTCTGCTTGTATTGTTACTGTATGGCTTTGCTTGCGGGTATTCGGTAGAGCCCTGCTCCCTTGCCCTTGTGGTTTGTTTTGCTTGATAGCATTTTATGTCCTCTGTATGATTACAATTGTTATTATATTCTGCTTGATAGCATGTTATTTCTTCTGTATGATTACTGTTATTCATATCTGGCTTGAGGTTGAGATGAGCTTGTGGAGGCTGCTGTCCCACACACATTTCCTCCCTCACTTGCATTGCATGCATTTTACTGTATATTTGTTTACTGTTTAAGCTGATGCTTTATCTCTTTCTGTTTATCATTGACATGATCCCTTAGGAATCTCAGCTCCTTTGATAAGGAAGTGATGATTAGAACTTTAGGTTGAAACCTATGCATGACAACTTCTAGGAGTTCCCTGTTTCAAACCTCAACTATAGGATGAATCCTTGGCATGACAACAGTAGGACTTGATAGTCTCCCTTTAGTTGAGCATGTTCTCTTCTCATCTCAAAACAGCTTAAGATACAGTAATCATGAATGATTTCTTTCGTACGTTACGAGCCTTAAGCTATCTGAGAAAGGATTGTTGGAGAGCTTCTTTTCAACAGTCTGGATGTTTAGTATGGCACCCTTTGGGTGACATGCGACGCATTCACTCTCAGGTCATAGTCTTTAGTGCGATTGAAATTGCAAACACAATAAAAAAACAGTTCTTTCGTAAAAGACAGAAAACAAACTTCAAACCTTTTTGCCCCGTGGGCCCATAATTCAAAGGAAGCTTTTCTGAAGAAAAGAGTGTCGTTAAACTTCAGCGCCACCGCAAACAGGCTTTGTCCCTAACTGCTGGAACTGTTGTTTAACCCTACTCAATAAAACAGATGAATCTGAATCCCCGTAATCCGTATTATCCCGAACTACGTAAGCTCTGATCTCTCATGCCTGTTGAGAGTATGTAGGCACAATACTGATGTATTGGCGAGCCACCTTCCCCGTAACCCGTAGTTAGGCGAACTACGTTGACTCTGATTTCTCATTCTCTGATGAGAATACGTAGGCATAAAGTGCGACGCTTTGCCGAGTCATTTTTCTTTTCTTTTTCAGACCAACCTTGATAGGTAGATAGATAAACCAACTCGTCCAGTAAACACAACAAGCGTGGATCCCATCGAGTACGATGGACGTGAGGGGTGATAACACCTTCCCCTTGCGTAACCGATTCCCGAACCCAGACAACGGTTGCGATGACCTTGTCTTATACCTTTTTCGTCAGGTTTTTCCGATCGTTTCCTTTCCCGTTCTAAGGGATAAATAACGAAAGGTGGCGACTCTTCTGTTTTGCCGGCACCTTATTTTCGCGGAAGCGACAATGTGAGACTTGTATCTTGACTTACATGGCTTTGAAGTTAGGCACTAAGCAAGGGATTTTACCATAGGAACCCTGACTTAGCAACTTCAACCACTGTTGATTCTTCTTGATTTGTTCTTGAAACAACATCTCACATGCTTTAACATATCATTCCATGAATAAAATGACCTAGAAGTAGGCTTTGACTCTCTTCAATTTGCATATTTGACCTAGGGTTGACCAGATGAAACCCTAGCTGCACCAACTTCAACTGTGGGACCTGTACTTGATACAATGACTTGACTGAGCTCCATTATGACCCTCTAGGCACTCCATGAGCTCCATCCACATACCCTATACATGATCAAGGCTTTACAACCCTCTGATGATCTTCAAATGGCTCCCAACTTAGGAGATGAGCCCCATACAAGCAACCAAACTTCTCAAAGACTCAAACCTCTTTCTGTTGACCTTGGTGACTTCTCAAGCTTGAATACATCTTCTGGCTAGGATTCTCTTGACATATACCACACTTGATCCCCTGCTAAATGAAGGATGTTATACTATGCAAATGCTAGAACTATGCTATGCTAATGCAATGAAACGTAAGCCAAGTGAGAATAAAGGTTGGGCAAATTTTGGGGTGCAACAGATAGTCAAGAGCTGAAAGAGAAAATTCTAAAGGCTTGGACACATCTGCACAAGAAAGGGAAAAAGGACCTTGGAAGACTCAATTGTGTCTCTTTGGAACCGCACCTCTAATGGGTCCAAAAGAGACCCATGGCTTTGAAGGAAGAATGCACCTTGGTCTTCATGTCTGAAGAAGAAAAGCTGAAAATCGCTTTGGTCAAAGCGCGATAAACAGAAGACGCTTGGAAGCATAAGTATCGTGTGGTTGTTGAAGAGAATACAGAACTCCAGAAATAACTCCAGTTGAAGAACGAAGAAGTACTCTCTTGTAAGAAGAGGAAAGCACACGAGGATCCAATTTCTTCTAGTCCTCAGTCGACTCCGTGGAAGTTAATTGTGGACAAGCTCATTCTCGAGAAAGCTCAGATGGAAAAGGAGATTGAGAAGCTCAACATGAGGCTGCTAGGGGAACCTTCTTAGGATTCATTAGCTTTTGTTTAGCTTTTTGCTTAAAACTCTTGTAAGAGGAAACAATATTTTGTAATCCAATCTTGTTGATCAATGAATTTAAGTCTATAACGGCTTTTGATGTTTGTAAACATCTGAGTTCCATGACACTGTGCACATTTGCATTTGCATTCTCATTTTTCTAATCATTCAAGGAAATTCAAAATTTTCTTTTCGCAAACAGCAACATGGTAAGACGAGGCATGCTTCCTTTCTCGGATTTGAAGTTGGGCCATTTTAGGATGCTGGCAAGCCTTGTCAGGAGCCTCGCCGCCTTCATTGCCAAGTATGGAGATCTCCTACCATTGATGAGTACTCAAGTCAACGAGTTCATGCTGCAAGCTCTTGTTGAATTTTATGATCCAATCTACCACTGTTTCATCTTCCCAGATTTTCAGTTACTTCCGACTATAGAAGAGTACACTGACTACCTGAAAATTTCGTGGACTTTCACAGCTCCTTATGGAAAACCAAAGAGAAGGGATTTAGCCAAAGCCTTACATCTTAGGCTAGAAGAGTTACCACCTATGAGAGCAAATGGGGGATGCTATGGAATGGAAGCAGGACCACTAATGGAGATGGATGAATTTCATTACGAAAATAGAAACCTGGGGATTTTCGAGGCCATTTTAGCCTTTCTGGTATACGGCTTGTACCTCTTTCCAAGTCGTCATGATTTCATCAGCGAGGAGGCTATCCGTCTCTTCATTATCAAGAATCCAGTGAATGAGATACTGGCAGATACATATATGGTCATCCACCGCTACACATTGTATGACCTTGGACAGTTTTCATGCTGTCTCGCATTGCTCGACTGATGGTTTACCTCCCATTTTCCCAAGACTCACGTCCTTTGGAGGCTTTATAGCAAGAGTGCATGGATTTCCAAACTTATCACTCTCAAGCACTATGATATCACCTAGTATGACCCCAGCCTTGGTAATCTAGCTCTGATTCCCAGCTGTGGAGACTTCCCTAATGTACCTCTCATTGGAACAAAAGGAGTCATCAGCTACAACCCCATTCTTGCTCAGCGTCAGTATGGGTATTCAACCGGGCTGGAGCCCGAGACGGAGCTACTAAGACCTTGATTTTGTGAAACCAGGTGCAACCCAGAGCTGGAAGCCCGTGCTCACTATGCTTGGAATGATCCTCACCTTTAGGGGATAACTGCAACGGAGAACATAAGCTGTTTAACTACCAGAGCTTACTTGCTTTGGTCGAAGGAAATAGCTTTGACCATGTTCTACACTCGTGATCACGAGATAACAATGGAACCAGAAGTCCCCGTGACTAGGGAGGAGTTGAAGTACGCTTTGATCAAAGCACATCGTGAAAATGAAGACTTGTGAGAGATCATCCGCCAGGATCGAGTTCGCGCTGAAGACCAAGAAGGAGAAGGATCATCTTGTTAGAATGATCAATGTTTCACCATTTTCTGCTTTCCCTAAAAATGATTGTAATCCTATGTTGAATTTACTTTCGCTTATTGTTGTAATAAAGGTCTTTCTTTTTAGCAAGAGCCATCCATTGTAACAGCTTTTGAATTATCAATGAAAAACGCTTTTTAAAGCATGTCGTTACATGTTGTTCCAACTTTTTTTTGTTTGTAAACAAAATTTGCTTTTCCTTGAATGGTTTGTGCATTTGCATTTTCATTTGCATTCGAATCTCATCCCACATTGGTCTTGCATTTGAGTTCCGCAGCTCATCCTTTGTTCTTGTGTCAGAAGAGAGAGGAAGTTCACGCTAAATTCACACAAATACAACACCCGGACCCAAGCTCAACGCAGAATGGCAGACAACGACCAAAGAATCGACCAGATCGACAATGACATCGAGGGGATTAAACACAATGTTAGTCAGATCATGGAGGTTCTCAATATGATTAATGCAAAGATGGATACACAGGCTACCGTAGTTTCTGAAGTCGTTACAGCAGCAACGAGCCTTCCAACTGCTCCAGTTATGACAACCGAGTTCCCATTTGGCATGTCGATGGATTTCTTACCTCTAATCAACAATCCTCAACCAGCCAACTTTCAACTGCAAGTTGGTCCAATGGCGACAAATCCCATCTTTTCTCAGGCAGGGGGACCAACTCAGGTCCGACCTGTGTTCAACCACCAACCAATCTTCGATATACCAGACGATTTTGAAACAGAAGATGAGAAGCACGAAAAGCTAAGGGTAGAAATGGATACCATGGCTAAAAGAATGAGAGCCATCGAAGGAAATAATGTTTTCGGGTCAGATGCCAAAGACATGTGTTTGGTGTTCGGTTTAGTATTCCCTAAAAAATTCAAGATGCCCGTGTTTGACAAGTACGAGGGAACTACTTGTCCCAAGGTACACTTGATCATGTATTGTAGGCAGATGGCTCAGCATATTGAAAACGAAAAATTGTTGGTGCACTGCTTTCAAGATAGTCTTAAAGGAGCATCAGCTAAATGGTATTTAAGCCTGGATCAAGCAAAAATCCATGGTTTTCAAGATCTTTCAGACGCTTTCATTCAGCAGTATAAATACAACATGGATCTGGCTCTAGACCGCCGTCAACTCCTCAGTATGACACAAAAGAGCACTGAAACTTTCAAAGAATATGCGCAAATATGGCGCGGGACTGCTGCTCAGGTCGAGCCGCCTCTTACTGAAAAGGAACTAGTAGACTGGTTCGTAGACACGGTCAGACCAGAGTTCTATGAGAGACTAATCAGCAGCGTTACGATCAACTTCTCTGACATCGTTGTGGTGGGAGTCAAGGTTGAAGCTAGTTTAAAAAGTGGGAAAGTGACTACTTCAAATACCAATTCAAGCACCAATGCTGCCAAGAAGCCGGCTAGCAACTTCCATAAAAAGAAGGAGGGGGACGTAAGTGTTATAACATATGGAAAAAAGGCGCAAAGTTCCAGGAACCATCGCCAGCAATATCATCCACCATCTTACATAGCAGCTGTGACCCCTGTTTTTCAACAGTCATCGCAGCAGGGTCCTCAACATGGAGCATCCAGTAATCAACAACAATATCGTTCCAATCGTCCACAACAGTATCATCAACAGCAAGGCCAGCAGCCTCAAAATAGGGCTCCAAAGGCAAATTACCAGGCGAATCGGCCAAAGATACAGCCTATCCCAATGAGTTAAGCTGATCTATTCCCAATGCTGATATAAAGAGGGTTGGTCAAGACAAGGAAATTAGGTGCTCCACCTAACCCACTTCCATACTACTACGACGCCAATGCCCGCTATTTATTCCATGAAAACGCTCCGGGCCATGACCTTGAAGGATGCATCACACTCCAACACCTCGTCAGAGAGTTAATCGAAAAAAGGATTCTGTATTTTGAAGACAATCACCTGAATGTAAAGAATAATCCTCTACCAAATCATGGTGGAGTGAATGCTATTACTGAAGAAGGGGAAGGGTCTGAAGCTAAGACTGTTACTACCATTGACGAAATCAAAGTGCCGTTGGTGGAACTACACAAACGTCTCGCTCAAGCATGGGCACTTAAAACTTCTCATGAAGATTGCGAACAATGCATGTTGAACCCGCAAGGTTGTGACCTTGTGCAAAAGGATATTCGAGCAATGCTTGAGCAAGGAATGATAGAGATCGCTAGCAAAAAGAAAAAAGAAGATGTAGCGGTCATTGAACCTGTGTTCAATATGCCTGAAGAGCCTAGCAAAAGGGCCGTTTGCAGAAATAATAACAACAACAACAACAAAAACAACAAAAACGTCCAGCCAGTGTTCCACGACGACGCACCCCCAAAATTTGGGAGAGGTCAATCCAGATTTGAACCAAGGGGAGGATATAGACCTCACCCAAGGGCCATAACACCAAGACAAGATCATTCATGGTGTGAAGGTCATGCCTTTTGGTCATGCCTGGGGCACCTATTGTTATAAGGTCATGCCTTTCGGTTTGAAAAATGCAGAGGCAACATATCAGAGGGCCATGGTCACACTTTTCCATGATATGATGCACAAAGAAATTGAAGTATATGTGGATGACATGATCGCAAAGTCTCGAAGCGAAGAAGACCATTTGGATCATCTGTTAAAGCTATTTGAGAGACTCTGAATGTATCAACTAAGGTTAAACCCAGCAAAATGCACCTTTGGGGTTCGCTCAGGCAAATTACTCAGTTTCATCGTTAGTCAACGTGGAATTGAAGTAGATCCTGACAAGGTTAGAGCAATCCAAGAGATGCCTGCTCCTAAAAAAGAGAAACAGGTCAGAGGTTTCCTTGAACGTTTGAATTACATCTCCAGGTTCATCTCCAATATAATTCCTACTTGCACACTAATCTTCAAGTTGTTACGAAAAGATCAGACGGTGGTATGGAACGAAAACTGCCAGTCAGCATTTGAGAAAATCAAGCAGTATTTACAAGAACCTCTGGTGTTGATTCCTCCTATGCCTGGAAGACCATTGTTCATGTACATGACTGTACTGGAAGATTCGATGGGTTGTGTCTTGGGCCAGACTGATGAGTCGGGAAAGAAGGAGCACGCAATCTACTATATGAGCAAGAAGTTCACCGATTGCAAGAGTCGTCACTCTCCCCTGGAGAAAGCCTGTTGTGCTTTAGCATGGGCCGCCAAGCGCCTAAGACAGTACATGATTTGCCACACCACGATGTTGATTTCTAAAATAGACCCCATCAAGTACATCTTTGAAAAACCAGCTCAAACGGGAAGATTGGCCAGATGGCATATGCTCTTATCAGAATATGATATCCAGTATGTTGCTCAAAAGTCTATCAAAGGAAGTGTCTTGTCAGAACACCTTGCAGAGCCTCCCATGGAAGATTATCAACCACTCAAGTTTGAGTTCCCTGATGAAGATGTGATGTACATTCAGCACAAGAAGCCGGAACCCGGTCCTGAAGAATGTTCTGAGCCTGGATCTCGGTGGGAAATGATGTTCGATGGAGCGTCAAACAAAAATGGACATGGTGTTGGAGCTGTTTTGAAAAATCCAACCGGAGGGTATACTGCTGTCACAACCCGACTTTGTTTCTCGTGTACGAATAACATAGCCGAATATGAAGCCTGCATCTTGGGATTAGAGGCTGCCATTGACCTTCGCATTAAAATCCTAGAAGTAATTGGTGATTCTGCATTGGTGATCTATCAGCTCAAAGAAGAATTGGAGACTAAAGATGAAAAGTTGATCCCTTACAAAGCTCATATCCTAGAGATGGCCAAATATTTTGACGAAATTACCTTCAAGCATGTACCAAGAGCGGAAAATCACATCACTGATGCATTAGCCATGATGGCATCAATGTGGAAGGTCCAGTTTGTTAACGAGGCGCCTCTGATTCTCATTGAGAGAAGGACAGTGCCTGCATATGTTATGACAATAGATGAAGATTGTCAGCTAAGTTCTTCATCAGCAATGGCACCCTTTACAAGAGAAACCACGACATGGTGTTACTTCGATGTGTCGATGAAAAAGAAGCAAGTCTCATAATGACTGAAGTGCACTAATGAACATTCGATACCCATGCCAATGGCCACGCCATGGCTAAAAAGATTCTAAGAGCTGGTTACTTTTGGTTAACTCTAGAGACGGACTGCATCCTCTTCGCTCGGAAATGCCATAAGTGCCAGGTCTATGCTGACAAGGTGCATGTTCCTCCACATCCTCTCAATGTGATGACATCACCGTGGCCTTTCGCACTGTGGGGCATAGACATGATTGGGGCAATAGAGCCAAAAGCTTCCAACGACCATCGCTTCATCCTTGTTGCAATTTATTACTTCACCAAATGGGTAGAAGCAACATCGTACGCTAACGTGACGAAACAAGTGGTTTCCCGCTTCATCAAAAAAGAAATCATCTATCGATACAGTATTCCTAACCAGATCATCACCGACAATGGGTCGAATCTGAACAACAAAATAATGAAGGAACTCTGTGACGATTTCAAGATCAAGCATCACAATTCGTCTCCTTACAGACCTAAGATGAATGGCGCAGTCGAAGCTGCAAACAAAAATATCAAGAAAATAGTACAGAATATGGTCATAACCTACAAGGATTGGCACGAGATGTTACCATTTGCCCTGCATGGATACCGGACATCAGTGCGAACTTCAGCAGGGGAAACTTCTTTTTCCTTAGTGTATGGGATGGACATCGTGCTGCCCATCGAAGTTAAAATACCTTCTCTAAAGATCTTGATGGAAGCCAAGCTTGAGGAAGATGAATGGATAAAGGAAAGGTTCGACTCATTGAACCTTATTGATGATAAAAGAATGACGGCCATGTGTCATAGCCAGATTTATCAAAAAAAAATGATAAGAGCATTTGACAAAAATGTTCGTCCCAAAGAGTATAGGGAAGGAGAGCTTGTGCTTAGAAAAATTCTACCAACTCAAAAGGATATGCGCGACAAATGGATGCCCAATTACGATGGCCCTTTCGTTGTAAAAACCGTCTTCTCCGGAGGATCTCTAATTCTTGAGACCATGGATGGAGAACAACTCAAGTACCCTATCAACTCAGACGCAGTGAAAAAGTACTATGCCTAAAGCAGAAAACCTAGAAAGGTGATTCAAGTGCTTCAGCAAGACGGAAGTCCAAAGATTAAAAGCTGACAAACGTCGGGGCAAAGTCTTGTGCAAGGTGTTAGAAGAAATGTCAACATCTGTCATTCTCGTCAGAAGCAACAAAGCAAATGAACTAATAGCTAGTAGGGCTGGATTATTATGGGATTCTGTAACCCTTTCTGTTTGCCGTTTTTATAAATGTATAAAATTCCCGAGGCTTTGCCCTTTGTAAAGTTCTTGTCTATCAATGAAATCAGATTTTGGCCAATCATTGTTATGATCTCTTGTTTTTGTTATGCAATTTCACTTATTTGTTAATAAAGATTTTTCGAAAAGCAAAGTGTTTTGAAAAACTTAAATCTTTGTTTTAAAAGAAAAAAATTTGACAAAACGATCGAAGAACTCTAAAGGTAATCCGACAATATTACACAATTCTCAAGTCGTGAAAGTTTGTTGTCGCCTCTGACCAAACTAGATGCGTCCAACAAAAATTCCCGCTCTTAAGCCAGGACTTCTCCTCTGCAAGTTTACGAGGATATTGTCTATCTTGGAAGATCGTTATCTACACCAAAAGAAAGCGCCACCTAATTTGAAGCAATTGAGACTCAGCGTGATGGGTTTCCTCTTTGTTTTCCTTGTTTTGCTTTTCCTTTTCCCTTGTGGGTCGTTCTGCATTTTACATACAACATCATTTCAGCATACGCATTTGTTTGCATGTGGTTTTGGTTTCTGTTTGTTCGGCTGTTGCCTTTGAGATCCTTTGGTTGTTACCTTTCCCTTTGACCCGTTGCCGCAGATTTCGCTTTGAGCTTGATACCCCAATGTTACCAGTAATCCTGGGATTGCTATTTCTTCTCTGGGAAGCTAATTGTGACGGACGGTTGTTACTAATATTTATCTCCGATTTGGTTGTCACCAATAACCTTTGAAAGTCTAGTAGTCGCTAGCATTGTTTAAAACCAATTGTAATTTGGTACCTCGATTTGGTCGTCACCAGCAATCTTTCAAACTCAGTTGTCACTGTCTCTGTTATAAAACTAACCAATCGTCATTGGAGTCCTTTTGATTCAGTTATTACCAATCTTTGTCAAATCTAGTGGTTACTAGTATTGGCTTTTAAAACCGATGTTATTGGTATATTTGAGATGGTTGTTACCAAGTTTCCTAAAAGTCCAATAATTATTGGCATCGCCTGGAACCAATCGTTATTGGAACCTCCTTGATTCAGTTATTACCAATCATTCTGAATCTAGTAGTTACTAGTAGTACCTTCAAATCCAATTGTTATTGGTACCTTTTGATTCGGTTATTACTAATTTTTCTAAGTCTAGTGGTCACTAGCATCATTAAAAAAATCTATTGGTTACTAGCATTTCCAGAACCAGTTGTTATTGGTATACCTATGATTTGGTTGTCACTAGTCTGTCTAAGTCCAATAGTTATTGGCATCGCTTAAATTCGATTGTTATCATCACATTGATCTGGTTGTTACCAAACCCTTTGAAAATCCAGTATTTAATGGTATTACCCAAATCCAATGGTTATTGGTCTCCTTTGACTCGGTCGTTACTAATCTTCCCAGTTAAGTCTAGTAATTGCTAGGATTATCCTGACCCAATTTTTATTGGTATACCCTGATTTGGTCATCACCAGTCCCTTCTAAGTTCAGTGGTTACTGACATTGCTCGAAAGATAATCGTTATTAGTATTGTGATTCGGTCGTTACCAACTTCCCCAGTCGAAATCCGCTATTTCACCAATGCTGTTCGGAATACCCATCAATTGTAACTTTGGTTTGGTCGTCACCATCACCCCCCGTAAGTCTAGTGGAAACTAGCACCACTTGAAATTGATTGTTCTGGTCGTCACCAATATTCCCAGCAAAGATGTCGCTTTCCCCGTAAGTCTAGTGGATATTAGCATTCCCCGGGCGTCTGGTCTTGTTTCTGTTCTTTTCTTGAAGATCCCGTTCGAACTCTTCGTTATAGGAAATTCCTCATTTGGTTATCACGAGTGAGGTTTGCGTCTCTAATTTCTTTCGTTTCCCTGATGGAGAATTGCCTTCTTCCCCAGGCAGTGTGTGTCTCCTTTTCCCCAGTGAAGTTTTGTCTTCCCTGGTGGAGTTTGCGTCCCCTATGTGAAATTCCCCTTGAGCAGCATCCTTAGTCATGTATGAACTACCTTGCTTTTTTTACCTTAGATCTTTCCCCAGTGTGTTGGGTCCCCTGTGAGTGGTTACTCGTTCTCTTGCCGTTCTTTTGTCTTTGCTAGTGTGTCTGCATCTGTCTTGCATTCAAGCATCATAAAGCATCATTTAGATTCATGGCATATTCGCATTTGTCCTTTTGTATACCATCGGATCTAAGAGACAAAATTTTTGGTTTGCTATATTTAAATACCTTTCACCATGATTCTATGAGGATTATCATCTCTCATTGCCATCTAGTGAAAATATTTAAATAGGGGCAACTGTTGCACCCCAAAATTTGACCCCTTAGATCTTCATCATCATCTTAGGATCATATTCATTTGATTATCTAACCTTAACCTACTTCAAGTTTGTCTTTGTTAAGATACAGGTGAATTAGGGTTCCGTACAACCGAGAATCGAGATTTCGAGAGTTTAATCAGTCAACGTATTGGATTGGTTCTCCATGAAATAAGTCTCCACATCATCAAATATAATCCATTGGATCATGTATGAATCCAATTTGAGGTTGTCACCCAAGGATCAAGAACAATGCAATTCAGGATACCCGATTAGGGTTTTCGATCAGGAAAAGTCAACTGTAGTTTGACTTTTGATTTAAATGGTATTCCAATGATGGGATCATGGTCCATGAAGTTCATATGTCTTAGTGAAGTCTACTCAAGAAGTATCAAGGCCTCAAAAGACCTGGAACATCAACTGTCGACTCGGTAGTCATCGATCGATCGTTCGGTTGACCGAAAAGTCAACTCTTCAATCATAAGAAATTTGACCTCAAAGTATGAAGCAAAAATGTTCCTAGTAACATATTACACCTGTCCATGAATTTTCATGACCATTGGATCAAGGATTGAGGAGTAATCGAAAAATCTGGAAATTAGGGTTTTGAAAGGGGCAAGACCATAACTCTCTAACCACACATCCAATTGAGTTGGTTCAAAGCTCATTAGAAAGCTCTGGACAAGTCCTACAAAAGTCCCACAGTGGTCCATGAGCAGAAAATGCATAGATTTGGAGTTATGACCAAATTCATTACAAGAGGGGAAAATAACTTAGAAAAATTCTAAGTTATTGGCCTTTTTAGGCATGTTTTTAGCCAACTTTGAGTGGATTTTTGACCTAGTTCCTTTGGGAATATGAAGATCATGAAAACATAAAAGATGTAGAGCTACATGAGGGCTTTCCAAAATGTACTAGAACTCCTTCATAGCCCTTATGATTTGAGAGTTATGGATCCAACAAGATGAGGTTTCAACACTTGAGTCCAACATGTTCACTTTTTCACAAACTCACCTTTTGATCACTCGAGCTATTCTCAGCCCTTGGATCATGTTTGTATCTGATATTTAGGAAGTATGATGAAGGAAAATGCAGAAGAAGTGAAGGATTTGAAAGGTATGGCAAGTTGCAAGGAAGGTTGCAATATTTTATTCAAAGAAAATCAATGAGGAAAGAGAAACTTTCCATGAAATCTGCAGCAGCTGCTTCCCTACCCTCTATGCTCTCTTCAATCACTTCATGTCCCTCATTTTACTTGAGTTTCTTACTGCATTGAACCAAGGGAATGACGTAGTCAGCTGCCATACAATCTTGAATGAGATTTCATTTTCAAAACTCCCACCAAAAGTGCCAAAGTACCAATCTGCCCCAAGCATTGCCTTGCCTATAAATAGAGGTTTCCTCTATGTTGAAAGGTACATCAGAGCACTCTACAACCCAAGAGAAAATCATTGCTCTCATACTACCTTGCATTTTCTTACAAGTGAAGAAAACCATCCCAAAATACCTCAAAAATCTGCCTTGAGCAAAACAGCTTCCAAAACCATTTTCACTCACTCAAAATCACCACAAACCATCCACACAATCCACAAATGATGTGTGGGAGGTGTTCAAACTCTTAAACCAGTCAAAACCCTCATCTTCCCAAAAGTCAATTTTCAACCAAGCAAAGTTTGACTTCACACTCAAAATCTGCCAAATCACATACCAGGCCTGTTTTGATCATTGTAAACCTCCAAACACCTTAGGTTTATGATATACCAACTTTCCATAGCCTAAAATATCATCATCATCACTTATTTCAAGTTTTGGTCCAAGATCCACTTGTTTACTTCAAGTGCAAGAAAGGCTGCATTTTCACCAAGGTATTGGATTGGATTTCATTGGGAGGCTTCAAGGTGTTCCCTTCTATATTAGATTGCTTGGAAGTCTACAAGAGGTTTGTAGTTACTATCCCTTTTAAAACTGTCATGAATATGATTAAAATGCATTAGTTGTTACAATGTGTTTTCAATATAAGTGCAGTTCATGTTGAATCTGCCAAGATTGTTGGTTTTGCTCATCAATATGTGTATTTGTTCTTATGAGCATCATACAATATGTTATGTGGTGTTGCTGTGGGTTGAACTTTGAAACTCGCTTAAGTGCTATTATATGTCATGTGTGAACATATGAAGGAATGTTGGCAACTGTTATGAAGGTGGAGTATTTGTTTTGATTCTGTTCAGTTTGTGAAAGTTGATGATTTACTTCTGTTGCAGCAACCTTTTTTAGATCTTGATCTATTAGTTGGTATATTGATTTGGAAACCCTTATGTGATGAATTCATGTGATGTTGGTGTCATTTGAAACTGGTTAGGTTTTGATCTGCAGCAATTTCTGTTCTTACCATGTTCAAATCATGTGCATTTTCTAAATGATAGGTCATTTTTAGTTCTAGCATCTTTTGGGATCATTTGTGTGTTTGAGCTTGGTCTTTAACATATTTCGAACATGCTTGTAAGTTGTTTAGCCTCATTGGACTTGTCAAAGGTCATTGGAATGACTCATGTGAATATTGAGGACCAATACCTATTTTTGTTGTCTTAATATTTGTAACTGTCATAATATGTGCCTGACACTTGATACTTGCCATTGTTATGTTAAGTATGCCTTTATGATACTTTAAACTTTTGCTTTGTGTTTGACTTGTGTTTGTTAACATGAGGGTCTTGTACCTTGGAATCATGTGTTATGGGATGTTTGGCATTGTCATTATTGCATCAGTTGGTTTTTTCATTAGGTTTATATGGTAGGACTGTTTGCAAGCCTGATATGATCATATCTTATTAAAGTTGCTGCCTACCATTTTCCATTGTTGTATATGTTTGTTAACATGAGATATTATACTCTTTGGATCCTGTTTGCTAGATAGTTGGTATTGTTTCATCTTTTGCATGAACTACTGTCATCCTTAGGCATCATAGTAGGGTTGTGGTTGTAACCATGATTTGTCCACATATTGTTTACATTATCAACTATGATGAGCCTGTATGTCTTGTTTTGATGCATTGAAAGCCTTTGGTGTGAATCTGTTTTAAACTGCTAGTTAGCCTCATTGGTCAATATTTTGAGTACTTGCATCCATATGTCATGTGTATTCTGTTGAGAACCAAACCTGTCATGATGTCATGGTTAAGCATGCAACTGTCATATGCATTAGGAGTATTAGGGTTAATTGATGATTATGCTAGCCCTGCAATTTTTTAAAATCCATACCTGCTGCCACAACTGCCTAGGTTAATGAAACTGTCGTAGCACTATTTTGTTGTAGGCTAACATTTGACATGTGTTTGCAAGATGATATGTGCATGTAGAATTAAGGCTAACTGTTGATCATTGGCATTGTCATATGTTGTTGTCATAACTGCCTAAATTTATGAACACTACCATGCTGCTAAGATTGTTTCCAACTTTGTCAAGTTTAGCTGCTATGCCTTACTTCCAAACTTTGTCAAGTTTTTCTATGGTGATTTGTTTGTAAACCAAGAGCATGTCTTGTTTGGTGCTAATTGCCATCTTGTACTACTTACTGCTAGTGTGATTTTTCTTGTTAGAAACTGTCTAGGTCCATTATCCTATGGTTGTAACCTTCACTTTTTGAGGCATGATTTGAATTTGATGTGTTGAATTTGGCATGATTTTAAGGACCAACTACTGTTGTTATGTATATAAGTTTTCTACATGTTGGATCCATAATATGTTTAATTGCTAGTCCATGAGCACAAGATTGCTAAACTGTCCAGATAGACCAGTTTGTTTGAACTGATGCAATTTTCTTAAGGTGTTTTGCTTTAGTAAAGGCATTGTAGAGATTCATGATGTATGGCTAGTTGAAAATTTGATTTTGATTGTCATATAATTTGCTGTCAACTTCTGTTTTATGTTTCAACTAATGTGCCATCAATTTTTGTTAAGTTATTGCAAGATGTTTGAATCCTTGATTTAATGTACATGAGTCACTTTGTGTATGATGTTTGAGTTGAGAATGTAGGTTGCATCATGAACTATTACTCTTTTTCCAAAACAGCATATCAAGCATTCTTTTTCAAATCATTACAGTCCATACTTGGAGTTGTCTTTTTATGATATTTGCATCTAAATTCCATGAATGATGTATTTGAGAGGTGTGCATACTTTCATTTGACCCTATTTACTTTTGTCAAGAGCTATGGCTGTCATTTTGCATCTCATAAGCTTCACATTGCATTTGCATTCGAATTTTAATTTGTGTGCCTTATTTGAAAAAACTGAGATTGCCATTGTGATCCTTGTTAAAATTCAAGTGAGTTAGAACCAAATTTTGTTAAAATTGGTTGAGATTTGATCAAGTTTGAGATCAATCCGTTTGGACTTGCCTTGCTTGTTTTCCTCTTTGATCTTGGCCCAAAATATTTGCTTAGTTAGGTATATATTTTATTTGGGGTGGCATAATACTTGGATGTATCGCCACCCCAAGGGTTATGCCTTTACTCTCATATTGCCTTGCACTCCCATGACCTGGGTTCGATCCGTGTGGAGATCAACCCTTTTTTTTTTTTTTCATATTTGCCATGTTTTCATATTTTGTGTCTCTTTTTCCTCCAATAACACGCGCGCGCCCTTAGGTGATTTGGCCAAGTTTTTGGCTGGTATTCCAAGGGTGGTGGGTTCAACACCCACCAAGCGTATTTCCTTACTTTTTATCACTAAGATATTTGATTTTTTTCTTCAAAATTCAAAATATCATAACTTCATCAATTTTTGTTATTTTTTATTGATTCTTTTTGCATTGGTTTTGTACTTTTGCATATTTACATGTGGTATATGAATATTCTAAAAATTTCATTTTTGAGAACCACTTTGCATTAAAAAATGGTGCCTCTTTTAAGGTTTTTTTTACCCTCCTAATCATTCAAAACTTTTGATTCATTTTTCTTAAGTTTGTTTGTTGTGCTTGATGTGAGCTTTTGTCAAACCCTTTGTGCATGTAATTGTAATTACTTTTGCTAGTGAGCATCATGTTTGATTCATTTGGTTTCCATCCCCGTGAAGTTATAACTTATTTGCATTGGTTGTTACCTTCATCTTTGTCAAGATATGCTTAGGTCTTTATCTTTCCTTTAATCTTGTAAGAACTCATCTTTGCTTGCCTATTGTAATATGCTTGCATGTTTTGGTTATGACCATCTTCTTGATTGAAATCATTGATATTGTGATATCCTTATACCATTCTTTGGTTGTAACCATTCATCCTATTTGAAGTACTTGCTTATTGTAATATGCTTGTTTATTCTGGGTTGTAACCATGTCTCTCATATTCATCATGTTTGAATTTTATACTTTGTTAAGTTTATTTTCCCCAAGTGATGGAACTCTTTAGGTCTCATCCAAGTTGCCTCATCTTTTCCCTTCCAAAGAAAAGTCTCTCTATTGACCTTTGGGTCATAGATAACTCATTACCGTCCCTTGACTTTGTTAAGTCATCTATCCACTTAGTTAAGTTAGAATCTATCCTTTAGACTTTGCTTAAGTATAAGAAACTTACCCTTTGTTAGGAGTGCTCCTTCAATTAGAACTTAAGATAGAGTTTGTTAACTCTATGTAAGAATCATGGAAATGATTACTTACTCCCCTTTTTTGAGTGTTCAATGTAGATCTAGAGAGTTTTCTTAAACTCTACACAAGCATTGTAATGTTTGTTCCCCCTTGAACCTTGATCATAATCAAGTGTTCTTCATCCCTAGTGAGGTGAACTACGATTGCTCTGATTCTATCCTAGTAAGGATACATAGGCAGAGGACGCGATGTCTTTGCGAGCAAACTTAGAAACTATCTTTAGGTCTTAAACTACACCTTCTACCCCAATCCCAATCCATAGCAAACATTTAGCAAACTTAGCATACAAACAAACAAAAGGTTCCTGTAGAGTACTACAGATGTTTAGGATGTGAAATACCTACCCTAGGCATAACCAACCCCCGATCCCCGAATCTCTTAGTGTTGTTGTTACACCGCGCAAAGGGTTCTTTCTTTCTTTAGACCTTTCCTTTGGATAAATTAAAGTCCGGTTGTGAATTCAAGAATTAAAGATTCAAGTTAATCAATAGCTTGGTATCACGATTCTCACTGCAACAATGGGATTTAATTATGATGAGGTATGGGAATTAAGATGAAGTGTTCTAGAATATTCTCATGATGAAATATTTGAAAATTGGTGCCAAAATGCTACAGAATTTGAATTTGGTGTATTTTTGCCAAAAACATACTAGTTAGTCGATTCACCATTTGCATGTACAAATTTGTTAATCGATTAACATAGTGAAAAATTGAGAAAATGGCCTTTTTGTTGTGCTGTCTTGGTTCCGGCTCGATTCTTTTATCTTGTCTAAGAAGGTATAGAAATAAACACATGAACTGTAGAGTTTCTTGAATAATAGTAAATCAAAACTTGGGAAACTCTTGATCAAATGATTTTGAATTATTTACAGATCAACTTTGACTTTGTTCATATGAAATTTATTCGAGCTGAGGGATTGTTGATTGATGTTCTTGATTCTAAACTCTTCCTGAAAAAGAGTTAGTAAAGGAAAAAACAATAATATTTTTGGATTTTGATTAAAGGTTAGTAAATATAAACATACAAATAAAAGCAAACAAGAAACACACAGATGCTTGGTGATCTCTGCAAGGTATAAACCCAAAGATGAGAGGAATAGAGGAACTATAGCATGATCTTATTTGTGATGGAAAGATGTAAATGAGATGTGAGAAATCTTAGGGGTAAAAATTAGGGTATTACAAGCTTGATTCAACATTCTGAAAGTATTAGGGAAACTTTTTCATTTGGAATTTCCCCTCCATAATATTAATTCAACCTTTTCCCATTTACTTTAAATCTCCTCGTATAACCTGGATCTTGAATTTCAATGGCACTGCTTTGAAAAACTTTTGTGACTACAAACGGTCCTGGCCATTTTGATTTCAATTTTCTTGGAAAAATTTGTAGTCTTGAATTAAACAGTAAGACTTGTTGTCCTACTTGAAAATTCAGTCTCACCAACTTTATATCATGATAGCTTTTTGTCATTTCCTTGTAAATTAAAGCATTCTTATAAGCAGATAATTGCATCTCCTCCAATTCATCTAATTTCAATAATCTCTTCTTCCTAGCCAAATTTTCGTCAAAGTTCAAGAATTTTACCGCCCAATAATCTTTATGCTCCAGTTCTATATGGAATTGACATTCCTTAGCATAAACAATTAATACGGAGAGAAGCTTAAATGTGTCTTGAAAATTGTTCTATACGCCCAAAAAGCTTCATCCAAATTTTTCAACCAATCTTTCTATGATGCTGCAACTATTTTCTCCAAAATTTGTTTCACTTGTTGGTTTGACACTTCGACTTGGTTATAGGTTTGAAGGCAATACGAATTTTACACTTTATGTTTAACATTATATTTTTCTTAAAATCTTTCCAAATAACTGTTGCAAAAATATGTCCCTTCATCATTGATCAACACTCTGGGTACACCAAACCTGGAAACATATTCTTTTTCAAAAAATCGGTAATAGTGCGGGCGTCATTAGCACTACAAGCAATTCCGTCAAGCCACTTAGTAACATAATCAACACATACGAGAATATAAAGATACAAATTAGATAGGGGGAATGGACCCATGAAATTGATTTTCCAACAATCAAATGGTTCAACCTCAAGCATAATATTCAAAGGCATCTCGTATTGTTTTGAGATGTTACTAGTTCTTTTGCACTCGGAGAATATTGTAACACCCCACTCTAAACTATCGCAGAAAAATAAGATAAACAATAGAAACAATTCAGAGTGCAGCCAATAAAGTTTCATGACGACCGTCATGGATGTCACGACCGTCACGGTCATGACGAGCGTCAGGGAGTGGTGACGACCGTCACACTCCCAAAATCTGGGACGCATCAGAGGTGTCACATTTTACAGTTAACCACAACACATACACCTGCAACGGATCATTTACTAACATACGTAGCACAAAATTCGGATGAACAAACAACGATAATTTGTTTAACATTTTAATCATAAAACGACATGCTATAATACACTTCCAACAATTCGTAATAATTAAATTCCATTAAAATTCAGCAAGTCATTATCTTGCATCAACTCACTAAAACAACTATGCATTCAAGCAACATTTGGGATTATCAAAAACAACCAATCTATTTGCCATAATACTTAATAAAATTCAGCAATAAGGAATTCAATTAAAACAATAAAATTAATCGTTCATCCCCCCAGAGTGCTACGTATCAGAGCGACCAACGACCTTAAACATAAAGCGACACTTTCTTCCGAGTTACCTGCAAATTACCACCAACGAAGGTAACATACAACGTAAAGGGTGAGATATCAACAATATAACATAAGGCATGATAAAAGTCATGTTAGAATATTATCACAGCATTATAATTCCAGCAGTTCACGTAAATATTAGTAATAAGTAAACTGCAACCACCCTTTATTCATAACCACAACAATTATCATCATATCTCGGCAACTCATCAAAACAACTCAACAACGCAACTCAACAATGCAACTCAACAATGCAACTCAACTGTGCATATGCATGTGGTACCATTTTGGGAGACAACACTCCACAATAATTCAGGAGACAACTCTCCATAATAATTCGGGAGACAACTCTCCACAATAATTCGGGAGACAACACTCCACAATAATTCGGGAGACAACTCTCCACAATCATTTTATTTTGTCATTAAAGACACAACCGTCGCCAATCCAGACCAAATGATATGCTATGAGATGCAACTATTATGGACTATAACACAACAACAACAACTGTGCAACAACCGTGCAACAAGGCATCATGCCTACAACCAATTATCCATAACAGAAACATCACATTTCGCATACATCATGTACTCACCACTTCAATCTGTTCATATCAGAGAACTACCAACAGTATCGTTCCTACGAATAAGACTCTAACACATTTTCGCAGAGAACAATTAAAAACAACCTCGTCTCTACAATTGAGAACTCAACAACATTTTCATGTCAGAGAACAACTGACAACATCATTACCACAAATAAGGATTCAACACATTTTCATATACTTTCATACGGGTTATATAACTACAACTTCTAATTTAATTAAATAGGGACATAATAACAACATCATTACGGGAACATTACTACGGTAACGTTACTACGGGAACGTTACTACGGGAACATTACTACGGGAACATTACTACGGGAACATTACTACGGGAACGTCACTACGGGAACATTAACCCTTAATATTTATCGATCTACAGGAACATTAATCCTTAATATTTATCGATCTACAGGAACATTAATCCTTAATATTTCTTCAACTTACGGGACCATTACTACGATAACGTTACTACGGGGACATCACTACAGGAACATTACTACGGTAACGTTACTACGGGGACATTACTACGTATTTGCCCCATTAGGGAAACCTTAGAGCATCGTATATAACACATTCATTTCTACATGTTTGCCCCATTAGGAAAACCCTAGAACATCGTACTACTAACGATATAACACATTCATTTTTACATAGAAAAACCTCGTCCCTAACATTTATCGATTAACGGAAATTACACCTATGAATAGATTCCCTACATGAAATTGATCATACCCACAATTATAGAATTGAACCCCGCCCTTAACTTTGAAATTGAGGTCAACTCTACGCTTCTGGTTCCCGTTAGCTCTCCGACGAATCTTCTGCAACTACCGTGAATTCTCTCTAGTGGTTACTTCTTCTCTTCTCAACTTCTCTCGGTCATGATCTCTTTTTCCTTTGATTTTGATTCTGAGCAGTTTTAATGTGTTTCCTCTTTCTCCCAAAATCCCTCTTTTATATTTACTCCAATAATAATAATAATAATAATAATAATAATAATAATAATAATAATAATAATAATAATAATAATAATAATAATAATAATAACATTACTATTAATTATTAAATTATCACCAATTATTAATTATATTATATTAATATTAAACTCCAACCGTTATTAATAATTCTTACAGTCTAAGGGCATCCACCAACGCCACTCAGACACGCTCCCACATAAAGGCACACCAACAACTCATAAATAATTTAATTAAAATAAATGGGCGTTACAACTCTCCCCTACTTAAAAGAATTTCTTCCTCGAAATTACCTCAATCAAACAGCTCCCAACCAGACCACTTTCACCAAAGCAATCTCCTCACCTCGAAGTTGCTTCTCGTTCATCCACCCGAACTAGCAACGCCTCAACAGTCAAATTACCTTTCACTCGTACACCATCCATCCAAATCAATGTACTTCTTCAACTTAGGCACATGCCACATCATGTAAATTCCCACGAGTGACAGCGGTAAAACAGTCTAACCTGCTATTTTTCCCACGCTTCCGCTGCGCCACTCTGATACAGATCACAAAACACAGTGTGCTCCCGAGACCTCAAGCTCGACCAACACCAGTTACTATCGTAACTCTCAAGACACGTCTTTCTTGGATCCTTTGGATCTATTCAGTTGTCTCTTGCATAATCTCAGCTAGCTAACATAGAATGATTAATCTCACTTGTTAGGAAAAGAGCCAAATTAGTCATTCTATCCAAAGTCACCCAAGTAAAATCATGTCCCTCAAATTCTCCGGAAAACCCAACACAAAATCCATGGGAATACTATCCGATCTCTACTCTGGAATATTCAACGGTTGCATCGGACCCAACGGTCTCTGGCGTTTATTCTTCGACTTCCAACAAGTCTAATCAACACATACAAACTCAACCACTTATCTCTTCAACTATGGCCCTTAAAATAATTTCCTCAAATCCGGTTACATCCTCATAGCACCGGGATGGATACTCCATCTACCTCAATACTCTTATTACACTTAATAATATCTGGGATACAACTCTATCACGACATCTCGTGATACTATTTCCATTAATCTGAAAATCATCCCTTCGACTTTAATTCCTTAGATTCAACCAATCTACCAACTCAAACTAGAGTTCTAACCTTATCGAATCTCGTCAAGAATACCACCAGTAAGGTCCAACATACTAAGCTTAACTCCATAAGAAGTCTCTTCACAAACCAACTCATACCACAAAATTGTTCAATCAGTTCTAATTCTTTTCACCATCACCATCGGTATATGCAAAGATTCCCAAATCAATGCATAAGCTACCACGTTCGCTTCACCCGTGTTGCACCCCAAAATTTGCTCAACATTTCTTTACCTAGCTTATGTTTCATTTCATTCACATTAGCATTATCATTTGCATTTCATTGACATGTGTGCAGGAGATCAAGAGGTATGATTACCAATCAAGGGCTACACAAGACTATGAAGCTAGCTAAGAAGGTTATTCAAGTATTCAAGGGTTGATATCCTTTTCAGAGAAGTTAAAAGATCCTCAGAGAGAGTGATTGAAGCCAAGAGGGTGTGTCTCCTAACTTGAGAGTTGTGGGAAGTCATCAGATGATTCTGAAGCCATGAAGTTGGACTTGAGGTCTTAAAAGAGCTCATAAGAAGTTTGAAGATCACTTTGAAGCCTAGACAGGTCATTGTGCAAGAATAGGAAGCCTCAGCCATGATTGGTGCAGCTAGGGTTTGACTGGGTCAACCCTAAGTCAATTGAGGATTTGAAGAAGGTTGAGACCTAATACAAGAGCCATGTAATCATGGATTGATACATTGAGATGTTATAAGGATGATTCCAAGACCAACTCATCATTATTGAAGAGTTTTAGAAGTTTCAAGCTAGGGTTTCTAAGGCTTGACAGTGTAAAATCCCCTAGTTTGACCCTTATCTTCAAGGCAATTTAGCTCAAGATATGATTGTCATCTCATCTTGACCCCAACATGATTGTTGTAAGGCATGATCTTAGCTTTAATTTGAGTGCTATAAGTCCTTGATAGGATTTGTATAACTCAAGTTATGGCTTTGACAAGTTATAGGTCATCAGATGAATGTGAATTTGGAGCTTGAAAGTTACCCAACTTTCATGAAACTTTTGCCCTAGAAGGATGATTCCTGTGAACTTTTGGTCAACATGAATGTTGTTCCTTATCCTCTTAGCTTTCTAGAGAGTACTAGAAGTCCTTGATGGGATTTGTAGAACTCAAGTTATGGCTTTGACAAGTCAAGGGTATTTTGGGCATTTGGAGATTATAGGTCATTTCAATCATAAGTCCATAACTCCTATTTGCAAGCTTCAAATGGGAAAATGTTCAACATCAAACTTGTTCAAAATGATGTTTTAAGGCTAGCCAAGTGGTCATGAGAGGTTGTAATTGCTTGTAACTCAAAATTGCAAAATTGACTTAAAAAGGAAGAATTAAAGTTCATTAAAAGGACCAAATTTGTGATTTTTCATTCCAAGGCCAAGATAAGGCATGTAATATGTCATTTTGATCAGAAATGACATTTTAAAGACATTGGCAATGTTACTTTTCTCATTTGAGGTCAAAATCATGGAGTTGCATTTTGTTACTTAAGGCTTAAGGTACATATGCCAAATTACACATAAGATCAAAACCAAGGTGCAAACACATCCAAACACACTCAAAATCTCATGTGGAGAGAATTTGGATGAAGAGCATAGTGAATACAAGCTGCTGCAAGGACTGTCATGAGGGTACCATGTGATTGAATTTCAAGTCAGATGAGATATTGAACTTCTCATTAGAGTGATCCAGAACTTTCTAGATCATTCATTCATGTTCTATATAAACACATGAAGTGATCCAGAGCCAAGGTTGGTGAGAATTGAGAGAGGAGAGTGAGATTGCATTTTGAATTTGCACATTGTAAATCAAAATCTGTTACAGCAATTGGAGCCATTTCAATCCAAGTTCTTAATCCTAATAGCTTGCTCTAGTGTTGGTGATCTATTCCAGATCAAATTCAAGGCACAACTGTGGAAGAATCGTGAGTTGGCCATTGGAGTTTGAAGCTTGCAACTCATAATCGGGTTCAAGAATCCACGAGGTTTCAGCTTATTTCTTTGCATACAAAAGGTTGATTGGATGCTAGTGAAGGAGTCTGGAGATTACTGAGGGTTGATTTGAAGATTTTACCACTCTGTTCATCAAGAATTTGTAGGTATGTACTTTTCATCTTGCAGCTTAATTTGAGTAGAATCAAGAGGATTTGTTAGGTTAAATGCATTGTAGATTGGTGTAGGAAGGTTTCTGGATCATTAATTTGAAGATTAGTGACCACTTAGGGTTTATGCAAATTTCGGTTGAGATTGCTATTCTTGAATTCTTGAGCTTTTAGAATGATTGAGTAGTATAGGAAGATTCCTTGTGAAATTTGGGACAAGTTTCGTGTAGAGACCATTTGGAATGGAGGTCTGTGGAGAGAGTCAGGGTTGGGAGTGGCTGATCGGAGAAGTCACCGGCGGTGACCCTAGCGCGCGCAGGTGAAGGAAGCTTCAGAAATTCAAAATGAAGAAGACGACCTCATGGCCATTGGATTAGATGTGGACCTTTGACCAAAGTGGGATCTAAGGGCCACGAATTGATTTCACTTTGTGAAGAATTCTGAGTTGTGTTCAAACGCAGCATTTCATTAATAGTATCTGGGTGGGCTTAAGTCACCAATTGATATCAACACCCCCCTCTGGGCCCAAACACTGAAATGAACTGGAAAAATATGCTATTCACACCACGCGCTTGTTAATTTCTTTTGATTTTCATTTTATTTTTTCATTTCATTCATGGTTATTGAATAATCCATAAAAAATTGAAAAATAATTCAAATGATTCCATTCTTTTTTCCATTGATTCATGATTGAGTCTAGTTTGTTTAGAAAAGAAAATATTAACATTTCATGCATTTTTTGATTTTATGTGCATTTTTGGATTTTAATTGATATTAAAATGACCATGGTTGATGCTTGGTTTTGTTGAATTTGGTTTGATCATTTGATGATGATTTTTGCCTTGATTTTTTGTGTGTAGCTAGCCTAGATATACATGATCCCCCTAGATTTGTCTCACATTTTTGTGATAAATGTAAGTGGTAGTTTTAAGTTGAAACTTTAGGAGCTCCATTTTTAATGTTTATGATTAATACCTTATGATTTAGGTTTTATTTCTAGGACTTGGTGGATGATTCAACCTCTGAATTTTGTATGGTAGGTTCATGATTGAATTAGGGTCCCTTATGAATTTTTGTAGGAATTTATAATGTAGTTTACTATTTTTGTTTGATTTTAGTTTAGGTGCTAACTTTGGATGATTCTAATGCACTAATTCAACTAGAATGACTTCTTTAGTTCCCTTAGATTAGGGTTTTGCTTCTCTTGCTCTTGGATGATGTTGAAGACAAGCTTTGGCTACCATGGATTGAATGAAGAAGCTTGGATGTGAAGATTTCCCTTCTTTTGGTGTAGTGTTGATTAGATGTTAAGATTAGGGTTTGTAGGCAGAGTTTCTAGATAGATTCTCTTCTTTCATAAACATGGAAGATGTTGATCACTTCCATTCTCCCCTATGATGTAAGGTCCCTTTGTAAAGGCCTCATCCCTCCTTTGGTAGGATGTGTGGCTCTTTGCAAGTTGGTAGAACCTTTGAGGGTCCCTTTCTCTGATGATAGGATGCTTAGTGGTGACCTTTGGTCTTCACTCTGCTGTCAATCATCCAAACTTTACTCTTGTTAGATGAATCTTTCTCCCTTGATAGAGGATGGAGTTCCTTGCTTGAAGAGATTGAGGGATAGGAGTTGATACTTCTTTGTGTTTGAAGATTACCCTTAGGAGCTGAAGCTTGTAGGTCCAGAAGAACAAGTTGACACTTGTGAAGAAGATCAAATTGAAATTGAGTGAAGAGCTGAGGCTTGAAGAAGAAAGAATAAGTTGTTACTTATGTTGATACATTGAGAGCCTGCAGGGGCCAGGTTGATATTAGGAGTGAAGCCTGAAGGTGGAATTTACTGAAGAGCTGAGGCTTGAGGAAGAGAGAATGAGTTGATACTTATGTGGATGTAGTAGAAGCAAGTTGACACTTGCTATTGGAGATGATAGCCTTAAAGAGCAGTTGAAGACTGATGACTGAACTGCTGTCAGAAGATTGCTTTGCTGGGGGAGCTGTTGATTGGCTTTCTTTCCTGTCTGTTTCCTTTCTGTGCAAATGTATTGATGTGACTTGTTTGATTTGCTTGATGCATTAGAATAAGCATATTTAGACTGATCTAAGCTAGGAGCATGATCGCACTAGAGGTTGAGTTGCTCCCTCTGCTTGTATTTTTACTGTATGGCTTTGCTTGCGGGTATTCGGTAGAGCCCAGCTCCCTTGCCTATGTGGTTTGTGATTTGCTTGATGGCATTTTATTTCTCTGTATGATTGCAGTTATTCATATCTGGCTTGAGGTTGAAACGAGCTTGTGGAGGCTGATGCCCCACACACATTTCCTCCCTCACTTGCATTGCATGCATTTTACAGTCGTTTATTGTTTACTGTTTAAGCTGATGCTTTATCTGTTTCTATTTATCATTGACATGATCCCCTAGGAGTCTTACTTCCTTTGATAAGGAAGTGATGATTAGGACTTTAGGTTGAAACCTATGCATGATAACTTCTAGGAGTTCCCTGGTTCAAACCTCAACCATAGGATGAATCCTTGGCATGACAACATTAGGACTTGATAGTCTCCCCTTGGTTGAACCTGTTCGTTCTCTCTCCTCATCTCAAAACAAATTAAAATATAGTAATAAAGGCTAACTGATGTCGTACGTTACGAGCCTTAAGCTATCTGAGAAAGGGTTGTCGGAGAGTTTCTTTTCGACAGCTTGGAAGTTTAGTATGGCACCCTTTGGGTGACATGTGACGCATTCACTCTCAGGTCCTAGTCTCTAGTGCGATATTGGTTGCAAACATCCATAAAAAACAGTTCTTCCGTAAAAGACAGAACTTCAAACCTTTTTGCCCTGTGGGCCTATAAGTCAAAGGAAAGCTTTTCTGAAGAAAAGAGTGTCGTTAACTCCCAGTTCTATTGCAAACGGTAACGCCTAAGTCTCCAAGGGTCGAGTTGCGTACATCCAACTGCTGGAACTGTTTCTTAACCCTACTCGATAAAATAGATGAATCTGAATTCCCGTAATCCGTATTATCCCGAACTACGCAAGCTCTGATCTCTCATACCTGTTGAGAGTACGTAGGCACAATACTGACGTATTGGCGAGTCACCTTCCCCGTTTACCCGTAGTTAGCCGAACTACGTTGACTCTGATTTCTCATTCTCTGATGAGAATACGTAGGCATAAAGCGCGATGCTTTGCCGAGTCATTTTCTTTTCTTTTCAGACCAGCCTTGATAGGTAGATAGTAAACAAACCCGTCAGGTAAACACAACAAGTGTGGATCCCATCGAGTACGATGGAAGTGAGGGGTGCTAATACCTTCCCCTTGCGTAACCGACTCCCGAACCCAGACAATGGTTGCGATGACCTTGTCTTATACCTTTTCGTCAGGTTTTTTCCGATCGTTTCCTTTCCCGTTCTGAGGGATAAATAACGAAAGGTGGCGACTCTTCTGTTTTGCCGGCACCTTATTTTCGCGGTAGCGACAGCTGGCGACTCTGCTGGGGACTTCATAGTTTCCTGGGATCCAACGTCCCTTATGCGAGTCAGTTTGGGGGATCCAACGTCCCCTGCGAGAGTCAATCCTAGCGCTTGTATGATTACTTGTTGGGTTGTGTTTATTTATCGCATTTTATTTCCTGCATTCTATTTTCAGTATGATATGATTATCTGTGCTGTTGTGGGAGGGGCATTCTGATGAGTGAGAAGCCAGACCCAGGCTTGAGTGTACTTAGCATTAGTTGTGGAAATTAATGGGCGCGTGCTTGCTTTGCAGGCACTAGTGTCTCATGAAATCCACGCTCAGACAAGGTTCTCCCGGTTGAATTCTTTTCCGGCCCTTTGGGCCTGAGGGGTTGTTGGTTTGGAGGATTGTCGACTCTGGGGACCGATCATTTGGAATTCAGCTGAGTGAGGCCGCTTCAGGAGATGGTAATGCCACACCTTCCGGGTATCGTATCACCCCTCTTAAATGTCTGTGACGCTGATGACCGCATAGGATGCCGAACTTGTGTCAGTTTAGGTCCATACCTGTGAGCAGGGTTGGGTTTGTTGCATGAAACCTTAACCTTCAGACTACCTGGTTTTCTTGATATTGAATCAGTTTTGTTGGTATCAGGGGTTCTCATCATCAGATATATGATTGTTCTTGACAGAGCAGATTTACGGTCCTGTATCCGAGGTCCTTATCTTCAGAGATGAATTTGTTCTTGATAGAGCAGAGTTATGGTCCTGTATCAGAGGTCCTTATCTTCAGATATGTGTGTTCTTGACAGAGCAGATTTATGGTCCGATACCAGGGTTTTCTTATTATCAGAGATAGTGGTTGTTCTTAACAGAGCAGTATTGTTGTTTTGTTGATACAGAATCTTCACCTTCATCTCTCCAACAGCACAGCTGTCTTGATCTCCTGCTGCATGATTGCATTTTACATTGCTTTGCATACTCATTTGCATTTCATTAACGTGTGTCTGTGTTGCAGGTACCGTCTCCCCCGATTCAGGTTTTCTTGCCTTCTATTGTGCTATCATGGACTCTCTGAGGAAGACTGTGGCTTACAAGCTCCCCACTCCTGATGTTGTTCAGCTGACTGGTTTGATTGCTTTGGCAGATGATTCTGTGAGAGATGAATTCATAAAGTCTTACGGTAAACTGCTCATTTTGGTTCGTAAGCCCTCTGTGTTTGAGTTGAATGGGTTGCACGCCCTGCTGCAGTTCTACGATCCTCCGTTGAGATGCTTTACTTTCCAGGACTTTATTCTCGCACCCACACTAGAAGAGTATGTTGATTTGTTAGGTGTGCCTATCAAGAGTCAGATCCCCTTTGTTCATATGGATGTTGAGCCTAATCTGGCTAGTCTAGCTCCTTCACTTCACCTAGATGCCTCCGAGTTGGTTCTGTCTAGTTGGAACAGGGTTCCCAGTTTCTCCTTGCAGTTCTTAGTGGGAAAGGCCCAGCAGTGTGCCAAGGACGATTGTTGGATCGTGTTCAACGCCATCCTTGCTCTGTGCATATATGGCATCATTCTGTTCCCTAATATGCCCGACTTTGTAGACTTTGACGCCTTCCACATCTTTGCATCAGGGAATCCAGTCCCTACCTTGATAGGAGATGTCTATCATTCCATCCACTACAAAAACGAGAACAGAATGGGTAAGAATGTCTCTTGCTGTGTGCCCCTGCTCTATAGATGGCTTGATAGCCACCTGCCCAAGAAGGGTCTCTTTGCTTCGTCTGCAGCCACAGCTGAGTGGCCTGAGCGTTTGATGAGTCTGTCAGTGGAGGATATTGCCTAGTTTGATAGAGATAGGTTGGGTACGGAGATTATCTTCAGCTGCAGTGGGTTTCCGAATGTGCCTTTGATAGGCAGGAAGGGCTGTATCAACTATAATCCATCTCTGCTGATCCGACAGTTCGCGTATGCTTTGAGAGCTCCGCCGAAGGATGAAGAGGTGCAGGAATCTCTGTACCTCACTGGTCTTATAGAGGGGGATATGTTATCTAAGCTTCAGCACGCTCGGAATAATATCAGTAAGAGGGGAAAGCCGTCGCTAGGAAAGAGTAATAGTCGGGCTTACGCCCCCTATGTGACTTGGATCAGAGCCAGAGCAGATGCTATAGGGATGCCGTTTCCTCCTGCCAAGCCAGAAAGCCCTCCGGTGATTGAAGAGCCTACCATAGTGCCTATTCAGCAGCATAATCATGTGTTAGCTGAGCGAGATGAGCTGAAGAAGGCAAATGAAGAACTGGAGAAAGAATTGGCTCAACTTAGAACCGAGAGAAGTGAAGCCGTCCATTCCTTCAAGAGGCAGACAGAGCTGGTAAACCAGTTAGGGACGGACTTGACTAAGCAGATAGCTGAGCGTGAGCGTTTGTGTCGAGACTTCAAAGCTGTCAATGATGTACTGGCCACTAAGAAGCAGCACTTGGATGAAGCGTACCGGAGAATATCCAAGTTTAATCAACATTGGAAGGCCACCCTAGCCAACGGCAAAGAACGAGAAGATAAGCTGAAGCAACAGATCTCCAAGCTGAAAGCCCAGGTGAAGGCTAGTGAGAAGAGGTTTGATGAAGAAACCGCTCGCAGATATGCCGCTGAATTCCAGCTCAACAAGGCTCTTGCTAACCTGAAGGAGCGCAAGCTGATGTTTGAATCCAAGAAGCGGAAGTTAGAAGATTGTTTCGGCGAAGGAGCATGGGAAGATTCGGTTGAAGGTCTTCAATACACCATAATGCAGAGAGAGTTACTCGTCGAAGGGTTGCTCACTCGGCCTGATCATCCAGAAACGAAAGGGTTGTTAGAAGAGTTCCGCGCCCGTGGCCGTGCTTGACTATTTGTAATCCTTTTGTGTTGATCATTGTTGTATGCTGACCATTACCAGGCTTGTTGGTTGAGGTCATGCTATTGATTCAGCTTGTACTCAGTGACATTGTGTACCGCCTTGATGGGCTTTCTTTATATATATGAGATGTTATTTCCATGACTGGACTCAGACTTCTTATTATCAGCACTGGCACTCAGGCACTAGGATCGGGGGGAAATCTCCCCAACACACAGACACACGTTTGCATTTGCATAACGAGCACTTTGTCGTTTTTCTAACCCTTTGTGTATGCAGGTTGTTCCAGGATTGATCAAAGGCCTATCCACCGCTATCCGACCAAAGAAAATCGAGCTAGAGCTATGGAGCAAGTGCAAACTGACGTTCAAGAACTCCGAGAGAGAATGGACCGCTTCATGGAGCTCATGCAAGTGGTTGCCAACGGCCAAGACCAGCTCAGAACTTTGGTCCAACCTCTGATTTCAAGGGTTGACAGCAATGGTGTACTCCATGGTGGGACTGTTCCAACCCCTTCACCTGTTGAAACTCCTCAGAATGGCGTCCCCATGACTGGGGGGAACGGTAGTGCCAACGGCAATGTGATCGCTAACATGGGACTCAACGGTAATACGACTGGCGTCGATAATGGGAATTTCGAAGCTAATATCAATGTTGGGCTGGGCAACGACAATACAGGTGTTGGAAATCTGTATGGGCCTCAGCCATGGTTAGAAGACCGTCAAGACGATGTGTTCTCACAAAGAGGTGCTGAAGGAGAGCTGACTGCTGAAGCACGTCTGAGGTTTAAGGCACTCGAGGATAAGATGAGGAATTTCGAGAACCTGAACACTATGGGTGTCGACATGTCCAAGTTGGGACTGATTGCTGATTTCAAGGTGCCTCCCAAGTTCAAGGTACCCGACTTTGAGAAGTACAAGGGCACCACTTGCCCTCGCGTCCACCTGAGATCATACTACCGGAAAATGTCCGCTCACTCTGAAGACGAGAAGTTGCCGATGCACTTCTTTCAGGATAGCTTGTCCGGGCCCTCCCTGGAATGGTACATGAGTCTGGAACCTACCAGTGTGCGCACGTGGAAGGAACTTGCTGAAGCATTCGTGCACCACTATCAGTATAACAGTGACTTGGCTCCGAACCGGGTTCAACTGCAAAATTTGTCACAGAGGAACAACGAAGGGTTCAAGGAATATGCCCAGCGGAGGCGTGAATTGGCAGCTAGAGTTTAGCCACCGATGGTTAAACGCGAGCTTGTTGAAATGTTCGTATCCACCCTCCTGTTGCACCCTAGAATTTGCTCAACCTATTTCACCTGGTTTATGTTTCAATTGTATTGTCATTTGCATAATAAGTCATGTACATAGTCTAATCATTTGCATAGCATAACAAAACAAGGCATCTAACAAGGGATCAAGTGCCATTCTTATCAGAAAGAGGCCCATCAAGGGGTTTTATTCAAGTTCAAGACCATCCAAGTAATCAAGAAATGAGTTGAAGCTTTGAAAAGTTTGAGGGTCAACCAGTGGATTTCTCTCCTAGATTGAGGAGTATTGAGATTCATCAATGGAGTATGAGCTATGAAATGAGGGTATAGAATGTGCACAAAGATCATGGAAGACCTAGAGGGTCATTTTGAAGATGATACAATTCATTGATTCAAGTACAAGAGCCACAGTTGAAGTACAGTCAACTAGGGTTTCATCTGGGTCAACCCTAGGTCAACCCTAGGTCAAATGAGTGATTGAAGAGCATCAAGGCTTAGTTGGAGGATATGGGATTCATGAATTGATATGTGGATACATGTGTGGTGTTGTGCCAAGGATAAATCTAAGAGAATCAAGAAGAAGAGGAGTTACTAAATTAGGGTTTCAGTGTAAAAAACCCTAATTCAGGCCTATCTTCCAAGCCAGATAAGTCAAAATGCAAGCTTCAAATGAATTCTTGGTCAACATTAAACTTGCAGAGATTCTCAATAGCGTTAATTTGAGTACTAGAAGTCTTAAAGAAGATTTGTAGAATTCAAGTTATGGTTCTTGCAAGTTATGGGTCCTCAGAGGACATTGAAATTTATGTGTGAAAGTCACTTGACTTCCAAGCAACTTTTGCCCCTCAAGGAGTTTTCAAATGGATTCTTGGCCAACATAATAGTTATATATATTGATCTTAGCTTTAATTTGAGTACTATAAGTCCTCAAGAGGATTTGTGGAACTCAAGTTATGGTCTTGGCAACCCAGGGGTATTTTGGGAAAGTTGAATTACAGGTCAATTTTCAACATAGGTCCAAATCTCCATCTTCCACTCCTCAAATGGAAAAATGTTCAACATGAGATGTGTTCAAAATGATGTTTTTAGGCTAGATAAGAGGTTATGAGATCTTGTAATGGTTTGCTTCACAAAGTCACCAAAATGGCCTAAAATGAAGGTGAAATTTAAATGAACCAAAGTTGAAAATTAGGGTTTTTGATCTACAAATCCAAACCAAGCCATATGAAATACCAATTTGATTGTAAAATGCATTTTGAGAACATTTACATTGCCACAATTTTGAATTGAGGGTTATTTTCAGGACTTGCTTTGAAAATTGGTTACTTGAATAATAAGTAACAATTGCAAAACCACACTTCAAGGCGAATGCAAGGCTTTAGTGCATCCTAACACCTCCAAAATATCATTTGGAGAGAATTTAAACTCAGAACAAAGTGAATTTCAGGCCAAATCATGAGTTGATATGTGCATAGCATGAGATGAGATTTCCATGGCATGAGAAGTTGATTTTCTCATTGGATCAATCTAGAACTTTCTAGGGTCTTCAAATACATTCTATATAAGATTCAGAAGAGGTTCAGAGCAAGAGTTGGAGAGAATTGAGGGAGATTGGAGAGTTTGCATTTTCACTTTTCCATTTGCAAACAGAATTCTGTTACAAGGTTTCAGCCATTTTCCATCCATTCTTTTGATCTAAAAAGCTTGCTCTAGCATTGGTGAATGATTCCAGATAGAATCCATAGCAAGATTGGTGGAGAATCGTGTGATAGCCTTTGAAATTTTTCATCTGCAACTCAAGATCGAATTCAACAGTCCAAGCCATTTCAATCTCTCTCTTTGCATACAGAAGCTTGATTTGGTGTTGGTGAAGGTGTCTGGAAAGTATTGAAGCTTATCTTGAAGCTTTGATCACTCTGTTCATCTCAAATTTGCAGGTATGAAAACTTCACTCCATGGCATGATTTAGGTAGTTTCAATCTGTTTTGATTAGTTAGATCCAATGTAGATGATCATGTGGAGCTTTCTGGTAGCATTAGGGTTGATTTAGAGACAATTAGTGGAGTGATGCAATTTCTGTTCATGCTCATATCTTGTTGTTCTTGATGATATAATCATAATTTGATGGCTAGAAATGTTTAGTGAAGCATGGTGAAGAGTTTAGGCCACTCAATTTTAGGTTTGGTGAGATTCCATTCTTGAGTAATTTCTGAGGATTCAATGGTGTTTTGAGGAGGAGGATGTTTCAATGTGTTTAATTACCATGGTTGAATTGCTGGTGAAAAATGGAGCAAGTTAGGGTTTTTAATTTTGAGTTTTGATGGAGAATCAGAGGGATACGAATTGAGGAAGATGAAGTTGATCACTCTGTTCATCCATGGCTTTTCCCTCCAAGAAGGTTTAAAGGTTGAAGATGACTCAAAAGCCCTTAGATTAGATGAAGACTTTGACTCAAATCAAGATCCAACGGCCACGCGTGATTCCAGGTTTGTGAAGGAGAGTTCTGAAGGCGTCCAAACGCGCCGTTTCATTTAAGTTGCCAGCTTAGGCTTAAGTTGTAAATTGATAACCACACCCCACTTGGGAGGCCCACTAGGAAATGCACTGAGTTGGCTTGCTTTTCACACCAAGAATTTGTTTTTTTTTTCTGAGCATTTTCATTTTGATTTTCTGAATGATATTGGGCCTAGCGCGCTTTTCTATCCGCACCCCCTTTTGGGCCCAGTTGGCTGATTGCATTGTTTTTAATTGCTATTCAACACGCAGGTTTTCTATTTTCATTATATTTTCTTTTATTTCATATAGTTTTTAGGAAATCACAATAAATTCAAAAATCAATATTTTTGCATGGGAGTTTTTTCCCCATTTTCATAAAGACCTCAAGAAAATTATAGAAAAATAAAAATGTCATTTCATGCATTTTTTCTATTTTTGGTTTATTTTTGCCTTTAATTGCTTTTATTGCATTCTCATTTGATATATCCAACTTTCTGAATTTAGTATGATCATTTCATTTTGATTTTTGGTGACATTCTTTTTTCTATAGTTAGATTATAGTATTAGGGTCTCCCTGGAATTTTATCACATTTTTGTGATTTAATTTTAGTTAGTTTTGAATAAGGAACTTTAGGGTGCTAGAATTAGGGTTTCAACTTGACATAGGTGCATTTCAACACATAGTTTTTGGGTTTTTAGATTGATTTAGGCCTTGGGGTTTATATGGGGTATAGGGTACATAGTTAGGATCCCTTAGAAATTAATCTAGGATTTTATGATGAATATTTCCATTTTATCTGATTTTTGCAAGTTGGTTGATATTGGTGTGTTTCCCTCTTGGGATATTGTTTGGTTTGATGGGTTTTGGGCCTCTTCTTTGGGTGTTGGGGCTTGTGCTTGGCTTGTGGAGCTAGTGAAGACCTTGAGGATGAGTGAAGACCAATAATGATGCTTGGAGCTTGAAGTTGCTTGTGCTTGAAGATGCTTGATGAAGACTTAAGAGATAGGAGATATAGGGAGAGCTCTAGAATAGACTGCTTTCTTCTATCAAATATAGAGAGCTTCTTGTGCCTCTATTCCATCCTATGACATAAGGTCCCCTAAAAGAGTTTCATCTCTCCTTAGGAGGGATGTAGAGCATGCTTTGATTGGGTAGAACCTTGAGGATACCTTTCACTTGCTGTGTTAAGATCTTAGTGATTTCCCTGGGTTATCATTAAGCCTCTTAACATTCCAACTTCGTCTATTAGTTGGTTCTCTCCTGTGAGTGTCTGCATTGAAGTTGAAGACTTAGTGAAGCTAAGAAGTGTATTGAAGACTAGAAGCTTGTGCCTGTCAAAGCTGGATATCTGTGGAAGGCTAGGGTTTTGCTGCCAACTCAAGCTGTCTACTTATTGGAGTTCAGTGCTTGTCAAAGCTGGAGATTATTGGAGATAAGAGCTTATCTGAAGCTTGAGGTTGTTATTGTCAACCTTTTGCTGTAGCTGCCAGAGCTGGTGCTGTTTGGAGTGCTTACTGTAAGGAGCTGGTGTTGCTGTCTGAGCTAGTGTTGGATGTGATTTTCTTTGATGTATTGGCTGTTGATTTTCCCTTAGGTTTGAAGTGAAGTTGTTTCACTGTGCCTATTGTCTTCCAGGTTCGAGGTTGAGTGGGACTCCCTTGCCTCCCTTGTATTGCTGCATCTCATGCATTTTACTGTTTATTGTATATCTGCTGTTTCTTTTTAGTTTATCCCCTAGGATCTCTGATTTCCTCTGTGCAGGAGGGAATTATGACAGACATTAGGTTGTAATCCATGCATGACAACATTAGGGTAGTTTTGATTCCCCTTTCAAACCCTAGGGTTTTTTTTAGAGTTCTTTCTCTTCTCATCTCAAAACAACTCAAAACACAGTAATAAGGATAATCGATGTCGTACGCTACGAGCCTTAAGCTATTTGAGAAGGGTTGTTGGAGGGTCACTCTTCAGCAATCTGATTACTTAGGGTGTTACCCTTAGGGTGACATACGACGTAGTCACTCTCAAATCATAGTCTCTAGTGCATTAGAGATTGCAAACATCATAAAAGACAGTTCTTGCATAAAAGACTGAAAACAAACATCAAAGTGTCATTTTTGTCCGCTTAGACTTTTAACCAGGAAAAACCCTTTCATAAGGAGATAAAAAAACATTCAGACAAGCTTGTGTCTTCCGTAGCCCGAACTACATTTGCTCTGATCTTTCATGCTGTATGAAAGTACGTAGGCATAGGATGCGATATCCTAGCGAGCAACCTTCCCCTCCTTCCTTGTAGGTAGGCGAACTACGTTGACTCTGATTTCTCGTTCCAGACGGGAATATGTAGGCATAAAGTGCGATACTTTGCCGAGTCATTTTCTTTTCTTTTAACCCAGACCTTTAGAGTAGATAGAATAACAATCCGTACTTGAAAACAAGTGTGGATCCCGTCGAGTACAACGGACGTGAGGGGTGCTAATACCTTCCCCTTGCGTAACCGACTCCCGAATCCAGGATTTGGTTGCGATGACCATTCCTTTCCCTCTTTGCGTTAGGTTTACTCTGAGCATTTCCTTTCCTTCTTGTGGGATAAATAACGCACGGTGGTGACTCTTCTGTTCAGCCGGCGCCGATTTTCGTAGTAGCGACAGCTGGCGACTCTGCTGGGGACAAGAATATCCCATATGCGAGTCAATCCTAGCGCTTGTTTTCCCGTCGGGGGTGTTGTGTAGATTTACTTTTCTGTCTTTACTTTCCGCATTTTATCATCAGCTTTATACTGTTATTGCTGCTGTGGGAAGGGGGTGATCTGTTGAGAGATAAGTCGGACCTGGGCTTGAGGTTACACATAGACTTAGAAGTAGAGAGTAGTGGTTAGCCTGCTTGCTTAGCTTGCACCAGCTAGCCACGAAATTTACGTTCGGACGAGATTCTCTTTGATGCTTCTTGCCTGACCCTTAGGGCTCGACAAGTTGTCTGACCCGAGGATTGTCGACTCTAGGAACCTATCAATTAGGATTCAACTAAGTGAGGCCACTTCAAGGGATGATGATGCCACACCTCCTGGGTATCGTATCGTCGCTCTTAAAAGTCTGTGACGTTGAACCCGCATAGGATGTCGTACCTCGTCTGCGAGTTAAGTACATACCTGTGAGGGGTAGGTGGGTCTGTTTGCAGGAAACCTTTGACCTCAGAATACCTGGTTTATCTCTGTCAGTGAGATGTGGTTACAAGGTTCTTTTGAGTGGTTGGTTTGAGATGAAGATTGGATGGTTCTCAGGCTTCAGTACAGAGCAGCCCAGTCTAGCAGCATTGCACTTGATCCCTTGTTTGCATATGCATGAGCATTTTCATGATTGCATTTTATTAACATGTATTTATGTTGCAGGTGATCATTTCCCTCTGATTCTAGTATCTCTTCTAGCCAGACATGGAGTCCCTGAAGAGGACAGTTGCTTACCGGTTGCATGCGCCAGATATCAGTTCCTTGCTGGGTTTAGTTGCTCTAGCAGATGAGAGAGTAAGGGCTGAGTTCAGAGTATCTTATGGGAGATTACTCAGTTTATTATATAGACCATCAGCATTTGAGACGACTGGGGTGTATACTTTGTTGCAGTTTTATGAGCCGCAGCTGAGATGTTTCTTATTTTCTGACTATATTCTGGCACCCACATTGGAGGAGTATTCTGCGATGTTGGGGGTTCCTGTGTTAGAACAGATGCCCTTTGTACATGCTGATGCTGAGCCTGAGTTAGCTACACTCACTGAGATTGTCAGTTTGGATGCTTCGGAGTTTCCGAGAGGCTTGGTCAAGCTGAACGGAGCTTATGGTTTTCACCTATCCGTCCTGGTTGAGAAGGCTACACAGTGCGCAAAGAGTGGATGTTGGGTTGCCTTTAGTGCTATTCTAGCTGTCTGCATCTACGGGATTGTTTTGTTTCCTAATGTGCCAGATTTTGTCGACTCAGATGCCTTCTTGATTCTTGCCTCGAAGAATCCAATTCCTACTCTCTTGGGCGATGTTTATCATTCCATTCACTACAAGAATGAGAAACATCATGGCAAGAACGTTTCCTGCTGTCTTCCTCTCCTGTACAGGTGGTTCCAGGGGCACCTCCCGAAGACAGGGCCTTTTGTTGATGCTATTGATACTTTGGATTGGTCTTCCCGGTTGATGGGGTTGTCTGCTGAGAACATCATTTGGTTTGATCGGAGCATGCTTGGTACTGATATTATATATAGTTGTAGTGGCTTTCCGAATGTCCCCCTGATTGGACGGAAAAGCTGTATTAACTATAACCCTTCACGGCTGGTAAGACAATTCGGTTACGCTTTGAAGGACGCTCCTATTGAGAAGGAGATACAGGAATCTCTGTATCTCACGGGCTTATTGGACACAGCTGTTTTGATCAGATTGAGACATGCATGGGCTAACATCCAGAGGAGGGGGAAAGCTTTGCTCGGTAAGAGCAATAGCAGAGCTTATGATCCTTATTTGGCTTGGATCCGCGAGAGAGCTAGTACTTCTTTGATGCCTTATCTGGTGGTGGAACCCCTGTATCTCCCATTGATTGAGGTACCTCCTTCGGAAGAGAGTGAGAGGTACAACAAATTGTTGGCTGAAAACGAGGAATTGAAGAAAGCCAATGAGGAGTTAGAGAAAGAGATCTTCCAGTTACGTCGTGAGAAGAAGGAAGTCACCTTCATTGTGAAGGAACAAACTGAATTGATTAACAGGTTGGGATCGGAGCTGACGGACGAGACCAACAAGAAAGAAAAAGTGGGGATAGCCTTGAACGGTGTTAGCAAGGTGCTTACTTCCAAGAAGGAACTCCTAAGCAAAGCTTATGCCCGTATCAGCAAGTGGGAAGCATTGTGGAGTACTACGCTTACCAAGCGGAAGGAGCGGGAAGACAAACTGAAGCTGCAGATTGCCACGCTAGAGGCACAGATTAGAACCCAAGATGCAAAGATTGCTGAAGCGACATCACGTAGGAGCGTTGCTGAGCTTAGAGTAAGTGACATTGATGAGAAGCCGAGAGTTTATGAAGAGAAGGCCGGTTCCAAGAGGTACAGATTTGACGAGAGTTCTGGCGAAGGAACCTACCAGGACGATGCTAAAAAGCTGAGGTCCACTACCGAGCGGCATGCCTTACTGATTCAGGAGCTGATCTCCCGACTAGGGCACTTGGAGACGATGGGGATTTTGGAGGACGTCAGAGCACGCCATTTGGCCTGATTTATCTTTGCCTTGCCTTTGTTATTTGTACGTGTATTTGGACCATCGCCAGGTTTGTTGGCCGAGGTCTCTTTAGTTGTATTCAGTTGTACTCTTGTACCCAGCCTCTTGGCGTTTGTAATATATGAGGATTTTCTGCTTCCTTGCTTGCTTGATGGGGACTCCATTGTCATGATGGCATTTTCTCCGAAACTAGAATCGGGGGGAATATAACCTGTAGCATATTTACATAATTGCATTTGCATTCATATTGCATGACCGGTATTCGTGAATCTGTATCTTATTTCCTGCATTTGCAGGTTTCCAGGATTGACGAACAAAGAGTTCACCGTTACTCAACCCGAAACAACTGCAAGAGAATCATGGATCAAGTCCAAGTAGAGATGCAGGAAATTCGCGAGAAGTTGAACCTGTTCATGTAAGCCATGGAGAGTATTGCTAAAGGCCAGGAGAATCTCCAGACTTTGGTGCAACCTCTTCTGACGCGGGCTAATAGGAACGGCAACAATGACCACAACTCTGTGCATGTCGAAAATCTTCATGAGGATGGGCCCCCTACGCCTGTGGTTCCTCCTGTGGTGACCCCACCTGTTGTGGTTGTAAATAATGACGCTGGCGCTGGCAATGGTAACGCAGGGAATGGAAATGAGACTGTTGTTAACAATGTTGGATTGGGAGACGCCAATCTGGACGGTGGTAACAACAATGGAGGTAATGGTTTTGGTAACAATGGATTCGGCTATAATGACCAGGGGTTTGAGTACGGCAATCAGGGCGGAAAGTTCGGCTTCAACACTCAGGGTTTCGGCTACGACGGTTTTGGTAACGCTAAGCAGGGTTATGGTGGAAATGGTGCTGGATTGATTCCTGTCAACAATGGTTTCGGGCATGTTGGGGTCAATCAAGGTTATGGTAATGGGGGATGAGGTCCCATGACTAATCAGCAAGGGTTTGGTCGCAACACTGGTTATAACGGGTACGGAAATGAAAATGTGAACTGGGGCGAAGATTGTCAAGAGGACGCCTTTTCTAGAAGAGGTATGGGATTTGAAGGACCCGTTGACAATACTCAGAGAATCAAAATGCTGGAAGAAAAGGTGAAGGGTATGGCTAATCAGAATTCTACCGGACTAGACATGACTACTATGGGCTTGGTGCCTGGGCTGAGGGTACCGCTGAAATTCAAAGCTCCCGCTTTCGACAAATATAAGGGGGATACTTGCCCTAAGGTGCATGTCCGTGCTTATTACAGAAGGATGTCCGTGTATTCAGATGACGAAAGGATGCTTATGCATTTCTTTCAAGACAGCCTATCAGGACCGTCTCTTGAGTGGTACATGGGGTTGGAGCCCGCTCAAATCAAAACCTGGAAGCAATTGGCGGATGCCTTCGTCCTGCATTATAAATATAACAGTGATCTAGCACCGAACCGAGTCAATTGCAAGGTTTGTCGCAGAAGAAAGAGGAAAGCTTTAAAGAGTATGCGCAGAGATGGCGCGATATGGCAGCAAGAGTACATTCTCCGTTGGCTGAAAGAGAAATGAATAGTATGTTCATTGGGACATTTACGGGGATATATTACGAAAAATTGTTCAATGTTTCGTTAAGCAGTTTTTCTGATTTGATTCTTATGGGTGAGATGGTCGAAGACGGTATTAAGGTCGGAAGATTCCACGCAGGTGAGTCTGCCCCCGCAGGAGGTACAAGGAAAGCATTAAGTGGTAGACGACAAGGTGATACTAGTGCCGTGTTTAGTGGCAGGGGCCGGGGCAGAGGACGAAGTCAGTATGCTCAGCATCAACAGGTCGCTAGTGTTACCATCCCTTTTCCACGACAACAACAACAGCAACAACAGCCGCAGCAGCAGCAACAACAAAGGCAACACCCCGTCCAACGCAGAATCCTAGAGGGCAAGCCCAGGCGAGTATTTGAAACGCCTCCTTCAACATACGCTGAACTGCTCCAAACACTGCTAGGATTAAAGTTGGTCGAGAAAAGGACCATGGCGCCGTTAACAGGCACTCCGCAATTTGGCTATGATGCTGGTAAACACTGTGAGTTTCACTCCGGGGCACCTGGACACGATATTGAAGGTTGTCATGCGTTTAAACATAAAGTCCAAGACTTGTTGGACAGCAAAGCTATTAACTTTGGACAGGCGGGTCCAAATATAGTACAACAGCCTATGCCCAATCATGGGGCAAACGCCATCCTGACCGAGGAAAATTTGAATCTAGTGAGAGATGTCAATAAGCTGAAGACACCGTTGGGTGAGATCAAAAGCAGGTTGTTAAAAGGGGGTGTATTCCTGGGGTGTGACGAATTTTGCTTGGATTGTTGGATGCAGCCAGAGGGTTGTAACGAGTTAAAACAGGGTATTCAGGCTTTGATGAATGAAGGAACATTGCAGTTTGATAGAACCGCCGTTGAAGAGCCTGTAAAGGCGTTGTGTGATGAGCTGAACGATGTTACTACGGTAACGATTCCAAGGAAAATAATAACGATAACGGCGCCCTCCAGGCGGCCAATGATCACTATTACCAAAGCAGGGCCGATTCCTTTTGAAAGTACCAAAGCAGTGCCATGGACTTACGGGTTGGAGGTATATTGCGACGGTGAGAAAATTGAAGTAAATAAATAACCAGTTGGTGTTGTAGACAATGTTGTCGGAACAGGGGGTATGACTAGAAGTGGGAGAATCTTCACATCGCCTGAGGTAGAGGCAGAAAGAATGGCAAAGGGGAAGGCCAAGGTAGACGAGAGTGGCCCCTCGCAAATGAAGGAAAAGGAAACATCACTTAAGGATGTGGAAGAGTTTATGAGGCTCATCCGTAAAAGTGATTACAAAATCGTGGAGCACCTCCAACAAACGCCATCAAAGATCTCGATCTTGTCACTGCTATTATGTTCCGAGGCCCATCGGAACGCTTTGCTGAAGATCCTAGACACGTCATTCGTTCCTCAAGACGTTTCGGTTAATCAATTAGAAGGGGTGATGGCGCATGTTAATGCAGGGCACAGTTTGGGCTTTACAAATTTTGATTTGACCCCAAGAGGGAGAGAGCACAATATGGCATTGCACGTGTCAGTAGAATGCCGGGGCACGGTCATGTACCATGTTCTAGTAGACACAGGGTCTTCCTTGAATGTGCTTCCGAAGAAAGCAATGATGAAGTTGGATATCAGGGGGACTCTCTGCACACCCAGTGACTTAGTGGTGAGGGCATTTGATGGCACGAGGAGGTCAATTTTCGGATCGATAACATTACCATTGCAGGTGGGGCCGGAAATTTTTGAAATCGAATTCTATATAATGGACATCCAGCCAGCATATAGTTGCCTTCTTGGACGCCCATGGATCCATGCGGCCGGGGCAGTCACATCCACGTTGCACCAAAAGTTGAAGTATATGGTGGGGGATAGTATCGTCACTATTTGCGGAGAAGAAGATATTCTGGTTAGCCATCTGTCTTCATTCAGATACATGGAGGTCGACGGCGAGATTCATGAAACACCCTGTCAAGCATTTGAAGGGCTAAAGATTAAAGACAAAGCTCCAGTACCCAAGATATCAGATGTGGAGGTATCATCTTATAAAGAGGCTCAAGCTCTAATGCAGGCAGGCCAAACCAAGGGCTGGGGTCAGGTGTTGGAGATTCCCGTGAAGAATGACAGGTTCGGGCTTGGATATCATCCTTCTTCATCAGCATCCTCTTCAGGAACGCCTAGGTTCAGAGAGCCAATAACCATTACGCCAAGTGGAGTGAGCTTCGAGACTATCAATGCTGTTTCCGATTCTGAAGAAGGAGATAGCGACTGTGATATGGACGCGTGGATCTAGCCAAGCGTGCCAGGACAAAGTCTCTGCAATTGGTCTATCCAGGAAACTGTTCCTGTGACAACTAAACAGTAATGATTTGTTTTCTTAATTGTTGAATAATCTTGTGTCCTACCCAGGGCATAGTGATTTTGCTTAGGGTCATTTGGTTATGTACATTACATTGTTTAATCATGAATAAAGGCGTTTTTTCATATACAAATGTTGTGATCCCTGTTTTTCCCGTTTTTTATCTTTTACAATAAAATGGCAACGTGGTTATTTGCTTTGTATGAGTTTTGAAGCATTTAACCATTTCCTTTGCAGGATTACTATTTCAGATGACATCTATGAACCGCCTATAACTCATTTCGACTTCGAGCACCCGGTATTTCAGGCTGAGGAAGAGATTGTCGAAGATGGCGACGTACCAGAAGAGCTGACCTGGTTATTGAAACAAGAAGAAAGAATCATTCTGCCTCATGAGGAAGTCATTGAGATTATCAATTTGGGGTCGGAAGGGGTTGAGAAAAACATCCGTATAGGGGCTGCACTGCAAAGTGACGTCAAGTAAAGGTTGATTATGATGCTCAAAGAGTACTGTCGCTTGCGCGAAAATAAGGTGCCGGCATGACAGAAGAGTCTCCACCTTTCGTTATTTATCCCTCAGAGCGGGAAAGGAAACGATCGGAAAAACCTGACGAATAAGGGTAAGACAAGGTCATCGCAACCATTGTCTGGGTTCGGGAGTCGGTTACGCAAGGGGAAGGTATTAGCACCCCTCACGTCCGTCGTACTCGACGGTATCCTCACTTGTTTGTTTACTTGGAAGGGTTGGTTATAATCTATCTACCTATCAAGGCTGGCTAAAAAAGAAAAGAAAAATGACTCGGCAAAGCGTCGCGCTTTATGCCTACGTATTCTCATCAGAGAATGAGAAATCAGAGTCAACGTAGTTCGGCCTACGAAGGATTGAGGGGAAAGGTTGCTCGCTAGGACGTCGCATCCTATGCCTACGTACTTTCATCTGGTATGAAAGATCAGAGCAAACGTAGTTCGGCTAACTACGGGTTATCTCCTGAAAGAAGTGTTTTTTATTGTGTTTGCGATCTCAACCGCACTAGAGACTATGACCTGAGAGTGAATGCGTCGCATGTCACCCAAAGGGCACCATACTAAACATCCATCCTCAGATAGCTTAAGGCTTGTAGCGTACGAAAGAAATCATTCATGATTACTGTATCTTAAACCGCTTCGAGATGAGAAGAGAACAGGCCCAACTAGGAGGGAGACTACCAAGTCCTACTGTTATCATGCCATGGATTCATCCTATGGTCGAGGTTTGAACAGGGAACTCCTAGATGTTGTCATGCATAGGTTTCAACCTAAAAGTCTATCATCAAATCCTCATCAGAAGAAATGAGAGTCCTAAGGGATCATGTCAATGATACACCAAAACAGACAAAAGCATCAGCTTTAACAGTAAAATGCATGCAATGCAAGTGAGGGAGGAAATGTGTGTGGGGCTTCAGCCTCCACAAGCTCATCTCAACCTCAGGCCAGTCATGAAATAACAGTAATCATACTGAAAATAAACAACATGCTATCAAGCAATAACAGATAAAAGAAATGAAGTGCCATCAGGCAAACAAAACACATGCTTGAGAAAGAAGGAATCTACTTTCTAATCCTAACCCTAACACAGAATCTGAATCAAATCTAAGCAAAGCCCTAAAGCAAAACCTAACCAAAAGAAAACAATCCCAGTCTTCAAGCTTCAGAACAAGCTTACCAAAGAAAGGGAGCTAAGTAAGCAGACTCATAGTGTCTTCCTCAGGAAAGCACTAGGAGGTGTATACTCAGGAGTCATACCCTATGTGGCTCAACCACTGTGATCAGTTTATATTCCTCCTCAGGAGAAACTAAACTCACAAGCAGGCTCCAACATCACTGGATATTTAGGAAATCCTATCTGAACTAGTGGAACTAAGTGAATGGACTCGTAGGACCTTCCTCAGGAAAGTACTAGGAGGCTTCCACTTAGGAGTTGTATCCTATGTGGCTCAACAACTGTGATCAGTTTACATTCCTCCTCAGGAGAAATTAAACTCACAAGTTGGCTCCAACATCACTGGATACTTAAGAAATCCTAGATAAACTAATGGAACTAAGTGAATAGACCCATAGGACCTTCCTCAGGAAAGTACTAGGAGACTTCCACTTAGGAATTGTATCCCATGTGGCTCAACAACAGGTGATCAGTTTACATTCCTCCTCAGGAGAAATTAAACTAACAAGTTGGCTCCAACATCATTGGATACTTAAGAAAGAGGTGAGAAGAAAGAATGAAAGTCATTCATAGTTCCTTCCTCAGGAAAGTACCATGAACTTCCTTCAAACTTCAGGATCTCAAACCTCACAGACAGGGAACAAGCCAAGCTCTGGGTCTCTGGGTCTTGATCTTCAATCTTCTCTTCATCATGCTCTTCAACAAGATCTTCAAGACAACATAAGCCCCACAACAAATTCCCCACAAAACCCCAGAGATGAACAGATAACCACAGGACAGACAAAATCATCAGGCAACTTCAGAAAATACCTAAAAATACCAAAACAAGGGGGAAAAATCTAACAATTATTCACAAGGGTCTACAATATCTATCCATAACATCCACATGGGCCTCTACCCAAAAATCAAGACAAAACTATTTAAAGAAGATAAATTCTTTCACCTATGCACAACCTAAACCCTAATTAGGATACCCTAATGCTACCCTAATTAAACTAATCAGATTTTAATCTAAAAATCCAAAATTAAATCCTATGGGGAACTATGGTTCAATATCTAGTTACACAAAAAAGAATAAGTTAAAAACCCTAAGGCAAAGCCCTAAAAGAAATTCTACAAAATCATGACATCAAACTAAACATTATAAAAGCTATTTAAAAGAAAAATCTATTAAAAATATGAAAAGAAAATAAAATGGACATTTTATTTATTTATAATTTTCTAGACAGGTTTATGAACACATGAAAAAAAGAAGAATTAAAAAATATTAAATTTTCTATTTTATATGAATTTTTAAAGAACAAGAAAATATTAAAAGAATAAAAATAAAAGATAAAAGAATAAAGGGGATGGGGGTGTAATAAGCAATGCACGCTAGTTATTATATGAGATGGGCTGGAATCAGGGGGGTGCGGATAGAATTCCACTTAGGCCCAGACGCGCCTCACTAATCAAAACGAAGACGTTTTGATTTTTAAAATTCCCTCCCATTTCTGAACGAATCTGGGCCGTTGGATTGAGGGACAAAGTCAAATATTCAAATTTAATTAATGGTAGAGATTATCTCTTCTACCTTGGCTCAATTAGGGTTTCATAGAACAACCTCACACGTGAATCTTCCAGCATCCATAGAATTAGGATTACACTAAGCTAAAGAACTAAGATTATAGTACACTAAGGCATGAGTTCTTGCTCCCTAAACAGAAACGGCCATACAACAAACTTCCATGGAATGCTCTCATACTCACCACAATTCATCCCTAATTGGTCTCTATCATGTTTACCCTAACAACAAACCTTAACTATGCATAAATAATGAGATTCAAGAGAAAACGCATACCTTGCAAGTGATGATGGCTATGGTGTTTCTTCTCCAATCCAAGCCTTGGTACTTGCTACAAGTGATCTTCAATGGACCTATGTGCTTCTGTTTGCAGTGGTTCTTGATTACACTTCTTGAACCAACCTATCCAACCCTTCATGCAAGTTGGAGTGATCACTTGGGATACATGAGCCAGCCACGAATTCTTCTTGATTTTTCTTGCCAAATACTCAATGTTGCTTGTAGATGATGATGATGATCAGAATTGTAGTGATTGATGAAGTTTCAATGGAGTTTGGGATTAAAATGCATTTTGGAGTGAAAGAATTGAAATGTGATATGCAAGCTCTAAGAATCTCTAACCAATGCATGGAGTCACTCTAGGGCTTATATAGATGAGAATAGAAATGTGTGGAAGTTTGTAGAACCTTCCATGAAGCTTCTAGAATTTCTCATGCAATGAGAGTTTGAATTTGTCATCTTGAGCAAATCTCATGCTATATCATGATATACCATGCAATCTTACTCAATTTCTCCTCAAATGATATGGTAAAATGAAAACAAAGCCTTACAAGTCCTTGTGTAGCATTTTCCCATCTTTCCTTTTGATGCCTTAAAGTGCAAGTAACCAATTTACAAAGCAACTCCAATTTTTAAGCCTAAACTCAAAAATGTGGATAAACCATTGTTTTTAAAATGATGTTTCCAATCAAAATGATATATTGGATGACCTATTTTGGATTCCTAGATCTTCCAAACCAATTTCCAATTCCAACTTTTTCAACTTATAAGCCATTTACAAGCCATTTGAACCACTTTTAAAAATCCATGCTCTAAGCTTTTCCAAACTTTCATGACATTCTTTCTAGACTTAAAATAACATTTTGAACAACTTTCATGTTTTGAGTTTTTCCATTTGAGGCTTGGAAATATGAGATATGGCCTTTGCTTAAAATGACCTATAACTGACAAATGACCAAAATACCCCTGTCTTGTTCAAATCATAAGTTGAGTTCCACAAATCCTATCAAGGACTTCTACCACTCAAATTAAAGCTAAGAAGATTCCCTTCAACATTCATGTTGACCAAGAGATCATATGAATCATCCTACTAGGGCAAAAGTTGTCTGCAAGTTGGGTGATTTTCAAGGACCCAGATTCACACACCTCAGCTGACCTGTAATTTGTCAAAACCATAACTTGAGCTCTGCAACTCCTATCAAGGACTTCCACCACTAAAATTAAAGCTAAGAACAAGCTCTACAACATTCATGTTATGGGGAAGATGAGATATCAATCACATCTTGAGCTAAAACTGCCTGGAAGATAGGGATCAAACTAGGGTTTTTCACTGACAATCCTTGGAAACCCTAACTCAAAACTTCTCAAACCCTTCAATCATGATGAGTTGGTCTAGGAATCATCCTTATACCATCTCTATGCATCATTCCATGATCTCATGGCCCTTGGATTAGGTCTCAACCTTCTCCAAATTTTCAGTTATCCTAGGGCTGAGTCAGTCAAAACCCCAATTCTACCATTCATGGTTGAATCTTCTGAACTCTTGCATAATGACCTCTCTGGGCTTCATGATGGCTATCAAGACATCTCATACATTTTCTCAAAACATCAAGTTCATTCTCAAAGTCTCAGAATCATCTGAGGAGCACCCACAACTCTCAAGCTATGAAGCACACAACCCTGGTTTCAATCCACTTCCTCTAAGGATCTCTTGAATTTTCTGATGAAGGTATCCATTTTCAAACACTCACTGAATAAATAATTGTTGGTCAAATTTTGGGGTGCAACAGCTGCCCCTATTCAAAAGGCTTGAACCTGACTGGGTGAGGAGCGAACGGCCCTCAACCAATCGAGGTGCAAGACGGTTGAATGCCGGTAAACCCGAAAATTTGCCAACTGCGTGAGCACACGGTACTCTGCGGGGAACAAATCTTTGAATATTGCAATGCTAGCTGCTCAACAACTAGCTGGAGAAATATCGACCTGACATCATCGTCAGTTATCCGTATTAAATTCTTCTGACGTTGCCTTCAGACAACCACAACACCCAACATCGCCGCTGGAAGACTAAACCACCTGACATCGCCGTCAAGAACAACTATAACTCGGGGAAACAAGCGTCCAACATCGCCGCCGGAGACCTAAACCTGAATCACCAAAATATCCAACATCGCCGCTGGAGGAAATACATCTCTGAATTAAGTACCCCGCATCGCCGCTGGAGAAACACGTCTGACCTCGCCGTCGGACAATCAACATACCCCGCATCGCCGCTGGAGAAATAAATCTGACAGAATACCCCGCATCGCCGCTGGAGAAAATACAACAATGAACAAAATACCCCGCATCGCCGCTGGAGAAAATACATCTCTAAACAAAGTTCCCCGCATCGCCGCTGGAGAACTACGCCTGACAGAATACCCCGCATCGCCGCTGGAGAAACACATCTGACAGAATACCCTGCATCGCTGCTGGAGAACTAAATCTGTCAAAATACCCCGCATCGCCGCTGGAGAACTAAAGGATCTGCATCACCTAACATCGCCGTCGGAAGACTGGATCACCTTGACATGCCCAACATCGTCGCTGGAAAGCTGAATCTGACGTCGCCGTCGGAAACAAACATCCTCTTAGAGACACTCGACATCGCCGTCGTACAAACATCATCTTTACTGGGGATTTAAAGAGTCTGACCTCGCCGTCAGCACATTCAACATCGCCGTCGAATAAACATCCAACCTCGCCGCCGGACAAATGATGATCTGACCTCACCGTCAAATCCAAACGTTCAACCTCGCCGTCGAACAAAACATCCAACCTCGCCGCCGGACAAATGATGATCTGACCTCGCCGTCAAATCCAAACGTTCAACCTCGCCGTCGAACAAACATCCAACCTCGCCGCTGGACGACTGATGATCTGACCTCGCCGTCAAATCCAAACGTTCAACCTCGCCGTCGAACAAACATCCAACCTCGCCGCTGGACAAATGATGATCTGACCTCGCCGCCAAATCCACACGTTCAACCTCGCCGTCGAACAAACATCCAACCTCGCCGCCGGACAAATGATGATCTGACCTCGCCGTCAAATCCAAATGTTCAACCTCGCTGTCGAACAAACATCCAACCTCGCCGCTGGACAAATGATGATCTGACCTCGCCGCCAAATCCAAACGTTCAACCTCGCCGTCGAACAAACATCCAACCTCGCCGCCGGACAAATGATGATTTAACCTCGCCGTCAAATCCAAACGTTCAACCTCGCCGCCGAACAAACATCCAACCTCGCCGCTGGACAAATGATGATCTGACCTCGCCGTCAAATCCAAACGTTCAACCTCGCCGTCGAACAAACATCCAACCTCGCCGCCGGACAAAATGCAACCCTGAACAACTCTGACCTGGGGTTCACCCCTGGTGAATGGAACAAAAGGTACACTTGCGTATTTGAAACTACTCCGCTGGGAATGAGAGACTTAACCGAGCACACTCTGATCTGGGGGTCACCCTCAGAACCATAACGAACATCGGAATACTGCTGCACACTGCCCGCCGTAGAACTTCAACATTAAAGATATACGAAACCCTGGCCCCTGGCCACTCCAGATCCGCTGGAAAAAACATTCAAGTATTTCCGAATATAGATGGAACCCTGGCCCCTGGCCACTCCAGATCCGCTGGAGAATCTTCAAGTTCTCCTGAAGAAAGATGAAACCCTACCCGTCGGCTATTCCAGCTTCAGCTAGAAACAACATCCTTGGCCTTCAAGGATGTAAACTTTGCCCGTCGGTAACTCTGTAGGAGGTATCTTCGACTTCAGTCTAAAGAAATGGTCCTTGGCCTTCAAGGGTACATGGATCTGCCTTCAGGCAACTCCACCTCTGCTATAGAGCATCCGTGACTTTAGTCAGGGATATACTTCGGCCTTCAGTCCGAAAAATGAATCCTAGGTCATTCATGACCTTGGGGATAACCTGGCCCTTAGGCACCTTCGCTTCAGCTTGGGAAATCTGTGACTTCAGTCAGAGAAATGGTATCCTGAGCCGTTCATGACTCTACGGGGATTCAACACTTTGCTTTCAGGCAAAACTCCGCTTCAGCTGGAGAAACATCTTCGACTTCAGTCAGAAGAAACACTATTCACTTGATCGCAATTAATCATCACCTCAGGACAACTGACTTGGTCTTCAGACCAACACGGATCATCTTGAGTACAAAATTTGGAACCTTGTCTTCAGCCACACGTTGATTCATCAACAAGGACATCTGAGCTCACAGGAAACCTTTGATACCGCCTTCAGGCGTTTACAAAGTCAATCTTCAGATTAGACAACACTGTTGGAGCAGACATATCACGCTGCTAAGGACTTCAAGAATCATCTTGAACAAATAAATCCGTCAGGCACCTTCAAGAATCATCTTGAACCGATAACCATTCTGGATACTTCATTCTGCGGGGTATTCCAGGAACCTTCCTGGGCAACTCTTGCTGGGGCGCTACTGGGGAGCTCACGTATCATCCTGAACAAACAACTCGGGAAACTGCGCTGAGGTCTTAAGAGTCATCTTAAGCAAACCGGCCCTGCTGAGGAATTCGAGAATCGTCTTTAACTGAAGACTTCGCTGGGGATCTCAAAAATCATCTTGAGCGAGCGACCGTGGGGGATTACACCGGGGTCTTGGGAATCATTTCAAGAAATCGACCTTGTTGGAGAGAATATCAGGAATCGTCCTGAGCAACCGGTCTCTTGGTGACATACCTGTAAGGCAAGAAGGATAATGACCTAGACCATGCTTATGATGCGTATGCTTCTGCACCATGCCCCACACGGTGGGAATGATATGCGTTTATGCTAAATGCTGTGCAATCATGCACAATGCTATGCAACGCTAAATGCCATGCAGTCATGCATAATGATGCGATCCCATCCGCCAAATAAGTGTCGGGAGGAGGAAACCCTTTTGTCAAGGAGACAAGAACTACTCAGGTAAAGGAATCATCCTGCTGAGGAGAACATGGACCCGCTGGTATCAATCGGCTCCGTCTGGGGAAACGATCTTCTGGTTGACTGCTGCAGGGAAAACAACTTCAGCTGACTGCTGCAGGGGAACGACGCTCTACGAGAACTTGGACCTGTTGATATCAATTGCGCGAATAGACTGCGCGGCCGCCATGGCTACTTTTCTGGGGATAACAACTCTGTGGGGAGACAACTTCAGCTGCTCCACACTCCACTGGGGAAAAACCAATCATGATCTGATCAAGTTCCAAGGACTCGGCTTTCTCGGGCATCTGCACACTCGGCTGGGGAAGGAGAAATCATTCTGCTTCGCTGGAGAGAGTGCGACTCTGGGGAAACACAGCATTAGCTGCCCCACGCTCTGCTGGGGAAAATTGATCATGATCTGATCAACTTCCAAGGATTCTGCTTTTCTGCGGACTCAGCCAGGGAGAGAAATCATTCTACTTCACTGGAGAGTACGACTCTGATGAGGAATTCGATTCCACTGGGGAAGAAAGAATCATCTGACTTCGGGGGAGAGTACAACTCTGCAGGGGAATACAACATCAGCTATTCCAATGCTCCACTGGGGAAGAGGGAATCATCCAACTTCAGGAGAGAGCATGACTCTGGTGAGGAATCTCAATTCCACTGGAGACTTTACTGGGGAAACACGAGCTTCGGCACCCGAACACTTCTATGAAATCTGCACTTGTGACCCGGTGCTGGGGAAAGACGACATCATTCTTCGGTGCTTGGCTCAGCTGGTGGGGGTGACGCTCCTTCAGGATGCGTCTGCTTCGGGAAGAGAATCATCTCTACCTGGGGAGACATATCAATGCTCACTATCTTGCGTTCAGATTCTAAGGAGGAGAGACTACTGAACTCTGCTGGAGAAGGAGGACTCGCCCCGCTTCGGGGATGCGCACGGCACATCTTCTAGAAAGGTGCTATACCTGCAACAACACGAACAAACAGACAAGATACCCTCCTCAAAGGGGCCTATCCAGGTTATTATCTCGTGACAATATTCAGTTAATTAATTGTTTCAACAATCAATGGGCCTAGGCCCGCAAGTTTATGTATGCGCATTTTATTAAAAAACATCGGCGTTTTCATTCGCAAACAAAACAGATAAATGCTAAACAGACAAGCAGAATTGCTGAATAATGTGCATTTTATTGATGATGAACCCCTGAATGGGCAAAAATGTTTTACAACAGAGGCAAGCTCCTGGAATGAGGAAGCCGCGCAAAAAGAAAACATAAATATACATCAGTATATACAAATGTCGGCAATCGAGGCGTAGACGAACACCATGAATTGATCCCTCTAAGACTCACTCGACTTCGATACTTCTCCGACGCTTCAGCTTCGGAAGAGATTGATTCATATAAACGGCCCTCAGGTCTTCCGAACCACTAAACAATGAAAGTCCACACGCGGAACGCAGTCATTTGCTTATTCAAATCCCTAACTTTTGCGTGAACCGCCCTTTACGGGTTTTCAGTTCACCGGGATACCCTTTTTTGCCGAAGCCGCCCAGTGTAGGTTTTCGACTTCGCGGGTGTACATTTTTTTCAATATATCCCTAATTTTGCCCGAACCTTTTATTCTGTTTTTTGGTTCGCCGGGATGCCCTTTTTTGCCTGGACTCTTTCTTTTTTGTCTAGCGGGTCTCTTTCAAGCAAAGTATTTTTTAACTGCGTCCGTGTTCACCGGGGATGCAAAATCTTCACCATCCATCGTGGATAACAACAAAGCTCCTCCTGAGAAGACCTTGCTGACGACATACGGCCCTTCGTAATTCGGAGTCCATTTGCCCCGGTGATCGGAGTGTGGCGGAAGAATTTTCTTCAGGACGAGATCACCCGTCTGAAAGCTTCTAGGACGCACCTTCTTATCATAAGCTTTCTTCATTCGGCTTTGGTACAGGCGACCAAATGCAATCGATGCTAACCTCTTCTCGTCCATCAGGCTGAGTTGGTTCAAGCGATTCGTAATCCATTCTGCCTCGTCGAGTTTCACATCCACCAAAACTCGTAAAGAAGGAATCTCCACTTCTAACGGTAGGACAGCTTCCATACCGTACACCAAGGAGAAAGGAGTTGCCCCGGTCGACGTACGCACCGTAGTACGATAACCGTGCAAGGCAAACGGCAGCATCTCGTGCCAATCTTTGTACGTCACAACCATCTTCTGAACGATCTTCTTGATGTTCTTGTTGGCCGCTTCAACAACGCCATTCATCTTTGGCCGGTAAGGAGATGAGTTGTGGTGTTCGATCTTGAAGCTCTGGCACAACTCCTTCATCATCTTGTTATTCAAATTCGAACCATTATCAGTAATGATTCGCTCAGGAATTCCATAGCGACAGATGATGTCCCTCTTTATGAACTTAGCCACCACCTGCTTGGTCACATTAGCGTACGAGGCTGCCTCCACCCATTTGGTGAAGTAGTCGATAGCTACCAGAATGAAACGATGACCATTGGATGCAGTGGGCTCGATCTTGCCTATCATGTCGATGCCCCACATGGAGAACGGCCAAGGGGAGGACATGACATTCAAAGGGCACGGCGGCACATGAACTCTATCAGCATAAATCTGGCATTTATGACATTTCTTCGCGAATCTGAAGCAATCCGACTCCATCGTCAGCCAGTAATACCCTGCTCTCAGGATCTTTCTCGTCATGGCATGCCCGCCGGCGTGCGTACCAAATGTGCCCTCATGGACCTCTTCCATGAGCATACTTGCCTCTTTCTCATCTACACATCTGAGTAGCACGAGATTGTGGTTTCTCTTATACAGCACTCCATCAGGATTGAGATAAAAGTTTCCAGATAGCCTCCTTAGAGTCTTCTTATCCTGGGTTGACGCACCCGCAGGATACTCCTTAGTCATAAGGAAGGTCTGGATGTCGTGGAACCATGGCTTGCCGTCGTTGGCATCCTCGATTGCAAACACAAATGCTGGTCTATCAAGACGCGAAAGTACAATTCTTGGAGCCTCATTCCAATAATTGACCTTATACATTGAAGCCAGCGTGGCGAAGGCATCAGCCATCTGATTTTCAGCCCTGGGTACATGATGAAGTTCCACTCGATCGAAGAACGGAAGCAGCCTCCTGGCATAATTCATGTACGACACTAAATTCGCTTGACGAGTTTCCCACTCCCCTTTGATTTGATTGATTACAAGCGCTGAGTCACCATATATGTCTAGATTCTTGATTCTCAAATCAATTGCCTCTTCTAGACCCATAATACATGCTTCATACTCGGCTTCATTGTTGGTAACTGAGAACGTCAGTCTTGCTGTAAACGGGATGTGGGATCCGTGAGGAGTCGTGATGATAGCCCCGATACCACTTCCATAGGAATTAACTGCTCCGTCGAATATCAACTTCCACTGAGACTTCCTATCTGGCCCCTCATCGGGCAATGGCTCATCGCAATCCTTCGCTTTGAGAAACATAATGTCCTCGTCAGGGAATTCGAACTTCATCGGCTGGTAGTCTTTGATTGGCTGTTCGGCAAGGTAATCAGACAATACGCTTCCCTTAATGGCTTTCTGAGAGACGTACTGAATATCATATTCCGTTAACACCATTTGCCATCTGGCAATCCTGCCCGAAAGAGCCTGCTTCTCGAAGACGTACTTGATCGGATCCATCTTCGAAATCAGCATAGTGGTGTGGTTGAGCATATACTGTTGTAGACGTTTGGCGGCCCAAGCTAATGCACAACACGTCTTCTCCAGCATTGAGTATCGAGACTCACACTCAGTGAACTTTTTACTCAAATAATAAATGGCATGCTCCTTTCTGCCCGTCTCGTCGTGCTGACCGAGAACACACCCCATACTATTCTCCAGAACCGTCAGGTACATGATTAATGGCCGTCCAGCCACTGGGGGTATCAAGATTGGAGGTTCTTGAAGATACTGCTTTATTTTGTCGAACACCTTCTGGCAATCCTCATTCCAAGTAACCGCCTGATCTTTCTTTAAAAGCTTGAACATCGGTTCACAAGTGGCCGTGAGCTGAGAGATAAACCTTGCAATGTAGTTTATTCGGCCCAGGAAACCACGAACTTCTTTCTCTGTTCTCGGCGCTGGCATTTCTTGGATAGCTTTTATTTTCGCAGGATCAACTTCAATACCTCGTTCACTAACGATAAACCCCAATAACTTTCCGGACCGCACTCCGAACGTGCACTTGTTAGGGTTCAGCCTCAGCCTGAACTTCCTAAGCCTTTCAAACAGCTTCAACAAATTGACCAGATGCTCTTCCTCCGTTTGGGACTTTGCAATCATGTCATCAACATAGACCTCGATCTCATGATGAATCATATCATGAAACAACGTTACCATTGCTCGCTGGTAAGTGGCCCCTGCGTTCTTCAGACCGAAGGGCATTACCTTGTAGCAGAATGTTCCCCAGGGGGTGATGAACGTTGTTTTCTCCATGTCCTCCGGCGCCATCTTAATCTGATTGTAACCGAAGAAGCCATCCATGAACGAAAACACGGAAAACTGGGATGTATTGTCGACCAACACATCGATATGAGGCAACGGGAAGTCATCCTTAGGGCTCGCCCTATTCAAATCCCGATAATCGACGCACATGCGTACCTTACCGTCCTTCTTCGGTACAGGCACTATGTTGGCGACCCACGGAGGGTAAGTGGTAACGGCTAGAAATCCTGCGTCCAACTGCTTCTGGACTTCTTCCTTGATTTTTACAGCCATGTCTGGTCTCGTCCTCCTGAGCTTCTGCTTGACTGGAGGGCAATCTTCTCGCAACGGCAAGCGATGAACCACGATATCAGTGTCAAGTCCGGGAATATCCTCGTATGACCAAGCAAAGACGTCATTATACTCTCGAAGCATCTCGACCAGTCTATGCTTGACATCATTCTGCAGCGCAGCCCCTACTCTGACATTTCTGACGAGCTCCTCAGAACCCAGATTTATAATCTCAATATCCTCCTTGTGAGGCAGAATAACCTTCTCCTCTTGTCTCAACAAGCGGGCCAACTCTTCCGGAAGGTCTTCGTCTTCATCAATCTCATCCTCGGCTTGATAGATCGGGCAATCAAAGTCGTAGTGATCCGTAGAGGGTCCAGAGTCGATGTCATCTGTTACGTGGATCCTGCAATAACAAGGGTTAAGTTTAAAGCAAGAATATGCAGGTTAGCACAAACCTCGTTGCCATTTTGATGTTTTTCGAAATAAACATAAAACAGGAATGACAGAGAACACAATATTTGATTACGAAGAAAACGCCTTTTATTTATTAACAAAATGCATACACATAATCCAACAAGGCCCTGACAGTAAAACCACTATGCCCCGGGCAGGACATAGGGTTGTACAAAGATTGTAAAAAGCAAATCATTACTCTTCACTTGTCAGCTTGATAATCTCCTTGATGGTCCAATTGTGGAGGTGCTCGCCCGGCTTGCTCGGTTGAATCCAGGCGTCAAGATCGCAATCACTATCCCCGCTGTCCTCGGATGCAGCGTTGATGCTCTCGAAAATTACTCCCCCCTTGGTGAACAGGATCGGCCCTTTCCCACGAGACGAGCTGCCAGAAGAAGATGAAGCTTCAGCTCCAGGAGAATACCCCAATCCAAACTTATCCTGTTTGATTGGTATATCCAAGACGTGCCCCCAGCCTGGGGTGGAACCGGCTTCGACAACGGCCCGAGCTTCCTTAAACGAGGAGAGATTCATCCCCTGTTTCTCTGTGACGACAGGAGCTACCTCTTTTACCCTGACGGTTTCAAAGGCTTGGCATAGCGTTTCATGGATCTCGCCATCCATTTCAACGTATTTAAAGGACGACAGGTGGCTCACCATGATGTCCTCTTCACCACAGACGGTCACTATGCTGCCCCCAACAGCATATTTAAGCTTCTGATGCAGCGTGGACGTCACGGCACCAGCAGAATGGATCCATGGCCGACCTAAGAGGCAACTGCAGGCGGGCATGATATCCATGATATAGAAAACCGTATTGAACGTCTCTGGACCAACTTGAATTGGCAGGGTCAACTCTCCGAAGACGTGGCGCTTGGTTCCATCAAAGGCTTTCACGACCAGATCACTGGGCGTGCACAGCAGTCCACGGGTATCCAACTTCATCAGTGCTTTCTTCGGAAGCACATTAAGCGAGGAACCCGTATCCACCAGGACATGTGACATAATCGTGCCTCGGCACTCTATTGAGACGTGCAGGGCATTATTGTGATCTCTTCCCTTAGGAGTCAGCTCTAGATCTGTAAATCCCAGCCCATTACCAGCATTGACGTGGGCCACCACCTCCTCGAGTTGATTTACTGATATTTCCTGCGGCACGTATGCAGCATTCAATACCTTCAGTAACGCGTTGCGGTGCGCTTCAGAACACAGCAACAGATTAAGAATTGAGATCTTTGACGGAGTCTGATGAAGATGATCTACAATTTTGTAGTCACTCTTCTTGATTAGTCGCATGAACTCTTCGGCATCTTTAACCAGCAAGTCCTTCTCTGCCCCTGCAGGGACCTCTTCGACAGCTTTACCTTTACCCTTATCCACAGCGTCAGCCCGGACCACTTTCTCTGCTGCAACCTCTGCTGGCGCAAACACTCTTCCGCTTCTAGTGATACCACTGACTTCGGTAAGATTCTGCACAGTCGATCCAAATGGCTCTAGCTCTATCTTCTGACCATTACAGTAAACTTCGGCGCCGTAATGCCATGGGACGGCATTAGTACTCTCGAATGGGATTGGTCCGACCCTGGTGATGGTGATAGTAGGCGGACGAGGCGCAGAAATAGTAATAGGGTGACGAGGAATAGTAATGGTGGCAACTTCATCTGCCTGCTTCAGCATGACCTCCCCTGATGCACTCTCAATGCTCCGGCTGAACTGTAAAATACCCTCGGACATCAGACTCTGGATACCTTCGATCAGCTGCTCACACCCATCAGGAAGTGTAGCACAAGCCATACATAACTCTCCACATCCAGGGAAGAAGCCCTTCTTCAGCAATTTAGCCTTGACAAAACTCAGCGGCGTCTTCAAATCTTTGACATCAGTCAGCAAGTCTGAACTCTCCTTAGTGATAACGGCATTCACTCCGCCCCCCTTATGATGAGGCATCGGGTTTTTGGTGACGTTGGGCACACTGTCAGAAAAATTGATAACCTTGGCGTCCACCAAGTCCTGGACTTTGTGCTTGAAAGCCTTACAATTCTCAATCGTATGGCCTGCTGCCCCAGTATGGAACTCACACGTAGCATTGGCATCATACCCCGGTGGTGGTGCCCCTGTTAAGGGAGCCAACGTCCTTTTTTGAACCAATTGGAGCTTAAGCAACGTTTGCAGAAGTTGTGCATACGACATAGGTGGAGTATCAAAATGACGGCTTGCCATAGGAGCCCGATTCTGATATCTTTTATACCCCTGCTGATTCTGCTGCTGAGGCTGCTGCTGCTGCGGCGGGGCAGCTGGGATATTTATGCTAGCAATCTGAGGCTGAGGGCCCTTGCCCTTTCTCCGAGCATTAGTGACGGCACTGGCATCTCCCTCTCGACGCTTGCCAGTATAGGGTTTCTTACTAGCTCCCCCAACTGAGGATGCTTCGCCCTGAATTTTTCCAATCTTTATACTGTTCTCAACATGCTCGCCCAGAGTGATGAGAGCCGAGAATGTTCCAGTCATGCCGCTGACCAGCTTTTCATAATAAATTCCAGGAAGGGTAGCCACGAACATTTGCACCAACTCACGCTCAACCATCGGCGGTTGCACCCGAGCAGCCAATTCACGCCACCGCTGGGCGTACTCTTTGAAGCTTTCATTGTTCCGCTGTGAGAGATTCTGAAGCTGAACTCGGTTGGGAGCCAAGTCGCTATTGTATTGATAGTGGAGAACAAACGCTTCTGCAAGATCTTTCCAGGTGCGCACAGTAGCGGGCTCCAAACCCATATACCATTCGAGCGATGGACCAGAAAGACTATCCTGAAAGAAGTGCATCAACAACTTCTCATCGTCAGAATAGGCGGACATCTTTCTATAATAAGATCGGAGGTGGACCCGGGGGCAAGTAGTACCCTTATACTTCTCAAAGGTAGGCACCTTGAACTTGTGAGGTACTTTAAAGTCAGCAATCAACCTGAGTTTGGACATGTCAACGCCCAATGTGTTCTGATTTTCTATGTCTCTCATCTTGTCTTCCAGCGCCTTGAACCTGAGTCGAGCCTCAACATTCAACTCTGCTTCTACACCTCTCTGAGAGAATATGTCATCCTGATGGTCCTCCAGCCACGGTTGAGGCACCAGCAGATTTGCTGCACCAGCATTGCCGTTGACCGGCCCTGTGTTTACATTGGCTCCCAGACTGCCATTGCCGACGCCAGCCGCGTTGAGCCCGATATTAGTCATCAGATTGTCGTTAGCACTGCCGTTGCCCACGGCAGCAGGAACAACGTTCTGTGGAGTATCCCCTGGAGGGGGAGTGGGCACGGCCCCGCCGTGAAGTATTCCATTACTGTCAACCCTGGAGATGAGAGGTTGAACCAAAGTACGAAGCTGGTCTTGACCGTTCGCGACTACCTGCATCAGTTCCATGAAACGATCCATCCGTTCACGGAGCTCTTGAACATCTGACTGTACCTGGTCCATTATCCTTATCTGATTAGCACGAGTTGAGTAGCGGTGGATGAGTCGTTGATCAATCCTGGAGATCGAAAACAGCTCGGAACCTGAGTACCTAAAAAACCTGTCAAAAGTAAAGGTTAGGAAAAGCCACAAAATGCATGTCATGCAAAGTGCTTTATGCAGATGTATGCGTGTGTCTGTGTGCTTGAGAGATTTCCCCCGATCCTGGCACCCGCTGACGATAATAAGGAGAGGAATCTGGGCCCAATCATGGAAACAGCAATCTCGCACATAGTATCAGCAATAGTCAGATTCGACACATCAAGGATCGAGAACTCGTACGCAACAGTCTTTCTGAGAGAGGCTGCAGTAATAAGAGGCGAGAGATCCTGGATCGGGGAAACGGTACCTGTCACAGACACACGCCAATGGAATGCAAATGATTATGCAAACTAATGCAAAATGCAGGCATGCAACAATATATCCAGGTGGCTGCTGTGGAGATTCGGTATCAACAGTCACTGATGAGAAGGAGACCCCGGTGTAAACCACTGATCTGATCTGTTGAGAATAACCATCTGATAGGATCGAGATCGAAATCCTGCTCTGACAAGAATAGGTGACTGATAATAAGGACCCCGGGATGTATGATTAGAAAATGTCCGCTGATGAAGTCTTCAGACCCCAAATCAAAAATCTGCCCTATCAAGAACAAACACACAGCCGCTGATGAGATCTTCAGACCTCACTCAAAATCTGTTCCGTCCAGAACAAACCACTGATGATAATACACTGATCAAAGCCTGCTCTATCAAGAACAGACAAACACCCGATGATACAATCCTCTGATCAAAAAAAAACTTGCTCTGTCAAGAACAGTCAAATCTGCAACTGAGAACCTTGGTACCAACATAACTGATTCACTGTCAAGAAAACCAGGTAGTCTGGAGGTCAAAGTTTCCTGCAATATCCCAACCCCACTCACAGGTATGAACCTAATCCACGGACAAAGGTACGGCATCCTATGCGGTCATCAGCGTCACAGACTTTCATGAGTGACGATACGATTCCCAGAAGGAGTGGCATCATCAAGTCATGAAGAGGCCTCTCTTAGCTGACTTCCAAATGATCGGTCCCCAGAGTCGACAATCCTCACGTCTGGACTCCCCTCAGATCCTCAGGACCGGAAAGGAGCACCTCTGCAAGAATCTCGTCTGAGCGCAGATTTTCGTAGGGAACTATGCCTGCTCAGCAGACAGGTTCGTCTACTACTTCTCCGCAACTATATCTAGGTGTGTACTCAAGCCCAGGTCCGGCTTTTCACTCACAGTAACATCCCTCTCCCATAGCAGCACAGATAATCATATCAAACTGGAAATAAAATGCGGGAAATAAAATGCGGGAAGTAAAAATGCGATAAATAAACGCAACCCAACAAGCAAACACACAAACGATAGGATTGACTCTCATAGGGAACCGGAGAACCAGAGATTCTGGGTTCTGCGTCCTCAGCAGAGTCGCCAGCTGTCGCTTGCGCGAAAATAAGGTGTCGGCATGACAGAAGAGTCGCCACCTTTCGTTATTTATCCCTCAGAGCGGGAAAGGAAACGATCGGAAAAACCTGACGAATAAGGGTAAGACAAGGTCATCGCAACCATTGTCTGGGTTCGGGAGTCGGTTACGCAAGGGGAAGGTATTAGCACCCCTCATGTCCGTCGTACTCGACGGTATCCTCGCTTGTTTGTTTACTTGGACGGGTTGGTTATAATCTATCTACCTATCAAGGCTGGCTGAAAAAGAAAAGAAAAATGACTCGGCAAAGCGTCGCGCTTTATGCCTACGTATTCTCATCAGAGAATGAGAAATCAGAGTCAACGTAGTTCGGCCTACGAAGGATTGAGGGGAAAGGTTGCTCGCTAGGACGTCGCATCCTATGCCTACGTACTTTCATCTGGTATGAAAGATCAGAGCAAACGTAGTTCGGCTAACTACGGGTTATCTCCTGAAAGAAGTGTTTTTTATTGTGTTTGCGATCTCAACCGCACTAGAGACTATGACCTGAGAGTGAATGCGTCGCATGTCACCCAAAGGGCACCATACTAAACATCCATCCTCAGATAGCTTAAGGCTTGTAGCGTACGAAAGAAATCATTCATGATTACTGTATCTTAAACCGCTTCGAGATGAGAAGAGAACAGGCCCAACTAGGAGGGAGACTACCAAGTCCTACTGTTATCATGCCATGGATTCATCCTATGGTCGAGGTTTGAACAGGGAACTCCTAGATGTTGTCATGCATAGGTTTCAACCTAAAAGTCTATCATCAAATCCTCATCAGAAGAAATGAGAGTCCTAAGGGATCATGTCAATGATACACCAAAACAGACAAAAGCATCAGCTTTAACAGTAAAATGCATGCAATGCAAGTGAGGGAGGAAATGTGTGTGGGGCTTCAGCCTCCACAAGCTCATCTCAACCTCAGGCCAGTCATGAAATAACAGTAATCATACTGAAAATAAACAACATGCTATCAAGCAATAACAGATAAAAGAAATGAAGTGCCATCAGGCAAACAAAACACATGCTTGAGAAAGAAGGAATCTACTTTCTAATCCTAACCCTAACACAGAATCTGAATCAAATCTAAGCAAAGCCCTAAAGCAAAACCTAACCAAAAGAAAACAATCCCAGTCTTCAAGCTTCAGAACAAGCTTACCAAAGAAAGGGAGCTAAGTAAGCAGACTCATAGTGTCTTCCTCAGGAAAGCACTAGGAGGTGTATACTCAGGAGTCATACCCTATGTGGCTCAACCACTGTGATCAGTTTATATTCCTCCTCAGGAGAAACTAAACTCACAAGCAGGCTCCAACATCACTGGATATTTAGGAAATCCTATCTGAACTAGTGGAACTAAGTGAATAGACTCGTAGGACCTTCCTCAGGAAAGTACTAGGAGGCTTTCACTTAGGAGTTGTATCCTATGTGGCTCAACAACTGTGATCAGTTTACATTCCTCCTCAGGAGAAATTAAACTCACAAGTTGGCTCCAACATCACTGGATACTTAAGAAATCCTAGATAAACTAATGGAACTAAGTGAATAGACCCATAGGACCTTCCTCAGGAAAGTACTAGGAGACTTCCACTTAGGAATTGTATCCCATGTGGCTCAACAACAGGTGATCAGTTTACATTCCTCCTCAGGAGAAATTAAACTCACAAGTTGGCTCCAACATCATTGGATACTTAAGAAAGAGGTGAGAAGAAAGAATGAAAGTCATTCATAGTGCCTTCCTCAGGAAAGTACCATGAACTTCCTTCAAACTTCAGGATCTCAAACCTCACAGACAGGGAACAAGCCAAGCTCTGGGTCTCTGGGTCTTGATCTTCAATCTTCTCTTCATCATGCTCTTCAACAAGATCTTCAAGACAACATAAGCCCCACAACAAATTCCCCACACAAAACCCCAAAGATGAACAGATAACCACAGGACAGACAAAATCATCAGGCAACTTCAGAAAATACCTAAAAATACCAAAACAAGGGGGAAAAATCTAACAATTATTCACAAGGGTCTACAATATCTATCCATAACATCCACATGGGCCTCTACCCAAAAATCAAGACAAAACTATTTAAAGAAGATAAATTCTTTCACCTATGCACAACCTAAACCCTAATTAGGATACCCTAATGCTACCCTAATTAAACTAATCAGATTTTAATCTAAAAATCCAAAATTAAATCCTATGGGGAACTATGGTTCAATATCTAGTTACATAAAAAAGAATGAGTTAAAAACCCTAAGGGAAAGCCCTAAAAGAAATTCTACAAAATCATGACATCAAACTAAACATTATAAAAGCTATTTAAAAGAAAAATCTATTAAAAATATGAAAAGAAAATAAAATGGACATTTTATTTATTTATAATTTTCTAGACAGGTTTATGAACACATGAAAAAAAGAAGAATTAAAAAATATTAAATTTTCTATTTTATATGAATTTTTAAAGAACAAGAAAATATTAAAAGAATAAAAATAAAAGATAAAAGAATAAAGGGGATGGGGGGTGTAATAAGCAATGCACGCTAGTTATTATATGAGATGGGCTGGAATCAGGGGGGTGCGGATAGAATTCCACTTAGGCCCAGACGCACCTCACTAATCAAAACGACGACGTTTTGATTTTTAAAATTCCCTCCCATTTCTGAACGAATCTGGGCCGTTGGATTGAGGGACAAAGTCAAATATTCAAATTTAATTAATGGTAGAGATTATCTCTTCTACCTTGGCTCAATTAGGGTTTCATAGAACAACCTCACACGTGAATCTTCCAGCATCCATAGCTCCCTCATCTCTCCACCATTTAACTCGATCCAAAAAACAAAATTGATCCTCTCACTTCCCTCTACACAGCCATGGTCGTGGATTTTCTTAACACTCACTCTAGAAAGAAATACGCACGATGGAAGTCTTGGACACCATTACTTTCTTCTGTTATGCATGATCATGGTTTTGGCTGATACTAACCTAGAATGATCTACATCTTATGAGGATTACACTAAGCTAAAGAACTAAGATTATAGTACACTAAGGCATGAGTTCTTGCTCCCTAAACAGAAACGGCCATACAACAAACTTCCATGGAATGCTCTCATACTCACCACAATTCATCCCTAATTGGTCTCTATCATGTTTACCCTAACAACAAACCTTAACTATGCATAAATAATGAGATTCAATAGAAAACACATACCTTGCAAGTGATGATGGCTATGGTGTTTCTTCTCCAATCCAAGCCTTGGTACTTGCTACAAGTGATCTTCAATGGACCTATGTGCTTCTGTTTGCAGTGGTTCTTGATTACACTTCTTGAACCAACCTATCCAACCCTTCATGCAAGTTGGAGTATTCACTTGGGATACATGAGCCAGCCACGAATTCTTCTTGATTTTTCTTGCCAAATACTCAATGTTGCTTGTAGATGATGATGATGATCAGAATTGTAGTGATTGATGAAGTTTCAATGGAGTTTGGGATTAAAATGCATTTTGGAGTGAAAGAATTGAAATGTGATATGCAAGCTCTAAGAATCTCTAACCAATGCATGGAGTCACTCTAGGGCTTATATAGATGAGAATAGAAATGTGTGGAAGTTTGTAGAACCTTCCATGAAGCTTCTAGAACTTCTCATGCAATGAGAGTTTGAATTTGTCATCTTGAGCAAATCTCATGCTATACCATGATATACCATGCAATATTACTCAATTTCTCCTCAAATGATATGGTAAAATGAAAACAAAGCCTTACAAGTCCTTGTGTAGCATTTTCCCATCTTTCCTTTTGATGCCTTAAAGTGCAAGTAACCAATTTACAAAGCAACTCCAATTTTTAAGCCTAAACTCAAAAATGTGGCTAAACCATTGTTTTTAAAATGATGTTTCCAATCAAAATGATATATTGGATGACCTATTTTGGATTCCTAGATCTTCCAAACCAATTTCCAATTCCAACTTTTTCAACTTATAAGCCATTTACAAGCCATTTGAACCACTTTTAAAAATCCATGCTCTAAGCTTTTCCAAACTTTCATGACCTTCTTTCTAGACTTAAAATCACATTTTGAACAACTTTCATGTTTTGAGTTTTTCCATTTGAGGCTTGGAAATAGGAGATATGGCCTTTGCTTAAAATGACCTATAACTGACAAATGACCAAAATACCCCTGTCTTGTTCAAACCATAAGTTGAGTTCCACAAATCCTATCAAGGACTTCTACCACTCAAATTAAAGCTAAGAAGATGCCCTTCAACATTCATGTTGACCAAGAGATCATAGGAATCATCCTACTAGGGCAAAAGTTGTCTGCAAGTTGGGTGATTTTCAAGGACCCAGATTCACACACCTCAGCTGACCTGTAATTTGTCAAAACCATAACTTGAGCTCTGCAACTCCTATCAAGGACTTCCACCACTCAAATTAAAGCTAAGAACAAGCTCTACAACATTCATGTTGTGGGGAAGATGAGATATCAATCACATCTTGAGCTAAAACTGCCTGGAAGATAGGGATCAAACTAGGGTTTTTCACTGACAATCCTTGGAAACCCTAACTCAAAACTTCTCAAACCCTTCAATCATGATGATTTGGTCTAGGAATCATCCTTATACCATCTCTATGCATCATTCCATGATCTCATGGCCCTTGGATTAGGTCTCAACCTTCTCCAAATTTTCAGTTATCCTAGGGCTGAGCCAGTCAAAACCCCAATTCTACCATTCATGGTTGAATCTTCTGAACTCTTGCATAATGACCTCTCTGGGCTTCATGATGGCTATCAAGACATCTCATACACTTTCTCAAAACATCAAGTTCATTCTCAAAGTCTCAGAATCATCTGAGGAGCACCCACAACTCTCAAGCTATGAAGCACACAACCCTGGTTTCAATCCACTTCCTCTGAGGATCTCTTGAATTTTCTGATGAAGGTATCCATTTTCAAACACTCACTGAATAAATAATTGTTGGTCAAATTTTGGGGTGCAACAAGTACAGTGATATATTTTCTTGGTCATATGAGGATATGCCTGGGCTGGATACGGATATGGTTGTTCACCGTCTGCCATTAAAAGAAGAATGCCCGCCGGTTAAGCAGAAACTCCGAAGAACTAGACCGGACATGGTTGTGAAGATCAAGGAGGAAGTTCAAAAACAGTGGGATGTTGGTTTCCTAGCTGTTACAAAATATCCCTCATGGGTCGCTAATATTGTGCCAGTGCCAAAGAAAGACGGTAAAGTGCGAATGTGCGTAGACTACCGTGACTTGAACAAAGCGAGCCCAAAGGACGACTTTCCGCTTCCTCATATCGATGTGCTGGTCGATAACACTGCTCAATTCTCCGTGTTCTCCTTCATGGACGGCTTCTCGGGCTATAATCAGATCAGAATGGCGCCAGAAGACATGGAGAAGACTACTTTCATTACTCCCTAGGTGTCGCTACTGCGAAAATCGGCGCCGGCTTGACAGGAGTGTCGCCACCGTGCGTTATTTATCCCTCAGAGCGGGAAAGGAAACGCTCGAAGTAAACCTCGCAAAGACGGGAAAAAGGTATGGTCATCGCAACCAAAACCTGGATTCGGGAGTCGGTTACGCAAGGGGAAGGTATTAGCACCCCTCACGTCCATCGTACTCGATGGGATCCACGCTCGGTGTTTATAGGTAAAAGGGTGTGTTATCTATCTACGCTACTGGCTGGTCTGAAAAGAAAATAAAAGGACAGGACTCGACAGAACATACGGTGTTCTGGGCCTACGTATTCCCTCGTGCAATGGGAAAGTCAGAGTCAACGTAGTTCGACTTCCTACGACTAAACGGGGGAAAGGTTGCTCGCCAGGACATCGCGTCCTGTGCCTACGTACTTCCACACAGTATGGAAGATCAGAGCAAACGTAGTTCGACAAACTACGGGTAAACAGGGGCTCTCACACAGCAGTGAGAAAACAAACTGGTCTCTAAGGCTCGGGAACCTATAACTACGATCTGGTCTCAAATGCACTAGGGCAAGAGAAAAGGGGTAACAATTAGTCGTTAGCGGGAAAGTCTCGATCGCACAGCCGCGAGAGAACAAAGGTTAGTCGTTAGTGTGCTCGCTAGGATATCGCATCCTATGCCTACATATCTTCGTCTGGAACGAAGAATCAGAGCAGCTGTAGTTCAGCTAACTACGGATCAAGCTACTCAAAAACTCCTACAGAAAGGAAAGGGAAACCCTAAAACTATAGCTGAGAAACAGGGGAATCTATATACTGCTATCACACCTGACTGACCATCCTAATGCCTATCATAACAACTCCGCAGCGGAGAAGTCAGAGCTCCTAAGGGATCATGGCAACAGGACTAAGCTGCAAACAAGAAACTGCAAAGTAAAGGAATACTGAAAATATGCATGAATGCAACAATTAAGCAAACAAGGCACAGAGGCCGCAAACCACAAAGGCAAGGGAGCTCAGCTCTACCAAATACCAACAAGCAAAGCCACGCAATAACAAACAAGCAGAAGGAGGACCACCTCAACTTCTCATGCACACAAAGTCTACTTCTAAGATGCACCTATTCAGAGCTATCTAGATGAACACCTAAGTCTAATGCAACATAACATCATACAAGTCAAACAACACAAAGAGACTAACCCTGAGCAGGGCCTGAAACAAGCTCCTAATCTATCTCTACACAGAACTCTATACAATTCCCTAAGCAAAAGATCTAAGCAACAACTCCAATCAAAAACCCTAAGCAAGAGGAATCAATCCCAGTCTCCAAGCTTCAGAACAAGCTTACCAGAGAAAGGAAGCTAAGCAGACAAGCTCATAGTGCTTTCCTCAGGAAAGTACCAGGAGGTTACTACTCAGGAGTCATATCCTATGCGGCTCGACAACTGTGATCAGCTTACATTCCTCCTCAGGAGAAATTAAACTCACATGAAGGCTCCGGCATCACGGGATACTTGAGAAAACCTATATGCACTAAGGGAACTAAGTGAACAGACTCATAGGACCTTCCTCAGGAAAATACTAGGAGGCTGACACTTAGGAATCGTATCCTACGTGGCTCAACAACTGTGATCAGTTTACATTCCTCCTCAGGAGAAATTAAACTCACAAGTTGGCTCCAACATCACTGGATACTTGAGAAATCCTAGGTAAACTAGTGGAACTAAGTGAATAGACCCATAGGACCTTCCTCAGGAAAGTACTAAGGGGCTTCCACTTAGGAATCGTATCCCATGTGGCTCAACAACATGTGATCAGTTTACATTCCTCCTCAGGAGAAATTAAACTCACAAGTCGGCTCCGACATCATTGGATACTTACGAAAGAGGTGAGAAGAAAGAATGAAAGTCATTCATAGTGCCTTCCTCAGGAAAGTACCATAAACTCCCTTCAAACTTCAAGATCTCGAACCTCACAAACAGACACCAAGCTCCTAGACTAAGCCTCAATCCACTGCAACCTCTCTGCAATCTCCAACAGGACTTCCATCAGCTCCCACCTTGAGAAGAACCCCCAGGCCACCAAACCACAAGAGACTATCTCTGAAGTTCAACCACAGTTGAACTTCAAAGTAAGAAGTCATCAAGACTTTTCCTATCTTCAGGCTCAGACAAATCATATCAGGACACCCTACAAAAATCTATCAAAAATCTAATGGGAGACCTACATGGCTCTAAGACAACATACTGAAAAATCAGAATAAAATTCCACACCAGATGAAAGAACTAAAATCAGCAACACAGACATATCCACAGACCAATTTATTCAACATCAATAACAGTGAAAAAATGCAATTAAAATGAAAATGCATGATTAAGCTAATATTTTTGTACTATAAAATTCTACACTGACTTACGAGTCTACAGAAAAAAGAACGGAATTATTTGACTAAATCTACCATTTTTTATGAATTTTCTAATGATATGCATGCATTGAAAATATTAAAAAGAAATCAATTAATTGGAAAATATGCCAAAAATAGGAAACAAAAATAAAATGTCATTTTTATTTATTTAATTTTCTAAACATTTTCATGAAACGGTAGAACAAAGAAGAATTAAAAAAAAACATTTATTTACATTTATTTATGAATTTAATATGCAAAGAAAAATATAAAAGAAAAAATAAAAGAAACACAATAGGGGTTCAAACAGCAATGGATTCAGGCCAATTCTGGATGGGCCCACATTCTGGGGGGTGCAACTAGCATTTGGGCGCAGGGCCCAGGTTCAGAAACCAAACAATCAGAAAAAACATATGGGGGGTGCCGTTAGTGATTTTTTCAGTTATTACTTCATTGGGCCTACATTCTGGGGGTGTCATTAGCAATAAGGCCTAAAGCCCAAATCAAACACTCAGTCTCACACGCCAGGGGGGGGGGGGGGGGGGAATTGAGTGAAACGGGGTGTGTAGCGTTCAGAAAACGCGTTTGGGCTTAAGCCCAATCCAATACTCAGTGGAACAAAACCTAATTCATCCCCCAAACCCTAACTACTGTTCACTCATCTAAACCTAACGCCGCTCCTCTCATCTCTCCCTCATCTCTTCTCTGCAACTTCCCTCCAATCTCACACCCCATCCGAAGAAATCTCAATCAACCCCAAACACCAACCCAGCAACAATGCTCAGTCTAAGCCTAACTGCTCTAAATCGTCATCAAACACATTATCAAGATCAAAAACAAACCACGCACCAAATCAATTAATCCCTCAAAACCCTAATCGTTGAAGGCAACGTAATCTAATCTAAAGAAGAACACGCAAGGAGTTTTAGCAAGCATACCTGGGGATATCTTGAGCGAACTGGATAGTATTGGAGAAAGAAGTCCCTTCAACGAAGATCCCCAGTCGCGTACGAAGATGGAGCGAAGATGAAGTTGAAGGATGACGCTTGGAGATCGCTCGGATGTTTCTGGACAAGCAACGAAGAACTCAACGAGTTCTTGGAGATCTGTGAAAAAGCGTAAGAACAGCTGAAGATGATGATTCTGGAGACTGCGTTCTGGAAAAGCGAATGACGATGAAGATCGTGTTCTGGAAAGTTGTATGAAGGTTTGATGTTGTTCTGGAAAAAATTGATGGAGGATGAAGGTTCAAGGTGATTTCTGGAAATTATGGGATGAAGATGATGAAGGTGGAAGGGAGGAGATCGGAGGAAGGAGATGAATTTCTGGGGAATTTTGGACGTTTGGAGATGACGGTGGCCGGAAGTCGTTGGGGGTCACCGGCGGTGGGAAGTTACGGCTGATGCATGGCCGCCGGTGAGTTTCCAGGTGAGGCTCCGGTGAATGATGGCGAGGTGCCAAGTGGCGCACATGCGCAGAGAGAGAGAGAGTGGAGGACAGTTGGCAAACACGTGGGAGAGTCTGGGAAGGCCTGAATGGGAACGCGTGGGGCCTCTGAGTGTGTGTAACGTGGGCTCTCTCTTGAGCCAACACGTGGCTCTGCTTTTATACCACTGAGCACGCGTGGAACCTTCTGGAAGCTCCTGGAGAACTCTGAGAAATGCTGGACAAATTGGACTATCTGGACCATTTTGGGCTGCGAGTTGATGGGCCCTGACTGCAATAGCTGGATAATGAGCCCACACAAAAACACTGTTAGTGGATTAAATGACTAATGAATGATTAACCGGAATTGATTAACTAATTAACCTAATCGGATCTACTCAACCAATATTTAAAACTATTAAACTAATCTAAACATTAAAATCTACTAATTCTGTTTAACTAATAAGAACAATTTATTAAAAGATATTTTCTATTAAACTATATTAACATAAAAGAAAAATCTATAATATTTCTATATTATCTAAAAAACAATTAAAACTATTTTTTAAAATCTATATAAAATTCTAAAAATGATTTGAAAAACAATTAAACCTATTTAAAAAACCTATAAAATCCTAAACTATTAACATCTATTAGTAATAAAAGAAAAACTATATTCCCCTTTTTCTTTATTATTCTAAAAACTATTTAAAATCTTATTTTTTCTAAAAATCTATTTAAAAAATTCTATAAAATTCTAAAAAGAGATTTAAGCTATTAAAATATTCAAAAACCCTATTTAAATTCCAGAAAAATCTATAAAGCCCGTTAAAAATTCACAAAAGCCTATTAAACCCTAAAAATGCAGATGAATGCACATGACCGCCATAAAAACACACACGAGACCAGATCGAATCGAACAGAGATCCCCGGGCATCAGAATATCCCCAAAATTACTGTGCAAGCTAAAAATCACTGAGGAGCGCACAATTTCCTGAAAATAAAACCCTGGTGATCTGGACTGGGTCTGCCATATCTGATAGACGAAAATCAAGCTGTAAACTCTGATGTCCCCTGCTTGTGCACAAATATCACATGTCTGAGCCGCGAATATGCATTTAAACCACGAGTTCAGATAGGAGAATCGGTTGGTCAAATTTTAGGGTGCAACAGCTGCCCCTATTCAAGCGACTTGGACCTGGAGGGTTTGAAGAGCGCTCAGCCTTCAAACATTCAAAGGTACGAGACGGTTGAATACAAATAAAACCCGAAAATTTGCCAACCGCGAGCATATACTGTAAACTGCTTGGGGAATGAAGTCCAGAAAACCGAGTCCAGTCATTACGGCACCAAACTGATCAATCATCTGATAAAGAACTCCTGATTTGAATACCCGTTGCTTGTGATACCCCATATAATAAACCCTGAGGGCTGCACCAAAATACCTGATCCTTTCACATTGCCTACTGATGGACGGGAAGACACCCTGATTGAATACTCACCTCGTCTAAAGATAGACAGAAAGACAACATTAATCTCCCAATTCACATCGTCTAAGGATAGACGGAAAGACACCATAATCTCCAAATTCACATCGTCTAAGAGTAGACGGGATCATCCTGATTGATGAAACGAACAATTCACATCGTCTAAGAGTAGACGGCATCATCCTGATTGATGAACAAATCAATATCCACATCGTCTAAGGGTAGACGGGAAGTCACCATAATCTCCATATTCACATCGTCTAAGGATAGACGGAAAGTCACCATAATCTCCATATTCACATCGTCTAAGAGTAGACGGGATCATCCTGATTGATGAACAAATCAATTCACATCGTCTAAGGGTAGACGGGATCGTCCTGATTGATGAAACGAATCAATATTCTCATCGTCTAAGGGTAGACGGGATCATCCTGATTGATGAAACAAATCAATATTCTCATCGTCTAAGGGTAGATGGCATTATCCTGATTGATAAAACAAATCAATATTATCATCGTCTAAGGGTAGACGGCATTATCCTGATTGATAAAACAAATCAATATTATCATCGTCTAAGGGTAGACGGCATTATCCTGATTGATAAAACAAATCAATATTATCATCGTCTAAGGGTAGACGGGATCAATAATCTCTGAATTCGCATCGTCTAAGGATAGACGGAGAGACACCATAATCTCCATATTCACATCGTCTAAGGATAGACGGGAAGTCACCATAATCTCCATACTCAACACCATCCTTTGAATTTCAGAATCCTTCTGTCTACGGGAATTGATGGAAAAGTCAATATCCTTGAAGGGGCCACATCGTCAGTATGGACTGACGGGAAGAAAACCACCTTTTAAGGAATCATGTCGTCAATAAGAGTCGACAATCACGAAAACTGAACATTCTTCGAAGAGCCTCGACATCAATAAGGATTGATGGTCAGAAAAGTACCTCTTGAACGTCATCATATCCAATAACCAGAAAGAGAACCAATATCCAAAATCATTTTGAAACCCCTCAACAACCAAGGATAGCCGGAGAAGACTCGCTGGGGGAACACCTCATCATATATATGATCTGGCAATAAGAAACCCGCTGGACAGTAACCAAAACTTCACATCGTCTACTGATAGACGGAAAGAAAAGCCACCTGCTGGAGAAGCTCTATTTTGAACCTTATTGAAAATCAACCAAAACTTCACATCGTCTACTGATAGACGGGAAGGAAAGCACATCCTGGGGAAACCCCTTCTTGAAACCTTACTGCGACCACCCGCAACTTCACATCGTCTATGGATAGACGGAAAGAAAACCACATTCGTACTCAAGACGTTTAATGATAGACGGAGAAGTCCATTCATTGGAGGAACACATCGTCAATATGAATTGACGGGAAGAAAAGTCTGTCGATATCAGATGACTGCTTGATCCAAGCATAATCGTTGTATGATCTGAGATACAAATAATCTGCCGAACTGTCTGACTACTGTTGCTGGATAAATGCCCCTGAACTGATCACAGAGTAATTCACGCGCCATATGAGGCTGATAGAAAATCTGACTTATGCTTCGTATGCCTATGCAAATGCTTTAGTCTTTCTACAGCGTAATGCTCCATTCTGGATGGAAATGCTACGCATTTTGACCATGATATGCAAGTATGATGCAAATATGATGATGCATGCAATATGCTAATGCAGGCTCGAGCTGCCGGAGAAGGCCGGGTACAGAAAACCATTTCAGCAAAATAAATGCTGAAGGCGAGGCCAATTCTGCTGGGGATAAACTGGATATCACTGAATCGTCCTAGCAAAATAAATGCTGGGAGAGCGAAATCAACTCCGCTGGGGATATTGGGAACTCAACCGAACGCCTCGACGGAGTAATACCCTGCTGGGGAATATAACTCCGCTGTGGAATAGCAGACGTGCTGAATATGATTAGACTCCTATAGGAATAGCTTACCCGTGCCATTGACAAATTGGTCTTTGCTGGAGACAATGGAGGGAGTCCTCCTGCGCTGATGAAGCTCGGGTCTGGAAATTGATGCGCCAACACGGATGGGCTTCACAGTAATCGCAAACATGGATTTGAGCTCTTAAGCTTATCTTACTGGGTCAGGCACAACTGACACTGGAAAACATTCTTCCTGAATACACAGCCTTTTAGTGAAGAGTCAAGGGATAGTGACACGACTTCCCGCATTCATCTCGCTCTCGAAAATCGACTGCATCCGCTCAAATAACTCTGAATGACCCTGTAGGTACGGAGAACAACAATCCTTTCTCTTCTGATATGCCCCAGCCTACGGGACCTCTGTGGGGATAGTCCCTGAAGGGAAATCTGCAAATCTGTTGCCTCGATGGTCTGATATAACGTGCCTCAGTGTTCTGAACTCCTGCGAGATACTTCACCTCATCTGCTTCTCGCACAACCTTTGCGCGCTTAAGATGGTCTGCCCCTGACCGCAATGACCTTGCCCCGATTATCTGATTCAGAGTAGCGCTCTTGACCGCGACGTGTGCACGGAATCTCAACCTAATTGCCCCAGGATAACTGACTTCGAAAAGCTGACCTGACTGGGAATCACAATAAAGCCTGCCCCTGCTCTCGGAACATTCGGGCGTTCTGCATTCTATCTTGACCATTCTTTCCATTGTAGGAAGCTTTTCTGCTGTCAAGCGCTTACCCGCAAGTAAAACAAGTTGTTCTGCATAAAAGATGTATTAATGCAACACATATGACAGCTTTGACATCCAATCTGTTCACTGGGAAAAGGAAAAACAGTTTATGGCATATAATGCCCAAAACATTTATCAACATTAGTACCAACATGGTAAGAGGAACCTTTTTAGGAGTCAGAATCGACGCGACCTTTACCGGAGTATGCTTTCGAAACAACCTGCTTCAATTAGGACTTTTGAAGGTTGTAACATGGTCAGGTTCATGGTTTTGAAAGAAAGGATAAAGGCTCGAAGTTTGCTTTAACCCACCCGTTCTCCTTGATGTTCTCCCATCCTACGTTCAGCTAATTTGACCTTAGCGCTCACCTCTCAGAGGCCGAAAAAAATAGGAATGATAGTTCGAGAAACTTTTGGATTTTGGAGTGACAGCCACTCACTCTTTGTCTTTGACACTTGTGGTCACACGACTCGTATTTCCTTTTGGGGATTTTTCTTTTGATCCTTTTCATCTTTTCCTTTTCATATCCCTAACTTTTGCCTGGACTGACTCCTTTTGAGTTTCTTTTGATTTTTTAAGTCCAGCGGGATGCCCTCATTTTTGCCTAAATCATTTGTTTTGAAGTTTTCTTGACTTAGCGGGCTTTGGATTTCTTTTTCATTCTTCTCTTTTTCGAACAAGTCGTGTGACACTGGTTGTCTGACTCTTTGGGGAACAATGTGGCTGTCCCACTCTTGATTGAACCATTGTGGTCTTTTAGGCACGACCTCTCGGGACGCGATTGATCCTCGAACGGACAATCCTTTTGCAATTTGGACGCTCGGTCAAATTAGCTAACACCTACCCTGCCCCAGGTTAAAATTGAGGTTTTTTCGTTCACAGAAAGAAACTCCTACTACAAGGCTCAAAGGGGTTGACAAGGGATTATCTTCCTTATGTCTCCGGTGTTTAGGGATTTGAAACAATGCCTGTACATCATCAGCAGGTTTTATTTCAAAAGCATACAATATCGGTAGTTGCATGTCGGTCATTTTCGTCATCCTCCCCAAATTCTTCTTAACCAAGTGTTGGACATTTGTAAACACAGTTAGTGAACACGACTGGATTCAATCAAAACATGCATATTTATTTCATTATCATCAATTTGAATGAAAACAACAAGTTTTACAAACAAGCTTACAAATTCAAACAGGAAAGCAACTACAAATGTAAAGAAATGACAAGCTAAGACAAAGAAAATATGCTAGTTTCTGAGAACCGGGCTTTCACATCTGCCCTGCTGCTGAACCAGCTATCTTTATTAGAGGCAATTTGATGCTGTCCTGATCTGCTTTCAACGACTTAACCTCTTGGCCCGAAGCTGATTGCTGCACTATCAAGCAGATCCTGCACTTTGTGCTTAAAAGCATGACAACCTTCTATATCGTGACCCGGGGCTCCAGAATGAAACTCACAGTGTTTGCTTGCATCATAACCAAACGGGGGAGCTCCCGTTATTGGCGCCAGAGTTCTTTTCTCTACCAGATTCAATCCCAACAATGTCTGCAACAACTCGGCATATGTTGAGGGAGGCTTCTCGAACGCTCTTCTCGGTTTACTACCCTGGAATCTTCGTTGAGTTTGCTGTGCCCCCTGCTGAGGCTGCTGCTGCTGGTATCGGGTTGACCCTTGAACACCCTTTGTATCAAATGCAACATTGGTTTCTGGACCTTCAATGTACTGATTAGCGCTCTCCTTATGCTTAACCATTTTCTTTCTTAGATCTGCCCCAGGAATAGGCAACAGTTGTGGGCCTGGAGATTCTGACACCATGGAGTCCAGGATACGCTTCTGCCCTACTGCAGCTTTAGAAACATCTGTCATCTTAGCATCGATCGAGACAGGAGCAATGTGCACTGCTACGCCGCCCGGCGTGAATTCAATGTCGTGCGAGTCAATCAGGTCTTGAACATTGTGCTTGAAAGCATGACAACCCTCGATGTCATGTCCGAATGCCCCGGAATGAAAATCACATTGCTTACTGGCATCGTACCCTTGAGGAAACACTCTCGTTGGTGGTGCCAACGTTCTCTTCTCAACCAGATTAAACCTCAATAAGATCGGCAAGAGCTCAACATAGGTCATAGGTGGTGCCTCAAATATTCTCCTTGGCTTTCCTTCCTGGATCTTCCGTTGAACCGGATGTATCCTCTGTTGCTGCTGCTCAAGTTCCACATGCACAGGTGGCGCGAGCTTCTTCATAGCGGCTTCAAATAGCTGATCGTCTTCTTTCCTAAGCACATTCTTGACTACCTCCATGATCAAACTTATTTGGGTCTTCAGCTGACTGTTCTCCTCTTTGAGAATCTTCTGCTCTAGACGCATCTCTTGCATGTCTCTCATCATCTGCCCCAGCTGGCTTTGGACTTCGATCAATTCAAACTGATTCTGTTCCATATCTCTGAAGGAATTCCTGCAACAAACTGGATGATGAGGAAATAAGGCCCATGGTTCTGATATACCTGCTAAATGATAATGCAGCGCAGAAAGCAAACACATATTCACAACGAGACAAAGAGAAACGCAAGCTATAAGCACACAGACGAACATCTCCCACACATGTACAATCAACAAAATCAGCAGGTAAGCACAAATGAGTCTGAATATAACGACCCCAGCCAACAATCCTGGTGGTGGTCGACAAATACTGATGCACAAAAGCTAAACGGGTTAGGCAGAGAAACAGATGCGACACCCGGCATAGAAACCTCTAGAAACTTCCCCCATATTCAACTGAACTTTCCGATTGACAATCTTCAGAGCACCCACTTCCTGTGGAGTCTTCCATGATATTAACTGACGAACCCCCACAACTGGAAGATGGAAAATCATTAATCTGCACACAACCCTGAGGCGTGATGCAAATACGGCTAGAGTCTAACAGATCCTGAATCTGACTTCTAAGCACCTTACAATCATTCGTTGAATGCCCCTGTGCCCCAACATGGTACTCACAGCGGGCGCTGGCATCAAAACCTGGAGGATACGGTGGAATCACCGGCTTAGTCTCTTTCGGCACTATCAATCCGCTTCTGACCAGATCTGGCAACAACTGACTGTACGACACTGGTAGTTGAGTAAACTGCCTTTCAGGTTTCCTTGGTCTTCGTGGAGCATGCTGACGCGATCGGCGGTAAGATGATCGTTGACTTGAAGTGTCTGAAAACTGATCCTGAGATGCTGGAGATTCTGAGGCGACGTCATCTCCTTCCCACTCTTCTTGAGAACTGACAACTGACTCAATCTTATTAACTGGGACGTAAGGAACATCTCTAAACTTTCCACTCCTGAGTCCTCGCTCAACAATCTCTCCCAGCCTCATCAGGCCCACAAAGTTTGTGCAACTGAACAATTTGTCAAAATAATGGCCTTTCAGAGTACCCAAGAAGATGTCAACCAGTTCCCTTTCCGGAAGCGGTGGTCGAACACTAGCAGCCAATTCCTTCCATCTTCGCAAATACGCTCTGAATGATTCATTCTCCGCTTGAAATAATTCTTGCAGATCTACAAGACTAGGAGTCAAATCCAAGTTGTAATCGTACTGTTTCATGAAAGCTCTGGCTAAATCCACCCATGATCGAATCTGATTACTCTCTAATTGCACATACCACCTCAGGGATGCCCCAGTCAGGCTATACTGAAAGCAATGGATCATCAATTTGTCATTTCGTACGAACGAAGTCATCCTTCGACAGAACATCATCAAATGCAACTTCGGACAGCTATCTCCCGTGTATTTTTCAAATTCCGGCATTTTGAACTTGTACGGCAACACGAGGTCAGGGACCAAGCACATGGCTACAGCATCCAGGTTAACGGCATCTTTCGCCTCTAAGGCTTTCATTTGCTCTTCCAACACTCGGAGTCTTCTACCATCGTCAAAAGCTCTTGGATCTACTAACCCGGTCACTGGAATATCTCTCCGGTAATTCATCACAGGGAAAGCAACACATTGATTGTTAACAGGAGGATAATGTTCATTTCGGGCAAGAAACTGCTCATGCCGATCTCGGTTCTCAACAGTTGGCTGTACAACTTGGTCTGCAGTAAGATTGTTTGCTTGCGGGAAGCCTTCCATAGAATCATACTGATGGTTGGACGCCACAGTAAACCTCGCCAAGGTGTTAGGAGCCTGGAAATTGCCTTCAGACATAGCCACCGATTACCTGTAACCGACTGTACTACTTGATTCTGCTCAAATCTGCTTCAGCCCCTTGGTGTCTCCACTCTTCAAACAATTCCCCGAGAATCACTTTCTGGTGAAAACAAAGGCTGGATAAGTGCTCTGACCTGCTAAATGCTATGCAATATGATTTATGCAAACCGAAATACAAAAATGCTAACGTGCATGTGTGCATTGGAGATATTTTCCCTCCAATTCCAGTGTCAGTGGTAGCAAGACGAGATAAGCCATAAAGACAATATTTGGAAACCCTCATATATTGATTAGAATAACTGTCTTGTCCAGAAGTTACACAACTATGCTCCATACAGCTGATATGATAAAGAGGATCCCAGCCAACATGCCTGGTGGTGATCTCAACATACAAAATACAAGAGAAATCAAATACGGGTACGGTTGCGGAAGTCCTCGACCATCTTCTTTGTCTCTGCATGATCTGGTTGATAAATCAAACCTTCTAGCAGTCGATCCCTCTTCCTGACCGTCCCCTGGATGTCTCTGACAAAGTCTTCCCAAGCCTTATCATTAGCACCATCCCCAGGTTTGGGTCTCTTGGCATCTGCTCTATGCTGGAAATCTTCCAAGTTCTTCATGGCATCTGTCAACTTGCGCTCGGCCTCGTATCGGCGACAGGCTTCTTCTTCAAGCTCTTCGTTCTTCACCTTGACCTGTTCCTCTAACTGAGAAATCTGTGTCTTCAGCTCTTCTTCTCGCTCCTTGCGCTTGGTCATAGTGAGATCCCAGTGTTCTCTGAACTTGGCTAGCTTGGTATAGGCCCTTTCCAGCTCTTGCTTCTTGGTGGCCAACACACTACTGACAGAGTCTACATCTAACTCTAGACGCTTCTTGGTTTCGGTCAATTCCAATAACGTAGTCTTCAGATGTTTCAGAGTTTCAGCCTGTTGCTTGGAAATATATCCTGTTTCAATCTTTTCATGCCGAAGCTGGGCATTCTCCTGCTCTAAAGCCTCTTTAGCCCTTGCTAGCTCTTCTTTTTCCGCCATCAGCTGCTTGTAGACCTGCATGTCCACAGTGGTAGGCTCCTCTACCGGAGGAGGATGCAATGGCTGAACCGCTGGATACGGCATAAGGAATTTCACAGCTCGCTCACGAATCCATTCTACATATGGGCTAGGAACTCGAGTATCCCCTCTGCTACCTGAAAGTTTCCCTCTCTTGTGCAAGTTTTTCCAGGCTTTCTCAAGTTTGGTCAGCATCTCTTTCCCTATTGCCCCAGTGAGATACAGAGATTCCTGTATCTCCTCGGGCTTTGGCGCTCCTTGAGGTATGTACCCAAATTGCTTGATCAATAAGGAAGGGTTATAGTTGACACAACCTTTCCTTCCTATTAACGGAACATTCGGGAATCCTTCGCCTTTGAGTATGACTTCAGCTCCGAATACCTCTTTATTGGTCCATACCACGTTCTCAGCAGTCAATCCCATTAAGCGCTCGGGCCATCCTAGAGAATTGATAGAGGTGACAAAAGGGCCTGACTTAGGCAAATGACTGGTGAACCACCTGCATAGGAGAGGGACACAACAAGACACATTCCTTCCTCGTCGCTTTTCATTCTGGTAGTGAGTTGAATGGTGGATATCTCCCAGCAGAGTAGGAACTGGGTTTCCCGCAGCCAAAATATAGAAGGCATCAGAATCAACAAAATCAGGAATGTTTGGGAATAACACGATGCCATACACACATACGACAAGAATGACGTCAAAAACACCCCAGTTACCCTTCTGGGCATACTCTCGAGCCTTCTCCACTAAGACATCCAACGGAAATCCCCATACGTCTCCTCTTCTGATCATCTTCCCAGACAGCTCAGACTCTTTCAAGCACAGGATGGCAGAAAGCTCAGCCAGCTTAGGCTCAGCGTCCGTACGATAAAAAGGCATCTGCTCACGGATCGGTATATCCAGGAGTGCAGAGTACTCCTCCAGGGTAGGAGCCAAAACAAAGTCGGGAAATACGAAACACCTGAGCTCCGCGTCGTAAAACTGTAACAGAGTATAGATGCCGCTGGTCTCGTAGGCAGATGGCTGATAAACGTAGGTCAGAATCCTCCCATATCTCTTTCTGAAGTCACCCATTCCCCTCTTCTTAGCAATAGCAATCAACTCTAACAATAGACTGATATTCGGCGACGGAAACTTATAGGGCAATACTCTCTTCAGGTTTTCCATGTCTTGCTAGGAACAAACACCAGAACTGGAAGGGAAAATATGTACCTGCAATACACACACGTTAGTTGAATGCAGATGGTAATGCAATGATGCAATATGATAAATAATGCAATCTGCGAACATAGGGGCTATGCTGTAGCCTGAAGAGGAATATCTCTGTGATCAAGAACAGAAAACCATCACGGTCATCAGAACCTCATGCCACTAACTACCATCTGATACTCAAAATATCAATCCCCTAGTAAGAAAACCATCTGAACCTCTGTATCTGACGAGAATACCATCTGATAATAGCCTCAACCTCAGATAAGAAACCCATCTGACCCAGAAAACACACCTGGAGATGAATCAAGAACACCATCTGATAAAGGTACTGAATCATGGTTTCTGAAGGCCAGTTTTCCTGCAATAACCCAGTCCCTCTCACAGGTAGGATAGGCCTAATCCACGGACAAAAGTACGGCATCCTATGCGGTCATCAGCGTCACAGACTTTCATGAATGACGATACGATTCCCAGAAGGAGTGGCATCATCAAGTCATGAAGAGGCCTCACTTAGCTGACTTCCAAATGATCGGTCCCCAGAGTCGACAATCCTCACGTCTGGACTCCCCTCAGATCCTCAGGACCGGAAAGGAGCACCTCTGCAAGAATCTCGTCTGAGCGCAGATTTTCGTAGGGAACTGTGCCTGCTCAGCAGACAGGTTCGTCTACTACTTCTCCACAACTATATCTAGGTGTGTACTCAAGCCCAGGTCCGGCTTTCCATTCACAGTAACCTCCCTTCGCCCACAGCAATAATCATAATTGTATAATGCTGGAAAATAAATGCGGAAAGGTAAAGGTACAGAAAAGTAAAGTGCAGAAAAGTAAAACACAATATGCACAACACCCAACCAATAAACACCCAAGCGCTAGGATTGACTCGCGTAGGGGATGGGAAACGGTCCCAGCATAAGGGATGGGAAAAGTCCCTAGATGCTATAGTCCCCAGCAGAGTCGCCAGCTGTCGCTACTGCGAAAATCGGCGCCGGCTTGACAGGAGAGTCGCCACCGTGCGTTATTTATCCCTCAGAGCGGGAAAGGAAACGCTCGAAGTAAACCTCGCAAAGACGGGAAAAAGGTATGGTCATCGCAACCAAAACCTGGATTCGGGAGTCGGTTACGCAAGGGGAAGGTATTAGCACCCCTCACGTCCATCGTACTCGATGGGATCCACGCTCGGTGTTTATAGGTAAAAGGGTGTGTTATCTATCTACGCTACTGGCTGGTCTGAAAAGAAAATAAAAGGACAGGACTCGACAGAACATACGGTGTTCTGGGCCTACGTATTCCCTCGTGCAATGGGAAAGTCAGAGTCAACGTAGTTCGACTTCCTACGACTAAACGGGGGAAAGGTTGCTCGCCAGGACATCGCGTCCTGTGCCTACGTACTTCCACACAGTATGGAAGATCAGAGCAAACGTAGTTCGACAAACTACGGGTAAACAGGGGCTCTCACACAGCAGTGAGAAAACAAACTGGTCTCTAAGGCTCGGGAACCTATAACTACGATCTGGTCTCAAATGCACTAGGGCAAGAGAAAAGGGGTAACAATTAGTCGTTAGCGGGAAAGTCTCGATCGCACAGCCGCGAGAGAACAAAGGTTAGTCGTTAGTGTGCTCGCTAGGATATCGCATCCTATGCCTACATATCTTCGTCTGGAACGAAGAATCAGAGCAGCTGTAGTTCAGCTAACTACGGATCAAGCTACTCAAAAACTCCTACAGAAAGGAAAGGGAAACCCTAAAACTATAGCTGAGAAACAGGGGAATCTATATACTGCTATCACACCTGACTGACCATCCTAATGCCTATCATAACAACTCCGCAGCGGAGAAGTCAGAGCTCCTAAGGGATCATGGCAACAGGACTAAGCTGCAAACAAGAAACTGCAAAGTAAAGGAATACTGAAAATATGCATGAATGCAACAATTAAGCAAACAAGGCACAGAGGCCGCAAACCACAAAGGCAAGGGAGCTCAGCTCTACCAAATACCAACAAGCAAAGCCACGCAATAACAAACAAGCAGAAGGAGGACCACCTCAACTTCTCATGCACACAAAGTCTACTTCTAAGATGCACCTATTCAGAGCTATCTAGATGAACACCTAAGTCTAATGCAACATAACATCATACAAGTCAAACAACACAAAGAGACTAACCCTGAGCAGGGCCTGAAACAAGCTCCTAATCTATCTCTACACAGAACTCTATACAATTCCCTAAGCAAAAGATCTAAGCAACAACTCCAATCAAAAACCCTAAGCAAGAGGAATCAATCCCAGTCTCCAAGCTTCAGAACAAGCTTACCAGAGAAAGGAAGCTAAGCAGACAAGCTCATAGTGCTTTCCTCAGGAAAGTACCAGGAGGTTACTACTCAGGAGTCATATCCTATGCGGCTCGACAACAGTGATCAGCTTACATTCCTCCTCAGGAGAAATTAAACTCACATGAAGGCTCCGGCATCACGGGATACTTGAGAAAACCTATATGCACTAAGGGAACTAAGTGAACAGACTCATAGGACCTTCCTCAGGAAAATACTAGGAGGCTGACACTTAGGAATCGTATCCTACGTGGCTCAACAACTGTGATCAGTTTACATTCCTCCTCAGGAGAAATTAAACTCACAAGTTGGCTCCAACATCACTGGATACTTGAGAAATCCTAGGTAAACTAGTGGAACTAAGTGAATAGACCCATAGGACCTTCCTCAGGAAAGTACTAAGGGGCTTCCACTTAGGAATCGTATCCCATGTGGCTCAACAACATGTGATCAGTTTACATTCCTCCTCAGGAGAAATTAAACTCACAAGTCGGCTCCGACATCATTGGATACTTACGAAAGAGGTGAGAAGAAAGAATGAAAGTCATTCATAGTGCCTTCCTCAGGAAAGTACCATAAACTCCCTTCAAACTTCAAGATCTCGAACCTCACAAACAGACACCAAGCTCCTAGACTAAGCCTCAATCCACTGCAACCTCTCTGCAATCTCCAACAGGACTTCCATCAGCTCCCACCTTGAGAAGAACCCCCAGGCCACCAAACCACAAGAGACTATCTCTGAAGTTCAACCACAGTTGAACTTCAAAGTAAGAAGTCATCAAGACTTTTCCTATCTTCAGGCTCAGACAAATCATATCAGGACACCCTACAAAAATCTATCAAAAATCTAATGGGAGACCTACATGGCTCTAAGACAACATACTGAAAAATCAGAATAAAATTCCACACCAGATGAAAGAACTAAAATCAGCAACACAGACATATCCACAGACCAATTTATTCAACATCAATAACAGTGAAAAAATGCAATTAAAATGAAAATGCATGATTAAGCTAATATTTTTGTACTATAAAATTCTACACTGACTTACGAGTCTACAGAAAAAAGAACGGAATTATTTGACTAAATCTACCATTTTTTATGAATTTTCTAATGATATGCATGCATTGAAAATATTAAAAAGAAATCAATTAATTGGAAAATATGCCAAAAATAGGAAACAAAAATAAAATGTCATTTTTATTTATTTAATTTTCTAAACATTTTCATGAAACGGTAGAACAAAGAAGAATTAAAAAAAAAACATTTATTTACATTTATTTATGAATTTAATATGCAAAGAAAAATATAAAAGAAAAAATAAAAGAAACACAATAGGGGTTCAAACAGCAATGGATTCAGGCCAATTCTGGATGGGCCCACATTCTGGGGGGTGCAACTAGCATTTGGGCGCAGGGCCCAGGTTCAGAAACCAAACAATCAGAAAAAACATATGGGGGGTGCCGTTAGTGATTTTTTCAGTTATTACTTCATTGGGCCTACATTCTGGGGGTGTCATTAGCAATAAGGCCTAAAGCCCAAATCAAACACTCAGTCTCACACGCCAGGGGGGGGGGGAATTGAGTGAAACGGGGTGTGTAGCGTTCAGAAAACGCGTTTGGGCTTAAGCCCAATCCAATACTCAGTGGAACAAAACCTAATTCATCCCCCAAACCCTAACTACTGTTCACTCATCTAAACCTAACGCCGCTCCTCTCATCTCTCCCTCATCTCTTCTCTGCAACTTCCCTCCAATCTCACACCCCATCCGAAGAAATCTCAATCAACCCCAAACACCAACCCAGCAACAATGCTCAGTCTAAGCCTAACTGCTCTAAATCGTCATCAAACACATTATCAAGATCAAAAACAAACCACGCACCAAATCAATTAATCCCTCAAAACCCTAATCGTTGAAGGCAACGTAATCTAATCTAAAGAAGAACACGCAAGGAGTTTTAGCAAGCATACCTGGGGATATCTTGAGCGAACTGGATAGTATTGGAGAAAGAAGTCCCTTCAACGAAGATCCCCAGTCGCGTACGAAGATGGAGCGAAGATGAAGTTGAAGGATGACGCTTGGAGATCGCTCGGATGTTTCTGGACAAGCAACGAAGAACTCAACGAGTTCTTGGAGATCTGTGAAAAAGCGTAAGAACAGCTGAAGATGATGATTCTGGAGACTGCGTTCTGGAAAAGCGAATGACGATGAAGATCGTGTTCTGGAAAGTTGTATGAAGGTTTGATGTTGTTCTGGAAAAAATTGATGGAGGATGAAGGTTCAAGGTGATTTCTGGAAATTATGGGATGAAGATGATGAAGGTGGAAGGGAGGAGATCGGAGGAAGGAGATGAATTTCTGGGGAATTTTGGACGTTTGGAGATGACGGTGGCCGGAAGTCGTTGGGGGTCACCGGCGGTGGGAAGTTACGGCTGATGCATGGCCGCCGGTGAGTTTCCAGGTGAGGCTCCGGTGAATGATGGCGAGGTGCCAAGTGGCGCACATGCGCAGAGAGAGAGAGAGTGGAGGACAGTTGGCAAACACGTGGGAGAGTCTGGGAAGGCCTGAATGGGAACGCGTGGGGCCTCTGAGTGTGTGTAACGTGGGCTCTCTCTTGAGCCAACACGTGGCTCTGCTTTTATACCACTGAGCACGCGTGGAACCTTCTGGAAGCTCCTGGAGAACTCTGAGAAATGCTGGACAAATTGGACTATCTGGACCATTTTGGGCTGCGAGTTGATGGGCCCTGACTGCAATAGCTGGATAATGAGCCCACACAAAAACACTGTTAGTGGATTAAATGACTAATGAATGATTAACCGGAATTGATTAACTAATTAACCTAATCGGATCTACTCAACCAATATTTAAAACTATTAAACTAATCTAAACATTAAAATCTACTAATTCTGTTTAACTAATAAGAACAATTTATTAAAAGATATTTTCTATTAAACTATATTAACATAAAAGAAAAATCTATAATATTTCTATATTATCTAAAAAACAATTAAAACTATTTTTTAAAATCTATATAAAATTCTAAAAATGATTTGAAAAACAATTAAACCTATTTAAAAAACCTATAAAATCCTAAACTATTAACATCTATTAGTAATAAAAGAAAAACTATATTCCCCTTTTTCTTTATTATTCTAAAAACTATTTAAAATCTTATTTTTTCTAAAAATCTATTTAAAAAATTCTATAAAATTCTAAAAAGAGATTTAAGCTATTAAAATATTCAAAAACCCTATTTAAATTCCAGAAAAATCTATAAAGCCCGTTAAAAATTCACAAAAGCCTATTAAACCCTAAAAATGCAGATGAATGCACATGACCGCCATAAAAACACACACGAGACCAGATCGAATCGAACAGAGATCCCCGGGCATCAGAATATCCCCAAAATTACTGTGCAAGCTAAAAATCACTGAGGAGCGCACAATTTCCTGAAAATAAAACCCTAGTGATCTGGACTGGGTCTGCCATATCTGATAGACGAAAATCAAGCTGTAAACTCTGATGTCCCCTGCTTGTGCACAAATATCACATGTCTGAGCCGCGAATATGCATTTAAACCACGAGTTCAGATAGGAGAATCGGTTGGTCAAATTTTAGGGTGCAACACTAGGGAACATTTTGTTACAAAGAGATGCCCTTTGGGTTGAAGAATGTTGGGGCAACATATCAACGTGCTATGACGACTCTCTTTCATGACATGATGCATAAAGAGATTGAGGTTTATGTTGATGATATGATTGCCAAATCCCAGACGAAGGAGGAGCATTTGGTTAATCTGCTGAAACTATTCAAGAGGCTTAGGAAGTTCAGGTTGAGACTGAACCCTAACAAGTGCACCTTTGGGGTGAGATCGGGTAAACTACTGGGGTTTATTGTGAGCGAAAAAGGAATAGAGGTTGATCCTGCGAAAATAAAAGCAATACAAGAAATGCCGACGCCTAAAACAGAAAAAGAAGTGCATGGATATTTAGGGAGGTTGAACTACATCGCCCGGTTCATATCTCACTTAACCGCAACGTGCAAGCCGTTATTTAAGTTGTTGAAAAAGGACCAGGTTGTGACCTGGAATGAAAATTGTCAAAAGGCGTTCGATAAATTAAAACAATATTTGCAGGAGCCTCCTGTTTTGATACCCCCAGTGGCTGGGAGACCTTTGATTATGTATTTGACGGTTCTTGAGGAAAGTATGGGTTATGTTCTCGGTCAACATGACGAGACAGGACGTAAAGAGCATGCGATCTACTATTTGAGTAAGAAGTTCACAGATTGTGAGTCCAGATACTCAATGCTCGAAAAAACGTGTTGTGCGCTAGCCTGGGCCGCCATACGTTTGAGGCAATACATGCTAAATCATACAACCCTGCTAATTTCAAAGATGGATCCAATCAAATACGTGTTTGAGAAGCAAGCACTCTCTGGAAGAATTGCCCGTTGGCAGATGGTGTTAACCGAATATGATATTTAGTATGTCTCGCAAAAGGCTATTAAAGGTAGCGTCTTGTCAGAGTACCTTGTGGAGCAGCCTGTTGAGGACTACCAATCGATGAGGTTTGATTTTCCTTACGAGGATATCATGTACCTAAAGATGAAAGATTGTGAAGAACCGTTGCCGGATGAAGGACCAGAACTGGGTTCCAAATGGCAGTTAATATTTGATGGAGCTGTGAACTCCTATGGTAGTGGAATAGGGGCAATCATTACTACTCCTCATGGGTCGCATATCCCATTTACTACCCGATTGACCTTTCCGGTTACCAATAATGAAGCTGAATATGAGGCTTGCATCATGGGGCTAGAAGAAGCTATTGATTTGCGAATCACACATCTGGATGTATACGGAGACTCGGCTCTAGTGGTGAACCAGATTAAAGGAGAATGGGAGACACGTCAGCCCAATTTGAAACCATATATGATTATGCAAGGAGATTGTTGCCTTTCTTTGACAAGGTGGAATTGCATCATGTGCCGCGAGCAGAAAATCAAATGGCTGACGCCCTGGCGACTTTGTCTTCCATGTATAAAGTTAACTTCTGGAATGAGGCTCCCCAGATTGTTATCTCTCGGCTTGATAGGCCTGCCTTCATATTTGCTATTGACGAAGCATCTGATGATAAACCCTGGTACTTTGACATCCAGAATTTCCTGAAGAACCAGGAGTATCCGGCTGGGGCATCCAGTCGAGATCAGAAGACTCTCAGGAGATTGGCTGGAAATTTCTATCTGAATCCTGACGGTGTCCTGTACAAACGAAACCACGACTTGGTGTTGCTACGTTGTGTAGACGAGAAAGAGGCGAAGTTGCTCATGGAAGAGATACATGAGGGTACATTTGGTACACATGCGGGCGGGCATGCTATGACGAGAAAACTGCTGCGGGCAGGTTATTACTAGCTAACTATGGAAACAGACTGTTTCAAGTTTGCAAAGAGGTGTCATAAATGCCAAATTTATGCGGATAAGGTTCATGTACCCCCAAGTCCTCTGAATGTGATGTCCTCACCGTGGCCATTCTCGATGTGGGGAATTGATATGATTGGCAAGATCGGTCAGGAGTTGCATCCGATGTACAAAACTTTGCCTATTCAGAGGCCTGTTATTAATAAAACATGTTATTCAGTATTTGAATTGTACTTTACTATTTTGTATGTGGAAAACGCCAATGTTCCGATGAACTTGCATATGCATAACTTTGTTGGCCCTTGCCAATGATTGATAAAACTTCGAATTGACTGAAGTAATTTCACGGACAATAACCCGAATAGATTTGGTGGTACAGATTTGTGTTGTCTCGTTTGTGTTTTGCAGGGTTCTCGCCTTTTGAACGGACATTCAGAAAATTGTGACCCCAACCGGAGGTTCGTGGTGAAAGACTTGACTTTGTTCAATGCTAATCCCCATGCAGGTCGCATATAATCTTCAGAAGTTGAGATGACTTTGTCCCTTACCGAAGAGATCAATTTCCCCAGCTAGTCGTAGCTCATCCCCAGAGGATATCCCCAACCGGTCAAGATCAGTATCCTCTGCAGAGGTTGCACTCCCTAGAGAGTCGAGTGTGAACGATCAATCCCCAGCTTGGAGGATTCCCGCAGAGTTTAGCCAAGTCATAGTTGGTTCAGAAGGGTTATTCCCATAGAAGATGGTTTCTCTCCCGCAGGTCGTCATGTCTTCGTCAGGATGATTATCCCCGGCGGAGTGGTAGCTCTGAGTTTGTAAACTGGATTCAGACAACATCGTTTCCTCCAAAAGGATTTCCTCGTTCCCCATCTGAGTCGTTTCTTGCTCAGTCAATTTACTTTCCCCAAGAGAGTCGATTCTTCCCCAGCAGGTGTTATTCTTTCCTCCCAGTGGGAATCGAAGTTTAATCTCTCCCCGACGGAGTTGGTTGTATGTCCGACATTTATTTTTCCAAAGGACTTTATGATAATCGTTCATCCCCAACATGGTGGTATTTGCTCTCAACAGCCATGTTGAAGCAAGTTTGTTAGAGTTTCCCCAGCAGCTTGAGCCTGCATTCGCATTTGCATATAGTGTCATATTTGCATCTACCCAAAAAACGCGTAGCACGTCCGTGCTGTACGGAGCATTACGCCACTCTCCAACATGTGCATTTTGAAACATAAGCCAGGTTGGTTAACCTTTTGTTTTCAAGTGTGGTTCCCTTGCAGGTGGAGAGAGCTCTTGGTCAGATCAATTACCAAATATTGAAAATTTCAGCATGAGACATGTGATGATAATGCTCGCCTTGTCATTATTCCCCATAGAGATGCTTGGTTAAGTTTCTCTTACCCCTCCAGCGGAGTATCTCTTCAAGATTGTTGTTATGTCAGTATCAAAAAGATTTCATGAATCAATTTTCGGAAGTTGCCGCCTATGTCGAAGTAGGTGTCTGGCAGTTTGAGTTCAGAAAATCCCCAGTAGAGTCCTTCTCAGATTTGCTGTCACGTTCGCACTAAAAATTGGAAGACTAGACTCATATTGTGTACCCATTTGATTGATGGAGTTAGCTACTGCAAAGATAGGCAGAGAAGCTGTATCAGATTATTACCCGTAACAGTGGCGGTGTTATTTACCCGTAGCGATGGCGGTGTTATTTTCCCGTAGCGATGGCGGTGTTATTTTCCTGTAGCGATGGCAGAGTATTACCCGTAGCAATGGCGGTGTTATTTTCCTGTAGTGATGACAAAGTATTTCCCGTAGTGATGGCGGTGTAGTTTACCCGTAGCGATGGCGGTGTTATTTTCCCGTAGCGATGGCAGTGTTGTTTACCCGTAGTGATGGCGGTGTTATTTTCCCGTAGCGATGGCGGTGTTATTTTCCTGTAGTGATGACAGAGTATTTCCCGTAGTGATGGCGGTGTAGTTTACCCATAGCGATGGCGGTGTTATTTTCCCGTAGCGATGGCGGTGTTGTTTACCCGTAGTGATGGCGGTGTTATTTTCCCGTAGCGATGGCGGTGTTATTTTCCCGTAGTGGTGGCAGAGTTATTTCCCGTAGTGATGGCGGTGTTGTTTACCCGTAGCAATGGCGGTGTTGTTTACCCGTCGCGATGGCGGTGTTATTTTCCCGTCGCGATGGCGGTGTTATTTTCCCGTAGTGGTGGCAGAGTTATTTCCCGTAGTGATGGCGGTGTTGTTTACCCGTAGCGATGGCGGTGTTCTTTTCCCGTAGCGATGGCGGTGTTATTTTCCCGTAGCGATGGCGGAGTTATTTCCCGTAGTGATGACGGTGTTATTTTCCTGTATCGTTGGCAGAGTCATGTTTTGTCGACAGAAGTGCTTCCCCAGTGAATTCGTCCAAGATATTCCTATATTGACAAGTTTGGTGTTGCGCAGGCAGTTAGTGATGAAATCAAATCTGTATCATCAGTTGTTACCGTAACAATCAGGTTCAATTGATGGATAAGGTTCCCCAAGCAGTGGTGCAGTTTACCTCTGCGGTTGGCAAATTTCCGGGTTCTTGGTATTCAACCGTCTCGTACCTCGAATGTTTGAAGGTCGTTCACTCTTCACCCAGTCGGGTCAAAGCCATTTGAATATGGGCAGCTGTTGCATCCTATAATTTGCTCAACCTATTTCACCTGGTTTATGTTTCAATTGCATTGTCATTTGCATAATAAGTCATGTACATAGTCTAATCATTTGCATAGCATAGCATAATAAGGCATCTAACAAGGGATCAAGTGCCATTCTTATCAGAAAGAGGCCCATCAAGGGGTTTTATTCAAGTTTAAAACCATCCAAGTAATCAAGAAATGAGTTGAAGCTTTGAAATGTTTGAGGGTCAACCAGTGGATTTCTCTCCTAGATTGAGGAGTATTGAGATTCATCAATGGAGTATGAGCTATGAACTGAGGGTATGGAATGTGCACAAAGATCATGGAAGACCTAGAGGTTAATTTTGAAGATGAGACAAGTCATTGATTCAAGTACAAGAGCCACAGTTGAAGTACAGTCAACTAGGGTTTCATTTGGGTCAACCCTAGGTCAAATGAGTGATTGAAGAGCATCAAGGCTTAGTTGGAGGATGTGGGATTCATGAATTGATATGTGGATACATGTGTGGTGTTGTGCCAAGGATAAATCAAAGAGAATCAAGAAGAAGAGGAGTTACTAAATTAGGGTTTCAGTGTAAAAAACCCTAATTTAGGCCTATCTTCCAAGCCAGATAAGTCAAAATGCAAGCTTCAAATGAATTCTTGGTCAACATGAAACTTGTAGAGATTATCAATAGCTTTAATTTGAGTACTAGAAGTCTTCAAGAAGATTTTTATAACTCAAGTTATGGTTCTTGCAAGTTATGGGTCCTCAGAGGACATTGAAATTTATCTGTGAAAGTCACTTGACTTCCAAGCAACTTTTTCCCCTCAAGGAGTTTTCAAATGTATTCTTGGCCAACATAAGAGTTGTAGATCTTGATCTTAGATTTAATTTGAGTATTAGAAGTCCTCAGGAGGATTTGTGGAACTCAAGTTATGGTCTTGGCAACCCAGGGGTATTTTGGGAAAGTTGAATTACAGGTCATTTTTCAACATAGGTCCAAATCTCCATCTTCCACTCCTCAAATGGAAAAATGTTCAACATGAGATGTGTTCAAAATGATTTTTTTAGGCTAGCTAATAGGTTATGAGAGCTTGGAATGGCTTGCTTCACAAAGTCACCAAAATGGCGTAAAATGAAGGTGAAATTTAAATGAACCAAAGTTGAAAATTAGGGTTTTTGATCTACAAATCCAAACCAAGCCATATGACATACCAATTTGACTGTAAAATGCATTTTGAGAACATTGACATTGCCACAATTTTGAATTGAGGGTTATTTTTAGGACTTGCTTTGAAAATTGGTTACTTGAATCATAAGTAACAATTGCAAAACCACACTTCAAGGCAAATGCAAGGCTTTAGTGCATCCTAACACCTCCAAAATCTCATTTGGAGAGAATTTAAACTCAGAACAAAGTGAATTGCAGGCCAAATCATGAGTTGATATGTGCATAGCATGAGATGAGATTTCCATGGCATGAGAAGTTGATTTTCTCATTGGATCAATCTAGAACTTTCTAGGGTCTTCAAATACATTCTATATAAGATTCAGAAGAGGTTCAGAGCAAGAGTTGGAGAGAATTGAGGGAGATTGGAGAGTGTGCATTTTCACTTTTCCATTTGCAAACAGAATTCTGTTTTAAGGTTTCAGCCATTTTCCATCCATTCTTTTGATCTAAAAAGCTTGCTCTAGCATTGGTGAATGATTCCAGATAGAATCCATAGCAAGATTGGTGGAGAATCGTGTGATAGCCTTTGAAATTTTTCATCTGCAACTCAAGATCGAATTCAACAATCCAAGCCATTTCAATCTCTCTCTTTGCATACAGAAGCTTGATTTGGTGTTGGTGAAGGTGTCTGGAAAGTATTGAAGCTTATCTTGAAGCTTTGATCACTCTGTTCATCTCAAATTTGCAGGTATGAAAACTTCACTCCATGGCATGATTTAGGTAGTTTCAATCTGTTTTGATTAGTTAGATCCAATGTAGATGATCATGTGGAGCTTTCTGGTAGCATTAGGGTTGATTTAGAGACAATTAGTGGAGTGATGCAATTTCTATTCATGCTCATATCTTGTTGTTTTTGATGATATAATCATAATTTGATGGCTAGAAATGTTCAGTGAAGCATGGTGAAGAGTTTAGGCCACTCAATTTTAGGTTTGGTGAGATTCCATTCTTGAGTAATTTCTGAGGATTCAATCGTGTTTTGAGGAGGAGGATGTTTCAATGTGTTTAATTACCATGGTTGAATTGCTGGTGAAAAATGGAGCAAGTTAGGGTTTTTAATTTTGAGTTTTGATGGAGAATCAGAGGGATACGAATTGAGGAAGATGAAGTTGATCACTCTGGTCATCCATGGCTTTTCCCTCCAAGAAGGTTTAAAGGTTGAAGATGACTCAGAAGCCCTTCGATTAGATGAAGACTTTGACTCAAATCAAGATCCAACGGCCACGCATGATTCCAAGTTTGTGAAGGAGAGTTTTTAAGGCGTCCAAACGCGCCGTTTCATTTAAGTTGCCAGCTTGGGCTTAAGTTGTAAATTGATAACCACACCCCACTTGGGAGGCCCACTAGGAAATGCACTGAGTTGGCTTGCTTTTCACACCACGAATTTGTTTTTTTTTCTGAGCATTTTCATTTTAATTTTCTGAATGATATTGGGCCTAGCGCGCTTTTCTATCCGCACCCCCTTTTGGGCCCAGTTGGCTGATTGCATTGTTTTTAATTGCTATTCAACACGTAGGTTTTCTATTTTCATCATATTTTCTTTTATTTCATATAGTTTTTAGGAAATCACAATAAATTCAAAAATCAATATTTTTGCATGGGAGTTTTTTCCCCATTTTCATAAAGACCTCAAGAAAATTATAGAAGAATAAAAATGTCATTTCATACATTTTTTCTATTTTTGGTTTATTTTTGCCTTTAATTGCTTTTATTGCATTCTCATTTGATATATCCAACTTTCTGAATTTAGTATGATCATTTCATTTTGATTTTTGGTGACATTCTTTTTTCTATAGTTAGATTATAGTATTAGGGTCCCCCTGGAATTTTATCACATTTTTGTGATTTAATTTTAGTTAGTTTTGAATAAGGAACTTTAGGGTGCTAGAATTAGGGTTTCAACTTGACATAGGTGCATTTCAACACATAGTTTTTGGGTTTTTAGATTGATTTAGGCCTTGGGGTTTATATGGGGTATAGTGTACATAGTTAGGATCCCTTAGAAATTAATCTAGGATTTTATGATGAATATTTCCATTTTATCTGATTTTTGCAAGTTGGTTGATATTGGTGTGTTTCCCTCTTGGGATATTGTTTGGTTTGATGGGTTTTGGGCCTCTTCTTTGGGTGTTGGGGCTTGTGCTTGTCTTGTGGAGCTAGTGAAGACCTTGAGGATGAGTGAAGACCAATAATGAGGCTTGGAGCTTGAAGTTGCTTGTGCTTGAAGATGCTTGATGAAGACTTAAGAGATAGGAGATATAGGGAGAGCTCTAGAATAGACTGCTTTCTTCTGTCAAACATTGAGAGCTTCTTGTGCCTCTATTCCATCCTATGACATAAGGTCCCCTAAAAGAGTTCCATCTCTCCTTAGGAGGGATGTAGAGCATGCTTTGATTGGGTAGAACCTTGAGGATACCTTTCACTTGCTGTGTTAAGATCTTAGTGATTTCCCTGGGTTATCATTAAGCCTCTTAACATTCCAACTTCGTCTATTAGTTGGTTCTCTCCTGTGAGTGTCTACATTGAAGTTGAAGACTTAGTGAAGCTAAGAAGTGTATTGAAGACTAGAAGCTTGTGCCTATCAAAGCTGGATATCTGTGGAAGGCTAGGGTTTTGCTGCCAACTCAAGTTGTCTACTTATTGGAGTTCAGTGCTTGTCAAAGCTGGAGATTATTGGAGATAAGAGCTTATCTGAAGCTTGAATATCATTGGAAAGTGAAGATGGGATCTTGCTTGAAGTTGTTACTGTCAACCTTTTGTTGTAGCTGCTAGAGCTGGTGCTGTTTGGACTGCTTACTATAAGGAGCTGGTGTTGCTGTCTGAGCTAGTGTTGGATGTGATTTTCTTTGATGTATTGGCTGTTGATTTTCCCTTAGGTTTGAAGTGAAGATGTTTCACTGTGCCTATTGTCTTCCAGGTTCGAGGTTGAGTGGGACTCCCTTGCCTCGCTTGTATTGTTGTATCTCATGCATTTTACTGTTTACTGTATATCTGCTGTTTCTTTTCCGTTTATCCCCTAGGATCTCTAATTTCCTCTGTGCAGGAGGGAATTATGACATAAATTAGGTTGTAATCCATGCATGACAACATTAGGGTAGTTTTGATTCCCCTTTCAAACCCTAGGATTTTTTTTAGAGTTCTTTCTCTTCTCATCTCAAAACAACTCAAAACACAGTAATAAGGATAATCGATGTCGTACGCTACGAGCCTTAAGCTATTTGAGAAGGGTTGCTGGAGGGTCACTCTTCAGCAATCTGATTACTTAGGGTGTTACCCTTAGGGTGACATACGACGTAGTCTCTAGTGCATCAGAGATTGCAAACATCATAAAAGACAGTTCTTGCGTAAAAGACTGAAAACAAACATCAAAGTGTCATTTTTGTCCGCTTAGACTCTTAAACAGGAAAAACCCTTTCATAAGGAGATAAAAAAACATTCAGACAAGCTTGTGTCTTCCGTAGCCCGAACTACGTTTGCTCTGATCTTTCATGCTGTATGAAAGTACGTAGGCATAGGATGTGATATCCTAGCGAGCAACCTTCCCCTCCTTTCCTGTAGGTAGGCGAACTACGTTGACTCTGATTTCTCGTTCCATACGGGAATACGTAGGCATAAAGTGCGATACTTTGCCGAGTCATTTTCTTTTCTTTTAACCCAGACCTTTAGAGTAGATAGAATAACAATCCGTACTAGAAAACAAGCGTGGATCCCGTCGAGTACGACGGACGTGAGGGGTGCTAATACCTTCCCCTTGCGTAACCAACTCCCGAATCCAGGATTTGGTTGCGATGACCATTCCTTTCCCTCTTTGCGTTAGGTTTACTCTAAGCGTTTCCTTTCCCTCTTGTGGGATAAATAACGCACGGTGGCGACTCTTCTGTTCAGCCGACGCCGATTTTCGTAGTAGCGACACCTCCCAGGGGTTTATTACGAGAAATTGGTCAGCAGTATGTCTGGAAGCTTCTCAGATCTCATTATCACGGGTGAGCACGTTGAAAATGGGATCAAACTGGGGAAAATTCAAGGTGATCTATCCTCAGCTGGAGGAGGAAATAAACCATATGGTGGCAAAAGGCGGGAAGGAGAGACGAGCGCCGTGTCCAACGCTCGAAGGAAAGGCAAAGGCCAGCACTAGCAAGTGGCCAGCATAACCATCCCCGCGGTCCAACAGCCACAGCAGCAGCAGTCGAATCAGCAAGGGTACAGAAAGTATCAGAACAGGGCACCTCTGTCAAGTCGTCACCTCGAGACGCCGCCCATGTCTTATGCTCAGTTGTTACAGACTCTGCTTCAGTTACAGCTGATCCATAAGAGAACCCTGGCTCCCTTGACAAGGGCACCTCCGCCAGGTTATGATGCGAATGCAACTTGTGAGTTTCACTCGGGGGCACCGGGCCACACGATAGAAAATTGCAAAGCCTTCAAGCACAAGGTGCAGGATATGGTGGACGCTAAGATCATCAATTTCTCAGATAATGTGCCAAACGTCACGAAGAACCCTATGCCGAATCATAGGGGAGGTGGGGTAAACGCCATTATTGAAGACGAGAGCTTGGATTTGTTGACTGATGTCAAGGATCTGAAAACACCGCTTATCTTCGTTAAAGCCAAGTTGATGAAAAGAGGTTTCTTCCCTGGCTGTGGAGAACTGTGTATGGGCTTTGCGACTCGTCTTGATGGATGTGAACAGTTGATAGAGGGGATTTAGAGTCTGATGATCGAAGGAATCTTGCAGTTTAGCCGAAGGGCCAAAAGCAGATCGGGAGAGGTAATGCTGAAGCAAGATGATGAGGTTGCCACCATCACCATCCCTCGTCGGACGATAACTATTTCTCCACCCAGACCGCCCACAATTACCATCACCAAGGCCGGGTCGATACCTTTTGAAAGCACCAATGCTGTCCCGTGGCATTATGGGGCGGACGTCTACTGCAACGGATAGAAGTTGGAATTGGAACCATCAGGGTCGTGTGTGGATAACCTAGTGGGAATTGGCGGAATCACTCATAGCGGGAGAGTATTTGCTCCACCTGAGATCGTGGCGGACAAGGCGGACAAAGTTGATGTAACCGATAAGGGAAAGAGTAAAGTCGTTGAGGAAATCCCTCGGGGGGTAGAGAAGGACTTACTTGTTAAAGACGCTGAAGAGTTTATTAGGTTGATTAAGAAGAGTGACTACAAGATCGTGGATCATCTCCATCAAACGCCTTCAAAAATTTCCATCCTGAATTTGTTGCTATGTTCTGAGGCACATCGCAACGGGCTACTGAAGGTTTTGAATGCCACGTATGTACCGCAGGAAATATCGGTCAACCAGTTAGAAGGGGTCGTAGCCCACGTGAATGCTGGAAACAGGTTAAGGTTCACTGACCTGGAGCTGACGCCAAAGGGAAGAAACCACAACAGTGCCCTGCACATCTCGATAGAGTGTAGGGGAACGATTATGTCTCACGTGTTGGTGGACACGGGGTCATTGCTCAATGTTCTTCCGAAGAAAGCATTGATGAAGTTAGATACTCGAGGATTGATTTGCACACCCAGTGACCTGGTTGTGAAGGCTTTCGATGGAACCAAGCGTCATGTCTTTGGAGAGGTAACTCTGCCAATCCAAGTCGGGCCGGAAACATTCGACGCAGTCTTCTATATTATGGACATCATGCCTGCCTATAGCTGTCTCTTAGGCCGACCATGGATCCATTCTGCTGGCGCCGTGACCTCCACGTTGCACTAGAAGCTCAAGTACGCTGTCGGAGGTAGTGTCGTGACCGTTTGTGGTGAGGAAGATATAATGGTGAGCCATTTGTCGTCCTTCAAATATGTTGAGATGGATGGGGAAATCCACGAAACCCTCTGTCATGCGTTCGAAGTTGTTAAAGTCAAGAACGTAGCTCCTGTAATCACTGAGAAACCTAAGATGACTCTCTCTTCCTTCAAGGAAGCCCGGGCCGTTGTTCAAGTCGGATCTACCTCAGGCTGGGGGCAGATTCTAGAGATACCCAACAAGCAGGACAAGTTTGGGTTGGGATACTCTCCTACGGCTGAAGCCTCCTCTTCTAGAAGTGCGTCGCGAGGTAAAGGGCCGATCCAGCTTACCAGTGGCGGGGTGATATTCTAAAGTGTCAACGCAGTGTCTGAAGACGGTGAAGACAGTGATTGCGACCTAGACTCTTGGATCCATCCAAACAAATCAGGCGAGAGCCTCAACAACTGGTCCATAAGGGATACCATCCAAGTGACAGGCAAAGAGTAATGATTTACTTTCTCCAATCATTATACAACCCTATGTCCTACCCGGGGCATATCGGTTTTATTGTTAGGGCCTTAATTGATTATGTACATGCATTTTACCAATAAATCAAAAGGCGTTTTTCTTTGTATTCAAATATTGTGATCTCTGTTATTCCTGTTTTATATTTGTTTTGAAAAACAATAAAATGGCAATGGGGTTTGTGCTAACTTGCATATTCTTGTTTTAAGCTTAACCCTTGTTATTGCAGGATCCACATAGCAGATGACATCGACTCTGGACCTTCTACGACTCACTTCGACTTCGATTGCCCGATCTATCAAGCCAAAGAAGAGATTGATGAAGATGAAGACCTTCCCGAAGAGTTGGCCCGCTTGTTGAAACAAGAAGAGAAAGTTATTCTGACTCATGAAGAAGAGATTGAGATTGTGAATTTGGGTTCTAAAGAACTTGTCAGGAACGTCAGGATAGGGGCTGCATTGCAGAGTGATGTCAAGCAGAGATTGGTCGAGATGCTAAGAGAGTATAGTGACATCTTTGCTTGGTCATACAAAGATATGCCCGAACTTGACACTGACATTGTGGTCCATCACTTGCCGCTGCGAGAAGATTGTCCTCCCGTTAAGCAGAAGCTTAGAAGGACACGACCATATATGGTCGTTAAGATCAAAGAAGAAGTGCAAAAGCAGCTTGATGCTGGCTTCTTAGCGGTCACTACTTACCCTCCGTGGGTCGCCAACATAGTGCCTGTACCGAAGAAGGACGGTAAGGTGCGAATGTGCGTCGATTATCGGGATTTGAATAGGGCGAGCCCTAAAGATGATTTCCCGCTCCCTCATATTGATGTGTTGGTCGACAATACAGCTCAGTTCTCCATATTTTCGTTCATGGATGGCTTCTCCGGCTACAATCAAATCAAGATGGCACCGGAGGACATGGAGAAAACTACGTTTATTACACCCTAGGGAACATTTTGCTATAAGGTAATGCCTTTCGGTCTGAAGAATGCAGGGGCCACTTACCAACGAGCAATGGTTACTTTGTTTCATGACATGATTCATCATGAGATTGAAGTCTATATTGATGACATGATTGCGAAGTCCCAAACAGAGGAGGGACATCTGGTCAATTTGTTGAAGCTTTTTGAGAGGCTTAGGAAGTTCAGGTTGAGGCTGAATCCTAACAAGTGTACTTTCGGAGTACGGTCTGGAAAACTACTGGGGTTCATCATGAGTGAAAGAGGCATTGAGGTTGATCCTGCGAAGATAAAAGCAATACAAGAAATGCCAGCGCCAAAAACAGAAAAAGAAGTTCGTGGTTTCTTGGGCAGAATAAACTACATTGCAAGGTTTATCTCTCAGCTCACGGCCACGTGTGAACCGATGTTCAAACTACTAAAGAAAGATCAGGCGATTATCTGGAACGAGGATTTCCAGAAGGCATTTGATAAGATAAAACAGTATCTACAGGAACCTCCAATCTTGATACCCCCAGTGGCCGGAAGACCCTTAATCATGTACTTGACAGTTCTTGAGAATAGTATGGGGTGTGTTCTCGGTCAGCACGACGAGACGGGAAGAAAGGAGCATGCCATTTATTACTTGAGTAAAAAGTTCACAGAATGTGAATCTCGTTACTCGATGCTGGAGAAAACGTGTTGTGCACTAGCCTGGGCTGCCAAACGTTTACGACATTACATGCTCAATCACACGACCATGCTAATTTCGAAGATGGATCCGATCAAGTACGTCTTCGAGAAGCAAGCGCTTTCGGGCAGGATTGCCAGATGGAAAATGGTGTTGACGAAATACGACATTCAGTACGCTTCCCAGAAGGCCATCAAAGGAAGCATATTGTCTGAATACCTTGCCGAACAGCCGAGCGAGGATTACCAGCCGATGAAGTTTGAATTCCCTAATGAGGATATCATGTTTCTCAAAGCGAAAGATTGCGATGAACTGTTGCCCGACGAGGGGACAGACAAGAAATCCCAATGGAAATTGATATTTGACGGGGCAGTTAACTCTTATGGAAGTGGAATTGGGGCAATCATCACGACTCCCCATGGATCCCACATCCCGTTCACTGCGAGACTGACGTTTCCGGTCACCAATAATGAAGCGGAGTACGAAGCATGCATCATGGGTCTAGAAGAGGCAATTGATTTGAGAATCAAGAACCTAGATGTATATGGTGACTCGGTGCTTGTGATTAACCAGATTAAAGGGGAGTGGGAAACTCGTCAATCAATTTGGTGTCGTACATGAATTATGCCCGAAGGCTGCTTCCGTTCTTTGATCGAGTAGAACTCCATCATGTGCCCAGAGCTGAAAACCAGATGGCTGATGCCTTAGCCACGTTGGCTTCGATGTATAAAGTCAATTTTTGGAATGAAGCCCCAAGGATTGTCCTTTCTCGTCTTGATAGACCTGCATTCGTCTTTGCGATCGAGGAAGCCTCTGACGGCAAGCCATGGTTCCATGATATCCAGACTTTCCTTATGACTAAGGAGTATCCTGCGGGAGCGTCAACCCAGGATAAGAAGACTCTGAGGAGGCTGTCTGGAAATTTTTATCTCAATCCTGATGGAGTTTTGTATAAAAGAAACCACGATCTCGTGCTACTCCGATGCGTAGATGAGAAAGAAGCGAGTATGCTCATGGAGGAAGTCCATGAAGGCACATTTGGTACGCACGCCGGCGGCATGCTATGACAAGAAAGATCCTTAGAGCAGGATATTACTGGCTGACAATGGAATCGGATTGCTTTAAATTCGCGAAGAGATGTCATAAATGCCAGATTTATGTTGATAAGATTCATGTACCGTCGTGCCCGTTGAATGTCATGTCCTCCCCGTGGCCGTTCTCCATGTGGGGCATTGATATGATAGGCAAGATCGAGCCCACTGCATCTAACGGTCATTGCTTCATTCTAGTAGCTATCGACTACTTCACCAAGTGGGTGGAGGCAACTTCATATGCTAATGTGACCAAGCAGGTGGTGGCTAAATTCATAAAGAGGGACATCATCTGTCGTTACAGAATTCCCGAGCGGATCATTACTGATAATGGTTCGAATCTGAATAACAAGATGATGAAGGAGTTGTGCCAGAGTTTCAAGATTGAACATCACAACTCATCTCCTTACCGGCCGAAGATGAATGGTGCCGTTGAAGCGGCCAATAAGAACATCAAGAAGATTGTACAGAAGATGGTTGTGACCTACAAGGATTGGCACGAGATGTTGCCGTTTGCACTGCACGGTTATCGTACAACGGTGCGTACATCAACCGAGGCAACTCCTTTCTCACTGGTGTACAGTATGGAAGTTGTCCTACCGTTGGAAGTTGAGATTCCTTCTTTGCGAGTTTTGGTTGATGTGAAACTCGAAGAGGAAGAATGGATTAAGAGCCAACTAAACCAACTCAGCCTGATGGACGAGAAGAGATTAACATCGATTGCGTATGGTCGTCTGTACCAAAGCCGAATGAAGAAAGCTTATGATAAGAAGGTGCGTCCTAGAAGCTTTCAGACGGGTGATCTCGTCTTGAAGAAGATTCTTCCTCCACACTCCGATCACCGGGGCAAGTGGAATCCTAATTACGAAGGTCCGTACGTCGTTAGCAAGGTCTTCTCGGGAGGAGCCTTGTTGTTATCCACGATGGATGGTGAAGACTTTGCATCCCCGGTGAACGCAGATGCAGTTAAAAAATACTTTGCTTAAAAAATGACCCGCTGGAAAGAAAAAGAATATCCATGCAAAAATGGGGCATCCCGGCGAACCATAAAAAAGGAAAAAGGTTCGGGCAAAAATTAGGGATATAAAAGAAAAGAATGTACACCCGCAAAGTCGAAAACCCAGATGGGCGACTTTGGCAAAAAAGGGTATCCCGGTGAATCGAAAACCCGGAAGGGCGATTCAGGCAAAAGTTAGGGATTTGAAAAAGCAAATGACTGCGTTCCACGTGTGGACTCTCATTGTTTGGTGGTTTGGAAGACCTGAGGGCCGTTTATCTGAATCAATCTCTTCTGAAGCTGAAGCGTCGGAGAAATATCGAAGTCGAGTGGGTCATAGAAGGATCAACTCATAGTGTTCGTCTACGCCTCATTGCCGACATTTGTAAATACTGATGTATATTTATGTTTTTATATTTGCGCAGCTTCCTCATTCCAGGAGCTTGCATCTGTTGTAAAACACTTTTACCCATTCAGGGGTTCGTTATCAATAAAATGTATATTATTCAGCAATTCTGTTTGCCTGGTTAGCATCTATCTATTTTGTTTGCGAAAAAGAACGCCGATGTTTTTGATAAAATGCGCATACATAAACTTACTGGCCTAGGCCACTGATTGTTGAAACAATGAATTACTTGAACATTGTCACAAGATGATAACCTTGATAGGTCCCTTTGAGAAGGGTATCTTGTTTGTTGTTTGTGTTGTTGAAGGTGTAGCATATACCAGGCTGTACGCCGTATGCATCCCCAAGCAGAGAAGATTCTCTCCCCAATCAGATGCATCCCGAAGGATCGTCGCTTCCCTAGCTGAGTCATACACTGAAGTGTGCAGCACTCGACGGTTCCGGACTGAAGCCTCCAGCGGAATTGAAATTCCCCACAGAGCCGTACTCTCCCCAGTAAGCAGGATGATTCCTTCTTCCCCAGCCGAGCATACAAACCCCCAAGAGAGCCGAGTTCTTGGAAAGCAGTTGGGGCCATGATTGGTTTTCCCCAGTAGAGTGTTGAACAACTGATGCTGGATTTCCCCACCGGAGTCGGTATCTCCAGGAAAGTATGCTGCAAAGACCGTGCAGTTCATTTTTGCGATTGATATCGTTCCCTCGGCAGTTTGTGGTTTGAATACCCGGTTGAGCGGGTTCAGGTTCTTGTAGAACTTTGTTCCCCTACAGCAGTCGACTGAAGTTCATTTCCCCAGGCGGAGTCCAATTAAGATTGGTATGATTTCTTCTCCTTGTCAAGATGATTCCTTCTTCCACCAGAGTGGTTCTTTCTCCTTGACAGGAGGCTTTTCCCTTCAGCATTTATTTTGCTGATGGGGTCGTAGCATTTTGCATGATTGCATAGCATTTACCCTAAACGCGTAGCATTTCCAACGTGTGGAGCATTGCGCCAGTATCAAACATATGCATACGAAACATGAGCTAGGTCATTACCGTCCTTGTTTTGCAGGTATTCCCCAGCAAAGTCGCTTGCCCAAGATGATTCTTGAATTCTCCAGCGAAGGTGCTTGCTTAAGATGATTCTTAAAATCCCCGGTGAAGTCGCAAGAGTGGGTTGCTCAAGTTGATGCTTAGAATCCCCGGCAGAGTGTTTGCGCAGGATGATTCCTGAAATGTCCAGTAGAGTTATTGGGTCAGGATGATTCTTGAAGTTCCCGACGAAGTTATTTGTTCAAGATGATTCTTGATTTCCTCAGCTGAGTTTATTTGCCCAGAATGATTTCTGGATTCTCGAAGCGGAGTTACTTGATAGTTCTCCAGAATCCCCTGTGGAGATGTATCATCCCCAGCAGGTTTTAAACAGAAAATTTGAAATTTCCTTTAAGACTTGATGATTGAAGTCTGGCAGCGGTGCCAAAGCCCCTGACTTACTAATGAAGTCTAACTGCGAGGTCGAAGCAGTTCTCCCAGCTGACGCAGGGTGCCGGACAACAAAAGATTGCGTATCTTTAGTGGTTCTTGATGGATTAAGGATCCCATTTCAAGAATTACTGACGAAGTCCAACGGTGATGTCGAAGCAGTTCTCTCGGCTGATGCAGAGTGCCTGATGGCAGAAGTTTGGACATCCCAATTTGGTTCATGATTGACCGAGGATTCTATTCCAGACTTACTGATGAAGTCCGGCTGATGCCTGAAAGTTTCTTTGAATGCCCGACGATATGATTAACTTGATTGTTAAAAAAGTTCCCAATGACCTGATGAGTCCCGAGGAATTCTGATGCGTGACGGCATGGTCGACTGTGTATCACCGGTTACCGTATGACCAATTCCCTAGCAAGTTGTCGTGCAACTGTCTGCTCAGTTTGGAAGATGTTCCTACCAATTGGAGTACCATTTATGAATCATCAGTTACCGTGCGACCGGTGATCCCTTGATGATTTGAGGACGCAATGATATCAGATAAATCAGAGAATCATCCTGACGGAGGTTCAGATCAGTATTTCTCCAGCTAGTTGCCGTGAAGCTATTATTTCAGTTTCCGAAGACTTGTCCTCATCAGAGTACCGTATACTTGTGCAGTTGGCAAATTTACGGGTTTGTTGGTATTCAACCATCTCGTACCTGGATTGTTTGAGAGCCGTTCGCTTCTCACCCAGTCAGGTCCAAGCCGTTTGAATAGGGGCAACTGTTGCACCCTAAAATTTGCTCAACATTTCTTTACCTAGCTTATGTTTCATTTCATTCACATTAGCATTATCATTTGTATTTCATTGACATGTGTGCAGGAGATCAAGAGGTATGATTACCAATCAAGGGCTACACAAGACTATGAAGCTAGCTAAGAAGGTTATTCAAGTATTCAAGGGTTGATATCCTTGTCAGAGAAGTTAAAGATCCTCAGAGAGAGTGATTGAAGCCAAGAGGGTGTGTCTCCTAACTTGAGAGTTGTGGGAAGTCATCAGATGATTCTGAAGCCATGAAGTTGGACTTGAGGTCTTGAAAGAGCTCATAAGAAGTTTGAAGATCACTTTGAAGCCTAGACAGGTCATTGTGCAAGAATAGGAAGCCTTAGCCATGATTGGTGCAGCTAGGGTTTGACTGGGTCATCCCTAAGTCAACTGAGGATTTGAAGAAGGTTGAGACCTAATCCAAGAGCCATGTGATCATGGATTGATACATTGAGATGTTATAAGGATGATTCCAAGACCAACTCATCATGATTGAAGAGTTTGAGAAGTTTCAAGCTAGGGTTTCTAAGGCTTGACAGTGTAAAATCCCCTAGTTTGACCCTTATTTTCAAGGCAATTTAGCTCAAGATATGATTGTCATCTCATTTTGACCCCAACATGATTGTTGTAAGGCATGATCTTAGCTTTAATTTGAGTTCTAGAAGTCCTTGATAGGATTTGTAGAACTCAAGTTATGGCTTTGACAAGTTATTGGTCATCAGATGAATGTGAATTTGGAGCTTGAAAGTTACCTAACTTGCATGGAACTTTTTCCCTAGAAGGACGATTCCTGTGAACTTTTGGTCAACATGAATGTTGTTCCTTATCCTCTTAGATTTCTAGAGAGTACTAGAAGTCCTTGATAGGATTTGTAGAACTCAAGTTATGGCTTTGACAAGTCAAGGGTATTTTGGGCATTTGGAGATTACAGGTCATTTCAATCATAAGTCCATAACTCCTATTTGCAAGCTTCAAATGGGAAAATGTTCAACATTAAACTTGTTCAAAATGATGTTTTAAGACTAGCCAAGTGGTCATGAGAGGTTGGAATTGCTTGTAACTCAAAATTGCAAAATTGACTTAAAAAGGAATTAAAGTTCATTAAAAGGACCAAATTTGTGATTTTTCATTCCAAGGCCAAGATAAGGCATGTAATATGTCATTTTGATCAGAAATGACATTTTAAAGACATTGGCAATGTTACTTTTCTCATTTGAGGTCAAAATCATGGAGTTGCATTTTGTTACTTAAGGCTTAAGGTACATATGCCAAATTACACATAAGATCAAAACCAAGGTGCAAACACATCCAAACACACTCAAAATCTCATGTGGAGAGAATTTGGATGAAGAGCATAGTGAATACAAGCTGCTGCAAGGACTGTCATGAGGGTACCATGTGATTGAATTTCAAGTCAGATGAGATATTGAACTTCTCATTAGAGTGATCCATAACTTTCTAGATCATTCATTCATGTTCTATATAAACACATGAAGTGATCCAGAGCTAAGGTTGGTGAGAATTGAGAGAGGAGAGTGAGATTGCATTTTGAATTTACACATTGCAAATCAAAATCTGTTACCGCCATTGGAGCCATTTCAATCCAAGTTCTTGATCCCAATAGCTTGCTCTAGTGTTGGTGATCAATTCCAGATCAAATTCAAGGCACAACTGTGGAAGAATCGTGAGTTGGCCATTGGAGTTTGAAGCTTGCAACTCAGAATCGGGTTCAAGAATCCACGAGGTTTTAACTCATTTCTTTGCATACAGAAGGTTGATTGGATGCTAGTGAAGGAGTCTGGAGATTACTGAGGGTTGATTTGAATATTTTACCACTCTGTTCATCAAGAATTTACAGGTATGTACTTTTCATCTTGCAGCTTAATTTGAGTAGAATCAAGAGGATTTGTTAGGTTAAATGCATTGTAGATTGGTGTAGGAAGGTTTCTGGATCATTAATTTGAAGATTAGTGACCATTTAGGGTTTATGCAAATTTCGGTTGAGATTGCTATTCTTGAATTCTTGAGCTTTTAGAATGATTGAGTAGTATAGGAAGATTCCTTGTGAAATTTGGGACAAGTTTTGTGTAGAGACCATTTGGAATGGAGGTCTGTGGAGAGAGTTAGGGTTGTGAGTGGCTGATCGGAGAAGTCACCGGCGGTGACCCTAGCGCGCGCAGGTGAAGGAAGCTTCAGAAATTCAAAATGAAGAAGACGACCTCATAGCCATTGGATTAGATGTGGACCTTTGACCAAAGTGGGATCTAAGGGCCACGAATTGATTTCACTTTGTGAAGAATTCTGAGTTGTGTTCAAACGCAGCGTTTCATTAATAGTATCTGGGTGGGCTTAAGTCACCAATTGATATCAACACCCCCCTCTGGGCCCAAACACTGAAATGAACTGGAAAAATATGCTATTCACACCACACGCTTGTTAATTTCTTTTGATTTTCATTTTATTTTTTCATTTCATTCATGGTTATTGAATAATCCATAAAAAATTGAAAAATAATTCAAATGATTCCATTCTTTTTTCCATTGATTCATGATTGAATCTAGTTTTTTTTAGAAAAACAAATATTAACATTTCATGCATTTTTTGATTTTATGTGCATTTTTGGATTTTAATTGATATTAAAATGACCATGGTTGATGCTTGGTTTTGTTGAATTTGGTTTGATCATTTGATGATGATTTTTGCCTTGATTTTTTGTGTGTAGCTAGCCTAGATATGAATGTAAGTGGTAGTTTTAAGTTGAAACTTTAGGAGCTCCATTTTTAGGGTTTATGATTAATACCTTATGATTTAGGTTTTATTTCTAGGACTTGGTGGATGATTCAACCTCTGAATTTTGTATGGTAGGTTCATGATTGAATTAGGGTCCCTTATGAATTTTTGTAGGAATTTATAATGTAGTTTACTATTTTTGTTTGATTTTTGTTTAGGTGCTAACTTTGGATGATTCTAATGCACTAATTCAACTAGAATGACTTCTTTAGTTCCCTTAGATTAGGGTTTTGCTTCTCTTGCTCTTGGATGATGTTGAAGGCAAGCTTGGGCTACCATGGATTGAATGAAGAAGCTTGGATGTGAAGATTTCCCTTCTTTTGGTGTAGTGTTGATTAGGTGTTAAGATTAGGGTTTGTAGGCAGAGCTTCTAGATAGATTCTCTTCTTTCATAAACATGGAAGATGTTGATCACTTCCATTCTCCCCTATGATGTAAGGTCCATTTGTAAAGGCCTCATCCCTCCTTTGGTAGGATGTGTGGCTCTTTGCAAGTTGGTAGAACCTTTGAGGGTCCCTTTCTCTGATGATAGGATGCTTAGTGGTGACCTTTGGTCTTCACTCTGCTGTCAATCATCCAAACTTTGCTCTTGTTAGATGAATCTTTCTCCCTTGCTAGAGGATAGAGTTCCTTGCTTGAAGAGATTGAGGGATAGGAGTTGATACTTCTTTGTGTTTGAAGATTACCCTTAGGAGCTGAAGCTTGTAGATCAGGAAGAGCAAGTTGATACTTGTAAGGAGGAGAGAGCTAAAGCTTGAAGGTCCAGAAGAACAAGTTGACACTTGTGAAGAAGATCAAATTGAAATTGAGTGAAGAGCTGAGGATTGAAGAAGAAAGAATAAGTTGTTACTTATGTTGATACATTGAGAGCCTGCAGGGGCCAGGTTGATATTAGGAGTGAAGCCTGAAGGTGGAATTTACTGAAGAGCTGAGGCTTAAGGAAGAGAGAATGAGTTGATACTTATGGGGATGTAGTAGAAGCAAGTTGACACTTGCTATTGGAGATTGTCGCTTGCGCGAAAATAAGGTGCCGGCATGACAGAAGAGTCGCCACCTTTCGTTATTTATCCCTCAGAGCGGGAAAGGAAACGATCGGAAAAACCTGACGAATAAGGGTAAGACAAGGTCGTCGCAACCATTGTCTGGGTTCGGGAGTCGGTTACGCAAGGGGAAGGTATTAGCACCCCTCACGTCCGTCGTACTCGACGGGATCCTCGCTTGCTTGTTTACTTGGACGGGTTGGTTATAATCTATCTACCTATCAAGGCTGGCTGAAAAAGAAAAGAAAAATGACTCGGCAAAGCGTCGCACTTTATGCCTACGTATTCTCATCAGAGAATGAGAAATCAGAGTCAACGTAGTTCGGCCTACGAATGGTTATGGGGGAAACTACGAGTTATCTCCTGAAAGGAGTGTTTTTTATTGTGTTTGCGATCTCAACCGCACTAGAGACTATGACCTGAGAGGGAATGCGTCCTTTCTCAGATAGCTTAAGGCTCGTAACGTACGAGAGAAATCATTCATGATTACTGTATCTTAAACTGCTTTGAGATGAGAAGAGAGCAGGCCCAACTAGGAGGGAGACTATCAAGTCCTACTGTTATCATGCCATGGATTCATCCTATGGTTGAGGTTTGAACAGGGAACTCCTAGATGTTGTCATGCATAGGTTTCAACCTAAAAGTCTATCATCAAATCCTTATCAAAGGAAATGAGAGTCCTAAGGGATCATGTCAATGATACACCAAAACAGACAAAAGCATCAGCTTTAACAGTAAAATGCATGCAATGCAAGTGAGGGAGGAAATGTGTGTGGGGCTTCAGCCTCCACAAGCTCGTCTCAACCTCAAGCCAGTCATGAAATAACAGTAATCATACTGAAGATAATCAACATGTTATCAAGCAATATACAGATAAAAGAAATGAAGTGCCATCAGGCAAACAAAACAAAAGCTTGAGAAAGAATCATCTACTCTCTAATCCTAACCCTAACACCCACATATGCCTCTACCCAAAAATCAAGACAAAACTATTTGAAGAAAATGAATTTCCTCACCTATGCACAACCTAAACCCTAATTAGGATACCCTAATGCTAACCTAATTAAACTAATCAAATTTTAATCTAAAACTCAAGAATTAAATCCTATGGGGAACTATGATTCAATATCTAATCACACCAAAAAGAATGAATTAAAAAGACTAAGGGAAGGTCCTAAAACAAATTCTACAAAATTGGATATCAAACTAAACATATTAAAAAGCTATTAAAATGAAAAATATACTAAAAATATGAAAAGAAAATAAAATGGAAATTTTATTTATTTATATTTTTCTAGACAAATTCACTAACCTATAGAAAAAACAAGAATTAAAAAATATTCAATTTTCTATTTTTTATGAATTTTTTAAAATGCAGAAATATTAATGGAATTAAAATATAAAAGAAATCAATTAAAGGGGAGGGGGGTGTGAGAAGCAAGACGCGCTAGTTGTTATTTGTCTGGGCTGAGGGATGGGAGGTGTGAAAAGCGAAACTTAAGCCCAGTAATCAATCAGAAAAAACAAAAAAAGATAAAACGCGCCAGGGGTGTATCCAGCAATTTTTCACGCGTATTTTCCAAGTTGGGCTGATGATGGGTGTGTGAATAGCGAAACTGACTTAAGCCCATGAAACTTCACTAATTGAAACGGTGCGTTTAGCACTTTGAATTTCCCTCCGTTTTTTTAGTTCAATCTGAGCCGTTAGATGAAATGAAATAGTCAAATATCCAGGCTGATCCAAGGGTGGTCAGTCGTCTTCTCCAAACGAAACCCTAGGGTTTCTGAACCTTATTCTCATGCAAGGAACTTACACTCTTTCTATCTCTCTCGTCTGGCCATGAAACTTCACGATACAAAAACCAAAATTATTCTACTCACTACCCTCTACACAACCATGACCATGGATCTCCCTAAAACTCAACCTAAAAAGAAATACGATAGTAGGAAGTTCTGGGCACATTTTAATTTCACTGATATGCATGGAAATGGTATGGGCTCATATTACGCAAGAATATTCTCCATCTCATGGGGAGTACACTGAGCTAAAGAACTAAGATTATAGTATACTAAATTGTAAGTTCTTGGTCCTAAAACAGAAATGGCCATAAAACAAACCTCCATGTAATGCTCTCAAACTCATCATGATTCATCTCCTAATGGTCTCTACCACATTTCACCTAACCACATGATCTAACTATGCATAAATAATGAGATTCGAAGGAAAATGCATACCTTGCAAGTGATGATGGATATGGTGGTTCTCCTTCAATTCAAGCCTTGGTGCTTTCTTTAGATGATCTTCAATGGATCTATATGCTTCTGTTTGCAGTAGTTCTTGCTCACACCTCTTGAATCAACCTAGCCAATCCTTCATGCAAGTTGGAGTGAAACTTGTGATCTCATGAACCAGCCACGAATTCTCCTTGATTTTCTTTGCCAAATGCCCAATGTTGATTATAGATGATGATGATAATCAGAATTGTAGTGATGGATGAAGTTTCAATGGAGTTTGGAATGAAAATGCACTTTTGGAGTGAAGGAATCAAAGTGTAGTATGCAAGCTCTAAGAATCACCAACCAGGGTATGGATCCTCTCTAGGGGATATATAGGTGCCAATGGAAAGGTGTGGAAGCTTTGAGAACCTTCCAAGAAGTTTCTAGAATGTATCACGCAATGAGAGTTTGAATTTGTCATCTTGAGTGAATCTCATGCAATCTCATGATAAACCATGCAATCTTACTTAAATTCTCCCCATATGATATTATGACATGAAAATAAGGTCTTACAAACCCTTATGTAGCATTTTCTCCTTTTTCCTTTTGGTGCCTTAAGATGCAAGAATGAAAATTACAAAGCAACTCCAATTTTTAAGCCTAAACTCAAAAATGTGGCTAAACCATTGTTTTTAAAATGATGTTTGGAGTCAAAATGACATATTGGATGACCCATTTTGGATTTGTAGATCTCCTAAACCAAAATTCCATTTCAACTTTTTCAACTTATAAGCCATTTACAAGCCATTTGAACCACTTTTAAAATATCCATGCTCTAGGCCTTTTCAATAACTCATGACCACTTTTCTAGGCTTAAAATGCCATTTTGAACAACTTTCATGTTTTGAGTTTTTCCATTTGAGGCTTGGAAATAGGAGATATGGCCTTTGATTAAAATGACCTATAACTGACAAATGACCAAAATACCCCTGTCTTGTTCAAACCATAAGTTGAGTTCTACAAATCATATCAAGGACTTCCACCACTCAAATTAAAGATAAGAAGATTCCCTTCAACATTCATGTTGACCAAGAGATCATAGGAATCATCCTACTAGGGCAAAAGCTGTCTGCAAGTTGGGTGACTTTCAAGGACCCAGATTCACACACCTCAGCTGACCTGTAATTTGTCAAAACCATAACTTGAGCTCTGTAACTCCTATCAAGGACTTCCACCACTCAAATTAAAGCTAAGAACAATCTCTACAACATTCATGTTGTGGGGAAGATGAGATATCAATCACATCTTGAGCTAAAACTGCCTGGAAGATAGGGATCAAATTAGGGTTTTTCACTGACAATCCTTGGGAACCCTGACTTGAAACTTCTCAAACTCCTCAATCATGATGAGTTGGTCTAGGAATCATCCTTATAACATCTCTATGCATCATTCCATGATCTCATGGCCCTTGGATTAGGTCTCAACCTTCTCCAAATTTTCAGTTATCCTAAGGTTGGCCCAGTCAAAATCCTAATTCTACCATTCATGGTTGAATCTTCTGAACTCTTGCATAATGACCTCTCTGGGCTTCATGATGGCTATCAAGACATATCATAGGCTTCCTCAAAACATCTAGTTCATTCTCAAAGTCTCAGAATCATCTGAGGAGCTCCCACAACTCTCAAGCTATGAGTCACACATCCTTGGTTTCAACCCACTCTTCTGAGGATCTCTTGAACTTTCTAATGAAGGTATCAACTTTCAAACACTCAATGAATAAATAATTGTTGGTCAAATTTTGGGGTGCAACAGCTGCCCCTATTCAAACGGCTTGAACCTGACTGGATGAGAAGCGAACGGCTCTCAACCAGTCAAGGTGCGAGACGATTGAATACCGGTAAACCCGAAAATTTGCCAACTGCACGAGCACACGGTACTCTGCGGGGAACAAATCTTCGAATATTGCAATGCTAGCTGCACGACAACTAGCTGGAGAGATACTGATCTGACATCGCCGCCAGTTATCCACGTTAACTTCTTCTGACATTGCCTTCAGACAACCACAACACCCAACATCGCCGCTGGAAGACTAAACCATCTGACATTACCGTCCGACAAGATTCTGAGGAACGCCCAACATCGCCGCTGGAACACCAAATCACCTGACATCGCCGTCAAGAACAACCATAACTCGGGGAAACAAGCATCCAACATCGCCGCCGGAGACCTAAACCTGAATCACCAATATACCCAACATCGCCACTGGAGAACGAACCATCCAACATCACCGCTGGAGAACTGAATCTGACATCGCCGTCGGACAATCAACATACCCCGCGTCGCCGCTGGAGAAATAAATCTGTCAAAATACCCCGCATCGCCGCTGGAGAACTAAAGGATCTGCATCACCTAACATCGCCGTCAGAAGACTGGATCAACTTGACATGCCCAACATCGCCGCTGGTAAACTGAATCTGACATCGCCGTCGGAAACAAACATCCTCTTAGAGACACTCGACATCGCCGTCGTACAAACATCATCTCTACTGGGGATTTAAAGAGTCTGACCTCGCTGTCAAACAAATATCCAACCTCGCCTCCGGACAACTGATGATCTGACCTCGCCGTCACATCCAAACGTTCAACCTCGCCGTCGAACAAACATCCAACCTCGCCGTCGGACAAACATCCAACCTCGCCGTCAGACACATTCAACATCGCCGTCGAATAAACATCCAACCTCGCCGTCGGACAAACATGATCTGACCTCGCCATCAGAAACAAGCATGATCTGACCTCGCCGTCAAATTCAAACATTCAACCTCGCCGTCGAACAAACATCCAACCTCGCCGCTGGAGAAAATACAACCCTGAACAACTCTGACCTGGGGTTCACCCCTGGTAAATGGAACAAAAGGTACACTTGCGTATTTGAAACTACTCCGCTGGGAATGAGAGACTTATCCGAGCACACTCTGATCTGGGGTTCACCCTCAGAACCATAACGAACATCGGAATACTGCTGCACACTGCCCGCCGTAGAACTTCAACATTAAAGATATATGAAACCCTGGCCCCTGGCCATTTCCAGCTTCAGCTAGAAAAAATCTTCAAGTATTTCTGAAGATAGATGGAACCCTGGCCCCTGGCCACTCCAGATCCGCTGGAGAATCTTCAAGTTCTTCTGAAGAAAGATGCAACCCTGGCCCCTGGCCACTCCAGATCCGCTGGAGAATCTTCAAGTTCTTCTGAAGAAAGATGAAACCCTGCCCGTCGGCTATTCCGGCTTCAGCTAGAAACAAAATCCTTGGCCTTCAAGGATATAAACTTTGCCCGTCGGCAACTCTGCAGGAGGTATCTTCGACTTCAGTCTGAAGAAATGGTCCTTGGCCTTCAAGGATACATGAATCTGCCTTCAGGCAACTCCACCTCTGCTATAGAACATCCGTGACTTCAGTCAGGGATATATTTCGGCCTTCAGTCCGAAAAATGAATCCTAGGTCATTCATGACCTTGGGGATAACCTTGCCCTTAGGCACCTTCGCTTCAGCTTAGGAAATCTGTGACTTCAGTCAAAGAAATGGTATCCTGAGCCATTCATGACTCTACGGGGATTCAACACTTTGCCTTCAGGCAAAACTCCGCTTCAGCTGGAGAAACATCTTCGACTTTAGTCAGAAGAAAAACTATCCACTTGATCGCAATCAATCATCTCCTCAGGACAACTGACTTGGTCTTCAGACCAACACGGATCATCTTGAATACAAAATTTGGAACCTTGTCTTCAGCCACACGTTGATTCATCAACAAGGACATCTGAGCTCACAGGAACCTTCTGATATCGCCCTCAGGCGTTTACGAAGTCAATCTTCAGATTAGACATCACTGTTGGAGCAGACATATCACGCTGCTAAGGACTTCAAGAATCATCTGGAACAAACAGCTCCGTCGGGCACCTTTAAGAATCATCCTGAACCGATAACCATTCTGGAGACTTTATTCTGCGGGGTATTCCAGGGATCTTCCTGGGCAACTCTTGTTGGGGACGCTATTGGGGAGCTCAAGAATCATCCTAAGCAAACAAATCGGGAACCCGCGTTGAAGTCTTAAGAATCATCTTAAGCAAACGGCTTTGTTGAGGAATTCGAGAATCATCTCAAACTCAAGACTTCGCTGGGGATCTCAAAAATCATCTTGAGCGAGCGACCGTGAGGATTACACGGGGGTCTTTAAGAATCATCTTAAGAAAGCGACCTTGTTGGAGAGAATGTCAAGAATCGTCCTGAGCAACTGGTCTCTTGGTGGAACGCCTGTAAAACGAGAATGATGGTAAGCTAGATCATGCTTATGATGCATATGCTTCGACGCCGTGCCCCACACGGTGGGAATGATATGCGTTTATGCTAAATGCCATGCAATCATGCACAATGCTATGCAACGTTAAATGCTATGCAGTGTTAAATGTTATGCAGTCATGCACAATGATGCGATCCCGTCAGCAAAATAAATGCCGAGGGGAATTCTCCTGTCAAGGAGAAAAGAACTATTCCGGTAGAGGAATCATCCTGCTGAGGAGAATGTGGACACGCCAATATCAATCGGACGCTGTCTGGGGAATTGATCTTCTTTTGACTGCTGTAGGGGAAACAACTTCAGTTGATCTGCTGCAGGGGGACGAAGCTCTACGAGAACTTGGACCTGCTGATATCAATCGCGAGAATAAACTGCGTGGCCGCCCTGACTACTCTTCTAGGGGATAACCACTCTGTGGGGAAAAAACTTCAGCTGCTCAACGCTCCACTGGGGAAAACCAATCATGATCTGATCAACTTCCAAGGACTCGGCTCTCTTGGACATCTGCAAACTCGGCTGACAAAGGAGAAACCATTCTGCTTCTCTGGAAAGAGTACGACTCTGGAGAGATACAACACCAGCTGCTCAATGCTCTGCTAGGGAAAGTCCACTCCTGGTCCCAAATGCTTCTCAGGATTCTGCTTTTCTGCGGACTCAGCCGGGGAGAGAAATCATTCTACTTCACTGGAGAGTACGACCCTGATGAGGAATTTCAATTCCGCTGGGGAAGAAAGAATCATCTGACTTCGGGGGAGAGTACAACTCTGCAGGGGAATACAACATCAGCTGTTCCAATACTCTACTGGGGAAGAGGGAATCATCCAACTTCAGGAGAGAGCATGACTCTGGTGGGGAATCTCAATTCCGCTGGAGACTTTACTGGGGAAACACGAGCTTCGGCACCCGAACACTTCTATGAAATCTGCACTTGTGACCCGGTGCTGGGGAAAGACGACATCATTCTTCGGTGCTTGGCTCAGCTGATGGGGTGACGCTCCTTCAGGATGTGTCTGCTTGGGGAAGAGAATCATCTCTGCATGGGGAGACATATCAATGCTCACTATTTGCGTTCAGATTCTGCGGAGGAGAGACTACTGAACTCTGCTGGAGAAGGAGGGCTCGCCCTGCTTCGGCACATCTTCTGGAAGGTGCTACACCTGCAACAACACAAACAAACAGACAAGATACCCTTCTCAAAGGGGCCTATCCAGGTTATTATCTCGTGACAATATTTAATTAATTAATTGTTTCAACAATCAATGGGCCTAGGCCCGTAAGTTTATGTATGCGCATTTTATCAAAAAAAACATCGGCGTTTTCATTCGCAAACAAAACAGATAAATGCTAAACAGACAAGCAGAATTGCTGAATAATGTGCATTTTATTGATGATGAACCCCTGAATGGGCAAAAATGTTTTACAATAGAGGCAAGCTCCTGGAATGAGGAAGCCGCACAAAAAGAAAACATAAATATACATCAGTATATACAAATGTCGGCAACGAGGCGTAGACAAACACCATGAGTTGATCCCTCTAAGACCCACTCGACTTCGATACTTCTCCTATGCTTCAGCTTTGGAAGAGATTGATTCAGATAAACGGCCCTCAGGTCTTCCAAACCACTAAACAATGAAAGTTCACACGCGGAACGCAGTCATTTGCTTATTCAAATCCCTAACTTTTGCGTGAACCGCCCTTTACGGGTTTTCAGTTCACCGGGATACCCCTTTTTGCCGAAGCCGCCCAGTGTAGGTTTTCGACTTCGCGGGTGTACATTTTTTCAATATATCCCTAACTTTTGCCCGAACCTTTTATTCTGTTTTTGGTTCGCCGGGATGCCCCTTTTTTTCCTGGACTCTTTCTTTTTTGTCCAGCGGGTCTCTTTCAAGCAAAGTATTTTTTAACTGCGTCCGCGTTCACCGGGGATGCAAAATCTTCACCATCCATCGTGGATAACAACAAAGCTCCTCCTGAGAAGACCTTGCTGACGACATACGGCCCTTCGTAATTCGGAGTCCACTTGCCCCGGTGATCGGAGTGTGGCGGAAGAATTTTCTTCAGGACGAGATCACCCGTCTGAAAGCTTCTAGGACGCACCTTCTTATCATAAGCTTTCTTCATTCGGCTTTGGTACAGGCGACCAAATGCAATCGATGCTAACCTCTTCTCGTCCATCAGGCTGAGTTGGTTCAAGCGATTCGTAATCCATTCTGCCTCGTCGAGTTTCACATCAACCAAAACTCTCAAAGAGGGAATCTCCACTTCTAACGGTAGGACAGCTTCCATACCGTATACCAAGGAGAAAGGAGTTGCCCCGGTCGACGTACGCACCGTCGTACGATAACCGTGCAAGGCAAACGGCAACATCTCGTGCCAATCTTTATACGTCACAACCATCTTCTGAACAATCTTCTTGATGTTCTTGTTGGCCGCTTCAACAACGCCATTCATCTTTGGCCGGTAAGGAGATGAGTTGTGGTGTTCAATCTTGAAGCTCTGGCACAGCTCCTTCATCATCTTGTTATTCAAATTCGAACCATTATCAGTAATGATCCGCTCGGGAATTCCATAGCGACAGATGATGTCCCTCTTTATGAACTTAGCTACCACCTGCTTGGTCTCATTAGCGTAAGAGGCTGCCTCCACCCATTTGGTGAAGTAGTTGATAGCTACCAGAATGAAACGATGACCATTGGATGCAGTGGGCTCGATCTTGCCTATCATGTCGATGCCCCACATGGAGAACGGCCAAGGGGAGGACATGACATTCAATGGGCACGGCGGCACATGAACTTTATCAGCATAAATCTGGCATTTGTGACATTTCTTCGCGAATCTGAAGCAATCCGACTCCATAGTCAGCCAGTAATACCCTGCTCTCAGGATCTTTCTCGTCATGGCATGCCCGCCGGCGTGCGTACCAAATGTGCCCTCATGGACTTCTTCCATGAGCATACTTGCCTCTTTCTCATCTACACATCTGAGTAGCACGAGATCGTGGTTTCTCTTATACAGCACTCCATCAGGATTGAGATAAAAGTTTCCAGATAGCCTCCTTAGAGTCTTCTTATCCTGTGTTGACGCACCAGCAGGATACTCCTTAGTCATAAGGAAGGTCTGGATATTGTGGAACCATGGCTTGCCATCAGTGGTATCCTCGATCGCAAAGACAAATGCCGGTCTATCAAGACGCGAAAGTACAATTCTTGGAGCCTCATTCCAATAATTGACTTTATACATGGAAGCCAACGTGGCTAAGGCATCAGCCATCTGATTTTCAGCCCTGGGTACATGATGAAGTTCCACTCGGTCAAAGAACGGAAGCAGCCTCCTGGCATAATTCATGTACGGCACTAAATTCGCTTGACGAGTTTCCCACTCCCCTTTAATCTGATTGATTACAAGCGCTGAGTCACCATATATGTCTAGATTCTTGATTCTCAAATCAATTGCCTCTTCTAGACCCATAATACATGCTTCATACTCGGCTTCATTGTTGGTAACTGGAAACGTCAGTCTTGCAGTAAACGGGATGTGGGATCCGTGAGGAGTCGTGATGATAGCCCCGATACCACTTCCATAGGAATTAACCGCTCCGTCGAATATCAACTTCCACTGAGGCTTCCTATCTGGCCCCTCATCGGGCAATGGCTCATCGCAATCCTTCGCTTTGAGAAACATAATATCCTCGTCAGGGAATTCGAACTTCATCGGCTGGTAGTCTTCGATTGGATGTTCGGCAAGGTAATCAGACAATACGCTCCCCTTAATGGCTTTCTGAGAGACGTACTGAATATCATACTCCGTTAACACCATCTGCCATCTGGAAATCCTGCCCGAAAGAGCCTGCTTCTCGAAGACGTACTTGATCGGATCCATCTTCGAAATTAGCATAGTGGTGTGATTGAGCATATACTGTCGTAGACGTTTGGCGGCCCAAGCTAATGCACAACACGTCTTCTCCAGCATCGAGTATCGAGATTCACACTCAGTGAACTTTTTACTCAAATAATAAATGGCATGCTCCTTTCTGCCTGTCTCGTCATGCTGACCGAGAACACACCCCATACTATTCTCCAGAACCGTCAGGTACATGATTAATGGCCGTCCAGCCACTGGGGGTATCAAGATTGGAGGTTCTTGAAGATACTGCTTTATTTTGTCGAATGCCTTCTGGCAATCCTCATTCCAAGTAATCGCCTGATCTTTCTTTAAAAGCTTGAACATCGGTTCACAAGTGGCCGTGAGCTGAGAGATAAACCTTGCAATGTAGTTTATTCGGCCCAGGAAACCACGAACTTCTTTTTCTGTTTTCGGCGCTGGCATTTCTTGAATAGCTTTTATTTTCGCAGGATCAACTTCAATACCTCGTTCACTAACGATAAACCCCAATAACTTTCCGGACCGCACTCCGAAAGTGCACTTGTTAGGATTCAGCCTCAGCCTGAATTTCCTAAGCCTTTCAAACAGCTTCAATAAGTTGACCAGATGCTCTTCCTCCGTTTGGGACTTTGCGATCATGTCATCAACATAGACCTCGATCTCATGATGAATCATATCATGAAACAAAGTTACCATTGCTCGCTGGTAAGTGGCCCCTGCGTTCTTCAGACCGAAGGGCATTACCTTATAGCAGAATGTTCCCCAGGGGGTAATAAACGTTGTTTTCTCCATGTCCTCCGGTGCCATCTTAATCTGATTGTAACCGGAGAAGCCATCCATGAACGAAAACACGGAAAACTGGGCTGTGTTGTCGACCAACACATCGATATGAGGCAACGGGAAATCATCTTTAGGGCTCGCCCTATTCAAATCCCGATAATCGACGCACATGCGTACCTTACCGTCCTTCTTCGGTACAGGCACTATGTTGGCGACCCACGGAGGGTAAGTGGTAATGGCTAGAAATCCTGCGTCCAACTGCTTCTGGACTTCTTCTTTGATTTTTACAGCCATATCTGGTCTCGTCCTCCTGAGCTTCTGCTTGACCGGAGGGCAATCTTCTCGCAACGGCAAGCGATGAACCACGATGTCAGTGTCAAGTCCGGGCATATCTTCGTATGACCAAGCAAAGACGTCACTATACTCTCGAAGCATCTCGACCAGTCTATGCTTGACATCATTCTGCAGCGCAGCCCCCACTCTGACATTTCTGACGAGCTCCTCAGAACCCAGATTTACAATCTCAATATCCTCCTCGTGAGGCAGAATAACCTTCTCCTCTTGTCTCAACAAGCGGGCCAACTCTTCCGGAAGGTCTTCGTCTTCATCAATCTCATCCTCGGCTTGATAGATCGGGCAATCAAAGTCGTAGTGAGCCATAGAGGGTCCAGAGTCGATGTCGTCTGTCATGTCGATCCTGCAATAACAAGGGTTAAGTTTAAAGCAAGAATATGCAGGTTAGCACAAACCTCGTTGCCATTTTGTTGTTTTTTCGAAATAAACATAAAACAGGAATAACAGAGAACACAATATTTGAGTGTGAAGAAAACGCCTTTTATTTATTAACAAAATGCATGTACATAATCCAACAAGGCCCTGACAGTAAAACCACTATGCCCCGGGCAGGACATAGGGTTGTACAAAGATTGTAAAAAGCAAATCATTACTCTTCACTTGTCAGCTTGATAATCTCCTTGATGGTCCAATTGTTGAGACGCTCGCCCGGCTTGCTCGGTTGAATCCAGGCGTCAAGATCACAATCACTATCCCCGCTATCCTCCGACGCAGCGTTGATGCTCTCGAAAATTACTCCCCCCTTGGTGAATAGGATCGGCCCTTTCCCACGAGACGAGCTGCCAGAAGAAGATGAAGCTTCAGCTCCAGGAGAATATCCCAATCCAAACTTATCCTGCTTGATTGGTATATCCAAGACATGCCCCCAGCCTGGGGTGGAACCGGCTTCGACGAAGGCCCGAGCTTCCTTAAACGAGGAGAGATTCATCTCCTGTTTCTCTGCGACGACAGGAGCTACCTCTTTTACCCTGACGGTTTCAAATGCTTGGCAGAGAGTCTCATGGATCTCGCCATCCATTTCAACATATTTAAAGGACGACAGGTGGCTTACCATAATGTCCTCCTCACCACAGACTGTTACTATGCTGCCCCCGACAGCATATTTAAGCTTCTGATGCAGCGTGGACGTCACGGCACCAGCAGAATGGATCCATGGCCGACCTAAGAGGCAACTATAGGCGGGCATGATATCCATGATATAGAAAACCGTATTGAACGTCTCTGGACCAACTTGAATTGGCAGGGTCAACTCTCCAAAGACGTGGCGCTTAGTCCCATCAAAGGCTTTCACGACCAGATCACTGGGCGTGCAAAGCAATCCACGGGTGTCCAACTTCATCAGTGCTTTCTTCGGAAGCACATTAAGGGATGAGCCCGTATCCACCAAGACATGTGACATGACGGTACCTCTGCACTCTATTGAGACGTGCAGGGCGTTGTTGTGATCTCTTCCCTTGGGAGTCAGCTCTAGATCTGTAAATCCCAGCCCATTAACAGCATTAACATGGGCTACCACCTCCTCGAGCTGATTTACTGATATCTCCTGCGGCACGTATGCAGCATTCAATACCTTCAGTAACGCGTTACGGTGCGCCTCAGAACACAGCAACAAGTTAAGAATCGAGATCTTTGACGGAGTCTGATGAAGATGATCTACAATTTTGTAGTCGCTCTTCTTGATTAGTCGCATGAACTCTTCAGCATCTTTAACCAGCAAATCTTTCTCTGCCCCAGAAGGGACCTCTTCGACAGCTTTACCTTTACCCTTATCCACAGCGTCAGCTCGGACCACTTTCTATGCTGCAACCTCTGCTGGCGCGAACACTCTACCGCTTCGAGTGATGCCACTGACTCCGGTAAGATTCTGTACAGTTGATCCGAATGGCTCAAGCTCTATCTTCTGACCATTGCAATAAACTTCGGCGCCGTAATGCCATGGAACGGCATTAGTGCTTTCGAATGGGATGGGTCCAGCCCTGGTGATAGTGATTGTAGGCGGACGAGGCGCAGAAATAGTAATAGGGTGACGAGGAATAGTGATGGTAGCAACTTCGTCTGCCTGCTTCAGCACGACTTCCCCTGATGCACTCTCAACGCTCCGGCTGAACTGTAAAATACCCTCAGACATCAGACTTTGGATACCTTCGGTCAGCTGCTCACACCCATCAGGAAGTGTAGCACAAGCCATACATAACTCTCCGCATCCAGGGAAGAAGCCCTTCTTCAGCAACTTAGCCTTGACAAAACTCAACGGCGTCTTCAAATCTTTGACGTCAGTTAGCAAGTCCGCACTCTCCTCAGTGATAACGGCGTTTACTCCGCCCCCTTTGTGATGAGGCATAGGGTTCTTGGTAACGTTGGGCACGCTGTCAGAAAAGTTGATAACCTTGGCGTCCACCAAGTCCTGGACTTTGTGCTTAAAAGCTTTACAATTCTCAATCGTATGGCCTGGTGCCCCAGTATGGAACTCACAAGTAGCATTGGCGTCATACCCCGGTGGTGGTGCCCCTGTTAAGGGAGCCAACGTCCTCTTTTGAACTAGCTGGAGCTGAAGCAACGTTTGCAGAAGCTGCACATACGACATAGGCGGAGTTTCAAAATGACGGTTTGTCAGGGGAGCCCGATTCTGATATCTTTTATACCCCTGCTGATTCTGCTGCTGTTGCTGCGGCGGGGCAGCTGGGATATTTATGCTAGCAATCTGAGGCTGAGGGCCCTTGCCCTTTCTTCGAGCATTAGTGACAGCACTTGCATCCCCCTCTCGACGCTTGCCAGCGTAAGGTTTCTTACTACCTCCTCCAGCTGAGGATGATTCGCCCTGAATTTTTCCGATCTTTATACCGTTCTCAACATGCTCGCCCAGAGTGATGAGAGCCGAGAATGTTCCAGACATGCCACTGACCAGCTTTTCATAATAGATTCCAGGAAGGGTAGCCACGAACATTTGCACTAACTCACGCTCAACCATCGGCGGTTGAACCCGAGCAGCCAATTCACGCCACCGCTGGGCGTACTCTTTAAAGCTTTCATTGTTCCGCTGTGAGAGATTCTGAAGCTGAACTCGGTTGGGAGCCAAGTCGCTATTGTATTGATAGTGGAGGACGAACGCTTCTGCGAGGTCTTTCCAGGTGCGCACAGTAGCGGGCTCCAGGCCCATATACCATTCGAGTGATGGACCAGAAAGGCTATCCTGAAAGAAGTGCATCAGCAGCTTCTCATCGTCAGAATAGGCGGACATCTTTCTATAATAAGATCGAAGGTGAACACGGGGGCAAGTAGTACCCTTATACTTCTCAAAGGTAGGCACCTTGAACTTGTGAGGTACTTTAAAGTCAGCAATCAACCCGAGCTTGGACATATCAACGCCCAATGTGTTCTGATTTTCGATGTCTCTCATCTTGTCTTCCAGCGCCTTGAACCTGAGTCGAGCTTCAGCATTCAACTCTGCTTCTACACCTCTCTGAGAGAATATGTCATCCTGATGGTCCTCCAGCCACGGTTGAGGCACCAACATATTTCCTGCACCAGTATTGCCGTTGACCGGCCCTATGTTAACATTGGCTCCCAGACTACCATTGCCGACGCCTGCCGCATTGAGTCCGAGATTAGTCATCATATTGCCGTTAGCGCTGCCGTTGCCCCCGGCAACAGGAACAACATTTTGTGGAGCATCCACTAGAGGAGGAGTGGGCACGGCCCCGCCGTGAAGTATGCCATTACTGTCAACCCTGGAGATCAGAGGTTGCACCAAAGTACGAAGCTGGTCCTGACCATTCGCGACTACTTGCATCAGCTCCATAAAACGATCCATCCGTTCACGGAGCTCTTGAACATCTGACTGCACCTGGTCCATTATCCTTGTCTGATTAGCGCGAGTTGAGTAGCGGTGGATGAGTTTTTGATCAATCCTGGAGATCGAAAGCAGCTCGGAACCTGTGTACCTGGAAAACCTGTCAACATTAAAGGTTAGGAAAAGCCACAAAATGTATGTCATGCAAAATGCTTCATGCAGATGTATGCGTGTGTCTGTGTGCTTGAGAGATTTCCCCCGATCCTGGCGCCTTAGTACCAGTGCTGACAATAACAAGGAGGGGGATCTGGGCCCAATCATGGAAACAGCAATCTCACATATAGTATCAGCAATAGTTAGATTCGACACATCAAGGACCGAGAACTCGTACGCAACAGTCTTCCTGAGAGAGGCTGCAGTAATACAATAAGAGGCGAGAAATCCTGGATCGGGGAAACGGTACCTGTCACAGACACACGCCAATGGAATGCGAATGATTATGCGAACTAATGCAAAATGCAGGTATGCAACAATATATCCAGGTGGCTGCTGTGGAGATTCGGTATCGACAGTCACTGATGAGAAGGAAACCCCGGTGTAAAACCACTGGTCTGATCTGCTGAGAATAACCATCTGATAGGATCGAGATAAACATTCCGCTCTGACAAGAATAGGTGCCTGATAACAAGGATCCCGGGTGCAATATCAAGGAATATCTGTTGATGAAGTCTTCAGACCCCCAAATCAAGATCTGCCCTATCAAGAACAAACACACAGCTGCTGATGAGATCTTCAGACCCCACTCAAAAATCTGCTCCATCTAGGACACACCTCTGATAACAATACTCTGATCGAAACCTGCTCTATCAGGAACAGGGATACACCCGATGATGAAAATCCTCTGATCAGACCCTTGCTCTATCAAGAACATATCTGTCATTGAGAACCCAACATAACTGATTCATTGTCAAGAAAACCAGGCAGTCTGGAGGTCAAAGTTTCCTGCAACATCCCAACCCCACTCACAGGTATGGACCTAATCCACGGACAAAGGTACGGCATCCTATGCGGTTATCAGCGTCACAGACTTTCATGAGTGATAATACGATTCCCAGAAGGAGTGGCATCATCAAGTCATGAAGAGGCCTCACTTAGCTGATTTCCAAATGATCGGTCCCCAGAGTCGACAATCCTCACGTCTGGACTCCCCTCAGATCCTCAGGACCGGAAAGGAGCACCTCTGCGAGAATCTCGTCTGAGCGCAGATTTTCGTAGGGAACTGTGCCTGCTCAGCAGACAGGTTCGTCTACTACTTCTCCGCAACTATATCTAGGTGTGTACTCAAGCCCAGGTCCGGCTTCTCACTCATAGTAACATCCCTCTCCCACAACAGCACATATAATCATATCAAACTGGAAATAAAATGCGGGAAATAAAATGCGGGAAGTAAAGTGCGGGAAGTAAAAATGCGATAAATAAACGCAACCCAGCAAGCAAACACACAAACGATAGGATTGACTCGCGTAGGGGATGGGAAGCGGTCCCAGCATAAGGGATGGGAAAAGTCCCTAGATGCTATACGTCCCCAGCAGAGTCGCCAGCTGTCGCTTGCGCGAAAATAAGGTGTCGGCATGACAGAAGAGTCGCCACCTTTCGTTATTTATCCCTCAGAGCGGGAAAGGAAACGATCGGAAAAACCTGACGAATAAGGGTAAGACAAGGTCGTCGCAACCATTGTCTGGGTTCGGGAGTCGGTTACGCAAGGAGAAGGTATTAACACCCCTCACGTCCGTCGTACTCGACGGGATCCTCGCTTGCTTGTTTACTTGGACGGGTTGGTTATAATCTATCTACCTATCAAGGCTGGCTGAAAAAGAAAAGAAAAATGACTCGGTAAAGCGTCGCACTTTATGCCTACGTATTCTCATCAGAGAATGAGAAATCAGAGTCAACGTAGTTCGGCCTACGAATGGTTATGGGGGAAAGGTTGCTCGCTAGGACGTCACATCCTATGCCTACGTACTTCCACACTGTATGGAAGATCAGAGCAAACGTAGTTCGGGAAACTACGGGTTATCTCCTGAAAGGAGTGTTTTTTATTGTGTTTGCGATCTCAACCGCACTAGAGACTATGACCTGAGAGGGAATGCGTCCTTTCTCAGATAGCTTAAGGCTCGTAACGTACGAGAGAAATCATTCATGATTACTGTATCTTAAACTGCTTTGAGATGAGAAGAGAGCAGGCCCAACTAGGAGGGAGACTATCAAGTCCTACTGTTATCATGCCATGGATTCATCCTATGGTTGAGGTTTGAACAGGGAACTCCTAGATGTTGTCATGCATAGGTTTCAACCTAAAAGTCTATCATCAAATCCTTATCAAAGGAAATGAGAGTCCTAAGGGATCATGTCAATGATACACCAAAACAGACAAAAGCATCAGCTTTAACAGTAAAATGCATGCAATGCAAGTGAGGGAGGAAATGTGTGTGGGGCTTCAGCCTCCACAAGCTCGTCTCAACCTCAAGCCAGTCATGAAATAACAGTAATCATACTGAAGATAATCAACATGCTATCAAGCAATATACAGATAAAAGAAATGAAGTGCCATCAGGCAAACAAAACACAAGCTTGAGAAAGAATCATCTACTCTCTAATCCTAACCCTAACACCCACATATGCCTCTACCCAAAAATCAAGACAAAACTATCTGAAGAAAATGAATTTCCTCACCTATGCACAACCTAAACCCTAATTAGGATACCCTAATGCTAACCTAATTAAACTAATCAAATTTTAATCTAAAAATCAAGAATTAAATCCTATGGGGAACTATGATTCAATATCTAATCACACCAAAAAGAATGAATTAAAAAGACTAAGGGAAGGTCCTAAAACAAATTCTACAAAATTGGATATCAAACTAAACATATTAAAAAGCTATTAAAATGAAAAATATACTAAAAATATGAAAAGAAAATAAAATGGAAATTTTATTTATTTATATTTTTCTAGACAAATTCACTAACCTATAGAAAAAACAAGAATTAAAAAATATTCAATTTTCTATTTTTTATGAATTTTTTAAAATGCAGAAATATTAATGGAATTAAAATATAAAAGAAATCAATTAAAGGGGAGGGGGTGTGAGAAGCAAGACGCGCTAGTTGTTATTTGTTTGGGTTGAGGGATGGGAGGTGTGAAAAGCGAAACTTAAGCCCAGTAATCAATCAGAAAAAACAAAAAAAGATAAAACGCGCCAGGGGTGTATCCAGCAATTTTTCACGCGTATTTTCCAAGTTGGGCTGATGATGGGTGTGTGAATAGCGAAACTGACTTAAGCCCATGAAACTTCACTAATTGAAACGGTGCGTTTAGCACTTTGAATTTCCCTCCGTTTTTTTAGTTCAATCTGAGCCGTTAGATGAAATGAAATAGTCAAATATCCAGGCTGATCCAAGGGTGGTCAGTCGTCTTCTCCAAACGAAACCCTAGGGTTTCTGAACCTTATTCTCATGCAAGGAACTTACACTCTTTCTATCTCTCTCGTCTGGCCATGAAACTTCACGATACAAAAACCAAAATTATTCTACTCACTACCCTCTACACAACCATGACCATGGATCTCCCTAAAACTCAACCTAAAAAGAAATACGATAGTAGGAAGTTCTGGGCACATTTTAATTGCACTGATATGCATGGAAATGGTATGGGCTCATATTACGCAAGAATATTCTCCATCTCATGGGGAGTACACTGAGCTAAAGAACTAATATTATAGTATACTAAATTGTAAGTTCTTGGTCCTAAAACAGAAATGGCCATAAAACAAACCTCCATGTAATGCTCTCAAACTCATCATGATTCATCTCCTAATGGTCTCTACCACATTTCACCTAACCACATGATCTAACTATGCATAAATAATGAGATTCGAAGGAAAATGCATACCTTGCAAGTGATGATGGCTATGGTGGTTCTCCTTCAATTCAAGCCTTGATGCTTTCTTTAGATGATCTTCAATGGATCTATATGCTTCTGTTTGCAGTAGTTCTTGCTCACACCTCTTGAATCAACCTAGCCAATCCTTCATGCAAGTTGGAGTGAAACTTGTGATCTCATGAACCAGCCACGAATTCTCCTTGATTTTCTTTGCCAAATGCCCAATGTTGATTATAGATGATGATGATAATCAGAATTGTAGTGATGGATGAAGTTTCAATGGAGTTTGGAATGAAAATGCACTTTTGGAGTGAAGGAATCAAAGTGTAGTATGCAAGCTCTAAGAATCACCAACCAGGGTATGGATCCTCTCTAGGGGATATATAGGTGCCAATGGAAAGGTGTGGAAGCTTTGAGAACCTTCCAAGAAGTTTCTAGAATGTATCACGCAATGAGAGTTTGAATTTGTCATCTTGAGTGAATCTCATGCAATCTCATGATAAACCATGCAATCTTACTTAAATTCTCCCCATATGATATTATGACATGAAAATAAGGTCTTACAAACCCTTATGTAGCATTTTCTCCTTTTTCCTTTTGGTGCCTTAAGATGCAAGAATGCAAATTACAAAGCAACTCCAATTTTTAAGCCTAAACTCAAAAATGTGGCTAAACCATTGTTTTTAAAATGATGTTTGGAGTCAAAATGACATATTGGATGACCCATTTTAGATTTATAGATCTCCTAAACCAAAATTCCATTTCAACTTTTTCAACTTATAAGCCATTTACAAGCCATTTGAACCACTTTTAAAATATCCATGCTCTAGGCCTTTTCAATAACTCATGACCACTTTTCTAGGCTTAAAATGCCATTTTGAACAACTTTCATGTTTTGCGTTTTTCCATTTGAGGCTTGGAAATAGGAGATATGGCCTTTGCTTAAAATGACCTATAACTGACAAATGACCAAAATACCCCTGTCTTGTTCAAACCATAAGTTGAGTTCTACAAATCCTATCAAGGACTTCCACCACTCAAATTAAATATAAGAAGATGCCCTTCAACATTCATGTTTACCAAGAGATCATAGGAATCATCCTACTAGGGCAAAAGCTGTCTGCAAGTTGGGTGACTTTCAAGGACCCAGATTCACACACCTCAGCTGACCTGTAATTTGTCAAAACCATAACTTGAGCTCTGTAACTCCTATCAAGGACTTCCACCACTCAAATTAAAGCTAAGAACAAGCTCTACAACATTCATGTTATGGGGAAGATGAGATATCAATCACATCTTGAGCTAAAACTGCCTGGAAGATAGGGATCAAATTAGGGTTTTTCACTGACAATCCTTGGGAACCCTGACTTGAAACTTCTCAAACTCCTCAATCATGATGAGTTGGTCTAGGAATAATCCTTATAACATCTCTATGCATCATTCCATGATCTCATGGCCCTTGGATTAGGTCTCAACCTTCTCCAAATTTTCAGTTATCCTAAGGTTGGCCCAGTCAAAATCCTAATTCTACCATTCATGGTTGAATCTTCTGAACTCTTACATAATGACCTCTCTGGGCTTCATGATGGCTATCAAGACATCTCACAGGCTTACTCAAAACATCTAGTTCATTCTCAAAGTCTCAGAATCATCTGAGGAGGTCCCACAACTCTCAAGCTATGAGTCACACATCCTTGGTTTCAACCCACTCTTCTGAGGATCTCTTGAACTTTCTGATGAAGGTATCAACTTTCAAACACTCAATGAATAAATAATTGTTGGTCAAATTTTGGGGTGCAACAGAGATGATAGCCTTAAAGACCAGTTGAAGACTGATGACTGAACTGCTGTCAGAAGATTGCTTTGCTGGGGGAGCTGTTGATTGGCTTTCTTTCCTGTCTGTTTCCTTTCTGTGCAAATGTATTGATGTGACTTGTTTGATTTGCTTGATGCATTAGAATAAGTTCATATTTAGACTGATCTAAGCTAGGGGCATGATCGCACTAGAGGTTGAGTTGCTCCCTCTGCTTGTATTTTTACTGTATGGCTTTGCTTGCGAGTATTCTGTAGAGCCCAGCTCCCTTGCCTATGTGGTTTGTGATTTGCTTGATGGCATTTTATTTCTCTGTATGATTGCAGTTATTCATATCTGACTTGAGGTTGAGACGAGCTTGTGGAGGCTGATGCCCCACACATATTTCCTCCCTCACTTGCATTGCATGCATTTTACAGTCGTTTATTGTTTACTGTTTAAGCTGATGCTTTTCTGGTCCTAGTCTCTAGTGCGATATTGGTTGCAAACATCCATAAAAAACAGTTCTTCCGTAAAAGACAGAAAACAAACTTCAAACCTTTTTGCCCCGTGGGCCTATAAGTCAAAGGAAAGCTTTTCTGAAGAAAAGAGTGTCGTTAACTCCCAGTTCTACCGCAAATGGTAACGCCTAAGTCTCCAAGGGTCGAGCTGCGTACATCCAACTGCTGGAACTGTTTGTTAACCATACTCGATAAAATAGATGAATCTGAATTCCCGTAATCCGTATCATCCCGAACTACGCAAGCTCTGATCTCTCATACCTGTTGAGAGTATGTAGGCACAATACTGACGTATTGGCGAGCCACCTTCCCCGTTTACCCGTAGTTAGCCGAACTACGTTGACTCTGATTTCTCATTCTCTGATGAGAATATGTAGGCATAAAGTGTGATGCTTTGCCGAGTCATTTTCTTTTCTTTTCAGACCAGCCTTGATAGGTAGATAGTAAACAAACCCGTCAGGTAAACACAACAAGCATGGATCCCATCGAGTACGATGGACATGAGGGGTGCTAATACCTTCCCCTTGCGTAACCGACTCCCGAACCCAGACAATGGTTGCGATTACCTTGTCTTATACCTTTTCGTCAGGTTTTTTCCGATCGTTTCCTTTCCCGTTCCGAGGGATAAATAACGAAAGATGGCGACTCTTCTGTTTTGCCGACACCTTATTTTCGCGGTAGCGACAACCCGAATGGTGATTCAACACAAAACCATAACCCTTCAGGAGTTCCAATTATTCTCTACCTCGTATTCAACTCTTCCAACTCAAGCAAATACCTTAGGCTCTTGAGATCACCAAACATTCCAAGTCTCACACTAACTAATTGAAGCCTCCAACTCTGGTACAACCACAACAGCAATCAAGTCTAAATCACTTGTCAGGTGATTCCTTTTATGTACTTCAAGTTGCCTTAAAGCATAACCAAAACTCGTTGAAGTTTCACTTAACATATCTCCCAATCATATCAACAAAGCACCACAAAACACAACAAATGGTCCTGTCGGGTTCGGCAAAAATCAGCATACGATACGTTTTCAATTTTCTGCTATAATTGAACCAAGTACAGGCCTCAAAACAATTTTTCCTAGAAAGAGCATCTCGTTAGCTTTCCAACGCTTCGAACAGGGACTAAAACCGACTTACGGATCAAGAGATATGAATTTTTGATGTTTCTCCAAAACAGAATTTTTCTGCATAAAGGCTGCTACGGGTTTGAGCATTTTCGCCCGAAAATCCGACCGATTCAATTATTTTCTTCGAAACAACCACATACTCATTCATACCAAACATATATTAGTGGTTTAGAACCATCAAACGTGAATTCTACGACTTTCAATTTCAATCCGAATCTTAAATCCTCAAATCTTCAAAAATGCAAAAACTTACAAAAATCCTTCAAATTCGATAAAACAAGCATACTCGATCACGGCCTAACATTACCCGACACAACGGCGTAATCTATTCCAACTTTCGTCCGTAAAAACATTGATTCCGTAAAAAGTTGCGATCTCAGAATTCGACGTACGACAACAATTTCAGACTCTGTGGCCTTAGCACACACACCAGACACAAGGCTCAAAGCTACTCAATCAATTTAGTTCTTTGACCATCCAACAGACATATAATATGGAGCTCTCAATATCGAATTAGTTTCCGCAACTAAGTCGATCACAACTCCACTTCACTTCTTGGTTGTATATCACTATCTCGCCAGGAAAGTTTTCGGGCAATCATAATTAACTGGTAAACCACCAACTTCTCCACTTTCATCATAATTCAAAAATTCCCATCAAAATTAAACACCTCAGCACCCTCTTGCACCGACTCATCAAAACAATTCTTAAGCACTTAGCTTAACTCAAGACAATTCGCTGCTCACGCCATCTAAGCTTGCAAGACACGCCTATCCCATCCAACATGACCCCGTCTATTATCAACAACAGATTAAGGCTAATCAGTTCCTCAATTTGTCAATACAGCCGAAAATCATGATGGGGTATAAACCCTCTTTACCAACTATAAGAGCGTTCAACCACACACTGAGCTACAACTCTACACTTGCAGCATCCTGGAGAAGCACAACTTCTCCACCACTTGAATCATTCTCACTCCTGCAGACAAAGGTTCCACAACAAAACGTGTACCGACAGTGTTTTCACACACATGTCGCATACCAGGGAATACACAACATTAAACAACTTGGCCGGACGGACCGACCTGCTCTGATACCAGCACTCTGGGGGGGATCAACGATTAATGTTATTGTTTTAATTGAATTCCTTGTTGCTGAATTTTATTAAGTACTATGGAAAATAGATTGGTTGTTTCTAATAATGCCAAATGTTGCTTGGATGCATAGTTGTTTTAGTGAGTTGATGCAAGATAATGACTTGCTGAATTTTAATGGAATTTAATTATTACGAATCGTTGGAAGTGTATTATAGCATGTCGTTTTATGATTAAAATGTTAAACAAATTATCGTTGTTTGTTCATCCGAATTTTGTGCTACGTATGTTAGTAAATGATCCGTTGCAGGTGTATATGTTGTGGTTAGTGTAAAATGTGACACCTCTGATGCGTCCCCGATTTTGGGAGTGTGACGGTCGTCACCACTCCCTGACGCTCGTCATGACCGTAACGGTCGTGACATCCATGACGGTCGTCATGAAACTTTATTAGCTGCACTCTGAATTGTTTCTATTGTTTATCTTATTTTTCTGCGATAGTTTAGAGTGGGGTGTTACAAATATATATACATATGACTTACAACGTTTAAATAGAGTTGGCCACCAAAACCCACTATGCTTGCTGCCAAGTGTATTCTTCTAGTACATGCTTTGTAGCCTTATAATTTTCCATATCTGCAAACCAAGGTCTTTCACTGATTTCCATTAGCTTCTCTTAAGGGAATATATTTGTAATAATTTGTTTATTTCTGGTCACTTCAACATTCTCTAACCTGAAGAGGTGATCTGCAACAACATTTTCTACCCCTTTCTTATCTTTAATTTCCATATCAAATTCTTGCAGCAAGAGCACCCATCATAGAAATATTGGCTTTAAGTCACTTTTATTGAATAGATACTTCAAAATTGCATGATTTGTATAAATAATAACCTTTGAACCTATTAAATACGAGAGAAATTTTTCAAAAGCAAATACTACTGCTAGTAATTCTTTTTCAATAGTAGTGTAGTTAACTTGATTTTCATTTAAAACATTCCTCGCATAGTAAAATGCATGGAAATATTTTGTTTGTCATTGGCCAAACACTGCGCCAACATCATAATCTCTTGCATCACATATTAATTTTAAATGTAAATTCCCAATTAGGTGACACTAGGGATGTCAACGGGGCAGGGAATGCATAGAGGATGCTTCTCTGCTCTCCACCATGCCCCCCAATATTTTCCCCATCTCTGTCCCCAATCCTCGCCACGGGAGAATATTTTTCCCCATCCCCATCCCTACATATCCCTACAGAGAACCAGAGATCCACAGAGATTGAATCATAAAAAAAAAATTATATATTTTTTTTAACAAAACTATGAAACTAGTGTTTAGTTTTTTTTCCTTTTTTTAAAACATATATTTTTCTATATTTAATAAATAAAAACAAATCTTGAATCAATAACAAACAAATGCAAAAACACTTGCAGTTACAAAAACATAACCACTAATTTATTAATTGAACAAAAATCAGCTTGATAATTGAAGTATATTAAAATTAAAGAGTAATTACCACAAGCACAATGAACAAATGAGAGTAGTTGATTTGATGATGATGAGAATAGAGGAGATGAGGAATGGGGGAGACAAAGAAAAATCAGAAAAGAAGAAGAGGAAAGGGTGTATATATTGTATGTATTGGGTGCACTTTTCTAGGATGAGGTACTTCACTGGTGAACCAATACATTGTACAATAAAACAAAAAAATGATCCACTTATGACTCTTCATTTCTTAATATATTAATCAATTATTTATAAAATAAACGTGTCAAATTATATAATTATATAATTATATATTATATAATATAAAGTTAAGTATTATGGTCAGGGTCAGGGAATCCACAGGGCGGATGGTACTTCTCCAATCCCCGCACCAAAGTGTCATCAGGAAAACTTTTCCCTCCATCCGCGTCCCCGCGGGGGATAAAATCATCGACTTTGGAGCTCCAAATAGATAATCCCCACAGGGATCCCCGTTAGCGGATGCAAATTGACATCCCTAGGTGACACAATTACTGGGCCAATTATCAATTTATTTTTTATGATAAAAAAGAGTGTAAATAATCTTTATCGAATTTAAATTCATTTTCTTTGATCAACAGGTTACATAAAGGTTTTTCAAAATTTGAAAAATCTTTAATAAATCGCCTGTAAAAAGCTGCATAACCTATGAAACTCCTGAATCCTTTAACATTTATTGGAGGGAGAAGTTTTTCAATCACCTTAATTTTGGCTTGATCGAATTCCTTTAGTAGATATTTTGTGGCCGGGAATAATGCCCTCTGTAACCATAAAATTACATTTTTTCCAATTCAAAACTAGGTTTGTCTCGATACATCTTTTTAGGACATTATTTAATTGATCAAGACAACAGTTAAACGAAGTACCAAATATAGAAAAGTCATCCATAAATACCTCTATTGAGTTTTCTCTGAATGGGCATGTGAATGTTGTTTTCTCTTGATCAACTGGATCTATGGAAATTTGATTGTACCTTGAGTATCTCTCTAGAAAACAATAATAGGTTTGTCTTGCTAGTCTTTCAAGCCTTTGATCCATGAATGGCAAGGGAAAATGAACCTTACGTGTAGCGAGATTTAACCTACAACAATCAATACATATTCTCCATCCCGTAATAGTACGGGTTGGGATTAGTTCATTTTTTTTATTACGTATAACGGTGGTACCTCGTTTTTTTAGAACCATATGGATTGGGCTTACCCAAGAACTATCAGAAATAAGATAAATCATACATGCTTCAAGAAAATTAAGGACTTCTTTTCTTACTACTTCTTTCATTGTTGAATTTAATCGCCATTGAGGTTGCACGACCGACTTGAATTCTTCCTCTGGCTTAATTTTATGCATGCAATATGCTAGACTAATCCCTTTCAGGTCTGATACCTTCCATCCAATGCTTCATTATTTTTTTTAGCAACTGTAACAAATTTTCTTCTTCGATCCTTGATAATGTATTACTGATTATTGTTGGGTGCCTATTTCCCTAACTTAAAAAAAACATACTTTAAATGTTTAGGAAGCTCTTTTCATTAAGAATACTTTTGTTTCTCATTGTTATTGCCTCCTAATTCTTTGAATCTTTTATTAGCACACTCCAGTTGTGCTGCTTGCAATTATAGCACCAAATGGAGAGGACAGAACCTCTTCTTTCGAGATATAGATTGTACTAATAATTTCTCAATTGGAGAGGACGAAACCTTTCATTTCAAGATATTTTCTATTAATTTGTCAATTAAATCAATTTGGTAGCATTGCAAATCTTCATGAGTGTGTTTCATGGCTTCAAACACATTAAATACTACATGCTCTTTATTAAACCTGAGAATCAATTATCCTCTTTCTACATCAATCAAAGCTCTTCTTGTAGCAAGGAAGGGTCTACCTAACAATAATGATGTTTTGACATCTTCAGGCATATCTAATATGACAAAATCAGCAAGAAAAAGTAAATCATCAACCCTTACCAACATGTCCTATAGTACTCCATAGGGGTATGTGACTGATATGTCGACCAGAGTCAAAGTCATTTTCGTAGGTCTTGCCCCAAAGTCACATAGTGTCTGGCCAATTTTTAATGAACATATAGAGCAAGGAATAGTAAATCTACCCGTATCTGTTAGTTTGGATGGGAGTTTTCGTTGAATGATTGCGCTACATTCTTCAACTAAAGCAACACTTTCGTCATCCTTAAATTTGCATTTACCATTTAGAAGCTCTTTCATGAATTTTACATACACGGGCATTTGTTCCAGAGCATCACAAACAGAATATTCCCTTTTAACGTTGTAAGCATCTCCATGAACTTTTTAAACTGCCCCACTTCCATTTCTCTCTTCAGTTTCTTCTTAATGAAAAGGTAAGGTGGTTTGATGTAATCTGGTAAATGGGATGTTGATTCATTAATGATTTTTTGTTTGGTTCTTATAGAAGGTGAGACTTTATCAATGAATTTTTCTAGTGTCTCTCCCCTCGCAATGGTTTCGCTCGAAACTTCCTCCTCTGTAGGCTTGGTTTTTATTTCCTCATCCTTCTCTCTGCTTTGTTCCATAATTCTTTTATGCTTGTTCACCCTGAGAATGGAGGGAACTATGCGATTTCTCAATTCTATTGCATCACAATCTCCACTTTCCTTTGCTAGTAATAAAATTTGCTGAGATAGACTCATATTGCAGCGAGAATCGTGATACCAAGCTATTGATTAACTTGAACCTTAATTCTTAAAATTCACGACCAGACTTTGATTTATCCAAAGGAAAGGTTAAATAAAGAAATACCTTTTGCGCGATGTAACAACAATGCTAAGAGATCGGGGATCCGGGGTTGGTTATGCATAGGGTAGGTATTTCACATCCTAAACATCTGTAGTACTCTACAAGAACCTTTTGTATGTTTGTATGCTACACTTGCTAAATGTTTGCTAAGGTTTGGGATTGGGTAAAAGGTGTAGGTTAAAACCTAAAGATAGTTTCTAAGTTTGCTCGCAAAGATGTCGCGTCCTCTGCCTACGTATCCTAACTAGGATAGAATCAGAGCAATCGTAGTTCACCTCACTAGGGTTGAAGAACACTTGATTATGATCAAGGTTCAAAGGGGAACAAACATAACAATGTTTGTATAGAGTTTAACAAAACTCTCTAGATCTATGTTGAAACACTCAAGAGGGGAGTAAGTAATCATTACTATGATTCTTACATAGAGTTTACAAACTCTATCCTAGGGTTCTAATTGAAGAACACTCCTAGAAAAGGTAGGTTTTTTTTTAGACTTAAGGCAAAGTCTAATGGCTCATACTAAGGGTCAAGATGACTTCACAAAGCCAAGGGAGCGGGTAATGAACTATCCATGACACCAGGGTCAATGGAGAGACTTTTCCTTTGGAAGGAGAGAGGGGAGGCAACTTGGATGAGAACTAAAAAGTTCCATCACTTAGGGAAGAGATACTTAACAAAGCAATAAACAATTAAGCATGAAGAATAAGGAATATGGTTACAACCAAGCGAGTATGCATATCATAATAAGCAAGGATTAAATAGAACCAATGGTTACAACCAAGAATCATATATCTTAACAAAGATGAAAGTAACAACCCCAGAGACATATTTACAAATACGAAAACAACAATCATACAAATAAGTCACAACTTAAAATGATCATGTTATAAATCAAAGTACATCAAATGTGACAACATTATACCAGACAAAAATCATGTATTGATATCAATCAAAGACAAACATACATGTAAGAAATATTACAACAGTTCAATTCAAGATTTAGGTAGAGAACAAAAAATTTATGGTGACAACCAAAGGAAGGCAAACCTAACATGTTAACCAACACACAGGAAACGCATACAAATAAATCTTTACAAGATAAATCAAGAATTTCAATCACGACTCAAGGTAACGACCTAAGAATGAACCAACTAGCAAGTAGGCAAAAGGGCATTGTAAAAACAAATAAATTGAGATTCTAATCCATTAAATGAAAATTGACATTACAATGAGCAATTTGCAAAAAGAACGGATTAAAAACAATAAAGCATGAGAAAGTTATGAATTTTGAAGTTTCAACGATTTTATGAAAATAAAATAAACAAGAAACAAGTAAATAAAAAAAGAAATGGCATGGGAAGGGATAGAACCCACGCCCTTGTGTTCACAAACACAACACAAACCAACTCAGCCACTTACAAGCACGTGTGAGAGGAAAGGCAAGAAAGAAGAAAATGATAAAACAAGGCAACATGAAAAATAAAACCAAAAGAGTTGATCACCAAGGATCGAACTCAGGTCAGGCATGTCAAAGGTTACAAAGCGCGCAAGTTGTCTACCACTGGGGTGGCTATACATCCATGTATTTAGCCACCCCCATAAATAGATAACCCTATATATGATGAAAAATCTGGGCCAAGAACAAACCAACCAAACCAAATGCGTGAAGAATCCAAACTTGATCAAAACTACTTCAAATTTAACAAAATTTGAGCCTAAACTAAATGTTTTTTGATGAGGATTATGATGGTTACAACCAAATTTTGACATGATGTCCATAAATTGAAACACGATAGCACATGCATATTGGCATTTTGAGATGCATTTAGGAAAACCACACCAGTTCTGAGTTCATACACATCAAATATGCATTGCACACAAGTCATACACATCATAACAGATGGATTAAACACTTAGGGCTCAGTCACAACTCAATAGAATAGAAACTGGTTCATGAATTGCAAACATGGTATGAAAATGAAAACAAGTTGTCAAGGGCAGATGGAAAGGTTCAATTTACATACATGGCCTAACAGTTCTAAACATGTCATTTGATGCTCTTAAAGTTCACAAACCAAACATAAATGCTCAGACAGAAGGAAGAAGTAAGATGCATCATATTGGTGAACTTGTGAAAAATAGTGAACTTGTTTTCAAACCACAACAATACATGACCTCAAATAAAAAACCAAACTGTTAAAACTTAACACAGACAAACAGTTACATCATGTACACATATAGCTATTTCAAATGTGAAAAGGGAAGGGGTCAAAGATTGGACAGCAATAGCAGCTAAAACAACAGGCCAAAACCAAAGGGCCCTGCTGCCTAGAATTTTAAACAACATACCAAACATGGATGAAACACACTTGATCAAAACAAAACAAGATAAAGATCATGAGGCCTCAACCAACATACATAAAATGCAAATGAGAAACAAGCATATAACAATCAAGATGCTAAGATCAAATACTAAACACAACTGTCATGCCAAGTGGAAATGAAAGAATGCAATTTGAAAGCCAAATCATGAAACAAGTATAACCAGGTTGAACAGACCTATCACACAAACCATAAACATGATACTAAGTGTTTCTACACTTCAAGATTGGCCATAAATAAGATAGAAATGAAAGTGACTTGCTAGCTGCTCATTTAAACATAAAAATGCAAAATTGGAGACATAACATGATTGAACAAGATTAGATCAAACAAACATCATATACAAAAATCAAACATGTCTATGAATGATTTTACAACTCAAGTTGATCATGAAATGCACATAACACAAAAGTTAGTTTACAAACTACAAGTGTGGCACATGGTAAGTGGGGTTGTCATGACATGCAGGGGGAAATTGGCAAGGCAATCATAAATGGGGCCTAGTTCATACACATACAAACCAAAACATGCTATCTATGCTTATGAAATAAACTCAAAGCTACACAAACAGAAAGAGTGAAGTGTGTGCAGCTGTTGTGGTTTTGTGAAAAAAACTATGGGCAACAATATGAGGCAAGAGCAAAATGAGAAGTTTTAGGTTATGAGAACAACACATACACATCATAAACATGAAGATGAATGAATTTAAGCTAAAAAAATCAGGCACATTGCAATTGGAACAGAATTTGGTATGTGTCGCTACCGCGAAAATAAGGTGCCAGCAAAACAGAAGAGTCGCCACCTTTCATTATTTATCCCTCAGAACGGGAAAGGAAACGATCGGAAAAACCTGACGAAAAGGTATAAGACAAGGTTATCGCAACCATTGTCTGGGTTCGGGAGTCGGTTACGCAAGGGGAAGGTATTAACACCCCTCACGTCCATCGTACTCGATAGGATCCATGCTTGTTGGGTTTATCTGACGGGTTTGTTTACTATCTAACTATCAAGGCTGGTCTGAAAAAGAAAAGAAAAATGACTCGGCAAAGCGTCGCGCTTTATGCCTACGTATTCTCATCAGAGAATGAGAAATCAGAGTCAACGTAGTTCGGCTAACTACGGGTAACGGGGAAGGTGGCTCGCCAATACGTCAGTATTGTGCCTACATACTCTCAACAGATATGAGAGATCAGAGCTTACGTAGTTCGGGATAATACGGATTACGGGAATTCAGATTCATCTGTTTTTATCGAGTAGGGTTAACAAACAGTTCCAGCAGTTTGGTGCACGCAGCTCGACCCTTGGAGACTCAGGCGTTACCGTTTGCGGTAGAACTAGGAGTTAACGACACTCTTTTCTTAAAAAAGCTTCCTTTGAATTACGGCCTAACGGGGCAAAAAGGTTTGAAGTTTGTTTTCTGTCTTTTACGAAAGAACTGTTTTTTATGGATGTTTGCAACTAATATCGCACTAAAGACTATGATCTGAGAGTGAATACGTCGCATGTCACCCAAAGGGTGCCATACTAAACATCCAAGCTGTCGAAAAGAAACTCTCCGACAACCCTTTCTCAGATAGCTTAAGGCTCGTAACGTACGACATCAGTTAACCTTTATTACTGTATTTTGATTTGTTTTGAGATGAGAAGAGAGAACGAATAGGTTCAACTAAGGGGAGACTATCAAGTCCTAATGTTGTCATGCCAAGGATTCATCCTATGGTGGAAGTTTGAAACAGGGAACTCCTAGAAGTTATCATGCATAGGTTTCAACCTAAAGTTCTAATCATCCCTTCCTTATCAAAGGAAGTGAGATTCCTAGGGGATCATGTCAATGATAAACAGAAATAGATAAAGCATCAGCTTAAACAGTAAACAGATATACGGTAAAATGCATGCAATGCAAGTGAGGGAGGAAATGTGTGTGGGGCATCAGCCTCCACAAGCTCGTCTCGACCTCAAGCCAGATATGAATAACTGCAATCATACAAGTGAAATAACATGCTATCAAGCAAAATATAATAACTGCAATCATACAGAAGAAGTAACATGCTATCAAGCAAAATATAATAACTGCAATCATACAGAAGAAGTGAAATAAAATGCCATCAAGCAAAATATAATAACTGCAATCATACAGAAGAAGTGAAATAAAATGCCATCAAGCAAATCACAAACCACATAGGCAAGGGAGCTGGGCTCTACTGAATACCCGCAAGCAAAGCCATACAGTAAAAATACAAGCAGAGGGAGCAACCCAACCTCTAGTGCAGTCATGCTCCTAGCTTAACACAATCTAAACATGAACTTATTCTAATGCATCAAGCAAATCAAATAAGTCACATCAATACAGTTGCACAGAAAGAAGACAGACAATCAAGAAAGCAAATCAACAGCTTCCACAGCTTCACGGCAAAGCTCCTTTGACAACAGCTCAGTCATCAGTCCTCAACCACCCTTCAAGGCTATCATCTTCAATAGCAAGTGTCAACTTGCTTCTCTGAGCTTCCAACACATCCACATAAGTATCAACTTATTCTCTCTTCCTCAAGCCTTAGCTCTTCAGTAATTTACACCTCCAGGCTTCACTCCTAAAATCAAGTATTAACTTGGCTTTCAGGCTCTCAATGCATCAAACACAAGTATCAACTTGTCCTTCAAGCTTCAACTCTTTCTTCAATCTCAATTTGATCTTCTTCACAAATGTCAACTTGGTCTTCAAGCTTCAGCTCTCTCCTCTTTACAAGTATCAACTTGCTCTTCCTGATCTACAAGCTTCAGCTTATAAGGGTAATCTTCAAACACAAAGAAGTATCAACTCCTAGCATCTTCAATCTTCTAACAAGGAACTCGATCCTCTAGCAAGGGAGAAATATTCATCTAACCAGAGCAAAGTTTGGATGATTGGTAGCAGAGTGAAGACCAAAGGTCACCACTAAGCATCCTATCATCAGAGAAAGGAACCCTCAAAGGTTCTACCAACTTGTGAAGAGCCACACATCCTACCAAAGGAGGGATGAGGCCTTCACCAGGGGACCTTACATCATAGGGATGAATGGAAGTGATCAACATCTTCCATGTTTATGAAGGAAGAGAATCTATCTAGGAGCTCTGCCTACAAACCCTAATCTTAACACCTAAACAAAACTACACCAAAAGAAGGGAAATCTTCACATCCAAGCTTCTTCAAGCATTCCATGGTAGCCCAAGCTTGTCTTCAACATCATCCAAGAGCAAGAGAGGAAAAACCCTAATCTAAGGGAACTAAAGAAGTCATTCTAGTTGAATTAGTGCCTTAGAGTCATCTAAAATTAGCATCTAAACTAAAATCAAACAAAAATAGTAAACTACATTGTAAATTCCTACAAAAATTCCTAAGGGATCCTAATTCAATCATGAATCTACCATACAAAAATCAGAGGTTGAATCATCCAGCAAGTTCTAAAAATAAAATCTAAACCACAAGGTATCAACCATAAACCCTAGAAATGGAGCTCTTAAAGTTTCTACCTAAAACTACCACTTATATTCATCACAAAAATGTGAGAAAAATCTAGGGGGTACATGCATATCTATGCTAGCTGTTGCGGTGGAAATAGGATCACAAACTATTAATGAGTTTGAATCGCAATTGAATTCACAACCGCTCTTTGATTTATCCGAAGGAAAAGGTCAAAAGAGGGAAAACCTATTTTTGCATCGTAAACACAATGCGGGGAGATTCTAGGGTTCGGGGGTTGGTTAAATTTAGGGAAGGTATTAGCACCCTAAACTTCTGTAGTACTCTACAGGAACCTTTTGTTCAGATGCTTACTATTTGCTTTATTCATTTGCTTAAGGTATATGTACAAAGGGATTAAAAGTGAGAAAATAAACCTAAGGGGTTAATTCTAAGTTTACTCGGCAAGACATCGCATCTTGTGCCTACGTATCCTTACGGGAGCGGAATCAGAGTAATCGTAGTTCCCCTCAAAAGGGAGGTTAGAAACGTCTTGACTGTGGCCAAGGTTTCAATGGGGAATAAACGTATCTTAGGGACACGCTTACATGGAGTGTAGAAACTCCAAATCTCTACGTTGAATTGTTAAGTTGTAATTAGGGTTAAATTAGGGATTCCACGGCGGGAAACCCTAAAATGAGCGCGGCGGCTCTTTGACCTAATGCTAGGGGTAAAATTGTAATTTTGCCTGCGGCGAGGCATTTGTGAAAATTTAGGGTTTGAAAAGGTGTAAGGGTTGAAGGTGAGGACTATTGACACGGCGGTCAAACGGCTAGACCTAATTCCTTCGGAGGAGTGAGATTATTGGTAAAGACGCGATAAACATACAATGGCAGAACATAAAGTGCGGAAAGATAAATGCGACAATTGTCTCGCAAAATTACATCCCATAAGCAGTTACAAATATGATAATTGAATATTTAAACTGAAAATAAAATCAATTGAACTTAGTCAGCTGCAAAAAACCAAAACAAACCGAGACTGTTATTATACGGGGTTAGACGAAAAATTAGACAGGAATGTTAGGAATTTAAGTAGAAAATTATAATTTTAACGAAACAAGAAAAAAGTTAGAAATTTGGATCTTAAAAAGGAGGATGTTAGCGAAAAATTAATAAACAATGAAAATTGATACGCAATGAAGATAGTGATAATATACAAGTAATAATGGAATATGAAATAGCAACGATGATGTCAGATTATGTACAAATATAAAAATAAATACAAAAATAAATAAATAAATATTAGTGAACAGGTTCATGGATAATCAATAATACTGTTAGGAATGAAGGATGAAAATTGGAATTGACGATAATTAGAAGTTAAGTGATGAACGTTTTGAGACGATGAGAATTTAGGTAATTAAAAAAGAGTTAGAATGGAATTAGGTTTTTTTTGGAGAAATTTAGAAAACTTAGAGTTTTTAATGTGATTAAGAAAAAGAAAATAGATTAAAAGTTAGAATTAAAAGTTAGCAAAAAAATTAGAACTTCGAAATTTGGTTTTTAAAAAAAAGGTTAGAAAATAAAAATAAAAGTTTGAAAATAAAAGAGAAAAGGTTAGAATTTTAATAAAAAAAGAGTTAGAATGTTAGAATTTTAATTAAGAAAAAATGGTAGAAATTTTGAAAAAAAGATATAAAAAAGATTAGAAATTAAAAAAAAAAGAAGAGTTAGTTACTTTTGATGAAGACTGTAAGAGTTTTTGATGCTTGTCGATCTCCCCGTTTTGTTGCTTCTGAGGGTCCTTTTATACTTGATTTTTAAATCTTTTTCAATCTCAGATTTGATTTGAATATCTCAATCTTTTTCAATCTCTGATTTGATTTGAATATCTCAATCTTTTTCAATCTCTGATTTGATTTGAATGAATTTTTATGATGATTTCAGATTTGATTCAATGATGGTGATGTTGATATTTAGATCTGATTTTCTTATGATGATGATATGATCTGATTGATTTGATTTTGCTCCATCTGGAATTCATTGGGATTCGATTTGATTAAAAAAGTGTTGGATTTAAATTTAAAAAGTTAGCAAAGAAAATAAGAGTTTCAAGTTAAATAAAAATTAGAATTTTAAGTTTAAAAAAAATGAGTTAGAATTTTAAAATAAAAAACATTTGAATGTTGATTTTAAAAAATGTTAGAATTATTTTGAAAACTGTTAGAATTTAATTTTAAAAGGAATTTAGATCTTAATTTTAAAAAAGAAAATAAAATGGCATTAGAATTTAATTTTAAAAGGAATTTAGAATTTTAATTTGAAAAAGGATGGTGTCAAAAAGATTTAGATTTAATTTTTAAAAAAAAAGGATAGATTTAATTTATAAAAAAAAGGTTAGATTTAATTTTTAAAATAGTTAGAAAAAAAAGATTTAATTTTAAAAAGAAGTTAGAGAAAAATATTTAACTTTATAAAGTTAGAAAAAAAGATTTAGCTTTAAAAAAGATAGAAAAAAAGATTTAGCTTTAAAAAGGTTAGAAAAAAGATTTGATTTTTTTAACAAAATTAGAAAAAAAAGATTTAACTTTAAAAAAGTTAGAAATAGATTTAACTTTAAAAAAGGGTTAGAAAAAGGATTTATCTTTTAAAAAAAAGTTAGAAAAAAGATTTAATTTTAAAAAGGTAATAGAATTTGTTTAAAAAAATGTGTTAGAAATTAATTAAAAAAGGTTATAAAAAAATTTACTCTTAAAGAAAAGAAAAAAAAAATTAAATTTTAATCTAAATCCTAAAAGTTAGTAAGAAGAGCTTAAAATGATTTAAATAAATAAACTAAATAGAAAAAAAAAAGTTAATAAAAAACATTAGTAAAGTTATAAAAAAAATTTTAATTAAATTATTATTAGTTAAAAAACAAGATCTTAAAAAAAAGGTTAATTTATTAAGTTAATCAGAATTTAAAATAAAAAAAAAAGAAAGGGTAAAATTTGGGGTATTACAGTTGCCCCTATTTAAATAACTACACCGGATGATTTGAGTGGCGGAGACTCGAGGAATCATGGTGGAGGGATTTAAATATAGATAACCGAAAATTTTGCCCTTATATGTGGCGATATGCAATGTTATAGACAAAACGAGGACAGACTAATGCAGACAATGCCATGAATATGATATGATGCGTATGTTGAAATGATGAATGCGAAAATACTGACGAATACGACGACACAGGGACAGACGCTACGAGAAGAACACACTGGGGAAAACGACGCGCTGGGACACAGCACAACACCGGGGAATTCTAAAATGATGGTCAACTGGTGCGAACACGACCAATTGTCATTTTTAGAACGGGAACGAGATTCTCAAATGGAGATGGCACCTGTGAGACGGCCTCCACTGGGAATCTAAAAGTAAATCTGGATCACGTACGATTGCAAAATCGATCACAGAATGCATGGAGCATTGAGCAAAGAATAACATCCAAGCTTCTGTAAACTATCTCTCGTGACATGATCAAACGGACTTTTCGGGAATCCGTAGCAAATATATAGGGTAAAAACCGGCTGTATGCCAAAATAAATGGACTTTAGGAATAAGATCCTTAAATGGAGATGGCACCTATGAGATGACCTCCACTAGGGAATGTCTAATAATAAAACTGGACCTACACGATTGCAAGATCGATTACAGAATGCTGGAGCATTGAGCAAAGAATAACATCCAAGCTTCTATAAACTATCCTTCGTGATGGGATCGAACGGAATTTTCGGAAATCCGTATCAAATATACAGGGTAAAGACCGGCTGTATGCCAAAATAAATGGACTTTGATGGGAAATGCCCTGATAAGCTTCTCGAGGGAGAGCTGTCACTTATCGTTGGAAGGGACTTATGTGCCAAAATGGATAAGCACTCAAATAAAGAGGCTGCTGCTTATCTGATAAATAAATCTTCTCGTATTTAAGGTTGGCGCCTGGAACACGATTCTGATTCTTCTCTTACTGAAGGATAAATAAACTTCTTCATGCTTCAAGATCGTGCTCTCCTGAACATGAAAAGGGTAAACTGAACTTCCTCATACTTCAGAATCGTGCTCTCCTGAATATGACTCGGCTCTTTCGGGTAAATGAAATTCTTCATACTTCAGAATCGTGCTCTCCTGAATATGAAAAGGGCTAACTGAACTTCCTCATACTTCAGAATCGTGCTCTCCTGAATATGATTCGGCTCTTTCTTGCAAATGAAATTCTTCATACTTCAGAATCGTGCTCTCCTGAATATGAAAAGGGCTAACTGAACTTCCTCATACTTCAAAATCGTGCTCTCCTGAATATGATTCGGCTCTTTCGGGTAAATGAAATTCTTCATACTTCAGAATCGTGCTCTCCTGAATATGAAAAGGGCTAACTGAACTTCCTCATACTTCAGAATCGTGCTCTCCTGAATATGATTCCGCTCCTTCTTTTACTAAAGGGTAAATGAACTTCTTCATAATTCAGAATCGTGCTCTCCTGAATATGATTCCGCTCAAACCTCCCCGTACTTCAAGATCGTGCTCTCCTGAATACGATTTGGTTCAAAACCCCCCCATACTTCCAGACGACAGGTAAATGGAAGCCCAACTGCTCCATGGAGATGGCCATTTGCTGCGAGTCATAACGAAGATAGGATCGGCTTCCTAGGTGAGAAATGTTGTATATCGATGTTGTAAGATGTAGGATTGTAATAATAAATTATCCAGGCATGAACTGGCATGTATCTGTAAAGGATTGTAGTTGATTTTCTTGAAAGATAGTGCAAAATAAATGCACGTCCGGGTACAGTGATAAACTTCTCAAGCGAGATAGTCGCGTATCTGTCATGGTATGGTGAAAACCTTTAGATGGTGCAAAATAAATGCACGTCCGGTTGGCTCGACGACCGACAAAACTGAGATTCAATCTAGGATCGAGCTAGAAAGAAGACTGGTAATCAAGACTCCATCGAGGGAAACGATCTCGAAGGGTAAATATCGTATCCTGGTAAGGAAAGATAGCTGAAGTAACCGTCATCCACGAGGATCGAGCTCCGTGGGGAAACTGGAAACACTTATGTATTTTATGCTTAGGGCTGACAATCTATTTGGAGAGAATGGACGAACCCAGTTACTCGGCGGTAACAACCAATGATGGTGAAACATAATGAACCTGTGAATGCTAACGCATATGTTGATGCATATGTTAATGTGAATGTATGTTAATGTCTATGTCTGTTAATGTTTATGTATGCAAGATGTTATGAAATGAGTATGTAATGAGTATGTAATGAATATGTAATGAATATGTAATGAATATGTAATGAAATAGGCATGTGATGCTTATGCCCTTGCGTATGCTGACGAAACAGACTAGAGACGGGACGAGAGATGAAATAAACATCTCGACGGAAATACCCTGCGTTCTCTGCAACCAATACGTCAATCATGGGTAAGAAAGATCAATGGTAGAACCAAATCTGGTTTTAAAGTTCTGACTTCTCTGGGAGAAGGTAATCTGCTTGGGTGTATAGTATCACGTCTTCATATGGGGAGAAGAAAACCTGAGGGACCCTTCCGAGTTACCCAAGAAAAAGTTGTCAGCTTATAGTCTCGCTGGGGACTGTGATGAGGCAATAGTTTAGGAGCCTGTGGCAACACTGAGATTTACTGGGGAATGAAGGCCGCCGTGAGTAAAATCCATCGGGTGCATGAAGAAAAGTTGTGAAACCACATAGCTTTTATCTTGAAGGACCTTGTAGTAGTCGCCATTTGTTTCTTCAAAAAACATGGGGCCCCAGGATACTTGTGTTGTGAGGTAGGGTCATCCCAAGAGAATTTTACAGAGAACACGGAGTCTGGTTGCCCCACTGTTTTCAAACTCTTTGAGATTTGTCAGGTCTTGACGTAACTGGCACAAATTAATTGTGTTACGACGAAATTTTTGAGAAATAGCTCTTAAGAACGTCAGACTCGCGTTGGTGAGCGAACTGGGAAACTGCCTGCCCCTGTTTAGCAGGATCTTCAAGTTCCACGGGTTATGTCCATATGTAACTCTCTAAGATATCAAGCAAAGTCGTCATGCCTGAAATGCCTATCCTGAGCTTGTCAATGTACACATATATTTGTCTTGAATTTTTGTTTTGAAAAAGATATCGCAATAACTTGTGACCAAAATCACTAGTCAGGATATAAGTTTTAATTATAATGCCAACATGAATTTTTTCTGAGCATAGCTCGTAGGAGTCAGGAAACGTGATCTTGTCAAGTATGCTTTCAACCGAAGTCCTACTTCAATTAGGTCTTTTAAAGGTTGTATCGTGGCTCGGTTCACGGTTTAAGAAACAAAGGATAAAGGCTCAAAGTTATATTTGTACCCACCCATTCTTCGTGATGTTCTCCAATCCTAATTCAGTTAACCAGATACGAACGCTCATATCTCAAGCGGATTTGCTATGGTCGAGAACTTATCAAGGCTTTGGACATGGCAGTCACTCACCTATTTCTTTTGGCAATTGGTCACACGACCTTGTTCTTTATAGGGGTTCTAAAAACTACTGGTTTGTTGTTCTTATTCCCTAACTTTTGCCTGGACAACGTCTTTTGATTTGACTTTGGAGTCCAGCGGGATGCCCCAGTTTTGCCTAAGTCTCCTTCATAGGTTTTGACTTAGCGGGCTTTTATTATTTTTTTGAATATTCTTTTATGAACAAGTCGTGTAAATCTTTCGAAAGGCTCGTGACTGCCCCACTCCTTAGGTAACCGAGGGATAGTCATTGTATTGGACTTCTTAAGATGCTAAGGATAAATTCTCGAAGGTCTGCTATTCCCTTTTTTAGAGTCTAAGTGCTCGATTGGTTTAACTGAAACCTACCCTGCCCCAGGTTAGGATGAAGGTTCTTAAAAAAAAACTCCTACTTCAAGGCTCAAAGAGGTTAACTAGGGATTAACATCCTTATATCTCCAGTGTTTGGGATTTGAAACAATGCCTTACATCATCAGCAGGTTTTAATTGAAAGCATACGACAAGAAATCTGTCGTTTTGGGTTCGTCATCCTCCCCCCAATTCTCCATCAGAACAAGAGATCGGGTAAAGTTGGCATTATAATTTATGAAAAATATATTTTGAATGAGTGAAACGAATGGATTTATTCAAGACAAACATATGCGTTGCATTAATTAACCACAAATAAACAAGTTCGTACATGCCAAATATGCTTAATCAAAGAGAAATGCATATAAATAAACAAATGAACTGTCGGAAAAATCCTTCTAAATGTTTATGAAATCTTGCATTCAAGAGTAACAGTTTCCTTTGGCGGAGCCTCAATGGAAAGGTCGTCTGGCTTACGATCACCGCGAGTCGTCACGGCTTGCCCCAATTATGCTGGTCACATCTTCAACAGTTTTCAGTCGTTGCTTCACAATAACTTTCCCAGATCCTTTGTTGATCCCGGTCATACCATCTTGAGGGTTATTGAAATGAAGCGAGCTAGGCCTTTGAATAATTACTGGATTCGGCTGATTTGCCACAGGAGTAGCATGCTTTGCAGAATTCGAACTTGACAAGTGAGGGACCCCGAGAGGAGTCTCGATCTTCAGCTGAGCATCGCCAAAAGACAACTTCTTCGTTTCTAGCAAATTTCTGACAAAGTTCTTAAGAGCGTAGCAATTCTCTAGATCACGGCCAGGCGCACCCTCATGAAATAAACAATGAGCGGCCACGTTGTAACCTGCAGGTAACGGATTAGGTGGAGGACCCAAAGCACTGGTGGTAATCAGACCTTGTTGTACCAAATGGGGGGATAACTCAGTGAAAGTCATCGGAATTGGAGGACAAGGCTTATACTGACTCTTACAGGGATAAGGAACCTGATCCTGTGATTGCTGGTGAACAGGAGCGTTGGGCGCTCGTTGACTGTTGATAGGAACTTGCATAGGCGAATAACCGGAAGGTTGTTGATAAACTGGTGCCTGATATACCAGAGCTGACTGTACAGGCTGGCATGCAGGAAACTGCTGATCGAAAGGAGGTGCAACAGTAGCTACATAGGGTTGTTGAACATATAGAAACGGATAACCTTGAACATAACTCTGCTGATATTGTAAAGGTTGAGGAGTAGCCTTTTTGCGGTTCTTTGAACGTGTAGGTCCTTTACCATGATTGGAGTTAGGAGTTTTGCACTTTGGAGGGGTAGCTCGTCGAACTGGTCGAGCACTGGGAGGCACCAAACCGGATTGAAGACCGTGAGGAGGTACATTCTTGACAGTAACAGCTGGTTGAAGTTCCATAACGGTATTAGTCTTAGAAACAACAGTAGACTGAGCATCCACCTTCACACTAAGAGCTCGTAACATCTCCAAAATCTGCCCTACACTTCCTCGAAGATCTTCGAATTCATGGCTGACACGGTTGATCTCTTGGTTTTGATCTTCCATTCTTTTGAAGGGTCGTATTGATGCAGAGAACTCAGGGTGACAAAACTGGAGGGTGAGAGAACCGAGTATGAGAAATCGGGAGACACATGCAATGCAAAAGTATGATGCTAAAATGTGAATGCAAATGAAGATTTCATGGAATTCAAACATTTACGAATGTCGTGGGGTACCAAAGAAATCTTTTCTTGTTTTTTCATTTTATTTCTTTTTATTTATGGTATCCCGCGATATCCATAAATGATATTTGAACTCCATGAAATACAATGCAATGAGATGCAATGCATGAAAACACACAAAGTCCTAGGTTAAAGGGACGTGAGCGGAGTCAAGGTCTACCCATCCCACAAGGAGTGTACTATAGGTTAGTTGTACCTGCCGAACAAGGTTCTACAAAGTGCCCAAAGTCATCAGCCCATCTTTCGGATATTATCAACCTTCCGATTGACTCGGGGGTTAATAATATTCTCAAGAGAACCTCTTTTGAGTGTAGTATCGCGTAGCAACCGTTGTAGGACTACTCCTACATAGTTCCCGCACTACGTCCTAAATAAGGCCAAGGTGGTGTATAGGTACTACGGTCCTCAATATCACAGACTCCAATCGACCATGGAAAAAGTTTTCGCGATTACTCGTTCAACCGAACCATTTTCGAAAAGGTCTCAACTGAGCGGTGATTCTCGAATCAGCTTGGTCGGGATTCAACTCCCTATAAGCCTCATCGAATATATCCCCATCCTATAATAATGTCACTAGTCCGGGCGTAGGACTTATCTCACAACACGAGGAACAATCCCAAATCAGAGCACAAACATATACATGCAAATGAATAGTAAAACAAATAGTAATAAATATGAACAAATTAGGGATAACCCTCAAAAGTTAGGACTCCCCAGTGAAGTCGCCATTTTCTGTTGCGGTGGAAATAGGATCACAAACTATTAATGAGTTTGAATCGCAATTGAATTCACAACCGCTCTTTGATTTATCCGAAGGAAAAGGTCAAAAGAGGGAAAACCTATTTTTGCATCGTAAACACAATGCGGGGAGATTCTAGGGTTCGGGGGTTGGTTAAATTTAGGGAAGGTATTAGCACCCTAAACTTCTGTAGTACTCTACAGGAACCTTTTGTTCAGATGCTTACTATTTGCTTTATTCATTTGCTTAAGGTCTATGTACAAAGGGATTAAAAGTGAGAAAATAAACCTAAGGGGTTAATTCTAAGTTTACTCGGCAAGACATCGCATCTTGTGCCTACGTATCCTTACGGGAGTGGAATCAGAGTAATCGTAGTTCCCCTCAAAAGGGAGGTTAGAAACGTCTTGACTGTGACCAAGGTTTCAATGGGGAATAAACGTATCTTAGGGACACGCTTACATGGAGTGTAGAAACTCCAAATCTCTACGTTGAATTGTTAAGTTGTAATTAGGGTTAAATTAGGGATTCCACGGCGGGAAACCCTAAAATGAGCGCGGCGGCTCTTTGACCTAATGCTAGGGGTAAAATTGTAATTTTGCCTGCGGCGAGGCATTTGTGAAAATTTAGGGTTTGAAAAGGTGTAAGGGTTGAAGGTGAGGACTATTGACACGGCGGTCAAACGGCTAGACCTAATTCCTTCGGAGGAGTGAGATTATTGGTAAAGACGCGATAAACATACAATGGCAGAACATAAAGTGCGGAAAGATAAATGCGACAATTGTCTCGCAAAATTACATCCCATAAGCAGTTACAAATATGATAATTGAATATTTAAACTGAAAATAAAATCAATTGAACTTAGTCAGCTGCAAAAAACCAAAACAAACCGAGACTGTTATTATACGGGGTTAGACGAAAAATTAGACAGGAATGTTAGGAATTTAAGTAGAAAATTATAATTTTAACGAAACAAGAAAAAAGTTAGAAATTTGGATCTTAAAAATGAGGATGTTAGCGAAAAATTAATAAACAATGAAAATTGATACGCAATGAAGATAGTGATAATATACAAGTAATAATGGAATATGAAATAGCAACGATGATGTTAGATTATGTACAAATATAAAAATAAATACAAAAATAAATAAATAAATATTAGTGAACAGGTTCATGGATAATCAATAATACTGTTAGGAATGAAGGATGAAAATTGGAATTGACGATAATTAGAAGTTAAGTGATGAACGTTTTGAGACGATGAGAATTTAGGTAATTAAAAAAGAGTTAGAATGGAATTAGGTTTTTTTTGGTGAAATTTAGAAAAGTTAGAGTTTTTAATGTGATTAAGAAAAAGAAAATAGATTAAAAGTTAGAATTAAAAGTTAGCAAAAAAATTAGAACTTCGAAATTTGGTTTTTAAAAAAAAGGTTAGAAAATAAAAATAAAAGTTTGAAAATAAAAGAGAAAAGGTTAGAATTTTAATAAAAAAAGAGTTAGAATGTTAGAATTTTAATTAAGAAAAAATGGTAGAAATTTTGAAAAAAAGATATAAAAAAGATTAGAAATTAAAAAAAAGAAGAGTTAGTTACTTTTGATGAAGACTGTAAGAGTTTTTGATGCTTGTCGATCTCCCCGTTTTGTTGCTTCTGAGGGTCCTTTTATACTTGATTTTTAAATCTTTTTCAATCTCAGATTTGATTTGAATATCTCAATCTTTTTCAATCTCTGATTTGATTTGAATATCTCAATCTTTTTCAATCTCTGATTTGATTTGAATGAATTTTTATGATGATTTCAGATTTGATTCAATGATGGTGATGTTGATATTTAGATCTGATTTTCTTATGATGATGATATGATCTGATTGATTTGATTTTGCTCCATCTGGAATTCATTGGGATTGGATTTGATTAAAAAAGTGTTGGATTTAAATTTAAAAAGTTAGCAAAGAAAATAAGAGTTTCAAGTTAAATAAAAATTAGAATTTTAAGTTTAAAAAAAATGAGTTAAAATTTTAAAATAAAAAACATTTGAATGTTGATTTTAAAAAATGTTAGAATTATTTTGAAAACTGTTAGAATTTAATTTTAAAAAAGAAAATAAAATGGCATTAGAATTTAATTTTAAAAGGAATTTAGAATTTTAATTTGAAAAAGGATGGTGTCAAAAAGATTTAGATTTAATTTTTTAAAAAAAAGGATAGATTTAATTTATAAAAAAAAGGTTAGATTTAATTTTTAAAATAGTTAGAAAAAAAAGATTTAATTTTAAAAAGAAGTTAGAGAAAAATATTTAACTTTATAAAGTTAGAAAAAAAGATTTAGCTTTAAAAAAGATAGAAAAAAAGATTTAGCTTTAAAAAGGTTAGAAAAAAGATTTGATTTTTTTAACAAAATTAGAAAAAAAAGATTTAACTTTAAAAAAGTTAGAAATAGATTTAACTTTAAAAAAGGGTTAGAAAAAGGATTTATCTTTTAAAAAAAAGTTAGAAAAAAGATTTAATTTTAAAAAGGTAATAGAATTTGTTTAAAAAAATGTGTTAGAAATTAATTAAAAAAGGTTATAAAAAAATTTACTCTTAAAGAAAAGAAAAAAAAATTAAATTTTAATCTAAATCCTAAAAGTTAGTAAGAAGAGCTTAAAATGATTTAAATAAATAAACTAAATAGAAAAAAAAAAGTTAATAAAAAACATTAGTAAAGTTATAAAAAAAATTTTAATTAAATTATTATTAGTTAAAAAACAAGATCTTAAAAAAAAGGTTAATTTATTAAGTTAATCAGAATTTAAAATAAAAATAAAAAAGAAAGGGTAAAATTTGGGGTATTACACTAGCTATTCACAAAAAATCAAGGCAAAAATCATCATCACATGACCAAACCAAATTCAACAAAATCAAGCATCAACCATGATCATTCTTATATCAATTAAAATGTAAAAATGCACCTAAAATCAAAAAAATGCATGAAATATTAATATTTCTTATCTAAAAAATACTAGATTCAATCATGAATCCATGGCAAAAAGAATGGGATTAATTGAGTTATTTTTGTATTATTTATGAATTTTCCAATAACCATGAATAAAATGAAAAATAAAATGAAAATCAAAATAAAATGAAAGGCGCGTGGTGTGAATAGCAAATGAATTCAGTTCATTTTAGTGATTGGGCCATAAGGGGGGTGGGAGTATCAACTAATGACTTAAGCCCAAAACCATCAGATAAATGAAACGCAGTGCTTTATATTATTTCAGAATCCTTCACAAAATTCCCTCACGCGTGGCCGTTGGATGATGCCTTCAGTCCAAGTCAACCTAAGATCTAATGGCTATCAAGTCATCTTCTCCATTTTGAATCTCTGAACTCAGTTCACCTGCGCGCGCCAGAGTCACCGCCGGTGACATTCTCCGATCAACCTTCCACAACCCTAACTCTCTCTAGAATCCACCATTGGCCACGATTCCTTGATGAATCTTGTCCCAAATTTCCTCAGGAATTCATTCATGCCACTAATTCATTCAAAAAGCTCAAGATTTGCAAGAACACAATCTCAACCGAAAATGGCAACAACCCTAATTGGTCACTAATCTCCAAATTGATGATCCAAAAACCTTCCTACATCAATCTACAATGCATCTAACACAATAATTCCCATTGATTTTACCTAATTTGAGCCATGGAATAAGAACTGCATACCTGGTAAAATTGAGCAAACAGAGTGGTTGAATCTTCAAATCAACCCTCAAGAACTTGCAGAATCCTTCACTAGCCTCTAATCAACCTTCTGTATGTAACCAAATGGATTGAAATGCTCTGAACCTTTGAACCCGACTATGAGTTGCAGATGAAGAAATCCAAGTGCCAACTCCCAATTCTCCCACGATCTTGCCTTGAATTTGATCTGGAATTGATCACCAACCTCAGAGCAAGCTATTGAGATCAATTTCTTGGACTGAAATGGCCTCTAACCTTGTAACAGATTTTGATTTGCAAGGTGCAAACTCAAAATGCAATCTCACTCTCCTTTCTCAATCCTCACCAACCTTGGCCTTGAATCCCTTCATATGTTTATATAGAACATGAATGAATGATCTAGAAAGTTCTAGATCACTCTAATGAGAAATTCAATATCTCACTTCACTTGAAAATCCAATCTCATGGTATACTCAAGACAGTCCTTGCATCAGCTTGTATTCATTATGCTTTTCATCTAAATTCTCTCCAAATGAGATTATGAAAGTGTTTGGATTGAAATGAGCCTTGGTTATGCCTTGCATATTGGTTTGGCAATTGTTACTTATGATGTAAGTAACCACTTTTCAAAGCAAGTCCTCAAATTAACCCTCAATTCAAAATTATGGCAATGTCAATGTTCTTAAAATGTGTTTTACAATCAAATTGGTATGTCATATGGCTTGGTTTGGACATGTAGATCAAAAATCCCAATTTCCATCTTTGGTTCATTTGAAATTCACCCTTATTTTAGGCCATTTTTGTGATTTTGTGAAGCAAGCTATTCCAAGCTCTCATGACCTCTTGGATAGCCCTAAAACATCATTTTGAACAAGTTTGATGTTGAACATTTTCCCATTTGAAGCTTGCAAATAGGAGTTATGGCCTTATGATTGAAATGACCTATAATCTCCAAATGACCAAAATACCCTTGACTTGTCAAAGCCATAACTTGAGTTCTACAAGTCCTATCAAGGACTTCTAGTACTCTATAGAAAGCTAAGAGGATAAGGAACAACATTCATGTTGACCAAAAGTTCATAGGAATCATCCTTCTAGGGAAAAAGTTTCATGCAAGTTGGACAACTTTCAAGCTCCCAATTCACATACCTCAGATGACCTGTAACTTGTCAAAGTCATAATTTGAGTTCTACAAATCCTATCAAGGACTTCTAGCACTCAAATTAAATCTAGTATCATGCTCTACAACAATCATGTTGGGGGAAAGATGAGATGACAATCACATCTTAAGCTAAATTTCCTTGAAGATAGGGGTCAAACTAAGGGATTTTACACTGTCAAGTCTTAGAAACCCTAGCCTGAAACTTCTCAAACTCTTCATTCATAATGAGTTAACTTTGGAATCATCCCTAGAACATCTCAATGTATCAATCCATGATCACATGGCTCTGGGATTAGGTCTCAACCTTCTTCAAACCCTCAGTTGACTTGGGGTTGACCCAGTCAAACCCTAGTTGCACCAATCAGGGCTGAGGCTTCTTAATCTTACACAATGACCTGCCTAGGCCTCAAAGTGATCTTCAACACTTCTCATGAGCTCTCTCAAGACCTTAAGTCCATCTTCATGGCTTCAGAATCATCTGATGGCTTTCCACAACTTTCAAGTTAGGAGACACACATACTTGGTTTCAACCACTCTCTCTAAGGATCTTTTAACTTCTCTGACAAGGATATCAACCCTTGACCACTGGAATAAGCTTCTTAGCTAGCTCCATAGTCTTGTATAGATCTTAATTGGTAATCATACCTCTTGATCTCCTGCATACATGTCAATAAAATGCAAGTGATAATGCTAATGTGAATGAAATGAAACACAAGCTAGGTAAAGAAATGTTGGGCAAATTTTGGGGTGCAACAGCTGCCCCTATTCAAACGGCTTGGACTCGACTGGGTGAGAAGCGAACGACTCTCAAACAATCAAGGTAAAAGACGGTTGAATACCAACAAACTCGGAAATTTGCCAACTGCACAAGTACACGGTACTCTGATGGGGACAAATCTTCGGAAACAGAAATGATAGTTGCACGGCAACTAGCTGGAGAAATACTGATCTGAATCTCCGTCAGGATGATTCTCTGATTTATCTGATATCATTTCATCCTCAAATTATCGAGAGATCACTGGTTGCATGGTAACTGGTGATTTGCCGACCGTACGGGTAAACGGTACTCCGATTGGTAGGAACATCTTTGACACTGAGCATGACAGTTGCACGACAATTCTGCTGGGGAATTGGTCACACGGTAATTGGTGAAGGGCTACTATCAAATCTCCGTCGGGATGATTATCATATTTCGCTGCAGCTGCTTCCTTAAGTCATCAAGGGATCACTGGTCACTCGGTAACCGGTGATACATAGCTGGTATTGTCGTCAGGCATTCTGCGACATTGCAGCAGAAGAATTCCACGGGACTCATCAGGTCCTTAGGAACTTTTTAACAATCAAGTTAATCATGCCATCGGGAATTCAAAGAAGTTTTTGGGCATCAGCCGAACGTCGTCAGTAAGTCGGGAATAGAATTCTCGGTCAATCATGAACCAACTAGGGGTATCTAAGCCATTGCCATCAGGCATTCCGCGTCGGCGGGGAGGACTGCTTTGACCTTGTAGTTAGACTTCATCAGTAAGTCAGGGGTTTTGGCACTACTGCCAGACTTCAATCATCAAGTCTTCAAGGGAATTCCAACTTTTCTGTTTAAAACCTGCTGGGGATGACACATCTCCGCTGGGGATTCTGGAGAACTATCAAGTAACTCTTCTTTGGGGCTCCAGAAATCATTCTGGGTGAATCAACTCTGCTGAGGACTTCAAGAATCATCTTGGACAAATAACTTCGCCAGAGACTCCAAGAATCGTCCTGAACCAATAACTCTGCTGGAGATTTCAGGAATCATCCTGATCAAATACTCTGCCGGGGACTCTAAGCATCAACTTGAGGAACCAACTCTGGCGACTTCACTGGGGATTTTAAGAATCATCTTAAGCCATCAACTTCGCTGGGGAATTCAAGAATCATCTTGAGCAAACCATTCTGCAGAGGAACACCTGCAAAACAAGAACGGTGATGACCTAGCTCATGTATTCATATGTTTGACAATGGCGCAATGCTCCACGCGGTGGAAATGCTACGCATTTAGGGTAAATGCTATGCAATCATGCAAAATGCTATGACCCCATCAGCAAAATAAATGCTGAAGGGAGAATCCTCCTGTCAAGGAGAAAGGACCACTCTGGTGGAGGAAGGACTCATCCTGCCAAGGAGAAGAAGTCACACCAATCTCAATTGGACTCCGCCTGGGGAACTGAACTTCAGTCGACTGCTGCAGGGGGACAAAGTTCTACGAGAACTTGGACCTGCTCGGCTAGGTATACAACCCACAAACTGCTAAGGAAACGATATCAGTCGCAGAAATAAACTGCATGGCCTTCGCGGCAAAACTTTCCTGGAGATAACGACTCCGATGGGGAAATACAGCATCAGTTATTCAACACTCTACTGGGGAAAACCAATCATGGCCCAACGGCTTCCAAGGACTCGGCTCTCTTGGGGAACTGCAAACTCGGCTGGGGAAGAAGGAATCGTCCTGCTTGCTGGGGAGAATACAACTCTGTGGGGAATCTCAACTCCGCTGGGGACTTCAGTCTTAAACTATCGAGTGCTGCATACTTTAGTGTATGACTCAGCTGGGGAGACGACGATCCTTCAGGGTACATCTGGTTGGGGAGAGAATCTTCCCTGCCTGGGGAGACACATATCAGAGCTTACGATCTCCTGTTCAGACTCCGTGGGGGGGTACTACTGAACCTGCTGGAGAAGAAGGAATCATCCTAGCTGGGGATGCATACAGCGTACTGCCTGGTATGTGCTACACCTGCAACAACACAAACAAACAGACAAGATACCCTTCTCAAAGGGACCTATCAAGGTTATCATCTTGTGACAATGTTCAAGTAATTCATTGTTTCAACAATCAGTGGCCTAGGCCGGTAAGTTTATGTATGCGCATTTTATCAAAAACATCGGCGTTCTTTTTCGCAAACAAAACAGATAAATGCTAAACAGACAAACAGAATTGCTGAATAGTATACATTTTATTGATAACGAACCCCTGAATGGGTAAAAATGTTTTACAACAGATGCAAGCTCCTAGAATGAGGAAGCTGCGCAAATATAAAAGCATAAATATACATCAGTATATACACAAATGTCGGCAATGAGGCGTAGACGAACACCATGAGTTGATCCCTCTATGACCCACTCGACTTCGATACTTCTTCGACGCTTCAGCTTTAGAAGAGATTGATTCAGATAAACGGCCCTCAGGTCTTCCAAACCACTAAATAATGAAAGTCCGCACACGGAACACAGTCATTTGCTTTTTCAAATCCCTAACTTTTTCCTGAATCGCCCTTTCGGGTTTTCGATTCACCGGGATACCCTTTTTTGCCAAAGTCTCCCTTCCAGGTTTTCGACTTTGTGGGTGTACATTCTTTTCTTTTATATCCCTAATTTTTGCCCAAACTTTTATTCATTTTTTATGGTTCGCCGGGATGCCCCATTTTTGCCTGGATACTCTTTTTCTTTCCAGCGGGTCATTTTTTAAGCAAAGTATTTTTTAACTGCGTCCGCGTTCACCGGGGATGCAAAATCTTCACCATCCATCGTGGATAACAACAAGGCTCCTCCCGAGAAGACCTTGCTGACAACGTACGGACCTTCGTAATTGGGAGTCCACTTGCCCCGGTGATCGGAGTGTGGAGGAAGAATCTTCTTCAGGACGAGATCACCCGTCTGAAAGCTTCTAGGACGCACCTTCTTATCATAAGCTTTCTTCTTTCGACTTTGGTATAGACGACCATATGCAATCGATGCTAATCTCTTCCCGTCCATCAGGCTGAGTTGGTTTAGTCGGTTCTTGATCCATTCTGCCTCATCGAGTTTCACGTCAACCAAAACTCGCAAAGAAGGAATCTCAACTTCTAACGGTAAGACAACTTCCATACCTACACCAATGAGAAAGGAGTTTCCCCGGTTGATATGCGTACTGTGGTACGATAACCATGCAGTGCAAATGGCAACATATCGTGCCAATCCTTGTAGGTCACAACAATCTTCTGCACAATCTTCTTGATGTTCTTATTGGCCGCTTCAACGGCGCCATTCATCTTCGGCCGGTAAGGAGATGAGTTGTGGTGTTCAATCTTGAAACTCTGGCACAGCTCCTTCATCATCTTGTTATTCAAATTCGAACCATTATCAGTAATGATCCGCTCGGGAATTCCGTGACGACAGATGATGTCCCTCTTTATGAATTTAGCCACCACCTGCTTGGTCACATTAGCATATGAGGCTTCCTCCACCCACTTGGTGAAGTAGTCGATAGCTACTAGAATGAAGCGATGACCGTTAGATGCAGTGGGCTCGATCTTGCCTATCATGTCGATGCCCCACATGGAGAACGACCACGGGGAGGACATGACATTTAACGGACACGGCGGCACGTGAATCTTATCCGCATAAATCTGGCATTTATGACATCTCTTCGCAAATCTGAAGCAATCAGACTCCATCGGCAGCAAGTAGTATCCTACTCTCAGGATCTTTCTTGTCATGGCATGCCCGCCGGCGTGTGTACCAAATGTGCCTTCATGGACTTCTTCCATGAGCATACTCACCTCTTTCTCATCTACACATCTGAGTAGCACGAGATCGTGGTTTCTTTTATACAAAACTCCATTAGGATTGAGATAAAAATTTCCAGACAGCCTCCTCAGAGTCTTTTTATCCTGGGTTAACGCTCCCGCCGGATACTCCTTAGTCATAAGGAAGGTCTGGATGTCATGGAACCATGGCTTGCCGTTGGAGGCTTCCTCGATCGCGAAGACGAATGCAGGTCTATCAAGACGAGAAAGGACAATTCTTGGAGCTTCATTCCAAAAATTGACTTTATACATCGAAGCCAACGTGGCTAAGGCATCAACCATCTGGTTTTCAGTTCTGGGCACATGATGGAGTTCCACTCGATCAAAGAACGGAAGTAGCCTTCTGGCATAATTCATATACAGCACGAAATTCGATTGACGAGTCTCCCACTCCCCTTTGATCTGGTTAATCACAAGTGCCGAGTCACCATATACATCTAGGTTCTTGATTCTCAAATCAATTGCCTCTTCTAGACCCATGATACATGCTTCGTACTCTGCTTCATTATTGGTGACTGGAAACGTCAGTCTCACAGTGAACGGGATATGGGATCCATGAGGAGTCGTGATGATCGCCCCAATGCCACTTCCATAAGAATTAACCGCCCCATCAAATATCAATTTCCACTGGGATTTCCTGTCTGGCCCCTCGTCGGGCAACGGTTCATCGCAATCTTTTGCTTTAAGAAACATGATATCCTCATCAGGGAATTCAAATTTCATCGGCTGGTAATCTTCGATCGGCTGTTCGGCAAGGTACTCAGATAATACGCTTCCCTTGATGGCCTTCTGAGAAACGTACTGAATGTCATATTCCGTCAACACCATTTGCCATCTGGCAATCCTGCCCGAAAGCACTTGCTTCTCGAAGACGTACTTGATCGGATCCATCTTCGAAATTAGCATGGTTGTGTGATTGAGCATGTACTGTCGTAAACGTTTGGCAGCCCAGGCTAGTGCACAACACGTTTTCTCCATCATCGAGTAACGAGATTCACATTCTGTGAACTTTTTACTCAAGTAGTAGATGGCATGCTCCTTTCTACCCGTCTCGTCGTGCTGACCGAGAACACACCCCATACTATTCTCAAGAACTGTCAAGTACATGATTAAGGGTCTTCCAGCTACTAGGGGTATCAAGATCGGAGGTTCCTATAGATACTGTTTTATCTTATCAAATGCCTTCTGGAAATCCTCGTTCCAGATAATCGCCTGATTTATCTTTAACAGTTTGAACATCGGTTCACACGTGGCCGTGAGCTGAGAAATAAACCTTGCGATGTAGTTTATTCTGCCCAGGAAACCATGAACTTCTTTTTCTGTTCTTGGCGCTGGCATTTCTTGTATCGCTTTTATCTTCGCAGGATCAACCTCGATGCCTCTTTCGCTCACGATAAACCCCAGTAGTTTTCCAGACCGTACTCCGAAAGTACACTTGTTAGGATTCAGCCTCAACCTGAACTTCCTAAGCCTCTCAAAAAGCTTCAGCAAATTGACCAGATGTCCTTCCTCCGTTTGGGACTTCGCAATCATGTCATCAACATAGACTTCAATCTCATGATGAATCATATCATGAAACAAAGTAACCATTGCTCGTTGGTAAGTGGCCCCTGCGTTCTTCAGACCGAAAGGCATTACCTTGTAGCAAAATGTTCCCTAAGGTGTAATAAACGTAGTTTTCTCCATGTCCTCCGGCGCCATCCTGATCTGGTTGTAACCGGAGAAGCCATCCATGAATGAAAATACGGGGAACTGATCTGTATTGTCGACCAACACATCAATATGAGGGAGCGGGAAATCATCTTTAGGGCTCGCCCTGTTCAGATCCTGATAATCGACGCACATTCGTACCTTACCGTCCTTCTTCGGTACAGGCACTATGTTGGCGACCCAAGAAGGGTAAGTAGTGACCGCTAAGAAGCCAGCATCAAGCTGCTTTTGCACTTCTTCTTTGATCTTAACGGCCATATCTGGCCGCGTCCGCCTAAGCTTCTGCTTAACGGGAGGACAATCTTCCCGCAACGGCAAGTGATGGACTACGATGTCTGTGTCAAGTCCGGGCATATCTTCGTATGACCAAGCAAAGATGTCACTATACTCTCTCAGCATCTCGACCAATCTCTGCTTGACATCACTTTGCAATGCAGCCCCTATCCTGACGTTCCTGACCAGTTCTTCAGAACCTAGATTCACAATCTCGATCTCTTCCTCGTGAGGCAGAATAACTTTCTCTTCTTGTTTCAATAAGCGGGCCAACTCTTCGGGAAGGTCTTCGTCTTCATCAATCTCTTCCTCGGCTTGATAGATCGGGCAATCGAAGTCGAAGTGAGTCGTAGAAGGTCCAGAGTCGATGTCATCTGCTATGTGGATCCTGCAATAACAAGGGTTAAGCTTAAACAAGGATATGCAGGCTAGCACAAACCCCATTGCCATTTTATTGTTTTTCAAAACAAATATAAAACAGGAATAACAGAGATCACAACATTTGAATACGAAGAAAAACGCCTTTTAATTTATTGACAAAATGCATGTACATAATCAAAAAAGGCCCTGACAATAAAACCACTATGCCCCGGGTAGGACATAGGGTTGTACAATGATTGGGGAAAGTAAATCATTACTCTTTGCCTGTCACTTGAATGGTATCCCTGATGGACCAGTTGTTGAGGCTCTCGCCTGGCTTGCTTGGCTGGATCCAAGAATCTAGGTCACAATCACTGTCTTCGCCGTCTTCAGACACCGCGTTGACACTTTCGAATATTACTCCGCCGCTTGTGAACTGGATCGGCCCTTTACCTTGCGACATGCTGTGAGAAGAGGAGGCTTCAGCCGCAGGAGAGTATCCCAACCCAAAATTGTCTTGCTTGTTAGGTATCTCTAGAATTCGCCCCCAGCCTGGGGTAGATCCGGCTTGAACAACGACCCGGGTTTCCTTGAAGGAAGAGAGAGTCATCTCTGGTTTCTCAGTGATTATAGGAGCCACGTTCTTGACTTTAACAGCCTCGAACGCCTGACATAGGGTTTCGTGGATTTCCCCATCCATCTCAACGTATTTGAAGGACGACAAATGGCTCACCATTATGTCTTCCTCGCCACATACATTCACGATGCTACCTCCAACAGCATACTTGAGCTTCTGGTGCAACGTGGAGGTCACGGTGCCACCCGAATGGATCCATGGACGGCCTAGGAGACAGCTGTAGGCAGGCATGATGTCCATAATGTAGAAGACTGCGTCGAACGTTTCCGGCCCAACTTGGATTGGTAAGGTCACCTCCTCGAAAACATGACGTTTGGTTCCAGCGAACGCCTTCACAACCAGATCACTGGGTGTGCAAATCAATCCGCGAGTATCTAACTTCATCAATGCTTTCTTCGGGAGAACATTGAGCGATGACCCTGTGTCCACCAACACATGAGACATAATTGTTCCCCTACACTCTATCGAGATGTCCAGAGCACTATTGTGGTTCCTTCCCTTCGGCGTCAGCTCCAGATCAGTGAACCCTAACCCATTTCCAGCATTCACGTGGGCTACGACCCCTTCCAACTGGTTGACCGATATTTCCTGCGGTACATACGTGGCATTCAACACCTTCAGCAGTGCGTTGCGATGTGCCTCAAAACACAGCAACAAATTCAGGATGGAAATTTTCGAGGGTGTTTGATGGAGGTGATCCACAATCTTGTAGTCACTCTTCTTAATCAACCTCATAAACTCTTCGGCGTCTTTAACAAGTAAGTCCTTCTCTAACCCACGAGAGGTTTCTTCAACGACTTTACTTTTTCCCTTATCGGTTACATCAGCTTTGTCCGTCACAACCTCAGGCGGAGCGAACACTCTTCCGCTGCGAGTAATTCCGCCAATTCCCCCTAGGTTATCCACGCACGACCCTGATGGTTCCAATTCCAACTTCTGTCCGTTGCAGTAGACGTCTGCCCCATAATGCCATGGGACAGCGTTGGTGCTTTCGAAAGGTATCGACCCAGCTTTGGTGATGGTAATTGTGGGCGGCCTGGGTGCAGAAATAGTTATCGTCCGACGAGGAATGGTGATGGTGGCAACCTCATCACCTTGCTTCAGCATTACCTCTCCCGATCCGCTTTTGGCCCTTCGGCTAAACTGCAGGATTCCTTCGGTCATCAGACTCTGAATCCCTTCTATCAACTGTTCACATCCATCAGGACTAGTCGCACATCCCATACATAGTTCTCCACAGCCCAAGAAGTAACCTTTTTTCATTAGCTTGGCTTTAACGAAGCTAAGCGGTGTCTTCAGATCCTTGACGTCAGTCAACAAATCCAAGCTCTCATCTTCAATAATGGCGTTTACCCCACCTCCCCTATGATTCAACATAGGGTTCTTCGTGACATTTGGCACATTATCTGAGAAATTGATGATCTTAGCGTCCACCATATCCTGCACCTTGTGCTTGAAGGATTTGCAGTTTTCTATCGTGTGGCCTGGTGCCCCTGAGTGAAATTCACAAGTCGCATTCGCATCATAACCTGGCAGAGGTGCCCCTGTCAAGGGAGCCAGGGTTCTCTTCTGAATCAGTTGTAACTGAAGCAGAGTCTGTAACAACTGAGCATAAGACATGGGCGGCGTCTCGAGGTGACGGCTCGACAGAGGGGCCCTGTTCTGATACTTTCTGTACCCTTGCTGGTTCGGCTGCTGCTGCTGCTGTGGCTGTTGGACCGCGGGGATGGTTATGCTGGCCACCTGCTGGTGTTGGCCCTTGCCTTTCCTTCGAGCGTTGGACACGGCACTCGTCTCTCCTTCCCTCCTTTTGCCACCATAAGGCTTCTTTCCTCCTCCAACTGAGGCTAGATCACCTTGAATTTTCCCTAGTTTTATCCCGTTTTCAACGTGCTCACCCGTGATAATGAGATCTGAGAAGCTTCCAGACATACTGCTGACCAATTTCTCGTAATAAACCCCTGGGAGGGTGGCTACGAACATTTCAACAAGCTCTCGTTCAACCATCGGCGGCTGAACCCTAGCTGCTAATTCACGCCACCGCTGGGCGTATTCCTTGAACCCTTCGTTGTTCCTATGTGACAGATTCTGCAGTTGGACCCGGTTCGGAGCCAAGTCACTGTTATATTGGTAATGGTGCACGAATGCTTCAGCAAGTTCCTTCCACGTGCGCACACTAGTAGGTTCCAGACTCATGTACCATTCCAGGGAGGGCCCGGACAGACTGTCCTGAAAGAAGTGCATCGGCAACTTCTCGTCCTCAGAGTGAGCTGACATTTTCCGGTAGTATGATCTCAGGTGGACGCGAGGGCAAGTGGTGCCCTTGTACTTTTCAAAGTCGGGTACCTTGAACTTGGGAGGCACCTTGAAATCAGCAATCAGTCCCAACTTGGACATGTCAACACCCATGGTGTTCTGGTTCTCGAAATTCCTCATCTTGTCCTCGAGTGCCTTAAACCTTAGCCATGCTTCAGCAGTCAGCTCCCCTTCAGTACATCTCTGTGAGAACACATTGTCTTGACGGTCTTCTAACCATGGCTGAGGCCCATACAGATTTCCAACACCCGCATTGCTGTTGCCCAATCCAACATTGACGTTAGCTTCAAAATTCCCATTACCGACGCCAGTCGTATTACCGTTGAGTCCCATGTTAGCGATTACATTGCCGTTGGCACTGCCATTCCCCCCGGTCACGGGGACACCATTCTGAGGAGTTTCAACAGGTGGAGGGGTTGGCACAGTCCCACCATGGAGTACGCCATTGTTGTCGACCCTTAAAATCAGAGGCTGGACCAAGGTTCTGAGCTGATCCTGGCCGTTGGCAACCACTTGCATGAGCTCCATGAAGCGGTCCATCCTCTCTCGGAGTTCTTGAACATTAGTTTGTACTTGCTCCATAACTATGGCTTGATTTGCTCTGGTCGGATAGCGGTGGATAGGTCTCTGATCAATCCTGGAACAACCTGCATACACAAAGGGTTAGAAAAGCGACAAAGTGCTCGTTATGCAAATGCTTCATGCAAATGCAAACGTGTGTCTGTGTGTTAAGGATGTATCCCCCGATCCTAGTGCCTGAGTGCCAGTGCTGATAATAAGAAGTCCGAGTCCAGTCATGGAAATAACATCTCATATATATAAAGAAAGCCCATCAAGGCAGTACATAACGTCACTGGATACAAGCTGAATCAAAAGCATGACCTCAACCAACAAGCCTGGTGATGGTTAGCATACAACAATGATCAACATAAAAGGATTACAAATAGTCAAGCACGGCCACGGGCGCGAAACTCTTCTAACAACCCCTTCGTTTCTGGATGATCAGGCCGAGTGAGCAACCCTTCGACGAGTAACTCTATCTGCATAATGGAGTATTGAAGAACTTCAACCGAATCTTCCCATGCTCCTTCGCCGAAACAATCTTCTAACTTCCGCTTCTTGGACTCAAACGTCAGTTTGCGCTCCTTCAGGTTAGCAAGAGCCTTGTTGAGCAGGCCTTCAGCGGCATATCTGCGAGCGGTTTCTTCATCAAACCTCTTCTCACTAGCCTTCATCTGGGCTTTCAGCTTGGAGATCTGCTGCTTCAGTTTATCCTCTCGTTCTTTGTCGTTGGCTAAGGTGGCTTTCCAATGCTAATTAAACTTGGATATTCTCCGGTACGCTTCATCCAAGTGCTGCTTCTTAGTGGCCAGTACATCATTGACAGCTTTGAAGTCCCGATTCAACCGCTCACGCTCAGCTATCTGCTTAGTCAAATCTGTCCCTAACTGGTTCACCAGCTCTGTCTGCTTCTTGAAGGAATGGACGACTTCGCTTCTCTCGCTTCTGAGTTGAGCCAATTCTTTCTCCAATTCTTCATTTGCCTTCTTCAGCTCATCTCTCTCGGCTAACACCTGATTATGCTGCTGAATAGGCACGGTGGTAGGCTCTTCAATCACTGGAGGGCTTTCTGGCTTGGCAGGAGGAAACGACATCCCTATAGCATCTGCTCTGGCTCTGATCCAAGTCACATACGGAGCGTAGGCTTGGCTATTACTTTTTCCCAGCAATGGTTTTCCCCGCTTACTGATACGATTCCAAGCGTGCTGAAGCTTAGATAACATACCCCTTCTAGAAGACCAGTGAGGTATAGAGATTCTTGCACCTCTTCATCCTTCGGTGGGGCTCTCAAAGCATAAACAAACTGTCGGACCAACAGGGATGGATTATAGTTGATACAACCCTTCCTGCCTATCAAAGGCACATTCGGAAACCCGCTGCAGCTGAAGATGATCTCAGTACCCAATCTATCTCTGTTAAACCAGGTAATATCCTCCGCTGACAAACTCATCAAATGCTCGGACCACTCAGCTGTGGCTGCAGACGAAGCAAAGGGACCCTTCTTGGGTAGATGACTATCAAGCCATCTATAGAGTAGGGGCACACAGCATGAGACATTCTTACCCCCTCTGTTCTCGTTTTTGTAGTGGACGGAATGATAGACATCTCCAATCAAGGTAGGGACTGGATTCCCTGATGCAAAGATGTGAAATGCGTCGAAGTCTACAAAGTCGGGCATATTGGGGAACAGAATGATGTCGTATATGCACAGAGCAAGGATGGCATTGAACACGATCCAACAACCGTCCTTGGCACACTGCTGGGCCTTTCCCACTAAGAACTGCAAGGAGAAACCGGGAACCCTGTTCCAACTAGACAAGACCAACTCGGAGGAATCCAGATGATGTGAAGGGGCTAGACTAGCCAAATTAGGCGCATCATCCATATGAACAAAGGGCACCTGGCTCTTGATAGGCACACCTAAAAAATCAGCATACTCCTCTAGTGTAGGTGCGAGAATAAAATTCGGGAAAGTAAAGCATCTCAACGGAGGATCGTAGAACTGCAGCAGGGCGTGCAACCCATTCAACTCAAACACAGAGGGTTTACGAACCAAACTGAGCAGTTTACCGTAAGACTTTCTGAATTCATCTCTCACAGAATCATCTGCCAAAGCAATCAAACCAGTCAGATGAACAATATCAGGAGTGGGGAGTTTGTAAGCCACGGTCTTCCTCAGAGAACCCATAATAGCACAATAGAAGGCAAGAAAACCTGAATCGGGGGAGACGGTACCTGCAACACAGACACACGTTAATGAAATGCAAATGAGTATGCAAAGCAATGTAAAATGCAATCATGCAGCAGGAGATCAAGACTACTGTGCTGTTGGAGAGATGAAGGTGAAGATTCTGTATCAACAAAACCACAATACTGCTCTGTCAAGAACAACCCTATCTCTGATGAGAAGAACACCCTGGTATCGGACCATAAGCCCGCTCTGTCAAGAACACACATATGTCTGATGATGAGGAGAAACCCCTGATGTCAGACTAAAACTCTGCTCTGTCAAGAACACACATACATCTGATAATAAGGACCTCCAATACAGGACCATAACTCTGCTCTGTCAAGAACAAATACACATCTGATGATGAGAACCTCTGACACCAACAAAACTGATTCCCTATCAAGAAAACCAGGTAGTCTGAAGGTCAAGGTTTCCTGCAACAAACCCAACCCTGCTCACAGGTATGGACCTAAACTGACACAAGTTCGGCATCCTATGCGGTCATCAGCGTCACAGACATTCAAGAGGGGTGATACGATACCCAGAAGGTGTGGCATCACCATCTCTTGAAGCGGCCTCACTCAGCTGAATTCCAAATGATCGGTCCCCAGAGTCGACGATCCTCCAAACCAACAACCCCCTCAACGCAAAGGGTTGAAAAGGAAGTCAACCGGGAGAACCTTGTCTGAGCGTGGATTTCATGAGACACTAGTGCCTGCAAAGCAAGCACGCGCCCATTAATTTCCACAACTAATGCTAGGTACACTCAAGCCTGGGTCCGACTTCTCACTCATCAGAATGCCCCTCCCACAACAGCACAGATAATCATATCATACTGAAAATAAAGTGCGGGAAATAAAATGCGATAAATAAACACAACCCAACAAGTAATCATACAAGCGCTAGGATTGACTCTCGCAGGGGACGTTGGATCCCCAGATTGACTCGCATAAGGGACGTTGGATCCCAGAAAACTATCAAGTCCCCAGCAGAGTCTCCAGCTGTCGCTACCGCGAAAATAAGGTGCCGGCAAAACAGAAGAGTCGCCACCTTTTGTTATTTATCCCTCAGAACGGGAAAGGAAACGATCGGAAAAACCTGACGAAAAGGTATAAGACAAGGTCATCGCAACCATTGTCTGGGTTCGGGAGTCGGTTATGCAAGGGGAAGGTATTAGCACCCCTCACTGTCGCTTGCGCGAAAATAAGGTGCCGGCACAACAGAAGAGTCGCCACCTTTCGTTATTTATCCCTTAGAGCGGGAAAGGAAACGATCGTAAAAACCTAACGAAAAAGGGTAAGACAAGGTCGTCGCAACCATTGTCTGGATTTGGGAGTCGGTTACGCAAGGGGAAGGTATTAGCACCCCTCACGTCCGTCGTACTCGACGGGATCCATGCTTGTTGTGTTTACTTGGACGGGTTGGTTTTATCTATCTACCTATCAAGGCTGGCTGAAAACAGAAAAGAAAATGACTCGGCAAAGCGTCGCACTTTATGCCTACGTATTCTCATCAGAGAATGAGAAATCAGAGTCAACATAGTTCGACCTACGACGGGTTATGGGGAAGGTAGCTCGCCAATACATCAGTATTGTGCCTACGTACTCTCAACAGGTATGAGAGATCAGAGCTTACGTAGTTCGGGACACTACGGTTTATTTCCTGTCTTTTACGAAAGAAGTGTTTTTTATTGTGTTTGCAATTTCAATCGCACTAGAGACTATGACCTGAGAGTGAATGCGTCGCATGTCACCCAAAGGGTACCATACTGAACATCCAGACGGTGGAAAAGAAACTCTCCCACAATCCTTTCTCAGATAGCTTAAGGCTCGTAACGTACGAAAGAAATCATTCATGATTACTGCATCTTAAACTGTTTTGAGATGAGAAGAGAACAGGCCCAACTAGGAGGGAGACTATCAAGTCCTATTGTTGTCATGCATAGGTTTCAACCTATGGTTCTATCATCAATTCCTTATCAAAGGAAATGAGAGTCCTAAGGGATCATGTCAATGATACACCAAAACAGACAAAGCATCAGCTTAACAGTAAAATGCATGCAATGCAAGTGAGGGAGGAAATGTGTGTGGGGCTTCAACCTCCACAAGCTCATCTCAACCTCAAGCCAGAATGGATAACAGTAATCATACTGAAATAAATAACATGCTATCAAGCAATATACAGTAAACTGCACTCATACAGAAAAAATAAAGTAAAAATGCCATCAGGCACGCAAACCACATGGGCAAGGGAGCTGGGCTCTACCAAATGCCCGCAAGCAAAGCCATACAGTAACAGTACAAGCAGAGGGAGCAACTCAACCTCTAGTGCAATCATGCTCCTAGATTCTATCTAGTCTAGATATGAACTTATTCTAATGCATCAATCAAATCAAACAAAACATGTCAATACAACAAAGAAAAAGAAAAGAAAGCAGATCAACTCCTCTCTCAACCCCAAGCTTCAGCTCTTCTAACAGCAACTCAGTCTTCAGACTTCAACCACTCTTGACAAATATCAATTTGCTCTTCCAGGTTTCAACCCTTCAACATAAGTTTCAACTTATCTTCTCTGAGCTTCAGCTCCTTGATCAGTTCCACCTTCAGGCTTCACTGTTACCCACAAGTATCAACTTCCTTTGATCTTCAAGCTTCAGCTCTTCAGAGTCAATCTCAATTGAATCCTCTTCCTAAGTATCAACTTAGTCTTCAAGCTTTCAAGATCTCCTTGCTTTACCAGTCTCAACTTGGTCTTCATGCTCTTCAAGCTTCAGCTACTCAGAGTAATCTTCAATCATTTAGAAGTATCAACTTCATCCTTCAGTCTTTACTTCATCTTCAGGGGTCTTCAAGTATCAACCTTCTCTTGTTGCTCTTCAAGCTTCAGCTGGAATGGCAATAATCAAGGATTCATCCTCTTCAATACTCTTCAATGAAGTCTTCATCTTCAAACTCAAGCTCAACATCTCTCAAGATAATCAAACCAGAGGAAATCAATAAACTAGATAAGCTGGGACATTGAACTGCTTACTGACCACCAAAGGTGACCTATAAGGGTTCAACATCAAAGGAATGGTTCCCTCAAAAGTTCTACTTCCCAGGTGCCATCACTTATACCTCCAAAGGATAGAGGTGTATAACATGGAAGGAATTTGAATCATAGGGAGGAATGGAGGTGACAAATACCATCCATGTTTAAGAAAGAAGTTAACTAGGTCTAAACTCTTCCTAATCCGTAACCCTAGAACAATCAACAGAACAAATAAGATCAAGCTCTCAAGCTCCTCAATGCTACTCAATGCTCCTACTATGCTCCTCAATGCTACTCCAAGCAAAACCAAGCTCTCCAAGCCCACAAAGCAAAGCAAACAAAAGATACAAGCCCACAAGGGCAACACAAACAATCATCAACTACAGAAATCATCTAAAAATAGTGTACTACTATATTAAAACCTAATATAATTTCTAAGGGATCCTACACACCTACCCTTAATACCCTTATATGCCCCAATGTCTAACTTGACCTAGAAACCCAAAATTCTGGTGTTGTTGTGGACCTATGTTAAGGATTAACCTAATTCTACACAACCTAATGTCATCTAAGAAAAACTAACCTAAAATTCATCACAAAATTATGGAATAAATCCAGGGGGAAGCTAAAGTCCTAATATAACTATCCTAAAAAGAATGGCCTAAAAATACTAAGGGAACTAGCTAAACAAAATTCTACAAATTCATGTATCAACATAAAAGAAATAAAAAGCTATTAAAATGAAAAATACACAAAAAACTATTAAAATTGCATGAAATACAAATATTTTTATTTGATAATTTTCTAGACATTATCATGAAATGGGAGAAAAAATTCCCACTTGAAAATCCTTATTTTCTTATTTATTATGATTTTTCAAAGTTTAAAATAAAATGGAGAAAATGAAATGAAAAAGATAAAACTTGGGTGCAGATAGTAATCAGATGCAGTTCAATCTCTCAATGGGCTAAAAATGGGGGTGCAGGTAGTCATGCGTGCTAGGCCCAAAATCCACTCAGAAGATCAATTAATAAAATGAATGGAAAATGGAAAAGAAACGGTGTAAAAAGCAACCAAATATAGTGTATTTCAACCATGGGCCAGGATTGGGGGCGTGGGTAGCAATCCAGCCCAAAGTTCTTTTAATGAAACGCTGCGTTTCATCATACTCAGGGTTTCCCTCTTCAGATTGGAATTAAATCTCAACCGTGAGATCTTGGTCTTAGTCAATAGTCAGCCCATAATCCAATGGCTATGCTCTTGTCTTCTACCTCCAGCTAGGGTTTGCTGCAACTTCTCCATGGAAACAGAGCTCCATACACAAACTTCCATCCATTCGTGCTCTCTCATTTCTTGCTCAAAATTAACAATACAAAGCACTAACATGCTCCATTTTTCATGCTGAATACAACCATAACCCTAGATTACACTGAAACCTCCTCCAACATGAAACACGATTCAAGATTGAAATTATGGTCAATCCTCAACTTCAACAATTCTTGGATTTTCTTGCATCAGAATACTCACCAACTCACACTGAATGAAATTAGCTATCTAATTCATGTTATGCCTCATTATACCACGAGTTCTTGATCATCCAAGAAATGAGGTAGATAACTCAATCTCCATCAATTGCTCTCTAACTCTCCAAAATCCATATCATATTGGTCTCTAACATTTCTACCCTAACAATTCTACCTAAAGATGCATAAATCATGGTGTAGAGTGAATTTTGCAAACCTGGTATTTCTTGATCAACAGATGGTGAAAACCATCACTTCAAGCCTTAAAACTCTTCAGAAAGCTTCCTTGGATGATGATCTTGCTACTGTTTGCAGAAGATTTGAGGGAGAAAGCTTCAATCTCAGAATTCGATTCTGACTTGCTACCTTGAAAATCCAATTGCCAATTCCTCAATTCACCATGGATTTGCTCTCAAATTGATCTGCACAGCTTCAATATCATCAATGGAGTATGTTTAGATGGAAAGAATGAATGGAAATGGTTCAGAATAGGGAATTCACTTTCAACTTGCAATGGAGGCAAGTGAAATGGCCAACTCTCTCTTCTCTCAAATCTTACACCAACCTTGCATCTGAGCAAGTTCTACATGTTATATAGAATGGTTTAGAATCATCTAGAACCATCTAGGACCTTCCCATGAGAAATTGGAAATCTCATGTCATGACATTATGAATTCACTTCTCATCATGTGCTATCTCATGCCAAGCCTCTTGTAACCCTTGATTCTGACTTGAAATTCTCCCCACATGAGATGTATGGTGTGTTGAAATGCATAACTAACTTGTTCATTGAGTTTTCTCATGTTTTGCTTTTGTGCCTTAAGATGCAAGCAAGCAATTTCCAAAGCAGCCCTATGATCTAGGCCTCAAATCAAAATTGTGGCTGAACCATTATTTTTAGAATGTCTTTTAGAGTCAAAATGACCTATTATATGACATGGTTTGGATGTGTAACTTGGGATTTCCAATTTCCAATTTCAACTTAATTAACTTATGCCTCCATTTTAGGTCATTTTTACCACTTTTTGATACAAGCCTTTTCAACATCTCATGACCTCCCTACTAGCCTTAAAACATCATTCAAAGCATGTTTGATGTTGAAGATTTTTCCATTTGAAGCTTGGAAATAGGAGATATGGCCTTATGCTTGAAATGACCTATAACCTCCAAATGACCAAAATGCCCTTGACTTGTCAAAGCCATAAGTTGAGTTCTAAAAATCCTATCAAGGACTTCTAGTACTATCTAGAAAGCTAAGAAGATTCTATACAACATTCATGTTGACCAAGAGTTCATAGGAATCATCCTACTAGGGCAAAAGTTGGGTGCAAGTTGGGTGACTTTCAAGGACCCAGATTCACATACCTCAGATGACCTGTAATTTGTCAAAGTCATAACTTGAGCTCTACAAATCCTATCAAGGACTTATAGTACTCAAATTAAAGCTAAGAACAAGCTCTACAACATTCATGTTCTGGGGAAGATGAGATGACAATCACATCTTGAGCTACACTGCCTTGAAGATAGGGATCAAACTAGGGGATTTTACACTATCAAGCCTTAGAAACCCTAGCTTGAAACTTCTCAAACTCCTCAATCATGATGAGTTGGTCTAGGAATCATCCTTATAGCATCTCAATGCATCATTCCATGATCACATGGCTCTTGGATTAGGTCTCAACCCTCTCCAAATCATCAGTTGACCTAGGGTTGACCCAGTCAAACCCTTATTCCACCACTCAGGGCTGAATCTTCTGAATTCTTGTACAATGACCTCTCTAGGATTCATGATGGCTTTCAAGACATCTCATAAGCTCTCTCAAAGCTTTAAGTCCTTCCTCATGGTCTCAGAATCATCTGAGGAGCTCCCACAACTCTCAAGTTATGAGACACACAACCTTGGTTTCAACCCATCTCTCTAAGGATCTCTTGAGTTCTCTGACAAAGATATCAACCTTTGAACACTTGGATAACCTTCTTGGCTAGCTTCAAAGTCTCATATAATTCTTGCTGGGTAATCATACCTCTTGATCTACTGCACCCACACCAATGAGAAGCATATGATCATGCTGGTGAACCACAAGCTAGGTAAATAAATGTTGGTCAAATTTTGGGGTGCAACAGCTGCCCCTATTCAAACGGCTTGAACCTGACTGGGTGAGGCGAACGGCTCTCAGCCAATCAAGGTGCGAGACGGTTGAATACCGATAAACCCGAAAATTTTCCAACTGCACAAGTACACGGTACTCTGGCGAGAACAAATCTTCGAAAACTGCAATAATAGCTGCACAACAACTAGCTGGAGCATTGGTCACACGGTAACTGGTAATACATAGTCGATCATGCCATCAGGCATCACAATTCCTCGGGACTCTTCAGGTCAACCATCAGGTTGGTCATGCCATCAGGCATTCAAAGAAAACTGTCGGGCATCAGCCGGACTTCAACCATCAGGTTGATCATGCCATCAGGCATCCAAAGAACTGTCGGGCATCAGCCGGACTTCAACAATCATGTTGATCAAGCCATCAGGCATTCAAGGAACTGTCGGGCATCAGCCGGACTTCAACCATCAGGTTGATCATGCCATCAGGAATTCAAAGACATCTGTCGGGCATCAGCCGAACTTCAACCATCAGGTTGATCATGCCATCAGGCACTCCGCATTACTGTCGGGCATCAGCCGGACTTCAACCATCAGGTTGATCATGCCATCAGGAATTCAAAGAAATCTGTCGGGCATCAGACGGACTTCAACCATCAGGTTGATCATGCCATCAGGCATTCAAAGAAATCTGTCGGGCATCAGCCGGACTTCAACCATCAGGTTGATCATGCCATCAGGCATTCAAAGACCTCGTCGGGCATCAGCCGGACTTCGTCAGCAAGTCGGGAGTAGAATTCTTGGTCAATCATGAGCCAACTGGGAATATCTAAACCTCTGCCATCAGGCACTCTGCATCAGCTAAGAGAACTGCTTCGTTAACACGGTCAGACTTCAATCATGGAGTCTTCAAGGGAGGTTTCAACTTCGCCGTTCGAAACCTGCTGGGGATGTCGCATCTCCGCTGGGGATTCTGGAGAACTATCAAGTAACTTTGCTTCGGGGATCCAGAAATCATTCTAGATGAATCAACTCTGCTGAGGACTTCAAGAATCATCTTGGACATATAACTCCGCCGGGGACCTTCAAGAATCATCTTGAACCGTCGACCATTCTGGAGATTTCAGGAATCATCCTGAGCGAACACTCTGTTGGGGGGTTTTAGGAATCATCCTGGGCAACCTTTACTGGGGACTCTAAGTATCGACTTGAGCTACCAACTCTAGTGACTGCGCTGGGGATCTTAAGAATCATCTTAAGCAACCGACCCTGCTGGGGAATTCAAGAATTGTCTTGAACTGAAGACTTCGCTGGGGATTTCAAGAATCATCTTGAGCAAGCGGCTTCGTTGGGGGAGAATGTCAGGAATCATCCTGAGCAATCGATTCTGTGGCGGAACACCTGCAAAACAAGAACGGTAGCAACCTAGATCATGTTTATTATGCATATGCTTCGGCAATGGCGCAATGCCCCACACGGTGGAAATGCTATGCGTTTATGATAAATGCTATGCAATCATGCACAATGATGCGATCCCGTCAGCAAAATAAATGCTGAAGGGGGAATCCTCCTGTCAAGAAGAAAGAACTACTCATGTAGAGGAATCATCCTGCTGAGGAGAACATGGTCACGCCAATCTCAATTGGACTCCGCAGGGGACACAACTTCAGTTGACTGCTGCGAGGGAAACAACTTCAGTTGACTGCTGCAGGGGAACGAAGCTCTACGAGAACTTGGACCTGCTGAGGGAAAGCAAGGTCAATCGCGGGAATAGACTGCATGGCCTTCTCAGCTACTTCTCTGGAGATAGCGACTCTGTGGGGGAAACAGCATCAGCTGTTCCAACACGCTGCTGGGGGAAAAACTAATCATGGCTTGAGCAGCTTCCAAGGATTCGACTCTCTTGGGTATCTGCAAACTCGGCTGAGGAAGGAGAAATCATTCTGCTTCGCTGAAGAGAGTACGACTCTGTGGGAATCTCAATTCCGCTGGGGAAGAAGGAATCATCCGACTTTGGTGGGGAATTTCAATTCCGCTGGAGACTTCAGTCTAGACCATCAGTTGCTGCATACTTCGGCATACGAATAGTTTCCTACGAAACCTGCACTTGTGACCCGGTGTTGGGGGATGAACACGCGCTTCGGCGCCTGACTCAGCTGAGGAGATGGCGTTCCTTCAGGACGCATCTGATTGGGGAGAGAATCATCTCAGCCTGGGGAGGCATATCAATGCCCACGATCTCGCATTCAGACTCTGCAGAGAGAGGCTGCTGAACTTTGTTGGAGAAGGAGGAATCGTCCTGCTTCAGGGATGTGCACGGCGCACTGTCTGGAATATGCTACACCTGTAACAACACAAACAAACAGACAAGATACCCTTCTCAAAGGGACCTATCAAGGTTATTGTCTCGTGATGATATTCAAGTAATTCATTGCTTCAACAATCAATGGCCTAGGCCAGTAAGTTTATGTATGCGCATTTTATCAAAAACATCGGCGTTCTTTTTCGCAAACAAAACAGATAAATGCTAAACAGACAAACAGAATTGCTGAATAGTATGCATTTTATTGATAACGAGCCCCTGAATGGGTAAAAATGTTTTACAACAGATGCAAGCTCCTGGAATGAGGAAGCCACGCAAAAATAAAACATAAATATACATCAGTATATACAAATGTTGGCAACGAGGCGTAGACGAACACCATGAGTTGATCCTTCTATGACCCACTCGACTTTGATACTTCTCCGACGCTTCAGCTTCAGAAGAGATTGATTCAGATAAACGACCCTCAGGTCTTCCGAATCACTAAACAATGAAAGTCCACACGCGGAACGCAGTCATTTGCTTTTTCAAATCCCTAACTTTTGCGTGAACCGCCCTTTGCGGGTTTTCAGTTCACCGGGATACCCTTTTTTGCCGAAGCCGCCCAGTGTAGGTTTTCGACTTCGCGGGTGTACATTTTTTCAATTTATATCCCTAATTTTTGCCCGAACCTTTTATTCCGTTTTTGGTTCGCCAGGATGCCCCATTTTTGCCTGGACTCTCTTTTTTTTGTCCAGCGGGTCGCTTTCAAGCAAAGTATTTTTTAACCGCGTCCGCGTTCACCGGAGATGCAAAATCTTCACCATCCATCGTGGATAACAACAAAGCTCCTCCCGAGAAGACCTTGCTGACGATGTACGGACCTTCGTATTTCGGAGTCCACTTGCCCCGGTGATCGGAGTGTGGAGGAAGAATCTTCTTCAGGACGAGATCACCCGTCTGAAAGTTTCTAGGGCGCACCTTCTTATCATAAGCTTTCTTCATTCGGCTTTGGTACAGACGACCAAACGCAATCGATGCTAACCTCTTCTCGTCCATCAGGCTGAATTGGTTCAGTCGGTTCGTAATCCATTCTGCCTCGTCGAGTTTTACATCAACCAAAACTCGCAAAGAAGGGATCTCCACTTCTAACGGTAAGACAACTTCCATACCGTACACCAAGGAGAAAGGAGTTGCCCCGGTTGACGTACGTACCGTCGTACGATAACCGTGCAGTGCAAATGGCAGCATCTCGTGCCAATCTTTGTAGGTCACAACCATCTTCTGAACAATCTTCTTTATGTTCTTGTTGGCTGCTTCAACGGCGCCATTCATCTTCGGCCGGTAAGGAGATGAGTTGTGGTGTTCGATCTAGAAACTCTGGCACAGCTCCTTCATCATCTTGTTATTCAGATTCGAACCGTTATCAGTAATGATCTGTTCGGGAACTCCGTAACGACAGATGATGTCCCTCTTTATGAATTTAACCACTACCTGCTTGGTCACATTAGCATATGAGGCTGCCTCCACCCACTTGGTGAAGTAATCGATAGCTACCAGAATGAAGCGATGACCGTTAGATGCAGTGGGCTCGATCTTGCCTATCATGTCGATGCCCTACATGGAGAACGGCCACGGGGAGGACATGACATTTAACGGGCACGGCGGCACATGAACTTTATCAGCATAGATCTGGCATTTATGACATGTCTTCGCGAACCTGAAGCAATCAGACTCCATCTTCAGCCAGTAGTATCCTGCTCTCAGGATCTTCCTCGTCATAGCATGCCCGCCGGCGTGCGTACCAAATGTGCCTTCATGGACTTCTTCCATGAGCATACTCGCCTCTTTCTCATCTACACATCTGAGTAGCACGAGATCGTGGTTTCTCTTATACAACACTCCATTAGGATTGAGATAAAAAATTCCAGACAGCCTCCTCAGAGTCTTCTTATCCTGGGTTGACGCACCCACAGGATACTCCTTAGTCATAAGGAAAGTCTGGATGTCATGGAACCATGGCTTGCCGTCGGCGGCTTCCTCGATTGCGAAGACAAATGTAGGTCTATCAAGACGAGATAGCACAATTCTTGGAGCCTCATTCCAAAAATTGACTTTATACATTGAAGCCAACGTGGCTAAGGCATCATCCATCTGTTTTTCTGCTCTGGGCACATGATGGAGTTCCACTCGATCAAAGAACGGAAGTAGACTCCTGGCATAGTTCATGTAAGGCACCAAATTCGATTGACGAGTCTCCCACTCCCCTTTAATTTGGTTGATCACAAGCGCCGAGTCACCATATACGTCTAGGTTCTTGATTCTTAAATCAATTGCCTCTTCTAGACCCATAATGCATGCTTCGTACTCCGCCTCGTTATTGGTGACTGGAAACGTCAGTCTCGCAGTGAACGGGATGTGGGATCCGTGGGGAGTCGTGATGATCGCCCCGATGCCACTTCCATAGGAATTAACCGCCCCATCGAATATCAATTTCCACTGGGATTTCCTATCTGGCCCCCCGCCGGGCAACGACTCATCGCAATCCTTCGCTTTGAGAAACATGATATCCTCATCAAGGAATTCAAATTTCATCGGCTGGTAATCCTCGATCGGCTGTTCGGCAAGGTAGTCAAACAATACGCTTCCCTTGATGGCCTTCTGGGACACGTACTGAATATCATATTCCGTTAACACCATTTGCCATCTGGCAATCCTTCCCGAAAGAGCCTGCTTCTCGAAGACGTACTTGATCGGATCCATCTTCGAAATTAGCATGGTTGTGTGATTGAGCATGTACTGTCGTAAACGTTTGGCAGCCCAGGCTAGCGCACAACACGTTTTCTCCAGCATCGAGTAGCGAGATTCACAGTCCGTGAACTTCTTACTCAAGTAGTAAATGGCATGCTCCTTTCTGCCCGTCTCGTCGTGTTGACCGAGAACACACCCCAAACTATTCTCAAGAACTGTCAAGTACATGATTTGAGGTCGTCCAGCCACTGGGGGTATCAAGATTGGAGGTTCTTGGAGATACTGCTTTATCTTATTGAATGCCTTCTGGCAATCCTCATTCCAGATAATTGCCTGATCTTTCTTTAAATGTTTGAACATCGGTTCACACGTGGCCGTGCGCTGAGAGATAAACCTTGCAATGTAGTTTATTCTGCCCAAGAAACCACACACTTCTTTTTCTGTTTTCGGCGCTGGCATTTCTTGTATGGCTTTTATTTTCGCAGGATCAACCTCGATGCCTCGTTCGCTCACGATAAACCCCGGCAACTTTCCGGACCGTACTCCGAAAGTACACTTGTTAGGATTCAGCCTCAACCTGAACTTCCTAAGCCTCTCAAAAAGCTTCAATAAGTTGACCAAATGCTCTTCCTCCGTTTGGGACTTCACAATCATGTCATCAACATAGACCTCGATCTCATGATGAATCATATCATGAAACAAAGTTACCATTGATCGTTGGTAAGTGGCCCCTGCGTTCTTCAGACCGAAAGGCATTACCTTATAGCAAAATGTTCCCCAGGGAGTGATAAACGTCGTTTTCTCCATGTCCTCCGGCGCCATCTTGATCTGGTTGTAACCGGAGAAGCCATCCATGAATGAAAACACGGAGAACTGGGCTGTGTTGTCGACCAACACATCGATATGGGGCAGCGGGAAATCATCTTTAGGGCTCGCCCTATTCAAATCCCGATAATCGACGCACATACGTACCTTACCGTCCTTCTTCGGTCCAGGCACTATGTTGGCGACCCACGGAGGGTAAGTGGTGACCGCTAAGAAGCCAGCATCAAGCTGTTTCTGCACTTCTTCTTTGATCTTAATGGCCATATCTGGTCTCGTCCTCTTAAGCTTCTGCTTGACGGGAGGGCAATCTTCTCGTAGCAGCAAGTGGTGGACCACGATGTCCGTGTCAAGTCCGGGCATATCTTCGTATGACCAAGCAAAGACGTCACTATACTCTCTTAGCATCTCGACTAATCTCTGCTTGACATCACTCTGCAATGCAGCCCCTATCCTGACGTTTCTGACGAGCTCTTCAGAACCCAGGTTCACGATTTCGATCTCCTCTTCATGAAGCAGAATAACCTTCTCCTCTTGTTTCAACAAGCGGGCCAACTCTTCAGGAAGGTCTTCGTCTTCATTAATCTCTTCTTCGGCTTTATAGATCGGGCAATCGAAGTCGAAGTGAGCCGTAGAGGGTCCAGAGTCGATGTCATCTGTTATGTGGATCCTGCAATAACAAGGGTTAAGTTTAAAACAAGGATGTGCAGGTTAGCACAAACCCCATTGCCATTTTACTGTTTTTTAAAACAAATATAAAACAGGAATAACAGAGATCACAATATTTGAATACGAAGAAAACGCCTTTGATTTATTAACAAAATGCATGTACATAATCCAAGAAGGCCCTGACAATAAAACCACTATGCCCCGGGTAGGACATAGGGTTGTACAATGATTGGAAAAAGTAAATCATTACTCTTCACTTGTCATCTGGATGATATCCTTGATGGTCCAATTGTTGAGGCCCTCGCCTGGCTTGCTTGGCTGAATCCAAGAGTCGAGGTCACAATCGCTATCCCCGCTGTCTTCAGACGCCGCGTTGATGCTTTCGAAAATCATTCTGCCACTGGTAAATTGGATCGGCCCTTTACCTCGAGACGCACTGCTAGACGAAGAAGAAGAAGCTTCAGCTCCAGGAGAATATCCCAACCCAAACTTATCCTGCTTGTTGGGTATCTCCAAAATTCGCCCCCAGCCCGGGGTAGATCCAGCTTGGAAAACGGCCCGAGCTTCCTTGAAGGAGGAGAGATTCATCTCTGGCTTTCCAACGACCACAAGAGCCACGTCTTTCACCTTGACAGCCTCGAACGCTTGGCATAGAGTCTCATGGATTTCGCCATCCATTTCAACATCCTTAAAGGATGACAAATGGCTCACCATTATGTCTTCCTCGCCGCACACGGTTACGATGCTTCCTCCGACAGCATATTTGAGCTTTTGGTGCAACGTGGAGGTCACGGCACCAGCAGCATGGATCCATGGCCGGCCCAAGAGACAACTGTAGGCAGGCATGATGTCTATAATATAAAAGACCGCGTTGAACGTTTCCGGACCGACTTGGATCGGCAGGGTCACCTCCCCGAAAACGTGGCGTTTAGTTCCGTCGAATGCTTTCACAACCAGATCACTGGGTGTGCAGATCACTCCACGAGTATCCAACTTCATTAACGCTTTCTTCGGAAGAATATTAAGCGACGAACCCGTGTCCACCAGCACGTGCGACATGATCGTGCCCCTACACTCTATCGAGATGTGCAGGGCGCTATTGTGATTCCTCCCTTTTGGCGTCAGCTCTAAGTCTGTGAAACCTAGCCCATTGCCAGCATTGACGTGGGCTACAACCTCTTCTAGCTGATTCACCGATATTTCTTGCGGTACGTAGGCGGCGTTCAACACCTCCAGCAGCGCATTGCGGTGTGCTTCAGAACACAACAACATGTTTAGAATGGAAATCTTCGAGGGCGTCTGATGGAGATGATCTACAATCTTGTAGTCACTCTTTTTAATCAACCGCATAAACTCCTCGGCATCTTTGACAAGCAAGTCTTTTTCTGCCCCACACGGGACCTCTTCAACGACTTTGCTTTTCCCTTTATCGGCCGCATCAGCTTTGACCGCTTTATCTGCCACGACCTCTGGCGGTGCAAATACTCTTCCGCTGCGAGTAATACCACTGATTCCCGCAAGGTTCTCCACAGTCGACCCATACGGCTCTAGCTCCAACCTCTGTCCGTTGCAATAGACTTCAGCCCCATAATGCCATGGAACGGCGTTAGTGCTCTCGAATGGTATCGGCCCAGCTTTGGTAATAGTGATTGTAGGCGGTCTGGGCGCAGAAATGGTTATTGGTCGGCGAGGGATGGTGATGGTGGCGACTTCATCGGCCTGCTTCAACACTACCTCTCCTGATCCCCTTTCAGCCCTCCGGCTAAACTGCAGAATCCCCTCAGTCATCAGACTTTGAATTCCTTCGACCAACTACTCACATCCATCAGAACGTGTAGCACAGTCCATACATAACTCTCCGCACCCTAGAAAGAACCCTGTTTTCAGCAACTTAGCTTTAACGAAGCTAAGCGGCGTCTTCAGATCTCTGACGTCAGTCAACATATCTGCACTCTCTTCTTTGATAATGGTGTTCACTCCGCCTCCCCTATGATTTGGCATAGGATTCTTCGTGACATTGGGCACATTATCGGAGAAGTTGATGATCTTGGCATCTACCAGGTCCTGCACCTTATGCTTGAAGGCTTTGCAGTTCTCGATCGTGTGGCCTGGTGCCCCTGAGTGGAAATCACAAGTGGCATTTGTGTCTTACCCTGGTGGAGGTGCTCCTGTCAAGGGAGCCATCGTCCTCTTCTGGACCAACTGAAGCTGAAGCAAGGTCTGCAAGAGTTGCGCGTACGACATGGGCGGTGCCTCGAAGTGACGGTTTGCCAAAGATGCCCGATTCTGGTACTTTCTATATCCCTGTTGATTTGGTTGCTGCTGCTGCGGAGCCGCTGGGATATTTATACTGGCTATCTGCTGCTGAGGGCCTTTGCCCTTCCTTCGAGCGTTGGTCACAGCGCTCGCTTCTCCTTCTCGCCTTTTACCAGCATAAGGTTTCTTTCCACCTCCTCCAGCTGAGGATGACTCACCTTGAATTTTCCCGATCTTGATTCCATTCTCGACGTGCTCGCCCATGATAATGAGAGCTGAGAACGTCCCAGACATATCGCTGACTAACTTTTCATAGTAAACCCCCGGGAGGGTGGCAACAAACATCTGCACGAGCTCGCGTTCAACCATCGGCGGCTGAACCCGAGCGGCCAACTCACGCCACCGCTGGGCGTACTCCTTAAACCCTTCATTGTTCCTCTGCGACAGGTTCTGCAGCTGGACTCGGTTCGGGGCCAAATCGCTATTGTACTGGTAATGGTGCACAAACGCTTCAGCGAGATCCTTCCATGTGCGCACGCTAGTGGGCTCCAGACCCATGTACCACTCGAGGGATGGCCCGGAAAGACTGTCTTGGAAGAAGTGCATCAGCAGCTTCTCGTCTTCGGAATGAGCAGACATCTTCCTGTTGTACGATCTCAGGTGGACACGAGGGCAAGTAGTGCCCTTATATTTTTCAAATTCAGGTACCCTGAACTTAGGAGGCACCTTGAAATCAGTAATTAATCCCAGCTTGGACATATTAACGCCCAAAGTATTCTGATTCTCGATATCTCTCATTTTATCTTCAAGTGCTTTGAATATAAGCCGCGTTTCAGCATTCAGCTCCCCTTCATCACCCTTCTGAGAGAACACATCATCCTGATGATCCTCAAGCCATGGCTGAGGCACAAACAGATTCCCGACGCCTGCATTGCCGTTGCCCGACCCGATATTGAGATTAGCTCCCAGACTCCCATTACCGACGCCCGCCATATTGAGTCCGATGTTGGCCATCACATTGCCTTGAGCATTGCCGTTGCCCCCGGCCACGAGGACACCATTCTGCGGAGTTTCAACTGGTGGAGGAGTAGGCACGGTCCCACCGTGGAGCACGCTGTTGCTATCAACCCTGGAGATCAAAGGCTGAACCAAAGTTCTGAGCTGATCTTGGTCGTTGGCAACCACTTGCATGAGCTCTATGAAGCGATCCATCCTCTCGCGGAGCTCCTGAACATCAGTTTGCACTTGATCCATGATTCTGGTCTGATTAGCTCTAGTCGGATAACGGTGAATCGGTCTCTGATCAATCCTGGAGTCACCGGAAACAACCTGGGACAACCTGTAAACCAGAAAAAACCTGTGACAACCTGTTAAACACAGAAGGGTTAGAAAAACAACAAAATGCTCGTTATGCAAATGCTTCATGCAAATGCATGCGTGTGTCTGTGTGTTAGGGAGATCTCCCCCGATCCTAGTGCCTGAGTGCCAGTGCTGATAATAATAAGAAGAAGAAGTCTGAGTCCAATCATGGAAACAACAATCTCATATATAAATAAGGCCTATCAAGGCAGTACATAGCATCAGTGAGCACAAGATGAATCAACAGCGTGACCTCAGCCAACAAGCCTGGTGATGGTCAGCATACAACAATGATCAAAACAAAAGGAATACAAATAGTCAAGTACGGCCACGGGCGCGATACTCTTCTAACAACTCCTTCATCTCTGGATGATCCGGCAGAGTGAGCAACCCTTCGACGAGTAATTCCCTCTGCACAATGGTATACTGAAGTCCTTCGACCGAACCCTCCCATGCTCCTTCGCCGAAGCAATCTTCTAATTTCCGCTTCTTGGACTCAAACTTCAGCTTGCGCTCCTTCAGGTTAGCGAGAGCTTTGTTGTGCTGGCCTTCGGCGGCGTATCTGCGGGCGGTTTCTTCATCAAACCTCTTCTCACTGTCCTTCACCTGGGCTTCCAGCTTGGAGGTCTGTAGCATCAGCTTATCCTCCCGCTCTTTCCTGGTGGCCAGGGAAGCCTTCCAGTGCTGGTTGAACTTGGATATCCTCCTATATGCTTTGTCCAAGTGCTGCTTCTTTGTAGCCAGTACGTCGTTGACAGCTTTGAAGTCTCGACTCATGCGTTCACGCTCGGCTATCTGCTTAGTCAGGTCTGTACCCAGCTGGTTCACCAACTCTGTCTGCCTTTTGAAAGAATGAACGGCTTCGTTCCTCTCGCTTCGGAGCTGAGCTAATTCCTTCTCCAGTTCTTCGTTCGCCCGCTTTAGTTCATCCCGCTCAGCCAACACCTGATTATGCTGCTGAATGGGCACAGTAGTAGGCTCTTCAATCATTGGAGGGCTTTCTGGCTTGGCATTAGGAAACGGCATCTCTATAGCATTTACTCTGGCTCTGATCCAGGTCAAATACGGAGGGTAGGCTTGACTGTTGCTTTTTCCCAGCAATGGCTTTCCTCGCTTACTGATACCATTCCACGCGCGCTGAAGCTTGGACAACAGATCCCCCTCTAGAATACCAGTGAGGTACAAAGATTCCTGCACCTCTTCGTCCTTCGGCGGAGTTCTCAAAGCATATGCGAACTATCGAACCAACAACGATGAATTGTAGTTTATACAGCCCTTCCTGCCTATCAAAGGCACGTTTGGAAACCCGCTGCAACTGAAGATCACCTCAGTACCCAACCTATCTCTATCGAACCAGTCAATATCCTCTGCAGATAAACTCATCAGACGCTCAGGCCACTCAGCTGTGGCTGCAGACGAGACAAAAGGACCCCTCTTGGGCAGATGACTATCAAGCCATTTATAAAGCAAAGGTACGCAGCATGAGACATTCTTCCCCCTCCTGTTCTCGTTTTTGTAGTGGACTGAATGATATACATCTTCTATCAAGGTAGGGACTGGATTCCCTGATGCGGAGATGTGAAATGCGTCAAAGTCTACAAAATCGGGCATATTGGGGAACAAAATGATGCCATATATGCACAGAGCAAGGATGGCATTGAATGCGACCCAACATCCGTCCTTGGTGCACTGTCGAGCCTTACCCACGAGAAACTGCAATGAGAACCCAGGAACCTTGTTCCAACTAGTCAATACTAACTCGGAGGCGTCCAAATGAAGTGAAGGAGCTAAACCAGCCAGATCAGGCTCAGCGTCCATGTGAACAAAAGGCAGCTGCCTCTTGATAGGCACACCTAGCAAATCAGCATATTCTTCCAGCGTGGGTGCGAGAACAAAATCCCGGAAAGTGAAACATCTCAGCGGAGGATCGTAGAACTGCAGCAGAGCGTGCAACCCATTCAACTCGAACACAGAAGGTTTATGAACCAAACTGAGCAACCTGCCATAAGATTTTCTGAACTCATCCCTCACAGAATCATATGCTAAAGCTATCAAACCAGTCAGCTTAACCACATCAGGGGGAGGGAACTTGTAATCCACGGTCTTCCTCAGAGATCCCATAACAATACAATAGGAGGCAAGAAATCCTGGATCGGGGAAAACGGTACCTGCAACACAGACACACGTTAATGAAATGCAAATGAATATGCAACTAATGCAAAATGCAATCATGCAATAAGAGGCCAAGGCAACTGCTGCTGTGGAGATTCTGTATCAACAACCACTGATAAGAAGAAAACTCCGGTGTAGGACCACAAATCTGATCTGCCAAGAACCACCATCTGATAGGGCCATATACACAGGATCATAATTCTGCTCTGTCAAGAACAAATGTCTGATAATAAGGACTTCGGATGTAAGATCAAGAAATATCTGCTGGTGAGGTCTTCAGACCCCAATCAAAAATCTGCTCTACCAAGAACAAACATACAGCTGCTGATGAGATCTTTAGACCCCAATCAAAAATCTGCTCTATCAAGAACAAACAACTGATGATGAAAACTCTGCTCTATCTAGAACAAATACACATCTGATGATAAGATCCTCTGATCAAAACCTGCTCTATCAAGAACAGCCACATCTGATGATAAGATCCTCTGATCAAAACCTGCTCTATCAAGAACAGACAAATCTGCAACTGAGAAACCCCGGTACCAACAAAACTGATTCACTGTCAAGAAAACCAGGTAGTATGAAGGTCAAGGTTTCTGCAATAAACCCAACCCTGCTTACAGGTATGGACCTAAACTAACTCAATTTCGGCATCCTATGCGTTCATCAGCGTCACAGACATTCAAGAGGGGTGATACGATACCCAGAAGGTGTGGCATCACCAGCTCATGAAGCGGCCTCACTCGGCTGAATCACAAATGATCGGTCCCCAGAGTCGACAATCCACCAAACCAGCAACCGTCCCAACCAAAAGGGTTGAAAGAGAAGCCAACCGGATGAACCTCGTCTGAGCGTGGATTTCATGAGACACTAGTGCTTGCAAAGCAAGCACGCGCCCACTAATTTCCACTCTAAGTCTATGGTGCACTCAAGCCTGGGTCTGGCTTCTCACTCATCATAATGCCCCTCCCACAACAACACAGATAATCATATCATACTGGAAATAAAGTGCGAGAAGTAAAATGCGATAAATAAACGCAACCCAACAAGTAAACATACAAGCGTTAGGATTTACTCTCGCAAGGAACCATTGGAGTCCCCAGCAGAGTCGCCAGCTGTCGCTTGCGCGAAAACAAGGTGCCGGCACAACAGAAGAGTCGCCACCTTTCATTATTTATCCCTCAGAGCGGGAAAGGAAACGATCGGAAAAACCTAACGAAAAAGAGTAAGACAAGGTCGTCGCAACCATTGTCTGGATTCGGGAGTCGGTTACGCAAGGGGAAGGTATTAGCACCCCTCACGTCCGTCGTACTCGACGGGATCCACACTTGTTGTGTTTACTTGGATGGGTTGGTTTTATCTATCTACCTATCAAGGCTGGCTTAAAACAGAAAAGAAAATGACTCGGCAAAGCGTCGCACTTTATGCCTACGTATTCTCATCAGAGAATGAGAAATCAGAGTCAACGTAGTTCGATCTACGACGGGTTATGGGGAAGGTAGCTCGCCAATACATCAGTATTGTGCCTACATACTCTCAACAGGTATGAGAGATCAGAGCTTACGTAGTTCGGGACACTACGGTTTATTTCCTGTCTTTTACGAAAGAAGTGTTTTTTATTGTGTTTGCAATTTCAATCGCACTAGAGACTATGACCTGAGAGTGAATGCGTCGCATGTCACCCAAAGGGTACCATACTGAACATCCAGACGGTGGAAAATAAACTCTCCCACAATCCTTTCTCAGATAGCTTAAGGCTCGTAACGTACGAAAGAAATCATTCATGATTACTGTATCTTAAACTGTTTTGAGATGAGAAGAGAACAGGCCCAACTAGGAGGGAGACTATCAAGTCCTACTGTTGTCATGCATAGGTTTCAACCTATGGTTCTATCATCAATTCCTTATCAAAGGAAATGAGAGTCCTAAGGGATCATGTCAATGATACACCAAAACAGACAAGGCATCAGCTTAACAGTAAAATGCATGCAATGCAAGTGAGGGAGGAAATGTGTGTGGGGCTTTAGCCTCCACAAGCTCATCTCAACCTCAAGCCAGAATGGATAACAGTAATCATACTAATATAAATAACATGATATCAAGCAATATACAATAAACTGCACTCATACAAAAGATATACAGTCAAAATGCCATCAGGCACACAAACCACATGGGCAAGGGAGCTGGGCTCTACCGAATGCCCACAAGCAAAGCCATACAGTAACAGTACAAGCAGAGGGAGCAACTCAACCTCTAGTGCAATCATGCTCCTAGATTCTATCTAGTCTAGATATGAACTTATTCTAATGCATCAATCAAATCAAACAAAACATGTCAATACAACAAAGAAAAAGAAAAGAAAGCAGATCAACTCCTCTCTCAACCCCAAGCTTCAGCTCTTCTAACAGCAACTCAGTCTTCAGACTTCAACCACTCTTGACAAATATCAATTTGCTCTTCCAGGTTTCAACCCTTCAACATAAGTTTCAACTTATCTTCTCTGAGCTTCAGTTCCTTGATCAGTTCCACCTTCAGGCTTCACTGTTACCCACAAGTATCAACTTCCTTTGATCTTCAAGCTTCAGCTCTTCAGAGTCAATCTCAATTGAATCCTCTTCCAAAGTATCAACTTAGTCTTCAAGCTTTCAAGCTCTCCTTGCTTTACCAGTCTCAACTTGGTCTTCATGCTCTTCAAGCTTCAGCTACTCAGAGTAATCTTCAATCATTTAGAAGTATCAACTTCATCCTTCAGTCTTTACTTCATCTTCAGGGGTCTTCAAGTATCAACTTGCTCTTGTTGCTCTTCAAGCTTCAGCTGGAATGGCAATAATCAAGGATTCATCCTCTTCAATACTCTTCAATGAAGTCTTCATCTTCAAACTCAAGCTCAACATCTCTCAAGATAATCAAACCAGAGGAAATCAATAAACTGGATAAGCTGGGACATTGAACTGCTTACTGACCACCAAAGGTGACCTATAAGGGTTCAACATCAAAGGAATGGTTCCCTCAAAAGTTCTACTTCCCAGGTACCATCACTTATCCCTCCAAAGGAGAGAGGTGTATACCATGGAAGGACTTTGAATCATAGGGAGGAATGGAGGTGACAGATACCATCCATGTTTAAGAAAGAAGTTAACTAGGTCTAAACTCTTCCCAATCCCTAATCCTAGAAAAATCAACAAAACAAATAAGATCAAGCTCTCAAGCTCCTCAATGCTCCTACTATGCTCCTACTATGCTCCTCAATGCTACTCCAAGAAAAACCAAGCTCTCCAAGCCCACAAAGCAAAGCAAATAAAAGATACAAGCCCACAAGGGCAACACAAACAATCATCAGCTACAAAAATCATCTAAAAATAGTGTACTACTATATTAAAACCTAATATAATTTCTAAGGGATCCTACACACTCACCCTTAATACCCTTATATGCCCCAATGTCTAACTTGACCTAGAAACCCAAAATTCTGGTGTTGTTGTGGACTTATGTTAAGGATTAACCTAATTCTACACAGCCTAATGTCATCTAAGCAAAACTAAGCTAAAATTCATCACAAAATTATGGAATAAATCCAGGGGGAAGCTAAAGTCCTAATCTAACTATCCTGAAAAGAATGGCCTAAAAATACTAAGGGAACTAGCTAAACAAAATTATACAAATTCATGTATCAACATAAAAGAAATAAAAAGCTATTAAAATGAAAAATACACAAAAAATATTAAAAATGCATGAAATACAAATATTTTTATTTGATAATTTTCTAGACATAATCATGAAATGGGAGAAAAAATTCCCACTTGAAAATACTTATTTTCCTATTTATTATGATTTTTCAAAGTTTGAAATAAAATGGAGAAAATGAAATGAAAAAGATAAAACTTGGGTGCAGATAGTAATCAGATGCAGTTCAATCTCTCAATGGGCTAAAAATGGGGGTGCAGGTAGTCATGCGTGCTAGGCCCAAAATCCACTCAGAAGATCAATTAATAAAATGAATGGAAAATGGAAAAGAAACGGTGTAAAAAGCAACCAAATATAGTGTATTTCAACCATGGGCCAGGATTGGGGGCGTGGGTAGCAATCCAGCCCAAAGTTCTTTTAATGAAACGCCGCGTTTCATCATACTCAGGGTTTCCCTCTTCAGATTGGAATTAAATCTCAACCGTGAGATCTTGGTCTTAGTCAATAGTCAGCCCATAATCCAATGGCTATGCTCTTGTCTTCTACCTCCAGCTAGGGTTTGCTGCAACTTCTCCATGGAAATAGAGCTCCATACACAAACTTCCATCCATTTGTGCTCTCTCATTTCTTGCTCAAAATTAACAATACAAAGCACTAACATGCTCCATTTTTCATGTTGAATACAACCATAACCCTAGATTACACTGAAACCTCCTCCAACATGAAACACGATTCAAGATTAAAATTATGGTCAATCCTCAACTTCAACAATTCTTGGATTTTCTTGCATCAGAATACTCACCAACTCACACTGAATGAAATTAGCTATCTAATTCATGTTATGCCTCATTATACCACGAGTTCTTGATCATCCAAGAAATGAGGTCCATAACTCAATATCCATCAATTGCTCTCTAACTCTCCAAAATCCATCTCCTATTGGTCTCTAACATTTCTACCCTAACAATTCTACCTAAAGATGCATAAATCATGGCGTAGAGTGAATTTTACAAACCTGGTATTTCTTGATCAACAGATGGTGAAAACCTTCACTTCAAGCCTTGAAACTCTTCAGAAAGCTTCCTTGGATGATGATCTTGATACTGTTTGCAGAAGATTTGAGGGAGAAAGCTTCAATCTCAGAATTCGATTCTGACTTGCTACCTTGAAAATCCAATTGCCAATTCCTCAATTCACCATGGATTTGCTCTCAAATTGATCTGCACAGCTTCACTATCATCAATGGAGTATGTTTAGATGGAAAGAATGAATGGAAATGGTTCAGAATAGGGAATTCACTTTCAACTTGCAATGGAGGCAAGTGAAATGGCCAACTCTCTCTTCTCTCAAATCTTACACCAACCTTGCATCTGAGCAAGTTCTACATGTTATATAGAATGGTTTAGAATCATCTAGAACCATCTAGGACCTTCCCATGAGAAATTGGAAATCTCATGTCATGACATTATGAATTCACTTCTCATCATGTGCTATCTCATGCCAAGCCTCTTGTAACCCTTGATTCTGACTTGAAATTCTCCCCACATGAGATGTATGGTGTGTTGACATGCATAACTAACTTGTTCATTGAGTTTTCTCATGTTTTGCTTTTGTGCCTTAAGATGCAAGCAAGCAATTTCCAAAGCAGCCCTATGATCTAGGCCTCAAATCAAAATTGTGACTGAACCATTTGTTGCACCCTAAAAATTTGCCCAACCTTATTCACTTGGTTTATGTTTCAATGTCATTAGCATTTGCATATAGAGTCATGTACATAGGTTACTCATCTGCATAGCATAAGCATAGCAAGTCATACAACAGGGGGACCAATCATTATTCTCATCTCTAGAGGCCTATCCAGAGGTTATTATCCTAATTCAATCTCATTCAAGTCATCAGAAAAGAATTTGAAAGCAGAGAGTTCAGTGGATCAAGCTTTGAGTCTATCTCCTATCTGAGGGCATCTGAGGATCAACAAGGGAATTATGAGCTGTGAGTTGAGAATGGAGAGTATCTAGACATCTTGGAGGACTTAAAAAGTCATTTGGTGAAAAAAACAAGTTGTTGATGTGATCACAAGAATTGCAGTTGAAGACAGTCAACTAGGGTTTCATCTGGGTCAACCCTGGGTCAACCCTAGGTCAAAGGATTGCTGGAGAGGCATTAAGGGCTATTGAAGGGATGTGGGGTTCATCATTTTACATGAAGAATAAGGATATGTTGTTATGCTAATAAGAATTCAAGAGAAATCAAGGAGAAGAGGAGTTTCTAAATTAGGGTTTCTATGTAAAATCCCCTAGTTTAGGTCAAATTTCCAAGCAAGATAAGTCAAAATGCAAGCTTCAAATGGATTCTTGGCCAACATGGAACTTGTAGAGGATCTCAAGACCTTTAATTTGAGTGGTGGAAGACATCAAGGAGATTTATAGAACTCAAGTTATGGTCTTTGCAAGTTACAGGTCATCTGAGGTATCTGAAATGTTGTCTGTGAAAGTGACTTGACTTCCAAGCATTTTTTACCCCTCAAGAAGGTTTCAAATGAATTTCTGGTCAACATAAGAATTGTTCCTCATTGTCTTAGATTTCTAGAATGGTATTGTATGCCTTCATATGATTTGTGGAACTCTACTTATGGTCTTGGCAAGACAGGGGTATTTTGGTCATTTGGAATTACAGGTCATTTTTAGCCAATGCCTAAAACTCATACAAGGAAGCTTCAAATGGAAAACTTCCCAACATCAAAGTTGCTCAAAATGGCATTTTAAGGCTAGATAAGATGTTGTGAGAGTTTGAAAATGCATGGAGCATGGATATTTTAAAATGGTCAAAATGACTTAAAAAGGCATATAACTTGAAAAAGTTCAAGTTGGAAAATGGTTTGAGAGATCTACAAGTCCAATATGGGTCATCCAATATACCAAATTGATTCCCAAAATCATTTTAAAGACATTGGTTCATCCACATTTTTGAGTTTAGGCTTAAAAATGGGACTTCCTTTGTAAATTTGCTCCTTGCCTCATAAGGTAACATGGCAAGACCCCACTTAAACAAGGAATCAATGGGCAAGCTTGCAAGGTTTTTCAGCACATCAAAAATATCATCCAAGGAGAATTTCAAATGAGAAGTGAGGGTTGTGCAAGCTTGAACAAAGAATGGCCTATGCTTAGCATGGAATCAAAAATCTCATGAAGTGAGATATCCAATTTCTCATTGGATTGTTCCAGTCCCTTCTAGATCATTCTTACACCATCTATAAGTAATTTGGGGTGTGCTCAGATGCTGAGGTTAGAGAGAATTGCTGCAGAAAGATAGATTGAGATCAAATTCCTTCCATAGCAAGTCACTTTCCATTTCTTCATTTTCTCCAGATTCAGTTCAGTTTTTTGATCTCATTCAACTCCACCATCATCATTGAGTGTGTAACAATCAAAATCAGAAGAAATTCAGGTCCAAATCGTGTTCTTGATATTGAGTTTGGCAGCTTGCAACTTCAGATCCATTTCCAAGATTCAAGCACAATAAGTCCAAACTAGTGCAAACAGAAGCAAGCTCTTGTGTCACTGAGTGTTTCTGCACAAGTACAAGCATTGATTTGGAGGATTTCCCCATCTGGTTCATACATTTTATCAGGTTTGCATCTTGATCTCTACACTCTAATTTATGCATAGTTCATCAAGATTAATAGGTTAGAATGATAGGGAATAGGTAGCAGATCATTTCTGGAAAGTATGGATCGATTTGGTGATGTTTTTTAGGTTGGCATAATTTCTGTTAGGAGTAAGAACTCTTCGAATTGGGAGTGTTAGGCTTAGTTCTTTAGGGGGAAGTGATCTAGGTGAAGAGAGGAACATGCCTGTGCCATCAATTTTGAAGATCGTGAGAATTGGTTCTTGATCATTTCTTGGAGGTAGCTATCGGGTTTAGGGTTAGAGGAGACTTTAGTTGGTTTTGATATCATGGTTAAATTCCTAGTAAGATTTGGAGTGGATTTGGTTTTTATATGTTGGCATTCCATGAAGAATCGAGGGAGTTAGGGTATGGATCAGTTGGGATGTTTTACATGTTCATCCATGGCGTTCCCTCCAAACCCTGAACCAAGGAGGAAGATGATCTCATCACCCTCGGATTACCCCTTGACCTGTTGACTGCGCCTTGATCAAACGGGCGAGATTCAAACTTCGTTTATGAGGGAAAGGCTGGGTAAGGACGAAACGCCGCATTTCATTAAGTTAGCAACCTTGGGCCTGGACTCAGCATTACTAATGGCACCCTCCCCAAGCTAAGCCCAAGTATTTTCAATGTGAACTGGCTGCTATTTACACCGCTTTGCTTTCCATTTTTCTGGCATTTTTTTTTACTCAATTTCTGAATACGCTGGGCCTAGCTACAAGTGATATTCGCACCCCACCTCCTCAGCCCAACTGGGATCTCAACTGCAGCGCATTGCTTTCCACACCCCTTCCCATTTATTCCTTATATTTCTATTTTAATTTCTTTCATTTTTTTCATGCATCTTATAAAAATCATAATAAATAGAAAAATCATTATTTTTAATTCATTCTTGTTGCATTATTTTCTTTAGAGAGTCAAGAAAATTATAAAAAATAAAAATGGCATTTTATTTTTTATTCGATATTTTTCCCATATTTTTCAAATAAATAGCATTTTAAATAGTTTCATTTCATGCATGATTTTGTTATTTTTTGTTCTATTAAATGCTTCAATATTTTTCACCCATTATTTTTAGGTTGTTTAGTTTAGACATTAAACTTGTAGATGCAATTTAGTTCCCATTTTTAGAAATTAATTTTAGGTGTTTTAGTTTAGGTGAACAACATGAACAAACTAGGGTTTTAGGTGATGACTTAGGGGAATCAATTCATTTCCTTTAGGACTTAGGGTTTGAATAGTTTAGCTATGGGACTATAGGGGCTATGGGTAGTTATTAGATTCCCTTAGAAAAAGTCAGGATTCCCCTACTGCTATTAATGTACTGTATGTATGATTGATTGGTGTGGTGTGCCCTCTGGGGATTATTGCTTGTCTGTGTGGGTATTGGGATTGCTTGGGGACTTGGGAGAGCTGAAGACTTGAGGAAATGAAGGCCATTGGAGATCCAGAGAGTGAAGATCAACTTCCAGAGTTGAGGAGGAGTTTCTTGCTAGCAGATGCTGAGGAGACTAGGGTTTAGGAGCTAGGCAGAGCTCTAGATTAGAAAGCTTGTTTCTCAAACATGGATTGCCTTGTCTGCATCCATTCTTCTCTGTGATTCAGAGTCTCTCTAAGACACTCACCCCCTTCCTTTGGAAGGCTTGGTGATAGTGTCTAAGAGATAGAACTCTTGAGAGAAAATGTCTTTTGTGTTAGAAGCAGTCTGTTCACCACCTTTGGTAGTCAACTGATTGCTTAACACCCAATTCACTCTTGTGACTGATCCCTCATCCTGGAGGTTTGAGCTTGAAGAAAAAGCCCTTGCAGATAGAAGACTGATGATCAAAGCCCTTGCCTGAAGGCAATGAAGATGGAGATTGATGTTTGTTGAAGCCTGTAGCTGATTGGAGATTACTTGGAGCCAGATGCTGATTCAGAGCTGCTGAGCTGTTTGTTTTATTGTTGTATTTCACTTCTGATGTATTGATTGGTTTTCCTGACTGTATTGTTTGCTGTTTACCCTGTTGGGTTGAAAGTGAAGTCTGTTCACTTTTGCCTATTGTTTTCTAGGTTCGAGGTTGAGTGGGACTCCCTTGCCTCGCTTGTATTGCTGCATTCATGCATTTTACTGTATTACTGTATATATCTGTTATTGTTTCTGTTTTTGCCTATCCCGTAGGATCTCTGTTTCTCTCTGTGCAAGAGAGGAGCATGATAGACATTAGGTCTTAACCCATGCATGATAACATTAGGTTAGTTTGATTCCCTTCGCAACCGTAGGTTAGAGTTCTGTCTCTTCTTTCTCAAAACAAACAGAAAAACACATAAAGATTTCAAACACAATAAAAGACACTTCTTCCGTAAAAGAATGTGAACTCACCAAGACGTCATTTTTGTCCGCTTGGACTGCTAATCAGAAAACCCTTTTCAGAAGGACTAAAATCAACCAAGACAAGCCTGTGTCGTACGTGGCCCGAACTACGTTTGCTCTGATCTTCCATACTGTGTGGAAGTACGTAGGCATAGGATGCGATATCCTAGCGAGCAACCTTCCCCTCTTTTCCCGTAGGTAGGCGAACTACGTTGACTCTGATTTCTCGTTCCAGACGGGAATACGTAGGCATAAAGTGCGATACTTTGCCGAGTCATTTTTATTTTCAGTTTTATTTTTCTTTTTAACCCTTAACCTATAGTGTAGATAGAATAACAATCCATACCCGAAAACAAGCGTGGATCCCGTCGAGTACGACGGACGTGAGGGGTGCTAATACCTTCCCCTTGCGTAACCGACTCCCGAATCCAGGTTTTGGTTGCGACGACCATACCTTTCCCGTGTTGTGCGAGGTTTACTCTGAGCGTTTCCTTTCCCTCCCGTGGGATAAATAACGCACGGTGGCGACTCTTCTGTTCAGCCGGCGCCGATTTTCGCAGTAGCGACAGCTGGCGACTCTGCTGGGGACCCAACGTCCCCTGGCTGCTAAGGACTGCGATAGTTCTTATGCATTTGGGATCCAACGTCCCTTAAGAGAGTCAATCCTAACGCTTGCTTTTCCGTCGAGGATTTTGTATGGAGTTATTTTATAGTTCTAACCTTGTATTTTCAGCTTTATATATTGATTATTGTTGCTATATCTGGGGTGTGACGGGTGTTCTGATATTGAGAGATAAGTCGGACCTGGGCTTGAGTGCACCTAGAATTAAAGTAGAAATTAGTGGGCGCCCGCTTGCTTTGGTGTCCCATGAAATCTACACTCAGACGAGGTTCCTCTGGTTGGCCTCCTGCCCCTTCCTTTGGTTGGCGTGGGTTGCTGGTTAGTTGGATTGTCGACTCTGGGGACCGATCATTTGGAAGTTGGCTGAGTGAGGCCTCTTCAGGGATTGATGATACCACTCCTTCTGGGAATCGTATCATCAACCCTGAAAGTCTGTGACGCCAACGACCACATAGGATGCCGTACCTTGTGCCAGCTATAGGGCCACCCACCTGTGAGGGGATTCAGGGTTATGCAGGTAACTAGACCTTCAGACCACCGGTTTGTTTCTTGATCAGGATCCTGGATATTTATGGAGGGTTCTAAGGTCTGTCAGAGACCAGTTGATGTGTTCTAAGGTCTGTCAGAGACCAGTTGGTGTGTTCCGAGGTCTGTCAGAGACTATTTGGAGGTATGTTCTGAGGTCTGTCAGAGACCAGTGGGAGATATGATTTAAGGTCTGCCAGAGACCATTCAGGTTGTGATTAGGGGGTCTATCAGAGACAAGTATTGGAGCTTTGTTTTAGGTCTATCTGAGACCAGGTTTTGAGGACTTCTAGAGAATCTATCTGAGACTTCTTAATATGGTCCAGGCTATTCAGCTACAGCTTTGGTCCCTGTTGCATGTTACTTGCATTGCATTACTGCATATCCATTACCATTTGCATTTCACTAACGTGTGTCTGTGCTGCAGGTGCATTTGCATTTCCCTAGTTCTAGTGCCCAGACTTCTGAGTGTCTGATTATGACTAGCTTGAGGAGGACAGTTTCTTACAAATTGCCTACTCCTGACATTGTTCCTTTACTTGGGTTGATCTCTCTGGCTGATGAGAATGTCCGTAGGAGCTTCAGAATGAGCTATGGAAGACTATTGAGATTGGTGTGTAAACCTACAGAAGTAGAGTGAGATGGGTTGTATGCTTTAATGCAATTCTATGACCCTGCTTTGAGGTGTTTTACGTTCTCCGACTTTATTATGGGACCAACCCTCGAGGAATACGCTGAGTATGTTGAGCTGCCCGTGCAGAACCAGGTTCCATTCATCCATTCTGGCGCCAAGCCCAAGCCGGAGGACTTGGCAAAAGCTTTGCATATTGATGCTTCTGAGCTATTAACTACTGTTTCCCGTGGAGTCTCAGGCTTCTCACTTCAGTTCTTAGTTGGTAAAGCCCAGGAGTATGCCAAGAGCGGGTGCTGGGTTGCTTTCAATGCTGTGTTGGCTTTGTGCATTTATGGCATAGTTTTGTTTCCCAACATACCGGATTTTGTGGACTTCGATGCTTTCTACTTGTTTGCCGCTGGTAATCCTGTACCTACCTTACTCGGAGATCTCTACCACTCACTGCATTACAAGAATGAGAAAGGGAGAGGAAAGAATGTTCATCTTTGTGTACCTTTGCTGAGTATGTGGTTTGAGAGCCACCTTCCTAAGAGAAGATCTGCTGCAGAGACTACAGTCCCCGTTGGATGGCCAGAGCGCCTGATGAGGCTATCGTCGGAAGACATGGAGTGGTTTGATCGAGACCTGTTGGGATCTGAGCTCATCTTCAGTTGTTCTGGGTACCCTAATGTGCCGCTGATAGGAAGAAAAGGGTGTATCAATTACAACCCTTCTCTATTCATTCGCCAGTTCGGATATGCACTGAAGAATCCACCTCAGGAGGAGGAAGTACAGGAATCTCTGTACTTCACAGGCGATTTGAAGGGAGAACTGCTAGCTGAGTTGCAGCATGCCTGGACACGTATTAACCGCAAAGGGAAGCCACTGTTGGGTAAGAACGATTGCCAGGCTTATGCACCATACCAAGTCTGGATCCAGGAAAGAGCAAGTCAGTTATTAATGCCGTTTCCAGCTGCACCCGTCATTGTTCCTATTCCGGCAGAAGAGCCAACTACTGTTTCTAGGGAAGCCTATGAGCAGGTTGTGAGAGAAAAAGAAGCCTTGATGAAGATCAACGAAGGGTTAGAGCAGGAGCTAGCTCAGGTACGCAGTGAGAAAAACAAGGCCGTATATGCTTTCCAACAACAAATCGAGCTGTTAAACAGGTTAGGGGCTGAGTTGACTGAGGAAAAGAAAAAGCGCGAACGTCTGGGGCAAGAGTTCAGAAGTTCCCATGACATGCTTGAATCCAAGAAGAAGGCGCTTGACATCGCTCACCGAGAGATCTCCTCTTGCAATAAGACTTGGAATGCTACACTCACCAACAATAAGAAGAGGGAGGATAAGTTGAAGCAGCAAATCTCCGACCTCGAAGAGAAGTTGAAGTCTAGCATCAAGAAGTGTGAGGAAGAAGTGATGACCCGGTATAGTGTCCAGAATGCACTGAACAAGGCAATCAAATGCAGAGATGAAGCTGTGTCTCAAAAGCGAAAACTAGAAGATTGCTTCGGGGAAGCTACATGGGAAGAAACTGCTGAAGACGTGCGCCGTGTTCTTAAGAAGAGAAACCAACTTGTTGAAGGGCTACTTGATCGACCAAGTCATCCAGAGACCAAGAAGTTGATAGAAGAGTACCAGACTTTTGGGAGGATTTGATCATTTCCTGTAGTAACTTGTATGCTTTATTTGCATAGTGCTGACCATCACCAGGATTGTTGGTTGAGGTCATGCCTTCTTGTTGTACTCTCAGCGACATTGTATTCTGGTTTTCTCAGTAATATATGAGGCTTTCTGTGATTCAGCTCCGATCTTTATATCATAAGCACTGTCACCGCACTGGCACTTTCACACTAGAACTGGGGGAATGAACTTCCCTAATGCACAGACACATTGCATTGCATTCATATTCATATTGCATTACAGGTAATCTTGGAATAGTGTCTTATTTCCTGCTCTGTATCAGGTACTTTCCAGGATTGCAGATCAACACCCGCACCGCTATTCCACCCGCACCAACTGTCGAAGAATCATGGATCAAATGCAGAACGAGATGCAAGATGTGCGCGAGAAGCTCGCTCTCTTTATGCAGACCATGGAAGCTATTGCAAAAGGTCAGGAGAATTTGCAGGCCATGGTCCAGCCTCTGTTGGCCCGAAATGCTGGTCACGGTAACGAGGATCATCAGTCTGTACGGGTCGATACTGTTCAGGGAGACGGCACTCCCACGCCAGTGGCTCCACCTGTAGTCAATATACCTGCTGCTAATGTCAACAACGCTACCGCTGCTGTGAATGGTAACGTCGGAGTTGGGAATGAGACTGTTGTCCATAACGTTGGGCTGGGCGACGGCAACTTGGGAGATAATGTGGGAGGCAACGGCTTTGTCAATGCTGGATTCGGGTTCAATGATCAGGGATTCGATAATGCTGGGAAATATGGCCTTAATGCTCAAGGCTTTGGGCAAGATGGTTATGGTGCGACCAATCAGGGTTACGGAGGTTTTGGAAATGGAAACGGCGCGGGGTTTATGGCTTTTGGTCCTGCTGGAGGAGTTCAAGGGTACGGCAACAGAGGCCGAGGTCCGGGGATGAATCAGATTAGAGCTGGACGTAATAATGGATATGATGGGTATGGAGCTGGGAATGGTATGTGGCAAGAAGATCAGCAGGAGGACGCTTTCTCCGGCGGAGGTTTCGAAGGACCGATGGATGACTCCCAGAAGATCAGAATGCTGGAAGAGCAGATGAGGGGGGTCCTGAACCAAAGCGCTGTGGGCTTGGACATGGCAACAATGGGTTTGGTACCTGGCTTGAGGGTGCCAATCAAATTCAAAGCTCCTGCGTTTGATAAGTATAAAGGGGACACATGTCCGAAAGTGCATGTACGAGCTTATTACAGAAAGATGTCTGCATACTCAACTGATGAAAGAATGCTAATGCATTTCTTTCAAGATAGTCTGTCAGGTCCTTCCCTAGAGTGGTACATGGGGTTGGAGCCAACCAATATCAAGACATGGAAGCAATTGGCGGAGGCGTTCGTAGCTCACTACAAGTATAACAGCGATTTGGCGCCCAATCGGGTCCAATTGGCGGGACTGTCGCAGAAGAAGGGGGAGAGTTTTAAAGAGTACGCGCAAAGGTGGCGCGATATGGCTGCCAGGGTACGTCCTCCTCTAGAAGATAAGGAAATGAATGACATGTTTGTCGGCACATTCACGGGTTTGTTTCACGATATGCTGTTTCACACATCTCTGGCCAGTTTCTCAGACCTAATTCTGATGGGGGAAAAGATTGAGCGTAACATTAAGCAAGGAAAATTCCAGTTTGAGGAGTCGACTGCATCTGGCAGTAATAGGAAAGCTTATGGAGGGCGCCGTCAGGGCGAGGCAAGCGCAGTATTTGGAGGCCGAGGCCGAGGCCGAGGCAGGGGACGAAACCGATATCTTCAGCCGCAGCAGGTGGCGAGTGTTACTATTCCATATCAGCAACAACCACTTCAGCAACAACAGCCGTCTCAGCAGCAGCCAATGCAGCAGCAGCAGCCTCAGCAGGGGGCACAGCAGGCTCAGCGAAGATTCCAGGGCGGCAAACCGAGAAGAGTGTTTGAGAAGCCTCCCTCGACATATGCTGATTTACTGCAGACATTGTTGGGATTGAACCTGGTAGAGAAGAGAACTCTGGCACCGATAACGGGAGCTCCCCCGTTTGGTTACGATGCAAGCAGGCACTGTGAGTTTCATTCTGGGGCTCCAGGCCACGATATAGAGGGTTGCCATGCTTTTAAGCATGTTGTGCAAGATCTTTTGGACAACAAGACTATCAATTTCGGAACGGCAGGTCCGAATATAGTGCAGAAACCCATGCCTAATCACGGGGCAAACGCCATTCTAACTGAGGAAGGGTTGAATCTGATTATGAATGTTGAAGATTTAAAGACGCCGCTGAGCGAGATAAAAAGCCGACTGTTGCAAGGGGGTGTTTATCCGGGATGTGACGAATATTGTTTGGAATGCTGGACCCTAGCTGGGGGGTGTGATGATTTGAAGAAAGGCATTCAGGCTTTAATTGATGAAGGTATATTGCAGTTTGACCGTTCAGCCATCGAAGAGCCCGCAGGGGCAATAGCAGATGATCAGAGTGATGTGGCCACGGTAACGATTCCGCGAAAGACAATCACTATTGCAGCACCAGCTCAGCGACCACCGATCACCATAACTAAGGCCGGGCCGATCCCGTACGAGAACACGAAAGCAGTCCCATGGTCATATGGGTTGGAGGTGTATTGTGACGGGATAAAAATTGACGTTAACAAACAGCCAGCTGAGACTGTGGATAATGTTGTTGGTTCGGGAGGTATGACAAGGAGTGGCAGGATCTTTATATCCCCTGAAGTGGAGGCCGAAAGACTAGAAAAAGGAAAAGGGAAAGCGGTTGAGAATGTCCCAGTGCAATCAAGTGACAAAGAATCGGCATTGAAAGAGGTAGAAGAGTTCATGCGCTTGATTCGAAAAAGTGATTATAAGATTGTGGAGCATCTGCAGCAGACGCCGTCCAAAATATCTATCCTGTCATTGCTCTTGTGTTCGGAAGCTCATAGAAATGCTTTGCTGAAAGTCCTGGATACTTCTTTTGTACCTCAAGACGTCTCCGTGAATCAGCTGGAAGGAGTGTTGGCACATATGAATGCAGGCCACAGCTTGGGCTTTACCGACTTTGATTTGACCCCGAAAGGGAGAGATCATAATATGGCGCTGCACGTATCTGTCGAGTGTAGAGGATCAGTAATGTCGCACGTATTGGTTGACACCGGATCGTCTTTGAATGTTATGCCTAAGAAGGCGATGATGAAGCTGGATGTTAGAGGAATCTTGTGCACGCCCAGTGATTTGGTAGTTAGAGCGTTTGACGGCACGCGGGGAACAGTCTTTGGATCGATCACGTTGCCTCTACAAGTGGGGCCGGAGGTGTTTGCAACTGAGTTTTATATCATGGATATACAGCCTGCGTACAGCTGCTTGCTTGGAAGACCCTGGATTCATGGGGAGGGGGCAGTCACGTCTACCCTACATCAGAAGTTGAAGTATATGGTCGGAGATAGCGTAGTCACTGTATGCGGAGAAGAGGACATCCTGGTCAGCCATCTATCGTCATTTAAATATGTGGAGGTCGACGGAGAGATCCACGAAACACCCTGCCAGGCATTTGAAGGGTTGCGCATCAAGGACAAAGGTCCCGGGCCGAGCAAAGTGCCAGAGATAGTCGTCTCATCGTATAAAGAAGCTCAAGCTCTAGTAGAAGCAGGAGAAGCAAAGGGCTGGGGCAAAGTGCTGGACATTCCTGTGAAGATGGACCGGTTCGGGCTAGGATACCAACCGTCGTCGTCAACTCCTTCCGTGGGGGCGCCCCATTTCAGAGGGCCAATCACCATCTCTGCCGGTGGAGTATGCCATGAAACCGTCAATGCTGCTTCGGAGTCGGACGAAGGAGACAACGACTGTGATATGGATGCCTGGATTCAGCCAAGCACGCCAAGACAAGGACTGTGCAACTGGTCTATTCAGGAGCTTGTTCCTGTGACTCTTAAACAGTAATGCTTTGCTTTATTAATTGTTGAATAATCTGATGTCTTGCCCAGGGCATCATGATTTGCTTAGGGTTGTGTTGTTATGAACATTGTGTGTTAATCATTAAATAAATGGCGTTTTTTTCATGTGCAAATACTGTAATCTCTGTCTTTCCTGTTTTATATTTTTCAATAAAATGGCAACGCGGTTATTCGCTTTATACGCATTTTGAAGCACTTAACCATTCCTTTTGCAGGATAACATTTTCAGATGACATCCTTGAACCATCTATGACTCATCCCGACTTTGAACACCCGGTATTTCAGGCCGAGGAAGAGGTTGTCGAAGATAGCGACGTCCCTGAAGAACTGTCTTGGTTGGTGAAGCAAGAGGAAAGAGCCATCCTGCCTCACGATGAGGTCATCGAAATTATCAACTTGGGGTCGGAAGGGGTTGAGAAGAATATTCGTATCGGAGCCGCACTGCAGAGTGATATCAAGCGAAGACTGGTTGAAATGCTCCGAGAGTATAGTGATGTATTCGCTTGGTCGTATGAAGATATGCCAGGGCTCGATACAGACATGGTTGTGCACCGCCTGCCACTGAAAGAAGATTGCCCACCAGTCAAACAAAAACTTCGCAGAACTCGACCAGATATGGCGGTGAAGATCAAAGAGGAAGTTCAGAAACAGTGGGACGCTGGTTTCCTTTCTGTGACAAAGTATCCCTCGTGGGTTGCTAACATCGTACCAGTGCCAAAGAAAGATGGCAAGGTTCGAATGTGCGTGGATTATAGGGATTTGAATAAAGCAAGCCCAAAAGACGATTTTCCACTTCCTCACATTGACGTGTTAGTTGATAATATTGCTCAGTACTCTGTGTTCTCCTTCATGGATGGCTTCTCAGGCTATAATCAGATTAAAATGGCGCCAGAGGATATGGAGAAGACCACTTTCATAATGCCTTGGGGAACATTTTGCTATAAAGTGATGCCCTTTGGTTTGAAAAATGCTGGGGCAACATATCAGCGTGCGATGACGACTCTTTTCCATGACATGATGCATAAAGAGATCGAAGTTTATGTTGACGATATGATTGCCAAATCCCAGACGGAGGAAGAGCATCTGGTAAATCTGCTGAAGTTATTTAAAAGGCTTAGGAAGTTCAGGCTGAGGCTGAACCCTAACAAATGCACCTTCGGGGTGAGATCGGGTAAGCTGCTGGGGTTTATCGTAAGCGAAAGAGGAATAGAGGTCGATCCTGCTAAAATAAAAGCGATTCAAGAAATGTCGACACCTAAGACAGAGAAAGAGGTGCGCGGGTTTTTAGGGAGGTTGAACTACATTGCCCGGTTCATATCTCACCTAACGGCTACGTGTGAACCATTATTCAAGCTGTTGAAGAAAGATCAAGCTGTAACGTGGAACGAAAATTGTTAGAAGGCGTTCGATAAAATAAAGCAGTATTTGCAGGAGCCTCCTATTTTGATACCCCCAGTGGCAGGTAGACCCTTGATCATGTATTTGACGGTTCTTGAGGGAAGCATGGGCTGTGTTCTCGGTCAGCACGATGAGACAGGGAGAAAAGAGCATGCAATCTATTACTTGAGTAAGAAATTTACAGACTGCGAATCCCGGTATTCAATGCTGGAGAAAACTTGTTGCGCGCTAGCCTGGGCTGCCAAGCGTTTGAGGCAATACATGCTGAATCATACAACCATGCTCATCTCGAAGATGGATCCTATCAAATATGTATTTGAAAAACAGGCGTTGTCAGGGAGAATTGCCCGGTGGCAGATGGTCTTGACTGAGTACGACATCCAATACGTCTCGCAAAAGGCTATAAAGGGGAGTGTGCTGTCCGAGTATTTGGCTGAGCAGCCTATTGAAGATTACCAATCAATGAGGTTTGATTTTCCTGACGAGGATATCATGTACCTTAAGATGAAAGATTGTGAAGAGCCGTTACCAGACGAAGGACCAGAGTTGGGTTCCAAATGGAAGATGATATTTGACGGAGCTGTGAATGCTTACGGTAGCGGAATAGGGGCAATCATCACCACGCCACACGGGTCGCACATCCCGTTTACCGCCCGATTGACCTTTGTCGTTACTAATAACGAGGCCGAATACGAAGCTTGTATAATGGGGCTTGAAGAAGTCATTGATTTGCGAATCAAGAATTTAGACGTATACGGAGACTCAGCTCTAGTGGTGAATCAAATCAAAGGGGAATGGGAGACGCGTCAGCCCAACTTGATACATTACATGAACTATGCAAGGAGATTGTTGCCTTTCTTCGACAAGGTTGAATTGCATCACGTACCGCGGGCAGAGAATCAAATGGCTGACGCCCTGGCCACTTTGTCTTCCATGTACAAAGTCAACTTCTGGAACGAAGCTCCCCGAATCGTTATCTCTCGGCTTGACAGACCAGCTTATGTATTTGCTATTGATAAAGCATCTGATGACAAACCATGGTATTTCGATATCCTTAATTTCCTGAAGAATAAAGAGTATCCGGATGGGGCATCCAGTCAAGATCAGAAGACTCTCAGGAGATTAGCAGGCAATTTCTATTTGAACCCGGATGGCGTCTTATACAGAAGAAACCACGATTTGGTGTTGTTGCGTTGTGTAGACGAAAGAGAGGCAAAGCTACTCATGGAGGAAATACACGAAGGTACCTTTGGTACGCATGCTGGTGGACATGCTATGACAAGAAAGCTGCTGCGGGCAGGTTACTTTTGGCTGACCATGGAAACTGATTGTTTCAAGTTTGCGAGAAAGTGCCACAAGTGCCAGATCTATGCCGATAAGATCCATGTGCCTCCGAGTCCTCTAAATGTGATGTCATCGCCTTGGCCATTTTTGATGTGGGGAATCGATATGATTGGAAAGATCGAGCCGACAGCTTCTAACGGGCATCGGTTCATCCTAGTAGCAATCGATTATTTCACCAAGTGGGTGGAAGCGGCATCTTATGCAAATGTAACTAAGCAAGTGGTGGCCAGATTCATCAAGAGAGATATCATTTGCCGATACGGGATTCCCGAGCGGATAATCACGGACAACGGTTCGAACTTGAACAACAAAATGATGAAGGAGCTCTGTCAGAATTTCAAGATCGAACATCACAACTCCTCCCCTTATCGACCCAAGATGAATGGCGCTGTCGAAGCGGCCAATAAGAATATCAAGAAGATCGTTCAGAAAATGGTAGTGACCTATAAGGATTGGCATGAGATGCTACCTTTCGCTCTGCACGGTTATCGTACGACGATACGCACATCAACCGGGGCAACCCCGTTCTCGTTAGTATACGGAATGGAAGCAGTGCTACCATTGGAAGTCGAGATCCCTTCTCTGAGGGTATTGCGAGATGTTCAGCTAGACGAGGCAGAATGGGTGAAAGACAGGTTGAATCAACTGAGTTTGATGGACGAGAAGAGGCTAGCTTCTCTAGCATACGGTCGTTTGTACCAGAGCCGAATGAAGAAAGCATATGATAAGAAGATACATCCGCGAAGCTTTCAGACGGGCGACCTTGTGCTGAAAAGGATTCTCCCGCCGCAAGCAGATCACAGGGGCAAGTCGACCCCTAACTACGAAGGGCCATACGTTGTCAGGAAAGTCTTCTCAGGAGGAGTGTTGTTGTTGTCCACCATGGACGGTGAAGACTTCACGTCGCCTGTGAATTCGGACGCAGTTAAAAAATACTTTGCTTAAAATAGACCCGCTGGACAGAAAAAGAGAGTCCAGGCAAAAATGGGGCATCCTGGCGAACCAAAAACAGAATGAAAGGTTCGGGCAAAAGTTAGGGATAAAATTGAAAAATGTACACCCGCGAAGTTGAAAACCTACATTGGGCGGCTTCGGCAAAAAAGGGTATCCCGGTGAACTGAAAACCCGTAAAGGGCGGTTCACGCAAAAGTTAGGGATTTGAAAAGCAAATGACTGCGGTCCGAATTTGATATTGCACTGAGCATCAATGCGGGAGAATGCCTAAGGGATCAGTTATCTGATACAATCTCTACAGAAGTGCGAATACCGGGAAAGCATTAGAGTCGGATGAGTCATAGGAGGATCGATTCGTGGTGTTCATCTTGCATCCCGTTGCCGACATGTGTACCAATTTAGTTTGTCAATATATTTATGCTTCCTGTGCATACTTGTATATTTGCTTTGTGTAGCTTCCTCTTTTCAGGAGTTACATCCCGTGTACAAAACTCCTCCCATTTAGGGGCCCAATCAATAAAATACGTTATTCAGTACTTGACACTGTTCTTTACTGTTTTGTGCATGATTAACGCCTAAGCTTGATGAAACTAGCATGTGCATAACGTCACTGGCCCTTGCCAACTATTGCTAAAGCTTTGAATTAACTGAAAATAACGTCACTAACTTGAATCGACTTGGTTGCATAGATTTGTCTTGTCTTGCTTGTGTTGTTGCAGGTTTCATAGCCGTACGAGGAAGATGATCAAGAGACTGCAGTAATAAAAGACTCGACCCCCACGTAGGTCATGCATGTCCTTACTGAAGAAGGATCGAATCCCCCAGTTAGCCGTAGCTTATCCAAGAGGACATACTCCAGCCAAGTCGTTTATCCTCAGCAGAATTGGCGGCTCCGAGATTGTAGGCTGTATTCAGACGGTGTATCTCAAGCAGAGTTGGTTTAGCCGCAAAAGATTAACATTTGTGAGCTGTATTCAGGCAGCTTACCTTTCCCCGCCGGGTCATTTACTCTCCCCCAGCGGAGTCAGCTGATTTTCCCCAAGAGAATCATCCCATCCTCAGCGGTATTCTCTTCTCAGCAAGTATTCCTCCTAGTGGAACTCAAAGATTAAGGCTCTCCCCGGCAGAGTTGGTGTGGGTCGTGGCATTTATTTTGTCAGAATACCGTATGATACCCGTTCACTTTCCCGCAGAAGTTCAATCATACTGGGCACATCTGTTGTTCCCTAGCAGAGTTATGTTCCCCAGCAGGGTGGTCCTTCAACGAGGTGTTTGGTTTAAGTTCCTAACTTCCCAGCTGAGTCGACTTCACTCTTACAGCATTTATTTTGCTGGAATAATTCTGTAGTACCTGGCTATCCCCAGCGGAGTTGGCATTATCTTCAGCATTTATTTTGCTGAAGCGGTTCCTGTATCCCAGCAAGTGGGGAGAGCACTTGCTCAAATGAACTACCAAACACTCAAGATCTCGGCATGAGATATTCAATGATAATGTCAGTTTCGGCAGTATTCCCCACAGAGTTACCAGGATAAGTCTCTCTTTATTCCCAAGCAGAGTTATTTGTCATCAAAAGGATTCATGAATCAGAACTTCAGAGGCTACCACCGGTTATCAGAACAGGCGTCCGGAAGTTTGGTTTCCAAATGTCCCCAGTAGAGCCAGCCTCAAAGTTGCCGTAATGTCAGCGATAAGAAATTTGCGGACCAACAAAAGGATGAGTCCTAACGTGGACAATTTTATTGACAGGTTTTCTTTGTGCTAGAGAAGATTGTTGGAGTGTGGAGTCCTGACGTGGACAAGATTGATTACTCTTCGTGTTGGTGTCCTGACGTGGACCATTTATTCTCAGCAAATAGCTTTATTCGTAATGGTGAAAAGGGTGTCATGACGTGGACGTTTATAGTTCTTTAAGATGACAAGATGCGAGAGTCCTGACGTGGACGAGCTTATCCTTCTTTGTGTTGTGAGCAAAATGTGAGTCCTGACGTGGACAAGTCTCACTTCCCCAGTGGGTCAAAGGTGCATGGGTCCTAACGTGGACAAGTTTTATTTCCTCAGCGGAGTCCTGACGTGGACAAATCAAGACGAAACGTGAGTCCTGACGCGGACAGGTTTATCCCTTACATGGAAAGAGAAGGTGTTTCCTCACGTGGAAAAGTTTAGTCCTGACGTGGACAGATCAAGGCTTGATTCCTGACGTGGAAAGATCAAAGTCCTTACGTGGACACATCAAGAGCCTTCCTTACGTGAAAAAAAAATGGTTTCCTTACGTGGAAAGACGAGTTTATTCCTTACAGGGAAAGATTGAGTCCTCACGCGGACATATCAAGATTGATTCCTGACGTGGAAGGAAAGAGATTATTCCTGACGGGGAAGAGTTTAGTTCTGACGCGGACAGATCAAATTTATGATTCCTAACGTGGAAAAAGAAAGAGTCCTTACGTGGACAAAGCAAAAGAAGACGTATTCCTTACGTGGAAGAGTTTGACGAAGCAGAGAAAAGTCACCCCTGACGGGGAAAAGCGATGTATTCCTTACGTGGAAAGGTGAGTCCTAACGTGGACAGTATTATCCCTAACGTGGAACGGTTATTCCTTACGTGGAAAGGTGAGTCCTAACATGGACGGTGGTATTCCTAACGCGGAAGAGTTTATTCCTAACGTGGACGATTTATCTCTGACGAGGAGGCAGACGAGCCGTCCCCAACAAAGTTGTTGAAGTTTTTTCCGAGTTGACAGCAGATAGAGTCCTGACGTGGACAAGCAAAGGACGAAGTTTCCGATAATTCAATCTTTTTCAGGATGATGAGAATAATCCCCAGCACGGTCGCACGAGATCAGTGGGTTGTCGTAACAGTTAAATTCAGCTGATGAATGTCATTCCCCAAGCAGTGGCGCAGTTTATTTCTGCGGTTGGCAAATTTCTGGGTTCCTAGTATTCAACCGTCTCGTACCGCGAATGTCTGAAGGCTCCGGGCTCTTCACCTAATCCGGTCCAAGCCGCTTGAATAGGGGCAGCTGTTGCACCCTAAAAATTTGCCCAACCTTATTCACTTGGTTTATGTTTCAATGTCATTAGCATTTGCATATAGAGTCATGTACATAGGTTACTCATCTGCATAGCATAAGCATAGCAAGTCATACAACAGGGGGACCAATCATTATTCTCATCTCTAGAGGCCTATCCAGAGGTTATTATCCTAATTCAATCTCATTCAAGTCATCAGAAAAGAATTTGAAAGCAGAGAGTTCAGTGGATCAAGCTTTGAGTCTATCTCCTATCTGAGGGCATCTGAGGATCAACAAGGGAATTATGAGCTGTGAGTTGAGCATGGAGAGTATCTAGACATCTTGGAGGACTTAGAAAGTCATTTGGAGAAAAAAACAAGTTGTTGATGTGATCACAAGAATTGCAGTTGAAGACAGTCAACTAGGGTTTCATCTGGGTCAACCCTGAGTCAACCCTAGGTCAAAGGATTGCTGGAGAGGCATTAAGGGCTATTGAAGGGATGTGGGGTTCATCATTTTACATGAAGAATAAGGATATGTTGTTATGCTAATAAGAATTCAAGAGAAATCAAGGAGAAGAGGAGTTTCTAAATTAGGGTTTCTATGTAAAATCCCCTAGTTTAGGTCAAATTTCCAAGCAAGATAAGTCAAATTGCAAGCTTCAAATGGATTCTTGGCCAACATGGAACTTGTAGAGGATCTCAAGACCTTTAATTTGAGTGGTGGAAGACATCAAGGAGATTTATAGAACTCAAGTTATGGTCTTTGCAAGTTACAGGTCATCTGAGGTATCTGAAATGTTGTCTGTGAAAGTGACTTGACTTCCAAGCATTTTTTACCCCTCAAGAAGGTTTCAAATGAATTTCTGGTCAACATAAGAATTGTTCCTCATTGTCTTAGATTTCTAGAATGGTATTGTATGCCTTCATATGATTTGTGGAACTCTACTTATGGTCTTGGCAAGACAAGGGTATTTTGGTCATTTGGAATTACAGGTCATTTTTAGCCAATGCCTAAAACTCATACAAGGAAGCTTCAAATGGAAAACTTCCCAACATCAAAGTTGCTCAAAATGGCATTTTAAGGCTAGATAAGATGTTGTGAGAGTTTGAAAATGCATGGAGCATGGATATTTTAAAATGGTCAAAATGACTTAAAAAGGCATATAACTTGAAAAAGTTCAAGTTGGAAAATGGTTTGAGAGATCTACAAGTCCAATATGGGTCATCCAATATACCAAATTGATTCCCAACATCATTTTAAAGACATTGGTTCATCCACATTTTTGAGTTTAGGCTTAAAAATGGGACTTCCTTTGTAAATTTGCTCCTTGCCTCATAAGGTAACATGGCAAGACCCCACTTAAACAAGGAATCAATGGGCAAGCTTGCAAGGTTTTTCAGCACATCAAAAATATCATCCAAGGAGAATTTCAAATGAGAAGTGAGGGTTGTGCAAGCTTGAACAAAGAATGGCCTATGCTTAGCATGGAATCAAAAATCTCATGAAGTGAGATATCCAATTTCTCATTGGATTGTTCCAGTCCCTTCTAGATCATTCTTACACCATCTATAAGTAATTTGGGGTGTGCTCAGATGCTGAGGTTAGAGAGAATTGCTGCAGAAAGATAGATTGAGATCAAATTCCTTCCATAGCAAGTCACTTTCCATTTCTTCATTTTCTCCAGATTCAGTTCAGTTTTTTGATCTCATTCAACTCCACCATCATCATTGAGTGTGTAACAATCAAAATCAGAAGAAATTCAGGTCCAAATCGTGTTCTTGATATTGAGTTTGGCAGCTTGCAACTTCAGATCCATTTCCAAGATTCAAGCACAATAAGTCCAAACTAGTGCAAACAGAAGCAAGCTCTTGTGTCACTGAGTGTTTCTGCACAAGTACAAGCATTGATTTGGAGGATTTCCCCATCTGGTTCATACATTTTATCAAGTTTGCATCTTGATCTCTACACTCTAATTTATGCATAGTTCATCAAGATTAATAGGTTAGAATGATAGGGAATAGGTAGCAGATCATTTCTGGAAAGTATGGATCGATTTGGTGATGTTTTTTAGGTTGGCATAATTTCTGTTAGGAGCAAGAACTCTTCGAATTGGGAGTGTTAGGCTTAGTTCTTTAGGGGGAAGTGATCTAGGTGAAGAGAGGAACATGCCTGTGCCATCAATTTTGAAGATCGTGAGAATTGGTTCTTGATCATTTCTTGGAGGTAGCTATCGGGTTTAGGGTTAGAGGAGACTTTAGTTGGTTTTGATATCATGGTTAAATTCCTGGTAAGATTTGGAGTGGATTTGGTTTTTATATGTTGGCATTCCATGAAGAATCGAGGGAGTTAGGGTATGGATCAGTTGGGATGTTTTACATGTTCATCCATGGCGTTCCCTCCAAACCCTGAACCAAGGAGGAAGATGATCTCATCACCCTCGGATTACCCCTTGACCTGTTGACTGCGCCTTGATCCAACGGGCGAGATTCAAACTTCGTTTATGAGGGAAAGGCTGGGTAAGGACGAAACGCCGCGTTTCATTAAGTTAGCAACCTTGGGCCTGGACTCAGCATTACTAATGGCACCCTCCCCAAGCTAAGCCCAAGTATTTTCAACGTGAACTGGCTGCTATTTACACCGCTTTGCTTTCCATTTTTCTGGCATTTTTTTTTTACTCAATTTCTGAATACGCTGGGCCTAGCTACAAGTGATATTCGCACCCCACCTCCTCAGCCCAACTGGGATCTCAACTGCAGCGCATTGCTTTCCACACCCCTTCCCATTTATTCCTTATATTTCTATTTTAATTTCTTTCATTTTTTTCATGCATCTTATAAAAATCATAATAAATAGAAAAATCATTATTTTTAATTCATTCTTGTTGCATTATTTTCTTTAGAGAGTCAAGAAAATTATAAAAAATAAAAATGGCATTTTATTTTTTATTCGATATTTTTCCCATATTTTTCAAATAAATAGCATTTTAAATAGTTTCATTTCATGCATGATTTTGTTATTTTTTGTTCTATTAAATGCTTCAATATTTTTCACCCATTATTTTTAGGTTGTTTAGTTTAGACATTAAACTTGTAGATGCAATTTAGTTCCCATTTTTAGAAATTAATTTTAGGTGTTTTAGTTTAGGTGAACAACATGAACAAACTAGGGTTTTAGGTGATGACTTAGGGGAATCAATTCATTTCCTTTAGGACTTAGGGTTTGAATAGTTTAGCTATGGGACTATAGGGGCTATGGGTAGTTATTAGATTCCCTTAGAAAAAGTCAGGATTCCCCTACTGCTATTAATGTACTGTATGTATGATTGATTGGTGTGGTGTGCCCTCTGGGGATTATTGCTTGTCTGTGTGGGTATTGGGATTGCTTGGGGACTTGGGAGAGCTGAAGACTTGAGGAAATGAAGGCCATTGGAGATCCAGAGAGTGAAGATCAACTTCCAGAGTTGAGGAGGAGTTTCTTGCTAGCAGATGCTGAGGAGACTAGGGTTTAGGAGCTAGGCAGAGCTCTAGATTAGAAAGCTTGTTTCTCAAACATGGATTGCCTTGTCTGCATCCATTCTTCTCTGTGATTCAGAGTCTCTCTAAGACACTCACCCCCTTCCTTTGGAAGGCTTGGTGATAGTGTCTAAGAGATAGAACTCTTGAGAGAAAATGTCTTTTGTGTTAGAAGCAGTCTGTTCACCACCTTTGGTAGTCAACTGATTGCTTAACACCCAATTCACTCTTGTGACTGATCCCTCATCCTGGAGGTTTGAGCTTGAAGAAAAAGCCCTTGCAGATAGAAGACTGATGATCAAAGCCCTTGCCTGAAGGCCATGAAGATGGAGATTGATGTTTGTTGAAGCCTGTAGCTGATTGGAGATTACTTGGAGCCAGATGCTGATTCAGAGCTGCTGAGCTGTTTGTTTTATTGTTGTATTTCACTTCTGATGTATTGATTGGTTTTCCTGACTGTATTGTTTGCTGTTTACCCTGTTGGGTTGAAAGTGAAGTCTGTTCACTTTTGCCTATTGTTTTCTAGGTTCGAGGTTGAGTGGGACTCCCTTGCCTCGCTTGTATTGCTGCATTCATGCATTTTACTGTATTACTGTATATATCTGTTATTGTTTCTGTTTTTGCCTATCCCGTAGGATCTCTGTTTCTCTCTGTGCAAGAGAGGAGCATGATAGACATTAGGTCTTAACCCATGCATGATAACATTAGGTTAGTTTGATTCCCTTCGCAACCGTAGGTTAGAGTTCTGTCTCTTCTTTCTCAAAACAAACAGAAAAACACATAAAGATTTCAAACACAATAAAAGACACTTCTTCCGTAAAAGAATGTGAACTCACCAAGACGTCATTTTTGTCCGCTTGGACTGCTAATCAGAAAACCCTTTTCAGAAGGACTAAAATCAACCAAGACAAGCCTGTGTCGTACGTGGCCCGAACTACGTTTGCTCTGACCTTCCATACTGTGTGGAAGTACGTAGGCATAGGATGCGATATCCTAGCGAGCAACCTTCCCCTCTTTTCCCGTAGGTAGGCGAACTACGTTGACTCTGATTTCTCATTCCAGACGGGAATACGTAGGCATAAAGTGCGATACTTTGCCGAGTCATTTTTATTTTCAGTTTTATTTTTCTTTTTAACCCTTAACCTATAGTGTAGATAGAATAACAATCCATACCCGAAAACAAGCGTGGATCCCGTCGAGTACGAAGGACGTGAGGGGTGCTAATACCTTCCCCTTGCGTAACCGACTCCCGAATCCAGGTTTTGGTTGCGACGACCATACCTTTCCCGTGTTGTGCGAGGTTTACTCTGAGCGTTTCCTTTCCCTCCCGTGGGATAAATAACGCACGGTGGCGACTCTTCTGTTCAGCCGGCGCCGATTTTCGCAGTAGCGACACCATTGTTTTTAGAATGTCTTTTAGATTCAAAATGACCTATTATATTACATGGTTTGGATGTGTAACTTGGGATTTCCAATTTCCAATTTCAACTTAATTAACTTATGCCTCCATTTTAGGTCATTTTTACTACTTTTTGATACAAGCCTTTTCAACATCTCATGACCTCCCTAATAGCCTTAAAACATCATTCCAAGCAAGTTTGATGTTGAAGATTTTTCCATTTGAAGCTTGGAAATAGGAGATATGGCCTTATGCTTGAAATGACCTATAACCTCCAAATGACCAAAATGCCCTTGACTTGTCAAAGCCATACGTTGAGTTCTACAAATCCTATCAAGGACTTATAGTACTCTCTAGAAATCTAAGAAGATGCTCTACAACATTCATGTTGACCAAGAGTTCATAGGAATCATCCTACTAGGGCAAAAGTTGGGTGCAAGTTGGGTAACTTTCAAGGACCCAGATTCACATACCTCAGATGACCTGTAATTTGTCAAAGTCATAACTTGAGCTCTACAAATCCTATCAAGGACTTCTAGTACTCAAATTAAAGCTAAGAACAAGCTCTACAACATTCATGTTGTGGGGAAGATGAGATGACAATCACATCTTGAGCTACACTGCCTTGAAGATAGGGATCAAACTAGGGGATTTTACACTGTCAAGCCTTAGAAACCCTAGCTTGAAACTTCTCAAACTCCTCAATCATGATGAGTTGGTCTAGGAATCATCCTTATAGCATCTCAATGCATCATTCCATGATCACATGGCTCTTGGATTATGTCTCAACCCTCTCCAAATCATCAGTTGACCTAGGGTTGACCCAGTCAAACCCTAATTCCACCACTCAGGGATGAATCTTCTGAATTCTTGTACAATGACCTCTCTAGGCTTCATGATGGCTTTCAAGACATCTCATAAGCTCTCTCAAAGCTTTAAGTCCATCCTCATGGTCTCAGAATCATCTGAGGAGCTCCCACAACTCTCAAGTTATGAGACACACAACCTTGGTTTCAACCAATCTCTCTGAGGATCTCTTGAGTTCTCTGACAAAGATATCAACCTTTGAACACTTGGATAACCTTCTTGGCTAGCTTCAAAGTCTCATATAATTCTTGCTGGGTAATCATACCTCTTGATCTACTGCACCCACACCAATGAGAAGCAGATGATCATGCTGGTGAACCACAAGCTAGGTAAATAAATGTTGGTCAAATTTTGGGGTGCAACACTCACGTCCATCATACTCGATGGGATCCATGCTTGTTGGGTTTATCTGACGGGTTTGTTTACTATCTACCTATCAAGGCTGGTCTGAAAAAGAAAAGAAAAATGACTCGGCAAAGCATCGCGCTTTATGCCTACATATTCTCATCAGAGAATGAGAAATCAGAGTCAACGTAGTTCGGCTAACTACGGGTAACGGGGAAGGTGGCTCGCCAATACGTTAGTATTGTGCCTACGTACTCTCAACTGATATGAGAGATCAGAGCTTACGTAGTTCGGGATAATACGGATTACGGGAATTCAGATTCATCTGTTTTTATCGAGTAGGGTTAACAAACAGTTCCAGCAGTTTGGTGCACGCAGCTCGACCCTTGGAGACTCAGGCGTTACCGTTTGCGGTAGAACTAGGAGTTAACGACACTCTTTTTTTAAAAAAGCTTCCTTTGAATTACGGGCCCACGGGGAAAAAAGGTTTGAAGTTTGTTTTCTGTCTTTTACGAAAGAACTGTTTTTTATGGATGTTTGCAACTAATATCGCACTAAAGTCTATGATCTGAGAGTGAATGCGTCGCATGTCACCCAAAGGGTGCCATACTAAACATCCAAGCTGTCGAAAAGAAACTCTCCGACAACCCTTTCTCAGATAGCTTAAGGCTCGTAACGTACGACATCAGTTAACCTTTATTACTGTATTTTGATTTGTTTTGAGATGAGAAGAGAGAACGAACAGGTTCAACTAAGGGGAGACTATCAAGTCCTAATGTTGTCATGCCAAGGATTCATCCTATGGTGGAAGTTTGAAACAGGGAACTCCTAGAAGTTATCATGCATAGGTTTCAACCTAAAGTTCTAATCATCGCTTCCTTATCAAAGGAAGTGAGATTCCTAGGGGATCATGTCAATGATAAACAGAAACAGATAAAGCATCAGCTTAAACAGTAAACATATATATGGTAAAATGCATGCAATGCAAGTGAGGGAGGAAATGTGTGTGGGGAATCAGCCTCCACAAGCTCGTCTCGACCTCAAGCCAGATATGAATAACTGCAATCATACAGAAGAAATAACATGCTATCAAGCAAAATATAATAACTGCAATCATACAGAAGAAGTAACATGCTATCAAGCAAAATATAATAACTGCAATCATACAGAAGAAGTGAAATAAAATGCCATCAAGCAAAATATAATAACTGCAATCATACAGAAGAAGTGAAATAAAATTCCATCAAGCAAATCACAAACCACATAGGCAAGGGAGCTGGGCTCTACCGAATACCCGCAAGCAAAGCCATACAGTAAAAATACAAGCAGAGGGAGCAACCCAACCTCTAGTGCAGTCATGCTCCTAGCTTAACACAATCTAAACATGAACTTATTCTAATGCATCAAGCAAATCAAACAAGTCACATCAATACAGTTGCACAGAAAGAAAACAGACAGTCAAGAAAGCAAATCAATAGCTTCCACAGCTTCATGGCAAAGCTCCTCTGACAGCAGCTCAGTCATTAGTCCTCAACCACCCTTCAAGGCTATCATCTTCAATAGCAAGTGTCAACTTTCTTCTCTGAGCTTCCAACACATCCACATAAGTATCAACTTATTCTCTCTTCCTCAAGCCTCAGCTCTTCAGTAATTTACACCTCCAGGCTTCACTCCTAAAATCAAGTATCAACTTGGCTTTCAGGCTCTCAATGCATCAAACACAAGTATCAACTTATCCTTCAAGCTTCAGCTCTTTCTTCAATCTCAATTTGATCTTCTTCACAAATGTCAACTTGGTCTTCAAGCTTCATCTCTCTCCTCTTTACAAGTATCAACTTGCTCTTCCTGATCTACAAGCTTCAGCTTCTAAGGGTAATCTTCAAACACAAAGAAGTATTAACTCCTAGCATCTTCAATCTTCTAACAAGGAACTCCATCCTCTAGCAAGGGAGAAAGATTCATCTAACCAGAGCAAATTTTGGATGATTGGTAGCAGAGTGAAGACCAAAGGTCACCACTAAGCATCCTATCATCAGAGAAAGGAACCCTTAAAGGTTCTACCAACTTATGAAGAGCCACACATCCTACCAAAGGAGGGATGAGGCCTTCACCAGGGGACCTTACATCATAGGGAAGAATGGAAGTGATCAACATCTTCCATGTTTATGAAGGAAGATAATCTATCTAGGAGATCTGCCTACAAACCCTAATCTTAACACCTAAACAAAACTACACCAAAATAAGGGAAATCTTCACATCCAAGCTTCTTCAAGCACTCCACGGTAGCCCAAGCTTGTCTTCAACATCATCCAAGAGCAAGAGAGGCAAAACCCTAATCTAAGGGAACTAAAGAAGTCATTCTAGTTGAATTAGTGCCTTAAAGTCATCTAAAATTAGCATCTAAACTAAAATCAAACAAAAATAGTAATCTACATTGTAAATTCCTACAAACATTCCTAAGGGATCCTAATTCAATCATGAATCTACCATACAAAAATCAGAGGTTGAATCATCCACCAAGTTCTAAAAATAAAATCTAAACCACAAGGTATCAACCATAAACCCTAAAAATGGAGCTCTTAAAGTTTCAACCTAAAACTACCACTTATATTCATCACAAAAATGTGAGAAAAATCTAGGGGGAACATGCATATCTATGCTAGCTACTCACAAAAAATCAAGGCAAAAATCATCATCACATGACCAAACCAAATTCAACAAAATCAAGCATCAACCATGATCATTCTTATATCAATTAAAATGTAAAAATGCACCTAAAATCAAAAAATGCATGAAATATTAATATTTTTTATCTAAAAAATACTAGATTCAATCATGAATCCATGGCAAAAAGAATGGGATTAATTGAGTTATTTTTTCATTATTTATGAATTTTCCAATAACCATGAATAAAATGAAAAATAAAATGAAAATCAAAATAAAATGAAAGGCGCGTGGTGTGAATAGCAAATGAATTCAGTTCATTTTAGTGATTGGGCCATAAGGGGGGTGGGAGTATCAACTAATGACGTAAGCCCAAAACCATCAGATAAATGAAACGCAACGTTTCATATTATTTCAGAATCCTTCACAAAATTCCCTCACGCGTGGCCGTTGGATGATGCCTTCAGTCCAAGTCAACCTAAGATCTAATGGCTATCAAGTCATCTTCTCCATTTTGAATCTCTGAACTCAGTTCACCTGCGCGCGCCAGAGTCACCGCCGGTGACATTCTCCGATCAACCTTCCACAACCCTAACTCTCTCTAGAATCCACCATTGGCCACGATTCCTTGATGAATCTTGTCCCAAATTTCCTCAGGAATTCATTCATGCCACTAATTCATTCTAAAAGCTCAAGATTTGCAAGAACACAATCTCAACCGAAAATGGCAACAACCCTAATTGGTCACTAATCTCCAAATTGATGATCCAAAAACCTTCCTACACCAATCTACAATGCATCTAACACAATAATTCCCATTGATTCTACCTAATTTGAGCCATGGAATAAGAACTGCATACCTGGTAAAATTGAGCAAATAGAGTGGTTGAATCTTCAAATCAACCCTCAAGAACTTGCAGAATCCTTCACTAGCCTCTAATCAACCTTCTGTATGCAACCAAATGGATTGGAATGCTCTGAATCTTTGAACCCGACTATGAGTTGCAGATGAAGAAATCCAAGTGCCAACTCCCAATTCTCCCACGATCTTGCCTTGAATTTGATCTGGAATTGATCACCAACCTCAGAGCAAGCTATTGAGATCATTTTCTTGGACTGAAATGGCCTCTAACCTTGTAACAGATTTTGATTTGCAAGGTGCAAACTCAAAATGCAATCTCACTCTCCTTTCTCAATCCTCACCAACCTTGGCCCTGAATCCCTTCATATGTTTATATAGAACATGAATGAATGATCTAGAAAGTTCTAGATCACTCTAATGAGAAATTCAATATCTCACTTCACTTGAAAATCCAATCTCATGGTATACTCAAGACAGTCCTTGCATCAGCTTGTATTCATTATGCTTTTCATCTAAATTCTCTCCAAATGAGATTATGAAAGTGTTTGGATTGAAATGAGCCTTGGTTATGCCTTGCATATTGGTTTGGCAATTGTTACTTATGATGTAAGTAACCACTTTTCAAAGCAAGTCCTCAAATTAACCCTCAATTCAAAATTATGGCAATGTCAATGTTCTTAAAATGTGTTTTACAATCAAATTGGTATGTCATATGGCTTGGTTTGGACATGTAGATCAAAAATCCCAAATTCCATCTTTGGTTCATTTGAAATTCACCCTTATTTTAGGCCATTTTTGTGATTTTGTGAAGCAAGATATTCCAAGCTCTCATGACGTCTTGTCTAGCCTTTAAACATCATTTTGAACAAGTTTTATGTTGAACATTTTCCCATTTGAAGCTTGCAAATAGGAGTTATGGCCTTATGATTGAAATGACCTAGAATCTCCAAATGACCAAAATACCCTTGACTTGTCAAAGCCATAACTTGAGTTCTACAAGTCCTATCAAGGACTTCTAGTACTCTCTAGAAAGCTAAGAGGATAAGGAACAACATTCATGTTGTCCAAAAGTTAATAGGAATCATCCTTCTAGGGCAAAAGTTTCATGCAAGTTGGATAACTTTCAAGCTCCCAATTCACATACCTCAGATGACCTGTAACTTGTCAAAGTCATAATTTGAGTTCTACAAATCCTATCAAGGACTTATAGAACTTAAATTAAAGCTAGGATCATGCTCTACAACAATCATGTTGGGGGAAAGATGAGATGAAAATCACATCTTGAGCTAAATTGCCTTGAAGATAGGGGTCAAACTAGGGGATTTTACAATTCTTAGAAACCCTAGCCTGAAACTCCTCAAACTCTTCAATCATGATGAGTTAACTTTGGAATCATCCCTAGAACATCTCAATGTATCAATCCATGATCACATGGCTCTTATATTAGGTCTCAACCTTCTTCAAACCCTCAGTTGACTTGGGGTTGACCCAGTCAAACCCTAGCTGCACCAATCAGGGCTGAGGCTTCTTAATCTTACACAATGACCTGTCTAGGCCTCAAAGTGATCTTCAACACTTATCATGAGCTCTCTCAATACCTCAAGTCCATCTTCATGGCTTCAGAATCATCTGATGGCTTTGCACAACTTTCAAGTTAGGAGACACACATACTTGGTTTCAACCACTCTCTCTGAGGATCTTTTAACTTCTCTGACAAGGATATCAATCCTTGACCACTGGAATAAGCTTCTTAGCTAGCTCCATAGTCTTGTATATCTCTTAATTGGTAATCATACCTCTTGATCTCCTGCATACATGTCAATGAAATGCAAATGATAATGCTAATTTGAATGAAATGAAACACAAGCTAGGTAAAGAAATGTTGGGCAAATTTTGGGGTGCAACACTATGGTCATGGCATACTTTGGTTTGAAAATGCAATTTAAGAATGAAATGAAGAAACAAGTGAAAACAGATCAAACACACAACACACACACATCACAAACATGAAGATGAAAGAGGTCACACATAGAGTTCAGGCCTAAACAAACAGAAATGAGATTTGACATGTTGATGGTAAAAAATGCAAAAACTGTTGAAATAACTTGGTGGTACAACAGGGCATTTGTCAAGACAAAGAGATTCATGCTAAACTAATGACATACACATACCACAAATATGCAAACAGATGAGATTATGCCCAAAAATCAAATCAAATCCACACCAAACAGAATATGGCCTACTGGTTGCAAATAAAGCATGAAAAAACAAAGATTGTCAACATTTCAAAAGCAAGTAGGATCTGTCATGGCAGTTGAGGCAATTTGGCACGACATACAAACTCAAAATATGTTGAATGAAGATTCAATGCACATAGTTCAAGCAAAAACAGGTTAGAACAGAAAATGGTATGCTGTTGGTATCATTAGGTTTTGAAAATGCAGGTTTGGAAGTGACAGGCTGTTTTGAAAAAGCAAGGCCAATTTGATCATACAAGTACAACATACATCCTTTAATCATGCTAACAAGTGATTCTACTGAAGGTGAGATAATACTTAGAAGGGGGGGGGGGGGGGTTGAATAAGTATGAAAGATTAAGACTTTAAAAATAATGACACAATTATTTTTATCCTGGTTCGTTTAAAACAACTACTCCAGTCCACCCTTCCTAGAGTGATTTGCCTTTCTCAACAAGGACTTAATCCACTATTTAATCAAACTGATTACAATAGTAACACCTAAGAACAACTGTTCTTAGTCTTCTTAAGAGCTACTGATTCCATCTGAATCCTCTTAAGGAAAAACCTTTACAATCAATGTAAATCAAATACAAGAGTATGAATGCTTCTAAAAAGCTTTTATCACAACAGTGATTTTTCTCTTAAGTTTAAGTACAAGAAATTCTAAGAAGAATATGAAAGAATGAGAGCTTTGAATAATATGATTTCTTTTCAGCAAATTGTGTCACTGAAGAATTTGGTGGAGTCTTCCTTTTATAGGCAGCTGATCCAAGGATGCTGAGCGTTGAAAAGAGAGTCCCAAAAAGGTTTGAGCCTTTTTGTCTTCACATCAAGTGACCTTTCCTAGAAGTAGAAAGCACAGAAAAATCCTTTTTGTCTGTGTTCTTGTGTCTAGCACTAATGAGGAAAGAGACGTTTGATTTACTCCAACGGATATAATCTTTGAATATTTCTTCTTCAGTTTTCAGCAAGTTCTTCAGGATCTGAATGACTCAGAGTCTTCTAATGAGGTTCAGAACTTTGTTGTATCAGAGTCTTCTGCAGCATGTGTGCTTTCAGCGTGTTGATCACAGAGCATATTTGACACAGAACTTCAGTACTTGGCAGCGTTAGTACTTTCAGAAACTTCTGTAGAAACTATGCTTTGAGAAACTCTTCATACAATATTCTTCTTTGCTTCAGATGCTTCTGACTAGCTTCAGAATCTTCTGGAGCTTCTTGCTTCAGATCCTTCTGACTAGCTTCAGAATCTTCTGTAAACAGCAATCAGAATCTTCTAATGAGTGCATCTGGCGCTTCAGAGTCTAGATAACTTCTTGTATACAATTCAGATTTGCTTCTAGAGAGTTAATTTCATTTCAATCTGCAGTCAAACTTACAAGAAAAATTTAGAGTATATAATTCTTAAATATAAAATTTCCTAACAGTTATCATCAAAACAAAGAGTTATTATTAAGAACCAATCTGTGTTCTAACAATCTCCCCCTTTTTGATGATGACAAAAAGTATCAGAAATTTTGTTTAACTGAACATATAGAATTATAACTCCCCCTGAGATGATGAATCTCCCCCTGAGTTAAATACACAAAGGAATAGAAACTTCCCTTTTTGTCTTGAGTAATCTTCAGAGTTAGATCTTGTTTGTTCTTATAACATTTGAAGGTCAGAATGTCTTGCAGATTTAAGATTCAGAGTTTGATAAAAGACAAATGATCTGAGAGACTCAGAGTTTCTTTTATAGAATGTACTTATCAAATGTTCTGAAATAGTCAGATTAAATGTTAGATAGAATAGATATGTCTGAAGTTTCATTCTGGTGAAGTTATATTAAACAGTTCAGATCTATATTTTCTCCCCCTTTTTTGTCATAAGCAAAAAGTAAAAACTTTTAAAAAGACAAATAAAAGGAAACAATAAATAAGATAATTTAATGGAGAAAACTTTGATTCATTCAAAAGATCAGATCAAGAGTACATAGGCAAACATTAAAAGATATAGCAATAAGGTACAGATGCAACCAACAGATGCAAAAACATTAGAATGAAAACAAATATCTAAGAGTGTTTGGACAAAAGCATCTTCAATAGATCTGTAATCTCAGAGGATGATTGCTCTTGCTTGGACATCCACTTAGTCATAGTTTCATTCTTTTCATCTTGCTTTGACATCCATTTTGTCATATCCTCAGACTTCTTATCCTGCTTAGCCATCTAGGATTTTATCTCTGACTGTCCAGCTTCCAGAGCAGCAATCTTATCTTCAAAATTTGGATGTTCTTTCTTTATCTCAGATGAAGAATTATGATGAGGTTTTGTAGCCTGAACAGAGTCAATTTCTATTGGTTCTGTAGATTCTGAAGTGGGGTCTACCAGAGTCATAGCCAATGCATTATCAGTAGATTCTGTTGATGGTGGAGGAACATCTAAACGAAGCAGAGGTTCAGTTTTGTTGACAATCCAGAATAGAGTCCTTTTAGCTCTGAGCTTTGCATCATCAGAATAGACGTTCTTCAGATTTGAAGCTACAATGTTGAATCTATTGATGAATCCGTTCCAGATGATGTCAGATTCTTTGGCATCCATTGTTTCTGAGCATTTCTTCTGAACAGTACCTAAATACATCTGTATTTCTTGCAAAAATGTTTGAAATAAATGATCAATATTAAGTCTGGACTGTGGTCGTAACAAGGTTTCCAGATTTATAGGTTTAGGTTGGGGAGTTGGTGGAAAAAGTGATTTTTGGATGGAAATCAGAGGAGGAGGATAATATGGAATGAAGGGTATCTCAGGAGCTTTTTCTTTAGATCTGACTAAAGCATTAAGCAAATGAGGTTTTGCTCTTCTGTGAGGGGTAACTACATCAAAAGATGCATTTGAGTAGGGTTTGAAAGCAGATTTAGGTGGTTCAACAGATGCAACAGTGTTATCAGATGCCATTTGCAGAGCTGAAACAACAGCTTTATCAGATTTTGCAGAATGTGATATGGTTGCTAAAGGTTCTACATCTGTCATAGATTTAATGTAATCAAGAATCACAGATGGAAGGATCATTGTGGATTTTGGTTTCAGAGGGTTGATGGGTTCAGAAGGTTCAACTCTGTCATAAAAATCTTTCAGTTTGAAACCATAAGACAGATTATGAAAAAGAGAAGAAACTTGGGCACAGGATATAGAAGATGTTGGATTGGAATTGGGGATTAATATCTCAGATGATGGTGCAGGTGGAGGAATAGGATCTAGAATGGGAGTTTTTGAAGGTATGGTAGTTTCAGGTTGGTTTATCTCAGAGTATTTTTCAGATCGAGAGATTAGAAAATCTGGGTGAATTTCTGATTCTGAGGAGTTAGAGGATGTGGTTGGTGTACAAGAGGTAGAAGATACTTGAAACACCGTTTTTAGTGGTGTGACATCAAGAACTTCTGTCTCAGGGATGTGAGGTTCAGAAGTATTGGTAGGTTCTGAAGGAATTTCAGATGGTTTGGATGGTGGTTCTGATGAAACAGGAGCAGAAGTTACTTTTGTAGGTTCAGAAGTAACAGGTGCAATGGGTTCAGAAGGTGGATTATTTGATGGTGGATTGTCAGAGGCTTTTTCTGGTTGAGATTCTTGTTGTTGTTTCTCTGGTTGTTCAGATGAATATTGTTGAACAGATTGTTGTGGAGGATGTTCTGATGGTTGTTGTTCTGATGGTTGTGTTCTTGGAACAAACTGTTTGATATGGATTTTGGGTTGAGAGGGTTTTGGTACAGAAACTGTTGGTGTTGGAATTTGTTTTTGTGGAGAAATGGAACTGGGAGCAGTAACAGAAGTGGTTTGTGTAGAAGGTGGATTTGGTACAGACTTAACATTAGAATCATTAATAACAAGTTTTGCAGAAGATACAGAAGATTTAGTACCTTTTATTTTGATCCTCTTGGTAGGTATAGAAGCAACTTCTTCAGATTCTTTTCTCTTCAAGAGCTTCTTGGGCTTCTCAGCAATCTTGACCTTCTTCTGAACAGGTTCAGATTCTTCTACAGGCTGAGTCCTTTTCCTCTGGAGTTGTGCTTCTTCTTCTCCTGCATCTGGTAGTGGTTGTCTAGCTAGCTGAATCACATTAGCAGGAACAGGTTTTCCTTCCTTCTTGCATTCATCAATATACATAACCACTATATGTCTGGGTTCTTCAGCAAAGAATAAAGGAAAGTCATCTACAGGAACCCTCTTATTCAATTCTGACATATTCAGCTTCTTGGGAGCTGTTGTGAGTTCATCAACAATTTTGAGTCTCAGAAGACTTTTAGCATTCAGAGGCTTTCCCATTATAAATTCTAATTCCTCTGTAACTCCAGCAGCGTACAGAGCAGTTACCAAACCATTCTCAGTAAGAAGATCTGAGATCAACCTTCCAAAGGGGATCCAAGTTCTGATCTTATGTCCTTTCTCTTTCACATATTCTCTAGATGCATTGATATGGTTCCACAGATGCATAAACAGAATGTATGGAAGATCTACCTTGGTGCTCTGACTAAGGCAATACATGAAATAGAGCTGTTCATTATTGACATAGTCTGGAGAATTGGTTGACTTCCTGTGGTGGATGCATCCCATGAAGATCTTGGCCCAGATCTTGTAATCAGGCTTCAGATCTTTGAATTTGTTAGAAGCTTGACCAACAGTCATTACTTCTTCATAAACCTCATCCATGTCCACACGCCCAGCTGGCAAGTGGGAAACACCATCTGTTTCTTCATATCCTATTAATTTTTTTATCAGATCTTTTGTGATAATAATTTCTTTTCCCAGCACAGAAGATAAGATGAACTTGGGGTAAACTGATGCATGGATCCAGAATTCTTTCACAAGGAGAGGGTAAACTGGTCCAAAGAGCCTATCAAAATACTTAACCCATCCTTGAGCTCCAATGATGGAACGAAACTCAAACCCATTTTCTGCCAGAGAATCAAACTCAACCATAGATTCACATAAAACTTCCAATTTATCAACAGGCGTTAGAAGTGTTCTTTTGGGAGGAGAATAGGGAGCAACACCCAAGTTTTCTGAAGTTACAGCAGCCATAGTAGATTGGAATTGAGCAGTTGTTGATGATGAAGTTTCCATTGAAGAATGCTTTATCAAATGCTTAGGTATTAGGGTTTTTATGCAGAGAAAAGAGGAGATGAAAACGCATGTAATTTCTGAGAGTGTGAAAAGTGTGAAAGTGAATACAAGTCAAGTATATATACTAAAACACTTAGGCAAATCAACAGTCAGAAATATGCACGTTTGAATAAGCATTAAATGAAGAAAATAATAATCATTTCAAAGCATTAATTGCTTCTGACAATTTGGGGGGAAAACCAAGATTCTCACTATTCAAACTTCACCTCAAACGTCTCTTCAGTTATGTACACGCCACCTCTTCAGATTTGGTGTGACACGTGTTTGCTTGCATGTTGTTCTGAATTCTCTTAAGAAATGAAACGTTAGCCAACGTTCAGATCTTCTAAAGATTGTTAGTTCATAGTTTCACAAAAGAAATATTGATCAGAATAAAATAAGCAATCAGAAGAAATACTTCAGAGCATTAAGCATTTTTGCATCTGTAAAAATTTGCTTCTGATAAATATCATTCTGGACAAAAATCCATACCAATATTTTTCAGAATAAATTTGAATCTATCTTCAACAAGGGGTTTTGTAAAAATATCTGCCCATTGATGATCTGTATCAACAAAGGCTAAATTTATGATTCCCTTCTGAACATAGTCTCTGATGAAATGATGCTTAATTTCTATATGTTTTGCCTTAGAATGTAAAATGGGATTCTTGGACAAACATATAGCAGAAGTATTATCACAAAAGATAGAAATGTTACTTTCAAAATTTTGATAATCTTCTAGTTGACTCTTCATCCAGAGCATCTGCGTGCTACATCCAACAGCAGCAATGTATTCAGCCTCTATGGTTGAAAGTGCAATTGTGGGTTGCTTCTTGCTGTACCAGGAGATTAGATTTCTTCCTAGAAATTGACAACTTCCAGAAGTACTTTTTCTTTCCACTCTGTCTCCAGCGTAGTCAGCATCACAGAATCTAACTAATTTGAAATCATCAGATTTTCTGTAACACAAACCCACATTAGAAGTACCTTTCAAATACCTTAGAATCCTCTTGACAGTTGTCAAGTGTGATTCTCTAGGATCTGATTCGAATCTAGCACACAGACAAACACTGAACAATATGTCAGGTCTAGAAGCAGTAAGATAAAGAAGATAGCCAATCATACCTCTGTAGAGCTTCTGGTCTACTTTCTTACTTACCTCTTCCTTGCCAAGTGAGCTAGTAGGATGCATTGGAGTCTTTGCCAGCTTGCTGTCAGACATGTTAAATTTCTTCAGAAGTTCTTTAACATATTTTGTCTGATGTATGTAGGTGCACTCTGGAGTTTGATTAACTTGGATTCCTAGAAAGAATCTGAGTTCTCCCATCATGCTCATTTCAAATTCTGCCTGCATACATGTAGCAAACTCCTTTCCAAGCATAATATTTGTTGATCCAAAAATAATATCATCTACATAAATTTGGCAAATTAGAAGATCTTTCTTAATTGTTTTAAAAAAGAGTGTTGTATCCACTTTGCCTCTGATGAAATTCTTCTCCAGAAGAAAATTGCTCAATCTCTCATACCAAGCTCTGGGAGCTTGTTTTAAACCATATAGAGATTTCTTTAATTTGAAAACATGATCTGGAAATTTTTCATTTTCAAAACCAGGAGGTTGGTGGACATAAACTTCTTCTTCTATAATACCATTAAGAAAGGCACTTTTAACATCCATCTAATACAGAGTGATGTTATTTTGTGCAGCAAATGAAATAAGAAGGCGTATAGATTCTAACCTTGCCACTGGAGCATATGTCTCAGTGTAATCAATACCTTCTTGCTGACTGTACCCTTGAGCAACCAGCCTTGCCTTATTCCTCTCAACTTCTCCTTTCTCATTTAGCTTATTTCTGAAGACCCATTTTGTACCAATTATATTGAATCCTTGAGGTCTCTGAACTAGATCCCATACATCATTTCTGCTGAATTGATTTAGCTCTTCTTGCATGGCCATAATCCAATCATTGTCTTGTAGAGCTTCATCTACAGTATATGGTTCAATTTCTGACACTAGTCCAAATAGTGATGCTTCAGATGATCTTAGAAAGGATCTTGTTCTGATGGGATCATCCTTCTTTCCAATAATGACATCCTCTGGATGAGAAGCTTTAATTCTGGATGATGATCCTCTAATAGTTGACTCTTCAGAAATGTTTAGATTATTCATCTGAGAAGTTAAAGGAGTAGCATCTGGAGTTGCTTCTGGTTCCTTCATTTGAATTTTGTCTGCTTTTGGAACTTCAGAGTCAATAAAGACTACTTCCCTATTGTTGCTACTGCGAAAATCGGCGCCGGCTGACAGAAGAGTCGCCACCGTGCGTTATTTATCCCAACGGAGGGAAAGGAAACGCTCGAAGTAAACCTACCGCAAAGACGGGAAAAGGTATGGTCATCGTAACCAAATCCTGGATTCGGGAGTCGGTTACGCAAGGGGAAGGTATTAGCACCCCTCACGTCCATCGTACTCGATGGGATCCACGCTTGCTTGTTTGTACGGATTACACTTCTATCTAAACTAAAGGATGAGGTCTGAAAAGAAAAGAAAACCTGACTCGGTAAAGCATCGCACTTTATGCCTACGTATTCTCGTCTGGAACAAGAAATCAGAGTCAACGTAGTTCGCCTAACTACGGGGGAGGATGGGTGAAGGTTGCTCGCTAGGATATCGCATCCTATGCCTACGTACTTCCACACAGCATGGAAGATCAGAGCAAACGTAGTTCGGGCTGCGCACGACACAAGCTATTCAAGTGTCTTTTATGAAAAATCTCACCTTAAACAAGGGTTTTCTTATTGCAAAAAAGGTTGATGTTTGTTCAAATCTTTTGACGGAAGAAATGAATTAATCTCTGTTATAACCTTTAATAATGTTTTTCTGTTGTTTTGAAGGAAGAAGAGATGACACTCTACAAATCCTAGGGTTAAAAAAAAAAGGAATAAAATCTACCCTAATGTTATCATGCATGGGTTAAGACCTAATGTCTATCATGCTCCTCTCTTGCGCAGAGAGAAACAGAGATCCTACGGGAATAGACGGAAACAGAAACAGCAAATATATACAATAAAGCAGTAAAATGCATGGATGCAACAATACAAGCGAGGCAAGGGAGTCCCACTCAACCTCGAACCTAGAAAACAATAGGCAAAAGTGAACAGAATTCACTTTCAACCCCACATGTTAAACAGCAAGCAATACAGTCCGGGAAAATCACACAATACATCAAGAAATAAAACAGCAAAAGCTAAACAGCAAAGCAATCTTCATCAGCATCTGGCTTCATCTTCAGGCTTCAAGCAAGCATCAGTCTTTAATCTTCAATCTCCCAATGGCCTTTCTTCAAGTCCTCCTCTCCAAGCTGAGGGATCAATCACAAGAATAAACTGGGTGTTAAGCAATTAATTGACCACCAAAGGTGGCAAACATATTGCTATCAACACAAAGAATATTTTCTCTCAAGAGTTCTATCCCTTAGACATTAGCACCAAGCCTTCCAAGGGAAGGGGGTGAGTGTCTTAGAGAGACTCTGCATCACAGAGAAGAATGGAGGCAATCAAGACCTTCCATGTTTGAGAATCAAGTTTGCTACTCTAGAGCTCTGCCTAACTCCTAGATCCTACAAACTTCAACAGCTGCCAGCAAGAGATACTCCTCATCAACTCTGGAAGTTGATCTTCATTCTCTGATCTTCAAATAGGCTTCATCACCACAGTCTTCAGCTCAAACCCCAAGTCCCAAACAAACCCAATACCCCACACAAACAAAAAGTAACCCTAAAGAGGGCACACCACACAATCAATCCAATACAAGCAATATACTAGTAGCAGTAGGGGAATCCTAATATTTTCTAAGGGATATATCTTATACCCATAACCCCTATAGTCCCATACCCCAAAATCAAATCAAAATTCCTAAAAGAATTAATCTATCTCACCTATGCTCACTTAAAAACCCTAATTTTCAACACTATACTCTCACCTAATCAAATCACCTAAAATTTCATCCCAAAATTACAAATTAAATCCTATATACAAGTTGAAGTCCTATGCTAATCACCCTAAAAAGAATGGATTAAAAATGTTAAAGCATCTATTCAAACTAAAATCACCAAATTTGAGTACTAAACTAAACTCATTAAAAATCCATTTAAAAGAAAAATACACAAAAAATATCAAAACAAAATAAAATGCCATTTTTATTATTCATTATTTTTCTTAACAAAATTATTAAGCTACCATAAAAAGAACCAATCAAAACTAAGCTTTTTTCATTTTTTTTATGATTTTTGCAAGATCAAAGAAAATTAAAGAAAATAAAAATCAAAAAAAAGAAAAAAGAATTAAATTGGGAAGGGGTGCCATAAGCAGAAGCGCTTAGTTCAAATTCCTAATGGGCCATTAAGATGGGGGCGCGAATAACAAATATGCAAGGCCCAGTACGCATCAGAAAAATGAATTAAAAATAGAAGAAAATTTGAAATGCAAGCGGTGCAGAAAGCAACAATTCCCAGTTCATTTCCATTGGGCTTATTAAAAGGGGGTGGGGATAGGAATCTGAATCCAAGGCCCATGGTTGCGTTTAAGTGAAACGCATCGTTTCTCTTTGAGTCAATTCCCTCCGTTTTCGTCTTTGAATGTCAGCCACACGATGAGATTAAAATGTCAAATAATTGAAATGATCTAACGGTGCATGGTCATCGTCCCCAATCAACACCTAGGGTTTCAGGATTCCCCTCTTCCATGCACAAACTTCCACAGCTCGGTTCTCCCTCCCCACTCACCCAAATCCCTCGATCCCAAAACCAAAAATGGCCTACTCAAAGCCCTCTACAAGATCCTCCACTTGGATTCTGCTGAAACTCATTATATAATCAAGCTCGATTGCTGGAAGTCTTGGACACCATGAATTGCACCTGATGTGCATGGTTATCAAACTTGCTGAAACTACCCTAGAGTGATCTATGGGTTATGGTAATCATGCTGAACATAAGAACTAAGATCATAGTGCCCTAACCTAGGAGTTATAGATCAAGAAAGTTGAACTGCCCTAATCCTAACCTTCACCAATGGCCATAACAGATGGTGCACATGTTCATCTATCTAAACCTAACACTTTTGCACTAATAATCTAACCTAACAACACCTAATTATGGAGATAGAAATGAAATCACCAACCTGCTTAGTAGCTATGGCAGAGGTGGTTACAGTCCAATCCAATGCTTGTAACCCTTCGAGGATGATCTTTACTTGATGAGAATCTTTCTGTTTGCAACAATTATGATGATGAGTGCTTGGATTCTTGGCTGCAACTCTGGTGCACAATCTTGAGTTTTGGGGAAAAGCTCCTTAAACCTCCATTAATGGACCTTGCCTCGTGCTCATTCACACTCACAATATACCAAAGACTGAAAATGAAGAACTCTCTTGAACAGAAAATGGAAGATTATGATAATTCTCTCACTTTCTTACAATGGAAGCAACCATAGAATTCTCTCTCTTCTCTCCCTCTTTTCACCAACCCCTTGCACCAATGATCCACACTCCTTTTATAGATGATGATGGACAGATCTAGAAATTTCTGGATGCCTCTAGGATGATTCTAGAATGTGGTGGAAAGTTCATGAAAATCTCACTTGATGACATGTTGAAAATATCACTCATCTCATGCATACACCTTTCTAAACTTGTGTCAAAATCTCTCCTCATGAGATATTGAAATGGTGTGTGTGAAAAAAACAAGCTCCTTGCCTTGAAATTCACCTTGTGCCAAGTTTTCCATACTTGCCTTATTATGCAAGTAACAAAAATACAAAGCAAGTCCAAAATTTAACCCCTAAATCAAAAAAGTGGCTGAACCAATGTCTTTAAAATGATGTTTGGAATCAATTTGGTATATTGGATGACCCATTTTGGATTTGCAGACCTCTCAAACCAATTTTTCATTTCAACTTTTTCAACTTATATGCCTTTTTTAAGTCATTTTTCACCAACTTTGGTCAAGTCTTATTCTATGAATTTACAAACTTCCATGACTTCTTTTCTAGACTTAAAATGGCCTTTTGAGCAACTTTGATGTTGTGAAGTTTTTCATTTGAAGCTTCCTTGTATGAGTTTTGGGCATAGGCTAAGAATGACCTGTAATCCTCAGATGACCAAAATACCCTTTGCTTGCCAAGACCATAAGTAGAGTGCCACCAATCATATGAAGGTATACGATACCATTCTAGAAAGCTAAGACAATAAGGAACAACTCTCATGTTGGCCAGAAATCCATTTGAAATCTCCTTGAAGGTCAAAAGTTGCTTGGAAGACAGACAACTTTCACAGACAAATTTCAGTGCCCTCAGATGACCTGTAACTTGCAAGAGCTATAACTTGAGTTCTATAAATCATCTTGAGGACTTCCACCACTCAAATTAAAGCTATGAAGATACTCTACAAGTTTCATGTGGACCAAGAATTCATATGAAGCTTGCATCTTGAGTTACACTACTTTGAAGTTTGACCTAAATCAGGGGATTTTACACAGAAACCCTAATTTGGTAACCCCTCTTCTCCTTGACTCCTCTTGATTTTTATTAAGCACAACATCATATCCCTATCCATATAGCAAATAATGAATCCCACATTCTTCAAATGCTCTTTGATGCCCTTCAAAACAAGTCTTTGACCTAGGATTGACCTAGTGTTGACCCTAGTTGACTGACATCAACTGAGGCTCTTGCAATCATTCCAATGACTTGGTTACTCCTCAAAAATGATCATCTAGGCTCTTCATGACATCTATACACACCTCATGCTCTTGGCTTATAGCTCATAATTTCTGATGATCCCCCAAACAACCTCAAGATAGGAGAGAACTCACTGATCAACCTGTCAGCTCTTCAAAGCTCAAATTCTTCCCTGATGCCCTGAGTAGTCTTGAATATGAATGAAACCCTTGGATATACCTCTTGAGATAAGAATCACACTTTGATCCCCTGATTAAGATGGCTTGCTTATGCTATGCAATGCAGATGAATATACTATGCACATGATGACAATGCAAATGATTATGCAATTGAAACATAAACCTAGGTCAGAAAAGGTTGGGCAAATTTTGGGGTGCAACAGCTGCCCCTATTCAAGCGGCTTGGACCCGACTGGGTGAAGAGCGCGCAGCCTTCAGACATTCGAGGCATGAGACAGTTGAATACGAAAGAACCCGGAAATTTGCCAACCGCAAAAATAAATTACGCATACAACTACTGCTTGGGGAAGACCCTTCAGGGAAATGACTTCTGTTGTCACGACAACAACTAATCACTCCTCTGTCAATCTGATATTGTCCGCAGACCACTCCATTCTGAAGAAATGAGCATACACCACACAACGAGAAAATTGTTGATATCACTTATCAACCTCTGTTGATCTCACTTATCAACCTATGTTGATCTCACCTATCAACCAAGCACCCGCTAACCAGCGGGAGAATATTGACTTCACTTGTCACGTTGACTTCACTGATCAACCTTTCGTATCCTGAAGAAACGAGCAAACGCTTAACCAAGCGAGACGATGTTCGAAGACATGAACAACCGACTCTGCGGGGAAAAGAGAAACTTAACTAAGCAACTCTGAGGTCAATTCTGACGACTGCCGTCAAACACCTGCTGGGGAAATTGGGAACTTAACCAAATACCCTGACGAGAACAACCTTGTTGAAAAACACGAGGAATTTAACCACACCTCCTGTAGCAATCTCCTTGCTGGGGACTATGAGGGACTTAACCAAGCAACCCATTGAAGTAACACCCTGCTGGAGAACATAACTCTGTTGGGGGAATTGCGGGTAACCACCCGAAAATCTGCATTACCACCTTCTAATGCTGACTCCGCAGCATCCTGAGAAAGACTCAGATGGGGGGAACACAAGTAACTTAACCAAGCGACTTGTCAAAGGACACCCTGCCGGGGACTACGAGGAACTTAACCAAGTATCTCGTTGAAGACCACCCTGCTGGGGATTACGTCTCTACTGAGGTAACTGCGGGTAACCACCCAAAATCTGCAACATGCCATTTCCACAACACTCTGAGAAAGGACTCGGCTGGGGAGAAAGAGAAATGCTTGACCAAGCAACTCTGCCAGGGGAATATGACATGACGAACACGATCACTGCATGCCTGGCACAACAACCCTCTGTAACAATATGAACACGAACACTGCGTATTCTACGCCACAACTCTTTTGACAGAAGAAAACACGATCACTGCGCGTCTTGATGCTGCAAACAAAATCACATAATGGGACAAACACGACAAACACGATCACTGCGTGCTGCGTTACAATCACATTGACCATAAATCCAACCGGATGAGGTGAACACGATCACTGCGTGCCAGACGGAATTAATCCACATAGAAGAGGCGAATACGTTCACTGCGTACTTCGACCACTAATACGATAAACACGATCACTGCGTGTGCTGCAATAGGACGAATACGATTACTGCGCAACAAACTCAACCGATACGATAGCCACGATCACTGCATGCTCCGCATCACAAGTTCCCATGGTGCTGTCAACACGATCACCACGTGCTATACAAATACGATCACTGCGTATTTTGAACACGATCACTGCGTGTTTGAACACGATCACTGCGCATTCTGAGACACGATCCTCTTGACTGGAGAAAACACGATCCCTGCGTGTTATGTGTCTCAACTAACCCACATAACTGGACGAATACGATCACTGCATATCCTAACCATACATAGGGTGAACGCGATCACTGCGCGTTTCATGTCACGGCCCTCTTGACTGGAGGAAACACGATCACTGCGTGTTGTGACACAACTTCAAACAATGGGACGAATATGATTACTGCGTACTTCAGCCACTAACAACCAGATGAACACGTTCACTGCGTGCCTCACCCCATAACCAAACCGCATAACGGACAAATACGATCACTGCGTATACCAACCAACCAAACTGGACGAACACGATCACTGCGTGCCAATCTATAACCGCTGTATAACGGACGAATACGATCCCTGCGCATATCGACCAACAACATCACATGATATGGTAAACACGATCACTGCGTGTCCTGCAACGCCAGTAGAGTGAACACGATCACTGCGTGTCTTGCCCGATAAAACCCCGAGATGATACCAACACGATCACTGCGTGCCTTACAACACACCCTTCTTAGATCGGGACGAACACGATCACGGCGCTATTCGACCACAGATACACATACCAAGATCAACACGATCACTGCGTGTCCTACAACATGAACCCCAGAGATGGTACAAATACGATCACTGCGCACTTGGGCCACAAATCGACATCTCAAAATCAACACGACCACTGCCTGCCTTGCTATATGAACCCCGTAGCTGGTACAAAATACGATCACTGCATACCTTGACCACAAATTAACATCTTCCTGAAACCACGATTTCACTTATCGGCAGGGAACAACATATCTAAAACTGAAGAGGTAACCACCCGACTTATGTTTCAATAATGCACGTTTTGATAATGACGTAATGCTTCCATACTGCGTGGGAATGCTACATACTCGGGTAGAATGCAAATGCTCATGATGCATGCTTATGCAAAGAGTTACTTCAGCAAAATAAATGCCGAAGACACACTGGATCCGCTGGGGATGACCGGAATACTACCGATACGCTTCCAACAAAATAAATGTTGGAAAGATGAACTAACTCCGCTGGGGATAACCATCCTGCTGAGAAAGTAGCTCACAAACTCAAGACTCCACAATTTGCTGAAGACGATCCTCCTGACGAGGAAGAGCGACTTGCTGGGGAAAGAAAGGACAATCGTGCTCGGGAAAACTCCTTTCAGCAGCTCCAACCACATGATCATAATCTGTGGGGAACTTCTCCTGCTATCACTGAGCTGGGGATTGAACTACACATTCTGATTTACACTGCCAGAACCTCTCTGGGAAGTTAATCGCATTTGTCTCGACCTTCACTGGGGAGGACTCTGCTCTGCTTGATAGGCTAATTCTGGTCTACTGAAGATACATTGATCTTTTCCTTTGACGCAATCTCAACTCTCCTGGGGAGATAACATTCAATTTTTCCTGGGGCGACTTCACTGGGGAAGGACACAACATTCATCCTCTGGAGAGGGTACCAGCCTGCCCTGGACTCTGGCGGGGAACTTCGCGAATTTTTTTTTGAATACCTGCAAAAATCAACAAGCAAACACAAGGCAATCCGTGCAAAAAGAGACATCTTGGTAATCACCCACAACAACCATTCAGGTAATTTTTGGTTTTAACAATCATAGGCCGAGGCCCGCCTGTTTACACGCATGTAAGTTTATCAGCAACATCGGCGCTTTTTACAAACAAAACTGTAAAAAATTAAAACCAAAGTCACACACTACACTGAATAAACGCTTTATTGATAACGGCCTGAGAATAGGCAAGATTTGTACATCGGATGCAACTCCTGAAAAGAGGTAGTTACACACAAACAAAATGCAGAAGTATACAAATATACAGAATAAAATTTGTACACATGTCGGCAACGTGTTACAGACGAACACCATGAACCGATCTTCCTATGACTCGTCGGACTCTGACACTTTCCCGATCTTTGTCTTCGGAAGAAATTGCTTTGGATAATTGACCCCCAGATGCTCCCAAACCGCTAACAATCAAACTTGGACCGCAGTCATTTGCTTCTTAAATCCCTAACTTTTGCGTGAATCGCCCTTTGCGGGTTTTCGATTCACCGGGATACCCTTTTTTTGCCGAAGCCGCCCAGTGTAGGTTTTCGACTTCGCGGGTGTACATTTTTTCATTTTATCCCTAACTTTTGCCCGAACCTTTTCATTCTGTTTTTGGTTCGCCAAGATGCCCCATTTTTGCCTGGACTCTCTTTTTACTGTCCAGCGGGTCAATTTTAAGCAAAGTATTTTTTAACTGCGTCCGAGTTCACAGGGGACGAAAAGTCTTCACCATCCATGGTGGATAACAATAAGGCTCCTTCGGAGAAGACCTTTCTCACGACGTATGGACCTTCGTAATTGGGAGTCCATTTGCCCCTGTGATCCGATTGTGGTGGGAGAATCTTCTTCAGCACAAGATCACCCGTCTGAAAGCTTCGAGGTCGAATCTTCTTGTCGAACGCTTTCTTCATCCGGCTCTGATACAGCCTACCATGTGCAATGGATGCCAGTCTTTTCTCATCTATCAAGCTCAGCTGATTCAATCTACTTCTCACCCATTCTGCCTCGTCCAGCTTAACATCAAGCAAAACCCTCAAAGATGGTATCTCAACCTCCAATGGCAGGACAACCTCCATGCCATATACCAGTGAGAACGGTATTGCCCCGGTTGATGTACGCACTGTAGTACGATAACCGTGCAAAGCGAATGGCAACATCTCATGCCAATCCTTATACGTTACCACCATCTTCTGAACAATTTTCTTTATGTTCTTGTTGGCCGCTTCAACAGCGCCATTCATCTTGGGTCGGTAGGGAGATGAATTATGATGCTCGATCTTGAAATCCCGGCATAGATCTTTCATCATCTTGTTGTTCAAATTCGAACCATTATCAGTAATGATCCGTTCAGGAATACCGTATCTGCAAATTATATCCTTCTTGATAAATCTGGCCACCACCTGCTTCGTCACATTGGCGTAAGATGCTGCTTCCACCCACTTGGTGAAGTAATCGATCGCGACCAGAATGAAGCGATGCCCATTAGAAGCAGTAGGCTCAATCTTGCCGATCATATCAATCCCCCACATGGAGAAAGGCCACGGTGAAGCCATAACATTCAGTGGACTGGGTGGCACAAGGATCTTATCAGCATAGATCTGGCACTTGTGACACCACTTGGCAAACTTGAAACAGTCCGTCTCCATCGTCAACCAATAATACCCTGCTCGCAACAACTTTTGGGTCATAGCATGCCCACCAGCATGTGTACCAAAAGTTCCTTCATGGACTTCTTCCATGAGCAAGTTGGCTTCCTTCTCGTCCACACACCGGAGGAGTACCAAATCGTGGTTCCTTCTATACAAAACGCCGTCGGGATTCAGATAGAAGTTGCCTGCTAATCTCCTTAGAGTCTTCTGATCACGACTGGATGCCCCAGCCGGATATTCCTTATTCTTCAGGAAATTCTGTATATCGAAGTACCAAGGTTTACCGTCAGATGCTTCATCGATTGCAAACACAAAGGCCGGCCTATCGAGGCGAGAGATGACAATGCTGGGAGCCTCATTCCAGCGGTTGACTTTATACATCGAGGATAACGTTGCAAGGGCGTCCGCCATTTGATTCTCCGCCCGGGGTACATGATGAAACTCCACCCTATCAAAGAAAGGTAGCAACCTTCTCGCATAATTCATGTACGGCACCAGATTGGGTTGGCGCGTCTCCCACTCTCCCTTAATCTGATTCACAACCAATGCTGAATCCCCATATACCTCCAGATTCTTGATCCTCAGATCAATAGCCTCCTCTAACCCCATAATACAAGCTTCATACTCGGCTTCATTATTCGTCACTGAAAACGTCAATCTGGCTGTGAACGGGATGTGTGACCCGTGGGGAGTTGTAATGATTGCCCCGATCCCGCTGCCGTACGAATTGACAGCCCCATCAAAAATCATTTGCCACTGGGAACTCCGCTCAGGACCTTCACCAGGCAACGGCTCATCACAATCTTTAGCCTTCAAGTACATTATGTCCTCATCAGGAAACTCAAACTTCATAGGCTGATAATCCTCTATTGCCTGTTCGGCGAGATATTCTGACAGAACACTTCCCTTAATGGCCTTCTGGGAAACATACTGGATATCGTATTCTGTCAATACCATCTGCCATCTAGCAATCCTTCCAGAGAGCGCTTGCTTCTCAAACACATATTTGATCGGATCCATCTTTGATATCAGCATGGTTGTATGGTTCAGCATGTACTGTCTTAGACGTTTGGCAGCCCACGCCAATGCGCAACACGTCTTTTCAAGCATAGAGTATCGAGATTCACAGTCCGTGAACTTTTTACTCAAGTAGTAAATTGCATGCTCTTTCCGCACTGTCTCGTCATGTTGACCGAGAACACAACCGATACTGTTCTCAAGAACCGTCAGATACATAATCAGGGGTCGTCCCGCTACTGGGGGTATCAACACCGGAGGTTCCTGCAAGTATTCTTTTATCTTCTCAAATGCCCTTTGGCAGTTGTCGTCCCAGACCACCGCTTGATCTTTCTTTAGCAGTTTGAATAATGGTTCACACGTGGTCGTTAGGTGAGAAATGAACCTAGCAATGTAGTTCAACCTCCCTAAGAATCCACGAACTTCTTTTTCTGTTCTCGGTGCTGGCATCTCTTGTATTGCTTTTATTTTTGCAGGATCGACCTTGATTCTTTTCTTGCTTACAATGAACCCCAGTAGCTTCCCGGATCTCACTCCGAAGGTACATTTATTTGGATTCAGCCTCAGCCTGAATTTCCTCAGCCTCTTGAACAACTTTAACAGATTAACCAGGTGTTCTTCCTCTGTTTGAGACTTGGCAATCATGTCATCGACATACACCTCAATCTCTCTGTGCATCATGTCGTGAAAAGGTGTTGTCATAGCCCGTTGGTACATTGCCCCAACATTTTTCAAACCAAAAGGCATCACCTTATAACAGAAGGTTCCCCACGGGGTGATAAAGGTCGTTTTTTCCATATCCTCCGGAGCCATTCTGATCTGGTTATACCCTAAAAAGCCATCCATGAAGGAGAATACCGAAAACTGAGCCGTGTTGTCAACTAACACGTCAATATGCGGTAGCGGGAAATCATCCTTCGGACTCGCTTTGTTTAGATCTCTATAATCAACACACATTCGAACCTTGCCATCTTTCTTTGGCACAGGCACGATATTAGCGACCCAAGTGGGATAGGTGATAACAGCCAGGAATCCAGCATCCCATTGCTTCTGCACTTCTTCTTTTATCTTTACAGCCATGTCAGGACGAGTCCTTCTGAGTTTCTGCTTCACCGGCGGGCAATCTTCCTTCAACGGCAGACGATGAACAACCATATCAGTATCCAAACCTGGCATGTCCTCGTAAGACCAAGCAAATATATCACTGTATTCACGCAGCATCTCAATAAGCTCTCGCTTGATGTCCTCTTGCAACGCCGCCCCTATACGGATATTCCTAACGCATTCTTCAGATCCCAAGTTGACAATATCAATCTCTTCCTGGTGAGGCAGAATGACCCTCTTTTCTTGCTTCAATAACCGACTGAGCTCTTCTGGTAAGTCACTATCCTCCACAATCTCCTCCTCAGCTTGGAAGATCGGATGCTCGAAGTCTAAACGAGTCATAGGAAGTTTTTGGTCGGTGTCATCTGAAAATTCATGAATCCTGCGAGGGAAACGTATAAGTGCTTCAAAATGATGTACAAGCAAAATGCATAACCGTGCTGCCATTTTATTGAAAAATAAAAACAGAAAGAAAAGGATCACAACATTTGAATGTAAAAACGCTGTCATTTATTAATCATGCAAACATACAGGTAAACAGTTAGGCCCTAAGACAAGATCATCGATGCCCCGGGCAAGGCATGTGATCATACAATGATTTGAAAAAACAATGCATTATTGTTTGGTGACTTGGATGACATCCTGGATGGACCAGTTGCATAGGCTTTGCCCCGGCGTGCTGGGTTGAATCCACGAGTCCATGTCGCAATCGCTATCCACTTCCTCCGTATCAGACACGGCATTAATCCTTTCAAAGCTAACTCCTCCGAGCGTGAACACGACAGGTCCCTTGTACTTAGGCGCGCTCTGCGAGGTAGATGGGCGATACCCCAAGCCATACTTATCTTGCTTCACTGGGATGTCCAGAACCTGACCCCACTTCTGAGTCTCTCCTGCTTGTACCAACGCCTTGGCTTCTTTATATGAGGAGACGACCACCTCATGCCCTTCACTCTTCATCGGAACTTCCTCTTTAACCTTCACCCCTTCGAACGCTTGACACAGCGTTTCATGAATCTCTCCATCTACCTCCACGTACTTGAAAGAAGACAAATGATTGACTAAGATATCCTCTTCTCCACACACCGTCACAATACTCCCCTCAACCATATATTTCAGCTTCTGATGGAGCGTAGAAGTCACTGCCCAAGCGGCATGAATCCAAGGTCTCCCGATCAAACAGCTATATGCAGGCTGAATGTCCATGATGTAAAACACTGTATCAAACACCTCCGGACCTACCTGAATGGGCAACGTTATCGACCCAAATACTGACCTCCTTGTTCCGTCAAAAGCCCTCACTACCAAATCACTAGGCGTGCACAACAACCCCCGAGTATCTAATTTCAACAGGGCTTTCTTTGGTAACACATTCAACGAGGACCCAGTGTCTACCAGCACATGGGATAAAACAGTGCCCCGACATTCGATAGAGATGTGCAAAGCATTATTATGATCACGCCCTCGAGGTGTTAAGTCAAAATCCGTGAATCCCAGTCCATGCCCAGCGTTAACATGTGCCATAACTCCCTCCAGTTGATTAACTGAAATCTCTTGCGGCACGAAAGATGTCTCAAGTACCTTCAACAGGGCGTTTCTATGCGCCTCAGAACACAACAGCAGCGATAATATGGAGATTTTTGACGGGGTCTGCTGCAGGTGATCTACAATCTTGTAATCACTTTTGCGGATTAACCTCATGAATTCTTCCACATCTTTGGTTATCGGCTCTTTCTCTTTACTCCCCGAGGATTCCCCTTCAACAACTTTGTTCTTACCTCTGGCAAGCCTCTCTGCTTCGACCTCAGGTGAAGTGAAAATTCTTCCGCTCCGGGTTATACCACCCGCTCCCACTATGTTATCTACGGATCCCGCTGGCGGATCATTCAAGTCAATCTTTTCCCCATTGCAATACACCTCAGCACCATAACACCACGGGACTGCCTTTGTGCTTTCAAAAGGGACTGGCTTGGCGTTGGTAATAGTAATGGTCGGCCTTTTTGATGATGCCGAAATTGTCACTGATTTGAACGGAATGGTGATCGTAGCAATCTCCCTACGCTCTTCTACAGATTCTGTCTCAACAGACTTCTCTCGCCCCACAACCCTGTCAAACTGCAAAATTCCTTCAACAATCAAACCTTGAACTCCCCTCTTCAAGTTTTCACAGCCCTCAGGTTGAACCAAACAGTCAACACACTCTTCGCTGCAACCGGGATAGACTCCTCCTTTCAACAGGCGCTGCTTTACGTAACTCAAAGGGGTTTTCAGCTCGCTCACTTCTGAAACCAAGTTCAAATCATCATCTACCATGATTGCATTGGCCCCAGCCCCACCATGCTTGGGCATTGGCTGCTGCGTGATATTGGGACCTTCCTTCCCGAAATTAATAGTCGTGCTATCAAGCAAATCCTGTACTTTATGCTTGAAAGCTAGGCAATTTTCAATATTGTGCCCTGGCGCACCCGAATGGAAGTCACAGTGCTCATTAACATCATATCCGACTGGTGGCTAGCCAGTTGGTGGTGCTAAGGTCCTTTTCTCGACTAACTGCAATTTCAACAAAGTTTGAAGGAGCTCTGCATATGATACTGGCGGTACCTCGAATACTCTCCTCGGTCGTGGGTTCTGAAATCTGCGCTGATTATTATTAGGCTGCTGCTGAGCCTGTTGCGGTGGTGGTTGTCTCTGCTGCTGAGGAGGCCCTGGAATGGTTACACTTGCAACTTGCCAGTTCTGACGGTCAGACTATCTATCTTCTGTGCTAGAGCATCTACTTTAGCGTTGAACTTTTCAAGGCTGCTGATCTCGTACATCCCACCTTTCGCTGTGGTTTTCTCAGTTGGAGTGCGTTCACCTCCCCATTGGCAATGGTTTTGTGACATGTTTTCTATTAATTGATAGGCTTCATCGTATGGCTTATCCATAAGTGCACCGCCCGTGGCAGCGTCTATTGTCAATCTAGTATTGTATAGAAGCCCATTATAGAAAGTATGGATTGTCACCCAGTCTTCTAGACCGTGGTGAGGACATGTTCTCATCATATCTTTGAATCGTTCCCATGCTTCGTAAAGAGATTCAGTATCTTTCTGTCGAAACGGAGTTGGATGGTAACGATTGTAACCATGTCCACGGTCTGTCTCTAAGAGAGAATGGGAAAAGACGAAGTCTTATCGCGTCTGGAGTTACTCCATTTGCTTTCACTGTGTCCGCGTATTGTACAAACTTCGTTAGATGTTCGTTCGGATCCTCAGTTGCGTTTCCTGAGAATTGGTTTTGTTGTACAGCCGACAGCAATGATGGTTTCAGCTCAAAATCATTTCGGGTGATAGCTGGGGCAGCAATGCTACTTCTAGGCTCCATCTGAGATGGTGTAGCGTATGCCTTCAGCGGTTTGTTTGGAGGTCCTTCAGCCATCTCTGGTTCTTCTTCTTCTGATTTGGGAATGGGAGTGAGAGGTTCGGGAGTGTTATGTTTGAGTTGTTTGAGTTGGTACTCAATGATTCGACTTCTTAAATGTAAGAAGCGTTCTAGTTCTGCGACTGAAGGTTTTACGATATCGCCTTGCGGGCGATTACTTGGCATACAATCGACAGAACTAGTAAAGGAAAAATGAAAATTGTTAACCTAGTCTATACGGCGTAACAGAAGGTTACACTATTGACTAAACGGGTCCCCGGCAACGGCGCCAAAAACTTGATCGCGACTTTCTATGTCTAATACAACCTAACTGCAAGTGCACAGCCTATCGCGTAGTAATAATAGATATCGATCCCACAGGGACTCATAATCAAACTAGTGTTCTCGTAGGTAGAATATGTTTAAGGGAATAAGATTGTCACTAAAAGGGAACTAAGAATACTATTTAGATTATAAATGATTGAATCGATATGTAGTAATTGTGTTCTTCAGGGATTTGATAAGTTACTGGTGTATGAAATAATTTTCAAAGTTTATTTAAGCAGAAAATGGTGATTTGAAGACTCTCGTCTCACGATGGTTATTGACGCTAATCATAATCCTAAGGGCCAAACGTACACTTTCGTATCCCGTTCGGGGTTAAAATTATTTTTTGGAAATCTCTAAGTTCTAATTCATTTTAAAGTGCTTTCGCTGTTATTAAAATGAATGACTAGTGTTTACTATCTGACCTTACCGCAACTTTCGCTTGTTGGTTCGTATCTTAATTAATTTCCCACTTTCGTGGCAAAACTACTTTTAAATAAGTTCTCGCTTTCGCGACGAAGTATATTCAGTAAATCAATTTTAAACACTCAGACCATAAGTTACTTTTGAAAAGAAAGTTTTTCAACCAGTTGTTATCAAATCCCATTCGAATTATTACTACATATCGATTACCTAAGTTTAGCTAGACATGGATTTGGGAAAGATAAAACATAAATAAAAACAATAAATAATGATTTGCATTATAATAAAACTGGAATCGATTGAAATGAGAAACCTGTAAATATTCCAATTGGCCTTTGGGCAGATCCTCCACAGATGTTGGCAAGATTCTGATCTCTAATGCCAATTTGATCGTACAGTGAAAGTAGAAATTACAGAAGAATGAAAAATGGAATACAGGGAAGGTAAAGAGAAACAAATAAGAATATTGCTGGAAAATATGCTATGGAAATAAATTTGGCAGCACTTCGTTGTACGAATGCAGCACCCTTTCTGAGGTCCCTTTCTTCCCTTTTTATAGAAGTGGAATTCCAACGGTTATCATTGAAGATGATGGACTTTGAGGCAGATAATTTAGGGAGTAATGGTCCACTCTGTGGGAATTGGAACTGATTCTTTAACGTGTAATTGAAGTGGGGCGTTTTTTCCTACATGACGGTCGTCACAAGGTGTGACGCTCGTCATGGAGCTGTGACGGTCGTCACATCAGCAAAAACAGCTTCCTGCGCTTTTCATGATGTTTTCACTCCTTTTTGGTCCGTATTTCATCTGAGGTTGCTTCTTTTCTTCATGTTGCCTTGTTTAGACGTTATCGTTGAATACCTGCAAAACATCAGACAAATAACACGGAAATAACCCGAAATCGGATCGAAAACGGTTAAACTTTAGTTGAATTATGCATCAAAATATATATACGATTTCGTGTTATCAGATGCCCAAGTTAGGGTTAGTTTTGAACATGATCATGCTTTGTTTTGACGTAGTCTTTGAACCTTGTTTCTTGTATGGATCCCTTTTATGCTTTCTGATCTCGAATGACTTGAAAAACTATGTTTAAGATTCTGACTCCCTTTGAACCGATGTGTATTGCTTGCATTTTGAATTCCTTTTCTTGTATTTGGATGATTGAGTCCTTTTGTGGTTGATATGGATTGGTATATGCTTGTTTCTTTGCTCATGTTTTGAGTATGGTTATGTCGCTACTGCGAAAAAAGGTGTCGCCAATGACAGAAGACTCGCCACCGTTTGGTATTTATCCCAAAAGAGGGAAAGGAAACGATCAATGAAAACCTGACGAAAACGGGAGAAGACAGGTCATCGCAACCATGTCGCGGGTTCGGGAGTCGGTTACGCAAGGGGAAGGTATTAGCACCCCTCACGTCCGTCGTACTCGACGGGATCCACGCTTGGTTATCTATCTAAAAGGGTGTTTACTATCTAACTAAAGGTCTCAGGGAAATAAGAAAAGAAAAGAGACTCGGCAGAGCATCGCCGCTCTGTGCCTACGTATTCCCTCGTGCAATGGGAAACTCAGAGTCAACGTAGTTTGGCTAACTACGGGTGAAGGGTGGGGGAAGGTTGCTCGCAAGACGTCATCGTCTTGTGCCTACGTATCCTCATCTGGTATGAGAAATCAGAGCAAACGTAGTTCGGGGTAACAAGAACACCGGTCGGTTCAAAATGTTTTAGACCCGAGTAGGGTTAAAACTTAGTTCTGGCAGTTAGGTGTATGTGTTGCACCCCAAAATTTTCCCAACATTTCTTTACCTAGCTTGTGTTTCATTGCATTCACATTAGCACTATCATTTGCATTTCATTGACAAGTATTATTGTTTCAGGTATAAAATTAAGTACTCTTAAAGAAGCAAAATACATAAGTACAAAGAAACTATGCAAAGCTCTGAAGCATCAGATGCAAGACTATCAGAAGATTCTGGAGCGCTGCCAGAAGAATCTGAAGCAGAAGCTGCAGAATGATCTGAAGCGCTAATGAAAGAAGTGTACAAAAGTTGAAAGCTTTGATCTAATCAGACTCTGAAGTTATTTTCACTGCAAGATCAGAGGCTTTGACAATCAGACTCTTATCATTAATATTCACGCTCTTAGCACATACTGCTGCATACTTTGATAAAGACTCTGATCAAGATTGAGACTCTGATACATTAAGATCTGATCATCTATCAAGGCTCTGAACTTCTCATTCATCTTAAGCTCTGATCATCTTAAAGCATTCCATACCTTTTAAGCTTACTACAAGTTCTGAAGTGCAGATTATGAAGACTTCATCTTGAAGGAAGCTTGTTGAAGAAGCTGTAAACTTGATTAGACGTGGTGATACTTCCAAAGTAACCAACGGCTAATTTGTCCAAAGAAGTGAAGTGGTGCAAATCCCAAGGCTTCTACAACCATACCTTTCTACAGAAAGCATATCTCTGCCCATACTTTTGGTGATGACAAGTCATACAATCAAATATTATACTCAGTTGCACATCACTCAAAGCATTTGGAAAAAGCTATAAAAGGAGAACTACTTCAACATTTTGAGGTTGCTAATTGACTACTCATCATTTGCTCATTGCAAGTTCACTCAGGAAGAAATACACGCTTAATTCATAAAAGAGAAAATCTCTCAAGATCTTATTCATTTGATCTTTCATAAAACCATATAGTTTTTGTTGTACTTAATCTTAAGTGTATACATCACAGTTATGATACAGCTTATTAGAAGCATTCAAACACTTGTTAGTTTACATTAATTTATAAGAAGTTCCTTAAGAAGACCAAGGTGTGGTCAGTTGTTCTTGAGAAGACTAAGACAGTTGCTCTTAGTGCTTTCTATTGTAATCAGTTGATCAATAATGGATTAAGTCCTTGTAGAGAAAGGCAAATCATCTTTGATAAGGTGGACTGGAGTAGTTGAGTTCAACAAACTAGGATTAAAATCTTGAGTTGTTTTTATTGCCATATTTCTTAAAAACTCTTATTCAACCCCCCCCCCCCCCCCCTTCTAAGTGTTTTTCTCACTTTCATATTTTTGTTTTGAAAAACATTAAAATGGAAATATGGTTTGTGCTAACCTGCATATCCTTGTTTTAAGCTTAACCCTTGTTATTGCAGGATTCACATCGCAGATGACATTGACTATGAACCTTCTACGACTCACTTCGACTTTGATTGCCCGATATATCAAGCTGAAGAAGAGATTGATGAAGACGAAGACCTTCCCGAAGAGTTGGCCCGTTTGTTGAAACAAGAAGAGAAGGTCATTCTGCCTCACGAGGAAGAGATTGAGATTGTGAATCTGGGTTCTGAGGAACTTGTCAGAAATGTCAGGATAGGGGCTGCATTACAGAGCGATGTCCAGCAGAGATTGGTCGAGATGCCTCGAGAGTATAGTGACATCTTTGCTTGGTCATACGAAGATATGCCCAGACTCGATACTGACATAGTGGTCCATCATCTACCACTGCGAGAAGATTGTCCTCCCGTTAAGCAGAAGCTTAGAAGGACACGACCAGATATGGCCGTTAAGATCAAAGAAAAGGTCCAAAAGCAGTTGGATGCTGGATTCTTGGTCGTGACTACTTACCCTCCGTGGGTCGCCAACATAGTACCTGTACCAAAGAAAGATGGTAAGGTGCGGATGTGTGTTGATTATCGGGATTTGAATAAGGCGAGCCCTAAAGACGATTTCCCGCTCCCTCATATTGATGTGTTGGTCGACAATACAACTCAACTTTCCGTGTTTTCGTTCATGGATGGCTTCTCCGGCTATAACCAGATCAAGATGGCGCCGGAGGACATGGAGAAAACTACGTTTATTACACCTTGGGGGACGTTCTGCTACAAGGTAATTCCCTTTGGTCTGAAGAACGCAGGGGCCACTTACCAGCGAGCAATGGTTACTTTGTTTCATGACATGATTCACCATGAGATTGAAGTCTATGTTGATGACATGATTGGGAAGACACAAGAACACAGACAAAAAGGATTTATCTGTGCTTTCTTCTTCTAGGAAAGGTCACTTGATGTGAAGACAAAAAAGGCTCAGATCTTTTGGACACTCTTCTCAACGTGAAGCTCACCTTGGATCAGCTTCCTATAAAAGCAAGACTTCACCCAACTTCTTCAGTTGACGTTTTATCCAAAAGAAATCAACATTCAAGCTCTCATACTATTCATATTCTTTCTAAGAATTGATTTCTTTGTTCTTAATAGTTAAGTGAAAAATCACAGTTTTGATAAAGCTTTCTAGAAGCAATTTAAACACTTGTATTTGTATTACATTTGATTGTAAACCTTAAGAAGATCCAGTTAGGATCAGTAGTTCTTGAGAAGACTTTGAACAATTGTTCTAAGTGCTTACTATTGTAATCAGTTGATTAAATAGTGGATTAAGTCCTTGATTGAGAAAGGAAAATCACTCTAGGAAGGGTGGACTGGAGTAGTTGAGTTCAACGAACCAGGATAAAAATACTTGAGTTTTTACTTCTAAGTTTTAATCTTCATACTTATTCAACCCCTCCCTTCTAAGTATGATCTCACCTTCAGTTGGCATCAGAGCTCCGGTTCTGTGTGTGCTACCACTTAACAGTGACAGTAAAGATCCAGTGAGAAATACTTTGATATATATTTGGTTTTTACTATGGCTGATAATACAATGTCTAACATTAACAACAAATATGAAGAAAGGGACAAAATCAGCACCAAACCCCCTATGTTTGATGGGGAGAAATTTGATTATTGGAAAGACAGGATTGAAAGTTTTTTCCTTGGATATGATGCTGATTTATGGGATCTGGTCATAAATGGATATGTTCATCCCACTGATGGGAATGGCAAGAAAATAGACAGAAAATCTATGACAGATGCTCAGAAGAAAGAATTTAGAAATCACCACAAGGCCAGAACAATATTGTTGAATGCAATATCTCACACTGAGTATGAAAAAATTACAAACAGGGAAACTGCATTTAACATGTTTGAATCCTTAAAGATGCCTCATGAGGGAAACTCTCAAGTCAAGGAAACAAAGGCTCTGGCTCTGATCCAGAAGTATGAAGCCTTCAAGATGGAAGACTCTGAATCTGTTGAAGCTATGTTCTCCAGATTTCAAATACTTACAGCTGGACTAAAGGTTCTGGATAAAGGATACTCTACTGCTGATCATGTGAAAAAGATCATCAGAATCTTACCTACCAGATGGAGACCTATGGTGACAGCGCTGAAGATGGCTAAAGATCTGAACAAGATCTCCTTGGAGGAACTGATCAGTTCACTAAGAAGTCATGAAATTGAACTTGAGGAAGATGAACCTCAAAAGAAAGGTAAATCTGTTGCTTTAAAATCTAATAAATCTGCTAAAGCATTGCAGTTAATAGAGGAAAGCTCTGAAGAATCCTCATCTGAAGATGAAGATGAACTATCCATGCTTTCCAGAAGAATAAACAAACTCTGGAAGCATAAAGGAAAGAAGTTCAGAAACTTCAGGAAGCCTGACCAAAGAAAAGAATCTTCTGGACACAGAAGATCTGGCAAAAAGGAGGTTGTATGTTATGAATGTAAAGAACCTGGACATTACAAAAATGAATGTCCAAAAGTGCTGAAAGAAAAGCCTAAAAGAAAATTTAATAAGAAGAAAAAGGTTCTGATGGCCACCTGGGATGATTCAGATACATCTGAATCTGAATCTGAGTCAGAAGAAGAATGTGCCAATGTAGCTTTGATGGCAGACATAAAAGATCAGGAGGAAGGAACTTCAGGATCTGAATCTGACTCTGAATCTGACTCTGACGCTGAAGAGGTAATGGCTAAACTCACTAAAGAAGAACTTATCAAAGTGTTATCAGAAGTTCTGAAAAGCTATAACAATATTAAGCTCAAATACAAGAAGCGTCAAAGCAATCTTGTATCTGAGAATAATATTCTCAAATCAGAAGTGCTGAGCTAAATGAAAAGAACTTAAAATTGAAAAATGATTCTGAATAAGCTCAACAAAACTCTGATTCTGAAACTGAATCTGAATGCAAAAATATTTTGGAAAAATATGATTATAGCTTTCAGAAGTTTCTTGCTAAAAGCATAGACAGAAGCAAAATGGCTTCTATGATCTATGAAGTTAGCAGAAATAACAGAAAAGGAATTGGATATGAATCCTCCTCTGGAAAGGATTTAAATCCAAAACCTGTTGATAAAATTATCATCAAGAAAACTCCTTTATATTCACACTTTAAATTTGGTCACTTGAATGATATTGAACAAACACGCTCTAAAAAGAATACTCATGTGTTTAAATCTAAGGCTAGTCAGAATAAACCTTATGTTGAAAAACAGAAGTTTAGACAAACCTTCAGAACAACTAACCCTAAAGGACCCAAGAAGATCTGGGTACCTAAAAGTAAAATAATTCCTGTTGCAGATGTTCTTAGCAGCAAGGTCAGGACGCCAATCATGGTACCTGGACTCTGGATGCTCACGACACATGACATGAGAAAGGTCTATGTTCCAAAGCCTGGAGCTTAGATCTGGAGGTGATGTGAAATTTGGAAGGAACCAGAAGGGCAAGATCATTGGATCTGGCACCATTGGAAATGGTAAACTTCCCTCTATTACTAATGTTTTACTTGTTGAAGGGTTAAAGCATAACTTATTGTCCATAAGTCAATTAAGTGACAATGGTTATGATATTACCTTTAATCAAAAATGTTGTAAAGCTATTAGTCAAAAGGATGGCTCTATCATATTTAGTGGTAAGAGGAAAAACAACATTTATAAAATAAATCTTTCAGAACTTAAAATTCAGAATGTTAAATGCCTCTTGTTTGTTAATGAAGAACAATGGGTCTGGCACAGAAGATTGGGGCATATTAGTATTAGACATATATCTCAGATTAATAAACTTAATCTTGTCAGAGGACTTCCTAATCTGAAGTTCACCTCAGATGCTCTTTGTGAAGCATGCCAAAAAGGGAAGTTTTCAAAATCATCTTTTAAACCAAAAAATGTTGTTTCTACTTCCAGACCACTAGAATTACTTCATATTGATCTGTTTGGACCAGTGAAAACTGCATCCATCAGAGGCAAGAAGTATGGATTAGTCATTGTTGATGACTATAGTAGATGGACATGGGTAAAGTTCTTAAAACACAAGGATGAGTCACATTCTGTGTTCTTTGACTTCTACAAGCAAGTCCAGAATGAAAAAGATTTCAAAATTATAAAAGTCAGAAGTGATCATGGTGGTGAATTTGAAAATAAATATTTTGAAAAGTATTTTAATGAAAATGGCATTGCTCATGATTTTTCCTGTCCTAGAACTCCACAACAAAATGGGGTTGTAGAGAGGAAAAATAGAACTCTGCAAGAAATGGCCAGAACCATGATCAATGAGACAAATCTGGCAAAACACTTTTGGGCAGAAGCAATCAACACAGCCTGTTACATTCAGAACAGAGTGTTTGTAAGACCTCTTCTGGAGAAGACTCCATATGAACTGTGGAAGAACAGAAAGCCCAACATTTCATATTTTCATCCTTTTGGATGTATTTGTTATATGTTAAATACTAAAGAAAATCTGAACAAGTTTGATTCCAAAGCACAGAAGTGTTTCATGCTTGGATATTCTGAACGCTCTAAAGGCTACAGAGTATACAACACTGAGACACATATTGTGGAAGAATCTATTCATGTTAGATTTGATGATAAGCTTGGCAATAAAAAGCCAAAGCAGTCTGAAAACTCTGCAGATAGAGAAGTAGTCTTCACAGACTCTGAAGTCCCAGAGGCAGACAAAGCTCAAGTGAAGGAACCAGAAGCAACGCCAGATGCTATTCCTTTGACTTCTCAGATGAACAATCTAAACGTTTCTGAAGAATCAATTGTTAGAGGATCATCATCCAGAATTAAAGCTTCTCATCCAGAGAATATCATTATTGGAAAGAAGGATGATCCCATCAGAACAAGATCCTTTCTAAGATCATCTGAAGCATCATTATTTGGACTGGTGTCAGAAATTGAACCATCTTCTGTAGATGAAGCGCTGCAAGACAATGATAGGATTATTGCCATGCAAGAAGAGTTAAATCAATTCACTAGAAATGATGTGTGGGATTTAGTTCAAAGACCACAAGGATTCAATATAATTGGAACTAAATGGTTCTTCAGAAATAAGCTAAATGAGAAAGGAGAAGTTGAAAGAAATAAGGCAAGGCTTGTTGCTCAAGGGTACAGTCAACAAGAAGGTATTGATTACACTGAAACTTATGCTCCAGTGGCAAGGTTAGAATCTATACGCCTTCTTATTTCATTTGCTGCACAAAATAACATCACTTTGTATCAAATGGATGTTAAAAGTGCCTTTCTAAATGGTATTATAGAAGAATAAGTTTATGTCCACCAACCTCCTGGTTTTTAGAATGAAAATTTTTTAGATCATGTTTTCAAACTAAAGAAATCTCTATATGGTTTAAAACAAGCTCCCAGAGCTTGGTATGAGAGATTGAGCAATTTTCTTCTGGAGAAAAATTTCATCAGAGGCAAAGTGGACACAACACTCTTTTGTAAATCAATTAAGAAAGATCTTCTAATTTGTCAAATTTATGTGGATGATATAATATTTGGATCTACCAATACTATGCTGGGAAAGGAGTTTGCTAAATGTATGCAGGCAGAATTTGAAATGAGCATGATGGGAGAACTGAGATTCTTTCTAGGAATCCAAGTCAATCAAACTCCAGAGTGCACTTACATACATCAGACCAAATATGTTAAAGAACTTCTGAAGAAATTTAACATGACTGATAGTAAGCTGGCAAAAACCCCCATGCATCCAACTAGCTCACTTGGCAAGGAAGAGGTAAGTAAGAAAGTAGATCAGAAGCTCTACAGAGGTATGATAGGATCTCTTCTTTACTTAACTGCTTCTAGACCTGACATATTGTTCAGTGTATGCTTGTGTGCTAGATTCCAATCAGATCCTAGAGAATCACACTTGACAGCTGTCAAGAGGATTCTAAGGTATCTGAAAGGTACTTCTAATATGGGTTTGTGTTACAGAAAATCTGATGATTTCAAATTAGTTGGATTTTGTGATGCTGACTACGCTGGAGACAGAGTGGAAAGGAAAAGTACTTCTGGAAGTTGTCAATTTCTAGGAAGAAATCTAATCTCTTGGTACAGCAAGAAGCAACCCACAATTGCACTTTCAACCACAGAGGCAAAATATATTGCTGCTGCTGGATGTAGCACACAGATGCTCTGGATGAAAAGTCAGCTAGAAGATTATCAAATATTTGAAAGTAACATTTCTATCTTCTGTGATAATACTTCTGCTATATGTTTGTCTAAAAACCCCATTTTACACTCTAAGGAAAAACATATAGAAATTAAGCATCATTTCATCAGAGACTATGTTCAGAAGGGAATCATAAATTTAGCCTTTGTTGATACAGATCATCAATGGGCAGATATTTTCACAAAACCCCTTGTTGAAGATAGATTCAAATTTATTCTGAAAAATATTGGTATGGATTTTTGTCCAGAATGATATTTATCAGAAGCAAATTTTACAGATGCAAAAATGCCTAATGCTCTGAAGTATTTCTTCTGATTGCTTATTTATTTTTTTAAAGTATTTTTGTGAAACTCTGAACTAACAATCCTTAGAGGATCTGAACGTTGGTTAACGTTTCATTTCTCAAGAGAATTCAGAACACATGCAAGCAAACACGTGTCACTCCAAATCTGCAAAGGTGGCGTGTACACTACTGAAGAGACGTTTGAGGTGAAGTTTGAATAGCGAAAATCTTGATTCCCCCCCCCCCCCCAAATTGTCAGAATCAATAAATGCTTGAAATGATTTTATTCCTTTTCATTAAATGCTTTGTTTAAACGTGCCTTCTTCTGATTGTTTGTATGCCTAAGTGTTTAGTATAAATACATCATTTCTCTTCATTTTCACACTTTTCACATCTCAAACCTTTTATGCATTTCTGCCTTCTCTTCTCTCTTCATAAAAACCCTAAGCGTGTGACAAATCCATCTTCAATGGCAACTTCATCATCAACTGCTGCACAATTTCAATCTACAATGGCTGCAGTTACCTCTGCTAATATGGGCGTAACTCCTTATACACCACCAAAAAGAACATTGCTCACACCTGTTGAAAAGCTGGAAGTTCTATGTGAATCAATGGTGGAATTTGATTCACTTGCTGAGAATGGGTTTGAGTTTCGCTCCATTATAGGTGCTCAAGGATGGATGAAGTATTTTGACAGAATTTTTGGACCAGTTTACTCCCTTCTTGTGAAAGAGTTTTGGATCCATGCTTTTGTATACCCTAAGTTTATTTTATCTTCTGTTCTGGGCAAAGAGATAATCATAACAGAAGATCTGATTAGAAAACTCTTTGGCTATGAGGAAACAGATGGAGTATCACACTTGCCAGCTGGGCGTGTTAATATGGATGAAGTATATGAAGAAGTGATGACTGCTGGACAAGCTTCTAATAAGTTCAAAGATCTGAAGCCTGACTACAAGATCTGGGCTAAGATTTTCATGGGATGCATTCATCACAGAAAGTCAACAAACTCTCCAGACTATGTCAATAATGAACAGCTCTACTTTATGTATTGCCTAAGTCAGAGCACCAAGGTAGATCTTCCATATATTCTTTTTATGCATCTATGGAATCATATAAATGCTTCCAGAGAATATGTTAAAGAAAAAGGTCAGAAGATCAGAACCTGCATTCCTTTTGGAAGGTTAATCTCAGATCTTCTAACAGAAAATGGACTTGTAACTGCTCTGTACGCTGCTGGAGTCACAGAGGAACTGGAATTTATTTTGGGAAAGCCTCTGAATGCCAAAAGTCTTCAGAGACTAAAAATAGTGGAAGAACTCACAACAGCTCCCAAGAAGCTGAACATTTCTGAACTGAGTCAGAAGAGAACTCCTGTAGATGATTACCCCTTGTTCTATGCTGAAGAACCAAGGGAAATTGTTGTAAGATATATTGATGAGTGCAAGGCATAAGGAAAGCCTATTCCTGCAGATATTATAAAGAGAGCAAGGCAACCATTACCTGTTGTAGTAGAAGAACCACCAAGAAAGAGGACTCAACCAGAAGCAGAAGCTGCACCTGTTCAGAAGAAGCCCAAGATTGCTGAGAAGCCACAGAAGCTGCTAAAGAGGAAAGAATCTGGAGACACTCCTTATGTTCCTTCTAAACGCATCAAAATCAAAGGTACTAAAACTTCTGTGTCTTCTGCAAATCCTATTGTTATAAATGATTCAATTGTTAAGTCTATTCCAAAACCACCTTCTTCACAAAATCAATCTGTTACTGCTCCACCTCATGTTTCTATTCCATCTCCTCAAAAATCTTCTAATCCAATTTCCATCTCACCTGTAAAACAATCCTCTGTACCTAAACCATCAACAACAAAACCACCAATTCAAACTCCACAACCAGAAGTTCCAACCAAACAATCTATACCACAAACACAACCATCAGAAAAAAAACCCACAGAACAACAACAAACAACAAAATCATCTGCACAACAAAAACCATCTGCACAACAAAAGCCATCTAAACAACAACACCAACCTCAAGAAAAACAACCATAAAAATCATCTGAACCTCTACCAGAAAAGACTCTGAACATCAACCACAAAAATCATCTGAACCTCAAACACAACAACAAGAGAAACAACCACAATCAGATAATCCACCATCCAAAACATCGGAACCCACTGAATCTGTACTAGTTACTTTTGAACCAATCACATCAGAACCACCTACATTTGAACCCTCATCAAATCCCTCTGAAAATCCCTCAGAATCAACCAACCCATATGGAACCAGCATCCCTAAGACAGAAGTTCTTGATGTTACACCTCTGAAAACTGTTTTTCATGTGTCTTCTACTTCTTGCACACCAACGACTTCATCAAATTCCTCAGAATCTGACATTCACCCAGATTTTCTGATATCCCCTTCTCACAGAGATTCTGAGGTAAACCAACCAGAACCCCCTGTATCTTCTAAAGTTCCTATTCCAGATCCTACTCCCACACCTAAACCATCATCTGAAATCCTCATTCCAAATTCTATCCCAACATCTACCCCAAGAACATCTATTTCATGTGCACAATTCTCATCTCTTTTTCACAATCTTGTCTATGGCTTCAAACTCAAAGATTTCTATGACAGAGTTGAACCATCTGACCCTATCACTCCCTTGAAACCCAAACTTACAATCACCCTACCATCTGTGCTTCTCACCTATATTCAATCAATGTCAGATGTAGGTTCATTAGCAACAATATCATATTCTGCTAAATTTGCAAAAGCTGTTACTTCAGCTATACCTGTTTCATCTATTAAACCTGCTGTTTCTGATGAACCTGCAAAATCTACTTTCCAACCTTACTCCAATAAACCCTTTGATGTGGTTTCCTATCACACCAGAGCAAAACTAAATCTGTTAAATGCTTTAAACAGATCCAAACCTGACAAATCCCCTGAAATTCCTTTCATACCATACTACCCTCCTCCTCTAATTTCCATTCAGAAATCCTTATTTCCACCTACTCCCCAACCAAAACCAATAACATTGGAGACTCTGTTACACCCCAAACCTAGACTAAACATTGATCATTTATTTACATGCTTTTTGCAAGAAATACAGTTGTATTTAGGTATTGTACAGAGGAAGTGTTCAGCAACAATGGATGCACAAGAATCTGATGTCATCTGGAATGGATTCATAAACAGATTCAACACTGTAGCATCAAATCTGAAGAACATTGTTCTGATGATGCAAAGCTCAGATTTGCTGAAGCTGCAAGAAGTCTGTTCTGGACTGTCAAGAGATCTGGACCATTACTTCTTACAGATGCTCCTCCATCATCAGAAGAAACTACTGAATCTGCATCTGAAGACAACCCTTTAGCCATGACTCTGGTAGAACTTCCTTCTGGCTCTAATGCTCCAAGCTCTACAGACCCTATAGACATTGACTCTGCTCAAGCTCCAGAAAATGTTCAACCTTCTTCATCTGAGATAAAGAAAGAACATCCATATTTTGAGGATAAAATTGCTGCTCTGGAAGCTGGTCAATCAGAAATCAAGTCTTGGATGGCCAAACAGGATAAAAAGTATGAAGACATGACTGGGTGGATGTCAAAACAGGATCAGAAAAATGAAACAATGGCTAAGTGGATGTCAAAGCAAGAACAGTCCTCCTCTGAGATCACGGATCTATTGAAGATGCTTTTGTCAAAACACTCTTAGTTTTTCATTTTTTTTCATTCTGATGTTTTTGCATCTGATGTTTGCTTATGTATTTTTGAATATCTTCTGATGCATGTACTCTTGCTCTGAACTGAATTGAATGAATGTTTCAAAGTTTTCTCCACATGATTTATCTCCTTTACTGTTTTCTTTTATTTGTCTTTTTAAAGTTTTTACTTTTTGCTTATGACAAAAAAGGGGGAGAAAATATTGATCTGAACTGTTTAATTAAACTTCACCAGAATGAAACTTCAGACATATCTATTCTATCTAACATTATATCTGAGTATTTCAGAACATTTGATAAGTACACTCTGTAAAAGAAACTCTGAGACTATCAGATCATTTGACAATTATCAAACTCTGACTCTGAAATTTGCAAGACACTCTGACTCTCAAATGTTAAAAGAACAATCAAGATCTAACTCTGAAAATTACTCAAGACAAAAGGGAAGTTTCTATACCTTATTTGTATTTAATTCAGGGGGAGATTCATCATCTCAGGGGGAGTTATAATTACTATATTTTCAATTAAACAAAATTTCTGATGTTTTTGTCATCATCAAAAAGGGGGAGATTGTTAGAACACAGATTGGTTCTTAATAATATCTCTATGTTTTGATGATAACTATTATGAAATTTTGTAATTAAGAATTATATACTCTAAAATTTGCTTGAGAGTTTTTACTGCAGATAGTAAAAGAATTAACACTCCAGAAGCAAATCAGAATTGAACATAAGAAATTAGCTAGAATCTGAAGCGCCAGATGCATCCATTAGAAGATTCTGATTGATGCCAACAGAAGATCCTGAGCATAGCCTCCAGAAGGATCTGAAGCAGAAGCTCCAGAAGAATCTGAAGCAAGTCAGAAGCATCTGAACCAAAGAAGAATTCTGTATGAAGAGTTTTTCAAAGCATAGTTTCTACAGAAGATTCTGAAAGTACTAAAGCTGCCAGTACTGAAGATCTGTCTCAAATATGCTCTGATCTTAAACACGCTAAAAGCACACCTGCTGCAGAAGACTCTGATTCAGCAAAACTCTGATCATCATCAGAAGGCTCTGATCTAATTAGACTCTGATGAATTTGCTAAAAACTGAAGAAGAATTATTCAAAGTTTATATCCGTTGGAATGATCCAAACGACTCTTTCCTTATTTATGCTAGACACAAGAACACAGACAAAAAGGATTTATCTGTGCTTTCTTCTTCTAGGAAAGGTCACTTGATGTGAAGAAAAAAAAGGCTCAGACCTTTTGGACACTCTTCTCAACGTGAAGCTCACCTTGGATCAGCTTCCTATAAAAGCAAGACTTCACCCAACTTCTTCAGTTGACGTTTTATCCAAAAGAAATCAACATTAAAGCTCTCATACTATTCATATTCTTTCTAAGAATTAATTTCTTTGTTCTTAATAGTTAAGTGAAAAATCACAGTTGTGATAAAGCTTTCTAGAAGCAATTTAAACACTTTTATTTGTATTACATTTGATTGTAAACCTTAAGAAGATCCAGTTAGGATCAGTAGTTCTTGAGAAGACTTTGAACAGTTGTTCTAAGTGCTTACTATTGTAATCAGTTGATTAAATAGTGGATTAAGTCCTTGATTGAGAAAGGCAAATCACTCTAGGAAGGGTGGACTGGAGTAGTTGAGTTCAACGAACCAGGATAAAAATACTTGAGTTTTTACTTCTAAGTTTTAATCTTCATACTTATTCAACCCCCCTTCTAAGTATTATCTCACCTTCATTATTGTGAGTGAAAAAGGCAGTGAAGTTGATCCTACGAAGATAAAAGCAATACAAGACATGCCAGCGCCAAAGACTGAAAAAGAAGTTTGTGGTTTCCTGGGCAGGATAAACTACATTACAAGGTTTATATCTCAGCTCACGGCCACGTGTGAACCGATGTTCAAACTATTGAAGAAAGATCAGCGATTATCTGGAACGAGGATTTCCAGAAGGCATTTGACAAGATAAAACAATATCTGCAGGAACCTCCAATTCTGATACCCCCAGTGGCCGGAAGACCCTTAGTCAAGTACTTGACAGTTCTTGAGAATAGCATGGGTTGCGTTCTTGGTCAGCACGATGAGACTGGCAGAAAGGAGCATGACATTTATTACTTGAGTAAAAAGTTCACAGATTGTGAGTCCCGTTACTCAATGCTCAAAAAAACGTGTTGCACACTCGCGTGGGCTGCTAAACATTTACGACAGTATATGCTCAATAAAACAACCATGTTAATTTCGAAGATGGATCCGATCAAGTACATCTTCAAGAAGAAAGCGCTTTCGGGCAGGATTGCCAGGTGGAAAATCATGTTGACGGAGTATGACATTCAATATGTTTTCCAGAAGGCCATCAAGGGAAGTGTATTGTCTGAGTACCTTGCTGAACAGCCTATCGAAGATTATCAGCCGATGAAATTTGAATTCCCTGATGAGATATCATGTTTCTCAAAGTGAAAGATTGTGATGAACCGTTGCCTGACGAGGGGCCAGATAGGAAGTCCTAGTGGAAATTGATATTTGACGGGGCAGTTAATTCATACGGAAGTGGTATTGGGGCGATCATCACGACTCCTCAAGGATCCCACATCTCGTTTACGGCCAGATTGACTTTTCTAGTCACTAACAATGTAGCAGAATACGAAGCATGCATCATGGGTTTAGAAGAAGCTATTGATTTGAGAATCAAAAACCTGGATGTATACGGTGACTCGGCACTTGTTGTTAACCAAATTAAAGGGGAATGGGAGACTCGTCAGCCGAATTTGGTCCCGTACATGAATTATGCCAGAAGGCTACTTCCATTCTTTGATTGAGTGGAACTCCATCAATTGCCTAGAGCTGCAAATCAGATGGCTGATGCCTTAGCCATGTTGGCTTCGATGTACAAAGTCAATTTTTGGAATGAAGCTCCAAGAGTTGTCATTTCTCGTCTTGATAGACCTGCATTCATTTTTGCAATTGAGGAAGCCTCCGACGGCAAGCCATGGTTCCATGATATCCAGACCTTCCTTATGCCTAAGGAGTATCCCGCGGGAGCGTCAACCCAGGATAAGAAGACTCTGAGGAGGCTGTCTGCAAACTTCTATCTCAATCCTGATGGAGTTCTGTATAAGAGAAACCACGATCTCGTACTACTCAGATGTGTAGATGAGAAAGAAGCTAGTCTGCTTATGGAGGAAGTCCATGAAGGCATATTTGGTACGCAAGCTGGCGGACATGCTATGACGAGAAAGATCCTACGAGCAGGATATTACTGGCTGACGATGGAGTCGGATTGCTTCAAATTCGCGAAGAGATGTCATAAATGCCAGATTTATGCTGATAAAATTCATGTGCCGCTGTGCCCGTTGAACGTCATGTCATCCCCGTGGCCGTTTTCATTGTAGGGCATTGATATGATAGGAAAGATCGAGCCCACTATGTCTAACAGTCACCGCTTCATTTTGGTAGCCATCGACTACTTCACCAAGTGGGTGGAGGCAGCCTCATATGCTAATGTGACCAAGCAAGTGGTAGCCAGATTCATAAAGAAGGACATCATCTGTCGATACAGAGTTCCCGAGCGGATCATTACTGATAATTGTTCGAATCTGAATAACAAGATGATGAAGGAGTTATGCCAGAGCTTCAAGATTGAACATCACAACTCATCACCTTACCGGCCGAAGATGAATGGTGCGGTTGAAGCGGCCAACAAGAACATTAAGAAGATAGTACAAAAGATGGTTGTGTCCTACAAAGATTGGCATGAGATGTTGCCATTTGCATTGCAAGGTTATCGTACGACGGTACGCACATCAACCGGTGAAACTCGTTTCTCACTAGTGTACGGTATGGAGGCTGTCCTACCGCTGGAATTTGAGATTCCTTCTTTGCGAGTTTTGGTTGATGTGAAACTCGATGAGGCAAAATGGATTCAGAACCGACTAAATCAACTCAGTCTGATGGATGAGAAGAGATTAGCATCGATTGCATATGGTCGTCTGTACCAGAGCCGAATGAAGAAAGCTTATGATAAGAAGGTGCGTCCTAGAAGCTTTCAGACGGGTGATCTCGTCCTGATGAAGATTCTTCCGCCTCACTCCGATCACAGGGGCAAGTGGACTCCTAACTACGAAGGTCCGTACATCGTCAGCAAGGTCTTCTCGGGAGGAGCCTTGTTGTTATCTACGATGGATGGCGAAGATTTTGCATCCCTTGTGAATGCGGACACAGTTAAAAAATACTTTGCTTAAAATGACCCGCTGGCAAGAAAAAAGAATATCCAGGCAAAAATGGGGCATCCCGACGAACCACAAAAAAGGAAAAGGTTCGGGCAAAAATTAGGGATATAAATGAAATATGTACACCTGCAAAGTCGAAAACCTGAAAGGGCGGCTTTGGCAAAAAAGGGTATCCCGGTGAATCAAAAACCTGGAAGGGCGATTCAGGCAAAAGTTAGGGATTTGAAAAAGCAAATGACTGCATTCCACGTTTGGACTTTCATTGTTTAGTGGTTTGGAAGACCTAAGGGCCGTTTATCTGAATCAATCTCTTCTAAAGCTGAAGCGTCGGAGAAGTATCGAAGTCGAGTGGGTCATAGAGGGATCAACTCATGGTGTTTGCCTATGCCATATTGTCGACATTTATATATATTGATGTATATTTATGTTATTATGCTTGCATCTGTTGTAAAACATTTTGCCCATTCAGGGGCTCGTTATCAATAAACATATACTATTCAGTATTCTTGTTTGTTTGTTTAGCTTTTATTTGTTTTGTTTGCGAAAAAGAACGCCCGATGTTTTTGATAAAATGCGCATACATAAACTTGCTGGCCTAGGCCGATAACTGTTGAAACATTGAATTACTTGAACATTATCACAGGATGATAACCTTGATAGGTCCCTTTATGAAGGGTATCTTGTCTGTTTGTTCATGTTGTTGTAGGGACGTCACACTCCAGGCAGTACGCCGAATGTTTCCCAAGCAGGATGGTTCTTTCTTCCCCAGCGAGTTCAGCGATGTTTCCCCATGGAGTCTGAACATGGGACTGTGAGCATTGATATGTCTCCCCAAGCAGAGATAGATTCTCCTCAATCAGATGTATCCTAGGCAGGATCGTCATCTCCCCAACTGAGTCATACGCTGGAGTGTATACTCATTCCAGACAGCGGATCAATGTGCAGTTTTCTTGTAGAAGACTATTCGCAAAAGAGTTGTATTCCCCCCGATAGATAGGAGTTATTTCCAGCGTCTGGTTGCCTATCCTCAGTCGGGTTTGCAGTTCCCCAAGAGAGATGAGTCCTTGGAAGCCGTTCAGGCCATGATTGGTTCTCCCCAGTAGAGTGTTGAATAACTGATGTTGTATTTCCCCATCGGAGTCTGTATCTCCGTAAAGATTCTACATGCGAAGGACGTGCAGTTTATTTCTGCGGTTGACATCGTTTCCTCAACAGCTTGTGGTTCGTATAGCTAGTTGAGCGGGTTCAGGTTCTTGTGGAACTTGGTTCCCCTGCAGCAATCACCTGGAGTTCGTTTCCCCAGGTTGAGTCCAATTGAGGTTGGCGTGAATTCTTCTCGTCGGCAGGATGATTCCTCCTCCCTACCATAGCGGTTCTTTCTCCTTGATAGGAGGATTTTCCCTTCAGCATTTATTTTGCTGATGGAGTCGTAGCATTTTGCATGATGGCATAGCATTTACCCTAAAAACGCGTAGCATTTCCACCGTGTGAAGCATTGCGCCATCGTCAAACATATGCATATGAAACATGAGCTAGGTCGTTACCATTCTTGTTTTGCAGGTGTTCCTCCACATAATGGTTTGTTCAGGATGATTCTTGAAATCCTCAGCGAAGTCGTGTGCGTAAGATGATTCTTAAAATCCCCAGTGAAGTAGCCAGAGTTGTTTACTCAAGATGATTCTTGAAGTCCCCGGCGAAGTTTTTTGGTCAAGATGATTCTTGAATTCCTCAACAGAGTTGATTCATCCAGAATGATTTCTAGATCCCCAAAGCAGAGTTACTTGATAATTCTCCAGAATCCCCAGCGGAGATGTGTCATCACCAGCAGGATTTGAACAGAGAAGTTGAAACTTCCTTGAAGGCCTGATGATTGAAGTCCGACTGACGCCCGAGAATTTCTTTGAATGCCCGATGGCATAATTATAGAGATTGTCAAAAGTTCCTAATGACCTGATGAGTCTCGAGGAATTCTTCAGCTGCCGTGCTGCAGAATGTCTGACGACAATGTCAGCTATGTATCACTAGTTACCGCGTAACTAGTGAGCCCTTGATGACTTGAGGAAGAAGCTGCAGTGAAATCTGATGATCATCCTGACGGAGATTAGGGCCAATTGCCATGCAACTGCCATTTTAGATATCAAAGATTGTCCTACCCACCAAAGTATCGTTTACTTGTGAGGTTGGCAAATTTTCGGTTACCGTGTAGCCGATTCCCCAGCAAGTTGTCGTGCGATTGTCGTTTCCGATTCTGAAAATGTTCCTACCAATCAGAGTATCGTTTACCTGTGCGGTCGGAAAATCACCAGTTACCGTGCAACCAGTGACCCCTTGATGATTTGAGGACGAAGATCTACATTAAAATTAGAGAACCATCCTAACGGAGGTTCAGATCAGTATTTCTCCAGCTAGTTGCCGTGCAACTATTATTTCAGTTTCCGAAGATTTGTCCCTATCAGAGTACCGTGTGCTTGTGTGGTTGGCAAATTTCCGAGTTTATGGGTATTCAACCGTCTTTTACCTTGATTGTTTAAGAGCCATTCGCTTCTCACCCAGTCAGGTCCAAGCCGTTTGAATAGGGGCAGCTGTTGCACCCCAAAATTTGCCCAACATTTCTTTACCTAGCTTGTGTTTCATTGCATTCACATTAGCACTATCATTTGCATTTCATTGACATGTGTGCAGGAGATCAAGAGGTTTGACTACCAATCAAAAGGCTGCACAAGACTATGAAGATGACTAAGAGGGTTATTCATGTGTTCAAGGGTTGATATCCTCACCAGAGAGGTCTAAGATCCTCAGAGAGAATGGTTGAAACCAAGTGTGTAGGCCTCCTAACTTGAGAGTTGTGGAAAGTCATCAGATGATTCTGAGGCCATGAAGTTGGACTTGAGGTCTTGAAAGAGCTCATGAGAAGTACCAAAGATCATTTTGAAGCCTAGATAGGTCATTATGTAAAGTATGTGAAGATATACCCAAGATTGGTACAATTAGGGTTTCATCTGGTCAACCCTAGGGTAACTGATGATTTGAAGAGGGTTAAGACATAATTCAAGAGCCATGTGATCATGTATTGATGCATTGAGATGTCCAAGGGATGATTCCAAGGTCAATTCATCATGAATCAAGAGTGTGAGGAGTTGCTATGCTAGGGTTGCTATGCTTGACAGTGTAAAATCCCTTGGTTTAGTGTCTATCTTCAAGACCACTTAACTCAAGATGTGATTTTCATCTCACCTTGACCCCAACATGATTTTTGTAGGGCATGATCTTAGATTTAATTTGAGTACTAGAAGTCCTTGATAGGGTTTATAGCACTCAAGTTATGAGCCAGACAAGTTACAGGTCATTTGAGACATGTGAATTTGGAGCTTGAAAGTCACCCAACTTGCATGAAACTTTAGCCCTAGAAGGATGATTCCTATGAAATTTTTGTCAACATGAATGTTGTTCCTTATTCTCTTATATTTCTAGAGAGTACTAGAAGTCCATGATTGGAGTTATAGAACTCAAGTTATGGCTTTTACAAGTCAATGGTATTTTTGGGTATTTGGAAATACAAGTCATTTTGAATTATGGGTCCATTTCACCAATTTAGCACCTCAAATGAAGATTTGTTTAGCTTGAAAGTTGTTCAAAATTATGTTTTTAGTCCAACCATGATCCAAACATCCATTGATATGGATTGAAAATGGAGGTGTATGAAGAAATTTGGGAAAAAGATCATTTAAAAGTATTAATGAAGAAGAAATTCAAAATAATTCATTCTTATGTCAAAACTTCACAAGTTTGTGCTTATTTTGATTGGAAATGATATTTTGAGGACAATGGCAATTTCACATTTGTGACTTGAGGTTCATTTCATAGACATTGAATGGATTACTTCATGATGAAGTAACATAACAAATCTTGGCCATTGGTTCCATTCAAGCCCTCAATCTGGTCCATTCATATCCAAGGAGGGTAGACCAATGAATTTGAGTGAATATTGGAGTGAAACAGAGCTGGAACACGCATATGCCGTAGTTGAATTTTGAAGGAAAGTGAAATTTTGGATTCTCCAATTTGGGCCATGATTGGGCCATCTTAAGATCCAAATCAGTTCTATTTAGGTTCCTGATGGTGTTTAGATAGTTTTTTGGAAGAAATTGGTTGAAGATTCAGTTGTGGCAGTTAGAGATCATAGCTTCCAACTCCAAATTGTGTTTTGCAATTCAGTGGTTTTCAAGAGGAATTGAAGATACAGTTAGCACCAGGATCATTGATTGAAGGTTTATGCATGTTTTGAAGCCAAGAATCAACCTGCAACAGCTCCAATTTGAAGCTTTTTCCAGGTTTTTACTTTTCACTATTGCGCTTGATTCAGGCATGATTAAATTGAAATTAGCATGTGGTTAAGTTGTAGATGCAACCTAGAACGATTCAGGATCATATGGTGAGGTTTCGTGATGATTCATGGTGAGATGAGATTTCTGTTTGGATTCGAATCTAGAGAATTATTGAGTGTTAGCATGAATTAATTGGTGTTTCTTGATCTCTAAAGAGTGAGGATCATTTTTGTATAAGCAATTTTGAGTTTCGTGACAATGATGGAAGTGAGTGATTTTCTGTTCATCTTCGATTTGAGAGATTCTTGAGGAATTAGTGGAAATGGAATGGACATTAGTGATCAGTGAGAAGAGGCGAGAAGAATCACATAATTTTCTTTGAATTTTGTGAGATTTGGTTGCAGAGCTTGATAGCTCTCACCGGAGAAGACGGTTGTGCGACCACCGGAGCCACCGTCCTGGTTTCCCCCCCCCCCCCCCCCCCCCAGTCTCAGATTCAAATAAAGGAGATAAAGTGTAGACCATTGGATCAGTGGAATTCGTAGACTTTGTAATCCAATCCAAGACACGTAATCCATTATGAGTTTTGACCTTGACCAAACCAAAACGCAGCCGTTTCATTAATGTGTTGGCATGCGCGTGGCTGTTGGATCGATTGACTAGTATTCACATCTGACTGCCCTGATATTTTCTGTTGTGTTATTTCTTTAATTGATTTTTTGGATTTTCTTTAATTGATTTTATCTTCTAAAATTCATATTTATTTGATTAATGATCAGAAAAATATGCAAAAAATTTGTGGCTGCTCCTAATTTAATTCCTGATTTTTCCATGCCTTTAGATTTCATTTTGGTGATATTTTCAATTTAATATCCATTTTCTATTTTTTGATAAATGATTAAAAATGCATAATATGACTATCTTGCTTGTTGATTTTATTGCCAATTCATGCCTCTGATTTTGATGTTGATTTTTGGCTGGCTGATTGTAGCCATGTTGATGATGTTATGTGATTTTTGTTGAGATTTTTTAGATGATACTAAATAGGGTTTTAAGATAATTGTTTAGGAGTGTTCATTGATGGATCCCCTTAGAGTACTCTTTGGATTTAGATTTTGTTTGAGCCTTTTGATTTAGGTTTAGCCCCTGGTTTTTGTACCATAGATTGTTAACACATGTAAGATAGTGTAGTATTTTCCTTAGAATTTTTAGGAATGATTTTCTATTAGTTCCCCATTTTACAGATTGGCCTTAGTTTAGGTGACCCTAACTAGGTTATCATCCTAGAATAGTCTTGTGAATGACCATTAGATGATTCTAAGTCTCATATCCTTTCTTGATAGATTGGTAATTAGGTAGATACCTCTTTAGAGCTTTGAATCCTTAGTATAGGTGATCCTTAGAAGGAAATCATTGAGTTTCTTTAGAAGTTCAAGTAGGTGGATGATTCCTCCTATAGAGTCAGTTTCCCTTTCAATTTTGCTTGCTTGATTGGAATCCTCCTTGTGAGCATGTTTCCTCCTGTGGAGGAATTCATTGCATTATCATAAAGGAGTTGAGTCTATGAAAGCCCCCTCTAAGGAAGTGGAGTTGGTTGAGTGTCTGTGGTAAGTTACTGTGGAACTTACCTTGCTTCTCATCTCCATTCTCCTAATATTCTCTTATTCATTTCTTTTTAGGAACCTTCCTGGGGTAGCATAGTCCCTCCTGTGGGGGGAATTTTGCACATATCTTGAAGGAGCCAAACCTCTAGGATCCCCCCAAATCTCTTTTAGTTGGTTGAGTGCCTGGGATAAGTTCCTGTGGACCTTACCCTTACCTCCCAACACCCAATTTCTTTCCTTAGGATAGAAGCCTTGTATGATTACTTGTGGAATGAATTCCTTATTTGTCATAAGTCCTTTTCCTCATTCATGATTGAGTGGCGTGTTGCATTAGGATAGTTCATGTTTAGGATAGTTTAAGTGTAGGTCCATGACTGCATTAAGAGGTTGAGTGAGTCTCCCTCTGCTTGTTTGCCTTAAGGGTTGAGGTGATCCTTCCCTTGCTTGTGTTTTTTTTTTTTTTCTAATTGACGTATTTGCATAATAGAGGTTGAGTGAGCTCCCTCTGCTTGTCTATTTTGACTATTTTTCTTTGCTTGATTGCTAAGAGGTTGAGTGAGTCTCCCTCTGCTTGTATTGCTGCATTGCATGTGCATCTTTACTGTTTTCTTCTGTTTATCTGTTTAGCTGATGCTTTGTCTGTTTCTGTATCCCATTGACATGATCCCCTAGGAGTCTCACTTCCTTTGGTAAGGAAGTGATGATTAGAACTTTAGGTTGAAACCTATGCATGATAACTTCTAGGAGTTCCCGGTTTCAAACCTCAACCATAGGATGAATCCTTGGCATGACAACCTTAGGACTTGACAGTTTCCCCATAGAATTCGTTCTCTTCTCATCTCAAAACAACAGTAAAGAACGTAATAAAGGCAAGTTAATACAAGCGCGTTACGAGCCTTAAGCTACTTGGGAAATGATAATTGAGCGGTCTTCTCTCAATCATCTAGAGTGTTTAGTATATGTCCTTTGGACGATATGCGACGCATTCGCTCCTAAGTCATAGTCTCTAGTGTTGTACAAACTACAGACAACCATAAAAAAAACAGTTCTTCCGTAAAAAACAGAAAACAAACTTCAAACCTTTTTGCCCCGTGGGCCCATAATCCAAAGGAAGCTTTTCTGAAGAAAAGAGTGTCGTTAACTCCCAGTTTTACCGCAAACGGTAATGCCTAAGTCTCCAAGGGTTGAGCTGCATACACCAAACTGCTGGAACTGCCTGTTAACCCTACTCGGAAAAACAGATGAATCTGAACCCCCGTAATCTGTATTATCCTGAACTACGTAAGCTCTAATCTCTCATATCTGTTGGGAGTACGTAGGCACAATACTCACGTATTAGCGAGCCACCTTTCCTGTTACCCGTAGTTAGGCGAACTACGTTGACTCTGATTTCTCATTCTCTGATGAGAATACGTAGGTATAAAGCGTGACGCTTTGCCGAGTTATTTTTCTTTTTCTTTTCACACCAGGCTTGATAGGCAGATAGTAAAACTAACCCATCAGACAAACATAACAAGCGTGGATCCCATCGAGTACGATGGACGTGAGGGGTGCTAATACCTTCCCCTTGCGTAACCGACTCCTGAATCCAGACATGGTTGCGATGACCTTGTCTTATACCTTTTCGTCAGGTTTTTCCGATCGTTTCCTTTCCCGTTCTGTGGGATAAATAACGAAAGGTGGCGACTCTTTTGTTATTCCGGCACCTTATTTTCGCGGTAGCGATAGCTGGTGACTCTGCTGGGGATCCAACGTCCCCTGTGCGAGTCAATTCTAGCGCTTGCATGTTTACCTGTTGGGTTGTGTTTATTTATCGCATTTTTACTTTCCGCATTTTATTTTCAGTTTGATATGATTATCTGTGCTGTTGTGGGAGGGGCTCTGAGAGTGAGAAGCCAGACCCAGGCTTGAGTATGTACATAGCTTTAGAAGCAGATTTGTGGTGAACCTCTATGTTAGGCATGCACTAGTTCCCACGAAATCTACGCTTAGACGAGGTTCTTTAAGATGATTTCCATTTCCAGCCCAGTGGGCCGTGGAAAGGATTTCAGATCTAAGGATTATCGACTCTAGGGACCGATCATTTGTGCTTCAGCTGAGTGAGGCCATTTAAGAGATGATGATGCCACACCTTCCTAGGTATCATATCATCGTTTCTTGAAAGTCTGTGACGCTGATGAACACATAGGATGTCGTGCCTTTATCAGTGATTAGGTCCATACCTTTGAGCCGGGTCGGGTTATTGCAGGAAACCTTAACCTCCAGACAACCTGGTTTTCTTAACAGTGAATCAGTATTATGGGTATCAGTAGGCCTTTATTATCAGAGTAGTGGTATATTCTCGCTGAAGCAGAATTGTGATTTTCCACTTCACAGCACAGCACAACACAACACTCTTGATCTCCTGCTGCATTTTGCATTTGCATTTACATTTTCATGTTGCATTACATTTAACACGTATCTGTGTTGCAGGTGTGCAGTTCCCTCTCGATTCTAGCAATCTTGCTCCTTCTTTGTCCATCATGTACTTAATGTGAGAAGAACTTTGGCCTACAAGTTCCCTACTCCAGATATTACTACTCTGAGGGGTTTGATTTCTTTGCCTGGTAAGGAAGCGATGAGGGATTTCAGGGGAACCTATGGGAAGCTGCTCAATGTTGTGTGCAAGCCATCTGTGTATGAATTGAACGGACTTCAGACCCTGCTTCAGTTTTATGATCCCTAGTTGCGTTGCTTCACATTTCCAAGCTATGTGCTGGCCCCCACTTTGGAAGAGTTTTCTGCCATATTGGAGGTACCCATTCTTGCTCAGGTACCATTTTGTCCTATTGATCAGGAGCCAGATCTGGCTAGTATAGCTATAAATTTGCATATCGAGGTTTATGAATTGAAAGGAAAGACACTCAGGAGAAATGGAGCCTAGGGATTCCCATTAACCTTTCTAGCTGAGAAAGCCCGACACTTCGCCAAGAAGGAATACTGGTTCGCATTCAAAGCTATTTTGGCATTGTTCATATATGGTATCATGTTATTCCCCAATATTCTAGATTTTGTGGATGTGGATGCTCTTCGTATTTTCGTTTCAAGGAATCCCATCCCTACCTTGCTCGGAGACGTGTATCATTCGGTGCACTATAAGAACGAAAATAGAAGAGGCAAAGGTGTGTCCTGCTGTGCTTCACTATTTTACAGATGGTTTGTCACTCATTTACAAAAGGATGGCCCTTTTATAAAGACTGCAGAGAGGAAGGAGTGGTCTGAGCGACTGATGAGTTTGTCTGCCGAAGACATTGACTGGTTTGATAGAGGTCGCTTGGGGAGTGAAATCATTTACAGTTGTGGGAACTTTCCTAATGTCCCTCTGGTGGGTAGGAAAGGTTGCATCAATTACAATCCTTCTATCGCTATCAGACAGTCCGGGTATGCCTTGAGGGGCCCTCCTAAAGACGAAGAGGTACAGGAATCTCTGTACCTCACTAGCGCATTGGAAGGAGATGATCTGGTTAGATTTGAACATGCTTGGAATAACGTTCACCGAAAAGGAAAGACCTCGTTGGGGAAGAGCAATAATCAGGCTTATCCTCCTTATGTGGACTGGATTCATAGCAGAGCAGAAAAAATGCTGATGCCTTTTCCTCCTGTCAAGCAGGACGGCCCTTCATAGCCTACCATGATTGAAATCCAGAAGTATAATCAGCTTCAAGCTCATAATGAAGAACTGATCAAAGCCAATGAAGAACTGGAAAATGAGATCGCTCAACTCCGAAGAGAAAAGAACGAAGTCGTACACACCTGCAAGAAGCAGACAGAATTGATCAACCACCTGGGCGCTAATTTGACCGAGGAGACTGATTCTAGGGACCGTCTTGGGTTGGACTTGAAGGCAGTGCACGGGGTGTTGACCACCAAAAAGCAGGAGCTGGATAGGGCGTACCAGAAGTTGACCCAGTTTGAGAAGTTGTGGAACAACACTTTGACTAGCCACAAAGAGCGGGAAGAAAAACTTAAGCAATAGATAGCCCAGTTGGAAGCTCAGATTGAGGTCAAAGACAAGGAGATAGAGGCTGAAGCCTCACTTCGACGAGACGTCCAGTATAGGTTGGTTGAGACCAAGGCAAACCTGATGGGTTGTCAACTCTGTGCTGATGCTAAGAAGAGTAGGGTGGAAAACCGTTCTGAAGAAGGTGTTTATGGGGACGTTACCGAGAACCTCCCAGATATCATCAGGCAGAGGGATCTGCTGATCCAGGGTCTGCTCGCCCAGCCTGATCATCCGGCTACGAAGAATTTACTAGAGGATTTCTGTGCCCGTAGCCGCACTTGATTTCTTTGTATTTCTTTTGTACATTTTATGCATTGATATTCTGATCACCACTAGGGCTGTTGGTTAGGGTCACGATTGTTGCTGTCGTTGTATTCAGTTACTGTTGTACGCGGCCCTCGTGGGTTTCTCTGATATATATATGAAGGTTTTCTTTCAATGATTGGACGGTAGACTTTATTTGTCTGGGAAGCTAGAATCGAGGGGGACTTCCTCCTAATGCATGGATACGTGTTTGCATTTGCATGAATCATTTGCATAATAGGTACCTTGAGCCGTTTTCCTAACCCTTCGTTTTTCCAGGTTATTTCAGGATTGACCGAAGACAGATCCACCGATACTCGACTAGAGCGAATCAAGCTAGAGCAATGGAGCAAGTGCAGACTAACATCCAAGAACTCAGGGAGAGGATGGACCGCTTCATGGAGCTCATGCAAGTGGTTGCTAACGGCCAGGACCAGCTCAGAACTCTGGTTCAGCCTCTGATCTCACGGGTTGACAGCAACGGTGTGCTTCATGGTGGGAACACTCCAAACCCTCCACTTGTTGAGACCCCTCAGGGTGGCATCCCTGTGACCGGAGGGAATGGAAGTGGTAATGGCAATTTTATCACTAACATCAGACTTAATGGAAATACGAGTGGCGTCGGAAACGGTAACTTTGAGGCCAATGGCAATGCTGGGATAGGCCATGGCAATACTGGTGGTGCTGGTAATGTGGGGAATGTTGGTGCTGGTAATCTGTATGGTATCGATGCTGCTGGGTTTGCTGCTGGCAATGGCCATCAACCATGGCAAGAGGATCGCCAAGAGGACTTTTTCTCACAGAAGGGAGCTGGGGGCGAATTAATTCTGAAGCCCGTCTGAGGTTTAAAGCGCCCGAGGACAAAATGAAGAGCTTTGAGAACTTGAATACTATGGGTGTTGACATGACCAAACTTGGATTGATCTCAGACTTCAAGGAGCCTCCCAAGTTTAAGGTACCCGACTTTGAGAAGTACAAGGGCACCACTTGCCCTCGTGTCCATCTGAGGTCGTACTACCGAAAGATGTCCGCTCACTCTAAAGATGAGAAGTTGCTGATGCACTTCTTCCAGGATAGCCTGTCCGGCCCATCATTAGAGTGGTACATGGGTTTGGAACCCACTAGTGTACGTACATGGAAAGAACTTGCTGAAGCATTTGTACACCATTATCAGTATAACAGTGATCTGGCTCCCAACCGGGTTCAACTGCAGAACTTGTCCCAGAAGAACTATGGGGGATTTAAAGAGTACGCCCAGAGGTGGCGTGAACTAGCAGCTAGGGTTCAGCCGCCGATGGTTGAATGAGAGCTTGTTGAGATGTTTGTGGCTACTCTTCTGGGGGTTTATTATGAGAAAATGGTCAGTGGTATGTCAGGAAGTTTCTCCGATCTCATCATCACTGGAGAGCATGTTGAAAATGGAATCAAACTTGGGAAGATTCAGGGTGTTAATCTATCCTCATCTGGAGGAGGAAAGAAACCTTACAACGGTAAGAGGTGGGAAGGTGAGACGAGCTTCGTGTCTAACGCTCGGGAAAAAAGGTAAAGGCCAGCGCCAGCAACAGCAGCAGCAAAATCAACAAGGGTACAGGAGGTACCAGAACAAAGCACCTCTGGCAAATCGTCATCTTGAGACACCACCTATGTCGTATGCTCAGCTATTACAGACTTTGCTTCAGTTACAGCTAGTTCAGAAGAGAACTCTGGCTCCTTTAATAGTTACATCTCCATAGGGCTACGACGCGAATGCGAGATGTGACTTTCACTCGGGGGCACCTGGCCACTCGATTGAAAACTGTAAGGCATTCAAGCACAAGGTGCAAGATATGGTTGACGCTAAAATCATCAATTTTTTTGATAATGTGCCAAACGTCACAAAGAACCCTATGCCGAACCATGGGGGAGATGGGGTTGATGCCATCATGGAAGAAAATTCGGGTTTATTGACTGATGTCAAGGACCTGAAGACACCGCTTGGTTTCGTTAAAGCCAAGCTGATGAAGAAAGGCATCCTTCCGGGCTGTGGAGAGTTGTGTATGGATTGTGCGATTCGTTCAGACGGCTATGAACAGTTGGCAACAGGGATTCAGAGTCTGATGACCGAGGGAATCCTGCAGTTTAGTCGGACGGCTGAGAACAGATCGGGGGAGGTAATGCTGAAATAGAATGATGAAGTTGCCACTATCACCATCTCTCGTAAGACAATAACCATTTCTGCATCCAGGCCACCTATGATCACTATCACAAAGGCTGGGCCTATACCATTTGAAAGTAATAACGTTGTTCCATGGCACTATGGGGGAGACGTCTACTGTAACGGACAAAAATTGGAGTTGGAGCCATCTGGGTAGTCTGTGGACAACCTAGTAGGAACTGGAGGGATAATACGCAGCGGACGAGTGTTCGCTCCACCAGAAGTCGTGGCTGACAAAACTGACAAGGCTGAGAAAGCTGATAGAGGAAAGAGTAAGGTCGTTGAGGAAACTTCTCGTGGGGTAGAGAAAGACCTACTTGTAAAAGACGCCAAAGAATTCATGAGATTGATCAAGAAAAGTGATTATAAGATCGTTTATCATCTTCATCAAATGCCGTCTAAGATCTCCATTCTGAATTTGTTGTTGTGTTCTGAGGCACACCGCAACGCTCTGCTGAAGGTTCTGAGTGCCGCGTATGTACTGCAGGAGATCTCCGTCAACCAGCTGGAGGGGGTAGGCTCACGTGAACGCTGGGAATGGGTTAGGATTTACTGACCTAGAGCTGACGCCGAAGGGAAGAAACCACAATAGCGCCCTACATATCTCGATAGAGTGTCGAGGAACAGTTATGTCCCATGTGTTGGTGGGCACGGGATCATCCCTCAATGTTCTCCCAAAGAAAGCTCTGATGAAGTTGGATACAAGAGGATTGATTTGTACACCCAGTGATCTGGTTGTAAAAGCCTTCGACGGAACTAAGCGTCATGTCTTTGGAGAGGTAACTCTACCCATCCAAGTTGGGCCGGAAACCTTCGACGCGATCTTCTATATCATGGATATCATGCCAGCCTATAGCTGCCTGTTGGGTCGGCCATGGATCCATTCCGCTGGCGCAGTGACTTCCACGTTGCACCAGAAGCTGAAGTATGCTGTGGGGGGCAGCATTGTAACTGTCTGTGGTGAAGAGGACATAATGGTGTGCCATTTGTCGTCTTTCAAATATGTTGAGGTGGATGGCGAGATCCACGAAATTTGTGTCAGGCATTCGAAGCTGTTAAGGTCAAAGATGTGACTCCAGTGATGATTGAGAAACCTGAGATGACTCTCTCTTCCTTCAAGGAAGCTCGGGCTGTTGTTCAAGCTGGCTCTGCCCCAGGTTGGGGGCAAGTTTTGGAAATCCCTAACAAGCAGGATAAGTTCGGGTTAGGGTATTCTCCTTCTGGTGATGCTTCCTCCTCTCGCAGTACGTCGTGTGTCAAAGGGCCGATCCAGTTCACAAGAGGTGGGGTGATATTTGAGAATGTCAACGTCGTGTCTGAAGACGGCGAAGATAGTGATTGTGACCTGGATTCCGGGATTCAGCAGAGCAAACCAGGCCAAAGCCTCCACAACTGGTCCGTCCGGGATGTCATCCAAGTGACAGGCAAAGAGTAATGATTTACTTTCTCCAATTATTGTACAACCCTATGTCCTACCTGGGGCATAGCGGTTTTATTGCCAGGGCCTTGTTTGGTTATGTACATACAATTTATCAATAAATCAAAAGGGCATTTTCTTTGCATTCGAATTTTTTGATCACTGTTATTCCTGTTTTATTTTGTTAGAATACAAATTGGTGTTTCTTATGTCTCTATGTTTTGATGATAACTTTTATGGAATTTTGTATTAAGAAAATATACACTCTAAAATTCGTTCAAGTATTATTGTTTCAGGTATAAAATTAAATACTCTTAAAGAAGCAAAATACATAAGTACAAAGAAACTATGCAAAGCTCTGAAGCATCAGATGCAAGACTATCAGAAGATTCTGGAGCGCTGCCAGAAGAATATGAAGCAGAAGCTGCAGAATGATCTGAAGCGCTAATGAAAGAAGTGTACAAAAGTTGAAAGCTTTGATCTAATCAGACTCTGAAGTTCTTTTCACTGCAAGATTAGAGGCTTTGACAATCAGACTCTTATTATTAATATTCACGCTCTTAGCACATACTGCTGCATACTTTGATAAAGACTCTGATCAAGATTGAGACTCTGATACATTAAGATCTGATCATCTATTAAGGCTCTGAACTTCTCATTCATCTTAAGCTCTGATCATCTTAAAGCATTCCATACCTTTTAAGCTTACTACAAGTTCTGAAGTGCAGATTATGAAGACTTCATCTTGAAGGAAGCTTGTTGAAGAAGTTGTAAACTTGATTAGACGTGGTGCTACTTCTAAAATAACCAACGGCTAATTTGTCCAAAGAAGTGACGTGGTGCAAATCCCAAGGCTTCTACAACCATACCTTTCTGTAGAAAGCATATCTCTGCCCATACTTTTGGTGATGACAAGTCATACAATAAAATATTATATTCAGCTGCACATCACTCAAAGCATTTGGAAAAAGCTATAAAAGGAGAACTACTTCAACATTTTGAGGTTGCTAATTCACTACTCATCATTTGCTCATTGCAAGTTCACTCAGAAAGAAATACACGCTTAATTCATAAAAGAGAAAATCTCTCAAGATCTTATTCATTTGATCTTTCATAAAACCATATAGTTTTTGTTGTACTTAATCTTAGATGTATACATCACAGTTGTGATATAGCTTATTAGAAGCATCAAACACTTGTTAGTTTACATTAATTTGTAAGAAGTTCCTTAAGAAGACCAAGGTGTGGTCAGTAGTTCTTGAGAAGACTAAGACAGTTGCTCTTAGTGCTTTCTATTGTAATCAGTTGATCAATAGTGGATTAAGTCCTTGTAGAGAAAGGCAAATCATCTTTGATAAGGTGGACTGGAGTAGTTGAGTTCAACGAACCAGGATAAAAATATTGAGTTGTTTTTATTGCCATATTTCTTAAAAAAATCTTATTCAACCCCCCCCCCCCCTCTAAGTGTTTTTCTCACTTTCAGTTGATATCAGAGCTCCGGTTCTGTTTGTGCTATCACTTAACCGTGGCCAGAAAAGATCCAGTGGGAAAAACTCTTGATACTCTTGGTTGATATACATTATGGATGCTGAAACTTCAACACCCAACAACAACAAATATGAAGAAAGAGTCAGCACAAAACCTCCCATGTTTGATGGATAGAAATTTGATTATTGGAAAGATAGACTGGAAAGTTTCTTTCTAGGATTTGATGCTGATCTTTGGGACTTAGTTATTGATGGATATGTTCATCCCACTGATGGGAATGGCAAGAAAGTTGACAGAAAATCAATGACTGAGGAGCAAAAGAAGGAACTCAGAAAACACCACAAGGCTATAACTATATTGCTAAATGTTATATCTCATACTGAGTATGAGAAAATAACCAACAGAGAAATTTCCTTTGATATATTTGAATCCCTAAAGATGACTCATGAAGGGAACTCTCAAGTCAAAGAAACCAAGGCTGTGGCGCTGATCTAGAAGTATGAAGCTTTCAAGATGGAAGAATCTGAATCTATTGAAGCAATGTCTTCCAGATTCCAGATTCTCACTGCTGGCCTAAAGGTTCTGGACAAGGGTTACTCTACAACAGATCATGTCAAGAAAATAATCAGAAGCTTGCCAACCAGATGGAGACCCATGGTCACTGCTCTGAAGCTGGCAAAGGATCTGAACAAGATTACGCTGGAAGAACTAATCAGTTCTCTAAGGAGTCATGAGATTGAACTAGAGGAAGATGAGCCTCTAAAGAAAGGTAAGTCAATTGCGTTAAAATCTAATAAAGCTGTTAAAGCATTGCAGGTATTAGAAGAAAGCTCTGAAGAGTCTGCTTCTGAAGATGAAGAAGAACTATCCTTGCTGACCAGAAGAATCAACAAACTCTGGAAGAATAAGCAAAGGAAGTTCAAGAACTTTAGAAAACCAGATCAACACAAAGAATCTTCTGGGCACAGAAGATCTAGACAACACTCTAGATACATAAGATCTGGAGAATCCTCTGGACACAGACGATCTAGAAAAAGAGAGGTTGTTTGCTATGAATGCAAAGAACCTGGGCGCTACAAGAGTGAATGCCTAAAGCTTCAGAAGGAGAACCCAAAAAGAAACTCCAATCACAAAAAGAAAGTTCTGATGGCTACCTGGGATGAATCAGATGCATCTGATTCGTCATCAGATTCAGAAGAGGAATGTGCAAATGTGGCATTCATGGCTGACATTGAGGAAAGTGCTGAATCATCTGGATCAGAATCAGAGTCTGATTCTGAGGAGGTATTTGCTGAACTTTCTAGATAGGAACTTGTTGAATGTTTATCTGATATTCTTGAAAACTATAGCAAAGTTAAACTCAAATACAAAACGCTTCTAAAGCATATTGAATTTGAGAGTAACAAGTTTGAATCAGAAATAGCTGAACTAAAAGCTGAAAATCTTCAATTGAAAAATAATTTAGAATCTGTTCAACTAAACTCTGATTCAAAATCTGAACCATGCCCTAAAAATATTTTACAAGAGTATGACTATAGTTTCAGGAAGTTTCTAACTAAAATCCTAGATAGAAGCAAAATGGCTTCAATGATATATGGTATTAGCAGAAACTATAAAAAAGGTGTTGGATATAAGTCTTTCTCTTATGAAGATTCAAATCCAAAATCTGTAGATAAACTGGATATCAAGTATCCTCCTTTATATTCTCAATTTACATTTGGTCACTTGAATGATATTAAACACACAAGTTCTAATCAGAACAAACCTGTGTTTAATAAATCTAAAGCTAATCAGAACAAGTCTTATGTTGAAAGACAGAAGTTCAGAAAAAGCTTTAAGGCAACTAACCAAAAAGGACCCAAGATAATCTGGGAACCTAAGGATAAGATAATCTATGTTGCATACATCCTTAGCAGCAAAGTCAAGACTCCAGTCATGGTACCTGGACTCTGGATGCTCACAATATATGACGGGAAAAAGGTCTATGTTCCAAAGTCTGAAGCTTAGATCTGGAGGAGATGTCAAGTTTGGAGGGAATCAGAAGGGCAAAATAATTGGCTCTGGAACCATAGGCAATGGTAAACTTCCTTCCATAACTAATGTCTTGCTTGTTGAAGGGTTAGCTCATACTCTATTGTCCATAAGTCAATTAAGTGACAATGGTTATGACATTATCTTTAATCAAAAGTGTTACAAAGCTGTTAGTCAAAAGGATGGCTCAATCCTCTTTAATGGTAAAAGGAAAAACAACATTTATAAAATTAGTCTTTCAGAACTTAAGGTTCAGAATGTTAAATGCCTTATGTCTGTTAATGAGGAGCAATGGGTCTGGCACAGAAGATTGGTTCATATTAATATGAGATGTATATCTCAGATTAATAAGCTTAATCTGGTCAGAGGACTTCCTAATTTAAAGTTCAACTCAGATCCTCTTTGTGAAGCATGTCAGAAAGGAAATTTTTCAAAATCATCTTTCAAATCCAAAAATGTCGTTTCAACTTCAAAACCATTAGAGTTACTTCACATTGATCTGTTTGAACCAGTGAAAACTGCATATATCAGAGGTAAGAAGTATGGATTAGTCATTGTTGATGACTACAACAGATGGACATGGGTAAAATTCCTAAAATACAAGGATGAGTCACACTCTGTGTTCTTTGACTTCTGCAAACAAGTCCAAACTGAAAAAGATTTCAAAATTGTTAAAGTCAGAAGTGATCATGGTGGTGAATTTGAAAACAAACATTTCGAAAAATATTTTAATGAAAATGGCATTGCTCATGATTTCTCCTGTCCTAGAACTCCACAACATAATGGAGTTGTAGAGAGGAAAAATAGAACTTTGCAAGAGATGGCCAGAACCATGATCAATGAGACTAACATGGCAAAACATTTTTGGGCAGAGGCAATTAACACAGCATGTTACATTCAGAACAGAGTGTCAATTAGACCTCTTCTGGAAAAGAATCCTTATGAATTGTGGAGGAATAGAAAGCCAAACATTTCTTATTTCCATCCTTTTGGATGTATTTATTTTATACTGAACACTAAAGAGAATCTTAACAAGTTTGATTCTAAAGCACAAAAGTGTTTCATGCTTGGATATTCTGAACGCTCTAAAGGCTACAGAGTATACAATACTGAGACACAGATTGTGGAAGAATCTATACATGTTAGATTTGATGATAAGCTTGGCAATCAAAAGCCAAAGCAGATTGAAAACTCTGCAGATGGAGAAGTTATTCTCATAGAATCTGAGAAGTCAGAGGTAGAGAAAGCTCAAGAAGAAGCTACGCCAGATGCAATTCCATTGGCTGCCCAGATGAATAACATGAATATTTCTGAAGAACCAACAGTTAAAGGATCATCCAGAATCAAGGCTTCTCATCCAGAAGAAATGATTATTGGGAAGAAAGATGACCCTATAAGAATAAGGTCGTTTATCAGATCATCTGGAACATTACTTCTTGGGTTGGTGTCTATTATTGAACCAACATCTGTGGATGAGGCTCTGAGTGACAATGATTGGATACTTGCAATGTAAGATGAGCTAAATCAATTTACAAGAAATGATGTGTAGGATCTGGTTCCTAGACCAAAAGGTTTCAACATTATTAGAATAAAATGGGTATTCAGAAATAAACTAACTGAGCAAGGAGAAGTTGTTAGGAACAAGGCAAGGCTGGTAGCTCAAGGGTACAGTCTGTTAGAACACAGATTGGTTCTTAATAATATCTCTTTGTTTTGATGATAACTATTAGGAAATTTTGTATTTAAGAATTATATACTCTAAAATTTGCTTGAGAGTTTTTACTGCAGAGAGTAAAGAAATTAACACTCCAGAAGCAAATCAGAATTGAATTCAAGAAACTAGCTAGAATCTGTAGCGCCAAATGCATATATTAGAAGATTCTGATTGCTGCTTACAGAAGATCCTGAGCGTGGCCTCCAGAAGATTCTGAAGCATAAGCTCCAGAAGAATCTGAAGCAAGCAGAAGCATCTGAAGCAAGTCAGAAGCATCTGAAGCAAAGAAGAATATTGTATGAAGAGTTTTTCAAAGCATAAGTTCTACAGAAGATTCTGAAAGTACTAAAGCTGCCAGTACTGAAGTTCTGTTTCAAATATGCTCTGATATTTAACATGCTGAAAGCACACATGCTGCAGAAGACTCTGATACAACAAAGTTCTGATCATCATTAGAAGACTCTGACCCAATCATACTTTGATGAACTTGCTGAAAACTGAAGAAGAAATATTCAAAGATTATATCCGTTGGAGTAAATCAAACGTCTCTTTCCTCATTTGTGCTAGACACAAGAACACAGACAAAAAGGATTTTTCTGTGCTTTCTTCTTCTAGGAAAGGTCACTTGATGTGAAGACAAAAAGGCTCAGACCTTTTTGGGACACTCTTCTCAACGTGCAGCTCACATTGGATCAGCTGCCTATAAAAGCAAGACTCCACCAAATTCTTCAGTTAGACGTTTTGCTGAAAAAGAATTAAAACATTCAAGCTGTCATACTTTCATATTCATTCTTAGAATTAATTGTACTTAAACTTAAGAGAACTATCACTGTTGTGATAAAAGATTTTTAGAAGCATTCTTACTCTTGTATTAGATTTACATTGATTGTAAAGGATTTCCTTAAGAGGATTCAGTTGGAATCAGTAGCTTTTGAGAAGACTAAGAACAGTTTTTCTTAGGTGTTACTATTGTAATCTGTTTGATTAAATAGTGGATTAAGTCCTTGTTGAGAAAGGCAAATCACTCTAGGAAGGGTGGACTGGAGTAGTTGAGTTCAACGAACCAGGATAAAAATAATTGTGTTTTAATTCTAAGTTTTAATCTTTCATACTTATTCAACCCCTCTTCTAAGTATTATCTCACCTTCACAGTCAACAAGAAGGTATTGATTACACTGAAACTTATGCTCCAGTGGCAAGGTTAGAATCTATACGCCTTCTTATTTCATTTGCTGCACAACATAACATCACTCTATATCAGATGGATGTTAAGAGTGTCTTCTTAAATGGTATTATAGAAGAAGAAGTTTATGTCCATCAACCTCCTGGTTTTGAAAGTGATAAATTTCCAGATCATGTTTTCAAACTCAAAAAATATCTTTATGGTTTGAAACAAGCTCCCAGAGCTTGGTATGAAAGATTAAGTAATTTTCTTCTAGAAAAGAACTTTATCAGAGGCAAAGTGGACACAACTCTTTTCTGTAAAACATTTAAGAAAGATTTACTAGTTTGTCAAATTTATGTGGATGATATTATTTTTGGATCTACCAATATTATGCTGGGAAAGGAGTTTTCTTTGTCTATGCAGGATGAATTTGAAATGAGCATGATGGGAGAACTTTGATTCTTTCTGGGAATCCAAGTAAATCAGACTCCAGAATGCACATATATTCACCAGACTAAATATGTCAAAGAGCTTCTGAAGAAATTCAATCTGAATGAAAGCAAACTGACAAAGACTCCAATGCATCCTACAAGCACACTTGGTAAGTAAGAAAGTTGATCAAAAACTTTACAGAGGTATGATTGGATCTCTCATATATTTGACTGCTTCAAGACCTGATATTTTATTTATGTGTGTCTGTGTGCTAGATTCCAATCAGATCCTAGAGAATCTCACTTAACAGCTGTTAAGAGGATTCTAAGGTATCTGAAAGGTACTACTAATGTTGGTCTGTGTTACAGAAGATCTGATGAGTATAAATTAGTTGGATTCTGTGATGCTGGAGACAAAGTAGAACGTAAAAGTACTTCTGGAAGCTGTCAATTTCTTGGAAGTCATCTGATCTCTTGGTTCAGTAAGAAGCAACCCAAAATTGCACTTTCAACAACAGAGGCAGGATATATTGCTGCTGCTAGTTGTAGCACCCAGATGATCTGGATGAAAAGTCAACTGGAAGATTATCAGATAGTAACATTTCTATCTTCTGTGATAATACTTCTGCTATATGCTTATCTAAAAACCCTATTTTACACTCTAAAGCTAAGCATATAGAGATTAAACATCATTTTATCAGAGACTATGTTCAGAAGGGAATTATAAATTTAAACTTTGTAGATACAGATCATCAGTGGGCTGATATCTTTACAAAACCCATTGCTGAAGATAGATTTAAATTTATTCTGAAAAATATAAGTATGGACTTCTGTCCATAATAAAATATTCATCAGATGAAATTTTTTTTTAGATGATAAATGTCTAAACTCTGAAGTATTTCTTCTGTTCAAGTCTGTGTTTATTTATTTGTGTGTAAATCTGAACTAACAAGGCTCATAGGATCTGAACGTTGCCTAACATTTCATTTCTCAAAGAGTTTCAGAGGCACATGCAAGCAAACACGTGTAGCTTAGAATCTGGAAAGGTAGAGTGCACCATACTGAATTGACGTTTGAGGTATTGCTTTGAAAATCCAAAATCTCTTGATTTTCCCCCCTTCTGTCAGAATCTTAAATGTTTGATATGATTTTATTCTTTGCATTAATTGCTTGATATGATTATGTTTCACTTCATTCAATGCTTGTGTGTACGCGTGAGATTGTGTGTCTTTTTGCATGCCTAAATTTCTCTATAAATCCTCACAACACTTCACAAATCACACTTTACACTCTTTTCACCTCTCATATGCATTTCTGTCTTCTCTATTGCTTTCATCTTATTTCAAAACCCAAAACCTCTCATAAACCCAGACGCATCTCAAGAACATCAATGGCTTCACCATCTTCAACATCTGCTCAGATGCAAACTTCAACTGTTGCTGCATCATCTCCAAATACTGCTGGTTCATCCCAAACTGCTGTTGTGTACAAGGCACCTGTGAGAACTCTTCTCACTCCAATCAAAGAACTTGAAGTTCTGTGTGAGAACTTTGTGGATTTTGAATCCATCAAAGAAAACGGTTTTGATCTCTATTCAACCATCAAAACTCAAAACTGGGAAAAGTATTTTGACAGGATGATTGGTCCTGTTTATCCAACCTTAGTGAAGGAATTCTGGATACACGCTCAAGTTTGCCCTAAGTTCATTCATTCATCTGTTCTTGGGAAGGAAATTGTCATCACTGAAAAATTAATCAGACAACTACTTGAGTATAAGGAAACTGAGGGAATCACAAGTATGGCTACTGATCGTGTGGATTTGGCTGAATTTTTCAAGAAGTGTGTGTTTCTGGGGAACCATCCAACAAGTTCAGAGATCTGAAGCCTGTTTACAGAATCTGGGCCAGGATTTTCATGAGTTCTATCTTTCACAGGAAATCTTCTAACTCACCAGATTATGTGAACTCAGAACAAATGTACTTCATGTTCTGTATGAGTAAAGGAAAGAAGGTGGATTTACCTTATCTTCCGTTCAGTCATCTTCTGAACCATATCAAAGAAACAAGAGAAGAAGTAAGGGTTAAAGTTGGAAAAATCAGAACTTACCAGATATGGTTCATCATCTACCACTGCGAGGAGATTGTCCTCCCGTTAAAAAGAAGCTTAGAAGGACACTACCAGATATGGCCGTTAAGATCAAAGAAGAGGTCCAAAAGCAGTTGGATGCTGGATTCTTGGTCGTGACTACTTACCCTCCGCGGGTCGCCAACATAGTACCTGTACCAAAGAAAGATGGTAAGGTGCGGATGTATGTTGAATATCGGGATTTGAATAAGGCGAGCCCTAAAGACGATTTCCCGCTCCCTCATATTGATGTGTTGGTCGATAATACAACTCAACTTTCCGTGTTTTCATTCATGGATGGCTTCTCTGGCTATAACCAGATCAAGATGGCGCCGGAAGACATGGAGAAAACTACGTTTATTACACCTTGGGGGACGTTCTGCTACAAGGTAATGCCCTTTGGTCTGAAGAACGCAGGGGCCATTTACCAGCGAGCAATGGTCACTTTGTTTCATGACATGATTCACCATGAGATTGAAGTCTATGTTGATGACATGATTGCGAAGTCCCAAACGGAGGAGGGACATCTGGTTAATTTGCTGAAGCTTTTTGAGAGGCTTAGGAAGTTCAGGTTGAGGTTGAATCCTAACAAGTGTACTTTCGGAGTACGGTCTAGAAAACTGTTGGGGTTTATTGTGAGTGAAAAAGGCAGTGAAGTTGATCCTACGAAGATAAAAGCAATACAAGACATGCCAGCGCCAAAGACTGAAAAAGAAGTTCGTGGTTTCCTGGGCAGGATAAACTACATTGCAAGGTTTATATCTCAGCTCACGACCACGTGTGAACCGATGTTCAAACTATTGAAGAAAGATCAGCAATTATCTGGAACGAGGATTGCCAGAAGGCATTTGACAAGATAAAATAGTATCTGCTGGAACCTCCAATTCTGATACCCCCAGTGGCCGGAAGACCCTTAATCATGTACTTGACAGTTCTTGAGAATAGCATGGGTTGCGTTCTTGGTCAGCACGATGAGACTGGCAGAAAGGAGCATGCCATTTATTACTTGAGTAAAAAGTTCACAGATTGTGAGTCCCGTTACTCAATGCTCGAAAAAACGTGTTGCACACTCGCGTGGGCTGCTAAACGTTTACGACAGTATATGCTCAATCACGCAACCATGTTAATTTCGAAGATGGATTTGATCAAGTACGTCTTCGAGAAGCAAGCGCTTTCGGGCAGGATTGCCAGGTGGAAAATGATGTTGACGGAGTATGACATTCAGTATGTTTCCCAGAAGGCCGTCAAGGGAAGTGTATTGTCTGAGTACCTTGCCGAACAGCCTATCGAAGATTATCAGCCGATGAAATTTGAATTCCCTGATGAAGATTTCTCAAAGTGAAAGATTGTGATGAATCGTTGCCCGACGAGGGGCCAGATAGGAAGTCCCCGTGGAAATTGATATTTGACGGGGCAGTTAATTCGTATGGAAGTTGTATTGGGGCGATCATCACGACTCCTCAAGGATCCCACATCCCGTTTACGGCCAGATTGACTTTTCCAGTCACTAACAACGCAGCAGAATATGAAGCATGCATCATGGGTTTAGAAGAAGCTATTGATTTGAGAATCAAAAACCTGGATGTATACGGTGACTCGGCACTTATTGTTAACCAAATTAAAGGGGAGTGGGAGACTCGTCAACCGAATTTGGTACCGTACATGAGTTATGCCAGAAGGCTACTTTCGTTCTTTGATCGAGTGGAACTCCATCATGTGACTAGAGCTGAAAATCAGATGGCTGATGCCTTAGCCATGTTGGCTTCGATGTACAAAGTCAATTTTTGGAATGAAGCTCCAAGAGTTGTCATTTCTCGTCTTGATAGACATGCATTCGTTTTTGCAATTGAGGAAGCCTCCGACGGCAAGCCATGGTTCCATGATATCCAGACCTTCCTTATGACTAAGGAGTATCCCGCGGGAGCGTCAACCCAGGATAAGAAGACTCTAAGGAGGCTGTCTGCAAACTTCTATCTCAATCCTGATGGAGTTTTGTATAAGAGAAACCATGATCTCGTGCTACTCAGATGTGTAGATGAGAAAGAAGCTAGTCTGCTTATGGAGGAAGTCCATGAAGGCACATTTGGTACGCACGCCGGTGGACATGCTATGACGAGAAAGATCCTACGAGCAGGATATTACTGGCTGACGATGGAGTCGGATTGCTTCAAATTCGCGAAGAGATGTCATAAATGCCAGATTTATGCTGATAAAATTCATGTGCCACTGTGCCCGTTGAACGTCATGTCATCCCCATGGCCGTTTTCATTGTACGACATTGATATGATAGGCAAGGTCGAGCCCACTGCGTCTAACGATCACCGCTTCATTTTGGTAGCCATCGACTACTTCACCAAGTGGGTGGAGGCAGCCTCGTATGCTAATGTGACCAAGCAAGTGGTAGCCAAATTCATAAAGAAGGACATCATCTGTCGATACGGAGTTCCCGAGAGGATCATTACTGATAATTGTTCGAATCTGAATAACAAGATGATGAAGGAGTTATGCCAGAGCTTCAAGATTGAACATCACAACTCGTCACCTTACCGGCTGAAGATGAATGGTGCGGTTGAAGCGGCCAACAAGAACATTAAGAAGATAGTACAAAAGATGGTTGTGACCTACAAAGGTTGGCATGAGATGTTGCCATTTGCATTGCACGGTTATCGTACGATGGTATGCACATCAACTGGTGAAACTCGTTTCTCACTAGTGTACGGTATGGAGGTTGTCCTATCGCTGGAAGTTGAGATTCCTTCTTTACGAGTTTTGGTTGACGTGAAACTCGATGAGGCAGAATGGATTCAGAACCAACTAAATCAACTCAGTCTGATGGATGAGAAGAGATTAGCATCGATTGCATATGGTCGTCTGTACCAGAGCCGAATGAAGAAAGCTTATGATAAGAAGGTGCGTCCTAGAAGCTTTCAGACGGGTGATCTCGTCCTGATGAAGATTCTTCCGCCTCACTCCGATCACAAGGGCAAGTGGACTCCTAACTACGAAGGTCCGTATGTCGTCAGCAAGGTCTTCTCGGGAGGAGCCTTGTTGTTATCCACGATGGATGGCGAAGATTTTGCATCCCCTGTGAACACAGACGCAGTTAAAAAATACTTTGCTTAAAATGACCCGCTGGAAAGAAAAAAGAATATACAGGCAAAAATGGGGCATCCCGGCGAACCATAAAAAAGGAAAAGGTTCGGGCAAAAATTAGGGACATAAATGAAAAATGTACACCCGCAAATTCGAAAACCTGAAAGGGCAGCTTTGGCAAAAAAGGGTATCCTAGTGAATCGAAAACCCGGAAGGGCGATTCAGGCAAAAGTTAGGGATTTGAAAAAGCAAATGACTGCATTCCACGTGTGGACTTTCATTGTTTAGTGGTTTGGAAGACCTGAGGGCCGTTTATTTGAATCAATCTCTTCTAAAGCTGAAGAGTCGGAGAAGTATCGAAGTCGAGTGGGTCATAGAGGGATCAACTCATGGTGTTTGCCTATGCCACATTGCCGACATTTATATATATTGATGTATATTTATGTTATTATGCTTGCATCTGTTGTAAAACATTTTGCCCATTCAGGGGCTCGTTATCAATAAACATATACTATTCAGTATTCTTGTTTGTTTGTTTAGATTTTATCTGTTTTGTTTGCGAAAAAGAACGCCCGATGTTTTTAATAAAATGCGCATACATAAACTTGCTGGCCTAGGCCGATAATTATTGAAACATTGAATTACCTGAACATTATAACAGGATGATAACCTTGATAGGTCCCTTTGTGAAGGGTATCTTGTCTGTTTTTTCATGTTGTTGTAGGGACGTCACGCTCTAGGCAGTACACCGAATGTTTCCCAAGCAGGATGGTTCTTTCTTCCCCAGCGAGTTCAGCGATGTTTCCCCATGGAGTCTGAACATGGGACTGTGAGCATTGATATGTCTCCCCAAGCAGAGATAGATTTTCCCCAATCAGATGTATCCCAGGTAGGATCGTCATCTCCCCAACTGAGTCATACGCTGGAGTGTATACTCATTCCCGACAGTGGATCAATGTGCAGTTTTCTCGTAGAAGACTATTCGCAAGTGTTCAGCTTCCGATAGTTCGGACTGAAGTCTCCAGCGGAATTGAAATTCCCAAAAGAGTTGTATTCCCCCCGACAGATAGGAGTTATTTCCAGCGTCTGGTTGCCTATCCTTAAGAGAGCCGAGTCCTTGGAAGCCGTTCAGGCCATGATTGGTTCTCCCCAGTAGAGTGTTGAATAACTGATGTTGTATTTCCCCATCGGAGTTTGTATCTCCGTAAAGATTCTACCTGCGAAGGACGTGCAGTTTATTTCTGCGGTTGACATCGTCTTCTCAACAGTTTGTGGTTCGTATACCTAGTTGAGTGGGTTCAGGTTCTTGTGGAACTTGGTTCCCCTGCAGCAGTCGCCTGGAGTTCGTTTCCCCAGGTTGAGTCCAATTGAGATTGGCGTGACTTCTTCTCGTCGGCAGGATGATTCCTCCTCCCTACCATAGCGGTTCTTTCTCCTTGATAGGAGGATTTTCCCTTCAGCATTTATTTTGTTGATGGGGTCGTAGCATTTTGCATGATGGCATAGCATTTAACCTAAAAACGCGTAGCATTTCCACTGTGTGAAGCATTGCGCCATCGTCAAACATATGCATATGAAACATGAGCTAGGTCGTTACCATTCTTGTTTTGCAGGTGTTCCTCCGCAGAATGGTTTGTTCAGGATGATTCTTGAAATCCTCAGCGAAGTCGTGTGCTTAAGATGATTCTTAAAATCCCCAGTGAAGTAGCCAGAGTTGTTTACTCAAGATGATTCTTGAAGTCCCCGGCAAAGTTGTTTGGTCAAGATGATTCTTGAATTCCTTAGCAGAGTTGATTCATCCAGAATGATTTCTGGATCCCCAAAGCAGAGTTACTTGATAATTCTCTAGAATCCCCAGCGGAGATGTGTCATCACCAGCAGGATTTGAACAGAGAAGTTGAAACTTCCTTGAAGGCCTGATGATTGAAGTCCGGCTGACGCCCGAGAATTTCTTTGAATGCCCGATGGCATAATTATAGAGATTGTCAAAAGTTCCTAATGACCTGATGAGTCCAGAGGAATTCTTCAGCTGCCGTGCTGCAGAATGCCTGACGACAATGTCAACTATGTATCACTAGTTACCGCGTAACTAGTGAGCCCTTGATGACTTGAGGAAGAAGCTGCAGTGAAATCTGATGATTATCCTGACGGAGATTAGGGCCAATTGCCATGCAACTGCCATTTCAGATATCAAAGATTGTCCTACCCACCAAAGTATCGTTTACTTGTGAGGTTGGCAAATTTTCGGTTACCGTGTAGCCGATTCCCCAGCAAGTTTCCGTGCGATTGTCGTTTTCGATTCCGAAAATGTTCCTACCAATCAGAGTATCATTTACTTGTGCGGTCGGCAAATCACCAGTTATCGTGCAACCAGTGATCCCTTGATGATTTGAGGACGAAGATCTACATTAAAATCAGAGAATCATCCTGACGGAGGTTCAGATCAATATTTCTCCAGCTAGTTGCCGTGCAACTATTATTTCAGTTTCCGAAGATTTGTCCCTATCAAAGAACTGTGTGCTTGTGCGGTTGGCAAATTTCCAGGTTTATGGGTATTCAACTGTCTTTTACCTTGATTGTTTAAGAGCCGTTCACTTCTCACCCAGTCAGGTCCAAGCTGTTTGAATAGGGGCAACTGTTGCACCCCAAAATTTGCCCAACATTTCTTTACCTAGCTTGTGTTTCATTGCATTCACATTAGCACTATCATTTGCATTTAATTGACATGTGTGCAGGAGATTAAGAGGTATGACTACCAATCAAAAGGCTACACAAGACTATGAAGATGACTAAGAGGGATATTCAAGTGTTCAAGGGTTGATATCCTCACTAGAGAGGTCTAAGATCCTCAGAGAGAATGGTTGAAACCAAGTGTGTAGGCCTCCTAACTTGAGAGTTGTGGAAAGTCATCAGATGATTCTGAGGCCATGAAGTTGGACTTGAGGTCTTGAAAGAGCTCATGAGAAGTATCAAAGATCATTTTGAAGCCTAGATAGGTCATTATGTGAAGATATACCCAAGATTGGTACAATTAGGGTTTCATCTGGTCAACCCTAGGGTAACTGATGATTTGAGGAGGGTTGAGACCTAATTCAAGAGCCATGTGATCATGTATTGATGCATTGAGATGTCTAAGGGATGATTACAAGGTCAATTCATCATGAATCAAGAGTGTGAGGAGTTGCTAGGCTAGGGTTGCTATGCTTGACAGTGTAAAATCCCTTGGCTTAGTGCCTATCTTCAAGACCACTTAACTCAAGATGTGATTTTCATCTCACCTTGACCCCAACATGATTGTTGTAAGGCATGATCTTAGCTTTAATTTGAGTAATTGAAGTCCTTGATAGGGTTTATAGAACTCAAGTTATGATCCAGACAAGTTACAGGTCATCTGAGACATGTGCATTTGGAGCTTGAAAGTCACCTAACTTGCATGACACTTTTGCCCTAGGAGGATGATTTCTATGAACTTTTGGCCAACATGAATGTTGTTCCTTATTCTCTTAGCTTTCTAGAGAGTACTAGAAGTCCATGATTGGATTTATAGAACTCAAGTTATGGCTTTGACAAGTCAAGGGTATTTTGGGTATTTGGAATTACAGGTCATTTTGAATTATGGGTCCATTTCACCAATTTAGGCACCTCAAATGAAGATTTGTTCAACTTGAAATTTTTTCAAAATGATGTTTTTATTCCAACCATGATCCAAACATCCATTGATATGGATTAAAAATGGAGGTGTATGAAGAAATTTGGGAAAAAGATCATTTAAAAGTATTAATGATTAAGAAATTCAAAATAATTCATTCTTATGTCAAAACTTCACAAGTTTGTGCTTATTTTAATTGGAAAGGATATTTTACGGACAATGGCAATTTCACATTTGTGACTTGAGGCTCATTTCATGGACATTGAATGGATTACTTCATGATGAAGTAACATAACAAATCTTGGCCATTGGATCCATTCAAGCCCTGAATCTGGTCCATTCATATCCAAGGAGGGTAGACCAATCAATTTGAGTGAATATTGGAGTGAAACAGAGCTGGAACACGCATATGCCATAGTTGAATTTTGAAGGAAAGTGAAATTTTGGATTCTCCAATTTGGGCCATGATTGGGCCATCTTAAGATCCAAATAAGTTCTATTTAAGTTCCTGATGGTGTTCATATGGTTTTTTGGAAGAAATTGGTTGAAGATTCAGTTGTGACAGTTAGAGATCATAGCTTCCAACTCCAAATCGTGTTTTGCAATTCAGTGGTTTTCAAGAGGAATTTAAGATATGTAACACCCATTTTAATTATTTAGTCATTTTATTATAATTTTAATTAATATGTGTTGGTGTGCCCTTTGGTGGGGTGTGTTGGATGATGATTGGTGGGTGTCCCTGATATGGGAGGATTATTGGTGGTGTTTTGGTGTGGATATAATAATATTATAAATAATAGTAATATTGGTGGTGATATTATTATTATTATTATTATTATTATTATTATTATTATTATTATTATTATTATTATTATTATTATTATTATTACTATTATTATTATATTTGTTATTATTATTAATATTATTATGAATTTGGTGAGATAATAATATTAGTATTATTATTATTATTATTATTATTATTATTATTATTATTATTATTATTATTATTATTATTATTATTATTATTATTATTAATAAGTGTTATTATTTATATTAGTAATATTATATTAGTATTACTATTAAGATTATTATTATTATATTATTTTATTAAGTTATTATTATTATTAAGATTAGATAATTAAAATAGGGAATGTGAGGGGTTAGTGGTTTTTACTATACATTTGGAGAGTTCGGAAAAAGAACGAGAGAAGTGAGAAGAGCATAGAACGAGCAAAGGAACGAGGAACGGAAGAGAAAGGAGAAAGCCAAGAGACCAAATCTAGGAGGACTTCCATCGATCAAACCGATTAACAAGGTAAGGGGGGAGAAACTTGAATGGGAACAGTTTATACATGTATAGGGTAGTAGGGATTCCTTAACCCCGTAGGGAATTGATCGATATATGATTTCCTATATCGATATATTGTGATTGTTGATTATCGTTGGTAGTTTGGTGTTGATGGTTCATGAATTGTTGTTTTTGGTAAATTTGGCATATAGGTTGTTTTACAGTTTTTAGGGAAAGTTCTGTATGGCTTTTTGATGTATCGATAAAGTGTTTATGTGATGATTTTGGGATAGGGATTTGGAATCGATTAGTCGGAATTACAGACAAGTTGGTACTGATGTTATGATGTGAATTGGAAGTAGGAAGTTTGACCAATTTGTCTTAGAAAGCACTCTGCAAGACTGTGAGGAAATTGGTGAATCGCAGCATTCGCTGGGCTTCGCTTGGCGAGTGTTGGCGAAGCTTCGCCTTGCGAAGGGAGGCGAGAGTTCGCCTGGCGAGCTGGGGCGAAGGGCAGCGAATAATTCAGAACTTAATCCCAGACCAAAAGCACAAGAACTTCGCCTGGCGAATGCCAGCGAAGGTTCGCCACGGGGGTTCGACTGGCGAATGCCATCGAACGTAGCAGAACCAGATGACTTTTTGTGATGTTTTGGCCTCGAGCGTTGGTCTCGTGTGATCCTTCTGGCCTTGCTGCAGTGTAAAAATGATGAGTGTTGGATCTAACGTGTGTACTTGGTGATAGTGCGCGTTTTCCTTAATATTATTGGTGAACAATTAGTTGATGTATATGTATGTAGTGATCAGTAGGGTCGTGTATCCCCGAGCGATGGGATGTGTTTATACTTGATGTTAGAATGTGAGACTGCTCACTGTGTGATTTGAATTATAAGTCGTTGGTGTGTAATATATCTACACATATGCATTGATGTATGATGATATGATCAGGAGGATCGTGTGCACTTAGCGTGTTTGAATATAATAGTTATGCATTGGTGTCTTGCATATCATGGTGTTTGGTGGGATGAATCATATCTCAGTAGGAGCGTAAGTGATTCATCCGTACTCCCTTGAGGAGAATGGTGGGGGATAGATCATATCTCAGTAGGAGCGTAAGTGATCTGTCGGGGATATATCATATCTCAGTAGGAGCGTAAGTGATCTGTCCAGGTTCGATTGAATGAACCAATGAGTCGGTACCGCATGCATGGTGTTGAGTTGCATACTTGCATTATAATATGTTATATTGTAATTTGAACAGTAGGTTCGTGATTGGTGTTGTAGGGTGAATATTGGTGTGTTGGTGTGGTTTACTACCTTATTTACATGTATTACATTACCATTATATTTTTGATCATGATTTCTCACCCCTCTGTTGTTGTTGTGGTCTGTGCTTCTTCGGAAGTACAGATAATCCAGGTACTTAGCTAGCTTGGATTATGGTGTGCCAGTCGAGTCTAGGATGCTCTGATACGTAGCAAGGGACTTGGGTGTTTTTATTTGTTTTATGCTGAACTTGTAGTTGTTCCTGTGAACCTATCAAAAACCTTTGTTGGATTTTACTATTTAATATTCCGCTGTATTTGGAGAAAAACCTTTTTATAAGGAAATGTTGGTTTTGCTATGTGATATCCCACTTGGGAAGAAAAACTCTGATGTTTATTTATAATGTATTATTATTTTAATTGTTTTTGGGAAGTGGGGTGTTACCATTGGTATCAGAGCAGGTCGGTCCGTCCGGCCAGTGTTGTTGAGTCGAGTTGAGTCTGTCCTTTAGGATAGAGTTGAGTATCTTTTAACCTAGTGTTGTTATGTTTTGAGCAGTATGGCAGGAAGGAACGATTTTGCATTGGCAGCTGCTATGCAAGCAATGGCGCAGGCGGTTGCTAATCAGAACCAGACTGCAGATGCCCAATTCAGGAGTTTGGCGCAGTTTCGGAGCAACAAGTCGCCGACGTTTAAAGGAGGAATTCTGGATCCTGAAGCTGCACAGAAGTGGCTGAAGGCAATTGAGAAAATTTTCAGGACTATGGATTGTAGTGATGAGCAAAAGGTGAGGTTTGGTACTCACACGCTGGAGGGCGAAGCTGAAGCTTGGTGGGACAACAGTCGCCAAAGATTGGAAGCTGCTGGAACTACCATTACTTGGGAGGTGGTTCGGAAAGGTTTTATGGAAAAGTATTTTCCAGAAGATATTAGAAGTGCTAAGGAGATTGAATTCTTAGAGCTGAAGCAGGGTAGTATGACGGTAGCAGAGTATGCTGCTAAGTTTGAAGAGCTGGTGCAGTATTGTCCTCATTATAATATTGATGGGGCAATGACTTCTAAGTGTTTAAAATTTGAGAATGGACTGCGTCCAGAGATTAAGTTGGGGATTGCTTGTCAGAAGATCAGGAGTTATCCCGAGCTGGTAAGCAGGAGCAGAATTTATGATAATGACAACCGGGCAAGGATTGCACACTACAAAGCTGTTAATGACCGTAAGGGTAGGCAGAGGTTCAGTGGTACTCCTTATAGTGTTGTTGCTGATAAGGGAAAGTGTAAAGCTGTTGTTGATAAGAAGCCTAGAGAGGGAAAAACATCTGCTGATGGGAAATGTTTTCGATGTGGTGGCATGGGACACCGTGCTAACGATTGTCCTAATGAAGTAAAGAAGTGTTTTAAGTGTGGGAAGCCAGGTCATGTGATAGCTGACTGCAGAGCAACTATGCCGACCTGTTTCAACTGTGGTGAGAAGGGTCAGACGTCTCCGGCTGGTGGGAAAGTGTTTGCTTTGGCAGGAACTCAAGCTGCTAGTGATGAGCGAGTTATCAAAGGTACTTGTATTATCAATAATATTCCTTTAACTGCTATTATTGATACGGGTGCAACCCACTCGTTTATTTTTGTGGATTGTGTGGAAAAGATAGGATTGGTACCGTCTACTCTTGAGGGACGAATGACTATAGAGACACCCTCTATTGGCTCAGTGACTACTTCTTTGGTATGCCTGAAGTGTCCGCTGACTATTTTCGGTAGAGAATTTGGAGTGGATTTGATTTGTCTACCACTTGGTAATTTGGATGTTATTCTGGGTATGAACTGGTTAGAGTTCAACCGAGTCTACATCGATTGTTTTCGGAAGGAATTGTTGTTTCTGACTCCAGAAGGGGAAGCTTTAGCAGATTCTTTGTCTAGTAAAGAATTGAGGACCTTGTTGGAAGATGAAGCTAAAGTGTTTACTTTATTTGCATCATTATCGGTGGATAGTAAAGCGTCAATGGAGGAATTGGCAGTGGTGAATGAATTTCCGGAAGTGTTTCCTGATGACATTACGGAATTGCCTCCGACGAGGGAAGTTGAATTTAGTATTGATCTTGTTCCTGGTACGAGGCATATTTCTATGGCGCCGTACAGGATATCTACAGTGGAATTGGCTGAGTTGAAGTCTCAGATTAGAGAATTGTTGGATAGAAAGTTTATTAGACCGAGTGTGTCGTCGTGGGGAGCTCCAGTGTTATTGGTGAAGAAGAAGGATGGTAGTATGCGTTTGTGCATCGACTACCGTCGGTTGAATAAAGTGACTATTAAGAATAAGTATCCTCTACCAAGGATTGATGACTTGATGGATCAGCTGGTGGGAGCTCGTGTGTTCAGTAAGATCGATTTGAGATCGGGTTACCATCAGATAAGGGTAAAAGAAGGTGATATTCAGAAGACTGCTTTTAGGACTCGATATGGACATTACGAATATTCTGTAATGCCGTTTGGAGTGACTAATGCGCCGGGAGTATTTATGGAGTATATGAACAGAATTTTCCATTCTTATTTGGATTAGTTCATTGTGGTATTTATTGACGATATATTAATTTATTCTAAATCTGATGAAGAACATGCAGGACATCTGAGGATTGCCTTGCAGGTGCTGAAGGAAAATAAATTGTTTGCTAAACTCTCAAAGTGTGACTTCTGGTGGAAGAAAGTGAGTTTCTTGGGGCATGTAATATCTGGTGATGGCATAGCGGTGGACCCGTCAAAAGTAAGTGCAGTGTTGCAGTGGGAGCCACCAAAGACAGCAACGGAGATTAGAAGCTTTTTGGGTTTAGCAGGTTATTACCGCAAATTTATTGAAGGGTCTCTAATTTGGCGTTGCCATTGACTCAGTTGACGAGGAAGAACCAAGTTTTTGTATGGGATGCTGCTTGTGAAGAAAGCTTTGAAGAGCTGAAGAAGAAATTGACTACGGTACCGGTGTTAGTGCTACCGACTCCGAGTGAACCCTTTGTGGTGTACTGTGATGCGTCTAAGATGGGATTAGGTGGGGTTCTTATGCAGAATGGTAAGGTAGTAGCATATGCTTTGCGGCAACTGAGAGTGCATAAGAGAAATTATCCGACTCATGATCTCGAGTTAGCTGCGGTTGTTTTTGTATTGAAAATATGGAGACATTATTTGTATGGTTCGAGATTTGAAGTGTTTAGTGACCATAAGAGTCTGAGATATCTGTTTGATCAGAAAGAGCTGAATATGAGGCAGAGAAGATGGTTAGAATTTTTGAAGGATTATGACTTCAGTTTGAGTTATCATCCAGGAAAGGCCAATGTAGTGGCAGATGCTTTGAGCAGGAAAACGATTCATATGGCAGCTCTGATGGTGAAAGAAATTGAGTTAATTGAACAGTTCAGAGATTTGAGCATGGTTTGTGAGACTACTACAGATAGTGTGATGTTGGGTATGTTGCAGGTAAATAATGACTTCCTGGATATGATTAGAGAGAATCAGAAGTTGGATGTGAAATTAGTAGATTTGATGCCTAGAGTAGGAAGTGACTCCGATAATGACTTTAAATTGGATAGTACAGGTGTGTTGAGATTTAGAGGCAGGATTTGTGTACCAGATGATGAAGAATTGAAAAAGTCAATTTTAAGTGAAGGACATCGTAGTGGTTTGAGTATCCATCCGGGAGCTACGAAAATGTACCATGATTTGAAGAAATTATTTTGGTGGTCTGGTATGAAAAAAGACATTGCTAAATTTGTGTATGCCTGTTTGACATGTCAGAAGTCGAAGGTAGAACATCAGAGACCTTCTGGATTTATGCAACCATTAGAGATTCCGGTTTGGAAATGGGATTGCATTACTATGGATTTTGTTACAGGTTTGCCGAATACAGCGAGAGGTTTTGATGCTATATGGGTGGTTGTGGATCGATTGACGAAGTCTGCACATTTTGTGCCAATAAATATTAGTTTCCCGTTGACGAAGCTGGTGGAGATTTATATTCGGGTAATTGTGAAGTTACATGGTGTTCCGTCCAGTATTGTGTCGGATAGAGATCTGCGGTTTACTTCGGAATTTTGGAAAAGCTTGCAGGAAGCTTTGGGAACTAAGTTGAAGTTAAGTTCAGCTTATCATCCGCAAACTGATGGTCAGTCAGAAAGGACTATTCAGTCGCTTGAGGATTTGCTGAGAGCTTGTGTGTTGGAAAAGGTTGGTGCGTGGGATACTCATTTACCATTGATCGAGTTCACGTACAATAACAGTTACCATTCTAGTATCGGAATGGCACCATTTGAAGCTTTGTATGGGAGGAGGTGTAGGACTCCTCTAAGTTGGCATGAGACTGGTGAGAATGTGGTGCTTGGACCAGAAATTGTACAGCAGACTACTGAGACAATTTAGATGATTCGTGAGAAAATGAAAGTGTCTCAGAGTAGGCAGAAGAGTTATCACGATAATCGGAGGAAAGAGTTGGAATTCTGTGTAGGCGATCATGTATTCCTAAGAGTTAATCCGATGACTGGTGTGGGTCGTGCGTTGAAGTCCAAGAAGCTGGATCCTAAGTTTATTGGACCTTATGAAATTTTGCAGAGAATTGGTGTTGTGGCTTATAGGGTGGCGTTGCCGCCTGAGTTGTCGAACTTACATGACATGTTTCATGTGTCGCAATTGCGAAAGTATGTTTCTGATCCATCTTATGTGATTCAAAGAGATGATGTTCAGGTTCGGGAGAATCTTACTGTTGAAATGATGCCGTTGAGGATCGAGGACCGTAAGATGAAACAGCTCCGAGGGAAGGAGATACCTTTGGTGAAGGTAGCTTGGGGAGGTGCTGCAGGAGGCAGTGTGACCTAGGAGTTGGACAATAGGATGCGAGAAGCGTATCCGGAACTATTTCCATCAGGTAATTTTCGAGGACAAAAATAATTAAAGTGGGGGAGAGTTGTAACACCCATTTTAATTATTTAGTCATTTTATTATAATTTTAATTATTATGTGTTGGTGTGCCCTTTGGTGGGGTGTGTTGGATGATGATTGGTGGGTGTCCCTGATATGGGAGGATTATTGGTGGTGTTTTGGTGTGGATATAATAATATAATAAATAATAGTAATATTGGTGGTGATATTATTATTATTATTATTATTATTATTATTATTATTATTATTATTATTATTATTATTATTATTATTATTATTATTATATTTGTTATTATTATTAATATTATTATGAATTTGGTGACATAGTAATATTATTATTATTATTATTATTATTATTATTATTATTATTATTATTATTATTATTAATAAGTGTTATTATTTATATTAGTAATATTATATTAGTATTACTATTAAGATTATTATTATTATATTATTTTATTAAGTTATTATTATTATTATTAAGATTAGATAATTAAAATAGGGAATGTGAGGGGTTAGTGGTTTTTACTATACATTTGGAGAGTTCGGAGAAAGAACGAGAGAAGTGAGAAGAGCATAGAACGAGCAAAGGAACGAGGAACGGAAGAGAAAGGAGAAAGTCAAGAGACCAAATCTAGGAGGACTTCCATCGATCAAACCGATTAACAAGGTAAGGGGGAGAAACTTGATTGGGAATGGTTTATACATGTATAGGGTAGTGGGGATTCCTTAACCCCGTAGGGAATTGGTCGATATATGATTTCCTATATCGATATATTGTGATTGTTGATTATCGTTGAAAGTTTGGTGTTGATGGTTCATGAATTGTTGTTTTTGGTAAATTTGGCATATAGGTTGTTTTACAGTTTTTAGGGAAAGTTCTGTATGACTTTTTGATGTATCGATAAAGTGTTTAGGTGGTGATTTTGGGATAGGGATTAGGAATCGATTAGTCGGAATTACGGACAAGTTGGTACTGATGTTAAGATGTGAATTGGAAGTAGGAAGTTTGACCAATTTGGCTTAGAAAGCACTCTGCAGGACTGTGAGGAAATTGGTGAATCGCAGCATTCGCTGGGCTTCGCCTGGCGAAGGGAGGCGAGAGTTTGCCTGGCGAGCTGGGGCGAAGGGCAGCGAATAATTCAGAACTTAATCCCAGACCAAAAGCACAAGAACTTCGCCTGGCGAATGCCAGCGAAGGTTCGCCACGGGGGTTCGTCTGGCGAATGCCATCGAACGTAGCAGAACCAGATGACTTTTTGTGATATTTTGGCCTCGAGCGTTGGTCTCGTGTGATCCTTCTGGCATTGCTGCAGTGTAAAAATGATGAGTGTGGGATCTAACGTGTGTACTTTGTGATAGTGCGCGTTTTCCTTAATATTATTGGTGAACAATTAGTTGATGTATATGTATGTAGTGATCAGTAGGGTAGTGTATCCCCGAGCGATGGGATGTGTTTATACTTGATGTTAGAATGTGAGACTGCTCACTGTGTGATTTGAATTATAAGTCGTTGGTGTGTAATATTGTCATACCCTAAATTTGTCCTACCCATTTTAGAATATTTTTGCTCCTTAATTCTTTTATATTTTACATTATTTTCTTAATTTCTGGGTATTTAGACACGTGCCTGCTTGCCATTGAGAGTTTTTTCCAACATTTATTCTTTTTTGCTCTATAAAGGCGTGACATGTGGTCTAAAGACGTTTTTGTGTGAATATTATTTCTTTTTATTTATTTAGGTAAAATATCTTTCTTGGTCCCTTAACTATACCTCGGGGTTCATTTTGATCCCTTAACTTTAAAAAGTTCCATATTGGTCCCTTAACTCTTCAAATGTTCCATATTAATCCTTTTTGACCTATTAGCAACGTATTTAGCGACGGTTTTTTGATTTTTTTTCCGTTGCTAATAGGTCAAAAAGGACTAATATGGAACGTTTGAAGAGTTAAGGGACCAATATGGAACTTTTTAAAGTTAAGGGACCAAAATGAACTCCGAGGTATAGTTAAGGGACCAAGAAGGATATTTTGCCATTTATTTATTTATTTATTTATTTATTTTTTAAGTTTTTTTTATATATTAGTAATAATACGGTTCAATATAGTGGATATATTTGTTTTTATTAATTATATTAATTAGCAATAATATTGTTTATATTGTGTAATTTTGTAGTTAATTTTTAATTGTTTGTTTTAATTAATTGAAAAAAGAAGGAAATGGTGGGAAGGCTGAATTGGGCCTATTGTTTGCAGCCCGGTAGAATGGTGAAAGAGGAAATGTAGGGTTTAGAGGAGAATAAAAAGGGGATAGAGAAATCCTAATGGGGATTACTGTTCATCATCTCTAAAACGGCGCCCCCTCACCAACAAACCCTAGATCCGCCGCCATAACCCTAACGCCCACCATACCCTTCTCCTTCTCCCTTCGTCATCTTCAATTTCTCACCCTTCTTTTTTTTCCCATCTTCTTCATCCGCTGCCCCTTTCAGATTTTTCATGGCCACCATCTCCATCCAACGCCTCACTATTGAACTCCCTCCGCTAACGTAAACCCCACACATTTTCACTCCTCAAACTCTCAATCTTCTTCTTTTCATAACACCGCAACCCTGACCGCCACCACCCCTCACTTTCTTCTCCCTCATCTGAAAAAACCATCACCGCCTTCTTCTTACTCCTTCTGCCATTCTTTTTTCCATCACCACAGTCCCCCCAATCGTTCTTCTGTCCTCTTATCCACTTCACTCGCACAAACATCTTTTCCGCCATTAAAACTCGATAACAACGACCACTCTAACGACCCAGTTCGTAACAACAACAGCATTTTCAAGGCCGCACGGTTCCGACTCCGTGAAGACACCAACCCATATTTCATTCTATTTCGGGACGACACCGCTAAATCGTTTCAGTTGCGGCAACCTAAAAATGACCCAGCTGGTTCGTTCTCAGCTCAACAAAGACGACAACAGGCTAACGAGATTCGTGACTTCAGATTTGCAGCGGCCACGTCAGCAATCCGGGGATGGCCTTCCGTTGACGAGCTTCAAGCAACAAATGCAGCAGCAATGCCAAACCTCCAACAACAAGGAGAATGTGTGTTCAAGCGATAACAATAGCTCAGGGGAAAACGAATTCTTTACGTTCAGATCCGCAATAGCCACTAGCTCACACCAACAACGATGGTACTGCGATAATTTCCGTTTCAGCAACATAAAGTCACCTCCACTAGTCTCACACAATGACGATGCCGCTCAAGCTCAGTTCGCAGATCCGGAAGTACAAATCAACGCCGATTGATGATTTCGTGACACTGGTAGGTATCTCGGTTTGACGAATATTTATGTCCTGCTTATTTTTGTTGAATGTTTAGGAAGTTGAACTGGATAATTTTTACCTCATTGCATTTCTATTGAATTCAAATTGGGGTTGTGTGTAATTGATTTTGCATAATTTTTATGATTATTAATGAGTTTTTTTTAAGCAGTGTTATTGGTGTCATGAGCACACGCATACGTTCTTCACACAATAGTTATGGTGTCGATTTTGTTTCCGTTATTTTCGGCCTGGAATTATTAGCTTTCGTTCCTGCTACTCTGTTTAGTACTACTGATGTTATGATGTGTTGTTTGGTTTACTTATTCACTGATTTCAAAATCAAAATACTGTGGTGTGTAAGATGTTGTAAATTTTAGGTTGTTGTTTAATCCTGCTAGTCTCCCACAGCTCAACGACGCCTCATATCTTCATTCCAATTGGTTTTTCGATTTGAATTTTGGTCTTGCTACTATGATTTGTTTAGGTGTAATTCTGATCATTCTTGACGAAACTGTTTTAACATGGTTTTCATGCTTGCATATGCCTGCATTTTGTCGGTTTCGGGGGCCATGTTTGTCGTGATGCCTTCGGAATTCAGGATTGAAAATTGTAAAAATGTTTGTTGCCACTAAACGTGTGTACGGATTGTTGCTACTGTGATGCATTATAAAAAACCTTGTTGCTGCATCTTGTGGGATTTGTATGCGGAAAAGCCATCACAACTCAATTTAATATTTGTTCGAATCGAGCTTTTGTTGTGCAAGCTTTTGTTTTCCATTTGAGATTAATTCAGCTTAATTATTATTGTTTTTATTTGTTTGAGTTACACTATTGGAAAAATGATTGTGAACACTGGCATATGGTCAAATTGCTTTCTAAGTTTCATTTAATTGTATTCGGTTGTGTCGAGGTTTCTGTCATTTTTTCAAATTAGTCTTCTAGATTTCACTTGATAAGGTAGTTTTGACTTTCTGATGTGAGTTATCTTGTGGTCGATCAGTAGGGTATTTTTTTTCTTCATTCTAACATTCTAAGTGGATTTTGTTTGAGCTGCTATTATACTACCTGTGACATTTTGTTTGGAAATAACCTGAGATTAACGTGATTTCAATGGGTTTGCTCTTTAGTCAATTTTTTTTATGCACTGTCTATTACTATATTATGATGGTTAGCATATGTATGTATATCTTAATCATTAATAATGTGAACTTGGCAAGATATTCTCTGTTTTTCCCTTGGTTGATCATCTAGTTGAGTTATTGGCATTAGGATATTGTTGTTTTATTTTTATTTCATCTCATAATAATCATTATGTAAATAATAGTTAGAAATAATTTAGAAATTAGTTTTATATAAAAATTAAGAAATCTTTGATGTCCATTTATATATTAGTTTTTTATATACAAATTTAATTTATTTCTTTTTGCTAAGAAATGTTTATTTCAATTTTGATTAGAATTATAGAATTTGATTTATAAGTTCATGGGTTTGGTAATTTAATATCATTATGCCACAAAATAATTCTCAATACAATTAGAAATAAATTACTTTCTCGAATAAATAACGAAAGTAGTGGACTTTTGGGGTCTAGCATCCCTTGAGTCCTTGAACAACCGCTCTCGAGGCGCACACCCTTGAATTGTGGTTGTTCCGTCTTTTGGTTTTTAAATTATTTTTCACTTAGTTTAAATGAAATTTATAAAGGATATTTTTATTACTTTTAGATACTTTTATAAGAAAAATTCAAATTATTCTTTCTTTAAAAAAATATATTTCTAAATTATTATCAAATAATATTTTAAATATTAAATTAAAAAAAACTACTTTATTAACAAAGTTAAAATATTTTTTCTAAGATATTAAACTTTTTTCAAAACAATTAAATATGACTAGCTTTTCTCAAAATCTTTTTATAAACAATTGTTTAATTTATTTTTATATATGAAAATTAAAATTAGTTTTCTTAATTAAATTAGACTATTTTTCTCAAACAAATTTCAAAACAATTAAATTCTTGGATCTCGCCTTCCTTGAATTTTTAAACAACCGCTCTCGAGGTGCACACCTTGAGTTGTGATCCTTCCGATCTTACATTTCTAGAATACTTAGCGCGCCTAGTCCGAGTACATTAATCCATTCAAATTATTTTTTCTAAATTAAATCACGAAAGAGTCGAGTTCTTAGAGTCGCGCATTCCTCGAATTCGAGAATGACTACTATTGAGGCGTACGCCTTGAATGATGTGTCGTTCGAACTTTCGTTTCTAAAATACCTCCTTTAATTATTGGGACAAGTATTCACTGTCCAACAAACATATTTTATAATTAATTGAATGAAAAATATGTTGTTGGGATCTAGCATTCCAACGATATCCCGAATAATTGGTTGTGAGGTCGACGTCTTGCTTATCAAATAGTCGTCATTCCTCCTAAACATACAACCTCTCTAACCTCGTTCCTCATCCTCGTGGGATCGAGTCTAAACCCTAGTATGTTTGTAAACCGTGCATTAAATTCAAATTATTTTCTTAATTAAACTACGAAAGAATTGAGTTCTTGGAGTCTCGCACTCCTTGAATTCTTGAGTAACCACTCTTGGGGCGTACGCTTTAGGTTGTGGTTCGCTCAACCTTTCGTTTATAAAACACGTGCCCTAACTATTTGGACAAATATCGTCATTGTCCATTCAAATACAATTTCATAATTAATTGAATGAAAAAGCTGTTGTTGGGATCTAGCATTCCAATAATATCCCGATTAATTAATTGCGAGGCCGACGTCTCGTTTATCGAGTAGTCGTCATTCTCCCTTAAAATATTTTATTCTAACTCTTTTCTCGCCCCCGTGCGATCGAAACCTTAAGCCTATTCAAATCCATTCTCTTTCCCAAACCAAAACATCCAATACGATAAACCTAATTCCTCGCCCTCGTGCGATCTCCAACCTAAATACTTTCCCAAAGAAAATTGTTTAGTTCATTCTTCCGCGCATAACAAACTAGTGCTTCAGCCTCCCCTAGCGAGCAGACAAGCCAATGTTTAGCAGTTAGAATGCGACCTACACTCTCGTTCAACTCAACCCCTTTGCCAAGAACATTTTTTAGTCCCTTCTTCCGCGCATAACAAACTCGTGCTTCAGCCTCCCCTAGCGAGCAGACAAGCCAACGTTTAGCAGTTAGAATGCGACTTAAACACTCATTCGTTTCCAAACCTTTCACCATAGTTGGCCGAACTACGGCTGCTCTGATTTCTCACATCCGTTGAGAATACGTAGGCATAGGATTGCGATGATCCTAGCGAGCACTTTTCTTTCTTTCCCACCTTTAGGTTCCCATACCTTTTACCAAAGAACATTGTTTATTTCTTTCTTCCGCGCATATGAACTAGTGCTTCAGCCTCCCCTAGCGAGCAGACAAGCCAATGTTTAGCAGTTAGAATGCAACCTAAACTCTCGTTCAACTCATATCCACCTTTTACCAAGAACATTGTTTAGTCCCTTCTTCCGCGCATAACAAACTCGTGCTTCAGCCTCCCCTAGCGAGCAGACAAGCCAACGTTTAGCAGTTAGAATGCGATCTAAACTCTCGTTCATTCAAAACCCAAACCATTTACCGTAGTTAGCCGAACTACGGCTGCTCTGACTTCTCACATCCGTTGAGAATACGTAGGCATAGGATTGCGATGATCCTAGCGAGCACTTTTCCTTCTTTCTCACACCTTCTACCAAGAACATTGTTTGTTCCATTCTCCCGCGCATATGAACTCGTGCTTCAACCTCCCCTAGCAAGCATACAAGCCCACGTTTAGCAGTTAGAATGCGACCTAAACTCTCGTTCGACTCAATACACTTTTTTACCAAGAACATTATCTAGTCCTGTCTTCCGCGCATAACAAACTCGTGCTTCAGCCTCCCCTAGCGAGCAAACAAGCCAATGTTTAGCAGTTAGAATGCGACATAAACACTCGTTCGTTCACAAACCTTTTACCGTAGCCAGCCGAACTACGACTGCTCTGATTTCTCATTTATCAATGAGAATACGTAGGCACAAGATTGCGATGATCTTGGCGAGCACAATCCCCTCTTTTACCCGTAGTCCCACGAACTACGAATGCTCTGATTTTCCACTTCTTACAAGTGAAGATACGTAGGCACAATGACCCTAATCCTTGGCGAGCACCCTATCTTAAAACCACCCATTCCCCCTATAGGAGAAACCATAGAAGAAAACAAACAAGCGTAGATAACTTTACTCTCGAATCGATAAAGAGGTTCCCGTTGAGTACAACAGACATGAGGGGTGCTAATACCTTCCCCTCATGTAATCGACTCCCGAACCTAGAATTTGGTTGCGATGACCATTTTCTTATCCCTTTAAAGGTTTTATCGATATTTTCCTATTACTGCCTTGGAATGAATAAAGTTCGGTGGCGACTCTGTTTCGAACATATTTTCCGCGTCCATCGCGAGGATCGTATTTTTCGAGGTACGACAGATGGCGACTCTGCTGGGGAGAATGCATTGCCCTATGCAAGAGAGAGTCAAGCCTAACTTGACTCGATTCGAGAATACTAACCTTTTGCTTACCTGTTTTCTTTATGTTTATTTTCTCCTATTGTTTATTTCTTGATTTCTCTTTCTATCGTATGTTGTTTATTATATCTGTCTGCTGGATTCGGGGATAGCATTGCAAGTAAAGCTCTACACCCGAGCTTTGGAAAAAGAAGAGAGAAAACATAGTTTAGAATTGGTAGTAATTAGTGTTAGTCCCCAAGGACTCGCTCCTTGTGTGCCTAGCATGAAAGCTCCTCCAGAATAGACCTTTTCGTAGATCCTACCGTAACGCAGCTAGCCTGTTGCACGATTTTATTCATGAAGGGTCCGTGACTCTGGGAACCACTCTTAGAACCAGTTTCTACATTGGTGGTCATGTAATGTTAGTCTCTAAGGACCCCCTCCTCGTGTGCCTAGCATGAGGACTCCGCTCAGGAGAGACCCTATCGTACTCTCGTTATAATACAGCTAGCATGTTGCGTGATGTTGATGCGATCAGTGTCCATGATCCTAGGAACCTTATCCATCAACATAGAAGCTATCCCGTGAGTGGGTCTGTGGGTAAAGAATCTAGAACTTGCCTGGTATAGCCTACCGGTTAGGTTGCTTTGAGTTGCTTATGTTATCCTGGATCCTGTTTGCACCTGCATTGCATTCGCATATCACTGCATCTGCGTTTCATTTGCATTGTATATCATATTCCAAAACCAAAAAAGCCTATCCACCCTTTATCCATAATCCGCGGTTGATTTCCCGACACAAGTAATGAACTTGACTTAGTGCTGGAAGACCATGGAACACTTGAGGCAGAATCAAGTTGAGCTAAGAAAAGACGAGAACAACGCAGAAGGCAAGATGAAACAGCTGCCAGAAGTTAGCCCAACTGTGAAGCAAGAAACAAGAGCCTAGTTCCTCAATACTGGCAGTTTCCTTATCATTTTTGTGCATTTGTAGTTCCCTTTATGTTAAGTGCTACTTGCTTTTAGACATTGTTTCTTATTAATGGTATTGTTAATGTGATGATTATGCGTGCTTTTGATCAAATCCATTCGTATCCACTCACATTTTCTCACTTATTGCCAAAATCACAAAGAAATTTACTCTACTTCCTTCATCGCACTGTTGTTTAGCAAAGATTTGAGGGAGGATGACGAAAGCTAAATACCCATAATTGCTGATAGTATGTTTTTTTGGATAAATTTTCGCCGATGATGTACAAGCATTGTTTCGAACCCCCAAACACTGGAGAGATAAGGAGTTAGTCCCTAGTTAACCACTTTGAGCCTAGAAGTAGGAGTTTTCTTCGGATCTATAAATCCTTACACTTAACCTGGGGCATGGGTAGTGTTTAGTTAATCCAATCCAGCACTCGAGACAAAATCCAAGAGATGACGGTTGTTTGTCAATGACCAAATGACTTGGCAGTCACAAGCCTTTCAAAATACAAGGAAAAATGAAAAGCCTGCTAAGTCGAATACCTCAAGAGGAGACTTAGGCAAAAATCAAGGCAATCCCGATGGACTCGAGGAGCAAAATCAGTCCATGCAAAAGTTAGGGATCAAAAGAAAAACAAAAGAGGTCCTCAAATCCTCAACAAAAACAAAATAAGATTAGTGGCCACTATGTTAGAATCAAAAAAGGTCACTGACATCCAAGACAAAATAAGGTAACTGCCATTTCGAGCATATCTTGAATCATCATTTCACCGTCAAAATCTAAGTGCGCGTGTTAAACTAACTGAATGTAGGACTAGAGTTCATCACGAAGAAGGGGTGGGTTAAAATTAAATTTTGAGCCTTATATCCTTTGTTTCTATAACCGTGAACCAGACCACGTTACAACCCTCAAAAACGTAATTGAGGCGGGGTTTATTCTGAAAGCATACTATTGCGAGGTTGCGTAAGCTGACTCCTACATATTTGCTAATTTTATGTATTGGTGTCATATTCTTGCTATCACACCAATTAAATCAGTATTGCGTTTGGATTAACAGTCCACTCGTCACACATTTTCACATCATTCCCAATAAATGATATTTTCATAACTTGCATGAATGTCGCATTAAAATTATCATTTTTGAATAAACAAATTTAATGGCAAATTAGTAATTGGCATTATGGAAATTTCAACAAAAGAACAATCAAATAGGAACTCGATCACTCATTGGTGTTGACCTGAATCAAGAATTTCTCATAACCCGGCAGACTGGGGCAAACTGGTTGAACTTGGGGCAAACTAGCTGATGGTTGAGGTCAACAAGCGTCAAAGGCCTTGGGGCAAAGCAAAAGCACGACTAATACGCATTGGTTAAGTCGCTACGCTTGCGCAATCCAAATGCATTGGTTAAGTCGCTACGCTCGCGCAATCCAAACGCATTGGTTAAGTCGCTACGCTCGCGCATCCAAACGCATTGGTCAAATCGCTACGCTCATGCAATCCATATGCATTGGTCAAATCGCTACGCTCACACGATAAACACGCATTGGTTAAGTCGCTACGCTCGCGCAGTTAACATGCTTTGGATAAGTCGCTACGCTCAATGTTTGCAAGCCATCAAGGCATATCAGCCAGAAGTCGATGTTCTTACAAGAACGAGTGCACAACTTCTGCAAAGGATCAATCTTGGGGCATCAAGAACATCCACATCTGTCTTATGAGCATACCATTATCAGATACCGTGTGTCGGGAAGTCAAATACTTTCACCAAATAAAGTCCAACCCTGCTTGGCACCTCTCCTAAAGTCCAATTCATATTGGCAACTACCAGATAAAGTCCACTTCTGTTGGCATCCTTTAAAAACTCAAAAAGTCCATTTGTATTGGCAACCCTTAAAAGTCAAACCCCGCTTGGCACCTCCTAAAGTCCAATTTGTATTGGCAACCATTAAAAGTCCAACCCTGTTTGGCACCTCCTAAAGTCCAATTTGTATTGGCAACCATTAAAAGTCCAACCCCGCTTGGCATCTCTTAAAGTCCAATTTGTATTGGCAACCATTGAAAGTCCAACCCCGCTTGGCATCTCTTAAAAGTCCAATTTGTATTGGCAACCATTAAAAGTCCAACCCCGCTTGGCATCTCTTAAAGTCCAATCCTTATTTGGCAACTACCAAAGTCCACCCTTGTTGGCACCTTAATAAAACCAATCTCCTACTTGCATTCACATATGCATCATATAATTGACATGTATCATACGCATACATAGCACGATCATTTCCTCTTTCAACCCCCGCGTTGATATTTTGTTTTTTCCGACCCCCGAGTCGATATTGTCTTGTTGTTCTCAACCCCCGCGTTGATATTTTGTTTTTCTCGACCCCCGAGTCGATATTTTCCTTTACCTTCGACCCCCGAGTCGATATTTGCCTTTTCCTCCTTCAACCCCCGCGTTGATCTTTTGTTTTTTCGACCCCCGAGTCGATATTTTCCTTTACCTTCAACCCCCGCGTTGATATTTATCTTTGTTCAACCCCCGGGTTGATATGTCTTTATTTTCTCGACCCCCGAGTCGATATCTTTGTTATCTTTTTCTCTCGACCCCCGAGTCGATATTTGCTTTTCTTATTCAACCCTCGAATTGACTTGTTGTTTTGATTTATTCTCGACCCCTGAGTCGATAGTATACTTGTTTTTCTCAACCTCCGAGTTGATAAACCAATATACCCCGTAAATCTTTTCACCTTGTTTCACCTAATACCAAAAATAATCTCTTGTGGAAAACTAGAAATAAAGCCTTACCAAATCCCGTTACCCGGTCGCATTTTCATGCGCATTGCATATCATTTACATATGCATCTTATTTCCCTAGCAGTCGCATCATTTGCATATTTGCGCATCATACAGAGCATGGCATTTTTGTCCCCAGCGACATGGCATAGCAGGATCCAGGATCGGTTTGCAAGCATATTGGTCGCTCCTCTACTAAAGTCGGCATTATTTCCAAAGGTGATACCCCGCACGTGCTCATGGAATTTCTATTCCCCAGCAAGTCATTCTTCAACCATGCAGTTGATAATGATAATTCCCAACAGTTGTTGCTCTTGTTTCTCCCAAAGCGGAGTTTATTTTAAGAGTCACTTGTGATCTTTTCCCCTGCTGTTATTTCTATATCTATTTGCATTTGCACCCTTTTTCCTTTGTCGGACAAATTTTGGGGTCTTCTTGTATCTAATTGGCTTCCACCCTAAAAATGAACGCCATGCAGCTGTTCATTCTCTCAGGTCCAAGGCAATTAGATAGGGGCATCTGTCATACCCTAAATTTATCCTACCCATTTTAGAATATTTTTGCTCCTTAATTCTTTTATATTTTACATTGTTTTCTTAATTTCTAGGTATTTAGACACATGCCTGCTTGCCATTGAGAGTTTTTTCCAACATTTATTCTTTTTTTGCCCTATAAAGGCGTGACATGTGGTCTAAAGACGTTTTTGTGTGAATATTATTTCTTTCTATTTTTTATTTATTTATTTATTTTTTAAGTTTTTTTTATATATTAGTAATAATACGGTTCAATATAGTGGATATATTTGTTTTTATTAATTATATTAATTAGCAATAATATTGTTTATATTGTGTAATTTTGTAGTTTAGTTTTTAATTGTTTGTTTTAATTAATTGAAAAAAGAAGGAAATGGTGGGAAGGCTGAATTGGGCCTATTGTTTGCATCCCGGTAGAATGGTGAAAGAGGAAATGTAGGGTTTAGAGGAGAATAAAAAGGGGATAGAGAAATCCTAATGGGGATTACTGTTCATCATCTCTAAAACGGCGCCCCCTCACCAACAAACCCTAGATCCGCTTCCATAACCCTAACGCCCACCATACCCTTCTCCTTCTCCCTTCGTCATCTTCAATTTCTCACCCTTCTTTTTTTCCCCATCTTCTTCATCCGCTGCCCCTTTCAGATTTTTCACGGCCACCATCTCCATCCAACGCCTTACTATTGAACTCCCTCCGCTAATGTAAACCCCACACGTTTTCACTCCTCAAACTCTCAATCTTCTTCTTTTCATAACACCGCAACCCTGACCGCCACCACCCCTCACTTTCTTCTCCCTCATCTGAAAAAACCATCGACGCCTTCTTCTTACTCCTTCTGCCATTCTTTTTTCCATCACCACAGTCCCCCCAATCGTTCTTCTGTCCTCTTATCCACTTCACTCGCACAAACATCTTTTCCTCCATTAAAACTCGATAACAATGACCACTCTAACGACCCAGTTCGTAACAACAACATCATTTTCAAGGCCGCACGGTTCCGACTCCATGAAGACACCAACCCATATTTCATTCTATTTCGGGACGACACCGCTAAATCGTTTCAGTTGCGGCAACCTAAAAATGTCCCAGCTGGTTCGTTCTCAGCTCAACAAAGACGACAACAGGATAACGAGATTCGTGACTTCAGATTTGCAGCGGCCAAGTCAGCAATCCGGGGATGGCCTTCCGTTGACGAGCTTCAAGCAACAAATGCAGCAACAATGCCAAACCTCCAACAACAAGGAGAACGTGTGTTCAAGCAACATAAAGTCACTAGCTCGCCCCAACAACGATGGTACTGCGATAATTTCCGTTTCAGCAACATAAAGTCACCTCCACTAGTCTCACACAATGACAATGCCGCTCAAGCTCAGTTCGCAGATCCGGAAGTACAAATCAACGCCGATTGATGATTTCGTGACCCTGGTAGGTATCTCGGTTTGACGAATATTTATGTCTTGCTTATTTTTGGTGAATGTTTAGGAAGTTGAACTGGATAATCTTTACCTCATTGCATTTCTATTGAATTCAAATTGGGGTTGTGTGTAATTGATTTTGCACAGTTTTTATGATTATTAATGAGTTTTTTTTTAAGCAGTGTTATTGGTGTCATGAGCACACGCATACGTTCTTCACAAAATAGTTATGGTGTCGATTTTGTTTCCGTTATTTTCGGCCTGGAATTGTTAGCTTTTATTCCTGCTACTCTGTTTAGTACTACTGATGTTATGATGTGTTGTTTGGTTTACTTATTCACTGATTTCAAAATCAAAATACTGTGGTGTGTAAGATGTTGTAAATTTTAGGTTGTTGTTTAATCCTGCTAGTCTCCCACAGCTCAATGACGCCTCACATCTTCATTCCAATTGGTTTTTCAATTTGAATTTTGGTCTTGCTACTATGATTTGTTTAGGTGTAATTCTGATCATTCTTGACGGAACTGTTTTAACATGGTTTTCATGCTTGCATATGCCTGCATTTTGTCGGTTTCGGGGGGCCATGTTTGTCGTGATGCCTTAGGAATTCAGGATTGAAAATTGTAAAAATGTTTGTTGCCACTAAACGTGTGTATGGATTGTTGCTACTGTGATGCATTATAAAAAACCTTGTTGCTACATCTTGTGGGATTTGTATGCGGAAAAGCCATCACAACTCAATTTAATATTTGTTCGAATCGAGCTTTTGTTTTCCATTTGAGATTAATTCAGCTTCATTATTATTGTTTTTATTTGTTTGAGTTACACTATTGGAAAAATGATTGTGAACACTGGCATATGGTAAAATTGCTTTCTAAGTTTCATTTAATTGTATTCGGTTGTTTCGAGGTTTCTGTCATTTTTTCAAATTAGTCTTCTAGATTTCACTTGATAAGGTAGTTTTGACTTTCTGATGTGAGTTATCTTGTGGTCGATCAGTAGGGTATTTTTTTTCTACATTCTAACATTCTAAGTGGATTTTGTTTGAGCTGCTATTATACTACCTGTGACATTTTGTTTGGAAATAACCTGAGATTAACGTGATTTCAATGGGTTTGCTCTTTAGTCAATTTTTTTTTATGCACTGTCTATTACTATATTATGATGGTTAGCATATGTATGTATATCTTAATCATTAATAATGTGAACTTGGCAAGATATTCTCTGTTTTTCCCTTGGTTGATCATCTGGTTGAGTTATTGGCATTAGGATATTGTTGTTTTATTTTTATTTCATCTCATAATAATCATTATGTAAATAATAGTTAGAAATAATTTAGAAATTAGTTTTATATAAAAATTAAGAAATCTTTGATGTCCATTTATATATTAGTTTTTTATATACAAATTTGTTTTATTTCTTTTTGCTAAGAAATGTTTATTTAAATTTTGATTAGAATTATAGAATTTGATTTATAAGTTCATGGGTTTGGTAATTTAATATCATTATGCCACAAAATAATTCTCAATACAATTAGAAATAAATTACTTTCTCGAATAAATAACGAAAGTAGTGGACTTTTGGGGTCTAGCATCCCTTAAGTCCTTGAACAACCGCTCTCGAGGCGCACGCCCTTGAATTGTGGTTGTTCCGTCTTTTGGTTTTTAAATTGTTTTTCACTTAGTTTAAATGAAATTTATAAAGGATATTTTTATTACTTTTAGATACTTTTATAAGAAAAATTCAAATTATTCTTTCTTTAAAAAAATATATTTCTAAATTATTATTAAATAATATTTTAAATATTAAATTTAAAAAAAAAAACTACTTTATTAACAAAGTTAAAATATTTTTTCTAAGATATTAAACTTTTTTCAAAACAATTAAATATGACTAGCTTTTCTCTAAATCTTTTTATAAACAATTGATTAATTTATTTTTATATATGAAAATTAAAATTAGTTTTCTTAATTAAATTAGACTATTTTTCTCAAACAAATTTCAAAACAATTAAATTCTTGGATCTCGCCTTCCTTGAATTTTTAAACAACCGCTCTCGAGGTGCACACCTTGAGTTGTGATCCTTCCGATCTTACATTTCTAGAATACTTAGCGCGCCTAGTCCGAGTACATTAATCCATTCAAATTATTTTTTCTAAATTAAATCACGAAAGAGTCGAGTTCTTGGAGTCGCGCATTCCTCGAATTCGAGAATGACTACTATTGAGGCGTACGCCTTGAATGGTGTGTCGTTCGAACTTTCGTTTCTAAAATACCTCCTTTAGTTATTGGGACAAGTATTCACTGTCCAACAAACATATTTTATAATTAATTGAATGAAAAAGATGTTGTTGGGATCTAGCATTCCAACGATATCCCTAATAATTGGTTGTGAGGCCGACGTCTTGCTTATCAAATAGTCGTCATTCCTCCTAAACATACAACCTCTCTAACCTTGTTCCTTATCCTCGTGCGATCGAGTCTAAACCCTAGTATGTTTGTAAACCGTGCATTAAATTCAAATTATTTTCTTAATTAAACTACGAAAGAATTGAGTTCTTGGAGTCTCGCACACCTTGAATTCTTGAGTAACCACTCTTGGGGCGTACGCTTTAGGTTGTGGTTCGCTCAACCTTTCGTTTATAAAACACGTGCCCTAACTATTTGGACAAATATCGTCATTGTCCATTCAAATACAATATCATAATTAATTGAACGAAAAAGGTGTTGTTGGGATCTAGCATTCCAATAATATCCCGATTAATTGATTGCGAGGCCGACGTCTCGTTTATCGAGTAGTCGTCATTCTCCCTTAAAATATTTTATTCTAACTCTTTTCTCGCCCCCGTGCGATCGAAACCTTAAGCCTATTCAAATCCATTCTTTTTCCCAAACCAAAACATCCAATACGATAAACCTAATTCCTCGCCCTCGTGCGATCTCCAACCTAAATACTTTCCCAAAGAACATTGTTTAGTTCATTCTTCCGCGCATAACAAACTAGTGCTTCAGCCTCCCCTAGCGAGCAGACAAGCCAATGTTTAGCAGTTAGAATGCGACCTAAACTCTCGTTCAACTCAACCCCTTTGCCAAGAACATTGTTTAGTCCCTTCTTCCGCGCATAACAAACTCGTGCTTCAGCCTCCCCTAGCGAGCAGACAAGCCAACGTTTAGCAGTTAGAATGCGACTTAAACACTCGTTCGTTTCCAAACCTTTTACCATAGTTGGCCGAACTACGGCTGCTCTGATTTCTCACATCCGTTGAGAATACGTAGGCATAGGATTGCGATGATCCTAGCGAGCACTTTTCTTTCTTTCCCACCTTTAGGTTCCCATACCTTTTACCATAGAACATTGTTTATTCCTTTCTTTCGCGCATATGAACTCGTGCTTCAGCCTCCCCTAGCGAGCAGTCAAGCCAATGTTTAGCAGTTAGAATGCGACCTAAACTCTCATTCAACTCATACCCACCTTTTACCAAGAACATTGTTTAGTCCCTTCTTCCGGGCATAACAAACTCGTGCTTCAGCCTCCCCTAGCGAGCAGACAAGCCAACGTTTAGCAGTTAGAATGCGATCTAAACTCTCGTTCATTCAAAACACAAACCGTTTACCGTAGTTAGCCGAACTACGGCTGCTCTGATTTCTCACATCCGTTGAGAATATGTAGGCATAGGATTGCGATGATCCTAGCAAGCACTTTTCCTTCTTTCTCACACCTTCTACCAAGAACATTGTTTGTTCCATTCTTCCGCGCACATGAACTCGTGCTTCAGCCTCCCCTAGCGAGCAGACAAGCCCATGTTTAGCAGTTAGAATGCGACCTAAACTCTCGTTCGATTCAATACAATTTTTACCAAGAACATTGTGTAGTCCTGTCTTCCGCGCATAACAAACTCGTGCTTCAGCCTCTCCTAGCGAGCAGACCAGCCAACGTTTAGCAGTTAGAATGCGACATAAACACTCGTTTGTTCACAAACCTTTTACCGTAGCCAGCCGAACTACGGCTGCTCTGATTTCTCATTTATCAATGAGAATACGTAGGCACAAGATTGCGATGATCTTGGCGAGCACAATCCCCTCTTTTACCCGTAGTCCCACGAACTACGAATGCTCTGATTTTCCACTTCTTACAAGTGAAGATATGTAGGCACAAGGGCCCCAATCCTTGGCGAGCACCCTATCTTAAAACCACCCATTCCCCCTATAGGAGAAACGTTAGAAGAAAACAAACAAGCGTAGATAACTTTACTCTCGAATCGATCAAGAGGTTCCTGTTGAGTACAACGGACATGAGGGGTGCTAATACCTTCCCCTCATGTAATCGACTTCCGAACCTAGAATTTGGTTGCGACGACCATTTTCTTATCCCTTTAAAGGTTTTATCGATATTTTCCTGTTCCTGCCTTGGAATGAATAAAGTCCGGTGGCGACTCTGTTTCGAACATATTTTCCGCGTCCATCGCGAGGATCGTATTTTTCGAGGTACGACAAATATATCTACACATATGCATTGATGTATGATGATATGATTAGGAGGATCGTGTGCACTTAGCATGCGTGAATATAATAGTTATGCATTGGTGTCTTGCATATCATGGTGTTTGGTGGGATGAATCATATCTCAGTAGGAGCGTAAGTGATTCATCCGTACTCCCTTGAGGAGAATGGTGGGGGATAAATCATATCTCAATAGGAGCGTAAGTGATCTGTCAGGGATAGATCATATCTCAGTAGGAGCGTAAGTGATATGTCCAGGTTCGATTGAATGAACCAATGAGTCGGTACCGCATGCATGGTGTTGAGTTGCATATTTGCATTATAATATGTTATATTGTAATTTGAACAGTAGGTTCGTGATTGGTGTTGTGGGGTGAATATTGGTGTGTTGGTGTGGTTTACTACCTTATTTACATGTATTACATTACCATTATATTTTTGATCATGAGTTCTCACCCATCTGTTGTTGTTGTGGTCTGTGCTTCTTTGGAAGTACAGATAATCCAGGTACTTAGCTAGCTTGGATTATGGTGTGCCAGTCGAGTCTAGGATGCTCTGATACGTAGCAAGGGACTTGGGTGTTTTTATTTGTTTTATGCTGAACTTGTAGTTGTTCCTGTGAACGTATCAAAAACCTTTGTTGGATTTTACTATTTAATATTCCGCTGTATTTGGAGAAAAACCTTTTTATAAGGAAATGTTGGTTTTGCTATGTGATATCCCACTTGGGAAGAAAAACTCTGATGTTTATTTGGGAAGTGGGGTGTTACAAGATACACTTAGCACCAGGATCATTGATTGAAGGTTTCTGCACATTTTGAAGCCAAGAATCAACCTGCAACTGCTCCAATTTGAAGCTTTTTTCCAGGTTTTTACTTTTCACTATTGCGCTTAATTCAGGCATGATTAGATTGAAAATGGCATGTGGTTAAGTTGTAGATGCAACCTAGAACGATTTAGGATCATATGGTGAGGTTTGGTGATGATTCATGGTGAGATGAGATTTCTATTTGGATTCGAATCTAGAGAATTATTGAGTGTTAGCATGAATTAATTGGTGTTTCTTGATCTCTGAAGAGTGAGGATCATTTTTGTATAAGCAATTTTGAGTTTCGTGACAATGATGGAAGTGAGTGATTTTCTATTCATCTTCGATTTGAGAGATTCTTGAGGAATTAGTTGAAATGGAATGGATATTAGTGATCAGTGAGAAGAGGCGAGAAGAATCACATAATTTTCTTTGAGTTTTGTGAGATTTGGTTGCAGAGCTTGATAGATCTCACCGGAGAAGACGGTTGCGCGGCCACCGGAGCCACCGTCCTGGTTTCCCCCCCACCCAGTCTCAGATTCAAATGAAGGAGATAAAGTGTAGACCATTGGATCAGTGGAATTCGTAGACTTTGTAATCCAATCCAACGCACGTAATCCATTCTGAGTTTTGACCTTGACCAAGCCAAAACGCAGTCGTTTCATTAATGCGTTGGCATGCGCGTGGTTGTTGGATCCATTGACTAGTATTCACATCTGACGGCCCTGATATTTTCTGTTGTGTTATTTCTTTAATTGATTTTTTGGATTTTCTTTAATTGATTTTATCTTCTAAAATTCATATTAATTTGATTAATGATCAGAAAAATATGCAAAAAATATGTGGCTGCTCTTGATTTAATTCCTGATTTTTCCATGCCTTTAGATTTCATTTTGGTGATATTTTCAATTCAATATCCATTTTCTATTTTTTGATAAATGATTAAAAATGCATAATATGACTATCTTGCTTGTTGATTTTATTGCCAATTCATGCCTATGATTTTGATGATTTTTGGCTGGCTGATTGTAGACATGTTGATGATGTTATGTGATTTTTGTTGAGATTTTTTAGATGATACTAAATAGGGTTTTGAGATAATTGTTTAGGAGTGTTCATTGATGGATCCCCTTAGAGTACTCTTTGGATTTAGATTTTGTTTGAGCCTTTTGATTTAGGTTTAGCCCCTGGTTTTTGTACCATAGGTTGTTAACACATGTAGGATAGTGTAATATTTTCCTTAGAATTTTTAGGAATGATTTTCTATTAGTTCCCCATTTTACAAATTGGCCTTAGTTTAGGTGACCCTAACTAGGTTAGCATCCTAGATTAGTCTTGTGAATGACCATTAGATGATTCTAAGTCTCATATCCTTTCTTGATAGATTGGTAATTAGGTAGATATCTCTTTAGAGCTTTGAATCCTTAGTATAGGTGATCCTTAGAAGGAAGTCATTGAGGTTCTTTAGAAGTTCAAGTAGGTGGATGATTCCTCCTATAGAGTCAGTTTCCCTTTCAATTTTCCTTGCTTGATTGGAATCCTCCTTGTGAGCATGTTTCCTCCTGTGGAGGAATTCATTGCATTATCATAAAGGAGTTGAGTCTATGAAAGCCCCCTCTAAGGAAGTGGAGTTGGTTGAGTGCCTGTGGTAAGTTCTTGTGGAACTTACCTTGCTTCTCATCTCCATTCTCCTAATATTCTCTTATTCATTTCTTTTTAGGAACCTTCTTGGGGTAGCATAGTCCCTCCTGTGGGGGGAATTTCGCACATATCTTGAAGGAGCCAAACCTCTAGGATCCCCCCAAATCTCTTTTAGTTGGTTGAGTGCCTGGGATAAGTTCCTGTGGACCTTACCCTTGCCTCCCAACACCCAATTTCTTTCCTTAGGATAGAAGCCTTGTATGATTACTTGTGGAATGAATTCCTTATTTGTCATAAGTCCTTTTCCTCATTCATGATTGAGTGGTGTGTTGCATTAGGATAGTTCATGTTTAGGATAGTTTAAGTGTAGGTGCATGACTGCATTAAGAGGTTGAGTGAGTCTCCCTCTGCTTGTTTGCCTTAAGGATTGAGGTGATCCTCCCCTTGCTTGTGTTTTGTTTTTTCTTTTTCTAATTGACGTATTTGCATAATAGAGGTTGAGTGAGCTCCCTCTGCTTGTCTGTTTTGACTATTTTTCTTTGCTTGATTGCTAAGAGGTTGAGTGAGCCTCCCTCTGCTTGTATTGCTGCATTGCATGTGCATCTTTACTGTTTTATTTTGTTTATCTGTTTAGTTGATGCTTTGTCTGTTTCTGTATCCCATTGACATGATCCCCTAGGAGTCTCACTTCCTTTGATAAGGAAGTGATGATTAGAACTTTAAGTTGAAACCTATGCAAGATAACTTCTAGGAGTTCCCTGTTTCAAACCTCACCCATAAGATGAATCCTTGGCATGACAACCTTAGGACTTGACAGTTTCCCCATAGAATTCGCTCTCTTCTCATCTTAAAACAACAGTAAAGAACGTAATAAAGGCAAGTTAGTACAAGCACGTTACGAGCCTTAAGCTACTTGAGAAATGATAATTGAGCGGTCTCCTCTCAATCATCTAGAGTGTTTAGTATATATCCTTTGGACGATATGTGACGCATTCGCTCCTAAGTCATAGTCTCTAGTGCTGTACAAACTACAGACAACCATAAAAAAACAGTTCTTCCGTAAAAAACAGAAAACAAACTTCAAACCTTTTTGCCCCGTGGGCCCATAATCCAAAGGAAGCTTTTCTGAAGAAAAGAGTGTCGTTAACTCCCAGTTCTACCGCAAACGGTAACGCCTAAGTCTCCAAGGGTCGAGCTGCATACACCAAACTGCTGGAACTGCCTGTTAACCCTACTCGGAAAAACAGATGAATCTGAACCCCCGTAATCCGTATTATCCCGAACTACGTAAGCTCTGATCTCTCATATCTGTTGGGAGTACGTAGGCACAATACTGACGTATTGGCGAGCCACCTTTCCCGTTACTCATAGTTAGGCGAACTATGTTGACTCTGATTTCTCATTCTCTGATGAGAATACGTAGGCATAAAGCGCGACGCTTTACCGAGTCATTTTTCTTTTTCTTTTCAGACCAGCCTTGATAGGTAGATAGTAAAACCAACCCGTCAGACAAACACAACAAGCGTGGATCCCATCGAGTACGATGGACGTGTGGGGTGCTAATGCCTTCCACTTGCGTAACCGACTCCGGGATCTAGACATGGTTGCGATGACCTTGTCTTATACCTTTTCGTCAGGTTTTTCCGATCGTTTCCTTTCCCGTTCTGTGGGATAAATAACGAAAGGTGGCGACTCTTCTGTTTTGCCGGCACCTTATTTTCGTGGTAGCGACAGTATACAGTTCGACGATTGGAGACTTAGGCGTTACCTGTTTGCGGTAGAACCAAGAGTTAACGAAAGTCTCCTTATGAAAAAGGTTTTCCAAATTAAGATCCCGAAGGATAAAAGATTTGAAGTTTTTTTTTTTGTATTTTAGGCAAGAAGTGAATTGATGATTGTTTGTAATTCATGTTGCACTAAAGACTATGACCTAGGAGCGAATGCATCGCATATCACCCAAATGGTGTACACTAAACACTCTAGGCCATTGAGAGGAAGCCCCCCAATCACCATTTACCATGCATGGTTTGAGAAAATTTGATGAACACGAATGGATTACTTCAAGAGAACATACTCATTGCATTAAAATTATCATTCGAACAAACAAGTTTTTACATGCAAACAAAGCATTAACAGACAATGAAAAATACAAATGAACAATGCAATAAAGAGATGATAATTTCCATGACAGAAAAGACGACCCTTGTAGTCTTCAACTTAAACATCTGAGAAGTTGACGTGCATCCTCAACCTTCCTCCCGGAAAGGATATGTACCTCTTGTCGATCAACTGCTGCAATTGGCTTAAAAAGCTTCGCAATCTTCAGTTGAGTGCCCCGTGGATCCTCCATGATATCGACATTGTGCACTGGGATTATACCCAGGAGGGTATGGCTCCAGCACCGGCTTGAGAGTCTTGGGCTCCACCAATGAGTTTTTAATCAGATGTGGCAGCAACTGACTGTATGACATGGGAACTGGATGAAAAGGAGCATTCCTTCTTTCCAAATTGTTGCGAGGCTTCCTCTGATTTCAGTGTTGATAGTATTGTTGCTGAGCAATAGGAGGTTGTTGGCACTGATTAGGGAGTTCCTCACGTTCAGGCACTTTTATTCTCAGACTGAGCCCAGGGACAGGCAATAGCTGTGGGGATGGAGATTCTGAAGTCATGGATTGCAGAATACACTTCTGACCTGATGCATCTTCAAGGAAGAGAATACGAACATCCACCTCTTTTGCAATGAATGGGATAGGACCACCGGGTACGCTTACACCACCCGACGTGAATTCAACGACCTTTGAATTGATTAAGTCCTGAACTTTGTGCTTAAAAGCTTTACAGTTCTCCACATCATGCCCTGGTGCCCCAGAATGGAAATCACAGTGAACACTCACATCATAGCCTGGTGGTGGCTCACCAGTCAATGGAGACATAGTCTGGAGTTCAACCAATCAAAGTTGAAGCAAGAGTTGCAACAACTGAGTATAAATCATAGGGATCTGGTTGAAGATTTTATCGGGTTGCTTCGTCCTCTGAGCATACCTCCTAGTCTTACGATTGTCTCGGGAAACAGGAGGTAGCTGCTGACAGGGAGAACCTAGAAACTCAAGTCGTGCAGAAGACCCTTGAGGCACACCACGCCTTGGGAGAGATTCCACGGACAAAGGTGGAATAACCATTTTTGCTACAGTTTCGGGCACTTGATCGCTGTCCTTTCTTGGCATATTTCATACCACTTCTATGATCAGGCCCATCTGAGTCTTCAGCTGATGAACCTCCTTCTTAAGCATCTTCTGATCCTGACACAAAGATTGCATCTGTTCCATAGCCATCTTCTGTCTTCTCTACAAGCTGAAGTCTGAAATTCTGAAGAAAAACCGGATCAAGATCACGAAACCTAGCCTCGAGCACCTGCTATGTAAATGAAATGCAAATGTCATGTTCAAGTACTTCCAAGGAATCTGTCTGCTCTAATTCATGTTTTACACAGATGAACCACCAAAAAAAGATTTAATGCTCAACAGCGAGTTTCAAAGTTAAGATCCTTGGAAATACAAGAATATGTATGTCAAAATGCAACCATGCTATGATAATGCAGATGCAAAAACAAGGGATCAAGGCTACTATGTTGTTGGTTGAGAAGAACCAGCGCTCCGCTTTAGCAAGAACATAGCACTGTCATTAGGACCCACTGTATCAAGAACACAAATCCATACTGCAAAGAAAACCAGGTAGTCTGGAAGTCAATGTTTCCTGCATAACCCAATCCCTCTCACAGGTATGGACCTACCCACTAATAAGGTTCGACATCATATGCGTTCATTAGCGTCACAAACTTTCGAGAAAGGATGATACGTTCACCATTTATGGTTTGGCATCATAATCTCCCGAAGAGGCCTCACTTATCTGAATCACAAATGATCGGTCCCCAGAGTCGACAATCCTCAGATCCAAAATCCCCTCGAGCCCAAAGGGCCAGAAAATAAATCATCAAAGAGAATCTCGTCTGAGCGCGAATTTCGTGGGAACTTGTGCATGCAAAGCATACAGGTCCACCACTACTTTCCACTTCTAATGCTATGTTTGTACTCAAGTTCGGGTCCGGCTTATCTCTCAGTGGAACTTTCCCCTCAACAGCACAACGAAACTGATATATATATAATGCTGAAAGTAAATGCGGGAAAATAAAGATAAAGCACATATATACAACACCTAAAAGATAAACAACCAAGAGCTAGGATTTACTGGCATGTGCTAACTATCCCCAGCAGAGTCGCCAGCTGTCGCTACTGCGAAAAAAGGTGTCGGCAATGACAAAAGAGTCGCCACCATTCGTTATTTATCCCAAAAGAGGGAAAGGAAACGATCAGAGAAAACCTGACGAAAACGGGAGAAGACAGGTCATCGCAACCATGTCTCAGGTTCGGGAGTTGGTTACGCAAGGGGAAGGTATTAGCACCCCTCACGTCCGTCGTACTTGACGGGATCCACACTTGGTTATCTATCTAAAAGGGTGTTTACTATCTAACTAAAGGTCTCAGGGACAAAAGAAAAGAAAAGAGACTCGGCAGAGCATCGCCGCTCTGTGCCTACGTATTCTCTCGTGCAATGGGAAAGTCAAAGTCAACGTAGTTCGGCTAACTACGGGTGAAGGGTGGGGGAAGGTTGCTCGCCAAGACGTCGTCGTCTTGTGCCTAGTATCTTCATCTGGTATGAGAAATTAGAGCAAATGTAGTTCGGGCTAACAAGAACATCGGTCGATTCAAAATTCTTTAGACCCGAGTAGGGATAAAACTTAGTTCTAGCAGTTAGGTGTATGCAGCTCGACCATTGGAGACTTAGGCGTTACCTGTTTGCGGTAGAACCAAGACTTAACGAAACTCTCCTTCTGAAAAAGGTTTTCCAAATTAATATCCCAAAGGATAAAATATTTGAAGTTTGTTTTTGTGTTTTTTAGGCAAGAAGTGAATTGATTATTGTTTGTAATTCATGTTGCACTAAAGACTATGACCTAGGAGCGAATGCGTCGCATATCACCCAAAGGGTGTACACTAAACACTCTAGGCCATTGAGAGGGAGCCCCCCAATCACCATTTCCCAAGTAGCTTAAGGCTCGTAGCATACAACATTCATTAACCTTTATTAAATGTTTTGATAGAATTTGAAGATGAGAAGAGAAAGGACACACTAAAGGGAGACTAACTCAAACCTAGTAGTTGTCATGCAAAGTGTACCTATAGTTGAGGTAAAAGGGAATGCTACCTAATGTTATCATGCATGGTTTAAATCCTAAAGTCTATCATAATCATCTCTTGAATAAGAGAGATTAGAGATCCTAAGGGAACATGGCAAAGGAAGAAAGAAGAAGAAGCATAAAATAACATGAAAGAAGAAAGAATGCATATGCAATACAAAACACAAGCAAATGGAGGAAAAAGTGTGGGGTAAATACCTCCACAAGCACATCTCGACCTTTATTAATGCAAGAAGGAAGTTCCACAAAGAATGCACACAAAGCAAAGAAATGCAAGAAAGCAAGCATGAACATGCAAGCACAAAAGAGAGAGAATGAGATGAAATGGAAGAAGCGAACTCTTATGACCATCGACCATCATTCATCAGAGAAAAGTGGGAGGAAAAGAAGTGCGGGGCAGCAGCCGCCACAAACGCATCTCGACCACTCGATTCTCACACTCAAGCAAAACAAAAGAAAACACACATCACTTCGAACAACATTGAGAGTATTCATTCAAGTGGAAAGCAAGTATGTGTGTCAACGAAACCACGATTAAACAATCACGAACAACAACATATATCCAAAACATCTCACTCCTAATGCATCACACTGATCCATGATGATTAGAAGTGAAACGACACCGAAACAAGCATGAAAAAACAACAAAACAGACCTGCTGGAAAAATGTTGATCGATGAACACCAGATGTTAATCGAATAACCACTGAAAAATGCCTAAAAAATTGAAAGTTTGATCTGGTTAATCGATTAACACCATATGTTAATCGATTAACACCGCTCCAACAGCAGAAAACAGCAACAGAAAAGCACTTTTCAGCAAATTATCACTTAAGCAAACATCCACATGATCTCATAAACAATTGTGCACGAAATTAAACCAGAAAACAGTGATCTAATCAAGACGTAAACACATCTAAACAACACCATCACAATTCACATGAATAAAAATGAATCAAATCAATAAAAAGTGAAGATCAACATGATTATGCAAAATAAGCTCAAAAATGCAATGGATCTAGAATTCCAACCTTCAAAGCGGAGAATTGCTTTGGTTAATGTTGATTTACTTCGAACGTGTAGATCTAAGCAAGAAATCCGGAATGCTTCAAGATCCAAGCCAATTCTTGTAATAGAAGTGATGATCAACCAAAATCAAGCCAAATTACTCCAAATAATCACATCTAGATCCACTTCAAAATTCAGATCCAAGCTTGCATGAAAATTGAATGGAAAATTTGATTCAATGAGGATGATGGATGAAGGTTTTAACTCAAGAATTCATTGATTCCAATGGAGAATCAAATAATTCAATGGATGAAGAGCCTTGGTGAGGGTTTTTGGAAAATGGAAAAGTTGAGAGAAACTTGAGAGAATTGAGATGAATTCTGAAATGAGAGTGAAATTATGAGGATTAGACGTGTGAGGTTTGGAGTAAACCAATTAAATACCCCCTAGGTTTGGAATGTGGTTTGTGAAATTTGGTTTGGAATGAGGTATGGGAATTTGGAGGGAAAATGAAATTAACCAAAATTCAAGATGGTTCTAGATCCTTCCCAAGGTGTAAAATTGAACTTCCAAGTGATCAAAATTGGACCCCAAAGTGACCCCTTTGAAAATTCACGTGCAGAGGCAAAATCTGCACTGGTTAATCGATTAAAAATTTGGGTTAATCGATTAACACTGCCAAAAATTCCAATTTGAACTGATTTTGACTTGGTTAATCGATTAACACATTTGGTTAATCGATTAACACCAAAAATTTGAATTTGGCGCCTTTTGGAGGGAAATTTGCACATTTGCCTGTTTTCAACTGTTTTGAGCTCTGTTAAGCGTCTGAAACTTGTTCTTGAATGATATAACCATGAGAATGCTTGCGATAGTCTGAATGATGCTTCCTGAGCTAAAAATACCCTACAAAATAAAATAAAATCGGTCGCCCGACCGCTGGGCAAAATAAATGCCAGAGCCTCTGATGCTCGTTGTCTAGGTTATTGATAGTTGTGGGGAATTCTTCGATGTTTCTCTTCTTGGAACACAAGGTGGAATTAACTACAACCTTAGTTTAGCTTGACATCACCTTGGTTATATGTTGAAGGATAAGCCTAAAAGTATTTTATTAGAGGGTTTGTTTTTCCAAGGAGGGGATAAATCTATTGGTTTAAGGAGAAGAATGGCTCATGCTTGGACTAAGATTCATAGAATGGGTAAAGGAGAGCTTGGAAGACAAGTTTGCATTGCCTTGGAACCTTATATGCTTTGGGTGAAGAAGAAAGCTAAAGAGCTCAAAATTCCTTATCCTTTTGAGAAACCCATAACTACAATGGTCGCTACGCCACTCACTATTTCTTCTGATGATGTAAAGACTCTTCAAGACGCTATGGCCAAGATGAAGCAAGATAAAGAGATATGGGAAAGTGATTTTCATACTTCTGACAAGGAGAAGACGGAGTTACAAAAGCAGATGAAGGGGAAAGATGACTTGATTGAGTTGCTTGAGCGACGCGTTGTGAAGAGACATGGAGAGGATTAATTTTCCTCTACTACTTCATCATCACATTCTCCTACTTCCGGTGATTGGAAAGGTATTATGGATCACCTCGTGTTAGAGAAGACCGCCATGAAGGAAAACCATGAGAGAGAGATTAAGAGACTCTGAAGAAAGTATCAGCTCGGATTGTTATCAGATGCTCCTTATAATCCTTAGGATCTAGCTTTCTCTTATCGAATTTTGATCTTCTGTAACTTGTACTACCAAGTAGCTCTTTCCAAAATTCAATGAAATGAGATGTTTATCAGTATTTAAAAAAGTATTATTTCTTTACGATGTTTGTAATTGTTGTTAGACGATGGCGCAGATCTAGAAGGGGGTTGAATAGATCGCTTGTTTAAAACAGAGTCGGCGCTACCAAAAATTGGTTTTTAAAATTGTTTAAGGCGGAAGTGGCCGAGGGACTATACACATCTAAAACGAACAATTATTAGAAAACCGAATATTTGTAAAGCCTATAGAATTTGATAAACAAGATATGAGAATCACTACTTGAATCACACTTCAATTAGATTATGTTCACTATAAGGTGTGACTAGTTCCAATGCCTTTAAAATATAGACAATTTGAAAAGACAACACAAGATGTTTTTAGTTCACACAATTGATCAAACACTTGAAGTGCATAATGTTGCACCCCAAAATTTGACCAACATTTATTTACCTAGCTTGTGTTCACTAGCCTTATCATCTGCATCTCATTGATATGTGTGTAGTAGATCAAGAGGTATGATTACCCATCAAGAGTTATATGAGACTTTGAAGCTAGTCAAGAAGGTTATTCAAGTGTTCAAGGGTTGATACCTTTGTCAGAGAAGTTAAGAGATCCTCAGAAAGATTGGTTGAAACCAAGGTGGTGTGCCTCATAACTTGAGAGTTGTGGGAGCCCCTCAGATGATTCTGGGGCTATGAGGATGGACTTGAAGCTTTGAGAGAGCTTATGAGATGTCTTGAAAGCCATCATGAGGCCTAGAGAGGTCATTGTACAAGTTTAAGAAGACTCAGCCATGAGTGGTGCAGTTAGGGTTTGACTGGGTCAACCCTAGGTCAACTGATGATTTGGAGAGGGTTGAGACCTAATCCAAGAGCCATGAGACCATGGATTGATTCATTTAGATGTTATAAGGATGATTCCTAGAACAACTCATTATGATTGAGGAGTTTGAGAAGTTTCAAGCTAGGGTTTCTAAGGCTTGACAGTGTAAAATCCCCTAGTTTGATCCCTATCTTCAAGGCAGTTTAGCTCAAGATGTGATTGTCATCTCATCTTACCCCCAACATGAATGTTGTAGAGCTTGTTCTTAGCTTTAATTTGAGTACTAGAAGTCCTTGATAGGATTTGTAGAGCTCAAGTTATGACTTTGACAAGTTACAGGTCATCTGAGGTATGTGAATCTGGGTCCTTGAAAGTCACCCAACTTGCATCCAACTTTTGCCCAAGTAGGATGATTCCTATGAACTCTTGGTCAACATGAATGTTGTTCCTCATCTTCTTAGCTTTCTAGAGAGTACTATAAGTCCTTGATAGGATTTGTAGAACTCAACTTATGGCTTTGACAAGTCAAGGGCATTTTGGTCATCTGGATATTATAGGTCATTTCAAGCATAAGGCCATATCTCCTATTTCCAAGCTTCAAATGGAAAAATATTCAACATAAAACTTGCTTAGAATGATGTTTTAAGGCTATTAAGGAGGTCATGAGATGTTGAAAAGGCTTTTAGAAAAAAGTGGTAAAAATGACCTAAAATGGAGGTATAAGTTAAATAAGTTGAAATTGGAAATTGGAAATCCCAAGTTACACATCCAAACCATGGCATATAATAGGTCATTTTGACTCTAAAAGACATTCTAAAAACAATGGTTCAGCCACAATTTTGATTTGAAGCCTAGATCATGGGGCTACTTTGGAAATTGCTTGCTTGCATAATAAGGCACAAAGGCAAAACTTAAGAAAACTCAATGTACAAGCTTGCTAAGTATTTTAACATATCCTATATCTCATTTAGGGAGAATTTCAAGCCAAGGCAAGTTGCTGCAAGAGCTATGTCATGAGATGATATGTGAGAAGAAGTGAATTCATAAACTCATGACATGAGAATTCCAATTTCTCATGGGATGGTTCCAGATGGTTCTAGATGATTCTAAACCACTCTATATAATGTATAGAACTTGCTCAGATGCAAGGTTGGTGAGAGAAATGAGAGAAGAGAGAGTTAGCCATTTCACTTGCTCCCATTGCAAGTTGAAAGCAAAATCCACATTCTGATTCAATTCCATTCTTTCAATCTAAACACATTCCTCTGATCATAGTGAAGCTGTCCAGACCAATTTGAGAGCAAAACCATGGAGATTTGAAGAGTTGACATTTGGATTTTCAAGATTGCAAGTCACCATCAAATTCTGAGATTCAAGCATTCTCAATCAAAACTTTTGCAAACAGTAGCAAGATCATCATTCAAGGATCGATTCTGAAGAGTTTGAAGGCTTGCAGTGAAGGTTTGCACCATCTGTGAATCAAGAAATACCAGGTTTGCAAAATTCACCCTACACCATAATTTATGCATCTTTAGGTAGAATGGTTAGGTTAGAACTGTTAGAGACCAATAGGAGACGAGTTCTGGAAGTTTTGAGAGTATTTGATGAAGGTTGAGTTATGGACACCATTTCTTTTTGGATCAAGAACTTGTGATATAGTGAGAGATAATGAGAGTTTGATGGTTATTTTTCATCACTGTGATATGGTGATCATTTTAGTACAAGAGAACTCACGAATTGTTGAAGTTGAGGATTGACCATAATTTCGATCTTGGATCGTGTTTCATGTTAGAGGAGGTTTCAAGCAATTCTAGGGCTATGGTCGTACTCAGCATGAAAAATGGAGCATGTTAGTGTTTTGAATTGTTAAATTTGATGATGATTTGAGGACATACGAATGGAGGGAAGTCTGGCAGCTGAAGCTCTGTTTCCATGGAGAGTTGTTGCAAACCCTAGCCAGAGGTTGGAGACAAGCCCACGGCCATTGGATTGCCCCTTGACCCATTGACCATTCCCAGATCCTAGGGCTCGTGTTTAATCTCAGTATTGAGAGGAAAGATTTGAAAACAAAAGCGCAACACACCGTTTCATTAAACGGTGATGCTTTGGCTTAGTACAAGATTCACTAATCCCACCCCCACACACGGCCCATGGTTGAAACACACTGGAAAGGTTTACTACCTGCACCGCTTCTTTTTCTTTTTCTTTGTATTTTATTATTTGTTTTCTGATTCACATAATGGGCTCAGCGCTATCACTACCCACACCCCCATGATGAGCCCACGCGCGCATTGCACTACATATACTTGTTATCTGCACCCAAACATCTCCCATTTTAATTTCTTTTTCTCCATTTTATTTCAATCTTTGAAAAATCGTATTAAATAGAAAATTAATGATTTTTGCATGGGGATTTTTTCTCCCATTTCATGTTCATGTCTAGAAAATTATAAAATCATAATATTTGCATTTCATGCATTTTTAATATTTTTTGTGTATTTTCTCTTTTAATAGCTTTTTACTTCTTTTATGTTGATGCATGGTTTTGTAGAATTTTTTTAGCCAGTTTCCTTCATATTTTTAGGCCATTCTTTTTAGGATAATTAGATTAGGACTTTAGATCCCCTTTGGATTTATTCCATAATTTTGTGATGAATTTTTGATTGGTTTTTCTTAGATGATTTTAGGTTGTGTAGAATTAGGTCAATCCTTAACATAGGTCCATAATAACACTAGAATTTTTGGGTTTCTAGGTCAAGATAGACATTGGGGCATATAAGGGTATTAAGGGTAGATATGTAGGATCCCCTAGGAATTATATTAGATTTTAATATAGTAGTATACTATTTTTAGATGATTTTTGTAGTTGATGATTGTTTGTGTTGCCCTTGTGGGCTTGTATTTTTGTTTGTTTTGCTTTGTGGGCTTGGAGAGCTTGGTATTGCTTTGAGGAGCATTGAGGAGCATAGTAGAAGACTTGAAGTTGATTGAGGAGCTTGAGAGCTTGATCTTGTTTGTTTTGTTGTTGTTTTAGGGTTAGGGATTAGGAAGAGTTTAGACCTAGTTAACTTCTTTCTCAAACATGGATGGTATCTTTCACCTCCATTCCTCCCTATGATTCAAATTCCTTCCATGGTATTCACCTCCCTCCTTTGGAGGGATAAGTGATGGTACCTAGGAAGTAGAAATTTTGAGGGAACCATTCCTTTGATGTTGAACCCTTATAGGTCACCTTTGGTGGTCAATAAGCAGTTTAACACCCCAGCTTATCCAGTTAAGTGATTTCTTCTGGTTTGAATATCTTGAGAGATGCTGAGCTTGAGTGTGAAGATGAAGACTTCATTGAAGAGTGTAGAAGAGGATGATTACTTGAGTATTGCCATTCCAGCTGAAGCTTGAAGAGCAACAAGAGCAAGTTGATACTTGAAGACCTCATGAAGATCCAGTAAAGACTGAATGAAGAGCTGAGGCTTGAAGACTGAAGGATGAAGTTGATACTTCTAAGTGATCAAAGATTACTCTGAGTAGCTGAAGCTTGCAGGAAGAGAAGACCAAGTTGAGACTGGTAAAGCAAAGAGAGCTTGAAAGCTTGAGGACTAAGTTGATACTTAGGAAGAGGATTCAATTGAGATTGACTAAAAAGCTGAAGCTTGAAGAACAAAGGATAAGTTGGTACTTACTTTAAAGCTTGAAGATCCTGAAGGAGTCAAGTTGAGACTTGTGGTTAAGAGTGAAGCCTGAAGGTGGAACTGATGAAGAAGCTGAAGCTTGGAGAAGAAGATAAGTTGAAACTTATGTTGAAGGGTTGAAACCTGGAAAAGCAAATTGATATTTGTTAAGAGTGATGGAAGTCTGAAGACTGAGTTGCTGTTGGAAGAGCTGAAGCTTGAAGTTGAGAGAGGAGTTGATCTGCTTTCTTTTCTTTTACTTTGCTGTATTGATGTGTTTTGTTTGACTTGCTTGATGCATTAGAATAAGTTCATATCTAGAAGAGGTAGAATCTAGGAGCATGATTGCACTAGAGGTTGAGTTGCTCCCTCTACTTGTACTGTTACTGTGTGGCTTTGCTTGCGGGTATTTGGTAGAGCCCAGCTCCCTTGCCCATGTGGTTTGTTTTGCTTGATATCATGACTTTACTTTATCTGTATGATTGCAGTTTACTGTATCTTGCTTGATAGCATGTTTTATTTCAGTATGATTACTGTTATTCATTCTGGCTTGAGGTTGAGATGAGCTTGTGGAGGCTGATGCCCCACACACATTTCCTCCCTCACTTGCATTGCATGCATTTTACTGTCTAAGCTTATGCTTTGTCTATTTTGGTGTATCATTGACATGATCCCTTAGGACTCTCATTTCCTTTGATAAGGAATTGATGATAGAACTTTAGGTTGAAACCTATGCATGACAACTTCTAGGAGTTCCCTGTTCAAACCTCAACCATAGGATGAATCCTTGGCATGACAACAGTAGGACTTGATAGTCTCCCTCCTAGTTGGGCCTGTTCTCTTCTCATCTCAAAACAGTTTAAGATACAGTAATCATGAATGATTTCTTTCGTACGTTACGAGCCTTAAGCTATCTGAGAAAGGATTGTGGGAGAGTTTCTTTTCCACAGTCTGGATGTTTAGTATGGTACCCTTTGGGTGACATGCGACGCATTCACTCTCAGGTCATAGTCTCTAGTGCGATTGAAATTGCAAACACAATAAAAAACACTTCTTTCGTAAAAGACAGGAAATAAAGCGTAGTTTCCCGAACTACGTAAGCTCTGATCTCTCATACCTGTTGAGAGTACGTAGGCATAATACTGATGTATTGGCGAGCTACCTTCCCCCATAACCCGTCTTAGGTCGAACTACGTTGACTCTGATTTCTCGTTCTCTGATGAGAATACGTAGGCATAACGTGCGACGCTTTGCCTAGTCATTTTCTTTTCTTTTTAAGCCAGCCTTGATAGGTAGATAGATAAAACCAACCCGTCCAAGTAAACACAACAAGCGTGGATCCCGTCGAGTACGATGGACGTGAGGGATGCTAATACCTTCCCCTTGCGTAACCGACTCCCGAACCCAGACAATGGTTGCGACGACCTTGTCTTACCCTTTTTCGTTAGGTTTTTCCGATCGTTTCCTTTCCCGCTCTGAGGGATAAATAACGAAAGGTGGCGACTCTTCTGTTGTGCCGGCACCTTATTTTCGCGAAAGCGATAACTGGCGACTCTTTTGGGGATCAAACCCAGAATCTCTGGTTCTCCGGTTCCCCTGCGAGAGTCAATCCTAGTGCTTGTATGATTACTTGTTGGGTTGCGTTTATTTATCGCATTTTACTTCTCGCACTTTATTTCCCGCATTTTGTTTTCAGTATGATATGATTATCTGTGCTGTTGTGGGAGGGGCATTCTAATGAGTGAGAAGCCAGACCCAGGCTTGAGTGCACCATAGCATTAGTTGTGGAAATTAGTGGGCGCGTGCTTGCTTTGCAGGCACTAGTGTCTCATGAAATCCACGCTCAGACGAGGTTCTCCCGGTTGGCTTCTCTTTCAACCCTTTGGGTTGAGACGGTTGCTGGTTTGGTAGATTGTCGACTCTGGGGACCGATCATTTGTGATTCAGCCGAGTGAGGCCGCTTCATGATCTGGTGATGCCACACCTTCTGGGTATCATATCACCCCTCTTGAATGTCTGTGACGCTAATGAACGCATAGGATGCCGAACTTGAGTCAGTTTAGGTCCATACCTGTGAGCAGGGTTGGGTTCATTGCAGGAAACTTTAACCTTCAGACTACCTGGTTGTCTTGACAGTGAATCAGTTTTGTTGGTACCAGAGCTTCTCATTTGCAGATATGTTTGTTCTTGATAGAACAGGTTTCGATCAGAGGACCTTATCATCAAATGCATGTTTGTTCTTGATAGAACAGGTTTTGATCAGAGGATCTTATCATCAGATGTGTATTTGTTCTTGATAGAGCAGAGTTTTTGTCATCAGTTGTTAATTCTTGATAGAGCAGATTTTTGATTGGGGTCTGAAGATCTCATCAGCAGATGTATGTTTGTTCTTGATAGAGCAGATTTTTGATTGGGGTCTGAAGATCTCATCAGCAGATGTATGTTTGTTCTTGACAAAGCAGATTTCTTGGTCCTACATCAGAGGTCCTTATTATCAGACATTTGTTCTTGACAGAGCAGAATTATGATCCTATGTATATGGCCCTATCAGATGGTGGTTCTTGAAAGAGCAGATTTGTGGTCCGATACCAGGGTTGTCTTCTTATCAGATGCAGTGGTTGTTCTTGATAGAGCAAGATTATGGTTTTGTTGATACAAAATCTCCACAGCAGTTGCCTTGGTCTCCTATTGCATGATTGCATTTTGCATTAGTTTGCATACTCATTTGCATTTCATTAACGTGTGTCTGTGTTGCAGGTACCGTTTTCCCCGATCCAGGATTTCTTGCCTCCTATTGTATTGTTATGGGCTCTATGAGGAAGACCGTGGCTTACAAGTTCCCAGCCCCTGATGTGTTTAAGCTGACTGGTTTGATAGCTTTAGCAGAGGATTCTGTGAGGGATGAGTTCAGAAAATCTTACGGCAGGTTGCTCAGTTTGGTTCATAAACCTTCTGCGTTCGAGGTGAATGGGTTGCACGCTCTGCTGCAGTTCTACGATCCTCCGTTGAGATGTTTCACTTTCCAGGATTTTGTTCTCGCACCCACGCTGGAAGAGTATGCTGATTTGCTAGGTGTGCCTATCAAGAGGCAGATGCCTTTTGTTCACATGGATGCTGAGCCTGATCTGGCTGGTTTAGCTCCGTCGCTTCATCTGGATGCCTCCGAGTTAGTATTGACTAGTTGGAACAAGGTTCCCGGGTTCTCCTTGCAGTTTCTAGTGGGAAAGGCTCAGCAGTGCGCCAAAGACGGATGTTGGGTTGCATTCAACGCCATCCTTGCTCTGTGCATATATGGCATCATTATGTTCCCCAATATGCCCGATTTTGTAGACTTTGATGGGTTTCACATCTTTGCTTCAGGGAATCTAGTCCCTACCTTGATCGGAGATGTCTACCATTCTATCCACTACAAAAACGAGAACAGGAGGGGCAAGAACGTCTCGTGCTGCGTACCCTTGCTTTATAAATGGCTTGATAGTCATCTGCCCAAGAGGGGTCCTTTTGTCTCGTCTACAGCTACAGCTGTATGGTCCGAGCGCCTGATGAGTTTATCTGCAGAGGATATTGACTGGTTCGACAGAGATAGGTTGGGTACTGAGGTGATCTTCAGTTGCAGCGGGTTTCCAAATGTGCCTTTGATAGGCAGGAAGGGCTGTATAAACTACAATCCGTCGTTGTTGGTCCGACAGTTCGCGTACGCTTTGAGAACTCCGTCGAAGGATGAAGAGGTGCAGGAATCTCTGTACCTCACTGGTCTTCTAGAGGGGGATCTGTTATCCAAGCTTCAGCGCGCGTGGAATGGTATCAATAAGCGAGGAAAACCTTTGCTGGGAAAAAGCAACAATCAAGCCTACACTCCGTACGTGACTTGGATCAAAGCCAGGGCAAATGCTATAGGGATGCCGTTTTCTCATGCCCAGCCAGAAATCCCTCCAATGATTGAAGAGCTCACTACTATGCCCCTTCAGCAGCATAATCAGGTGTTGGCTGAGCGAGATGAATTGAAGCGGACAAATGAGGAACTGGAGAAGGAATTGGCTCAGCTTCGAAGCGAGAGGAACGAAGCCGTTCATTCTTTCAAAAGGCAGACAGAGCTGGTGAACCGGCTGGGGACAGACTTGACTAAACAGATAGTCGAGCGTGAGCGCATGGGTCAAGACTTTAAAGCTATCAACGACGTACTGGCTACGAAGAAGCAGCACTTGGACGAGGCATATCGAAGGATATCCAAGTTCAACCAGCACTGGAAGGCTTCCCTGGCCACCAGGAAAGAGCGGGAGGATAAGCTGATGCTACAGATCTCCAAGCTGGAAGCCCAGGTGAAGGACAGTGAGAAAAGGTTTGATGAAGAAACCGCTCGCAGATACACCGCCGAAGGCCAGCTCAACAAAGCTCTCGCTAACTTGAAGGAGCGCAAGCTGACGTTTGAGTCCAAGAAGCGGAAGTTAGAAGATTGCTTCGGCGAAGGAGCATGGGAAGGTTCGGTCGAAGGTCTTCAGTATACCATTGTGCAAAGGGAGTTACTCGTCGAGGGGTTACTCACTTTGCCAGATCATCCAGAAACGAAGGAGTTGTTAGAAGAGTATCGCGCCCGTGGCCGTACTTGACTATTTGTATTCCTTTTGTATACTGACCATCACCAGGCTTGTTGGCTGAGGTCACGCTGTTGATTCGTCTTGTACTCGCTGATGCTATGTACTGCCTTGATAGGCTTTCTTTATATATGAGATTGTTATTTCCATGATTGGACTCGGACTTCTTCTTATTATCAGCACTGGCACTCAGGCACTAGGATCGGGGGAGGTCTCCCTAACACACAGACACACGCATGCATTTGCATGAAGCATATGCATGACGAGCATTTTGTTGTTTTTCCTAACCCTTCTGTGTTTAACAGGTTGTCACAGGTTTTTACAGGTTGCCGCAGGGTTTCACAGGTTGTTTCAGGTTGTTTCAGGTGGTTCCAGGATTGATCAGAGACCTATTCACCGCTATTCGACTAGAGCTAATCAGACCAGGATCATAGAGCAAGTGCAAACTGATGTTCAGGAACTCCGCGAGAGGATGGATCGCTTCATGGAGCTCATGCAAGCGGTCGCCAATGTCCAGGATCAACTCAGAACTTTGGTTCAGCCTTTGATTTCCAGGGTTGATAGCAACGGCGTACTCCACGGTGGGACCGTGCCTACTCCTCCACCAGTTGAAACTCCGCAGAATGGTGTTCCCGTGACCGGAGGTAATGGGAGTTTGGGAGCTAATGTCAATATTGGGCCGGGCAACGACAATGCAGGCGTCGGGAATCTGTTTGTGCCTCAGCCATGGTTAGAGGATCGTCAGGACGATGTGTTCTCTCAGAGAGGTGCTGAAGGGGAGTTGAACGCTGAAGCGCGGCTTAGATTCAAGGCACTTGAGGATAAGATGAGAGATATCGAGAATCAGAATACTTTGGGCGTTGATATGTCCAAGCTGGGATTAATTGTTGATTTCAAGGTGCCTCCCAAGTTCAAGGTACCTGATTTTGAAAAATATAAGGGCACCACCTGCCCTTGCGTCCACCTGAGATCATATTACAGGAAGATGTCTGCTCATTCCGAAGACGAGGAGTTGCTGATGCACTTCTTCCAAGACAGTCTCTCCGGACCATCCCTTGAGTGGTACATGGGTCTGGAGCCCACCAGTGTGTGCACGTGGAAGGATCTTGCTGAAGCATTTGTGCACCACTACCAATACAATAGCGAATTGGCCCCGAACCGAGTCCAGCTGCAGAACCTGTCGCAGAGGAACAATGAAGGGTTTAAGGAATACGCCCAACGGTGGCGTGAGTTGGCAGCCAGGGTTCAGCCGCCGATGGTTGAACGAGAGCTCGTGCAGATGTTTGTAGCCACCCTCCCAGGGGTTTACTATGAAAAGTTAGTCAGCGGTATGTCTGGGAAGTTCTCAGATCTCATTATCATGGGTGAACACGTCGAGAATGGGATCAAGATCGGGAAAATTCAAGGTGAGTCATCCTCAGCTGGAGGAGGCGGAAAGAAACCTTATGCTGGCAAAAGGCGAGAAGGAGAGGCGAGCGCTGTGACCAACGCTCGAAGGAAGGGTAAAGGCCCTCACCAACAAGTGGCCAGTATAAAAATCTCGGCGGCTCCGCAGCAGCAGCAGCAGCAACCGAATCAGCAGGGATATAGAAAGTATCAGAATCGGGCATCTTTGGTAAACCGTCACTTCGAGACACCGCCCATGTCGTATGCGCAACTCTTGCAGACTTTGCTTCAGCTACAGTTGATCCAGAAGAGGACGATGGCTCCCTTGACAGGGGCACCTCCGCCAGGGTACGACGCAAATGCCACTTGTGAGTTCCACTCAGGGGCGCCAGGCCACACAATCGAGAACTGCAAAGCCTTCAAGCATAAGGTGCAGGACATGGTAGACGCCAAGATCATTAACTTCTCCGATAATGTGCCCAATGTCATGAAGAATCCTATGCCGAATCATAGGGGAGGTGGTGTGAATGCCATTATCGAAGAAGAGAGTGCAGATTTGTTGACTGACGTCAAAGATCTGAGGACGCCGCTTAGCTTCGTTAAAGCTAAGTTGTTGAAAAAAGGGTTCTTTCCAAGTTGCGGAGAGCTATGTATGGATTGTGCCACACGTTCTGATGGATGTGAGCAGTTGGTAGAAGGAATTCAAAGTCTGATGACTGAAGGGATTCTGCAGTTTAGCCGGAGGGCTGAAAGTGGATCAGGAGAGGTAGTGCTGAAGCAGGCCGATGAAGTCGCCACCATCACCATCCCTCGCCGACCGATAACCATTTCTGCACCCAGACTGCCCACAATCACTATTACCAAAGCTGGGCCGATACCCTTCGAGAACACTAACGCCGTTCCGTGGCATTATGGGGCTTAAGTCTACTGCAACGGACAGAAGTTGGAGTTGGAACCGTATGGGTCGACTGTGGAGAACCTTGCGGGAATCAGTGGTATTACTCGCAGCGGAAGAGTATTTGCACCGCCAGAGGTCGTAGCAGATAAAACGGTCAGAGCTGATGCGGCCGATAAAGGGAAAAGTAAAGTCGTTGAAGAGGCCCCGTGTGGGGTAGAAAAGGACTTGCTTGTTAAAGAGGCCGAGGAGTTTATGCGATTGATTAAAAAGAGTGACTACAAGATTTTGGATCATCTCCATCAGACGCCCTCGAAGATTTCCATCTTGAACCTGTTGCTGTGTTCTGAAGCGCACCGCAACGCGCTGCTGAAGGTGTTGAACGCCGCATATGTGCCGCAAGAAATATCAGTGAATCAGCTAGAAGAGGTTGTAGCCCATGTGAATGCTGGCAATGGGCTAGGTTTCACAGATCTGGAGCTGACGCCAAATGGGAGGAATCACAATAGCGCCCTAGACATCTCGATAGAGTGTAGGGGCACGATTATGTCGCACGTGTTGGTGGACACGGGTTCGTCACTTAATGTTCTTCTGAAGAAGGCATTAATGAAGTTGGATACTCGTGGAGTGATCTGCACACCCAGTGATCTGGTTGTGAAGGCGTTCGATGGGACTAAACGCCACGTTTTCGGGGAGGTGACCCTGCCGATCCAAGTCGGTCCGGAAACGTTCGATGCGGTCTTTTATATTATGGACATCATGCCTGCCTACAGTTGTCTCTTGGGCCGGCCGTGGATCCATGTTGCTGGTGCCGTGACCTCCACGTTGCACCAAAAGCTCAAATATGTTGTCGGAGGAAGCATCGTGACCGTGTGTGGCGAGGAAGACATAATGGTGAGCCATTTGTCGTCCTTCAAGTATGTTGAAATGGATGGCGAAATCCATGAGACTCTATGCCAAGCGTTCGAAGCTGTCAAAGTGAAGGACGTAGCTCCTGTGGTCACAGAAAAGCAAGAGATGACTCTCTCCTCGTTCAAGGAAGCTCGAGCCGTTGTCCAAGCCGGATCTACCCCAGGCTGGGGGCGAATTTTGGAGATACCCAACAAGCAGGATAAGTTTGGGTTGGGGTATTCTCCTGGAGCTAAAGCTTCTTATTCGTCTAGCAGTGCGTCTCGAGGTAAAGGGCCGATCCAGTTTACCCGTGGCGGAGTAATATTCGAAAGCATCAACGCGGTGTCTGAAGACAACGGAGATAGCGACTGTGACCTCGACTCTTGGATCCAGCCAAGCAAGCCAGGCAAGAGACTCACCAACTGGTCCGTCAAGGATATCATCCAGATGACAAGTGAAGAGTAATGATTTACTTTTTCCAATCATTGTACAACCCTATGCCTTACCCGGGGCATAGTGGTTTTATTGCCAGAGCCTTGTTGGATTATGTACATGCATTTTGTTAATAAATCAAAGGCGTTTTCTTCGTATTCAAATATTGTGATCTCTGTTATTCCTGTTTTATATTTGTTTTGAAAAACAATAAAATGGCAATGGGGTTTGTGCTAACCTGCACATCCTTGTTTTAAACTTAACCCTTATTATTGCAGGATCCACATAACAGATAACATCGACTCTGGACCTTCTACGGATCACTTCGACTTCGATTTCCCGATCTATCAAGCCGAAGAAGAGATTGATGAGGACGAAGACCTTCCTGAAGAGTTGGCCCGCTTGTTGAAACAAGAGGAGAAAGTTATTCTGCCTCATGAAGAGGAGATTGAGATCGTGAATCTGGATTCTGAAGAACTCGTCAGAAACGTCAGGATAGGGGCCGCATTGCAGGGTGATGTCAAGCAGAGATTGGTCGAGATGCTAAGAGAGTATAGTGACGTCTTTGCTTGGTCATACGAAGATATGCCCGGACTTGACACAGATATCGTGGTCCACCACTTGCCGCTGCGAGAAGATTGCCCTCCCGTTAAGCAGAAGCTTAGGAGGACGAGACCAGATATGGCCGTTAAGATCAAAGAAGAAGTGCAAAAACAGCTTGATGCTGGCTTCTTAGCGGTCACTACTTACCCTCTGTGGGTCGCCAACATAGTGCCTGTACCGAAGAAGGACGGTAAGGTACGCATGTGCGTCGATTATCGGGATTTGAATAGGGCGAGCCCTAAAGATGATTTCCCGTTGCCTCATATTGATGTGTTGGTCGACAATACAGCTCAATTCTCCGTGTTCTCGTTCATGGATGGCTTCTCCGGTTACAATCAGATTAAGATGGCGCCGGAGGACATGGAGAAAACAACGTTTATCACGCCTTGGGGAACATTTTGCTATAAGGTAATGCCTTTCGGTCTGAAGAACGCAGAGGCCACTTACCAGCGAGCAATGGTAACTTTGTTTCATGACATGATTCATCATGAGATTGAAGTCTATGTTGATGACATGATTGCGAAGTTCCAAACGGAGGAGGGACATCTGGTCAATTTGCTGAAGCTTTTTGAGAGGCTTAGGAAGTTCAGGTTGAGGCTGAATCCTAACAAATGTACTTTCGGAGTACGGTCCGGAAAGTTACTGGGGTTTATCGTGAGTGAAAGAGGCATCGAGGTCGATCCTGCGAAGATAAAAGCCATACAAGAAATGCCAGTGCCAAAAACAGAAAAAGAAGTTCGTGGTTTCTTGGGCAGAATAAACTACATTGCAAGGTTTATCTCTCAGCTCACGGCCACGTGTGAACCGATGTTCAAGCTTTTAAAGAAAGATCAGGAGATTGCTTGGAATGAGGATTGCCAGAAGGCATTCGACAAGATAAAGCAGTATCTTTAGGAACCTCCATTCCTGATACCCCCAGTAGCTGGACGACCATTAATCATGTACTTGACAGTTCTTGAGAATAGTATGGGGTGTGTCCTTGGTCAGCACGACGAGACGGGCAGAAAGGAGCATGCCATTTACTACTTGAGTAAAAAGTTCACTGACTGTGAACCTCGCTACTCGATGCTGGAGAAGACGTGTTGTGCACTAGCCTGGGCTGCCAAACATTTACGACAGTACATGCTCAATCACACCACCATGCTAATTTCGAAGATGGATCCGATCAAGTACGTCTTCAAGAAGCAGGCTCTTTCAGGTAGGATTGCCAGATGGCAAATGGTGTTGACGGAATATGATATTCAGTACGTTTCCCAGAAGGCCATCAAGGGAAGCGTATTGTCTGAATACCTGGCCGAACAGCCGATCGAGGATTACCAGCCGATGAAATTTGAATTCCCTGATGAGGATATTATGTTTCTCAAAGCGAAGGATTGCGATGAGCCGTTACCCGACGAGGGGCCAGATAGGAAATCCCAGTGGAAATTGATATTTGACGGAGCGGTTAATTCCTACGGAAGTGGCATAGGGGTGCTCATCACGACTCCCCACGGATCCCACATCCCGTTCACTGCGAGACTGACGTTTCTAGTCACCAATAACGAGGCGGAGTACGAAGTATGCATCATGGGTCTAGAAGAGGCAATTGATTTGAGAATCAAGAACCTAGATGTATATGGTGATTCGGCGCTCGTGATCAACCAGATTAAAGGGGAGTGGGAGACCCGTCAACCGAATTTGGTGTCGTACATGAACTATGCCAGAAGGCTACTTTCGTTCTTTAATCGAGTGGAACTCCATCATGTGCCCAGAGCAGAAAATCAGATGGCTGATGCCCTAGCCATGTTGGCTTCAATGTATAAAGTCAATTTTTGGAATGAGGCTCCAAGAATTGTCCTGTCTCGTCTTGATAGACCTGCATTTGTCTTTGCGATCGAGGAAGCCGCCGACGGCAAGCCATGGTTCCATGACATCCAGACTTTCCTTATGACTAAGGAGTATCCTGCGGGTGCGTCAACCCAGGATAAGAAGACTCTGAGGAGGTTGTCTGGAAATTTTTATCTCAATCCTGATGGAGTGTTGTATAAAAGAAACCACGATCTCGTGCTACTCAGATGTGTATATGAGAAAGAGGCGAGTATGCTCATGGAAGAAGTCCATGAAGGCACATTTGGTACGCACGCCGGCGGGCATGCTATGACAAGAAAGATCCTGAGAGCAGGATATTACTGGTTGACGATGGAATCAGACTGCTTTAAATTCGCGAGGAGATGTCATAAATGCCAGATTTATGCTGATAAAGTTCATGTGCCGCCGTGCCCGTTAAATGTCATGTCCTCCCCATGGCCGTTCTCCATGTGGGGCATCGACATGATATGCAAGATCGAGCCCACTGCATCTAACGGTCATCGCTTCATTCTAGTAGCTATCGACTACTTCACCAAGTGGGTGGAGGCAGCCTCGTATGCTAATGTGACCAAGCAGGTGGTGGCTAAATTCATAAAGAGGGACATCATCTGTCGTTACGACATTCCCGAGCGGATCATTACTGATAATGGTTCGAATCTAAATAACAAGATGATGAAGGAGCTGTGCTAGAGTTTCAAGATTAAACACCACAACTCATCTCCTTACCGGCCGAAGATGAATGGCGCCGTTGAAGCGGCCAATAAGAACATAAAGAAGATTGTTCAGAAGATGGTTGTGACCTACAAAGATTGGCACGAGATGCTGCCATTTGCACTGCACGGTTATCGTACGACGGTACGTACGTCGACCGGGGCAACTCCTTTCTCCTTGGTGTACGATATGGAAGCAGTCCTACCGTTAGAAGTGGAGATCCCTTCTTTGGGAGTTTTGGTTGATGTGAAACTCGACGAGGCAGAATGGATTACGAACCGACTGAACCAACTCAGCCTGATGGACGAGAAGAGGTTAGCATCGATTGCGTTTGGTCGTCTATACCAAAGCCGAATGAAGAAATCTTATGATAAGAAGGTGCGTCCTAGAAGCTTTCAGACGGGTGATCTCGTCCTGAAGAAGATTCTTCCTCCACACTCCGATCACCGAGGCAAGTGGACTCCGAATTACGAAGGTCCGTACGTCGTCGGCAAGGTCTTCTCGGGAGGAGCTTTGTTGTTATCCACGATGGATGGTGAAGATTTTGCATCCCGGTGAACGCGGACGCAGTTAAAAAATACTTTGCTTGAAAGCGACCCGCTGAACAGTAAAAAGAGAGTCCAGGCAAAAATGGGGCATCCCGGCGAACCATAAAAAAGGAAAAAGGTTCGGGAAAAAATTAGGGATATAAATTGAAAAAATGTACACCCGCAAAGTCGAAAACCCGGATGGGCGACTTTGGCAAAAAAGGGTATCCTGGTGAACTGAAAACCCGCAAAGGGCGGTTCACGCAAAAGTTAGGGATTTGAAAAAGCAAATGACTGCGTTCCGCGTATGGACTTTCTTTGTTTAGTGGTTTGGAAGACCTGAGGGCCGTTTATCTGAATCAATCTCTTCCGAAGCTGAAGCGTCGGAGAAGTATCGAAGTCGAGTGGGTCATAGAGGGATCAACTCATGGTGTTCGTCTACGCCTCGTTGCCGACATTTGTATATACTGATGTATATTTATGCTTTATTTTTGCGTAGCTTCCTCATTCCAGGAGCTTGCATCTGTTGTAAAACATTTTTACCCATTCAGGGGTTCGTTATCAATAAAATGCATACTATTCAGCAACTCTGTTTGTCTGTTTAGCATTTATCTGTTTTGTTTGTGAAAAAGAACGCCGATGTTTTTGATAAAATGCGCATACATAAACTTACTGGCCTAGGCCACTGATTGTTGAAACAATGAATTACTTGAACATTGTCACGAGATAATAACCTTGATAGGTCCCTTTGAGAAGGGTATCTTGTCTGTTTGTTTGTGTTGCTACAGGGGTAGCATATTCCAGACAGTGCGCCGTGCGCATCCCGAAGAAGGATGATTCCTCCTTCTCCAGCAAAGTTAGCAGCCTCTCCCCGCAGAGTCTGAACGTGAGATCGTAAGCATTGATATGTCTCCCCAGGCAGAGAAGATTCTCTCCCCAACCAGATGCATCCTGAAGGAACGTCATCTCCTCAGCTGAGTCAGGCGCCGAAGCGCATGTTCATCCCCCAGCACCGGGTCCCAAGTGCAGGTCTCGTAGGAAACTATTCGTTCACTGAAGTGTGCAGCAACTGATGGTGCAAGACTGAAGTCTCCAGCGGAATTGAAATTCCCCACCAGAGTCATACTCTCCCCCGAAGCCGGATGATTCCTTCTTCCCCAGCGGAATTGAGATTCCCCACAGAGTCGTACTCTCTCCAGCAAGCAGAATGATTTCTCCTTCCTCAGTCGAGTTTGCAAATCCCCAAGAGAGCCGAATCCTTGGAAGCTGCTCAGACCATGATTGGTTTTCCCCAGTGGAGTGTTGAATAGCTGATGCTGCATTTCCCCACCGGAGTCGTTATTCCCAGGGAAGTAGCCGTGAAGGCCGTGCAGTCTACTCCCGTGATTGATATCGCTTTCCCTCAGCAGGTCCAGGTTCTCGTAGAGCTTCATCCCCCCTGCGGCAGTCAACTGAAGTTGTGTCCCCTGCGGAGTCCAATTGAGATTGGCGTAACCTTGGGCTCCTCATCAGGATGATTCCTCTATCTGAGTGGTTCTTTCTCCCTGACAGGAGGATTCCCCCTCGGCATTAATTTGCTGACGGGATCGTATCATTGTGCATGACTGCATAGCATTTATCATAAACGCATAGCATTTCCACCGTGTGGAGCATTGCGCCATTGCCGAAGCATATGCATAATAAACATGATCTAGGTTGTTACCGTTCTTGTTTTGCAGGTGTTCCGCCGCAGAATTGATTGCTCAGGATGATTCCTGAAATCTCCCCAACGGAGTCGCTTGCTCAAGATGATTCTTGGAGTCCCCAGCGAAGTCTCCTGCTCAAGATGATTCTTGACGTCCCCAGTAAGTTCGCTTGCTTAAGATGATTCTTAAGACCTCAGTGCAGTCGCCAGAGTGGTTGCTCAAGTTGATACTTAGAGTCCCCGGCAGAGTGTTTGCTCAGGATGATTCCTGAAAGCTCCAACATGGTTATCGGTTCAAGATGATTCTTGAAGTCCCCGGCGGAGTTATTTGTCCAAGATGATTCTTGAAGTCCTCAGCAGAGTTGATTCATCCAGAATGATTTCTGGATCCCCGAAGCGGAGTTACTTGATAGTTCTCCAGAATCCCCAGCGGAGATGCGTCATCCCCAGCCGGTTTCTGAGCAGCGAAGTTGAAACTTCCTCTTGAAGACTTCATGATTGAAGTCCGACCGTGTTAATGAAGCAGTTCTCTCAGCTGATGCGGAGTGCCTGATGGCAGAGGTTTGGATATTCCCAATTGGTTCATGATTGACCAAGAATTCTATTCCCGACTTGCTGATGAAGTCTGGCTGATGCCCGACAGTTTTCTTTGAATGCCTGATGGCATGATCAACATGATTGTTGACCTGATGAAGTCCGGCTGATGCCCGACAGTTTCCTTTGAATGCCTGATGGCATGATCAACCTGATGGTTGACCTGATGAAGTTCGGCTAATGCCCGACAGTTTTCTTTGAATGCCTGATGGCATGATCAACATGATTGTTGACCTGATGAAGTCCGGCTGATGCCCGACAGTTTTCTTTGAATGCCTGATGGCATGATCAACCTGATGGTTGACCTGATGAGTCCCGAGGAATCGTGATGCCTGATGGCATGATCGACCATGTATTACTGGTTGCCGTGTGACCAATTCTCCAGCTAGTTGTCGTGCAACTATTATTTCAGTTCTCGAAGATTTGTTCCCATCAGAGTACCGTGTACTTGTTCAGTTGGCAAATTTCTGGGTTTATCGGTATTCAACCGTCTCGCACCTTGATTGGCTGAGAGCCGTTCTCTCCTCACCCAGTCAGGTTCAAGCCGTTTGAATAGGGGCAGTTGTTGCACCCCAAAATTTGACCAACATTTATTTACCTAGCTTGTGTTCACTAGCCTTATCATCTGCATCTCATTGATATGTGTGCAGTAGATCAAGAGGTATGATTACGCATCAAGAGTTATATGAGACTTTGAAGCTATCCAAGAAGGTTATTCAAGTGTTCAAGGGTTGATACCTTTGTCAGAGAAGTTAAGAGATCCTCAGAAAGATTGGTTGAAATCAAGGTGGTGTGCCTCATAACTTGAGAGTTGTGGGAGCCCCTCAGATGATTCTGGGGCTATGAGGATGGACTTAAAGCTTTGAGAGAGCTTATGAGATGTCTTGAAAGCCATCATGAGGCCTAGAGAGGTCATTGTACAAGTTTAAGAAGACTCAGCCATGAGTGGTGCAGTTAGGGTTTGACTGGGTCAACCCTAGGTCAACTGATGATTTGGAGAGGGTTGAGACCTAATCCAAGAGCCATGGGACCATGGATTGATGCATTGAGATGCTATAAGGATGATTCCTAGACCAACTCATCATGATTGAGGAGTTTGAGAAGTTTCAAGCTAGGGTTTCTAAGGCTTGACAGTGTAAAATCCCCTAGTTTGATCCCTATCTTCAAGGCAGTTTAGATCAAGATGTGAGTGTCATCTCATCTTACCCTCAACATGAATTTTGTAGAGCTTGTTCTTAGATTTAATTTGAGTACTAGAAGTCCTTGATAGGATTTGTAGAGCTCAAGTTATGACTTTGACAAGTTACAGGTCATCTGAGGTATGTGAATCTGGGTCCTTGAAAGTCACCCAACTTGCATCCAACTTTTTCCCAAGTAGGATGATTCCTATGAACTCTTGGTCAACATGAATGTTGTTCCTCATCTTCTTATATTTCTATAGAGTACTATAAGTCCTTGATAGGATTTGTAGAACTCAACTTATGGCTTTGACAAGTCAAGGGCATTTTGGTCATCTGGATATTATAGGTCATTTCAAGCATAAGGCCATATCTCCTATTTCCAAGCTTCAAATGGAAAAATCTTCAACATAAAACTTGCTTAGAATGATGTTTTAAGGCTAGTAGGGATGTCATGAGATGTTGAAAAGGCTTGTAGCAAAAAGTGGTAAAAATGACCTAAAATGGAGGTATAAGTTAAATAAGTTGAAATTGGAAATTGGAAATCCCAAGTTACACATCCAAACCATGGCATATAATAGGTCATTTTGACTCTAAAAGACATTCTAAAAGCAATGGTTCAACCACAATTTTGATTTGAAGCCTAGATCATGGGGCTGCTTTGGAAATTGCTTGCTTGCATAATGAGGCACAAAGGCAAAACTTAAGAAAACTCAATGTACAAGCTTGCTAAGTATTTTAACACATCCTATATCTCATTTAGGGAGAATTTCAAGCCAAGGCAAGTTGCTGCAAGAGCTATGTCATGAGATGATATGTGAGAAGAAGTGAATTCATAAACTCATGACATGAGAATTCCAATTTCTCATGGGATGGTTCCAGATGGTTCTAGATGATTCTAAACCACTCTATATAATGTATAGAACTTGCTCAGATGCAAGGTTGGTGAGAGAAATGAGAGAAGAGAGAGTTAGCCATTTCACTTGCTCCCATTGCAAGTTGAAAGCAAAATCCACATTCTGATTCAATTCCATCCATTCTTTCAATCTAAACACATTCCTCTGATCATAGTGAAGCTGTGCAGACCAATTTAAGAGCAAAACCATGGAGATTTGAAGAGTTGACATTTGGATTTTCAAGATTGCAAGTCACCATCGAATTCTGAGATTCAAGCATTCTCCATCAAAACTTTTGCAAACAGTAGCAAGATCATCATTCAAGGATCGATTCTGAAGAGTTTGAAGGCTTGCAGTGAAGGTTTACACCATCTGTGAATCAAGAAATACCAGGTTTGCAAAATTCACCCTACACCATAATTTATGCATCTTTAGGTAGAATGGTTAGGTTAGAACTGTTAGAGACCAATAGGAGACGAATTCTGGAAGTTTTGAGAGTATTTGATGAAGGTTGAGTTATGGACACCATTTCTTTTTGGATCAAGAACTTGTGATATAGTGAGAGATAATGAGAGTTTGATGGTTATTTTTCATCAGTGTGATATGGTGATCATTTTAGTACAAGAGACCTCACGAATTGTTGAAGTTGAGGATTGACCATAATTTCGATCTTGGATCGTGTTTCATGTTAGAGGAGGTTTCAAGGAATTCTAGGGCTATGGTCGTACTCAGCAAGAAAAATGGAGCATGTTAGTGTTTTGAATTGTTAAATTTGATGATGATTTGAGGACATACGAATGGAGGGAAGTCTGGCATGTGAAGCTCTGTTTCCATGGAGAGTTGTTGCAAACCCTAGCCAGAGGTAGGAGACAAGCCCACGGCCATTGGATTGCCCCTTGACCCAATGACCATTCCCAGATCCTAGGGCTCGTGTTTAATCTCAGTATTGAGAGGAAAGATTTGAAAACAAAAGCGCAACGCACCGTTTCATTAAACGGTGATGCTTGGGCTTAGTACAAGATTCACTAATCCCACCCCCACACACGACCCATGGTTGAAACACACTGGAAAGGTTTACTACCTGCACTGCTTCTTTTTCTTTTTCTTTGTATTTTACTATTTGTTTTCTGATTCACATAATGGGCTCAGCGCAATCACTACCCACACCCCCATGATGAGCCCACGCGCGCATTGCACTATATATACTTGCTATCTGCACCCAAACATTTCCCATTTTAATTTCTTTTTCTCCATTTTATTTCAATCTTTGAAAAATCATATTAAATAGAAAATTAATGATTTTGGCATGGGGATTTTTTCTCCCATTTCATGTTCATGTTTAGAAAATTATAAAATTATAATATTTGCATTTCATGCATTTTTAATATTTTTTGTGTATTTTCTCTTTTAATAGCTTTTTACTTCTTTTATGTTGATGCATGGTTTTGTAGAATTTTGTTTAGCCAGTTTCCTTCATATTTTTAGGCCATTCTTTTTAGGATAGTTAGATTAGGACTTTAGCTCCCCTCTGGATTTATTCCATAATTTTGTGATGAATTTTTGATTAGTTTTGCTTAGATGATTTTAGGTTGTGTAGAATTAGGTCAATCCTTAACATAGGTCCACAATAACACTAGAATTTTTGGGTTTCTAGGTCAAGATAGACATTGGGGCATATAAGGGTATTAAGGGTAGATATGTAGGATCCCCTAGGAATTATATTAGATTTTAATATAGAAGTATACTATTTTTAGATGATTTTTGTAGTTGATGATTGTTTGTGTTGCCCTTGTGGGCTTGTATTTTTGTTTGCTTTGCTTTGTGGGCTTGGAGAGCTTGGTATTGCTTTGAGGAGCATTGAGGAGCATAGTAGAAGACTTGAAGTTGATTGAGGAGCTTGAGAGCTTGATCTTGTTTGTTTTGTTGTTGTTTTAGGGTTAGGGATTAGGAAGAGTTTAGACCTAGTTAACTTCTTTCTCAAACATGGATGGTATCTTTCACCTCCATTCCTCCCTATGATTCAAAGTCCTTCCATGGTATTCACCTCCCTCCTTTGGAGGGATAAGTGATGGTACCTAGGAAGTAGAACTTTTGAGGGAACCATTCCTTTGATGTTGAACCCTTATAGGTCACCTTTGGTGGTCAATAAGCAGTTTAACACCCCAGCTTATCCAGTTAAGTGATTTCTTCTGGTTTGAATATCTTGAGAGATGCTGAGCTTGAGTGTGAAGATAAAGACTTCATTGAAGAGTGTAGAAGAGGATGATTCCTTGAGTATTGCCATTCCAGCTGAAGCTTGAAGAGCAACAAAAGCAAGTTGATACTTGAAGACCTCATGAAGATCCAGTAAAGACTGATTCAAGAGCTGAGGCTTGAAGACTGAAGGATGAAGTTGATACTTCTAAGTGATCAAAGATTACTCTGAGTAGCTGAAGCTTGCAGGAAGAGAAGACCAAGTTGAGACTGGTAAAGCAAAGAGAGCTTGAAAGCTTGAGGACTAAGTTGATACTTAGGAAGAGGATTCAATTGAGATTGACTAAAAAGCTGAAGCTTGAAGAACAAAGGATAAGTTGGTACTTACTTTAAAGCTTGAAGATCCTGAAGGAATCAAGTTGAGACTTGTGGTTAAGAGTGAAATCTGAAGGTGGAACTGATGAAGAAGCTGAAGCTTGGAGAAGAAGATAAGTTGAAACTTATGTTGAAGGGTTAAAACTAGAAAAGCAAATTGATATTTGTTAAGAGTGATGGAAGTCTGAAGACTGAGTTGCTGTTGGAAGAGCTGAAGCTTGAAGTTGAGAGAGGAGTTGATCTGCTTTCTTTTCTTTTTCTTTGTTGTATTGGTGTGTTTTGTTTGACTTGCTTGATGCATTAGAATAAGTTCATATCTAGAAGAGGTAGAATCTAGGAGCATGATTGCACTAGAGGTTGAGTTTCTCCCTCTTCTTGTACTGTTACTGTGTGGCTTTGCTTGCGGGTATTCGGTTGAGCCCAGCTCCCTTGCCCATGTGGTTTGTTTTGCTTGATAGCATGACTTTACTTTATCTATATGATTGCAGTTTACTGTATCTTGCTTGATAGCATGTTTTATTTCAGTATGATTACTGTTATTCATTCTGGCTTGAGGTTGAGATGAGCTTGTGGAGGCTGATGCCCCACACACATTTCCTCCCTCACTTGCATTGCATGCATTTTACTGTTTAAGCTGATGCTTTGTCTGTTTTGGTGTATCATTGACATGATCCCTTAGGACTCTCATTTCCTTTGATAAGGAATTGATGATAGAACTTTAGGTTGAAACCTATGCATGATAACTTCTAGGAGTTCCCTGTTCAAACCTCAACCATAGGATGAATCCTTGGCATGACAACAGTAGGACTTGATAGTCTCCCTCCTAGTTGGGCCTGTTCTCTTCTCATCTCAAAACAGTTTAAGATACAGTAATCATGAATGATTTCTTTCGTACGTTACGAGCCTTAAGCTATCTGAGAAAGGATTGTGGGAGAGTTTCTTTTCCACAGTCTGGATGTTTAGTATGGTACCCTTTGGGTGACATGCGACGCATTCACTCTCAGGTCATAGTCTCTAGTGTGATTGAAATTGCAAACACAATAAAAAACACTTCTTTAGTAAAAGACAGGAAATAAAGCGTAGTTTCCCGAACTATGTAAGCTCTGATCTCTCATACCTGTTGAGAGTACGTAGGCACAGTACTGATGTATTGGCGAGCTACCTTCCCCCATAACCCGTCGTAGGTCGAACTACGTTGACTCTGATTTCTCGTTCTCTGATGAGAATACGTAGGCATAAAGTGCGATGCTTTGCCTAGTCATTTTCTTTTCTTTTTAAGCCAGCCTTGATAGGTAGATAGATAAAACCAACCCGTCCAAGTAAACACAACAAGCGTGGATCCCGTCGAGTACGACGGACGTGAGGGATGCTAATACCTTTCCCTTGCGTAACCGACTCCCGAACCCAGACAATGGTTGCGACGACCTTGTCTTACCCTTTTTCGTTAGGTTTTTCCGATCGTTTCCTTTCCCGCTCTGAGGGATAAATAACGAAAGGTGGCGACTCTTCTATTGTGCCGGCACCTTATTTTCGCGAAAGCGACACATAATACTACAAGTGAATTCTATTTTGAGAGTTGAGTGCGCAAGTTTTCTATTACAATCAATGATTGTAATTTGCTTTAAAATAGTTCAGCACAACTCAAATCCAAATTTTCTTAACACAATCGGTTGCACTAAAAACTCAGAGATTTAGCAATATAAACATAAAGAAAAAGACACAACGATTTGTTGAGGCAATTCCCCCGTCGTCCTCGCTCGAGGTACGTCTGCCCTTAATTCTAACAAAAGAATTTTGACCTGTATATAGAAAGATATAACATGTTGGTCAATGTTTATACAAGAAGCAAATAGAGATCAAACAATTTTAACACAATTTATTGTTGTAGAGCCTATTTCTTCTTGCCCCTTGATTCAAGTTGAATCAAGTCCTTCGAACACGGTGAATAAACCTCCGATTACGGCACTCTCTTTGAAAAATCCTGAGTCTTCAAATCTGGCCCGCCTGATTTAAGTCACCCACGTATCAAACCCGAATCTTCCACTGACAATCCTCCGTTTACTGCTACTAAACTGACAGAACCTCCAGCTCTTTGATAACCTTCTCTCGGCTGAATCTGTGATGGAACGATTCGTGCAAAAACCCCCTAAAATCTGAGATTCTCGGAGGACAAAACCCTAACGATTTTATTTAAGAAAAACCTACCGATTACTCAACCCAAACCAGATTAAACCAATCTTCAGCTTTTGACGTTATCACCTTGAACATGCACAATGCACAACAAAAATGATTATGTGTAATTGTTGTGAAATACTATGAAGAGAATGAAGATTATGAGAACCAAATCGACACGTAAATTTCACTTTTCTTGTTTTTTTTTTGTTCTATTGTGAAAGGAAAATACAACCCAACTTATATATAAAACATAGCTGACTTAACAAACAAAACAGACTCGCAAGAACAGTTTGATATAACAGAATTTTGACACAAAATAGCGAGTGGTCGATCTATCCAGTAAAGGGGCCGACCTGAGCTTACCCGTATACTTGATTATGCAGAAATCAGGACCATGCGTTGACGCACAACATGCAATTTTATCCAAATATAAATGGTCAGAGTATGAGTCGACTGGAGGGTCGACACGAGCCCTTCGGAGACTAATTCATTAAAATGACTAGCTGTATGAGTCGACCCGAGAAGGCTTTGGGTCTACTCAATGCCCTGAAATAGGCAAAAATGCCACTTTTCATGCATTAAGACTCATTTGGTGAAACCTATAGTATGGCAAACAAAACCAACTAAGACAACCCTACATGAAACATAGATTTGGCCATCCCTATATGCAACAATCATGTTTTTTATGAGCGTTTGACTTACGAGAGACAAGACATGCAAATATGACATGGTGACAATGTCCAACATACATTTTTATATGGAGCTTGAAATTTTGGTATGCATATTTTAGATGTCCCTAGCGATGTTAAGACATTGATCTCTGCCAAAACAGAAAAAGGACAGAACATGACCATTTTAATTCACTTTAAAATTAACAGTGTCATGACATCTGTTTTAACATCTACCGACTCATAGAACTGTTTATCTAACCATTTAAATTGTGCAAAATTGTAAATGCAGTAACAGACAGTGGACGTTATGACATCCACTTCTGGACAGACTATTAAACTTAGCAGTAAACAAGTCATGAAAACCGTAAGGAACATAGGAAATTATTAACCCAGTTTGGTGCAACATCACCTACATTTGGGGGCTACCAAGCCAGGATGGAAATCCACTATTAGCAGAATTAATTCAGAGCTAAACTCCCAATTTACAACTCCTCACTTAATCTCTACCCAATGCAATTTCTGCCTAGAATCCACTAGACAAGAGACACCTCTCACTCCCCACAATCACAACAGTGATAAACAATTCAATACAAAAGGAAGACTTAAGAAGACACTCTTCAAAGTCATAATACTTGATTTTGCTTAACAGCTTCAATCAAGAACAATACACTTGCTTAAAAGCTTTGAGTGAACAATTAACATTGTACAAATAACAGCCTAAATATGTCTACCACGATGCATCCAAAGATACAAAGGGTGACTTACAAGGTCACAAACAAAAGACTCTCAAAACCCTAAACCTTAATTTCACACTCACGTTTTTCTTGTTGTGAGTGCTATGTTTCCCTTGCTTCTGCTCCTCCTTAAATAGTAATGCATACTGGGCTTGGGCTAATAAAAAATAACATAAATTAGGTTTAACAAGGTTAGCTTAATTTCCATAATTCAGATGTTGTGAATTGGGTCACAGCTGCTTCATGTTATGCCCAACCCTGACTAGAATCTCGCCTAAGATAACTAAGGAGCCATAACAGGTTTCCTAAAGTATAGCCTGAGCTTCCTCTTGCAATATAACAGAAAACTTAAACAGGCGCCCTGGTGTCATACGCTTGATGTCATAACATCCAGCATGACATCCAACACACGTTGTTCTTATCTAACCAAAGTCACCCTGCAGTACACTCCTGCAGAATCTTCTTCATAATAGTAGAAACAAATATATTATAGTTTCCTAAAAAGTCTCATAGATCCTTTTTATGAAAAGCAATTAAATCTGAATTTTCATGTTATGAATATCTTTGACCTGCACACACTTGATGAGATATATCCAACAGGATCTCATCAAACCAAACCACTTCTGTCAAGTGATATAAAGTAGCAGCTCTGTCATGACAGTAGATGAGTGTCACGACATCCATCTTGACATCTTGATTAAAACACATGACAGCAGATGGATGTCACGACCTCCATCTTGACATCTTGATTAAAACACATGACAACAATTCTGTCATCAGCTCCTGCTGTACCAGACAGCAATGTCATGACATTGGTAATGACATCCTGATTAAACCACATGACAACAGGTTTGTCATGACAACAGATGGATGTCATAACATTCAGCTTGACATCAGTGCAGAATCATGTTTGACCAAAATTTAGCCAATCATAGAATCATGGACAATCATAGAATCATGGAACTAGCAATCTCCCCCTTTGGAAATTTTTTGCTAAAACAACCAAACAAACTTATCAGGGCAGAAACAATAGTAGTTTTCTCAATTACATCCAGCCTCACAAACTATCAAGCTCCCCCTTAATAGTTGCATTCAACAAGTAACAACACTGCATTAACACTGCTCTTTCCATAGCAGTAGCAACAGATAGCAACACTTTACTCCCCCTTTGTTTTGCCAAAAATTGACAACAATTGGAGTAAATGTACACACATATAAACTCAGATGCACACAAATAACAGAGCCAACCCAAAAACTAAAGCATAATCACGATACGTTAAAGCAAGACTCAGCTGACAACCTGCACATGGTGTCCAAATCTCCAGACTGCTATCTCACAACCTTCTATGAGATACACAAGCTGCTTGAAAACTGCACCATCAAACACTGTAAGCTCAATCCTGATGTGTATAGATCCAGATACCACAACTCCTTGAAAATACATCCTCCACATCATATTTCAGCATGGAGTTACCCCATGACCATTGAATCTTGAGTTCTTGCCTTGTCTGAAGCTGCACCTTCATGAATGACACTTTTGACATCACCAATTAAAGGATAATCAATTATCTACTTGCCACAAGTCACAATTGATTTTAAATCCCCAATTTGAGACACACAAATATTCTGCAGAGAAAAATAAATTCTCCCAGACAGTAACCCATGTTGTTTCTTAGGTCATTCATAAGAATTAAGCATAGACCTCATTAGTGGTTTAAGAACACAAGCTTGCCTGAGATTCAGTAACCTTTGTACACAACTCCATATCAGCACGATGTCAACTTAAGTAGTGCAGCTACACTTCAGACAGGTACACAGCTCCCCCTGTCATGTTAAATAGTACTCCCCATGAAAGAGAGAACCCAAGACTTACTTCAACATATTCATATTTACACACTGGAAACACATGCAACTCTGCACCCCTTGATTCCCAACCCATACTAGAACAAATAGCAGAAGTAGTTGCAGGATTACTATCTGGAAGATTTCTCAAATTCAACTTTGAAAGACTAGAAACATCTTCCAAATGTCAGGGTTAAAGTCCTTCCATATGCACAAGATCAAGGCTGATGGTGTCTTGATCTTCATCTTCACCAGTCATACAAAACACTTGGATAGAGGCCCAAATACCTGACTTGATCCATTGATACCCAATGATAGAAAAAATGTTCTATCAGGTTCCCCATGACCTGGAGCAGTAACATAATGTCACAACATCTGGTATGACATTCCATCCTCCTCGAGACATATAGTCACAAACTGCTTAAAACCACAAACAATCTTGAGGAATACCTGTTGTCGCATCACTTCGAAAAAGGGCCAGCAAAGACATAAGAGTCGCCACCATTTGTTATTTATCCGAAAGGAGGGAAAGTAAACGATTAGAGAAAACCTACGGAAAAGGGAGAAGACAGGTCATCGCAACCAAATCTTGGGTTCGGGAGTCGGTTACGCAAGGGGAAGGTATTAGCACCCCTCACATTCGTTGTACTCAACGGGATCCATGCTTGTTGTCTATCTAAAAGGGTGTTTATCTTCCTAAGCTACAGGCCACAGGGACAAAAGAAAAGAAAAGAGGTTCGGTAGAGCATCGCCACTCTATGCCTACGTACTCCCTCGTGCAATGGGAAAGTCAGAGTCAACGTAGTTCGGAAAACTACGGGTGAAGGTGGGGGAAGGTTGCTCACCAAGACATCGCCGTCTTGTGCCTACGTATTCTCGTCTGGTATGAGAAATCAGAGCAAACGTAGTTCGGGCTAACAAGACCACAGGTTGGTTCAAATGTTTTACCCGAGTAGGGTTAAAACTTAGTTCTAGCAGTTAGGTGTATGTTGCTCGACCATTGGAGACTTAGGCGTTACCTGTTTGCGGTAGAACCAGGAGTTAACAAAACACTCTTTATGAAAATGGTTTCATTAATCCCGAAGGATAAAAAAGTTTGATGTTTGTTTTTTAGTCTTTTAAGAAGAAGAAGTGGATTGAATTGTGTTTGTAATTCATGTTGCACTAAAGACTATGACTTAGGAGCGAATGCTTCGCATATCGTCCAAAGGACATACACTAAACACTCTAGACAATTGAGAGGAGGCCCCCCAATCATCATTTCCTAAATGCTTAAGGATCGTAGCGTACAACACTCATTATCCTTTATTATGTGTTTTGAAAGTACTTTGAGATGAGAAGAGAAGACACATTATAAAAGGGAGACTAAACTCAACCTAATGTTATCATGCAAAGTACACCTATGATTAGGATGAAAAGGGAAGACTACCCAAATGTTATCATGCTTGGATTCAAAACTAATGTCTATCATAATCCATCTTGAACAAGAAAGATTAGAATTCCTAAGGGATCATGGCAAAGGAAGACAAAAGAAGAAAGCATAGATGAAAGAAAAAGAGAAAGAAGATAAAAATGCAAACTTGCAATGCAAAAACAAAGATGAAGGAAGAAGGAGGAACAAAGTGTGGGGTAACAACCACCACAAGCACATCTCAACCTCTTCGAGAAAACAAAATAAGAAAGCAAACTAAATAACTTAAACAAGTTCAAGCCAAAAGAAAGTTCTCAAAGTGGCCTCTCATCCAAGTCAAACTCAAAGTGCAACTCAAAGGCACCAAATTCACTTGGATGAGTCCCCAAGGTCCTAGGACAAAAGTGAGAACAAGAGAAGAAGGTATGCAAACCAAAGAAGGAAGCAAGCCAAAGCAAGTTGCAAGATAAGGCATGGTAAAGAACCTAAGTTCTAAACACTTTCAACATTCAACACCAATTGGAAAGCCTTAAACAAATGCAACTTACAACAAGAACCAACCAACTTTATGACCTAAATATTTGCAACCAGCCACTTCATCATGTTAGAAATGTGAACCAAGAGGAGTTGGAAGCATATGGGATCCACAAAGGTCATTTCCCATCCAAACTAGGTCAACTAGTATGTGTGAACCATCCTTAGGGGTAGCTTGACTTGAAAGGTACACCAAAAATAGAAAAATGATTCAAATAAATCCAAATAAAATGCACAAAGCTCATACAAATGTTGGAAACCAGAGGCCAAAACAAAAGAAATTGATTCACTAAGGGTACTCCTCTTTGAAGGAGGGTTGTCGAGGGTCAAATAAATGGAGATGAAAGTCAACCAAAAAGAAGTCAAACATTGACCAAAACCATCCTCAGAGGCACCTTAACTGATCATAAAAATGAGTAAGAAGCCTAATTCCTAGGGGATTAAAATTGGTTCAAAACTCAAGCAAGAACAAACATGAACAACAAAAGAAAGCATTAAAAGAACCTCCACTTGTAAAATTCCAATTAAATTGAAAAAATAAAAGAAAATGAAAATAAAAAATTGAGAAAATTAATTAACACCCTAAGGTATTAGAAAATATTTTTTATGGAATTTTATTACACTTGGAGCTATTTTTAAAAATGAAAAAGCAAAATAGAAAAGAAATAAAAATAAAATAAAATAAAATAGGTGAAATGGTGTGAATAGCAATAAGTTGTTTGAAACCAATGGGCTGGATCAAACAGGGGGTGCACGTAGCAACTGAAGCCCAAAACAAGGCAACTCAGCAAACAAGCCAAAACGCACCGTATCATTAAATGAGGTGGCAGTCAAAAGAGCCACACACGTAGGTCAGAGCAATCTCAACCGTTCATCAAACCAAGTCAACAGGTCAAACATGTGACACATCACCTTGCCTGAGTCTGAACCAGACGCCGGAGCCCTAGCTTCGGTCGTCTTCTCCGACGAAGTGGTCGGAGTTCAGGTTCCTAAAACTCACCTAAACGTGACAAATTTTATATCAAATTGAAGCTCTACTCACGCACACTCCAAATCAAAGGCTCATTTGTTTTAAATATTCATATATGAAGAGAATCAAACGGTAAAAGTTTGAAGTGCACAACTGAATTCTTCATCAAACATCACAATTAAGCTATCAAACATTGCCTACATGAAGTAGGGCTTTAGATGCAGCCAAAATGATCTTAGTTCGGTGCCTAACATGAGAGAAAAATGGAATGGAAGTTTACCTAACGGAGACACTCCGTTGGTGCTTCTATAGCTTGCTTGCTTGCTTCAAAAGGTGCAGATCCACTCCAATGAGCTCGAGGAAGATGATTTTTGCTTCAATTTGAGTTGAAAAGGTCTAGATCTGAATTCATGATTTTGAATTTTCTCTCAAGTTTCCAAAACTGAATTCTGAGCTCTCTCCAAGAAAATGCAATTCTGAGCTCTCAAAATGAACTTTGAGCTTTTATATGTTGGATATGTGAAGCAATTGGAGGCCCATGAAGCTTCAATTAGCTGAAATTTAAAAATGCCCAAAACATGGCATGTGCTCATGCACACGTGATTATGGCTACATACACACTTGGAATTTGCTTCATTCTTCAACTGACCACTTGAATTACACATTGGGATTAAATTGGGCCTTGGAATTGATCCAATTATCAAGTTTGGAGGTGAAACTTCCTTGTGAAGTTACTTTGAACTCCACGTGCATTTCTTCTCATAAACCAAAGTGAGTTTGTGAATTTGGTACATGAGCATAATATGAAGAGATTTGAATAAAAACATGGTATGAAAAGGACCTATAATCACTTCAATTGAATTTACCTTTAAAAGTCCCATTTTCACTTGAACTTATTTACCAATGACCATAACCAAGCATAATTCACATCAATCTTGAGTTTCATAATAAAATTGAAGTCATTTGGGACAACTTTCATGTTGGTTGAAGTTCCATTTGAAGTACTTAAAGGCATGAGAATGACCCATAATCAAAATGCCCTATAATCAATGTTTCCCAAAATACCCTTGCCTTGCAAGCCTCATAACTTTAGTTTAAAAAATGATATGAAGGACTTCTAGGACTTTTTGGAAATCTAAGATCATGATGAATAACTTTCATATTCATCAAGAGTTGAGGAGAAACTTGATTCTTGGTCAAACGTGCCTTGGAAGTGAGTTGACTTTTGTTGACTGAAAAATATGTTCATCTGAGACCTATAACTTGATGGCATCACAAATTGAGTTCTACAAACCCAATGGATGAGTTCTAGTACTCAAACGAAAGCTTAGAACATGCCCTACACGTCTCATGTTTATAAGAAAATGAGATTCAACTTGTATCTTGAGGTGAATGGTCCTTGAAGTTAGCACCTAAAGAAGGGGATTTTACACTGACATTCTCTGAAACCCTAATTTAGTAACTTCTCAAACTCTTGATTCTTCTTGATTTGATCTTGATATAACATTCTAGATGTATAAAAATGAATTACCATGACTCCAATAACTTGGAACCAAGTCTTCAACTCCTTCAAGCTCACAGTTGACCTTGAACTAAGCAGATGAAACCCTAGGTGCACAAACTTTGACTGCAACCTCTTGCGAATGAAATAAATGAATAGACAAGCTCCCCAATAAATTCAAAAGCACTCAATGAGCTTCTCCAGCACCTCTTGTCCATAACCATGGCCTTGTGAACCCCTGATGATCTTCAGTTGACCTCCAAGATAGGAGGTAAGCAACACTTGTCAAACTTCTCTCTCAAAGAGCTTTGACCACTTCTTGATGACTGTAAGCAATAGATAAATTGAGTAAGCACTCTTGGTTGAGCTTGATACCTTTGATAAACTTCTCTTGGATAACACACCTCCCTCGATCCCTGCAAAAGACAAATCTATACAAATGCAAATGCTAAAGAATGAAATGAAACATAAGCCAAGTAAAGAAAAAGGTTAGGCAAATTTTGGGGTACAACGCATGTACTATTGTAGTAACAGATGCTAGATAGAAGTAAAAATTCCCATATCAAGGATAACCAGTGCTCTTTTCCAAAAGCACGTGAATGGAAAACATAAGACTCATCTTCATGTCTTCAAGAGTGCACTCCTTGTTTAACACACCTGCTAAAACTCATTCACTAACTACTTGAACCATATGCAACTAGTACACCCATCAGACAGAAGCTCTCCCCCTATCTTCTATAAAAGATGCTCCAAGATCACCACATTATCTCAAGACCAACCTCATGCTCATTCAGTGAGAAGGTACCAAACTGTTCCACTTCTTACTAGAGTTACCACTTCTCCGCAAGACTTCTAGCCTGAGTCAGAGAAGAAAATAGACACCCCATAATCCAAGACATTCTTTCCTCGTCATTCTCCCATATGATAAGTTAGAGCACTTCTGGTTTAATTGGTGACTATTCACTTCCATATCATAATCCAGATTTTCATGCAATGAACCAATGATCCACTCCAGTCTTGTACAATACCTTCACATCATAATCCAAGATAATCCTTTTACCTCATCATTCTCCCGTATGACAAGATAGAGTACTTCTTAGTCAAGATATGAATCATAAGTTCCACAACAGATCTTCAAGTCCTTCTCCAAGTAAAAACAAGCCAGATGATACATATCAAAGACACAACATCCAATGGTTCTTTATATGCCCATGACTGGACTTACTACTGCCTAGTAATCCAACTGAAGATCTCCAGAAAACACAGCTCCACTAGCTTGATCAATAAGAACTTCAGACAACTAAAGAGATAAACTACCATACATCTCCAAAAGAAGGTAATCTTTCATAAGCAACCCAGGGATTCTACCACAAGCTCCAATATATGAATAGAACTAGAACCTTGTTTGATCTTCAACCAACTACCCTTCTGCACAAGAGTAATTAGTTCCAAGTTCACTGCTTGAAATCACATTGGAGACCAACCAGATGCCACTTTTTGGTTAACTCAGCTTCTTTCAGAGCTCTAGAAGATCTTCTGGTCCACCAAGAAGGCTTGATCTTCAAGTTACATATCCTACTTGCTCCATAGCAAGGCATCTTAGATACACCAAGACTTGGACCTGTAACATCTACTTCTTCTTACAACTCCTGCAAACTGAAGTTTCTGCTTGATGTTACAACATTTTATCAGACATCCTGCTGGAGAGTTCAGGCTTTCATTCTGCCACTTAGAATAATCTTCTCCACATAACAGAAAAAGAGTTCCATGTTCTCATAGACTTGATTAATGATATCAGGTTTGAGTAGACAACCTCTATTCTGCAATAGTCACCTTTGAAATGCATTTGCTCCAGAAAACTCCTCTTTAGAGAAACCAAACATGCCAGTGATTGATTCTTCAGAGAAGATTAGTCACAAGAGATCTTTACAAAAGGAATCCTGCTTTCCTTAAGTAGAGACTTCTTCAGAAAGTCAGAGATAACTGCCACTTATCCTTGACCTCCAAAATGAGCAAGGTCACATGCTCCTATGTACTTAGATTCGAAATAAACTGACCCAAGCAGTGCTATCACCAGGACCATATTCTAGACAAGTTTCTTGCCAGGAAACTTTCTAGATAACTATCAGATGCTCTACTAGAGACTAGAACCCATATGTTGCACTCCAATAAACTGATCTTAGATACACACAACTTGTTGAGAAGACCGTCTGATAGATATTTAGACTTTACTAATACCAAAAGTATTCTTTAGTATAAGTATCTTTAATGTTGAAACAACAAGGCTGACACCCTTGACTCAACCTGCCTATGACTTCCTCTGCTGATAGAACCTTTGCAAGTCATGAGTGGTGAAAATAAATCACCTCCCATTATCTTCTCTATAACAGCCTCCAGCAATCTGTAATACACAACAGAGCAGCCACAAACACCAACTTCCAACCATCTACACACCTGCCACAGCCATACATCAAACTATATATAAGCTAGTCTTCTCCCAAGGCTACTAGAGTTCTTTCATCAGAAAGATATGCAGCAGAACCACCAAAAGAACATCTTCAACATGCCCTAAACATTCAACAGGTCATAGGAGCTCCTATATCAGGGGGCACAGTAGCAAATACATAGAATCCGTTACAAACTCCTCATTTGGCAAATCAGCACATCAGTTGCAGCTTCTCCTTGTTTAAACTACCAGAAAGTATCTCCCAAGATCTAATCCGGAACAGACAGGATGCCTGCTCTGATACCAATTGAAATTCTGGTATGCAGATTTCAGATGTCCCTAGCGATGTTAAGACATTGAACTCTGCCAAAATAGAACAAGGACAGAACATAACCATTTTAATTCACTTTAAAATTAACAGTGTCATGACATCTGTTGTAACATCTGCAGACTGATAAAACTGTTTATCTAACCATTTAAATTGTGCAGAGTTATAAATGCAGTAACAGACAGTCGATGTTACAGTGGATGTTATGACATCCACTTCTGGACAGACTATTAAACTTAGCAGTAAACAAGTCATGAAAGCAGTAAGGAACACAGGAAATTGTTAACCCAATTCAGTTCAACATCACCTACATCTGGGGGCTACCAAGCCAGGAAGGAAATCCATTATTAGCATAATTAATTCAGAGCTAAACTCCCAGTTTAAAACTCCTCACTTAATCTCTAGACAAGAGACACCTGTCACTCCCCACAATCACAGCAGTGATAAACAATTCAATACAAAAGGAAGACTTAAGAAGACAATCTTCAAAGTCACAATACTTGATTTTGCTTAACAGCTTCAATCAAGAACAATACACTCTTGCTTAAAAGCTTTGAGTGAACAATTAACATTGTACAAATGACAGCCTAAATATGTCTACCACGATGCATCCAAAGATACAAAGGGTGACTTACAAGGTCAAACACAAAAGACTCTCAAAACCCTAAACCTTAATTTTACACTCAAGTTTTTCTTGTTGTGAGTGCTATGTTTCCCTTGCTTCTGCTCCTCCTTAAATAGTAATACATAATGGCCTTGGGCTGATCAAAAATAACATAAATTAGGTTTAACCAAGTTAGCCTAATTTCCATAATTCAGATGCTGCGAATTAGGTCACAGCTGCTTCATGTTATGCCCAGCCCCGACTAGAATCTCGCCTGAGATAACTAAGGAGCCATAACAGGTTTCCTGAAGTATAGCCTGAGCTTCCTCTTGCAATATAACAGTGAACCTAAACACACGCCCTGATGTCATACGCTTGATGTCATAACATCCAACATGACATCCAACACACTTTGTTCTTAGCTGACCAGACTCACCCTGCAGTACACTCCTGAAGAATCTTCTTCATAACAGTAGAAACAAATATACTATAGTTTCCTAAAAAGTCTCAGAGATCCGTTTTATGCAGACCAATTAAATCTGCATTTTCATGTTATGAATATCTTTGACTTGCACACACTTGATGAGATATATCCAACAGGATCTCATCAAACCAAACCACTTTTCTCAAGTGATATAAAATAGCAGCTCTGTCATGACAACAGATGAATGTCACGACATCCATCTTGACATCTTGATTAAAACACATGATAGCAGTTCTGTCATGACAACAGATGGATATCACGACATCCATCTTGACATCTTGATTAAAACACATGACATCAGTTCAGTCATCAGCTCCTGCTGTACCAGACAGCAATGTCATGACATTGGTAATGACATCCTGATTAAACCACATGACAGCAGTTCTGTCATGACAGCAGATGGATGTCATAACATTCAACTTGACATCAATGCAGAATCATGTTTTACCAAAATTTAGACAATCATAGAATCATGGAACTAACAGAGCTGAGTTTTGATATCATCAAAACGAGCACATCTATATATGAGGCTTTCCCCTCACATACTCCCCCTTTTTGATGATGGCAAAACAAATAGAACTTGGATGTATGATATGTCACGTTATCCTCCCCCTTGCTTGATGCCTTAATCCATACACACTCTTCTGCATGAATACTGAGTCTTCACCTGTGATGTTTTTGTTCCTACTATGGTGCTTGATACTTTTCTTCCCCTTTGACAACATCAAAAATAAAGAAACAGCTGTCAATGAATTGTATAAAAGTAAAAGAAGATGCAAGTTCCAGATACTCGCAACAGGCTCTACATTAACAGGCATTCACATACAATATAGTTAATGAACATATAAACAAATTGATAAATAGAGCCACGCAAAATAGAACAACAATAAAGTTTACTATCTCAGTAAAAAAACATGTCATTAAACACACATAAGGACATAAGCCATTCAACAACAAATAACAAAATTAATGAACATATAATCAGATGCAAAATGCAGTATGCAAGACATCTCAAAGGTCTCCTCCCCCTGAAATGATGGCTACGCCCTTGAGAGGGATACTCCGAAGGCAATTGTGCATTGACTCTTTCAGTGAACTCCAAGACTGCTCTATTTAGGGTATTGAAGCTGGTGGCTGTTGTACCCCAAAATTTGCCCAACCTTTTCAATACTTGGCTTATGTTTTCACCATATTGTTTTATCATTTACATTTGCATATCATTGTTCATTTGCAGGGGATCAAGAGGTTTGCATAGCAAGAGGACGTTACCAAGGGTATCAGCCTAAGCAAGAGGTTTTATTCAAGTGGTCAAGTGCTTATTATCATCAGAAGAAGGTCAAAGCTCTTTGAGGGAGTGGATGGATAGTTGTGGTTTGTCTCCTATCTTGGAGGCCAGATGAAGATCATCAGAGGATCATGAGTCCATGGTTATGGATGGAGGGTGTTGTGAAAGCTCATGGAGTGCTTTGAGAGCCATTGTGGAGCTTATCCAAGTTGTTACATCATGTGCAAGAGGTTGCAGTCAAAGGATTGTACACCTAGGGTTTCATTTGCCTAGTGCAAGATCAACTATGAATTTGAAGGAGATTAAGACTTGGTTATAAGTCATTATGATCGTGGAAATTTATGTTGAAGCATCTAGAAGTATCAAGAGTGTGAGAAGTTTCTAAGTTAGGGTTTCCAAGCTTGTCAGTGTAAAATCCCCTATTTAGCGCCCAACTTCAAGACCACATATCTCAAGATACAAGTTTCATCTCACTTTGATGTAAACATGAGACTTATAGATCATGTTTTTAGCTTTCGTTTGAGTACTAGAACTCGTCCACTGGATTTCTAGAACTCAGGTTATGATCCTGACAAGTTATGGGTCCTCAGATGAATGTGTTTTCAGTCAACAAAAGTCAACCAACTTCCAAGGCATTTTTTTTACCTAGAATCATGTTTCATATAACTTTTACCCAAACATGAAAGTTGTTCCTTATGCTCTTAGCTTTCCAAAAAGTCATAGAAGTCCTTCATCTCATTTGTAGAACTCAAGTTCTAAGGCTTGGAAGGCAGGGGTATTTTAGGAAAGTGAGATTATAGGTCATCTTGATTATAGGTCCATTTTCATCCATTTGCACACTTGAAATGAAACTTTTCCAAACATGAAACTTGCTTCAAATGATATCCATTTCATCATAGAACACTCAATTGTCATGGATTTGGCATGGTTATGAGGATTGGTGAAGGAATTCCATGGAAAAAGGACTTTACAAGTCATGAATTGAATTGAATTGATTTAATTCCTTTTCATGCCATGTTTGTGCATATTTTGAGTCACAATGACATATCAAGCAAGATGACTAAGTTTGTTTTGGTCCATGGTGTGAAGAGCTCGTGTTTTTCAAGTTAACTTCAAGAAGAAGTTTGAAATTCAATATCAATCATTGGATCAGTTCAAGGATTAATTCCAGTCCACATGATCAAAACAAAGTTCCAGCAACTGATTTGAATGATTTTCCAAAGGAATTGGCGCCAGTTTCATGTATGCATGAGCTTGGATTTTAAATTTGGGCATTTCTTCAATTCACTCTAATCAGCCACATTTGGGCCTCCAATTGCTTCTGGATCCATAATATAAAAGGTTCAAATCAAGTTTGAGCATTCATTGAAGCATTTTCGTGGAGTTTTGAGCAGAGCACAATTGGAGAAGAGTGGAGCAATTTCAAAGTTGTGAATTCAATTTAAGGCCAATTCAAAGAAATTCAAATTCAGAATCATCTTCCTTGAGCTCTATTGAGTGGATCTGCATAGTTTTAGCAAGCTTAATCATCTGTAGAAGCTCCAATAGAGAGGCTCCATTAGGTAATTCTCAAATCAAGATTTCTCTCATTTTATGCATCAATTTTGTGTCATTGTTGTTATAGACTGAAGACCTACGTGTGTAGGCAAAATCTGGATCACAATTGGTGATGTTTATGGATGTTTCAGTTGAGCATGTGATTTTTGTTTTGTTCGATTCTCTTTATTCTTGCGTGATTAATGAATTTAGTTTGTGTATTTGTAATCTATGCAACTTGGAGATCACTTTAGACCTAAATTTTGTCTGATTTGGTGGAGTTTTGGAACTCCAGCTCCAGTGGTATAACTGGAGAAGACGACCGGAGAATGTTGCTCCGGCATCTGGTTTTCTTTCTGTTTGGTTGACGTGCGCTTGCCACTTAGACCATTTGACATTTTGACTGACTTGATGAACGACTGGGATGTGCTTGACCACGCATACGTGTGTGTTGACTTGCCACATCCTTTAGTGAAACATTGTGTTTCAATTTGGCTGAGGGTCTAGGATTGGAGCGCTATTGGCACCCCCCTCTCTAAGAAGCCCAATGATTTGGCCTGTGAATGTTTCTATTTGCACCGTTCCTTTTAATTCTTTTGTTTTCTTTTTCTTTTTTAATTTGTTTTGTTTTTAATTCATTTAAAATACCTCCCATGATTAAAAAAATCCACAAAAATACTTTTATGATATTTTGAGATGTCATTTAATTTAAGGAAATTTTTATTTTATTTTTTTGGATTATTTTTCAATTAAAAAAGAATTAATTAATTGGAGGTGTTTTAATTGGATTGTTTCTTTCGTTTTGTTTGTTCTTGCTTTGTTTTTGGTCAATCCTTTGGCTCCAATGATTGAAATTTCTTCCACATATCCGTGATGAGTTGAAGAATTTTATAGGCAAATTTTTTCCCTGGTTTAATGCATTTTGGTTTGACTTTGATCTCATTTTTATTGACCCTCGACAACCGTCCTTTACAATGGTGCACCCTTGTGAATCAATTTCTCTGGTGATTTTGTAAAGTGACTTTGGTTGAGAACTTTTGGCCTCTGGTTGCTAACTCTTTTTGTGTTCATTTGAGATTTTATTTGGTTATTTTTTAACCTTTTTTCTATTTTTGAAGTAACTTGCAATTCAAGTTACTTCTAATGGAGGTTCGTACAAGTTCTTGACCTAGTTTGATTTGGAAATGACTTTTATGGATCCATTGAGTTCTCAACTCTTCTTGATTCATGTTGTAGACATGTTGAGCTTGCTATATACTCATTTATAGGTCATAAATTTGTTCATTTATTGTTGAGATGTGCATTTCTTTTTAGGCTTTCCACTTGAGCTTCAAGTGTTGAATGTGTGTGAGACTTAGGTCTTTCTCCTTTCCTCTTCTTGCATTCCTTTTGGTTATGTTTGACGTTTGATTTGTGAGTTCTCTCTTGTCATCTCCAATTCAGTCCAATGACTTTGTAATCCTCTTTGAGATGGTTTGGTCCCTCCTTAGGAGGTACTTGAAGCATGTCTTGAATGGTGAATCCTTGAGGACCTTTTGATGCTTTTTTGTTTGTTTATTGTGTAGCCTATGGTTGAGTTGCCCATATGAGTTCCTTTCTGTCCTCATGTTGCCTCCCATTCTCATATTTAATTTTATCTTCATCTCCTTTCATTTTTGTCTTGCCTTTGGGCTTTATGGTTGATGGTAATGGTTGTAGGATTCATTCTCCCATTTCATCCCATTTTTGTGTACTTGTGTGATTTATTTTTGTGCATTTCTTTCTCCTTTCTTTTTGCACTCTCTCATATGCATGCTTGAGGTTGAGATGTGCTTGTGGACGCTACTTCCCCACACTTTTTTCCTCCCTCACTTTCATTCTATGTGTGCATTACATGTTTGCATACTTGCATCTTTCTTATTTTATGCTTCCTTCTTCTTTGCCATGTTCCCTTAGGATCTCTAATCTCTTTTGTTTAAGAGAGGTTATGATAGACCTTAGGCTTGAACCCATGTATGATAACATTAGGTAACATTCCCTTTTACCTCAACTATAGGTACACTTTGCATGAGAAAATTAGGTTGAGTCTTAGTCTCCCTTTAGAGTGTCTCTCTCTTCTCATCTTCAAATTTTCTCAAAACATATAATAAAGGTTAAGGATTGTTGTACATTACGAGCCTTAAGTACTTGGGAAATGGTGATTTGGGGGCCTCCTCTCAATTATCTAGAGTGATTAGCGTATGTCCTTTGGACGATATGCGACGCATTCGCTCCTAGGTCATAGTCTTTAGTGAAACATGAATTACAAACAATAATCAATGCACTTCTTCTCTAAAAAACACAAAAACAAACTTCAAATTTTTTATCCTTCAGGATCCTAATTTGGAAAACCTTTTTCATAAAGAGATTTTTGTTAACTCTTGGTTCTACCGCAAATAGGTAACGCCTAAGTCTCCAACGGTCGAGCCGCATACACTTAACTGCTAGAACTAAGTTTTAACCCTACTCGGGCCTAAAACATTTTGAACCAACTGGTGTTCTTGTTAGCCCGAACTACATTTGCTCTGATTTCTCGTACCAGATGAGAATACATAGGCACGAGACGACGATGTCTCGGCGAGCAACCTTCCCCACCTTCACCCGTAGTTTTCCGAACTACGTTGACTCTGACTTTCCCATTGCACGAGGGAGTACGTGGGCATAGAGCGCCGATGCTCTATTGAGTCTCTTTTCTTTTCCTTTGTCCCTGTGTCGTAGCTTAGATAGTAAACATCCTTTTAGATAGACAACAAAGCGTGGATCCCGTTGAGTACGACGAACGTGAGGAGTGCTAACACCTTCCCCTTGCGTAACCGACTCCCGAACCTGAGATATGGTTGCGATGACTTGTCTTTTCCCGTTTTCGTTAGGGTTTCTCTGATCGTTTCCTTTCCCTCTTTTAGGATAAATAACGAACGGTGGCGACTCTTCTATCATTGCCGGACCCTTCTTCGCAGTGATGCGACAGTGGCAAGAGCCCTATGTTGACTGGATGCTGTTTTAAGAAACCTAACGAACCTTCTCATGACACTAGATGAAAATGCATTGAAATTTTCGGTGTGAGTTTGAAATTGACTTTAGAGTTGAGAGGATCGCTCATCCTGAACAGTCATGAAGGAGCGTTGCTCAAGCTGTATAGTCCTCATCATGTCAAGGAGTTCATCAGAGTGTTGTTGCGGATGCGGGAATGGTTGAGGCTCATAACTCCAGTTTGGAGTGTCTTGATACTCTGAATGATGTCGAGGCATATAGTTGTCACCTAATGATGTCCATCCTGTATGTTTCCAGGCGTCCCACCCTTGGTCATTCTCATGATTTGAGTGAGGAGATTGATTCATCCACCTGCTATTATATTGGTCATCAGCCTCCATAGGTTGTCCGCCTACCTGTTCTGCTTGTTCTTCTTCATGTGCTTCTTCGTTTTGGTCATCACTCTCGTCTGATTCTTCCAACCGTGAGGTAGTCACCTTGACAATGAACCGGTAACGACTTTCGGTTCGATCCCAAATATATCCCCATGGTAAGAGTCTTTTGGAAAAACTCTTGATCTGAGGTCAGTGATTTATATGGTATGCCTTGAAGTGTCATTTTGGCGTTGTTGAGAACTTCTTGGATAAAGGACCCGTACGATAGAGCAGTCCCTCTACCTGAATCCCTCAGTGAATAAATCCAATTTGCAATGTAGTGAGGCCAACTAATTTTGATCTTTTTTTCAGAATATAGATAAAATGTACCTCATCTTGATCGACGCGAGAATAGTCGCCTTTCTTTGGCCGCAAAATGTGCGCCACAATGCACTGTAAGATTCTATCCATTGATTTTAATTTTCCCATTATGGCCATCTTAGCGAAAAGGTCAGTTGCCATAATATCATCAGCATAAGGTTTCTTGAACATGGAGTTCAAAGCCTCTTTGAACTCATAGCCAATGACAATACGAGCATTCGTGGCCTTAATGATGGGCTTAGCAGATAATGGTGACATGTCAAACAAAGTTTTCCAGACCGAGTCGTTCACACATACCTTGGTAGTCCCTACATTCGTGTTGAACTCGAAACCTTGAAATTTCCCTTGAAGGCCAGTGTAGAGTATCCTCACAAGGTCTTCGTTGTACTTAGTGTTGCATTCTAAAAAGTTATTAAACCCTTGAGCATCAAGAAGAGCAATCACTTGTGGAATGTGCATACGTTCAGCAGACTTTCGGTAATAAGCATGTTGCTTCACCATAAATCATTTACTAAAATTTTTCTCATCGATTTCTGCAAGCTCAGGAGGTACAAGGGATACAACAGTTACCGGTAGGGTTCCAGATGATGGACCTACATGGGAGGAGGATGCTCTAGTGTTTCTTTTGTCGGTGATTCTTCGGTTAGACATTCTCACTTTCAAGTTTTGAGATGAAGAATTTATGATGAAGAGGGTATTCTTGTAGATGGAGGTAAGATGATGATTTTACCGCTTTTTGTAGATGTTAGGTTTTAGGAAGAGGAGAAGAAGATAGATAACCTCGATGTAGGTTACAAAGCTCAATGCAAAATGTCTTAATGATGATGACTTTGAATGGACAATATGAATTAAAATTTATTGAAAGTAGTGGAAAATGAAAAGTTTCAGCAGGCATTTTCAGAACATTTGCGCGATGCGTCGACCAGAAGGGTCATGCATCGTCACATACTGTGTGAAAAATAACACGTTGGAAATAACATGGGTATGCGTCGACTGGAGGGTCGACCTGAGCATACTCGTTTCTCAGGCATGAAAAATATCACTTTTGTGAGTCGACCGCTACCCTGCATAGGTTGACTCATGCAAACAAAAAAAACAGCAAAACTTCAATTTTGATCAATTTAGCATACAATGAGACATAAATACCAAGCCAAATCATATTTCAAGCATACAAAGGAGTGAAATAAGCGCAATCGTGATATACACGATAATGATGACATATAATTTGATACATTACATTTTATGAACATGGGAATTTTGAGAGATTCTAATTAAGGAAGGATATTACCTCAGCTCCAAATGTAATGGAATGCCCTCACATAGGCTCAGATTCATGTTAGTTGACCCGAAAATGATATCATCAACATAAATTTGTACCAAAATTAAGTGTTTTCCTTGACGCTTAATGAAAAGAGTTGTGTCGACCTTTCCTCTTGAGTACCCTTGATTAAGGAGAAACTTGCTTAAACGATCATACCAAGCCCTAAGGGCTTGGTTGAGTCCATACAAGACACGTTTTAATTTGTATACATGATCAGGATACTCATGGGATTCAAACCCTAGAGGTTGGGCAACATAAACCTCTTCATTTATGTAGCCATTAAGGAACACGCTTTTCACATCCATTTGAAATAGCTTAAAATTTTTCGCACAAGCGAAGGCAAGTAGAAGGCGTATAGCCTCGATTCGGGCAATCGATGCATAAGTCTCCTCATAACCGATGCCTTCCTCTTGGTTATACCCTTGCGTAACCAAACGCGCCTTATTATGTGTTATTACTCTGTTTTCGTCCAGTTTATTCCTAAACACCCATCGGGTGCCAATTACTTGATGGTCTCGTGGAGGAGGGACAAGGTCCCAAATCTCATTTCTTTTAAACTGATTATGTTCCTCTTGCACTGATAGGAACCAATGTTCATCGAGTAAAGCCTATTTTAGGTTTTTAGGTTCTACTTGAGAAATGAAAGTGAAATGATAACATAAATTACTTAGCTTTGATCGAGTCGTCACTCCCTTCGAGATATCACCAAGGATATTATTGATGGGATGGTCTTTGGAAGACTTCCAAGTGGAGGGAGATCATCTTTATTAGACGGATGAACTTCCTTAGTCTCCTCTTGGCAGTCATCTTTTTTCTCCTCAACTTTGGCTGGGTCAAGTTGATCAATTCCCGTCTCAGCACCTTTGAGTATGTCTTCAGAAGATACACCTGCACCATGAAATAAACTATCTTTTCCTACACTTTTCGGATAAGACTCATCAAATGTGACGTGAACAGACTCTTCGATAGTAAGTAATCTCTTGTTGTATATTCTATAAGTTTTACTTGACTGAGAGTATCCGAGGAAAATACCTTCGTCTGCCTTGGAATCAAATTTACCTAGATTTTCTTTTCCATTGTTTAACACAAAACACTTACAACCAAAGACATGTAGGTGAGACACATTTGGATTTCTCCCTTTTAAAAGTTCATACGGTGTTTTGTTTAGAATAGGGTGAATGGGCACCCTATTTAAAATGTAGCAAGCCGTACTAATGGCGCCAGCCAAGAAATACTTAGGAAGCTCACTTTCATTGACCATCATTCTCCCTAACTCTTCCAAAATTCAATTTTTGCGCTCCACAACCCCGTTTGGTTTAGGGGTATGCGGAGCAGAGAATTTATGATCAATTCCTTATCTACCACAATATTCCTCAAATAAGTAATTCTCTAACTCACCCCCATGATCACTTCTAATTGATATGATGTTTGTGTTTAACTTATTTTGAGAAAGCTTAGCAAATTTTCAAAGGCGGAGAATGTATCGCTCTTGCTAGCCTAGAAGATAGTCTAGCAAAATCTAAAAAAATCATCGACTATAACAAAACCATAATAGTTACCACCTAGACTTTTAATTCTAGATGGCCTAAATAGATCCATATGAAGAAGTTCAAGAGGTCTCGTAGTTGAAATAATGTTTTTAGATTTAAACGAGATCCTTGTTTGCTTCCCCATTTGGCATGCATCACATAAGTGATCCTTGGTGAACTTGATTTTGGGCAAGCCTATGACTAGATCTTTTGAAACTATCTTATTTAGCAAGTCAAAATTGACATGTGCTAAACGTCTATGCCACAACCACGAGTCCTCACTCATTGTCATGAGACACTTACCGCTAGTTAATGATACTTCACTCAAATCTAGTATATAGACATTATTTACTCTTAGACCATTAAACACATTCTTCATTTTATCATTATGTTCAATTAAGCAAAAATATTTTGAAAATGATACTTTGTATCCTTTGTCGCATAATTGACTAATGATAATAAGATTGTGTTTAAGGCCCTCGACTAGCAACACATCAGAGATAGTAGTAGATGAGGGATTACCTACACTACCTTTTCCAAGTATCGCACCCCGGTTGTTGTCTCCATAGGTTACAAATCCCTTCTTCTTTTCCACAAAGTCAATGAAGAGATATATGTCTCCTGTCATATGTCTTGAGCAGCCACTTTCGAGAACCCATCTTCTCTCGGTAGTCTCAAACATTGTACCTATGAACATAATTAACAAGAATATGTACCCAACTATTTATTGGGTCCTTGGTTGTGAGTGAAAACATGGTCGCATTTAGGCAACCATTGATAAACCCCTTTAGGAACCAAAAATCTCCCAAAGCGACATTTAGCAATAGTGTGACCCTTTTTGCAACAATACAAACAAGAAAAGTTAACTCTTGTGTCACTTTTGATATCATGATTCCTTACCACATATGTGTATTTTTTATATGAATTAACCATACTCTTTCTAAAATGTGCTTTGTCGATAGCAAATGTGATTTTAGGTTCTAGAGCCTTGTTAAGTTTGGCCTTGAGATTTCTAACCTCATTTTGCCAAATGTAACAAGTATCACACCCGAAGTTTACTACTCTCTTTCTTATTTCCTCACAATCCACTTTTGTACCTTCCACTATGGAAGCCTTTAACGCCTCTAGTTTTCTTTCAGAATCAAGAATCTTTTGCTCTACGTGATCAAAAAATTGCTTATTTAAGGCTAGCCTTTTAAAGGCTTCTTTGGCTTCATGATGTAAGGTATCAAAAGCAATTTGCAATTCAGAATGAGACAATCTAGTAGAATTATTGTATTTTGCATGTCGTACCTTTTTGTTTTTCTTCTTTTGATGAGCAGAGAGACAAAGGTTGACGTATTCGTCTTCGTCACTAGAACTATCATCCTCGGATGACTCACTATCACTTTCTCATGCGATGTAAGCTCTTCTCGGCTTAACTTGCTTCTTGTGTGACCGATTTGTTTCCTTTCCTTTGTCCTTTTTCATCAAGGGACAATCCGTCTTGTAATGTTCGGCTTTTCCGCAGTTAAAGCACGACCCTTTTGTTCTACTTCCTTTGTTGTCTTCATTCTTAGAATATCTTGATTGTTTTCTGAAACTGACTAGATTTTTTTCAGAATGTTGGATACCATTTTTCTTGACATAGCGATTGTATCGCTTCACAAACAGCCCCATATCCTCATTCTTTTCGTCATTTTCATCGTCACTCGTATCGCAATCACTCAGCTCTTTTGCTTAGGACTTTGAACAAGAAGCCTTTAGAGCTATGGACTTCTTTTCCGTATTTTTCATTTTCTTCTTCTTTTCCTTTTTCTCAAATTGCTCGAGCCTAAGAAGCACTTGCTCGTGTTCTTAAAGCATTCCAAAGAGTGTTGTAAGGTCCAAGGTCATAAGATCATTTGCTTCCTTTATGGCGGTTACTCTTGGTTGCCATTCCCTGGTAAGACATCTTAAGACTTTGTTAGTAGCAACATCATTGGCAACTGGCCTACCAAGTGAATTTATTCTATTAATAAGATGAGAAAATATCTTTTGCATGTCAGCAATGGTTTTCCCATGCTCCATGTGAAAGAGATCAAACTCTTGTGTTAAAGTATTGATTCTAGCTAGTTTGACATCATGGGTTCCCTCATGGGCAACTTGCAATAAGTCCCGCATAGCCTTAGTAGTCAAACAATGGGAAACTCTATAGTATTTGTCAACTCCCAATGAGGACATCAAAATATTTTAGCTTTCCAATCATAATTATACTTTTTCTCGTCATCATCATTCCATTGTGCTTCAGGCTTAGGCACAATCATTTTATTTTCATCGGTCATGGTTATTTCCATAGGAACGTTCAAAATAACATTCCATACCTTCTTGTCAATGGAATTTATATGCACATGCATACAGTCTTTCCAGTCACTATAGTTTTCTCCATTGAAAACAGGTGCTCTATTATAAGCCCCTTTATGTTCGTTTGCCATTTTCTAGTAAGTTATACTTGAAGCACAAAATTAACCGGTGCTCCTAATACCATTTGTTAGATGATGCGGCAGATCTAGAAGGGGGGGGGGTTGAATAGATCGCTTTTTTAAAACAGAGTCGGCACTACCAAAAATTGTTTTTTAAAATAGTTTAAGGCGGAAGCGGCCGAGGAACTATACACGTCTAAAACGAAAGGTTACTAGAAAACCAGATATGCGTAAAGCCTATGGAATTTGATAAACGAGATATGAGAATCACTACTTCAATCACACTTCAATTATATTATATTCACTATAAGGTGTGACTAGTTCCAATGCCTTTAAAATATAGACATCACAAGATGTTTTTAGTTCACACAATTGATCAAACACTTGGAGTGCAGAGTACTACAAGTGAATTCTATTTTGAGAGTTGAGTGCTCAAGTTTTCTATCACAATCAATGATTGTAATTGATTTAAAAATAGTTCAGCACAACTCAAATCAGAATTTGCTTGACACAATCATTTGCACTAAAAACTCAGAGATTTAGCAATATAAACGTAAAGAAAAAGACACAACAATTTATTGAGGCAGTTCCCCCGTCGTCCTCGCTCAGGGTACGTCTACCCTCAATTCTAACAATAGAATTGAGACTTGTATATAAATAGATATAACCTGTTGGTCAATGTTTATACAAGAAGCAAATAGAGATCAAACAATCAAACATAATTTGTTGTTGTAGAGCCTATTTCTTCTTGCCCCTTGATTCAAGTTGAATAAATTCCTTCGAACATGGTGAATAAACCTCTGATTACAACACTCTCTTTGAACAACCCTCGGTCTTCAAATCTGGCCCGACTGATTTTAGTCAGCCACATGTCGAACCAGAATCTTCCACTCACAATCCTCCGTTTACCGCTACTAAACCGACAGAACCTCCAGCTATTCGGTTATCTTTGCTCGGCTGAATATATGATGGAACGATTCGTGCAAAAACCCCCCAAAATCTGAGATTCTTGGAGGACAAAACCCTAACGGTTTTATTCAAGAAAAACCTGCCGATTACTCAACCTAAACCAGATTAAACCAATATTCGGCTTTGGACGTTATCACCTCGAACATGCACAATGCACAACAAAAATGATTATGTGTAGTTGTTGTGAAATGCTATGAAGAGAATGAAGATTATGAGAACCAAATCAACATGTACATTTCACTTTTCTAGTTTTTTTTCGTTCTTTTGTGAAAGGAAAGTACAACCCAACTTATATACAAAATATAACTGACTTAACAAACAAAACAGTCTCACAAGACCAGTTTGACATAACAGAATTTTGACACAAAACAGCGAGCGGTCAACCTATGCAGTAAAGGGGTCGACCTGAGCTTATTGTATACTTGATTATACAGAAATCAGGACCATGCATCGACCGGAGCACGACATGCGTCGACGCACAACATGCAATTTTAGTCAAATACAAATGGTCACATTATGAGTCGACCGGAGGGTCGACGCGAGCCCTCCTTGGACTAATTCATTAAAATGACTAGCTTTATGAGTCAACCGGAGCAGGCTTTGGGTCGACTCAAAGCCCTGAGATGGGCAAAAATGCCACTTTTCATGCATTAAAACTCATTTGATGAAACCTATAGTATGGCAAATAAAACCAACTAAGCCAACCCTATATGAGACATAGATTTGGACATCTCTATATGCAACAATCATGTTTTTGACGAGTGTTTGACTTATGAGAGACAAGACATGCAAATATGACATGGTGACAACGTTTAACATACATTTTTCTATGGAGCTGAATTTTGACATCATTGAAACGAGCACATCTATATATGAGGCTTTGCCCTCACAATTGCTTTATATTTTAAAGATCTTTGAAAGATGAATGAAACATTTGCATTTTGCATATGCATTCACATGTGCATTGTGTTTTGCATTTTTCAGGTGTATTATGTATCTCTTAGTCTTCATTTAGCTAAGTTGTCGCACCAATACAACACTCGGGCTAATCTCAAGAAAAAGATGGATCAATTGTAAAAATAAAATCATGAGCTCTGTGAAGTGGTATCAAATCTGAAGGATGGTTTGGAAAGAGTCACTGCTATGATGGAAGCTCTGGTGCCTGCTCAGAATCAGCCACCACCACCTCCTCCTTCTCGTGTGCAGAGAACTTTGATTTCTGAGATTGTATCAACGCCCATTTCTATGGCCCTAATTAATGCTTCTCAATATTAGATGCCTCTTGGTTTCCCTTGGGGCATGCCTCTCAATTTTGTGCAAGAGGGATATCAAGCTCCTGTTTCTGAAGGTCCAAGAGTTCTTGTTATTATGATTGTACCACCTCTTATGGTTAATGTTGTTTCTAATGCTGAGATTCTAATTATTCCTACTAATGCACTCGTGCCTCCACCCGTAGGTCACGTTACGCCTTATGCTAAAGAAAAAATTTTCCACACTGCTCCGAGCGAGAGTTTGGATATCCTTGATCGTATGGATGGGTTTCAAGATCAGTTTTTTGAGATTCATAAAGAAATCAGGGCTTTAAGAGGGAAAGAGTTATTTGGAAAGAATGCTCACGAGTTTTGTCTTGTCCCAAATGTGAATATTCCTCCAAATTTTAAGGTTCCGGATTTTGAGAAATATAAAGGGAACACTTGTCCACAAAGCCATCTGGTCATGTATGACAGGAAAATGTCCACCCATACTGACAACCGTCAGTTACTGTTTTATCATTTCCAAGATAGTCTTACCGGTGCTGCACTGAAGTGGCACATTGGACTTGTTAATTCCCAAATTAAGACATTCAATGACCTCAGAGAAGCTTTTATCCATCAGTATAAGTACAATCTGGATATGGCATCAGCCGGTGATCAGCTTCGCGCAATGTCTCAAAAAGAGAAGGAAGCTTTTAAAGAGTACACGCAGAGATGGCGCGAGATTGCAGCTCAGATAAGCCCTCCGCTTGAAGAGAAAAAGATGACCAAAACCTCCCTGAAGACTTTGAGCCCATTTTACTATGAAAAGATGGTTGTGAGTGCTCCTAGTGATTTTACGGAGATAGTTAATATCGGAATCATATTAGAGGAAGCTTTCCATGAGGGACTTCTAACAAAAGAAGGTAGTTCTAGAAGTGTGAAGAAGTTTGGTACTGGTTTTTCTAAGAAAAAGGACGGAGAAACCAATGCCATCTCTCAAAAGAGGTCTAGAAGACTCAGGGTCATGAACAACGCTGGTAATCGTAGTCAGCAACAAGTAGCTTTTATTATGCCCATGTCAGTTCCGCTCTTGCCGCTCAAGCTACTTCAAATTATCAACCACGGTTCTAACAGAAAAGACATCAAAATAATCAGTAAGGTCGTGTGCAGAAGAAAGTGCATTTGGATCCCATTCTGATGCCATATGCTGAACTATTTCTGACTTTGATAAGGAAGAATTTGGTTCAGACTCGTGATCCTCCGGTTGTTCCTACAGATATTCCTTGGTGGTATAAGTTAGAGACCCATTGTGAATTTTATCAGGGTGCCCCTAGGCATGATATCGAGATTTACCCCTTGAAATACGAAGTGGCAAAGCTTATAAAAAGTGGTATTCTGTCTTTTGAAGACACCAATCCTAATGTGCAATAAAATTTGTTGCCTAAGCATGGTAACGCGTCTGTCAATATGGTATATGGGTGTCCTGGTACATACCATATTTTTGATACTCGTTGGATTCAGAGGTCACTTGTTGAGATGCATGCTGCTCTAAGTGAATACCATGATATTGAGCATGATTATACCGCTTGTTATATTTGTTCTGTGAACCCTTGTGGGTGTGTGATTGTAAAGAGAGATTTGCAAGAGATGATTGATCAGAACTTGATTCGGGTTACTATAAATAGAAATGAAGTTAAGAATGAGGTGAATGTCATAGTTCCACGTTTCAACATCCTAGAGCGAGTTGTAATTTCTTACAATAGTCAAAAATCTACTATTACACCCTTGGTCATTCGTTTTCATGGTCTGATACCACTTGAATCAGATAAAGTTGTTCTCTAGAAATACAATGCTACTATGTTAGAGGATGGAAAAGAGGTTCACATTCCTTTTCTTCCCTCAATTGTGACTATTGAAGATGTAGGTCGTGTGACCAGAAGTGGTCGAGTATTTGCTAATAAGCCCTCAAAGACAAGTGAAGATGTTATGGGTAAGTAAACTCAGTTGAAGACTTCTGTTAAATCTGGTCAATCAAGTGATGTAAGCCAGAAATCAGATAATGATGAAGTGTTGAAATTGATCAAAAAAGTGAATATAATATGGTGGATCAAATTTTACATACGTCGTCAAAAGCACTGTTGCCAATAATACTTGTTGCCAAAATCGAAAATCGAGAATCTCGGTAGAAAATATTGGAGTAAGCTTATGTAGAACATGATGTGACTATTAATCAGTTTGATAGCATTGTTGCCAATATCACTGCTTATAATAATCTGAGCTTTTGTGATGAAGAATTGACTGAATATGAAAGAAATCATAATTTGGCTCTCCATTTTTCTATGAATTGATAGAAGGACGCTATATCCAATGTGTTAGTGGATACCGGGTCATTATTTAATGTGACATGAAAATCTATTTTATGTAGATTGTCTTATCAAGGTACTCTATGAGATTCAGTGAGGTCGTTGTGAAAGCCTTTGATGGGTCAAGGAAGATTGTGATTGGAGAGATTGATCTCCGTATCAAGATAGGTCCGTGCTTATTCTAGATTACTTTTCAGGTAATGGACATTCATCCTGTTTATAGTTGTCTTCTTTGATGCCCTTGGATTCATGAAGCCGGAGCCATCACTTCGACACTCCACCAAAAGTTGAAATTTTTCCAGAATAGAAAAATTGTTGGTGGTGGAGAAGGCATCTATTTCCCTTTGAGGATTTCTTTTTCTATACAAAAATCTATTTGTGAATCCCCGTCAGAAGATGAAGATTTGGATTTCCTTAGTGGTGTTATGATAACACTATCTTGGTAATTTTTTCCTGGCAACAAGTGGCATTCTCTGTATTTGAGAATCTTGTGCATTCTCGGTATATCAACCTTTTGTGTGACTTCAAGTGGCAGCCTCTTTAGTTGAGCAGCTTGCGTATCCCCCAGCAAGGTAAACCTCACCTGGTAACAAGTGGAAGCCTCTTTATTTGAGTAGCTTGTGTAATCTATGGGAATTAATTTGCATCTATGCAATAAATGGCATCTCTTTAGTTCATCCTCAGTAGAGAAGTTTCTTGTGAAATATCCGACCAACTTTTCCATAAGTGGCGTCTATCTAGAAAATTCCCAATGAGAATTTTGTTGTGAAATCCCAACAGATGGTTGTCTCTTTATTTGAGAAGTTAGTTGTATGATCTAACCTGCCCATATCTCTTTTGAAGATCTCCGACAGAGTTGTTGATGTGTAATTCTTAGCAAATGGCAGTCCCTTTAGCAGAGGCAGTTCAAATTTGGTCCTTTTTCTAGAGTAAAACTTGATTAAAGAAGAAGTTGAGCCATATCTTTATAGTGGAAGCTTATTATCATTTAACTTGGTTTGTTATTTGAACAGATGTTTATCTCCTCATATGAGAATCCTGTTGTGATCTAGTGAATATTTCATCCCCAACAGATGGTTGTCTCTTTATTTGAGAAGTTTGTTGTGTGATTTGAGCTGCCCAGTGACAGGTAGCTAATAATATACCTTTTCTCCTACCCAGTAACAGGTAGTCAAGTATGTTTTTCCTACCTGGTGACAGCTAGTCGACCTTTATTTCCTTCTCCTACCCAGTGACAGGTAGTTGAGTTCTGTTTACCCTACCTAGTGACAGGTAGTTGGTAATATTTTAGTGTGAGTCCATTGCCTTTATTTTTCTACCCAGTAACTGGTAACCGGTAATTTTTTTCACCTTTTGAGTATATCACCTATATTTACTACCTAGTAACTGGTAGCAGGTGATTTTTCTCATTCCTTGTTGGTTTGTTATCCTTGTTTTTACCCAGTAACCGGTAAAAGGTAATCCTTCCTCCTGAGCTTGTTGCCTTTATTTTTCTACCCAGTAACTGGTAGCAGGTAATATTTGTCTCCCTTTTTGGTTAGCTACCGTTATTTTCTACCCAGTAAGCGATAGTCGGTAATCTTTCCTTATAATAATATTCCTTTTTCTACTAAGTAATAGGTAGCAGATATTTTGTTTACCCTACCCAGTGACCATAGTTGGTAACCTTTTCCTTCAGGTTTATTACTCTCACTAAACTACTTAGTAACCAGTAGTTGGCAATATTTTTGTTCCTACCCAGTAACAGGTAGTTGATCATCTTTCATCAGGTTGATTAATTTTTACCCAGTAACTGGTAATAAGTAATACATCTCTTTATTTTTCTACCCAGTAACCGACAATAAGTAATACATCTCTTTGTTTTCCCCTGCGGAGTCCTTTTTCTTTTCTTTTCGCCTTAGGTTTTGCCCTACTTTGACCTGCACTTGAAAACAACATAACTTGAGTTCTAAAAATGATCTTGATGAGTTCTTGGTATAAAAAAGAAAGCTAAAGAGATGATATGCAAGTTTCATGTTGGTGACCAATACAAATTACACTAGGAACCATCTTGAATTTGGCCTTGAAAATCACTTCAAATGTTGACTTTTTAACTTAGAAAATTTTCATCAAGAAACCCTAATTCTTCAAATCGCCTGATTTTATTGTTCCAACTTGAATTTTGATGATCCAACCATATGAGATCATAAATTAAGACTTGTTAACCTTATGGTTGACCATAGCAACCAAGAGTTGACTTTTGTGATGCCTTAGTTGACTTTTGAATCAGATGAAATCAATGCCACTTCTCTCCTCTTAAGAAACTCTTGACTTAGATTTCTTTGGACCAAATGACCTCTTATGGACCCATGAAATGTGTGGGGACTTGTTTGGTTGATCCCTTCTCCAAATATTGATTAATCAGAGCTTTCCTTTCTTCTCTATAAAACCCTAACTTCAAAAAAATAAACAACAAACAAAGCCTGATGATGGTTAGTGAAGCAAAGATGATTGACCAATGATGCTCATCCAAATGTTGATGACATCTAAGGGGTAAGGTTTGGGGTATGGCAGTTGCCCCTATTTAAATCTCTTTCTCAGATGACGTGAGCGATGAAAATCCTCATGAAATTAAGGTGAAAAGTATTTAAATATAGCAAACCAAAAATTTTGCTCTTAGATGCAATGTTATGCTAAGAACGACAAAATATGCAAATGATGACATGCTATGAAATCTATAATGATGATATGACAATTGCAAAAATGCAAACAACAACAAAAGCAGACAGGGATAGAGTCAACACAGTGAGTAGCCACTCACTAGGGAAAGACAACAACACTGGGGAAGTAGAAGCAAACCGGGGAAATCTAAAGCGATCAAACACAGGTTTAGACATGACCAAAAAGATACTTTAAAGGAAAAATCTCCATTCGATATAGAACCAAATAAGTGGTTTCCACTGGGGAATAGTTGAACAAAGAGTTAATTCTGACAAGAATAACAGCCAAACAAAAAAATGATCTTCTAATAAGAGACCGGACAAAACAAAAGATTTCCTTAAATCGAAGAGTTCAAACAGAATCTTCAGGAAATGGTAGGAAAAGTCAAAGGTGAGTCTAAACCTGAAATACGCCAAGTAATTTGGACTTAGAAAACTTCCCATAAGATCTAGACTTCACGGGGAATGTTGGTGATAAACAAAAATCAAGCTATAACAACCATGGATGTTTTAAGGATATGCCAATTACCATCGGACTTTAAACAATGCCAGTTACCACTGGACTTCAAACAATGCCAGTCACCACTGTACTTTAAAGAATTCCAATTACCATTGGAATTTTCAAACAATGTCAGTCACCACTGGACTTTAAAGAATTCAAATTACCATTGGACTTTAAACAATTCCAGTCACCAATGGACTTCAAAAGAATGCCAATTACCATTGGACTTCGAACAATGCCAGTCACTACTAGACTTTAACGAAGATTGCTAGTAATGACTAAAGGTGCTAGTAATAACTATACTTCAAAAAGGATACAAGTGACAACCCATAACCATAAAATAGAGTCAATAAAAACTATGGTAGGGCCATTGGTGACAACCAAGGACTTAAAAAGACAGAGGATGCTCGCGACAAATGGACCTAACAAACAAGACATCAAGTAACAACTAGGATAAAACAAACAAGACAAAAGGCAACAACCAAAGATCCATAGGAATACTAGATGCACATGATATGTCATGATGCGAATGATTAATGATATGCAAGAGCCGACTCTAACGAGAGACAAAGAATCCGGAGACTCAAAGGAGAAAATAGATAAGCATATCTATCTTGCCGGGGAAATGGGGAATCACACTGAATTCAAAGAACAAAGGCGTATAAAGGTTTGCTAGGAAATAAACCCACTCCACTTGGGGAAATATAAAAACTTAGGCAAGCTTGCTGGAAATGGAAGTATAGCTTCAATGGAGACACTGGATGACTCTTCATGCTATCACAAAACTTATCTCGTAGGTAATACTGGAGAGATTGTCTTCAATCTTGGTAACCACACACGACCGAAGGAAACAAACCAACAAATCAATTCAACTATTGTTTTAATGGGAAAATGTACTGAGATCGCACATCAAGGCTTTCTCCACCTTAAAACTTCCTGGGGAATATATGATTTCCATTGAAATTTCCACGAGCCAAAGTAACTTTGTGTTTTGTTAAGTTTTCAAATACTATTTTTTTTTATTTTTAAAATTCATAACTTTTTTCATTCAAACTCATTATTAACCAATAAACGATGTTTTGCATAACAAAGGAAAATAGGGAAAACAGTAAATTGCAAACAATTGAATGGAAAAAAAATATGATTTTATTCAAGAATGGTAGCTTGCAAATGGCAATGCTCCATGGAGAATTTACAATTGAAAATGGCAACAAGGAAAAGGTTACATTGAATTCAATGACAACCTATACCTAATAACTAAGAGTTTTCCAAGACCTCGTTTCTGACAAGAGTGGTCGAAATGAACTTCTCGCGTAATCTTCAGTTGAGGTGACAACCATCTGATGCAGTGAAATGCCTTTGCCTCTAACTTTTTCCTGGATCGCCCTTTCAGGTTTTCAATCCACCGGGATGTTCATTTTTTCCTAAGCCGCCCTTTCAAGTTTTTAACTTAGCGAGCTCATTTTCCATTTCATCCCTAACTTTTTCCTGGATCTCCTTCATAGGTTATGATCTAGGGGGATACCCATTGTTGCCTAAGCCGCCCTTGCGGGTTTTCGACTTATCAGGATCTTTAGGCATAATATTTATGTACTGCATCAGAATTCACCAGGTGGGTAAGTTGTTCTTCATCCACTATTGTGAGAATTAACGAGCCTCCTGGGAAGACTTTTTTTACAACAAAAGGACCATTATAGTTAGGCATCCATTTTCCCCACACATCCTTATGAACTGGCAAGATTTTCTTGAGTACAAGCTCCCCTTCTTGGAAATCTTAGACGCGAACCTTTTTGTCAAAATCTCTTTTAATCCTCTTTTGATATAATTGACTGTGACACATCGTAGTCAGGCGCTTCTCATCAATAAGGTTCAATTGGTCAAGTCTTTCTCTTACCCATTCTACTTCTTCAAGTTTGGCTTCCATTATGACTCTTAAAGAAGGTATCTCAACCTCAATGGGAAGTACTGCATCCATCCCATAAACCAATGAAAAAGGGGTTGCCCCTGTCAAAGTATGGACAGACGTTGTATACCCATGCAATGAGAATGGCAGAATTTCATGCCAATCCTTATAGGTCTTCACCATTTTCTGAAAAATCTTCTTAATGTTTTTGTTTGTAGTTTCGACAGCTCCATTCATCTTGGGACGATAGGGAGAAGAGTTGTGTTGTTCAACTTTATAGTTATCGCACAGCTCTTTCATTGTCTTGTTATTCAAATTGGTTCCATTATTTGTTATGATTCGGCTTGGGATTTCGTACCGGCAAATAATCTCCCTCTTGATAAAACAGGAAACTACATGTTTAGTAACATTGGCATAAGATGTCGCTTCAATCCACTTTGTAAAATAATCAATAGCCGCTAGGATGAATTGGTGCCCATTGGAAGCATTTGGCTCAATTTCCCTAATCATATCAATGCCCCACATAGATAAAGGCCATGGTGATGATAAAACATTTAGAAATGTCATAAGCACGTGCACTTTGTTTGCATAAATTTGGCATTTGTGGCATTTTCTAGCATATTGGATGCAATTGGTTTCCAAAGTCAACCAGTAGTACCCAACTCTTAGAATCTTTTTGGACATGGCATATCCATTGGTGTGAGTGCCAAATGTTCCTTCTCATGAATATCTTGCATTAACAAATCTGCTTCTTGTCTGTTGACACACCTAAGCAGGACCATGTCATAATTTGTTTTGTAAAGCACATCGTTACTGAGAAAGAATTTGGATGTCAATCTCCTCAAAGTTTTCTTGCGAGTGATGTAGCATCAACTGGGTACTCCTGAGTCTGAAAATTCTTCTTAATATCATGAAACTAAGGTTTCCCATCCGATTCTTCTTCCACCATCTGAAAATAAGCAGGCTCAGTCTTCCTCTCGATTCGGATGAGTGTCGCTTCATTAAAAAACCTGACCTTCTACATCAAGGCTAGCATAACCAATGCATCAACAATGTGATTTTCAGTCCTCAAGTCGTGTTTGAAAGTAATCTCATCAAAGTACTCAATCATTTCAACAATGTATGCTCTATATGGGATCAGTTTCTCATCTTTGGTCTCCCATTCACCTTTGACTTGATAAATCACCAAGGCTGAGTCACCACTCACTTCAAGAATTTTTATTCGAAGGTCATTTGTTGCTTTGAGGCCTAAAATGAAAGCTTCATATTCGGCGATATTGTTGGTACACTCAAAGTATAACCTGGCTATGAACAAAGTGTAACCACTACCTAGATTCAATAAAATGGTGCATATACCATGCCCATTGTAGTTGGAGGAACCATCGAACATCATCTTCCACCGGGAACCAGGTTCGGGACCCTCATCTGGCCCTGGCTCTTCATAATCCTTCTTTATAAACATAATATCTTCATCGGGAAATTCAAACTTTAGCGGTTCATAGTCTTCTACCGGCTGGTCTGCAAGGTAATCTAACAAGGTGCTACCCTTGATAGACTTCTAAGCAACATACTGGACGTCATATTCTGATAATAACATATGCCAACGGGCGAGTCTCCCTGTCTAAGCGGGCTTCGCAAAGATATACTTTATCGGATCTATTTTTGAAATCAATAAAGTAGTATGACAGATCATATATTGCCTCAAATGCCTGGCAGCCCATGCCAAAGCACAAAAAGTTTTCTCTAAAAGTGAATATCGACTTTCACAATCAGTGAACTTCTTGCTCAAATAGTAAATGGCATGCTCTTTACGTCCAGACTCGTCTTGTTGACCCAATACACAACTCATTGATTGCTCAAGCACAATTAAGTGCATGAAAAGAAGTTTTCTGGGAACATGAGGAATTAAGATTGGAGGTTCTTGAAGATAACCCTTGATCTTATCAAAAGCTTTCTAACAATCCGAATTCCAAACAACCGTCTGATTTTTGTGCAACAGCTTAAAAATTAGCTCGCAGGTAGTAGTCATATTGGAAATGAATCTGGATATGTAATTCAATCTTCCAAGGAAATGTCTAACCTGGTGTCATACCCCAAATTTTGACCCCTAGATCACACTATCATTATAGGACATCAACATTGTTTATCTAACCTTAACCTCTTTCAAGTTTGATCTTTGTCAAGATGCAAGTGAATTAGGGTTTCATATAGTCAAGAATCGGGGTTTCTATGGTTTGACCAGTCAAGGTTTTAGATTGATTCTCCATATAAAAATTCTTTATATCATTAAGGATATCATATTGGATCAAGTATGAATTCAATTTGAGGTTGTCACCCAAGGAAGAAGAGCATTTCAGTCCAAGAACCCAAATTAGGGTTTCTAATTGGAAAAGTCCACTATAATTTGACAATTGACCTAAAGAGGTCTCCAATGGTGGAACCATGGTCCATAAGGCTCATATGACCAAAAGAAGTCTACACAAGAAGATTCAAGCCCTCGGGGAACCCAGAACACTAACAATCGATTCAGAGGTTTTCTATCGCTCAGTTCGTCTGACTGAAAAGTCAACCCATTGACCAAGGGGGTTTTGACCCAAAATTGAATCCAATTAAGTTCCCAATGTTATGTCATATATAATCATGAAGTTTGGTGACCATAGGATCAAGAATTGAGAAGTAATCGAAAAGTCGGGAAATTATGGTTTTAAAATGGGCTAAGCCATAACTTCCTAACATGTCCAAATGGAGTGGTTCAAAACGTTTTGGAAAGGTATTGAGGAGCCCTAAAAAAGTGCCACAGTGACCTATGATCAAAAATGAATGGATTTTGAGTTATGAGTAAAGACAAGGTAAGAGGGCAAAAACACTTTTTTGGGGCTTTCAGCCAACTTTCAGGGGATCTTTGACACAGTTCCCTTTGGAATTTGAACTTGTGTAAAACATGAAAATTGTAAATCATATTTGGGGCTTTCCAAAAAGTGCAAGATCGTTTTCTCAGCCCTCATGGTTAGAGAGAATCGAAGGAGACAAGTTGGAGATTTGTCATGTCACCAAACCAAGCCCAACTCATGTCAAAGGGTGCATAAACCAGCCAATTGGTTTCTAACCACTTAGTTAGCCTTTGATCTAATGCTTAGAGGTACCGTTGATGATAATATAAGAGGTATCCACAAGAAAACCCAGAATTTTGGTTAAAGGATTTGTTTAATCAAAAGAAAGTACAAACAAGTACACCATGAAAGAGAAACTTTTGAGAAAATCTGCTGTAGCCTAGCTACCCCCTCTTTCCATCCCTCTAGTCACCTCGTAAAACTTGTTTACAGGCTGTTCTAGTGCTGAGATGCATTGGAAACTCACACAACCATCAAAATCAAGATCAAGAGGAAGATTTGCTCTCATTTCCCTCCAAGAAGCAAGAAAGTCCAATCTGCCCTTACCTTTTGCTCCTCCATTATTCCTATAAATATAACATATTCCACACATCACCAAGACACCATCTGACATGCTTGAAACCAACTGAAACTCCCTCCTTCCCGCGGTTGCAAAATTCTTGCAAAATCTCACTAAATTTCCAAAACCACAAAAAAAATTGTTTTGCACTTTCACCCCTAAAACCTTTTCCAAACACTTTCAAACTCAAACCAAGCCTCAAACAACTCAAAAATGATGTGATAGAGCTGTCCAAATCCTTGCCTCGATCAGGAACTCATCCAATCCAAAAGTCAACCCTCAAAACCTCATTTTTTTTACTTCTTTGCGTTTTAAAGGACAGCCACTGGTCCCTTGCCTTTCCTTGAGCTTTAAGACCTCTAAAACTTCATATCTGACATATAGAAGCTATCCATAATCAATCCAAACTTCTGTAACAAGGATTGAAGAAGTTGTTTTTAAAAATCATTGGATTTTAGAGTTTTTTTCACTTGCAAGCCATTCTGCCCATCAACTTGCTTGAGCTTGATTTGAAGCATCTTCTCATCATCCTAGGAGCATTTTTATACCTTGGAGGAGCACTCAAAGTCTCTATTTTTCTTATTGTGTAAGCTTGCTTCAAGAGGTAAGCCAAAAACACAAGAAAACATGAAATTTTCACTTGCATTTCACATGCTACCATGACTCTTAGCTATGATTTGGTGTTGTTCATTGTTTGAACATGTCTTATGTATGTTATGTGTCATGTATGAATATTGCTTGCATCAAAACATGTATTTTTTGAACTGTCAAATTCTGGTCACAATCTAGGTCACAAACTAAGCCCAACCTAGTCACTTTTTGCATTTTGCATCCAATATGCCAAACCATGTGTGCATCTTTGGATTTATTTTGTGATAACCTCTTGATATGATGTATATGTGATTTTTGTACACTTGTTTCACCAAGAACACCACTACACATGACTGTTCACATGTTCATGCTTTTGGTTGTCACCAAACTTGCCCTAAACTTGAGGCTAACGAATTTTCTTGTGGGTGTATGGTATGAAAAAACAAATTGTACCATTGAATTCCTTGTTCAAAAATAAAAAGTTTCCCTTTTGTTTCACTTGATTTGGTTAAGAATTGACTGAGTTCCCATCTTTCAGGCAAACGGCCCGTATGTTGTAACCTTGCCTTGACCTAGTTTTTGCCCTCTTGGTGCACCAACTTGCAATGATCATAACTTGCTCAATTTTTGTGATATTGATTTCATTTGTTTTGAAAAATACTCGTTATCATGTCTATTTTCGTTAAGTGAAGAAAGAATTCAAGGATTGTTATCCTAGAAAGACTTTGATCCACATGAGAAACATGTGTTTTTAGGGGTTTTACCTTGGTGTTCTTGAACTTTTTCAAACTTATAACTTGATTTTTCTTGTGAGATTGATCTTGTATGATTCATATATGTTTGTTGAAATGTTTAAATAATGAAATATGTTTGATTAATTGCCTTACCATGTTCATACTTGCTTTTGTGAATGCATATATGTGAAAATGGCCTGTTGAACTTCATCTGTGAACTTTGCCATGATTCTTGATGTTGTAACCTCTTGAATATGTTCACTATGCCTCATTTTCCTTGCTTATGTGTCTTGTTAGAACCATAAAATGTTTAGGTTTTGTTCTTGCCTTTGTAAAATGCTTGAATATGCATGGTATGCCTTGAACTTTTTCTATGAACTTTAACATGATTCTTGATGTTGTGACCTTTTAAAAATGTTTATCATGCTTCATTATACTTGTTTATGTGTCTTGTTAGAACCATAGCATGCTAGGGTTTGATTGTTTTCTTGGTTGTTACCATGAAACTTGTATGTTTTCCCCCATGAAATCATGAATTCATACTTGAACTGTAGTGACATTTCTTGTATTCTTGCTTGTTTGATTGTCATCACCCCATGTTTAGTTGGTCTTATGTTGTTACATTTGATCAATTTTGATCCTTATGACATGCTTGCTTCAAGTTTTAACTTGTTTGCATCAATTTCATATGAATTTTATAGATGAACTTGTTATTGTTACACATGTTCTTTGCTTGCATTAGTGGTTGTTACCTCCTTACTTTTCATCTTTGTTAGGATGTTAAATGTTGATATTTATTATTTACATGTTGTTACATGTTCTTGCTTTATTGCTTTAACTTTGTCAAGTTATTCCCCAGTGATGGAACTTATTAGTTCACATCAAGTTGTCTGTATCCCTTGTGTCCAAAGGAAAGTCTCTCTATTGACCTATGGGTCATAGATAGTTCATTACCCTTATAGGCCTTGACAGAGCCTCCTCCCTCCTGTTGGTCTAGATAGAAACAATTGGTCTTACAACGTAGAATTAGGTAGAGTTGGTTAACTCTATGTAAGAATCATGGTGATGATTACTTACTCCCCATTCTTGAGTGTTCAATATAGATCTAGAGAGTTTGGTTAAACTCTACACAAGCATTGTTATGTTTGTTCCCCTAGAGTCTTGACCATGGTCAAGTACTTTTTAATCCCCGGTGAGGTGAACTATGATTGCTCTGATTCTATCCTAGTTAGGATACGTAGGCAGAAGATGCAATATCTTTGCGAGCAAACCTAAAAACATCAACCCTGGGTCCTTACCCCCAAACCCTAATCTCAATCCACAACATAACCATAGCAAGTTTATCATACACACATACACACACACACAAAAGGTTCCTGTAGAGTACTACATATGTTTAGGATGTGAAATACCTACCCTAGGCATAACCAACCCCCGATCCTAGAATCACTTAGCGTTGTTGTTACATCGTGCAAAAGGTCTTTCTTTCTTTAACCTTTCCTTTGGACAAATCAAAGTCCAGTTGTGAATTTAATGAATTAAGATTCAAGTTAATCAATAGCTTGACATCATGATTCTCACCGCAACAAAAATGGCGACTTCACTAGGGAAATCACTTGAGGGTTTAGCCTATTTTGTGTGATTGTATAAATACTTGCTTACATGTATACTTGTGAATATATTTGTATTGTATTGTTATGAACGTTGGGTATCATGAGTGGTGAGATAAGTCCTAACCCGAACGTTGTGATATGATCAATAGTTGACTGTTAGAAGTAGTCCTAACAAGTTTGACATATGATGTAATCACACTCAGTTGAGACCTCCTTGAGATGATTGATGATGTATGAGTAGTCATGCATTTCATTAATTGTTTCAACCTGAGAGTCCATAAAACTGAGGACCTTTAGTAACACTTTTACCCCGACTAACCCTTTTTAGAACGTAGTGCAAAAACTATGAGGGAGTTGTCCTGAAATAGTTGTTATGCGGTGCTACACTCAGGCGAGTTTATCTTGAGAATATTTTTGACTCACGTGAGTAGTCATGTTGGTTGATAATATCCGAAGGATTTACTATGAATCTGGGAACTTTGATAGAACCCGTTCGGCAAGTATAATCAACCTATAGTACAAATCCTTGGGGATGGGTAGACCTTTTGGCTTCATGTTGTGACTTTTGAACCTAAGAAGACCCCTTAATGTGTGCATTGTACTTGTGAATACTTGTCCACGTGCCTATTTGTGTATGTTTGTGAATACCTGTGTTCTTGTGTTTGTGCATTGCATTTGCATCATATTCCGTATTCATGAGTAGCCTAATGATTTCAAAGAATCCTGTTGTTTTATTCCTTTTCAAAAATCAATAGAGATATTAGATCTTTGAATCAAAACTTTTCAGTTTTTTCAAAACGTTTGCAACTTCCCCTTGAGTCCCTTGAAACCATTTGGGCTTGCATTCTGCATTGCATACGTGTGTTGTTACATTTGCGTTATGCATTGGCATTTCTCAGCCTTGCATCTCTTTGTCTCCCTCTTGTTTAGAGAGAGAAAGGGGATACCTAATAGATATCCAAGATAAATGACAACAATGGACGATCTTTTGAGAGCTCAAGAAACTCTGAAATAGGACATCAGAATTCTCAAGTTTTAGATGAATTGGGTTCTAGAGATATTACATAACATGATGAAGAAAAAAGGTCACTCACACCATGTTGCGTCCAGAGAAACTAGGGTTGCATTATCTCAGATGGTTCCTCCAACTCGAGGATGTCCTCGGTATCAATAACCAAATAACCGTCAATCGCGACAGCACACCCGACAAAGACCAATGAAACCAGAGAGACATCTCAGTCTGTTTCCAATGTGATACAGTCAGATACTGCCAGATTTGATCCAAGGAGGATTGATAATACCAAAGGAGCTGAAATCGGTAACTCCTTCTTAACCTCTAGGCTTTGATACCAATGCCAGATGCGACTATCATACTGGGGCACTGTGGCATTCAACTTAAGACTGTAAAGTACTCAGAAACGAGGTTAAAGATTTTCTCGACTCCAAAATGATCTCTTTCACGCCTCAAGGTGTTCAAGTTAACAAAAGTTCACCATCTCTCATATCTCTTCCACAGCTAGAGCGTGCACCCGGAGAAATTTCACGCAAGTCAGTATTTGACCAAGTGGCCAAATATCAGACGATTACCAGAACATGCTCTCACCACTCAACGTTTGTTTCTCCTCAACGTTCTCAAAGCTAGAGCTTGAACAAGAAGAATCATGTTAGGAAAAATAAGACTTGCGGTAAACCAATTCTTGTACCGCTAAGCAAACTTTACCCACTATTGATTCAGAACTCACTAGTGACTCCGCGACTATTCAATCCTGTGCTAGGGCCATGGTACAATGCGAACCTGGCCTATGAATTTCATAAAGGAGCCGAGGGACACAACTTAGATGCATGTCTGGCATTCGGTTTTCTTGTGCGAGAGCTGATCAATGACAAAGACTTGATCCTCGAAGAAGACCACCCAGAAGTTAAATGCGGATATCGTACTGGGACAACAGGGCACCTAGTTGAAGAGTGCAAAGGTTTTAAACTGAGAGTGCAAGAGTTGCTGAAACCTCAGGAGGATAAATCAAATGACAGTGCTGCGATTCTTGAATCCAAAGAAAAAGGACCCACGAGACCTCTCATAATTCTATACCACAAAGTGAAAGTGGTTGTTGAAGGTGTTTCCCCGTCTGGCCATGAAATCTGAAGTTTGTCAAAGTTTAATCCCCTAAGGCTGGCAGTTGTAAACTATTTCATCATTTTGTTGTATTTTCTTTGCATTTGTATTGCTTGTAAGCCGTTGTACATTTTGAATTGGCAAGATTAATGAAATGTTTATGCATCTTTTGATTAGGTCCATTGATTTCACTCTTTCTCTTTCCTTTCATTGTTATAAGAAAACGAAAAATGCAAAATTTTCTTTTCATTACCAAACTGTTGTTTAAAGCAAATATTGGGGAGGATGATGAAAACTATGTCCATAACTGTTGTTGATATGCTTTCAATTTAACTTTGCCGATGATGTAAGGCATTGTTTCAATCCCTAAAAACTGGAGTAATAAGGAAGATAATCCCTCGTTAACCCCTTCGAGCCCAGAAGTAGGAGTTTTCTTTCTTTAAAAAGAATCCCTTAAATCTTAAACCTGGGGCAGAGTAGTTCTCAGTTTAACTTGGGTATGCGTTCAAATGCAAGAACTTCACCAAGACACCTGTCAGCTCCCTTAAATCCATTGAATAAATGTTGTACAAGTTGTCCCAAAAGTAATATCAAAGGAAGGACTGTTAAGAAATCCCTACTTGAAGAATGAGCCGAGTCCCTTTCAAGGAAAAAGCCAAGAAAGATGGGAAGCTCATAACCTTGCCTTATATAAAAAGGCTTGTATGACAGTCAAAAGAGGAATTCTTAAATCTTTCAATCTGAAAGTCATCACTAGCAAAAAGCTATCAAATACTGTAAGGGAGTAGTGACTACTTTAGGTTCGCAAGCTTGTCATCAGTTCAATTCCTAAGCCTGTAAAAAACTGAATGTGAAGTTTGAGTTAACTGAGCGTAGGATTGGAGTTCATCATGGAGAGTGGGTGGGAACAAATAACTTTGAGCCTTTATCCTTTATTTCATGAACCGTGAACCGAGCCACATTACAACCCTTAAAAGACCTAATTGAGGTAAGGTTGTTTTGAAAGCATATTACAGCAAGGTTGGATAACCTGACTCCTAATGATCTTTGATAATTATGTGTGTTAATCACTTTATCCATCACTTGTAAAATGATTGGATCCCTTTCACTTTGATCACTTGATCGCTTCGTCGTGTGTGTTTTATCAAAAAATTTGTTTTCAAAAGTTTGCATGAATTTTGCATTAAAAATTGCCAATTTTTAATGAACAACATTGTGTGCAAGAGGATACAATATCAAAGGAATCCCAACAAATGCTGCCAGCTAGGGAATTTGACTTGGTAAAGGAAGGTCAGCCTGGGGCAACCAATTTGAAGGATTTGTTAATCATTTATCACAACATTCATCTAATCAGAAGCGATCAGGTGAAGATCAGATGAATCTCTAAAAGAACAATTTAGTCTGGGGAAGCTCTTTTGCAGTTACCAGCTAGGGGCAAGTTTGTTCCCCAATCGTTACTTCCATAGTTTGAGGACTTTGTTGTGCAAATACAGTTAAACTAGGGCATTCACGTCGAGATTTGTGAATCTCTCTAAGAGTTTGAAGACATTGAAGCATATTTATCCTAATTCTTTTGTAAAATCCTCTTGATGGATTCTTCTCACAAACCATGTAATCTGGGGTAGAAAAGGTTCGAAGACTGTTTTTCGCAAGAGTCGTTGCTCACTTGAAGATGATTATTATACTATCAAGGGGAATAAATTTCTTATTCTCATGATACCTTTTGCCAGCTCCCCAATTAATTTGTTACTTCGGTTGATCTAGGCATTTCCCTGTGTGATTTTCCTCCTCCAACAAAGAAATCAAACTCATGATGGCAATTCGAGTAAATTCATAATGTTGTGTCCTAAGTAGATTACTCTCTCTCAGAGAAGGTGGTAAAAGTGAAACTGTTGTTCTTCATGATCATCCATGTTGATGTCCAATTTAGTGAAGTTGACTAAGTATCCCTGTCGAGATGTTTATTTCATCTCCAGTTTTGTTTTGTCTGTTTTGTTAGCATAAACATAAGCATGGCATAAGCATATATATAGCATATGTGCATTTTTTCTATCTCTGGTTGTTACTTGTTTTGATTCGCTTTGTTGTTTTCTACTAGTATCTAGGTATGTCGTCTCTCTCCAATAGAGTAGTCAGCCTTTAAGCATAAAATGTCCATCCTTTCTCAATTTCCCACAGAGTTTAATCCTCGTCGGTGATGGTTGCTTCAGTTATCTTTTTCCATATTTGGATAAGATGTATCCCCATTCAAGTTCATTCCTTAATGGTTGGAGTCTTGTTTTGATGGTTTCTCTGTAGCTTGTTCCTAGATTGAACTTTGGTCCCCAGGCGGTTGCCGAACCCAATTTGAATGTGCATTTATTTTGCACCGTGTCTAAGAAGAAATTATCTGCAATTCCCCAAAGAAAATAAGTGGTTGTCTCGTTTGAAAAGCTTATCTTAGGGACATTAAGGTCCGGTTGTTACCAATATTGTTTGAAAAGTTCAGTGGTGACTGACATTGGTTGAAAGTTCAGTGGTTACTAGCATCGGTTGGGAAATTCAGTGGTTACTGGTATTGTCAATTTGGTGGTTACCAATCATGGTGGAAGATCCAGTGGGTACTGGTAGTGATTGAAAGTCTAGTGGTTACTGGCATCATTAGATCTAATGGTTATTGGGAATTTCATCCAGCGCTGTTGTGTTTTTGATTGTTGGTGGTTACCAACATCCCCGGTAAAGTCCAATTATTTGGCATACAGTAGAGTTTAATTACCCTGTATCTTTCCTGATGTTTCCTGAAGATCCCGTTTAATCTCTTCATTTTAGGAATTTCCAGAGGCTTGGATGTTTATCCTTGCTTGAAAATCCAGTGGTGACTGGTACTGATGAATTGGTGGTGATGAATCATATTCCATGTAAGGCCAGATGGTAATTGGCATTGAGGAAATCCAGTGGTGACTGGTACTGATGAATTGGTGGTGACCAATCATATTCCATGTAAGGCCAATTGGTAATTGACATTGAGGAAATCAGTTGGTGACTGGTACTGATGAATTGGTGGTGACCAATCATATTCCATGTAAGGCCAGTTGGTAATTAGCGTTGAGAAAATCCAGTGGTGACTGGTACTGATGAATTGGTGATGATTAATCATATTCCATGTAAGGCTAGTTGGTAATTGGCGTTGAGGAAATCCAGTGGTGACCGATACTGATGAATTGGTGGTGACCAATCATATTCCATGTAAGGCCAGTTGGTAATTGGCGTTGAGAAAATTCAGTGGTGACGGGTACTGATGAATTGGTGGTGACCAATCATATTCCATGTAAGGTCAGTTGGTAATTGGCGTTGAGAAAATCCAGTGGCGACTGGTACTGATAAATTGGTGGTGACTAATCATATCCCATGTAAGGCCAGTTGGTAATTAGCGTTGAGGAAATCCAGTGGTAATTGTCGCTACCGCGAAAATAAGGTGTCGGCAAAACAGAAGAGTCGCCACCTTTCGTTATTTATCCCACAGAAAAGGAAAGGAAATGATCGGAAAAACCTGACGAAAAGGTATAAGACGAGGTCATCGCAACCATGTCTGGGTTCGGGAATCGGTTACGCAAGGGAAAGACAAGGTCATCGCAACCACGCTTGTTGTGTTTATCTGACAGGTTGGTTTAACTATCTACCTATCAAGGCTGGTCTGAAAAGAAAAGAAACTGACTCGGCAAAGCATCGTGCTTCGTGCCTACGTATTCTCGTCAGAGAACGAGAAATCAGAGTCAACGTAGTTCGGCTAACTACGGGTAAAAGGATGGGGGAAAGTGGCTCGCCAATACGTAAGTATTGTGCCTACGTACTCTCAATAGATATGAGAGATCAGAGCTTACGTAGTTCGGGATACTACGGATTACGGGGGTTCAGATTCATCTGTTTTTCCGAGTAGGGTTAACAAACAGTTCTAGCAGTTTGGTGTATGCAGTTCGCTCGTCGGAGTCTCGTGCGTTACCGTTTGCGGTAGAACTGAGAGTTAACGACACTCTTTTCTTCAAAAAAGTTTTCCTGAGTTACGGGCCCACGGGGCAAAAGAGGTTTTGAGATTTGTTTTTCTGTCTTTTACGGAAGAAGTGTTTTTTATGGATGTTTGCAATTCATATCGCACTAGAGACTATTACCTAGGAGTGAATGCGTCGCATGTCACCCAAAGGGTACCATACTAAACATCCTGATTATTGGAAGAAAACCCTCTAATAACCATTTCCTAAGTAACTTAAGGCTCGTAACGCACTATATCAATTAACCTTTATTACTGTATTTTGATTTGTTTGAAGATAAGAAGGAGAAAGGACACAACTAAGGGGAAACTATCAAGTCCTAACAGTTGTCATGCCATGGATTCATCATATGGTTGAGGTTTGAAACAGGGAACTCCTAGATGTTATCATGTAAAGGCTTCAGCCTAAAGTCTAATCATCACTTCCTTAAACAAGGAAGTGAGAATCCTAGGGGATCATGTCAAGTGGGAAACAGACAACAGACAAACATATGCTAAACATCAGTAAGGCAGATAAATAGAAAATAAAACAGTAAAGATGCAAATGCTATGCAGCAATACAAGCAGAGGGAGACTCACTCAACCTCTAAGCAATCAAGCAAAGAAAACAGTCAAAAACAGACAAGAAAAGGGAGGATCACCTCAACCTTTATATGCAAATACATCAATTAGAAAGAGAAAAACAACACACAAGCAAGGGGAGGATCACCTCAACCCTTAGGGCAAGCAAGCAGAGGGAGACTCACTCAACCTCTTAATGCAGTCATGCATCTACACTTAGACTGTCCTAAACATGAACTATCCTAATGCAACACACAACTCAATCATGAATGAAGGAAAGCGATTATGACAAATAAGGAATTCATTCCACAAGTAATCAAACAAGGCATCTATCCTAAAGAAGGGATTGATGATGAGATGCATGGTGTATACCAAAGGTATCCACCATGATATTCAACCATCATGGGAGATTAGAAATGAAGGGAAGCATGATGTATGCCAAAGGCATCCACCATGACACTCTACCATTCATGGGAAAATCATTTGCCTAAGAGGCTTCAGTAGGAACCCTAAGGATTAGTTAAGGATCACCTAAACTAAAAGGGATTAAAGGCTCTATCAAGGCCTAATCTAGGTTCTCAGGAGGTATCTACCTAAGTCCTATTCTATCAAGGAGGGATTTGAAACATAGAGTTAACCAATGTTCACTTAAAAGACTAATATATGAAGTTATCCTAGTTAGGGTCACCTAAACTATAACCAACTTGGAAAATGGGGGAATAATCGAAGATCACTTCTAAAAATGCTAAGGAAACCTTTTCCAAACACTTTCACCTCTAAAACCTTTTCCAAGCACTTTCAAACTCAAACCAAGCATCAATCTATCCACAATCACCAAAATCGAATCATATCCCTTCAAAAATCCATAGAAATGCTATCCCATTCCATTCTGGAATACTCAACGGTTGCATCAGACCCGACGGTCTCTGATGTTCAATCTTCGACTTTTGACAAGTCAAACAAGCATATAAAAACTCTGCAATTTCCTTCTTCATACATGGCCAGCAAAACAATTTCCTCAAATCCGGGTACCTCTTCTTAGCACCGGGATGAATACTCAATCTACTCCAATGTTCTTCTTCAAGAATACTTTTTTCCAACTCACACTATATGGAACACAAACTCTATCACGATATCTCATGATACCATTTCCATTAATCTGAAAATTAGCTCTTCGAATTTGATTCATCAAATTCAACCGATCTACCAACTCAAATCAAATTTCCGACCTCCTCGAATCTCACCAATAATACCACTAGTATGCCTCAACATCCAAAGCTTAACTCCATAAGAAGCCTCTTCACAAACAAAACTCATATCACAAAATTACTCAATCAGTTCTAACTCTTTTACCACCGTCATCGGCATATGCAGAGATTTCCAAATCAATTCATCAACTACCATATTTTCTTTATTGGAATGATAATTTAACCCAAAACCATAATCCTTTAGAAGTCTCAATCATCTCTTCTTCCTCGCCATCAACTCATTCTGATTAAAGAAGTACTTCGAACTCTTACGATTACTACACATCTCAATTCTCGAACCAAACAAATAAAGCTTCCAAAGCTTCGACTCACCCACAACAACAACTAACTCGAAATCATGCGTCGGATAATTCCTCTTACGCACTTTATGTAACACCCCGAATTTAATCATGATATTTTAATTAATTATTTAATTGAGAATATTCGTATTTTGAGTGGTTTTCAGTGGTTTTGTGGGTTATTGAGAAAAGGTGCATTTTTAGACTATTTATTTAATTAATAGTATACTATATGAGAATATTAGTATTACTATTGATTAAAATGAATATAAGTGAAATAAGGGTAAATTGGGCATTATGAAGAGTTAGTAAGGGTGTTATGGGAAAAGCCCAATCGTGTGGCCCAATTCTAAGTTTGACAAAATAGAATTCTGAAGGTTTGGGATTCATTTTTGTTAACCGTGAAAAGAATGAAACCAGAGCTCTGAAGAGGGAGAAGTGGAGGCAAAAGCTTCGGAAGATCCCGAAGTTAATCGTGAAAGCTGTGAATCGACTAAGGTATGGGAGTATCGCATTTCATGATTTTCTATGTATGCCTTTAGATGTGTTTATGGCTGGTTTATGTGGTTTATCATTTAAGGTATTTTGGGTTGATTGTGGGAAAGTAAAGGAAATTGACGATGAACTCTGAGATCATGGTTTGTGATATGTATCACTGAATATTGAATATCTGATATGAGGATTAGGGAACCTTAGGCCTTCGTGGCCAAAACTATGGGGTGACATGCGTCCGACCTTGAAGGGATAAAGATAGGTGATATGAGAAATTATGATGCCTTTAGGTAATTGCAGGAAAATAGTGTTTTATGCAGTGCAGATGTTGCCGGATTAGCCTAATTAACCATAGATTTTGTACCGTTATCGTCGTATGACCTTAGGGATGATTTAGAGATGTTTTGGGGGCATGAGATGTGTGAATCGTATGAGTTTTTGGGTGGAAATCAGTTCTGGTGCATAGCAGAAGTTGCTGTCATCGCACTGTTCACCTAGCAAGCAAGCTAGCGAAGGTTCGCTACAAGACTCGCCTAGCAAGCAAGCCAACAAGGATTCGCTAGAGGCTCACCTAGCGAGCAAGCCAGCATGGGGTTCGCTACGAGACTCGCCTAGCAAGCGAGCCAACGACGTAGCAGAGTTTGCGAATATTGATCGTGTGCAGCGATGCCGTGATGTTTGATTCTGGGATTCCGGTGATGAGTTACTATGAGTATGATAGTGAGGTTGCGTGAGCAATAAGTGATAGTATGAGAATTACCGCAAGTGTAATTATGATGAATTAATATGAGGCAATGTGAGATGATATTAGGGATTAATATGTGAATACTATGTGATGATATGACGAGTTAAGATGAGTAGAACTGTGAAGTTTATGTGATTGATAGGCGATAGTGTGAGGATTACCGTGAGTATAACTTAGTGAATTAATATGAGATGATATGGGGTTAGTATTATGCATTAATATGGGATAATATGACTATGAGTTAATATGTGATTTATACGTGATTATATGATGACATGATGTGTGAGAATGATTAATATGATGGATTATGATGATATGTTGTATGATGAGTAATATGATGAATTATGATGATATATCGTGTGATGATTAATATGAGAAATTATGATGATATGTTGTATGATGATTAATATGATGAATTATGATGATATGTTGCATGATGAGTAATATGATGAATTATGATGATATGCTGAATTAATGATTAATATGATGAGTTATGACGTATGACGAATATGATGAATATGATGAATGATGATGCACCATATGTTGTTATTATGAGGATTATTGTGACGTGTGCATCACACATTCATGTGCATCCGGACTTCGGTTCAGAACCTCGATTACTTTGGCTTCAATCCCACTGTGTGGATGTGAAGTATTTTGATGTGCTCCGATCCTACTGATGGGGATCTGTGGAGGGTTGATGGCCCAAGGTCTATTGCACTGTGATGATTGGTACCACATGCATTGAGTTTATGTTGCATTTGCATTTATGAGCCTTGTGTATAAATTATGACGTTATGGCCTTTGAGGCATATTTGAAGGATATCAATGTGTTGAATATAATTATGAGTATTATGCCGTTTATGTATTAATTGTGTTACATTGATTATTATGAATTGTCTTACTCACCCTGCCTGTTTGAATGTTACCTCCACGTGGGTAACGTGCAGATGAGCAAGTTTAGTCGTGGACGCCGTCGAGGAGTATTTTGAAGTTTTAGAGTCGTTAGCCTTTATGGTTAACTTAGAGGGTCTTGTTCTGATATGTAACATCGGGTTGGGTTCTTTGAGTTGATTGTATATCATTGGGTTATTTTACTGATGTTCCCTTATGAGGAAAACATTGAGTTATGTTTTGAGTTTCGCTGTATATGATGTTTTGATGTATTTTGAGAAAACCCGTGTGTTACGGAGTATTGACCAATTTTGTTGACTTTGAGAAATGTACGCCCTTTTATGACTTTTTAATGAAAGTTAATATTTTACTCTGAAATCCGTGTTATTTTGCCGTAATATCTGTGGGATAGAATAAGGGTGTTACATTTGTGGTATCAGAGCAGGTCGGTCTGTCCGGCCAAGTTGTCTAATGTTGTTTGTTCCCTGGTATGAGACTTGTGTGTGAAAACACTGTAGGTACAGGTTTGTTGCCTAACCTTTGTCTGCAGAAGTTGGAATGATTCAAGTAGGGGAAAAGCTTGTGCTTTTCCAGGACGCTGCAAGTGTGAAGTGGCAGATCGGTGTGTGGTTGGATGCTCTTATAATTTGGTAAAGATGGTTTATACCCCATCATGATTTTCAGCTGTCTATTGACAAATTGAGGAACTGATCAGCCTTAATATGTTGTTTATAGTAGACGGGGTCATGTTGGACGGGATAGGTGTGTCTTGCAAGCTTAGATGGCGTGAGTAGTGAATTGTCTGGAGTTAAGCTAAGTGCTTAAGAATTGTTTTGATGAGTCGGCGCATGACAGCGTTGAGATGTTTAAACTTGATGGGAATTTTGAGTGTTAATGAAAGTGGGGAAATTGGCAGTTTGCCGATTAATTGTGGTTGTCTGGAAGTTATCCGGACAAGATAGTGATATACAGCCAGGACGTGAAGTGGAGTTGTGATCGACTTAGTTACGGAAACTATTCCGAGATTGAGAGCTCCATATTATATGTCTGTTTGGACGGTCAAGGAATTAAACGGATTAAGTAGTGCTGAGGCTTGTGTCTGGTGTGTGTGCTAAGGCAACAGAGTGTGAGGTCGAGTATATTAAAGGTGGACAATGACTTCTGATGATTATTAAAGAAAGTAAGATGTGGAATGCAATATTGGTATAATTAGGCCTTTAAATATTTCAAGAGTTGAAGATGTGTTGAATGGCCTTCTAAGTGTGAAATTGTTGTTGTACGTTGAATTCCAAGATCGCAGCTTTTTACGGAATCCAAATCGGACACCCGGAAGTTAGGTAACGGTCGAAAATAGAATTTCGGACTGCCAGGTTCGCTAGGTCCTTCGCCTAGCGAACAACCGCTCGCTTCTGTGTTTGCCTAACGAATATGTCCTGGGCAGAAGAATGTTGTTTTGGTATTTTGGTCGTAATGGGAGAACCATAACTCGGAATGACGCACGATTCGAAGCGTTGGAAAGCTGGTCCAATGCTCTATGTGATGGTGAAGTAGTGGAATGGAATTAAGTTATTTATTGATGGAATATGTTTGGATGTTGTGGTAAGTGCGGAAGGTGTGGTTCGTGTTTCCGCCATAACTCGCAAATTGAGTGTCTGTTTGGCATGGGATTTTCCATACTTATTTGAGCGAGTCAGTGGTTGTGTTAACCGATGATATTTTAATATATTCGAAGAGTATATAGGATCATGTTGAGAATCGGGAACTTGAGTTATCATTGTTGGAGAAGAAGCAGGGATATACCACTGTGAAGAAAGTTCAAAGAGTTTTTGGGAGAGTTGTCAACAGCTCGTGTGTTGATTTTTTCCGAATCCGACAGAATTATTTGTTGTGTTTTGGGATGCTTTGTTGATGTGATTGGGAGATATGTTAAGTGCAACATCAGCGAGTTTTAGTTATGCTTTAAGGCAATTTAAAATACATAAGAGGGATTATATGACGAGTGATTTAGAGTTGGTTGTTGTTGTGTTTGTGCCGAAGTTGGAGGCTTCAATTGGTTAGTTTGAGATTTGAGATGTTTGGTGATCTCAAGGGCTTAAGGTATTTGCTTGAGTTGGAATAGTTGAATATGAGGCAGAAAAAATAATTTGGACTCCTGAAGGATTATGGTTTTGGATTGAATTACCATTCGGGTGAAGCAAACGTGGTAGCTTATGCATTAATTTGGAAATCGTTGCATACACCGATGATGATGATGAAAAAGAGTTAGAACTGATTGAGCCATTTTGTGATATGAGTTGGGTGTGTGAAGAGACTTCTTATGGAGTTAAGCTTAGTATGTTGGACCTTACTCGTGGTATTCTCGATGAGATTCGATAAGGTCAGAACTCTGGTTTGAGTTGGTAGATTGGTTGAATTTGATTAATTAAAGTCGAAGGGCTGATTTTTAGATTAATGGAAATGGTGTTATGAGATGTCGTGATAGAGTTTGTGTTCTAGATATTATTGAGTGGAATAAGAGTATTGAGGTAGGAGCATCCATCCCGGTGTTATGAAGATGTAACCGGATTTGAGGAAATTATTTTGATGGCCATAGATGAAGAAAGAAGTGGTTGAGTTTGTATATGCTGGTTAGACTTGGCGGAAGTCGAAGATTGAACATCAGAGACCGTTGGGTCTGATGCAACCATGGAATATTCCAGAGTGGAAATCGAATAGTATTTCCATGGATTTTGTGTCGGGCTTTCCGAAGAATTTGAATGGATATGATTTAATTTGGGTGACTTTGGATAGATTGGCTAGATCAGCTTATTTTATACCAATGAGGATTAATCATTCTATGTTGAAGCTAGCTGAGATGTATATCGATGAAGTTGTGAAGTTGTATGAGATGTCGTCGAATATTGTGTCAGATGGGAATCTGAGTTTCATCGAGATTTTGGGAGAGTTTGCAGACGCTTGGAGTACCATGTTGAAGTTGAACTCTACCTATCATCCGTGGATGGATGGACGGACAGAGAGAACTATCCAGTCTTTAGAGGATTTGTGGAGAGCTTGTGTGTTGGATCAAGGTGGATCGTGGGATAGTTAATTATCATTGATTGAGTTACCTACAATAACAGTTAGCATTCTAGTATCGGAGTGACACCGTATGAGGATTTGTATGGTAGAAGGTGTAGGACTCCTTTGTGTTGATATGATTCAGGCGAGAGTGTTGTGCTCGGACCTGAGAATTGTGTAAGGGACGACTGAAAAGATCAAGAAGATCCAAGAAAATATGTGTTTTGAGAGTTACGATGGTGACTGGTGTTGATCGAGCTTTGAAGTCTTGGAAGCACACACTGTATTTTGTTGATTTGTATCGGAAGTGGCGCAGCGGAAGCGTGGGAGAAGTAGCATGTTAGACTGTTTTACCATTGTCGCTTGTGAATTTACATGATGTGGCATGTGCCTAAGTTGAGGAAGTGCATTTATTCAGATGGATGGTGTACAAGTGAGAGATAATTTGACTGTTGAGGCATTGCTAGTCCAGGTTGATGAACGAGAAGCAACTCCGAGGTAAAGAGATTCCTTTGGTGAAGGTAGTTTGGGAGGACCAGCTGGAGAAAGTTGGAATTGGGAACTTGGAGATCAGTTGAGGGAGTCGTATCTGACTCTGTTCATTGAGGTAATTTTCGAGGGCGAAAATTCTTTTAAGTGGAGGAGAGTTGTAACACCCCGAATTTAATCATGATACTTTAATTAATTATTTAATTGAGAATATTCGTATTTTGAGTGGTTTTCGGTGGTTTTGTGGATTATTGAGAAAAGGTGCATTTTTAGACTATTTATTTAATTAATAGTATACTATATGAGAATATTAGTATTATTATTGATTAAAATGAATATAAGTGAAATAAGGGTAAATTGGGCATTATGAAGAGTTAGTAAGGGTGTTATGGGAAAATCCCAATTGTGTGGCCCAAGTCTAAGTTTTACAAAATAGAATTCTGAAGGTTTGGGATTCAGTTTTGTTAACCGTGAAAAGAATGAGGCCAGAGCTCTGAGGAGGGAGAAGTGGAGGCAAAAGCTTCGGAAGATCCCAAAGTTAATCGTGAAAGCTGCGAATCAGCTAAGATATGGGAAGTACTGCATTTCATGATTTTCTATGTATGCCTTTAGATGTGTTTATGGCTGGTTTATGTGGTTTATGATTTAAGGTATTTTGGGTTGATTGTGGGAAAGTAAAGGAAATTGACGATGAACTCTGAGGTTATGGTTTGTGATATGTATCACTGAATATTGAATATCTGATATGAGGATTAGGGAACCTTAGGCCTTCGTGGCCAAAACTATGGGGTGACATACATCCGACCTTGAAGGGATAAAGATAGGTGATATGAGAAATTATGATTCCTTTAGGGTAATTGCAAGAAAATAGTGTTTTAGGCAGTGTAGATGTTGCCAGATTAGCCTAATGAACCATAGATTTTGTACCATTATCGCCATATGACCTTAGGGATGATTTATGGATGTTTTGGGGGCATGAGATGTGTGAATCATATGATTTTTTGGGTGGCAATCAGTTCTGGTGCGTAGTAGAAGTTGTTGTCATCGCACTGTTCACCTAGCGAGCAAGCCAGCGAAGGTTCGCTACAAGACTCGCTTAGCGAGCAAGCCAGCGAGGGGTTCGCTACGAGACTCGCCTAGCGAGCGAGCCAGCGACGTAGCTGAGTTCGCGAATATTGATCGTGTGCAGTGATGTCGTGATGTTTGATTATGGGATTCTGGTGATGAGTTACTATGAGTATGACAGTGAGGTTGCGTGAGCAATAAGTGATAGTATGAGAATTACCGCAACTGTAATTATGATGAATTAATATGAGGCAATGTGAGATGATATTAGGGATTAATATGTGAATACTATGTGATGCTATGACGAGTTAACATGAGTAGAACTATGAAGTTTATGTGATTGATAGGCGATAGTGTGAGGATTACCGTGAGTATAACTTAGTAAATTAATATGAGATGATATGGGGGTAGTATTATGCATTAATATGGGATAATATGGGATAATATGACTATGAGCTAATATGTGATTTATATGTGATTATATGATGACATGATGTGTGAGAATGATTAATATGATGGATTATGATGATATGTTATATGATGAGTAATATAATGAATTATGATGATATGCTATGTGATGATTAATATGATGAATTATGATGATATGTTGTATGATGAATAATATGATGAATTATGATGATATGTTGCATGATGAGTAATATAATGAATTATGATGATATGTTGTATTGATGATTAATATGATGAGTTATGACATATTACAAATATGATGAATGATGATGCACCATATGTTGTTATTATGAAGATTATTGTGATGTGTGCATCATGCATTCATGTGCATCCGGACTTCGGTTCAGGACCTCGATTACTTTGGCTTCAATCCCACTGTGTGGATGTGAAGTATTTTGATGTGCTCCGATCCTATTGATGGGGATCTATGGAGGGTTGATGGCCCAGTGTCCATCGCGCTATGATGATTGGTACCATATGCATTGAGTCTATGTTGCATTTGCATTTATGAGCCTTGTGTATAAATTATGATATTATGGTCTTTGAGGCATATTTGAAGGATATCAATGTGTTGAATATAATTATGAGTATTATGTCGTTTATGCATTAATTGTCATACATTTATTATTATGAATTGTCTTACTCACCCTGCCTGTTTGAATGTTACCTCCACGTGGGTAACGTGCAGATGAGCAAGTTTAGTCGTGGACGCCGTCGAGGAGTATTTTGAAGTTTTAGAGTCGTTAGCCTTTGTGGTTAATTTAGAGGGTCTTGCTCTGATATGTAACATCGGGTTGGGTTCTTTGAGTTGATTGTATATCCTTGGGTTATTTTACTGATGTTCTCTTATGAGGAAAACATTGAGTTGTGTTTTGAGTTCCGCTGTATATGATGTTTTGATGTATTTTGAGAAAACCCGTGTGTTACGGAGTATTGACCAATTTGTTGACTTTGAGAAATGCACGCCCTTTTGTGGCTTTTTAATGAAAGTTAATATTTTACTCTGAAATCCGTGTTATTTTTCCGTAATATCTGTGGGGGTAGAATAAAGGTGTTACACTTTAAGTTACCTTAAAGCATAAGCTAAAACTTGTTGATGTTGCATACCACTGCTCCTTTTTCAATGCTGATAACACAATTTTCAGATGCTCAGCATGATCCTCTTTACTCTTCGAATACATCAGAATGTCATCAATAAACCCAATCACAAACCTGCACAAATAATATGGAAAATCCTGTTCATATACTCCATAAATACATATGGTGCATTAGTCACACCCAATGACATCACGAGACACTCACAATGTCCATATTTTGTTTTAAAAGCAGTCTCCTGAATATCCTCAGCCTTCACACGAATCTGATGATACCCAGATCTCAAATCTATCTTACTGAACACACTTTCCACAACCAACTGATCCATCAAATCACAAATCCTTGGAAGTGAACATTTATCCTTGATAGTCAATTTTTTTACTTGTCTATAATCCACACAAAGCCTCACAAAACAGTCTTTCTTCTTAATCAATAAAACTAGTGCACCCCATGGTGACACACTCAAACGAATGAATACTTTATCAAGCAAATCTTCAAGTTGACTCTTCAAATCTTTCAATCCCAATGCAGACGTACGATATGAAGCCATCAATATCAGACTGATTCTAGGAACTAAGTCAATCGTAAACTCCACTTCACGTTCTGACGGTAAATCATTTATCTCATCAGGAAAATTTTCTGAAAAATCACAAATAATTGGCACACCACCAACTTCCCCATTTTATTAACACTAAAAGTTTCCATCAAAATAAACATCTTAGCACCATCTTGCACTGAATCATCAAAACAATTTGTAAGCACTTAGCTTAACCCAAAACAATTAACTGTTCACGCCATCTAAGCTTGCAAGACACGTCTATCCCATCTAACATGACTCCGTCTACTATCAACAAGAGATTAAGGCTGATCAGTTCCTCAATTTGTCAATAGACAGCCGAAAATCATGATGGGGAATAAACCATCTTTACCAAACTATAAGAGCGTTCATTGACACACAGAGCAACCACTCCACACTTGAAGCATCCTGGAGAAGCACGAGCTTCTCCCCCACTTGTTTCATTCCCACTTCTGCAGAAAAAGGTTAAAAACAAACGTGTACCGACAGTGTTTTCACACACATGTCGCATACAAGGGAACAAACAACATTAGACAACTTGGCCGGACGGACCGACCTGCTCTGATACCACTAATGTAACACCCTTTTCTACCCACAATTAAAAGGCACATTTTTCACATAAATTAGAGTAAAACATTTAACTCAATAAAAATCACCTCAAAGGGTGTGCATTTCTCAATAGCTCAAAATAATTCAATGCTCCGTGTACAACGGGTTATTCCCAAAAGATATCAAAAATTGCTCAAAGGCAGCGGAACTCAAAAGCATAATCCAAAGTTTTCCTTATACGAGAAGATAATCAAAATAACTCAAATTCTATTAAATTCTCAATATTCCACAAAACCACCAAAATCACCCAAAATGCGAATATTCTAATTTAAATAAATATTCCAATTAAATTCGGGGTGTTACACACCTCAGCGTTTCCCTCAGACACCGGAGCTAGGGCTCCGGGAGGGTCGCCGGAGCTCAGACTCCAAACCACCACGAAGCTTAGAGTAAAAGACCCTACTCCACCCAAAAATTCATGCTGAACCCAAATCCAGCCTCAAAACGAATGAAAAACAATTATAAGACCCTTAAATAACGACATGAAAGAAATGGTGCTCAACTGGAATCGACTCAAATAGAGCTCAAAAGCATTCAAAACTTGCCTCTAACCATAGAGGACTTCAGAGGGACCAACAACAAGTTCAACCAACGCTTATCATGAGAGGAAGAAATAAGGAAACTTACCAAATGGAGTTGCTCTGTTGGCCCTTGTTCAAGCACAATGATGATAAGAAAAGCTTGCCAATTGCTTCCTTATCTTCCCAAAACTACCAATCCAGCTTCAGAATACCAAAAACACTTGAGAAAAGGGAGATTCGGATTCTTGAAATTTTGAGAGTGAAGTGTGATTTCAAGTCTCAACTGCATCAAAAATCGCCCTTTTTCTCCTTCTAGGGTTTGTACACCTTAAATATTATGGGTTTTTGAATCCCATGCAGGCCCATAATGGCTGATTTTCTTGCTTGCCAAACTTTGCCAAAAAAACTTCCCTTTTAGTGTACACACGGGTAAGGCATGAGATGCTTCTCATTCCACTCAACACTTGTATTATGGGGTGTGTGGAAATTAATTAGAGTGATTTTGGTCATTGAGAATGAGTGGTCACCGAGTTTGTACCATTACTTCTTAAGGCATGATATTTGAAAAAGTGGCATGTCAAGTGTATTAATGTTGGCTCAAAAGAGGTAAAATGCATCATGACCATTGATGATATGATAATGCCAAAGAAATAAAAATCAATTCATTTTATAACTTGCAATGGAAGAAACACAAACCATGTCCAAAGATCACCCTTTCATGCTCATTATGGTTCAAATGATCACATAATTCATCAAATGCCATGGAAATTGAGTTCATTATGAAGATAAGGCAATGTGACACAACTTTCACGTGTCACAAATTGGATTAGAGGTCTTGAAATTCATGAAAATGGTCTTTGAAGTGAATGACCTATAATGAAGTTTCTAAAAATACCCTTGACTTGTGAAGACCATAACTTGAGCTCCACACATGAGAATGATGAGTTCTAGGAATTTTTGGAAAGCTAAGACAATGAGTAATAACTTTAATGTTTGATAAAAAGTCAGGAGGAGCTTGGTTCCTTGTGAAAAATGTCTTTGAAGTGAGTTAACTTTAAGTACCTCTAAAATCTCTTCATCTGATGACACCAACTTGTTGATACCATAACTCGAGATGTACAAACCCAATGGATTAGTTCTTACACTCAAAATAAAGCTTTAAAGATGATGAACAAGTCTCATGTTTTTTGGAGAATGAGATTGGGCTTACAACATAATGAAAATTGTCCTTGAAGTCAGGCACCAAAAAGGGGATTTTACACTAAAATCAATTGAAACCATAATTTAGTAACTCCTTGAACTCTTGAGTCTTATTGATTTGATCTCAAACTGACATCCTACATGACCTATGATGACTTCCAATGGCTTCAATGATCAATAATCAAGTCTTAAACCTTCTCAAGTCCACAATTGACTTTGGGTTGACCAGATGAAACCCTAAATTCTTATCCATTGACTGAGGCTCTTGCAGATGAATTGTATGACCGTACCAACTTCCATAGAGAACGCTCAAGATGTCTATTGAACCCTTGAATCATGTCTTACCCAAATAGATGACCTCATGATCCTCTGGTAATTCTAAAGATAGGAGGTGACACCCATACATAAGCTTTCTCTTCTCAAGGAGCTTTGAAACCCAACTTTGATGATGATACAACTCTTAATGACTTGTAAATGTGATGTTGCTTGAGCTTGAACATAATGCTTCTTTCTTGAGTGTCAAAAAAACATCTGGATCCCCTGTTAAGAACCAATGCTATGCAAATGCAAATGCTAAATGACATGAAACATAAGTCAAGCAAAACGAAAAGGTTGGGCAAATTTTGGGGTGCAACAATCATAACTTGCTTAATTTTTGTGCTATTGATGCCATTCATTTTGAAAAATACTCCTTATCATGTCTATTTTCGTTGAGTGAAGAAAGAACTCAAGGATTATTATCTTAGAAAGACTTTGATCCACTTGATAAGCATGTGTTTTTAGGGTTTTTACCTTGGTGTTCTTGAACTTTTTCAAACTTATAACTTGATTTTTCTTGTGAGCTTGATCTTGTATGATTCATATATGTTTTTTAACATGTTTTAATCCTCAAATATGTTTGAATAATTTCCTTACCATGTTCATACTTGCTTTTGTGAATGCATACATGTGAAAATGGCCTGTTGAACTTCATTTGTAAACTTTGTCAAGATTCTTGATGTTGTAACCTCTAGAATATGTTCACTATGCCTAATTTTAATTGCTTATGTGTCTTGTTAGAACCATAACATGCTTAGGGTTTGTTCTTGCCTTTGTAAAATGCTTGAATATGCATGGTATGCCTTAAACTTTTTCTGTGAACTTTGACATGATTCTTGATATTGTGACCTCTTGAAAATGTTTATCATGCTTCATTCTACTTGTTTATGTGTCTTGTTAGAACCATAACATGTTAGGGTTTGATTGTTGTCTTGGTTGTTACCATGAAACTTGTATGTTTTCCCCCATGAAATCATGAATTCATACTTGAACCTGTTTTAACATTTCTTGTATTCTTGCTTGTTTAATTGTCATCACCCCATGTTTAGTTGGTCTTATGTTGTTACATTTAATCAATTTTGATCCTTATAACATGCTTGCTTCAAGTTGTAACTTGTTTGCATCAATTTCATATGAATGTTATAGATGAACTTGTTATTGTTACACATGTTCTTTGTTTGCATTAGTGGTTGTTACCTCCTTTCTTTTCATCTTTTTTAGGATGTTAAATGTTGATCTTTATTATTTAGATGTTCTTGCTTTGTTGCTTTAACTTTGTCAAGTTATTCCCCAGTGATGGAGCTTGTTAGTCAACATTAAGTTGTCTGTATTCCTTGTGTCCAAAGGAAAGTCTCTCTATTGACCTCTGGGTCATAGATAGGTAATTACCCTTATAGGCCTTGATAGATCCTCCTCCCTCCTGTTGGTCTGGATAGAAACAATTGGTCTTACAACGTAGAATTAGGTAGAGTTGGTTAACTCTATGTAAGAATCATGGTGATGATTAATTACTCCCCATTCTTGAGTGTTCTATATAGATCTAGAGAGTTTGGTTAAACTCTACACAAGCATTGTTATGTTTGTTCCCCTAGAGTCTTGACCATGGTCAAGTACTTTTTAATCCCCAGTGAGGTGAACTACGATTGCTCTGATTCTATCCTAGTTAGGATACGTAGAAAGAAGATGTGATATCTTTGTGAGCAAAATTAGAAACATCAACCCTAGGTCCTTACCCCCAAACCCTAATATCAATCCATAGCATAACCATAGCAAGTTTATCATACATACACACACACACACATACACACACACACAAAAGGTTCCTGTAGAGTATTACAAATGTTTAGGATGTGAAATACCTACCCTAGGCATAACCAACCCCCGAACCCCGAATCTCTTAGCGTTGTTATTACATCGCGCAAAAGGTATTTCTTTCTTTAACCTTTGGATAAATCAAAGACCGGTTGTGAATTTAATGAATTAAGATTCAAGTTAATCAATAGCTTGACATCACAATTCTCACCGCAACACCTGGTTCTGAGTCTACGGAGCTGGCACTTGTTGAATAGCCCAAACCTTGTCAGGATCTACTTCAATCCCTTGTTGACTAACAATGAAACTGAGCAGCTTTCCAGATCTCACTCCAAAAGTGCACTTGGAAGGATTCAACATTAACTGATATTTCTAAAGTCAATCAAACAACTTCAAAACATGATCCAGATGGTCTTCTTCACTTTGAGATTTGGCGATCATGTCATTGACATACAGTTCTATCTCCTTGTACATCATGTCATGGAACAACACAACCATAGCTCTTTAATAAGTGGCACCAACATTCTTCAAACCAAAAGGCATGACTTTATAATAATAAGTCCCCTAAGGATTGATAAAAGTAGTTTTTTTCATATCATCTGGGTCCATCTTGATTTGTTTGTAGCCAGAAAAACCATCCATAAATGAGAATACTGCAAAATGAGTCGTGTTGTCTACCAAAGTGTCAATATGTGGCAAAGGGAATCATCCTTCAGACTAGCCTTATTAAAAACCTTATAATCAACGCACATTCTGACTTTTCCATCTTTCTTTGGCACGGGTACAATATTAGCCACCCATTATGGATATTTAGACATTGCTAAGAAACCTACATCAATCTGCTTTTTAACCTCATCCCGAATCTTGAGAGCCACATCAGACCTAGTTCTTCAGAGCTTCTGTTTGATAGACGGATATTCCGGTCGAAGCGGTAATTTGTGAACCACTGTGTCAGTATCAATACCAGGCATATCATGGTATGACCAAGCAAATACATCAACATATTCTTCTAAAAGCTTCATCAGTAGCTGCTCGATTTCTGGCCCAAGTGTTGTCCCAATTCTGACTTCCTTCTTGTCTTTTTCAGTGCCGAGATTAACGACAACCACTTGCTCTTGGTGAGGTTGAATTTTTGTGTACTCATACTCTGCCATCTTTGCCAGTTCATCCAAAATCTCAAAATCTTCATCTTCATCTTCAACATGGTATATGGGCGAGTCAAAGTCAGGAGGGAAAACAAAGTTATTGGATTCAACAAGTTTTAGGGTTTTTCTGCATGTTTAGAATGGCTTAATTATTAAAACATACAAAGACAGATGCAAAAGCAAAATAAAAAATATTTTGGTTTTTTTTTCTTAAAAGATTCTCATTTTCTTTAAAAGTAAAAGCAAAAAACAGTAAATGAAACAAAAATGAGGAGTTTAACAAAACATCTTCATTAATCATAATAACTTGAAAGAATTGGGCCCTACAAAATGATCCTATAGCCTTTGTCGCTAAGCGAAAAATGACACAGAGTCGCTACCGGATTTTATTTATCCCAACGAGGGAAAGGGAAATAGCGATAAAACCTTTGCGAGAGGAGCATGGTCATCGCAAAAAAGTCTTAGGGTTTGGGAGTCGGTTATGCGAGGGGAAGGTGTTAGCACCCCCTCACATCCATCGTACTCGATGGGAACCTTCTAGGTTGTTTATCATGAATGGGTGTTTGTATTAAAAGTTTGCTTGTTTAAGGAGAAGAGGGGTTGGTTTTTTATCTTAATGCTCGCCAAGGATTATGGCCCTTGTGCCTACGTATCCTCACTTAAAAGAAGTGAAGAATCAGAGCTCTGTAGTTCAGAGGTTTGTGAAATGATTGTTTGTTGGTTGATTTTATACCTTAAAAAAGGGTTTTTGGATTGATGCCCTAAGGCAAAATGAAGTTTGATGAGTTGATGTCATTTTTAGGTTTTTTGGAATGAAATTGTTCTTGAATATGATTACACAAAACTTTAGATATATATGAATGTCTCGAATAACCAAGTCGAGCGCCTTGTATTCAAAACATTCAGAACGAGTGTGGGAGGATTCCATTCTCATTCCTTCTCCACCACTTTAAAGTTCATGGCATATAATCCTAATCGTATCTTTATTATGTTTTAGATTTTTATGAGAAAAATACCACTTGATGTTGGATCAAGGGTTTTATTGTTTGTGAAAATGTTTGAAGCGATGCGAACAAGGTCGATGGCAAACGCACAAGGCGGACGACTTACAAGGATGAAAGTGGCTCGATATAATTGAGAGTTTATTGTTTTGAAAATAGCTTTGAAACAAAGGTCAAAATAACCATATACATTCACATACAAAGGCCATGCAACCACATTGGGTTAGTCGGCATAAACAACACAAAACATGAAAAAAACAGCATGAAATGCCATCAAGGATTTCGCGTGCGAATGTTGTAGCGAAGCTACCCGGAAATAAAAAGAAGTTTGCTAGGCGAACTTCCCAGTGAACGCAAAAAGAGGCAAAAGGGGGCAAATTTTGCTAGGCGAAGGTGCCAGCGAAGGTGCCCAGAAAAGACAACCAGAAGTTCGCTAGGCGAACCTCTAGCAAATGAAAACAGAGGAAAAATAGGGCAAAGTTCGCTAGGCGAAGGTGCCAGCGAACATGACAGAAAGAAACATCAAAAAGTTTGCTAGGTGAACTTCATGCTGTTTTGCCCATTGTTGCACCCCAAAATTTGACCAACCGGGTCTCGTATCTGGCTCGATGTTTTGACGCATAATCGCATTCGCATCTGCATATTGCATACAGTGCATTTTTCGATTTGTTTTGATTTTATTGGGATCACAGCTCTCGTCTCGTGTTTCAGGTGGTTTTATCAGTTCAGATAGGTAGAATCATATTTCCGGCTATTTTGGTGCGATCTCGCAGTGTTGTGTCGTTCGGTGCTATTTTTGTCCCTCTGAGAATTATTGTGATTTTTTCTGGATTTTATTGGCTATTTTTAGGATTAAATAGATTTTTAATCATTTTTAGCATTTTATAGGATATTAGGTAGATTTTAATATTTTTAGAATAATATAGAGTAATATAGTTTTTAGAATTTTTAATAGAATTTAATAGCATTTTTCATTTTAGAATATTAATAGGATATTAATAGATTTTAAATAGTTTTAATATTTTTTAATTCATTTTTTAGAATATTAGATTTTAAATAGATTCTTACTATTTTCTTAATAGAATAACAATAGATTTTTCTTTTATTTTCTTTTATAGAATTTAAATAGGTAATATAGATTTTAATAGAGATTTAATAAAGTTTTAGATTAATAGAGGATTAATAGAAGTTTAATTAGTGGAGTTATTAGCTTAATCTTAGATTAGAATTTTTAGAATATTATTAGTTTAGGAGTTAATTAGATTAATAGTTAATTGAGTTTAGTTTAGGTTTAGGTTAAATTGGGCTGATCTGTTATGCAGTTTTTTTGGTTTTTTGTCTGCATTTTCGTATTGGGCCCATTTCAGTTCGCAGCCCAGTTTTCGTCCAGGTAAAGTCCAGCATCAATCCAGATTCCAGCAACTGCCAGAAACTTCTAGAAGCATCCAGAAGTGCCAGCACTATAAATGCCAGCCAGCCACGTGTTGCCAAGAGGATGGTCCCACGCTGCACATCCCACACGCCGCCACCTCACGTTCAGACTCCTTCTCACCCTGCCACGCATGGGACACGCGTCCCACATGCGTTCACCCTATCCACTACCTCCCCCACGTGTCTCCACCATAGCCTCCCACCTGAAAACCCCACCGGCCGGCATGCATGGCCGGCGACCACCGCAAACCTCACCGGAATCACCAAAGATCCCAGATTCTGATCACCATCTTCATCCTCCTTCGTCCATCTCCTCCAATCAACAAACCCTAAACCACCACCAAATCTCCAGATTCCGATCACAATCTCATCCAACCTTCATCATCGTGCACTCATCCATTTCCAGAAGTCCCTTCAACCAACCTCTGATCATCATTTCCGGATAATCATCAACAACTTCAAGGATTTTATGCATCGTTCTTCATCATTTGCGTTCATGAAACTTCCAGATTCAAGAACCATCATCGCTCTTCAATAGGTTTTCCAGAAACTCATGAAGATCATTCAAATCTTCATCCCGTTCATCATCGTTCTTCGCCTTCCAAGAACACCTTCAAGGTTCTCCAGGAAAAAACCTCCAGAATGTTCGTCTGAAGTTGTTAGGTCTCCACCAGAAATCGTCAACCTCCATGTGCTATCAAGAGTTGATCTAATGTCGTCCACGATCCGGCAAGCATGCGACGATCTTCAGCACATTCCTCACCTTCCAGAATCCTCTAATATTCTTCAGAGAGCATCCAAGATTCTACATCCAGATTTCTTCAGAGGACGCTCAGATCTCCATATATTCTTCAATGAATTGCCAGAACTCCACATAGATCCTCATCGTTTCGTCAAGAAAGCATCAGAACGCCATCAGGTTATTGTTCTTCGTCAAGATGGACCTTCGCACTTTCAAGGTTTCACCTGAGCTCATTAGCCATAGATTTATTTTTCTACAATGTGTCTTCGTTTGCGCGTTTGTGAGGTTGTTGTGAGAGGAAGATTGGACGGTGGTGAGAATCTGAGAGAGGTTCAGAGAGAGATCAAGGAAGAACAAGGTTGGAGAACGAGAAAGACCGGAGAGAGGAGGTTGAAGAGGGTTGGTGAACAGTGGTTCACGGCGGCGGGGAAGGAGAGAAAGGATTCTAGGGTTTCAGAAAAGGGAGGAAGAAAGTGGGTTAGGAGAGATTGGGCTTCAGGCTCAATCATTTTTGGAGTCACCCCCTCCGTTTTTGGCAAACACCCCTCTGGGTGGAAGGATTCTGGGCTCGGGCCCAATGTTTTGCTGCCAGACACACTCCGTTCAACTCATACACCCCCCCTCTGTTCCTTGTGTTGTTAATTGGGTTGGGCCCAACCTCAGTCAGTTTTTTTTATTTTATTTACTTACATAACCCCCCTGTAATCCAGTGTACCCCTCCCCCCTTTTTGTTTTTTTCTTTCTTTTGTTGTGAGAAATGAAAAAAGAGAAAAAGGATATAAAAGAAAATACATTTTAGAAAAAGAAGAATATAGAAAAAGAAAAGTGAAAAACAATAAAAGAATATATTTGAAAAATAGAAAAAGAATTGAAAAGAAATATATTTGAAAAATAGAAAAAGAAAATATTATTGTGAGAAAAAAGAGAAATAGTGAAAAAAGAAATATTAAAAGAAGATGAAAATAAAGAAATAAAAATATGTGAAAAGAAAGGAAAAAGAGAAGAAAATAGTTGGAAAATAGCAAAAAATATTAGATGTAATATTTTTTAGGATTTATTTGTTTTAGGATAGTTTTAGACGTCCACTTGTTAGGGGACTTTTTCATTCGATTTTTCAGGATAGAATAGGATAGTATTTCCTAGGAGATTTATTTTTCAGTATTCACTCATTGTAATCATTTTTCAGAGATTAATAAAACGAGATTTGAGTTGTGGTCCCGATAGTAGCCGAACTACAGCTGCTCTGATTTCTCGTGCCAGACGAGAATATGTAGGCATAGGATGCGATATCCTAGCGAGCACACTAACGACTGACTTTTTGTCCTCTCGCTGCTGTGCGATTGAGACTTTCCCGCTGACGTTTATTTGTAACCCTTTTTTCTCTCTTGCCCAAGTGCATTTGAGACCAAGCCGTAGTCTTGCCCATAGGTTCCCGACCTTTGAAACCAGTTGTTTTTCTCACTGCTGTGTGAGAATGTTTGTTTAGCCGTAGTTAGTCTGAACTACGTAAAGCTCTGATCTTCCATGCAGTGGAAGTACGTAGGCACAAGACGCGAGGTCTTGGCGAGCCATTTTTCCCTGTAGTCCCGAACTACGTTGACTCTGACTTTCTCTCTTGAGAATACGTAGGCATAGAGTGCGACGCTCTATCGAGTCAATTCCCTTCTGTTTAGATTTAGCAGTCGTAGATAGATTGTTTTGCATCCTTTAGACAACCCAAGCAAGCGTGGATCCCGTCGAGTACGACGGACGTGAGGGGTGCTAATACCTTCCCCTTGCGTAACCGACTCCCGAACCCAGGTTTTGGTTGCGATGACCATACCTTTCCCCGTTTTTGCGAGGTTTACTTCGAGCGTTTCCTTTCCCGCTCTGAGGGATAAATAACGCACGGTGGCGACTCTTCTGTCAGCCGGCGCCGATTTTCGCAGTAGCGACAGCTGGCGACTCTGCTGGGGAAAAGATAGTTTCCTAGGGATCCAACGTCCCGAAAGCGAGTCAATTGTGGGATTCAACGTCCCCTAAGGGAGAGTCAATCCTAGCGCTTGTTTGCTTGTCTATTTGGGGCTTATTTATCGATATTATCTGTTGCTGTTGGGGTGTTACGGGTGTTCTATGATTGAGTGAGAAGCCGGACCTGGGCTTGAGTATGCACCTAGATATAGTTGCGGAGAAGTAGTAGACGAACCTGTCTGCTGGGCAGGCACAGTTCCCTACGAAAATCTGCGCTCAGACGAGGTTCTCGCAGAGGTGCTCCTTTCCGGTCCTGAGGATCTGAGGGGAGTCCAGACGTGAGGATTGTCGACTCTGGGAACCGATCATTTGGAAGTTAGCTAAGTGAGGCCTCTTCATGAGATGACGATGCCACTCCTTCTGGGAATCGTATCATTCCTCATGAAAGTCTGTGACGCTAACGACCGCATAGGATGCCGTACCTTGTCAGATATAGGTCCACACCTGTGAGTAGGGGGGTTTTTTTTGTGCAGGAAACTTGACTTCCAACCCACCCGTTATTCTGGTCTTCTCTTCAGAGCAACCGTACTCCGTCAGCAGTGCAGCAGTATTTAGATTGTGTGGGGGCTGTGATCCCGTGTTTGTTGCATTGCATTGCATTTGCATAGGCATCTTCGCATCATATTGCATACCATTCGCCAGCTAGTCAGAGCTCTTATCCAGCCATTATTTTGGTTCTGAAGGTGAGTATTGAAGACGACCAAGGGGTGGAAGCAGATTTGATCAGAATCGAGCATCGAAGTCAGCTGACGGCCATTGGTAGCTATGTCAGAGAGCAGCTTCCAGTTTGTTGATACCTTGTCAGGTTTCACCATGACGTCCAATCCTCTGTATGGGTCTCCGCACGACGAAGACTTTCTGCAAGTGAACAACCTTACTGCAGCTCAGCTTGTGCAGCCATCTGTTGAAGACCAAGGTCTGCGTGAGCAGTTTGTTGCCCGAGGTGAACGTTCTCCTTCTGTTGATGTCTCAGACTACCAGGGTTTTGCCTTCCCTGTGCCAAAGCCCCGAAGAGAGGTCCCGACAGCAAAGAATGAAGACCCGTTGGCTCCCGTGTATGCTGAAAGGTTTCGTGCATTAGAGGAGAGATTCAAAGTCTTGAAAGGTAAAGACGCTGTTACTCCTAGTGCTGCAGATATGTGTCTGGTTCCTGGCCTAATGTTACCTCCGAAGTTCATGTAACAGCCCAAATTTCATTAAATAATTAATTGTAGCAATTAATTTATTTAGTGGGATTTTATTAATGTTGGAAATTAATTTTTATTAATTGGGATTAATAGAGAATTGAGAAGGAAAATGAAGGAAATATATATAAGAGAGAAAAGAAAAGAAAGATAGAAAAACATTTGGAAAGAAAGAGGAAAGAAGAAGAAAGGAGAGAAAGAGAAGAGAAGAAGAGGGAAAGTGGAAATCATCAAGAACCAACATCAAAGCTCCGATTAATCGAGGTAAGGGTGAGAAATGTTTCTATTTGATCATTGTATGATGTTATGTATGTTGGGTTGGGGTTTTGGTAGAGTTTTCATCACTTTCCAATTAGGGCAAAAGTTGGAATAATCGGTAGATTGATGATTTAATCGGTTGGAACTTGGAAATAATGCCGTAGAATAGTCGGGTAACATGAGGGTATGATGTTTGTACTGATTTTTGTGTGTGAGAAGTTGGATGATGGTGGATTATGGAGGAGGAACAGAATAGGGTTCTGTTCTGCGCAGGTTCGCTGGCTCTCGCCAGGCGAGCGAAGGCGAAGCTTCGCCAGGCGAAGCCTAGCGAATGCTGGCGAATAATTATATTTAAGTCCCAGTAGACTTCGCTGGTGGGTTCGCCAGGCGAAGTGGGATAGCGAAGGTTCGCCCAGCGAAAGTGCTGGCGAATGGTGGCGAATGAAGTCAGTAGCTACTGACTTGGGCTCGCTGGGAAGTCTCGCCAGGCGAAGCCTAGCGAGTGTTCGCTGAGAGAGTTCGCCAGGCGAAGGCCAGGCGAAGGTTCGCTGCGAGGGTTCGCCAGGCGAATGGAGGCGAATGTGACAGCATTTTTCCTTTGCTGTGTTGTTCATGTAGAGATGGTTTGGTTGCCTCTCAGAGATCAATACCTCTATGATATGATATAGATATGATCCATTGTGATGATGTGTGTTGTGGGTGGCCTACGGGCGTGAATCCTAGAATTGTGATTTGAATGTTAATTGCATCAAGTATAACTACATGTGAACATAATGGGTGATTATGTGTGTATTATCTAATGAACTTGGGAATGCTTGATGTGTATACAATTATGTGATGAGTATGCATGAGAACATTGTGAATATGTGTGCATCACTTGTAATTGTATGATTGGTATTGTGATGCGAATACCTTGATTGTTGTGATATATGCTGTATGTGCAATCATCGTGTAATTCTTGAAGTGATGAATTATGTAAATGCATGAGATTAAGATGTCGGTCTTAAGTGCATTTGTTGTGGTTGATTGTACATGCATCATTTAGTCAAGAGGCAATGTCTGTTAGTTTCGTGGAAACTAGTGGCTTGTCCCAAACCTAGAAGTGTGGGTTTGAAGGCTTAGAGGACGGGCCTTTGTGGTTATCGGTCTAGAAGTGTGGACCCGGTTTAATGTAAAAACCGAAAAAAGATAACGGGTTATCGGTCTAGAAGTGTGGACCCGGTTTAATGTAAAAACCGAAAAAAGATAACGAGAGTCGGTACCGCATTGCATGAGTTGCATTGAGTTGTTGAGTCACATTTGATATATGACATGTGCATGAAGTGATGCTTATGTGTGGATGATGAGATTGTGGAAATTGTAAGTGTATACATAATGTGGGAAGGCTTGTGGATATCCATGTTTGTATATATACATGTGTGGTAATATATATGACTAAGAGAATGAAGTGTGGTGAGAAATGTGAATATGTGTTATATGATTACCTATATATATATATAATCTTATGCTTTGATTATTATGGTTATATTTCTCACCCTTCTGCTGTTTTATAATGCTCTATGAGGCATTGCAGATTAGGATGCTGGAGTCCTTTTGTGAAGAATAGTCTTCATTCTTTTGAGTCTACTGCTCTGATATGTAACACCGGGTAGTTAGACTAGTATAGTCATTCTTTTGTGATACATTGAGGTGTATCAGCTGATGTGGTTTTTTAATCTAACTGATACGATATATATTAAATTGGATAGCTTATGTGTACGTGAATTAATATTTGGAACTGATTAAATGATTTTATCTTCCGCTTAAATTGAAAATGTTACATATTTTATGGAGCAAATTGTGAAAGTGTTTTATTGGTGAAATTGTGGCATCCTTCTTTTATACCTGATTATAAAACCTTTTTACTCTGATAGCGTGTATGTGCTTAATTGTTTTATATGCAATTATTTGGGGTATAGAAGGGGGTGTTACAATAGTGGTATCAGAGCAGGTCGGTCCGTCCGGCCAAGTTGTTAGAGTGTTTTTCCCTATGTGTTATTGATATGCGTGTGATGCATTATCAATATTGGTTGTTCTTACGTGGTTCTGTTGTTGGAATTAGTAAGATGGTTGCAGGGAGGAACGACGAAGCGATTGCGGAGGCATTGACGAGATTGGCGGGGGCAATAGGGCAGAATCCTCCGGCCAATGTGAATGTGAGGAATCATGCTGATGATGGATTCCGTGCTTTGGGGAAATTCCAAAAGAATAACCCTCCGGTCTTCAAGGGAACTCATGAACCGGACAAGGCACAAATTTGGTTGAAAGCTGTGGAAAAGATTTTTCGAGTTATGAATTGCTCGGATGCACAGAAGGTGCAGTTTGGGACTCATATGCTCGAAGAAGAAGCTGAAGATTGGTGGGGTAATACTCGCCAAAGATTTGAGGAAGATGATATTGTGATTACGTGGGATTTGTTTAGAGAAACCTTTCTGGAGAAGTATTTTCCAGAGGATGTGCGGGGGAAGAAAGAGATCGAATTTCTTGAGTTGAAGCAAGGTAATTCGACGGTTGCTGAGTATGCGGCGAAATTTGAGGAGTTGATCAAATTTTGTCCTCACTATAATACTGGTAATGCTGAGAGGTCTAAGTGCCTCAAGTTTGTGAACGGTTTGAGACCTGAGATTAGACAAGCTATTGGATACCAGGAAATCAGGCGGTTTTCTGAGTTGGTTAACAAGAGCAGAATTTATGACGAAGACAGTAGGGCTAGGTCCAGCCACTACAAGAGTCTAAGTGACAAGAAAGGAAAAGGACAATTCAGAGGAAAACCTTACGTGACTCCTGCTGATAAGGGGAAACAAAAGGTTGGTTTTGGCAAGAAGCCAAGTGGGGGAGTTTCTACCCCGGTTAGGTGTTACACTTGTGGTGAAGCGGGGCATCGTGCCCCGGAGTGCAAAAGTGTTGAACCGAGGTGTTTTAAGTGTGGCAAGCCAGGCCACAAGGCGCTTGAGTGCAGAAGCGGTACGGGTGTTACTTGCTATAACTGCGGTAAGCAAGGACACATTAGTACGAAATGTGATAAGCCGAAGAAGAATCAAGGGAGCGGGAAAGTGTTCGCTCTATCTGGATCTGAGACTGCTAGCGACGATCGATTGATCCGAGGTACGTGCTTCATTCAGGGTACACCTTTGATTGCTATAATTGATACCGGAGCTACGCATTCTTTTATTTCTTTGGATTGTGTTAGAAGGTTAAATCTTGAGTTGTCTGTGATTGGTGGCGGTATGGTTATTGATACTCCTGCTATGGGTTCGGTAACTACACCGTATGTTTGCTTGAATTGCCCGTTGAGTATTTTCGGTAGAGATTTTGGGATTGATTTAGTGTGTCTTCATTTGGATCAACTTGATGTCATTCTTGGAATGAATTGGTTAAAATTCAATCGTGTGTATATTAACTGTTTTGACAAAACGGTTATTTTTCCCGACTCGGATGTTGAAAGGGAATTGTTTATGACGAGGAAACAAGTGAAAGAATCGGTGCAAGATGGGGCTAAGGTATTTATGCTCATGGCAACTTTGAGGACTAGTGAGAGTGAAGGGATTGATGGTTTGCCCATTGTTAGAGATTTTCCGGAAGTATTCCCTGATGAGATAAAGGATTTACCGCCGGAGCGAGAAGTGGAGTTTTCGGTAGATTTGATTCCTGGAACTAGTCCGATATCGATGGCTCCATATTGTATGTCGGCCTCGGAGTTAAAAGAGTTGAAGATTCAACTTGAGGATTTGCTTGAAAAGAGGTTTATTCGTCCGAGCGTGTCACCGTGGGGTGCACCGGTCTTGTTGGTTAAGAAGAAAGAGGGTTCTATGAGGCTCTGTGTGGATTACAGACAGTTGAACAAGGTGACTATTAAGAATAAGTATCCACTTCCAAGGATTGATGATCTGATGGATCAGTTGGTTGGTGCAAGCGTGTTCAGCAAGATTGATTTGAGATCTGGGTATCATCAGATCCGTGTGAAAGCTGAGGATATTCAGAAGACGGCCTTCCGAACGAGGTATGGACACTATGAGTATTCCGTGATGCCATTTGGTGTGACTAATGCACCAGGTGTATTTATGGAGTACATGAATAGGATTTTCCATCCTTATTTGGATAAGTTTGTGGTGGTGTTTATCGACGACATCTTGGTTTATTCGAAGAGCGAGGGAGAGCATGCCGAGCATCTGAGGATTGTGTTATCTGTGCTGAGAGAGAAGCAGTTGTTCGCGAAGCTTTCTAAGTGTGAATTTTGGTTGAAGGAAGTTAGTTTCCTTGGTCATGTGATCTCGAGTAATGGTGTTGCGGTTGATCCGTCGAAGGTTGAAGCGGTGTCGCAATGGGAGACTCCGAAGTCAGTTTTTGAGATCAGAAGTTTTCTTGGTTTAGCCGGTTATTATCGGAAGTTTATTGAAGGATTTGCTAAGTTATCGTTGCCGTTGACGCAGTTGACTAGGAAAGGTCAAGCCTTTGTTTGGGACGCCAAGTGTGAAGCGAGTTTTCAAGAACTTAAGCGAAGGTTAACGACAGCCCCTGTTTTGATTCTGCCAAATCCGGAAGAACCATTCGTTGTGTATTGTGATGCTTCTTTGATGGGTTTAGGAGGTGTGTTGATGCAGAATAACCAAGTTGTGGCTTATGCTTCGAGGCAACTCAAAGTGCATGAGAAGAATTATCCGACGCATGACTTAGAGTTGGCCGCCGTTGTGTTCGTGTTGAAACTTTGGAGGCATTATTTATTTGGCGCAAGATTTGAAGTGTTTAGTGATCACAAGAGTTTGAGATATCTTTTTGATCAAAAGGAATTGAATGCAAGACAAAGAAGATGGCTTGAACTTTTGAAGGATTATGATTTTGGCTTGAATTACCATCCGGGTAAAGCGAATGTTGTAGCGGATGCATTGAGTCGGAAATCATTGCATATGTCGGCGTTGATGGTGAAAGAGTTAGAATTGGTCGAGCAATTTCGAGATTTGAGTTTGGTATGTGAGAGAACTTCTTTTGGATTTAAGTTGGGTATGTTAAAGCTTACGAGTGGTATTTTGGACGAAATTCGAGAAGGACAGAAATCGGATTTGAGCTTAGTTGATCGGTTGACTTTAATCAACCAAGGCCAAGGTGGTGATTTTCGGATTGATGAGAATGGTATTATGAGATGTCGGGATCGAGTTTGTGTTCCAAATGTTGTTGAGCTGAAAAAGAGTATCCTTGAGGAAGGACATCGTAGCGGATTGAGTATTCATCCGGGTGCTACTAAGATGTATCAGGATTTGAGGAAAGTATTTTGGTGGCCTAGTATGAAGAAGGATATTGCGGAGTTTGTGTATTCTTGTTTGACTTGCCAGAAGTCAAAGATTGAGCATCAGAAGCCATCGGGTTTGATGAAGCCGTTGTTTATTCCTGAGTGGAAATGGGATAGTATCTCCATGGATTTTGTATCGGGTTTGCCGAGGACGCCGAGTAATTTTGAGGCTATTTGGGTTATCGTGGACAGGTTGACTAAATCTGCTCACTTCATTCCTATGCGTATGGATTACCCTTTGGAGAAGTTGGCTAAGTTGTATGTTGAAAGGATTGTGTGCCTGCATGGTATTCCGCTGAGTATTGTTTCGGATAGAGATCAGCGGTTTACTTCGAGATTTTGGGAGAGCCTGCAGAGTGCTTTGGGTACTAAGTTGCGTTTGAGTTCAGCGTATCATCCTCAGACTGATGGTCAGACGGAGAGGACGATTCAGTCGCTTGAAGATCTTTTGAGAGCTTGTGTATTGGAAAAAGGAGGAGCTTGGGATAGCTACTTGCCTTTGATTGAGTTTACCTACAACAACAGTTTCCATTCGAGTATTGGTATGGCACCATTTGAGGCATTGTATGGTAGGCGGTGTAGGACACCATTGTGTTGGTTCGAGTCTGGAGAAAGTTCTGTTGTTGGACCCGAGTTAGTTCAACAGACTACTGATAAGATCAAGATGATTCAAGAGAAGATGAGAATTACTCAGAGTCGTCAGAAGAGTTATTATGACAAGAGGAGGAAGGCACTTGAATTTCAAGAGGGAGATCATGTATTTCTTCGAGTCACTCCGATGACAGGTGTTGGTAGGGCACTGAAGTCGCGCAAGTTGTCGCCGCGTTTCATTGGTCCTTATCAGATTTTGCAAAGGATAGGAGAAGTCGCCTATCGTGTGGCTTTACCACCGTCGCTTGCTAATCTTCATGACGTATTCCATGTATCTCAGTTGAGGAAATACATTGCGGATCCGTCTCATGTAGTCCAAGTAGATGATGTGCAGGTGAGAGATAACCTGACTGTTGAGACATCACCTATGCGGATAGAGGATCGGAAATTGAAGCAGCTTCGAGGTAAAGAGATTGCTTTAGTGAAGGTCGCTTGGGGAGGACCGGCTGGTGGAGATGTTACTTGGGAGCTCGAGAGTCGGATGAAAGAGTCTTATCCAGAACTGTTTGAATCAGGTAACATTTTCGAGGACGAAAATTCCTAAAGTGGGGGAGAGTTGTAACAGCCCAAATTTCATTAAATAATTAATTGTAGCAATTAATTTATTTAGTGGGATTTTATTAATGTTGGAAATTAATTTTTATTAATTGGGATTAATAGAGAATTGAGAAGGAAAATGAAGGAAATATATATAAGAGAGAAAAGAAAAGAAAGATAGAAAAACATTTGGAAAGAAAGAGGAAAGAAGAAGAAAGGAGAGAAAGAGAAGAGAAGAAGAGGGAAAGTGGAAATCATCAAGAACCAACATCAAAGCTCCGATTAATCGAGGTAAGGGTGAGAAATGTTTCTATTTGATCATTGTATGATGTTATGTATGTTGGGTTGGGGTTTTGGTAGAGTTTTCATCACTTTCCAATTAGGGCAAAAGTTGGAATAATCGGTAGATTGATGATTTAATCGGTTGGAACTTGGAAATAATGCCGTAGAATAGTCGGGTAACATGAGGGTATGATGTTTGTACTGATTTTTGTGTGTGAGAAGTTGGATGATGGTGGATTGTGGAGGAGGAACAGAATAGGGTTCTGTTCTGCGCAGGTTCGCTGGCTCTCGCCAGGCGAGCGAAGGCGAAGCTTCGCCAGGCGAAGCCTAGCGAATGCTGGCGAATAATTATATTTAAGTCCCAGTAGACTTTGCTGGTGGGTTCGCCAGGCGAAGTGGGATAGCGAAGGTTCGCCCAGCGAAAGTGCTGGCGAATGGTGGCGAATGAAGTCAGTAGCTACTGACTTGGGCTCGCTGGGAAGTCTCGCCAGGCGAAGCCTAGCGAGTGTTCGCTGAGAGAGTTCGCCAGGCGAAGGCCAGGCGAAGGTTCGCTGCGAGGGTTCGCCAGGCGAATGGAGGCGAATGTGACAGCATTTTTCCTTTGCTGTGTTGTTCATGTAGAGATGGTTTGGTTGCCTCTCAGAGATCAATACCTCTATGATATGATATAGATATGATCCATTGTGATGATGTGTGTTGTGGGTGGCCTACGGGCGTGAATCCTAGAATTGTGATTTGAATGTTAATTGCATCAAGTATAACTACATGTGAACATAATGGGTGATTATGTGTGTATTATCTAATGAACTTGGGAATGCTTGATGTGTATACAATTATGTGATGAGTATGCATGAGAACATTGTGAATATGTGTGCATCACTTGTAATTGTATGATTGGTATTGTGATGCGAATACCTTGATTGTTGTGATATATGCTGTATGTGCAATCATCGTGTAATTCTTGAAGTGATGAATTATGTAAATGCATGAGATTAAGATGTCGGTCTTAAGTGCATTTGTTGTGGTTGATTGTACATGCATCATTTAGTCAAGAGGCAATGTTTGTTAGTTTCGTGGAAACTAGTGGCTTGTCCCAAACCTAGAAGTGTGGGTTTGAAGGCTTAGAGGACGGGCCTTTGTGGTTATCGGTCTAGAAGTGTGGACCCGGTTTAATGTAAAAACCGAAAAAAGATAACGGGTTATCGGTCTAGAAGTGTGGACCCGGTTTAATGTAAAAACCGAAAAAAGATAACGAGAGTCGGTACCGCATTGCATGAGTTGCATTGAGTTGTTGAGTCACATTTGATATATGACATGTGCATGAAGTGATGCTTATGTGTGGATGATGAGATTGTGGAAATTGTAAGTGTATACATAATGTGGGAAGGCTTGTGGATATCCATGTTTGTATATATACATGTGTGGTAATATATATGACTAAGAGAATGAAGTGTGGTGAGAAATGTGAATATGTGTTATATGATTACCTATATATATATATAATCTTATGCTTTGATTATTATGGTTATATTTCTCACCCTTCTGCTGTTTTATAATGCTCTATGAGGCATTGCAGATTAGGATGCTGGAGTCCTTTTGTGAAGAATAGTCTTCATTCTTTTGAGTCTACTGCTCTGATATGTAACACCGGGTAGTTAGACTAGTATAGTCATTCTTTTGTGATACATTGAGGTGTATCAGCTGATGTGGTTTTGTAATCTAACTGATACGATATATATTAAATTGGATAGCTTATGTGTACGTGAATTAATATTTGGAACTGATTAAATGATTTTATCTTCCGCTTAAATTGAAAATGTTACATATTTTATGGAGCAAATTGTGAAAGTGTTTTATTGGTGAAATTGTGGCATCCTTCTTTTATACCTGATTATAAAACCTTTTTACTCTGATAGCGTGTATGTGCTTAATTGTTTTATATGCAATTATTTGGGGTATAGAAGGGGGTGTTACAGTTCAGAATGCCGAGGTTTGAAAGGTACAAAGGAGATAGTTGCCCGAAGCAACATTTGGTGATGTTCTGCCGAAGAATGACTTCATTTGTGCACAACGACAAGTTGATGATTCATTGCTTTCAAGACAGTCTGACTAGGGCACCTCTGAGTTGGTATATGCAATTAGAGCGTAATCAGATCCGATCATGGATGGGCTTAGCCAATGCCTTTCTGAAGCAGTACGACTATAATCTTGACGAAGCTCCCATTCGCATGCAACTGCAAGAGTTGTCTCAAGGGAACAATGAATCTTTCAGAAAGTATGTTCAGAGATGGAGAGAATTTGCTGGTAGAGTGCATCCACCGCTCCTAGACCAAGAGCTGAAAGGCATGTTCGTGGACTCCTTGCAGAGCCCTTACTTCGAAAGAATGCTTGGAACCGCACCAAATTTCTCTGAGTTGGTAAGGACGGGAGAGCGCATCGAGTATGGTGTAAAGACTGGAAGAATCCCGAATGTTTCAAAAGGTTAGGCCAGTGAAACTGAATCTCTCTATAGCTCTCAATCTGAAGATGAAACTATGATCAATGCGGTCCTAACAGATGTTGGATATCCTCAAGTCGAATCGGTGAAATCTGTTGGTTCTCCGTCTTCTCAGCGGTCAGTATCTTCTGTGTCTCGTTATTCCGGACCGACAACTGTGCCTGGGGCACCCCATCGGGAACCTTATGTCACTCCTCTTGCAAGTCCACGAGCCCGTGGCCGAGGTTATCAGAATCAGCGTCAGAATCAGAATCGACCTCGCAACAACTTGGAACGAAGGAACGCTCCTTTCCACCCAGTGCCTATGCCGTATAGCCAGCTGCTACCATCTTTGATCCAGAGTTCTTTGGTGGAGCCTAAAGCTCTCAAGCCTGTGCCAGAGCCTTACCCTCCTGGGTATAATCCCCACGTTCAGTGTGGTTATCATGGTGGCTCTCCAGGGCATTCAACAGAAGATTGTAAAGCATTTCAGGCGAAGGTACAGCAGTTGATTGACCAGGATCGCATTTCCTTTCGGGAAGGATTTCTGTTTGTGCATCCCAACCGCTCAGCTGTCTAAGCTCGTAGATTCGGAAAGTATTCTCCAGCAGAAAAGCCAGTGGTTCAGACAGGCAGGCATCCTCAGCCTTGGCAGTCCTCAGACCTTTATATATCATTTGCATTTGTAGTTTCTTTTTCTGTTAGTTACTACCTGCTTTTAAACATTGTATGTTTCGAATGGTGATATTAATAAAGTGACCATGCATTTTTCTGAATTAGTCATGTCGCTGTCGCTCATTTACTGCATTGCACTGACACTTGCATTTTAGTCACTCCACTTCTTCACTGTGACTAGCAAAGATTGGAGGGAGGATGATGAAAATAAATACTCATAACCAATGATAGTATTGCTTTCGGATAAGACCGTACCGATGACGTACAAGGCATTGTTTCAAATTCCCCAAACACTGGAGATATAAGGAGTTAGTCCCTTGTTAACCACTTCGAGCCAGGAAGTAAAAGTTTTTTCGGACTTTTAAACCCTCACATCTTAACCCGGGGCAGGGTAGTTGTCAGTTAACTTGACCGAGCGTTCAAGTCTTACAGAGGAGTGTTGTCTTTCGAGGACCAACCAGTTTATACCTTTCAAAAGGTCAAATCTCACCAATCAGGAGTGAGACAGTTACAATCCTTTCGGAGCAATCAAGACAACCAGTGTCACACGACTTTGTTCCAAAAGAAGAAAGAAAGCCCGCTAAGTAAAAAGAAAGAAAAAGCTAGAAAGCTAATACTTAGGCAAAAATTAGGGCATCCCGCTGGACTTCAAAAGAAAATGAAAAAAACGAAAAGAACTCAAAAGGAGTCAGTCCAGGCAAAAAAATTAGGGAATCAAAAGAATAAAAAGAGGGATAAAAAGAAATTTTTCCCCAGCAAATCACAAAGTCGTGTACACAGACACCGAAAGCGAAGAAGGAGTAACTATCACTCTAGAAGAAAAGCTTTATGAGTTCCTTAATTGTGGTTCTTACCATTCGTCATACTTCTCGAGGAGGCGAGTGCTTGTGCCAAGTTAACTGAACCTTAGGATCGGAGATCATCACGTAGACGGGATGGGTACAAATCAAAATTTGAGCCGAATATCCTTTGTTTCACGAACCGTGAACCCGACCACGATACAACCCTTAAAAGACCTAATTGAGGTAAAGTTATTCTGAAGCGCATGACGATAAGGTTGAGTAACCTGACTCCTTCTTGACTTGCTAGTCACATCCTTGTTGTATTTTCACTGACCACGTAAGCATTACGTTTGAACTTTGGTTCACTCGTCACTCATAATCATATGCATGTAAATGAGTGACAGCTCAGATTTTTTCAAAATCTGCATAACCACTGCATTAAGATTACCATTCGTGAACAGACAATTTTAATTGCAGGTTAGTAGTCGGCATGAAAGAAATTCCAGCAGGGAATCGTCAAGCAAGACTGAGTAATTCAGTAGTCTGAACCAGAATGGTGTATGTTGTGAAGCCCAATGAATCAGGGGCATTATCTTCCAGTAAGTTCAGTATCAGTTAGTCTGAGGACCAGTCCTGAAGCTGCAGTTGATCAGGGGCAGTTTATTTGAGAAGCAGTTGATCAGAAGGGAGTCTTCTCGGGAGCCAATCAGGGGCAGTTATACAGAATGCGGATATTTGAAAGCAGATACTTCCAGTAGATAATCAGATTGGGTTAAGTCGCTAGAACACTCATTCAGGGGCAAGTCATCGCAGAGAATGTTGAAATCAACTGGGTTGTTAGTTGTTAATGGAGATTGAATTCTGTTGTCATACAGATACCGGGGCAAGTAATCTCGAAGTCGTCTCGTAGCAAGCTGTTCAGAGCAGGTGCTCCCAAGAGTTAGATTGGGGCAAGTTGAATTGTACTGGGGCAAGTTGTGCAAGCCAGTCTTTTTATCCCCAGCTGAGTGTACTGGGGCAAGTTGTTCAAACTAGTTTGTTTATCCCCAGCCAGAGTTGAGTATCGGGGGATCATGTCATTACCCTTATCAAAACCTGAACCTTTCAAATAAAAAGGCCGTGTTGTCGTTGGATCATTATCCTACAGTTTAAACCTATTGCGTGTCAAGTAACCAGTTGTTTCCAAAGTCCAGTTCTCGCCTGGCAAACCGGTAACCAGTTCTCGTCTGGCCTACCCTATCGTAAGCATCAGTTCCCGTCTGGTGCAGTTTATTGTAAGCATCAGTTCCCGCCTGGTGCAGTTTATTGTAACCAGTTCTCGCCTGGTCACTGTTTCTTTAGTTGTTGTATCAGTTCTCGTCTGGTACATGTCATTTGTAACCAGCTCTCGTCTGGTCACCGTTTCTTCACGTGTTATACCAGTTCTCGTCTGGTGTATGTCAGCTTTCAGCCAGTTCTCGCCTGGTTGTCTATGCCTCAGTCTGTTATCCAGTCAGCCCCGTCTGATGTTCAAAAACACAAAAATCAATGTTTGTTCAATTTACCTCACCTATCAGCTCTCGTTTGGTAGCCCCCCCTGAATGCTAGTTCTCGTCTAGTATTTTCTATATCTTCCACTGTGTACATAATCCGTGTTTACCCTAAACCAGAAAAAGCAAAACAAAAAACTTAAAGGTATCTGACACAGTATTTCCCAATGACTCGCATGTTGTCATGTTCCCCGATACGAAGCTCGACGGATGCCAGCGCTCCGAGTAATGTTTGAATTCCTTGTGGATGTTGTTAAATCAGAATTGCCACTCTTCAACAGATGAATGTTGCTTATTATCCCCGGAAGAGTCGAGATCGTATTTTACCCCGTATCAGATCAGGATCAGAAGGATCCTCAGCAGATTAAGATCGACATCCTTGATAGTAGGGGCATTTCCAGCAGTGTGCCGCGCGCAATCAACCTCAGTTTAGGTCAATCCCAGCAGAGTACAATCAGTTGTTAATGGTTTGAAGGAAGCATCCCCAAGCAGAGTTGTTTTCTTTCCCCAGTGAAGTTGCCAAGCAGGGTTGCCTTTCCATTTCTCCAGCAGAACGGTTATCCTCAGCGGATTTGGTTTTCCGTTTCCAGCATCTATTTTGCTGAGATGTTTCTGTGACTTCGGGTCATCCCCAGTAGAGTTGCCGTTACCTTCGGCATTTATTTTGCCAGGCGGTTTTCAGACCTGGTGTTCTCTGGCAGCTCGAGCTTGCATTAGCATTTGCATATAAAGTCATAGCATTTATACAAGCATATAGCATATCCATGCCGTCTGGGCATCGCATTTTCAAACAGAATGTATAGCATTTACATATCATATAGGACATTGCATCATTATCCAGCATACGCATGTCGAAACATGAACCAGGATGGTTACCCATTGGATTTCGAATTTGTTCACCTGCAGAGTTGTGTGGTTAAGCTTCTCGTCTCCCCCAGCAAAGTCGTCAGTTCAAGACGATTCTTGAATACCTCAGCAGAGCCGTTTGCTTAAGATGATTCTTAAGACCTCAGTACAGCTTCCCGGGTTGTTCGCCTAGTATAATGCTTGAGTTCCCCAGTAGCGTCCTCAGCAAGAGTTGCCCAGGAAGATTCCTGGAATACCCAGCAGAATGAAGTCGCCAGAAAGGTTTTCAGTTCAGGACGATTCTTGAAGGTACCCGACGGAGTTGTTTGTTTAAGATGATTATTAAAGTCCTTAGCAGCGTGATATGTCTGCTCCAACAGTGATGTCTAATCTGAAGATTGATTTCGCAAACGCCTGAAGGCGGTACCAGAATGTTCCATTCCAAGCTCAGGTTTCGTACCTTTGGATATGTTTGATTCCAAGCTCAGGTTTCGTACCTTTGGATATGTTTGATTCCAAGCTCAGGTTTCGTACCTTTGGATATGCTCCATTCCAAGCTCAGGTTTCGTACCTTTGGATATGTTTGATTCCAAGCTCAGGTTTTGTACCTTTGGATATGTTTGATTCCAAGCTCAGGTTTCGTACCTTTGGATATGTTTGATTCCAAGCTCAGGTTTCGTACCTTTGGATATGTTCGCCTCCAAGCTCAGGTTTCGTACCTTTGGATATGTACCGTTGGAAGTGTTTGTTTCCATCCCAAGCTCAGGTTTTGTACCTTTGAGATGTATACTTCGGATTCCCGGATCATGTTTTGTCCGACGGCGAGGTCAGATTATGTTTGTTCGACGGCGAGGTTGAACGTTTGACGGCGAGGTCAGACTCTTTAAATCCCCAGCAGAGATGATGTTTGTTCGACGGTGATGTCGAGTGTCTCTAAGAGGATGTTTGTTTCCGACGGCGATGTCAGATTCAGTTTTCCAGCGGCGATGCAGGGTATTTTGATTGTTCAAAGGCGACATCAGGGTTAATCTTCCAGCGGCGATGTTGGCTGTTTGGTTATCTGAAGGAAATATCAGAAGAAGTTAATGTGGATGACCGACGGCGATGTCAGATCAGTATTTCTCCAGATAGTTGCCGTGCAGCTATTATTCCAGTATCACAAGTTGGGCAGTTGGCAAATTTTCGGGTTTACCGGTATTCAACCGTCTCGCACCTTGATTGGCTGAGAGTCGTTCGCTCCTCACCCAGTCAGGTCCAAGCCGCTTGAATAGGGGCAGCTGTTGCACCCCAAAATTTGACCAACCGGGTCTCGTATCTGGCTCGATGTTTTGACGCATAATCGCATTCGCATCTGCATATTGCATACAGTGCATTTTTCGATTTATTTTGATTTTATTGGGATCACAGCTCTCGTCTCGTGTTTCAGGTGGTTTTATCAGTTCAGATAGGTAGAATCATATTTCCGACTATTTTGGTGCGCTCTCGCAGTGTTATGTGTCGTTCGGTGCTATTTTTGTCCCTCTGAGAATTATTGTGATTTATTCTGGATTTTATTGGCTATTTTTAGGATTAAATAGATTTTTAATCATTTTTAGCATTTTATAGGATATTAGGTAGATTTTAATATTTTTAGAATAATATAGAGTAATATAGTTTTTAGAATTTTTAATAGAATTTAATAGCATTTTTCATTTTAGAATATTAATAGGATATTAATAGATTTTAAATAGTTTTAATATTTTTTAATTCATTTTTTAGAATATTAGATTTTAAATAGATTCTTACTATTTTCTTAATAGAATAACAATAGATTTTTCTTTTATTTTCTTTTATAGAATTTAAATAGGTAATATAGATTTTAATAGAGATTTAATAAAGTTTTAGATTAATAGAGGATTAATAGAAGTTTAATTAGTGGAGTTATTAGCTTAATCTTAGATTAGAATTTTTAGAATATTATTAGTTTAGGAGTTAATTAGATTAATAGTTAATTGAGTTTAGTTTAGGTTTAGGTTAAATTGGGCTGATCTGTTATGCAGTTTTTTTGGTTTTTTGTCTACATTTTCGTATTGGGCCCATTTCAGTTCGCAGCCCAGTTTTCGTCCAGGTAAAGTCCAGCATCAATCCAGATTCCAGCAACTGCCAGAAACTTCTAGAAGCATCCAGAAGTGCCAGCACTATAAATGCCAGCCAGCCACGTGTTGCCAAGAGGATGGTCCCACGCTGCACATCCCACACGCCGCCACCTCACGTTCAGACTCCTTCTCACCCTGCCACGCATGGGACACGCGTCCCACATGCGTTCACCCTATCCACTACCTCCCCCACGTGTCTCCACCATAGCCTCCCACCTGAAAACCCCACCGGCCGGCATGCATGGCCGGCGACCACCGCAAACCTCACCGGAATCACCAAAGATCCCAGATTCCGATCACCATTTTCATCCTCCTTCGTCCATCTCCTCCAATCAACAAACCCTAAACCACCACCAAATCTCCAGATTCCGATCACAATCTCATCCAACCTTCATCATCGTGCACTCATCCATTTCCAGAAGTCCCTTCAACCAACCTCTGATCATCATTTCCGGATAATCATCAACAACTTCAAGGATTTTATGCATCGTTCTTCATCATTTGCGTTCATGAAACTTCCAGATTCAAGAACCATCATCGCTCTTCAATAGGTTTTCCAGAAACTCATGAAGATCATTCAAATCTTCATCCCGTTCATCATCGTTCTTCGCCTTCCAAGAACACCTTCAAGGTTCTCCAGGAAAAAACCTCCAGAATGTTCGTCTGAAGTTGTTAGGTCTCCACCAGAAATCGTCAACCTCCATGTGCTATCAAGAGTTGATCTAATGTCGTCCACGATCCGGCAAGCATGCGACGATCTTCAGCACATTCCTCACCTTCCAGAATCCTCTAATATTCTTCAGAGAGCATCCAAGATTCTACATCCATATTTCTTCAGAGGACGCTCAGATCTCCATATATTCTTCAATGAATCGCCAGAACTCCACATAGATCCTCATCGTTTCGTCAAGAAAGCATCAGAACGCCATCGGGTTATTGTTCTTCGTCAAGATGGACCTTCGCACTTTCAAGGTTTCACCTGAGCTCATTAGCCATAGATTTATTTTTCTACAATGTGTCTTCGTTTGCGCGTTTGTGAGGTTGTTGTGAGAGGAAGATTGGACGGTGGTGAGAATCTGAGAGAGGTTCAGAGAGAGATCAAGGAAGAACAAGGTTGGAGAACGAGAAAGACCGGAGAGAGGAGGTTGAAGAGGGTTGGTGAACAGTGGTTCACGGCGGCGGGGAAGGAGAGAAAGGATTCTAGGGTTTCAGAAAAGGGAGGAAGAAAGTGGGTTAGGAGAGATTGGGCTTCAGGCCCAATCATTTTTGGAGTCACCCCCTCCGTTTTTGGCAAACACCCCTCTGGGTGGAAGGATTCTGGGCTTGGGCCCAATGTTTTGCTGCCAGACACACTCCGTTCAACTCATACACCCCCCCTCTGTTCCTTGTGTTGTTAATTGGGCTGGGCCCAACCTCAGTCAGTTTTTTTATTTTATTTACTTACATAACCCCCCTGTAATCCAGTGTACCCCCCCCCCCCCCCCCCTTTTTGTTTTTTTCTTTCTTTTGTTGTGAGAAATGAAAAAAGAGAAAAAGGATATAAAAGAAAATACATTTTAGAAAAAGAAGAATATAGAAAAAGAAAAGTGAAAAACAATAAAAGAATATATTTGAAAAATAGAAAAAGAATTGAAAAGAAATATATTTGAAAAATAGAAAAAGAAAATATTATTGTGAGAAAAAAGAGAAATAGTGAAAAAAGAAATATTAAAAGAAGATGAAAATAAAGAAATAAAAATATGTGAAAAGAAAGGAAAAAGAGAAGAAAATAGTTGGAAAATAGCAAAAAATATTAGATGTAATATTTTTTAGGATTTATTTGTTTTAGGATAGTTTTAGACGTCCACTTGTTAGGGGACTTTTTCATTCGATTTTTCAGGATAGAATAGGATAGTATTTCCTAGGAGATTTATTTTTCAGTATTCACTCATTGTAATCATTTTTCAGAGATTAATAAAACGAGATTTGAGCTGTGGTCCCGATAGTAGCCGAACTACAGCTGCTCTGATTTCTCGTGCCAGACGAGAATATGTAGGCATAGGATGCGATATCCTAGCGAGCACACTAACGACTGACTTTTTATCCTCTCGCTGCTGTGCGATCGAGACTTTCCCGCTGACGTTTATTTGTAACCCTTTTTTCTCTCTTGCCCAAGTGCATTTGAGACCAAGCCGTAGTCTTGCCCATAGGTTCCCGACCTTTGAAACCAGTTGTTTTTCTCACTGTTGTGTGAGAATGTTTGTTTAGCCGTAGTTAGTCTGAACTACGTAAAGCTCTGATCTTCCATGCAGTGGAAGTACGTAGGCACAAGACGCGAGGTCTTGGCGAGCCATTTTTCCCTGTAGTCCCGAACTACGTTGACTCTGACTTTCTCTCTTGAGAATACGTAGGCATAGAGTGCGACGCTCTATCGAGTCAATTCCCTTCTGTTTAGATTTAGCAGTCGTAGATAGATTGTTTTGCATCCTTTAGACAACCCAAGCAAGCGTGGATCCCGTCGAGTACGACGGACGTGAGGGGTGCTAATACCTTCCCCTTGCGTAACCGACTCCCGAACCCAGGTTTTGGTTGCGATGACCATACCTTTCCCCGTTTTTGCGAGGTTTACTTCGAGCGTTTCCTTTCCCGCTCTGAGGGATAAATAACGCACGGTGGCGACTCTTCTGTCAGCCGGCGCCGATTTTCGCAGTAGCGACACCCATAACACTCATTTTTTATGCAAACAGTGGGGAAATGGAGCAAAGTTCGCTAGGCAAACTGGCTAGCGAACGTGACAGTATTTTGAGTTTTTTAACTCATGTCACCATGGAAGCTACACTATGCTTCTTACTTCTTTTTACAATGGTTTCTTGGTCATATCAAGACCTTATTACAACATACAAGACAAGAAAAAATAACATGAAAATAAAAACATGCAAAAAGTAAAGAGGTGAGAGTTTAAAGGAAGGATACCCAAGAACTGCTAGCTTCCTTCAACACCAACGGCTTTGTTGGATCCTCCTTCTGATTTTCTAACACTCTTTTGTTCTCTCAAAGTTTTCTTTTCAATCCTTTTTCTATTTTTTCTCTCTATGTTTCTTTGATCTCAATATGTTTTCATCTCAATGTATAGTGAGTGTCTTTGTTTACAGCCCCCTCTCCTTCTTATCTCAGCACACTAGGGTTTTCTCTTCTCCCAAAACATCAGATTTTTTCATGGGGTAATGTCTCTTGCCACTTTCCTCATGTCACTCTCTTTCTTTCCATTTCCATGCAAGTTGTTATGCTGCATTTTTGCTGCACTACTTGCCTATGCTGTCATTTTTCTGCACCACTCTACATTGCCCTCAAACCTTGTACCCATTTGTTGACTTGTGTTTGGACAACTCTTGTGGTCAATGTTACTACCTTGGGACAGCTTTTTAAAATTATGATATTTGATGTGTAGATGCATCATTGTGGGTTCATTTCCTTGGTCTTGTGACATGTGATGGTTTTGTGATATAATGCAAATTGTCACTTCTTGCAAGGGGCTATTTTGGGTTAAAATTACCCATGGCTAAGCATGCATTATCTTGATCTTGACATGCTCCAATGTTGAGTTAATCCTAATTATTTTCTTTGGATGTTTGCTAGCAAAATGTGGAACATGTAAACTTGGTGGGGCATGTAGGGTACCATTGCATGAATTTGACTAGAGACTTGAATCAAGATTAGAAATAGATTAATTTTTAAACATTACTTAGAGTTGGAAATTTTGTAACAAATGGCATTCTTGTAATGTCATGAAATTCCCTTTGTAAAATTCTAGCCTTGAATTCATGAATCTTGAACTTTGAATGATGGATTTCCCTTATACCATTGAATTTGAAATGAATGGAGTCTTGAATTATGCACTTGTGATCTTGACTCATGCTTTGCAAATTTGAACTCCACTTAACCATAGAAACAAACATGGATGAAAAAGTCTTGAATTTGGCCTTGCATTTCATGTTCATTAAGAATATTTATCTTGAATATCCCAATATTTTTCAAATAACTTCTTCTTGAAGGAATCTTTATGAGTAGACCTTCCAAGTTAGATCAAACCTTAAATGATGAAACTTTTCTTCCATGTAGCCCATGATAGGCAATTTGGAATGGAACAACAACATACCGATCCAATCTTTACCTTGTGAACCCACATGCTCGACATGCAATAGAACGATGTATGATATGACGATTGTAGGGTAAGAAAGGCTAAAGGTGAAAATGAGGGTGTGACAGCCTTGGGCACGGCTACAGAAGTTTGAAAATAATAAAACAAAAGAGAACAACAATAAATTACTTCAGCATAGGAATGATAACAGGAATCTCAACAACTTTCCAGTTGTCCAAGGCAACTTCACAATGATACACCAGGTGATCAATATCTTCTTCTGCAAAATCCTCATTAACAGCATTGATTTGGAAACCCCCACTAATAAATACCTCTTAAATAGTCTTTGGGCGTCCTTTGACTGAAGTTGATGTCCTATCATGAGTTGGTTCGTAACCCAACCCATGGCGACCTAGTCTTGCTTCCACTTCGATGACCTCTCCCCAACCTGCAGGAGTACCCTCTTTCAATGTAGATGGACTACTCTTATCTACTATTTCTTCTATCAACACAACATTGGCTATCTCGACCGCTTGAAAAGAAGTTTCCAGAGCATCCTCATCTTCCTCAATGTACCTAAATGACAACAGGTTACTCACCATCAAGTCTTCTTTACCATGAAAAATTACCAATTTATCATCCACAACAAGTTTCATCCTTTGATGTAAGGTAGAAGTCACCGCACCAGCTGTGTGAATCCATGGTCGTCCCAACAAGCAGCTATAAGTTGGATTTATGTCCATCACTTGAAACGTGATGTCAAATACATGAGGACCTATCATAACTAGCAACTCTACCACTCCAACAAAAGTCCTTCTTGAACCATCAAAAGTGTAACACCCCAAATTTAATTAGAATATTTTAATTTATTTATTTAATTGAGAATATTCGTATTTTTGTGGTTTTTGATGGTTTTGTGGATTATTGGGAATGATGCATTTTTGGATTATTTATTTAATTAATAGTATACAATATGGAAATATTAGTATTATTATTATTTAAAATAAATATAAGTGAAATCAGGGTAATTTGGGCATTAAGAGGAGTTAGTAAGGTTGTTATGGGAAAAGCCCAATTGTGTGTCCCAAGACTAGGTTTGACAAAAAGGAATTCTGAAGGAAATTAGGATTCATTTTGTTAACCGTGAAAAGTATTGAGGCCAGAGCTCTGAGGAGAAGATTGGAGGCAGAAGCTTCGAGAGATTCCCTGAAAGATTGAGAAGGCTTTGATCGACAACTAAGGTATGGGGAGTATAGCCTTTCAAAATTTTTCATGTGTGACTTTCAGTGTATTTAAGGTTGATTTAAGGATTTAAGAGTTTTGAGGCGAATAATGAGAAAAAGGGATTTTTGGCCTTCGTGGCCTAAAATCGATTATTGAGAATTTTAACCGTAGGGATTTATTTGGGAGAAAGGGAAACTAGGCCTTTGTGGCCAAAAACTATGATTTGACTCTAACCCTTTAGAGAAATTTGATAGTGAGAACCCTGATGGTTGTGGTGTAGTGGTAAGGATTCTTGACTGTTAGAGTATAGATATGAGAAATAGTGATCTTTGGCCTTCGTGGCCTAAACCTATTAGTGTGAATCTAACCTGGAATCCGTTCGGGAAAAGGTAAAGGTAGGCCTTCGTGGCCAAAACCTTGAATTGTTATATGTCTAACACTGAAGGGATATGAATATTTGATAGTGAGTAACTCTGATGCCTTAGGGTGTAATTGAAGGAAAAATTGTTATTTAGGGCGTGAATATGTTACGGGATTGGCCTAATAAACCGTAGATTTTGTGCCTTTATCGTCGTAAGACCTTAGGGATGATTTAGAGATCTTTTGGGGGCATTGGAGAAGTGAATCGTGTGGGCTTTTAGGGTGATTTAGGTTCTAGAGCGTAACAGCGTTTTGCTGTCTGCACGACTGTTCATGTTTTCGGTCGAAATCGTTTTGGACGTAACTTTTGATCCGTAAGTCCGTTTTGGCCCTCATTCGAAGCGTTGGAAAGCTAATGAACAGGGCTATAACATAGTATAGATAATGGAATTTGTTTCCCAACATTTTTATATCTAATTATGTTTTAGAAGTCAATTGTGTATATGTTTTATTAATGAATCATGTTCTGGTTCAGCGATGTCTTGATGTTTTGATGCTGCAATTTTCCTGATGAGTAACCATGAGGGTAACTGTGATAATATGTGATAATATAGTGAATTAATATGAGTATGACTGTGAGCTCTATGTGATTTGTATCTGACTATATGATGATTTCTATGATGTATGATGATGATTATTATGATTATATGATGACATGATGTATGATGATGATTATTATGATGAACTATGACGACATGATGTATGATGATAATTATGATGATGAGCTATGACGTTTGATGATGATGAATATGATGAATGATGCTACACCTATGATGTTGTTATGAGGATGATTTGTGACATGTGCATCATGCATTCATGTGCATCCGGACTTCGGTTCAGGACCTCGATTACTTTGGTTTCAATCCCATTGTGTGGATGTGAAGTGTTTTGATGTGCTTCGATTCTCAAGTAGAATCGATCCTATTGATGGGGATCTATGGAGGGTTGATGGCCCAGTGTCCATCGTGCTGTGATGATTGGTACCACATGCATTGAGTCTTGTTGCATTTGCATTTATGGGTCCTTTTGTATGAATTATGATGTTGTGGCCTTTGAGGCATATTGAAGGATATGAATGTGTTGAATATGATTATGATGCCATTACATAATCATATTTGAATGTTACCTTGACGTGGATAACGTGCAGATGATCAGGTTTAGCCGTGGACGCCGTTGAGGATTTTTGAAGTCTTTGAGTTGTTAGCCTTTTGGTTAACTTAGACGGTCTTGCTCTGATATGTAACATCTGGTTGGGTTCTTTTGAGTTAAACTATATACTGCTGAGTTATTTTGCTTATCTTCCCGTATGAGGAAAACCTTTATTTATACCTTTTGAGTTCCGCTGCTTTGTGCAATTTAATGTATTTTGAGAAAACCCGTTGTACACGGAGCATTGATTTATTTTGAGCTATTGAGAAATGTACACCCTTTGAGGTGATTTTTATTGAGTTAAATAATTTACTCTGACATCTGTGTTATTTTTGCCTTAATAATTGTGGGGTAAAAAAAGGGTGTTACAAAAAGCTTTAACAATCAACGACGTTGGTTGCATCTCTACCCCTTTATACTCTAGCTTAGTAAGTGTCCTTTTGGGAAACACATTCAGAGAAGAGCCGGTATCAACCAAGACTCGTGCCAAAGCGTCTTCCTGACATCTAACAGATATGTGTAACGCACGATTGTGATTACATCCTTCTCTTTGAAACTTCTTATTGCTTAAGCTTAAAGTGTTGCAAACAATAATGTTGGCGATCACAGAATCAAATTGACCAATTGTTATATCTTTCGTCACATGTGCCTGTGTTCACACTTTCTGTAAGGCTTCCCTATGAGCAGGAGAATTCATTAGGAGAGACAAGATTGAGATTTTCGAAGGAGTTTGATGAAGCTGATCGACGACTTTGTAATCACTCTTTCGAATAATTCTCAGAAACTTCATGTCTTCTTCGCTTGGTGGAACTTCTTTATCTTTGGCAGCCACAACAGGAATGGCCTCTTTTTGTGGAACATCTGTTATATTGGGTTGATAGATCCGACCACTACGGGTCATTTTGCTAGTTCCTGCAATATTTGTCACATATGCTTAATTTACCCTTATTTCTTCATTCTGAATGACTTTCCTTGATCCTTGATCAATCACCATCATATCATACCTCCAAGAGACAACCTTTGTACTCTCAAAATGGAAAGGACTCGGCTTTTGAATTATAATAGGTATGGGTTGACCAATTGTTGATGTAGCAGGCTTAGAGACATTGAAAATAGGTTTAACACTTTTGAAGACTGGAATTACTGAACCAGAATCGGGTACATTAGACACGGGGACCTTCTCAGTATTCTTTGGTAAGTTGAAAACAAGCTCGAACACCAAAACATCCTCCCTCTTTAACCTGCTACACACTTGCAGAAATCTGTCATCAATCAATTTTTGCACATTCCTCTGAACCACACAACATCCTCTGGGATCAATAGAACATTCTTCGCACTCAGTATGGACGCCTTCAATTAGACCTGCCTTTAATAATTTTTCATAAAGAGATCGTAATAGAGTTTTTATCTCTGATGCATCACATATTATCAACTCATTTGATGCCTCTTCTATGGTGTGAACTCCCCCATGGTTCGGCAACAAGATATTTTTAACATTAGGTTGCACGTCATCAAAAGATAAGATTTTATTTTCCATAAGTTCTCTGACAAGATGTTTCAGAGCAAGACATCCCTCTAAATCATGTCCAGCAACACCCTCGTGAAATAAACGACGAGAATTAGGATTATAATAAGGAGATGAGGTGTTTGATGCTGGTCCTAACGTTCGAGTCGTAATCAGCCCTTATTGTACTAAGGATGGGTACAACTCAGTATAGATCATTGGGATCGGAGGAATGGGAGGCCTTCCTGCTGGTCTTCTATTTTGAAAGTTTTGTTTGGGAGCTTGAGCCCGAGGTTGTTGGTATTGTTAGTAAGCTGGACCATTGGGTGCTCGCTGATACCCTTGTTGTTGTACTGGTTGATACATAAGTGCCTGTTGCACCGTCTGGTAAGTCAGAATTGAATTGCTAAACATGGGCATTACAGCTGCCACATACGGTTGTTGTGCATACTGCATGGGTTACATTAGTTGTTGTGCGAAACTTTGCTGAGATTGTTGAGTATAGCCTTGTTGAAGCTGTTGATACTGTTGGTAAGGCTATTTCCAGGGCTGATTCTTCTTTCCTACTGTTATGGCATTTTTCTCCCCTTCTTTCTTTTTGTGGAAATTGTCATTAAATTTCTTGACATTATTGTTGTTGGAACCACTGGAAGTATTGGTCATCCTCCCATTTTTCATCCCTAGTTCTACTCTCACACCTATAGCTACTATATCAGAAAAGCTAGTTGTCACACTACTAATCATTTTTTGATAAAACTCCACCCTTATTGTGCCTGCAAACCAATCAGTTAGATCTTTTTCAGTTAGCGGAGCCTCCACCTGAGAGGAAGTCTCCCTCCAAAACTATGCATACTCCTTGAAAGATTCACAGCTTCTCTGTGACATACTTAACAATTGTCTCCTATCAGGAGCTAAATCCATGTTGTATTCATAGTGCTTCACAAAAGCGTCAGCCAAATCTTGGAAACTGTGGATACGAGATTGATCTAGGCTCAAGTACCATTTGACAGATGCTCCCTTCAGACTATCTTGGAAACAGTGAATCATCAACTTATCGTCTTCCACGTAGGAAGCCATCCTTCTATAATACATAATCAAATGTGTTCTTGGACAAGTAGCACCAGAATATTGATCAAAGTTAGGAATTTTGAATTTTGGGGGAACCACCAACCCGGATACTAGACACATATCCCTCGCATCAGTATCAAATATATCATTTCCTTCCATCTCCCTGACTTTCCTTCCTATAGTTTCCACACTTTCCTTCAGCTTTTCATGACGTCCACTTCCCTCTTCAGACCCATCAGGAACTTCACATACTTGTTGTTGGTTATGAAAAATAGGACACACTTGAGTTTGGTCAAAGGCTTGAGTGTAGGTCGGAACAGCTTAGGGAATTTCAGTCCCCAAGGGAACTGATTGTTGATTAACTGGCACTGAAAGAGGCGGAGGTACAAACCCAGGAGATAACCCATACAGTGGCACTGATCGGCCATCCTTTGACGAGTTTGGGCTCGTGTATTGTACTGGTGCCGGGAACTCAGTATGATCGGCTGAAGATAAGACAACGAGATGAGCTACATAACAGAGTATGCATATGCAATACTTATGAATGCAAATGAAAATGCAAACCAAACATTCAAGGAATCCAAAGAGTATGTTTACAAACATTATAATAATTGAGATTAACAAAATAGCATAACATATACATAAGTTACATGACTGAGAGTTTTACAGTAATCAAATACACGTTCAGAGCCAAAGTACAAATACAAATTAAATAGTAAAATAATAGAAACTGAGGTCTTAATTCTTCTGACGAGAAGACCCTTCTTGCCAATTCCTTCCCTTATCTTGACGGAGCCGTTTCCGAAGTTCTTCATTTTCTTGCACAGCCATGAAGCATTTATCCCTCCAAGCTTTTTTTCCCCCTTCAGCTTTAGCCAAAGCGGCTCTCAATTCCCCAACAGGAGTAGGATCTTTTAGAGTTATAGGAATTGACTCAAAGCATGTGTAAAACATCTTCAAAGACCAAACTCTTCAAAAAGAATAGGCAGGTTCATCGTTCATGGGGTACCCAAGTTGGCAACGAGCTAAGATAGGATTGTAGCTGATGTATCCTTTTGTGCCAATAATAGGCACATTAGGAAAATCCCCGCAACTATGGATCATGACAACTCCTCTATACATAGGATCGTACCACTTGATGTCCGAGTGCTCGAGTGACAAAATCCTTTCTGTCCATGAGAGTCCACTCTGCATATCCCAAAGCAAGGGTGATCTTGGAAAGTGCGGAATAAACCACTTGTAAAGGAGAGCGGTGCAACATACAATCTGGCCTTCTCCATGATAGTTCTTTAAATAGGTGAAAAAATACACGTCAACCAATAAGATGAGAACATGATTCTTGATTAAGAAGAGTTTGATTGCACTCTCGTCGACAAAGTTATCAACAGTTGGAAACAAGAAGAGTCCATAGATTAACGATACACGTCAGCCAATAGTAGCATGTTTTTTTGACTCCCAAGGCTGAATATATAGGGGTCCATGCATAAATACGAGGTACTAATAATCTGACTTTATAGCTCTTTTTGATGCCCTCTAGCAAATTTTAATCGAACTTTTATGTTATATCTTTCCCACAATTTTTCTATGAAAATAAGAAGGAAAAAAAAGTGACTTTCGTGCTGTTTTATTGTCCCAACAACAAAGTGTTCATTATCAGAAAAGTCCAACAAACATTGCTTATCTATGTAACCTGCTGAGTTGTGTGTTTCTTTGTACCGGGACAGTTCTCAATTGAACCATTGCTTTTTTTAAAATGCAATCCTTCATTCGTAGTTAAAGTTCATCAATTAGATATCCTTTTCATAATAACAATAATATCTTACAACTTATCTTAGACTATTAGTATGTAGTAAAGCTAGTCGGGCTCTCTAAATTAAGATCATTTGGCTATTATAATCTATGTTGGTCATAGTTTGGTTGGTAGATTATTACTTTCTCAAACATGATATAATCATAGATTTGGTAATCATATTTGTCTCTCGTAATTAAAGCATATGCATAAAATTAAAATAGATGAAAGTGAACGGTCAACCGGATCATAATTATATATTTTTTAAAAGGCAAATAAAATATTATATATTAAAGAGAAACACAATGGCTCTCACACCCATATGTACATGTTTTCATCCGAACGAAGATCTTACGGGAGAGAAAAAAATCTCAAAATTAAAATAAAAGGCAAAAGAGCAACCCATAAACACATTAAATCACCAAAGAAAATGGAAGAAATAAAGTCAGAATCCCATCAAAGTAGGACAGCCTAGATCTCAGCTGAACGAACCACCATCAAAAGAAAAACTATTTTTAGAGGTACCACTAATAACTCACAACCACAAGGCAAGAAAAACTATCTTCAGAAGTACCATTAAGAACTCACAACCACAAGGCGAGAGTTATTCTCCTCTCTATTAGCTCAGACAAAGAGTAGAGTTCTCAAATCAAGTCGACAAAGCACAAGAGTTCTCCTTATGTCTACTAAGATACCATTTTTAAGTTAGGAATATAATTTTATCTTCCACATCTTTCAGAGTGATAATTAAGCCTGAAAAGACAATATCATTTCGAGATTTTCAAATCAACCAAGCCACTGAATACCAAATCATAGTCAAACCACCTCTCACCTTGGACCTACCACTTAAATATCTAATAACCATGAAAATATAACTAAGATACCTAGGAAGAACAAAACTTTACCCAAACCACCTAAAAATAACATACCAATAAGACAATATTAGATCGCAAAACACAAACAAATGGGTAAAAGACTTATACTCCCCCCTGTCGCTACTGCGAAAATCGAGGCCGACAATGACAGAAGAGTTGCCACCGTGCGTTATTTATCCCAAGAGAGGGAAAGGAAACGCTCAGAGAAAACCTAACGAAAAGAGGGATAAGATCGGTCATCGCAACCAAATCTCGAGTTTGGGAGTCGATTACGCAAGGGGAAGGTGTTAACACCCCTCACGTCCGTCGTACTCGACGGGATCCACGCTTGTTGTCTATCGAAAAGGGTGACTAAAACTATCTAACTACTGGCTAAAGGACAAAAGAAAAAGAAGTGACTCGGCAAAGCAATGGCGCTTTGTGCCTACGTATCTCATCTAAAGTGAGAAGTCAGAGTCAACGTAGTTCAGCTAACTACGGGTGAAAAGGGGGGAAGGCTGCTCGCCAAGACATTGCGTCTTGTGCCTACGTACTTTCATCTAGTATGAAAGATCAGAACAAACGTAGTTCAGGCTAAAAGGGAACACAGGTTTATTCGACTGTTTTACCCGAGTAGGGTTAACAATCAGTTCTAGCAGTTTGGTGTATGCAGCTCGACCATTGGAGACTTAGGCGTTACCGTTTGCGATAGAACCAAGAGTTGACAAAACTCTCCTTATGAAAATGATTTTCCAAGATTAAAGGCCCCAAAGGGCAAAAAGGGTTTGAATGATTTGTTTTTGTGTTTTTTAGAGAAGAAGTGTTTTTGAATTGTTTGCAATCCATATCGCACTAGAGACTATGACTTAGGAGTAAATGCGTCGCATATCACCCAAAGGGTGCTACACTAAACATCCAAGCCATTGAAGAGAAACTTCTCAACAACCCTTTCCCAAGTGCTTAAGGCTCGTAACGTACAATAATCATTAACCTTTATTAGGTGTTTTATGTTTGTTTTGAGATGAGAAGAGAAATGACACTAAAGGGGGACTAAACTCAAACCCAAAGTTGCCATGCAATGGTGATCCTAAGATTGAGATAAGGGAATGCTACCTAATGTTATCATACATGGTTAAGATCCTAATGTCTATCATAACCTCCCTTGAACAAGATATATTAGAGATCCTAAGGGAAAGGAGACAAAAGAGGAAAAAGGAAACAACATAAACATGCAAGAATGCAAACATGGAATGCAAGCGATGGAGGAAATTGGTGTGGAGCAGTAGCCTCCACAAGCTCATCTCAACCTCAAGCAACAATATTATAAATGCAAGAGATGAAAGTAAAAAAGAAATGCATCCAAAGAAACACACAAGTGCACTAAAATGGGATGAAATGGCCTAAGTCATTCAAACATCAACCACAATGCCAAAACCCAAACACAAATGAAAGGCAAAGGAGTCCTAAAACAAAGTGAGGATGGGAGGCTATATGAGGACAGCAAGGAACTCATAATGTGCACTCAACCATGAGCATCACAAGAAAGGTGCAAAAGAAAGCACAAAGAAGTCCTCGCGGATACATCATTTTAGGCATGCTTCAAGTACCTCCAAAGGAGGGACCAAGCCACCTTAATTGAGATTCCAAAGTCATTGGACAGCAAGGGAAATGAAATAAAAGTGCTCAAAAGCAAAAGCAAAATAAACCACAAGGAAATGCAAGCAAATTCCCAAAGGAAAGCAAACATGTTTCACATAGAAACCCTAATTGGATACTCAAAAGTAAACAATCAAATGAACAAGCAATGCATAATGTAATGACCTGAAAATGAGCAAGCATCATCCTTAACATGTTAGAAACATGAATCAAAAGGCATTGAAGGCTTAAAGGATCCATAAATGTCATATCCAAGGCAAACTAGGTCAATGTGTTTGTATGAACCTCCCTTTGGGGTAACTTGACTTGCAAGTTACCCTAAAATTAGGAAAATGATTCAAAAATAGCCAAATAAAATGCAAGAAGCTCATAAACATGTTGGCAACCAGAGGCCAAAAGAATACAATCAAAGTTACTTCACAACATCACCATAGAAATTGATTCACAAGGGTGCTCCATTGTGAAAGAGGATTGTCGAGGGTCAAATGAAGTGCATCAAAAGTCAACCCAAAAGTCAACCAACAGGGGCAAAATGGTCCTAAAAAATCAATCAACTCATCATTGATATGAGGATTGATTTTTACTCATTGGATCCAAAGAAAATGGAAGAAAAAAAATCAAGAACAAAACATGTCAAGATTTAAATCAAATAAAACACTTCCCATATTTAATTATATTTTTAATTGAAAATAAAACCAAAAAAATAAAATAAAAATTTCTAAAAATAATAGACATCTCAAGATGTCCAAACAATTTTTTTGTGGAATTTTTACATTGTTGGAAGTATTTTAAATAAAATTAAACCAAAACAAATTTAAAATAAAAAAAAAAGAAAATAAAAGAACATAAAAATAAACAAGGTAGTGGTGTAAACAGCAATCTAGCAACGTGTAAAACTCAATGGGCCAGCTCAGGGGGTGTCAATAGCAAGCCCAGTCCATCAGTAAAAATAAATAAAAAGAACGTGTGTATTGGGTGTGGTGAGTCAAACAGAGGTTCATGATGGAGAGCACTCTGGACAGTTGGATCAAAAAGTAAGTCAATCCAAGGGCACACAACAACACACGTGGATATTAAATAAAAAGCAAAAACTGAGTGATTCCATGGGACAAGGCAAATGAGGTGCATCGTGTGTCTTAATCTGGAGCACACAAACAAAAGTAATCCAATCCAACAGACGAGGACACACGCACGTGGCTGGTAAACATTTAAATTTGGAGGGAGAATCAGACGCCGGAGCACGGCGGCTCCGGTCGTCTTCTCTGGTGAAGCTTCAAAGCAAGCTCACGGCCAAAACGCAAATGCCTCAAAACTCAACCAAAATAAGCAAAACAAAAGCCAAAAATGATCTCCAGGTCACGTAGATTTCAAATCTACGACCCATTTTCATTGATCATGTCTAAATAAACCAAAACGAAAAGGAAAAGAAATGAGCTCAAAACATAAAAACTCATGAACAACCATCAGTTCATTCCAGAAACCACCTAGGATATGCAAGGATCACAAATATGTAAAAATGGCGTAATAACAATGCTTAAACAGAGAGAAAAATGGATTGAAAAGAAACCTAAATGAAAGCTTCCCCAGAGCTCAGTTCTTTAGTAAAGCTTTAAAGAAACCACCCAGAAACGTTCTATGAACCTCAAGGAACCTTTTTAAATGTTTGGTTTGGATTGAAACTCAATAAAATGCAAAATATGATTTTGACTTTGCTATCATTTTTTCTCACTATGTTCTTGACCAATTTTCACTCTATGTCAACTCTGAGAACTTGTGAACAATGCTGAGAATAAGTATGATGGATTTTGATACCAAGAAGGCCCAATTCTATGCTCCTTAAGCCCAATTGAAATTTACATTTTCTCTTTATGACCACTTCCAAAAGTGCACGAAAATGGCCTTGCCAAGCTGTAAAAATGGCTCAGTTAGCTTACACCTGAGGTAAATTGATCCAAGGGCTGAAAATGGCTCCACAATTTAATCTTATGGCATGATTTGTATGTGTTACTTGAACTTGAAGTAAACATGAAAATGGCCACCAATTGAGTTCAAATCTAAAATCCAAAATTGGCATTGTGCTTGAAATGTATTTGGCACTCAAAAAATGCATAAGGTTGGTACAAAATGATCCCAAATGAATTTAATTTGATTTTCCCCTTTTAAGGCCTTTTTCATGGAAATTTCTTTAGGAATTCTTCAATCCAAGCCAAACCCATGATGCCTTGATGTTTGGTTGAGCAAATGACCCCATTTGGAGCAAGTTGAAGTTGGAAAGATTTCCATTTGAAGTGTGCAAAGTTGTGAAATGGACCTATAATGAAAATGACTTGTAATCCTACTTTCCCAAAATACCCCCGCCTTGCAAGCCTCATAACTTGAGTTCTACAAATCAGAAGAAGGACTTCTAGTACTATTACTAAAGCTAAGATCATGAGGAACAACTTTCATGTTTATCAAAAGTTGAGGAGAAACATCTTTCTAGGTCAAAAGTTGCTTGGAAGTTGGTTGACTTTTGTTAACCAAAAAATCACATTCATCTGAGGACTTGTAACATGTCTGCTTCATAACTTGAGTTCTACAAATCCAATCAAGGACTTCTAGTACTAAAAAAAATCTAAGAAGATTCTCTACAAGTCTCATGTTGGGGTCAAGATGAGATGAGACTTGTGTCTTGAGATAGGTGGTCTTGAAGTTGGGTACTAAACACGGGATTTTACACTAAGAACCCTAATTTAGTAACTCCTCACACTCTTGATTCTTGATGAATTGATCTTGAAATGATATCTCATATGTCTCAACACAATATTCCATGACCATAAAGAGTTGTAATTGAGTCTTAATCTCCTTCAATTTCACAATTGACTTAGGGTTGACCAGATGAAAACTCTAATTGCACCATCTTCAACTATAGCCACTTGCACTTGGTATAAACACTTGGATGAGCTCCACAATGACATACAAGGCCTCCAATGAGCTTAAATGATGATCTCCCTCCATAACCATGGGCTTGTGATCCTCAGATGACCATCAAATGGCCTCCTAGACAGGAGGTGAACCACATACACTTATCTGCCTATCCAAGGGGCTTTGACTTGTCTCTGATGATGATAACCCCCCTGTTGATTTGAATACAAACTCTTGATTAGGCTTAGAACCCTTGGAAAATTCCTCTTGTTATACACACATCTCTTGATCCCCTGTAATATGCAAAATGCAATGCAATATGCTAGAGCAATGAAATGAAACATAAACCAAGTAAAGAAAAGGTTGGGCAAATTTTGGGGTACAACAGCTGCCCTTATTCAAGCGACTTAGACCTGAATGGATGAAAGAAGCGAACAGCTTTCAAACAGTCAAGGTAAAAGGCGGTTTGATACATAAAGAACCCGAAAATTTGCCAACCGCAGAAAATAAAACCGCAAACAAGAATCTCCGGAGATAACTGCTCTGATTACAAACATGCCCCGCTGGGGGAAAGAGAGACTTAACGAGTAGCTCTGCTTGGGGAAAACTAGAAAAAGGGGAATATTTCAAATTACCGGAATCTGGATATTCAACGAACCAAATGAATCAATGAAATCCGTAGGAGCCTAGATACTCAACGAGATGAGGAGCACATCAACAAAAGAAAACTGGCCAGAGCACGAACACTCAACGAAGCAAACCAACCGGAGCCTAAACCCTCAACGAAACGAACCAACTGGAGCCTAAACACTCAACAAAATGAACCAACCAAAGCCTAAACGCCCAACGAAGCAAACCAACCAGAGCCTAAACACTAAACGAAGCAAACCAACCGGAGCCTAAACACTCAACAAAGCAAACCAACCGGAGCCTAAACACTCAACGAAGCAAACCAACCAGAGCCTAAACACTCAACGAAGCAGACCAACCGGAGCCTAAACACTCAACGAAGCAGACCAACCGGAGCCTAAACACTTAACGAAACGAACCAACCGAAGCCTAAACACTCAACGAAGCAAACCAACCGGAGCCTAAACACTCAACGAAGCAAACCAACCGGAGCCTAAACAGTCAACGAAGCAAACCAACCGGAGCCTAAACACTCAACGAAACAAACCAACCGGAGCCTAACACTCAACGAAGCAAACCAACCGGAGCCTAAACACTCAACGAAGCAAACCAACCGGAGCCTAAACACTCAATGAAGCAAACCTACCGGAGCCTAAACACTCAACGAAGCAGACCAACCGGAGCCTAAACACTCAACGAAGCAAACCAACCAGAGCCTAAATACTCAACAAAGCACACCAACCGGAGCCTAAACACTCAACGAAGCACACTAACCGGAGCCTAAGCACTCAATGAAACCAACCAGAAACCATTGTATCTGATAGACAAAGGGAATATGTCACGAACTGAGCCTTCACCGGAACTTGGATATTCAACGGAGCAAGAGATACCATCACAAAACTTAATGGGATTAATATAACCAAACAGAGTATGGGCACTTCATGGGTAAAGCAAAATGTCACAAATGTCGGAACCTAGATGTTCAATGGAAGAGCCGGAGTCTGAATGCTCGACGTAAAAACCGAAGCCTGAAGATCACTTGTAGGGGATAACCACCACCTGAAATCAAAAAGGTAACAACCTGGTTTATGTTTCAGAATGCAAATGTTTAAAAATGGCGTAATGCTCCATACGAAATGGAAATGCTACGCGTTTGGGTAGATGCTATGCACGCATGCAAATGCAACAGAATCGGATCGGCAAAATAAATGTCAGAAACACAGAATCCTCCTGCTGGGAAAAGAAAACTACTCTGCCAGAGATGAACTTCGCATGCCAATAACAATTGGGCTTAAACTGGGGGATAGGCCCTGGGCGGCTTCCAGGGAACCTACAATTCTGCGGGGAAATCAACTCGACTGGAGACCTCAATCTGCGCATGTTGTCATCTTGATTTGCTGGGGAGTAAGCACGCACTTGTACTCCGTGGGGATTAGAAACGTGTATCGACCAACTGCTGAGGATAATCGTATACCTACGCGAACACCACCATGCTGGGATGAAGAAACCACTTTTAATTGCTGGGGAACAAACTCTGGCTGGGGAGAACAACTCCATCCATACCTTCTTAGAGAGATGCCCCAAGGGTGACAAACCTGCAAAAACAACAGACAAGATACTACACAACAAAGGCTATCTTGGTCATCATCCGTGACGTTGTTCAATTAAGTCAAAGTTTTAACAGTTATTGGCCAAGGCCTGCAAGTTTATGTATGTGCAAATTCATCAAAAACATCAGGCGTCTTTTTTTTTCTCAAACAAAAGAAAACGCTAAAACCAAGCACACAAAGATTTTCTGAATAGTATGTTTTATTGATAAACGGCCTGAAAATAGGCAAATTTACAAAGGATGCAACTCCTGAAATGAGAAAGTTGCGCCAAAGACAAATAAGAAATGCACAAAGATATACAAAATGTCGGCAATGTGGTACAGACAACCACCATGGGACGACTCATCTATGACTCGCATGACTTCGATGCTTTTCCGATGCTTCATTTTCGGAAGAGATTGACTTAAACGGTTTCCCGCGGGTCCTCCCATAATCCACTATGTTCTGAAGACCCATACGCAGATCACAGTTGTTTGCTTTTCAAATCCCTAACTTTTTCCTGAATCTCCCTCGCGGGTTTTCGATTCACCGGGATGCCCATTTTTGCCAAATTCGCCTTTTCAGGTTTTCAACTTTGCGGGTTTACATCTTTTCTTTTTATCCCTAATTTTTGCCCAAACCTATCCTTTTATGGTTCGCCGGGATGCCCCATTTTTGCCTGGACTTTCTTTTTTTCTTTCCAGCGGGTCTCTTTAAGAAAAGTACTTTTTGACCGTGTCTACGTTCACAGGGTACGTGAAATCTTCACCGTCCATAGTCGAAAGTAGTAAGGCTCCTCCGGAGAAAACTTTCCTTACAACATACAGACCTTCGTAATTGGGAGTCCATTTGCCCCTATGATCGTTTTGTGGTGGGAGAATTCGCTTCAACACTAAATCACCTGCCTGAAAGCTTCGAGGGCGTATCTTCTTATCGAAGGCTTTCTTCATTCTGCTTTGGTATAGACGACCGTATGCGATGGACGCCAACCTTTTCTCATCCATCAAGCTGAGCTGATTCAACCTGTTCTTCACCCATTCTACTTCATCTAGTTTGACGTCAGCCAGAACTCTAAAGGAAGGTGTAACGCCCATTTTAATTATCTCGTTTTTCCGTGTTATTTAATTTTCGGCGTGTTTTGTGGGGATGTTTGAATGCGATTGTGTGTAGCCCTTAAGTTTGAATTAATTAATAATTTTGGACCTTAAGACTAATAATAAAATTATTAGTGTTAATGATAAATTAATGACTAATAGTAATATTATTAATATTATTATTATTGTTATTATTATTATTATTATTATTAATATTATTATTGAGTAAATAAAAGAAATGGAATATAAGAATTGGGATGAGGGGTATTGTTGGAAGGTTAGAAAGAAGGGAAAGAGGAGAAACACGTTGAAAGGAGAAGAGGAAGAAGAACACGATCAAGAGAGAATTGGAAGGAAGAAGAACAAGGTGAATTGGAGCAAGAGGAAGCTAGAATTTCAGAGTTTCATCATATTGTTCGAGTTATCGAGGTAAGGGGGGATAATCAAGTCAAATTGGTATAGTGCATGAATTCTAGGTAGAGGGGATTTCCCTTAACCCCATAGGTTGATGATCATGTTTTTTGTGGTTACATGATTCTGAATGTGTGATTATCTGGTTGAATCTGTTGCATGTGTTGGTGAAATCATCGTTTGGTGATTTGGGAGTTTCCGGGTAGTTCGAAGTTTTATGCCAAAACTGATGTAATGAATAGAGCTGACATTAATCGGGTTAAATAGAGGATAGATTATGTAGTTAGGTTGTAGAATATTGGTCTGATATGATGGGAACTGGTTTGAGTAGAATCGGCTGAGTTCGGAGAGTTTTGCCGACTCTGAGCAGTTTTACTTTTCTGAAATCGCAGACGTTCGCCAGCTGTTTCGCTGGGCGAGCGAGTAGCGAATCTTCTCTAGGGATTCGCTGGGAGAACTGGGTAGTGAGTGCTTCCAGTAGCCACTGTCTGGCTTCGCTAGGGAGTTCGCTGAGCGAGCAAGTAGCGAGCATTCGTTGATGCTTTACCTAGCGAGTAAGCCAACGAGCATGACAGTGTTTTATATTTTGTGTTGTGCTATTATGTTCTCTTGTGCTGTTGGACCCTTGTTGGTAGTGATTGATTATGAGATTGATGTTGAACTATGGGGAGTATATGTATGGTGTGGAATATGATTTCCTGGTTATTTATTAAATTTGAATGATTGAATACGGTGTATGTGATTGCGTAGAAATGTGGTGATGTGTGATATATATATATATATATATATATATATATATATATATATATATATATATATATATATATATATATATATATATATATATATATATATATATATATATATATATATATATATATATATATATATATATATATATATATATATATTTATGATACATGATGGAATGTGACCGAAGGATCATGTGCACCGTGTGTGCTGGTGTTTGTTGTGTGCATTTGAGTCATGCATAAGCATATTGACGAGGTGAATCATTGCTTAGTGGAGTGTATGTGATTCACTCGCGTGCTCAGGAGGAGCGTGGTAGGGATAGATCGTTGCTCGGTGGAGTATATGCGATCTATCCTGAGATTGATTGTGCTCAGTGGAGCGTGATAGGGATAGATCATTGCTCGGTGGAGTGTATATGATCTATTCCGGGTTATTTGCCCGTACTCCGAAGGAGAGCTTGTACGGATAGATCATTGCTCGGTGGAGTGTATGTGATTTATTCAGGGTTATTTTCCCGTACTCTGAAGGGGAGCTTGTAGGGATAGATCGTTGCTCAGATGGAGTGTATGTGATCTATCCTGAGTTTGAGTCGGTACCGCAAATCATAGTTTTAATTTGCATGTGTTGCATTGTTTATATGTTATGTTGGTGTGGGACAGTAGGTCCGGGTTGACGTATGTGAATGATAATTATATGTTTACTGCCTTTTATTCATGTACGTTTTAACTGTTATATTTTGATCGTGATTTCTCACCCCTTCCTTTTGTTGTGGTCTGTGCTTCTTCGGGAGTACAGATAATCCAGGTGTGTAGCTAGCTTTGGTTGTGGCGAGTCGTAGGGATGCTCTGATACGTAACACCGGGGCTTTGGGGAGTTTTATGTTTATTTGATGATTTTGTGTACCCCTATGGCGTATCATGTTTCGATGACTCTTTTTGGTGAACATATCTTGTATATTTTGGGCAGTTGGCCGAGCACGATGTATATGATGTTTATAGGTATATATATGTGATGACAAATTTCTGCTGTGTTATATTTGTTGAAAATCATTTAATGAAAATGTTTTGTGTTGAGTTTATTTCAGTGACATCCCATTTTGGTATGAATACTCTAATAATTGTTTATTTTAATTGCATTTATGTTGTTTTGGGGAACGGGGTGTTATAAGCTGGTATCAGAGCAGGTCGGTCCGTCCGACCAGTGTAGTAGTTGAGTCTGTCTGTAGGATAGAGTTTGTTTGTTTTTCTGTTAACCTGACGTTGTTGTTGTTGAGCAGTATGGCGGGAAGGAATGATGTTGCATTGGCTGCAGCTATGCAAGCGATGACGCAGGTGGTTTCTAGTCAGAACCTCGCTGCGGGTGCGCAATTCAGGGATTTGGCGCAGTTTCAGAGTAACAAGCCGCCGACGTTTCAAGGAGGAATTTTGGACCCTGAAGCGGCACAGAAGTGGCTTAAGGAGATAGAGAAGATCTTCAGAATAATGGGTTGCAGCGATGAGCAGAAGGTGAGGTTCGGTACTCACATGTTAGAGGGAGAAGATGAAGCTTGGTGGGACAACATTCGCCAGAGGTTGGAGACTGTAGGGACTCCAATTACTTGGGATGTTATTCGAACTGGTTTTCTAGAGAAGTATTTTCCGGAGGATATCAGGAGTACTAAGGAAATTGAGTTTCTGGAGCTGAAGCAGGGAAATATGACGGTGGTCGAGTATGCGGCCAAGTTTGAGGAGTTAGTGCAGTATTGTCCTCATTATAATACTGACGAAGTGATAACCTCCAAGTGTTTGAAGTTTGAGAATGGGCTGCGTTCGGAAGTGAAGATGGGAATAGCTTGTCAGAAGATCAGGGATTATCCTAAGCTGATAAGCAAAAGCAGGATCTATGATAATGATAACCGGGCGAGGATCGCGCATTATAAGGCTGCAAATGATTGTAAGGGTAAGCAAAGGTTTGGTGGTACTCCTTACAGTGTTCCTACTGATAAGGGGAAGTTTAAGGGTGTTGCTGATAAGAAGCCCAGAGAAGGGAGATCGTTTGCTAGTCGGAAGTGTTTCCGGTGCGGTGGCGCGGGTCATCGTGCCAATGATTGTCCTCATGAAGTGAAGAAGTGTTTCAAGTGTGGTAAGCCGGGCCATATGATGGCTGATTGTCGGACTGTTGTTCCTACTTGCTACAACTATGGTGAGAAGGGCCACATTAGTACGCATTGTGAGAAGCCGAAGTCGTCTTAGGTGTCTCAGACCAGTGGCAAAGTATTTGCGGTGATGGGAACTCAAGCTGCTAGTGAGGATCGTTCTATCCAAGGTACTTGTTTCATCAATAATGTTCCCTTGTCTACTATAATTGATACGGGTGCGACCCACTCGTTCACCTCTGTTGATTGTGTGAAGAGGTTAGGTTTGGTGCCGACTACTCTTGAACAGCGGATGACTATTGAGACTCCGTCTATTGGTTCAGTGACTACTTCTTTGGTGTGTTTGAAGTGTCCACTGACTATTTTCGGTAGATATTTTGGGGTGGATCTGATTTGCTTGCCTCTTGGTAAGTTGGATGTTATTCTGGGTATGATTTGGTTGGAGTTCAACCGAGTCTACATCGATTGTTTTCGGAAGGTGTTGTTATTTCTTACGCCGGAGGAGGAAGCTCTGGCGGATTCCTTGTCTGGTAAGGAGTTAAGGATCTTGTTGTAGGGTGAAGCTAAAATGTTTGCTTTATTAGCATCATTAGCTGTTGACGGAAAAGTGTCACTGAAGAAGTTGGCGGTGGTGAAAGAATTTCCGGAAGTGTTCCCTGATTGAAAATTTTGGCCTGCCTACGATGGATGTTCTAACAAAAGTTATAACATCCACTGTGACATTCACTACAGATCTACTATTATGCAGTAATAACAAAGAAGTAAATAACACAGTTAGTTGTTGACCTAGTTCAATGCAACACACTTACATCTGGGGGCTACCAAGCCAGGGAGAAATTTCACTATCAGCAGTATCAATTCAGAGTCAAACCTCCAGTTTGCACTCCTCACTTAATCACTACCCAATGACAACTTAACCTAGAGACACTCTAGACCTGAGTATACCCACTCACTCTCTACAATCACATACCAGTGACAACAAACAATTACAAGTTAAACAGTAGATTGAAGAGACACTTCACCTATACACACACACACCTTAATCTTTACTTCAAAGCTTTGATCAAGGAACACACACTCTTGCTTAACAGCTTCGAGTGTAACACAGCCTAGAAACTACTTACCCAATGCACTCAACAGTTGGTTGTATTACAAGTATTCCTAAGACACAAATGTGAAGAACACTCTCTTCACTTCTAAACCACTATGGTGATTTCTCTGCTTCTCTATCTTCAACAACTGCCTTCTAGGATTGCCTCTCCTGGTATTTGTAGCAGCAGATCAGTTATTGGGCCTGGGCGCATACATCAGGTTTTATCCATCATAAAACCTCACTTATGTATTCTGCACGTTTACCTCTTCAATCAGGTACATATTAGTTCTCCTAGGGCGTCTAAAATGTCTCCTGCATTCCAGCTTGAGCTTCTGAGTTTTTTCCTGAGTTATAGCTACCAGAAAAGCAAACTTCCGCTTGATGTCATACGACCTATGTCATAACATTGAGTATGACATCCAGCTTAACTTATAGTTAGCTTAGTTAACTTACCCTGCACAGTCCATATTATGAATGTAACAACATCAAACATGACATTCATATATGTACTTATACTTTGCCACAAAATGCAGCCAATCAAGAGCACTTACAAACTCCCCCTTTGGAAAATTTTTGGCTAAAACACTCTGTACTTACATAAGAGATTTCCTACACAGAAGAAGACTTAACCATGGTCCTGTCATGCAGGTAAGTCACTTGCTGCTCAAGCTCTCAGAATCCTCACAGTTGGCTTTCAGCCCTGTTAGTGTCATACCCTAAATTTTCCCGCCCCCTTTTCTTATTATCAAAAGCATTGGTACAAGTCATTAGGAGCATGAGAAAAAGAAAGGAGAAGCCTGTTGAGTATCTCAAAAGTCATAGGGGGGTTGGAATGATCATCCAGTTCATCTGCATAGTATCCAAGCAACAAGGGGAAATTAGGGTTTTCGCACAGTTAAAAGTCGAGGTTTCAATGGTTTGATCAGTCGACGTATTGAGTTGATTTCCAATGAAATAGGGTCAAGGATGCTACATTGCTTCAAATATGAATTCAATTTGAGGTTGGCACCCAGATATTGAAGACAATGCAGCTCAGGCCCGATTAGGGTTTTCGATCAGGAAAAGTCAACTATAGTTTGACTTTTGATATGAAAGGTGTTCTAATGATGCAATATTGATTCATAAGGTTTATATGGCTTAGTGAAGTCCATTCAAGAAGATTCAAGGCCTCAAGATATCCGGATCGTCAACAGTCGGCTCGGTAGTCACCAATTGATCGAACAGTTGACCGAAAGGTCAACACTCCAACCATAAGGAATTTGACCTCAAGATGTGAATCAAAAATGTTCCTTATGTCATATTACACATTCTCATAAAATTTCATGACCATTGGATCAAGGGTTAAGGAGTAATTGCATAAATCGGGAATTAGGGTTTCGAAAGGGGCAAGACCATAACTCGTCAACCACACATCCAAACGAAGTGGTTCAAAGCTCATTGGAAAGCTCTTGACAAATCCTACAAAAGCCTCATAGTGGTCCACGATCAGAAAATGCATATATTTGGAGTTATGATCTAATTCATTTCAAGAAGGGAAAATAACTTAGAGAAATTTCACTTTTAAGCTTGTTTTTCAGCAACTTTGAGAGGCTTTTTGGCCAAGCTCCTTTGAGAATCTGAAACTTATGAAAACATGAAAGTTATAGAGCTACATGAGGGCTTTCCAAATTTTGGTAGACCTCCTCCATAGCCCTTATGAGCTGAGAGTTATGAATTTGGCAAGATGGGCTTTTAACACTTGAGTCCCACATTGACAATTCTTCACAAACTCAAATTTAACAACTTGGGCCATCCACAACCATTGGATCATGTTTTATTCTAATAACTTGAGGCCTATATGAAGAGAAAACCAGAAGAAAGAAGGAATTGATGGACTTGGCAACTTGGAGGCAAGTTGACAATATAATATTCATAAAAATGGAAAGAGAAACTTTTGCCACTTGCACTTGCAGCTGCAGTTCCCTATTTGCCTAGCCACTCTAATCATCTCATGTCATTAATTTTGACTTGACTAATTCATCAGTTGAGGCAAGGCTTTGAAGCTTGCAGTTGTACCAAACCCCAAGCCAAGGGTTTCCTTTTCAAAATCTCTCCAAAATGCCAAGTTTACAAATCTGCCCTCACCTTGCATTCTCCTATAAATAGGGGCTCCTTCTATGTCATTTAGACACCAGAAAAATCTCAAAAAACAGAGAAACAACAGCTCTCAATTCCCTCTCACTTCCTTTAGAATTTCAAAGTTTCAAATTTCCATTTTTCACCAAAAAGCTGTCTTGAGCAAAACTCTGCTCAAGATCAGTTCTACCATCTCCAAGTCCCTCAAAACCATCCACACAATCCCTAAACATTGTGTAGAAGGTGTCCATACATTCAAACCACTCAAAAATCTCATTTTCCAAAAAGTCAACTTTCACACCAAGCAAGTTTGACCATTATGCTCAAAATCTTCCAATACCCTGTCTAGGCCATTTCTTGCTATTCTAACCATCCATACACCTCACATATGTCATATTGCAACTGTCCAAAGCATTGAAAACCATTGGTGAAGCTCATTTCTCCAACTGTCATAAGGTTTGCATATTGCTTCAAGAGGAAGCAAACTTCAACATTGTGCCAAAAACAAGATCTCTGGATTTCTTTGTGTTCTAACTTGCTCAACATAGTCTACAAGAGGTATGTAGTCTATGAACTTCTCACTTTACATCATATTTCCATGTTTGGCATTTTTGAGATATTGTTTTGAAAAGCATTTACCATGAGTATCACCAATTTCCATGACAGTTTGGTTTTGATTGATGCTAAGGCCTATAATCATTAGATTGCACATTTGTAGTGTATGTGTGGTAGCAACATAGGGTATACCTTTCTGTTTTGGCTTTTGACAGTTTGTGTCTCTTTGCTATTTTCAATGTATTACCATCATCATGTCATACTTTGAATCAAAGAGGATGTGGTTAACTTTTGAACTCAATACCATCTGTTATTACATATATGGTGTGTGTATGCTTTTGTTTTGGTTTAAAACAATTTCCATTTAAATTTCACCTACTGTCATCAAAAACTGTTTACTTTTCCATGAACATTGCAAAACCTGTTTTAGATGCCATGTACTCCAAATCTTGGGCTCACCTACTTGCCATGATGTATGAGATGTATGTGTATTGTTTGTTTTGATGTAAACCTCACTGCTTGCAATAATCCCCCTGCTGCCTCATCACATTATCTACAAAACTGTTGCATTTTCCACTCACATGCCAAATGCTCTTTTGATTGAAATATGAGAGACTTGAGATTTGAACTTTAGGACCTGTCATTAGATATTTTTGCTGTCAAATTTGGATCAACATGTCATTTTTGGTTTGGAGCGTTGTTGTTTGATTTTGAAATTGTGGACTCATTTGTTTACCTATTTTAAGGGTGTGTGTGGTGTCTATGTGCTCAAAAACTTCTTAAATGTTCAAACTGCCTTATCATGCTTCAACTGTTGTTTTTTTTTCCAAAATATCATGATATCAACACATCATTTTCTATTTCAGTCAATTCCTACATGATCCATGTGCATAATATCATTGTCCTATCTATTTGAAATTTGTGTAAGCCACCAAAACACCCCAACTGTCATGAAACCACCAGCTGTTACATGTCATTCACCAAACTGTTTCACATTCCAACAGCATACCAAAGTTCTGCTCCAATTGCTATGAACTTGATTTCAATGAATGATCACTTTCCTTGTCATATTTATGATGTGTGTATGTTATTATCTTGGCTTAAACTTCACAATTTGAAAAAAGAAATCACTTGCTGCCACAACAGTCTGCCAAGACAGTTTTTTCACAATTCATACCATTATGCCAATTTTCATTCTAACTGTCATATGCTAATTCTTGAAGTTAAAATTCATTCCTTACCATAATAATGATATGTGCACATTGTTCATTTGATCTATTCTTGCCTGCAACATCAAATTCACTTCCAATTGCATTTCATGCTTGGATAAGCCACAACATACCAAAATTCTTGTTTGCTTGCAATTTGTTTGATCTTTGAGTTGTAACTCATTCATAATCATATGTATAATGTGTGTAGATGATTGTTTTGGTCAATGTTTACCTACATTTTCATCTCACCCTCAAACTGCCCTTTTTAAAGCCAAAACCTACCATGAGTATGCCAAATTCTTGCTTGCTTGCAATTTGTCTATTTTCTGAGTTATGACTCATTCTTTGCTACATTTAGGATGTGTGTGTGTAATGCTTGATTTTTTCTAAGTCAGTTCATCTAGAATTGGATCTTTGGTAGTGTTTTGAAACTTGTATGTGCATGAATCAAGCATTTTTGTATGTCCTTTTTTCTGTCATGACAGCCCCATTCCACATGTTTGGCATAATTGCATTTTGTTGGTCATATTCTTGTTGTATGCATTTCATGACAACTTTAAGTGCTAGACTCATTGGTTATCATATTTTGAACTTGTGTATAACATTTCCCTAACCTCCAACTGCTCCAAATCATTTTTGATCCAAAGTTTGCATTTTATTGAGTGTTTGAGCAGCTGGCCTGTGTTTTTCATTTGCATGTTGTTTGTGAAAAGTTTTGAGGTGTAGGCACACCTTATGTGATGTTTTGAGGATGTATGTGTGGTCCATTCATTTCAATTGGGCATGTTTCTTGATTTACCTCTCATACTTCCAAAATGTCTTGATTTTCCTTTCATTTCCATATGACAGTTGAAGTTTTGACCTATGTGTGAGCTGTTTGAATGTGTGAACTTGACGTACATGATAATTGAGATGTGTTTGAACTCTCTTCCTGATTATAGCATGTCTGGTTTGACCATTGACCTTGAAAATGCATTCTCATCCCATTTTTGCAACTCATATGCTATTTCCTAATTTTGTGAGTTATGTATGAGTTTTAAATGTGCCACACTTCTGTCATGATATATGAAACTTGTATGCATTGCCTTTCACATGAATTTAAGCTCCTAGCTGTTTGTGGTTTTCAAAATGCAACCAAATCACCAAAGTTGCAAATTCTGTCGTGTTTCTTTTTCCATGCCTTGTTTTGAAAAACCAACTGTACCATCTTGTTCCTTGTTTAAAAACAGTTGAATTTGACTAAAATTTCATCTGATATCATTAAGAATTGATAAAGTTGTGAATCAAAATGTATGTGGTAAAATGTCTTGTTCTTGGTTCTTTGTGTTTGCCCAGAAATCCATGAAATCACGCCTTATATGTTTATGGGGATGGCTATATCAACAGATGTATAGCCACCCCAGTGGTAATCAACTTACTCTTAAACATGCCTTGCACTGCCTAGACCTGGGTTCGATCCCTGAGGAGGATCAACCCTTTTGTTCTTTTTCTTTTTCATGCGCGTGCGTGTACAAGCTGAGGGGCGTGGGTTCAACTCCCACCCCTTGCACTTTCTTTTATTTTATTTTTGCTTGTTAAATATGATTTGTACACGAAACTTCCAAAATTCATATCTTTCTCATTTTTCATCCTTTTGAACTCATTCTTTTTGCAACATGCTTGTTTTAATGTCTATTTTCATATGATGTAAAAATATTGCAAGTTATTCTCAATTATGATGTCTTTTTTCCATATAAACTTTAGTGCATTGTTAAGATCGCTATCCTTATATACTGTTGAATTCCCTTTGAACATGCCTGAATCTTCTTGTGAGATTTATTGAGATGTGTTTCCTTTGTGTTTGTTAACATGTCAAAGATCTGTTTTCTTTTGGTTACCACCATGAACTTACACTATCTTCCTCATGAAAAAACTCGGTCCCGTACCGAATTCATTTTCATAAATATCTTCAGTCATAAGAATCATTTCCTCTTTGTGTTGAATTATATTAAGAAAGGATTAAGTGTAGACTTTTTCCTCTCTGAGTGTTAAGATTCTCACTGTAGTGTGATTGGTCTTGATACTCATCTTTCAATACGAAGATGCAACTTTATCCATCACCTATCTTTATCTACCATCTCTCTCCTTTCATAACTTCCTTCTGAAACCTTTATGACCTAAAACCTCGGTTCTGTACCGAGTGCATTTTCAAATTATTTTTACAACAAAACTTGAATGGTTGTGGAGTGGTTAGGCGTAGGCCTTCTTCTGTCCCGAGTGCTTGACATTTACTGTAGGGTTTTCTATTGCAAAGCACTTACCATTCAAAACCAAAATACTTTAATAAGAGAATGAAGTTCTTGTTGTATTGAATTAAAGGGAGAGGATTGAGTGTAGTCTCCTTCCTCTCCAAGGGTCAGGATATTCACTTTAGTATGGGTGGTCTTGATACTTGTCTTTCAATACGAAGACACCACGTTAGCCATACCTTTAATAACAAAAACTTTGAGATAAAGAATTGGGTACTACCCGTAGGGGTTACTATCTAAGGATTTATCTCACCCCTAAAAACAATTCAACCAATCAAACATGACATCTTGCCTCGCATGGCGAAAACTAATCAATCTTTCAAAAAGGACATGTTACGTCCGTTCTACCGCAAATAGGTAACGCATAAGTCTCCTCACATGCGAGCAGCAAAACACCTAAACTGCTAGAATGCGCGCGATAGCATCATCTATAAAAACATCAACAAACTGTAGGCCGAACTACGACTACTCTGATTCTTTACTTCGTTCCAGTAAAGATACGTAGGCACAAGGGCCACAATACTTGCCGAGCACATTCCCCCCTTTATCTGTAGTTCCCCGAACTACGTCGACTCTGACTTTCTCACATCTATTGAGAATACGTAGGCATAGGACTGCAAATCTTTCTCTTTTCTCCCCCGTTTGTGCCTCTTTTCTTAGTTTCTAAACCTTTTTTCTTTACCCTTTGGAAAACACTTTTATAGCATAATCTTTAAGCAAATAAATTCACACATCGACAAGCAAATGGTTCCCATCGAGTACGATGGATGTGAGGGGTGTTAATACCTTCCCCTCGCATAACCGGCTTCCTAACCCGTTCTTGGTTGCGAGACCATCTTATCCTTTCTTTTCTTATGGTTTTCTCGATATTTTCCTTTCCTCTCATGGAATAAATAAAGTTCGGTGGCGACTCTTCTGTCCTTTCTTCTTTGCCTCCTCGTCGTTACATGATGCATTTTTCAAGTAGCGACAACTTGCTACTCTGCTGGGGAAACCTAGCAAGCCAAACCAAATTTGCTTGTTGCATGTGTGATTTATCCGTTTTTTATTTTATTTATGTTTTGTTGTGTTTTCTAACATTTTGGGTTTATTGGGTTGGTTTGTAAGGATAAAGCTTTCTACTCGAGCTTTCTAGTATACACTAAGATTAGGAGGTGGTTTCTTTCTAATTTGCGAGACTTAGGACTCATTGAGTTGGATCGAATCCCACCGCTCAGATGAGACCCCTTTGGGATGATTTTGTCTTACGAGTAGTCGTAATGGCGTTTTTATTCCAACTTGGGAGTCTACGATTCTGAGGACCTTTTAGAACCTTATTCCAAGGGTCGCTAAAACATAACTCTTTGTTCATCCTTTGAAAGGATTACCGTCTTACGAGTAGTCATTCTGATGGGAAACTTTTGAGGGTTAGTACATGAGACTTTACTTAAAACCTTTGGGATACCCTCTCTAAACCAATAGACTACCCACCCGATGGGAGAGATGCCTTTTGTGATTGTTTTGCAGGACCTGTGACTTTGATCTAGCTTTTTGTTCTTTATCATGTGCATTCATAAAACATTGCATTGCATAGCATTTTTGCATATCAAGAGACTTAAGAGACTATGATTATCTCAGGTATTGGTGAACACAATGACTGATCAAAAAAGGAGAAGCACAAATTCCATCAAGTTTAGAGAACCAAAGTTGGAATTGATTCAAGACATTCTGATTGACGTGCCAAAGGCTATCAAGATCAACTTTCAGGGGAAGTATGGGAAATTGCTTGATCTCCTCCATTCTAAGGTCGATACTTGGGCTTTATTCGCTATGGCTCAGTTTTATGATGCGCCTTTTAGATGTTTGACTTTTCAAGATTATAAGTTGGCCCCTGCTCTTGAGGAATATTCTCACATTTTGAATATCAAGATTAAGGATCAACCTATCTACACCGGCTTAGAAGAAGAACCAAAGCCTCCCGCCATCGCTCTAACTCTTCGCATGACCAAAGAGGAGGTCAAAGAAGGACTAACCAATAAGGGAGGAGTTCAAGGCTTTCCTTTGAAATTTCTACTAGATAAAGCTACTCAGTACAAGACTGTGGGAGATTGGGAAAGGTTTGGTATTGTAGTTGCTCTAATAATTTATGGGATTGTCCTCTTTCCAAATGTAGACAATTTCATAGACATCGCTGCTGTTATTCTCTTCATGCAAAAGAATCCTATCCCTACCCTCCTCGCTGATGTCTACCACTCTATTCATTGGAGAAGTGAAAAGAAGACTAGAATGATCCAATGTTGTTCTCACCTATTATTCAAATGGTACATCTCCCATCTACCGAAGGGTGGACCGTTCGTGGAAAACAAGAAGAAACCGAAGTGGTCTCAGCGTATTATGTCTCTAGGAGCCAATGATATTGCTTGGTATTCTCAAGAGTACTACGATGTGGAGATCATCTTTGGTTGTGGGGATTTCGGTAATGTACCTCTAGTCAGTAGGGTTGGTTGCATCAATTACAACCCAGTCATGGCATTGCGCCAGTTGGGCTATGCTATGGAAGATGAGCTTGAAGCAGAGAAAGTTCAAAGCTTCTTTTTGCCTGCCACAACAGAAGATCCTGCATTTGCCAGAAAGATTGCTAAAGCATGGGCCAAGATTCATACAAAAGGGAGGAAAGACTTAAAGGCAAAGAATTGTGTGGCTAAAGAACCATACAACCAATGGTTGCTAGCCAGAGTGGCTGAAAGATTGCTACCCTTTCCCTCAGAACCATCTATGCAAGAAGGACCTCCTGCTCTCACCCATGTATCTATGGAAGAGTATGAGAAACTGAAGTTAGTGGTAGAAAGGTTGACTAAAGAAAATTAGAAACTCGAGGCTGAAATTCACCAAGCAAAAGTGGAGAATGGCCAGTACAAAAGGAAGGTAGAGTTTGAACAAGACCGAGCGGCCGAGAATAACAAGAAATTGAAGTTAGAAACAGACCTGAGAATCAAATACCAGCAGGGTTTCGAAGGGGCGGATACATCATTAACAACTCTTCGACAACGCCTAAAGGATACCAAGGCTTCTTGTGATCGAGCATGGCATTTCTTTGAATTAGCTTCTACTGAAAAGAAGGAGACAAGAGAGAATCTTGAAGCTGATATTGAGGACCTTGAAAAGCAACTAAGAAAGGCCTTGACCCTAGTGGAAAATGAGCGAAAACTCAAGGAGGGAGCATTAAGGGCTTCATATGTCACTCCTGACATGTGGAACAACAAATGTTTGGAATTAGAGACCGCTCAAGAAACAACTACTCTATGGAGGAATCGTTTCAACATCTTGCAAAGGGATAGTGCACAGTGGCTCGAGAAGGAGGCTCAGCTCAATGAATTGTTGGACACCCATGTGGATTCTATTTGTTACTACCAGTCGACTCTAGAAATGTGTCGCACTAGGTATAAAAATCTGGTGGAGCATTGCAATCTCATGATTCAAGATATCCCATGGAGGTTGGAAAGCACAATTCTAGACTTCGAAGGAAATGATATCCCTCCTTCTATTCACCACTTCATCCAACTCTGCGACCAAATGGTTAGAAGATTCATGTTCGAGACAAAAAAGCTTGAAGAACGTCTCCGAAAGAAAGAGTTTTAGTTATTAAGCATCTTTCTTGTTATTTTCATCTTATTCAGCAATCGTTTGTATTGAATTTTCTCTCAAATTAATGAAAGTTTGCTTTTTGGTCTAAATTGTGCATTTCTTTATTATTCAGTCATAGTTCTATAATACCAATGATAATCATAAAACTCGAAAAGTCTCTTGAACATTGCATACGTTTTGCGCATCATTCCTTTTTGCATTCCCTAAAACCCGATCTTACATGCCGCTTACCCTTTCAGAGAGAGAGAGAGAGGGAGAGTAAAAGCAAGCTGACTTCTCGACATCAGTACAACACAAGGAATAACAAGAAAAGAGTCATGGATCAGCTAGAGCAAGACCAGGCTACTTTGAGGAACAATATGCTAGGTATGAAGACACAAATGAATCAACTCATGGAGGTGATTTAGAACATGGCCAGAAGTCAAGAAGAGATAAGGCAAACAGCAGAGAGGAACGCTAACCAGACTTTGATTGGTGCAATTCCTAACGCAGATGGCGTTGTTCCAACTCCTGCCGATACCATCCCAACCCCTATTGGGGCAAATCCTACCTCTGCAGGTGCTGCACCTATCAACACAGTCCATCCCCCAGTCGGTACAACTCATCGTCATGGTACCACGATTCCACCACCAGTTCACTATGATGTTCATGAAGGCTTCTACGAGAATTCAGGAGAAGCATATGCGCCACAGACCGCTGAATTAGAGAAGAGGTTCAATGCTTTACAAGAAATGGTAAAGTCGTTGCAATGCCCCGATGTTTTGGGACTAGATGCCGCTGAGATATGTCTTGTACCTGGAGTTAAGATACCCCCAAAGTTTGTGATCCCAACCTTCAAGAAATACAGGGGTAACAGTTGTCCTAGGACCCATATAAGGTCTTACTGCAGGAAGATGGCCGCGTATTCCGATGACGAGAAGCTGTTAATTCATTTCTTTCAAGATAGTTTAACAGAGGCTTCTCTGGAATGGTACATGCATCTTGAACAATCCAATGTGAAAAGTTGGAAGGAGTTAGCAGACGCTTTTATGAGACATTATCAATACAACACTGACATGGCTCCAAACCGGATGCAGCTTCAGAATTTAATCCAGAAACCAAATGAATCGTTCAAAGACTTTGCTCAGAGGTGGAGGGGAGTAGCTGCAAGGGTACAACCCCATTAATAGAAAGAGAGCTGACAGACCTTTTCATGAGCACGTTGCAGGGACCGATCCTTGAACGAATAACGTCCACAACCTCTACAGTGTTTTCTGAACTTGTCATGGTCGGTTAAAGATTAGAGAGTTTTATGAAAGCAGGAAAGATTCAGAATGCTAGCGGGTCTTCAAGCGGGTTCAAGAAACCTTATCAGGGATTCGTTAAGAAGAAAGAAGGCGAAACTAATGTTGTATTCACAGATAGAGGCAGAACTCACCAAGGTTATCACCATGTTGTTGTCGTCGCTCCGCAGCAACCGTTGTCCATTCTAGCACGTCAACCCGCCGTTCAACAAAACATACAACAACAACCCTATCAACCAAGACAAAATCAGTACCAAGGTCAGCAAAGGCTGAGGAGACCAGAAAGAAAATTTGATCCAATTCCGTCAACTTACGCCATACTACTACCATTCTTGTAGAAAGGAGGCCTTGTTCAGCTTAGAGAAATGAGGAATCCCCCAGATGTTCTCCCTTTTGGCTATGACGCCAATGCCAAATGTGAGTTCCATTCTGGCGCCCCAAGCCATAACATTGAAAATTGCAAGACTCTGAAGCACATTGTACAAGATCTTATCGATTCAAAGGCGATAATCTTCACTCGAAATACTCCAAACATCAAAACCAATCTAATGTCGGCTCATCACTCAACAAACATGATTGAAGACTCAAAGGGGATCCGATTAATTTCGAATATTGACAAATTGATAACTCCTATTTCCACTATTAAGGAGCAACTCCTGTTGAAGAACATTTATGCAGGATGCTCAACTGACTGCCACGTTTGTTTGGGCGAATCTCAAGGATGTACTGAGTTGAAGAAAGGCATCCAAAACCTGACTGATCAAGGTGTATTAGTAGCTTGACAACTGTCAAAGTCTGAAGAAGTTGCTACTCTTGAAATTCCATTTGAAACGTTGGAGATACCATATGATGATGGGTATGAGCAGTGGATTCCTTCAGATAATTTGACTCGTACACCATTAACGATACCCTGTGATGAGGAAGAATGGGACAACATGTATGGACAGATCTCTATCCCACTACAAATCCCATATGATCTAGTTGAGATACCTATGTCTCCATCATAAATGAACCAGCTTGTCATTTCGGCCCCAACTCTATTTCCATACGAAAGCACTAATGTTGTACCTTGGCTATATGATGAGGTTGTCTTTCTCAACGGGCAGAAGATAGAAGAAAAGGACGTCTTGGAAGAGAAAAAGACTGTAGAGATCATCGTGGGAACTGGTGGTGTCACTAGAAGTGGTCGGATTTTTGCTCCAACTACACCACCTGTCAACAGCAGTGACAATGCAAAGAAAGATGTTGTCAGACCAAGCACCATTGAACAGGGGCAATCATCTAAACAAAAATACGTCCCAAATAATGAAGCAGAGGAGTTTCTAAGAATCATTCAGAAAAGCGATTACAAAGTGATTGACCAGCTCAATCAGACTCCCTCGAAGATATCCATGCTGTCATTACTAATGTGTTCAAAAGCCCATCAAGAAGCCTTGTTAAAGTTCTTGAAGGCAGCTCACGTGCCAGAGGAGATATCAGTAGTGCAGTTCGAAGAAGTGGTGGGGAATATAACATCAGGTCATATTTTGAGCTTTAACGATAATAAATTTCCTCCTGAAGGTAAGAATCATAACAAGGCCTTACACATTACTATCGAATGTGTGGATGTCACTAAGAATCATAACTTTTAAGTGTTCATATATAGTAGAAATATATATCACTAAATGTTATTTATTTATTTATTTATTTTTATTTGATTTTTTTATATGCATAGGTACATCAAAACTCATATGCATTAGTAGTGAGCACAGAAAATCTCAACAGTGGAGGGTACAAAGGAAACAACAAATCAATGCTTATTACAAATTGTCTATTTCGTTTAGGTGGTGCAGCAATTTTTATATGAATCTACCCCTATGATAACTACCAGCCACTAAAAACAATTAAACATAAGCATAACACCCTGGATCCAGCATCAATCTAAAGCATCCTAAAGCCACAAAATATAATTGCATTAAGAAATTTAGTGAATGAGAACAATGTATTATGATGGAATTAGTGGCTAAGTACATTCCTTCAAATAATAGTAAAATATTTGAAACAATGAATCTCCCTGAAGATAGACTGCAACAGAAAAATTGTGTTGTTGTCTTGGCAACTATAAAAGTATTTATGCACTTGACTTTGTCTATGACTGATGTTCATCAGCAGGCATATGAGTGTATCAAAGCCCCACTCCTAACTCAAGTAAACTTAGGAAGACTGGAATAATCTTATGCAATTCTTAGCTACCTGCATTCGTTGGTCATGCGTGCCCCTTATATATTTTTCCTTAGACTACAAACACTTCTATTACCAGTATAATGAACCTTACAAAGTCACATTATAAATATGTAAGTTAAATAGATAAATTATCTTTTTCCTATACAAAATTGTCTTCACTGTCATAATCCTTGCTTTGACATGGTCATGGAGGATGATGAATTGGTTATGGTTGAAGCCAAAGAAGCTAGAAAAGCTTCTAAGAGAACAAGGACTCAGGGAATTCATATAGGTTTTTAGTTGGAGACATAAAAGATATTGTAAATATGGGACAAGAAGCAACATCTAAACCCATGAATCTTTCTGATGATATTGTTCCTCGTGTGTTTTCCTATTTCCAACAATGTGTTGTAAAATATGGTATGTCTCTTCTTATTCTTCCCAACTTATTTTACCATTATTTTTAAGTTTTTCCATACAGCTCTTAATAATTGTACTAGATAATTAATAACCATTTAAAAATGGATATGTGTCTTCTTTGGCCCTCCATTCAAAATCTCTGTCGTTAAAGTAACTAATTGTGGATGATCTCAAGCATGATAGCATGCTAATTATCTGCATGTACTATACTAACTGCAGTAGGAAAAAATCACATTTTTTTGGTCAATCAAACATTGATATAAACTATTAACATTCTTAGTGTTCACCGATCAGTTCATGATTGTCGGTTGGTTTTAATCATTGTGTGTGATGTCGCACGACACCTCTAAATAAAGGCGTGTCAGGTGTATGACATGTGTCAGTGTCCAACACTGACACGATGTCGGTGTTGGGTGTCTGTATACGTGTGCGTCGGTGCTTATTTGATGGGATCTACATCTTTTCTTCTTTATTCATGATATGTTTTTCTTGTACAATACTAACAAGTACTGTGTTCAAAAAATATAAACACCACTAGTTATGTGCTCAATTCCTACATAAATTTTTGTGTATATTTGGTATGCAATTAAGAACTCATTTGTTTGATTTGGACCAACACCAAGGGTAACCATCACAGATCCTGAGATAATTAAAGATGTACTTAACAAAAACAACAAAATCCGAAAGAATAGTGTGAGTCCGCTTGTCAGGTTATTAGTTAATGGCCTAGTAAACCTCGATGGAGAACAGTGGAGCAAGCACAGAAAGATAATCAATCCTGCATTCCATTTTGAAAAACTGAAGGCAAGTTTCCGCTTATGCACCGCTTTAAATCATATGACTTTAATTCTTAATGAGTAAGCAGAACTTACAAAAACAGTTATGACGAATGCCTACATTCCTGGATGGAGGTAAGTCTAATTTGTGTATCTGACTTATTGTTGATTAATGCAAGATCAAGCGTGTGAAACGGGTTTTATATTCTCAGGAAACAACCATTAATATTTATGGTTTATAGTTGCTTATTTTAAAAGAACATAATCCATGAAACAGAAAAATCTTTTCATATCATATTAATTACAATACTAATTATGTTTATTTTGAAGTTTTCTACCAACTCCAACCCATAGAAGAATGAAGGAAATTAACAGAGATGTAAAAGCTTCACTTACAAATATGATTAACAAGAGTAACTATAAACTGTGACAAAGGTGGATCAAGATAGGGTGGATACTTCATAACTTCAATGCCAATATTATTAAGCTTATTCACAGGACAACTTCTGCTGGCTATGTGGTGAAATCTATACCAAGCTATATAAATATGTTATGTTATTCTTCTGAAATGCCAAAGTGATGAAATCTATACAAAGAATCCAGATATATAATAGATAGAATTATCTTAATATGACCTACTGTCAGTTAGTTGACACCACCAACACAAACTGTAAATAGAGCTACAAAATGACATAGGCATGCAATATATGTAAAGCAAGCTGGGTTAAATAGATTCAAAGCCAATGAGAACAAGCCTGTTATGACAGAGTGATGACAACAATGGTCCATTAAACCCAGTAGAAAATACACATAAAGAGTTTTTCACCACTTTGTGTGAATAGATCTTGTTCAACTGAAAAGGATCTTTACAGTCGTCTGAGAAAGAAATGCATGCATGTCGATCTCAAAAGAAAACTCCATACATGAAAAAAGCAAATAAATTGACAGGAACTAATACCTTGTACCTATAATAAAATTTCTCACAATACAAATTCCTTCCTATTCCACATCACCACAAAACTTAGCTGAGAATAGTTAGGGTCCCCCTTCCTCCCACTCTTCAAGAAACCCTTACCACTCTTTCGGTGAAAACTATAACTTGATACTCTAAATGTTTTCTACTGTCTCAGACCTGCATCAAAAAAACCAGTAGCAGAGTACGTTGTTTTTGGTTTATAGTGCGACTGAAAATGAAGAAAGGTGACACAGAGAAAAAACAAGGAAGATGTATGATGTTAGAGGCTATTTAATGCCGCTTGCATCAGCCACCAGCAGTGGGTGGCTCTGTCTTGCTGACAGTGGGAGAAAAGTACTACACTGCAACCACCAAACTCAACTACCAATTCACCTTCTCATACCTTATACTTATGACATCTTAATTTTTCCAAAATTATGTCTATTTTAGTCATAATTTAGGATACGAGTTATGTATATTTTAGTCACGATTTAACTGTGATATTTTTAATAATGATTAAATTGTATTAGTGAACAGAAGCAACGAGGCTTGGACCATTTCCAACCCTTTTGAACAAAGCATGAAGTTTCTCATTCACCAAAGAAAGTAGATCAGATATTTTGTCAAAATTTTCTACAATTGTGGTTTTAAATGCAACAAGACTGTAATATCAATGTTCCTAATGCAACTGCAACAGTAACAGTGACCTGTCTTCATTCGATACAAAACTTATTAATCTCAACACTTGATATTTCCCAATAGAAACAAAGTTGCAGGAACATTTATCAATGACATGGTTGATTGTTGCACACTATATAGAACACTAGCTAACTACAGAAGGAATCTAATCCAGCACAACTAGTTTCTGATACTCAGGGCCATCGATGGCAGCTTCCATGGCTTCAATTAAAATAAACAAGATTACGCCTATGTATCAAAACTCATAAATCTTTTTGCCATACAAGTTTTGTCTCTCCTAAATTCGAAAGTGTATTCGATAATACCTTAGGTTAAAATATTGCAAAGCTCGGAAAAATTAGGGATTCACTTATAATTAGTCAACAATGGTAGAAACTAAATTATCTTCAAATTCAAATCCTTAATTTTACAATTTACAACACAAAGCAATAATATGAAAAAAGAAAGATTACCAGATACCAATGAAGAGAAGGGTGACGGTGGTGAGCTGATGAAGCTCTGAGTTCGACGGAGAATAGGTTTTCTTTGTTCTTTCTTTCCCGTGTTTCCTCTTTCTATTCGAGTGGTGAATCCAAGGTGAATCTGAAGCGACTGTGTTTCCTCTATCCGGTGGTGAATTGATGAATGAAGGAAAGAGATGGCGTGAGTAAATCAGAGGAAGAAGATGAGTGAGGGATACCGTGTTTTGAAGGAAGGCTAGGTCGATGGTGTGAGTAAATCAGAGGAAGAAGATGAGTGATTAAATCAGAGGAAGAAGATGAGTGAGTGGAAGAACGTGTTCTGTTTTTGCGGTAGTAGCAAAAAATTTGTGTTCCAAAACGAAAAGCGTATCCGGGAAAACACTTTGGTTTTTAATTAATTTTATTATTTATTATATATTTTATAATATAGTCTTATAATAGCGTTTTTTTGAAAAGCGCTATTTTAGTGAAAACTTTTAGTAGCGTTTTATTGAAAAGCGCTATCTTAGTGAAGACTATTAATAGCGCTTTAAAAAAAGTGCTATCTTAGTGAAAATTGATGTTTTAGTGAAAACTTTTAGTAGCGTTTTTTTGAAAAGCGCTATCTTAGTGAAGAATATTAATAGCGTTTTAAAAAAAGTGATATCTTAGTAAAGTTTAATAATAGCATATTTTACAAAGTGCTATCAAAATCACATTTTGTTTCCTTTTTAATAGCACTTTTGTTAAAAGTGATATCTTAGTGAAGAATATTAATAGCGCTTTTTTACAAAGTGCTATCAAAATCACATTCTCTGTACTCTATAATAGCCCCCGACTATAAATTGTTACTATAGATGTGTTTGTTTCCTTTTTAATAGCACTTTCTTTAAAAGCGCTATTAAATTAGGCGATACAAAATATCAATTTTGGCGTAGTGGTCCCACATTGACAATTCTTCACAAACTCGAATTTTAACAACTTGGGCCATCCCCAACCATTGGATCATGTTTTATTCTGATAACTTGAGGCCTTGATGAAGAGAAAACCAGAAGAAAGAAGGAATTGATGGACTTGGCAACTTGGAGGCAAGTTGACAATATAATATTCATAAAAATGGAAAGAGAAACTTTTGCCACTTGCACTTGCAGCTGCAGTTCCCTATTTGCTTAGCCACTCTAATTATCTCATGTCATTAATTTTTACTTGACTAATTCATCAGTTAAGGAAAGGCTTTGAAGCTTGCAGCTGTACCAAACCCCAAGCCAAGGGTTTCCTTTTCAAAATCTCTCCAAAATGCCAAGTTTACAAATCTGCCCTCACCTTGCATTCTCCTACAAATAGAGGCTCCCTCTATGTCAGTTAGACACCATAAAAATCTCAAAAACTAGAGAAACAACAACTCTCAATTCCCTATCACTTCCTTAAGAATTTCAAAGTTTCAAATTTCCATTTTTCACCAAAAAGTTGTCTTGAGCAAAACTCTGCTCAAGATCAGTTCTACCATCTCCAAGTCCCTCAAAACCATCCACACAATCCCTAAACATTGTGTAGAAGGTGTCCATACATTCAAACCACTCAAAAATTTCATTTTCCAAAAAGTCAACTCTCACACCAAGCAAGTTTGACCACTATGCTCAAAATCTGCCAAATCCCTGTCTATGCCTATTCTTGCTATTCTAACCATCCATACACCTCACATATGTCATATTGCAACTGTCCAAAGCATTAAAAACCATTGGTGAAGCTCATTTCTCCAACTGTCATAAGGTTTGCATATTGCTTCAAGAGGAAGCAAACTTCAAGGTTGTGCCAAAAACAAGATCTTTGAATTTCTTTGTGTTCTAACTTGCTCAACATAGTCTACAAGAGGTATGTAGTCTATGAGCTTCTCACTTTACATCATATTTCCATGTTTGGCATTTTTGAGATGTTGTATTGAAAAGCATGTACCATGAGCATCACCAATTTCCATGACAGTTTGGGTTTGATTGATGCTAAGGCTTATAATCATTAGATTGCACATTTGGAGTGTATGTGTGGTAGCAACATAGGGTATACCTTTCTGTTTTGGCTTTTGACAGTTTGTGTCTCTTTGCTATTTTCAATGTATTACCATCATCATGTCATACTTTGAATCAAAGAGGATGTGGTTAACTTTTGAACTCAATACCATATGTTATTACATATATGGTGTGTGTATGCTTTTGTTTTGGTTTAAAACAATTTCCATTTGAATTTCACCTACTGTCATCAAAAACTGTTTACTTTTCCATGAACATTGCAAAACCTGTTTTAGATGCCATGTACTCCAAATCTTGGGCTCATCCTACTTGCCATGATGTATGAGATGTATGTGTATTGTTTGTTTTGATGTAAACCTAACTGCTTGCAATAATCCCCCTGCTGCCTCATCACATTATCTACAAAACTGTTGCATTTTCCACTCACATGCCAAATGCTCTTCTGATTGAAATATGAGAGACTTGAGATTAGAACTTTAGGGCATGTCATGAGATATTTTTGCTGTCAAATTTGGATCAACATGTCATTTTTGGTTTGGAGCGTTGTTGTTTGATTTTGAAATTATGGACTCATTTGTTTAACTATTTTAAGGGTGTGTGTGGTGTCTATGTGCTCAAAAACTTCTTAAATGTTCAAACTGCCTTATCATGCTTCAACTGTTGTTTTTTTTCAAAATATCATGATACCAACACTTCATTTTCTATTTCAGTCAATTCCTACATGATCCATGTGCATAATATCATTGTCCTATCTATTTGAAATTTGTGTATGCCACCAAAACACCCCTATTGTCATGAAACCACCAGCTGTTACATGTCATTCACCAAACTGTTTCACATTCCAACAGCATACCAAAGTTCTGCTCCAATTGCTATGAACTTGATTTCAATGAATGATCACTTTCCTTGTCATATTTATGATGTGTGTATGTTATTATCTTTGCTTAAACTTCACAATTTGAAAAAAGAAATCACGTGCTGCCACAACAGTCTTGCCAAGACAGTTTTTTCACAATTCATACCATTATGCCAATTTTCATTCTAACTGTCATATGCTCATTCTTGAAGTTAAAATTCATTCCTTACCATGATAATCATATGTGCACATTGTTCATTTGATATATTCTTTCCTGCAACATCAAATTCACTTCCAATTGCATTTCATGCTAGAATAAGCCACAACATACCAAAATTCTTGTTTGCATGCAATTTGTTTGATCTTTGAGTTGTAAATCATTCATAATCATATGTATAATGTGTGTATATTATTAGTTTGGTCAATGTTTACCTACATTTGCATCTCACCCTCAAACTGCTCTTTTTAAAGCCAAAACCTACCATGAGTATGCCAAATTCTTGCTTGCTTGCAATTTGTCTATTTTCTGAGTTATGACTCATTCTTTGCTACATTTAGGATGTGTGTGTGTAATGCTTGTCAACATGAGACCTTTGATGCACAGCTGAACCATATTTGTGCCCTACTGCTACAACTGTTTTGAAAATCAATTGCACATACTTCACTTTTTCTTACTTGATTTTTTCTAAGTCAGTTCATCTAGCATTGGATCTTTGGTAGTGTTTTGAAACTTGTATGTGCATGAATCAAGCATTTTTGTAAGTCCTTTTTTTTCTGTCATGACATCCCCATTCCACATGTTTGGCATAATTGCATTTTGTTGGTCATATTCTTGTTGTATGCATTTCATGACAACTTTAAGTGCTAGACTCATTGGTTATCATATTTTGAACTTGTGTATAACATTTCTTTAACCTCCAACTGTTCCAAATCATTTTTGATCCAAAGTTTTCATTTTATTGAGTGTTTGAGCAGCTGACCTGAGTTTTTCATTTCCATGTTGTTTGTGAACAGTTTTGAGGTGTAGGCACACTTTATGTGATGTTTTGAGGATGTATGTGTGGTCCATTCATTTCAATTGGGCTTGTTTCTTGATTTACCTCTCATACTTGCAAAATGTCTTGATTTTCATTTCGTTTCCATATGACAGTTGAAGTTTTAACCTATGTGTGAGCTGTTTGAAAGTGTGAACTTGATGTACATGATAATTGAGATGTGTTTGAACTCTCATCCTGGTTATAGCATGTCTGGTTTGACCATTGACCTTGAAAATGCATTCTCATCCCATTTTTGCAACTCATATGCTATTTCCTAATTTTGTGAGTTATGTATGAGTTTTAAATGTGCCACACTTCTGTCATGATATATGAAACTTGTATGCATTGCCTTTCACATGAATTTAAGCTCCTAGCTGTTTGTGGTTTTCAAAATGCAACCAAATCACCAAAGTTGCAAGTTCTGTTGTGTTTCTTTTTCCATACCTTGTTTTGAAAAACCAATTGTACCATCTTGTTCCTTGTTTAAAAACAGTTGAATTTGACTAAAATTTCATCTGATATCATTAAGAATTGATAAAGTTGTGAATCAAAACGTATGTGGTAAAATGTCTTGTTCTTGGTTCTTTGTGTTTGCCCAGAAATCCATGAAATCACGCCTTATATGTTTATGGGGGTGGCTATATCAACGGATGTATAGCCACCCCAATGGTAATCAACTTACTCTTAAACATGCCTTTCACTGCCTAGACCTGGGTTCGATCCCTGAGGAGGATTAACCCTTTTGTTCTTTTTCTCTTTCTTTTTCATGCGTGTGCGTGTACAAGCTGAGGGGCGTGGGTTCAACTCCCACCCCTTGCACTTTCTTTTATTTTATTTTTGCTTGTTAAATATGATTTGTACATGAAACTTCCAAATTTCATATCTTTCTCATTTTTCATCCTTTTGAACTCATTCTTTTTGCAACATGCTTGTTTTAATGTCTATTTTAATATGATGTAAAAATATTGCAAGTTGTTCTCAATTATGATGTCTTTTGTCCATATAAACTTTAGTGCATTGTTAAGATCGCTATCCTTATATACTGTTGAATTCCCTTTGAACATGCCTGAATCTTCTTGTGAGATTTATTGACATGTGTTTCCTTTGTGTTTGTTAACATGTCAAAGCTCTGTTTTCTTTTGGTTACCACCATGAACTTACATTATCTTCCTCATAAAAAACCTCGGTCCCGTACCGAATTCATTTTCATAAATATCTTCAGTCATAAGAATCATTTCCTCTTTGTGTTGAATTATATTAAGAAAGGATTAAGTGTAGACTTTTTCCTCTCTGAGTGTTAAGATTCTTACTGTAGTGTGATTGGTCTTGATACTCATCTTTCAATACGAAGACGCAACTTTATCCATCACCTATCTTTATCTACCATCTCTCTCCTTTCTTAACTTCCTTCTGAAACCTTTATGACCTAAAACCTCGGTCCCGTACCAAGTGAATTTTCAAATCATTTTTACAACAAAACTTGAATGGTCATGGAGTGGTTAGGCGTAGGCCTTATCCTATCCCGAGTGCTTGACGTTTACCATAGGAATCTCTGTCGCAAAGCACTTACCATTCAAAACCAAAATACTTTAATAAGAGAATGAAGTTCTTGTTGTATTGAATTAAAGAGAGAGGATTGAGTGTAGTCTCCTTCCTCTCCAAGGGTCAGGATATTCACTTTAGTGTGGGTGGTCTTGATACTTGTCTTTCAATACGAAGACGCCACGTTCGTCACACCTTTCATAACAAAAACTTTGAGATAAAGAATTGGGTACTACCCGTAGGGGTTACTATCTAAGGATTTATCTCACCCTTAAAAACAATTCAACCAATCAAACGTGACATCTTGCCTCGCATGGAGAAAACTAATTAATCTTTCAAAAAGGACATGTTACATCCGTTCTACCGCAAACAGGTAACGCATAAGTCTCCTCACATGCGAGCAGCAAAACACCTAAACTTCTAGAATGCGCGCGATAGCATCATCCATAAAAACATCAACAAACCGTAGGCCAAACTACGACTGCTCTAATTCTTTACTTCGTTCCAGTAAAGATACGTAGGCACAAGGGCCACAATCCTTGTCGAGCACATTCCCCCCTTTATCTGTAGTTCCCCGAACTACGTCGACTATGACTTTCTCACACCTATTGAGAATACGTAGGCATAGGACTGTGAAGTCCTACCGAGTCTGCTCTTTCTCTTTTCTCCCCCGTTTGTGCCTCTTTTCTTAGTTTCTAAACCTTCTTTCTTTACCCTTTGGAAAACACTTTTATAGCATAATCTTTAAGCAAATAAATTCACACATCGACAAGCAAATGGTTCCCATCGAGTACGATGGATGTGAGGGGTGCTAATATCTTCCCCTCGCATAACCGGCTTCCGAACCCGTTCTTGGTTGCGAGACAATCTTATCCTTTCTTTTCTTAAGGTTTTCTCGATATTTTCCTTTCCCCTCATGGGATAAATAAAGTTAGGTGGCGAATCTTCTGTCCTTTCTTCTTCGCCTTCCCGTCATTGCACGATGCATTTTTCGAGTAGCGACAGTTAGCACTCACTCTCTGTAGTCTTCTACTACAAATGTCACTCTTGGGTTGTTTGGGTAACAGAGTTACTCCCCCTCAACTGATGCACTTATCAGCTGGGCAATATCCAGTCTGAACTGGATGCTATAACATTTAGCATGACCTTTTGATGTCACACACTTGTGCTACTCCCCCGGCAGGGATGCATTCTGCTCCTTGCACAGTATTCCTAAGCATCTTGTTAGGATCACCCATGTTAGTACCTACAGCATGTCATTCCTAGTTCTAACATACATGGCATACATAACATATTAGTAACAGCCCAAACAGCTGTTATCACACACACATCTCATCAGCATCACCTGGACACCAATGTCATAAGCACATGCATATGCTTAATCACAATCACTATGTGCACAAGCATTATCTTGTTCTTCCACCTGCATCTATTACTACCACATAACCCGTGGTACTCATATTGGTTATCCACCAATTCTTTCATCTGCATCTGTTGTACCTGCTGTTATTTATCTAACACTCTCTCCCCCTTTTTAGCCACAAATTTAGATCTAACCAACACATAGTATAGACCATAAATTGTACCAATACATAAAGATGGGGTTACATTACAAAACTGCTCATAGAAAGCTTTACCAATTATTTATGTAAGAGAAATTAAAAGTTGATCAGCCGCACACTTCATCACCAGCAGCAGTCTGAGGTACATACCCAATTCTCAATGTTCTTCGTCAGAGGAAGAGCTGGAGTCACTACTATCCAAGTCTGAGAGGGAGATGTCTTGGTTTCCATCATACGAGTCTCCTTCTGGAAGATCCTCATCTGGACCCCGGCGAGCCAGGGGGACGGTGAAGCCCTTAACAAGCAATCCTTTCTAGTCCTTCTTTTGCGTGGGGGAAATTTGATCAACTGCCCTTTTTCCTTTTCTTGTCATTAGCCTTTTGGCTATTCCTGGATTAAGTTTAACAATGAGGTCATTGTTTGACTAGTCTTCTAGGTCAACTACTACAGTTCTTTTGATTCCATGAGTGCATTCATCTGTGAGTTTGGCCTTTTCACCTTTGTTCTTTTCTTTTGGTGCAGGGTCTTTTGGTGTTGTGACATCCGGCAAGACGTTGGCTTGATCATATGGTTTAGGCTCAGAACCCTTTGTGCTAGATGTCGTGGGTATATTGAGAGCACTGGCCACCATTTCTGCGAGTTTCAGATGGATTTGCCTAACTTCTTCTGTATCTAGGTGTCATACCTCGAAAAATACGATCCTCGCGATGGACGCGGAAAATACGTTCGAAACAAAGTCGCAACCGAACTTTATTCATTCCAAGGATGGAATAGGAAAATATCGATAAAACCTTTAGGGAGATAAGAACATGGTCATCGCAACCAATATTCTAGGTTCGGGAGTCGATTACATGAGGGGAAGGTATTAGCACCCCTCATGTCCGTTGTACTCAACGGGAACCTCTTGATTCGATTCGAGAGTAAAGTTAGTTACGCTTGTTAGTTTTCTTCTAAGGTTTCTCCTATAGGGGGAAATGGGTGGTTTTAAGATAGGGTGCTCGCCAAGGATTGGGGTCCGTGTGCCTACGTATCTTCACTTGTAAGAAGTGGAAAATCAGAGCATTCGTAGTTCGTGGGACTACGGGTAAAGGAGGGGATTGTGCTCGCCAAGATCATCGCAATCTTGTGCCTACGTATTCTCATTGATAAATGAGAAATCAGAGCAGCCGTAGTTCGGCTAACTACGGTAAAAGGTGTTTGAAAATGAACGAGTGTTTAGGTCGCTTCTAACTGCTAAACATTGGCTTGTCTGCTCGCTAGGGGAGGCTGAAGCACTAGTTTGTTATCCGCGGAAGAAGGGACTAAACAATGTTCTTTAGAAAAAGGTGTTTGGATTGGAAATCGCACGAGGGCGAGGAATTTAGTGTTTAAGAAAGATTCAATCGCACGGGGGCGAGAAAAGAGTTGGAATGGCTGAACATGTATTTAGGGTTTCGATCGCGCGGGGGCGAGAAAGAGGAGTTTGGTTAGGTTATTTGATGGAGAATGACGACTATCCGATAAACGAGACGTCAGCCTCGCAATCAATTAACCGGGGCATTATTGGAATGCTAGATTCCAACGACACCTTTTCATTCGAATAATTACGAAATATGTTTGAGAAAGTTTCAATCGCACGAGGGCGAGAGAAGAGAGTTGGATTAAATATTTTAAGGGAGAATGACGACTACTCGATAAACGAGACGTCGGCCTCGCAATCAATTAATCGGGATATTATTGGAATGCTGGATCCCAACAACACCTCTTTCATTCAATTAATTATGAAATTGTATTTGAATGGACAATGACGATATTTGTCCAAATAGTTGGGGCATGTGTTTTATAGACGAAAGGTTGAGTAATCCACAACCTAAAGCGTACGCCCCAAGAGTGATTACTCAAGAATTCAAGGAATGCGAGACTCCAAGAACTCAATTCTTTCGCAATTTAGTTAAGAAAATAGTTTGAATTTAACATACGATTTAGAAACATACTAGGGTTTAGACTGGATCGCACGAAGGTGAGGAACGAGGTTAGACGGGTTGAAAATTTAAGAGGAATGACGACTATTTGATAAGCGAGATGTCAGCCTCGTAATCAACTAGTCGGGATATCGTTGGAATGCTAGATCCCAACGACACCTTTTTCATTCCATAAATTATGAAATAATGTTTGTTGGACATTGAATACTTGTCCAAATAATTAGAGGAGGTGTTTAAAGAACGAAAGTTCGAATGACACACTATACAAGGCGTGCGCCTTAATAGTAATCATTCTCGAATTCAAGGAATGCGCGACTCCAAGAACTCGGTCCTTTCGTGAATTAATTAAGAAAATAATCTAAACATATTAGCATAGGGGTTAAACTAGGGTAGGCGTATGGCTAGGGTTAGGGTTTGCCTACTTTGAAAGGTTTAAACAATGTTGAGGTGTTTTACGATGAAAGACGAAACGAACACAACTCAAGGTGTGCACCTCGAGAGCGGTCGCTTAATGATTCAAGGAGTGCTAGACTCCAAAAATCCACCACTTCCATATAATTTCGAAAAAAGAAATTTTCACTTATTCTAATAAAACGTTTCAAATTTAATAAAAGGAAAATAAGAAACAAGTTTGATAAAAATTAAATAGAATTTAAATAAATCAAATTGTTAAACAAATATTAATCATCACACATTTAAACATAACACTAATAATATTACTAATAATTACTAATAATATTTTAAATTATATCTAATTAGTTTCTAAGATAGAACCTTATTAAGTTTTAATTAAACTAATAACATTTGACCCTATAGGCCCAATGACTTCACACTATCTCAAAAACAACTCTTCCCCTTTTAATAAAAGAAAAGAAATGAAAGGGGCTTAGGGTCCGAAGCCCAAAACTCTACGTGTTTACTAGCCTCAACCACATCAGATGAAGGGGCAAGTGAAAGGTCAGCTTGACCTTCCCCATGACATGCATAGGCATCAGCAACAAACAACATTAATGATATTCCCTTAGAAAATCACACCAGACAGTACATTGGTTTCCAATGATGATAACATTCTAAATTCACACGCCTTTAATCTCTCCCTCTCTCTAATCCCTATAATCCTTAACCTACTTCTTCTTATCCACAGAAATTCCTCTTCTGAAACCTCTCAAAACGAAAGCTCCGCCCCTTTCTATGAACTTTTCTCTCTTTCCCAAAAAATCAAACATAATCTAACCCTAAAGTCAAAACGAAGAAGAGACCAGAGTGATGAATGCAATGGGTACACGATTGATGTTCAGTTTAATAAGAACCAGTTTAAGGAAGCCATGAGGTTAACAAAAAGGTGGAGAAAGTACCTGGTTGAAGCAATTCCGGCAACGTTTCTGCTGGCGACGTTGAAGTGAGCTCGCGGTAAACACTACCCCAATCTTTTATTCCACCTCTCTTCTTTCTATTACTCTTCTTTTTCTATCTGCTACACATTTGATTCTTTCGGATACACTTCTGACCTCCAAGTACTGTGAATGGGCTAGCTATGAGTAATTTGAAGCTTCAGGGTAAAGCTTTAAATACTCAATGGTGAGAGCTTTGGGTATGGGTTTGAGTATAGATTTCGACAGGGTTCCATTAGGGTTTTTCTCCTCTGTTTTTGAGCCAATGATTGGTTCTATTTATAGGAGGCTTTTAGGGCTTTGGTGCGTGTGAACTTAGGGATTTTTGGGAGGAATATGCTCTCATGTGTGTGAGCATAATCCTGCATTTTTTGTCTGTAGTGAACTTCAAAATATCTTCTTACTGAGTTTTTTTTACTGTGAGCATTTAGAGATTTTCATTGTGCTGATGTGGCTTTTTTGACTCAAAATGAATTCTGACTTTGGCTCTTTATTCTTGACTACATACCAATTATTTAAATTTCTTTCAACAGCTACTTGTGACCTCTACTTGCTTTGCTCTGATCTTTATGTGGTTGTTTTTCTCTCGTGGCAGGGCTTGAGTTTGGAGACTTGGTCATGATGGCAAGCACACAGACCGTAGCTCAATATATGGGACAGTTTGATGGCTTTTCTTGAATGTTGTTGCATAGGAATTGATCAACATGGCTCGTGTTTATGTAATGAAGGGAAAGGATGTTCATGTTTTGTCTGCAGAGTTAGAGAACCACATATGGTAACGAATGATGCATATTGCTCTTTTATGGTTCAAATTTGTGTGTTGTGTGTTGTATGTCGAGTTCCAACTTAGCCTCCTCTAGCTCCATATCATCTTGGTTAACTTTTGTTGAGAATACATCAAAGTATGAGTGAACTGCTGTCAAGTTGCCAAGGACCTGGAGCACAGATTCACGTGTGATAGCAAAATCTGGATCATACTGCTTTGAAGAATTCAAAGAAAGTACTTATTTAAGGGCCTCTTTGTCCTCATCTCCATCTCTCAGTCTACATAGAACTTGACATGTCCTCTTTTCGAGGTCTCCAAGATTTCCATCACATTTTGTTGACGCTAAAGTTTCAACATTTTCCCATACAGTTTGAGGAATCAAAGAAATGTCTTCAGATGGTGAACAAAGACAGGCGTAAGCAATAACCGCCAATGGAAGTTGACGGATAGAACCATCATGTGATGTTTGTGTATTACGCAAACAACAAAAGCTATCAGATGCTATAAGAAGAGATTGTAAATGATGGCGCTCGGCAAATGGTATATAATTTGAAAGAAGAATTATTGCATGAACCCTTATCTGTAATGATGTATCAGATGATGCCAACACAACAACCTCGTCCCAAGTATTTGAAACCAGCTGAGATAGAACATAATCAGGAATAGGTAAAACTAACTTATTTGGAACAAAGTCAGTGCAAATTCTAAAATTTATCGGTGCTCTTTCATCATTCATACACTGACCAAGAAGTCTTCCCAAATGTTTAACTGCTATGATACGTTGTTCAGGTTCTGCGTGTCCTAGGAGTGTACAAAATAGATCTGTGAGAGGAACCTCGCTTTCTCGATTGTTATAGATGCCTCTGGCAGTCAAATAAGACAGCCATTTATCATTCCTCAAACGCCAAGAGATTTTAGGTGCATTGCAAGCAAATTTCTTTATGGAAGAACATATAATGCCTACAACATTATCCAGAGAAAAGCTATATGGCATTCCAAGTAGACAATCAAGCATCAAACAAGAAACTTCCTAGCAACTGATTTCTTGGAGGATGGTGATCAATTCAGATAGGCCTTGAACACCAATTCTCCAATGAAGAGAAAACAGGTCAGATGATTTAGCCGATGAAGAAACTTGATCATCCTCTTCAAATTTATGAAATTTTGGAGAAACCGATGTCAAACATTTTGAGAAGACAAAACACTCTGCTGATGATATTGTCAGTTTTCTGCTTATCTGATGATGAAGGTTCCAACAACATTCAATAGCTGGAGTAAGTTCAGGTATGAGGATCTCTATGTTGCTTGTTTGATAAAACTGGCTTTCCATACTGTTGACATTTTGCTTGTGTTGATATCAATACTTGTGGTTAAATCTGATGGTATTCCAGTTTTGATTCAACATTGCAGGATATGTTTTGCCTCTTATTGACGTCCTGGAATCGTATGAATCATTGACAATACTCTCATGTATCTTCTGCCACAAGTGAGCTCTGAACATCTGAATAAGAGATATCTTCAAAGTTGGAATTTTCCCGTGCATGGAAATACCGATCAGATCTAGCTGCACTTGGAAACCAACATAAACATTGGCTTGGTTAATGGTGTTTTTCTCTGACTCTCTTGCAGGAATTTTATTGAATTGATAATGAAGATGAAGAGAGAACGAGGAGCTCAATTGAGATTTGGCATTATGGAAGCTCTTGCAGACTGCATTTGATGAAGAGTCTGAGAATTGGTTTCGATGAAATGTTATCCGGGAGTGTTTCAACTTGCTAGGTGCAGGCAGAACATAGAAGCATAATGAATGTCAAGTGTGCTCATTGAATTAGTGTTCTGTCCTACTGTCATGATCTTCAAGAGGAGTTTTTTTTTATGTGAGCAATTGTTGCCAAGCTGTTGAGGATGATGTTGGGATATAGGAAGTTATGGTAATTGCTGGCTTTGTTTGTAGAAACTGAGATTGTAAAATTGGGCTAGAGGTCGAAAGAAAATGTTGATGTTGCTGCCGCAATTTGTGCAAAAACTGCAGCTGCAGTTGTTGCTCTGAGGTGTTTTGCTGCGATAATTGTGGATGTTTCTGTGGCTGTTGCCCCAGCTGCTGAGTTATTTGTTGCCGTAGCGGTGTCATGTTTTGCGATTTAGGCAACTATTATTGCCTCTGCTGCTGAAACTGTTTCATTGGTATTTGTGAAAATGACTGTAGTTGTTGTTGCTGCTGGTTTGTTTTGGTTTGCGCCTCATATGTTAGATTTTCTTGTAATTTGTCATGACTCATGCCTATACTGATAACACCTCTTATAACTTATGCAGATTATGCATCATCGCACAGATGGTTGATACTAGATTATGCAGATGAATACCTCTTATAACTTATTATGCAGAGCATTTTCGGTTTGTGTAATATAGGATTAATGACATATTTTCATCCTAAAAGAAGTTTCGACCTAACACGTGCAGGTGGGGGCAACCGGTAAAATCCAAGGTGAAATGTTGCTTCTAATGGAAAGGTGAAATGAACTTCAAGCTAGACGTATCCTGCCGTACAACAGAATTCGCGCCCTTCATTCAGTAGTCCTCATTGAGTATGCACAGTTTTCCTTCGTCTGATGAAGGATTTTCATTATCAGCAAGACTTTCAACATACACCAGCAGGAGCGTACCCGATTATAAGCTCAAAGTCAATATTTGGGGAAACTCTGAAGAAACTCAAAGCCTTAGCAGGGAATCAGACCTTATGTTATATCCTTCTGAATTTTGTATCACTCATGATTAGAGTGCGTTTTAGGATAATGGCGGTAATAGTTTAGTATGTACTAATACCGTCCGAATTAGCAGTAATGTGCTCATCGAAATGAATTTTTTGAGTTTGTAAAATTGCCACTGAATGCAATTATGCTATTTGAAGATGACATGTATTTGACTTACCAATTGTGAATATCTTCCATAACCTCATGGCTTGCGCAAATAAAACCCATGATATGGCCTTGCTTGTAGATTGAATCTCATGGCTTTGACTTGAGGTCTCTCATTAATTATTATTTTACTTAGCCAAGATTTGGTCCAAGCAACAACAACACGCCAATCATACCTTACAATTGGGGGCTGTTTGATTATGGCTTAAAGAAAGTGAGAAAAAACTGATTTGAGCCTGTGCATCACCTTGTAATTAATTCGACGTGATTTGATGAGTAGGACCAATTTCCATAACTTGTTTTTGTATTCGGAGATAACTCACACATGTCTTGAATTACCTTAAAAACACCTTGACTTCTAGCCCCAGAGACCAATTTAAAACTTAGCTAATAAAAGACGTACTTGAGGCCAAATTTTAAACAACAAGATTCAAAAATTAACTTCCCACCTTTTAAGCATTAAAATACACTAATCACATTTCATGGATCGCGAATTACGGAAAGCGAGCATTGTCGTATCTAACTACTCACTAGGAAGAGAGTATATACTTTCCATTTTATCAAGCGTCCACTTAATCATACCCATGAGATTGGCCTTGAGACTGTTGAATTTGCATAATAAGGGCGGCCCGTTCTTCAAACATAGCTTGTATGGTTATGAACTGATGCATTATACCATAAGCCTTTGAAATGAATCGAAATATCTTCGGGATGATTGCATCCAAAGTCTAATTTAATTATGACCTGAAATTCGTAAGTTAAATTTAAGTTTGTCACAAACCGATGACTTGAAATTTGCTAGCTAAATCTAAGTTTGTCACAAACTGACTTTCTAATTCAATTATGTTTTGGAATTGGCAAGCTAAATCTAAGTTCGTCACAAACTGATTTAGAATCCAAATATAGCTCGATGTTTGCAATCAAATCGAACAAAGTCTGAGGCTAAATCGACCGTATGAAATACCTTTGGATAACTTGAGTTAAATGTGCATACAAGCAATTTATTTAAAGAGAAATCTTGGAGAGTCGTGGCCAGAAGTCCTGAAGTAGTAAAACATTCATTAATTGCCGAAGTAGGACAAATTTGGGGTATGACAGATGCCCCTATCTAATTGCCTTAAACCTGAGAGAATGAATTGCTGTATGACGTTCATTTTAAGGTGGAAGTCGATTAGATATAAGAAGACCCCGAAATTTGTCCGATAAGCAAGTAAACTACAATGAGATATACTAGAGCAAGGTAGCAGGATGTAAAAGATAAACGAGATAATCTGACATTCTCTGGGTGGTCGAAGCAGTCCCTCATTCGTTAAGGTCCTTCGCGATACCAGAGTGGTATAAACGATCCTCTTTGGGTGGTCGAAGCAGTCCCTCATTCGTTAAGGTCCTTCGCAATACCAAAGTGGTATAAACGAGCCTCTTTGGGCGTTCGAAGCAGTCCCTCATTCATTAAGGTCCTTCGCGATACCAAAGTGGTATAAACAATCCTCTTTTGGTGGTCGAAGCAGTCCCTCATTCGTTAAGGTCCTTCGCGATACCAAAGTGGTATAAACGATCCCCTTTGGGTGGTCGAAGCAGTCCCTCATTCGTTAAGGTCCTTCGCGATACCAAAGTGGTATAAATGATCCTCTTTGGGTGGTCGAAGCAGTCCCTCATTCGTTAAGGTCCTTCGCGATACCAAAGTGGTATATACGATCCCCTTTGGGTGGTCGAAGCAGTCCCTCATTCGTTAAGGTCCTTCGCGATACCAAAGTGGTATAAACGCGCCTCTTTGGGTGGTCGAAGCAGTCCCTCATTCGTTAAGGTCCTTCGCGATACCAAAGTGGTATAAACGCGCCTCTTTGGGTGGTCGAAGCAGTCCCTCATTTGTTAAGGTCCTTCGCGATACCAAAGCAGTATCTCTGAACACAAACGAGATTTCTTCGGGTGGTCGAAGCGGTCCCTTATCCAATAAGGTCCTTCACGATACCAAAGAAGCATCTCGGATGATAAATTTGTTGGGGAATTGTTGAGCCAAAATTCCTATTAGAGGACGGCGTTGTACCAACTCTGCAGGGGGAAAGCCTTCAAGAAACGTTTTAAGATAACCTCTGCTTGGGGAGCCATAAGTGCAATAGCTGCTTGGGATTATCATCATCAACTGCATGGTTGAAGAATGACTTGATGGGTATTAACTCTTTTCAGAGTCATACTGCCAACTTCATTGGAGAACTGGCCAAGATGCTTGCAAACTGATCCTAGATCCTGCTATGTTGTTATGTGATGCAATGCGTTATGATGCCCAAACATGCAGCTAACAGTGCAACTGCTAGGGAGTGCAAGATGCGAATGCAAATGATATGCTAATGCTTGATATGATTATGATACGATGCTATATGTCGTGCTTATGATAATGATCGGGTATGCTGGGGATAAAATCCTGCCGGGGATACCACCAGGGACTGTAGTTGCCAAATGGATTTGGACTTTGGTTTTATGAGGATACCATCGAGGGTGGACTTTTAGTGGTTGCCAATGAAGACTGGACTTTTAGGGTGAATTGAAGGTGCCAATTGGAGTGGCTTTTTGCAGTTGCCAATAAAAGATTGGACTTTAAGGACGTGCCAAGCGAGATTGGACTTTTATTGGTAAAAGGATTTGACTTCCCGACACACAGTTTCTGGCAGTGCTACAATCAGAAGACAGATGTGGATACTCTTGGTGTCCCAAGTTGGATCCTTTGCAGAAGTGGTATACTTGTTCTTGTAAGAACCTTACTTCTAGTTGATATGTCATGATGACTTACAAACATTGAGCGTAGCGATTTATCCAAAGCATGTTGACTGCGCGAGCGTAGCGACTTAACCAATGTGTGTTAATCGTGTGAGCGTAGCGATTTAACCAATGCATATGGATTGCGTGAGCGTAGCAACTTAACCAATGCGTATTAGTCGTGTTTTTGCTCTGCCCCAAGGCCTTTGACGCTTGTTGACCTCAACCATCAGCTAGTTTGCCCCAAGTTCAACCAGTTTGCCCCAATCTGCCGGGTATTTGAAGGACTTCTTCTGGGATGAGAACTTTGGCGGTGATTATACTAGGGTATGGCTTGAACCCATTTTCCCCAGTGTCTGAACCTTGCAGTGGTCTGCCCCAGTTTAACCCTCAGAAGGACTTGCCCCAGATTCGTAGGGTTAGGAGAAAGTCTTAATTCAGGTCAACACCAATGAGTGAACAAGTTCCTCTTTGATTGCACTTTGTTGGAATATCCATTATGCCAATTACTAATTTGCAATTAAAATTGTTCATTCAAAAATGGTAATTTTAATGCGACATTCATGCAAGTTATGAAAATATCATTTATTGGGAACGATGTGAAAATGTGTGACGAGTGGACCGTTAATCCAAACGCAATGCTGATTTAATTGGTGTGAAAGATATAGCAAGAATATGACACCAATACATAAGATTAGCAAATATGTAGGAGTCAGTTTACGCAACCTCGCAATAATATGCTTTCAGAATAAACCCCGCCTCAATTAGGTCTTTTGAGGGTTGTAACGCGGTTTGGTTCTCGGTTATAGAAACAAAGGAATATAGGATCAAAGTATGATTTGTACCCACCCTTTCTTCGTAATGATCTCCATACCTACGTTCAGTTAATTCTGCACATGTTTTGCCTTGACGGTGTAAAACTTGATGATTCAAGGTTTGCTCAAAATGGCAGCCACTTTATTTGGTTTTTATGGATGTCAACGACCCTTTGACTTGGGTGGCCACTGAATCTTATTTTGTTTTAGTTGAGGGTTTTAGGTCCTCTTATGATTTTGTTTTGATCCCTAACTTTTGCATGGACTGATTTTGCTTTTCGAGTCCATCGGGATTGCCTTAATTTTTGCCTAAGTCTCCTTTGAGGTGCTTGACTTAGCAGGCTTTTGATTTTTTGGATTTTGTTGCGACTTGTGACTACCAAGTCATTGGTCCTTGATGTACAACCGTCTTGTATTTGAGATTTTTGCTTCGTGATTCAAGTGTGTAATCAAGTTAACCGAACACTACCCTGCCCCAGGTTGAGTGTAAGGATTTATGGATCCGAAGGAAATTCCTACTTCTAGGCTCGAAGTGGTTGACTAGGGACTAACTCCTTATCTCTCCAGTGTTTGGGGGTTCGAAACAATGCCTGTACATCATCAGCGGATTTTATCCGAAAGCATACTATCAGCAATTATGGGTATTTCGTTTTCGTCATCCTCCCTCAAATCTTTGCTAAACAGCAGTGCGATAAAGGAAGTGAAATATTTTTGTGATTTTTGCAATAAATGAGAAATTGTGAATGAATACGAATGGATTTGATCAAAACATGCATGATTATCACATTAACAATACCATTAATACGAAACAGTGTCTAAAAGCAAGTAGCAATTAACAGAAAAGAAACTACAAATGCTTAAAAAACATGATATAAAAAATGCCAGCATGGAGGAACTGGGTTTTTCTTGCTTGATCAGTTGTCTTGAGAAGATGCATCTTGAAGTCCCCAAACTCATTCAGGTGCGAGGCGGACACGCACAACCAAACTCCCTTCTTGAAAGGATATACATCCCTGGTCAATCAATTGCTGCACCCTAGCCTGAAAAGCTTTGCAATCTTCTGTTGAATGCCCCATTGATCCAGCATGGTATCCACAATGTGCATTGGGATCATACCCAGGAGGGTATGGTTCTGGCACTGGCTTGAGAGATTTAGGCTCCACTAGTGAATTTCGAATCAAATGTGGCAGAAGTTGAGTGTGCGATACAGGAACTGGGTGAAGAGGGGCATTCCTTCTTCCCAAGTTATTGCGAGGCCTGTTTTGATTCTAGCGTGGATCCTGATTTCCTCGGCCATACGCTCGTTGATTTGCATAGGGAGTGTCGCTGCTGCAAAAATCGGCGCCGGCTATGACAGAAGAGTCGCCACCGTGCATTATTTATCCCACCAGAGGGAAAGGAAACGCTCAGAGTAAACCTAACGCAAAGAGGGAAAGGAATGGTCATCGCAACCAAATCCTGGATTCGAGAGTCGGTTACGTAAGGGGAAGGTATTAGCACCCCTCACGTTCGTCGTACTCGACGGGATCCACGCTTGTTTTCTATCTAAGGGTGTGTTATTCTATCTACTCTACATGTTTGGGTTAAAAGAAAAGAAAATGACTCTGCAAAGTATCACACTTTATGCCTACGTATTCCCGTCTGGAACGAGAAATCAGAGTCAACGTAGTTCGCCTAACTACGGGTTAAGGGGGGAGGTTGCTCGCCGAGATATCGCATCTCGTGCCTACGTACTTTCATATAGCATGAAAGATCAGAGCAAACATAGTTCGGGCTACGGAAGACACAAGCTTGTCTGACAGTTTTTATCTCCTTAAGAAAGGGTTTTCCTGATTAAAGGTCCAAGCGGACAAAAATGACATTTGAAGTTTGTTTTCAGTTTTTTACGAAAGAACTGTTTTTTAGTCTGTTTGCAACTTGTACTGCACTAAAGACTTGTGATCTGAGAGTGACTACGTCGTATGTCACCCTAAGGGTACCATACCAAGCAGTCAGATTATTGAAGAGTGACCCTCCAACAATCTTTTCTCAAATAGCTTAAGGCTCGTAGCGTACAGCACACGTTATCCTTATTACTGTGTTTTTGAATTGTTTTGAGATGAGAAGAGAAAGACCCTAAAACTACAGTTGAAAGGGAAACTAACCTAATGTTATCATGCATGGGTCAAAACCTAATGTCTGTCATAATTTCCTCTTGCACAGAGGAAATCAGAGATCCTAGGGGATAAACAGCAAAAGAAAGCAAGCAAATACAGTAAACAGTAAAATGCATGCAATGCATCAATACCAATAAGGCAGGAGAGAAAACAATAGGCAAGAGGAGACAAGCTCCGCCTCAAACCTAGAGGTAATCAACACAATTAAATAGACAATACAGAGAAAAACAAAAGATACAGAGGAGGCAGCTCAAGCAGCAGCACCAAACTCCTACAGCAAACAGTAGCTCTAAACAGCAAAGTTGAATGGATAGCAAAGTTCACAGCAAGGGCTTCATCTCCAAGCAAGCTTCTATCTTCAAGCTTCAACAAGCACACTCCAAGAGGAGGATTAAACATCAAGATCAAGTTATAATGTTAAGAAACTTAATGACAACCAAAGGAAATCACTAAGAACTCAACATTGCAAATGAAAGGTATCCTCAAAGTTCTACTCACTTGGGCATACCACTCATCCCTCCTAAGGAGAGATAGAGCTTCCCAAGGAGGACTTTATGTCATTGGATAGAATAGAGGAAAACAATGCACTCTATGTTTGAAGAAAGAATCAAAACTAGGTCTAAGGCACTTCCTAAAACCCTAACTTCCTAAGCTTCTAAGAAACTTCCACAAGAAGAAAAGCCTTCAACTCCAAGTTCCAATCTTCAATCCCAAGCATCTTCAATGAATCCAAAAGCTCCAACAAAAATAACTCAAGCTCAAACCAACTCCAAGGCAGCCAACCAAGCCAAACAAACCAAAGCACTCAAGAGAGGAAATCATAAACACAAGCCACTTGCAAAATACAACTAAAATAGAAAACAAAGTTGTAAAAATCTAATAGAATTCCTAGGGGAACATGAATATGTTTACTAACAGCCAGTAAAAGATCTCCTCCTAATTCTATTCTAATCACTAGAATAAAAATCAACAAACAGAGGGAAGAATTACGAAAGAAGAAGAGAAAACAAGCAACATGCAAATGCAAACATGCGAGTGGAAAATGCACACAAGATCATGATTAAACATCCAAAAATGGTGACAAACATCCAAAATAATTCAATCCTAATGCAACACAATGATCTATGATAATTCGGATCGAACCGGCCTGCGAACAAGCAAGCAAAACAACAAAATAGGCCCTCTGTTACAGTGTTAATCGATTAACGCCAGGGGTTAATCGGTTAACTATTGAAAAACGCTTGAAAATTTGAATTTTTGAGTTGGTTAATCGATTAACCATATAGGTTAATCGATTAACACTGTGCCAGAGGTGAAAAACAGCAGTTCAGAATCACTTTTCAGCAGCTTATCACTTAAGCAAACACTCCAATTATCATGTTATTGATCATGCACGAAATTAAACCAGCAAACATTGATTTAAACAACATGTAAACACAATAACACAACAAGATCATGGATCAAAATCAACATATTCAATCAAATGCAAAGATCCACATGAAAATTGTGCAAATAAGTTCGAAAACAAAATCGGATCAGAATTTCAACCTTCGGATCGGAGACTTTATCCGGTAATTGTTGATTCAACTGTAAATGAGTAGATCTAAGCAAAGAAAACCAGAATTCTTCAAGATCCACACCAATTCTTGTAGTAGAAATGTAGATCCACCAAGAACAACTCAAAATAAGCCAAATAATCACTTCCAAGAACACTTCAAAATTCAGATCTGCTTGTGCACGAAAATTGGATGTTGAAATGGAATTGATGGAGTAAATTAATGGAGGTTTAGCTCTTATAAATCAATGATTCCAATGAAGAATCAATGATCTCAAGGAGAAGAGCTTTGAGTGAGGTTTTTGAGATTAGAAAATTGAGAGAGAATTGAGAGAAAATTGAGAGCAATTCTGAAAATGAGAGTCAATTATGATTTTTTCATCTTGAGGTTTGGAGTGAATCAAATATATACACTCTGGGTTTGGATCCAAAGCAAGGATTGGAAAATGGCTTGGAAAATGTGGTATGGAATGAGGTTTGGGCATTTGGAGGGAAAATGAAATTTGATAGTGTTCTAGATCCTTCCCAAGTGTGAAAATGCAATTTAAATGATCAAAATTGGACCCCAAAAGTGGTTGGACTTGAAAATTCACGTGCAAGGCAAAACATGTTGTGGTTAATCGATTAACCCTATAGGTTAACCGATTAACACTGTTAAAAATTCAAATCTGGACTGATTTTCAAATGGTTAATCGTTTAACCCTATGTGTTAATCGATTAACACATTCAAAAATTTGAATTTGGCGCCTTTTGGAGGGAAATCTGCCCCTTTGCCTGTTTCCTGCCGTTCTGAACTCTGTTTAGCTGCTGAAAGCCATTCTTGATTGCTCTGACCCTGGGAACACTGTACATAACCTGAATGCTGCCTCTGACATGAAAAATGCCCTGCAAAATAAAATAAAATTGATCGCTCGATCGCTGGGCAAAACAAGTGTTTAAGCCTCTGATGTTTGTTGTTTAGCCTCTTGCACTGAAAATTGCACCTGGAGCCACCTGAATGCCTTGATCCCCTGCCTCGAGAATAAATGCTATGCAATGCAAATGCTAGAACAATGTAATGAAACATAAACCAGGTAAAAGATGTTGAGCAAATTTTGGGGTACAATAGTTGCCCCTATTCAAGCGGCTTGGACTTGACTGGGTGAAGAGCGAACGACCTTCGAACACTCGAGGTAAAAGACAGTTGAATACCAAGAAACCCGGAAATTTGCCAACTGCAGACACGAACTGCAAAACTGCTTGGTGAACAACATCCGTTGTGCTGAACCTAGTTGTTACGACAACAACTGATCAAACATCTGCTAAAACCGCGATCCTAAATCAATCACCTATGTGACACCACAAGCATTGAATCCAAAATAGAACTTCAAAATAGCACTACGAAAAGCGGGCACCAAACGCGAATATAATTACTCCGTCTTGCTATGGGGACTGATCTTATCAATACGAAATGCAACTTCTCTGCCTATCGCTGCAGCAGTTGATTCCGAAAACTCATAACATATATCTTCTCTGTCTATCTACAGCAGCTGGTACTTGTTAGTACCCTGGGTACACATTCTTTGCTAACACGAGTACAATTTCTCCATTGGACCGGGGACTGTTTCCGGAAATAAAACATAACACAATTTCATCATCAAATTGGGGATTGTCTCTGAAAATAAAGCTTCTCTGCCTATTGTTACAGTAGCTGATTCTTAACGTACACAGCTTCTCTGTCCGTCTACAGTAGCTGGTACGAGTTCAAAAGAACACAATTTCTCCATCAAATCGGGGACTGTTTCTGAAAATACAGCTTCTCTGCCTATTGTTACAGTAGTTGATTCCGTCAATATGCTACGGATACCAAAATATGTTAACGCAAGCACAATTTCTCCATCAAACCGGGGACTGACTCCGCCAACTCAACATATACAGCTTCTCTGTTTATCCACAGCAGCTGAATTTAACATGAGCACAGCTTCTCCATCAAACCGGGGACTGTCTCTGAAAATGCAGCTTCTCTGCCTATCAGTACAGCAGCTGACTTTGATAACCAATATACACGACTTCTCTGTCTATCTACAGCATCCGATATTCGTTAGCGTGAGTACATTTTCTCCATCAAACCGGGGACTAACCCAATCAAACTCAACATTCAGCTTCTCTGCCCATCACCGCAGCAGCTGACTCCGATAACCAATATACACGACTTCTCTGTCTATCTACAGCAGCCGATATTCGTTAGCGTGAGTACAGTTTCTCCATCAAACCGGGGACTGACCCAATCAAACTCAACATTCAGCTTCTCTGCCCATCACCGCAGCAGCTGACTCCGATAACTAATATACACGACTTCTCTGTCTATCTACAGCAGCCGATATTCGTTAGCGTGAGTACAGTTTCTCCATCAAACAGGGGACTTACCCAATCAAACTCAACATTCAGCTTCTCTGCCCATCACCGCAGCAGCTGACTCCGATAACCAATATACACGACTTCTCTGTCTATCTACAGCAGCCGATATCCGTTATCGTGAGTACAGTTTCTCCATCAAACCGGGGACTGACCCAATCAAACTCAACATTCAGCTTCTCTGCCCATCACCGCAGCAGCTGACTCCGATGATTAATACGGGTAATTACTCCACAAACTCTTGAGGCCAATATGACAACAAATATGACGGGAACTTTACTGGGGAGATCCTGAAATCCATTGCCAGACACCTATTTCGACATAGGCGGCAACTTCCAAATATTAATTCACGAAATCTTTTGATACTGACATAACAACAATTTTGAAGAAATACTCCGCTGGAGGGGTAAGAGAAACTTAACCAAGCAACTCTGTGGGAAATAATGACAAAACGAACATTATCATTACATGTCTCACGCCGAGACCTTGAATGTTTAGTAATTAAATTGAGCAAGAGCTCCCTCCACCTGCAGGGAAAACAACACTTGAAAACAAAAGGTTAACCAACCTGGCTTATGTTTCAAAATGCGTATGTTTGACAATGGCGTAATGCTCCATTCGACATGGAAATGCTACGCGTTTGGGTAGATGCAAATATGATGATATATGCAAATGCTAATGCAGGCTCAAACTGCAAAAAAACACTCTGGTATGAAATGGATGAGAACAAAACCAACTCCCCTGGGGATGAACGGGTATCACAAAGTATTCCGGCAAAATAAATGTCGGAAACCGCAACCAACTCTGCTGGGGAGAGATCAGACATTTGGGAAGAAAACACAAACCCTGCTAGGGAAAGATGCGACCCTTCTGGGGGAAGAACTACACCGTCGGGACATAGTCTACAAACTCAGAGCTACAAACTCTGCTGAGGACAACCATCCTGACGAAAGAATAATGACCTGCGGGGAAGGGAATAACCATCCTCCGGGGAGGCGTCCTCTGCCGAGGATATTGCTTTTGACCTGCTGGGGATATCCTATGGATAACTTCCATGATGATACTCTTCAGGCGACATTCCTGGTGATACTCTCTCGGGGAGGACAATTCCACATCTGGTAAGAATAAGCGCCGTGTCCACTTTTATGGGGATAAAATACGACTTGCTAAGGATCGACATCAACTGAAGTCAAGTCCTACGTCAAGAGACTTTGGCTGGGGAATACAATTCCTGACCGTTTGCTTCAAAGGTAAGGACCCTGCACAACACAAACGAGACAAAACAAATCTACACAACAAAATCTATCCGAGTTAATATCTGTGACGTTCATTCAGTCAATTCGATGTTTTAGCAATTATTGGCAAGGGCCAGCAAGTTTATGCAAGTGCAAGTTCATCAAAAACATCGGCATTTTTCACAAACAAAACAGTAAAGAACAAGCATCAAGTACTGAATAACATGCTTTATTGAATAGGCCTGTAAATAGGCAAGCTTTGTACACTGGATGAAACTCCTGAAAAGAGGAAGTTACGCACAAGCAAATACAATATATGCACAAGAAGCACAAAGAAAGATACAAAATAAATTTGATATACATGTCGGCAACGTGGTACAGACGAACACCATGAGCTGATTCTCCTATGACTCACCCGACTCTGGCGTTTTCTCGGTACTCGATCTTCGGAAGAGATTGTTTTAGATGAACGACCCTCAGGTATTCCCAAACCACTAAGCAATGCAGTATCAAATTCGGACCGCAGTCATTTGCTTTTTTCAGTCCCTAACTTTTGCGTGAATCGCCCTTTGCGGGTTTTCAATTCACCGGGATACCCTTTCTTGCCGAAGTTGCCCCTTTCAGGTTTTCAACTTCGCGGGTGTACATTTTTCAATTTTATCCCTAATTTTTGCCCGAACCTTTTATTCCTTTTTTAAGGTTCGCCGGGATGCCCCATTTTTGCCTGGACTCTCTTTTTCTGTCCAGCGGGTCTCTTTAAGCAAAGTATTTTTTAACTGCGTCCGAATTCACAGGAGACGTAAAGTCCTCACCATCCATGGTGGATAACAACAAGGCTCCTCCAGAGAAAACCTTTCTAACGACATATGGACCTTCATAGTTGGGAGTCCATTTGCCCCTGTGATCCGATTGTGGTGGGAGAATCTTTTTCAACACAAGGTCGCCCGTCTGAAAGCTTCGAGGGCATACCTTCTTATCGTAAGCTTTCTTCATCCGGCTCTGATGCAACCGACCATATGCGAGAGAAGCCAGTCTCTTCTCATCCATTAAACTGAGCTGGTTCAGTCTATCTTTTACCCATTCTGCCTCATCAAGTTGAACATCACGTAAAACCCTCAAAGAAGGAATCTCAACCTCCAATGGTAACACTGCCTCCATGCCATACACCAATTAGAAAGGGGTTGCCCCGGTTGACGTGCGTACCGTCGTACGATAACCATGCAAAGCAAAAGGAAACATCTTATGCCAGTCCTTATAGGTCACAACCATCTTCTGAACAATCTTCTTTATGTTCTTATTGGCCGCTTCGACAGTGCCATTCATCTTGGGCCGATAAGGAGAAGAGTTATGATGCTCGATCTTGAAATTCTGACACAGCTCTTTCATCATCTTGTTATTCAAGTTTGAACCGTTGTCGGTGATAATCCGCTCTGGGATTCCATATCTGCAGATAATATCTCTTTTGATAAATCTGGCTACCACTTGTTTGGTGACATTAGCACATGACGCTGCTTCCACCCATTTGGTGAAGTAATCAATAGCTACCAAAATGAACCGGTGTTCGTTTGATGCCGTGGGCTCAATCTTGCCAATCATATCAATTCCCCATATCGAGAAAGGCCATGGTGATGACATAACGTTCAAAGGGCTCGGAGGCACATGAATTTTGTCCGCATAAATTTGGCACTTATGACACCGCTTCGCGAACTTGAAACAATTTGTTTCCATTGTTAGCCAAAAGTAACTTGCCTGTAACGGTTTTCTCGTCATTGCATGTCCACCAGCATGCGTACCAAATGTACCTTCATGGATCTCTTCCATGACCAGCTTAGACTCTTTCTCGTCCACACATCGCAACAACACCAAGTCGTGGTTTCTCTTGTACAGGACGCCATCCAGATTCAAATAAAAATTGCTAGCCAATCTCCTAAGAGTCTTCTGATCTCGACTAGATGCCCCAGCCGGATACTCTTTGGTCTTCAAGAAATTCTAGATATCGAAATACCACGGTTTGCCATCGAATGCTTCCTCAATGGCGAATATGAAGGCGGGCCTATCAAGGCGAGAGATAACAATCATGGGAGCCTCATTCCAGAAGTTAACTTTATACATTGAAGACAACATCGCGAGAGCGTCGGCCATCTGATTTTCTGTTCGTGGCACGTGATGCAATTCTACTTTGTCATAGAAAGGCAACAATCTCCTTGCATAATTCATGTAGGGTATCAGATTGGGCTGACGCGTCTCCCATTCTCCTTTAATCTGGTTGACCACTAGAGCAGAGTCCCCGTATACATCAAGATATTTGATTCTCAAATCAATAGCCTCCTCGAGACCCATAATGCATGCCTCATATTCGGCCTCATTGTTGGTAACTGGAAAAGTCAATCTGGCAGTAAAGGGAATGCGCGTCCCTTGAGGAGTAGTGATAATTGCCCCTATTCCACTACCATAGGAGTTAACAGCGCCATCAAATATCAACTGCCATTTGGAACCCAACTCTGGACCTTCATCCGGCAACGGCTCATCACAATCTTTCATTTTCAAGTACATGATATCCTCGTCAGGAAAATCAAACCTCATTGGTTGGTAATCTTCAATCGGCTGCTCCGTTGGGTACTCTGACATAACACTACCTTTGATAGCCTTTTGAGAAACGTACTGAATATCGTATTCTGTCAATACCATCTGCCATCGGGCAATCCTTCCGGAGAGTGCTTGCTTTTCAAATACGTATTTGATCGGATCCATCTTTGAAATTAGCATGGTTGTATGGTTTAACATGTACTGCCTCAAACGTTTGGCAGCCCAGGCTAGCGCACAACACGTCTTTTCGAGCATTGAGTAACGAGATTCACAATCTGTGAACTTTTTACTCAAGTAGTAAATCGCATGCTCTTTACGTCCAGTCTCGTCATGTTGACCGAGAACACAACCCATACTTTCCTCAAGAACCGTCAAATACATAATCAATGGTCTCCCTGCTACTGGGGGTATCAATATTGGAGATTCCTGCAAATATTCTTTTATTTTTTCAAACGCCCTTTGACAATCCTCATTCCATGTCACCGCCTGATTCTTTTTCAACAATTTGAATAATGGCTTGCATGTAGCGGTTAGGTGAGATATGAACCGAGCAATGTAGTTCAACCTCCCTAAAAATCCACGCATTTCTTTTTCTGTTTTAGGCATTGGCATTTCTTGTATTGCTTTTATCTTAGCAGGATCAACCTCAATTCCTTTTTCGCTCACAATAAACCCCAATAGTTTACCGGATCTCACTCTGAAGGTGCACTTGTTAGGATTCAGCCTTAGCGTGAATTTCCTAAGCCTCTTGAACAATTTAAGCAGATTAACCAAATGCTCTTCCTCCGTCTGGGATTTGGCAATCATATCATCAACATAAACCTCGATCTCTTTATGCATCATATCATGAAAGAGCATCGTCATAACACGTTGATATGTTGCCCCAGCATTCTTCAAACCAAAGGGCATCACTTTGTAGCAAAATGTTCCCCATGGGGTAATGAAGGTTGTTTTCTCCATGTCTTCTGGCGCCATTTTTATCTGATTGTAACCCAAGAAGCCATCCATGAAGGAAAACACGGAGAATTGAGCAGTGTTATCGACCAGCACATCGATATGAGGAAGCGGAAAGTCGTCCTTTGGGCTCGCCCTATTCAAATCACGATAGTCTACGCACATGCGCACCTTACCGTCTTTCTTTGGTACCGGTACTATATTGGCGACCCATGATGGATAAGTTGTAACAGAAAGGAACCCCGCATCCCACTGTTTTTGAACTTACTCCTTAATCTTCACAGACATATCTGGTCTGGTTCTTCTAAGTTTCTGCTTAACAGGCGGACATTCTTCTCGCAATGGCAGACGATGAACAACCATGTCAGTATCCAATCCTGGCATATCCTCATACGACCAAGCAAAGATATCACTATACTCTTGCAACGTCTCAATCAGACCTTGCTTGATGTCGCTTTGCAGTGCAGCCCCTATTCGGATGTTCCTAACAACTCCCTCGGATCCCACGTTGATAATCTCAATTTCTTCCTGATGAGGCAGAATGATTCTTTCTTCCTGTTTCAACAGTCGAGTCAACTCTTCTGGCAAGTCGCTATCCTCAACAATCTCTTCCTCAGCTTGAAATACCAGGTGCTCAAAGTCAAAACGAGTCATAGGAAGTTCGTGTTCGGTGTCATCTGAAATATGAATCCTGCAAATGAAATGGTTAAATGCTTTAAATGAGTGCAAACAAAGCTCATAACCACGTTGCCATTTATTGTTAAAATAAAAACAGGAAAAACAGGGAACACAAAATTTGTATGAGAAAAACGCCTTTATTCAATGATTAAACAGTGCATACACATAAGCAGGTGGACCTAAAACAAAATCACTATGCCCCGGGTAGGACACAGGATTATACAATAATCAAGAAAACAAATCATTACTGTTTTGTAGTCACTGGGACAATTTCCCGGATGGACCAGTTGCAGAGACTTTGTCCTGGCACGCTAGGCTTGATCCACGCGTCCATATTGCAATCACTATCTCCGTCTTTAGAATCAGAAACAACATTAACCGTCTCAAAGCAGACTCCCTTTGGAGTAATCACCACCGGTCTTTTGAACTTGGGTGCTTTCTGTGAAGAAGATGCTGATGTTGGGCGATACCCTAGTCCAAACTTGTCCATCTTGACAGGAATTTCCAGCACTTGACCCCAACCCTTGGTATCACCAGTCTGAACTAATGCTTGAGCATCTTTGTACGAAGCCACAACAACCTCTAGCACTTTGCTGGGAACATTGGACTTGTCTTTGATTTGCAACCCGTCGAAGGCTTGCCAGGGCGTTTCGTGGATTTCTCCATCCACTTCAACGTACTTGAATGATGAGAGATGACTAACCAAGATGTCCTCTTCCCCACAAATAGTAACAATGCCACCACCGGCTTCAAACTTAAGCTTCTGATGCAGGGTGGACGTCACAGCTCCTGCAGAGTGTATCCACGGACGCCCAAGCAAACAACTATAAGCTGGATGAATATCCATGATATAAAATTCAGTGTCAAATATTTCCGGCCCGACCTGCAACGGCAACGTTATCGATCCAAACACTGACCTTCTCGTTCCATCAAACGCTCTCACCACCAAGTCACTTGGCGTGCAAATAATTCCCCGGATATCTAACTTCATCATAGCCTTCTTATGCAATACATTCAGAGATGATCCGGTATCCACAAGAACCTACGACATTACGGTGCCCCGACATTCCACCGATATGTGCAAAGCCATATTATGCTCTCGGCCTCTGGGTGTTAGATCAAAATCAGTGAAACCCAAATTATGTCCAGCATTGACATGCGCCAGTACCCCCTCTAGCTAGTTGACAGAAACCTCCTGAGGTACAAATGACGTGTCCAATATCTTCAACAAAGCGTTTTGATGAGCCTCCGAACAAAGCAACAAAGATAGGATTGAAATTTTTGAGGGTGTCTGTTGTAAGTGCTCAACAATCTTATAATCGCTCTTGCGAATTAGCCTCATGAACTCTTCTACGTCCTTGAGCGACGTGTCTTTATCTTTCAACTGGGATGGTCCACTTTCATTCACCTTGGCCTTGCCTTTAGCAATCCTCTCTGCTTCAACTTCAGGTGCGGTGAATATTCTTCCACTACGGGTCATGCCTCTCGTTCCAACAACATTGTCAACTGCCCCTACCGGCCGGCTATTCACCTCAATCTTTTCTCCATTACAGTACGCTTCTAACCCATATGTCCATGGAACAACTTTTGTACTCTCAAAAGGAACAGGTCCTGCTTTTGTTATTGTGATAGTCGGCCGCTTGGAGGGCGCCGATATCGTAATAGTCTTCCTTGGGATTGTAACAGTTGCAATCTCATCCTGCTTTTCAAACAATGCCTCAACAGGCTTCTCAACAGCAATCCGATCAAATTGCAAAATCCCCTCATCTATCATGGCTTGGATACCTCTTTTCAAATCAACGCAACCTTCTGGTTGGGTCCAGCAATCCAAACAATATTCATCACATCCAGGGAATACGCCCCCTTTCAACAGTCTACTTTTAACAAAACTCAACGGTGTCTTTAATTCATTCACATCCATAACCAAATTCAAATTCTCTTCCGTTATGACAGCATTCACTCCATGATTTGGCATGGGTTGTTGTACAATATTGGGACCCTCCTGACCAAAGTTAATGGCCTTACTATCAAGCAAATCTTGAACCTTATGTTTGAAAGCATGGCAACCTTCAATATCATGTCCGGGCGCCCCAGAATGAAAATCACAATGTTTACCAGCGTCAAAACCAAATGGAGGAGTGCCCGTCAACGGGGCCATCGTTCTTTTTTCAACCAAATTCAAACCCAACAGCGTTTGAAGCAGTTCAACATACGTTGAAGGAGGTGCTTCAAATACTCTCTTTGGCCTACCCTCTTGGATTCTACGCTGAGCAGGGTGCATTCTCTGTTGCTGCAGCTGTTGTTGTTGTTGCTGTTGTTGAGGTATCGGGATAGTGACACTAGCAACTTGTTGTGGCTGATACTGATTCCTACCTCTTCCACAACCTCGACCACCATATACCGCACTGGTGTCGCCTTGTCTCCTTCCACCAAGGGCTTTCCTTGCACCTCCAGCTGAGGTGGATTCACCTGCCTGAATCTTCCCAATCTTAATTCCGTTTTCAATCCGTTCTCCCATGAGAATCATGTCGGAGAAACTACCCATCGAGACATTGATCAATTTGTCGTAATACATTCCAGAGAACGTTCCAATAAACATATCAATCAACTCTCTTTCAACCAAAGGGGGATGAACCCTAGTCGCAATATCACGCCAACGCTGCGGGTACTCCTTGAAGCTCTCACCATTCTTCTGAGACAAACTCTGCAGCTGGACCCTGTTCGGCGCCAAGTCACTATTATATTGGTAATGTTTAACAAAAGCATCAGCCAATTCTTTCCAGCTTCTAATTTGGGTGGGCTCCAGTCCCATGTACCATTCCATCGATGGTCCTGATAAACTGTCTTGAAAGAAATGCATAAGCATATTCTCGTCGTCAGAGTATGCAGACATTCTTCTGTAATAAGAACGTACATGAACCCTAGGGCATGTATCCCCCTTATACTTGTCAAATGTTGGAGCTTTGAATTTCAAGGGCACCCTCAGCCCAGGCACTAGTCCCATGGTAGTCATATCTAACCCAGCAAAATTTTGATTAGCTATTCCTTTAATCTGCTCTTCCAGCATTTTGAATCTCCTATCATTATCATTAGGCCTTTCAAATCCCACGCCTTGTCCATAGAAAGCGTCTTCCTGGCGATCCTCGCCCCAGTTCAAATTCTCATTGCCATATTCCTCGTAACCAGCGTTACGGCCATATCCCTGTTGATTGAAAATAGGACCCCGTCCTCTGTTACCGAATCCTTGGTTGACCCCATCTAGTCCATAACCAGTGTTGAAAGGCACCACCCCAGCACTGTTGTTATTCATGTTACCAAAGCCAACATCACCATTTCCATACCCTTGATTGTTGTTACCATAGCCATTGTAGCCAAAGATTGTTGAAACCAAAATTACCATCACGATTACCATTGCCAAACCCTTGGTTATTGTTCCCAAAACCAGTGTTATCACCTAACCCTTGATCAACATCTCCAGCATTGCCAGTATTGTTAACAACATTCCCATCACTGTTTCCAGCGTTTCCAGTACCAGTGTTACCAATACCAGTGCCATCACCGGCACGAACTCCACCACTTGTGGGAACGACCACCGTAGGTATCCCATCCTCCCTGCGAGGAGTCCCAATAGAGTGATAATCAGTATTTCCATTCGCCCGCACCAGCAGCGGTTGCACCAGAGTCTGGAGATTCTCCTGGCCCTTGACCACGGTTTCCATTGCTTGCATGAAAAGTGCCAACTTCTCACGAATTTCCTGCATCTCGACTTGAACTTGATCCATGATTCTCTTGCAGTTGTTCCTGGTAGAATAATGATGCGTTCTCTGGTTGTCAATCCTGAAACCTTTGAGATGCAGGAAATAAGATACAGGTTCAAAAAAACCGATCATGCAATATGAGTATGCAGATGCAAATGTATAAATATGCTACAGGTTATATTCCCTTCCGATTCTAGTTTCAGAGAGAAGGCCATCACGACAATGGAGTCCCAATCAAGCAAGCAAGGAATCAGAAAACGTCACACATAAACAAATGCCAAGAGGCATAGTACAAAGATACAACTGAATACAGCTGAAAAGACCTCGGCCAACAAACCTGGCGATGGTCAAAATACAAGTACAGATAACAAAAGCAAAGCAAAGATAAATCAGGCCGAATGGCGCGCTCTGACATCTTCCAATATCCTCAACGTCTCTGAATGACCTAGTCTGGAGATTAGCTCTTGTATCAGTAATGCATGTCGCTCAGCCGTGGATCTCAGCTTTTTTGCGTCGTCCTTGCAAGTTCCTTCGCCAAAACACTCGTCGAGTCTGCATCTCTTGGAGCCGGCCTTCAATTCACAACCTCTCAGCTCCTTGCCAAGGTCACTTACTCTAAGCTCAACAACGCTCCTAAGTGATGTCTCTTTAGCAATCTTGGCATTTTGGGCTCTAATCTGCGCCTCTAGCATGGCAATCTACAGCTTCAGCTCATCCTCACGCTCCTTCCGCTTGGTAAACGTGGTATTCCACAATGTTTCCCACTTGCCGAGTCGGGAATAAACTTTGTTTAAGAGTTCCTTCTTGGAAGCAAGCACCTTTCTAACACCGTTCAAGGCTACTCCCACTTTTTCCCTCTTGTTGGTCTCTTCAGTCAAATCTGAAACCAACCTATTAATCAACTCAGTCTGTTCCTTCACCGTGAAGGTAGCTTTATTCTTCTCATGACGCAACTGGAAGATCTCTTTCTCTAACTCCTCATTGGCTTTCTTCAATTTTTCGTTTTCAACCAACAATTTGTTATACTTCTCAATCTCTACCGAAGTAGGTACCTCAATCACTGGAAGATACAAAGGTTCCATAGCAGGATATGGCATCAAGGAAATACTAGCTCTCTCGTGGATCCAAGCCCAATAAGGATCATAAACTTTGTTGTTGCTCTTACCAAGCAAAGCTTTCCCTCTCCTATGGATGTTAGCCCATGCATGTCTCAACCTGATCAAAACATCCTCGTCTAATAAGTCTGTGAGATACAGAGATTCCTGTATCTCAACCTCAATAGGAGCATCTCTCAAGGCATAACCAAACTACCTCACCAGCAGAGAAGAGTTATAGTTGATACAGCCTTTCCGTCCAATCAAAGGGACATTCGGAAAGCCACTGCAACTATATATAATCTCAGTGCCAAGCATACTCCGATCAAACCAAATGATGTTCTCAGCAGACAACCCCATCAACCGGGAAGACCAATCCAAAGTATCAACAGCATCAACAAAAGGTCCTGTCTTCGGAAGATGCCCCTGGAATCACCTGTACAAGAGAGGAAGACAGCAAGAAACATTCTTGCCACGACGTTTCTCATTCTTATAGTGAATAGAATGATAAAAATCGCCCAATAGAGTAGGAACTGGATTCTTCGAGGCAAGAATCAAGAAGGCATCTGAGTCAACAAAATCTGGCACATTGGGAAACAAGACAATCCCATAGATGCAGACAGCTAGAATGGCACTGAAGGCAACCCAACATCCACTCTTCGTGCACTGTGTAGCCTTCTCAACCAGGACAGACAGGTGAAAACCATAGGCTCCATTCAGCTTGACCAAATCTCCAGGGAACTCAGAAGCGTCCAAACTGACAATCTCAGCAAGTGTAGCCAACTCAGGCTCAGTATCAACATGTATAAAGGGCATCTGGTCTAACACAGGAACTCCCAACATAGAAGAATACTCCTCCAAAGTGGGTGCCTGAATATAGTCGAGGAACAGGAAGCATCTCAGCTGAGGCTCATAAAACTGCATCAAATTATACACCTCAGTCGTCTCAAATGCTGAAGGCCTGTACAACAAACCAAGCAATCTCCCATAAGAGACTCTGAACTCAGCCCTCACTCTCTCATCTGCTAGAGCAACTAATCCTAGCAAGGAACTGATATCTGGCGAATGCAACCGATAAGCAACTGTCCTCTTCATGGACTCCATGTTTGTCCAGAAGATACACTAGAATCAGAGGGGAATGATCACACCTTCAACATAAATACACGTTAATGAAATGCAAACATGAAAATGCACATGCATATGCAAACAGGAGATCAAGTTCAATGCTGATGAACTGTGCTGCTCTGTATTGAAGCCTGAGAACCATCAAATCTTCGCCTCAAACCAAACCAACCACTCAAATGAACCCTGTAACCACATCTCACTGACAGAGATAAACCAAGTACTCTGAGGTCAAAGGTTTCCTACAAACAGACCTACCTACCCCTCACAGGTATGTACTTAACTCGCAGACGAGGTACGACATCCTATACGGGTTCAACGTCACAGACTTTCAAGAGCGATGATACGATACCCAGAAGGTGTGGCATCATCATCCCTCGAAGCGGCCTCACTTAGTTGAATCCCAAATGATAGGTCCCCAGAGTCGACAATTCTCGGGTCAAACAACTTGTCTAGCCCTAAGGGCCAGGCAAGAAGCATCAAAGAGAATCTCGTCCGAGCGTAGATTTCGCGGCTAGCTGGTGCAAGCTAAGCAAGCAGGCTAACCACTACTCTCTACTTCTAAGTCTATGTGCAAACTCAAGCCCAGGTCCGGCTCATCTCTCAATCTAACCCTCTTCCCAGCACAACAACAATAATATAGTACTGAAAGTAAAGGCAGAAAGGTAAATACGTACAACACCCCCAGACGAGAAAACAAGCGCTAGGATCGACTCGCATAGGGAACCAGAATCCCCAGCAGAGTCGCCAGCTATCGCTACTGCAAAAATCGGCGCCGGCTATGACAGAAGAGTCGCCACCGTGCGTTATTTATCCCACCAGAGGGAAAGGAAACGCTTAGAGTAAACCTAATGCAAAGAGGGAAAGGAATGGTCATCGCAACCAAATCCTGGATTCGGGACTCGGTTACGCAAGGGGAAGGTATTAGCACCCCTCACGTCCGTCGTACTCGACGGGATCCACGCTTGTTTTCTATCTAAGGGTGTGTTATTCTATCTACTCTACAGGTCTGGGTTAAAAGAAAAGAAAATGAATCGGCAAAGTATCGCACTTTATGCCTACGTATTCCCGTCTGGAACGAGAAATCAGAGTCAACGTAGTTCGCCTAACTACGGGTTAAGGGGGGAGGTTGCTCGCCGAGATATCGCATCTCGTGCCTACGTACTTTCATACAGCATGAAAGATCAGAGCAAACGTAGTTCGGGCTACGGAAGACACAAGCTTGTCTGACAGTTTTTTATCTCCTTAAGAAAGGGTTTTCCTGATTAAAGGTCCAAGCGGACAAAAATGACATTTGAAGTTTGTTTTCAGTTTTTTACGAAAGAACTGTTTTTTAGTCTGTTTGCAACTTGTACTGCACTAAAGACTTGTGATCTGAGAGTGACTACGTCGTATGTCACCCTAAGGGTACCATACTAAGCAGTCAGATTACTGAAGAGTGACCCTCCAGCAATCTTTTCTCAAATAGCTTAAGGCTCGTAGCGTACAACACGCGTTATCCTTATTACTGTGTTTTTGAATTGTTTTGAGATGAGAAGAGAAAGACCCTAAAACTACGGTTGAAAGGGAAACTAACCTAATGTTATCATGCATGGGTCAAAACCTAATGTCTGTCATAATTTCCTCTTGCACAGAGGAAATCAGAGATCCTAGGGGATAAACAGCAAAAGAAAGCAAGCAAATACAATAAACAGTAAAATGCATGCAACGCATCAATACCAATAAGGCAGGAGAGAAAACAATAGGCAAGAGGAGACAAGCTCCATCTCAAACCTAGAGGTAATCAGCATAATTAAACAGACAATACAGAGAAAAACAAAAGATACAGAGGAGGCAACTCAAGCAGCAGCACCAAACTCCTACAACAAACAGTAGCTCTAAACAGCAAAGTTGAATGGACAACAAAGTTCACAGCAAGGGCTTCATCTCCAAGCAAGCTTCTATCTTCAAGCTTCAACAAGCACACTCCAAGAGTAGGATTAAACATCAAGATCAAGTTATAATGTTAAGAAACTTAATGACAACCAAAGGAAATCACTAAGAACTCAACATTGCAAATGAAAGGTATCCTCAAAGTTCTACTCACTTGGGCATACCACTCATCCCTCCTAAGGAGAGATGGAGCTTCCCAAGGAGGACATTATGTCATTGGATAGAATATAGGCAAACAATTCACTCTATGTTTGAAGAAAGAATCAAAACTAGGTCTAAGGCACTTCCTAAAACCCTAACTTCCTAAGCTCCTAAGAAACTTCCACAAGAAGAAAAGCCTTCAACTCCAAGTTCCAATCTTCAATCCCCAAGCATCTTCAATGAAACCAGAAGCTCCAACAAAAAGAACTCAAGCTCAAACCAACTCCAAGGCAGCCAACCAAGCCAAACAAACCAAAGCACTCAAGAGAGGAAATCATAAACACAAGCCACTTGCAAAATACAACTAAAATAGAAAACGAAGTTGTAAAAATCTAATAGAATTCCTAGGGGAACATGAATATGTTTACTAACAGCCAGCAAAAGATCTCCTCCTAAACTTATTCTAATCACTAGAATAAAAATCAACAAACAGAGGGAAGAATTACGAAAGTAGAAGAGAAAACAAGCAACATGAAAATGCAAACATGCGAGTGGAAAATGCACACAAGATCATGATTAAACAGCCAAAAACAGTGACAAACATCCAAAATAATTCAATCCTAATGCAACACAATGATCTATGATAATTCGGATCGAACAGGCACGCGAACAAGCAAGCAAAACAGCAAAACAGGCCCTCTGTTACAGTGTTAATCGATTAATGCCAAGGGTTAATCGGTTAACCATTGAAAAACGCTTGAAAATTTGAAAATTTGAGTTGGTTAATCGATTAACCATATAGGTTAATCGATTAACACTGTGCCAAAGGTGAAAAACAGCAGTTCAGAATCACTTTTCAGCAGCTTATCACTTAAGCAAACACTCCAATTATCATGTGATTGATCATGCACGAAATTAAACCAGCAAACATTGATTTAAACAACATGTAAACATAATAACAAAACAAGATCATGGATCAAAATCAACATATTCAATCAAATGCAAAGATCCACATGAAAATTGTGCAAATAAGTTCGAAAACAAAATCGGATCAGAATTCCGACCTTCGGATCAGAGACTTGATCCGGTAATTGTTGATTCAACTGTAAATGAGTAGATCTAAGCAAAGAAAACCAGAATTCTTCAAGATCCACACCAATTCTTGTAGTAGAAATGTAGATCCACCAAGAACAACTCAAAATAAGCCAAATAATCACTTCCAAGAACACTTCAAAATTCAGATCTGCTTGTGCACGAAAATTGGATGATGAAATGGAATTGATGGAGTGAATTAATGGAGGTTTAGCTCTTAGAAATCAATGATTCCAATGAAGAATCAATGATCTCAAGGAGAAGAGCTTTGAGTGAGGTTTTTGAGATTAGAAAATTGAGAGAGAATTGAGAGAAAATTGAGAGCAATTCTGAAAATGAGAGTCAATTATGATTTTTTCATCTTGAGGTTTGGAGTGAATCAAATATATACACTCTGGGTTTGGATCCAAAGCAAGGATTGGAAAATGGCTTGGAAAATGTGGTATGGAATGAGGTTTGGGCATTTGGAGGGAAAATGAAATTTGATAGTGTTCTAGATCATTCCCAAGTGTGAAAATGCAATTTAAATGACCAAAATTGGACCCCAAAAGTGGCTGGACTTGAAAATTCACGTGCAAGGCAAAACCTGCTGTGGTTAATCGATTAACCCTATAGGTTAACCGATTAACACTGTTAAAAATTCAAATCTGGACTGATTTTCAAATGGTTAATCGATTAACCCTATGTGTTAATCGATTAACACATTCAAAAATTTGAATTTGGCGCCTTTTGGAGGGAAATCTGCCCCTTTGCCTGTTTCCTGCCGTTCTGAACTCTGTTTAGCTGCTGAAAGCCATTCTTGATTGCTCTGACCCTGGGAACATTGTACATAACCTGAATGCTGCCTCTGACATGAAAAATGCCCTGCAAAATAAAATAAAATTGATCGCTCGATCGCTGGGCAAAACAAGTGTTGAAGCCTCTGATGTTTGTTGTTTAGCCTCTTGCACTGAAAATTGCACCTGGAGCAACCTGAATGCCTTGATCCCCTGACTCGAGAATAAATGCTATGCAATGCAAATGCTAGAACAATGTAATGAAACATAAACCAGGTAAAAGATGTTGAGCAAATTTTGGGATGCAACAGGGAGCAATCCAAGGTTTCTGACATGGTTCCCTAGGTATTGTTGGGTGTCCTTTTGGGATCTAAAGGTGGATGTCGTCATCTTCCTCAGTATCGGTATGATGCTCTCCCAAGTGACTTTTCGAGGTCTCTTCAGAAAATACAACCCTTTTAAAATTCTCTTCCATCTCCTCTCTTGAGATCATGGTCTCCACATGATTATCAGAGGATAAAGACATCTCATCTGCCAAAAACTCAACCTTTTCCTTGTGGTACCGGATTCTGATTGGTCCACAAAACTCTTGTACTTCCTCTTTGCCAGATCTTTAAGTTGAACCATTTGGGATAGGGTCTTCCTTTCTGGTCAATCTTTGCAACTTGTTTCGAAAGCTTTCACACTCTTCGACAGCATGCCCTATGGTTCCAGTATGATACCCACACTCTGCCCCTGGGTTGTCTTCCTCAGAGACTATACGCTTGTTGTTAATTAGCTCTCGAACTTTATTCTTGAATGACCAACAAACTTCAATAGAGTGCCCTCTCGCCCCCTTATGGTATTCACACTGCGCATCAGGATCATATCCAGGTGGAAGACGAGTACGAGCTGGCCCGAGGGATACGGGTACCACTAATGAACTCTGAATCAGGTACGAGAGCAGTTGTCCACACGGTATAGGAATAGGGTCACGAATAGGGCATGACTGAGACTTCTTGACGCCTCTCTGGTTTAAATTCCCCTGTTTCTGGGATAGAGCAGGTGATGACCGTTGATTCCGAGGCTTTGGAAGAAATGGTTGGGGATAAAACCCAAGAGGAACAGCACACAATAGACTATTCACCGCGGGCTGTGGAATGGAAGGAACAAGGGGAGTAAAACTCCTAGTTGTGGTACCTTCGTGAAGCTTTTCCTTTCTTCTTCCCACTTATGGCGTCTGCTTGATCTTGCCTTCCCTGCTATTCTCGTCTTTTCCCAGCTCAACTTAATTCTGCCTCAAGTGTTCCATGGTCTTCTAGCACTACTTCAAGTCCAACACGTGTGTCAGGAAATCAACTATGGATTATAGACAAAGGATGGATGAGCTTTTTGGTTTTGGAAGACGATATGAAATGCAAATGAAATGCATATGCAATGACATGCGAACGCAATGCAGGCAGGATCCAGGATAACATAAGCAGGTCAAAGCTCCCTAACCGGTAGGTTACACTAGGCAAGTTCTATTTTCTTTACCCACATACTCACTCACAGGATAGCTTCTATGTTGACAGATAAGGTTCCCAAGATCACGGACACCAATCGCATCAACATTATGTAACAGGCTAGTTGTATTATAACGAGAGTACGATAGGGTCTCTCCTGAGCGGAGTCCTCATGCTAGGCACACGAGGAGCGGGTCCTCGGAGACTAACACTACACGACTACCAATATAGAAACTGGTTCTACGAATGGTTCCCAGAGTCATGGACCCTTCATGAATCAAATCGTGCAACAGGCTAGCTGCGTTACGATAGGATCTACGAAAAGGTCTATTCTGGAGGAGCTTTCATGCTAGGCACACAAGGAGCGAGTCCTTGGGGACTAACACTAATCACTACCAATTCTAAACTATGTTTTCTCTCTTCTTTTTCCAAAGCTCGGGTGTAGAGCTTTACTTGCAATGCTATCCTCGAATCCAGCAGGCAGATGCAGGCAGATATAATAAACAACATACGAAAGAAAGAGAAAACAAGAAATAAACAATAGGAGAAAATAAACATAAAGAAAAACAGTTAAGCAAAAGGTTAGTACTCTCGAATCGAGTCAAGTGAGGCTTGACTCTCTCTTGCATAGGAAATGTGTACTCTCCAGCAGAGTCGCTATCTGTCGTACCTTAAAAAATACGATCCTTGCGATGGACGCGGAAAATACGTTCGAAACAGAGTCGCCACCGAACTTTATTCATTCCAAGGATGGAATAGGAAAATATCGATAAAACCTTTAAGGAGATAAGAACATAGTCATCGCAACCAATATTCTAGGTTCGGGAGTCGATTACATAAGGGGAAGGTATTAGCACCCCTCATGTCCGTTGTACTCAACGGGAACCTCTTGATTCAATTCGAGAGTAAAGTTAGTTACGCTTGTTAGTTTTCTTCTAAGGTTTCTCCTATAGGGGGGAATGGGTGGTTTTAAGATAGGATGCTCGCCAAGGATTGGGGCCCTTGTGCCTACGTATCTTCACTGGTAAGAAGTGGAAAATCAGAGCATTCGTAGTTCGTGGGACTACGGGTAAAGGAGGGGATTATGCTCGCCAAGATCATCGCAATCTTGTGCCTACGTATTCTCATTGATAAATGAGAAATCAGAGCAGCCGTAGTTCGGCTAACTACGGTAAAAGGTGTTTGAAAATGAATGAGTGTTTAGGTCGCATTCTAACTGCTAAACATTGGCTTGTCTGCTCGCTAGGGGAGGCTGAAGCACTAGTTTATTATGCGCGGAAGAAGGGACTAAACAATGTTCTTTAGGAAAAGGTGTTTGGATTGGAAATCGCACGAGGGCGAGGAATTTAGTGTTTAAGAAAGATTCAATCGCACGGGGGGCGAGAAAAGAGTTGGAATGGTTGAACATGTATTTAGGTTTTCGATCGCGCGAGGGAGAGAAAGAGGAGTTTGGTTAGGTTATTTGATGGAGAATGACGACTATCCGATAAACGAGACGTCAGCCTCGCAATCAATTAACCGGGGCATTATTGGAATGCTAGATTCCAAAGACACCTTTTTCATTCGAATAATTACGAAATATGTTTGAGAAAGTTTCAATCGCACGAGGGCGAGAGAAGAGAGTTGGATTGAATATTTTAAGGGAGAATGACGACTACTCGATAAACGAGACGCCGGCCTTGCAATCAATTAATCAGGATATTATTGGAATGCTGGATCCCAACAACACCTCTTTCATTCAATTAATTATGAAATTGTATTTGAATGGACAATGGCGATATTTGTCCAAATAGTTGGGGCATGTGTTTTATAGAAGAAAGGTTGAGTAATCCACAACCTAAAGCGTACGCCCCAAGAGTGATTACTCAAGAATTCAAGGAATGCGAGACTCCAAGAACTCAATTCTTTCGCAATTTAGTTAAGAAAATAGTTTGAATTTAACATACGATTTAGAAACATACTAGGGTTTAGACTCGATCACACGAAGGTGGGGAACGAGGTTAGACGGGTTGAAAATTTAAGAGGAATGACGACTATTCGATAAGCGAGATGTCAGCCTCGTAATCAACTAGTCAGGATATCGTTGGAATGCTAGATCCCAACGACACCTTTTTCATTCCATAAATTATGAAATAATGTTTGTTGGACATTGAATACTTGTCCAAATAATTAGAGGAGGTTTTTTAAGAACGAAAGTTCGAATGACACACTATACAGGGCGTACGCCTTAATAGTAATCATTCTCGAATTCAAGGAATGCGCGACTCCAAGAACTCGGTCCTTTCGTGAATTAATTAAGAAAATAATCTGAACATATTAGCATAGGGGTTAAACTAGGGTAGGCGTATGGCTAGGGTTAGGGTTTGCCTACTTTGAAAGGTTTAAACAATGTTGAGGTGTTTTAACGATGAAAGACGAAACGACCACAACTCAAGGTGTGCACCTCGAGAGCGGTCGCTTAAGGATTCAAGGAGTGCTAGACTCCAAAAATCCACCACTTCCATATAATTTTGAAAAAATAAATTTTCACTTATTCTAATAAAATGTTTCAAATTTAATAAAAGGAAAATAAGAAACAAGTTTGATAAAAATTAAATAGAATTTAAATAAATCAAATTGTTAAACAAATATTAATTATCACACATTTAAACATAACACTAATAATATTACTAATAATTACTAATAATATTTTAAATTATATCTAATTAGTTTCTAAGATAGAACCTTATTATGTTTTAATTAAACTAATAACATTTGACCCTATAGGCCCAATGACTTCACACTATCTCAAAAAACCTCTTCCCCTTTTAATAAAAGGAAAGAAATGAAAGGGGCTTAGGGTTCGAAGCCCAAAACTCTACGTGTTTACCAGCCTTAACCACATCAGATGAAGGGGCAAGTGAAAGGTCAGCTTGACCTTCCCCATGACATGCGTAGGCATCAGCAACAAACAACATTAACGATATTCCCTTAGAAAATCACACCAGACAGTACATTGGTTTCCAATGATGATAACATTATAAATTCACATGCCTTTAATCTCTCTCTCTCTCTAATCCCTATAATCCTTAACCTACTTCTTCTTATCCACAAAAATTCCTCTTCTGAAACCTCTCAAAACGAAAGCTCCGCCCCTTTCTATGAACTTTTCTCTCTTTCCCAAAAAATCAAACATAATCTAACCCTAAAGTCAAAACGAAGAAGAGACCAGAGTGATGAATGCAATGGGTACACGATTGATGTTCAGTTTAATAAGAACCAGTTTAAGGAAGCCATGAGGTTAACAAAAAGGTGGAGAAAGTACCTGGTTGAAGCAATTCCGGCAACGTTTCTGCTGGCGACGCTGAAGTGAGCTCGCGGTAAACACTATCCCAATCTTCTATTCCACTTCTCTTCTTTCTATTACTCTTCTTTTTCTATCTGCTACACATTTGATTCTTTCGGATACACTTCTGACCTCCAAGTACTGTGAATGGGCTAGCTCTGAGTAATTTGAATTTTCAGGGTAAAGCTTCAAATACTCAATGGTGAGAGCTTTGGGTATGGGTTTGAGTATAGATTTCGGCAGGGTTCCATTAGGGTTTTTTCTCCTCTGTTTTTGAGCCAATGGTTGGTTCTATTTATAGGAGGCTTTTAGGGCTTTGGTGCGTGTGAACTTAGGGATTTTTGGGAGGAATATGCTCTCAAGTGTGTGAGCATAATCCTGCATTTTTTGTCTATAGTGAACTTCAAAATATCTTCTTACTGAGTTTTTTTTACTGTGAGCATTTAGAGATTTTCACTGTGCTGATGTGGCTTTTTTGACTCAAAATGAATTCTGACTTTGGCTCTTTATGCTTGACTACATACCAATTATTTAAATTTCTTTCAATAGCTACTTGTGACCTCTACTTGCTTTGCTCTGATCTTTATGTGGTTGTTTTTCTCTCGTGGCAGGGCTTGAGTTTGGAGACTTGGTCATGACGGCAAGCACACAGACCGTAGCTCAATATATGGGACAGTTTGATGGCTTTTCTTGAATATTGTTGCATAGGAATTGATCAACATGGCTCGTGTTTATGTAATGAAGGGAAAGGATGTTCATGTTTTGTCTGCAGATTTAGAGAACCACATATGGTAACAAATGATGCATATTGCTCTTTTATGGTTCAAATTTGTGTGCTGTGTGTTGTATGTCGAGTTCCAACTTAGCCTCCTCTAGCTCCATATCATCTTGGTTAACTTTTATTGAGAATACATCAAATTATGAGTGAACTGCTGTCAAGTTGCCAAGGACCTGGAGCACAGATTCACGTGTGATAGCAAAATCTGGATCATAGTGCTTTGAAGAATTCAAAGAAAGTACTTCTTTAAGGGCCTCTTTGTCCTCATCTCCATCTCTCAGTCTACATAGAACTTGACATGTCCTCTTTTCGAGGTCTCCAAGATTTCCATCACATTTTGTCGACGCTAAAGTTTCAACATTTTCCCATACAGTTTGAGGAATCAAATAAATGTCTTCAGGTGGTGAACAAAGACAGGCGTAAGCAATAACTGCCAATGAAAGTTGACGGATAGAACCATCATGTGATGGTTGTGCATTACGCAAACAACAAAATCTATCAGATGCTATAAGAAGAGATTGTAAATGATGGCGCTCGACAAATGGTATATAATTTGAAAGAAGAATCATTGCATGAACCCTTATCTGTAATGATGTATCAGATGATGCCAGCACAACAACCTCGTCCCAAGTATTTGAAACCAGCTGAGATAGAACATAATCAGGAACAGGTAAAACTAACTTATTTGGAACAAAGTCAGTGCAAATTCTAAAATTTATCGGTGCTCTTTCATCATTCATACACTGACCAAGAAGTCTTCCCAAATGTTTAACTGCTATGATACGTTGTTCAGGTTCTGCGTGTCCTAGGAGTGTACAAAATAGATCTGTGAGAGGAACCTCGCTTTCTCAACTGTTATAGATGCCTCTGGCAGTCAAATAAGACAACCATTTATCATTCCTCAAACGCCAAGAGATTTTAGGTGCATTGCAGGAAACTTTCTTTATGGAAGAACATATAATGCCTACCATATTATCCAGAGAAAAGCTATATGGCATTCCAAGTAGACAATCAAGCATCAAACAAGAAACTTCCCAGCAACTGCTTTCTTGGAGGATGGTGATCAATTCAGAGAGGCCTTGAACACCAATTCTCCAATGAAGAGAAAACAGGTCATATGATTTAGCCGGTGAAGAAACTTGATCATCCTCTTCAAATTTATGAAATTTTGGAGAAACCGATGTCAAACATTTTGAGAAGACAAAACACTCTGCTGATGATATTATCAGTTTTCTGCTTATCTGATGATGAAGGTTCCAACAACATTCAATAGCTGGAGTAAGTTCAGGTATGAGGATCTCTATGTTGCTTGTTTGATAAAACTGGCTTTCCATATTGTTGACATTTTGCTTGTGTTGGTATCAATACTTGTGGTTAAATCTGATGTTATTCCGATTTTGATTCAACATTGCAGGATATGTTTTGCCTCTTATTGACGTCCTGGAATCGTATGAATCATTGACAATACTCTCATGTATCTTCTGCCACAAGTGAGCTCTGAACATCTGAATAAGAGATATCTTCAAAGTTGAAATTTTCCCGTGCATGGAAATACCGATCAGATCTAGCTGCACTTGGAAACCAACATAAACATTGGCTTGGTTAATGGTGTTTTTCTCTGACTCTCTTGCAGGAAATTTATTGAATTGATAATGAAGATGAAGAGAGAACGATGAGCTCAATTGAGATTTGGCATTATGGAGGCTCTTGCAGACTGCATTTGATGAAGAGTCTGAGAATTGGTTTCGAGGAAATGTTATCCGGGAGTGTTTCAACTTGCTAGGTGCAGGAAGAACATAGAAGCATAATGAATGTCAAGTGTGCTCATTGAATTAGTGTTCTGTCCTACTGTCATGATCTTCAAGAGGAGTTTTTTTTATGTGAGCAATTGTTGCCAAGCTGTTGAGGATGATGTTGGGATATAGGAAGTTGTGGTAATTGCTGGCTTTGTTTGTAGAAACTGGGATTGTAAAAGTGGGCTAGAGGTCGAAAGAAAATGTTGATGTTACTGCCGCAATTTGTGCAAAAACTGCAGCTGCAGTTGTTGCTCTGAGGTGTTTTGCTGCGATAATTGTGGATGTTTCTGTGGATGCTACCCCAACTGCTGAGTTATTTGTTGTCATAGCGATGTCATGTTTTGCAATTTAGGCAACTATTATTGCCTCTGCTGCTGAAACTGTTTCATTGGTATTTGTGACAATGACTGTAGTTGTTATTGCTGCTGGTTTGTTTTGGTTTGCGCCTCATATGTTAGATTTTCTTGTAATTTGTCATGACTCATGCCTATACTGATAACACCTCTTATAACTTATGCAGATTATGCAGCATGGCACAGATGGTTGATACTAGATTATGCAGATGAATACCTCTTATAACTTATTATGCGGAGCATTTTCGGTTTGTCTAATATAGGATTAATGACATACTTTCATCCTAAAAGAAGTTTCGACCTAACACGTGCAGGTGGGGGCAACCGTTAAAATCCAAGGTGAAATGTTGCTTCTAATGGAAAGGTGAAATGAACTTCAAGCTAGACGTATCCTGCCGTACAACAGAATTTGCGCCCTTCATTCAGTAGTCCTCATTGAGTATGCACGGTTTTCCTTCGTCTGATGAAGGATTTTCATTATCAGCAAGACTTTCAACATACACCAGCAGGAGCGTACCCGATTATAAGCTCAAAGTCAATCTTTGGGTAAACTCTGAAGAAACTCAAAGCCTTAGCAGGGAATCAGACCTTATGTTATATCCTTCTGAATTTTGTATCACTCATGATTAGAGTGCGTTTTAGGATAATGGCGGTAATAGTTTAGTCTGTACTAATATCGTCCGAATTAGCAGTAATGTGCTCATCGAAATGAATTTTTTGAGTTTGTAAAATTGCCACTGAATACAATTATGCTATTTGAACATGACCTGTATTTGACTTACCAATTGTGAATATCTTCCATAACCTCATGGCTTGCGCAAATAAAACCCATGATATGGCCTTGCTTGTAGATTGAATCTCATGGCTTTGACTTGAGGTCTCTCATTAATTATTATTTTACTTAGCCAAGATTTGGTCCAAGCAATAACAACATGCCAATCATACCTTACAATTGGGGGCTGTTTGATTATGGCTTAAAGAAAGTGAGAAAAAACTGATTTGAGCCTGTGCATCACCTTGTAATTAATTCGACGTGATTTGATGAGTAGGACCAATTTCCATAACTTGTTTTTGTATTCGGAGATAACTCACACATGTCTTGAATTACCTTAAAAACACCTTGACTTCTAGCCCCAGAGACCAATTTAAAACTTAGCTAATAAAAGACGTACTTGAGGCCAAATTTTAAACAACAAGATTCAAAAATTAACTTCCCACCTTTTAAGCATTAAAATACACTAATCACATTTCATGGATCGCGAATTACGGAAAGCGAGCATTGTCTTATCTAACTACTCACTAGGAAGAGAGTATATACTTTCCATTTTATCAAGCGTCCACTTAATCATACCCATGAGATTGGCCTTGAGACTGTTGAATTTGCGTAATAAGGGCGGTCCATTCTTCAAACATAGCTTGTATGGTTATGAACTGATGCATTATACCATAAGCCTTTGAAATGAATCGAAATATCTTCGGGATGATTGCATCCAAAGTCTAATTTAATTATGACCTGAGATTCGTAAGTTAAATTTAAGTTTGTCACAAACCGATGACTTGAAATTTGCTAGCTAAATCTAAGTTTGTCACAAACTGACTTTCTAATTCAATTATGTTTTGGAATTGGCAAGCTAAATCTAAGTTCGTCACAAACTGATTTAGAATCCAAATATAGCTCGATGTTTGCAATCAAATCGAACAAAGTCTGAGGCTAAATCGACCGTATGAAGTACCTTTGGATAACTTGAGTTAAATGTGCATACAAGCAATTTATTTAAAGAGAAATCTTGGAGAGTCGTGGCCAGAAGTCATGAAGTAGTAAAACATTCATTAATTGCCGAAGTATGACAAATTTGGGGCATGACACTAGGGCAGTCGATTCAGTAGTAGTGGGAGCTTGACCAGAGTCTAGGTTTCTGGGTTTTCTTGCATGCAACATTATGGGTTTCTTTTCCAACAATCCTTCTGGTGTCATCATGCGCAGGGGCGCAATCTCTAGAACCTCATTAGGGTTATTTTTAGCATTGCTAGTGGTGATTCTAGGGTTCGTATGTTGTGACATGGTTGATGACTTTGATCGAGAGATAATGACTTTTCTTTGCTTGGCTAAGTTGTTATGGACACTGAAAGGATTATGCTGGCACCAAGAATGGAGGGGGTGTATATTATACGGGATGATGTGGTATGTTTTCCCACTAGGAGGGAACTTACCTTTTTTATTTATTTCTAATAGTATTAATTTCAAGGCATAATTCCCACTTCCTGTTAATTGCTATAACTCTTTATTATAGGAACTCAATTTCCATTGCTCAATCTTGCCTTGAACTTCCTTTATACTTTTTGAACCCCTGTCAACAATATTTAGTACATAGTCCCCGTAGTTTGCACACGTCATTGTCCATCTACACCCTCTACCACTGAGCATTCCCTTCTTGAGATCAGCAGACCTTTCTTGGATGAATCCTTTGATGTCACAAAACAGGGTCATAACATCAGGAGTGACATTGCTTCTCTTCTGCAGAGTATCCTCCACGGACTCCATTAGGTTCTAATATAACATGTCTAGCTTTACCTGATGGCTAATCTTAGGGTATCCCTTCTTGTCTAGCCTTCCTACCTGACTTTTTTTACACCCAGCCCTTCTTTCTGAAGCATATTTTGAGACTCCTTTGTTGATGATTTGGACCTGGTTCTTTTCTCTAGTCCTAGGTGATCCTTTTCTTCATTTACCAGTCCATTTATGTTACTTCTGGGGTCCCATATGTAACAGTTGTTCTTAGATCTAGATCCCCTCATTTCTTCCTTACCCTCTTCATTGGTCACCACACACTTGTCTTTGGAGAAGTGTGCTTTTAAACCTTGGTCACATAGCTGACTTATGCTTATTAGATTGACTGTTAGTCCTTTAACTAACAAGACATCTCTCAATTCTGGAGCTTTAAGACTGTCAAGTTGTCCAACACCTGTGATTTCTCCTCTAGCTCCATCCCCAAAAGTTACATGGCTAGATGAATGAGGCTTGAGTTTGATCAACAAATCCTCAATTCCAGTCATATGCCTGGAGCAGCCACTATCAAAATACCAATCCTCATTGGTTGGCATTCTTAGGGAAATGTTAGCTGTTAGAGCTACAGTCTTGACAGCCCATTGTTCTTGCCTCTTAGGCACTTCCTTCTTTCTGGGTTTTGCTTGATGTTGTCTCCAGCTTTGGTGGGCATGATGATAACTTTGTCCATGATGTTGTCTTTTTCCATGCTTACCCTGATTATCACTTCTTTGCCTTGGACATCCATGCAACCAGAAGCACACAGCACGAATGTGTCCAAGCTTTCCACAGTGGTAACATCTATACCTTTTGAATTGTCTCTTGACTTGATTCCAATTTCTGTGGGGAAGATGTTGTAACTTTGGCTGTCACATCCTTTGTAACTTTTGAATGTCAGGCTGCAACCTCTTGAGATTCAAGACATGATTTTGTTTTTCAACAAATCCTAGACCAGACCTATTTCCTGCAGTCTGACCACTCTGAAAAATCTCCTCTAGAATATCAGATCCAGAGTTGAGCATCCTTATGGATTTTGTCATTTGCTCCTTTTCTCCTTTCAACTCCTTTACCTCTCCTTGGAGTGAGTTTATAGTCTCTAGATGCTCTCTCTTTTCAGCTTCTAGCTCTTTGATGAGCTTCTTCAGATGCTCTCCTTGCTGGTACAGTTCTGTGCTTTGGATGGATAACTTCTTCAGATGCTCTCCTTGCTAGTTCATCATAGGTTAGCTCGTCTTCACTTGAGTCTCCATCAGATACACACACACACTGTTGAGAACAATTACATGTTTGGATGATTCCCCTTCTGATCCACTATTAGAATCTTCATCAGACCAAGTGACTGTTAGACCTTTTCCCTTCTTTTTGAGGTATGTGGGACATTCCTTTCTAACATGTCCATATCCCTCACACTCATGGCACTGTACTCCTCTGCTTTGGTTGGCTTTATCTTCAGTTTTTTCTTTGTCAGCAGACAACATTTTGAAATAGGGCTTAGACTTAGTATCTATCCTTTTGGCCAGTTTGTTGAACTGTTTTCCAAGCATGGCTATTGCCTCTGATAGATCTTCCTCTCTTTCATGCTCTGAAGTCTCAACAGTGTTTGAGACAAGAGCTATACTCTTGCTCTTTTTCTCCACAGCCTGGTTACACATCCCCATCTCAAAAGTTTGAAGAGATCGAATGAGTTCATCCACTTTCATTTGACATATGTCTTGAGCTTCTTCAATGGTTGTTACCTTCATTGCAAACCTTTTAGGTAGTGACCTTAGTATCTTCCTTACAAGCTTTTCTTCAACAATCTTTTCTCCCAAAGCTCCTGAGGTGTTAGCTAGTTCAAGAACATTCATGTAGAAGTCATGAATGGTCTCATCTTCCTTCATTCTTAGACTTTCAAATTTTGTGGTCAACATTTGAAGTCTTGACATTTTAACCTTGGAAGTTCCTTCATGAGTGGTTTTGAGAGTATCCCAAACATCCTTTGCTAGTTCACAGTGGTGGACCAGTCTAAAGATGTTTTTGTCTATACCATTGAAGAGAGCATTCAATGCTTTAGAGTTTCCAAGAGCCAATGCCTCTTGCTCTTTGGTCCATTCCTCTTCAGGAATTTGCACAGATACTCCATCCTTGTCAGTCTTCACAGGATGTTCCCAGCCAGAGTTTGCAGCTCTCCAAGCCTTGTTGTCTAAGGACCTTAGGAAGGCAATCATCCTAGGCTTCCATTAGTCATAATTAGAACCATCTAGAATTGGAGGTCTATTGGTGAAACCAATATCTTTATCCATATTACCAGATTTTTGTTTCCCTAGATCTCACCCAGTAATAAAAAGGCAGGGTGCCTGCTCTGATACCAATTGAAAATTCTGGTCTGTCCATGATGGATGTTCTAACAGAAGTTATAACATCCACTGTGACATTCACTACAGATCTACTATTATGCAGTAATAACAAAGCAGTAAATAACACAGTTAGTTGTTGACCCAGTTCAGTGCAACATAATTACATCTGGGGGCTACCAAGCCAGGGAGAAATTTCACTATTAGCAGTACCAATTCAGAGTCAAACCTCCAGTTTACACTCCTCACTTAATCACTACCCAATGACAACTTAACCTAGAGACACTCTAGACCTGAGTATACCCACTCACTCCCTACAATCACATACCAGTGACAATAAACAGTTACAAGTTAAACAGTAGATTGAAGAGACACTTCACCTACACACACACACCTTGATCTTTGCTTCAAAGCTTTGATCAAGGAACACACACTCTTGCTTAACAACTTCGAGTGTAACACAGCCTAGAAACTACTTACCCAATGCAATCAACAGTTGCTTGGGTTACAAGTATTCCTAAGACACAAACGTGAAGAACACTCTCTTCAATTCTAAACCACTATGGTGATTTCTCTGCTTCTCTATCTTCAACAGCTACCTTCTAGGATTGCCTCTCCTGGTATTTGTAGCAGCAGATCAGTTATTGGGCCTGGGCGCATATATTAGGTTTTATCCATCATAAAACCTCACTTATGTATTCTGCACATTTGCCTCTTCAATCAGGTACATATTAGTTCCCCTGGGGCGTCTAAAATGTCTCCTACATTCCAGCTTGAGCTTCTGAGTTGTTTCCTGAGTTATAGCTACCAGAAAAACAAACTTCCGCTTGATGTCATACGACCTATGTCATAACATTGAGTAGACATCTAGCTTAACTTATAGTTAGCTTAGTTAACTTACCCTGCACAGTCCATATTATGAATGTAACAACATCAAACATGACATTCATATATGTACTCATATTTTGCCACAAAATGCAGTCAATCAAGAGCACTTACACTGATGATATTACAGAGTTGCCTCCGAAGAGAGAAGTTGAGTTTAGCATTGATTTTGTACCTGGTACGAGGCCTATATCTATGCCGCCGTACAGGATGTCAGCAGTGGAATTGGCTGAATTGAAGTCTCAGATTGGAGAGTTGTTGGATAGGAAGTTTATCAGGCCAAGTGTGTCGCCGTGGGGAGCTCTAGTGTTGTTGGTGAAGAAGAAGGATGGTAGTATACGTATGTGCATCGATTACCATCAGTTGAATAAAGTGATCTGATTACCATCACTAGGATTGATGATTTGATGGGTCAGTTGGTGGGAGCTCGTGTTTTCAGTAAGATTGACTTGAGGTCTGGTTACCATCAGATCAGAGTGAAAGAAGGTGATATTCAGAAAATGGCATTTAGAACCCGATATGGACATTACGAGTATGCGGTAATGCCTTTCGGAGTGTCGAATGCGCCGGGAGTGTTCATGGAGTATATGAATCGGAACTTCCATTCTTATTTAGATCAGTTTATTGTTGTGTTCATTGATGATATACTGATTTATTCGAAGTCTGAGGAAGAGCATGCAGGACATTTGAGAATTGCTTTGCAAGTGTTGAAGGATAATAAGTTGTTTGTGAAAGTGTCAAAGTGTGAGTATTGGTTGAAGACGGTGAGTTTCTTGGGGCATGTGATATCTGGTGATGGTATATCGGTAGACCCATCAAAGGTGAGTGCAGTGTTGCAGTAGGAACCGCCGAAGACAGCATCGGAAGTTAGAAGCTTTTTGGGCTTAGCAGGGTACTATCGAAGATTTATTGAAGGATTTTCTACTTTGGCGTTGCCATTGACTCAGTTGACGAGGAAGAACCAAGTTTTCATGTGGGATGCCACTTGTGAAGAGAGCTTTGTTGAATTGAAGAAAAGATTGACTACGGCAACAGTGTTAGTGTTACCGACTCCGAGTGAACCGTTTGTGGTGTATTGTGATGCGTCTAAGATGGGTTTAGGCGGAGTTCTTATGCATAGTGGTAAAGTGGTGGCGTATGTGTTGCACCCTAATTTTTGACCGTAGGATCCCACCTCCTTGTGCTTTCTCTTGCTTGTTTTCTTTCGCTTTCGTGTACATATTCACTATGACTAACCAGTTTGCGTAGGTGAAGTATTTTCAGGTATGGTTTCTCACATTCAAGCATTTTGACATGTGACTAATAGATTCTAACCCAAAGGGGTCTTGAGGTGTTGACCGTGAGTGTTCCAGGTTTGCTTAAGGTTCTTGTGACAATATAAATTTCAAGGTTGGATCGGGATTTTAAAGGCAAGAAATTCATGATTATTCCGTTGATTAGTTTGTAACTAACAAAAGATGAGCCCAATTCAAGAAAGACTTTGACCTCATTCACGGAGTTGAATCGTCAAGACCGTTTGAGTCCAAGAGAAGTTAGTTTCCTTATTGGTCATGATGGGATTGGATAAAAATTTTGATTAATTGATTCATTATGTTTTTAAGGCTTAAGATATGATTCATCCAAATCACATGTTGATCATCTTCAAATCCTTGAATTTCGGCAAGCAGTGCTCCTTACTCTAACATGAATTTGCAAAGTTTATGTTCACTCAAGTTACAAAGATGTCGAAGTTCGGAATTGAGCCCAAAATACAAAGTACATATTCGGGTGATAAGTCTAGGATTATTCAAGATGCCCAAGTTGCAAATTCAAAGAGTTTGTTATATGAGTTTCATCAAATACACGCTAGGTTCAGGACTATTATTTCAAAAACCACATGCTATGACAATTATGCATCGAAATTTATACACAAACTTTAGGCCACAAAGGAATTTAAATGAAGATTCAAATTATAAATGAAATTTGGCTTCATTTCTCAAAGGACTATTACACGGGCTAAAAACACATTCAAACTCCAAAGGACACGTCTTAGTTAATCCTGTTATGCTACATTCAAATAAAAAATAACGAGACAAACCATTTTCCCTTACGAATAATGATATGGAAAAATTCTCTTGTTATTACAGATAAATGATATAATGGGATATTGGGTGATAAATATACTAGTTTAACTAATGTTTCTATCAAGATAAGGAGGGTAGCAGACGCATCAATAAATCCCCCAAGTATCATGACCCCTTCATCAAACAGCTGTGTAACCCTGGCCTACCATATGCTGCTTGGATCACCTACAAGAATGCAAATCAAATGGAAATAAAATCAATCTTTCCAAACATAGTCAATACAAGATTGGATAATCAATATTTATCAAATCACTGGATGAATGAAAGGGCAAGCTCAAGCTGTAGCCAGCACACTAAGACAAAACGTGAAAGAAACGGTGGACACAATTTTACTTTTTTTTTTTCTGAAATCATTAAAGGGATGGACACCAACAGCACAAGTCATTACCTCTTCTTTCGCCGTTTCTAAAGACGCTAATCCGTTGTCAGTGAGGCGCCTTGATGTGCAACGACATGAAGACCATCTCGCAGCAGCTTTCGGCTTACAAGATGTCTTCTTTGCCATTCACTATCCAGAAGATGCAAAATACCCAACCTGTTATATCTAGTACAGCTCCGACTCGACACAAATAAGTTTTTTGGAAAGCCTTCTCAACAAATGCCTGCATTTCAAAGGAAAGTAACTTAGACATTTCACGCACACGAAAATCTTAGCAGCCATGAAATTTGTTACATTCAGCAAAGAATTGTCTAACATTCGATTACAAAAATCACGAAAGGTATGGAAGATTATGGAAAGATACCTTTCGACGAGAAAAAGGAAGATTTGCGGTCTTGCTGTTTTTTGTAAATCCACATTGTCTTCGATGCTACGACTGCATTGTTATCCATGGAGTTTAATTTCCAACCCTGTTAACAAACCCAAAAACAACAAATTTAAAGTTCTCCAAAAATTATATCAGATTTCTTTTGAACCGGGAATTTGCAATGACCACCTGGACTTTAAAATCCTCAAACTTCTGCCACGATCCATCTCACCTATTCTGAACAACTTTCACGGCTCATAAACCCTTGGTGTCGGGACGAAGTATTCGGCAGCATCATCTGCAATGGTTTAGCACATCAAGTAAGATAACAGCCAAGACAAAACCGGACGAATTCTGAAACGGATACTCTGAGGATAAGTTATTTTCAAAACATTAGTTAACCGAATAACAACATGCTGGCAGTGGTGAGGTTCTTTCCGAAACGGAATGCTGACATTGTTCAGTGGCAATAATGTTGTTTTCAAGACAGGAGCTCTCAAATCTCACGATATGTCGAAGCAGAACGGGAAGTTTTCAAAAAAACAAATATATGACAGAAAGAGAAGAAAACCTGAGATCCTAGTCAGCGGAGTGCTCTCAGTGCCGCCGCCGAAGGACTTATGAGACTTTGTATTTAAAGAGGTTGCTGCTACCTTGAGACCAAACACAGTACCATACATAGTGATAGTAAGCTTAGAGGATGAACATAGGCAAGCTGAGGGAGAAGTTACGAACCAAATAACCCTTGAACCCTATAATTCGGAGCATTACCCGAAGTTGCACCTCTTTGGTTCTCTGCAGTCTTCACCGCATTCACGACATGTTGAACCACCTTCCTTTTCCCGTAACCTGTTAGCCTCAAGCTTAGTTTTGCTAACTCCAATAGTATTGGCTTCATACGAAAAAGAAGGACTCGACCTTAATCTGTATAAGGTTGGCATATCACATATCAAGACATAATACAAATTCAACGCTCCAGTAAAACACCTGCGCACCAAAACCTCTGGCTGCGTCGTATTCCTGACAACGGTTTGAACTCAAGATACCTGCGGCTGCGAGAGGATGGGTGTATTACTCGCACCAGTTGCTTGCACACACAGCCCAGACGAGAATCCCGTTGGAGCACCCATAATACCTCATTTTTGCAACTTTCCCCTGAAAACAATGCAAGACCACGATCAAGGCGCATGAACAACCCGAGATGATTCATTCTTGATTTAGGAGTAAGACTTACAAGAGGTTTGCAATATTAAGCCAACATTTAGAAGACAGAGCATAAAGCGCTTCTCCGTCAGTTTGAACTCAAGTGTTATGACCCGGACATATCTTCGCAACCTGCACGCACGATGAAGAATATGATTATCAGACTTAGAACAACGTACAACAATATTCGTGATGAAGAAAACACAAGCAAAGTACAATAGACATTAATGTCACAAATAGATCATAACTACTACTAGCTCCTGTTGTGGTTTCCCTTCTTCAAGAGACCATAAACAATTGTCCGACTCCAGTGACAAATTACTTCTGCACTGTTTCTTAAGGACGCTGCTTATGGTGTCGCCGCTGTGGAGGCAAATCGCCACATATCACACAAGTCTGCAAGACATTAGTTAATGCAGGTTTCGATGATGACAAATTTCTTGGATAGATTGGAAATTATGAATTCCAGATCTACTAAACCAGATGCAACGTATCACCCACCATATCCTTTTATGCTTGTCTTAAAACTTCTGAAATAAATATACTTTGTGTTGACAAAATGCAATCATGAACAAAGGCATGAAAGACTTCAAACAAATGAATTTTTGCAGGCTTGCAGGACATAGGTCGACCATATGGTCGGCGTATGCATCAGAAAAAGTCTAAACCAGTCAGCGCACAAAGCATGCGTCGACCATAGGGTCAGCGTATGAAGGAACAACATTCCAACGGGTCAGCGCGTAAAGGCATGAGTCGACCATAGGGTCGGCGCATAATGGAAATAGATTTCAACGGGTCAGCGCACGCCGACTATATGGTCGATGCATACTGATGAATTTTCCAGATTTCCAAAACAGCACAGGCCATGCGTCGACGCACAGACCTGTTATGGTCGACTGTTCGCGCGGAAAATCTGTTTTAAAATACTTCCCTCTCATATTTGAAATACTGTTATGTCCAGAATTATGTTGGCACTATATATACTTGTTTAAACACTTGTGTCTACTAACATTTGATATTCTTTTGATTCATGTGTTCAAAAACAAGAAAGAGTGAAATAGGTGTCCAAGATTCATCATCTTCATCTTCAACATCTCACAACATTTTAATTACACACAATCATTTTTGAAATGCATTTGTGAGAGATTCAAGGTGATAAGGTTCGAGGCTTAGATTGGAGAATCAAGCTCGGGTTGAAGATTGTGACAGGTTCTTTCTTGAATAAAACGATTGGGGTTTTGCCCTCCAAGATTGGTTCGAATTTTGGGGGTTTTTGGACGAGATTCTTCATCAGCGGTCAATCAAGCGAAGGTGATTGTGAAGAGGTGGTCTTCACAAGTCTAGTAGCAGATTCGGTGATTTTGAAGGGAAGATCTCGGGTTCGATTTGGTGCTGTTGAGATCAGCCGGAGCCAAAGGTTTGGACAACAATGTGTTATTCAATAAGGTGGCTGGAGTCGGAGGTCCATCAACATAAATCGACGACCTTGATTCAGCTTGAATCAAGGGGCAAGGAGTGAAGGCAACTTTCAACACATTGAGATTTCTGTTGCATATTTGCTGCTCAATCCTTGTATAAACTGTTCATTCAAACAGGTGATATCTATAAAATATATCTCAATTCTAGTTTTAGAATTGAGGGCAGACGTACCCCGAAGCGAGGACGACGGGGGAACTGCCTCACCAAATTACTTGTCTTCTCTATTTTCAGCATTTACGTTATAGCTCAAAATAAGTAATTTTTGTGTAAGCTCTATTGTCAAAATTGTGATATCAATTGAGTAAGAGCTTAAAACTCTGTTTTTAACTCCAAAGTACAACAAGACATTGTACTAGGCTGGTTGAAATCACTTACTCAACATAAATATCACTTGGAGTGTTTTTGCACACCAAGTGTTTGACATATTGCTTGAACCAAAATTATCTTACTTGTGTATCTAGTTTTGGTTTGATTTTGAATCATTGGAACTAGGAATCCTTCAATTGAAGTAAATAATTGATAAGTGGAATTAGTGTTGTGATTCTATTTTTCCAAATTGTCATTAATCCAAAGGCTTACGTATATCCGGTTTTCCAATAACCGTTCGTTTTAGACTATATTTTTCCTCGGCCGCTTCCGCACTTAAAACATTTTTAAAACCAATTTTAAATTGGTAGCGCCGACTCAAATTTTAATTGGGGATCTATTCAACCCCCCCCCCTTCTAGATCCGTGCCATAGTCTAACAAGTGGTATCTAGAGCTCCGGTTATTCGGTGCTTCAAATACAACGTAGATAGAAAATGGCTAACGAACCAAAAGGGGTGTACAATAGGGCTCCCGTTTTCAACGGTGAAAATTATAGTTATTGGAAAGACTGTATGCGTGTGCATATAAGCTCCATAGACAGAAAAATATGGAACGTTATCCTTAATGGTCCAATAGAAATTACTATGACCAATGCGGATAACGTAGTTGTGCCAAAGCCTGAAGCACAATGGACCGATGACGATGAGAAAAAATACAATTATGATTGGAAAGCTAAAAACATCTTAATCTCCTCATTAGGTGTAGATGAATACTATCGTGTATCCCATTGTCCTACCACTAAGGCCATGTGGGATTCACTACAAATAGCCCATGAGGGGACAAACGATGTTAAGTTGGCTAGAATCAATACATTAACGCAAGAGTTTGATCTCTTTTTCATGGAGCAAGGGGTATTGCTGACATGCAAAAGAGATTTACTCATCTCATCAATCATTTACATTCATTAGGTAGGCCTGTTTCCAATGATATTTCTACTAATAAGATCTTAAGATGTCTTAACAGGGAATGGCTGCCTAAAGTGACCGCCATCAAAGAAGCACATGATCTTACCTTATTAGATTTAACAACATTGTTTGGCAAACTACAAGAGCATGAACAAGTACTCTTGAGCTTAGACCAACGCGAAAAGATGGAAAAGAAAGACAAAACGAAGGTGAGTGAAAAGATATCAATAGCTCTCAAGACTTCCTCCTCGAAGTCTCAAGCAAAAGAGCAAAGTGATTATTCCTCAAGCGACGAAGAAGAGGATAAAAGCGAAGATATGGGGTTGTTTGTTAAATGGTATAACCGTTACGTGAGAAAGAACGGCATCCAACATTCCGAGAAGAACTTGGTAAACTTCCGGAAACAATCGAGGTACTCCAAGGATGATGACTCGAAAGGTAAAAAGACTAGAGGGACGTGCTACAAGTGTGGAAAGCCCGGTCACTACAAACCGGACTGTCCGATGAATAAAAAGGGAAAGGACAAGGAATCATCAAAGTCACACAAGAAATCATCAAAGCCTAGGAGAGCGTACATAGCGTGGGAAAGTGACAACGACTCTTCCTCCTCTGATGAAAGTTCTAGTGATGAAGAAGAGTCCGTGAATCTATGCCTCTCCGCCAATCAGAAAAATAAGAAAAAACAGGTACGTCACTCTAAATATGATAAGTCCTCAAATATGTCGCATTCAGAATTACAAACCGCATTTAATGCCTTACATAATGAAGCAGTTGAAGCCTTCAAGAAACTTGCTTCTAATAAGAAATTTTTTACGTATTTAGAGCACAAAGTTAAAGAGTCCGAAAAGAAATTAGAGGACCTTAAGGCTTCCGTTGTGAAAGGCAATGAATCGGATTGTAAAGACAATAGAAATCCTTTCAACTTCAGGTGTGATACTTGCCATATTTGGCAAGGTGAGGTTAGAAACCTCAAGGCCAAATTAAACAAGGCACTTAAGCCTAAAGTTACATTTGCTATTGATAAAAAGGATTTTAGAAAAAGTATGATTAACCCATACCAAAAATATGCATATGTAATTAGGGATCAAGCAAGTGAAAGTGTCTCTAAAGTTGATTTTGCTTGCTTATATTGTTGCAAGAAAGGCCACTCCATTCGTAAATGCTGGTTTAGGATATTTCTTGTTCCTAAAGGCATCTACCAATGGTTGCCCAAACGCAACCATTTTGTCGCTAACCTATTAGGACCCAATATGCCATTGGGTACCTCCTTGTGCTAATTATGTTTTGACAGGTGAAATGTGTCGAGACCACCGAGAGAAGATGGGTTCTCGATAGTGGGTGCTCAAGACACATGTCTGGAGACATATCCTTATTCATAGACTTTGTGGCTAAGAAGAAAAGGTATGCAACTTATGGTGATAACAACCGCAGAGCAATACTAGGTAAAGGTAGTGTAGGTAATCCCGCCTCTACTATGATTTCCGACGTATTGCTTGTCGAAAACCTTAAACATAACCTGCTTAGCATTAGCCAATTGTGCGACAAAGGATACAATGTATCCTCTTCAAAAGATTGTTGCAAAATTGTGCATGAAAATGATAAGAAGAATATGTTTAATGGTTTTAGAGTAAACAATGTATATATGCTTGACTTAAATGAAGTATCATTAACAAGCGACAAATGCCTCATAACTATGAGTGAAGACTCATGGCTATGGCATAGGAGTTTAGCGCATGTTAATTTTGACTTACTCAATAAGGTAGTCTCAAAAGACCTAGTCTTAGGACTTCCCAAAATAAAGTTCACCAAGGATCACCTTTGTGATGCTTGTCAAAAAGGGAAGCAAACGAGGATCTCATTTAAGTCCAAAAAGATAATTTCAACAACGAGACCTCTTGAACTTCTACACATGGACTTGTTTGGGCCGTCTTGGATTAAAAGTCTAGGAGGAAACTATTACGGGTTCGTAATAGTGGACGACTTTTCTAGGTTTTGTTGGACCATCTTCTTAGTAAGTAAAAGTGATACATTCGCCGTTTTTGAAAAGTTTGCTAAGCTTTCCCAAAATAAGTTAAATACAAACATAGTGTCCATTAGGAGCGACCATGGAGGTGAGTTTGAAAATCACTTATTTGAAGAATATTGCGGTAACCATGGTATAGATCATAACTTCTCCGCTCCACGCGCTCCTCAATAAAACGGGGTTGTGGAGCGCAAAAACCGTATTTTAGAAGAATTGGGAAGAACAATGATTAACGAAAGTGGTTTACCTAAATATTTTTGGGCCGACGCCATTAGTACGGCGTGCTATGTTTTGAATATGGTGCTTATTCGCCCCATTCTAAACAAAACACCGTACGAACTTTTAAAAGGGCGAAAGCCGAATGTTTCTCACTTGCACGTGTTTGGATGCAAATGCTTTGTATTAAACAATGGAAAGGAAAACTTGGGCAAATTTGATTCCAAAGCCGATGAAGGTATCTTTCTCGTATACTCTCAATCAAGTAAAGCATATAGAATATATAATAAACGATTACTTGTTGTAGAAGAGTCTGTGCATGTTACCTTTGATGAGTCCTACCCGAGAAATGTCGGAAAGGATAGTGTTGTTCATGGTGCAGGTACATCCACTGAAGACATACTCAAAAGTGGCGAGACGAGGATTGATCAACCTGAAAAAGCCAAAATTGAGGAGGATAAGGATGCACACCGTGATGCAACAGAGGAAGTTCATCCGCCTTCAAACGACGATCTTCCTCAAGAGTGGAAGTCATCTAAAGACCATCCAATTGAAAACATTATTGGAGACATCACAAAGGGTGTAACAACTCGAGCTAAGCTAAGTAATTTTTGTTATCACTTCACTTTCGTGTCACAGATGGAACCTAAAAACCCTAAGGAAGCCCTACTCGATGAACATTGGTATTTGTCAATGCAGGAGGAACTGAATCAGTTTACTAGAAATGAGGTTTGGGACCTTGTCCCTCCTCCACGAGGTCATCGAGTAATCGGCACCCTATGGGTGTTTAGAAATAAACTGGATGAGAACAGAGTAATAACTCGTAACAAAGCGCGTTTAGTCGCACAAGGGTATAACCAAGAGGAAGGCATCGACTATGAGGAAACTTATGCACCGGTTGCCCGACTCGAGGCTATACGCCTTCTACTTGCTTTCGCTTGTGCGAAAGATTTTAAGTTATTTCAAATGGACGTCAAAAGTGCGTTCCTTAATGGGTTTATAAATGGAGAAGTCTATGTTGCTCAACCACCTGGTTTTGAGTCTCATGAGTATCCTGATCATGTCTATAAACTGAAAAGAGCTTTGTACGGTCTCAAACAAGCTCTTAGAGCTTGGTATGAGAGACTAAGCAAATTCTTACTTGATCAAGGCTACTCAAGAGGAAAGGTTGATACTACTCTCTTCATTAAACGTCAAGGAAAAGACTTAATACTTGTACAAATTTATGTTGACGATATCATATTTGGATCCACTAACATGAATCTCGTAAGAGAGTTTGCTAAGCTTATGCAGGGTGAATTCGAGATGAGTATGATGGGTGAACTCACATATTTTCTCGGTTTACAAATCAAGCAACTGAAGGAAGGAACATTCGTGAGCCAAACAAAGTATTGTTTGGATCTTCTCAAGAGATTTGACATGGCAAATGCAAAAGCCATAGACACCCCTATGCCAACATGTGTAAATATGAGTAAAGATGAAAGTGGCAAAGATGTTGAGGTAAAAAGGTACAGAGGTATGATTGGCTCGCTTCTCTATCTTACTGCTTCGCGTCCCGACATTATGTTTAGCGTGTGTATGTGCGCCAGATACCAATCATGTCCTAAGGAATCCCACCTAAAATCTGTCAAACGCATACTTCGATACCTATCTGGTACTCCGAAGTATGGATTATGGTATTCTAAGGGTAATGATTGTTCATTGGTAGGCTTCTCCGATTCCGATTTTTCCGGTTGCAAATCGGATAGGAAAAGCACCAGTGGTACGTGTCACTTATTTTCAAATTCCTTGGTTAGTTGGCACAGCAAGAAACAAGTGTCTGTTGCTCTGTCAACCGCCGAAGCGGAATACGTAGCCGCCGGTAGTTGTTGTGCGCAAGTCCTATGGCTTAAACAACAACTATTGGACTTCAATTTGAAACTAGAATGTGTTCCAATATTTTGTGACAACACTAGTGCTATAAATCTTACCAAGAATCCGGTGTTACACTCGCGTACCAAACACATAGAAATTCGACACCATTTTCTTAGGGACCATGTAGAGAAGGGTGACGTTGTCTTTGAACACGTTGATACTAAAAACCAACTAGCGGACATTTTCACAAAGCCGCTAGCCAATGAGCCCTTCTTTCATATCCGTCGAGAACTTGGTATTCTCGATATTTCTGATCGGGTTTAAAAAATTACTACGTTCAAATTTAATGTATTTACAACTGTGATTTTGTACCACTAACAATTTCTTTTTGAGCCTGTTGCAAGCACAAATCTGTGATTAACAAAAGTGGTCGGTATAGAGGTGATATTGCTCCTTTCTCCTTCTTTTTCTTCTCTCTCTCTTAACATTCATGACTTAAAAATAACTATATCGTTCTACAATCATGGTACTTATATATGTATATGACTGTTGCTGGTCGATACTATGTGTGTTGAATGCAAGTCATATTGTGAAAAGATGAATAGGCATGATAAATAGGCAAGTGTGACATTCTTCATAACATAAAACTGAAAATTTTGAGTTTTTGAAGGTTTGAGTCGACCTAAATAGGACAATGGTCGACGCATGCTGTAAACTTTCAAAATTATCAAAAACTGTACAGTATGCATCGACGCATGCAGGCGCTATGGTCGACGGCTCGCTTAAAAACCCAGAATTTTTCTCTTTTTTGAAAAACGTTCCAAGTTCCCACTCCCCTACATTTAATGTGTAGACAACTCTTGTGATGATTTGATATGGCATTTATCTTGTGAATTGCATCTAGACACCTAGTATGTCCTCTTGTTTCCTCCCTCTTCCCAAAAACCCTAAAACCTCTCTCTATTAAAGACCTAAGTCTTCTTCTTCTCCAACATATTCCCAATCACTCTCTTCAAAGTTCAAAGTTCATCTTTACAAACTCCTCCAAAAATCATCATCAATGGCTTCCTCTCTCCGCAAAACTACCGCTAAGAGATCAAGAGCCTCTTCATCCTCTGCTTCAGTTCCTGTTACTGCTGTTTCACTTGTTCATCCTCCTGCTGTTGAAAACTTCAACAAAAGTCTCAGCAAAAGGGCCATAGTTCCACATCATGCTTTCTACCATGCAACAGGTGAGCGCTTGCATCTCACCTGAATTCTGTCCCTGTTGGACTTCCAAGGGTTCGTCAATTTCCTGGAGTGTAATACGAAGTACAGTGAGGATTTGGTCAGGGTGTTCTACACAAATTTGCGAGGTAACTTTCAAGATCAGCACTTTCACACTTCTGTAGGAAATAGACTGGTTAATATAAATTCTGAAGTATGGAACAAATATTTTGATATGACTGTTGATGCTAATGCACCACCTCTTCATGAGGTAACTGACACTCGTACGGTGCCAGGTTATGAATTTAAGAGCGCTCTGAATGACATGCTCAAACGACCCTATCCATATGCAATTGTCAACAGCGATGCTTTTCCTCGATCAGTCATAGTCGGGAAACTCAATACAGGGGAGCGCATCCTTCAGTGGATCGTCTCTCATATACTACGACCGAAAAAGGGTGGACTGTCTCGTGTCGGACAAGCTGAGGTACATCTCATCTATATACTGAAAAACAGGATCAAAATAAACTAGCCATACTATATTGCTAGCAGGATGTTTGCTCTAAGAGACTCAAGTAGAGGCACTGCTTTAGCCTATGGGTCGTTCATTTCGGAAATTCTTGCTGCTGCGAATGTTGCATACCCAACATTTCCGTGTGTCTCAGTCCCCTCGGATAAAGAATTTAGCACCAAAACCCTTGCAATGATGGGGTATTTTTGGTGTGCTGAACGACGTTCATACATATTTGTCCGACGGGCCAATATTCCTCCGGTGCCTCGTAACGATTCTGATGAAGAAGAAAGTGAAGAGCAGGGTGAAGAAGAAAGTGAAGAACAAGGTGAAGAAGAAAGTGAAGAGCAAGGTGAAGAAGACGATACAGATGCAGAGATACAAGAACCTATTTGTGAGACTCAAGATTATCATCACTCTCCAGTCCAAGATACGACTGCAAATATCGATTGGGTCCAGTATTCATATCCATCAGAAGAACAAGAAGGCGATTCTACAAATCAAGGATGGGGCGATTAGCAATATACAGGCTGGACTACCCTGGGCAGATTCTATGGCCCATATCACGGCTACCCTCAAGACTATCAACCCTCTCAGCACTCATCACCTCCTCCGCCTTCGGACAACTCTGAAGTTATTAATATGATGCAGTCAATGCAGTTAGATCAACAAAACTTCATGAGGCGTCAAGACACTCAAATAGAGCAGATTAGAGCTGAGCTCCATGCCCAAAATGAAAGGTTCAATTCATTTTCTACTCGGATGGACGCCCGTATTGAATCTCTGGTTGAATCACATGAGCGGCAAGATTGGGAAATCACCAACTCTCTTAGTCACCTCAACATGTCCATAGAAGCCTTTCTGGACTTCTTGGATCCTTACCACAATCCAGATGTTGCATACCGAGGGAGAGGCCGAGGACGGGGCCGCGGATATTAGATTCATAGTTGCATATTTCATATTTGCTTATGTGTTTTCGTCTGTGTACTTTTCATTTTTTTCTGTATTATGTGTGCCTGAACTTTCACCTTCTTCACATGTTTTCGTCATTATCTATTAATTCAATATATTTTTGTTCATTATCATGCTTATGTGTGAAGTTTGGTAATTAACTATCACCTATTGTATGTTCTCTGTTAATTGATGTGTTCTCCTTCTCTTTTTGATGGTGTCAAACGGGGAGAAGACAATGTAGCAAGCAAACACCAAAGACAAGTCAGGATATTAACAGTTCAGGATATTAACAACATTTGATGGTTGTTTGTTCTACAGCCTTATAGTACAAAAGAAAGGGGGAGCCTGTGTATACTTGTGTGTATACATTGCATATTTGGTGTTTTAGTTATATACAGGTTGGCATTATCAAAAAGGGGGAGATTGTGGAGGCAAATCGCCACATGTCACACAAGTCTGCAAGACATTGGTTAATGCAGGTTTCGATGATGACAAATTCCCTGGATAGATTGGAAATTATGAATTCCAGATCTACTAAAGCAGATGCAACGTATTACCCACCATATCCTTTTACGCTTGTCTTAAAACTTCTGAAATAAATATACTTTGTGTTGACAAAATGCAATCATGACCAAAGGCATGAAAGACTTCAAACTAATGAATTTTTGCAGGTTTGCAGGACATGGGTCGACCATAGGGTCGGCGTATGCATCAGAAAAAGTCTAAACTAGTCAGCGCACAAAGCATGCGTCGACCATAGGGTCAGCGCATGAAGGAACAACATTCCAGCGAGTCAGCGCGTAAAGGCATGAGTCGACCATAGGGTCGGCGCATAATGGAAATAGATTTCAACGGGTCAGCGCACGCCGACTATATGGTCGACGCATACTGATGAATTTTCCAGATTTCCAAAACAGCACAGGCCATGCGTCGACGCACAGACCTGTTATGGTCAACCGTTCGCGCGGAAAATCTGTTTTAAAATACTTCCCTCTCATATTTGAAATACTGTTATGTCCAGAATTATGTTGGCACTATATATACTTGTTTAAACACTTGTGTCTACTAAAATTTGATATTCTTTTGATTCATGTGTTCAAAAACAAGAAAGAGTGAAATAGGTGTCCAAGATTCATCATCTTCATCTTCAACATCTCACAACATTTCAATTACACACAATCATTTTTGAAATGCATTTGTGCGAGATTCAAGGTGATAAGGTTCAAGGCTTAGATTGGAAAATCAAGCTCGAGTTGAAGATTGTGACAAGTTCTTTCTTGAATACAACCATAGGGGTTTTGCCCTCCAAGATTGGTTCGAATTTTGGGGGTTTTTGGACGCGATTCTTCATCAACGGTCAATCGAGCGAAGGTGATTGTGAAGAGGTGGTCTTCACAAGTCTAGTAACGAATTCGGTGATTTTGAAAGGAAGATCTCGGGTTCGATTTGGTGCTGTTGAGATCACCCGGAGCCAAAGGTTTGGACAACAACGTGTTATTCAATAAGGTGGCTAGAGTCGGAGGTCCATCAACACAAATCGAAGAACTTGATTCAGCTTGAATCAAGGGGCAAGGAGTGAAGGCAACTTTCAACACATTGAGATTTCTGTTGTATATTTGCTGCTCAATCCTTGTATAAACTGTTCATTCAAATAGGTGATATCTATAAAATATATCTCAATTCTAGTTTTAGAATTGAGGGCAGACGTACCCCGAAGCGAGGACGACGGGGGAACTGCCTCACCAAATTACTTGTCTTCTCTATTTTCAGCATTTACGTTATAGCTCAAAATAAGTAATTTTTGTGTAAGCTCTATTGTCAAAATTGTGATATCAATTGAGTAAGAGGTTAAAACTTTGTTTTTAACTCCAAAGTACAACAAGACATTGTACTAGGCTGGTTGAAATCACTTACTCAACATAAATATCACTTGGAGTGTTTTTGCACACCAAGTGTTTGACATATTGCTTGAACCAAAATTATCTTACTTGTGTATCTAGTTTTGGTTTGATTTTGAATCATTAGAACTAGGAATCCTTCAACTGAAGTAAATAATTGATAAGTGGAATTAGTGTTATGATTCTATTTTTCCAAATTGTCATTAATCCAAAGGCTTACGTATATCCGGTTTTCTAATAACAGTTCGTTTTAGACTATATTTTTCCTCGGCCGCTTCCGCACTTAAAACATTTTTAAAACCAATTTTAAATTGGTAGCGCCGACTCAAATTTTAATTGGGGATCTATTCAACCCCCCCCCCCTTCTAGATTCGTGCCATAGTCTAACAGCCGCCTATGTTTATCATGAACCCTCAAACTATCTGAGTTGTAAAGGCTGGTTCAATGGAGCTTTATCACACAGCTTCCTAATGATCACCAAACCTGCGCATTATTCATCGAAAAGTTGCAGTAATTTTGAGACAGTGAGTTTCTAAGATTAAAGACAAGACAAAAGGCATGTACACTTCACTTTAACCAAATTGGTACAGAGCAAGGACTTATCTGTGCGGCTGGCCGCCCGTCGATCCTTCTGCTTACATGTGGAAGAGTTTGTTGATCTTCTTCCCCTCTATTGGGACTCATGTTTTAAATTGTTTGAGGAAGTTCAAGAATTTGACTCAGAGGTTCAGCTTTTGAATTTGATCTCTATTAGGCATATTCCATCTTCGAAAGAGGGAACTCATTCGAAGCCTTCAGTTGATTATCACACGAATCAAAGCATATCCCAACTGAAAACGGAAATGAATTGCAAGATTAATGGCAACATCAACAGAATCATCAAAATTGGAAATACCATTTACAACACAACCGAAGCATTATTCTATTTCTAAATCGGTTAAAACATGTTTAGACAGATTCAGAAATATTCTTAAAGACATTCAATTGGAGATCCGAATTTCGATTATAAAACGGGTAGACAAGACTCACAGATGCAATACACAAACACAGATACACGCAAATCCAACAATAGAAAATCTCAAATCGAAAACCTAAAGAAATTTTTGAAGGAAGAAAACTTATCTTTCTTCGAAACTCTGTCTTCATCAAAATCCTCATTTCCGACCTCATTTCGCCGTTGAACCACCCTCATAAACCAATTCTCCAAAATGCGCACAAAAAACCCCAAATCATAAAGTCCTATAAAATAATTTTGTGAAGGGGAAGTCATAAGAAGCTTGTCTTTTCCGCGAATCCACAAAACGGCCGCGCAAGCCTCCGTCTGCATCGAAACCCATTCGCTGCTGTCGCTTCTGCGAAAATAAGGTGCCGGCAAAACAGAAGAGTCGCCACCTTTCGTTATTTATCCCTCGGAACGGGAAAGGAAACGATCGGAAAAACCTGACGAAAAAGGTATAAGACAAGGTCATCGCAACCGTTGTCTGGGTTCGGGAGTCGGTTACGCAAGGGGAAGGTATTAGCACCCCTCACGTCCGTCGTACTCGACGGGATCCACGCTTGTTGTGTTTACTGGACGAGTTGGTTTATCTATCTACCTATCAAGGCTGGTCTAAAACAGAAAAGAAAAATGACTCGGAAAAGCGTCGCGCTTTATGCCTACGTATTCTCATCAGAGAATGAGAAATCAGAGTCAACGTAGTTCGACCTACTACGGGTTTCGAGGAAGTTGGCTCGCCAATACATCAGTATTGTGCCTACGTACTCTCAACAGGTATGAGAGATCAGAGCTTACGTAGTTCGGGATAATGCAGATTACGGGAATTCAGATTCATCTGTTTTATCGAGTAGGGTTAAACAGCAGTTCCAGCAGTTAGGGACAAAGCCTGTTTGCGTTGGCGCTGAAGTTTAACGACACTCTTTTCTTCAGAAAAGCTTCCTTTGACTTATGGGCCCACGGGGCAAAAAGGTTTGAAGTTTGTTTTCTGTCTTTTACGAAAGAAGTGTTTTTTTAATTGTGTTTGAAATTTCAATCGCACTAAAGACTATGACCTGAGAGTGAATGCGTCGCATGTCACCCAAACGGTTCCATACTAAACATCCAGACTGTTGGAAAGAAACTCTCCAACAATCCTTTCTTAGATAGCTTAAGGCTCGTAACGTACAAAAGAAATCATTCATGATTACTGTATCTTAAGCTGTTTTGAGATGAGAAGAGAACAGGTTCAACTAATAGGGAGACTATCAAGTCCTAATGTTGTCGTGCCAAGGATTCATCCTATAGTTGAGGTTTGAAACAGGGATCTCCTAGAAGTTATCATGCATAGGTTTCAACCTAAAGTTCTAATCATCACTTCCTTATCAAAGGAAATGAGAGTCCTAAGGGATCATATCAATGATAAACAGAAACAGATAAAGCATCAGCTTAAACAGTAAACAGTAAACGACTGTAAAATGCATGCAATGCAAGTGAGGGAGGAAATGTGTGTGGGGCAGCAGCCTCCATAAGCTCATCTCAACCTCAAGCCAGAATGAATAACTGTAATCATACAGCAATAATAACAACATGCTATCAAGCAGGATAGAAGAGACTGTAATCATATAGAAGAAAATAAAATGCTGTCAAGCAAAACAAACCACATGGGCAAGGGAGCTGGGCTCTATCGAATACCCGCAAGCAAAGCCATACAGTAATAATACAAGCAGAGGGAGCAACTCAAACTCTAGTGCAATCATGCTCCTAGATTAAAGTCAGTCTAGATATGAACTTATTTTAATGCATCAATCAAGTCAAACAAGGCACATCAGCACAGAAAAGAAAACAGACAAGAAAGCAGATCAACAACTCCCTCTTTCAATTCCAAGCTTCAGCTCTTCTAACAGCAACCCAGTCTTCAGACTTCAATTACCCTTCATTCCAAGTGTCAACTTGCTTCTCCAGGTTTCAACCCATCAACATAAGTTTCAACTTATTCTCCTCTCTCCAAGCTTCAGCTCTTCAATCAATTCCACCTTCAGGCTTCACTCTTAACTGCAAATATCAACTTAATTCCTTCAGGCTCCCCAAGCATCAATGTAATTATCAACTCATCCTTTATTCCTCAAGCCTTAGCTCTTCACTCAATCTCAATTGAACCCTCTTCACAAGTATCAACTCAGCCTTCAAGCTTCAGCTCTCTTTGCTTTACCAGTATCAACTTGGTCTTCTTCTCCTACAAGCCTCAGCTTCTCAGAGTAGTCTTTAATCACATGGAAGTGTCAACTTCATTCTTCAATCTTCTTCAAGCCTCAGCTATTCATTCAATCTCCATTGGATCTTCAAGTATCAACTTGGTCTTCAAGCTCTTCAAGCTTTAGCTGCAATGGCAATGCTCAAGGAATCCTCCTCTTCCACACTCTTCAGTGAAGTCCTCACCTTCAAACTCAAGTCTAACATCTTTCAAGATACTCAAACCAGAAGATAATTGATTTAGCAGGATGAGAGGAAATGATAAACAGCTTACTGACAACCAAAGGAAGCCTGTAAGGATTCATCGTTATGAGAGACTGGTTCCCTCAAAGTTCTACTTCCCAGATAAAGCCATTCATCCCTCCAAAGGAGGGATGTGAATATCTGAGGAGGACTTTTAGTCATTGGGAGGAATGGAAGCACAAGATGCTTTTCATATTTGTGAAAGAAATCATTATAACTATAAGGCTCTCCCTATATCCTCTATCTCCTAAACCTTCCTCAGACACCTTCAGGCACAGACAAATCCAAAGCTCCAAGCCACCTCAAGCAACTTCAAGCATCCTCACCTTGTCTTCAACTTGTCTTCAATCTCAACCAAAGGCAAACAAAGCACACACCCTAATCTAAGGGGACTAAGGAAGTTAAACTAATTGGATTAGTAAATTAGGATCAACTAAAACCTAGTACTAAAGTTAGTCCTAACTAAAATACTAAAACCAATTGTAAAATCCTACAAAAATTACTATGGGAACCTAGGTCAATCATGACTCTACCATATTAATTTCAGAGATCAAATCATCAAATTAGACCTAGAACTAAATCCTACATTACAAGGTATCAAACCTAAACCCTAAAAGGAAGCACCTAAATATCAATCTAGAAAGCACACCTATTTTCATCACAAAAATGTGAGAAAAATACTATGGGAGAATACATGTCTAACCTAATCACACACAAAAAATTAGGATCAAAATCATCACCACATGATCACACAAAATTCCACAAAATTATGTATCAAACATAATCATTTTAATATCAATTAAAATATAAAATTCCCATTAAATCAGAAAATACCTGAAATGAAAATATTTTTTCTCTAAAATATAATAGACTCAATCATGAGTAAAATGCAAAAAGAATGGGGTTGATTGGATTAATTTTCAATTTATTATGAATTTTTCAAGAACCATGAATAAAATGAAAATAATAAAGAAAATCAAACAAAATAACCACACGCGCGGTGCAAATAGAAATGAAACTCAGTTCAAATCATGGGTTGGGCCTTCAGGGGGGTGTGGATATCACTTAATTCATTAAGCCCAAAACCAACTGCTAAATGAAATGCATTTCATTTATTCTGATCCTTCACAAAACGAGATTAAAACATGGCCATTGGATCATGCTTCGAGTCAAAGTTCAACCCTCAGCCAATGGTCCTGAGGTCGTCTTCTACCTTTTGAACATCTGAGCTTCGCGCCCAGCTCCGGCCACCACCGGTGGAGCTCCGTCACAATCCCCAACCCTAGTTCTCTCTACAGGCCTCCATTGCAAACGGTCAAAACATGAAACTCATCCCAAATCTTGCCACGAATTCAACCATACCCTTAGCTTCCTCTGAAACCTCAAGATTCATCATATCTAATTCTCAACCGAAAATGGTAATTCACCTATTTTGTCTCTAATTCTCCAATTAACTATCTGAACTCCATCCTACACCATTCTACAATGAATCTAACCCCTTAATTCAACTTAATTCTACCTAAATCATGCTATAGGAAGAAAGTTACCAACCTGAAAATCTTGGATGAACAGATGCTCTAAACCTCCAATTCAAGCTCTCTAATCTTCTGGACACGATCAATGAACCTTCTTCTTGCTTCTGTATGCAAAAGAACCAGTTGAAAGTGCTTGAATCTTGAAACCCGATGGTGAGTTGCAGGTGGAAAATTCTGAATTCAAGAGCACCAATTAGCCACGAATTCTTCTTGATTATGATCTGGAATCACTCCTTGACATCCATGGAAGAAGTTTCAATCAAGAAAAGGGATGGAAAATGAAGAATTTGGTAAAACCGATTGCACTTGCAAGCTATGAAATCTCAATCTCAATCTATGCTCTCTCCTTCAATCATCACCAACCTCTTCAATGGATCATCTCTACTCCATATATAGATGATGTTTTGATGATCTAGAACCCTCTAGATCCTTCTAATGAGAGTTTCCACTTCTCATGTCATGAGATTTTCAACCATGTATCATGAGATGCACAATTCCATTTGCAGCTTGAAACCAACCTCAATCTCTTTCAATTTCTCCCCTAGTGACATTTTGGAAGAGTTTAGCTTGCCAAGGGCCTTGCTCATGCCTTGATTTTGAGTTTTGCAAATGTTACTTAATATGCAAGTAATCACTTTCCAAAGCAAGTCCCCAAATTGAATCTCAACTCAAAAATGTGGCTAAACCAATGTTCTTAAAATGTTTTCTAGAGTCAAAATGATATATTACATGTCATGGTTTGGATGTGTAGGTTGAAAATATCAATTTCCAACTTTGGTTTATTTAACTTATGCCCTTATTTTAGGTCATTTTTGCAACTTTGAGCTACAAGCATTTCCATCATCTCATGACCCCTATACTAGCCTTAAAACATCATTTTGAACAAGTTTGATGTTGAAGATTTTTCAATTTGAAGCTTGGAAATAGGAGTTATGGCTTTATGGTTGAAATGACCTGTAATCTCCAAATGACCAAAATGCCCTTGACTTGTCAAAGCCATAACTTGAGTTATACAAATCCTATCAAGGACTTATAGTACTCTCTAGAAATCTAAGAAGGTAAGGAACAACATTCATGTTGACCAAAAGTTCATAGGAATCATCCTTCTTGGGCAAAAGTTTGATGCAAGTTGGGTAACTTTCAAGGCCCCATATTCACATACCTCAGATGACCTGTAACTTGGCAAAGTCATAACTTGAGCTCTACAAATCCTATCAAGGACTTTTATTACTAAAATTAAAGCTAAACTCATGCTCTAAAACATTCATGTTGGGGGTATGATGAGATGACAATCACATCTTGAGCTAAATTGCCTTGAAGATAGGGGTCAAACTAGGGGATTTTACACTGTCACCCCTTAGAAACCCTAGCTTGAAACTTCTCAAACTCTCCAATCATGATGAGTTAACCTTGGAATCATCATAATAACATATCAATGCATCAATCCATGATCACATGGCTCTTGAATTAGGTCTCAACCTTGTTCAAATCATCAGTTGACCTAGGGTTGACCCAGTCAAACCCTAATTACACCACTCATGGCTGGGTCTTCTCAATCTTGCACAATGACCTATCTAGGCTTCATGATGGCTTTCAAGACATCTCATAAGCTCTCTCAAGGCTTCAAGTCCACATTCTTGGCTTCAGAATCATCTGGGGAGCTCCCCCAACTCTCAAGTTAGGAGACACACAACCTTGGTTTCAACCATTCTCTCTGAGGATCTTTTGACTTCTCTGACAAGGATATCTACCCTTGCACTTGAATAACCTTCTTGGCTAGCTTCATAGTCTTGTATAATCCTTGGTTGGTACTCATACCTCTTGATCTCCTGCATACATGTCAATGAAATGCAAATGATAATGCTAATGTGAATGAAATGAAACACAAGCTAGGTAAAGAAAAGTTGGTCAAATTTTGGGGTGCAACAGCTGCCCCTATTCAAACGGCTTGAACCTGATTGGGTGAGAAGCGAACGGCTCCCAACCAATCAAGGTGCGAGACGGTTGAATACCGACAAACCCGGAAATTTTCCAACTGCACAAGTACACGGTGCTCTGATGGGAACGAATCTTCGAAAAACTGAAATACTAGCTGCACGGAAACTAGCTGGGGAATTGGTCACACGGTAACCAGTAATACATGGTCGATCATGCCGTCAGGCATCAAGATTCCTCGGGACTCATCAGGTCAACAATCATGTTAACCACGCCATCGGGTATTCAGAGAGAACTTTCGGGCATCATCCGGACTCCATCAGTAAGTCGGGAATAGAATTCTCGGTCAATCATGAACCAGTTGGGGATATCCAACTTCTACCATCAGGCACTCCGCATCAGCTGAGAGAACTGCTTCGTCAATACGGCTGGACTTCAATCATCAAGTCTTCGAGGGAAGTTTCAACTTCGCTGTTCAGAAACCTGCTGGTGATGACACATCTCCGCTGGGGATTCTGGAGAACTATCAAGTAACTCTGCTTCGGGGATCCAGAAATCATTCTGGGTGAATCATCTCTGCTGAGGACATCAAGACTCATCTTGGACAAATAACTCCGCCGGGACTTCAAGAATCATCCTGAACCCATAACTCTGCTGGAGATTTCAGGAATCATCCTAAGCAAACACTCTGCTGGGGACTCTAAGCGTCAACTTGAGCAACCAACTCTGGCGACTTCACTGGGGATTTTAAGAATCATCTTAAGCACACAACTTCGCTGGGGAATTCAAGAATCATCTTGGGCAAACGACTTTGCTGGGGAGAATTCAGGAATCATCTTGATCGAACCATTCTGCGGAGGAACACCTGTAAAACAAGAACGGTAACGACCTAGCTCATGTTTCGTATGCATATGCTTTGACAATGGCGCAATGTTCCACGCGGTGGAAATGCTACGCATTTAGGGTAAATGCTATGCAATCATGCAAGATGCTACGACCCCATCAGCAAAATAAATGCTGAAGGGAAAAGCCTCCTGTCAAGGAGAAAGAACCACTCTAGCGGAGGAAGGACTCATCCTGCCGAGGAGAGGAAGTCACGCCAATCTCAATCGGACTCCGCCTGGGGAAGCAAACATCAGTTGACTGCTGCAGGGGAACGAAGCTCTACGAGAACCCAGACCTGCTGAGGAAAGCGATGTCAATCGCGGAAATAAACTGCACGGCCTTCGCGGCTAACCTTCTTGGAGAAAACGACTCCGGTGGGGAACTACAGCATCAGCTATTCAACACTCGACTGGGGGAAAACCGATCATGGCCCGAACTGCTTCCAAGGACTCGGCTCCCTCGGGGATCTGCAAACTCGGCTGGAGAAGAAGAAATCATCCTGCTTCGGGGGAGAGTACGACTCTGTGGGGAATCTCAATTCCGCTGGGGACTTCAGTCTGTAACTATCAATTGCTGCACACTTTAGTGAATAGTCTCCTACGAGACCTGCACTTGTGACCCAGTGCTGGGGGATGAACACACAGTTCGGCGCCTGACTCAGCTGGGGAGATGTCGTTCCTTCAGGATACATCTGATTGGGGAGAGAATCTTCTCTGCCTGGGGAAACTATCAATGCTTACGGTCTCACGTTCAGACTCTGCGAGGAGAGGCCGTTCCTTCAGGATACATCTGATTGGGGAGAGAATCTTCTCTTCCTGGGGAAACATATCAATGCTTACGGTCTCACGTTCAGACTCTGCGGGGAGAGGTTGCTGAACTTTGCTGGAGAAGGAGGAATCATCCTGCTTGGGGATGCATACGTCGTACTACATGCTACACCTGCAACAACACAAACAAACAAACCAGATACCCTTCTCAAAGGGACCTATCAAGGTTATCATCTTGTGACAATGTTCAAGTAATTCATTGTTTCAACAATCAGTGGCCTAGGCCCGTAAGTTTATGTATGCGCATTTTGTCAAAAACATCGGCGTTCTTTTTCGCAAACAAAACAGATAAATGCTAAACAGACAAACAGAATTGCTGAATAGTATACATTTTATTGATAACGAACCCCTGAATGGGTAAAAATGTTTTACAACGGATGCAAGCCCCTGGAATGAGGAAGCAGCGCAAAAATAAAACATAAATATACATCAGTATATACACATGTCGGCAACGAGGCGTAGACGAACACCTTGAGTTGATCCCTCAATGACCCACTCGACTTCGATACTTCTCCGACGCTTCAGCTTCAGAAGAGATTGATTCAGATAAACGGCCCTCAGGTCTTCCAAACCACTAAACAATGAAAGTCCACACGCGGAACGCAGTCATTTGCTTTTTCAAATCCCTAACTTTTGCCTGAATCGCCCTTCCGGGTTTTCGATTCACCGGGATACCCTTTTTTGCCAAAGTCGCCCATCCGGGTTTTCGACTTTGCGGGTGTACATTTTTTCAATTTATATCCCTAATTTTTGCCCGAACCTTTTTCCTTTTTTATGGTTCGCCAGGATGCCCCATTTTTGCCTGGATATTCTTTTTCTTTCCAGCGGGTCATTCTTAAGCAAAGTATTTTTTAACTGCGTCCGCGTTCACTGGGGATGCAAAATCTTCACCATCCATCGTGGATAATAACAAAGCTCCTCCTGAGAAGACCTTGCTGACGACGTACGGACCTTCGTAATTGGGAGTCCACTTGCCCCGGTGATCAGAGTGTGGAGGAAGAATCTTCTTCAGGACGAGATCACCCGTCTGAAAGCTTCTAGGATGCACCTTCTTATCATAAGCTTTCTTCATTCGACTTTGGTACAGACGACCGTGTGCAATCGATGCCAACCTCTTCTCGTCCATCAGGCTGAGTTGGTTTAGTCGGTTCTTAATCCATTCTGCCTCGTCGAGTTTCACGTCAACCAAAACTCGCAAAGAAGGGATCTCCACTTCTAACGGTAGGACAGCTCCATACCGTACACTAAGGAGAAAGGAGTTGCCCCGGTTGATGTACGTACCGTGGTATGATAACCGTGCAGTGCAAATGGCATCATCTCGTGCCAATCTTTGTAGGTCACAACCATCTTCTGAACAATCTTCTTGATGTTCTTATTGGCCGCTTCAACGGCGCCATTCATCTTCGGCCGGTAAGGAGATGAGTTGTGGTGTTCAATCTTGAAACTCTGGCACAGCTCCTTCATCATCTTGTTATTCAGATTCGAACCATTATCAGTAATGATCTGCTCGGGAATTCCGTAACGACAGATGATATCCCTCTTTATGAATTTAGCCACCACCTGCTTGGTCACATTAGCATATGAGGCTGCCTCCACCCACTTGGTGAAGTAGTCGATAGCTACTAGAATGAAGCGATGACCGTTAGATGCAGTGGGCTCGATCTTGCCTATCATGTCGATGCCCCACATGGAGAACGACCACAGGGAGGACATGACATTTAACGGGCACGGCGGCACATGAACTTTATCAGTATAAACCTGGCATTTATGACATCTCTTCGCGAATTTAAAGCAATCCGACTCCATCGTCAGCCAGTAGTATCCTGCTCTCAGGACCTTCCTCGTCATGGCATGCCCGCCGGAGTGCGTACCAAATGTGCCTTCATGGACTTCTTCCATGAGCGTACTCGCTTCTTTCTCATCTACACATCTGAGTAGCACGAGATCGTGGTTTCTCTTATACAACACTCCATCAGGATTGAGATAAAAATTTCCAGACAGCCTCCTCAGAGTCTTCTTATCCTGGGTTGACGCACCCGCAGGATACTCCTTAGTCATAAGGAAAGTCTGGATGTCATGGAACCATGGCTTGCCGTCGGCGGCTTCCTCGATCGCAAAGACGAATGCAGGTCTATCAAGACGAGAAAGGACAATTCTTGGAGCTTCATTCCAAAAATTGACTTTATAAATTGAAGCCAACGTGGCTAAGGCATCAGCCATCTGGTTTTCAGCCCTGGGCACATGATGGAGTTCCACTCGATCAAAGAACGGAAGTAGCCTTCTGGCATAGTTCATGTACGACACCAAATTCGATTGACAAGTCTCCCACTCCCCTTTAATCTGGTTAATCACAAGCGCCGAGTCACCATATACATCTAAATTCTTGATTCTCAAATCAACTGCTTCTTCTAGACCCATAATGCATGCTTCATACTCCGCTTCGTTATTGGTGACTGGAAACGTCAGTCTCGCAGTAAACGGGATGTGGGATCTGTGGGGAGTCGTGATGATCACCCCAATGCCACTTCCGTAGGAATTAACCGCCCCGTCAAATATCAATTTCCACTGGGATTTCCTATCTGGCCCCTCGTCGGGCAACGGTTCATCGCAATCTTTTGCTTTGAGAAACATGATATCCTCATCAGGGAATTCAAATTTCATCGGCTGGTAATCTTCGATCGGCTGTTCGGCAAGGTAATCAGACAATACGCTTCCCTTGATGGCCTTCTGGGAAACATACTGAATGTCATACTCCGTCAACACCATTTGCCATCTGGCAATCCTGCCCGAAAGCGCTTGCTTCTCGAAGACGTACTTGATCGGATCCATCTTCGAAATTAGCATGGTGGTGTGATTGAGCATGTACTGTCGTAAACGTTTGGCAGCCCAGGCTAGTGCACAACACGTCTTCTCCAGCATCGAGTAGCGAGATTCACATTCTGTGAACTTTTTACTCAAATAGTAAATGGCATGCTCCTTTCTGCCCGTCTCGTCGTGCTGACCGAGAACACACCCCATACTATTCTCAAGAACTGTCAAGTACATGATTAAGGGCCGTCCAGCCACTGGGGGTATCAAGATTGGAGGTTCCTGCAGATACTGTTTTATCTTGTCGAATGCCTTATGGCAATCCTCATTCCAGATAATCGCCTGATCTTTCTTTAACAGTTTGAACATCGGTTCACACGTGGCCGTGAGCTGAGAAATAAACCTTACAATGTAGTTTATTCTTCCCAAGAAACCATGAACTTCTTTTTCTGTTTTTGGCACTGGCATTTCTTGTATCGCTTTTATCTTCGCAGGATCAACCTTGATGCCTCTTTCGCTCACGATAAACCCCAGTAACTTTCCGGACCGTACTCCGAAAGTACACTTGTTAGGATTCAGCCTCAACCTGAACTTCCTAAGCCTCTCAAAAAGCTTCAGCAAATTGACCAGATGTCCCTCCTCCGTTTGGGACTTCGCAATCATGTCATCAACATAGACTTCAATCTCATGATGAATTATATCATGAAACAAAGTTACCATTGCTCGTTGGTAAGTGGCCCCTGTGTTCTTTAGATCGAAAGGCATTACCTTGTAGCAAAATGTTCCCCAAGGTGTGATAAATGTCGTTTTCTCCATTTCCTCCGGCGCCATCTTGATCTGATTGTAGCCGGAGAAGCCATCCATGAACGAAAATACGGAGAACTGCGTTGTACTGTCGACCAACACATCAATGTGAGGCAGCGGGAAATCATCTTTAGGGCTCGCCCTATTCAAATCCTGATAATCGACGCACATTCGTACCTTACCGTCCTTCTTCGGTACAGGCACTATGTTGGCGACCCACGGAGAGTAAGTAGTGACCGCTAAGAAGCCAGCATCAAGTTGTTTCTGCACTTCTTCTTTGATCTTAACGGCCATATCTGGTCGTGTCCTCCTAAGCTTCTGCTTGACGGGAGGACAATCTTCTCGCAGCGGCAAGTGGTGGACCACGATGTCAGTGTCAAGTCCGGGCATATCTTCGTATGACCAAGCAAAGACGTCACTATACTCTCTTAGCATCTCGACCAATCTCTGCTTGACATTACTCTGCAATGCAGCCCCTATCCTGACGTTCCTGACGAGTTCTTCAGAACCCAGATTCACGATCTCGATCTCCTCTTCATGAGGCAGAATAACTTTCTCTTCTTGTTTCAACAAGCGGGCCAACTCTTCAGGATGGTCTTCGTCTTCATCAATCTCTTCTTCGGCTTGATAGATCAGGCAATCGAAGTCGAAGTGAGTCGTAGAAGGTCCAGAGTCGATGTCATCTGTTATGTGGATCCTGCAATAACAAGGGTTAAGCTTAAAACAAGGATATGCAGGTTAGCACAAACCCCATTGCCATTTTATTGTTTTTCAAAACAAATATAAAACAGGAATAACAGAGATCACAATATTTGAATACGAAGAAAAACGCCTTTTGATTTACTGATAAAATGCATGTACATAATCCAACAAGGACCTGAGAATAAAACCACTATGCCCCGGGTAGGACATAGGGTTGTACAATGATTGGAAAAAGTAAATCATTACTCTTCGCTTGTCATCTGGATGATATCCTTGACGGACCAGTTGGTAAGGCCCTCGCCTGGCTTGCTTGGCTGGATCCAAGAGTCGAGGTCACAGTCGCTATCTCCGCTGTCTTCAGACACCGCGTTGACGCTTTCAAATATCACCCCACCACTGGTAAACTGGATCGGCCCTTTACCTCGCGACGCACTGCTAGAAGAGGAGGCTTCAGCTCCAGGAGAGTATCCCAACCCAAACTTGTCTTGCTTGTTAGGTATCTCCAAAATTCGCCCCCAGCCTGGGGTAGATCCGGCTTGGACAACGGCCCGGGCTTCCTTGAATGAAGAGAGAGTCATCTCTGGCTTCTCAGCGACTACAGGAGCTACGTCCTTGACTTTAACAGCTTCGAACGCTTGGCATAGGGTCTCGTGGATTTCCCCATCCATCTCAACATACTTGAAGGATGACAAATGGCTCACCATTATGTCTTCCTCACCGCAAACGGTCACGATGCTACCTCCGACAGCATACTTTAGCTTCTTGTGCAACGTAGAGGTCACGGCACCTGCGGAATGGATCCATGGCCGGCCCAAGAGACAGCTATAGGCAGGATGATGTCCATAATGTAAAAGATCGCGTCAAATGTTTCCGGCCCGACTTGGATTGGCAGGGTCACCTCCCCGAAAACATGGCGTTTGGTTCCATCGAACGCCTTCACAACCAGATTACTGGGTGTGCAAATTACTCCACGAGTATCTAACTTCATTAATGCCTTCTTCGGAAGAACATTGAGTGACGACCCCGTGTCCACCAACACGTGAGACATAATCGTTCCCCTACACTCTATCGAGATGTGCAGGGCGCTATTGTGATTCCTCCCTTTCAGCGTCAGCTCTAAATCAGTGAACCCTAGCCCATTTCCAGCATTCACGTGGGCTACGACCTCCTCTAGCTGGTTTACCGATATTTCCTGCGGTACGTATGTGGCGTTCAACACCTTCAGCAGCGCGTTGCAGTGTGCCTCAGAACACAGCAATAGATTCAGGATGGAAATCTTCGAGGGTGTTTGATGGAGGTGATCCACAATCTTGTAGTCGCTCTTTTTAATCAACCTCATGAATTCCTCGGCGTCTTTAACAAGTAAGTCTTTTTCTGCCCCACGCGGGATCTCTTCAACGACTTTACTTTTACCTTTGTCAGTTGCATCAGCTCTGTCCACTTTGTCCGCCACGACCTCAGGTGGTGCAAACACTCTTCCGCTGCGAGTAATACCACTGATTCCCGCAAGGTTCTCCACAGACGACCCAAATGGTTCTAGCTCCAACTTCTGTCCGTTGCAGTAGACTTCAGCCCCATAATGCCATGGGACAACTTAGTGCTTTCGAACGGTATTGGCCCAGCTTTGGTGATGGTAATCGTGGGTGGCCTGGGTGCAGAAATAGTTATCGTCTGGCAATGGATGGTGATGGTGGCGACCTCATCATCTTGCTTCAGCATTACCTCTCCCGATCCGCTTTCGGCCCTCCGGCTGAACTGTAAAATCCCTTCAGTCATCAGACTTTGAATTCCTTCTATCAACTGCTCACATCCATCAGGACTAGTCGCGCAGCCCATACACAGCTCTCTGCAACCTGGAGAGAAACCTCTTTTCATCAACTTAGCTTTAACGAAGCTAAGCGGCGTCTTCAGATCTCTGACGTCAGTCAACAAATCCAAACTCTCGTCTTCAATAATGGCGTTTACTCCACCTCCCCTATGATTCGGCATAGGGTTCTTCGTGACGTTTGGCACATTATCTGAGAAGTTGATGATCTTAGCGTCCATCATGTCTTGCACCTTGTGCTTGAAGGCTTTGCAATTCTCTATTGTGTGGCCTGGTGCCCCTGAGTGAAACTCACAAGTTGCATTAGCGTCATAACCTGGCGGAGGTGCCCCTGTCAAGGGAGCCAGAGTTCTCTTCTGGATCAACTGTAGCTGAAGCAAAGTCTGCAATAGCTGCGCGTACGACATGGGCGGTGTCTCGAGCTGACGGCTCGACAGAGGTGCCCTATTCTGATACTTTCTGTACCCTTGTTGATTTGGCTGATGTGGCTGTTGAACTGCCGGGATAGTTATGCTGGCCACCTGTTGGTGAGGGCCTTTACCCCTCCTCCGAGCGTTGGTCACAAAGCTCGTTTCTCCTTCCCGTCTTTTGCCACCATAAGGTTTCTTTCCTCCTCCAGCTGAGGACGAATCACCTTGAATTTTCCCGAGCTTGATCCCATTTTCAATGTGCTCACCCATGATAATGAGATCTGAGAAGGTCCCAGACATACCGCTGACCAATTTCTCATAGTAAACCCCTGGGAGGGTGGCTACGAACATCTGCACAAGCTCACGTTCAACCATCGGCGGCTGAACCCTGGCTGCCAACTGACGCCACCGCTGGGCGTATTCCTTAAACCCTTCGTTGTTCCTTTGCGACAGATTCTGCAGTTGGACTCGGTTCAGGGCCAAGTCGCTATTGTATTGGTAGTGGTGCACAAATGCTTCAGCAAGGTCCTTCCACGTGCGCACACTGGTAGGTTCCAGACTCATGTACCATTCGAGGGAGGGTCCGGACAAACTGTCTTGAAAGAAGTGCATCAGCAACTTCTCGTCCTCAGAATGAGCTGACATTTTCCTGTAATACGATCTCAGGTGGACGCGAGGGCAAGTGGTGCCCTTATACTTTTCAAAGTCAGGTACCTTGAACTTGGGAGGCACCTTGAAATCAGCAATCAGTCCCAACTTGGACATATCAACACCCAGGGTGTTCTGGTTCTCGATATTTCTCATCTTATCCTCGAGTGCCTTGAACCTTAGCCGTGCTTCAGCAGTCAGCTCCCCTTCAGCACCTCTCTGAGAGAACACATCGTCTTGACGGTCTTCTAACCATGGCTGAGGCCCAAACAGATTCCCAACACCTGCATTGTCGTTGCCCAGCCCAACATTGACATTAGCTTCAAGACTCCCATTACCGACGCCTGTCGTATTGCCGTTAAGTCCCATGTTAGCTATCACATTGCCGTTGGCACTGCCATTCCCCCCGGTCACGGGGATGCCATTCTGAGGAGTTTCAACTGGTGGAGGGGTAGGCACGGTCCCGCCATGAAGTACGCCATTGCTATCAACACTTGAAATCAGAGGCTGAACCAAGGTTCTGAGCTGATCCTGGCCATTGGCGACCGCTTGCATGAGCTCCATGAAGCGATCCATTCTTTCGCGGAGCTCCTGAACATCAGTTTTCACTTGCTCCATGATTCTGGTTTGATTTGCTCTGGTTGGATAGCGGTGGATAGGTCTCTGATCAACCCTGGAACAACCTGAAACAACCTGAAAACACAAAAGGGTTAGGAAAAACGACCAAATGCTCGTTATGCAAATGCTTCATGCAAATGCAAACATGTGTCTGTGCGTTAGGGAGATTTCCCCCGATCCTAGTGCCTGAGTGCCAGTGCTGATAATAAGAAGTCTGAGTCCAGTCATGGAAATAACAATCTCATATATAAAGAAAGCTCATCAAGGCAGTACACAACATCAGCGAGTACAAGATGAATCAATAGCGTGACCTCATCCAACAAGCCTGGTGATGATCAGCATACAACAATGATCAAACAAAAGGAATACAAATAGTCAAGCACGGCCACGGGCGCGAAACTCTTATAACAACCCCTTCGTTTCTGGATGATTAGGCCGAGTGAGCAACCCTTCGACGAGTAACTCCCTCTGCATAATGGTATATTGAAGACCATCGACCGAATCTTCCCATGCTCCTTCGCCGAAACAATCTTCTAGCTTCCGTTTCTTGGATTCAAACGTCAGTTTGCGCTCCTTCAGGTTAGCAAGAGCTTTGTTGAGCTGGCCTTCGGCGGCGTATCTGCGAGCGGTTTCTTCATCAAACCTCTTCTCACTGGCCTTCACCTGGGCTTTCAGCTTGGAGATCTTTGCATCAGCTTATCCTCCCGCTTTTTCCTGTTGGCTAGGGAGGCCTTCCAGTGTTGGTTGAACTTGGATATCCTCCGATATGCTTCGACCAAGTGTTGCTTCTTCGTGGCCAGTACATCATTGACAGCTTTGAAGTCTTGACCCATGCGCTCACGCTCAGCTATCTGCTTAGTCAAATCTGTCCCCAGCTGGTTCACCAGCTCTGTTTGCCTCTTGAAGGAATGAACGGCTTTGTTTCTCTCGCTTCAGAGCTGAGCCAATTCTTTCTCCAATTGTTTATTTGCCCTCTTCAATTCATCTCTCTCAGCTAACACCTGATTATGTCGCTGAATGGGCACGGTAGTAGGCTCTTCAATCACTGGAGGGCTTTCTGGCTTGGCAGGAAGAAACGACATTCCTATAGCATCTGCTCTGGCTCTGATCCACGTCACATACGGAGGGTAGGCTTGGCTATTGCTTCTCCCCAGCAATGGTTTTCTCCTCTTACTGATGCCATTCCAGGCGCGCTGAAGCTTAGATAACAGATCCCCCTCTAGAAGACCAGTGTGGTACGGAGATTCCTGCACCTCTTCATCCTTCGGCGGAGCCCTCAAAGCATACGCGAACTGTCGGACCAGCAAAGACGGATTGTAGTTTATACAGCCCTTCCTGCCTATCAAAGGCACGTTCGGAAACCCGCTGCAGCTGAAGATAATCTCAGTACCCAACCTATCTCTGTCGAACCAGTCAATATCCTCCGCTGATAGACTCATCAAACGCTCGGACCACTCAGCTGTGGCTGCAGACGAAACAAAGGGACCCCTCTTGGGTATATGACTATCAAGCCATTTATAAAGCAAAGGCACACAACACAAGACATTCTTACCCCTTCTGTTCTCGTTTTTGTAGTGGACGGAATGGTAGACATTTCCTATCAAGGTAGGGACTGGATTCCCTGAAGCAAAGATGCGAGATGCGCCGAAGTCTACAAAATCGGGCATATTGGGGAACAGAATAATGCCATATATGCACAGAGCTAGGATGGCGTTGAACACGACCCAACATCCGTCTTTGGCGCACTGCTGAGCCTTTCCCACTAAGAACTGCAAGGAGAAACCAGGAACCCTGTTCCAACTAGACAATACCAACTCGGAGGCATCCAGATGAAGTGAAGGAGCTAGACTAGCCAGATCAGGCTTAGCATCCATATGAACAAAAGGCATCTGCCTCTTGATAGGCACACCTAACAAATCAGCATATTCCTCCAGCGTAGGTGCGAGAACAAAATCCTGGAAAGTAAAGCATCTCAACGGAGGATCTCAGAACTGCAGCAGAGCGTGCAACCCATTCAACTCGAACGCAGAAGGTTTACGAACCAAACTGAGCAATTTGCCGTATGATTTTCTGAACTCATCTCTCACAGAATCATCTGCTAAAGCAATCAAACCAGTCAGCTGAACCACATCAGGGGCAGGGAGCTTGTAAGCCACAGTCTTCCTCAGAGAACCCATAACAATACAATAGGAGGCAAGAAATCCTGGATCGGGGAAAACGGTACCTGCAACACAGACACACGTTAATGAAATGCAAATGAGTATGCAAAGCAATGTAAAATGCAATCATGCAGCAGGAGATCAAGGCAACTGTGCTGTGGAGATTCTGTATCAACAAAACCATAATCCTGCTCTATCAAGAACAACCACTTTCTCTGATAAGAAGAAAACCCTGGTATCGGACCACAAATTTGCTCTATCAAGAACACACACATATAGGACCATAAATCTGCTATGTCAAGAACAAACATCTGATAATAAGGACCTCTGATACAGGACCAAAAGACCTGCTCTGTCAAGAACACACACATATAGGACCATAAATCTGCTCTGTCAAGAACAAACATCTGATAATAAGGACCTCTGATACAGGACCAAAAAACCTGCTCTGTCAAGAACACACATCTGATGACCAAAACTCTGCTCTGTCAAGAACAGCCATACATCTGCTGATGAGATCCTCAGACCCCAATCATAAATCAGCTCTGTCAAGAACACACATATATATCTCTGAATATAAGGTCCTCTGATACAGGACCAAAGCTCTGCTCTGTCAAGAACAATCATATATCTGATGATGAGAACCTCCGGTACCAACAAAACTGATTCACTATCAAGAAAACCAGGTAGTCTGAAGGCCAAAGTTTCCTGCAACAAACCCAACCCTGCTCACAGGTATGGACCTAAACTGACTCAAGTTCGGCATCCTATGCGGTCATCAGCGTCACAGACATTCAAGAGGGATGATACGATACCCAGAAGGTGTGGCATCGCCAGCTCATGAAGCGGCCTCACTCGGCTGAATCACAAATGATCGGTCCCCAGAGTCGACAATCCTCCAAACCAACAACCCCCCTCAACCCAAAGGGTTGAAAAAGAAGCCAACTGGGAGAACCTCGTCTGAGCGTGGATTTCATGAGACACTAGTGCCTGCCAAGCAAGCACGCGCCCACTAATTTCCACAACTAATGCTATGTTCACTCAAGCCTGGGTCTGGCTTCTCACTCATCAGAATGCCCCTCCCACAACAGCACAGATAATCATATCATACTGAAAATAAAGTGCGGGAAATAAAAATGCGATAAATAAACACAACCTAACAAGAAATCATACAAGCGCTAGGATTGACTCTCGCAGGGGACGTCAGATCCCCAAACTGACTCGCATACGGGACGTTGGATCCCAGGAAACTATCAAGTCCCCATCAGAGTCGCCAGCTGTCACTTCCGCGAAAACAAGGTGCCGTCAAAACAGAAGAGTCGCCACCTTTCGTTATTTATCCCTCGGAACGGGAAAGGAAACGATCGGAAAAGCCTGACGAAAAAGGTATAAGACAAGGTCATCGCAACCGTTGTCTGGGTTCGGGAGTCGGTTACGCAAGGGGAAGGTATTAGCACCCCTCACGTCCGTCGTACTCGACGGGATCCACGTTTGTTGTGTTTACTGGACGAGTTGGTTTATCTATCTACCTATCAAGGCTGGTCTAAAACAGAAAAGAAAAATGACTCGGCAAAGCGTCGCGTTTTATGCCTACGTATTCTCATTAGAGAATGAGAAATCAGAGTCAACGTAGTTCGACCTACTACGGGTTTCGGGGAAGTTGGCTCGCCAATACATCAGTATTGTGCCTACGAACTCTCAACAGGTATGAGAGATCAGAGCTTACGTAGTTCGGGATAATACGGATTACAGGAATTCAGATTCATCTGTTTTATCGAGTAGGGTTAAACAACAGTTCTAGCAGTTAGGGACAAAGCCTGTTTGTGTTGGCGCTGAAGTTTAACGACACTCTTTTCTTCAGAAAAGCTTCCTTTGACTTATGGGCCCACGGGGCAAAAAGGTTTGAAGTTTGTTTTCTGTCTTTTACGAAAGAAGTGTTTTTTTTATTGTGTTTGCAGTTTCAATCGCACTAAAGACTATGACCTGAGAGTGAATGCGTCGCATGTCACCCAAAGGGTGCCATACTAAACATCCAGACTGTTGGAAAGAAACTCTCCAACAATCCTTTCTCAGATAGCTTAAGGCTCGTAACGTACGAAAGAAATCATTCATGATTATTGTATCTTAAGCTGTTTTGAGATGAGAAAAGAACAGGCTCAACTAATGGGGAGACTATCAAGTCCTAATGTTGTCGTGCCAAGGATTCATCCTATAGTTGAGGTTTGAAACAGAGATCTCCTAGAAGTTATCATGCATAGGTTTCAACCTAAAGTCTAATCATCACTTCCTTATCAAAGGAAATGAGAGTCCTAAGGGATCATATCAATGATAAACAGAAACAGATAAAACATCAGCTTAAACAGTAAATAGTAAACGACTGTAAAATGCATGCAATGCAAGTGAGGGATGAAATGTGTGTGGGGCAGCAGCCTCCACAAGCTCATATCAACCTCAAGCCAGAATGAATAACTGCAATCATACAACAATAATAACAACATGCTATCAAGCAGGATAGAAGAGACTGTAATCATATAGAAGAAAATAAAATGTTGTCAAGCAAAACAAACCACATGGGCAAGGGAGCTGGGCTCTACCGAATACCCGCAAGCAAAGCCATACAGTAACAATACAAGCAGAGGGAGCAACTCAAACTCTAGTGCAATCATGCTCCTAGATTAAAGTCAGTCTAGATATGAACTTATTCTAATGCATCAAGCAAGTCAAACAAGGAACATCAGCACAGAATAGAAAACAGACAAGAAAGCAGATCAACAACTCCCTCTTTCAATTCCAAGCTTCAGCTCTTCTAACAGCAACCCACTCTTCAGACTTCAATTACCCTTCATGCCAAGTGTCAACTTGCTTCTCCAGGTTTCAACCCATCAACATAAGTTTCAACTTATTCTCCTCTCTCCAAGCTTCAGCTCTTCAGTCAATTCCACCTTCAGGCTTCACTCTTAACTGCAAATATCAACTTGATTCCTTCAGGCTCCCCAAGCATCAATGTAATTATCAACTCATCCTTTATTCCTCAAGCCTCAGCTCTTCACTCAATCTCAATTGAACCCTCTTCACAAGTATCAACTCAGTCTTCAAGCTTCAGCTCTCTTTGCTTTACCAGTATCAACTTGGTCTTCTTCTCCTACAAGCCTCAGCTTCTCAGAGTAGTCTTTAATCACATGGAAGTGTCAACTTCATTCTTCAATCTTCTTCAAGCCTCAGCTCTTCATTCAATCTCCATTGGATCTTCAAGTATCAACTTGGTCTTCAAGCTCTTCAAGCTTTAGCTGCAATGGCAATGCTCAAGGAATCATCCTCTTCCACACTCTTCAGTGAAGTCCTCACCTTCAAACTCAAGTCTAACATCTTTCAAGATACTCAAACCAGAAGATAATTGATTTAGCAGGATGAGAGGAAATGATAAACAACTTACTGACAACCAAAGGAAGCCTGTAAGGATTCATCGTTATGAGAGACTGGTTCCCTCAAAGTTCTACTTCCCAGATAAAGCCATTCATCCCTCCAAAGGAGGGATGTGAATATCTGAGGAGGACTTTTAGTCATTGGGAGGAATGGAAGCACAAGATGCTTTCCATATTTGTGAAAGAAATCATTCTAACTATAAGGCTCTCCCTATATCCTCTATCTCCTAAACCTTCCTCAGACACCTTCAGGCACAGACAAATCCAAATCTTCAAGCCACCTCAAGCAACTTCAAGCATCCTCACCTTGTCTTCAACTTGTCTTCAATCTCAACCAAAGGCAGACAAAGCACACACCCTAATCTAAGGGGACTAAGGAAGTTAAACTAATTGGATTAGTAAATTAGGATCAACTAAAACCTAGTACTAAAGTTAGTCCTAACTAAAATACTAAAACCAATTGTAAAATCCTACAAAAATTACTATGGGAACCTAGGTCAATCATGACTCTACCATATTAATTTCAGAGATCAAATCATCAAATTAGACCTAGAACTAAATCCTACATTACAAGGTATCAAACCTAAACCCTAAAAGGAAGCACCTAAATATCAATCTAGAAAGCACACCTATTTTCATCACAAAAATGTGAGAAAAATACTATGGGAGCATACATGTCTAACCTAATCACACACAAAAAATTAGGATCAAAATCATCACCACATGATCACATAAAATTCCACAAAATTATGTATCAAACATAATCATTTTAATATCAATTAAAATGTAAAATTCCCATTAAATCATAAAATACCTGAAATGAAACTATTTTTTCTCTAAAAAATACTAGACTCAATCATGATTAAAATGCAAAAAGAATGGGGTTGATTGGATTAATTTTCAATTTATTATGAATTTTTCAAGAACCATGAATAAAATGAAAATAATAAAGAAAATCAAACAAAATAACCACACGCGCGGTGCAAATAGAAATGAAACTCAGTTCAAATCATGGGTTGGGCCTTCAGGGGGGTGTGGATATCACTTAATTCATTAAGCCCAAAACCAACTGCTAAATGAAACGCAGCGTTTCATTTATTCTGATCCTTCACAAAACGAGATTAAAACGTGGCCATTGGATCATGCTTCTAGTCAAACTCCAACCCTCATCCAATGGTCCTGAGGTCGTCTTCTACCTTTTGAACATCTGAGCTTCGCGCCCAGCTCCGGCCACCACCGGTGGAGCTCCGGTCACCATCCCCAACCCTAGTTCTCTCTACAGGCCTCCATTGCAAACGGTCAAAACATGAAACTCATCCCAAATCTTGCCACGAATTCAACCATACCCTTAGCTTCCTCTGAAACCTCAAGATTCATCATATCTAATTCTCAACCGAAAATGGTAATTCACCTATTTTGTCTCTAATTCTCCAATTAACTACCTGAACTCCATCCTACACCATTCTACAATGAATTTAACCCCTTAATTCAACTTAATTCTACCTAAATCATGCTATAGGAAGAAAGTTACCAACCTGAAAATCTTGGATGAACAGATGCTCTAAACCTCCAGTTCAAGCTCTCTAATCTTCTGGACACGATCAATGAACCTTCTTCTTGCTTCTGTATGCAAAAGAACCAGTTGAAAGTGCTTGAATCTTGAAACCCGATGGTGAGTTGCAGGTGGAAAATTCTGAATTCAAGAGCACCAATTAGCCACGAATTCTTCTTGATTATGATCTGGAATCACTCCTTGACATCCATGGAAGAAGTTTCAATCAAGAAAAGGGATGGAAAATGAAGAATTTGGTGAAACCGATTGCACTTGCAAGCTATGAAATCTCAATCTCAATCTATGCTCTCTCCTTCAATCATCACCAACCTCTTCAATGGATCATCTCTACTCCATATATAGATGATGTTTTGATGATCTAGAACCCTCTAGATCCTTCTAATGAGAGTTTCCACTTCTCATGTCATGAGATTTTCAACCATGTATCATGAGATGCACAATTCTGTTTGCAGCTTGAAACCAACCTCAATCTCTTTCAATTTCTCCCCTAGTGACATTTTGGAAGAGTTTAGCTTGCCAAGGGCCTTGCTCATGCCTTGATTTTGAGTTTTGCAAATGTTACTTAATATGCAAGTAATCACTTTCCAAAGCAAGTCCCCAAATTGAATCTCAACTCAAAAATGTGGCTAAACCAATGTTATTAAAATGTTTTCTAGAGTCAAAATGATATATTACATGCCATGGTTTGGATGTGTAGGTTGAAAATATCAATTTCCAACTTTGGTTTATTTAACTTATGCCCTTATTTTTGGTCATTTTTGCAACTTTGAAATACAAGCATTTCCATCATCTCATGACCCCCTTACTAGCCTTAAAACATAATTTTGAACAAGTTTGATGTTGAATATTTTTCCATTTGAAGCATGGAAATAGGAGTTATGGCTTTATGGTTGAAATGACCTGTAATCTCCAAATGACCAAAATGCCCTTGACTTGTCAAAACCATAACTTGAGTTCTACAAATCCTATCAAGGACTTCTAGTACTCTCTAGAAATATACGAAGATAAGGAACAACATTCATGTTGACCAAAAGTTCATAGGAATCATCCTTCTTGGGCAAATATTTGATGCAAGTTGGGTAACTTTCAAGGCCCCAGATTCACATACCTCAAATGACCTGTAACTTGGCAAAGTCATAACTTGAGCTCTACAAATCCTATCAAGGACTTCTAGTACTCAAATTAAAGCTAAACTCATGCTCTACAACATTCATGTTGGGGGTATGATGAAATGACAATCACATCTTGAGCTAAATTGCCTTGAAGATAGGGGTCAAACTAGGGGATTTTACACTGTCACCCCTTAGAAACCCTAGCTTGAAACTTCTCAAACTCTCCAATCATGATGATTTAACCTTGGAATCATCCTTATAACATCTCAATACATCAATCCATGATCACATGGCTCTTGAATTAGGTCTCAACCTTGTTCAAATCATTAGTTGACCTAGGGTTGACCCAGTCAAACCCTAATTACACCACTCATGGCTGGGTCTTCTCAATCTTGCACAATGACCTATCTAGGCTTCATGATGGCTTTCAAGACATCTCATAAGCTCTCTCAAGGCTTCAAGTCCACATTCTTGGCTTTAGAATCATCTAGGGAGCTCCCCTAACTCTCAAGTTAGGAGACACACAACCTTGGTTTCAACCATTCTCTCTGAGGATCTTTTGACTTCTCTGACAAGGATATCTACCCTTGCACTTGAATAACCTTCTTGGCTAGCTTCATAGTCTTGTATAACCCTTGGTTGGTACTCATACCTCTTGATCTCCTGCATACATGTCAATGAAATGCAAATGATAATGCTAATGTGAATGAAATGAAACACAAGCTAGGTAAAGAAAAGTTGGTCAAATTTTGGGGTGCAACTGCCGCACACACACACAAAGAAAAAACCCTGCGAAGAAACCATTAATTAAGTATCTCTAGGCTAGCATTGATAAATCCATTAATTTTCTTGTTTGCTTTATGTAGGAAAAGAACGGGGACAGGGGAAATCGCGACGAAGGGTGAGAAGAGGTAGGATTCAAGGAGAAAGGAAGAACGAGGAAGAAGAAAGAAAGAATGAGCAGAAAGACGGATCGACGGAAGAAGAGAGGAGAAAGGTAGAGAAGGCGGCGGAGAAAGCGCTGAAAGGGAAATAGAGGAAATCGGCGCCGGTGTCAGGGGGGATTGATTTGGGGAATTTAGGGTTTCCTTCTGTTTTTTTTCTTCAATTTTGATATTGTAATAATCCTGTACACCCACGAACACGCACCTTACCGTGCACCACAACGTGCCACCACACATCTCACTTGATCACCAGATCAAAAGTCCCATACGCGCAGACCACGATAAGCTCCGTGCACCACACGTACCGTGTCAGACATCGTTATCTCCTAATCGCCACTAACATGCGTTTACCAGCTTAATTACCCACCCTTTAATTAATTAACCTACGAATTAACATTAATTTGAATAATTAATTTAGTTAATATTTTTTTTAAAAAACTAATCTAATAATTAACTAACCTTCTAATTAACCCATTTAATATGCACTTAGTTTAATCTAATCATTTACCTTTTTTTATTAACCACTATTAATCTCTAATCAACCATTTTCTATAAAATGAACTAGTAAATCTTTTTAAATTAACCTTTTAATAAATTAACCTAAATTAATCATTGTCTAATCAGTTTTTTTTAATTAAACCAACTAATAAACTTTTTACTTAAATTAATCTTTTTAAATCACTCATTTCTTTTATTTAATTAATTTGACCTAATAAAACCTATTTCATTCAATTAATCTATCTTTCCCTAAATTAGAGTTATTTAACTAAACCATCTTTTTTTTTCTTCTATTTAATTATTCACTCTTTTAATAAATCAACTTATCTTATTTATCTTAATAACTTTTATAATAATATAACTAAAACCTTTTTCCTAAATAAATCTAAGCCTTAAGTAACAACCTTTATTTTAAAATTAATAATAAGCACTCTCCCCATAATATTAAAACCTATGTTTTTTTAATAATCTTATTGATTTGTAATAACAGCTTTTATAAAAAACGAACTAATCCACTCTTTTAAAATAAAGATAAAAAGTAAATAAATTTTTAGGATCCTTTTAATTAAAAAATTCCTACTTAGAATTTAATTCACCTTTAAAACATTTTATTAAAACTAAGATAATTAATCTAAACTCCCTAAAAATCAAGTCACCTGAAACCTTTTAAAACTAGTTTGAACCAAATTTAACTTTTTCTTAAAATCAAACCTCTCACAATTAACATCAACTAAAATCAATTCAACCTCGCCTAAAAACAGTCAACATCGTAAAAGGTAATCTAATCGAGCACGCTTACGCCTCTCTCCATCCTCGCACTTCACAATTCACACACTTAGCGCTTTCATGCGTGTGTATGTTTTATTTTTATCCGCAATTTACTTTCAGCAATTTACATTACCGTAATTTACTTTACCGCATCGCATTTCGTCCAAAGGAAGAATCTGCGCATGATCTCAACAATCGTGCGTATGCATCATTTGCATCATTATCCCCTCGATCCTTGATCTCATTCAAGTTGATCTTCTAGGAAAGATCCTACCCTATAGGAAGGACCTTTGTCTTTTATTTTACAATATAGAAATACACAAACAATTCAAACATATTCAAACACATTAGAGAATAAGATGTTAATCATCTTAAGCGAGATGGAATCTCCACCCCACATCAATACAATCAATATCGTAGGAACTTTGCCTTAAGAGAGATAGAGGCGTACCTCGTCGATCCCTATCCGAGTACTTGAGCCCTTCTCTTAAGACGATGCAAAGACTATTTTCCTACACCTTGTGGTGGTTAAATCTCCCTTAAAATGACAACACATCTCTTCTCCTAAAATCAATCAATCAACTACCCTAAACCCGTAAGAACTTTGACCACAGTCAAAGAACTCCTCAAAACCCTTTAGGAGAACTACAAAATACTCTGATTCCTCTCCCGTAAGGATATGTAGGCATAAGATGCGACATCTTATCGAGTATACTTAGAAATAACCCCCTAAGTCTTTTAACCATTAAGCAGATAAACCATAGCAATAAACAAACATAAAAATAAGAGGTTCCTGTAGAGTACTATAGAAACTTAGGATGCTAGTACATTTCCTAAGTTTAACCAACCCCCGAACCTATAACTCTCTAAACCATGCATTTGCATTGCATTGTGGGAATTTCGATCTTTATCCCTTCCTTTGGACAAATCAAAGTTCGGTTGCAAAATGAATTAAAGATTCAAACTAATCAATAGTTTGGTATCCAAATTTCACCGCGACAGAAATGGCGACTTCACTGGGGACTCTCAGTGGGTCTCCCTATCTTGTTTTATTTCTTTATTATTTTTGTTTATTTGCTTACCTTCTTACTTGCTTATTTGTTCTTCTTTATTTCTTTTGGGCTGTTATTTTTTAGTGGTGAGACAAAGTCCTACACTCGGACTTGAGTGAACTTAAGATAGGATAGTGATATGTTCGACGAGGCTTATAGGGAGTGAGTCCCGACTAAGTTGACTTGAAAATCACGCTCAGTTGAGACCCTTTTGAAAATGGTTCGGTTGAACGAGTTTAGTCGTGAAAATGTTTACTATTTTCAATTGGATTCCATGATACTAAGGACCGTAGTTACCTTTAACCCCACTTTGGCCTTTATTAGGGCGTAGTGTGAGGCTGTGAGGGAGTAAGTCCCGAAATAGTGCTACGCGATGCTACACTCAAAAGAAGTTCTCTTCAGAATATTATTAATCCCCGTGTTAGTTGGGAAATTGATAATATCTGATAGATGGACTAATGACTTTGGGACCTCCTTAGAACCTTGTTCTGCAGGTACAGTTCACCTTTAGTCCATAACCTTTGGGAATGGGTATACCCTTTGGCTCCATGCTCGTTGCAAACCTAGAACCTTTGTTTGTTTACCTTTGTGTGCCCTTATGTGCTTACTTGTGTTTGTTGCATTCATAGAGCATCATATTGCGTTGGTTTCATGGGATTTTTAGTTTATTTATAAACATTATAGAAACCAATAGGGATTACAAAAAAAAAAATTTTGAAATATTCTTTTAAGAGTCCTAACTTGGATGGCCTAAGGAAGAAGGAGCTCAGATTGAAGAAAACTCAAAGGACAAATACAAGAGGCTTCCCTTATCATGGAGGATCATTAGAAGTTCAAAGGACTCTCATTATCATTGAAGATCCAAGTGAACAAGGAATCCCCCCCTTTACTTCCAACAAGAACAAAAGAAGATATGGAGGATTTATTTTCCCCTATCAAATTATTCCTTAGACGTTAATCATGGACCACTTATATTCAAGAAGATCCAAGTGGAGAGCAAATCAACAAGTGTGATGAAGGACTTCCTTAGGACTTTTATTAGCTATTATGTCAGGACTCTTATAAGAATGTTTCCCTGTAATCCATTATCAAAAAAATGATAAACGAATTTTCTTTGGTATTCCATAACGTTTATAAGAACTTGAGTTCCATGAAACTTTTCATTTCTGCATTCTTGCATTTGCACTCTTCATTTAGCATTTGCATGTGCATGTGTCCCTTCTCTGTGTGGCTCATTCCAGTCTTCTGTCTTTGTCTTGTCGGCTGACATCTCGACCATCTGACCAAGCTTGAAGTACTACCGAAGGATAGTAAAGAGAACGAAGGATATGGATCCCATGACTAGCTTCAGAGTTGTGACTAATCCGTTATTTGATCTTCCCTCTGACAATGTTCAACAAGTGGATGTTTCTACACAACCTCAGCCTGTGCAAGATAATCTGGTTGGTCAAGTTGGTGAAAGAGTTTCCCAGTTTCCACAGCATATACCAAATCCTCCGAATGTTCATGCTAAGATGAAGGTGGATGATCCTATATTCATAGTAATGGAGAAAGAATTATGTGATTTTAAAGAACAATTGAAAATAGTGAAAGAAGCGAATGCATATGATCTTGATGCTCGTGACCTATGTCTGGTTCCAGGCGTAATTATTCCTCCGAAGTTCAAGATGCCTGTCTTTGAAGTGTACAAGGGTGTTAGTTGTCCAAGATACCATTTGACGATGTTTTGTCAAAAGATGGCTGCTTATGTTGACGATGACGAATTGATGATGCACTGCTTTCAAGAAAGCTTATCTAGGGCATCCTTGATATGGTATATGAAGCTACAAAGGAACTGTATTCAATCTTGGAGAAACTTAGTCGATGCTTTCGTGAAGCAATACAATTATAATTTGTATGTGGCTCAAGACAATGATCAACTAGAAGGAATGAGTAAGAATGACAATGAATCTTTCAGGGAATATGCCCAACGATGGAAAGAGTTGGCAGCCCAAGTTCGTCCACCACTTCAAGAGAAATAATTAACCAAGATGTTTCTAAGAACACTGCCAGACTCTTATTATGTTAGGATGATAGGTGTTGTACCATTAGATTTCTCCAAAATTGTGGAAGTTGGAGTAAACATTGAGAATGCACTCAAAAGTGGAAGAATTCAAGATGACTTGGATAGCCAAGCTAATGAAGAAATTTTAGTTGATGATTCCCTAGAGGAAAGAAGCGTTGATGTTAATGCAGTTTGGGATCCCTCTCAAATCCTGCCAGATCCAGTTCCAGAACCTCGTCCTCAACATCAGTATGAAGTGAATGCTCAACGCAAGCAGCGACTACCTCATAAGCAAAGAATGATATCTTCATATCAACATCAGAATCGACAGGCTCGAAGACGGTGTCTGAATCAGAAAGCACCTTTGAGTATTCCGAAGGAAGAAACTCGCTGGTTTGATCTCATCCCAATGACTTACAGTCAGCTATGGTCTTATTTTATCCGAAACTCGGTAATGACACCCAGAAAGACTAGAACCATAAAATCTCACCCACCGTGGTTCAACTCGAGCAACAGCTGTGAATTTCATGATGGAGTGTTGGGGCATTCGATTGAAGAGTGCAAAGTTTTCCAAGAGAAAGTCCAAGAAATGATAGATGACGAAATGCTGACTTTCAGAGGAGAAACCCTGGTCATAAATGGAATACCGTTACGCTGATATAAGTGAAAACTCCAGAAAATACTGAAAAGGGCTCATCAGCTGTTTATGTTGTTTGCTTATGCGTACTTCCTTTTTATTTCTTTGATTAAAAGCATAGTTGGCATGTAAGTACATGTTATTTTGGAATAAGTAGTGCAATAAGTGTTCGTCTTGAAGAAATCCATTTGTTTCACTCGTAAAATGTTTTTCATTATTTATGATGCCAAATTTACCCAATTTTTTCTCTCACTTTGGTGAAGAATTGGAAGGAGGATGACGAAGTAAAACGCAAGGTCTCTTGATGTATGCTTTTGAATAAAACCCTACTGATGATGTAAGGCATTTTTTCAAACCTCCTAAACACTAGATACAAAGCGGTTAATTCCTCTTTAAACCATTTTTCGAACTCATTTTCAACCTGGGGCAATTTTCAGTCAGCTCGATTGAATACTTAAAACCTTTCAAAAGAATGAACATCCTTCAAAAATATTTGGGTACAAATATGCTTTGACCCTTATTTCTTTGTTTTACAAATCGTAAACTAATACAACCTTCGAAAGTCCTAATTGAAGTAAGGTTACTTCGAAAGCATACTCGGTAAGATAACGTTTCCTGACTCCTATTGAGTTATGCCCGATTTTCGTTGGCTTTGTAAAAATTAATTTATATCCTAGCTAGTAATTTCGGTCACCAGTTATTGGGATATCTCTTTTCAAAACTTCAAGACAAACATATATGTTGCATTAACGGTTTCAGAATTAACATTTCATACGTGTTGATCTTTGCCGAGGTCATAGAAAGTTTTGTATGCGAGCATCAACATTAAGTTTGTTCTATTGGAACTTGAAGACCCTGCTAACCTGGGGCAAGTTATTTCCAAGTGATTATTTTGTGCATATTTGAATTCGCTTAAAGAGCTATGTTTAAAGACCCATTTATAACATCGTCAATCAGAGCCAGTTACGTCGAGATTCGGCGAATCTCTCGAAGAGTTTGAAAACAATGGGACGCCATGTTTTCTGTAAAATCCTCTTGGAATGACTTCTTCTCATAACCATGTGACTTGGGGCATCTAAGAAGTGAAGATTATCTTATCCATGTGCAACAAACTAATGGCGACTACCACGCACTCTTCAATACATTTTCAGCAATTTCACAAAATTTTTCATGTCCCCGGTATTTTTACTCCAGGTGATCTTGACATTCCTCCAACGAAGCTTTTCGATACAGAATCCCCAGTGATTTGCTTAACTTCACTTCCCCAATGAAGTGAATGATATTTTAATCCTCAGTGATTTACTTCTCCAACTTCACGTTCCTAATGAAGTGGACGTATTTCACTCCCCAGTGGACCTTCTACAACGTTGATCTTCTCCAGCAAGAATCTCTCCAGTGAAGCGGATATTTATGGAGTTTCTCCAATTATGAGTTTGATCCACCCCTGGTAGATCTTTATTCTCATCTTCAACAAGATAACTAAGACTTATCCAGATGTTGTATCCCTAAGTGGAATGCTCTCTTTTCCCCAAGAGAAGTTCTTGAAGCCCTGAAGCAGGAGTGTTATCCCGTATTTGGTTCTCCACCCATCCCCAGTGGTACTTCTATCTTTGAAGATTGGCCGGATGTTTGCTTCGAGATGTTTATTTCGTCTCTGTTTTCCTTTGTTCCTTTGTTTTGTCAGCATAACATACGCATAACATATAGATAGATGGCATGGCATGTGCATTTTGCATCTTTGTGTTTGTTGGTTCTGTCGCTTTGGTTGTGTTTATCCCAGAGTGGTTAGGCGCGTCTTTTCCTTCCAATTAGAGTTGTCAGCCCAAGGCAGAAAAGAGCACAACATTTCTATTTCCCCACAGAGTTCGATCCTCGTGGAAGACGGTTGTTTTAGTTAAAATCCCATCTGAGTTCATACCTCAATGGTCGAGTCTTTCTTGACATTTTCTCTTCAGTTATTCCCTGAATTGAACTTCGGTCCCTGACCACCACAGTTTGGATGTCTCCAGGCTTTTCAACTTGGATTGGGCGTGCATTTGTTTTGCACTTTGACTCCCCAAGAGAATCTCTTTGAAGATCATCGTTGGAGACGAATACTTCTCCAACAGTGTTACAAGATTTTCTCAACAATCTATATCAGAATTGAAAGCAGCTCTCTATTTGAGCAACTCATTTTAATCAAGTTCTTATCAAGATCTCAAATGGCAATCTCTTCAAGATAGTTTGTCCATCTCTAGTAATTATCGACTTGGTAAATGGAAAACCTTACAGATATTTCTCTTTATTTGAGAATTCACATATTTTGCAATAGCTAGGATGCTCCTCAGGAATGTATTTCCCCAGCGAGTTCATCACGCAAGTTTATTTCCATCAAGCGACATTTCCCCAGAGAAGTCAAGGAATTTTACTACAATTAGTCTCTCTTTATTTGAGAAGACATACTTTACAATTCAACCGGCTCACATCTCTCCTGAAGATCCCCGGTGAAATTTTACAATCTCCAATACATTACAAATTACGATCTACAAAATTCTACAATTTACAACACATTATGGCTCACAGCTAAGAACGTTCTACAATCTACAATACATTATGGCTCACAACCAAAAAGTTCTATAACATCTACATCAACATCTACAATCTACCATGACTCTACAAACTACAAAATCTACAATCCCCTGTGAAGATGCTCTCATGAGTTTTCATCATTTCAGGAAGAAACTGAGACCAGCTCATGGTACACACCATGACGCTCGGGGAGGTTCATTTCAAAGACATCTCTCTTTTCCTGGCTAAGCTCGGCAGCAGATTACCAGTAGACCTCGGCAGTAGGTATTTCAATTTTATTTCCTGGCTAATCTCGACAGTAGATTACCAGTAGACCTCGGCAGTAGGTATTTCGATTTTATTTCCTGGCTAATCTCGGCAGTAGATTCCCAGAAGACCTCGGCAGTAGGTATCCTTTTATTTCCTGGCTCATCTCGGCAGTAGAGTTCTAGAAGACTTCAACAGAAGTATTTCTCCAACAGCCTTCAACATAGAATCTCAGCAGTAGATTCCATAAAAGTTTTTAGCAGTAGATACTTTGGCAAAAGTATTCTCCATTAAAGTTACAAGTCTCGACAGTAGACTTCTCCAGCTGACAATTACATTTGACCCATACAGCGGATCTCCCAATGGATTTTCCCACAAGTTCTTCACAACATATTTATAAACACTTTGTGATTGTCAATCTTTCCCCGTGGGGTCTCCTTTGTTGAGCGTATTCTTCCCGTGTGTCATGTTTAATCCATTCCCTGTGGCATCATGTCTCCACAGGATCGTTTGTCTTGCATTTCATACCATCTCATATCATTTGCATTCGGTGGCTTCTTAGGGCCAAAAATTTGTGCAATGTTTGTATTTAATTCCCTCCTATCTCGTCGAGACAAAGATTTCAATCTCCATATCTCCGAATAGGATTAACTTAAATAGGGGCATCTGTTGCACCCTAATTTTTTACCGTAGGATCCCACCTCCTTGTGCTTTCTCTTGCTTGTTTTCTTTCGCTTTCGTGTACATATTCACTATGACTAACCAGTTTGCGCAGGTGAAGTATTTTCAGGTATGGTTTCTCACATTCAAGCATTTTGACATGTGACTAATAGATTCTAACCCAAAGGGGTCTTGAGGTGTTGACCGTGAGTGTTCCAGGTTTGCTTAAGGTTCTTGTGACAATATAAATTTCATGGTTGGATCGGGATTTTAAAGGCAAGAAATTCATGATTATTCCGTTGATTAGTTTGTAAGTAACAAAAGATGAGCCCAATTCAAGAAAGACTTTGACCTCATTCACGGAGTTGAATCGTCAAGACCGTTTGAGTCCAAGAGAAGTTAGTTTCCTTATTGGTCATGATGGGATTTGATAAAAATCTTGATTAATTGATTCATTATGTTTTTAAGGCTTAAGATATGATTCATCCAAATCACATGTTGATCATCTTCAAATCCTTGAATTTTGGCAAGCAGTGCTCCTTACTCTAACATGAATTTGCAAAGTTTATGTTCACTCAAGTTACAAAGATGTCGAAGTTCGAAATTGAGCCCAAAATACAAAGTACATATTCGGGTGATAAGTCCAGGATTATTCAAGATACCCAAGTTGCAAATTCAAAGAGTTTGTTATATGAGTTTCATCAAATACACGCTAGGTTCAGGACTATTATTTCAAAAACCACATGCTATGACAATTATGCATCGAAATTTATACACAAAATTTGGGCCACAAAGGAATTTAAATGAAGATTCAAATTATAAATGCAATTTGGGTTCATTTCTCAAAGGACTATTACACGGGCAAAAAACGCATTCAAACCCCAAAGGACGCATCTTAGTTAATCCTTTTATGCTACATTCAAATAAAAAATAACGAGACAAACCATTTTCCCTTACGAATAATGATATGGAAAAATTCTCTTGTTATTACAGATAAATGATACAATGGGATATTGGGTGATAAATATACTAGTTTAACTAATGTTTCTATCAAGATAAGGAGGGTAGCAGACGCATCAATAAATCCCCCAAGTACCGTGACCCCTTCATCAAACAGCTGTGTAACCCTGGCCTACCATATGCTGCTTGGGTCACCTACAAGAATGCAAATCAAATGGAAATAAAATCAATCTTTCCAAATAGAGTCAATACAAGATTGGATAATCAATATTTATCAAATCACCGGATGAATGAAAGGGCAAGCTCAAGCTGCAGCCAGCACACTAAGACAGAACGTGAAAGAAATGATGGACACAATTTTACTTTTTTTTTTTCTGAAATCATTAAAGGGATGGACACCAACAGCACAAGTCATTACCTCTTCTTCCGCCGTTTCTAAAGACGCTAATTCGTTGTCAATGGGGCGCCTTGATGTGCAACGGCATGAAGACCATCTCGCAGCAGCTTTCAGCTTACAAGATGTCTTCTTTGCCATTCACTCTCCAAAATATGCAAAATACCCAACCTGTTATATCTAGTACAGCTCCGACTCGACATAAATAAGTTTTTCGGAAAGCCTTCTCAACAAATGCCTGCATTTCAAAGGAAAGTAACTTAGACATTTCACGCACACGAAAATCTTAGCAGCCATGAAATCTGTTACATTAAGCAAAAAATTGTCTAACATTCGATTACAAATATCACGAAAGGTATGGAAGATTATGGAAAGATACCTTTCGACGAGAAAAAGGAAGATTTGCGATCTTACTGTTTTTGTAAATCCACATTGTCTTGGATGCTACGGCTGCATTGTTATCCATGGAGTTTAATTTCCAACCCTGTTAACAAAACCAAAAACAACAAATTTAAAGTTCTCCAAAAATTATATCAGAGTTCTTTCGAACCAGGAATTTGCAACGACCACCTGGACTTTAAAATCCTCAAACTTCTGCCACAGTCCATCTCACCTATTCTGAACAACTTTCACAGCTCATAAACCCTTGGTGTCGGGACGAAGTATTCGGCAGCATCACCTGCAATGGTTTAGCACATCAAGTAAGATAACAGCCAAGACAAAACAGGACGAATTCTGAAACGGATACTCTGAGGATAAGTTATTTTCAAAACATTAGTTAAACGAATAACAACATGCTGGCAGTGGTGAGGTTCTTTCAGAAACGGAATGCCGACATTGTTCAGTGGCAATAATGTTGTTTTCAAGATAGGAGCTCTCAAATCTCACGATATGTCGGAGTAGAACGGGAAGTTTTCAGAAAACAATTATATGAAAGAAAGAGAAGAAAACCTGAGATCCTAGTCAGCGGAGTTCTCTCGGTGACGCCATCGAAGGACTTATGAGACTTTGTATTTAAAGAGGTTGCTGCTACCTTGAGACCAAACACAGTACCATACATAGTGATAGTAAGCTCAGAGGATGAACATAGGCAAGCTGAGGGAGAAGTTACGAACCAAATAACCCTTGAACCCTATAATTCGGAGCATTACCCGAAGTTGCACCTCTTTGGTTCTCTGCAGTCTTCACCGCATTCACGACATGTCGAACCACCTTCCTTTTCCCGTAACCTGTTAGCCTCGAGCTTAGTTTTGCTAACTCCAATAGTATTGGATTCATACGAAAAAGAAGGACTCGACCTTAACCTGCATAAGGTTGGCATATCACATATCAAGACATAATACAAATTCAACGCTCCAGTAAAACACCTGCGCACCAAAACCTCTGGCTGCATCGTATTCCTGACAACGGTTTGAACTCAAGATACCTGCGGCTGCAAGAGGATGGGTGTATTACTCGCACCAGTTGCTTGCACACACAGCCCAGACGAGAATCCCGTTGGAGCACCCATAATACCTCATTTTTGCAACTTTCCCCTGAAAACAATGCAAGACCACGGTCAAGGCGCATGAACAACCCGAGATGATTCATTCTTGATTTAAAGGTAAGACTTACAAGAGGTTTGCAATATTAAGCCAACATTTAGAAGACAGAGCATAAAGCGCTTCTCCGTCAGTTTGAACTCAAGTGTTATGACCCGGACATATCTTCGCAACCTGCACGCACGATGAAGAATATGATTATCAGACTTAGAACAACGTACAATAATATTCGTGATGAAGAAAACTCAAGCAAAGTACAATAGACATTAATGTCACAAATAGATCATAACTACTACTAACTCCTGTTGTGGTTTCCCTTCTTCAAGAGACCATAAACAATTGTCCGACTCCAGTGACAAATTACTTCTGGACTGTTTCTTAAGGACGTTGCTTATGGTGTCGCCGCCTATGTTTATCATGAACCCTCAAACTATCTGAGCTGTAAAGGCTGGTCCAATGGAGCTTTATCATACAGATTCCTAATGATCACCAAACCTGCGCATTATTCATCGAAAAGTTGCAGTAATTTTGAGACAGTGAGTTTCTAAGATTAAAGACAAGACAAAAGGCATGTACACTTCACTTTAACCAAATTGGTACAGAGCAAGGACTTATCTATGCGGCTGGAAGCCCGTCGATCCTTCTGCTTACATGTGGAAGAGTTTGTTGATCTTCTTCCCCTCTGTTGGGACTCATGTTTTAAATTGTTTGAGGAAGTTCAAGAATTTGACTCAGAGGTTCAGCTTTTGAATTTGATCTCTATTAGGCATATTCCATCATCGAAAGAGGGAACTCATTCGAAGCCGTCAGTTGATTATCACACGAATCAAAGCATATCCCAACTGAAAACGGAAATGAATTGCAAGATTAATGGCAACATCAACAGAATCATCAAAATTGGAAATACCATTTACAACACAACCGAAGCATTATTCTATTTCTAAATCGGTTAAAACATGTTTAGACAGATTCGGAAATATTCTTAAAGACATTCAATTGGAGATCCAAATTTCGATTATAAAACGGGTAGACAAGACTCACAGATGCAATACACAAACACAGATACACGCAAATCCAACAACAGAAAATCTCAAATCGAAAACCTAAAGAAATTTTTGAAGGAAGAAAACTTATCTTTCTTCGAAACTCTGTCTTCATCAAAATCCTCATTTCCGACCTCATTTCGCCGTTGAACCACCCTCATACACCAATTCGCCAAAATGCGCACAAAAAACCCCAAATGATAAAGTCCTATAAAATAATTTTGTGAAGGGGAAGTCATAAGAAGCTTGTCTTTTCCGCAAATCCACAAAACGGCCGCGCAAGCCTCCATCTGCATCGAAACCCATTCGCCGCACCCACACACAAAGAAAAAACCCTGCGAAGAAACCATTAAAATCATAAGTATCTCCAGGCGAGCATTGATAAATCTATTAATTTTCTTGTTTGCTTTATGTAGGAAAAGAACGGGGACAGGGGAAATCGCGACGGAGGGTGAGAAGAGGTAGGATTCGAGGAAGGAGAAAGGAAGAACAAGGAAGAAGAAAGAAAGAACGAGCAGAAAGACAGATCGACGGAAGAAGAGAGGAGAAAGGTAGAGAAGGCGGCGGAGAAAGCGCTGAAAGGGAAACAGAGGAAATCGGCGTCGGCGCCAGGGGGGATTGATTTGGGGAATTTAGGGTTTCCTTCTGTTTTTTTTCTTCAATTTTGATATTGTAATAATCCTGTACACCCACGGACACGCACCTTACCGTGCACCACAACGTGCCACCACACATCTCACTTGATCACCAGATCAAACGTCCCATACGCGCAGACCACGGTAAGCTCCGTGCACCACACGTACCGTGTCAGACGTCGTTATCTCCTAATCGCCACTAACATGCGTTTACCAGCTTAATTACCCACCCTTTAATTAATTAACCTGCGAATTAACATTAATTTGAATAATTAATTTAGTTAACATTTTTTTTAAAACTAATCTAAATAATTAACTGACCTCCTAATTAACCCATTTAATATGCACTTAGTTTAATCTAATCATTTACCTTTTTTTATTAACCACTATTAATCTCTAATCAACCATTTTCTATAAACTGAACTAGTAAATCTTTTTAAATTAACCTTTTAATAAATTAACCTAAATTAATCATTGTCTAATCAGTTTTTTTTAATTAAACCAACTAATAAACTTTTTACTTAAATTAATCTTTTTAAATCACTCATTTCTTTTATTTAATTAATTTGACCTAATAAAACCTATTTCATTCAATTAATCTATCTTTCCCTAAATTAGAGTTATTTAACTAAACCATCTTTTTTTTTCTTCTATTTAATTATTCACTCTTTTAATAAATCAACTTATCTTATTTATCTTAATAACTTTTATAATAATATAACTAAAACCTTTTTCCTAAATAAATCTAAGCCTTAAGTAACAACCTTTATTTTAAAATTAATAATAACCACTCTCCCCATAATATTAAAACCTATGTTTTTTTAATAATCTTATTGATTTGTAATAACAGCTTTAATAAAAAAACGAACTAATCCACTCTTTTAAAATAAAGATAAAAAGTAAATAAACTTTTAGGATCCTTTTAATTAAAAAATTCCTACTTAGAATTTAATTCACCTTTAAAACATTTTATTAAAACTAAGATAATTAATCTAAACTCCCTAAAAATCAAGTCACCTGAAACCTTTTAAAACTAGTTTGAACCAAATTTAACTTTTTCTTAAAATCAAACCTCTCACAATTAACATCAACTAAAATCAATTCAACCTCGCCTAAAAACAGTCAACATCGTAAAAGGTAATCCAATCGAGCACGCTTACGCCTCTCTCCATCCTCGCACTTCACAATTCACACACTTAGCGCTTTCATGCGTGTGTATATTTTATTTTTATCCGCAATTTACTTTCAGCAATTTACATTACCGTAATTTACTTTATCGCATCGCATTCCGTCCAAAGGAAGAATCTGCGCATGATCTCAACAATCGTGCGTATGCATCATTTGCATCATTATCCCCTCGATCCTTGATCCCATTCAAGTTGATCTTCTAGGAAAGATCCTACCCTATAGGAAGGACCTTTGTCTTTTATTTTACAACATAGAAATACACAAACAATTCAAACATATTCAAACACATTAGAGAATAAGATGTTAATCATCTTAAGCGAGATGGAATCTCCACCCCACATCAATACAATCAATATCGTAGGAACTTTGCCTTAAGAGAGATAGAGGCGTACCTCGTCGATCCCTATCCGAGTACTTGAGCCCTTCTCTTAAGACGATGCAAAGACTATTTTCCTACACCTTGTGGCGGTTAAATCTCCCTTAAAATGACAACGTATCTCTTCTCCTAAAATTAATCAATCAACTACCCTAAACCCGTAAGAACTTTGACCACAGTCAAAGAACTCCTCAAAACCCTTTAGGAGAACTACAAAATACTCTGATTCCGCTCCCGTAAGGATATGTAGGCATAAGATGCGACATCTTATCGAGTATACTTAGAAATAACCCCCTAAATCTTTTAACCATTAAGCAGATAAACCATAGCAATAAACAAACATAAAAACAAGAGGTTCCTGTAGAGTACTACAGAAACTTAGGATGCTAGTACCTTCCCTAAGTTTAACTAACCCCCGAACCTATAACTCTCTAAACCATGCATTTGCATTGCATTGTGGTAATTTTGATCTTTATCCCTTCCTTTGGACAAATCAAAGTTCGGTTGCAAAATGAATTAAAGATTCAAACTAATCAATAGTTTGGTATCCAAATTTCACCGCGACAGTATGCTTCGCGTCAACTGAGGGTGCATGAGCAGAATTATCCTACTCATGATCTTGAGTTGGCTGCGGTTGTTTTTGTGTTAAAGATCTAGAGACATTATTTGTATGGTTCGAGATTTGAGGTGTTCAACGATCATAAAAGTCTGAATTATCTGTTTGATCAGAAAGAGCTAAATATGAGGCAGAGAAGATGGTTAGAATTCTTGAAGGATTATGATTTTAGCCTAAGTTATCACCCGGGAAAGGCTAATGTGGTAGCTGATGCTTTGAGCAAGAAGGAGATTCATATGTCGGCTATGATGGTGAAAGAGATGGAGCTTATTGAGAAGTTCAGAGATTTGAGCATGGTTTGTGAAACTTCGGCAGATTGCGTGATGTTGGGCAAGTTGCAAGTGAACAATGATTTCTTGGATATGATCAGAGAAGGTCAGAAGCTTGATGTGGAGCTAGTGGATGTGATGTCTGGAGTGGGAAGAGACTTCGATGGTGATTTCAAGTTGAATGGTTCAGGTGTGTTAAGGTTCTGAGGTAGGATTTGTGTGCCGGATGATGATGAGCTGAAAAAGTCGATTCTGAGTGAAGGACATCGTACGTAGTAGTTTGAGTATTCATCCAGGAGCTTCGAAGATGTATCATGATTTAAGGAAGATATTTTGGTGGTCAGGTATGAAGAGGGATATAGCTCAGTTTGTTTATGCCTGTTTGACGTGTCAGAAATCGAAGGTGGAGCACCATAAGCCTAGTGGATTGATGCAACCGTTAGAGATTCCAGTTTGGAAGTGGGATTGTATCACCATGGATTTTGTTACAGGACTGCCGAACACGGCGAGAGGATTTGATGCCATTTGGGTAATTGTGGATCGGCTTATGAAGTCTGCACATTTTGTGCCGGTTAATATCAATTTTCCGTTGGAGAAGCTGGCAGAGATTTATGTTCGAGTGATTGTGAAGCTTCATGGTGTGCCAGCGAGTATTGTGTCGGATAGAGATCTGAGGTTTACGTCAGAATTTTGGAAGAGTTTGCAGGAAGATTTGGGTACCAAGTTGACGCTGAGTTCAGACTATCATCCACAAACTGATGGACAGTTAGAGAGGACTATTCAGACGTTGGAGGATTTGTTGCGGGCTTGTGTGTTAGAAAAAGGTGGTACGTGGGATACTCATTTTCCATTGATTGAGTTCACATACAACAACAGTTACCATTCCAGTATCGGGATGACACCGTTTAAAGCTCTTTATGGTAGGAGATGCAGAACTCCTTTGTGTTGGTATGAGTCGGGTGAGAATGTGGTTTTGGGGCCAGAGATTGTGCAACAGACTACTGAGACAGTTCAGATGATCCGTGATAAGATGAAAGCATCTCAGGATAGGCAGAAGAGTTATCACGATAACCGGAGGAAAGAGTTGGAATTCAGTGAATGTGATCATGTGTTCCTGAGAGTCAACCCTGTGACTGGTGTAGGTCGTGCGTAAAATTCCAAGAAATTGGATCCGAAGTTTATTGGGCCGTATCAGATTTTGCAGAAAGTTGGTGTTGTGGCTTATAGGGTGGCGTTGCCGCCCGAGCTTTTGAATTTGCACGACGTGTTCCATGTGTCGCAACTTTGGAAGTATGTCGTGGATCCGTCTCATGTGATTCAGAGAGAGGAAGTGCATGTTCGAGAGAATCTTACCGTTGAAGCGATGCCGTTGAGGATCGAGGATCGTAAGATGAAGCGACATAGAGGGAAAAAGATACCTTTAAGGATAGTGGTTTGGGGAGGTGCTGCAAGAGTCAATGTGACCTGGGAGTTGGAAAGTAGGATGCGGGATGCGTATCCAGAATTGTTTCCATCAGGTATTTTCGAGGACGAAAATAATTAAAGTGGGGGAGAGTTGTAACGCCCATTTTAATTATCTCGTTTTTCCGTGTTATTTTATTTTTAGCGTGTTTTGTGGGGGTGTTTGAGTGTGATTGTGTGTAGCCCTTAAGTTGGAATTAATTAATAATTTTGGACCTTAAGACTAATAATAAAATTATTAGTGATAATGATAAATTAATGACTAATAGTAATATTATTAATATTAATATTATTATTGTTATTATTATTATTATTATTAATAATATTATTATTGAGTAAATAAAAGAAATGGAATATAAGAATTGGGATGAGGGGTATTGTTGGAAGGTTGGAAAGAAGGGAAAGAGGAGAAACACGTTGGAAGGAGAAGAGGAAGAAGAACACGATCAAGAGAGAATTGGAAGGAAGAAGAACAAGGTGAATTGGAGCAAGAGGAAGCTAGAATTTCAGAGTTTCATCAGATTGTTCGAGTTGTCGAGGTAAGGGGGGATAATCGGGTCAAATTGGTATAGTGCATGAATTCTAGGTAGAGGGGATTTCCCTTAACCCCATAGGTTTATGATCATGTTTTTTTATGGTTGCATAATTCTTAATGTGTGATTATCTGGTTGAATCGGTTGCATGCGTTGGTGAAATGATCGTTTGGTGATTTCGGAGTTTCCGGGTAGTTCGAAGTTTTATGCCAAAACTGATGTAATGAGTAGAGCTGACATTAATCGGGTTAAATCGAGGATAGATTATGTGGTTAGGTTGTAGAATATTGGTCTGATATGATTGGAACTGGTTTGAGTAGAGTCGGCTGAGTTCGGAGAGTTTTGCCGACTCTGAGCAGTTTTATTTTTTTGAAATCGCAGACGTTCGCCAGCTGTTTCGTTGGGTGAACGAGTAGCGAATCTTCGCTAGGGATTCGCTGGGCGAACTGGGTAGTGAGTGCTTCCAGTAGCCACTGTCTGGCTTCGCTAGGGAGTTCGTTGAGCGAGCAAGTAGCGAGCATTCGCTGATGCTTCGCCTAGCGAGTGAGCCAGCGAGCTTGACAGTGTTTTATATTTTTGTGTTGTGCTATTCTGTTCTCTTGTGTTGTTGGACCCTTGTTGGTAGTGATTGATTATGAGATTGATGTTGAACTATAGGGAGTATATGTATGGTATGGAATATGATTTCCTTGTTATTTGTTTAATTTGAATGATTGAATACGGCGTATGTGATTGCGTAGAAATGTGCTGATGCATGATATATATATATATATATATATATATATATATATATATATATATATATATATATATATATATATATATATATATATATATATATATATATATATATATATATATATATATATATATATATATATATATATATATATATATATATATATATATATATATATATATATATATATATATATATATATATATATATAATCATGATACATGATGGAATGTGATCGAAGGATCGTGTGCACCATGTGTGCTGGTGTTTGCTGTGTGCATTTGAGTCCTGCATAAGCATATTGACGGGGCGAAGCATTGCTCAGTGGAGTGTATGTGATTCACTCGCGTGCTCAGGAGGAGTGTGGTAGGGATAGATCGTTGCTCGGTGGAGTGTATGCGATCTATCCTGAGATTGATTGTGCTCAGTGGAGCGTGATAGGGATAGATCATTGCTCGGTGGAGTGTATGTGATCTATTCCGGGTTATTTGCCCGTACTCCGAAGGGGAGCTTATAGGGATAGATCGTTGCTCAGATGGAGTGTATGCGATCTATCCTGAGTTTGAGTCGGTACCGCATATCATAGTGTTGAGTTGCATGTGTTGCATTGTTTATATGATGTGTTGGTGTGGGACAGTAGGTCCAGGTTGACGTATGTGAATGATAATTGTATGTTTACTGCCTTTTATTCATGTACATTTTGACCATTATATTTTGATACTGATTTCTCACCCCTTGCTTTTGTTGTGGTCTGTGCTTCTTCGGGAGTACATATAATCTAGGTGTGTATCTAGCTTTGGTTGTGGCGAGTCGTAGAGATGCTCTGATACGTAACACTATGGCTTTGGGGAGTTTAATGTTTATTTGATGATTTTGTGTGCCCTTGTGGCGTATCATGTTTCGGTGACTCTTTTTGGTGAACATATCTTGTATATTTTGGGCAGTTGGCCGAGCCCGATGTATATGATGTTTATAGGTATATATATTTGTTGAAAATCATTTAATGAAAATGTTTTATGTTGAGTTTATTTCAGTAACATCCCGTTTTGGTATGAATACTCTGATAATTGTTTATTTTAATTGCATTTATGTTGTTTTAGGGAACAGGGTGTTACAAGCTGGTATCAGAGCAGGTCGGTTCGTCCGCCCAATGTAGTAGTTGAGTCTGTCTGTAGGATAGAGTTTGTTTGTTTTTCTGTTAACCTGCCGTTGTTGTTGTTGAGCAATATGGCGGGAAGGAATAATGTTGCGTTTGCTGCAGCTATGCAAGCGATGGCGCAGGTGGTTGCTAGTCAGAACCACGTTGTGGGTGCACAATTCAGGGATTTGGCGCAGTTTCAGAGTAACAAGCCGCCGACGTTTCAAGGAGGAATTTTGGACCCTGAAGTGGCACAAAAGTGGCTTAAGGCGATAGAGAAGATCTTCAGAACAATGGGTTGCAGCGATGAGCAGAAGGTGAGGTTCGGTACTCACATGTTAGAGGGAGAAGCTGAAGCTTGGTGAGACAACAGTCGCCAGAGGTTGGAAATTGCAGGAACTCCAATTACTTGGGATGTGGTCCGAACTGGTTTTCTAGAGAAGTATTTTCCGGAGGATATCAGGAGTGCTAAGGAAATTGAGTTTCTGGAGCTGAAGCAGGGAAATATGACGGTGGCCGAGTATGCGGCCAAGTTTGAGGAGTTAGTGCAGTATTGTCCTCATTACATTACTGACGGAGTGATGACCTCTAAGTGTTTGAAATTTAAGAATGGGCTGCGTCCGGAAGTGAAGATGGGAATAGCTTTTCAGAAGATCAAGGATTATCCTGAGCTGATAAGCAGAAGCAGGATTTATGATAATGATAAATGGGCGAGGATCGCGCATTACAAGGCTGCAAATGATCGTAAGGGTAAGCAAAGGTTTGGTGGCACTCCTTATAGTGTTCCAACTGATAAGGGGAAGTTTAAGGGTGTTGCTGATAAGAAGCCCAGAGAAGGGAGATCGTTTGCTGGTGGGAAGTGTTTCCGGTGCGGTGGCGCGGGTCATCGTGCCAATGATTGTCCTCATGAAGTGAAGAAGTGCTTCAAGTGTGGTAAGTCGGGCCATGTGATGGCTGATTGTCAGATTGTTGTGCCTACTTTCTACAATTGTGGTGAGAAGGGCCACATCATTACGCATTGTGAGAAGCCGAAGCCACCTCAGGTGTCTCAGACCAGTGGTAAAATGTTTGCGGTGGTGGGAACTCAAGCTGCTAGTGAGGATCGTTCTATCCAAGGTACTTGTTTCATCAATAATGTTTCCTTGTCTACTATAATCGTTACGGGTGTGACCCACTCGTTCATCTCTGTTGATTGTGTGAAGAGGTTAGGTTTGGTGCCTACTACTCTTGAGCGGCGGATGACTATTGAGACTCCCTCTATTGGTTCGGTGACTACTTGTTTGGTGTGTTTGAAGTGTCTACTGACTATTTTTGGTAGAGATTTTGGGGTGGATCTGATTTTCTTGCCTCTTGGTAAGTTGGATGTTATTCTGGGTATGAACTGGTTGGAGTTCAACCGAGTCTACATCGATTGTTTTCGGAAGGTGTTGTTATTTCTTACGCCGGAGGAGGAAGCTCTGGCGGATTCCTTGTCTGGTAAGGAGTTAAGGATCTTGTTGGAGGGTGAAGCTAAAATGTTTGCTTTATTTGCATCATTAGCTGTTGACGGAAAAGTGTCACTGAAGGAGTTGGCGGTGGTAAAAGAATTTCCGGAAGTGTTCCCTGATGATATTACAGAGTTGCCTCCGAAGAGAGAAGTTGAGTTTAACATTGATCTTGTACCTGGTACGAGGCTTATATCTATGGCACTGTACAGGATGTCAGCAGTGGAATTGGCTGAATTGAAGTCTCAGATTGGAGAGTTGTTGGATAGGAAGTTTATTAGGCCAAGTGTGTCGCTGTGGGGAGCTCATGTGTTGTTGGTGAAGAAGAAGGATGGTAGTATGCGTCTGTGCATCGATTACCGTCAGTTGAATAAAGTGACCATCAAGAACAAATATCCTCTTCCAAGGATTGATGATTTGATGGATCAGCTGGTGGGAGCTCGTGTATTCAGTAAGATTGACTTGAGGTCGGGTTACCATCAGATCAGAGTGAAAGAAGGTGATATTCAGAAGACGACATTTAGAACTCGATACGGACATTACGAGTATGCGGTAATGCCTTTCGGAGTGTCGAATGCGCCGGGAGTGTTCATGGAGTATATGAACCGGGTCTTCCATTCTTATTTAGATCAGTTTATTGTTGTCTTCATTGACGATATACTGATTTATTCGAAGTCTGAGGAAGAGCATGCAGGACACTTGAGAATTGCTTTGCAAGTGTTGAAGGATAATAAGTTGTTTGCAAAACTGTCGAAGTGTGAGTTTTGGTTGAAGACAGTGAGTTTCTTGGGGCATGTGATATCTGGTGATGGTATATCGGTAGACCCATCAAAGGTGAGTGCAGTGTTGCAGTGGGAACCGCCGAAGACATCATCGAAAGTTAGAAGCTTTTTGGGCTTAGCAGGGTACTATCAAAGATTTATTGAAGGATTTTCTACTTTGGTGTTGCCATTGACTCAGTTGACGAGGAAGAACCAAGTTTTCGTGTGGGATGCCACTTGTGAAGAGAGCTTTGTGGAATTGAAGAAAAGATTGACTACGGCATCGGTGTTAGTGTTACCGACTCCGAGTGAACCATTTGTGGTGTATTATGATGTGTTTAAGATGGGTTTAGGCGGAGTTCTTATGTAGAGTGTTAAAGTGGTGGCGTATGCTTCACGACAACTGAGGGTGCATGAGTGAAATTATCCTACTCATGATCTTGAGTTGGCTGCGGCGGTTTTTGTGTTAAAGATCTGGAGACATTATTTGTATGGTTCAAGATTTGAGGTGTTCAGCGATCATAAAAGTCTGAAGTATCTGTTTAATCAGAAAGATCCGAATATGAGGCAGAGGAGATGGTTAGAATTCTTAAAGAATTATGATTTTAGCCTAAGTTATCACCCCGGGAAAGGCTAATGTGGTAGCCAATGCTTTGAGCAGGAAGGCGATTCATATGTCGGCTATGATGGTGAAAGAGATGGAGCTTATTGAGCAGTTCAGAGATTTGAGCATGGTTTGTGAAACTTCGGCAGATTGCGTGATGTTGGGCAAGTTGCAAGTGAACAATGATTTCTTGGATATGATCAGAGAAGGTCAGAAGCTTGATGTGATATCTGGAGTGGGATGAGACTCTGATGGTGATTTCAAGTTTGATGGTTCAGGTGTGTTAAGGTTCCGAGGTAGGATTTGTGTGTCGGATGATGATGATTTCTTCGCGAATTTGAAACAATCAGACTCCATCGTAAGCCAATAATACCCAGCTCGCAACAACTTTCGAGACATGGCATGTCCACCGGCATGCGTACCGAAAGTACCCTCGTGGACTTCCTCCATAAGCATATTTGCTTCTTTTTCATCCACGCATCTCAACAGCACCAAATCATGGTTTCTTCTATAAAGCACACCATCCTGATTCAGATAAAAATTGCCAGACAATCTCCTTAGAGTCTTCTTATCTCGACTGGATGCCCCAGTCAGATACTCCTGGTTCTTCAAGAAATTTTGGATGTCAAAATACCACGGCTTGCCATCGATGTCCTCCTCAATGGCGAATATGAAAGCGGGTCTATCAAGGCGGGAGATAACTATTCTGGTAGCTTCGTTCCAAAAATTAACCTTGTACATCGAAGACAGCGCTGCCAGAGCGTCTGCCATCTGATTCTCGGCTCGCGGCACATGGTGAAACTTCACCTTGTCGAAGAAAGGTAATAACCTCCTTGCATAATTCATGTAAGGAATCAAATTAGGTTGACGAGTTTCCCATTCTCCCTTGATTTGATTCATAACTAGCGCGGAATCGCCATATACATCGAGATTTTTGATCCTCAAATCAATAGCTTCTTCGAGACCCATGAACATGCTTCATACTCAACCTCATTGTTGGTGATCGGAAATGTCAATCTGGCAGTGAATGGGATGTGAGACCCATGGGGTGTTGTAATGATTGCCCACATTCCACTTCCGTATGAGTTGACAACACCGTCAAATATCAACTGTCATTGGGAGCCAAGTTCAGAACCTTCATCTGGTAGTGGTTCGCCACAATCCTTCATCTTGAGGAGCATAATGTCTTCGTCAGGAAATTCAAACTTCGTTGGCTGATAGTCTTTGATAGGCTGTTCGGCGAGGTACTCTGACAAAACACTTCCTTTGATGGCCTTCTGATAAACATACTGAATGTCGTATTTTGTCAATACCATTTGCCATCTGGCAATTCTTCCTGAGAGCGCTTGCTTTTCGAAGACATATTTGATCAGATCCATCTTCGAAATCAGCATGGTTGTATGGTTAAGCATATACTGTCTTAAACGTTTAGTAGCCCAAGCAAGTGCGCAATACGTTTTCTCAAGCATTAAGTAACGGGACTCATAATCTGTGAACTTTTTACTCAGATAGTAAATCACATGCTATTTTCTTCCAGTCTCGTCATGTTGACCTAGGACACAACCCATACTGTTCTCAAGAACCGTTAAGTACATAATCAATGGTCTTCCAGCTACTAGAGGTATCAGTATCGGAGGTTCCTGCAAATACTCTCTTATTTTCTCAAATGCTTTATGACAATTCTCATTCTAAATGACCGCCTGATCTTTCTTTAATAACTTAAATAATGACTCACAAGTGGCTGTGAGGTGAGATATGAACTGAGCAATGTAGTTCAATCTACCTAAGAAACCACGAACTTGTTTCTCGGTCTTTGGTGCTGGCATTTCTTGAATTGCCTTGATCTTTGCAGGATCAACCTTGATTCCTTTCTCACTGACAATAAACCCCAACAACTTTCCCGATCGTACGCTGAAAGTACACTTGTTTGGATTCAGCCTTAGTTTGAACTTTCTTAATATCTCAAACAGCTTTAGAAGATTCACCAGATGCCCCTCCTCCGTTTGGGACTTTGCAATCATATCATCGACATAAACCTCAATCTCATGATGAATCATGTCGTGAAAAAGAGTTACCATAGTCCGCTGATAAGTTGCCCCTGCGTTCTTCAAACCAAAAGGCATTACTTTATAGTAGAACGTCCCCCATGGCGTGATAAAAGTCATTTTCTCCATATCCTCTTGTGCCATCTTAATCTGATTGTAGCCCGAAAAACCGTCCATGAAGGAAAACACTGAGTATTGTGCGGTGTTATCAACAAGCACGTCAATATGAGGGAGCGGGAAATCATCCTTTGGGCTCGCTCTATTCAGGTCCCTATAGTCAACACACATTCTGACTTTGCCGTCCTCCTTAGGCACATGCATGATGTTGGCAACCCACGGAGGGTAATTGGTCACAGCAAGAAATCCAGCGTCCAATTGCTTCTGGACTTCTTCTTTGATCTTCACTGCCATATCTGGCCTGGTTCTTCTAAGCTTCTGTTTGACGGGAGGACATTCTTGTCGAAGAGGCAGGCGATGAACAACAATGTATGTGTCTAGTCCAGGCATGTCTTCGTATGACCAAGCAAAGACATCCTTATACTCTTGGAGCAATTCGACCAATCTTTGCTTGACATTATCTTGTAGCGCGACCCCTATTCTGAGTTCCCTCTTATCCTCTTCAGTTCCCAAGTTGATGACTTTAACTTCCTCCTGATGAGGCAGGATAACCTTCTCCTCTTGTCTCAACAATCTAGCAAGCTCTTCGGGTAGGTCTTCGTCTTCATCGATCTCTTCTTCTGCTTGAAAGATCGGATTGTCAAAGTCACACCGAATCATAGACGAGTCTGAGTCGGTGGTATCTGAAATGTGTAACCTGCAATGATGATGATTTTATGCTTAAATGATATGCAAACAAAACAAACACAAACCACATTGCCATTTTAATGTTAGAAAACAAAAAGAAGAAAAAACAAGGATCACAAAATTCGAATGAGAAAAAAGCCTTTTGATTAATGATAAAAGATTGTTCAAACATAAGCAAGCATGCCCTGAATAGAATACCGCTATGCTCCGGGCAGAACATAGGGCTACACAATAACTGAAAAAACAAAGAATTATTGTTCACGTGTCACTTGGACAAATTCCTCAATGGACCAGTTGCATAGCTTCTGTCCGGGAGCGCTCGGATGGATTCAAGCGTCCATGTCACAATCACTGTCCCCGGCTTCATCATCAGAAATAACATTAATTTGCTCAAAAATGACACCCCTATTGGTGAACTTGACGGGCCCCTTATAGTGCGGTGCGCTTTGTGAAAGTGACGAAGATGATGGGTGGTATCCCAACCCAAACTTGTCCTGCTTCTGAGGTATGTCTAGCACCTTTCCTCATCCTTGCGATGCCCCAGCTTGTACTGCCGCTTGAGCCTCCTTGAAAGATGACATAGGCACTTCTGGTTCTTTGTTCACAACTGGAGATTTGTCCTTCACTTGCACAGTTTCGAAGGCCTGACACAAAGTCTCATGAATTTCTCCATCTACCTCGACGTATTTGAAAGATGAAAAGTGGCTAATCATGATATCTTCCTCCTCACATACCGTCACAACACTGCCTCCGACCATATATTTCAGGTTTTTAATCAAGAGTGGACGTAACAGCCCCAGCAGAATGTATCCATGGACGACCCAGCAAACAGCTGTAAGCAGGCTGAATGTCCATGATGTAAAATACCGCATCAAATACCTCCGGGCCCACTTGGATAAGCATAGTTATTTCCCCAAAAACAGATCTTCAGGTTCCATCAAAGGCTCGTACAACCAAATCACTCGGTGTACAATAAAGACCCTGATGATCTATCTTCATTAAAGCTTTCTTTGGAAGTACATTCAAGGACGACCCTGTATCATAAAGGACGTGTGACATCATTGTTCCCCGAAATTCAATTGAAATATGCAATGCCAAATTGTGGTTTCTGCCCTTTGGCGTCAAGTCCAAATCCGTAAACCCCAGACCGTTTCCTGCATTTACATGTGCCACAACTCCTTTAAGCTGGTTAACCGATATTTCTTGTGGTGCGTAGGAAGTTCTTAAAACCTTCAACAATGCATTTCGATGCGCTTTTGAACACAACAGCAGTGATAGTATAGAAATCTTGGAAGGAGTTTGTTGTAGATGGTCGACTATTTTGTAGTCGCTTTTTCTAATCAACTTCATGAACTCTTCTATATCCTTTGCCAGAGATTCCTTCTCGCTCACCCGAGGAATTTCTTCTACCACTATCTTGCCTTTCCCTTTATCAGATTTCTCAACCATCACTTCGGGCGATGAAAAGTTTCTACCGCTTTTGGTAATTCCCCCAGCTACGACCAGATTATCCATTGAATCGACATGAAAACTCTTCAATTCTACCTTTTGCCCGTTACAATACACCTCGGCTCCGTAATTCCACGGGATAGACTTAGTACTTTCGTACAGCACAGGTCCTGCTTTGGTGATGATGATTGTAGGTGGCCTTTGAGGCGCTGAAATATTAATAGTTTTATACGGGATTGAAATCGTCGCGATTTCATCCTGCTCCTCCTCTACTACTTCCACGGGTTTCCTTTCAGCGGTCCGATCAAATTGTAACATTCCTTCATCCATCATGCTTTGAATACACTTTTTCAGATCATCACATCCCTCAGGATGGCTCAAACAGTTGACACAGCCTTCACTACAGCCTGGGAACACTCCCCCTTTTAGTAGTTTCTCCTTCACGAAACTCAATGGTGTCTTCAGCTCATTCACGTCGGCTATCAGATCTAACCCTTCCTCTACCAGAACAGCACCAACCCTAGTCGGCCCATGATTTGGCATAGGGTTTTGCACAACATTCGATGCATCATGTGAAAAATCTATTGCTTTACTATCAATCAGATCTTGTAACTTATGTTTGAAATCCTTGCAGTTGTCAATATTATGGTCGGGTGCCCCGGAGTGGAAGTCGCATCATGCATTCACATCAAAGTCGGGCGGTGGTGGGCCTGTCAGAGGAGCCATAGTCATCTTTTGGATCAACTGTAATTGCAACAAAGTTTGGAGCACTTGGGAATATGGCATCGGTGGCGGATCAAATACTCTATTTGCTGGCCGAACCGGATATCTTTGATAACCCTGCTGATTTTGTTAGGGTGGCTGCTGCTACTGTTGTTGTTGTTGTGGTACAGGGATCGTAACGCTAGCGACCTGTTGTTGATGATATTGATTATGAGGTTGACTTCTCCATCTTCCTTGAAAACTAGATACTGAGTTGGTTTCTCCCTCGCGCCTTTTGTTGCCAAAGACTTTCTTTCCTCCTCCTCCAGCTGAGGATCCTTCGCCTGCTTGAATCTTCCCAATTTTGATACCATTCTCTATGCGTTCTCCTGTAATTATCATGTCAGAAAAGCTGCCAGACATACAGTTGATAAGCTTCTCATAATACATGCCAGATAAAGTAGCCACGAACATGTCGATCAGCTCACGCTCCACCATCGGCGGTTGAACTCTTGCGGCCAATTCGCGCCACCTTTGGGCGTACTCTTTGAAGCATTCATTATTCCTCTGGGTAAGATTTTGCAATTAAACACTATTTGGAGCAAGGTCACTATTGTATTGATAATGTTTCATGAACGCCTCAGCCAAATCCTTCCAGCTACGGACATTGGTAGGCTCCAACCCCATGTACCACTCAAGGGAAGGGTCAGACACACTATCCTGAAAAAAGTGCATTAACAACTTTTCATCGTCTGAGTAGGCAGACATTTTCCTGTAATACGAGCACAAGTGAACCCTAGGACATGTAGTACCCTTGTACTTATCAAAGTCAGGGACTTTGAATTTCTACGGTACCCTTAGGTCAGGAATAAGTCCAAGGTTGGCCATATCAAGGCCCATAGAGTTATGACTTTCAAAGCTCTTTATCCTGTCTTCCAACCATTTGAATCTTCTATTAGTTTCAGAAGGCATTTCACCACCAAAATCTCTCACCAAGAAGATCTCATCCTGTCTGTCCTCAATCAACTGCTGATTCAGGTTGCCATGAATAGCACCGTTAGCTTCAAGCCCATACACATTGCCCTGACCAGTAATTCCAGCATTACCAACTCCAATGTTACCAAATCCAGTGTTACCATTGCCTCCTCCAACATTACCATTGGTTTCAACATTTCCATTACCGTTCCCAGTTGCGTTCCCATTTCTAGCACCATTGCCATTTCCAATCCTGCCAGTATTGGGGATAGCATTATTAGCGTGCTGAGTCTCAACATGAGGTGGGTTGGTAGCAGTTCCTCCATGTAATACGCTGTCGTTATTAACCCGTGCAATCAAAGGCTGCACCAAGGTCTTGAGTTGGTCTTGTCCACTAGCTACAATCTGCATTACTTCCATAAACTGAGCCATCCTATCTCTCATTTCCTGCATCTGCTCCTGCATCTGTTCCATGATTTTCTTCTGATTTCCTCTAGTCGTGTATCGGTGATTTATTTTATCAGCAATCCTAAAACACACTAAATGAAAAAGCATGAGATAAGAAAACAGTTCTGATGCACCTGCAATGCGAAAAAGATGCTAAATGCAGACATGTATATATGCAACAGGGAGATCCCCCCCCCCCTCATTCTAGTTTCCAGAAGAAGAAACGACCATGGAAAACCCCACAGACAAGCAAACAGAAAAATAACTCCTCATATAATAACAGACCAACAGACAGTGTGCATACATCAACTGAGTACAAATAGAGATGACCTCAATCAACAAGTCTGGTGATGGTCAATACATAAGCAAAACAACAAGATACAAAGAAAGACAGTCAAGCTGAGTGCCGAGACTGGAAATCCTCTAGCAGCTTCCGCGTCTCGGGATGATCTTGTCTAGCGAGTAGACCCTGTATGAGTAGCTCTTGCCGACTAATGATGCGCTGTAGACTATCAACATGGTCTTCCCAGGCTCCTTCCCCAAAGCACGCCTCAAGTATGCACCTCTTGGTGTCCGCTCTGCACCTACAATCCTCCAAGTTTGCAATAGCTTTGCTCAATCTGTGCTCACTATTATGTCTGAGTGATTCTTCCACCGAAATATTCTCGTCCTTTGCTTTGAGCTGCATCTTCAACTTGGCGACCTGCTGTCTCAGCTTGTCCTCGCGCTCTTTGTTGTTGGTGAGTGTGGCATTCCACACTGAGTCAAACTTAGAGATCTTCAAGTAAGCCTTGTCCAGATCCTTCTTCTTGGTAGCAAGCACACTACTGACAGTGTTCAAATTCCGGCCTGAGCGTTCTCTAGCGCTAGTCTCCTTCGTCATGTCCGTACCTAGCTTGTTGACAAGTTCAGTCTGCTTTTTGAAAGAATAGACAACATCAATCTTCTCGCTTAGGAGTTGAATGATTTCTTTCTCTAATTCTTCATTGGCTCCTTTCAACTCTTCTTTCTCACGCAATAGTTGATTGTACTTCTGAATATCCACGGTAGTGGGTTCTTCAGTCGTGATGGGGTACAAAGGCACAACTGAGGGAAATGGCATCAGGGACTTAGCAGCTCTTTCTTTTATCCAAACCATGTAAGGGTCGTAAGCTCGATTGTTGCTCTTTCCTAACAATGTCTTACCTCGTCTGTGAATGTTACTCCATGCATACTCCATTATAACCAAAGTATCAACTTCCAGCAAGCCTGTGAAATACAGAGACTCCTGTATCTCTTCTTCCTTAGGAGGACTCTTCAAAGCATATCCAAATTGTCTAATCAACAAAGAGGGATTATAGTTAATACATCCCTTCCTTCCGACCAACGGGACATTCGGAAAACCATTGCAACTATATATGATTTCAGCGCCAAGTATATCCTGATCAAACCATACAATGTTTTCCGCTGATAAACCTATCAGCCTAGCAGACCATTCTGAGGTGCCAGCAGTAGCAACAAACAGACCTGTTTTCGGAAGGTGACTGAAGAACCACCTATACAGCATGGGTACACAGCAAGACACATTTTTACCCCTCCGCTTCTCATTCTTGTAATGGATAGAATGGTAAACATCCCCTAATAAGGTAGGCACTGGATTCCCTGAAGCAAGGATATATGAGGCATCTGTATCCACGAAGTCTGGCAAGTTGGGAAACAAAATGATACCATATATGCATAGAGCGAGAATGACATTGAATACAATCCAACAACCGTCTTTTGTAAACTGTAAAGCCTTATCAACCAGAAAAGGTAGAGGAAACCCATACACTCCATTCAGCTTGGTCAATTTTCCTGAGAACTCTGAGGCATCAAGATGAAGAATTGGAGCAAGCCTAGCTAGATCAGGCTCAGCATCATCATGGTAAAAAGGCATCTGATCCAATACTGGAACTCCTAGTAATGCAGCATATTCTTCCAAGGTCGGCGCCAGGACATAGTCAGGAAAATTAAAACATCTCAGCTGAGGGTCATAAAACTGTAGCAGAGCATATAAGCCATTCAACTCGAACACTGAAGGTTTTCACACCTCACTGAGCAGCTTCCCATGAGATTCCTTGAACTCTTCTTTCACTTTCTGGTCTTCTAAAACAACCAAACTCAACAGGGAACTGATATCAGGAAAAGGGAGCTTGTAGGCAACGGTCTTCTTCAAAGACTCCATGTCAGAAAAGGAACTAGATCACTAGAATCGGGGAGGAAATATGCACCTGCAACACAAATACATGTTAATGAAATGAAAATGAAAATGCAAAATGCACATGCAAACAGGAGATCAAAATTGTTGTGCTGTAGTTTGAGAAGACCGACGCTTCGCTTTAGTCATAACCAAACACTGATATTAGGACCCCTTGATATCAAGAATCCAAACTGTAAAGAACCGGGTAATCTGAAGGCTAGAGTTTCCTGCACAACCCCATCCCTCTCACAGGTAAGGACCTATCCACTGACAAGGTTTGGCATCCTATGCATTCATCAGCGTCACAGACTTTCAAGAAATGATGATATGTTCACCATTTCTGGTTTGGCATCATCACCTCCCGAGGAGGCCTCACTTAGCTAAATCCCAAATGATCGGTCCCCAGAGTCGACAATCCTCATATCCAAAATTCCTTCAAGCCCAAAGGGACAGAAAGAAAATTGTTAAAGAGAATCTCATCCAAGCGCGAATTTCATGGCTAGCTGGTGAATGCAAAGCATACAGGATCACCAATAATCTCCACTTCTAATGCTAAGTCTATACTCAAGCCTGGGTCTGGCTTATCTCTCAATGGAATAATCCTTCCCCACAGCACAACAATAATGAATCATGCGGAAAGCAAATAAAGATAAAGCACATATGTACACACCTAAAAATAAACAAACAAGCGCTAGGATTGACTCGCATAGGGGATATTTCTGTCCCCAACAGAGTCGCCAGTTGTCACTACTGCGAAAATCGAGGTCGGCAGTGACAGAAAAGTCGCCACCGTGCATTATTTATCCTAAGAGAGGGAAAGGAAACGCTTAGAGAAAACCTAACGAAAAGAGGGATAAGATCGGTCATCGCAACCAAATCTCGGGTTCGGGAGTCGATTACGCAAGGGGAAGGTGTTAGCACCCCTCACGTCTGTCGTACTCGACGGGATCCGCGCTTGTTGTCTATCTAAAAGGGTGGCTGAAAATATCTAACTACTGGCTAAAGGAAAAAAGAAAAAGAAGTGACTCGACAAAGCAATGACGTTGTGTGCCTACGTATCTCATCTAAAGTGAGAAGTCAGAGCCAACGTAGTTCGGCTAACTACGGGTGAAAAGGGGGGAAGGTTGCTCGCCAAGACATCGCGTCTTGTGCCTACGTACTTTCATCTGGTTGAAAGATCAGAGCAAATGTAGTTCGGGCTAAAAGGGAACACAGGTTTGTTCAACTGTTTTACCCAAGTAGGGTTAACAATCATTTCTAGAAGTTTGGTATATGCAGCTCGACCATTGGAGACTTAGGCGTTACCGTTTGTGATAGAACCAAGAGTTGACAAAACTCTCCTTATGAAAATGATTTTCCAAGATTAAAGGCCCCAAAGGGCAAAAAGGGTTTGAATGATTTGTTTTTGTAGTTTTTAGAAAAGAAGTGTTTTTGAATTGTTTGCAATCCATATCGCACTAGAGACTATGACTTAGGAGTGAATGTGTCGCATATCACCCAAAGGGTGCTACACTAAACATCCAAGCCATTGAAGAGAAACTCCTCAACAACCCTTTCCCAAGTGCTTAAGGCTCGTAACGCACAATAATCATTAACCTTTATTAGGTGTTTTATGTTTGTTTTGAGATGAGAAGAGAAAGGACACTAAAGGGGGACTAAACTCAAACCCAAAGTTGTCATGCAATGGTGATCCTAAGATTGAGATAAGGGAACGCTACCTAATGTTATCATACATGGTTAAGATCCTAATGTCTATCATAACCTCCCTTGAACAAGAGAGATTAGAGATCCTAAGGGAAAGGAGACAAAAGAGGAAAAAGGAAACAACATAAACATGCAAGAATGCAAACATGGAATGCAAGTGAGGGAGGAAATTGGTGTGGGGCAGTAGCCTCTACAAGCTCATCTCAACCTCAAGCAACAATATGACAAATGCAAGAGATGAAAGGAAAAAGAAATGCATCCAAAGAAACACACAAGTGCTCTAAAATGGGATGAAATGGCCTAAGCCATTCAAACATCAACCACAATGCCAAAACCCAAACACAAATGAAAGGCAAAGGAGTCCTAAAACAAAGTGCGGATGGGAGGCTATATGAGGACAACAAGGAACACATAATGTGCACTCAACCATGAGCATCACAAGAAAGGTGCAAAAGAAAGCACAAAGAAGTCCTCATGGATTCATCATTTTAGGCATGCTTCAAGTACCTCCAAAGGAGGGACCAAGCCACCTTAATTGAGATTCCAAAGTCATTGGACAGCAAGGGAAATGAAATAAAAGTGATAAAAAGCAAAAGCAAATAAACCACAAGGAAATGCAAGCAAATTCCCAAAGGAAAGCAAACATGTTTCACATAGAAACCCTAATTGGAAACTCAAAAGTAAACAATCAAATGAACAAGCAATGCATAATGTAATGAGCAAGCATCATCCTTAACATGCTAGCAACATGAATCAAAAGGCATTGAAGGCTCAAAGGATCCATAAATGTCATATCCAAGGGAAACTAGGCCAATGTGTTTGTATGAACCTCCCTTTGGGGTAACTTGACTTGCAAGTTACCCTAAAATTAGGAAAATGATTCAAAAATAGCCAAATAAAATGCAAGAAGCTCATAAACATGTTGGAAACCAGAGGCCAAAAGATTACTGATCGCGACTTTCTATGTCTAATACAACCTAACTGCAAGTGCATAGTCTATCGCGTAGTAATAATAGATATCGATCCCACAGGGACTCGTAGTCAAACTAGTGTTCTCGGGAGTTACTATGTTTAGCTAGGTAGAATATGTTTAAGGGAATAAGATTGTCACTAAAAGGGAACTAAGAATACTATTTCGATTATAATTGATTGAATCGATACGTAGTAATTGTGTTCTTCAGGGATTTGATAAGTTACTGGTGTATGAAATAATTTTCAAAGTTTATTTAAGCAGAAAATGGTGATTTGAAGACTCTCGCCTCACGATGGTTATTGACGCTAATCATAATCCTAAGGGCCAAACGTACACTTTCGTATCCCGTTCGAGGTTAAAATTACTTTTTGGAAATCTCTAAGTTCTAATTCATTTTAAAGTGCTTTCGCTGTTATTAAAATGAATGACTAGTGTTTACTATCTGACCTTACCGCAACTTTCGCTTGTTGGTTTGTATCTTAATTAATTTCCCACTTTCGTGGCAAAACTACTTTTAAATAAGTTCTCGCTTTCGCGACGAAGTTTATTTAGTAAATCAATTTTAAACACTCAGACCATAAATTACTTTTTTGAAAAGAAAGTTTTTCAACCAGTTATTATCAAATCCCATTCGAATTATTACTACATATCGATTACCTAAGTTTAGCTAGACATGGATTTGGGAAAGATAAAATATAAATAAAAACAATAAATAATGATTTGCATTATAATAAAACTGAAATCGATCAAAATGAAAACCTGTAAATATTCCAATTGGCCTTTGGGCAGATCCTCCACAGATGTTGGCAGGATTCTGATCTCTAATGCCAAATTGATCGTACAGTACAAGTAGAAATTATAGAAGAATGGAAAAAGCAATACAGGAAAGGTAAAGAGAAACAAATAAAAATATTGCTGGAAAAATATGCTCTGGAAAGTAAATTCGGCAGCACTTCGTGGTATGAATGTAACACCCTTTCTGAAGTCCCCTGCTTCCCTTTTTATAGAAGTGGAATCCCAACGGTTATCACTGAAGATGATAGACCTTGAGGCAGATAATTTAGGGAGTAGTGGTCCACTCTGTGGGAATTGGAACTGATTCTTTGACGTGTAATCTGAGTGGGGCGTTTTTGCCTGCATGACGGCCGTCACAAGGTGTGACGGTCGTCACCCGTGTGACGGTCGTCATGAAGCTGTGACGGTCGTCACATCAGCAAAAACAGCTTGCTGCGCTTTTCATTGTGTTTTCACTCCTTTTTCGTCCATATTTCATCTGAGATTGCTTCTTTTCTTCATGTTGCCTTGTTTAGACGTGATTGTTGAATACCTGCAAAACATCAGACAAATACACGGAAATAACCCGAAATTGGATCGAAAACGGTTAGACTTTAGTTGAATTATGCATAAAAATATCTATATGATTTAATGTTATCAAACTCCCCTAAGCTTGAATCTTTGCTTGTCCTCAAGTAAAACATGGAAAAGTCGGCAAGTGTAACACCCCCTTTCTATACCCCCAAATTAATCAAATAAATCAATTAGGCACTTAAATAAAATTTATTTCATCAGAGTTTAATTAAAACATGGTATATAAGAGGCGCATCACATTATCAAGAAATTAAACACTTACGATACCTGCTCAATTTGATATGCAACAATGGGTAACCCACATCTCAATATTTAGAATAAAAGCGGAAACATCCAAATAGTGAATCGATCACATTCATAAAAGTATATACAACCATCAGTTAATTCATGCTTTACAACATATCCACAGCAGATACATACACATATGTATCACAAAAGAATCAAAACAAAATAACTTCAAAAGATGCCAAAAGCTTCCTAACTACCCAGATGTTACATATCAGAGCCATTGGCCGAAAAGAATGAAGACATCGCTTCACTAAAAGAACCTCCAGCTTCCTACTCTGCAATGCCTCATAGAGCATTATAAAACAGCAGAAGGGTGAGAAACAACATCATAACAGTTAATGCATAGAATTGTATATATACATATACTCATATTGGTACAAGTTATACTCAAATTATGTTCTCACCACATTAAGCATATACAAATAATCATGTCTCTACACATACACATGAACATTCACTATATTTTCCTCCAAACAATCATATATAACATACACAGTTATATTCACACAACTAATGCATCATACACAGATGACTCATGCAACTCATAGAGACTGACACACGACTCTATGCAGATGCAAATGCGGTACCGACTCATTCAACAAATTCGCTAAGGAATCGATTATTCAGCAGATCCTCCACGGGATCAAGTACTCAACAGATTCTCCACGGAATCAAATATTCATCAGATTCTCCACGGAATCGAATATTCAGCAGATCCTCCATGGGATCAAGTACTCAGCAGATTCTCCACGGAATCAAATACTCTAGCCAATCCTCCACGGGATCAAGTACTCTTACCAATCCTCCAAGGGATTACATGTTATGACCGATTCTCCGAGGAAACACACAATGCAACCGATTCTCCGAGGAATCACACAATGCAACCGATTCTCCAAGGAATCTAATATAACCATCGTATCATACAAGGTTCTGCAAATCCTCCGAGGGATCAATCAACACACAAATGCATACTAAGATGCTTCACAATGCAAATCCTCCGAGGGATCATTCAACACAAAAATGCATACTATGCTCACAAACATACTCATTGCATTTATCACATACATCGCATATATCTATCATGCATTCACATTATGCACCATTTCACACATGGTTTACACACATATCAGCCTATCAATGCGTTTCTATTCAATTCGAGCAAATACACAAGATTATCAAATATTCAAGATTCACCATTTACTCTACAATCTAGGATTCACGCCTTTCGGCCACCCACAGCACGACATGTCAAAATAGTTCACACATCGATCATTCATATAGGCATTAATCATAACGGAATCAACCAAACATCCTGCTATGAACAAACAGCAAAACAAATAACACTGCCAGGTTCGCCAACCTTCGCCTGGCGAAGCCACGCAGCGAATGCTCGCTGGCCTTCGCCTGGCGAACTCCCCAACGAAGTCCACTGGGAGTAATTCTGGAATTACTCGCTGAGGCTCGCTACACACTCGCCTGGCGAACCTTCGCCAACTCACTTCGCCTGGCGAACTTGCCAGCGAAAACAGGGTATTAGCTTCTGACTTGCTTCGCTACAGCTCGCTGGGCTTCGCCTGGCGAGCCTGCGAAGACAGAACCCCCATGGCTGTCTCAAGAGCCCAAACTCCACAAAATCAACCGATTAAATCCAAACCAGTCTCAGTGGCACAACCCAACCATCACCCGACTAAACTACATCGTCTAATCCGAGTTCTAACTGATTAAAACCTCATTCTACTCACAAAACCAACTTCTAACCTAAGTAGAAAAAGAGTAGAAACTCTACAAAATCCACACACATACACATACAATCATACACATTAAAGAGATGATGGAGTTTCACACCCTTACCAATCGATTGCAAGCTTTGGTGATGATCCCTTGATGATTTTAGGTTTTCCTCTCCACTTTCTCTTCTCTTTCTCTTCTCCTCTTTTCTTTCTCTTGTTTTTCTTCTTATGTTACTATCTTTCTTTCTTTTCCTATCTTATTCTATTTCTATCTCTATTTCTTTCCTCTCAAATTCTTTCCAACACTTACCAATCAATTCTCACACTAAAGTGCTAAATGTCTAAAATGCCCTTTTTACTCTAATTCCCCGAAAACTCTCCGAATCGGTAAAAATAGATAAAATAAGCAAACACCACATAATAATATATAATTTCTCAATTTAAAACAAACATCAAATAAATAAATTAAAAGACTCAACAATTAATGGGAATTCAGAATCGGGGCGTTACAACTCTCCCCCACTTTAGAAATTTTCGTCCTCGAAAATATTACCTTATTCAAACAACTCTGGATGCGATTCTCGCATCTTGTTCTCCAACTCCCAAGTCATGTTGCCTTCCGCGGAACCTCCCCAGGACACTTTCACAAGCGCAATATCCTTGCCTCTTAGTTTCTTAACTTCACGGTCCAAAATACTAACCGGTAAAACTTCAACTGTAAGGTTATCTCTTACTTCAACTTCATCCATCGGGATCACATGTGACGGATCCGGAACATACTTCCGAAGTTGCGAGACATGGAATACATCATGCAAATTCGAAAGGTTCGGAGGCAACGCCACACGATAAGCCACAGCACCAACTCGTGCGACAATCTGATACGGACCAATAAAACGAGAAGTCAACTTTCTCGACTTCAAAGCACGACCCACACCCGTAACCGGTGTAACTCTCAAAAACACATGGTCGCCCTCTTGAAACTCGAGATCCTTTCTCCTTCTATCATGATAACTTTTCTGTCTACTCTGAGAAGCTCTCATCTTTTCCCGAATAAATTTCACCTTTTCCGTCGTTTGCTGTACCATTTCAGGACCAACTACCGACCCTTCACCCGTCTCATGCCAACACAGAGGTGTTCGACATCTCCGACCATATAAAGCCTCAAATGGCGCCATACAAATACTCAAATGGAAACTGTTATTATAGGTGAACTCAATCAACGCTAAATAACCGTCCCACGCACCACCTTGTTCAAGCACACAAGCACGCAACAAATCTTCTAACGATTGAATCGTCCTCTCGGTTTGACCATCTGTTTGCGGATGATATGCCGAACTCAATCTCAACTTAGAACCCAAGGCACCTTGCAAACTCTCCCAAAATCTTGAAGTAAATCTAGGATCTCTATCCGACACAATACCCTTAGGAACTCCATGAAGCTTCACAATAGTGCCAACATAAATCTCGGCCAACCTTTCCAAAGAATAAGTAATATCAATCGGAATAAAGTGAGCCGATTTAGTAAGCCTATCAACAATCACCCAAATAGCATTATGTCCTCTTTGCGTATTCGGCAATCCCGTAACAAAATCCATCGATATACTATCCCATTTCCATTCCGGAATATCCAACGGTTGCATCAATCCACTAGGCTTCTGATGCTCCACCTTAGACTTCTGGCAAGTCAAACACGAGTACACAAAACGAGTGACATCGCTTTTCAATCCAGACCACCAAAAGGTCTTCTTCAAATCCTGATACATCTTATTCGCTCCCGGATGAATACTCAAGTTACTCCGATGTCCCTCTTCCAATATCATCTTTTTCAAATCCGCATCATCGGGAATACAAATACGGCCTCGAAACCTCAAAACTCCTAATTCATCAACTTTGAAATCTTCATTTCCATTCGTCATCAAATCCACAAATTTCAAATCCAACTTTTGCTTTTCACACACCGTAGTAAGGAAATCATTCGTGACATGCAACATACCAAGCTTCACACTACTCGGCGTTAACTCACAAACCAAACTCAAATCTCTAAAGTTCTCCAAGAGTTCCCACTCTCTAACCATCAAAGTAGACACGTGCAATGACTTCCGACTTAAGGCATCGGCTACCACATTCGCCTTACCCGGATGATAATTTAAACCAAAATCATAGTCCTTCAAAAGTTCTAGCCATCTCCTTTGCCTCATATTCAATTCTTTTTTATCAAACAAATACTTCAAACTCTTGTGATCGCTAAAAACTTCAAATCTTGCACCATAAAGATAGTGCCTCCAAATTTTCAAAACGAACACTACGGCCGCTAACTCCAAATCATGAGTAGGATAATTCTTTTCATGTACTCTCAACTGTCTAGAAGTATACGCCACGACCTTCCCATCTTGCATCAATACACCACCCAATCTTGACAAAGAAGCATCGCAATAAACCACAAAAGGTTCCGTAGGATTCGGCAAAATCAAAACTGGCGCTGTCGTTAACCTTCTCTTTAATTCCATGAAACTCTCTTCACAATTAACATCCCAAATAAAAGCCTTTCCTTTACAAGTCAACTGCGTTAACGGAAGTGCTAACTTTGAAAATCCTTCGATAAACCTCCGGTAGTAACCGGCCAAGCCCAAAAAGCTTCGAATTTCTGTAACTGATCTTGGAGTCTCCCATTGCATTACCGCATCAATCTTGGATGGATCCACACTAATACCATTGCCGGAAATAATATGTCCAAGAAAACTCACCTCCGACAACCAAAACTCACACTTAGACAACTTTGCATACAACTTCTTCTCTTTCAAAATCCGCAACACAATCCTTAAATGTTCTTCGTGTTCCTCTCGAGACTTAGAATAAATCAAAATGTCATCGATAAACACTACCACAAAACGATCCAACTGCTCGTGGAAGATACGGTTCATATATTCCATGAAAACACCCGGCGCGTTAGAAACTCCGAATGGCATCACCGTAAACTCATAGTGACCATATCGTGTTCTAAAAGCCGTCTTCGAAATATCTTCTTCCTTAACCCGAATCTGGTGATAACCGGATCTCAAATCAATCTTACTAAAAACACGGGCTCCAACCAATTGATCCATCAAATCATCAATTCTTGGAAGCGGATACTTGTTCTTAATTGTCACCTTATTCAACTGCCGATAATCAATACACAATCGCATACTACCATCCTTCTTCTTTACCAACAATACCGGGGCACCCCAAGGAGAAACACTTGGTCTTACAAATCTCTTATCCAACAAATCATTCAACTGCTTCTTCAATTCCACCAACTCCGATGCCGACATCCGATACGGGGCCATCGAAATCGGTCTAGTACCCGGAACTAGATCAATAGAAAATTCAACCTCTCTCTTTGGCGGCACATCCGCAACATCTTCCGGAAACACTTCAAGAAATTCACAAACCACAGGAAACACGTCGAGCTCAACTTTGCTCTCCACCGACAACGATGCAAACAAACCAAACAACTGAGCTTCGTCCGCTAACAGTTTCTTCAACTCTTTAGTGGAAAGAAAACTCTCGTTTTCACCATCTTCAAAAGAAGGAAACCTTACTAACTTGTGATAGCAATCCAGATGAACTCTATTAAATTGCAACCAGTTCTTACCCAAGATTACATCCAAACCTTCCAACGGCAAACACATTAAATCCATAACGAAGTCCTTACCATACATGGTCAAAGGACAACTTGCACACACCAAAGAAGTAGTTACCGACCCCGAAGCGGGAGTCCCAATAACCATACCACTACTCAAAGAAACCATACACAAATCCAACCGCTTAGCACACGCAAGAGAAATGAACGAGTGAGTCGCTCCAGTATCAATAATAGCAACTAAAGGCATATCATTAATAAAGCATGTACCTTTAATCAAACGATCCGCCGCATTAGTAGCGTCTGAACCTGCTAATGCGAAAACTTTTCCGCCCGCCTGAGCTTGCTTCGGTTTGGTACAATTCGGGCTAATGTGACCCACCTCGCCACAATTAAAACACTTCACAGCATTCTTTCTACACTCTGTTGCATCATGTCCAAGGAGCCCACAGTTGGAACACTTCGCCTTGAACTTTCCACAATCATAAGACTTGTGGCCCATCACGCCACACTTAAAACATTTGATCGCACCGGAACCTCCTCCGGGTCTCCTATCAAAGTTTCCCCTATGTTTGCCCTTCTCAGCAGGCGTCACATAAGGTTCGCTTCGTACTTGCTGCTTCCCTCTCCTCTCACTCAAACCCTTATAATGAGTAGAACGAGCTCTACTGTCTTCTTCATAAATTCTACAGCACTCGGTCAAATCCGAAAATCTTCGTATCCTTTGATAACCCACCGCTTGCTTTATCTCAGGACGCAAGCCATTCTCATACTTGATACATTTGGAAAATTCCGCCGTAACCGCATCATAGTGAGGGTGAAACTTCACTAACTCAGTAAACTTAGCGGTGTAGTCCACCACCGACATATTACCCTGTTTCAACTCCAGAAATTCCATTTCTCTCTTCCCTTTAACACTTTCGGGATAATACTTCCTTAGAAACTCAGTACGAAATAAATCCCACGTAATCTCCTCATCGTCGACCTCAAGAACTTGCCTCATGCTGACCCACCAGTCATCAGCCTCTTCTCTCAGCATGTGAGTCCCTAGTCTCACCTTGTTCCCTTCAGCACAATCCATCACCCTAAAGATCCTCTCAATTTCCTTTAACCATATCTGAGCACCATCCGGATCAAATCTCCCTTTGAACACCGGTGGTTGGTTCTTCCTGAACTCATCATTCGCATTCACGTTAGGTGCACCTTGCACAGCTCTGGCCATAGCCTCTAACGCCGCTGCCATAGCATTGTCATTACGACCTGCCATATTCTGAGGATTCCCAAAAATAACAACAAGGTTAAACAACCGTTCAACCAACACAACAACAAGACAGACACGACTGACTCAACACTGGCTCTGATACCACTTAATGTAACACCCCATTTCTATACCCCCAAATTAATCAAATAAATCAATTAGGCACTTAAATAAAATTTATTTCATCAGAGTTTAATTAAAACATGGTATATAAGAGGCGCATCACATTATCAAGAAATTAAACACTTACGATACCTGCTCAATTTGATATGCAACAATGGGTAACCTACATCTCAATATTTAGAATAAAAGCGGAAACATCCAAATATTGAATCGATCACATTCATAAAAGTATATACAACCATCAGTTAATTCATGCTTTACAACATATCCACAGCAGATACATACACATATGTATCACAAAAGAATCAAAACAAAATAACTTCAAAATATGCCAAAAGCTTCCTAACTACCCAGATGTTACATATCAGAGCCATTGACCGAAAAGAATGAAGACATTGCTTCACTAAAAGAACCTCCAGCTTCCTACTCTGCAATGCCTCATAGAGCATTATAAAACAGCAGAAGGGTGAGAAACAACATCATAACAGTTAATGCATAGAATTGTATATATACATATACTCATATTGGTACAAGTTATACTCAAATTATGTTCTCACCCCATTAAGCATATACAAATAATCATGTCTCTACACATACACATGAACATTCACTATATTTTCCTCCAAACAATCATATATAACATACACAGTTATATTCACACAACTAATGCATCATACACAGATGACTCATGCAACTCATAGAGACCGACACATGACTCTATGCAGATGCAAATGCGGTACCGACTCATTCAACAGATTCGCTAAGGAATCGAGTATTCAGCAGATCCTCCACGGGATCAAGTACTCAGCAGATTCTCCACGGAATCAAATATTCATCAGATTCTCCACGGAATCGAATATTCAGCAGATCCTCCATGGGATCAAGTACTCAGCAGATTCTCCACGGAATCAAATACTCTAGCCAATCCTCCACGGGATCAAGTACTCTTACCAATCCTCCAAGGGATTACATGTTATGACCGATTCTCCGAGGAATCACACAATGCAACCGATTCTCCAAGGAATCACACAATGCAACCGATTCTCCAAGGAATCTAATATAACCATCGTATCATACGAGGTTCTGCAAATCCTCCGAGGGATCAATCAACACACAAATGCATACTAAGATGCTTCACAATGCAAATCCTCCGAGGGATCATTCAACACAAAAATGCATACTATGCTCACAAACATACTCATTGCATTTATCACATACATCGCATATATCTATCATGCATTCACATTATGCACCATTTCACACATGGTTTACACACATATCAGCCTATCAATGCGTTTCTATTCAATTCGAGAAAATACACAAGATTATCAAATATTCAAGATTCACCATTTACTCTACAATCTAGGATTCACGCCTTTCGGCCACCCACAGCACGACATGTCAAAATAGTTCACACATCAATCATTCATATAGGCATTAATCATAACTGAATCAACCAAACATCCTGCTATGAACAAACAGCAAAACAAATAACACTGCCAGGTTCGCCAACCTTCGCCTGGCGAAGCCACGCAGCGAATGCTCGCTGGCCTTCGCCTGGCGAACTCCCCAGCAAAGTCCACTGGGAGTAATTCTGGAATTACTCGCTGAGGCTCGCTACACACTCGCCTGGCAAACCTTCGCCAACTCACTTCGCCTGGCGAACTTGCCAGCGAAAACAGGGTATTAGCTTCTGACTTGCTTCGCTACAGCTCGCTGGGCTTCGCCTGGCGAAGCTTCGCTGCCATTCGCCTGGCGAGCCTACGAAGACAGAACCCCCATGGCTGTCTCAAGAGCCCAAACTCCACAAAATCAACCGATTAAATCCAAACCAGTCTCAGTGGCACAACCCAACCATCACCCGACTAAACTACATCGTCTAATCCGAGTTCTAACCGATTAAAACCTCATTCTACTCACAAAACCAACTTCTAACCTAAGTGGAAAAAGAGTAGAAACTCTACAAAATCCACACACATACACATACAATCATACACATTAAAGAGATGATGGAGTTTCACACCTTTACCAATCGATTGCAAGCTTTGGTGATGATCCCTTGATGATTCTAGGTTTTCCTCTCCACTTTCTCTTCTCTTTCTCTTCTCCTCTTTTCTTTCTCTTGTTTTTCTTCTTATGTTACTATCTTTCTTTCTTTTCCTCTCTTATTCTATTTCTATCTCTATTTCTTTCCTCTCAAATTCTTTCCAACACTTACCAATCAATTCTCACACTAAAGTGCTAAATGTCTAAAATGCCCTTTTTACTCTAATTCCCCGAAAACTCTCCGAATCGGTAAAAATAGATAAAATAAGCAAACACCACATAATAATATATAATTTCTCAATTTAAAACAAACATCAAATAAATAAATTAAAAGACTCAACAATTAATGGGAATTCAGAATCGGGGCGTTACAGCAAGCACGGGGCAGCTTCTTCGTTCGCAGAGTTTGGAAAAACCGGGATTCTTGGTAGGAACAAGACGAGTATCATGACGACACTGGACTACAAGTCTTCGGAGGTCTCCTTTTTATGCAAATCGGTCTCAGTCATGCTACTGTAGCTTGGTGTCAAGGTTCTCGCGGCAAGTTCACCCTGTTTGTTCTAGCGCAATCACATTAAGCCCGTTGTCCGCACACTTTCATGGCAAGTCGACCTGTTAGTGAATATGATCTCATTTCTGTTTTTGATCTTCTTCATTGATCATATGCTTATGTCATTGATTTTTCAATGAGTTTTTCGTGCCGTTGGGCTAAATGCTCAGGTGAGGAGCATCTAACTTAGAAGGAAACGTGTCTTATATTTTTGGGCTATTTAGCTCTCTATTCATGATTTTTCATCTTTTTGGAGATCATACACTTATTTGCATCGGTCGCTCGCTTAGAAGAGTTTTAGGATGGTGCTGACTGCTAGTATAAACTACTTGGGGTTGAGTTTGCGTAGACACTTGAGACTTTGGTACACGTAGGTAGTGAAACCGACTCGCATAAACTAGAGATCTAAGGTGTCTGGACGATACTGGTTTTGTTAGAACCGTCGTTTCCTCGGAGTTTCAAAACTTGTTTTGAACTCAGGTGCATTCTCGTGATGCTTTTGCTTTTGAGGAACGAACTAAAAATTTTGTTTACGTTGAATAATGTGGGGATTGTTTGCGTAACGGGAAAAATATATAGACGAGCTTTATTTGCTAGAAATGGAAAGTGTAAAAATAGAAATTACGAAAATTCAAAGTGCAGTGAAATGGAAATAAAGGAAATAAAGGAAATTCAGAGTACAGTGGAATGGAAATAAGGCTCCGCTCCCACACTATCTCGATCAGTGTCCTCACTGATTCTTGAAGCATGCGAGAGGGAGATACAACTGAAAATGAAAATACAAATAACTGAAATATAGTAAACAATGAAGGACAAAAATGAAAATCTAGTCACGGCCTCTGTCACGTCCGCGCTGGCGTCCTCTGGCTCTGGAGAGGGCTACTCTGTCCTCATAGCTCATAGCTCCGGTGTGGTAGATGGTGTCTCGGAGTCCTTCGACCTGCAGGGTCAGATTCGCTAGGCTCTCAATGATAGTAGCTTGGCCGGTGTGAAGTTGTTGCATTTGAGTCCGGTGCCAAGCTTCGAACTGGTCAGCTCGTTGATTCTGCTGCTGCAGCATCGTGAGTATCTGTGGCTGCTGGTCTAGGGAGCGGCGGAGGTCCTCTTCTGTGTAGTCTGGCACGGGATGATGGCGGCGGCGGCGGGAGGATGTACCTACGGGAGGAGGAGGCTGCGAGGCCTCTGGCTGCTCGGACCTGTCCAACTCAGCTTGGATTTCATCGTCGGAACCGTGAGTGTGGTCCTGAGTGGGAGCAGCGGCAGCAGGAGGGGCAGTGAGGTCGAACAACCAGTTGGTACGGTCCTCTGGATGGATGCGGGTGCGGGACGGAAGGATGATGCTTCGGACGGTCTTGCTACGCACAACCGGATGGTATTTGCCGTCAGCTCGGGAGCGGATGAGATGGGAGGCTCTGCAGTGGTCGGTGTCAAGGAACACCGAGGGGATGGACTGGAGGTGCTGGAGGCGGTCACCAAGGTTCAGCCCAAGTGCAATAGCCGTGACAATCCCGCCAAAGTAGAATGGCTTCGAGCCACGGTTGCAGTTGGCCTGAATATGAGCCAGCAGAAACGGGGCAGCGTTGACAGGTTCATTGTTGAAGACGCAATGGAGAAAGAAGAGCTCTTTCGAGTTCACTTTGTGGTTGCTGTCTCTGGCGAAAATAGTGTTGCTCAACGCTCTGTGAAAGTACCGGATGGTTGGGTTATGGATATGAGTGGCGTGCAGGGAGTCCCAACCATCGGCATTGAGGCCGGTCAATTGATACCACAGCGCGAAAGCTTCGTGCTGGAACTAATCGGTGATGCGGCGATGAGCGTTGTCGCCGTGAGGTAGCTGTAGAATGCTGGCAATCTGATTTTGGTGCATCTGGTAGTTGACGCCAAACATCCGGAAGCAAGCGGCACCTGAATGCTGGTTAAGTTCGCCGCTGCTTGTGACGTAAGTGAACAAACTCAAGAACTCAAGAGTGAGTTGTTCATATGTTGGCTGTGGGTTAGTGCAGAGGTGCCAGATGCCTGCTCTTTGAAGCATCCAGGTTACGCCTTCAAGGAGTCCGAGCTCCGTAAGCGATGGAAGGTGCGGATAATGAGTCGGCTGGAGTGACCTCTGATGAAATGCGATGTAGTTTGCTCGTTGTCTTTCGCCTAAGTCTCCTTCACTGAAGGTAATGTTGCTGACATCTGGGGTTTCTGCATTCCTTGCCATTGTTGGAAGATGGAGAGGTTTCTGAGGTTTGGGGTTTTTCTGCAGAGAGGGAAAAACTGACAGAAGTGTGGTTTGGAGGTTGAATTTGGAGTTGAAATTTATAGTTCAATGTGGGGAGGACGAAAATTCGTAGTGGGGTAGGAGTTAGGATGATTGAAAGTGATAATGGGGGGAAGTGGAAGAGAACACAAACCCTGTTTTATCAGATATCAGTTCTTGACTGTGTGGCGGTCGTCACATAGGTGTGACGGTCGTCACCCGCGTGACGCTCGTCAGGGTCTTGTGACGGTCGTCACAGCAGCAAAATCTGCAGAACGCAGAATTTTGCTCTGAGGGCGTACTCGTAGTGACTTTAAGGCTTAGTATTGATACGGTGATGTAATATAACAGCCAACAAACAACAAATAATGCGAAAATAGAATAATTGAATAAAAACTAGAATTGAAATAACATAAAATTGAAACAATTGTATGTAGTACATAAATAACACTAACAATGCGAAAAATCCAAATGATTAAATGAAACTAACTAGACTAGACTAAACTGAAACTACTGCTAAGAGCTAATAACTAATCTTTTCGTGCCTTCAACTCATCGAATTTCTGTGAATAGTAGTCGAGTTGGTCGCAGACTAGATCCATGAAGCCTACCAGTTCGCTGTGCATGCTTGCGATGTCAGCTTTTACATTAGTAAGAGTTGTATCGACGTCGTCCAATCTGAGTAATACGACATCCATTTTGTCGGTGGTCTCCTCAGGGATAGGCTCAGGATAAGTGTGAAGGTGAGAAAATACTTAGAAGGGGGGGTTGAATAAGTATGACAGAAAATAATCAAAGATAAAAACTCAAGTATTTTTATCCTGGTTCGTTGAACTCAACTACTCCAGTCCACCCTTTTCAAGAGTGATTTGCCTTTCTCAACAAGGACTTAATCCACTATTCAAATCAACTGATTACAAATAGCAACACCTAAGAACAACTGTTCTTAGTCTTCTCAAGAGCTACTGATCTAACCTAGATCCTCTTAAGGAAAACTTCCTTTACAAATTAATGTAATACAATGTAAGAGTAATAAATTGCTTCTATGAAAGCTATAAACACAACTGTGTTATTTCTCTAAGTTTAGAACAATGTATGAACAGCAAAGAATATGAGAGCTTGAGAGTTTTTCACGTGAGAGTGTTCTTGCAATTAATTTTTTCTTTTCGTCACTTGAAGAATGAGCTATGATTTCCTTTATATAGCCACTTGAATATTGGAGAGAATATTTTACCGTTGGAGAAGATATTTCCAATATCAAAAAGGTACAGTCCTTTGTACTATTGCAGCAGAGAGACGGCGCACAAAATGTGGGTGTAGCAATTGTCTGCTGAGCTGTGATTATACCATATATGGAATGTATCAGAGGAATAATATTCTTGCAGAGAATTTTGTCTATCCCAATTAAGGAAAGATTTGCTGGCATATTCCAACGGATATATTAAAATAATCTTCTTCAAATAATTCTTCAGATAGTTCAGATCAACAATCAATATCAGAGTCTTCAGTCTTCAGAATCTTCTGGAAACTTCAGAGCCTAAGATGTTCTTCAGATGTTGATGAATCAGAGTCTGGTGCAGCTGTGTGCTTGAAGCGTAACATGCTCTTAGATCAGAGTCTTCACTCAGATCAGAGTCTTCTCTCATTCAGAGTCTCTTCACTCAGAGTCTTCTTTCATTCAGATTCTTGATAATATATGCAGCGTGTTGTATCTTCAGAATCTTGATGACTAAGCTCTTATACTTCAGATTCTTCTAATCTTCAGATGCTCTTGAGCCATTCAGAATTTATTGTTCACATCAAATTTGCTCTTTAAGATTAAAATCTTTTGTGCCTGTAGAAAACAGTTTAGAACAAATTTAGAGAGTATAATTCTTGTATACAAATTATCATTAATGTTATCATCAAAACATAGAGATATTACTAAGACACAATCTGTGCTCTTACAATCTCCCCCTTTTTGATGATGACAAAACATGAGAAATTTGTTCAATAAAAATATGAATTAAAATTACTCCCCCTGAGATTTACAATCTCCCCCTGAAATGAATACTCTAATGGAATTAGATACTTCCCTTTCTGGTTGAGTACATTTCAGATTCAGAGCCTGATTGAGGCCTAGTTAACATCCTGATTGAAGCCTGGTTGACATATGTTTGACTTCTAGAGTCAAAGCTTGATGCCATATTAAGGCTTGATGCCAGATGAACAACTTCAGAACACCTGGTTGTTTATCTTGCCATTTCCTGTCTTGAGTTATCTTTTAGATCATAGTACTCAAGGTTAGATATCAGAGTCTGGTCTACTCAGATTTAGCTATTTTTGATCAGGTTCTGAAAAGATAGATCTCAGGAAAAACTTCAATGAAATTTGTCAGATTTTTTTAATAATATCTGGGACACTTAAATTCAAAGAATGTTAGTAACATGTCTGACTTAGTTCAGATAATTGCTTATAGATTTGAACAATCAGATTCTATTTTGTTTCTCCCCCTTTTTGTCATAATCAAAAAGAATTTTAAAAGACAGTAAAGATGCAGAAGAAACACATATCCAGATAAGCAAAAAGATCATTGTCATTAAGTCAAGAGAACATCCAGATTCAGATAAAAGCAAACAAAACATATCAGAAGAAAATCAAAACAAAGCAAAACATGAAAAACTTGTGCAAAACATCAAGTAGGTTTAGCAGATGAGGCTTGTTGAGAAGCAATGAGTTGCAGCAGTGCTGTAATCCTTTCTGAATTTTCATCTTGCTTAGCCATCCAAGTTTTCATTTCTTCATTTGTTTTCTTTTGATCAACCATAAAATCCTTAAGTTCTTTGACATCCTTCTGAATATCTGTAGATTCTGAAACAGTAGATTCTGAAACAGTAGATTCTGAAACAGTCTGAGTAACATCAGGTGCAGGAATTTCTGGAGGTGGAGGAGCTTCTAGAAGAAGAATAGGAGGAGTGTTTCTCTTAATCCGTTTTTGATAAGCAGCAAACCTTACTTTTGACAATCTAAGACATTGAGTCCTGATTTTCAAAGCCTCCCTATTCAGTCTGTAAAGATATTTCTTCCAAACAGCGTTAGCAGCCTCTTTGTCCATAGTAGTCATGCAAACATCCATAATGTCAGCAAAGTCTGAGACATTATCCTTATCAAAATCTCTTAACAGAGTATAAACACGTGATCCCAATTCTGCTTCATCAGGGATTCTGGGTTTTCTTGGTTGGGTTAGATGTGTTTGTGGTGTTTGTTCAGAAGGTTGAGGTTGTGAAGATGGATGTTCAGATGTTTGTGGTTCAGAAGGTTGAGAATTGATTTGTGGTTCAGATGTTGGTTGGTTGGGTTGTGGTTCAGATGTTTGTTGGTCAGAATGTTGTGGTTGAGGTATTGAGGGAATTGGTTGGGTTTCTGTTGGTTGTGGAGTGTTTTGGATTTCAAGAGGTTGTGGAGTGAGAGTTTGAGTTGGGGAATTTTGTGGAGAAGGTGGATGTTCAGAAGTTGGAGATTTAAACAGCTGTTTCCAAACGCTCTCATAACGAGGTTGTTTGAGATCATTCAAGCATTCATTAATGTAACCAGATGATTCATCATCAGATGATGTATCAGAGTGGTTAGATTTTTCAGAAGTTGAAGATAAAATGACAGACTGGTTTAAAGGTGTGACATCTAATATCTCATTAGGATCAATGAGATTTTCAGGTTGGTCAGAGTGTTCAGGGTGAACATCCTCTGGAATGGTATATTCTGGGATAGTGTTTTGTGGTTGTGGTGTTGTTTGTTTAGTTTGTTGTGGAATTTCTGTTTGTATGTTTGTTGGTTGTGGTGTATGAGTCTCAGATGGTCTAGATCTTTTAAATATAAGGGGTGAGTCAGATGGTGTGGGGGTAGCAGAATGATGAACAGGATTAGAATCAGTGTTAAATACCTGTTTCAGAGTATCTCTAATTTCTTCAAAAGTTGCTGCAGGAGGATTTGGTTGAACCTTCTTCAGCTTCTTCCTTTTCTTCTTCTTTTCAGCATCTGAATGCTTCCTTTTCTTCTGATGACCTTCACTATCAATTTTTCTCTTGCGTCTTCTTTCCCTTGTCAAATCAGGAAGAACTTGGCCTTCCTTCTGCACAAGATTGGCAGGAATCTCAACACCATCTCTTATGCAGCGAGCAACATACTCAGCAATAATTTCTCTAGGTTCATCTGAGGTGAATAAAGGAAAATCCTTAACAGGAATCCTTCTTCCCCTAACTTCTTCAGAGTTAGTTTTCCTTGGTTTCTCAGATAAATCATCAACCAGTTTCATCCTTCTCAGAGTTAAACCATTTATTTCAGAGCCAATGATATAAGTCAGATCTTCTGTCAACCCAGCCTCTTGCAGATGCGCCACAAGTTGGTTTTCTATCAGAATATCTGAAATCAGCCTTCCCATAGGGATCCAAGTTCTGACTTTTCCAGATTTATCTCTGGCTGTTTCCCTTGTTTCCTTGACGTGAGACACCAGATGATTAAACAACAAATATGGAAGATCAATCTGAATGTTTTGGTGTAAACAATACATGAAGTAAAGTTGTTCAGCATTAACATAATCAGAAGAGTTTGAAGAGGGTCTGTGAAAGATGGTGTTCATGAAAATCTTAGCCCATATCTTGTAAGTGGGTTTCAAGAACTTAACCTTCTTACAAGGTTCACCAGTAGTACAGATTTCTTGACATACATCTTTCAGATCTTCACGCGCAGAAGACAGAGAGGTTACTCCATCAGTTGCCTTAAAACCTATGAGTTTCCTTATCAGGTTTTCAGTGATAACTATCTTTTTTCCCAGCACAGAGGAGTGAATGAACTTTGGAGTAGCAAATGCATGGATCCAGAATTCCTTCACTAACTTTGGATACACAGGACCCATAAGCCTGTCAAAGTAACCGTCCCAGCCTTGTGCTTTGATTGAAGAAATTAGATCAAACCCATTTTCAGCAAGATCTTCTAAGTCCACGAAACTTTCACACAGTACTTCTAGTGAATCAACAGCAGTTAGGAGAGTGCGTACTGGTTCTATGACAGTGGTAGCATTCTTGGTAGTAACAGCTTTTGAAGTAGATGCCATTGTTGACGATGATGAAGAAGATGAAGGTTTCTGAGTTCTTTTAGGGTTTGCAAAGAGAGAGAACAACAAACAAAAGCGCATATGTGTTTGAGAATGTGAAAAGTGTGAATGTGTTATGAGAGTGGTTTATATAGACAAATAAAGCAAGCATGGGAAACACAACAGACACACATAGGACACATACGCACGTTTGCATTAAATGAAAAGTAATCATTTTTAATTATGATATGACATTTGGGGGGAAATCAAGACAGATTGAGATTTTCAAAGCAATACCTTAAACGTCATAATCAGTAGGTGTACTCCATCTTTTCAGATTCTGAGTGACACGTGTTTGCTTGCATGTGATTCTATAACTCTTAAGAAATGAAACGTTTTCAACTTTCAGATCCTCTGAGATGGTCAGTTCAGAGTTTCACACAAAAAAAAATTCACAGATAAATTAAACAAGCAGAACAGATGAAATACTTCAGAGTGTTAAACACTTAGCATCTGAGAAGTTGACTCTGAGAAATATTACTCTGGACAAAAATCCATACAAATATTTTTCAGAATAAACTTAAACCTATCTTCAGCAAGGGGTTTTGTGAAAATATCTGCCCATTGATGATCTGTATCAACAAAGGCTAAATTTATTACACCCTTCTGAACATAGTCTCTGATGAAATGATGTTTAATCTCTATATGTTTAGCCTTAGAGTGTAAAATTGGATTTTTGGATAAACATATAGCAGAAGTATTATCACAGAAGATAGAAAGATTACTCTCATAGATTTGATAATCTTCTAGTTGACTCTTCATCCAGAGCATCTGAGTGGAACATCCAGCAGCAGCAATGTATTCTGCCTCTGTGGTTGATAGTGCAATTGTTGGTTGCTTCTTGCTGTACCACGAGATCAGATGACTTCCAAGAAACTGACAGCTTCCAGAAGTACTTTTGCGCTCAACTCTATCTCCAGCATAGTCAGCATCACAGAATCCAACTAGTGAATATTTGTCAGATCTTCTGTAACACAAACCAACATTAGCATTACCTTTCAGATACCTTAGAATCCTCTTAACAGCAGTTAAGTGTGATTCTCTAGGATCTGATTGGAATCTAGCACATAAACAAACACTAAACAGAATGTCTGGTCTAGAAGCAGTCAAATAAAGAAGAGATCCTATCATACCTCTGTAGAGTTTCTGATCTACCTTCTTACTTACCTCTTCCTTACCTAGAGTGCTTGTAGGATGCATTGGAGTCTTTGCCATTTTGCTATCCAGCATGTTAAACTTCTTCAGAAGCTCTTTAACATACTTGGTCTGATGTATGTAGGTGCACTCTGGAGTCTGATTTACTTGGATTCCCAGAAAGAATCTCAATTCTCCCATCATGCTCATCTCAAATTCTGCCTGCATACATTTAGCAAACTCCTTTCCAAGCATAATATTTGTTGATCCAAAAATAATATCATCTACATAAATTTGACAAATCAACAAATCTTTCTTAATGGTTTTACAAAATAGTGTGGTATCCAATTTTCCTCTGATGAAATTTTTCTTCAGAAGAAAATTACTCAACCTCTCATACCAAGCTCTGGGAGCTTGTTTTAGTCCATAAAGGGATTTTTTCAGTTTGTAAACATGATCTGGAAAATTTTCATTTTCAAAACCAGGAGGTTGGTGGACATACACTTCCTCTTCTATAATTCCATTAAGAAAAGCACTTTTAACATCCATCTGATAAAGAGTGATGTTATGTTGTGCAGCAAATGAAATAAGCAAGCGTATAGATTCTAACCTTGCAACAGGAGCATATGTTTCTGTGTAGTCTATGCCTTCTTGTTGACTGTAGCCTTGAGCAACCAGTCTTGCTTTGTTCCTTTCAACTTCTCCTTTCTCATTAATTTTATTTCTGAAAACCCATTTTGTTCCAATGACATTGAAACCTTTAGGTCTTGGAACCAGATCCCAGACTTCATTCCTTGTGAATTGATTCAGCTCCTCTTGCATAGCTAAAATCCATTCATTATCTTCCAGAGCCTCATCAACAGATGTTGGTTCTATAATTGACACTAAGCCACAGAAGGAAGATTCAGAAGTTCTGAGAAATGCTCTTGTCCTTATTGGATCATCTTTCTTTCCAATTATCACATCCTCTGGATGAGAAGCTTTCATTCTGGAAGAAGATCCTCTGACTGTTGGTCTTTCAGAAATATGCAGATTGTCAAGTTGGGAAGTTAGAGGCGTAGCATCTGGGTTTGCTTCAGAGTCTTTGTCTTCAGTCTTGTCTGCCTCTGAGCCTTCAGAGTCTGTGAGAATAACTTCTCTATCTGCAGAACTTTCAACTTGCTTTGGCTTTTCAGAGCCAAGCTTATCATCAAATCTAACATGAATAGATTCTTCCACAATCTGTGTTTCAGTATTGAATACTCTGTAGCCTTTAGAGCGTTCAGAATAACCAAGCATGAAACACTTCTGTGCTTTGGAATCAAACTTGTTCAGATGATCTTTAGTGTTAAGCATATAACAAATACATCCAAATGGATGAAAATAAGCAATGTTGGGCTTTCTGTTTCTCCACAATTCATAGGGAGTCTTTTCCAGAAGAGGTCTTACAGACACTCTGTTCTGAATATAACATGCTGTATTTATTGCTTCTGCCCAAAAGTATTTTGCCAGATTTGTCTCGTTGATCATGGTTCTGGCCATTTCTTGCAATGTTCTATTTTTCCTCTCTACAACTCCATTTTGTTGTGGAGTTCTAGGACAGGAGAAATCATGTGCAATTCCTTTTTCAGAAAAATATTTTTCAAAATATTTGTTTTCAAATTCACCACCATGATCACTTCTGACTTTAATAATTTTGCATTCTTTTTCAGTCTGGACTTGATTGCAGAAGTCAATGAACACAGAATGAGACTCATCCTTGTGTTTTAGAAACTTTACCCATGTCCATCTGCTGTAGTCATCTACAATGACTAACCCATACTTCTTGCCTCTGATGGATGCAGTTTTCACTGGTCCAAACAGATCAATATGAAGTAATTCCAATGGTCTAGAAGTGGAAACAACATTTTTTGGTTTAAAATGAGATTTTGAAAATTTACCCTTTTGACATGCGCCACACAGAGCATCTGAATTGAACTTCAGATTAGGGAGTCCTCTGACCAGATTGAGTTTATTAATCTGAGATATACGTCTCATATTAATATGTCCCAATCTTCTATGCCAGACCCATTGCTCATCATTCACAGATAAAAGGCATTTTACATTTTGAACTTTAAGTTCTGAAAGGTTAATTTTGTAAATGTTGTTTTTCCTCTTTCCACTGAATAGGATTAAACCATTCTTTTGACATACAGCTTTGCAACATTTTTGATTAAAGATGATATCATAACCATTGTCACTTAATTGACTTATGGACAATAGATTATGTTTCAATCCTTCAACTAACAGAACATTAGAAATAGAGGGTAGGTTACCATTACCTATTGTACCAGAGCCAATGATCTTGCCCTTCTGGTTCCCTCCAAATTTCACGTCCCCTCCAGATCTAAGTTCCAGGCTTTGGAACATAGACCTTTCGCCCGTCATATGTCGTGAGCATCCAGAGTCCAGGTACCATGATTGGTGTCTGGATTTTGCTGCTAAGAACATCTGCAACAGGTATTATCTTACTTTTAGGTACCCAGATCTTCTTGGGTCCTTTGGGGTTAGATGTTCTGTGGTTTTGCCTAAACTTCTGTTTTTCAACATAGTGTTTATTCTGGCTAGCCCTTGGCTTAAACACATAAGTACTCTTTTCAGAGCTTGTATGTTTAATATCATTCAGATGACCAAACTTAAAATGAGAATACAGAGGAGTCTTCTTGATGAAGAGTTTATCAACAGATTTTGGATTGCTTCCAGAGGAAGATTTACATCCAATGCCTCTTCTGTTGTTCCCACTAACACCATAGATCATAGAAGCCATTTTGCTTCTGTCTATGCTTTTAGTGAGGAATCTTTTAAAACTGGAGTCATATTTTTCTAAAATATTTTCACTTGACTCTGTTTCAGTATCAGATTCTTGTTGAGTTGTTTCTAAATCATTTTTGAGTTTTAAATTCATTTCTTTCTGCTCAACAAGTTCTGTTCTCAGAAGATCAATCTCAGATTCAAGATTGCTTTTCAGCTTCTTGTATTTGAGTTTAATCTTGCTGTAGCTTTCCAACATGTCAGATAAACTTTCAACAAGTTCAGCTCTGGAGAGTTCAGAAAATACCTCTTCAGAGTCAGAGTCTGATTCTGACTCAGATTCAGATGATGACGTTCCTTCATCTTGATCATTTGTGTTGGCCATCAGCGCAACATTTGCACATTCTTCCTCAGATTCAGAAGATGATTCAGATTCATCTGAGTCATCCCATGTAGCCATCAGAACCTTTTTCTTTTTATCAAACTTCCTTTTGGGTTTTTCCTTTTGAAGTTTGGGACATTCACTCTTGTAGTGTCCAGGTTCTTTACATTCATAGCAAGTGACCTCTTTCTTGCCAGATCTTCTGTGTCCAGAAGATTCTCTCTTTTGATCAGATCTTCTGAAGTTGTTGAACTTCTTCCCTTTGTGCTTCCAGAGTTTGTTGATCCTTCTGGACAGCATGGATAGTTCATCTTCTTCTTCAGAAGAAGATTCCTCAGAGCTTTCTTCATTTACCTGCAAAGCTTTAACAGATTTGTTAGATTTAAAAGCTAAGGATTTACCTTTATCTTTCTTCTGGGGTTCATCTTCCTCCAGCTCAATCTCATGACTTCTCAAAGAACTGATGAGTTCTTCTAATGAGATTTTGTTCAGATCCTTGGCCAGCTTCAATGCAGTCACCATAGGTCTCCATCTGGTAGGAAGACTTCTGATGATCTTCTTGACATGATCAGATGTTGAGTAGCCCTTGTCCAGAACTTTCAACCCAGCTGTTAGAATCTGAAATCTGGAAAACATAGTCTCAATGTTCTCAGATTCTTCCATCTTGAACGCTTCATACTTCTGTATCAGCGCCAGAGCCTTTGTTTCTTTCACCTTAGAGTTTCCCTCATGAGTCATTTTGAGAGACTCAAACATATCATGAGCAGTGTCTCTGTTGGTAATCTTCTCATACTCTGTATGAGAGATTGCATTAAGAAGTATGGTTCTGGCTTTGTGATGATTCTTGAATTCTTTCTTCTGCTCCTCAGTCATTGATTTTCTATCAATCTTTTTGCCATCCTTAGTAGGATGTTCATATCCATCAATGACTAAATCCCAGAGATCAGCATCATATCCCAAGAAAAAACTTTCAAGTCTATCTTTCCAATAATCAAATTTTTCTCCATCAAACATTGGAGGTTTGGTGCTGATTCTGTCTCCTTCATATTTGTTGCTTGATGTAGGAATATCACCCATATTAGCAACCAAATAAATAACAGAGTATTCTTCTCACTGGATCTTTATCTGTCACGGTTAAGTGAATGCACACTCAGAACCGGAGCTCTGATGCCAACTGAAGGTGAGAAAATACTTAGAAGGGGGGGTTGAATAAGTATGACAGAAAATAATCAAAGATAAAAACTCAAGTATTTTTATCCTGGTTCGTTGAACTCAACTACTCCAGTCCACCCTTTTCAAGAGTGATTTGCCTTTCTCAACAAGGACTTAATCCACTATTCAAATCAACTGATTACAAATAGCAACACCTAAGAACAACTGTTCTTAGTCTTCTCAAGAGCTACTGATCTAACCTAGATCCTCTTAAGGAAAACTTCCTTTACAAATTAATGTAATACAATGTAAGAGTAATAAATTGCTTCTATGAAAGCTATAAACACAACTGTGTTATTTCTCTAAGTTTAGAACAATGTATGAACAGCAAAGAATATGAGAGCTTGAGAGTTTTTCACGTGAGAGTGTTCTTGCAATTAATTTTTTCTTTTCGTCACTTGAAGAATGAGCTATGATTTCCTTTATATAGCCACTTGAATATTGGAGAGAATATTTTACCGTTGGAGAAGATATTTCCAATATCAAAAAGGTACAGTCCTTTGTACTATTGCAGCAGAGAGACGGCGCACAAAATGTGGGTGTAGCAATTGTCTGCTGAGCTGTGATTATACCATATATGGAATGTATCAGAGGAATAATATTCTTGCAGAGAATTTTGTCTATCCCAATTAAGGAAAGATTTGCTGGCATATTCCAACGGATATATTAAAATAATCTTCTTCAAATAATTCTTCAGATAGTTCAGATCAACAATCAATATCAGAGTCTTCAGTCTTCAGAATCTTCTGGAAACTTCAGAGCCTAAGATGTTCTTCAGATGTTGATGAATCAGAGTCTGGTGCAGCTGTGTGCTTGAAGCGTAACATGCTCTTAGATCAGAGTCTTCACTCAGATCAGAGTCTTCTCTCATTCAGAGTCTCTTCACTCAGAGTCTTCTTTCATTCAGATTCTTGATAATATATGCAGCGTGTTGTATCTTCAGAATCTTGATGACTAAGCTCTTATACTTCAGATTCTTCTAATCTTCAGATGCTCTTGAGCCATTCAGAATTTATTGTTCACATCAAATTTGCTCTTTAAGATTAAAATCTTTTGTGCCTGTAGAAAACAGTTTAGAACAAATTTAGAGAGTATAATTCTTGTATACAAATTATCATTAATGTTATCATCAAAACATAGAGATATTACTAAGACACAATCTGTGCTCTTACAAAGTGTTGTAGTGCGGAGGAGTCGTAGGGTCTACTTCAGTTTCAGATACAGCGTCCTCATAGTACATATAGTCGTGTGCCTCAGAGATGTGGTCACTGTCATACATATAGTTATGTGGTGTTGACTGTGGTGAAGGAGGTCCCATAGGCTCATCCAATTCATAGATCCAGTTGTCCTTGTTGTGGATACTTGTCATCAGATGATCAGGCAGTGTGAATAGTTGTACTGGTTTTTCGTTAATAAGATACTCATACGGTCCGGGTCCCATAGTTCCTAAGATGCGCCTGTTAAAGCAGAATTGTATGTTCATGGGTCGGATGGTACCAAAACGAGTGCTGGCATTTAAATGGAATCTAAGGCCAAGCTCGTGGGCAATCATTGTTACCAGGCCTCCTATAAGAATAGGTGTATGAGGTTCCAGCGTGAGGCGTTTGAAAGATCTCATCATGAAAGGCACTGCATTTATTGTCCGTCCCTGAGAAGCACAGAACATGATGAATAACTCCTCTTTAGATACTGCAATAATATTTTCTTCTTTTCTAAACAAGGTGTGAGCTAGTATCTTATGGAAGTATCTGAAAGTTGGGTTGTGTATGTCATCATTGTACATTCTGTCTGGTTCAGGGTGATAGTCGCCTGTGATTCTACCCCAGAATTGATCGAGTTGAAAATCAATATCGTCATCTTCTGCACTGATGAACACATGCGGTCCGCTAGGGAATCCTAGGAGGTTAGCTAGTGACATCCGGCTATGGGTTTGGTCCATTCCAAACAATCGGAAGGTAATCAACTCTGTGCTGGATCCAAAACCATAGTTGGGTATGTATCTGAAAGAACTAAGGAATTCATAAGTAAGATCCTTGTAGGTAGCGAAACGTGTTTTCAGAGCAGTGTTCTCCCAACCCAGTTGATTGAACAGGTATTGAATGCTATCTGTGATCCCTAGTTTATCCATAGTAGCCTTATCATAATACAGCGTTAAGGCGAATTCTCTTTCGGTCAGTGCTGCAAATCTTGCCTTTTGAGCGAGTCCTCGGAAGTGAACCTTTGTGAAGTCGTATTCGGCCATACTCGCATGTAATTCGGAGAAAACAGAAGGAATGTTTTGAAGGCTTTTAAAAATCCTGAAAAGTTTGAAACAGGAAATTGAAGTCAGGATTTTTAGAAACGAAAGGCGGTAGAAACAAAAGACAAAAGAGAGAAAATAAAATAAGAATAAAAGTACGAAAATGAACGAAAGTAGAAAGTAGTAGTAATTATAAGTTTAGAATTTTTGTTGGATTTTCAAAGTAGAATTTTAAAGAAAAATATAATAACGAGGGAAATTGGGTTGCCTCCCAATAAGCGCTGTTTTTAACGTCTAAAGCCAGACGATAGCTTGGTGAGAAGCTATTCGGGTGTCTGAGTTGGAAGCTCAAGCAATGTTATATTGCTGACTTGAGGACTGTTGTCGTTCTTATTATAGTGTTTTAGACGTTGCCCGTTTACGATAAATGGTGCATTCGTCTTATCGGTAATTTCGACAGCTCCACTCTGAAGTACTTTAGTCACTTCATAGGGTCCAGACCACCTAGATTTTAGTTTACCTGGGAAGAGTTTTAATCGTGAATTAAAGAGCAATACGATGTCTCCCACACTGAATTGTTTCCTGATTGAACGTTTATCATGCCACTTTTTAGTTCGTTCTTTGTAGATACGGGCATTTTCGTAAGCGTCTAATCGAAGTTCTTCCAACTCGTGTAAGTTCAAGATTCGCTTTTCTCCTGCCTCGGTGTAGTTGAAGTTGAGTGTCTTAATGGCCCAAAAGGCCTTATGCTCTAACTCTACAGGGAGATGGCAGGATTTACCGTAAACAAATTTATAGGGGGTAGTACCTATTGGTGTCTTAAATGCGGTCCTATAAGCCCATAAAGCTTCTTGTAGCTTCGACGACCAATCTTTTCTTGAGGTAGCGACAATCTTTTCCAAGATCTGTTTTATTTCTCTGTTCGAGACCTCTACTTGTCCGCTGGTTTGCGGATGATAGGGTGTAGCTACTCGGTGTCGGACTCCATATCTAGATAGAAGTTTATCGAATATTCGCGATATGAAGTGAGATCCGCCGTCACTAATGACGAGTCTCGGTACACCGAATCTAGGAAAGATTGTGTTTTTAAAGAGTTTGATTACTACTCGTGCGTCGTTTGTTGGAGCAGCTATGGCTTCTATCCATTTAGACACGTAATCGACAGCGACGAGTATGTAGTTATTACCAAAAGAGGATGGGAATGGTCCCATGAAATCTATTCCCCAGACGTCGAAGATTTCTACCTCTAAGATTCCTTTCTGAGGCATTTCATCGCGTCGTGAGATGTTGCCAGTTCGTTGGCATCGATCGCACTTTTGCACAGCGATGTAAACGTCTTTCCAGAGATTAGGCCAGAATAAGCCGGCTTGGAGAATCTTAGCGCACGTCTTGGATGTACTAGCATGACCATCGTATGGTGCTGAGTGGCATTGGGAAATAATATTTTCTATTTCTTCCTCTGGGACACAGCGACGATATATGTTGTCGGCCCCTCTCTTGAAGAGTAGAGGTTCGTCCCAATAATAGTGTTTCAGATCGTGGAAGAATTTCTTCTTTTGCTGATAAGTAAGATCCGGTGGAAGCACGCCCGCAGTGAGGTAATTAACGATGTCAGCATACCAAGGTAATGTGACTTGGGCATAGACGGCTTCTACGGCTTTTTCGAATTCTGGATCTTCCGAGATTGAATTGGGTATGTCACTTTCTAGTTTGGCTATCAGACGTTCGTACGGGAAATCGTCATTTATCGGTACTGGTTCATGTTTGATGCCTTCTATTCGGGATAAGTGATCTGCAACAACGTTCTCGGTTCCTTTCTTATCTTTGATTTCTAAGTCAAACTCTTGTAATAGCAGGATCTATCTCAATAGTCTTGGTTTGGCATCCTTTTTGCTTATTAGGTACCCTATGGCAGCGTGGTCTGTGTATATGATAATTTTTGCTCCTACTAAGTAAGAACGGAATTTGTCAAGCGCAAATATAACTGCTAGAAGTTCCTTTTCTGTGGTAGCGTAGTTCATTTGGGCAGGATCTAAGGTTCTACTGGCATAGTAGATGGCATGGAGTTTCTTGTCCTTCCTTTGTCCTAGAACTGCGCCTACAGCATAATCACTCGCATCGCACATGATTTCGAACAGTAGTCGCCAATCGGGTGGTTGCATGATTGGTGCGGTGATAAGGGCTGATTTCAATGTTTCGAATGCTTTTAAACAGTCATCATCGAAGACGAACTCAACATCTTTCATCAACAGGCCGGTCAGAGGTTTTGTGATTTTCGAGAAATCTTTTATAAATCTTCTGTAGAAACTGGCATGTCCTAGAAAACTCTGTATTTCTCGTACGGATTTTGGAGGTTGGAGATCTTTTATAATCTCTATTTTAGCTTTGTCTACCTCAATCCCTCTATCTGATATGACGTGTCCTAGAACTATTCCTTGTCGGACCATAAAATGGCATTTCTCCCAATTTAGGACGAGGTTTACTTTTACGCAACGTTCTAGTACCATTTCTAAGTTTTGTAGGCATCCTTCGAAACTTTGTCCACATACCGAGAAATCGTCCATATATACTTCCATAATGTCGTCTATGAAATCTGCGAAGATTGCCATCATGCATCTTTGGAAGGTTGCTGGAGCGTTACAGAGTCCGAACGACATTCGACGGTAAGCAAAAGTACCATAAGGACAGGTGAATGTAGTCTTTTCTTGGTCATCAGGATGGATGGGAATTTGGAAGAATCCTGAGTAACCATCTAGATAGCCGAAATATGAATGTTTGGCTAATCTTTCCAACATTTGGTCTATGAAGGGTAACGGGAAGTGATCTTTGCGCGTAGCTTTGTTAAGTTTCCTATAATCAATACACATCCTGCTTCCAGTCACGACTCTTTTTGTTATTGATTCGCCTTTTTCGTTTTTAACTACTGTGACTCCTCCTTTCTTTGGTACGACGTGAACTGGGCTAACCCATTCACTATCGGAGATCGGATAGATGATTCCTGCATCTAGCAATTTCTTTACTTCATCTCTGACTACAGTGCTCCGGATGGGGTTCAGTCTTCTCTGATGCTCTCGAGAGGTTGTAGAGTCTTCCTCTATTGTAATTCGATGCATACAGATCGAAGGGCTTATACCCTTTAGATCGCTTATGTTATAGCCTAACGCGGTGGGGTACTTCTTTAGGACTTCTAATAGCTTTTCGGTTTCTGGTTGTCCTAAGTCGGCGTTGACTATCACTGGTCTTTTTAGTTCATCGTCTAGAAATTCATATCTGAGGTTTTTGGGTAGTGTTTTGAGTTCTAAAGATGGGTTCTTTGGACCTGGCATATGGTTTGGGGTCAGTGCTAAGCTTTCGCTTAGGCTGTCGTCTCTATATGGTTTACGCCAATTATCGTCTTCAGAAATGTCGGGTATTCGAATCTTTATTATTTCTGAATACTTGGTCTCTTCATTTTCAAGTTCTCTTATGCATTCGTCGATTTCGTCTACTAAATAGCAGGTATCGTCTATTGCTGGTACTTGTAAGAACTTGGTGAGAATGAACTCTATCTTTTCTTCTCCTACTTCGAATGTTAGCCTTCTTTTCTTCACGTCTATAATAGCTCCAGCTGTAGCTAGGAACGGTCTTCCTAGGATAATTGGGGTCACAGTGTCCTCCTTGATGTCCATGATTATGAAGTCGGTTGGAATGTAGAATTGTCCTATGCGTACTGGAACGTTTTCCAGTATTCCGAATGGGTATTTCACTGATCTGTCAGCTAATTGTACGGACATTATGGTTGGTCTGAGGTCTCCCATATTCAGCTTTTTGCATATAGATAAGGGCATAACACTGATACTGGCTCCTAAATCGCATAGAGCTTTGTCTATTACGAACTTTCCTATGACGCAGGGTATGGAGAAACTACCTGGGTCTTTTAATTTAGGAGGCATGCGGTTTTGAATAATAGCGCTACACTCTGCAGTAAGTGTAACTGTTTCATTATCTTCGATCTTTCTCTTATTCGACAGGATTTCTTTGAGAAATTTAGCGTATGACGGCATTTGAGTTATCGCTTCTGTAAAAGGAATAGTAATATTCAGCTGTTTAAGGAGCTCTACAAATTTCTTAAACTGTCCTGAAGTTTTGGAGTTTATTAGTCTTTGCAGATAAGGGATAGGTGGTTTATATGGCGCTGGAGGTGCTTGAGTTTTTTCACTTGCGGTATCCTCCTTCTCGTTGTCCTCCTTCTTCTCTAACTCGGATTCCTTTTCTGCTTGTTCAGTTGGTTTTTGTTGCATGGCTGAGTTTTTGGTCCTCGGATCGATCGGTTCGTCCAATTCTTTTCCACTTCTTAGTATCACAGCATTTGCTTGGCCTTTTGGATTCTGTTCGGGTTGTCCAGGAAATATGCCAGCAGGTGCGGCAGCAGAGGCTTGCTGTTGAGCCACTTGTGATATCTGAGTTTCTAACATTTTGTTGTGGGTGGCTAACGCGTCTACTTTTCCTGTCAACTGTTTAATTTGCTCGCTAGTGTGTATGTTTTGATTCAGGAACTCTTTGTTTGTTTGAGCTTGAGTAGCTATGAACTTTTCCATCATCAATTCGAGGTTCGATTTCCTAGGTGCATTCTGAGCAGCTGGTTTCTGATATCCTGGCGGAGCAGTAGGCATTTGCAATGCATTTTCGCTTTTGTAAGAAAAGTTTGGATGATTTCGCCAACCTGGGTTGTAGGTATTTGCGTAGGGATTTCCTTGAGCATAATTTACCTGGTCTGGTGGGATTCCGGCTAGCAATGGGCATTCAGGCGCATTATGAGTGGTGCTTCTGCATAACTCGCAATTTGGAGTTACTGCAGCGACAGTTGCAGTGGGGTTAACGGTCAGACTATCGATTTTCTGTGCTAGAGCATCTACTTTAGCATTGAACTTTTCAAGGCTGCTGATCTCGTACATCCCACCTTTCGCTGTGGTTTTCTCAGTTGGAGTGTGTTCACCTCCCCATTGGCAATGGTTTTGTGACATGTTTTCTATTAATTGATAGGCTTCATCGTATGGCTTATCCATAAGTGCACCGCCCGCGGCAGCGTCTATTGTCAATCTAGTATTGTATAGAAGCCCATTATAGAAAGTATGGATTGTCACCCAGTCTTCTAGACCGTGGTGAGGACATGTTCTCATCATATCTTTGAATCGTTCCCATGCTTGGTAAAGAGATTCAGTATCTTTCTGTCGAAATCCGTTGATTTGAGCTCTAAGCATGGCAGTTTTGCTTGGCGGAAAATATCTCGCTAAGAAGACGTTCTTCAATTACTCCCACGTCGTAACGGAGTTGGATGGTAATGATTGTAACCATGTCCATGCTCTGTCTCTAAGAGAGAATGGGAAAAGACGAAGTCTTATCGCGTCTGGAGTAACTCCATTTGCTTTCACTGTGTCTGCGTATTGTACAAACTTCGTTAGATGTTCGTTCGGATCCTCAGTTGCGTTTCCTGAGAATTGGTTTTGTTGTACAGCCGACAGCAATGATGGTTTCAGCTCAAAATCATTTCGGGTGATAGCTGGGGCAGCAATGCTACTTCTAGGCTCCATCTGAGATGGTGTAGCGTATGCCTTCAGCGATTTGTTTGGAGGTCCTTCAGCCATCTCTGGTTCTTCTTCTTCTGATTTGGGAATGGGAGTGAGAGGTTCGGGAGTGTTATGTTTGAGTTGTTTGAGTTGGTACTCAATGATTCTACTTCTTAAATGTAAGAAGCATTCTAGTTCTGCGACTGAAGGTTTTACGATATCGCTTTGCGGGCGATTTCTTGGCATACAATCGACAGAACTAGTGAAGGGAAAATGAAAATTGTTAACCTAGTCTATACGGTGTAACATAAGGTTACACTATTGACTAAACGGGTCCCCGGCAACGGCGCCAAAAACTTGATCGCGACTTTCTATGTCTAAAACAACCTAACTGCAAGTGCACAGTCTATCGCGTAGTAATAATAGATATCGATCCCACAGGGACTCATAGTCAAACTAGTGTTCTCGGGAGTTACTATGTTTAGCTAGGTAGAATATGTTTAAGGGAATAAGATTGTCACTAAAAGGGAACTAAGAATACTATTTAGATTATAATTGATTGAATCGACACGTAGTAATTGTGTTCTTCAGGGATTTGATAAGTTACTGGTGTATGAAATAATTTTCAAAGTTTATTTAAGCAGAAAATGGTGATTTGAAGACTCTCGCCTCACGATGGTTATTGACGCTAATCATAATCCTAAGGGCCAAACGTACACTTTCGTATCCCGTTCGGGGTTAAAATTACTTTTTGGAAATCTCTAAGTTCTAATTCATTTTAAAGTGTTTTCGCTGTTATTAAAATGAATGACTAGTGTTTACTATCTGACCTTCCCGCAGCTTTCGCTTGTTGGTTCGTATCTTAATTAATTTCCCACTTTCGTGGCAAAACTACTTTTAAATAAGTTCTCGCTTTCGCGACGAAGTTTATTTAGTAAATCAATTTTAAACACTCAGACCATAAATTACTTTTTTGAAAAGAAAGTTTTTCAACCAGTTATTATCAAATCCCATTCGAATTATTACTACATATCGATTACCTAAGTTTAGCTAGACATGGATTTGGGAAAGATAAAATATAAATAAAAACAATAAATAATGATTTGCATTATAATAAAACTGAAATCGATCAAAATGAAAACCTGTAAATATTCCAATTGGCCTTTGGGCAGATCCTCCACAGATGTTGGCAGGATTCTGATCTCTAATGCCAAATTGATCGTACAGTACATGTAGAAATTATAGAAGAATGGAAAAAGCAATACAGGAAAGGTAAAGAGAAACAAATAAAAATATTGCTGGAAAAATATGCTCTGGAAAGTAAATTCGGCAGCACTTCGTGGTATGAATGCAGCACCCTTTCTGAAGTCCCCTGCTTCCCTTTTTATAGAAGTGGAATCCCAACGGTTATCACTGAAGATGATGGACCTTGAGGCAGATAATTTAGGGAGTAGTGGTCCACTCTGTGGGAATTGGAACTGATTCTTTGACGTGTAATCTGAGTGGGGCGTTTTTGCCTGCATGACGGTCGTCACAAGGTGTGACGGTCGTCACCCGTGTGACGGTCGTCATGAAGCTGTGACGGTCGTCACATCAGCAAAAACAGCTTGCTGCGCTTTTCATTGTGTTTTCACTCCTTTTTCGTCCATATTTCATCTGAGATTGCTTCTTTTCTTCATGTTGCCTTGTTTAGACGTGATCGTTGAATACCTGCAAAACATCAGACAAATACACGGAAATAACCCGAAATCGGATCGAAAACGGTTAGACTTTAGTTGAATTATGCATAAAAATATCTATATGATTTCGTGTTATCAATTACAATCAAAGTCACTTCACAACATCACCATAGAAATTGATTCACAAGGGTGCTCCATTGTGAAGGAGGATTGTCGAGGGTCAAATGAAGTGCATCAAAAGTTAACTCAAAAGTCAACCAAAAGGGGCAAAATGGTCCTTAAAAATCAATCAACTCATCATTGATATGAGGATTGATTTTTACTCATTGGATCCAAAGAAAATGGAAGAAACAAAATCAAGAACAAACCATGTCAAGATTTAACTTAAATAAAACACTTCCCATATTTAATTCCATTTTTAATTGAAAATAAAATCAAAAAAATAAAATAAAAATTTCTAAAAATAACAGACATCTCAAGATGTCCAAATAATATTTTTGTGGAATTTTTACATTGTTGGAAGTATTTTAAATAAAATTAAATCAAAACAGATTCAAAATAAAATAAAAAATAAAATAAAAGAACATAAAAATAAACAAGGCAGTGGTGTAAACAGCAATCCAGCAACGTGTAAAACTTAATGGGCCAACTCAGGGGGGTGTCAATAGCAAGCCCAGTCCATCAGTAAAAATAAATAAAAAGAACGTGTGTATTGGGTGTGGTGAGTCAAACAGAGGTCCATGATGGAAAGCACTCTGGACAGTTGGATCAAAAAGTAAGTCAATCCAAAGGCACGCAGCAACACACGTGGATATTAAATAAAAAGCAAAAACTGAGTGATTCCATGGGACAAGTCAAATGAGTTGCATCGTGTGTCTTAATCTGGAGCGCACAAACAAAAGTAATCCAATCCAACAGACAAGGACACACACACGTGGCTGGGAAACATTTAAATTTGGAGGGAGAATCAGACGCCGGAGCATGGCGGCTCCGGTTGTCTTCTCCGGTGAAGCTTCAAAGCAAGCTCACGGCCAAAACGCAAATGCCTCAAAACTAAACCAAAATAAGTAAAACAAAAGCCAAAAATGATCTCCAGGTCACGTAGATTTTAAATCCACCACCCATTTTCATTGATCATGTCTAAATAAACCAAAATGAAAAGGAAAAGAAATGAGCTCAAAACATAAAAACTCATGAACAACCATCAGTTCATTCCAGAAACCACCTATGATATGCAAGGATCACAAATATTTAAAAATGGTGTAATAACAATGCTTAAACAGAGAGAAAAATGGATTGAAAAGAAACCTAAATGAAAGCTTCCCCAGAGCTCAGTTCTTTATTAAAGCTTTAAAGAAACCACCCAGAAACGTTCTATGAACCTCAAGGAACCTTTTTAAATGTTTGGTTTGGATTGAAACTCAGTAAAATGCAAAACACGATTTTGACTTTGCTCTCACTTTTTCTCACTATGTTCTTGACCAATTTTCACTCTATGTCAACTCCGAGAACTTGTGAACGATGCTGAGAATAAGTATGATGGATTTTGATACTAAGAAGGCCCAAGTCTATGCTCCTTAAGCCCAATTGAAATTCACATTTTCTCTTTATGACCACTTCCAAAAGTGCACGAAAATGGCCTTGCCAAGCTGTAAAAATGGCTCAGTTAGCTTACACCTGAGGTAAATTGATCCAAGGGCTGAAAATGGCTCCTCAATTTAATCTTATGACATGGTTTGTATGTGTTACTTAAACTTGAAGTAAACATGAAAATGGCCACCAAATTGAGCTCAAATCTCAAATCCAAAATTGGCATTGTGCTTGAAATGTATTTGGCACTCAAAAAATGCATAAGGTTGGTACAAAATGATCCCAAATGAATTTAATTTGATTTTCCCCTTTTAAGTCCTTTTTCATGGAAATTTCTTTAGGAATTCTTCAATCCAAGCCAAACCCATGATGCCTTGATGTTTGGTTGAGCAAATGACCCCATTTGGAGAAAGTTTGAAGTTGGAAAGATTTCCATTTGAAGTGTGCAAATTGGTGAAATGGACCTATAATGAAAATGACCTATAATCCTGATTTCCCAAAATACCCCTGCCTTGCAAGCCTTATAACTTGAGTTCTACAAATCAGACGAAGGACTTCTAGTACTCTTTGGAAAGCTAAAATCATGAGGAACAACTTTCATGTTCATAAAAAGTTGAGGAGAAACATCCTTCTAGGTCAAAAGTGGCTTGGAAGTTTGTTGACTTTTGTTGACCAAAATCACATTCATCTGAGGACCTGTAACTTGTCTGCTTCATAACTTGAGTTCTACAAATCCAATCAAGGACTTCTAGTACTAAAAAGAAAGCTAAGAACATGCTCTAAAAGTCTCATATTGGGGTCAAGATGAGATGAGATATGTGTCTTGAGATAAGTGGTCTTGAAGTTGGGCACTAAATAGGAGATTTTACACTGAGAACCCTAATTTAGTAACTCCTCACACTCTTGATTCTTGATGAATTGATCTTGAAATGATATCTCATGTGTCTCAACACAACACTCCATGACCATAAAGACTTGGAATTGAGTCTTAATCTCCTTCAATTTCACAGTTGACTTAGGGTTGACCAGATGAAAACCCTAATTGCACCATCTTCAACTGTAGCCACTTGCACTTGGTATAAACACTTGGATGAGCTCCACAATGACCTACAAGGCCTTTAATGAGCTTAAATGATGATCTCCCTCCATAACCATGGGCTTGTGATCCTCAGATGACCTTCAAATGGTCTCCTAGACAGGAGGTGAACCACATACACTTATCTGCCTATCCAAGGGGCTTTGACTTGTCTCTGATGATGATAACCCCCCTGTTGATTTGAATACAAACTCTTGATTAGGCTTAGAACCCTTGGCAAATTCCTCTTGTTATACACACATCTCTTGATCCCCTGTAAAATGCAAAATTCTATGCAATGCAATATGCTAGAACAATGAAATGAAACATAAACCAAGTAAAGAAAAGGTTGGGTAAATTTTGGGGTACAACACCCCCCACACATCGAACAAAGCACTCCCTCAGAGTCCACCAGCACCCCACAATTAAACAGTTAAATTCTAGTATGAACTTTCTCTTGAATAAGTTTTTATGAGAAAACAACTACTTATCCCAAACAAAAGGAAGAAATGAATTCTTCGAAGTGGCCTGCTAGAGCATTACTAAACATGACCCTCTAAACGAGATCATAGTAATTTGAGGAAACAAAAAAAACATCCTTTAGAGTAACACCAAACCCACCTATCATGGTATAGAGAAAGGGTAACATCCTATATGGTTAAAACCAAATTTTGGAATATCACTTCCTGATAGACAAAGAGAGATCTTTTCTACTTCAAATCATAAGTCAAAATACCATACACCAATATCCAAACATGGCATACTACCCAATCCTCCTTGTCAGAACTACTAAAAAGCCAAGGAAATCTAGCGGCCAATAGGGAAGACCCAACCCATATATCCTTCCAAAAGGAGGTTTGAAGGCCCGGTCCCACTTTCTTATTAAGAGCAGGCATAAACCAATTATAATCATCCTCAACTTTAGATTCTACAAGAGACACCCCTTTCCACCAAGATGAGGTTGAGCGAGACCTAACAAACATGTCTCTTAAAGGGGAGGAGAACACTTGAGTTCCATATCCAACATACAGAATATCACACCAAAGACCTGAATTACCTAAAATGAGTTTTCATATCCACTTTGCCAACATAAATATTGAGCTAAAAAATTCTTTTACAAGTTGAAAATAGTTTTTAATTAGTTTAAAAATGCTTTCACTATCTTTAAATTAAAAGTTTGAATAACGAGATCGAATACCGTTTTTTCCCTTTCAGCATGTAAATGGTATCTCGGCACTTCTACTTTTGTATCTCGGCACTCCTACTTTAGCATGGCCTTCAGAACCAATCGTTTGAATTTCTACGTCTCATACCAATTCAGTACTTTCAGTGTGTAACTGGTATCTTGATGTTTCTACTTTTGTGGCAAATATCTTTTATCTTAAAAACATAAATTAAAAAACAATATTCTAATTTTTGTTACAGTTATATATTTAAAAAATTCGTATAAAATAAACCGGTAAAATACTCATCATGTTTCAGACTCTAAAATAGACTACTCAGACATAATAACTTAGCATACAAAACATAATTTTGATGAATTCAAAATAAAAACAGTCAAGAAAAAGAACATGGAATTAAATGAAACTAAATCATGATAAATAAAATTCTCCAAAGGAAGAATTTTTTCCAAGTACATCAATGCGAAATATAAAAACAGCAGCGAAAAAATAACTCCAAATATGCAGAAAACTAAAAACAAACTAAGTTGCATAAAATTACAATGCAGAATTCTTATGCTGAAAATTAAGATAAATTTAGTGCTAGAAAGTTGGGATTCTTGTTAGATGAGTTAAAATGTTATTTATAGGAAAATTCATGCTCGGAAATCATGCAAAATAGGTCTATAAATCATGCAAAACAACCCTGAAATATGGAGGAAACAATTAAGAAAAAGATGCAACATGGGGAAACCAGGTTTCATGACGCTCTGCCTGTCATGATGTTCTGAAGCATACTCTCTAAGTCTTGGATCCATGACGGTTGTCTGCATGGATGACAGCCTACCAGTCTTGGTACTCACGTGTCTACTATCTCCTTTGTCATTGGAGCCATGATGGTCACCTCAACATGGAGTATCACAGCCGTCATGGCCTCCGTCAGCAAATATTTTTCTTTGTTTTTCTCTGCTTCCTTCCGTAATCAGTGCGAATCATTTGTACCTGAAATGCAAAGTGAAAAACCAACTTAATGATGCAAAAGTAACTTAAAATACATTAAAAAATCGAGTCAATTAAAATGGTACAAGTGCATGTTGTCAAACTCCCCCACACTTGATTTGTTGCTTGTCCTCGAGCAACTTATCTTGCATAAAGAGAAAGTAAATTCATAAACATATATGTGAAAAGAGCTCATGAAAAATAATAACACTAATACTCATATTTGGATCGGATAAATATCAGTTCTCTCGGTACTCAAGTGAACACCAAGTGTATTGTAAAAACACAAACCCCAAATTGCAAACTAAAGTCTCACTCCTAGCATACAAATTCAAACCATGGCCTTGTACCTAAGTCTCTTTATCATATTATTTTCATCTCATTTCATTTGGGACAATCACATTAAGGAATTTAATATATAGATAATCATCACACACACGTAAGGAAAAACCGTAGAATTTCTGTTTATTTATTTGTTCACCCTTGTCATACCCCAAATTCGTCCTACCAATATATAGCTTTCATTCTGTATATCTGTCCACTAACCCATCAGTAGTTATTCAGAAAATTCAAAAAAATAAAAAGATATTTTGTTTTTGCTTGTTGTTCAAATTCAGAGTTGAGTGATGTTGAATCTAATTTTCTTGGTTAGGCATGTTTGGTTTCATGACAAGTCAGTTTTTGTGAATCAAGTTAGCAAGGTGTGCCAAATTCAGATGTTTCATGGTGGAGAATCATATGAATATGTTCATCTCAAGTAGGGTTTATACCAGTTCAAGTCGTTTGTGTAAGGGTCAGATTATCAGGATGTGCTACATCAAGTGCTTCATGGCTGAACGACTGGATCAGGGTTTTTGTGCATTGATCAGGGTTGGTTATAGTTCTAGGTTTCTTAGGCCGAGATGGATTCATTAAGTGTTTCAATTAACTGCATCCACTTTCTTGTTCTAAACTCATTATGTTATTAAGGCTTTGGTACATAAAATCCTCGAAAGCCCATCTCAAGCTCACTACAAGGAAAAGAATCAAAAAAAGGATAAATTCACAATAAGTCCATTATCTTTATGGAAAAAATTGAAGCCCATATTACTTTTTCTCCAAAATTCATTACAAAGAAAATTATCAAAATTCAAAAGAAATCATTTCCATTACTTCATAAAAATACAAGCAAAAATCCATTGTTATTTTAATGCTTTTTTAGGCCAAAGTGAAGCGTCCAACTATTTTGTTTTCCAGGTCACACCAAAAACAAAAATGGTACGATATGTCACAAGAATTAACCAAAACAACACAGAACACACTGCAAACAACACAACTTGATTTAAAAACCTAGCCATCACGCAAAACCGGTTTGTACGAAACCTGAGCCAAGAAAGCCGACAAGGACCACACGATACCATTGCTTGCAAATGACAGTGGCCGCTACACCAATCCGTCACAAACCGTACCATACCAGCAGCACACATAGGACAAAGTGAGTAGTGATTTAAAAAAATGACCCTTCATAATGAACATGACGATAACCACGTCACCTCTTCTTCTCTCTCAATTTTCACACTATAAAAGGAGGCCTAATCTCACGCTGCAAATGACGACTCTTCTTCCTTACACCCGACCTTACTTTTTTTGGCCGCCATACATTTAATCACCCCCTGTCGCAACCCTATTCACCTCCAGAATCACCTAAAAACCAAACAACAAGACTCCCCAGATCTTCTTCAACACACAAACAATCAAATCACCAAAATGAACAAAAATCAGAATAGAAAACATTGAGATGAAGAGAAAATTTTTGAGAACCAAAGCAAACCCGAAAACCATTTCAAAGTAACAAGCGAGAGCAAGGAGAAAGTGAGCTCTAAGTTGGAAAGACAGATCAAGCAAGGCAAACGAAGGTTGTAGATCTGGGATTTTTGTTCTTCGCAAGTGATTCTTGTTCTTCGCTTTCGTTTTTGTTAGTCGCATCACTTTGTCTTGATGGTGATGGTCCTTTTGTTTTTAAAAACAAATTGTGGATTTTGTTTGGGAGGCCATGAAATTGTTGTTTTATTCTCAGTCTCAGAAATTGATGAGAAATGGCTATCCTTTTTCCTTCACATTTTAGTAAATTTTTTCTTCATCGCATTGTGACTTGAATGGATAGGGCCCTGGAGCCCATTTAGTTTTGTTGGAACATTTAATGGATGATGGGTCTTCTGAGGCCCACATGATTCCATGAGCACTCCTCTCACACCCCTTGTTGATTGAAGTTTTTTTTTTTAATTTATTTGTTTTGATTTAAAGTTTTAAATAGTTATTTAATATTCTTGTTTTGTTAATCTAGTGTTTAATTAATAGTTTTGTTAAATATTTCGTTAAGTTTTCTTAAATATTATGTGTTTTTCTTAAAACTTTATCAATTGCATTTTGGTTGTTTTTTTTAGATCTTCATTTCTCGATTTACTCTTTCATTTCTACTTTTTTTTCATTTTCGATTTTATCACATTTTTCGAATCGATGAAGTATCTTGATTCACGAACGTTAGTTTTCGAGGTTGTTAAACCTTCATTATTTCAAATCTATAGAAAATGATCATTTGAATCATTTTTCTATACTTTGGGATCGTGAGAGGTTACCCTCGATTAATTAACATAAGGTTTATGATTAAGACGAGATTTTACCTTACTTTCAATTTCATCTCATTTTTCTTTTATTTTATCGGTCAATGAAGTCTTTGTAAGAGCAAGATTTGTCTCTACAGGATAATCTCTATGTTTTAATGATAACAATTGAGTATTTGTGAAAGAACCATTTTATGGTTTAATGTTTGTTATGTGCAAGTCATATTAAATTAAATATATTAGACCAAACAAACAGAAGCAACGTGTGCAGCTAGTAACTTATGGAATTACTTAGTGCGACGTCATGAAGCGCTTGTGAGAAGCTAGTTTGCTTATGTATCTGATCACCATCAATAAAGAACCAAGGGTGCTGGATATTGCAGTTGCAATGCTCCTGTGGTTTCTGCTCTGAAGAAGTGCATCTGATCTGAAAGCAAATGAAGCTCAGTGAAGAAGCAAGTTTGTTTCTGCATCTGATCATGTTCAGTAAAGAATCAAGGATGTTGGATATTGTAGTTGCAATGCATCTATAGATTCTGCTCTGAGTTATGCATCTGATCTGGAAGATAACGAGCGTCTCTGAAGAGTGAGTCCTCTGAAGAACAAAGTGCTGAAGACTCTGATGACTTTAAGTTCTGAAGGCTGAAGGCTCTGAAGACCAAGTGCGTCAAGACTCTGAAGATGGGTTTTGAGGTCAAGACTCTGAAGACAGGTTCTGAAGGTCAAGACTCTGAAGAAGTGTTCTGAAGGTCAAGACTCTGAAGAAGTGTTTTGAAGGTCAAGGCTCTGAAGATTATAAAGACATGGTTTCTGAAGAATTAGTTATGAAGATTCTCAAGATTGTTTCAGAGGAAACTTAGTTCTTGGAATGCTGAAGACTGGATTCTGAAGTGGAAGATTGTGTCAGAAGAAGATTCATCCAGATGCAAGACGTGTTACATCAGATAAGCTGTTGTTGTTCAATCTGATAAACATGTGCTTAAGTTAACAACTCTGATGCTGAAGCTTTCATACCAAAGTAGTTCTGAACTACTCATCAGATGAATCATCAGAAGAATCAAGAAGATTGAAGCACAACGTATGCAATTATTCAAATGTGCTAAAGACGTTGGTAATGTTCAAGCGTAGTTTCCAAGGATTAAATATATTGAAGCTACAAGCTAAGGTCACTATTCCAACACATGAGTCTATTCTATCCGTTGGGATATGACCGTTGGAATGAGAAAGGACAACTATATCCTCACAACAACTCTATTGGCTGCAATATAAAAAGAAGAATCATTTGATCAAAAATGTTGTTGAGTGGCTGGGTGGCTGAGTCAAGAAACGTTGTTGCTGTTAAGCTGCACTATAAGAAATAACATTTGATTCATTCAAATGTTACCATGCTAGTAAGCATGAAGTGAAGAAAGAAAGAAAGAATAAAAGCTTAAATGAAAAGAAGCCTTAGTGCTCACACACATAAAAGCTTTTAAGCAATATGGAAACTATGTTCTTATAATCTCTTAGAGATTCATCATTAGATTAGTTTCTGCATTAGGAAGCAAGGAGTTGTTACTCATTACTTGCTATGTGCTTAACTTGGAGTAATTAGCTTGCTAGGAAGCACCATTGTAATCTCTGGCAACACAACATTCTATTTTAGAATTAGTGGTTCCTCAAGTGATCTTGTGAAGATCAGTATACTTGAGATGACAAGTGACAGTAGTCATTTGTGGTTTTCTAATAGGAGATCTTTAGTGATCGGATTCTATTAGATGTTAATGAACGTTATATCCTTGGGGATCCCTGAACGTTTCATTGATCTGTTGTTAGTCACTTGCAGTTAGCTTGTGCATCTGTAATCAATTCAGTTATAGTGGATTAAGTCCTTAATTGATTAAGGAGAAATCACCTTGGAAGGGTGGACTGGATTAGCTTGGGAGTTGCTTAAGTGAACCAGGATATATGATGTATTCTTTACTTTCAGTATGCTTTATTATTTATGCTTCCGCAATGTATTTAATATAAGCGCATAAAGCATCAAGTGAAAGAAGAAGATAAGAAAAGGAAAAAGTTTTATTTAGGCATAAACCCAATTTAATCCCCCCTTTCTTGTGTTTATTTCTCACCTTCAATTGGTATCAGAGCTCCGGTTCTGTTATTGATGGATATCAAACACCTAACAGTGTCAGATAAAGATCTATAGGCTATGTGAAGAAATACTTTTGGGGATTTTTCACCGTTCTTACAATTTCAGACTCACATCAGTTTTTGAGGATGATGAGTTCTAAAATTGTAATCTATTTGGTTACTTGAGCAATTCACTGATTCTGTGAAGTTTGAAGTTTGAAGTGTTGAAGCCTTCAACAACAAATCTCCTCTAGTAGATTCTAGAAGAAGAATGAAGAATCAACTGACAAGAAATATTCATCAGATAAGAAGATATATCTGTTGAATGCTGATGTAAAATACGTTTGGATTTTCAACATATTTGCTCAAAGATTAAATCTTCAGCAAGCAAGAAATCTTGATTTCTAAAGATTAATTCTGGTGAGTGTGAGATGTTTTCAAGAAACGGATTAGTCCACACTTGACTTTCTCATGACAACTCATTGGGATTTATCTTAAGTAAGAAAAAATATATTGTTGGCTAATGAATCCTATTCATCAGAACGCCAGAATATAGTCTGCAGAAAAGGGCAAGTTCAGAAAAATGTTCAAATCTGGTAGAAATGATTCTTCAGATTCAAAACATTTGAAAGTTGCTATCCTTGAAGAGTTTCAAATAATTCTGCAGAAGTTTCAAGATAGGCAGTGTTTATCAACTCATCTGGATATGATGAAATTCAGAAGATCTGATTTGAAGAAGCATGAACAATTAAGTTCTGTTAACTTGAGATGTTATCTCAGTTGAACAAACTGTAATTGATCAGATGTTTTCAGGCATTATTTTTTCAGAAATTCTTAATGAATGTTTTGAGAAATAAAGTTGTGTGGAAAGATACAAGGACAGTAGTCATTCTGTCTGAGGTAAAAAGGATTTAAATCTCTGGTGTTATTCAATCTGAATAAGTCAGTAGATATTCTTTTTTAAGAGCAGATGTTTCTGTTAAACTCTGTTGATCTAACTCTTTACAAGTTAGCTCAGCATTGTAAGAGCAAAATTGTCAGTCAGACTGTGTCTCTTGATACATCTAAGTTTGATGATAATTGCATCTAGATTGGATCTGTATTTGTTTCAAGTAGACAAATTCAGAAGATGTAGCTTGATGGAAGCTAGATGCTCTCTACTCATGAAGATCAGAATATCTGTGCTTTGAGGATATCTCTCATGAATCAGATGGATGTTGTTGTGATTAATGAAGACGTTGGAGAATCAGAAGCAGATTGTGTTCCAGCTGAAGAAATAAAAGCTACCCCAGATGCTATTCAATTAGATGCTTCTGAAGAATCAACCATGAGAAGTTTCCTCCAGAATCAAATCTTCTCTTCCAGAAGAGACGTTCATTGGAAATAAGGATGATTCCAGAAGAACAAGATTCTTTCTTCTCAAAGCTTGTCAGCAAGAAGCTTTTGACTATACAAAAGATAGGTGCTTCTGTGACAAGGAGTTTGCTGAGTGTATGTAGGCAGTAGCTGAAACTAGCACTTTGGGAAAAGAAGAGGCTAGTGAAGTCAGATCAGAAGCTGTACAGAAAAGTTCTATAACACTGATTTTGCAGAGGCTCTATCAATCAGACATCTACTCCTTCAATTGTTAAGCAAGGCTACAGAGGCAAGGTACACAAGCTACAGAGGCAAGTTACAGAAGAATCTGATGAAGCAACGCTACCGGAGATTCTGAAAGTTGTTGAGAAGTAACTCTACAGAAGACACTGAGCAGATGGTTTAAAGCAATTGTTTTTGATCCTACAAGTGGTAACTCTGGGCAAAGAGTATAAAGCAATTGGTCAGAAGCTCCGAGGTTCAGATTTTGCATGGCTCTGAAACATCAGCAACATAGCTTACATCTAGCTAACAAGGACACCTGAAGAATGAATATCTAGTTTGATCTGAAGCATACCTCTGGATGAACTGTTTACTGAAACATTCACTAGAGCTAAGCTGCATAGATCTGAAGCTAAGGATCTAATGCAAGGAATCATTTCCATAGTTGTTCATTTCACATTTAGTTGTTCACTCAATAGATGCTGATCAAGATAAGTTGGGTTACAACTTCACTGTCAGAAGAAAATACTTTGGATATCATAAAGTTGGTATCAGACTCTTACCAGTCTCCAACCTTCTGAAGAAGCACTTATGGGTTTGACGTTATTAACTAAGCTAACATTTGTTGATAAAGCACTTCTGGACAAAGGTTGATTATTGATAATCAGAAGAACTTGCTAACATAACAGAAATAGTTATGATTAGAAAGTCTGCTATAAAGAATCTCGTCAGAAGATTAAGCAGAAGCTTTAAAGGTTTCTGAAGCTAATTCAGAAAGGAAAATGTTTAGTGAAGATGTTGATACATGAGTGTATCAGTTGTTGTTCACCATTCTCTGAACTCCTCAGATCTAGTGGAAGTTTGAAATTGATCTGTTGGAAATATGTTTCTAACGTTCTAGTTCTTCACTTTCATGTTCAGACTTTGAAGGTAGAACAATTAGTGAAGGAAATGTTGGTAATCATGATTGATAAAAGTATTCAATATTGTAGTCAGAATGATTGATCAAATACCAAATACAATTCATATCTCTCATGATGCATATTGTTTTTTGGAAGTCTCAATTGGTATCAAGTATTTTCTAATGAAGCATTGTTGCTTAGATTCAAATCATGATTGATTTGATAACAAGCTTGGAATCAGAAACCATAGGTGGAGTAACCTAAGGTGATTTAGCAGAAGATCCTACTCTTTCTGTTGGTACTCAGAAGTTCTCACACCTTTAGTTGGTACGAGAATTCTAGAAGAAGAAGTCACCCTCAGATACTGATTGATAAGAACAAGATTGTCACTCAAATCATCTCAAGAAATCCATCTTGGTTTGATGACAGTTTGTGATGATATATTGTTTCTACTCTTGGTGCAAGAAGATACAGCTTTCATTTGGAAATAAGTCATCTTGAAGATAAAGAGGCATGTTCATTGGTGTCAAATTGGATGATCAGAAGATAAAGACCAAAGGAAGAATCTAATGAAGAATATAGCAGACAGAAGATTAATCTGTCAGAGAGCATCCAGCTAAGACTCTCATGCATTCAACGTACACTCTGAGAAAGAAAGAGGTTAGTAAAATGGTAGATCAGAAGCTCTACAAAGGTATAAGTTGTACTCTTCTGTATTTTACTGTTTCTAGTCCTGACATTCTTTTCAGAACATGTGTTGCAGAAAACCAGATAACTATTTTTAGTAGGTTTTTGTTATGTTGATGTTACTGAAGACAGAGCTAGTTGCAAAAGTACCTCTGAATAGCACTCTCCCTTACAAAATCAAAATACTGCTGATGCTGATTGAAGTATCAGATGCTCTGGATGAAGTATCAAATGAAGGACATTCATTTCCATAAGATTGAAGGATCAAAATGCACATTGTTGACACATCACCTTCAATTGATATCAGATGCTATTTAAAGATCTGAGCAAATCTGAAGTCGTAGACTATCAGAAGTTTTGGATCATTTGGAAATCTGAATAAAAGATTCAATTAGAAGATGGCTTGTCAAATCAAATGTTGATACTTCTGAAATATAGTGTTTTGATGTTGAAGAAACAAGCTGAAATAGTTTCATTATTTCATACCTTCAATTGGTATCTTACATCTTGGATTGGTATCATGTCTCTGACATCCAACCAGAAGCAAAGCGTTAGATGTCTCTGAGCGAAACTTCAGAAGATGTTTGAATGAAGACACAGAAGGTTTTGGGCGCAGAACTTTGAAGCAAAAATTCAGAGTAAACCACTAGCACAAACCTCTGAATTTCACACCTTCAATTGGGTATCAAACCTTTCAAAAGAAAGAATCAAAGCAAGGCTAGAACAAGCACTTCAACTCTGGAACTTGAGAATTCTTGAGATATTTGTTCAATTGGTATTAGACTCTGAAATTGGATATATTTCAAGTTATTCTAAGGACTGGAATAATTGGTATCAAGATCAAGCCAGAAGGAAGAAGGAATTTCAACTTTCTTGTCTAAATATAGCAGAAGAAGATTCCTGAAAAGAAACTTCCAGATTGGTACAAGAAGCTGAAGATGCTAAGAAGACTAAGCAAATTGTTATAGTTGGTTCTTCTTCTGAAATTACTCTTGTACGTTGAGATAGTGACATTAGTAAGTATAAAGGAGATCAACAAGCTATGAAGGATGTACAAGTTGTCAGAGAAAGATCTGCTGATCAGAAACTTGTCAACAATCCTCGTCAGAGCATGCTTCTACAAACTCTGAAGAGTTGTCACTCTCCAAGAAGCAGGGGGAGATATAGAAGACGAAATCTGGAAAAGATATCAACCTACCTTATTGGTATCAATCTGTGAGAAGTAAGTTCTCAGGGGGAGAAATGAAAGATGATTAAGTTCTCAGGTGCTATCTCTCAACCCCTATCTTTTTAATTTCTGACATTAAAAGGAGAGAAATATTTTTTCTTAAAATATATTTTTTTCAATGAAAAACTCTAACTTTTTGATGATGTCAAAAAGGGGGAGAAATGAAGATGATTTTGATATAATCTGGAAAATAGTATATAACAGGGAAAATGAAATGGGGAGAAATGAAAGATGTTTTTAATATAACTTGGGGAGAAATGGAAAACATTTTGGAGAAATAGAATACAACTTTGATATATTCTATAACCTGAAAGAGAATGCAAAACATATAAACTGCGTTTATTACTAAATGTGTGTTTGATGTTTTTTCGAGGAACTCTGAACAAGTTCACTAGGCATTCTAAACAGGATAATTGAAAGAAATCTGAGCTCAAATGAACTGGTGTTCATATAATAGAAGTTATACACTTCGTGAACATAGATTCAGAATTAGATGGACCCAATACTGTTTAGAGATCTAAAAGTTAAAGTCATTTGGAATCAGAATGTTTAGAATATGTAAATTGTCTGTGAATATGATAATCAGAGCACAAGAATCAGAAATATTCATAGAAGCAAGATTTGGATTCAGAATCAGAATCATAAGTATCATGTATTGGTGTCAGACTAAGAACCAACATGGGTATCAGACTCAGATTCAATATTGGAATCAGATTCAGAAGTAAACATTCTATTGGTTTCTATTGGTATCAGACTGCTTCAAGAGATCAAAAATCTGAGAAGAAAGCAAGTCTGAGAAAGCAAGAATAAAGACTGTATCAAGATCAGAAGATCCAAATATCTGACATACTGTAATCAGGGGGAGTTCTCCCAGGAAGGTTCACAAGTCAGGATATTTGATTTTCACCTAGTCTGAAACTCATGGGGAGTTTCTCATCTGTAGATAAACAGATGTGTTGAAGATCAAGAGAAAATGCTTTAGAAGATTTTAAAGTTATATGACTCTGATACGATGCTTAGAGAAGACAAGTTCTAAAGATCTGAATATGGAAGTTCTGTTGAACTAGTCCAGATGCTGAAGACTTATGCTATCTTATATCGTAGGGAAGTATTCCTTCTATTCTACTCTATTTGATTATGTTTTATCAAATTTATTTTTTGTAAGTCTTGGGATCAGAGTATGTCTCTAAACAAGCACAAAAATGTTTTAAAGGTTAACACATTCAGGGGGAGCAGTTGCTTAGAACTCTAAATAGGTTAATGCTTGGTGATTACCCTATATAAAAGGTTCTATCAAAATACATGTTTTTGTCATCATCGAAAAGGAGGAGATTGTAAGAGCAAGATTTGCCTCTACAGGATAATCTCTATGTTTTGATGATAACAATTGAGTATTTGTGAAAGAACCATTTTATGGTTTAATATTTGTTATGTGCAGGTCATATTAAATTAAATATATTAGACCAAACAAACAGAAGCAACGTGTGCAGCTAGTAACTTATGAAATTACTTAGTGTGACGTCATGAAGCGCTTGTGAGAAGCTAGTTTGCTTATGTATCTGATCACCATCAATAAAGAACCAAGGGTGCTGGATATTGCAGTTGCAATGCTCCTGTGGTTTCTGCTCTGAAGAAGTGCATCTGATCTAAAAGCAAATGAAGCTCAGTGAAGAAGCAAGTTTGTTTCTGCATCTGATCATGTTCAGTAAAGAATCAAGGATGCTGGATATTGCAGTTGCAATGCATCTATAGATTCTGCTCTGACTTATGCATCTGATCTGGAACCTAACGAGCGTCTCTGAAGAGTGAGTCCTCTGAAGAACAAAGTGTTGAAGACTCTGATGACTTTAAGTTCTGAAGGTTGAAGGCTCTGAAGACCAAGTGCGTCAAGACTCTGAAGATGGGTTATGAGGTCAAGACTCTGAAGAAGTGTTCTGAAGGTCAAGGCTCTGAAGAAGTGTTCTGAAGGTCAAGGCTCTGAAGAAGTGTTCTGAAGGTCAAGGCTCTGAAGATTATAAAGACATGGTTTCTGAAGAATTAGTTATGAAGATTCTCAAGATTGTTTCAGAGGAAACTTAGTTCTTGGAATGCTGAAGACTGGATTCTGAAGTGGAAGATTGTGTCAGAAGAAGATTCATCCAGATGCAAGACGTGTTACATCAGATAAGTGTTGTTGTTCAATCTGATAAACATGTGCTTGAGTTAACAACTCTGATGCTGAAGCTTTCATACCAAAGTAGTTCTGAACTACTCATCAGATGAATCATCAGAAGAATCAAGAAGATTGAAGCACAACGTATACAATTATTCAAATGTGCTAAAGACGTTGGTAATGTTCAAACGTAGTTTCCAAGGATTAAATATATTGAAGCTACAAGCTAAGGTCACTGTTCCAACACATGAGCCTATTCTATCCGTTGGGATATGATCGTTGGAATGAGAAAGGACAACTATATCCTCACAACAACTCTATTGGCTGCAATATAAAAAGAAGAATCATTTGATCAAAAATGTTGTTGAGTGGCTGGGTGGCTGAGTCAAGAAACGTTGTTGCTGTTAAGCTGCACTATAAGAAATAACATTTGATTCATTCAAATGTTACCATGCTAGTAAGCATGAAGTGAAGAAAGAAAGAAAGAAGAAAAGCTTAAATGAAAAGAAGCCTTAGTGCTCACACACAAAAAAGCTTTTAAGCAATATGGAAACTATGTTCTTATAATCTCTTAGAGATTCATCATTAGATTAGTTTCTGCATTAGGAAGCAAGGAGTTGTTACTCATTACTTGATATGTGCTTAACTTGGAGTAATTAGCTTGCTAGGAAGCACCATTTTAATCTTCGACAACACAACATTCTATTTTAGAATTAGTGGTTCCTCAAGTGATCTTGTGAAGATCAGTATACTTGAGATGACAAGTGACAGTAGTCATTTGTGGTTTTCTAATAGGAGATCTTTAGTGATCGGATTCTATTAGATGTTAATGAACGTTATATCCTTGGGGATCCCTGAACGTTTCATTGATCTGTTGTTAGTCACTTGCAATTAGCTTGTGCATCTGTAATCAGTTCAGTTATAGTGGATTAAGTCCTTAATTGATTAAGGTGAATTCACCTTGGAAGGGTGGACTGAATTAGCTTGGGAGTTGCTCAAGTGAACCAGGATATATGTTGTGTTCTTTACTTTCAGTATGCTTTATTATTTATGCTTCTGCAATGTATTTAATATAAGCGCATAAAGCATCAAGTGAAAGAAGAAGATAAGAAAAGGAAAAAGTTTTATTTAGGCATAAACCCAATTCAATCCCCCCCTTTCTTGTGTTTATTTCTCACCTTCAGTCTTTACATTCGTAAATGTCGACTTATCGAAGTCGATAATCTTTATTATTTTAAATCTGTAGAAAATGATCATTTGGATCATTTTTCTATACTTTGGGATCGTGAGAGATTACCTTCGATTAATCGACACGAGTTTATGATTAAGACGAGATCCCACTCTGTTGGACCGTGTGACACGATTAAATCGGAGAAGGATCCTCAATATCATTTCCCTATCTTGTTTTTAGCACGGATATCAATTTACGTAACCTCCTATAGTCCGACTTTTGCCATAATTCGAACTACGATGGTTTAGTGTTACATTTCGATCCGATTCGTTTAGTCAATCATTATCTTGATTTTAATTTTTGTTCAATATACAATTGCTTTACTTTTTAGTCAAATATACCCTCGATTTAATTTCAGCCATTATATCATTGTTTATATATTCTTGTACATATTCTTTGATTATATTATTATTAATATTATCTTGTTTATTATCTTGCTCATCTTATCATCATTGTTCATATTTCATCCTGTCATATTAGATATACTGTCATCTAACCCTTTTCTTGGTTATCTCATTCAAAAATATCAAAAAAACGATAAAATTATTGAAACCCTAAAAACCTTAAATTGGAGGACTGTTGATCATAATCTTGGGTATTGAAGTTTAGACCTTGTACATAGACCCTAGTTTGATTATTTTTTCCCAAGTTCTTGTTCTTTGATTAGTTTAGAACACCTTGCACACACACAGCTTCCTCTTGGGCTACTTGACAATAAGACCATTTATTTCTCGCAATCCCTTGTACTTTATATGTATCCCCTTCCCGTTACAGTGTAATAGCTCAGTTCTTTCCATGCTTGCTTGCTACTTGTTAGGAAAGATAAAAATGAATTAGGCTAGAACATGTTTTTAAAACAAAGAACAAATGAGACTTGATCCAACGTCAAGCCATTTTCAAACTCATTTCAAATTAGATCACCTAGGGGTTTCTCCTTCTCTTTTCACCTCCCATTCATTAAACCACACTAACTTTGTATGTTTTCAACCTTTGTAAGTCGATTTATTCGCGCATCGCCATCAACCTACCATGTTCTACTCACCACCCTTTCTTTTCAAAACTTTTTGTCTCATTAAGTCTAAAAACCTTGGTCTCGTACCAAGTGCATTTTTAAACTCTTTTCCCAATAAACTTGGATGGTTGTGGAGTGGTTAGGCGAAGGCCTTGTCCTATCTCGAGTGCTTGACATTACTTTTAGGGTTCACTGTCGTAAAGCACTTACCATTCAAGATCAAACCATCTTTAATAAGAGAATGAAGTTCTCTTTATATTGAACTAATGAGAGAGGACTGAGTGCAGACTTCTTCCTCTCCGAGTGTCAAGATACTCACTTTAGAGTATATGGTCTCGATACTCATCTTTCAATACGAAGACATGATTATATTTGCCACACCATTTTCACAATAAATCTTTTGACATAAAGAATTGGGTACTACCCGGAAGGGGTTACTATCTGAGGACCTATTTCACCTTTAAAAATAACTTTCACAAATCAAACGTGACATCTTGCCCCGATGGCAAAAACTAATTCTTTTCGGAAAGGATATGTTATGTTCGTTCTGCCGCAAACAAGTAACGCCTAAGACTCCACAAGCGAGCTGCAATACACCTAACTGCTAGAATGCGTACGTTAGCATCATCTACAAAAATACCAGTAAACCATCGGCCGAACTACGATTGCTCTAATTCTTCACTTCTTTTAAGTGAATATACGTAGGCACAAGGGCCCCAATCCTTGCCGAGCACACTTTCCCATCTTTTATTCATAGTCTTCCGAACTACGTTGACTCTGAATTTCTCATACCTGTTGAGAATACGTAAGCATAGGACTGCGAGGTCCTATCTAGTCTCTTTTCCCCTTTTTATCTTCTCTTTTTCCCTATTTCCAACTTTTCTCTCTCCCATTAGAACACTCTTTATAGAAATACCCTTTAGCAAATACCTTCACGCATAGACAAACAAATGGTTCCCATCGAGTACGATGGATGCGAGGGGTGTTAATACCTTCCTTTCACATAACCGGCTTCTGAACCCTTTCTCTTGGTTGCGAGACCATCTTATCCATTTCTTTCTTGGGGTTTTCTCAATGTTTTCCCTTCCCCTTTTGGGATAAATAAAGTTCGATGGAGACTCTTCTGTCCTTCCATTCTTGCCTCTCCGTCGTTGCATTTTCGAGTAGTGACAACGCTTGCATATTGATTTCTTTATCATAAGCACTTTTAAGCAATAAATTTTTATTTTATATATTCTTTTGGTGGACATTAGGGTCTAACCACCGTTGGGTTAAGTAACCGGGTGAGGGTTACTAAACTTAGTAGGTGCAGTTGCCTCGTACTGCCTCGTTTTTTCAAGCATTACACGACTAACCAAAATTAGTGTACAAATATAAAGTCAGCGCTCGAGAATAGTTACACAGATGTCGGCTAACATGTACTGCTTTAGGTATTCCAAAGAGTAATGGGTAACGTGAGCATTGAATGCAATCCCATCATTGAAGCGTTTTATCATTTTCTCTTGACACATGACCTAAAAAGGTGTGGAGTTGTGTGACGTATCTTATTGTACACTTGAGTGTAATTGAGTTTAAGTGAGTTCCTAAGATGAAATTTGACCATGGATTAACACCTACTTCTTACTTTCAATCTGATATGTTTGATTTCCTTTGACTATATAAGGATAGAGAGAGAGAGTGGGGAAGCTTTTTCCTTATCGTGTAGACTGAGTTTCCCTTGTCTCTTTGAGTGTTTCCCTTTTCTTTGAGAGCATTTTCTTCAGGATTAACTATCATTACACATTGAAAATTTAAAAGCTTTTAAGCTTCAATAATTCGGCCCTCTCTCTACTTTATCACCTTCAACCTTACATTTTGAGGTACTTTTCTTCTATTTAGCTTTTCATTCTAGTATTTTACTGTATTTTCGCTACTATACATGAAAACCTTACTATCATCGAGAGTGATTCGTAGGATAGTTCTTCTTCATCCTCAGAAAGGGGAATGGTATCTAATTTGAATTATATCCTTTTTATAAGTGGGGACTTTAAACCTGAGATGATCCTCTTAAGTTATGATTCAGAAATGGAAGGGTCATTTGGAGGATCTCTTTCAAACGAGACTCCTTCTAGGGGCTCTTTTGAGTTTCTCATTTCATCAAAGTCTGACACAGGTGAAATCCTTGTCGAGAAACCGATGCCTCCTCCTGTCTTGACTGAGGCCGAAATAGAAGCTTCTCGTCGAATGAGGGAATGTGCCAGAAGATTTGTCAAAAAATATCGGGGAATGACTGTTCACGAACCTAGCGATGCTAAAATCGCTCGTCATTTGGAGTGCGAAGTGTAGTTTTATGTCTTATCTTGGGTCAGCCTGGTGACCATCATAGAGCTGGGGTACTGGCTCATAAGAGCCTTCAATTAATTGAGCTGGCTAATGATAATAAATATCATATATTCGTTGAAATAGTTAGGACTCCTTATGTTTTGAACACTTTCGAGGCTGTAATAAAAGATGGCATCACAATTTTTAGTCCCTCGAATTGGTCAATTATCTCAGTAGGTATGGACGAGAGGATATGTCGCTCTTTTGAGGGTTGTTTGATTCTTCTGTATGAATTCCTCTTCATAGGGTTAGTGATACACTTGTCATTCTCCGATTTTGAGGTGGTCGTCTGTTGTACCCCAAAATTTGCTCGACCTTTTCTTAACTTGGTTTATGTTTCATTTCATTTTGTCCTAGCATTTTCATTGCATGGCATGTTTCATTGAACAGGGGATCAAGAGGTTGTGCATAGCAAAGGAAGTCTTCTCAGAGTTTTGATCCTAAGCAAGGGGTGTTACTCAAGTTTGACTGGTCATCAGGTCATCTAGAAGTAGTCATTAGTCTTGTGAAAGGATGGATGAATGTATGTGGGTCAGCTCCTAACTTGGAGGCCAGTTGAAGAGCATCAGAGGGTTGTGAATTCATGATTATGGATATAACACGTGGAGAGAGCTCATTGAGTGCTTTGAGAGCCATGTTGGAGCTTATTCAAGTTGTTGTGTGAGGTGGAAGAAGCCACAGTCAAGAATGTTGCATCTAGGGTTTTCATCTGGTAAATCTCAGTTAACTGTGAAATTGCAGGAGGTTAAAACTCAATTCCAAGTCTCCATGGTCATGGGATGTTGTGTTGATATGTCTAATATATCATTTCAAGATCAATCCATCAAGAATCAAGAGTGTGAGAAGTTACTAAATTAGAGTTCTCAGAGTAAAATCCCCTGTTTAGTCCTCAACTTCAAGACCACCTTTCTCAAGATAGAAGTCTCATCTAATCTTGACATGGTCATGAAACTTGAAGAGCATGTTCTTAGCTTTCTTTTGAGTACTAGAAGTCATTCATCTGATTTCTAGAACTCAAGTTATGATGCTGACAAGTTACAAGTCCTCGGATGAATGTGATTTTGGTCAACAAAAGTCAACCAACTTCCAAGCCATTTTTGACCTAGAAGGATGTTTCTCCTCAACTTTTGATGAACATGAAAGTTGTTCCTCAGGATCTTAGATTTCCAAATAGTACTAGAAGTCTTTCATCTGATTTGTAGAACTCATGTTATGAGGCTTGCAACTCAGGGGTATTTTGGGAAAGTGAGATTATAGGTCATAAAATTATAGGTCCATTTCACCAACTTGCACACTTCAAATGAAATTTTTTTTCCAACATGAAACTTGCTCCAAATAGGTCCATTTGCATTACCAAATCATCTCTTGTCATGGTTGGAGCTTGGATTGAAGAATTCCTAAAGTGATTTTCATGGAAAAGGCTTTAAAATGAGAAAATTGGAATTAATTCATTTGAGATCACTTTGTACCAAGTTTATGCATATTTTCAGTGCAAATGATATTCCAAACACAATGCCAATAGTAAATTTGCAATTTGAGGTCATTTTGAGGGTTATTTCCATGGTTTCTTCACCATGAAGTAACAAATGTGAAATCCACCATAGGATCAAAACAAGGATCAATTGCTGGCCATTTAATCAACTCAAACCATGTGCAAGTGATTGGAAACAAATTTGAGGCTGGTGCAGTTGGTTTTACATGAGTATGGAAAGAAAAAAGTGAAGAAAAAATTGAAATGGAAATTGGGCTTAATGGCATGAAATAGGGCTCCATTTCCATTTGAATCTAACACATAAAAGCTCAGCAAACTTCACAAACCCTCAGAACACGATTTGGTGAAGGAATTGCAGAGAGAGCAACTTGAAAAAGTGATAACAAAGTGAAATACAATTTTGGAGTTTCAGCCATTCTCAAGTGAAATTAAGCATACCAAGAGCTTCATTTAAGTGCGTGGAGTGATTCTGGGTGGTTTGCTTGAAGCTTCAGCCAAGGACAAGACTCAGTGGAGGTTCTCCACTAGGTAATCTTGAAATCACCATATCTCTCTGTTTATGCCACGATGGTTGTTCATTTTTGCATATTTGAGACCTAGGAATCATGTAGATCATTAACAAGTAAAATGAACTGGCATTTGAGATGATTTTTTTTTTGGAGCACAAAACTTGTTGTTTGCATTTTGGCGTGTTCTTGAGGTTTTATGATAAATGGACTGTGGATTTGAACTATATGTGGTGTGTAGATGATTTCTAGGCACTTTTGGTTGTTGATTTTGAGATTTTCAGTTTGTGCACATTTTCTTTTTCTCTTAGATTTGCTTTGTGTGGTGTTTAAAATTGAAAACTAATGCTGGATTTGGATTCCTCGTGAGGAGTAGATGGATTTTGGTTATTGATTTGTGGATTTTGGTTCATGTTTGCCTCACCTGCGTTTTCACGGTGGCCGGTTGTGAGGTTAGGGATGACCGGAGACAGTCTCAGGCCACCGTCTAGTTTTTTTTTGTTTTTAAGGTTGAAGACGCTTACGTGGCGTGTTGTTGATCACTTGATTTACATACTTTCCATTTTAACGTGCGTGATTAAGACACACGGTATACCTGGTTTGACCACACACCACTAAATCCAGTTTGAATTTTCATTAATGCGTTGGCATGCTCTGGTCCATGTGATTTGCATACCGTTTGATTCAGTGGCCCAGATTGCATTCCACGTTGCTATTCAAACCGTGCCTTTTTCTTTTTAGTTTTTATTTGATATATATTTTTGTTTGCTATCTGTTTACATTTAATTCATTTTAAAATACTTCCAATCATCCAAAAAATTCACAAAAATACTTTTTAGACACTTTGAGATGTCTTCTGATTTTAGAAAATTTTAATTTTATTTTTTGATTTATTTTTCAATTAAAGTTGGATTTAAATATTGGAAGTATGTTAAATGACTTAAATTGTGACATTGTTTGATCTTTTAATTGTTTCTCTCATTTACTTTGGGTCCAATGACTAAAATTAAATCCTCATATCCATGATGAGTTGATTAAATTTTGAGGACCATTTTGCCCCTGGTTGGTTGACTTTAGGGTTGACTTTGGTGGCTTTTCTTTTGACCCTCGATTCTCCCATTTCAAAGTGGTACATCTTGAATATTATTTTCTTTTGATGGTGCTTTAAGGGGATATTGGCTTTGTGCTTTTGGCTTCTGTTTGCCAGCTTGTTTAGCTTCCTTGTGCTTTTTATTTGGTAATTTTTTAGCCTTTTTTTATTTGGTAATTTTTGAGATGACTTGCAAGTTAGGTCATTTCATAAGGTGGCTCATATAAGTGCATGACCTAGTTTGAATTGGAAATGACCTTTGTGGATCCATTGAGCTCTCAACTCTTCTTGTTTCACATACTAGGTGTCGCACCCTAATTTTTGACCTTAGGATCCCACCTCCATCGTGCATTTTGGTATATTATCTTCTACTGTTGTACGCGTGCTTATTATGGCTAACCAGCTCGTGCAGGTGTATTAAATTCCAGTGGAAATGGCACTCCTAGTCATTTGTTTCTTATTCAAGATGTTCCTAAAGTTTCAAGTTGGGTTGGGCCACTTTCATAACTGTCTCATGGTCATAGGTTCAAGTATGGCAACGTAGATCCAAAATGGCAGGTTTATTGATTACAAAGAAGTCTTCAGTCCAAATCCAATTTAAAGGCATAAAGTTATAAATCGGCGAGAATTCAAACTTCCGTTAATCTCATCCGCATTTAAAGTGCTATTGTTAGAATAACAAGATTAATTACAAAGCACTACATGGTCATCATGAGAAGTGGCGGTACAAATCTGCTAAGCGTCACTAGCAAGATAATAAGAAGAGGTTGTCTCTACCAAGTGGAAGTTCAACTACAAAGACCGTTTCCCTTCAATCCAAAGTAACATTCAATTCTAGAATGCCATCCCTTCTTTTCTTTTTTATTAAAACCTGCTAACTCTAAAAGGAACAAGACTCTTTGGATCTCTACAAAGCAAGCTCAATTGATCACATGCCAGTACGAAATTAAGAGGCCATTTACAATAATTAAAGGATCACAAGTGCTTCCAGAACTTCAATACACAAGAACGTATCTAGATTTCAACAGTATTAGCTTTACATCTCAGAGCCTAAACCTAAGCTTAGGATGTTTGCCTAAAATTATGCCGCCACTTGGTATCAGCTTTACATCAGTAATCTTTGATCGGTTGTTTGAACGTGGTTTGATTTGTCACTGCTGCGCACCCCGACCTGCCCTTTCCTCCAAACGGTTCCCTCTGTGTTCTTCGACCATTCCGATAAGAGCGTCCTGACAGAGAATCCGCTGTAGTAAATTATGACGACTATTTGTCGAATCGAAGTACCGCCTACGACGATGCAATATGGCTTGTTAATGGCTTGCAAAAATGGTCATGAAAAAGCACTAATTACTGTTAATTGATCTCGAGAAGGCTTTCCAGGCGGATATCATACATACGGATTAATAACCAGTTGCGCTCCACTCCATATCCAGTTATGATGTCACAAGACCAAGAATCGAAATCAAATCAGTTGAATTCCTGCAACAACACAAATGACATGTCAATACATCTTGAATATGCTCAAGTCAGAATTAAAGAGCAACATCATCCATAAAACTTGTTAAGGATTGAAGACAGTGGAAAATAATAAAAGGGCTAACAGTCACAACCAACTCATGTACGAGACAGATTTCTTGCTATCAGGGTTACATAACTATGTTGCTACAGGATAAGGATTAATCTTCAAAGTGTCTGCTCTTATCAGATTCCCACAACAAGCCCCTAAAAAGAAGTATTCAGCCCCATTGATACGTTGTGAAATCTGTGGCATTAAGTTCGGAAAGAAACATAGAAGAAGGTTGTCGAAGCTACGTGAGAAATCAATGAACATAGTACCTCTAAACGGAGTAACCGAGTACTTATGCTGGACACAGAGAATGGCTTCATGACCAATCCACTTCGTCAGGATGATCGCCACCAAAAGCAATTAACCACGGTTTATGGTGAACTCCACAGTGGTGATACAGTTAACCTGTCAACAAATTAGAACAAGTTCAGTACCGACACGTTTCCGTAACTTCCACCAACGTAAACCTGAAAATAATACAACAGAAATTCAACACACTCAAATTAAAACAATGCCAGATGCTACTTAGTACATAACTTTCATACTACGAGTGTACCTTTACCTATTTATTCCATTAGATCCTCATGTCAGTTGGTATCTCAAGGTGGTTATTGATATGAATATCTTTTTTTTATTCTACTACAACTGCTGCCTGTTACGGAGATAGACAAATCTGGGCATCTATAGTTTAATATGAAGGATTTGGCTGAGTCACTAAAGCACTAGGTAACAAGGAAATGTAATCCCAGAAATACGATGATGCAGTTGAGTTGTATAATTGTAAAATTGCGGTAAATGAAAGGAATGATGTCTACTACTGCAATAGGGCAGCTGCTTATACTCAAGTTAACAAATACACTGAGACAATTGAAGACTGTCTTAAATCTATCGAGATTGATCTGTACTATAGTAAGGCATACAATCGTCTGGGATTAGCTTATTATGCACAAGGAAAATACAGAGATGCTATTGATAAAAGGTTTAAAAAGGGCCTTGCAATTAGATCCAGATAATGAGACTATTAAGGAAAATCTAACACTTACCGGGAGCAAGCTGGTATCAGGTCTTTAGACGTGGACGCAAGACCAAGGATAATGACTCTGCACTTGGCAATAGTATTCAGGAGATATCTGTTGTTCATGAGAAATTGTGTCATCTTGAATTAACAAAATGTCGTGTCATGCGAATACAGGTTAGGCTCTTGCCACAAACTTCCTGATGCTGCAATTCGAGCTGCTGCAACTTTGTGTCCTCATTTGGCGTCGCTGGACATGCGTAATTGTTCTTGGGTCAGCGATGAAACAGTCCGTGAAATAGCACAACATTGTCCTAATCTTGGTTTTCTTGATGCTTCATACTGCCCAAACATATCTTTGGAGTCTGTTCGACTCCCAATGTTGACAATTCTAAGGCTTCATAGCTGCGAGGGCATCACTTCTGCACCAATGGCTGCAATAGCTCATAGTTCCATGTTGGAGGTTTTGGAGCTTGACAATTACGGTCTATTGACTTCAGTATCATTGGATCTTCCACATTTGCAAAATATTATATTAGTGTACTGTCGCAAATTAGCGGATTTGAACTTGAGGGCTATATCGCTTTCTTCTATGCAAGTGTCTAACTTCTCTGTACTCGCCAGGATCAATATCACTTCAAATTCACTTCAAAAGTTAGCACTGCTATGCCAATCTTCACAAGAAGCAGAGCCTCCTCTCTATCACAGCCGTGTTCCATCGCCTGCAAGTCAAAAACGGCAAATTGATCCCCTGCAGAATATCAAAGGAAATTAAGCACTAATTGTAAGCAGTTGTCACGAAGGTACCTACTGCAAATTTCAAGTCATTTCCAAGGCTATCGATCCATTATTTTCACCCAATAAACATCCTTGAGCTGACTGACTCGAAGCTTTGAAGAAGACGGAAAAATGGTTTTATTAAGTGACTACATCAGTGTGTGCACAGGAAACTTAGTTGTTAAGAAGATCAGATTAAAGTTTGCATCAGAGAATTGACATACCTTAAAAACCAGTCATAATCACCAATGTCCCAGGCTCCTGTGTTGATACCCCAATATCGCCAAAGCCACTCCGAATAAGCCATATGCCAGAGCATCTCCAGAATGTTGTTCCATACCAATTTCAAGCCACTGCTCCCCCTGCTGATTTCGTGGCTGCTCAGAGTTGGCCTGTGGAAAGCATTCAGATGCAAAACTCCTTATCTCAGTCCCAATATGGATATATGCAGAATGGCCTCAGATGTGGCATCATTATTACTACCAGCAGCAGCAGTTACAACTACAACAATGTACTCAATCGCAACAACAATCACTCCAACCAATCCCAATTTGATCTTCGAGTGACATCTCTAGAGACCGTTCCGTCCCCGTTGAATGGCCACGACAAACATGTCCACTCCCTTGCCGTATTTGCTTTGGGTTGTTCATTCACTAGCCCAACAACGTGTTTGCTTTCCACACCTACAAACGTAAAAATCAAGTTAGCAAAATCAATCAGAGAATATTCCACAAAGATTCAAAGAATATCCAAATCCAAAACTTTGAACAATTAACGAAATTGATATGCCCAAGTCAGAGATTGAGATTCCATCAACAAGCATTAAACGAAATTGGAACAGAAGAGGAAACTTTTCAAAATCAGGTTATAACCAAAATGGAAAATCCCAATCCACAATCAATCAGCATTCAAAGCATTGAATCAAGTTTTAACACAGAAACCCCCGTTCAAGTCTATAAAAGGGAGAGATTCAAAGCAATAGAGGAAAAAAAAAACCTAGATCTACCGAAAACGGATTAAGCAAACCATAAGAGACAGAGAGAGAGGACTTATCTTCTCCGTTGACGAAGTTAGTTCCAACCACCGCGAGTTCAACTGACGAGACGCCGTTTCGCCACCATCCTCCGCAAATCGCTGCCGCCGGTTTCCGTCTGGGGTAAATCCTTGTATAAATTTCTTATCTCTAATGTGATGTTGGTTTTGCAGGTAAGGTAGCCGCGAGAAGAAGGGACGTCGGACCGTGAGAGAGGGAGTGTTTCCTCTCGATTTAGGGAATGAAGGGGATCGAAGGGAGAATTAGGGTTCCATGTTCCTTTCATTTGCATTCGTGTTCTATAGCTTTGTTTGTTTTAATTGTAATGTTAATCACTCATTAACCACACACACACACCCCACTAATCATACAAATAAACATATAATCCGTTTTAATTAATCATTTTCCCCAATCAACCTGTTACATTAACTTAATAACTTTTTTTAAAATAAGTATGTGATCTATCTTTTTATTACTCTCATAATTTAATAACTTGTACTAATTTAATATAAAAATTATTTTATAATAAGAAATTATTTTATCCTAATAAACTCTAAATAAATAACAGCTCTTTTTTCTTTTTTAAAAACAACTTCTAAATAAATTATAATAACTTTATTATAATCTTTTTTATCCTAAAACCTTTTGCTAATAAAATTAAGTTAACATCTTTTTTAAAATCAACTTCATCAACTATTTCTTTTTAAATTATTAATCCAACTTTTAAAAACCAAACAACCCTTTTATAAATCCAAATAAAAATCAATACGTCTAAAATCAAATCAACATTTTTATTCAAACTAAAATCAATCTCTCGTTTAAGAGTAATCCAATTAAAATCAACCAACAACGTAAATTCAATTGATTGTGCACATTCACAATTCACGACACTTGCACCTACACCTTAGCGCTTTCATGCGTGTGTATGGATTTACTTTCTGCAATTTATTTCTGCATTTACATTACCGCATTTATATTTCTGCATCGCATCCGTCCAAAGGAAAAACCTACACATGAGTCAACACTTGTGTGTAGTGCACATCATTTGCATCATGATCCCTTCGATCCTTGATCCCATTCAAGTTGATCGCTTAAGTTTAGGACCTACCCCATAGGAAGGACCTTTATCTTACAACATAGGAAAACAATCAACAATTCAATACTTTATTCAAACACATTAGAGAATAGATGCTAATCATCTTAAGCGAGATAGAATCTCCACCCCCACAACAATACAATTTCTTACATCCGTGGCGGTTAAATCTCCCTTAAAATGAAGACACATCTCTTCTCCTAAACTCAATCAAACAACTACCCTAAACCCGTAGGAACTTTGACCACAGTCAAAGAACTCCTCTAACCCTTTAGGGGAACTACAGATACTCTGATTCCACTCCCGTAAGGATATGTAGGCATGAGATGCGATATCTTATCGAGTATATTTAGAAATAAACCCCTAGGTCTTTAAACTCTTAAGCAGATAAACACATAGCAATAAACAAATATAAAACAAGAGGTTCCTGTAGAGTACTACAGAAACATAGGATGCTAGTACCTTCCCTAAGTTTAACCGACCCCCGAACCTATAACTCTCTAGCTTGCATTTGCATTGCATTGTGGGAATTTCGATATTTATCCCTTCCTTTGGACAAATCAAAGATCGGTTGCAAAAATGAATTAAAGATTCAAACTAATTAATAGTTTGGTATCTAATTTTCATCGCGACAGAAATGGCGACTTCACTGGGGATCCTCAGTGGGTCTCCCTATCTTGTTTTTCTTTATTGCTTTACATATTTGCTTATTTGCCTACTTGCTTATTTGTTTCTTTGGGGCTATTATCCTTGAGTGGTGAGACAAATTCCTACACCCGGACTTGAGAGAAATTATGATAGGATGGTGATATATTTGATGAGGCTTATAGGGAGTGAGTCCCGACTAAGTTGACTTGAGAATCCCGCTTAGTTGAGACCCTTTTGAAAATGGTTCGGTTGAACGAGTTTAGTCGTGAAAACTTTTACTATTCTCAATTGGAGTCCATGATACTAAGGACCGTAGTTACCTTTAACCCCACTTTGGCCTTTATTAGGGCGTAGTGCGAGGCTATAAGGGAGTAAGTCCCGAAATAGTGCTACGCGAAGCTACACTCAAAAGAAGTTCTCTTGAGAATATTATTAATCCTCAAGTTAGTTGAGAAATTGATAATATCCGATAGATGGACTAATGACTTTGGGACCCTTTTTGAGAACCCAGTTCTGTAGGTACCATCCACCTTTAGTCCTTATCCTTTGGGAATGGGTGTACCCTTGGCTCCATGCTCGTTGCAAACATAGGACCTTTGTTTGTTTATCTTTATGTGCCCTTATGTGCTTACTTGTGCTTGTTGCATTCATATAGCATCATACTACATTGGACTTCATGGGACTTACCCTTTATTTATGAACATTGTAGGACATTATGGATAGACGAAATACTCTAAAATATACTTTTAAGAGTCCCAAATTGGATGACCTAAGGGAGTTGGGAGCTTTGATTGAAGACCAAGAGAAGTTCAAGAGTAAATATGGGAAGTTACTATCTTTGTTGAGACGTAAGGCAAATGAAGACCTGCTTTCCGCTCTGTTACAGTTCTATGATCCGATGTATCACTGCTTTACTTTTCCAGATTATCAGTTGTTGCCAACTTTGGAAGAGTACTCTTTTTTGGTAGGGTTACCCCTTCTAGAAGAATCCCTTTTTCCTTTCTTAGAAAAGGATCCCGAAGAAAGAGACATCGCTAAGGCCCTTTATCTCAAGGTATCCGATGTTAAGGGCAACATGGTTGTTAAAAATGGGACTTTCGGTTTGACTACAGATTTCTTATTTGAAAAAGCTTCATTTTATACTAATTTTACGAACAAGGCTCCATTCGAGGCAATCTTTGCCTTACTTGTCTATGGGGTATTTCTATTTCCAAGTTTTGAGGGGTTTGTGGACCTTAACGCAATTAAGATCTTCATGAAGAACAATCCAGTGCCGACTTTATTAGGTAATACCTACCACTCTATACATCTCCGAAACCTTCGTGGTGGAGGAATGATCACGTGTTGTGTGCCTTTATTATATAAATGGTTCCTTACCCACTTGCCCAAATATGTTTCCTTTTGGCACCTTAATGATAAGCGTTGGTCGGAAAAGATTATGGCTTTGACTCATTCTGACATCGATTGGTATAGCCGTGAGTATGATGGAATTCAAATCGTTGATGGATGTAGGGATTTTGCTAATGTACCTTTACTCAGCTTTGGTGGAGGAATCAGTTACAATCCGATTTTAGCCCACCGACAGTTGGGATATCCATTGAAGGAATCACCTAAGAGCATACAAGTTGAGAGTGTCTTCTTCGAGGATAATCAAGAACTCCGAGAGAAGATCGTGGAAGCTTGGAAGCATTTGCATAAGAAAGATAGAAATAGTTTGGGAAGGTCCAACTGTGTGTCTATGGAACCATATCTCCAGTGGGTAAGGAATAGGGCGATCAAGCTGAAGATGCCTTACTCTCGCCAAGACCCTATACCTCCAAGAAGGGAGCCCACTTATGTTTTCATGTCTGAAACCGAGAAGTTAGAAGTTGCTTTGAAGAAGTCGCGACATGAGTTAGAGTCTTGGGAGAACAAGTATCTAGTGTCCGTCGCAGAAATTGACGAACTCCAGAAACGGCTACAGTTGAAGGATGAAGAGCTACTCCCCTGCAAGAAAAGGAAGATCATGGAGGATTTATTTTTCTCCGACCCGCAATGCACTATTTAGAAACTAATTGTGGACAACCTTATCCGTGAGAAGACACAATTAGAAGAGCAGGTCAAGCAGCAGAATTTGAAACTTCTTTAGTGTCTTTACTAGCTTTTATTTAGCTTTTATTTGGGACTTTTAAAAGCAATTATTTGTATTCTGTTTCGAAATTAATAAAAAACGTTTTCTTTTACTACAATGTTTATAAATAGCTAGGATCCCATGAAGTCCTACTCATACTGCATTGCATTATTTCTTTACTCAAGAAACTCAATTTTATTTCTCAGGTATTGTAACCATAGATTTTAAAAGAGAAGCATTGGAGTACACTTTCCAGAGTCCTAACATTGAAAGCTTGAGAGAACTAGCGGATCTCATCGAGAATCGTTACGCCTTTGCAGCAGAATATGGGGAAATCTTCCATTTTCTCAAACTCAAGATGAAGGAAGGGTTGTTGGAGACCCTCATTCAATTTTACGATCCGTTGTACCACTGTTTCACTTTTCCAGATTACCAATTGATGCCGACACTGGAAGAGTATTCTGATTTCCTGAGGATGCCCGTAACGGCCCGTCCCATATTCACCGGCCAGGAAGACACACCCAGTCATCAAGAAATTGCCAACGCTACTTATCTCAGTTTGGCAGATGTCCAAGTGCACCTAACCACCAAGGAAGGAGTCCTTGGATTCCCTGCTGACTTTTTGATTGAAAGAGTCTGCTATCATGCTGAAAGAAAGGAAGTCCTTATCATGGAAGCCCCCTTTGCTCTGTTGGTTTATGGGATTTTCTGGTTCCCAAAGATCGATGATTTTGTTGACGTGGATGCAATTAAACTGTTCATACTCAAGAATCCTATTCCCACCTTGCTCGCTGACACATACTTTTCAATCCACTCGAAAAATGCTGAAGGAGGAGGACATGTCGTTTGTTGTACCGCTCTGTTGTATTCATGGTTCATTGCTCGCCTAACTCGGCACCCGTCTATTTGGGAAGAGGAGGAGTCACCTCATTGGTCAGAGATAGTTATGGCCCTTACTCACTCTGACATTGTATGGTACGATCCTACGTATGGGGGTATATGTATGATCCATAGCATCGGAGGATTTACTAACGTACCACTCATTGCGAGAGAAGGATGCATAAGTTACAACCCTGCGCTGGCCCGTCTTCAATTCGGGCATCCCATGATTGAAGTACCCGACTAGACTCTGTTAGAAGGAATCTTTCTCAAAGAAGGAGAAGACCTAGACTTGAAGGCCGTCATAATTTACTCATGGGAATACATCAATAAGGAAGGAAAAGCTGCTTTAGGATACCCCAATTGTGTTGTCTCTGAAGAATACCTACATTGGGTGCGAGCAAGAGCTCTCGACCTCAAGATGCCGTTCCCTTTCCATGAACCTATGGTATTGGCCTTTCACGATCCAGATTGGTTTGATGTGAGTGAAGTAGATCAATTGAAGGCTGCTTTGGATGAAGCTCGAAAACTGAAAGCCGCTTGGAAGAACAAGTTTTTTATACTCAAGGTAGAGAAAGAGAAGTCCCAGAGGCTGCCAGAAGTAGAACTTGCAAGGAAAAGAAAGGCGCGAGAGGATTTATTTTCCCCTCACACCTCTTCAAGAGCTGTCACCAGTGACGATCTTCCCCCAGATACTGTGGCTTGGAAGGAATGTGTCGACTGATTCATCAGAGAGAAGACCGAGTTACAGGAACGCGTCAGTCAGCTAGAAAGAGAACTTCGTACACAGAAGGAGCATAAGGAGTAGATCTCCGAGTTTCTCTTTTGCTTTTGATTCAATGTAATAAACTCTTAAAAGAGTACTCCGTTTTGTAATGCTTCGATCATCAAAATAAAATAAGTTTTTCTCCAAGGTTACAATACCGAAATAATTTGAGTTTCTTGAAAGTTTCACACTTATTTGCATTTTGCATAGCATCGTTTGCATTCCAGGGTCTCACTCTTGCTTCATCTCCGCAGAACAAGTTGAATCACCGATACAACACTCGAGCTAGTCAAGGCCAGAAGATGGATCAACTAGAGCAAGAGAACAGAGTGCTCCGCGATGAAGTTGCAAGTATGAAAGAAAGTTTGGAGAAGCTGAATGGTCTAGTGGAAGCCTTGTCTAGTCAAATCTCGATCAACAACCAAGAAGTTCCAAGGATTGTCGTATCCGAAGTGACGCCAACACCGATCCCAGTGGTGTCTTTTGTTGCTGAGGTATCCTACAGTATGCCTCAAGGTTTCCCGTGGGGATTGTCCCCTAATTTCTTTTCGGCCGGTTACCGTCCGCCTGTGTCTGAGATCCCTGTTGTGACCACTATTCAAGCTGCTCCTGTAATTTCTGCTGTGATGACTACCGCATCTCCGCATGTGAATGTTGTTCCGTATATTCTGGATGAACCAATTTTACATGGGTCGCCAACCGAAACTGTGGGTTTAGAAGAGAGGATAGATGGATTTCAAGACCAGTTTTCTGAAATACAAAAGGAGTTGAGAGCCCTTCGTGGAAAGGACTTATTTGGTAAGAGTGCTTCTGAGTTGTGCTTGGTTCCAAACGTTAAGGTCCCACCGAAGTTCAAAGTCCCTGATTTTGAAAAGTACAAGCGGAATACCTGCCCTCAGAGTCATCTCATTATGTATGCCAGGAAGATGTCTGCCCAAACTGATAATGATCAACTACTCATTCACTACTTTCAAGACAGTTTGACAGGCGCCGCACTCAAGTGGTATATGAGGTTGGATAGTACGAAGATTCGAACTTTCAATGATCTGGGAGGAGCCTTTGTCAAGCAGTATAAGTACAATGTGGACATGGCGCCCGACCGAGATTAATTGAGAGCAATGGCACAGAAAGATAAGGAGAATTTCAAAGAATATGCTCAGCGTTGGCGCGAGTTGGCCGCGCAAGTCACACCACCATTAGAAGAAAAAGAGATGACCAAGATTTTTCTGAAGACCCTTGGTCCTTTCTTTTACAAGAAGATGGTAGCCAGCGCGCCCAGTGACTTTACTGAAATGGTCAATATGGGAATGCGCTTAGAAGAAGGTGTTCGCGAAGGAAGATTGACCAAAGAAGAGAGCGCTCCTAAAAGGTATGGGAGCAGTTTTGTGAAGAAAAAAGAGCAAGGTGTAAATGCCATTCAAAAGGGACAATTCAGAAAGAGGTACGTGCCACCACACCAAGTTGCAGCAGTATCGCCAGTGTTTAATGCTCCGGCTTATCAGCTATAGTCTCCGCAACCCTATCAGCGACCTCAGTCTCCCGTTGCTCAACAACCCCTTCAGCAGAGTCCATAGTACCCTCAGCAGAATCGGCCATCCAGCAATCAAGGTCGTGTGTATAGAAAAATAAATTTTGATCCGATCCCAATGACATATGCTGATTTATTCCCCGCTTTGATTAAAAAGGGTCACATTCAGACGAGAGCTCCACCTCCGGTTCCCACGAATCCTCCCCCTTCTTATAGAGCTGACAAGTTTTGTCCTTACCATCAGGGTGCTCCAGGACATGATATTGAGAGTTGTTTCGGTTTGAAGATGGATGTCCAGAGGCTCATTAAAAACGGAATCTTGTCTTTTAGGGATTCCGACCCTAATGTACAGAAGAATCCATTACCACCACATGGTTCGCCCTCTGTCAATATGATTGAAGATTGTTTGGGAAGTGACGATCAAGAAGTGTCAAGTGAAGAGGTTGAAGAAGTCTGTGTCATAGTACCCCACTTTAAGGAAGTGGAACGTATAGAGATCGTTTACAATAGCAAGAAGCCAGTTGTTGCCCCTTTAGTAATCAATGTGCCTGGACCTGTCCCTTATACTTCTAGTAAGGCTATCCCATACAGGTACAATGCTATTATGTTGGAGGATGGGAAAGAAGTGCCTTTGCCCACTGTACCCTCAATATTTAATATTGCAGATGTCAGTAGAGTGACAAGAAGCGGTCGAGTCTACCCGACTGTGCCACCGAAAGAAAAAGGGGTTTTGTTCGAACCATCAGGCTCAAAAGACCCAAATGTGGGGCAATCTGGTGGGTCTAATTTATCCAACTCCGATGAATGTTTGAAAGTAATCAAAAGAAGTGAATATAAGGTTGCAGATCAGCTTCTGCAAACCCCATCGAAGATTTCTGTGCTACAATTGCTGATGAGTTCTGAGGCTCATAGAGAAGCGCTTCAGAAAATTTTGGAACAAGCCTATGTCGAGCAGGATGTGACTATGGAACAATTTGATAACATCATTGGCAGTATTACTTCAAGTGATAATCTGGGTTTTAATGAAGATGATCTCCCAGAAGAAGGAAGGAAACATAACATGGCTCTACATATTTCTGTGAACTGTGGAAACGACTCTCTATCCAGTGTGCTGGTTGATACTGGATTGTCTCTAAATGTAATACCTAGAACTACTCTATCTAAGTTGTCATACCAAGGACCGCCGATGAGGCCAAGTCGCGTTATTGTCAAAGCTTTCGATGGGTCAAGGAAAACGGTAATTGGTGAGGTAGATTTGCCCATGACTATTGGGTTACAGACTTTCATGATTCCGTTTCAGGTCATGGACATTCGTGCCGCCTATAGCTGTTTGCTAGGGAGGCCATGGATACATGAAGCTGGAGCAGTTACTTCTACCCTGCATCAGAAGCTGAAATATGTTTTTGAGGGGAAAATAGTTACAGTTTGTGGAGAAAGAGCTTTGGTGGTAAGTCACTTGTCATCATTCTCATATGTCGAGGCTGAGGAAGAAATTGGCACGCAATTCCAAGCCTTGTCCATTGTGGGTGAGAGTGCCCAGAAGTCTCAAGCATCCATGTTATCATTCAAAGACGCACAGCGAGTAGTGAACAGTGGTCACCAAACAATGTGGGGAAAGGTGTTGTCTTTGCCAGAGAACAAAAATAAGGAAGGTCTCGGTTTCACCAGCAGTTCTGCTCAACAAGGCACCAAGAATCAAGGGTTTCTGCTGATCAGTGAAGTGTTCCGTAGTGGAGGGGTCGTCCATCATCCTCAGATTAATGTTGTGTCAGAGGACGAACTTGAGGGCTATATATCAGACGGTTCTGCAAGGTCCTCCATTCCTTACGAAGACTATGAGCCCTATATGGAAGATCCAGGCTACGTGTCGGATGGATTTGACTATACCTTTGGAGTTTATGCCGTCACCGAGGAAGATCCAGATGAGGGCCTCCCAGACTTTGTGACCCCAGACGTTGTAGTCAAGAATTGGAGTGCGGTTGAAGCCCCTACTGCCATTCATATATCTAAGTAAAGCATTTGTTTTAAAAAAATTTCGCTCTGCCCAAGGTGAGATTGCATTTGTTAGGGCTTATTTTCAATAATTCCTTTTGCTCTTCCCAAGGCAAAGGTGACTTTGTTGGGCGTGTCTTTTTGGTTTTGCTATCATCAATAAACTACTTTCATTTACATTTGTGTTTTATATTTATTCACGATGTTGGAAAATAATAAGTAGCATCTCGCGTACACACACTTTCCACTCTACAAAAAAAAAACTTATCGGAAATCACATCACTTGCGCAGATTGCTACATAAATTACATCCTGGGAATAATGATCTGCTACCTTCCCCGAATTTTGAGTTTCCCGTGTATGAAGCTGAGGATGAAGAAGATGATGTCCCAGAAGAAATTTTCAGACTGCTTGAGAAGGAAGAGAAAGCTATCCAACCTCATCAAGAGCCGGTGGAAGTAATCAACTTGGGATCAGAAGAAATCCGTAGAGAAGTGAAAATTGGGGCTCTGCTCAAACCAGATGTGAAGAAACAGCTGATTGATCTGCTTGGAGAGTTTGTTGATGTGTTTGCTTGGTCATATCAGGATATGCCTGGATTGGACACGGCTATAGTTGAACACCGTCTTCCTTTGAAGCCAGAATGCCCACCGATAAAACAGAAGCTCAGAAGGACTCGACCTGACATGGCTCTAAAGATTAAGGAAGAGGTTCAGAAACAGATTGATGCAGGTTTCCTTGTTACTGCCGAGTATCCACTATGGTTAGCTAACATTGTACCCGTTCTGAAGAAGGATGGTAAGGTTCGCATGTGTGTAGACTACAGGGATTTGAATAAATCCAGTCTGAAAGATGATTTTCCATTACCTCACATTGACATCTTGGTAGAAAGTACTGCAAGATATGAGGTTTTCTCCTTCATGGATGGTTTTTCAGGTTACAACCAGATTAGAATGGCTCCCGAGGACAGGGAGAAGACGTCATTCATAACGCCCTGGGGCACCTTTTGTTACAAAGTTATGCCGTTTGGATTAAAGAATGCAGGGGCAACATATCAGAGAGCTATGACTACTTTGTTCTATGATATGATGCACAAAGAGATCGAGGTGTATGTGGATGATATGATAGCTAAGTCGAAGACCGAAGATGATCATGTTAAACACCTGGCTAAGTTGTTTGGTCGTTTGAGGGAATACAAGCTTCGTTTGAACCCCAACAAGTGCACATTTGGAGTACGATCAGGGAAACTATTTGGTTTTATTGTCAGCCAAAGAGGGATTGAAGTGGACCCTGACAAAGTGAAAGCTATCCGGGAAATGCCAGCTCCCGCCACCGAGAAACAAGTTAGAGGATTCTTGGGATGTTTGAACTATATCTCCAGATTTATATCCAACATGACCGCTACGTGCAAACCTATATTCAAGCTTCTGAGGAAAGAACTAGGGTATGGTTGGATTGAAGATTGTCAAAGGGCTTTTGATAGTATCAAAGAGTATTTGCTTGAACCACCTATCCTGATACCGCCGGTTGAAGGACGTCCTTTGATTATGTATTTGACTGTTTTAGAGGATTTGATGGGTTGTGTACTCGGCCAGCGAGATGAAACAGGAAAGCAAGATCATGTCACTTATTACCTGAGCAAGAAACTTACTGATTGTGAAACCAGGTACACTATGTTAGAGAAGACTTGTTGCGCTCTAGCGTGGGCTGCCAAGCGTCTGCGCCAGTATATGTTGAACCACACTACTTGGTTGGTTTCAAAGATGGATCCTATCAAGTATATTTTTGAGAAGCCCGCTTTAACTGGGAGAATTGCTAGATGGCAGATGTTATTGTCCGAATATGATATCAAGTACCATACTCAGAAAGCTGTTAGAGGAAGTGTTTTGGCTGATCATCTGGCTCACCAACCCATTTTGGATCATCAACCCTCAAATAATGACTTTCCCGATGAAGACGTTATGTTCTTAAAGATAAAAGATTGTGAAGAACCCGTACATGGTGAAGGACCAGAGCCAGGTTCTCAATGGGGTTTAGTTTTTGATGGAGCTGTCAACGCTCATGGAAAAGGGATAGGTGTTGTTATTGTGACTCCTCAAGGGACCCACTTCCCATTTACATCAAGATTAACATTCCAGTGTACTAATAATGAAGTTGAGTACGAGGCATGTATTATGGGTCTCGAAGAAGCAATCGATTTGAGAATTAAGAATCTAGATGTGTTTGGTGATTCTGCAGTGGTGATCAATCAAATTACTGGAGAATGGATAACTCGACATGATAATTTGGTCCCATACAGGGATTACGCTAGAAGACTGTTACCGTTCTTTGATAGGGTTGAGTTTCATCATATCCCTCGTGATGAGAACAGAATGGCAGGCGCGTTAGCAACTTTGGCCTCGATGATTGTGGTAAACTTTTGGAACGAGTGTCCCCGGATTGAAGTAAAACGTCTTGATAGACCTGCCTACATCTTTGTTGTCGAAGAAGTTGAAGATGGCAAACCCTGGTACTATGACATCGAAGTGTTTCTTAGAACTCAAGAATATCCTTTGGGAGCTTCCAACAAAGACAAGAAAACTTTGAGAAGGTTGGCTGGAAATTTTCTTCTGAGTAACAATGTTTTATACAAATGGTATTTCGACATGGTCTTGCTGAGATGTGTTGACAAGCAAGAAGCATATATGTTAATGACGGAGATTCACGAAGGATCTTTTGGCACGCATGCCAACGGATATGCTATGGCTAAGAAGCTTTTAAGGGCTAGTTATTATTGGATCACAATGGAATCAGGTTGTTACAAGTTTGCTAGAAAGTGTCACAAGTGTCAGATTTACGCAGATAAGATTCACGTACCTCCGACTTTGTTGAATGTTATCTCATCCCCGTGGCCATTCTCTCTGTGGGGGATTGATATGATTGGGATGATAGAGCCAAAAGCGTCTAATGGACACCGATTTATCTTAGTAGCCATTGATTATTTTACCAAGTGGGTCGAGGCAGCTTCCTATGCTAATGTAACTCGACATGTGGTTGTCAAATTTATCAAGAATCAGCTCATTTGCCGATACGGTGTGCCAAACAGGATTATTACAGATAACGGTTCCAATTTGAACAACAAGATGATGAAAGAGTTATGCGAAGAATTCAAGATCGAGTATCATAATTCTTCCCCTTACAGACCAAAGATGAATGGGGCTGTCGAAGCCGCCAACAAAAACATTAAGAAGATCATTAAGAAAATGGTTGTTACTTACAAAGATTGGCATGAAATGCTCCCATTCGCCTTACATGGATATCGTACGATGGTACGCACATCGACTGGGGCAACTCCATTTTCACTTGTCTACGGTATGGAAGCGGTACTCCCGATAGAAGTTGAGATTCCTTCTATGAGGATTTTGGTGGAGGCAAAGCTATCAGAAGCGGAGTGGTGTCAAAACAGATATGATTAGTTGAACTTAATCAAAGAAAAGAGGATGGCTGCGCAGTGCCATGGGTAGTTGTATCAGCAGAAGATGAAGAAGGCATTTGACAAGAAAGTTCGACCCCGCGCATTCAAAGAAGGAGACCTCGTGCTTAAGAAAATTCAGTCTTTCCTCACCGACGTCAGAGGAAAATGGGCCCCGAATTATGATGGACCATATGTAGTAAAGAAGGTTTTGACAGGAGGCGCTTTGATGTTAGCAACAATGGACGGAGAAGAGATCACTCGCCCCGTTAACACGATGTTGTCAAGAAATATTTTGTTTAAGAGAAACAAGTCATTATTCCCTTTATGTAATCGCTATTATTTTCCAACACTGTAACATCGGGGTCACGCTTTTCTGCTGACCACCATTCAATAAAAAGTTTTTCCATTTATCATAAATCTGTATTCTTGATAGCAAAATCCAAATTGATTTAAACCTTTTCAAAAACCTTATGTTCTACTTGATATATGAATAACAAACGGATGACCGGGGGACGTTCATTTTGTCCGAGGAAAAAACAACAATATTGTATGCTTCTCCAGGGCAAGAGGATATCTATTCTATCCAGACGCGAAGGCTGTCTCTGTTCAAAGTACTGACTTCGCAGGTGATAAGGGATCTGTGGAGATTTTGCTTGAATACCCTTTCGTCTGAGGCGTTTATTTTGTTTCTCCCAATCCGTCAGCATACACATAGCATATAAGTAGACAGCATGGCATGTGCATTTCTCGCATTCTTTGTATTTGTTTTGTTCTATTGCCTTGGCTATAGTTATCCCTAGGTATCTGGGCGCGTCTTATCCCTCCATGTAGATTCGCTTACCCTAGGCAAAAGAGCACAATGTTTCATTTTCCCCATGGAATTCAATCCCCATGGAAGATGGTTATTTTAGTACAATTCCATTTGAGTTCATACCTCAATGGTCGAGTCTTGCTTGACAGTTTCTTTTCGGCTACCTCCTGAATTGAACTTCGGTTTTGGCAATCACGGCATGGACATCTTCAGCCTTTAAGCGTGGATTAAGTGTGCATTTATTTTGCACCCTGTTACCCAGGAAGAATATTCATAAAGACGAACATTTCTTCAACAATAGCATCACAGGACCTTCTCGTTTGGACTATAACAATCTCTTTATTTGAGCAACTCGTTTTGATCAAGACCTTATTCAAAACGACAAACGACATTTTTACGAGACAAGTTCATTCACCCTCAGTGGGTCCTTCGGCATCATCAAATCATCAAAGGTATCGCTTCATAAATTCATCAAAGCAGCTTGCCGAAGACATTACAAGACACCCCTCTTTGTTTTGAGAGCTTACAGAATATTTCGCAACATGCAAAGGCGCTCAGCAGGAACGCATCCCCCAGTGAGTTCATCACACAAGTTTAGTTCCGTCAAGCGACGTTCCCCGAAGAAGTCGAGGAAGTTTACTATATCAGTCTACCTTCATTCGAGAAGACATACCTCACAGTTCAACCGGCTCACATCTCTCCCGAAGATCCCCGGTGAAGTTTTACAAATCACATCTACAGGACTACATTTACAAATTTGCAACTACAACTACAAATTACAATTAACAACAATTACATCTATAAGTCCTACAACGAATTACATCTACATTGACAATAACATTTACAATTTACAGTCTACAACGACATTTGCAGTCTACAACAACATTTACAGTCTACAACGATAACTACAAACTACAATGACTCTTCAATCTGCAAAATTTTCAACATTTCGAGTAGAGACTGAGACCAGCTCATAACATCCATATCATGACGCTCGGAGAGGTTCTACATCAGAGACTGAGACCAGCTCATAGCATCCAAACTATGACGCTCGGGGAAGTTCTACATCAGAGATTGAGACCAGCTCATAACATCCAGACTATGACGCTCGGGGAGGTTCTACATCAAAGACTGAGACCAGCTCATAGCATCCAGACTATGACGCTCGGGGAAGTTCTACGACAGAGACTGAGACCAGCTCGTGGTACCCTCATCATGACGCTCGGGGAAGTCATACATTTTACTATTGCAAGTTGAATTCCCAAAAAGAAAAAGGTATACAAAAACAAGAAAAAAGAAGAAAAAGAGAACAAAGTAATACATGAAGAAAAAGGAAAAGAAATACAAAATAAAAATGAACCATCGACTCAATTCATTCGGATTATTACCAACCACATTATGATAATAAGCATATCTTTCGACTAGAAGCTTCTTTCCCATCACCATGTCCCTGGTGTATGAGATACTGTTATACTTCTGGAGACTCCCCAGTGATGTTTGTTTCCTGTCCCCGTAGGGATTACCCGTTGTCAACCCTGTTCTTCCCTTTATGTCATGCCTAGTTTGTTCCCTGTGACATTCTTTCCCCCACAGGACCGTCCGTTTTGCATTTTCATATCATCGCATATCATATGCATTCGGTGTGTTCTTAGGGCCAAAAATTCGTGCGGTGTTTGTATTTAAGTCCCTCATATCTCGTCGAGACAGAGATTTCGATCTCCATATCTCCGAATAGGAGTAACTTAAATAGGGACATCTGTCGCACCCTAATTTTTTACCTTAGGATCCCACCTCCATCGTGCATTTTGGTATATTATCTTCTACTGTTGTACGCGTGCTTATTATGGCTAACCAGCTCGTGCAGGTGTATTAAATTCCAGTGGAAATGGCACTCCTAGTCATTTATTTCTTATTCAAGATGTTCCTAAAGTTTCAAGTTGGGTTGGGCCACTTTCATAACTGTCTCATGGTCATAGGTTCAAGTATGGCAACGTAGATCCAAAATGGCAGGTTTATTGATTACAAAGAAGTCTTCAGTCCAAATCCAATTTAAAGGCATAAAGTTATAAAGCGGCGAGAATTCAAACTTCTGTTAATCTCATCCGCATTTAAAGTGCTATTGTTAGAATAACAAGATAAATTACAAAGCACTACATGGTCATCATGAGAAGTGGCGGTACAAATCTGCTAAGCGTCATTAGCAAGATAATAAGAAGAGGTTGTCTCTACCAAGTGGAAGTTCAACTACAAAGACCGTTTCCCTTCAATCCAAAGTAACATTCAATTCTAGAATGCCATCCCTTCTTTTCTTTTTTATTAAAACCTTCTAACTCTAAAAGGAACAAGACTCTTTGGATCTCTACAAAGCAAGCTCAATTGATCACATGCCAGTACGAAATTAAGAGGCCATTTACAATAATTAAAGGATCACAAGTGCTTCCAGAACTTCAATACACAAGAACGTATCTAGATTTCAACAGTATTAGCTTTACATCTCAGAGCCTAAACCTAAGCTTAGGATGTTTGCCTAAAATTATGCCGCCACTTGGTATCAGCTTTACATCGGTAATCTTTGATCAGTTGTTTGAACGTGGTTTGATTTGTCACTGCTGCGCACCCCGCACCTGCCCTTTCCTCCAAACGGTTCCCTCTGTGTTCTTCGACCATTCCGATAAGAGCGTCCTGACAGAGAATCCGCTGTAGTAAATTATGACGACTATCTGTCGAATCGAAGTACCGCCTACGACGATGCAATATGGCTTGTTAATGGCTTGCAAAAATGGTCATGAAAAAGCACTGATTACTGTTAATTGATCTCGAGAAGGCTTTCCAGGCGGATATCATACATACGAATTAATAACCAGTTGCGCTCCACTCCATATCCAGTTATGATGTCACAAGACCAAGAATCGAAATCAAATCAGTTGAATTCCTACAACAACACAAATGACATGTCAATACATCTTGAATATGCTCAAGTCAGAATTAAAGAGCAACATCATCCATCAAACTTGTTAAGGATTGAAGACAGTGGAAAATAATACAAGGGCTTACAATCACAACCAACTCATGTACGAGACAGATTTCTTGCTATCAGGGTTACATAACTATGCTGCTACAGGATAAGGATTAATCTTCAAAGTGTCTGCTCTTATCAGATTCCCATAACAAGCCCCTAAAAAGAAGTATTCAGCCCCATTGATACGTTGTGAAATATGTGGCATTAAGTTCGGAAAGAAACATAGAAGAAGGTTGTCGAAGCTACGTGAGAAATCAATGAACATAGTACCTCTAAACGGAGTAACCGAGTACTTATGCTGGACGCAGAGAATGGCTTCATGACCAATTCACTTCGTCAGGCTGATCGCCACCAAAAGCAATTAACCACGGTTTATGGCGAACTCCACAGTGGTGATACAGTTAACCTGTCAACAAATTAGAACAAGTTTAGTACTGACACGTTTCCGTAACTTCCACCAACGTAAACCTGAGAATAATACAACAGAAATTCAACACACTCAAATTAAAATAATGCCAGATGCTACTTAGTACATAACTTTCATACTACGAGTGTACCTTTACCTATTTATTCCATTAGATCCTCATTGTTGCACCCCAAAATTTGCCCAACCTTTTTTCTAACCTAGGTTTATGTTTCAATTGCATTGTCATTTGCATTGTCATCATGTACATAGTACATTCATCTGCATAGCATAGCATAAGCAAGCTATCTTAACAGGGGATCAAGTGCTATTCTTGTCTCAAGAGGTATGTTCAAGGGGTTTCATTCATATTCAAGACTATTCAGGTCATCAGGGAAGAATTTGAGCTTTGAAGTGTTGACAGATCACTCATTGGGTTCTCTCCTATCTTGAGGTTATTTGGGGATCATCAGAGGGTATATGAGCTATGAGCCAAGAGAATGGAGTGTGCATGGACATCATGGAAGGCCTAGAGGGTCATTTTGAAAGTGAGACAAGTCATTGACATGGTTACAAGAGCTGCAATTGAAGACAGTCAACTAGGGTTTTATCTAGGTCAATCCTAGGTCAAAGACTTGATTTGAAAGGTATCAAGGCTCATTTGAAGGATGTGGGATTCATTATTTGCTACATGGATATCGATGTGGTGTTGTGCCCAAGAAAAATCAACAGGAGTCAAGGAGAAGAGGAGTTACCAAATTAGGGTTTCAGTGTAAAATCCCCTGATTTAGGTCAAATTTCCAAGCAGTGTAATTCAAAATGCAAGCTTCATATGAATTTCTGGTCCACATGAGACTTTTAGAGCATCTTCATAGATTTAATTTGAGTGGTGGAAGTCATCAAGATGATTTATAGAACTCAAGTTATGGCTCTTGCAAGTTACAGGTCATCTGAGGACACTAAAATTTGTCTATGAAAGTTGTCTGTCTTCCAAGCAACTTTTGACCTTCAAGGAATTTTCAAATGAATTCTTGGCAAATATAAGAGTTGTTCCTCATGATCTCCCCTTTCCAAAAAGGTATGGTATGACTTCATCTGATTTTCAGAACTCAACTTATAGTATGTGCAAGTCAAGGGTATTTTGGTCATTTGAGAATTATAGGTCATTCTTAGCATATGCCTAAAACTCATACAAGGAAGCTTCAAATGAAAAACTTCACAACATCAAAGTTGCTCAAAATGGCATTTTAAGTCTAGAAAAGAGGTCATGAAAGTTTGGAAATGCATGGAACAAGAATTGACAAAAGGTGGTGAAAATGACTTAAAAATGGACATAAGTTGAAAAAGTTCAAGTTGGAAATTGGTTTGGGCAATCTATAAATCCAAAATGGGGCATATGATATATCAAATTGAGTCCAAACAACATTTTAAAGACTTTGGTTCAGCCACAATTTTGATTTGAGGGTTAAAAAATGGATTTGCTTTGTAATTCCATTACTTGCATAATAAGGTACATGTGAGAAACTCAACATAAGGCAAAGGAATCCCTTGTTTTTCACTCATATCACTCCAATTTGTCATGAAAAGAGATTTTAAAAGGTGGTTAAGGGGCTGTTAGTGGATTGAAGTGAGATATCATGAGACATCAAAATACCATATCATGAGAAATTCATGAAGTTTCTAGAATCATCCTAGATTGATCTAGAAGACTCTAGATCTTTCCATGCTCTCCTATATATTGGATTGAGATCATTAAGAGTAAAGGTTGGTGATAGTTGATGTTGAATCCATTTTTCTCCATTTGCAAATCATATTGAATCTTCATTTTTCTCTTCACCATTTTTCCATTTTTTCCCACATTTTTCTACACTTGAAAACTCAAATTTTCAATTCCATTTTTCTCCCACTTTTGGTTCATTCCACCATTGCAAATACATTCCTTATCATTCTTACAATTGATTCTACACTTTTTTGGCCATAATTGATGCATGAACCAAGCTACACAACTCCATTAAAGTGAGCTCCAAGTGAAAAATTGATTTTTTGTTTTCCATCAATTCACTCCTTTCTTTCCATCCAAACACCTTCCTCATCAATTATAGGACGTGTCCACGTCATTTTCTCAAAGAATTGGTGATCGAGTGAAGCTCCATAAGCCATTTTTCGGAGGTATAAAGAATTCGACATAACTCATGATTTATGAGTCTTTCTTGCATTATTGTTGTTGCATTACATTGCTCTCATCTCCTACATGGATTCTAGTACAAAAAAGATGGGTTTTATGACAATTTTTGGTTCTTGAGTTTTTCTTGAGGTGCCACGTTTTGGGAGTTAGAGAGAGTTTCAAGAAAATCTAAGACCATATTTGGATTCCTTGATTTTTTTCCTTCAAGTTTGACCAAAATTTTGTGCGAAACGGATAATTATTGATGGAGTTATGGTGCTTCAAAGTAGCAAAAAACTCATGTTCATGGAGCTGCGGGTTACTATTCACAAAGTTGAAAATTTTGATTTGGAGAAGAAGGTGTTAACACCGTCGGATGCATTTCCAAGTCAAGGTTTCTTCCATTCATCCAACGCCTCTCACTGCGCCACGCAATCGGCCACATAAGCCTCATGCCACTTTTATTTATTCATGTTATTTTCTTTTATTTTCCTATTGCCATGTTTCTTTTATTTTTTCTGTTTTATATGCTGACTTCTAAATACCATAAAAAATAGGAAAATTAGTCTTTTTGATCCCCATTTTTTTCTGCGTAATCCTCAAGATGTCTGGAATTTTACAGAATTGGAACCATATTTTTTCCATTTTTCTTCATTTTATTAGATTTTTTCACATTTTAGTTGTCAAAAAATTAGCAATGCCGGTGCTATCATTTTGTGAATTTTGTTTGACCTATCAAAACATTGTTTAAACGTCAAATCTTTTGCAGGGGTATTCTACACATGATGAGGTATTGTGATGTATTTTTGTGGGAATTTTATTGTACCATTTTAATTGGTTTTGGATGTTTTCTTTAACATGATCCACTTTAATCTTTCCTTTGGTATACATGAGATATCTTGCAATGTTTCCATCTTATTTGACCATTTATCTTTGGATATTTTTGTGGTATCTCTCACCCCTGGTTTGTGGCTTGATGTAGGGCATTGGAGATTTTTATTTGAATTTTTTAGCCTCTTTTGCTATTCTTCTTATATTTTTGTATTCGGACTTGTAATTTGGACTTCCGAACGGACTTTATTTTTGTTAAGGCTCCAACGGCCGCTTTGTGTTTGCGTGATGAACGCCGTGGTTTATATTTCTTATTATAGATAGGCTAGAGGTATTTGAAGACCCCTTAGGTGGCTGTTATTTGTATGTTTAGCTTGCCCGATTATCGACTTGTTTGCATGATAGCACGTTGCGATTCCAAATAGTGGATTACGCGTTTCACTCGGAGTTTTCACTCGATTCTTTGCATATGATCACTTGATATTTTCTTATTCCATCCATGAATGGGATTGAGGTTGAGACGGACCGTCCTCCCTCCTTTGCATCGCATTTACCATTGCTATATTCATGTTCACTTGTATGCGGTTCTTACATGTATTTCCGTTTCTTCCTTTCGTTTTCCTTTCCCGTAGGACTTCCATTCTTCCTTGTTCAAGGGAGGATGTGATAGACATTAGGAGCTAACCCATGTATGATAACATTAGGGTAGATTTTATTCCCTTTTTAACCCTAGGATTTTAGAGTGTCATCTCTTCTTTCTTTCTTCAAACAACAGAAAAACATTAATAAAGGCTATAACAAAATCAATTCATTTCTTCCGTCAAAAGATTTGAACAAACATCAACCTTTTTGCAATAAGAAAACCCTTGTTTAAGGTAATATTTTTTATAAAAGACATTTGAACAACTTGTGTCGTGCGTAGCCCGAACTACGTTTGCTCTGATCTTCCATGTTGTGTGGAAGTACGTAGGCATAGGATGCGATATCCTAGCGAGCAACCTTCACCCATCCTCCCCCGTAGTTAGGCGAACTACGTTGACTCTGATTTCTCGTTCCAGACGAGAATACGTAGGCATAAAGTGCGATGCTTTACCGAGTCATGTTTTCTTTTCTTTTCAGACCTCATCCTTTAGTTTAGATAGAAGTGCAATCCGTCCAAACAAGCAAGCGTGGATCCCATCGAGTACGATGGACGTGATGGGTGCTAATACCTTCCCCTTGCGTAACCGACTCCCGAATCCAGGTTTTGGTTGTGATGACCATACCTTTTCCCGTCTTTGCGTTAGGTTTACTCTGAGCGTTTCCTTTCACTCCTTTGGGATAAATAACGCACGGTGGCGACTCTTCTGTATTGCCGGCGCCAATTTTTGCAGTAGCGACAGCTGGCGACTCTGCTGGGGAATGAAATGGTTCCCTATGCGAGTCTCGCCTTAGGTTTTTTCCTAGCTGTTTGGGGTCATCCCCAGCAGCTGGCGACTCTGCTGGGGATTCCAACGGTTCCCTACGCGAGTCAATCCTAGCGCTTGTTTTCCCGTCGTGGGCTTTGTATAGATTTACATTTCTGTATTTACATTTCAGCATTTTATTATCATTATTATTGCTGTATTGTGGGTTTGATAGGGGTTCTATGATTGAGAGATAAGTCGGACCTGGGCTTGAGTGCACCTAGAATTAGAGTAGAGATTAGCGGGGGTGTGCATGCTTTGCATGTACTAGCTTCCCACGAAATCTACGCTCGGACGAGGTCCTTCTGGTTGACTTCCTGTTTCACCCTTTGGGTGCAGTGGGCTGTTGGTTAGTTGGATTGTCGACTCCGGGGACCGATCATTTGGAAGTTGGCTAAGTGAGGCCTCTTCAGGATTTGATGATGCCACACCTTCTGGGTATCGTATCATCAACCCTGAAAGTCTGTGACACCGACGACCGCATAGGATGTCGTACCTTGTGCCAGTTATAGGGACATCTACCTGTGAGAGGGACTTGGGGCATGCAGGTACCCTGACCTTCAGACTACCGGTTTATTTCTTATGAGATATAGGATTGTGGATATTTTGTAGACTGTTACTAGGTCTGTCAGAGACCAGGTGTGGGTTATATTATTGGGTCTATCCGAGACCAGGCTGGAGTTCTTTGTGAGGTCTGTCTGAGACCAAGGTTTGATGAGTATTGGAGGGTCTGTCTGAGACCTATTCTTGGTGTGACTTGGGCTTCTTATTCAGGGCACTTGATCCCCTGTTGCAGCTGTTTGCATTGCATTGTTTGCATACCCATTTATCATTGCATTTCATTAACGTGTGTCTGTGCTGCAGGTGCATTACATACTTCCCTGTTCTAGTGCTCCGGACTTCTGATTGTTAATATGGGTAGTGTGCGGAAGACAGTTGCGTATAAGTTGCCCACTCCGGATGTGAACTCTTTATTGAGTTTGATTGCCCTTGCGGATGATGAGGTTAGGGCTAGCTTCAAGAAGAGTTATACTTTTTCCTCTGAAGGCCTGTTCAATATATGAGTTGTTTTCTCTTTTGTGATTGAATTTCAACTTCTTGCAACTTTTGTCACCGCACTGTCACGGTGCTACCCTGTATCAAATGTATTAGCACTAGAATGGGGGGAGTAATATTCCCCAATGCACAGGCACATATTGCATTTTGCATACATACTCATATTTGCATTACAGGTTTGTGATCCATGTTCCTTATCATTCTTCATCCATATATCCAGGTATTTTCAGGATTGCAGAAAAGCGGGTCCACCGTTACTCTACCAGAACTAATCACAAGAAGATCATGGACAACGTGCAGAGTGAAATGCAAGAGATGCGTGACAGGATGACCCTGCTCATGCAAACCATGGAGACCATCGCCAAGGGACAAGAGCAGCTGCAGAATCTGGTTCAACCGATAGTCGCACGGGCTGAAAACAACGGGACACCGCATGGTGAGAATATTGCTGCTTCACCCCGAGTTGAGAATCGTCAAAGTGCTGATGCTATTCCCATAACCGGTTTGAATGCTGGAGAAACTAGTCCTGTAGGTGGAGGTGGGAACGCCGGTAATATGAATGCCAATACAGATACTGCTGGGGTATTTGTGGGTAATGTCAACCAGGGTTTCAATGGGGGCGTTGAGAATGTCGGAAGGAATGGTATCAATGGTAACATGGGCTACAGAACGGGTATGAACGATGGTCAAGAGATGGGCAATCTGAGGTACGACCCCAGGTATTTCCAAACGGGTCCGGGCCGTGATGCAGATTATGTTGGATACGATGCAGTACCTCGCTGGGAGGATCGTCAGGAGGATGTGTTCTCTGGTCAGAATGAGGGTTATGAAAGAGCTAGGGGCAACAACATCCGGCTCAGCGAAGGATTCAGAACGGGAAGCCGAAAAGGGTATTTGATCCGCCGCCAGTATCGTACGCTGAGCTTCTTCAGAATTTGTTACGGTTACAGTTGGTCGAGAAAAGAACGATGGCTCCTCCGACAGGGATCCCCCCACCCAGTTATAATGCTAATGAGCATTGTGAATTCCACTCTGGGGCACCCGGCCATAATATCGAAAACTGCCACACTTTCAAGCATAAAGTGCAAGATTTGCTTGATAGCACTGCTATTAATTTTGGTACGGAAGGGCCCAATATTACACAACAACCAATGCCAAACCATGAATAGGCTGGAGTATGGTGGACAAAGAGGATTTCTATAGTTCGGGTGGGCCGTCAAAAGTAGATCAGAGCAGTGGCAGGCTGCCTCTAATAACTGATTGTGAAGATAGCTGGTTCAGCAGCAGGACAGATGTGAAAGCCCGGTTCTCGGAAGCTGGCATTTTTCTTTGTTTTATCTTGTCATTTGTTTACGTTTGTAGTTTATTTCATGTTTAAATTGCAATCTTGTTCGTAAAACTTGTTGTTTTCATTTCAATTGATGATAATGAAATAAATATGCATGTTTTGATTAAATCCATTCGTGTTCACTAATTGTTTTTACAAATGTCCAACGCCTAGTTAAGAGGAATCCGGGGAGGATGACGAAAATGAACGACATGCAAAATTCCGATTGTATGCTTTTTGAAACAAAACCTGCTGATGATGTACAAGCATTGTTTCAAATCCCTAAACACCGGAGATATAAGGAAGATAATCCCTTGTCAACCCCTTTGAGCCTTGTAGTAGGAGTTTCTTTCTGTGAATGAAAAACCCTCAATCTTAACCTGGGGCAGGGTAGGTGTTAGCTAATTTGACCGAGCGTTCAAGTTGCAAAAGGAGTGTCCGTTCGAGGATCAGTCACACCTCTAGAGGTCGTGCCTAAGAAACCACAATGGTTCAGCATTAGGAGTGAAACAGTCACATTATTCCCCAATGAGTCAAACAACCAGCGTCACACGACTTGTTCGAAAGAAAAAAGAAAAAAAAATCAAAAGCCCGCTAAGTCAAGAAAAGAAAACAATTGACTTAGGCAAAAATGAGGGCATCCCGCTGGACTAAAAAAAAACCAAAAGAACTCAAAAGAGTCAGTCCAGGCAAAAGTTAGGGATATGAAAAGGAAAAAAGATGAAAGGATGGAAAAATCCTCAAATGAAATACGAGTCGTGTGACCTCAAGTGTCAAAGACGAAAGGTGAGTGGCTGTCACTCCCAACAATCATAATTTCTCGAACTATCACTCCTATCTTTCAGCCTCTGAGAGGTGAGTGCTAAGGTCGAATTAGCTGAACATAGGATCGAAGAACATCAAGGAGAATGGGTGGGTTAAAATAAACTTTGAGCCTTTATCCTTTCCTTCAAAACCGTGAACCTGACCACGTTATAACCTTCAAAAGTCCTAATTGAAGCAGGTTGTTTCGAAAGCATACTTCGGTAAAGGTCGCGTCGATTCTGACTCCTGAAAGGGTTCCTCTTACCATGTTGGTATTGATGTTGATAAATGTTTTGTGCATTATATGCTATAAACTGTTTTTCCCTTTTCCCAGTGAACAGATTGGATGTCAAAACTATCATATGTGTTGCATTAATACGTCTTTTACGCAGAACAACTTGTTTTACTTGCGAGTAAGCGCTTGACAGCAGAAAAGTTTCCTACAGTGGAAAGTATGGGCAGGATAGAATGCAGAGCGCCCAAATGCTCCGCAAGCCGGGGCAAGCCATTAAGTGCTCCCCAGTCAGGTCAGCCATTCAAAGTCAGTTACTCTGGGGCAATCAGGTCGAGATTCGGTAAATCTCTCGTAGTTGGAGGTACTACTCTGAATCAGATAATCGGGAGCAAAGTCATTGCAGCCAGGGGCAGGCCATCTTAAGAGCGCAGAAGTTATTCTTTACTCGAGGGGCATTTGGTGTGAAGTATTTCTCCGAAGTTCAGAATGCTGGGGCAGTTCATATCAGACCAACGGGGTACAAATGTTCAGATTCCCTTTTGAGGACTATCCCCACAGAGGTCCCGCAGGCTGGGGCATGTCAGAAGTAAAGGGATTGTTCTTCTCAGTACCATCAGGGTTATTCAGAGTTATTCGAGCAGATTTAGTCAATCTTAAGGTGTGAGACGAATGTCGGGAAGTCATGTTACTGTCTTCCGATTCTTCACCCAAATCCATGTTGGCGATCACTGTGAGGCCCATCCGTGTTGGCGCATCAGTTTCCAAATCCAATCGTCATCAGTATGCAGGAAGACTCCGTCTGTTTTCCCCAGAGGAGTCCAATCATACTTGGCACATATGTTATTCCCCAGCGGAGTTGGTTTCACTTTTCCAACATTTATTTTGGCTGGAATAATTTTGTGATATCCGGTTATCCTCGGCGGAGTTAGCTTTGTCTTCAGCATTTATTTTGCTGGAGCGCCTCATTGCATTTGCATGTATCATCATACTTGCATCTAACCCAAATAAGTAGCATTTCCATGCTATATGGAAACATTACGTCATTATCGAACATACGTATTCAGAAACATAAACCAGGTTGGTTACCTCGTTGGTTTCAGATGTTTGTTTTCCCCTGCAGATAATTGAGATTATGATTCAGGAAGATGTTCGGATAGTCGGATTTGTGGCGCAAGGCGAGCAGTGATCGTGTTCGTCCTATCATGTGGACCCCTAGCAGAGTTGCTTGGTTGAGTTTCTCTTTTCCCCAGCTGAGTCCTTCTCAGGTCGCTGTTATGTCGGCATTACAAGATTTCATAATTCAGATTTTTTGGAGTCATCACCGTGATTTCCCCAGTAGAGTTTTCTTCCCCATCAGAGTTGCTTGGTTACGCTTCTCTTCTTCCCCAGCGAAGTTTTCTTCAGACTGTTGTCACGTCAGTATTGAAAATCTTGAAATTACTACCTGCCGTCGAAGTAGGTGTTTGACGGCTGTCGTCAGAGTTATTACCCTGGTTGAAGGAGTTATACCCTGGTTGAAGGAGTTATTACCCTGGTTGAAGGAGTTATACCCTGGTTGAAGGAGTTATACCCTGGTTGAAGGAGTTATTACCCTGGTTGAAGGAGTTATACCCTGGTTGAAGGAGTTATTACCCTGGTTGAAGGAGTTATACCCTGGTTGAAGGAGTTATACCCCGGTTGAAGGAGTTATACCCTGGTTGAAGGAGTTATTACCCTGGTTGAAGGAGTTATACCCCGGTTGAAGGAGTTATACCCCGGTTGAAGGAGTTATACCCCGGTCGAAGGAGTTATACCCTGGTTGAAGGAGTTATACCCCGGTCGAAGGAGTTATACCCCGGTTGAAGGAGTTATACCCCGGTTGAAGGAGTTATACCCCGGTAGAAGGAGTTATACCCCGGTTGAAGGAGTTATACCCCGGTTGAAGGAGTTATACCCCGGTTGAAGGAGTTATACCCTGGTTGAAGGAGTTATACCCTGGTTGAAGGAGTTATTACCCTGGTTGAAGGAGTTATACCCTGGTTGAAGGAGTTATACCCTGGTTGAAGGAGTTATACCCTGGTTGAAGGAGTTGTTGCCCTGGTTGAAGGAGTTATTACCCTGGTTGAGGGAGTTGTTGCCCTGGTTTGAGGAGTTATTATGCCTTGTTTGAGGCAGTTTGTTATCCTGGTCGATGGAGTTGTTACCTTTTGTCAAAGGAATTATTATCGGTGTTGGCATAATCATTACCCGTGCTAACGGAGTGGCTCCCTGCAGAATTATTTGTTCAAGTATCTGTGTCGTCGGAGATGTATCCCACAGAGTAACTTGTTCAAGTCACCGGATGCTTGATTCGCGCTTTACGTAGCATTTTGTTTGCTTCTCTACAAACGAAGGTCAAGACTTTTGTGTTTTCGACGTGGTACTTTGGCTCGATGCATGCTTATTGTAGCAAAATTTGGAATTAATTGTGGATTCAAGGCCTGTGGCGTCACACAGGTGGTTGAGGACGAAATCAAGTCAGTTCTTATCAGATAATTGGTCAGTTGTTGCCGTGACAACCGGATTCGGTTTTCTGAATGATATTTTCCCCATGCAGTAGTCGTACGCAATTTATTTTGCGGTTGGAAAATTTCCGGGTTCTTTCATATTCAACCGTCTCGTACCTCGAATGTCTGAAGGTTGCACGCCCTTCATCCCGTCGGGTCCAAGTCGCTTGAATAGGGGCAGCTGTTGCACCCCAAAATTTGCCCAACCTTTTTTCTAACCTAGGTTTATGTTTCAATTGCATTGTCATTTGCATTGTCATCATGTACATAGTACATTCATCTGCATAGCATAGCATAAGCAAGCTATCTTAACAGGGGATCAAGTGTTATTCTTGTCTCAAGAGGTATGTTCAAGGGGTTTCATTCATATTCAAGACTATTCAGGTCATCAGGGAAGAATTTGAGCTTTGAAGTGTTGACAGATCACTCATTGGGTTCTCTCCTATCTTGAGGTTATTTGGGGATCATCAGAGGGTATATGAGCTATGAGCCAAGAGCATGGAGTGTGCATGGACATCATGGAAGGCCTAGAGGGTCATTTTGAAAGTGAGACAAGTCATTGACATGGTTACAAGAGCTGCAATTGAAGACAGTCAACTAGGGTTTTATCTAGGTCAATCCTAGGTCAAGGACTTGATTTGAAAGGTATCAAGGCTCATTTGAAGGATGTGGGATTCATTATTTGCTACATGGATATGTATGTGGTGTTGTGCCCAAGAAAAATCAACAGGAGTCAAGGAGAAGAGGAGTTACCAAATTAGGGTTTTAGTGTAAAATCCCCTGATTTAGGTCAAATTTCCAAGCAGTGTAATTCAAAATGCAAGCTTCATATGAATTTCTGGTCCACATGAGACTTGTATATCATCTTCATAGCTTTATTTTTAGTGGTGGAAGTCATCAAGATGATTTATAGAACTCAAGTTATGGCTCTTGCAAGTTACAGGTCATCTGAGGACACTAAAATTTGTCTATGAAAGTTGTCTGTCTTCCAAGCAACTTTTGACCTTCAAGGAGTTTTCAAATGAATTCTTGGCAAATATAAGAGTTGTTCCTCATGATCTCCCCTTTCCAAAAAGGTATGGTATGACTTCATCTTATTTTCAGAACTCAACTTATAGTTTGTTCAAGTCAAGGGTATTTTGGTCATTTGAGAATTATAGGTCATTCTTAGCATATGCCTAAAACTCATACAAGGAAGCTTCAAATGAAAAACTTCACAACATCAAAGTTGCTCAAAATGGCATTTTAAGTCTAGAAAAGAGGTCATGAAAGTTTGGAAATGCATGGAACAAGAATTGACAAAAGGTGGTGAAAATGACTTAAAAATGGACATAAGTTGAAAAAGTTCAAGTTGGAAATTGGTTTGGGCAATCTACAAATCCAAAATGGGGCATATGATGTATCAAATTGAGTCCAAACAACATTTTAAAGACTTTGGTTCAGCCACAATTTTGATTTGAGGGTTAAAAAATGGATTTGCTTTGTAATTCCATTACTTGCATAATAAGGTACATGTGAGAAACTCAACATAAGGCAAAGGAATCCCTTGTTTTTCACTCATATCACTCCAATTTGTCATGAAAAGAGATTTTAAAAGGTGGTTAAGGGGCTGTTAGTGGATTGAAGTGAGATATCATGAGACATCAAAATACCATATCATGAGAAATTCATGAAGTTTCTAGAATCATCCTAGATTGATCTAGAAGACTCTAGATCTTTCCATGCTCTCCTATATATTGGATTGAGATCATTAAGAGTAAAGGTTGGTGATAGTTGATGTTGAATCCATTTTTCTCCATTTGCAAATCATATTGAATCTTCATTTTTCTCTTCACCATTTTTCCATTTTTTCCCACATTTTTCTACACTTGAAAACTCAAATTTTCAATTCCATTTTTCTCCCACTTTTGGTTCATTCCACCATTGCAAATACATTCCTTATCATTCTTACAATTGATTCAACACTTTTTTGGCCATAATTGATGCATGAACCAAGCTACACAACTCCATTAAAGTGAGCTCCAAGTGAAAAATTGATTTTTTGTTTTCCATCAATTCACTCCTTTCTTTCCATCCAAACACCTTCCTCATCAATTATAGGACGTGTCCACATCATTTTCTCAAAGAATTGGTGATCGAGTGAAGCTCCATAAGCCATTTTTCGGAGGTATAAAGAATTCGACATAACTCATGATTTATGAGTCTTTCTTGCATTATTGTTGTTGCATTACATTGCTCTCATCTCCTACATGGATTCTAGTACAAAAAAGATGGGTTTTATGACAATTTTTGGTTCTTGAGTTTTTCTTGAGGTGCCACGTTTTGGGAGTTAGAGAGAGTTTCAAGAAAATCTAAGACCATATTTGGATTCCTTGATTTTTTTCCTTCAAGTTTGACCAAAATTTTGTGTGAAACGGATAATTATTGATGGAGTTATGGTGCTTCAAAGTAGCAAAAAACTCATGTTCATGGAGCTGCGGGTTACTATTCATAAAGTTGAAAATTTTGATTTGGAGAAGAAGGTGTTAACACCGTCGGATGCATTTCCAAGTCAAGGTTTCTTCCATTCATCCAACGCCTCTCACTGCGCCACGCAATCGGCCACATAAGCCTCATGCCACTTTTATTTATTCATGTTATTTTCTTTTATTTTCCTATTGCCATGTTTCTTTTATTTTTTCTGTTTTATATGCTGACTTCTAAATACCATAAAAAATAGGAAAATTAGTCTTTTTGATCCCCATTTTTTTCTGTGTAATCCTCAAGATGTCTGGAATTTTACAGAATTGGAACCATATTTTTTCCATTTTTCGTCATTTTATTAGATGTTTTCACATTTTAGTTGTCAAAAAATTAGCAATGCTGGTGCTATCATTTTGTGAATTTTGTTTGACCTATCAAAACATTGTTTAAACGTCAAATCTTTTGCAGGGGTATTCTACACATGATGAGGTATTGTGATGTATTTTTGTGGGAATTTTATTGTACCATTTTAATTGGTTTTGGATGTTTTCTTTAACATGATCCACTTTAATCTTTCCTTTGGTATACATGAGATATCTTGCAATGTTTCCATCTTATTTGACCATTTATCTTTAGATATTTTTGTGGTATCTCTCACCCCTGGTTTGTGGCTTGATGTAGGGCATTGGAGATTTTTATTTGAATTTTTTAGCCTCTTTTGCTATTCTTCTTATATTTTTGTATTCGGACTTGTAATTTGGACTTCCGAACGGACTTTATTTTTGTTAAGGCTCCAACGGCCGCTTTGTGTTTGCGTGATGAACGTCGTGGTTTATATTTCTTATTATAGATAGGTTAGAGGTATTTGAAGACCCCTTAGGTGGCTGTTATTTGTATGTGTAGCTTGCCCGATTATCGACTTGTGTTCATGATAGCACGTTGCGATTCCAAATAGTGGATTACACGTTTCACTCGGAGTTTTCACTCGATTCTTTGCATATGATCACTTGATATTTTCTTATTCCATCCATGAATGGGCTTGAGGTTGAGACGAACCGTCCTCCCTCCTTTGCATCGCATTTACCATTGCTATATTCATGTTCACTTGTATGCGGTTCTTACTTGTATTTCCGTTTCTTCCTTTCGTTTTCCTTTCCCGTAGGACTTCCATTCTTCCTTGTTCAAGGGAGGATGTGATAGACATTAGGAGCTAACCCATGTATGATAACATTAGGGTAGATTTTATTCCCTTTTTTAACCCTAGGATTTTAGAGTGTCATCTCTTCTTTCTTTCTTCAAACAACAGAAAAACATTAATAAAGGCTATAACAAAATCAATTCATTTCTTCCGTCAAAAGATTTGAACAAACATCAACCTTTTTGCAATAAGAAAACCCTTGTTTAAGGTGATATTTTTTATAAAAGACATTTGAACAACTTGTGTCGTGTGTAGCCCGAACTACGTTTGCTCTGATCTTCCATGCTGTGTGGAAGTACGTAGGCATAGGATGCGATATCCTAGCGAGCAACCTTCACCCATCCTCCCCCGTAGTTAGGCGAACTACGTTGCCTTTGATTTCTCGTTCCAGACGCGAATACGTAGGCATAAAGTGCGATGCTTTACCGAGTCATGTTTTCTTTTCTTTTCAGACCTCATCCTTTAGTTTAGATAGAAGTGTAATCCGTCCAAACAAGCAAGCGTGGATCCCATCGAGTACGATGGACGTGAGGGGTGCTAATACCTTCCCCTTGCGTAACCGACTCCCGAATCCAGGTTTTGGTTGCGATGACCATACCTTTTCCCGTCTTTGCGTTAGGTTTACTCTGAGCGTTTCCTTTCCCTCCTTTGGGATAAATAACGCACGGTGGCGACTCTTCTGTATTGCCGGCGCCGATTTTCGCAGTAGCGACACTCATGTCAGTTGGTATCTCAAGGTGGTTGTTGATATGAATATCTTTTTTTTCTTCTACTACAACTGCTGCCTGTTGCGGAGATAGACAAATCTGGGCATCTGCAGTTTAATATGAAGGATTTGGCTGAGTCACTAAAGCATTAGGTAACAAGGAAATGTAATCCCAGAAATACGATGATGCAGTTAAGTTGTATAATTGTAAAATTGCGGTAAATGAAAGGAATGATGTCTACTACTGCAATAGGGCAGCTGCTTATACTCAAGTTAACAAATACACTGAGACAATTGAAGACTGTCTTAAATCTATCGAGATTGATCCGTACTATAGTAAGGCATACAGTCGTCTGGGATTAGCTTATTATGCACAAGGAAAATACAGAGATGCTATTGATAAAAGGTTTAAAAAGGGCCTTGCAATTGGATCCAGATAATGAGACTGTTAAGGAAAATCTAACACTTACCGGGAGGAAGCTGGTATCAGGTCTTTAGACGTGGACGTAAGACCAGGGATAATGACTCTGCACTTGGCAATAGTATTCAGGAGATATCTGTTGTTCATGAGAAATTGTGTCATCTTGAATTAACAAAATGTCGTGTCATGCAAATACAGGTCAGGCTCTTGCCACAAACTTCCTGATGCTGCAATTCGAGCTGCTGCAACTTTGTGTCCTCATTTGGCGTCGCTGGACATGCGTAATTGTTCTTGGGTCAGCGATGAAACAGTCCGTGAAATAGCACAACATTGTCCTAATCTTGGTTTTCTTGATGCTTCATACTGCCCAAACATATCTCTGGAGTCTGTTCGACTCCCAATGTTGACAATTCTAAGGCTTCATAGCTGCGAGGGCATCACTTCTGCACCAATGGCTGCAATAGCTCATAGTTCCATGTTGGAGGTTTTGGAGCTTGACAATTACGGTCTATTGACTTCAGCATCATTGGATCTTCCACATTTGCAAAATATTAGATTAGTGTACTGTCGCGAATTAGCGGATTTGAACTTGAGGGCTATATCGCTTTCTTCTATGCAAGTGTCTAACTGCTCTGTACTCGCCAGGATCAATATCACTTCAAATTCACTTCAAAAGTTAGCACTGATATGCCAATCTTCACAAGAAGCAGAGCCTCCTCTCTATCACAGTCGTGTTCCATCGCCTGCAAGTCAAAAACGGCAAATTGATCCCCTGCAGAATATCAAAGGAAATTAAGCACTAATTGTAAGCAGTTGTCACGAAGGTACCTACTGCAAATTTCAAGTCATTTCCAAGGCTACCGATCCATTATTTTCACCAAATAAACATCCTTGAGCTGACTGACTCGAAGCTTCGAAGAAGACGGAAAAATGGTTTTATTAAGTGACTACATCAGTGTGTGCACAGGAAACTCAGTTGTTAAGAAGATCAGATTAAAGTTTGCATAAGAGAATTGACATACCTTAAAAACCAGTCATAATCACCAATGTCCCAGGCTCCTGTGTTGATACCCCAATATCGCCAAAGCCACTCCGAATAAGCCATATGCCAGGGCATCTCCAGAATGTTGTTCCATACCAATTTCAAGCCACTGCTCCCCCTGCTGATTTCGTGGCTGCTCAGAGTTGGCCTGTGGAAAGCATTCAGACGCAAAACTCCTTATCTCAGTCCCAATATGGATATATGCAGAATGGCCTCAGATGTGGCATCATTATTACTACCAGCAACAGCAGTTGAAACTACAACAATGTGTTGCACCCCAAATTTTGACCCCTTAGATCCTCATCATCATTTTAGGATCATATTCATTTGATTAACTAACCTTAATCCAGTTCAAGTTTATCTCTGTCAAGATGCAGATGAATTAGGTTTCCGTACCGTCAAAACCGAAACTTTGAGGGTTTGATCAATCAATGTTTTGGATTGATCCAACTTCAAACAAGATCAAGAATGATACATTGGGCCAAGAATGAGCACAATTTGAGGTGGTCACCCGGGGTTCGAGAACAGTGCAATTTGAGACACCCGGTTAGGGTTTTTGACTGGAAAAAGTCAACTGTAGTTTGACTTTTGATTCAAAGAGTATTTCAATGATTGGATCAAGGTCCATTAAGCTCCTATGGCTTAGTAAAGTCCATCCAAAGAGTTTCAAGTCCTCAGGATGTTCGGATCACCGACGGGCGACTCGGTAGACACCGATCGATCGAAAAAGTTGACCAAAAAGTCAACTCTCCAACAATAAGGAATTTGACTTCAAGGTGTGATGAAAAATGTTCCTTATATCATATTACACCTCCCCATAAAATTTCATGACCATTGGATCAAGGGTTACGAAGTAATTGCAAAAATCGGGAATTAGGGTTTCGAAAGGGGCAAAACCATAACTCCTCAACCACACATCCAATTGAGGTGGTTCTAAGCTTGTTTGAAAGGTCTTGACAAACCCTACAAAAGTTCCACAGTGGTCCATATTTAAAATATGCATGGAATTGGAGTTATAGCAAAAATCATTTTTCAAGGGTAAAGGACTTGGTGAAATTTCACAAATTCTGGCCATACAAACCACTTTTTCAGAACTTTGAAGGGTTTTTCAACCTAGTTCTATCAAGATTTTGGAAATTCCCAAAACATGAAAGTTGTAGAGCTACATGAGGTCTTTCTAAAAAGTACAAGAACTCCTCAAGAGGATTTGTGAGCTAAGAGTTATGGGTCATGAAAGTTGGGCCTGTCACACTTGAAACCACTTTGGTAAAAACTTCTCAAAATCAGATTTTCATCACATTAGCCATTCTCAGCCCTTGGATTGTAATTTAAACTGATAATGAGAGGTGTGGATGAGGAGAAAACCAGAAGATAGGATGGTTTGAAGGACATTGCAAGATTGAAGCAACTTGACATTATTTTATTCAAATAAAAGAGAGGAAGAGAAACTTTATGCAATGATGTAGTAGCTGCCATCTCTATACTCTAGCCTCATTTCAATCACCTCAAACGTCTCATCCCACTTGAGTTCTTGCTTGCATTGAGCCAAGAGCATGATGGATGAAGATGTGCCAAGATTTTGTGGAAGATTTTCTCCAATTTTCCCTCCAAAGAGCCAATACATCAAATCTTCCCCCAAGCTCCTCATGGCCTATAAATAGAGGTTTCTCCACACTCTATACCACACCAGAGCTATTCACAAGATCAAAGTATCATAGCTCTCCTTCTCACTCTCTCTTTGCTTGTAAGTGAAGAAGAGTTCAAAAACACCAAAATTGGTCACTTTGCACTTTTCACACCATTTTCATTTCTAACCTTTCCAACACTCCCACAACCATCCATGCACTTTCTAAATAACATATAGAAGGTGTGTAATCCATCAAACAATCAAAAACCTCAAAAAATCAAAAAGTCAACTTTCTCCCCACCATACTTTGACCAAAATCACTAAAATGGCCAAAACTCATTCTATATAGATTCTTGCCATTCTAATCCCTCTAACACCTCACCAACATCATTCCTCAACTGTCCAAACCACTAGAAACACTTGAACACTTCTATTTTGACACTTAGCATCATAAGAGAATTGTTACTTAAAGTTGAAGAAAAGTCTCAAGGCCAAGGAGTGAAGCATAAATCTCTGGGTTTCTAGGAGTATTTTTTTGCCTGCTCAAGTTTATTATCACAGGTATGTAGTGTTTAAACTCACCCCATCCATTATCATAACATAAAACTCATTATTGCTCATTGTTGCTCATCATGTGCACACATACTGTCATGTAGAATAAGTGTAAGCATTGTTATGCACTATTGCTGTCAAATATTTGTGAGGCCAATACCATGTGTAGTTGCTATTGAAATGTCATTAAGGTAGTATGTTTTTTTGTTACCTTTGTAAAGATGTGTTGTTGAAAACTTGTTAAGTTTATGCTGTTGAAAAAATACCACAAGAGCTGTTTTATCACTAAATATTGTCATGTTATTATAAGGACTGTCACTAGAGCACTGTTTTAGGGCTACTTGGATGATTGGCATTGTTATGAAAGTTGTGTTTGTGTCATAAGATATTTACTTTCATAAGCTTGTATGTTTTCATATGATTGAAGTGTTGGAATATTTGGTGGATGATTTGAACATTTGTATTTTGAAGACTGTTTTGAAATTTAAGACTGCCAAATATATGTCTATTGCTAGTGCTACTTGGTTTTTCATGTCAAAAATTGTTTGTGCTTGTAACCTATGAAGAATGTGTTTGGTCCTCACATATCATGCTCAGTTTTACTTCAAGATTTCTTAGAATTTGTTTTCACAACAGGGCTTGTTCCACATACGGCTTTGAGGTCACAACCTTTCATTTGAAGAGGGTATTGGTTTAACTGCTAAGTATCAACATTGTTATGTTTAAAACTGTGTTGAGTCTGTTAAGAACTACCTTTGATTTGAGTTTGTTAACTCATTTTGGCTGTCAGTAGGTTGGAGTAGTTGTTAACATGATTTTGTTCCATCAAAACTCATCATGAGTGTTTTGCATTTCACATGACATATACACATTCTGTTGGATTTCAGAAAGTTTGAATTGATAGCATCATTCTATATCATGTTTGAATCTTGTATGAGTGCTTGGCCTGACTTGAGAGTGTTTGAGTTTGTTGGAAAACTTCAAAATGCATCACATAACACTAATACACACCAGCTATCGAATTTTCTTGCACATTAAGAATTTGAGAAAACTGAGGTTACCATCTTCTTCCTTATTCAATTCTACCCTAAATCCATATAAATTTTGTGCCGATCCGATTAACGGTTAGGAAGTTACGATACAAAACGTAAATCCATTTGTTGTGTGTTTTTGCCCAGCCAGAAAATTGTCACTTTTTATACTAAACTTCCACCAGTGGAAGTTACTTGTAAAACTTGTCATTTTTCACTCCAAATTCAAAAATTCATAACTCACTCGTTTTTCATCATTTTTCGCCCGTTCTTTTTTTGTTGTGTTCGAATTTAATGTCTACTTTCATGCTGTGTTTTTAATTTTGATGTTTGCTCATTTTACCACATAGTTTGTCTATGTGCAAATGTGCGCGTTTTCGCGACCGTTTATGTGATTGCGGATAAATGTTCATGTGATTCCACTCAATATTTTTCTTGGAATTTATATGAATCCATACCCATACATGTTAATTAACATTCTAGGACCCTAATCTTTGGTAGTTACCATAAAGATCTCATGTTATCATTGTTATCTTAGTGTGCGATTCTTCGTTATGATTCTTGTTTTGCTATATTCATTTTGATTGTTATCCATACTTCTCTCATCTTTCGAGTTGTTTCCATCTTGATTGTTACCATGTGTTCTTCTCTATCTTTACTTTGTTAAGTAGATTGTCCTCCTAAATTATGAGTTTAAACTGATTTACTTGTATTTGATTGTCATCAATACATATGGGTTGTTACCTTCATCTTTGTTAAGATATGCCTTCATATTTGTTAAGACACATTCATTCTTGGTTGTAACCATTTATCTTGATTTAAATCCTTGCTTATTGTGATATGCATGCTTGTTTGGTTGTAACCATAATCCTTGATTGCTTTGTTAAGTTCTCTTCCCCAAGTGATGGAACTTTTTTAGTTCTCATCCAAGTTGCCTCATCTCATCCCTTCCAAAGGAAAGTCTCTCTATTGACCCTTGGGTCATAGATAGCTCAATACCCTCATAGGCCTCGAAAGAGCCTTAACCCCCTTTTTGGTCTGGATAGAACCAATAGGATATAAACTCATAGGTCTGGATAGAACCTTCCCCTCTTTTGGTCTGGAAAGAACCAATTGATCCTTAGTTCGAGCCCGAACTACGACCGCTCTGATTTCTCATTGGACAATGAGAATACGTAGGCACAAGATGCGATATCTTGACGAGCAACCTTCCCTCTTCTTCCTCCTTTTGGTCTGGATAGAACCAATTGACCTTACAACATGGAACTAGTTAGAGTTTTTTTAACTCTATATAAAAATCATAGTGATGATTACTTGTTCCCCTTTGAGAGTTCAACATAGACATAGAGAGTTTTGGAAAACTCTATACAAGCATTGTAATGTTTGTTCCCCATTGAACCTTGATCATAATCAAGTGTTCTTCAACCCTAGTGAGGTGAACTACGATTGCTCTGATTCTATCCTAGTTAGGATACGTAGGTAGAGGACGCGATGTCTTTGCGAGCAAACTTAGAAACAAGTCATTAGGTTTTTACCCATCAATCTACACTCTTTACCCAATCCCAAACCTTAGCAAATATCCAACAACTTAGCATGTAATCAAGCAAAAGGTTCCTGTAGAGTACTACAGATGTTTAGGATGTGAGATACCTACCCTATGCATAACCAACCCCCGATCCCCGAATCTCTTAGCGTTGTTGTTACATCACGCAAATGGTTCTTTCTTTCTTTAGACCTTTCCTTTGGATAAATTAAAGTCCGGTTGTGAATTTAAGAATTAAGATTCAAGTTAATCAATAGCTTGGTATCACGATTCTCACCGCAACACAATGTACTCAATCGCAACAACAATCACTCCAACCAATCCCAGTTTGATCTTCGAGTGACATCTCTAGAGACCGTTCCGTCCCCATTGAATGGCCACGACAAACATGTCCACTCCCTTGCCGTATTTGCTTTGGGTTGTTCATTCACTAGCCCAACAGCGTGTTTGCTTTCCACACCTACAAACGCAAAAATCAAGTTAGCAAAATCAATCAGAGAATATTCCACAAAGATTCAAAGAATATCCAAATCCAAAACTTTGAACAATTAACGAAATTGATATGCCCAAGTCAGAGATTGAGATTCCATCAACAAGCATTAAACGAAATTGGAACAGAAGAGGAAACTTTTCAAAATCAGGTTATAACAAAAATGGAAAATCCCAATCCACAATCAATCAGCATTCAAAGCATTGAATCAAGTTTTAACACAGAAACCCCCCTTCAAGTCTATAAAAGGGAGAGATTCAAAGCAATAGAGGAAAAAAAAACCTAGAGCTACCGAAAACGGATTCAGCAAACCATAAGAGACAGAGAGAGAGGACTTATCTTCTCCGTTGACGAAGTTGGTTCCAACCACCGCGAGTTCAACCGACGAGACGCCGTTTCGCCACCATCCTCCGCAAATCGCCGCCGCCGGTTTCCGTCTGGGGTAAATCCTTGTATAAATTTCTTATCGCTAATGTGATGTTGGTTTTGCAGGTAAGGTAGCCGCGAGAAGAAGGGACGTCGGACCGTGAGAGAGGGAGTGTTTCCTCTCGATTTAGGGAATGAAGGGGATCAAAGGGAGAATTAGGGTTCCATGTTCCTTTCATTTGCGTTCGTGTTCTATAGCTTTGTTTGTTTTAATTGTAATGTTAATCACTCATTAACCACACACACACACCCCACTAATCATACAAATAAACATATAATCCGTTTTAATTAATCATTTTCCCCAATCAACCTGTTGCATTAACTTAATAACTTTTTTTAAAATAAGTATGTGATCTGTCTTTTTATTACTCTCATAATTTAATAACTTGTACTGATTTAATATAAAAATTATTTTATAATAAGAAATTATTTTATCCTAATAAACTCTAAATAAATAACAGCTCTTTTTTCTTTTTTAAAAACAACTTCTAAATAAATTATAATAACTTTATTATAATCTTTTTTATCCTAAAACCTTTTGCTAATAAAATTCAGTTAACATCTTTTTTAAAATCAACTTCATCAACTATTTCTTTTTAAATTATCAATCCAACTTTTAAAAACCAAACAACCCTTTTATAAATCCAAATTAAAATCAATACGTCTAAAATCAAATCAACATTTTTATTCAAACTAAAATCAATCTCTCATTTAAGAGTAATCCAATTAAAATCAACCAACAGCGTAAATTCAATTGACTGTGCACATTCACAATTCACGACACTTGCACCTACACCTTAGCGCTTTCATGCGTGTGTATGGATTTACTTTCTGCAATTTATTTCTGCATTTACATTACCGCATTTATATTTCCGCATCGCATCCGTCCAAAGGAAAAACCTACACATGAGTCAACACTTGTGTGTAGTGCACATCATTTGCATCATGATCCCTTCGATCCTTGATCCCATTCAAGTTGATCGCTTAAGTTTAGGACCTACCCCATAGGAAGGACCTTTATCTTACAACATAGGAAAACAATCAACAATTCAATACTTTATTCAAAGACATTAGAGAATAGATGCTAATCATCTTAAGCGAGATAGAATCTCCACCCCTACAACAATACAATTTCTTACATCCGTGGCGGTTAAATCTCCCTTAAAATGAAGACACATCTCTTCTCCTAAACTCAATCAAACAACTACCCTAAACTCGTAGGAACTTTGACCACAGTCAAAGAACTCCTTTAACCCTTTAGGGGAACTACAGATACTCTGATTCCACTCCCGTAAGGATATGTAGGCATGAGATGCAATATCTTATCGAGTATATTTAGAAATAAACCCCTAGGTCTTTAAACTCTTAAGCAGATAAACACATAGCAATAAACAAATATAAAACAAGAGGTTCCTATAGAGTACTACAGAAACTTAGGATGCTAGTACCTTCCCTAAGTTTAACCGACCCCCGAACCTATAACTCTCTAGCTTGCATTTGCATTGCATTGTGGGAATTTCGATATTTATCTCTTCCTTTGGACAAATCAAAGATCGGTTGCAAAAATGAATTAAAGATTCAAACTAATTAATAGTTTGGTATCCGATTTTCACCGCGACACTAGGCATGTTGAGCTTTCTATATGTTCATTTTTAGGTCAAAATTATGTTCATTGCTTGTTGATTGATGAATTTCTTTGTAGGCTTTCCACTTGTGCTTTAAGTGTTGAATGTGTGTAAGACTTTGGTCTTTCTCCTTGCCTCTTCTTGCATCTCTTTGGTGTGTTTGTGATGTTTATCTTGAGCATTCTCTTCTCTCATCTTCTCTTCTGTCTTATGACTTTGGAATGTCACTTAAGGTAGCTTGGTCCCTCCTTAAGAGGAACTTGAAGTTTACCTAAAGTAACGAATCCATGAGGACTTCTCTTAGTGTTTCTTTGTGATTTCTTTTGCACTTTGTTGGTGATGTTCATGGTTGAGTGCGTAATATGAGTACCTTGTTGTCCTCATGTAGCCTCCCATACTCACTTTGCTTTAGGCCTTCTTTGCCTTGCATTTGTGTTTGTTGTGTGCTTTGTGGTTGATGTTTGAATGGTTTAGGCCATTTCATCCCACACTTTGTCACACTTGTTTGTTTGCTTTTGATGCATCTCTTTCTCTTTTCTCTTTGCATTCTCATATGCATGCTTGGTTGAGATGAGCTTATGGTGGCTACTGCCCCACACATGTTTTCCTCCCACTTTCATTCTACTTGTGCATTCCATGTATGCATTCTTTCATTTGCATGTTTCCTTTGTTCGTTTTTCTTCTTCTTCTTTTGTCTTCCTTCCCTTAGGATTTCTAATCTCTCTTGTTCAAGAGAGGTTATGATAGACATTAGGGTTCTAACCATGCATGATAACATTAGGAAGATGTTTCCCTTCTGTAATCCCAACTTTAGGTGCACTTTGCATGACAACTTCTAGGGTTTGGTCTAGTCCCCCTTTAGTTTGTCCCTTTCTCTTCTCATCTTCAAACAACTTCAATCCACTTAATAAATAATGACAAGTGTTATACGCTATGAGCCTTAAGCTACTTGGGGAATGGTGATTGATTGGTTACCTATCAATTACCTAGAGTGTTTAGTATACATCCTTAGGATGTTATGCGACGCATTCGTTCCTAAGTTATAAGTCTTTAGTGCAACATGAGTTACCAACCAAAAACTCAAAAACATTTCTTCTCTAAAAGACTTAAAACAAACTTCAAACTCTTTTTGTCCCTTGGGACCCTTAACCTTTGGAAAACCTTTTCATAAGCAAGAGTTTTGTTAACTTTCAGTTTCTATCGCAAACGGTAACGCCTAAGTCTCCAATGGTCGAGCTGCATACACCAAACTGCTAGAACTGTTTGTTAACCCTACTCGGGTAAAACTTTTGAACAACCTGTGTTCTCTTAAGCCCGAACTACGTTTGCTCTGATCTTTCATACCAGATGAAAGTACATAGGCACAAGACGTGATGTCTTGGTGAACAACCTTCCCCCTTTTTCGGCCGTAGTTAGTCGAACTACGTTGACTCTGACTTTCCCATTGCACGAGGGAGTACGTAGGCATAGAGCGGCGATGCTCTATCGAGTCAGTCCTTTTTCTTTTTTATTTTGTCCATAAGCTTTTAGCGTAGATAGTTTACACACCCTTTTAGATAGCAAACATATGCATGGATCCCGTCGAGTACGACGGACGTGAGGGGTGCTCATACCTTCCCCTTGCGTAACTGACTCCCGAACCTAGGACTTGGTTGCGGCGACCTCGTCTTTTCCCGTTTTCGTCAGGTTTTTTTTTCGATTGTTTCCTTTCCCCTCTTTGGGATAAATAATGATAGGTGGCGACTCTGTTAGTCATTGTCGGCCTCTTTTTTCGTAGTAGTGACAGCTGGCGACTCTGTTGGGGACAGGAATATCCCCTATGCGAGTCAATCCTAGCGCTTGTGTGTTTTCTTTTGGATGTGTGTATATATGTGCTTTATCTTTATTTACTTCCTCATTTTACTTTCCGCATTATATCATGCTTGTTATGCTGTGGGGAGGGAAGTTCCATTGAGAGATAAGCCGGACCCGGGCTTGAGTATAAACCTAGTATTAGTAGTGGAGACTAGTGGGTGGACCTGTTTGCTTAGCAGACACAGTTCCCCATGAAATTCATGCTCAGACGAGATTCTCTTTGATGATATCCTTTCCGATCCTTAGGATCCGACTGGATTTTGGATTTGAGAGTTGTCGACTCTGGGGACCGATCATTTGGGATTCAGCTAAGTGAGGCCTCTTCGAGAGGTGATGATGCCAAACTAGAAATGGTGAACGTATCATCATTTCTTGAAAGTCTGTGACGCTGATGAACGCATAAGATGCCAAACCTTGTCAGTGGATAGGTCCATGACTGTGAGTGGGTGGGTTATGCAAGAAACTTTGGCCTTCAGACTACCCGGTTCTTTATAGTGTGAACCTGTGTTCATGGTACAAAGGGGTCCTAATGTCAGTGATTTGTCAGAACTAAAGTGGAGCACTAGTTCTTCTCAAGCTATAGCACAACAAGCTTGATCTTCTGCTTGCATTTGCATCTTCATTTGCATTTCTTTATTAACATGTATTTATGTTGCAGGTGCATATTTCCCTCCTGATTCTAGTGGTTTTGTTCTTCGTTCTTGACATGGAGCCCTTGAAAAGGACAGTTGCTTACAGGTTTCCCACCCCAGATGTCAGTTCTTTGAGAAGTCTGATTGCCATGGCTGAGGGGAAGGTGATGGAAGAATTTAGACAAGATTATGGGATACTGGCCAGATGTGTCTGCAAGCCTTCATCCTTTGAGATAAGTGGTGTCTATACTCTCTTGCAGTTCTACGACGCTCAGTTGAGATTCTTTGTCTTTCCGGATTTTGTTTTGGCACCTACGTTGGAAGAGTATTCTGAGATATTGGGGGTGCCTATCCTTGATCAGATGTCGTTCGTCCATACAGATGCTGAGCATGATCTGGCTAGGCTCACTGCTATATTACATTTGGATGCTGCAGAGTTAAAGGGGAAGTTAGTTGAGAGGAAAGGAACTTATGGCTTTCTGTTACCTTTTCTTGTTGAGAAAGCTCAGAAGTTCTCCAAGAATGGTTGCTGGATTGTGTTTAGTGCTATTCTGGCTCTTTGCATTTATGGCATGGTTTTGTTTCTGAACCTTCCGGACTTCGTAGATGTGGATGCTTTCTACTTACTGGCCTCAGGGAACCCGGTCCCTACACTCTTAGGAGATATTTATCATTTTGTGGACCACAAGAATGAAAACCGAAGGGGGAAGAATGTCTCGTGATGTGTTCCTTTGTTTTATAGATGGTTGATGATTCATATGCCTAAGACTAGTCAGTTTGTAGACACTATTGCTACTTCAAAGTGGTGTGAGAGGATGATGGGCTTGACTGCCAAGGATATTATTTGGTTCGATAGGGATATGCTTGGCACAAACATTATTTATAGTTGTGGCGGATTTCCTAATGTCCCTTTGGTCGGAAGGAAAGGGTGCGTCAACTATAACCCTTCTCTGTTGGTACGACAGTTTGGTTATGCTCTCAGGGATGCTCCAAAGGAAGAGGAGATACAGGAATCTCTGTATCTCACGGGTTTATTAGAGGGTGATGCTTTAATCATACTTGAACGTGCTTGGAGAAGCATCCATAGGAGAGGCAAAGCATTGTTGGGGAAGAGCAACAATCAGGCCTAGGACCCTACGTGGCTTGGATTCATGAGAGGGCCATGAAGTTCTTGATGCCTTTTCCTCCAGTGGAGCCTGTTTTCCCTCCCATGATTGAGGAGCCTACCACTGTGGACATCCAAAGGTATAATCAGGTATGTCGCGAAAAAGAAGAGTTGCAGAAAATAAACGAAGAGTTGGAGAAGGAGATTGCTCAACTTAGAAGTGAGAGGAATGAAGCAACTTATTCTCTGAGGAAGAAAACTGAGCTGGTGAACAAGTTGGGTACAGACTTGACTAAGGAGATGAGCGATAGAGAGCGGTTGGGTTTAGACATAAATATTGTTAGTAGTGTGCTTGCTACTAAAAAGCAAGATCTGAATAGAGCCTACTTGCGGATTTCCAAGTTTGAGACTCAATGGAACACTGCCATGTCCAACAGCAAGGAGCGTGAAGACCAGTTGAAGTTGTAGATCAACAAGCTAAAGGCTTAGCTCAGAGCTAAAGATGAGGATATTTCAAAGGAAGCTTCGCTCAGGAGACATAGTGACTGTAAACTATATGAAGTGCTTGCAACCTTGGAGGAGCATAGAGAGGGAGCTGATGCCAAGAGGCGTAGACTTGAGGAAGTTTTTAGGAAGGAGGACTCGGTCGAGGATCTGCAGTCCACCATCAGTCAGCAGGAGCTGCTTATACGTGGTTTGCTCGCTAGGCCAGACCATCCGGAGACGCAGGCGTTGCTGAAGGATTTCTAGTCTCGCCGCCCAGCTTGATCTTTTCCTTTGTATTCTGTTGCTTAGGCTTTTTGTATTGACCATCACCAGACCTGTTGGTTGAGGTCCTTTTCTTATTGTATTTAATTGATGTTTGTACATTGCATGTGGGCTTATGTTTGTATATATGAGGGGGTTTTATTCTATGCTTGTTTGTGGGGGTTCTCCATCGTCTTGGTTGCTATCCCGAAACTAGAATCAAGGGGGAAATTTCCTTGTTGCATATATACATGTTTCCATTTAGCATTTTTTCGCATTGCAGGTGCATCGGAACTGTTAACCTTATCTTGTTTCTTGTGCTCCACTAGTGTGTTTCAGGATTGCAGATCAGATAACCCACTGGTACGGTACCAGAAGAAACCAGAAAAGACTGATGGATCAGATGTAGGCAGAAATGCAAGAGATGAGAGTTCGGATGCCACAGCTGATGGAGGTCATGCAAGGGGTTGCTAGTGGCCAGGCGCAACTTCAGACTTTAGTGCAACCTTTGATTGCACGAGTTAATAGTGATGGTGTGTTACACGGTGGGACTACTGCTAACCCTCCCCACGTTGAGACTCCCCGAGTTAACAACTCTGTACCTATCCCTAATGCTGGAGGGAATGGTAATGCTGGGAATGTCGGAGGAAATGGTAATGATGGTAATATTGTAGGGATTGGAAATGTCTTTTGAAACATGGGAAATATTGGTATTGGTGCTGGAGAAGGAGATTATGCTGGTAACAATGATGGTTATTATGACCATGGGGCTGATTGTGCTATTCATGGAAATCTGCATAATCCTCGGATTGAGGATCAACAAGGGGATGTTTTCTCAATGAGATACTTCAGGCCTGAAATGTCAGCTGAAGCGGGAAGAAGATTTAAGCTTTTAGAAGAAAAGATGAAAAGCTACGAAAACCAGAATTTCATGGGTTTAGATATGGCCAATTTGGGCTTGATTCCTGATTTAAGGGTGCCTCACAAATTCAAAGTGCCTGACTTTGATAAGTACAAAGGCACCACTTGCCGGAGGGTTCACCTACGATCGTACTACAGAAAGATGTCTGCGTACTCGGACGATGAAAAACTATTGATGCACTTCTTCCAGGACAGCCTGTCTGGTCCTTCATTGGAGTGGTACATGGGGCTGGAGCCCACTAATGTCCGCAGCTGGAGAGACCTAGCCGAAGCTTTTGTAAGGCACTATCAGTACAACCGTGACCTTGCTCCAAAGAGAGTCCAGCTGTAGAATCTTTCCCAAAGAAATAATGAATGCTTTAAAGAATACGCCCAGAGGTGGCGAGAGCTTGCTGCTAGAGTGCAACCTCCCATGGTAGAGCGTGAGCTCATTGACATGTTTGTTGCTACTTTACCAGGAGTGTACTATGAAAAGCTGATTAGCAGTATGTCGGGAAGTTTTTCAGACTTAATAATCACCGGTGAAAGGGTGGAAAACAGCATCAAGCTTGGAAAGATTCAGGCGGGCGAAGTACCCTCAGCTGGAGGAGGAGGAAAGAAGATATTTGGTAACAAGAAGCGTGAGGGTGACGCTAACTCAGTAACGAGTTCTAGAGGAAGAGGTAGGGGTCAGGCACATAACCAATATCGCCACAGCAAGTTGCCAGTGTTACTATTCCTGTACCACAACAACAACAACAACCGCCACAACAATAACAACAAAGGCAGTATCAGCCACCGCAAGAAAATCAACAAGGTTATAGGAGGTTTCCTGATAGGGCCAGGCCGAATAGAGTATTTGACACACCACCGATACCATACTCTCAAGTGCTTCAAACTTTATTACAGCTGCAATTGATTCAGAAAAGGACTCTAGCTCCTTTGGCAGGTCCTCCCCCACCGGCTATGACATAAATGCTTGTTGCGAGTTTCACTCTGGGGCGCCTGGTCACTCTATTGATGATTGCAAGGCTTTCAAACATAAGCTACAAGATCTGATTGACAGCAACGCAATAAATTTTTCTCATGATACACCTAACGTTGTGTAAAACCTTATGCCAAACCATGGGCCGGCTAGGGTTGGTGCTATTTTGGTGGAGGAGAATTTAAACTTGATAATGGATGTGAATGAACTGAAAACACCATTGAAGTTTGTGAAGGACAAATTGCTGGAAGGGGGTATATTCCCAGGATGCAATAAGGACTGTATTGATTGTTTAAGTCATCCTGAGGGATGCGTTAATTTGAGAAAGTGCATCCAAGGAATGATGGATAAGGGGACGTTGCAGTTTGAACGGACCACGGAAAAGAAACCTGTTGAGGTAGTAGATGAAGAGAGGGATGAGGTTGCTACAATCTCGATCCCATATAAGACTATAACTATCTCAGCGCCTCCTGGGCCACCAACAATCACTATCACCAAAGCAGGAGCTGTGCCATATGAAAGCACCAAAGCTATTCCGTGGAACTACGGAGCCGAGGTGTATTGTAATGGTCAGAAGATAGACTTGAAGAGTTTTCCTGTGGAGTCAGCAGATAATGTTGTGGGAGCAGGAGCGATCACCCGAAGCGGTATGGTCTTTTCATCGCCCGAAGTGGTGGTTGAAAAAGCAGATAGAGGGAAAGGTAAGATGGTAATAGAAGAAACTTCCCAGGCTGGCGAGAGGGAATCTTTGGAGAATGATGTGGAGGAAGTCATGAGGCTAATACGAAAGAGCGACTACAAGATAGTCGATCACTTATAGCAGACACCTTTCAAAATTTCAATATTATCACTGTTGTTGAGTTCAGAAGCGCACAGGAATGCGTTGATGAAAGTGTTGAGTACCGCTTTCGTGCCTCAAGAAATATCGGTGAATCAACTTGAAGGGGTTGTTGGGCATGTAAACGCGGGAAATGGTCTTGGATTTACAGATTTAGACTTAACGCCAAGGGGCAGAAACCACAATTGTGCGCTGCACATTTCTGTTGAATGTAGGGGAGTGGTTATGTCCCATGTCGTTGTTGACACAGGGTCATCCTTGAATGTGCTGCCGAAGAAGGCACTTATGAAGCTAGATACTCGGGGCATTACCTGTACACCAAGTGACTTGGTTGTACATGCTTTTGACGGTACCCGGAGGTCTGTCTTTGGTGAGCTGACTCTGCCTATCCAAGTGGGCCCAGAAGTTTTTGACGCAGTATTCTACATCATGGACATTCAACCTGCTTATAGCTGTTTGTTGGGCAGACCATGAATCCACTCGGCTGGGGCTGTTACATCAACTCTGCATCAGAAGCTGAAATATATGGTTGGTGGCAGTGTTGTGACAGTGTGTGGAGAAGAGGACATAATGGTCAGTCACCTGTCTTCTTTCAAGTATGTCGAGGTAGACGGGGAAATTCATGAGACCCTGTGTCAAGCTTTTGAAACCGTTCAGTTGAAGGAGAAGTCTCCGGTAGTGAGAAAAGAGCCTGAGGTGGCTATGTCTTCTTTCAAAGAAGCACAGGTTGTGGTGCAAGCTGGTTCAACCCAAGGCTGGGGGAAGATGATATATATACCTCAGAAGCAAGACAAGTTCGGTCTGGTCGCCCATCGTCTTCACAAAGCACGCCGAAGTTCAAGAGGCCGATCAGGTTTACTAGCGGGGGCGTCTTCTTTGAGCAGATTAATGCCATTTCTGATGATGAAGCTGGAGACAGTGATTGTGATATGGATGCTTGGATCAAGCCATGCACTCCAGGACAACGTCTATGCAACTGGTCCATTGAGGAATTTTTCCAAGTAACCAATGAACAATAATGCTTTGTTTTCTCAATTATTGTACAACCCTATGTTCTACTTGGAGCATAGCGGTTTGTTATTTAAGGGCTTGTTTGTTTATGTTTGAACATTATTTCATCTATTAATCAAAGGGCGTTTTTCCATTCAAATTTTGTGATCTTTGTTTTTCTTGTTTTTGTTTTTAACAATAAAATGACAATGTGTTTGTTTGCATATCATTTGAATCACTTAACCATTTTCATTGCAGGACTCACATCATTGCAGATGACACCGATCAAGAATCTTCTATGACTCACTTCGACTTTGATAACCCGGTATTTCAAGCTGAAGAAGAGATTGATGAGGATGAAGACTTGCCCGAAGAGCTACCTAGACTCTTGAGACAAGAAGAGAAGATCATTCTGCCTCATCAAGAAGAGATTGAGTTCGTCAATTTGGGTTCTGAAGAGGTTATCAGAAATGTCAGAATAGGGGCTGCATTGCAAGATGACATCAAGCAAAGGTTGATAGAGATGCTTCGAGAGTATAGTGACATCTTTGTTTGGTCTTACGAAGATATGCTCGGGCTTGACACTGACATTGTGGTTCATTGCTTACCACTTCGGGAAGAATGTCCGCCAGTCAAGCAGAAGCTTAGAAGGATGAGACCAGACATGGCTGTAAAAATCAAAGAAGAAGTCCAAAAGCAGTTGGACGTAGGATTTTTAGCTGTGGCAACTTACCCTTCGTGGGTCGCCAACATCGTGCCGGTACCAAAGAAGGACGGTAAGGTACGAATGTGCATTGATTATAGAGATTTGAATAAGGCGAGCCCAAAGGATAATTTCCCGCTCCCTCACATTGACGTATTGGTCGACAATATGGCTCAATTTTCGGTGTTTTCCTTCATGGATGGCTTCTCCGATTACAATAAGATAAAAATGGCACCGGAAGACATGGAGAAAATAACTTTAATTATGCCGTGGGGAACGTTTTGCTATAAGGTGATACCGTTTGGGTTGAAAAACACAAGGGCAACTTATCAGCGGGCAATGGTGACTTTGTTTCATGATATGATTCATCATGAGATCGAGGTCTATGTTGATGACATGATTGCGAAGTCCCAAACGGAGGAAGAGCATCTGGTCAACTTATTGAAGCTGTTTGAAAGGTTAAGGAAGTTCTAACTAAGGTTGAATCCAAATAAGTGCACTTTTGGAGTTCGGTCCGGAAAGTTATTGGGGTTTATCATCAGTAGAAAAGGAATCGAGGTAGATCCTGCGAAAATAAGAGCTATTCAAGAAATTCCAGTGCCAAAGACTGAAAAAGAGGTTTGTGGTTTCTTGGGGAGGTTGAACTATATCGCTCGGTTCATATCTCATCTAACAGCCACGTGTGAACCGATGTTCAAATTGCTAAAGAAGGATTAGGCGGTTGTCTGGAATGAAAATTGTCAAAAAGCATTCGATAAAATAAAAGAGTATTTGCAGGAGCCTCCAATACTGATACCCCCAGTTGCTGGAAGACCATTAATCATGTATTTAACGGTTCTTGAGAATAGTATGGGTTGTGTTCTCGGTCAACACGACGAGACAGGAAGAAAGGAGCATGCGATCTATTATCTGAGTAAAAAGTTTACATATTGTGAGTCCCGTTACTCAATGCTTGAAAAAACGTGTTGCGCACTCGCTTGGGCGGCCAAACGTTTAAGACAGTACATGCTCAATCATACAACCATACTAATTTCGAAGATGGATCCGATTAAATATGTCTTTGAAAAGCAGGCGCTTTCAGGAAGGATTGCCAGATGGCAAATGGTACTGACAGAGTACGACATCCAGTACATTTCCCAGAAAGCCATTAAAGGGAGTATTCTGTCAGAATACCTTGCTGAATAGCCGATTGACGATTACCAACCAATGAGATTTGAATTTCCTGATGAGGATATCATGTTCCTCAAAGCGAAATACTGTGATGAGCCGTTACCCAGTGAAGGTCCGGAGAAGGGTTCTCAATGGCAAATGATATTCGATGGCGCAGTTAATTCATATGGTAGTGGAATTGGGGCAATTATCACGACTCCTCATGGAACTCATATCCCCTTCACTACCAGATTAACTTTTCCTTGCACCAACAATGAAGCCGAGTACGAAGCATGCATCATGGGTCTGGAAGAAGCTATTGATCTGAGGATCAAGAATCTCGATGTTTATGGCGATCCAGCGCTAGTTGTTAACCAGATCGAAGGAGAATGGGAAACTCGTTAGCCCAATCTGATTCCTTGCAAAGATTATGCAAGAAGGCTGTTGCCTTTTTTCGATCGTATAGACTTCCACCATGTGCCAAGAGCGGAGAATCAAATGGCAGACGCTCTGGCCACGCTGTCTTCAATGTACAAAGTTAATTTTTGGAATGAATCTCCAAGGATTATTATCTCACGCCTCGACAGGCCCGCTTTCATATTTTCCATTGAGAGAGCTTCCAATGGTAAGTCGTGGTTCCATGACATCCAAAATTTCCTTAAGAACCAAGAGTATCCGCTAGGGGCATCGACCCGGGATAATAAAACTCTTAGGAGATTGTCTGGTAATGTTTACCTCAACCCGAATGGGGTTCTCTATAGAAGGAATCATGACCTAGGGCTACTCAGGTGTGTGGACGAAAAAGAAGCAAGCTTGCTTATGGAAGAGGTCCACGAGGGTACTTTTGGCACGCATGCCGGCGGACATGCCATGGCTCAGAAGATACTACGAGCTGGGTATTTTTGGCTAACAATGGAGTCAGATTGTTTCAAATTCGCAAAGAGATTCCATAAATGCCAGATTTATGCTGATAAGATTCATGTGCCGCCGTGCCCATTGAATGTTATGTCATCCCCTTGGCCATTCTCCATGTGGGGCATCGATATGATTGGAAAGATCGAGCCCACTGCTTCTAACGGACACCGTTTTATTTTGGTAGCTATCGATTACTTCACCAAGTGGGTGGAGGCAGCCTCGTACGCTAATGTGACCAAACAAGTGGTAGCAAGATTCATAAAGAAGGACATCATCTGCAGATATGGAATTCCTGAGCGAATCATTACTGACAATGGTTCGAATCTGAACAATAAGATGATGAAGGAGTTATGCCAGAACTTCAAGATTGAACATCACAACTCATCGCCCTATCGACCGAAGATGAATGGCGCTGTTGAAGCGGCCAATAAGAATATCAAGAAGATAGTGCAAAAGATGGTTGTTACTTACACAGATTGGCATGAGATGTTGCCATTTTCTCTGCATGGTTATCGTACGATGGTACGCACATCAACCGGGGCAACTCCTTTCTCGCTAGTGTACGGTATGGAAGTTGTCCTACCGCTAGAAGTCGAGATTCCTTCTTTAAGAGTTTTGGTTGACGTAAAGCTCGATGAGGCAGAATGGATCAAGAATAGATTGAATTAGCTTAGCCTGATGGATGAAAAGAGGCTAACATCTATCGCATACGGTCGGTTGTATCAGAGCCGGATGAAGAAAGCTTACGACAAGAAGGTGCGCCCTCGAAGCTTTCAGACGGGCGATCTTGTGCTGAAAAAGATTCTCCCACCATACTCATATCATAGGGGCAAATGGACTCCCAACTACGAAGGTCCATATGTTGTACGAAAGGTTTTCTCTGGAGGAGCCTTAGTGCTATCCACCATGGATGGTGAGGATTTTGCATCCCCTGTGAACGCAGACGCAGTTAAAAAATACTTTGCTTAAAATGACCCGCTGGAAAAAAAAAAGATAAAATCCAGGAAAAATGGGGCATCCCGGCGAACCATAAAAAAGGAAAATATGTTCGGGCAAAAATGAGGGATAAAAATGAAAAGATTGTGAACCCGCAAAGTCGAAAACCTGTAAAGGCGACTTTGGCAAAATTGGGTATCCCGGTGAATTGAAAACCCGAAAGGTAGGTTCAGGCAAAAGTTAGGGATTGAAAAGCAAATGACTGCGGTCTGCGTATGACTTCATTGCTTGGTGGACTGGGAGAAACTGAGGGATGTTTATCCGAATCAATCTCTTCTGAAGACGAAGCATTGGGAAAGCGTCAGGGTCAGGCGAGTCATAGAGGAATCAGCTTATGGTGTTTGTCTGTGCCACATTGCCAACATTGTTGTACATTTGTTTAATATGCACACTTTTGTATTTGCTTTTACGCATACCTGTAGTTTTGTGCAGCTTCCTCTTTCCAGGAGTTGCATCTGTTGTAAAACTTTGCCTATTTACAGGCTGTTTATCGATAAACATATACTATTCAGTATGTTCTGTGTGCTTTGTTTTAGCTTTTACTGTTTTGTTTGTGAAAAACGCCCGGTGTTTTTAATGAACTTGCATACATAAACTTGTAGGCCTTGGCCAATAATTGTTAAAACTTTGATATTAATTGAATAATGTCACGGATGATGACCGAGATAGCCCTGTTGTATAGGATGTCTTGTCTGTTTGTCTTTTGCAGGGTTGTTACTCTTGGGGCAAGGCTTTATGAATGTACGAATGAATTCATCTGTTCCCTAAACAGTGTTGTTCTCCAATAGTTGAGGTTGCATCTCTATCCCAGTAGAGTTATGTGCAGTGTATTAGCATGTCCCTGGCAGTTTTCCAGTGCGCTTTTAATCCTCCGCAGAGTACGGGTATGTGCTTACTCCCCAGCGAGTCGAGATTCGGGCGTATCCCCACGGAGTAGGTGCAGAGTTTTCCCCAGTAGTGGTATGGTACTCTTCGCTCTCCATCAGCTTGATTGTAGGTACTCGGCTTTCAGCAGCGCGGACCGAGGTCTCCGGCAAAGTTGATTTCTCCGCAGTGTCATTTATCCCAAGAGAGTTGTGTCTTGGAAGGCCGTTTAGGGCATTGTTGTTCTCTATCAGGTAAGTTGGGTTGTTTAGCCTGGACGTTTTAAGTACTCGGTGAGTTGTCTGTTCCCTAGAAAGTTTGTATTCCGGAGAGTCAGCCCGGGCATTTTCCTCAGCAAGTGGTGATCTGCATCCTAAGTTGAGTTTGTGTTTCCTATTCTTGTATGAACTTTATTCCCGGTAGATGAGCCCTTCAGGCCCTTTTCGCTTCAGCGTAAGTCCAACCGTTATTGGCATGGGTAAGCCGTTCCCCGCAGGGTTGTTTGTTGTTCCTGACAGGATAGTTTATGTTTCTCTAGCATTTATTTTGTTGTTTCAGTTCCGTTGCATCTGCATGCGGGCATAACATCTACCCACACACGTAGCATTTCCATCTTGTATGGGGCATTACGTCATTTTCAAACATTTTCATGTGGAGCATAGACCAGGTTGTTACCTCTTTGTTTGCAAAAATGTATCCGACATATGATTGATTAATATTTGTGCCCGTATGGTGTCCAGACCATGGCAAGTTGAAGAGTATCTTCGCCCGAATGGTATCCAGACCATAATATTTTCCGTCAGCCCGCATGGTATCCAGACCCCGGCTTGCTTTTCTCCCCAGTAGTGTCATCGAACTTCGGTTGACGGTGTTGTCTTTAGCCCTATATAGTGTCCAGACCATGGTGAGTTAAATATCTTTGTGTATATGGTATCCAGATCATAGCAAGTTGTTAAGTTTCTGTTAGCCCGCATGGTATCCAGACCCCGGCTTTTGTATTTCCCGACAGTTGGTTATTTTCACCTACGTGGTATCCAGACCATGGCAGTTACCGATCTAATTTTCCCGTTGAGTATCCATACTCCAGTCAAATTCCCTTGTGATGTCCAGATCACAGCAGGTGTATTTGTGTTCTTTTGCCTTATGGTATCCAGACCATGGCTTATGCTCGTGTTATTGTGCTTTCTCCGTTGAATATCCAGACTCCGATAAAGTCTTTTGGGTATCCAGACCCTGATGAATTTTGTTTATGCTTTCTCCGTTGAATACCTAGACTCTGGTAAAGTCAGTTGGGTATCTAGACCCTGATGAATTTTGTTTGTACTTTCTCCGTTGAGTATCCAGATTCCGGTAAAGGCAGTTATGGTATCCAGACCATGGTAGTTTATCTGATGCTCCATGATATCCAGGTCACAGTAATTGTTGTTATCTCCTATCGCCGTGTGGTATCCAGACCTTGGCACCTAATGTTTTTCTCAACCCATGTGGTATCCAGACCACAACTCATATTGTTTCCCCAACAACGTCGTTTGAGTTGAACTCGTAGGATATCCAGATCCTAATGAATATATTTCTTTTGCATTGAGCATCTAGGCTCCAGTTATTAAGTATCCAGACTCAGATTTATTAACCGAGTATCCAGACTCAGGTTTCTTGCATAGAGCATCCAGGCTCAGATTTGCATTGAGCATCCAGGCTCCAGTTTGTGTCTTTAGGCATCCAGACTCCGATCACTTCGAGCATCCAGGCTTCGATTTCTATGGAGTACCCAGACTTCGATAATTTGGATTGTTACTTTTCGCCAATATTGGTATCCAGACCATGGCACCACTTTTGACGTTTGTATTCTTTTTCCCCAACGGAGTATTTTTGAGATCAGTACAGTTATATTCAGAGTTTATGCGGTTGGCAAATTTCTGGGTTCTTTGGTATTCAACCGTTTTTTACCTCGATTTTTTGAAAGCTATTTTCTTTTCACTCATTCAGGTCCAAGTCGCTTGAATAGGGGTAGCTGTTGTACCCCAAAATTTGCTCAACCTTTTCTTAACTTGGTTTATGTTTCATTTCATTTTGTCCTAGCATTTGCATTGCATAGCATGTTTCATTAAACAGGGGATCAAGAGGTTGTACATAGCAAAAGAAGTCTTCTCAGAGTTTTGAGCCTAAGCAAGGGGTGTTACTCAAGTTTGAATGGTCATCAGGTCATCTAGAAGTGGTCATTAGTCTTGTGAAGGGATGGATGGATGGATGTAGGTCAACTCCTAACTTGGAGGCCAGTTGAAGAGCATCAGAGGGTTGTGAATTCATGATTATGGATATAAGATGTGGAGAGAGATCATTGAGTGCTTTGAGAGCCATGTTGGAGATTATTCAAGTTGTTGTGTGAGGTGGAAGAAGCCATAGTCAAGAATGTTGCATCTAGGGTTTTCATCTGGTAAATCCTCAGTTAACTGTGAAATTGAAGGAGGTTAAAACTTAATTCCAAGTCTCCATGGTCATGGGATGTTGTGTTGAGATGTCTAATATATCATTTCAAGATCAATTCATCAAGAATCAAGAGTGTGAGAAGTTACTAAATTAGAGTTCTCAGTGTAAAATCCCCTGTTTAGTCGTCAACTTCAAGACCACCTTTCTCAAGGTAGAAGTCTCATCTCATCTTGACATGGTCATGAAACTTGTAGAGCATGTTCTTAGATTTCTTTTGAGTACTAGAAGTCATTAATCTGATTTCTAGAACTCAAGTTATGATGCTGACAAGTTACAGGTCCTCAGATGAATGTGATTTTGGTCAACAAAAGGCAACCAACTTCCAAGCCATTTTTGACATAGAAGGATGTTCCTCCTCAACTTTTGATGAACATGAAAGTTTTTCCTCATGATGTTTTCTTTCCAAATAGTACTATAAGTATTTCATATGATTTGTAGAACTCAAGTTATGAGGCTTGCAAGTCAAGGGTATTTTGGGAAAGTGAGATTATAGGTCATAAAATTATAGTTCCATTTCACCAACTTGCACACTTCAAATGGATTTTTTCCAACATGAAACTTGCTCCAAATAGGGCCATTTGCATTACCAAATCATCTCTTGTCATGGTTGGAGCTTGGATTGAAGAATTCCTAAAGTGATTTTCAGGGAAAAGGCTTTAAAATGAGAAAATTGGAATTAATTCATTTGAGATCACTTTGTACCAAGTTTATGCATATTTTGAGTGCAAATGATATTCCAAACACAATGCCAATATTAAATTTGCAATTTGAGGTCATTTTGAGGGTTATTTCCATGGTTTCTTCACCATGAAGTAACAAATGTGAAATCCACCATAGGATCAAAACAAGGATCAATTGCTGGCCATTTGATCAACTCAGACCATGTGCAAGTGATTGGAAACAAATTTGAGGTTGGTGCAGTTGGTTTTACACGAGTATGGCAAGAAAAAAGTGAAGAAAAAATTGAAATGGTAATTAGGCTTAATGGCATGAAATAGGGCTCCATTTCCATCTGAATCCAACACATAAAAGCTCAGCAAACTTCACAAACCCTCAGAACATGATTTGGTGAAGGAATTACAGAGAGAGCAACTTGAAAAAGTGAGAACAAAGTGAAATACGATTTTGTAGTTTCAACCATTCTCAAGTGAAATTAAGCATACCAAGAGCTTCATTCAAGTGTGTGGAGTGATTCTGGGTGGTTTGCTCCAAGGACAAGACTCAGTGGAGGTTCTCCACTAGGTAATCTTGAAATCACCATATCTCTCTGTTTATGCCACGATGGTTGGCCATTTTTGCATATTTGAGACCTAGGAATCATGTAGATCATTAACAAGTAAAATGAACTGGCATTTGAGATGATTTTTGTTTGGAGCACAAAACTTGTTGTTTGCATTTTGGCCTGTTCTTGAGGTTTTATGATAAATGGACTGTGGATTTGAACTATATGTGGTGTGTAGATGATTTCTGGGCACTTTTGGTTGTTGATTTTGAGATTTTTCAGTTTGTGCACATTTTCTTTTTCTCTTCGATTTGCTTTGTGTGGTGTTTAAAATTGAAAACTAATGCTGGATTTAGATTCCTCGTGAGGAGTAGATGGATTTTGGTTATTGATTTGTGGATTTTGGTTCATGTTTGCCTCACCTGCATTTTCACGGTGGCCGGTTGTGAGGTTATGGATGATCGGAGACGGTCTCAGACCACCGTCTGGTTTTTCTGGTTTTTAAGGTTGAAGATGCTAACGTGGCGTGTTGTTGATCACTTGATTTACATACTTTCCATTTTAACGTGCGTGATTAAAACACACGGTATACCTGGTTTGACCACACACCACTAAATCCAGTTTGAATTTTCATTAATGTGTTGGCACGCTCTGGTCCGTGTGATTTGCATACCGTTTGATTTAGTGGCCCAGATTGCATTCCACATTGGTCATCCTATTAACCAGCCCTACTTGATTATTGTTTGACTCAGATTTTTGGCTTGCGCTTGGGCTGGGCTTGCTTTCTGCGCCCCCCTCTTGGCCCAGTCTCCTTTTTGAGCTTGTTTTATTGTTATTCAAACCGTGCCTTTTTCTTTTTAGTTTTTATTTGCTATTTATTTTTGTTTGCTATCTGTTTACATTTAATCCATTTTAAAATACTTCCAATCATCCAAAAAGTTCACAAAAATAATTTTTAGACACTTTGAGATGTCTTCTGATTTTAGAATATTTTTATTTTATTTTTTTATTTATTTTTCAGTTAAAGTTGGATTTAAATATTGGAAGTATGTTAAATGACTTAAATTGTGACATTGTTTGATCTTTTAATTGTTTCTCTCATTTCCTTTGGGTCCAATGACTAAAATTAAATCCTCATATCCATGATGAGTTGATTAAATTTTGAGGACCATTTTACCCCTGGTTGGTTGACTTTAGAGTTGACTTTGGTGGCTTTTCTTTTGACCCTCGATTCTCCCATTTCAAAGTGGTACATCTTGAATATTATTTTCTTTTGATGGTGCTTTGAGGGGATATTGGCTTTGTGCTTTTGGCTTCTATTTTCCAACTTGGTTAGCTTCCTTGTGCTTTTTATTTGGTAATTTTTTAGCCTTTTTTTTCCTAATTTTGAGATGACTTGCAAGTTAGGTCATTTCATAAGGTGGCTCATATAAGTGCATGACCTAGTTTGAATTGGAAATGACCTTTGTGGATCCATTAAGCTCTCAAATCTTCTTGTTTCACATATTAGGCATATTGAGCTTGCTATATATTCATTTTTAGGTCAAAATTATGTTCATTGCTTGTTGATTGATGCATTTCTTTGTAGGCTTTCCACTTGTGCTTTAAGTGTTGAATGTGTGTAAGACTTTGGTCTTTCTCCTTGCCTCTTCTTGCATCTCTTTGGTGTGTTTGTGATGTTTATCTTGAGCATTCTCTTCTCTCATCTTCTCTTCTGTTCTATGACTTTGGAATGTCACTTAAGGTAGCTTGGTCCCTCCTTAGGAGGAACATGAAGTTTACCTAAAGTAATGAATCCATGAGGACTTCTCTTAGTGTTTCTTTGTGCTTTCTTTTGCACTTTGTTGGTAATGTTCATGGTTGAGTGCGTAATATGAGTACCTTGCTGTCCTCATGTAGCCTCCCATCATGACTTTGCTTTAGGCCTTCTTTTCCTTGCATTTGTGTTTGTTGTGTGCTTTGTGGTTGATGTTTGAATGGTTTAGGCCATTTCATCCCACACTTTGTCACACTTGTTTGTTTGCTTTTGATGCATCTCTTTCTCTTTTCTCTTTGCATTCTCATATGCATGCTTGGTTGAGATGAGCTTGTGGTGGCTACTGCCCCACACATGTTTTCCTCTCACTTTCATTCTACTTGTGCATTCCATGTATGCATTATTTCATTTGCATGTTTCCTTTGTTCTTTTTTCTTCTTCTTCTTTTGTCTTCCTTTCCTTAGGATTTCTAATCTCTCTTGTTCAAGAGAGGTTATGATAGAAATTAGGGTTCTAACCATGCATGATAACATTAGGAAGATGTCTCCCTTTTGTAATCCCAATTTTAGGTGCACTTTGCATGACAACTTATAGGGTTTGGTCTAGTCCTCCTTTAGTTTGTCCCTTTCTCTTCTCATCTTCAAACAACTTCAATCCACTTAATAAATAATGACAAGTGTTATACGCTATGAGCCTTAAGCTACTTGGGGAATGGTGATTGAGTGGTTACCTCTCAATTACCTAGAGTGTTTAGTATACATCCTTAGGATGCTATGCGACGCATTCGTTCCTAAGTCACAAGTCTTTAGTGCAACATGAGTTACCAACCAAAAACTCAAAAACATTTCTTCTCTAAAAGACTTCAAACAAACTTCAAACTCTTTTTGTCCCTTGGGACCCGTAACCTTTGGAAAACCTTTTCATAAGCAAGAGTTTTGTTAACTTTCAGTTTCTATCGCAAACGGTAACGCCTAAGTCTCCAATGGTCGAGCTGCATACACCAAACTGCTAGAACTGTTTGTTAACCCTACTCGGGTAAAAATTTTGAACAACCTGTGTTCTCTTAAGCCCGAACTACGTTTGCTCTGATCTTTCATACCAGATGAAAGTACGTAGGCACAAGATGCGATGTCTTGGCGAGCAACCTTCCCCCTTTTTCTCCCGTAGTTAGTAAAACTACGTTGACTCTGACTTTCCCATTGCACGAGGGAGTATGTAGGCATAGAGCGGCGATGATCTATCGAGTCAGTCCTTTTTCTTTTTTCTTTTGTCCATAAGCTTTTAGCGTAGATAGTTTACACACCCTTTTAGATAGCAAACATATGCGTGGATCCTGTTGAGTACGACGGACGTGAGGGGTGCTCATACCTTCCCCTTGCGTAACCGACTCCCGAACCTAGGACTTGGTTGCGACGACCTCGTCTTTTGCCGTTTTCGTCAGGTTTTTTTTCGATCATTTCCTTTCCCCTCTTTGGGATAAATAACGATAGGTGGTGACTCTGTTAGTCATTGCCGACCTCTTTTTTCAGTAGCGACACCGTCATGGACCATTTAAAGGTTTCCCCCTTGTAGCTTCTTCTTGGAGCGTGGACTTTCATGAAATTGTTCAAGCTTTGTGCCGAGTATAAATCTTGGAAGCCTTCCTTTAGGCTTTTATTCAATCTTTTTTGTGTGGCCCATACTTCTCAAGATACTACCTAGGACTAGAGATTAGTCTCCTTTCGTACCTAGGAACCTTGGCTTAGCTATTTTGCTACTAGTGGGGGTCATTTCCTAGAGCATTTCCTGTAGGTGAAACCTGTCACCTCAGAGGCTCATCTAGCTTTGTTTTCATCTTCGGCCTGTGGGATGTGCATTCTCTTGTAGAGAGGTTTTTCAGAAGTATTGACCTTGGGTGCATTTCCATCAGCCTATATCTTCTTACCATTACGTACAAACTCCTCTATCCCCCAAGGAAGTATAGATGATAGATGATAAATTCTCCTAATACTAGGGGCTCGAATATGAAGAAGAATTTGGTCCCAACGAAGTACTCTCTTTAAAGAAAAATAAAAGGAGAATAAATACTTGTGATATTATTAATGTATCTAATCGTTCCAGCAGGCAAAAACGTTTTGGTAAGGATGGCAGTCCATGGGCTCCTTTTTATAAAAATGTTACCCGTGCCTTGAAAATAAAATGGAATAGTTTAATAAGGATCTCAGATTGCTAAGGATCATAGTCTTACACCCAACCTATTTTTCAAGATGATGGTAGCTCCTGTTGGTGCATCTACTCCTTTCCCGAAAGTACCATTTTTGTTGTATTGACGACCCTGGTGGCAACATCGACTTTTGCCCCTAATACAACTCTTATGGTGGAAAAACTAACTACTGTGGAGGTTGGTTTTTCGTTCTATGAGCCTTTGTTGTCCCCATCTCATGTCAAGGGAACCCAGGATGATATCCCATTGACTCTTATTAAATAAGGTTCTTCCAAGCAGGCTTGCTTGGAAGAGGGTATTGAGCAGAAGGCTCTCGCTCCTTTTTTTAGCTTTCTGTTATTCTTCTATCTAGGGTTCCTAGCACCCTAGAGGAATTTGATGTTGTTGCGGCTAATGAGAATTTGGCTTTCATCCCGTGCCTATCTACATTGATTGGCAAAGTCTTTTTACAGCTGCTTCCCGTACTTTGTTTAGCACCGGATCCTTGATTTTTATGGTATTTGTTGGTCGGAATGATGTCCTAGGCTCTAGCGACCTCTCTAGGGAGCGGGATGAGCTGAAGGAGATATGTGAGGCCTTTGATTGGGGAAATTCCAAAGCTAAAAAGGAGTTTGCTTTGTTGAAAGGAAATTTTGAGTCTGTTAGTTCTTCATAGGAAGAGGTAGATCGTTCTGAGTATTGTATACTTTGTATCCCTTAGAACGTTCTGAGTATCCCAACATAATACATTTATGTGCTTTAAGTCAAATTTGTTCAAATTCTCTTTAGTGTTTAGAATAAAACAAGAACGTCCAAAAGGATGGAAATAAGAAATGTTGGGTTTTCTTCCCTTACACAGTTCATAAGGAGTATTCTCCAAAATAGGTCTGATAGAGATCCTATTTTGAATGTAACACGTTGTGTTCATGGCTTCTGCCCAGAAGTGCTTAGCCACATTTGTTTCGTTGATCATGGTTTTGCCCATTTCTTGCTACATCCTATTCTTCCTCTCTACAACTATATTCTGTTGTGGAGTTCTAGGGCAGGAGAAGTCATGTGATATGCCATTAGAGTCAAATAAATCTTTGAAACACTAATATCCAAATTCACTACCATGATCACTTCTGACTCTAACGATCTTAGAATCAAATTCATTTTGCACTTTAGAACAGAAACTAGTTAACACAAAATGCAAACAGTTCTCGTGCCTTAGGAATTTAACCCATATCAAACAACTGCAATCATCCATAACGACAAGTCCATACTTCCTACCATTGACTGACACTGGTTTCATAGGACCAAACAAGTCAATATGTAAAAGCTCTAGTGTTTTAGAGGTGGAAACAACATTTTTAGATTTAAAAGATGTTTTTGAAAACTTTCCTTTCTGACATGCTTCACAGAGAGCATCTGAAGTGAACTTCAGCTTAGGTAGGCCTCTGACTAGCTCAAGTTTATTTAGCTGAGAAATTCGCCTCATGCTAATATGACCCAAGGGTCTATGCCACACCTATTGCTCTTCGTTAACAGACATTAAGCATTTAACATATTTGTTTTTAAGATCAGAAAGCTTAATCTTGTAAATGTTGTTTTTCCTCTTTCCAGTGAAGAGAACTATGCCATCTTTCTGACTTACAACTTTGCACGATTTTTTATAAGGATAATGTCATAATCGTTATTTAATTGAATTATGTATAACAAGCTATGCATTAGACCCTCAACATAAATTAAATTAGATATAGTAGGAAGAAATTTGTTACCAACTGTTCTAGATCCTTTTATTCTTCCTTTCTGGTTTGCTCCAAAACCTACGTACCCAACATCTTTAAGTTCTAGGCTTTGGAACATATGCCTTTTTTCCATCATGTGTCGCAAGAATCTAGATTCCAAGTACCATGACTGGTGTTTTAACTCTGTTGCATAGGATATCTGCAACATTTACTATTTAATCTTTTGGTACCCATAATCTTTTGGGTCCTCTTTGATTAGTTTTCCAAGAGTTTCTGACCACTTTGGGTTTTCGTGCAACAATAAATTTTTGTGTCTGTGATGGTGTGTAGTGATAAAATAAGGGATATTTTGTTTTGTTTTCTTGAAGTGAAATATGATCAACATCATCAGAATCATAACCAATTCCCCTCTTCCCATTGTGACTAACACCATAGATTATGGAAGTCGTTCTACTTTTATAAATGCTATTGTTTAATAATTTCTGAAATGCCTTATCATATTTATATAAGATGGTTTCAGAAGTTGGCGAAGCTTTAGAAAACGTTTCTTCAAGTTTTAAACATTTTTTGTTTAGAAAAGTATTTTCATAACTTCTGAGCGAGTTGACCAACTCTTCAAGGCTTATAGAGTTCAGTTCGTTTGATAGCTTAAGAGATGTAACCATTGGTCTCCGTTTCTTAGGAAGGTTTCTTTCTATCTTTTTGACTTGATCAGCTGTAGAGTAACCATTGTCCAGAACCTTAAGTCTTGCAGCTAGGGTTTGAATTTTTGAGAACATAGTCTCAATGGTTTCATTATCTTCCATCTTGAAAGCCTCATATTTCTAGACCAGTGCCAGAGCTTTTTTTCTTTGACTTGAGTATTGCCTTCATGTGTCATTCTCAAGGAATAAAAAATATCCTTTGTTGTATCTTTGTTAGTAATTTTTCATATTCATTGTAAGATATAGCATTGAGAAGGATAGTTCTGGCTTTGTGGTGATTTTTGAACTCACACTCTTGATCATCATTCATTTTGTTTCTAGGAATGAGAATACCAATTGCAGATACAGGTATTTCATATCCATTTGTGACAACATCCCAAAGATCCGCATCATAACCTAGAAAGAAACTTTCTATTTTATCTTTCCAATAGTCAAACTTTTCTCCATCAAAGACAAAAATGCTTGGCATTGTAATTATCTCTCTGATTTGAGTTAGAAGCAGCCATAATGTTTTTCTCACGCTGGATCTCTCTACACGGTTAAGTGTTTGATAGACAAATTAATAATAAAGTCGGAGCACTGATACCACATGAAGGTAGAGAAAAATACAAGAATGGGTGTTTGAATTGGGTTTTTACCAAATGTAAACTTTTAGATCTTTCAGCACAAAAGGTTAACAAGTGAATAAAAGTAACTAGACACAAGTATTTTTATCCTTGTTCACTGTTAAAAAAGTTACTCCAGTCCACCCGCCATGGTGATTTCTCCTTCAAAAAGGACTTAATCCACTAATTTATAAAGATTAAACAAGTTCGTCTAAGTTTTTAGAAAAACACTTTAGCCCTCTCAAATCTACAGTCTAACAATTAGTCACTTGAGGGAAAATGATATCAAAGAAGATACAAATAAAGTGTTTACAAAGATGCTCCTATGAAGCATATGAAACAAATTTAACAATAGTGCATTACACAAATATGAGCAACAACTCTTTGTGTTTTGATAGATTTATAGATTGTGCGTATTTCACTTGTGATATTGATCGTTATTTTTTTTTACATGAAGCAATGAGGTAGAGACTTCTTTATATAGCTAAATATTTGAATGTTGGAGGGTACAACAGTAAATATTGATGCCAGTTGTTGCAACAGTAATAACAAGACCATGAGAGATAATAGTAGTAATGTCTCACCATATTCCATATAGCAGTACTGACATAAAATTAGTTTATACCAAAATGGGAATGAACTTTTGTACGAATTCTTTCATTACACGTTTCTGTCTTGACCTTATCTTCTAATCAACTTTATCTGATGAGTAGTGATGATGAGTCCAGAAGATGAACAACTAAGTTGTAACAGAGTCTTCATAGTCTTCAAGGTCTTTAGAAATAATGTCTTCAGAATCTTCAGAACTTGTTCAATAGAACCTTGTCTTTAGAGTCTTCAGAACTTGATATCAGAGTTGGAAGCGAAACGTTTCTTAGAAGCACATAACTTTGTTTTTCTTCAGAGGCATTCAACATTCATCAGAACAACTGATGTTTCTTTAGAGACGAACAAAGTAATTTCTTGAGGCACGCCAGAAGGATTATTGTTGCGGTGAGAATTGGATACCAAGCTATTGATTAACTTGAATCACAAATCTTTAAATATTCATCATCGAACTTTATTTTATCCAAGGGAAAGGGAAAATATTGTATAAAACCGTAGGTTTGCAATGTAACAACAATAATAAGAGATTGTAGGGTTCGGAGGTTGGTTATACCTAGGCAAGGTGTTAGCATCCTATGCATCTTTAGTACTTTATAGGAACCTCTTGCTAGTATTTGTGTTATTGTTTGCTATTTGCTTTGAGATGTCTTGTGTTAGGGTTTTATGGGTGAGGATAGGAACCTAAGGGTTTAGTCACTAAGTATGCTCGCCAAAACTTCGCGATCTTGTGCCTACATATCCTTACAAGGATGGAATCAAAGCATTTATAGTTAACCTAACTAGGGATGAATGAATACTTGATTATGATCAATGTTCAAAGGGGGAGATAAGTGTTAAAGCCTTAACACTTACTTGACTTAACAAAGTCAAAGATTTGTAAGTTCTACCCTAAGTTTAAGTTGAAAACCTAATGACTCTAACAAGGTCAAAGAGGAAATGGGTATGACTAAGCTACCTATGACATTGAGTCAATAGAGAGACTTTCCTTTGGAATAAGGAATAGAAGGCAACTTGAGGATGGAAGCTAACAAGCTAACATCACTTGGGGAAATAACTTTACAAACTTACAAATTCAAAGTAACATTCAAACATGATGTTAATTGAAAAAGATAAAGCATATGGTTACAACCAAGGCATAAGGATACAGGTGACAACATTTAAAGAAATTTTTTTGACAAAGTCATAAAGGATAAGGTAAAAACCAAGCACAATTTCAAAGAAGTTACAAATCATGGTGACAACCAAGGTAAGTACATTTATACATAGATGTTACAACATCTAAATAATCATGAAGTATAGTTCTAACAAGACTAAGGCATCATGGATATGAGTTTAAGTTCATAATCAAAGCAAGCATGCATTATGGTTTACTAACACCACCTAATAATGAATACAAGACAAGTATGAATAAGTTATAACAGCACTTAATCATGAATACAATTTAAATATTTCAAAATGGATAAGTCATTACAACACGTAAACATGGATGGAAATAAAGTTCAAGTTAACATGTATAAGTTATAACAATACTTATCATGGATGAAAACAAAGTCAAAAGTTAACATGTGAAATTTATGACAACACTTAAACATGGAGAAAGTTCCAAGATGAAATAAGGCATGTATAAGTCAAAGCATTACTTAACATGGTATCATTCAAGGTTCAAAGTAAACATATATAAGTTAAAACATCACTTAATCATGGATACAATTTAAGACAAGTAAGGGTAACAACCAAGCATACTTGAGCAAAAGGAGCATGTTTACGACAATAACATGTGAATGATGATGCACTCATACACTTATTTGGCATGTGAACATACTTAAAGATGAAAAGTTTAAATTCAAACATCATGTGAACAAGTTAAGACATTACTTGAACATTTAAGCATGGATACAAGTTGAACATGTTAAGACAAGTAGGTAAAAACCAAATATACACGTTATGAGTTCAATCATGGTCTTAAACAAGTAGGAAACGCCACAAGGGTCTAAACATACAAGCATATACACAAATTCATTTTCAAGGAAAATTTCAAGTGTTTAAGAACACATAAACATGGCATGATCAACACAAGGGAATAAATACACATCAAAGTCATGTAACATGGAAGGAACATCACATGTTAGGGAAAAAAAATAGTCAAGAAAGAGCTCATGGTATGGACAAAGTTCAACATATACTTTTAACATGTAAACATGCACTAAAAAGGCATAAAGCTCAAGTAATAACAACAATGTACAAGTTCACAATGTCATACAAAATTTTCACAAGGTTTAAATGGTTCATATAAGGAAGCATGTGCAAGAGGAACCAAGGAATCATTTAAAATAAACAAGAGAAATTTAGGAAAACCCTAAAAATATCATACACTTTAAGCATACACAAGTGCATCAAAAATAATTATTTTTGGTATTTTCTTTTCACAAACAGAAAGTATACATTATCATGAGAAAATAGCAAAAAGAATGGGTTCAAAATAAAGAAGTTATGGACATTTGAATTTGTAAAGAAAATGAAGAAAATAAAGTGTTAAGAAAATGGGAAAGGTCCCCCATGGGTGTTGAACCCATGTCATCGCGCTCACAGCTCAAAACAATAACCATCTCTACTATACACGTGTAGTGATTAAAGGGTGAAGGAATGATATTATATGCGTTAATCAATTAAAGATCTAGAAAAAATAAAAGAACTGGGGCGAGGGGGGATTCGAACCCCAGTTCTGAAGGTGACAAGGTTACAAATTAATTGATAAACCTAAATGTGACCTAGGCCTGGCCAGACAAAAGGGCGCCCAAGGCTGGTCTTGCCCAAGGATTTCAGGTTTTGAACCATTTGCAAAAGGGATTCTAACTCTTTCATTTCTCCATGAAAATGGATGAATCAAAATTTTCTAAGGAATCCAATGGTGGTGGTGGTTTGTTCAAAATATGTCTCTATTTTAAAACACGAAGGCAAGATCTAAAAATGCTACATTTTGCATTTTCAACACAACACTCAATCATAGCACTCAAAAATGGTTCAAACACAACACATATGATATATCAAGCATGTCCAAACTCAATGCACATCAAAACAAATAATATTCTTCAAAGCTCAAGTTCTTTGGAAACTCACCTCTTGAAGCTCACTTGCCAACTTCCAAGATAGCTGCTCCAGAAGTAATGTGCTACTTTGGACACCTCTATGAAGCTTTTTGAATGCTTAGAACCAATAGAAAAGCTCTAGAATAGAAACTGCCTCCTTCTTGAAAAATGGTCAAAAGTGACCAAAATGGAACTTTGGTCAAATGGAGTTACAGTTGGGAAATCATGCTTGGAAAATCTTAGGGATGTTTATTAGAGTGTGTTTGAAGTGATGGAAGGTTTAGAAATGTCCAGAATCAAGACATGACTTGTAAACTGCAAAAAGTCAAAGATATGAGGTTTTGATAGTTGACTTTCTGGTTTTGATGGTTAGGGATGAAGATGAAGGTTTGGACACCTTCAAGGGGTGATTTCTGATGTGTTTGGATGGTTGTTTGAGTGGTTTGTGGTTTATGGAAGGTAGACTGCCAGTGTATGCAAAGTGGAGTTTCTTGGCACAAAAGGGAACCAAGAACAAGTTTCTGGTGTGAGAGCTTTTGGAGAGGGGAATTCTGAGGTTTTGTTGTGTCTTTGTGGCTTAGAAGGAGCCTCTATTTATAAGGAAAGAGTGGAGGGACTGGTCCTGCAGAATTGAAGTTGGTTTGGTTCATGGTTTGGTTGAAATCCAAGGAATGGTTGGTTTGCTCTCCATGGTTTCAAGACAATTAAAAAGACCTTTTTAAAAGCTGTTATAGATTGAAAACATGTTGCTTCTGAGTTATAGAAAGGTTTGGTGTAGAAGGAAACAAGTATGGGCTCAAGACAAGTTGGCTTTGATTAAAGCCGCTTTATCAAAATGGAAGTGTAACCTTTCTTCCCAAAATGGCATGATTCATTGAACAAAGCTTTAAACACTTGTATAATGCACATAGGATCTGTGTAAATCATCAATTATTAGAGATTTAGAAGCAACATGAGCTGCAAGACCAGATTGAGTAGGTATGGTGTAGATTTTCTTCAAGATTGGCATGAATAATGACCTAGAATTTAAGTAAGAGGACCAACTTCATTCCTTTGAAACTCATAGCTCAAAAATGGGATCAATGAGTTCTGTTACTATTTGGAAAGCTAGAAACATTCTCTACAACTTTCATGTTTTAAGTTTTTCTTGATTGCTAATGGCATGATCAATAGTTTTATGTTGGGAGTAGTCCTAACATGTTTGACATATGATGTACCACACTCAGTTGAGACCTCCTTGAGATGATTAATGGTGTATGAATAGTCATGCATTTCATTAGTTGTTTCAACCTGAGATTCCGTGAAACTGAGGACCTTTAGTTACCCACTTACCCCACTTGGACTTTTTAGGACGTAGTGCGGTGACTATGAGGGAGTAGTCCCAAAATAGTTGTTACACAATACTACACTCAGACGAGTTTATCCCGAGAATATTTTTTACCCACGTGAGTAGTCATGTTGGTTGATAATATCTGAAGGATTTGTCTATGACTCTGGGAACTCTTGATAGAACTCGTTCTGCATGTACAATGAACACCTTAGTACATGTCCTTTGGGAGGGTATGCCCTGGCTTCATGCTCATAACCCCGAACCTAGGACCTTTTCTTGTGAGTGTATGAATTTGTGCATTGTGTATACTTGTATATGTGTTGTGTGTGCATCATATAATCATATCATCATGGCATCTCATCTTGTTGCACTGGTTTTGTGAAACTCAGTCATCTTCTTTTTGCGAAACCCTAGATATCATGGATTTTGGGAAAAGAAACACTAAGAAATACAACTTCAAGAAGTATGATACAACGAAGTTGAGAAAGCTAGGAACATTGGCATTCGAATATTTTGGGAAAATATTCGAGAAACTCATGAGTATTGTGAAAACTAGAATGAGATAAGGGGTTTTTAGCACTTTGGTCCAGTTCTACGATCCGCTCTATCACTACTTCACCTTCCCGCATTACCAGTTGATGTCGACACTAGAGGAATACTCTTACTTCATTGGAATCCCTGTGACAAACAAGAAAATGTTCAGTGGTTTGGAGAAGTTACCATCGCGGAAAGAGATTGCTGATGCACTTCATCTAAAAGTATCTGACGTCAAAGCCAACTGTGCTTCAAAGAATGGGGTTAAAGGTTTTCATTCTGATTAATTATTAAATAAGGCTACTTACCTTACCAAGGAAGGTAGAATGGACGTATTTGAAGCGGTTTTGGCTCTATTGATATATGGTTTGGTGTTGTTCCCTGAGATGGAAGAATTTGTCAAATCAACTGCTATCAACGTGTTCTTGAATGATAATCCGGTCCCACTTTTCTAGGTGATGTTTATCATTCCATTCATCATAGGACTCTTCCGGGAAGAGGAACTATTCTTTGTTGTGTACCCTTGTTGTACAAGTGGTTTGTCAATCATTTACCAAGGACGAACGGTTTCAAGGAAAATCCTAATGGTTGGAGATGGTCTCAAAGGAAAATTCCGCCTATGATCAAGGGGTTTACATTGATAATTGTGGTTATTTTCCAAATGTACCACCAGATTGGGGTGAAAATAAGAAAGATTGAGGCCCAATGGAGCCGGATGGGTCGCGGGTCACTTGCTAGAGCTGAGGCAGGTCATATTGACCCGCTTAAATTACAGTAAAGCAGATAAACGTAATTTGGGAGCGCTGCTGCCTCAAATGCTTGGAAGGAAAAACCAAAAGAAGTGGAAACGAATTCCATCGCCATCAAGATTGGGAACACGAGAGAACAGCAAAACCAGAAGCAAAAAAGAAAACCTCTAATATGAATCTTCTTCCCTAATCAAATTCAAAGCTCTCACGGGCACTGCCTTGGTGAAGATACAAAGGATCCAGCCGCTCAAATAACGGGAACCAAAACGGTAAAACCAGATCTATGTCTCAACGTTTCAACTATTCCTACCATGCGTCTTTTCATCTCTCTCGACTCACACCTTTTCTCCCTCTGAAATGCTATCTCCCAGCCACAATTCCCTCATGATTCCCGTTATTTTGTATCTCGATCCAAAAGGGAAAAGGAAACTACTACTAGAAATCAAAATCTAGTCCTAAAAAATACATATCAGTGGATCGTACATCGCCCTCACCACAAAAGATCAACGGAGATCGAAAGTGGAAATGAAAAATAAACGCTAATATTGTGGAGAAGAATGCATTTCTTAGTATGTGTTTGTTATAGACAGATATACAATACAAGGCAAGCATTAGATGAATTTGAGGGACCTGTAGGTTATGGGAAGATATTAGATAAAACCGTTAGGGGAAAAGCATGGTCATTGCAACCAAGTTTCGGGTTCAAAAGTCGGTTATGTGAGGGGAAGGTAATAGCACCCCCTCATATCTATCGTACTCGATAGGAACCTTCTAAGTTGTCTAGCTTGAATGGGTGTTCTATTCTAAAAGTCTACTTGCTAAAAGTTTTAATTTATTAAGAGAAAGAGGGTTGGTTTTTTTTTTGTGCTCGCCAAGGATTGTGGCCCTTTTGCCTACGTATCCTCACTTGTAAGAAGTGAAGAATCAGAGCTCTGTAGTTCGGAGGCTTGAGGAATGATGGTGTGTGGGTTGGTTTTATACCTTAAAAATGTTTTTTCGGATAATGCCCTAAGGCAAAAAAGAAGTTTGGTGAGATGGTGTTGTTTTTATTGTTTTGAAAGAAAGTGGTTCTTAATTAGGATCACACTAAAAACTATGGATGGAGGTGAGTATTTCGAGCAACTAAGTCGAGCGCCTTTTGTTCAAAATACTCAGAGCGAGTATAGGAGGGTCTGCATTCTCAATCCTTCCCCACCACTTAAAGCTCATGGCGTGCAATCCTAATCGTATTTTATTGTGCTTTTGAATTTATTGAGAAAAATTACCACTTGCCGTTGGATCAAGGGTTTTATTACTTATTGAGAAAATGTTAGAAGTGATACGAACATGGTTGATGGCGATGCACAAGGCAATCGACTTACAAGGTGAAAAAATGGCTCGATAAGAATGGGTAATTTATTTTGAAAATGGTTTGCAAAATAAAATTTAGAAATAAATTATTGATATAAGAAAATAATAAACGTGAGAGAAAGTCAAGTTGGTCGGTTTGAGAACACAAGTTAAATTTCACAAATTTGTACATTCGAGTTATTAATTAAACTAAACATGGTTATTTAATAAAACTAGTTATATTTTAATTAAGTAATATTAAGTAAATAAGTTTAATATAAATAATAAACTCTTTTTTCCCTTTTTTTTTAATATTTCGATTATTAATAATTAAGAGTTCTAATAAAATAACCTAATGTTAAAATTTAAAATTCTAAAATATTTCTATAAAAAAAATAAAAATCCTAAATTAATTCTAAATCCTAAGAAAACTAAATAAAATAAAAATCCTATATTAATTCTGAATCCTAAGATAATAACTAAATCCCCTACAAAATATACCTAAAATATTAAATCTAAATCTGAAAATAATAACTAAAATCCTAAAAATATTCTAAAATCCTAAAAGTATTTCTATTAATAACTAATCCTAAATATAAAACTAAAAACCTAGAGATATTTCTAATAATAAATAATCCTAAAATATTAACAAAAATTGGAAAAATATTTCTAATATTAACTAATCCTAAAATAATTACTAAAATCCTAAAAATATTTCTAATAATAACTAATCCTAAAATTAAAACTAAAATCCTAAAAATATTTCTAATAACAACTAATCCTGAAATTAAAACTAAAATCCTAAAAATCTGTCTAATAATAACTAATCCTAAAATAATAACTAAAATCCTAAAAATATTTTTAATAATGACTAATCATAAAACAATAACTAAAATCCTAAAAATATTTCTAATAATAACTAATCCTAAAATTAAAACTAAAATCCTGAAAATAGTTCTAATAATAACTAATCCTAAAATTAAAACTAAAATCCTAAAAATATACCTAATAATAAATAATCCTAAAATAATAACTAAAATCCTAAAAATATTTCTAATAATGACTAATTCTAAAATTAAAACTAAAATCCTAAAAGTATTTCTAAATAATAAAAAATCTTAGTTAATTCTAAATCCTAAGAAAACTAAATAAAATATAAATCTTAGAATTAATTCTAAATCTTAAGTTAAATAACAAAAATCCTAAAAAGTTGCTAATTAAAAAAGCAATGATCCTCTCTTTTTTCTTTTACACTAGTAAAAATAAAAGGGTCACCAGATTGGGGGTGAAAATAAGAAAGATTAAGGCCCAATGGAGCCGGATGGGTCGCGGGTCACTTGCTAGAGCTGAGGCAGGTCATATTGACCCGCTTAAATTACAGTAAAGCAGATAAACGTAATTTGGGAGCGCTGCTGCCTCAAATGCTTGGAAGGAAAAACCAAAAGAAGTGGAAACGAATTCCATCGCCATCAAGATTGGGAACACGAGAGAACAGCAAAACCAGAAGCAAAAAAGAAAACCTCTAATATGAATCTTCTTCCCTAATCAAATTTAAAGCTCTCACGGGCACTGCCTTGGTGAAGATACAAAGGATCCAGCCGCTCAAATAACGGGAACCAAAACGGTAAAACCAGATCTATGTCTCAACGTTTCAACTATTCCTACCATGCGTCTTTTCATCTCTCTCGACTCACACCTTTTCTCCCTCTGAAATGCTATCTCCCAGCCACAATTCCCTCATGATTCCCGTTATTTTGTATCTCGATCCAAAAGGGAAAAGGAGACTACTACTAGAAATCAAAATCTAGTCCTAAAAAATACATATCAGTGGATCGTACATCGCCCTCACCACAAAAGATCAACGGAGATCGAAAGTGGAAATGAAAAATAAACGCTAATATTGTGGAGAAGAATGCATTTCTTAGTATGTGTTTGTTATAGACAGATATACAATACAAGGCAAGCATTAGATGAATTTGAGGGACCTGTAGGTTATGGGAAGATATTAGATAAAACCGTTAGGGGAAAAGCATGGTCATTGCAACCAAGTTTCGGGTTCAAAAGTCGGTTATGTGAGGGGAAGGTAATAGCACCCCCTCATATCTATCGTACTCGATAGGAACCTTCTAAGTTGTCTAGCTTGAATGGGTGTTCTATTCTAAAAGTCTACTTGCTAAAAGTTTTAATTTATTAAGAGAAAGAGGGTTGGTTTTTTTTAAGTGCTCGCCAAGGATTGCGGCCCTTTTGCCTACGTATCCTCACTTGTAAGAAGTGAAGAATCAGAGCTCTGTAGTTCGGAGGCTTGAGGAATGATGGTGTGTGGGTTGGTTTTATACCTTGAGAAACTTTTTTGGGATAATGCCCTAAGGCAAAAAAGAAGTTCGGTGAGATGGTGTTGTTTTTATGGTTTTGAAAGAAAGTGGTTCTTAATTAGGATCACACTAAAAACTATGGATGGAGGTGAGTATTTCGAACAACTAAGTCGAGCGCCTTTTGTTCAAAATACTCGGAGTGAGTATAGGAGGGTCTGCATTCTCAATCCTTCCCCACCACTTAAAGCTCGTGGCGTGCAATCCTAATCGTATTTTATTGTGCTTTTGAATTTATTGAGAAAAATTACCACTTGCCGTTGGATCAAGGGTTTTATTACTTATTGAGAAAATGTTAGAAGTGATACGAACATGGTTGATGGCGATGCACAAGGCAATCGACTTACAAGGTGAAAAAATGGCTCGATAAGAATGGGTAATTTATTTTGAAAATCGTTTGCAAAACAAAATTCAGAAATAAATTATTAATATAAGAAAATAATAAACGTGAGAGAAAGTCAAGTTGGTCGGTTTGAGAACACAAGTTAAATTTCACAAATTTGTACATTCGAGTTATTAATTAAACTAAACATGGTTATTTAATAAAACTAGTTATATTTTAATTAAGTAGTATTAAATAAATATGTTTAATATAAATAATAAACTCTTTTTTCCCTTTCTTTTTGATATTTCGATTATTAATAATTAAGAGTTCTAATAAAATAACCAAATGTTAAAATTTAAAATTCTAAAATATTTCTATAAAAAAAAAAAAATCCTAAATTAATTCTAAATCCTAAGAAAACTAAATAAAATAAAAATCCTATATTAATTCTGAATCCTAAGATAATAACTAAATCCCCTAAAAATATACCTAAAATATTAAATCTAAATCTGAAAATAATAACTAAAATCCTAAAAATATTCTAAAATCCTAAAAGTATTTCTATTAATAACTAATCCTAAAATTAAAACTAAAAACCTAGAAATATTTCTATTAATAAATAATCCTAAAATAATAACAAAAAATGGAAAAATATTTCTAATATTAACTAATCCTAAAATAATTACCAAAATCCTAAAAATATTTCTAATAATAACTAATCCTAAAATTAAAACTAAAATCCTAAAAATATTTCTAATAACAACTAATCCTGAAATTAAACTAAAATCCTAAAAATATTTCTAATATTAACTAATCCTAAAATAATAACTAAAATCCTAAAAATATTTCTAATAATAACTAATCCTAAAATTAAAACTAAAATCCTGAAAATAATTCTAATAATAACTAATCCTAAAATTAAAACTAAAATCCTAAAAATATACCTAATTATAAGTAATCCTAACATAATAACTAAAATCCTAAAAATATTTCTAATAATAACTAATTCTAAAATTAAAACTAAAATCCTAAAAGTATTTCTAAATAATAAAAAATCTTAATTAATTCTAAATCCTAAGAAAACTAAATTAAATATAAATCTTAGAATTAATTCTAAATCTTAAGTTAAATAACTAAAATCCTAAAAAGTTGCTAATTAAAAAAGCAATGATCCTCTCTTTTTTCTTTTACACTAGTAAAAATAAAAGGGTCAACAGATTGGGGTGAAAACAAGAAAGATTGAGGCCCAATGGAGCCGGATGGGTCGCGGGTCACTTGCTAGACCTGAGGCGGGTCATATTGACCCGCTTAAATTACAGTAAAGCAGATAAACGTAATTTGGGAGCGCTGCTGCCTCAAATGCTTGGAAGGAAAAACCAAAAGAAGTGGAAACGAATTCCATCGCCATCAAGATTGGAAACACGACAAAACAGCAAAACCAGAAGCAAATAAGAAAACCTCTAATATGTTTCTTGTTCCCTAATCAAATTCAAAGCTCTCGCGCGCACTGCCTTGGTGAAGATACGAAGGATCTAGCCGCTCAAACAACGGGAACCAAAACGGTAAAACCAGATCTATGTCTCAACGTTTCAACTATTCCTACCATGCGTCTTTTCATCTCTCTCGACTCACACCTTTTCTCCCTCTGAAATGCTATCTCCCAGCCACAATTCCCTCATGATTCCCGTTATTTTGTATCTCGATCCAAAAGGGATAAGGAAACTACTACTAGAAATCAAAATCTAGTCCTAAAAAATACATATCAGTGGATCGTACATCGCCCTCATCACAAAAGAACAACGCAGACCGAAAGTGGAAATGAAAAATAAACGTTAATATTGTGGAGAAGAATGTATTTCTTAGTATGTGTTTGTTATAGACAGATATACAATACAAGGCAAGAATTAGATGAATTTGAGGGACCTGTGGGTTATGAGATGAAATTAGATAAAACCGTTAGGGAAAGAGCATGGTCATTGCAACCATGTTTCGGGTTCAGAAGTCGGTTATGTGAGGGGAAGGTAATAGCACCCCCTCATATCTATCGTACTCGATAGGAACCTTCTAAGTTGTCTAGCTTGAATGGGTGTTCTATTCTAAAAGTCTACTTGCTAAAAGTTTTAATTTATTAAGAGAAAGAGGGTTGGTTTTTTTTAGTGCTCGCCAAGGATTGTGGGTTGGTTTTAATTTATTAAGAGAAAGAGGGTTGGTTTTTAAGATCAGAAAGCTTAATCTTGTAAATGTTGTTTTTCCTCTTTCCAGTGAAGAGAACTATGCCATCTTTCTGACTTACAACTTTGCACGATTTTTTATAAGGATAATGTCATAATCGTTATTTAATTGAATTATGTATAACAAGCTATGCATTAGACCCTCAACATAAATTAAATTAGATATAGTAGGAAGAAATTTGTTACCAACTGTTCTAGATCCTTTTATTCTTCCTTTCTGGTTTGCTCCAAAACCTACGTACCCAACATCTTTAAGTTCTAGGCTTTGGAACATATGCCTTTTTTCCATCATGTGTCGCAAGAATCTAGATTCCAAGTACCATGACTGGTGTTTTAACTCTGTTGCATAGGATATCTGCAACATTTACTATTTAATCTTTTGGTACCCATAATCTTTTGGGTCCTCTTTGATTAGTTTTCCAAGAGTTTCTGACCACTTTGGGTTTTCGTGCAACAATAAATTTTTGTGTCTGTGATGGTGTGTAGTGATAAAATAAGGGATATTTTGTTTTGTTTTCTTGAAGTGAAATATGATCAACATCATCAGAATCATAACCAATTCCCCTCTTCCCATTGTGACTAACACCATAGATTATGGAAGTCGTTCTACTTTTATAAATGCTATTGTTTAATAATTTCTGAAATGCCTTATCATATTTATATAAGATGGTTTCAGAAGTTGGCGAAGCTTTAGAAAACGTTTCTTCAAGTTTTAAACATTTTTTGTTTAGAAAAGTATTTTCATAACTTCTGAGCGAGTTGACCAACTCTTCAAGGCTTATAGAGTTCAGTTCGTTTGATAGCTTAAGAGATGTAACCATTGGTCTCCGTTTCTTAGGAAGGTTTCTTTCTATCTTTTTGACTTGATCAGCTGTAGAGTAACCATTGTCCAGAACCTTAAGTCTTGCAGCTAGGGTTTGAATTTTTGAGAACATAGTCTCAATGGTTTCATTATCTTCCATCTTGAAAGCCTCATATTTCTAGACCAGTGCCAGAGCTTTTTTTCTTTGACTTGAGTATTGCCTTCATGTGTCATTCTCAAGGAATAAAAAATATCCTTTGTTGTATCTTTGTTAGTAATTTTTCATATTCATTGTAAGATATAGCATTGAGAAGGATAGTGTTGCGGTGAAAATTTGATATCAAGCTATTAATTAACTTGAATCATATTTCTTTTACAACCGGTCTTTAATTTATCCAAAGGATAGGTCTAAAGAGAGAAAGAACCTTTTTCGCGATGTAACAACAACGCTTTAGAGATTCGGGGATTCGGGGGTTGGTTATATCTAGGGAAGGTATTAGCACCCTAAATATCTGTAGTACTCTACAGGAACCTTTTGTTCAATTACTTGCTAGGTGGTGAAACATGCATTAGTTTAATTGGGAATTGGGATAAAACAAAATAAAAATGCCTAAGTGGTTTTCCGAGTTTGCTCGCAAAGGTATCGCACCTTTTGCCTACGTATCCTGACTAGGATAGAATCAGAGCAATCGTAGTTCACCTCACAAGGGAAAGAACACTTGATGACGATCAAGGTTCAAAGGGGAACAAACATGACAATGTTTGTGTGGAGTTTGATAAAACTCCCTAAGCTACATTGGAGGGGAGTAAGAAATCATGACGATGATTCTTACACAGAGTTGACGAACTCTGTCCTAGGGTTCTAGGTGAAGAACACTCCTAGTACGGGTAGGTTTCGTAGACTTCAAGCAAAGTCCAAAAGTTATGAAATTAGGTTTAGAATGACTTGACAAAGTCGGGGGTATGTTTGAATTTTGGATTTTGGTCCAAGACATTGATTGTCAACAGGACAGGCTTTTCTTTGGAGGACAGTATTATCGGCGATTGGACGAGCTTCGTCGCTTGGGGATCACATACAGACATTACAGGAGCAAATATTGCAACATACAACTAATAAATTAATTATTACAACCATATTGAATAATTAAAATGAGAAGCAAAAATGATAAAAAACAGCAGTCTTAGTATGTAACGACAGTCTGTCCCTGAAACGACTGTTAGCGTACAGATGAAGATAAAAGATAATAATTCAAGGAGAATATTTTAACACGTTGACAAACATATTAAAACATGATAAAAATCAAAATCCCCGAGAAAACGCGAGTGGAACACTCTTAATTTTCATCTGCAACCGATTAGGGTTAATACCGTCAGTGCGCGGATCGCGTGAGATAAAAAGTGATCAAACATGAAAATTGATTATACATTATGAAACTACATTTTAAAACAAGCATAACAAAAAAAGAACGGATGAAAAACGGTAAAAAATGAGAAAGTTACGATGCGTTGAAGTTTTGAAATCAGTACTGTCAGTAGGGCAAAAGTACACTGTCTAGTCAAATACGGTTTGTATCATAACTTTTTAACCGTTTATCGAAACGAGACAAAATTTATATGGATTTGGGGTAGAATGATGAGAGGAAGATGATGGTGATGTTAGTTTTTCCAAATTCCAAATCTAGTGAGAAATTCGATGGTTCTTGGATTCTAAGGCTATGTGATGTATTTTGTTGTTCAACTCCTACTCTAGCCAACCTTAGATCAAATCACAAACATACACATACTAAAATAATGCTGATGAGTAAAAGTAAGCAAGAGATTCAGTTGAAAACAGTTGGTTGTGAGTAATGACCAACAAGTTGTACTTTTGACATTGAAAATGCAATTTGCAATGGACAACTCATGATAGTTGTTTTAAATGATAAAGAACCATGCACACAACTCATAAATACTTAATGCAAAGCTTTCTAATATGAATTTTATGCAGGACAGGTTTTCATTGAAAATTGGTATGTGATTTGTTAATTTAGTGAAGAAATGTGTATGTGGAAGTGGCAATCTTGATGCAGTGTGTTTTGATAGTCAATGATTATGTAAGCATCTCACCAATGACCAAAATAAGATGTTTCAAAAATGCTTTTGATGAGAAACAGCTTTTATGTGAAAAAGGTTCATGAATGTGCTTGATGAGTACTTGTTATAAGCATGAAAACATGAAAAATCATTTTTATGAAAGGTAGGACAAAGGAGATCCCTCATACACTTTTCAAACATGGGTGCACGTATGTTCAGATATCAAAAATCAGGTTTCTAGGTCTTATGCTAAAACTGACCCTCCAACTTGCTATGGATTTCCTTGACAGTTAAAACATCCATGAATTTACTACCATGTCTTACAAGAATAGCACACACATGCTAGAAGTGACAATATTCAAACACCCTAACTAATCTGGCCCATCAAATGATGGCCCCCCATGAATTAGTATTTCTGGTGTGCATGACAGATGGACAGCTAGGTTGTTCACACACCACAACTGATTATACTGCTTTCTATTTCAAACAAACCCTCTGGCTGGCAGGTCCTAGTCCTCATCAGTAATAGATTCTTAGAGAAGTAAGGGAAATCAAGACAACAAGAGCATTTAGAAACCATCACATGAATCTCAACAGACCACACAAGTAAACTGGCCATAAGCAGACATAGGATCAGCAGCAGCCACAAACAGGACATGGTGGGAGAAAAAAAAAACTGTACATACCAAAATCAAACATACCTTACTGCACTAAGCTATTGATCCCTGATCCAAACTGGGAGTTTGTTTGACCAAGCCAACCTTTAATCAATTGGCAGCCAGCTTTGATATTTCACAATGCTTACCAAACAGCATAAACCAAACAGAAATGCTTTGGCCAACATAGACACTCACACTCCTGATCACTAGCCTCAAATCTTTTCAACTGAAAATATCACCTGGCCAAAACAAACTTAGAAAAGTAGGCTATGTTCTACAGGTTCAGGTTTGGGACTGCAATCCAAACACACTTGATATTTGGGTATATGAGGGATAAACTTAGTCCTTTAACAATGGCAGTTGATGACAGTTGATATGCATCTTGCTCAATCTTGGAGCAAATCAAAGGAATGGACCCTGCCATGTTGGTGAATTTATCTTGGTAAGGTTCTATGCAAACTATGAGTGTTGCTTGGCAGTAGAATAACATCAACACTGTTAGTCAGGGGGTGGTAGGTTACTTAGAGGAAAAGGAAAAGATCTAAGCTAACTCAATTCTGGCCTGAGTTCATAATGGTGATGGTTTCAAATGGGAATGCCATAATAGCATAGGAACTCATGGTTCCCACAAACTCAGTCTGGCCAAGCAGTCCTGAACTCCACAGAACTGGAGCTTTTAATAAGGGTATGGTTTAGGAAAATTCACACATGGCTGGTCGACACTGCATCAAATCAAACCATCATCCATATTGGAAAACAACTTACTCATAGTCTCACACAACCAAACTTCAACAACAAGTGGTGGCATAACCTCAGGATAGGCCAAGACTATCATCAATATAACAAACACAACAGCAATACACCCAAAACTACCACAAACTGTTTATGAAATCCTGTTGAAACAACAGTGAACAAACTAGCAAGCGTGACAAACAGGATCTTTGGTATTTAAATATGAGCTACACACTTTGTACACACCCTATTTGTGAGGATTATGAGAGTGGTATTTGCTGGTATGATAGGTGACATAGCTTGAGTCAGAACAGTTTTACTATAGTGCAAAAAACTTAAAATGTTGCCCTTATGACATCCCTATTTGGCTAGATGACACTTCAATCAAATTGTTTTTAGATGACAGTTCTTTATGTTGCTAAGTAAATGTAATCCAAACTGCCATATGAAGAAGAGTTTTTTAAGACAGCAAAAACTCATGACATTCATATATTTGACAGCAATGTAAACCCAAGAACAACAACCTAAACCACAAATCATCATTATTGACAATCCCAATTGTTTTGCAACCTCTAGTCTTTATATACTAACCTGAATAGCAATGAATATGACCATCACAATGCCTAGACATACTTGGCATAACACACCTTAAAACAGTAGGGCAAAAATCTAGAGTTGTAAAGTGCCACTGCTTGATAATGCTTGAGTTTAAAACCAGACCTGAATCTCACAGCAAATATAATGTAACAGCATGTAGCAACATCTCAATCCCCACAGACTTGCTTACTGCAACAAAGTATTGCAGCTCAACCACACACACACCCTGAATGCTAGAATCAGGAACAGGTCAAGAACTAAGTACCCTACCCCAAATTGCTATTACAATAGAATCTTGGTGACACATATAATTAACAGCATTTTCCTATTGTAAAGCAAAACCAATTTGTTTAAAATGAGAGGTATACACAACCTGCTTGTTTAAACAATAATATGCCAAGTATGGTACATGGGACAAGTCTAAATGCTAGGTACTAAAATAGTTTTGACAGGGTGAGCTCACTAATGACAAGGCTTAGAACCAAACTTTTTCACATGACAAGTGCTTGTCCTTAACAGTTTTTATTTTAAAAAAAATGGATAACCAAACAAGCTCAAAACATTGCCAATTCCAACTTCCTATCACATGACAGCAGGTAGGGGTTTTGTGTTGAAACTGGTATTGTGTAACAGCATGACCAGCTAATGCCTACCACAGGAATACAAAAGAAAACAAACAGCCAATCGGTATACTCTAAGCACGACAGATCAAGAATATGACATGATGACCATACAAACCAAGGCTCATCAGATTGGAATGACCTTATCTTCCACAGTTTCATAATTTTTAAAATACAAAGCAAAACCAACAGCATCACAACACTAAAATCATCAAGTTTGTATATAGCAAGTAAACCAGTTTAAATAACAAAATAAGTGAGTTAGCATTCCAACATGACAGATGGTCCACACACTTATGTTCATGTTCATGAGGATTTTTATCATTTATTGAAAGCATGTGTTATAAGAATCAAGCAATGTTCATAGTTCACTATGTACCAAAACACTCAAAAATGCCAATTCATGAAATATGATGCTAAAGCTAATAAAGATCAGCTACATACCTGTTAATGATCCTATTTAGCAAGCCAAGAAATGTTGAGAAAACCAGAGACTCCTTGCTTCACTTGTTGGCTTTTGAGTTTTCTTCCACTTTAAGCAATAACACACTTTAAATGCCAAATGAAAAGATATGAACTTCTAATGGTTGGTGAGTGTTTGGACAGTTGATATATGTTATATGTGAGGTGTATGAGTGATCAAAACCTCAAGAAGATGTTTGGAACTCAGTTTGGTGTTTTTGATGGATTTTGGTCAAAGTAAGCCAAATGCAATGTTGACTTTTTGATTCCTTGTGATTTTTGGTGGTTCAATGGTTTGTACACCTTACATATGTTATTTATAAAGTGTATGGATGATAGTTTGGGTGCTGGAACATGTAGAACTTGATGTGGTAGAGATTTCACTTCAAGGCCATTTTTGAGTGTTTTGGTGAACTTTGTAATTTTTTTGAGAAATTGAAGCAAGATGATGGAATTGTGATGACAGGGGTTATTTGTGGTTTCTATCAGAAAAGATCTGTCGTAAATGAGGTGAGGGATCCCTCCTTTTATAGAGAAAATGATTGAGGTGCTTGCTTGGTCATTTTGCTTCACCATGAAGAAACCTTGATATTTTCTCTTCCAAATGACCACTTGCTTGGCTTTTCTGATTGCTAGCTGTTTTCTTGACTTAATTGGCAAGTTTGTATGATGTTTTTACAGAGGAATCAATGCCTAGAGGCCTGGTAGAGTGGCTGGAACAGAAATGACTTTCCACCTCATGCTTGGAAAAGTCAAATATTTCAACTTTGGCAATGAACTCACCATTCTTATTTCCATGCTATCTCCTTGTTATTTCTTTGTTCTAACCTGATAAGAATGATTAATATATAATATAGAAGGAGTTTGTAGCATTGAAATTGATCCACTTGAGTGCTAGAGGTGTTTTTGCAAAGTTCATCAATGTGGGACAAAAGTGACAAATTGCCAACTTTGAACACATGTATCTCTCAGCTCATAAATCCCCTTGAGATGTACTTGTACTTTTTAGAAAGCCCTCACATAGTACTAAAACTTTCATGTTGGCCAGAAATTTTGATTCTATTTGAAACTAGGTGAAAAACCCCCTTGAAGTTGGCTGATTTTAGCTTTTAAGGTGAAAATAACTTAGAAATTTTCTAAGTTATTTTCCCTTCTAGGAATGTTTTTGCTTATATCTCAAAAAGTATGCCTTTTCTGGTTGTGGACTAGTATGGGACTTTTGTAGGACTTGTCAAGAGCTTTCAAATGAGACTAGAACCAACTCAATTGGATGTGTGGTTAAGGAGATACGGTTTAGCCCTTTTCAAAACCCTAATTTCCCGATTTCTCGATTACTCTCTCATTTTTGATCCAATGACCATGAAAATTGATATGCAAGTCCATTATGACATAAGGAACAACTTTGATTCACAACTTGGATTCCAATTCTCAAAATTCGAGGAGTTGACTTTTCGGTCAACCGTACGATCGATCGGTGCCGATCGAGTCGCCTGTTGATATTCTGGACATCCTGGGACTTTGACACTTCTTGAATAGTCTTTAATAGCCTATATTAACTTCATGGACCTCACTCCCACCATTAAAACATTTCCCAACATCAAAGTCAAACCACAGTTGACTTCCCACTGGTTAAAAACCCTAATCGGGGCCTCCTGACTGCACTGTTCTTGATTCTGAAACAATTTCTTCAAATTGACTTCCCATTTGACTTTGATATTGTCTTTGATTTCATTCCATGATTGAATTGGCCCAAATCATTGGTTGATCCTTCCTTGATTGTTTTGAATTTGTCGGTGCGAGAACCCTGATTTCATCTGTAACTTCACAATGAAACTTTGAACTGGATTAGTGTTAGATAAATTCATGATGTATGATTCTAATATGATTATGAGGATCTAAGGTGGTCAAAATTTGGGGTATGACAGTTGCCCCTATTTAAATATTTTCACTAGATGAACTGGGGATGGCAATCCTCGGAGAATCGTAGTGAGAGGTATTTAAATACAGAAGAACCAAAAATTTTGCACCTTAGATCCGATGCTATGCAAAGGATAAATGTTCAAATGCTATGCTTCCTACATGATGATTTATGATGCATGAAGATGCAAGGCACGCAAAAGGTAAAACAGACTGCTATCCACTGGGGAATAGTCTCAGAAGACTCGACACACTGGGAATGTCCTTATAGAAGGACACGCACTGGGGAAAGAGAGACTGGATATCAGATAGTTCAGACATGACTAAATGATGACAACTGAGAATATAACTTGACTGGAGGAGCGGGACCTGACGAGGACGACCGTTCACTGGGGAAAAGGGGTATTTCACCGGGGAAAGAGATGCGTTCCACTGGGGAAAAGATAACTTTACCGGGGAAAGGGTGACTCCACATGGGGAAACAAAGGAAAATGAGTCAAACCTTGCTGGGAATGATCAGTCAAGGCCTTCCTATAGTGAAGAGTTCAAACGGGATCTTCAGGAATGGACTATAAACAAGAACCGGACACACGGGGGATACTAGTGACTACTAGACCTCCAGGACCAGACTGGAAAAGCAAAGACATGCCGGGATAAGGGTGACTACCCATCCAGAGCAAAAGGTAAGGAATGCCAGTGACAACTGGACTTTAGCTAACTGTATCGGTGACGACCGAATGGATAAACAACAATACCGGTTACAACTGGATTTTCACAGAATTTGGTAACGACCAATAGTGATGTCGGATAAGGATGCCAGTGACAACTGGACTTACTGGGGAAATCTGAGTAACAACCACAAATGACAATTTGGGTGAGAATGCCAGTTACGACTGGACTTCAATGGGGAGGTTGGTGACGACCAACACAAGATACCAATGACAATTGGATTTAATGATGCCAGTGACAACTGGACTTCACGGGGATTTAATAACAACAATTACAAACCACGGTTCGGTTGGAGGTTGCCAGTTACAACTGGACTTGACTGGGGACGTTGGTGACTACCAACAAACGATACCAATGACAATTGGATTTTGCGGTGCCAGTGACAACTGGACTTTACTAGGAAAGGTTGGTGACGACCAACAGAAATATCAGGTGCCAGTGACGACTGGACTTCAAAAGGGAATGTTGGTGACGACCAACAAACACACGGTGCCAGTGACAACTGGACTTTGAAAAGTTGTAGTGACAACTACGAGATAAAATATATGGATGCCAGTGACAACTGGACTTGAAGTAACAAACAAATAATGAGATAACACAACACTGGGGGGCGGGGAAAACCACACTGAATCCAGGCCGAGTGGTAAATAATCTGAAACTGTACTGAGGAATGGAGCTTTAATCAAGTCAATCCGTAATGTACAAGTGATCACTGTCTTTTGATAACCCTGTCGAGGGTGAGTTCTTCAACCTTCACATGATGGTTTCTTTAGTCTTGGTTACTACACATGACCAAAGGCGATCCTAAGTGAACGAATTTGTTAATGCTTCAACTGGGGGAATGACACACATGTATATCAATGCTCCTGCCACCTCGAGACATCAGGGGGCATATGATCGGGCTGAGTGTCTCACAAGTTAAAGCGTTTGTTTTTGCAAATCTTTTTCAAGTTTTATTATGAAAAATCTTGACCTCTTACATTTTTCAAAGCTATCATTTGATAAATGAACAACGCTTTGCATAACAGAAATGATAAAGGAAAGTAATAGTTGTAAACAAAAGAATGGCTCAAGACTGATTTTATTTAAGAGGGAGATCTTGCCAATGGCTAGATTCCATAGAACATTGTACAAGCGAAAAATGGCAATTGTGGAAAGGTTACATTGAATCCCATGACCATTTATCCCCTAAAGACCAGAATTCATCAACATCCTTGCTTCTGACGAGAGCGATGGGAAGTGAGTTTTCTTTGTGTAACTTGCTGCATTGGTGACAACCTTCTGATGCAGTGAAACGCCTTTGTCCCTAATTTTTGCCTGGATCGCCCTTTCGGGTTTTCAATCCACCGGGACGCTCATTTTTGCCTAAGCCGCCCTTTCGGGTTTTCAACTTAGCGAGCTTTCAATTCTTTTCTCTTTTTCTCTTTTTCCTTTTTACCCTAACTTTTGCATAAGCCGCTCTCGCGAGTTTTCGACTTATCGGGCTTTCTTTTAGGCGTAATATTTTCTGACTGCATCAGAATTTATTGGATGAGTAAGTTGCTCTCCATCCATGGTTGTAAGGATTAATGATCCTCCTGAGAAAACTGTTTTCACAATGAAAGGGCCATCGTAATTGGGCATCCACTTCCCTCTGGCGTCTTTGTGAACTGGTAAGATCTTCTTTAGTACAAGTTCGCCTTCTCGGAACTCCCGGATACGAACCTTCTTGTCAAAGGCTTTCTTGATCCTTTTCTGGTATATCTGACCATGACACATTGCTGATATACGCTTTTCATCAATTAAATTCAGTTGGTCAAACCTTTCTCTGACCCACTCTGCTTCTTCCAGCTTAGCTTCCATGATAACCCTTAACGAAGGGATCTCAACTTCAATTGGGAGTACAGCATCCATCCCGTATACTAATGAAAAAGGGGTTGCCCCTGTTGAAGTGCGGACGGATGTTCGGTATCCGTGCAGGGCAAACGGCAGCATTTCATGCCAGTCTTTGTAGGTCTTCACCATCTTTTGCACGATCTTTTTGATATTTTTGTTAGCTGCCTCAACAGCTCCGTTCATCTTCGGACGGTAGGGAGAAGAATTATGATGCTCAATCTTGAACTCATCACATAATTCTTTCATTACTTTGTTGTTCAGATTGGTTCCGTTGTCCGTAATGATTCGGTTGGGAATCCCGTATCGGCAGATTATTTCCTTCTTGATAAAGCGTGCCACCACCTGTCGAGTCACGTTGGTGTAGGAAGCAGCTTCGACCCATTTGGTAAAGTAATCAATGGCGACCAGGATGAAGCGGTGCCCGTTGGAAGCTTTCGGCTCAATTGCCCCAATCATGTCGATGCCCCACATTGAGAATGGCCACGGTGATGACAGTACATTTAACAATGTCGGAGGTACATGCATTTTATCTGCGTAGATTTGACATTTGTGGCACTTCCTGGAGAATTGGATGCAATCATTTTCTAATGTCAGCCAGTAGTATCCGGCTCTCAAGATTTTTCTGGACATTGCGTACCCGTTGGCGTGAGTGCCGAAGATTCCTTCGTGGACATCTTTCATTAATAAATCTGCTTCTCTTTTGTCAACGCATCTGAGCAGAACCATGTCATGATTTCTTTTATAGAGTATACCATTGCTGATGAAGAACTTTGACGCTAATCTTCTCAGAGTTTTCTTGTCGAGAGACGTAGCATTTGTCGGATATTCTTGTGTTAACAGAAAGTTCTTTATGTCGTGATACCACGGTTTACCATCCGTCTCTTCATCGATCATCTGACAGTAAGCAGGTTCTGTTTTTCGCTCAATCCTGATGAGGGTGGCATCATTAACATCCCTGACTTTCCACATGGAAGCCAACATGGCTAAAGCATCGGCAATGTGATTTTCAGACCTGGGTACATGCTTGAAGGTAATCTCGTCAAAGTACTCGATCATGTCGACAATATATGCTCTGTATGGGACCAGGTTTTCATGTCGGGTCTCCCATTCGCCTGTGACCTGGTAGATGACTAGTGCTGAATCGCCGCTCACTTCTAGAGTTTTAATTTTGAGATCAATGGCCGCTTCGAGACCAAGGATACATGCCTCGTATTCTGCAATGTTGTTTGTACAATCAAAATCCAACCGAGCCGTGAATGGCGTGTAACCACCTTCAGGATTCATTAAGACTGCCCCTACTCCGTGTCCGCTGTAATTTGAAGAACCGTCAAACATCATCTTCCAAGGAGAACTTGGTGGTGAGTCTTCAACAGGATCAACCCTTTCACAATCTTTTACTGCCATAATGTCTTCATCGGGAAAATCGAGCTTAACAGACTCATCATTTTCAACTGGCTGTTCGGCAAGGTAATCTGACAAGATACTGCCTTTGATAGATTTTTGAGTTACATATTGGATGTCGTATTCTGACAATAGCATGTGCCATCTGGCAAGTCTTCCGGTCTGAGCGGGCTTTTCAAAGATATACTTGATAGGATCCATTTTTGCAATTAGTAGAGTTGTATGGCAGACCATGTACTGTCTTAGTCTTTTGGCGGCCCATGCTAATGCACAACATGTCTTCTCAAGGAGCGAATAACGGCTTTCACAATCAGTAAACTTTTTGCTCAAGTAGTAAATGGCGTGTTCTCTTCGTCCAGATTCGTCTTGTTGGCCCAACATACAGCCCATAGAATTTTCAAGGACAGTAAGGTACATAAATAATGGCCTCCCCGGGACCGGGGGTATCAGGATAGGTGGTTCTTGCAAATATCCTTTAATTTTGTCAAAGGCCTGCTGACAGTCTTCATTCCAAACCACTGGCTGATCTTTGCGCAACAGTTTGAAGATGGGTTCACAGGTTGGTGTCATGTTAGAAATGAACCGAGATATGTAATTCAGTCTTCCCAGAAAACCTCTGACTTGTTTTTCAGTTTGAGGAGCCGGCATGTCTTGAATGGCACGGACTTTATCCGGATCTACTTCAATTCCTCGTTGACTAACAATGAAACCAAGCAGCTTTCCTGATCTTACCCCAAAGGTACATTTGGCAGGATTCAACCTCAGTTGGTACTTTCGGAGCCTTTTGAATAATTTTAACAGATGTTCGAGATGACCCTCTTCACTTTGGGATTTGGCAATCATGTCATCCACGTAGACTTCGATTTCTTTATGCATCATGTCGTGGAACAGAGTGACCATGGCCCGTTGGTAGGTGGCACCAGCATTCTTTAAACCGAACGGCATGACTTTGTAACAGTAAGTTCCCCACGGGGTGATGAAAGTAGTCTTTTCCCTATCATCGGGATCCATCTTGATCTGATTGTACCCAGAGAAACCATCCATAAAAGAGAAAACTTCGAAACGAGCAGTGTTGTCTACTAACGTATCAATGTGAGGTAACGGGAAATCATCCTTTGGACTGGCCTTGTTTAAATCTCTGTAATCTACGCACATCCGGACTTTACCATCCTTCTTAGGCACTGGGACAATGTTGGCTACCCATTCGGGATATTTGGATACAGCCAAGAACCCTGCATCTACCTGCTTTTTTACTTCATCTCTGATTTTGAGTGCCATGTCTGGTCTGGTTCTGCGGAGTTTCTGTTTTACTGGCGGGCACTCTGGCTTGAGCGGAAGCTTGTGAACCACTATGTCAGTGTTTAGACCCGGCATATCTTGATAGGACCAAGCAAACACATCCACATATTCCTTCAAAAGTTCTTTTAATTGCTGTTTGATATTCGTCTCTAGACTTGCCCCAATCTTGACTTCTTTCCTGTCATCTTCTGAACCCAAGTTGATGACTTCAACCTGTTCTTTGTAAGGCTCGAGCTTTCTGCCTTCGTCTTGAGTTAGTCTTACCAGTTCATCAGGTATTTCAAAGTTTTCGCCCTCCTCTTCAGCTTGGTAAACTGGTGAATCAAAGTCAGGAGGAGATGCCTGGTCATGGGCGTCAATGGGTTTTTGAATGCGGCTGCAGGTGGGAACGGTTTAATTTTATTAAACATGCACAGATAAATGCAGCACACAAAAGAGAAGATTGTTTTTGGGTTTTTTATGATTGCCAATTTTTCTTTTAAAAGTGGAAACGATAAAAGCATCAAAAGAAATGAGGAAATTTAGCAAAACGGTCCATTTTCATTGATATTCTTTGAAATTTCGGGGCCCGTACAAAATATTCCTATGACCTTGGGCACGGTCATGGAGTTTTTTGAAATAATAAAACAAGAAAAAGACACAAAGCAAATTACTTTAACTCGTGACACACTACAGGGATGTCAATAGCCTCCCAGTTGTTCAAGGGGGAGTTGCACTGATATACTAGGTGTCCGATATCTTCACTTTCTTCTTCGTTCCCTATTGCATTAATTTGGGACCCTCCGCTGATGAATACTTCCTGGATTGTTCTAGGACGCTTTTGGCCAGTTGTTGTATCTTCATCCTGAGTCGGTTTGTAACCCAACCCTTGTCTGTTCATCTTTGGCTGTACTTCAATAACTTCTCCCCATCCTGCAGGAGTGCCTTCTTTCAATGCTGACTTGATGCTCTGGGCTGAAACGAACGACGGATTACCCTTGGCTACTGTTTCTTCTACCATTACCGCATGAGCTATTTCCAACGCTTGAAACGAGGTCTCCAGCGCTCCTTCTTCCGCTTCAATGTATCTGAAGGATGACAGATTACTCACCATAAAGTCTTCCTCGCCGTGCACAATTATTAGCTGATCATTCACCACATATTTTAACCGTTGATGTAGAGTTGATGTCACCGCCCCGGCTTCATGTATCCATGGTCGGCCCAACAAACAGCTGAAGGCGGGATTAATATCCATCACCTGGAACGTTATATCAAACATGTGTGGCCCTACCATGACGGGTAATTCCACTTCTCCAATAACAGCCCTTCTTGATCCATCGAAAGCTTTCACGATCAAGGAGGTAGGTCTCATTTCTGCTCCTACATAGGCCAATCTTGCAAGTGACCTTGCGGGCAACACATTTAAAGATGATCCGTTATCTACTAAGACTCGTGCGAGTGTATCTTCCTGGCACTTTATAGATATATGTAAGGCTTTGTTATGGCTACGACCTTCTTTTGGCAATTCAGCGTCACTAAAGCTCAACGTATTGCACGCTGTGATATTGGCTACTACCGAGTCAAATTGCCCCAGCGTTATATCTCTGGTTACATGGGCTTGTTGGAGTACTTTCTGCAGCGCCTCCCGATGAGCGGGGGAATTTATTAATAAGGACAGGACAGATATTTTGGCCGGCGTTTGGTGGAGCTGATCCACTATCTTGTAATCGCTTTTCCGGATAATCCTCAAAAACTCATCATCTTCTTTCTCGGGATCTGTCACCTCTCTGTTCTGTGTTTCCACCGGGGTAGTGGGTTTCGGAGTCACTATCGTAATTTTGGGCTGATAAATTCGACCGCTGCGGGTCATCTTGCTCGTGCCCACGATATTTGTAACATTGTCTTGCTTTTTCTGCTCTTTCTTTTCTTGGTCTGTATTTCCAGGTATCACTGTTAAACCATATTTCCAAGGAACTGCTTTTGTATCATTGTACGGAAATGGCTTCGGCCTTTGAATTACAATGGCTCGGCGTTGAGAGATTTCTGATCTGTTGAATACAGGTTCTGCACTTTTGGGTGTTTGAATCCATTTGTATTTGTTGGGTTGATCAAACGAGGGCTTTATCACAGAAATATTTCCACTTCTGACCTTACTGCACACTTGCAATAATCCTTCATCAATCAAACTCTGGATGTCTTTCTGTACTGTACCACAAATCTCAGCATTGACAGAACATTCCCCACAGTCGTTGTGATTACCCTGGATATAACCTGTTTTTACCAGTTTTTCATGCAACATCTTTAATGGTGTTTTGATCTCTGATACTTCAGTGATTAGCCTTTCAGTTGAGGACTCATCCACAGCGTTAACCCCTCCATGGTTTGGTAGCGGGTTACTCTTGACATTGGGTGGAATATCATTAAATGACAGGATCTTTTTCTCAATCAATTCCCTCACCAAATGCTTCAAGGCAAAGCAACTTTCTAGATCATGACCAGCGGCTCCTTCATGGAATGCGCAGTGGGCGCTTGGATTGTAAAAGGGAGATGTTGTATCAGGGTTTAGGGGCCTTGTAGTCACCAAACCTTCCTGGACCAATGAAGGGTATAATTCTGTGTAAGTCATCGGGATCTGCGGGAAATTTGGCTTGTTTGTCGGTCTTCTATTTTGAAAGCCCTGGCGGGGTGCCGGAGCTCGAGGTTGTTGTTGTTGTAGTTGTAGGAGAGGCGGAGCGTTGGGCGCTCGTTGTTGCCTTTGCTGAAACGGTTGATATCCGGGAGCAGGTTGTGTTGCCTGGTAGTTGGGACGAGTGAAAGCAGGGGTAACAGCTGCCACATAGGGTTGTGCGGCATACTGTGGTGGATATATTGCTCCGGGGTAACCTTGTTGCATATAACTTGGCTGTATTGGTTGATTGTAATTCAGATAAGGTTGCTGTTGGTAAGGTTGTTTTTGCGTATGTCTACTTTTTCCGCTGGTGATGGCGTTGGTCTCGCCTTCCTTCTTCTTGTGGAATGGATTACCAGTTTTCTTGACCTGACCACTTGAACTGCTGGAACTGCCTGTAACTCTTCCGTTTTTCAGTCCTAGCTCTACTCGGACTCCCACGGCTACAATATCCGAGAAGCTGGCAGATACACTACTGATCATCTTCTCATAGAACTCTGGTCGGACAGTGTCAACAAACCAATCAGTCAATTCTTTCTCACTAAGCGGAGGTTCCACTTGTGAAGCTACCTCTCTCCATCGTTGAGCGTACTCTTTGAAGGATTCAGAACTTTTTTGGGACATACTCAGTAATTGCCTTCGATCAGGCGCCAAATCCATGTTATATTTGTAATGTCTCATGAAAGCATTGGCCAAGTCTTGGAAGCTGAGAATTTTAGTCTGATCCAAACCCAAATACCATTTTGTCGGTGCACCTTTCAAACTGTCCTGGAAACAATGTATCATCAATTTGTCATTTTCAACATAAGCCGCCATCCTGCGGCAATACATGAGAAGATGTGTTCGTGGGCAGGAAGCCCCTGAATATTGGTCAAAATTTGGAACTTTGAATTTTGGCGGAATTATCAGCCCAGATACCAAGCACATATCCCGGGTGTCTGCCCCAAATATATCATTTCCTTCCATAGCTTTTAACTTTCTTCCCATGGTCTCGACACTTTCCTTCAACCTCTCGTGTTCTTCATTCTCTCCTTCATACTCTTCTTGATCTTCGCCCACTGGTTGATAATTATGAAACATTGGGCGCACTTGCGCTTGCACAGCTGTTGGAGCATAAGTAGGGATAGCCTGGGGCATTTCCCCCCTCAAAGGAACATTCTGCTGATTTACTGGAGTTGGATGTAGAAAATCCGGGTGTAAGCCGTACGGTGGATTGTTGGCGATGGTGTCGGCCGTTGGAACTGGATCTATAGCAGCACTAGTAATCTCAGAAACTACAGTAGCCTGGGTATCCATCTTCGCTTTTATCACCTGTAAAGCTTCCATAATCTGCTTGAATCCGCCTCGGAGATCTCCGAGCTCGTCGTCAATTCTTACAATCTCTTGATTTTGGGCCTCCATTAGTTGACGGGCTCTGGCTCTCGTGTTGTACTTGTGTGTTGGATTCAGTGTGCTTTCCTCTGTTTGAAGATCAGACAGCGGGGTGAGACACGACACAGGAAACAACACTTACGATATGCTTATGACATGTTTATGATATGCTTATGATATGCAGACATGCGGATGCAATATTTCGAACATTCAAGGGGTTCTTAGAAGTCATTCATAGATATTAAAAAGGGGAACATTACAATCATTTTTTTTTATCCCTCTACTGGGGAGCTTACAACAGTTGGAAATTGAAATACAAAACAGCGATTACATCATCACACAGTGATCTCTAACTTGAAGGTCCTCCCTCTTCTGGTTGATTTCTTCCTCTACCCTGGAGAGCTTCCTTTTCTTGCATAGCCAAGAAATACTTGTTCCTCCATGTCTTTCCTTCTTCTTCTGCTTTTACCAATGTAGTCTGCAATTCTTCCTCGAGTGTGGGTTCTGTTGATTCGGGTTCGAATCGGGTATAGAACATTTTCAGAGAAGCCTCTTTCACCCATGCTAGGTAGGAGTCTGATACAGCCGTGTCAGGGTAGTCTAAAACAGTCATGCCCCTGACGTTGATACGGCGCCAAGCGTAGATGATCCTGGCTTTGTATTCTCGGTCTTTTCCGTCTCGAATGCAGAAACTCCTCATCAAGTTGAAATCTGGTTCGCCCATCATTGGATACCCTAACTGTCTGCGAGCAAGGATTGGGTTGTAGCTGATGCACCCTTTGGTACCTATGAGTGGTACATTCGGGAAGTCTCCACAACTCTGGATCATGGGGATCCCTCCATAAGTGGGGTCGTACCATTGAATGTCGGTGTGCTGGAGTAACAGTATCTTCTCAGTCCATGGGTTACTGTTTCGTATATCCCACAGTGCTGGATATCTTGGCAAGCGTGAAATGAACCATTTGTAGAGGAGAGTGGAGCAACATTCAATCGGTCCGGCCTCATACAAGTGTCGGCGGTGAATCGCGTAGTAGGTATCAGCCAGGAGAGTAGGAACGGGATTTCGGAGCAGGAACAAGTTGACTGCGTTTTTGTGGATGAAACTGTTGTCAGACGGGAACAAGAAAAGTCCGTAGATTAACAACACCAATAGAGCTTCAAATGCCTCCCAGTTCTTGGCTTCGGCGTGAAACTGTGCTTTTTCAAACAAGCATCTGGTAGGTAGATCGTAAGGGTGTCCTTGAGCGGTCATTAGGGTTCGTACTTCAGCTACTTCAAGATGAATAGCTTCGGCGATAGTTCTTTCATCAGGGAAACTTTCTCTTCCCGAAAACGGGCTCGGAGTAACATTTAATCCCGTCAACACTGAGTATTCTTCCAAGGTTGGCAATAGCTGGAAATCTGGGAAAGTGAAACAGTGATAGGTTGAATCGTAGAACTTGACGAGCGCGGATAATATTTCCTCATCTACCTGAATCTCAAGTAAGGATAATATCTTTCCGTGTCGGGTTTTGAAGGTTTCAGGATCTTCTACCATTCTTCCCAATATTCTCAGATTCTCCAGATCTGGTTGTCGGAACTTGAACTCTGCGGTTGATTTTCTTCTTGGATCCATTTTTTTAATACCTGTGAAATGGTTTTAAAACCCCTTGAATGTTTAAAATACAAATGTGGATGCAAATGCGTAAAGTTTTATAGGAACTCAGATCTTGGGATTCAAAACGTCACGGATTTCATTTAATTTTTCGATGTTGCACTACAAAATTTTTTAGTACACATTACAAGAAAACTAAACAGTGCTAAAGGAAATCCTCTGACAGAAACTCTACTGTGGCATTTGCTTTTTGCAGTTCTTCCTCCACTCGAATCTTTTCTTCCATGAGTTTCTCAACCATTGTCTTCCACGGAGTAGACTGATTACTGAAGTAGAACAAGTTTTCCTGGGCCTTTCTTTTCTTACTTGCCTTTATTTCCTCCTCCTTTTCTTGAAGCTGCTTGCGGAGCATTTCATTTTCTTCCATTACCACCTGATATTTATACCTCCAAGATACCTCCGTCTGTTGTGATTTCCTTAATGCAATCTTCAGTTTTTCCTCCTCAGAGAAGAAAATCAACGGGCGTTCTTCTTTTAGGACCATGGGTTCCTGCAAGGCATAAGGCATCTTCAACTGAATAGCTCTCTTTCGAACCCATTGGAGATAAGGGTCGAAAGAAACACAGTTCTGTTTTCCCAAGCTTTCCTTTCCTCTTTTGTGAATATGTTTCCAAGCTTCCAGAAATTCTCCTTTCAATTCAGATTCTCCCAAAAAGAACAAGCTTTCAACACGAGCACTGTTAGGGCGGTCTTTCAGTGGATACCCGAGTTGTCGTCGGGCGAGGACTGGATTATAGCTGATTCCTCCATCTGTAGTAAGGAGGGGTACGTTGCCAAAGTTTCCACAGCTGTCAATAATTTTTATACCGTCGTAATCTCTACTGTACCATTCAATATCGGAATGTGACAGTGCCATGATCTTCTCAGACCACCAACCTTCTCTCCAGAATACATGAGCCTTGGGCATATGAGAGTGGAACCACTTGTACAACAACGGGACACAACAGATGATCATACCACCCTTGTGAAGATTCCTGAGGTGAATGGAATGATGAGCACTACCCAGCAAAGTTGGTACTGGATTCTTCTTCAAAAAGATTTTAATAGCATTGAGATCCACAAAGTTGTCGATGTTGGGGAATAGGACGATCCCATAGATAAGCAAGGCTAAGATTGCCTCGAATGCGTCCATGCTCAGGTGGTCTGCATAATACTGTGCTTTCTTGATCAAGAACCCAGCAGGTAAACCAGAGATTCCTCCTTTTGTAGTCATGTTTTCCTGTATATCTTTTATTCCCACGCATATTGCTCTGGCGATCTCTTCCTTCTTAGGGTCCTTCTCCGTGAATGGAAAAGGAGAATCTTCAAGGATGGGCAACCCGATTAGGCAAGAATACTCTTCAAGTGTTGGTACGAGCTGATAGTCTGGAAATGTGAAGCAATGATAGAGCGGGTCGTAAAACTGTAACAAGGTGGAGAGGAGCCCCAAATCCATCTTCTTCTTAGTTCTCAGTAGTGACAACAAGTTACCATATCTGCTCTTGAAACCCTCTACATCTGTGATATAAGTGCTCAACCTTTCGATGTCATCCAGCTTAGGACTCTTGTATGTGTACTTGATTGTTTTCTTTTTTGTTTGATCCATGATGTTCCTAAAATTTTAAAATGAGAGACTGAGTTCCATAAAACTTTTATGTTATGATGTTATGAATGCATGGATGCAGCAAACACAAGTATTCACATATACACATCAAGTTTTGGTTTAGGGAAATTCAATCAGGAGCCAAGGTCTAACCTTTCCAATAAGGAGTGTACTAGGGCTTTCTTCCACCTGTAGAACAAGGTTCTAAAAAGTTCCCAGAGTCCTAGACCCATCTTTCGGATATTATCAACTGCCCAAATAACTCGAGGGTCAATAATATTCTCAAGAGAGTCTCGTCTGAGTGTAGTATCGCGTATCAACTATTCAGAAATACTCCCTCATAGTTATCGCACTACATCCTAATAAGGCCAAGTGGGGTAATGTGTTCTAAAGGTCCTCAATGTCATGGGCCCCTTATAGAAAGTAACATTGTTTTCACGAATACTCGATCAACAATACTACCCTCTAAAAGGACCTTCATTGAGCAGCGGTTTTCAAGTTGGCTTATTCGGGAATCAACTCCCTATAAACCTCCTTGAATATACCACCTTCCTATCATAAGTACTCTCGAGCACGGGTATAGTGCTGTCTCACCATCTTTCATTTCCCAAAAGCCAAAAGAACAAGTCTGCACATATTCACAAATATTCACAAATAGCAAGTATATAAGCAGAATAGGTTAAACCCTCAAACAATAAAACTCCCCAGTGAAGTCGCCATTTCTGTTGCGGTGAAAATTTGATATCAAGCTATTAATTAACTTGAATCATATTTCTTTTACAACCGGTCTTTAATTTATCCAAAGGATAGGTCTAAAGAGAGAAAGAACCTTTTTCGCGATGTAACAACAACGCTTTAGAGATTCGGGGATTCGGGGGTTGGTTATATCTAGGGAAGGTATTAGCACCCTAAATATCTGTAGTACTCTACAGGAACCTTTTGTTCAATTACTTGCTAGGTGGTGAAACATGCATTAGTTTAATTGGGAATTGGGATAAAACAAAATAAAAATGCCTAAGTGGTTTTCCGAGTTTGCTCGCAAAGGTATCGCACCTTTTGCCTACGTATCCTGACTAGGATAGAATCAGAGCAATCGTAGTTCACCTCACAAGGGAAAGAACACTTGATGACGATCAAGGTTCAAAGGGGAACAAACATGACAATGTTTGTGTGGAGTTTGATAAAACTCCCTAAGCTACATTGGAGGGGAGTAAGAAATCATGACGATGATTCTTACACAGAGTTGACGAACTCTGTCCTAGGGTTCTAGGTGAAGAACACTCCTAGTACGGGTAGGTTTCGTAGACTTCAAGCAAAGTCCAAAAGTTATGAAATTAGGTTTAGAATGACTTGACAAAGTCGGGGGTATGTTTGAATTTTGGATTTTGGTCCAAGACATTGATTGTCAACAGGACAGGCTTTTCTTTGGAGGACAGTATTATCGGCGATTGGACGAGCTTCGTCGCTTGGGGATCACATACAGACATTACAGGAGCAAATATTGCAACATACAACTAATAAATTAATTATTACAACCATATTGAATAATTAAAATGAGAAGCAAAAATGATAAAAAACAGCAGTCTTAGTATGTAACGACAGTCTGTCCCTGAAACGACTGTTAGCGTACAGATGAAGATAAAAGATAATAATTCAAGGAGAATATTTTAACACGTTGACAAACATATTAAAACATGATAAAAATCAAAATCCCCGAGAAAACGCGAGTGGAACACTCTTAATTTTCATCTGCAACCGATTAGGGTTAATACCGTCAGTGCGCGGATCGCGTGAGATAAAAAGTGATCAAACATGAAAATTGATTATACATTATGAAACTACATTTTAAAACAAGCATAACAAAAAAAGAACGGATGAAAAACGGTAAAAAATGAGAAAGTTACGATGCGTTGAAGTTTTGAAATCAGTACTGTCAGTAGGGCAAAAGTACACTGTCTAGTCAAATACGGTTTGTATCATAACTTTTTAACCGTTTATCGAAACGAGACAAAATTTATATGGATTTGGGGTAGAATGATGAGAGGAAGATGATGGTGATGTTAGTTTTTCCAAATTCCAAATCTAGTGAGAAATTCGATGGTTCTTGGATTCTAAGGCTATGTGATGTATTTTGTTGTTCAACTCCTACTCTAGCCAACCTTAGATCAAATCACAAACATACACATACTAAAATAATGCTGATGAGTAAAAGTAAGCAAGAGATTCAGTTGAAAACAGTTGGTTGTGAGTAATGACCAACAAGTTGTACTTTTGACATTGAAAATGCAATTTGCAATGGACAACTCATGATAGTTGTTTTAAATGATAAAGAACCATGCACACAACTCATAAATACTTAATGCAAAGCTTTCTAATATGAATTTTATGCAGGACAGGTTTTCATTGAAAATTGGTATGTGATTTGTTAATTTAGTGAAGAAATGTGTATGTGGAAGTGGCAATCTTGATGCAGTGTGTTTTGATAGTCAATGATTATGTAAGCATCTCACCAATGACCAAAATAAGATGTTTCAAAAATGCTTTTGATGAGAAACAGCTTTTATGTGAAAAAGGTTCATGAATGTGCTTGATGAGTACTTGTTATAAGCATGAAAACATGAAAAATCATTTTTATGAAAGGTAGGACAAAGGAGATCCCTCATACACTTTTCAAACATGGGTGCACGTATGTTCAGATATCAAAAATCAGGTTTCTAGGTCTTATGCTAAAACTGACCCTCCAACTTGCTATGGATTTCCTTGACAGTTAAAACATCCATGAATTTACTACCATGTCTTACAAGAATAGCACACACATGCTAGAAGTGACAATATTCAAACACCCTAACTAATCTGGCCCATCAAATGATGGCCCCCCATGAATTAGTATTTCTGGTGTGCATGACAGATGGACAGCTAGGTTGTTCACACACCACAACTGATTATACTGCTTTCTATTTCAAACAAACCCTCTGGCTGGCAGGTCCTAGTCCTCATCAGTAATAGATTCTTAGAGAAGTAAGGGAAATCAAGACAACAAGAGCATTTAGAAACCATCACATGAATCTCAACAGACCACACAAGTAAACTGGCCATAAGCAGACATAGGATCAGCAGCAGCCACAAACAGGACATGGTGGGAGAAAAAAAAAACTGTACATACCAAAATCAAACATACCTTACTGCACTAAGCTATTGATCCCTGATCCAAACTGGGAGTTTGTTTGACCAAGCCAACCTTTAATCAATTGGCAGCCAGCTTTGATATTTCACAATGCTTACCAAACAGCATAAACCAAACAGAAATGCTTTGGCCAACATAGACACTCACACTCCTGATCACTAGCCTCAAATCTTTTCAACTGAAAATATCACCTGGCCAAAACAAACTTAGAAAAGTAGGCTATGTTCTACAGGTTCAGGTTTGGGACTGCAATCCAAACACACTTGATATTTGGGTATATGAGGGATAAACTTAGTCCTTTAACAATGGCAGTTGATGACAGTTGATATGCATCTTGCTCAATCTTGGAGCAAATCAAAGGAATGGACCCTGCCATGTTGGTGAATTTATCTTGGTAAGGTTCTATGCAAACTATGAGTGTTGCTTGGCAGTAGAATAACATCAACACTGTTAGTCAGGGGGTGGTAGGTTACTTAGAGGAAAAGGAAAAGATCTAAGCTAACTCAATTCTGGCCTGAGTTCATAATGGTGATGGTTTCAAATGGGAATGCCATAATAGCATAGGAACTCATGGTTCCCACAAACTCAGTCTGGCCAAGCAGTCCTGAACTCCACAGAACTGGAGCTTTTAATAAGGGTATGGTTTAGGAAAATTCACACATGGCTGGTCGACACTGCATCAAATCAAACCATCATCCATATTGGAAAACAACTTACTCATAGTCTCACACAACCAAACTTCAACAACAAGTGGTGGCATAACCTCAGGATAGGCCAAGACTATCATCAATATAACAAACACAACAGCAATACACCCAAAACTACCACAAACTGTTTATGAAATCCTGTTGAAACAACAGTGAACAAACTAGCAAGCGTGACAAACAGGATCTTTGGTATTTAAATATGAGCTACACACTTTGTACACACCCTATTTGTGAGGATTATGAGAGTGGTATTTGCTGGTATGATAGGTGACATAGCTTGAGTCAGAACAGTTTTACTATAGTGCAAAAAACTTAAAATGTTGCCCTTATGACATCCCTATTTGGCTAGATGACACTTCAATCAAATTGTTTTTAGATGACAGTTCTTTATGTTGCTAAGTAAATGTAATCCAAACTGCCATATGAAGAAGAGTTTTTTAAGACAGCAAAAACTCATGACATTCATATATTTGACAGCAATGTAAACCCAAGAACAACAACCTAAACCACAAATCATCATTATTGACAATCCCAATTGTTTTGCAACCTCTAGTCTTTATATACTAACCTGAATAGCAATGAATATGACCATCACAATGCCTAGACATACTTGGCATAACACACCTTAAAACAGTAGGGCAAAAATCTAGAGTTGTAAAGTGCCACTGCTTGATAATGCTTGAGTTTAAAACCAGACCTGAATCTCACAGCAAATATAATGTAACAGCATGTAGCAACATCTCAATCCCCACAGACTTGCTTACTGCAACAAAGTATTGCAGCTCAACCACACACACACCCTGAATGCTAGAATCAGGAACAGGTCAAGAACTAAGTACCCTACCCCAAATTGCTATTACAATAGAATCTTGGTGACACATATAATTAACAGCATTTTCCTATTGTAAAGCAAAACCAATTTGTTTAAAATGAGAGGTATACACAACCTGCTTGTTTAAACAATAATATGCCAAGTATGGTACATGGGACAAGTCTAAATGCTAGGTACTAAAATAGTTTTGACAGGGTGAGCTCACTAATGACAAGGCTTAGAACCAAACTTTTTCACATGACAAGTGCTTGTCCTTAACAGTTTTTATTTTAAAAAAAATGGATAACCAAACAAGCTCAAAACATTGCCAATTCCAACTTCCTATCACATGACAGCAGGTAGGGGTTTTGTGTTGAAACTGGTATTGTGTAACAGCATGACCAGCTAATGCCTACCACAGGAATACAAAAGAAAACAAACAGCCAATCGGTATACTCTAAGCACGACAGATCAAGAATATGACATGATGACCATACAAACCAAGGCTCATCAGATTGGAATGACCTTATCTTCCACAGTTTCATAATTTTTAAAATACAAAGCAAAACCAACAGCATCACAACACTAAAATCATCAAGTTTGTATATAGCAAGTAAACCAGTTTAAATAACAAAATAAGTGAGTTAGCATTCCAACATGACAGATGGTCCACACACTTATGTTCATGTTCATGAGGATTTTTATCATTTATTGAAAGCATGTGTTATAAGAATCAAGCAATGTTCATAGTTCACTATGTACCAAAACACTCAAAAATGCCAATTCATGAAATATGATGCTAAAGCTAATAAAGATCAGCTACATACCTGTTAATGATCCTATTTAGCAAGCCAAGAAATGTTGAGAAAACCAGAGACTCCTTGCTTCACTTGTTGGCTTTTGAGTTTTCTTCCACTTTAAGCAATAACACACTTTAAATGCCAAATGAAAAGATATGAACTTCTAATGGTTGGTGAGTGTTTGGACAGTTGATATATGTTATATGTGAGGTGTATGAGTGATCAAAACCTCAAGAAGATGTTTGGAACTCAGTTTGGTGTTTTTGATGGATTTTGGTCAAAGTAAGCCAAATGCAATGTTGACTTTTTGATTCCTTGTGATTTTTGGTGGTTCAATGGTTTGTACACCTTACATATGTTATTTATAAAGTGTATGGATGATAGTTTGGGTGCTGGAACATGTAGAACTTGATGTGGTAGAGATTTCACTTCAAGGCCATTTTTGAGTGTTTTGGTGAACTTTGTAATTTTTTTGAGAAATTGAAGCAAGATGATGGAATTGTGATGACAGGGGTTATTTGTGGTTTCTATCAGAAAAGATCTGTCGTAAATGAGGTGAGGGATCCCTCCTTTTATAGAGAAAATGATTGAGGTGCTTGCTTGGTCATTTTGCTTCACCATGAAGAAACCTTGATATTTTCTCTTCCAAATGACCACTTGCTTGGCTTTTCTGATTGCTAGCTGTTTTCTTGACTTAATTGGCAAGTTTGTATGATGTTTTTACAGAGGAATCAATGCCTAGAGGCCTGGTAGAGTGGCTGGAACAGAAATGACTTTCCACCTCATGCTTGGAAAAGTCAAATATTTCAACTTTGGCAATGAACTCACCATTCTTATTTCCATGCTATCTCCTTGTTATTTCTTTGTTCTAACCTGATAAGAATGATTAATATATAATATAGAAGGAGTTTGTAGCATTGAAATTGATCCACTTGAGTGCTAGAGGTGTTTTTGCAAAGTTCATCAATGTGGGACAAAAGTGACAAATTGCCAACTTTGAACACATGTATCTCTCAGCTCATAAATCCCCTTGAGATGTACTTGTACTTTTTAGAAAGCCCTCACATAGTACTAAAACTTTCATGTTGGCCAGAAATTTTGATTCTATTTGAAACTAGGTGAAAAACCCCCTTGAAGTTGGCTGATTTTAGCTTTTAAGGTGAAAATAACTTAGAAATTTTCTAAGTTATTTTCCCTTCTAGGAATGTTTTTGCTTATATCTCAAAAAGTATGCCTTTTCTGGTTGTGGACTAGTATGGGACTTTTGTAGGACTTGTCAAGAGCTTTCAAATGAGACTAGAACCAACTCAATTGGATGTGTGGTTAAGGAGATACGGTTTAGCCCTTTTCAAAACCCTAATTTCCCGATTTCTCGATTACTCTCTCATTTTTGATCCAATGACCATGAAAATTGATATGCAAGTCCATTATGACATAAGGAACAACTTTGATTCACAACTTGGATTCCAATTCTCAAAATTCGAGGAGTTGACTTTTCGGTCAACCGTACGATCGATCGGTGCCGATCGAGTCGCCTGTTGATATTCTGGACATCCTGGGACTTTGACACTTCTTGAATAGTCTTTAATAGCCTATATTAACTTCATGGACCTCACTCCCACCATTAAAACATTTCCCAACATCAAAGTCAAACCACAGTTGACTTCCCACTGGTTAAAAACCCTAATCGGGGCCTCCTGACTGCACTGTTCTTGATTCTGAAACAATTTCTTCAAATTGACTTCCCATTTGACTTTGATATTGTCTTTGATTTCATTCCATGATTGAATTGGCCCAAATCATTGGTTGATCCTTCCTTGATTGTTTTGAATTTGTCGGTGCGAGAACCCTGATTTCATCTGTAACTTCACAATGAAACTTTGAACTGGATTAGTGTTAGATAAATTCATGATGTATGATTCTAATATGATTATGAGGATCTAAGGTGGTCAAAATTTGGGGTATGACAGATAGTTCTGGCTTTGTGGTGATTTTTGAACTCACACTCTTGATCATCATTCATTTTGTTTCTAGGAATGAGAATACCAATTGCAGATACAGGTATTTCATATCCATTTGTGACAACATCCCAAAGATCCGCATCATAACCTAGAAAGAAACTTTCTATTTTATCTTTCCAATAGTCAAACTTTTCTCCATCAAAGACGAAAATGCTTGGCATTGTAATTATCTCTCTGATTTGAGTTAGAAGCAGCCATAATGTTTTTCTCACGCTGGATCTCTCTACACGGTTAAGTGTTTGATAGACAAATTAATAATAAAGTCGGAGCACTGATACCACATGAAGGTAGAGAAAAATACAAGAATGGGTGTTTGAATTGGGTTTTTACCAAATGTAAACTTTTAGATCTTTCAGCACAAAAGGTTAACAAGTGAATAAAAGTAACTAGACACAAGTATTTTTATCCTTGTTCACTGTTAAAAAAGTTACTCCAGTCCACCCGCCATGGTGATTTCTCCTTCAAAAAGGACTTAATCCACTAATTTATAAAGATTAAACAAGTTCGTCTAAGTTTTTAGAAAAACACTTTAGCCCTCTCAAATCTACAGTCTAACAATTAGTCACTTGAGGGAAAATGATATCAAAGAAGATACAAATAAAGTGTTTACAAAGATGCTCCTATGAAGCATATGAAACAAATTTAACAATAGTGCATTACACAAATATGAGCAACAACTCTTTGTGTTTTGATAGATTTATAGATTGTGCGTATTTCACTTGTGATATTGATCGTTATTTTTTTTTACATGAAGCAATGAGGTAGAGACTTCTTTATATAGCTAAATATTTGAATGTTGGAGGGTACAACAGTAAATATTGATGCCAGTTGTTGCAACAGTAATAACAAGACCATGAGAGATAATAGTAGTAATGTCTCACCATATTCCATATAGCAGTACTGACATAAAATTAGTTTATACCAAAATGGGAATGAACTTTTGTACGAATTCTTTCATTACACGTTTCTGTCTTGACCTTATCTTCTAATCAACTTTATCTGATGAGTAGTGATGATGAGTCCAGAAGATGAACAACTAAGTTGTAACAGAGTCTTCATAGTCTTCAAGGTCTTTAGAAATAATGTCTTCAGAATCTTCAGAACTTGTTCAATAGAACCTTGTCTTTAGAGTCTTCAGAACTTGATATCAGAGTTGGAAGCGAAACGTTTCTTAGAAGCACATAACTTTGTTTTTCTTCAGAGGCATTCAACATTCATCAGAACAACTGATGTTTCTTTAGAGACGAACAAAGTAATTTCTTGAGGCACGCCAGAAGGATTATTGTTGCGGTGAGAATTGGATACCAAGCTATTGATTAACTTGAATCACAAATCTTTAAATATTCATCATCGAACTTTATTTTATCCAAGGGAAAGGGAAAATATTGTATAAAACCGTAGGTTTGCAATGTAACAACAATAATAAGAGATTGTAGGGTTCGGAGGTTGGTTATACCTAGGCAAGGTGTTAGCATCCTATGCATCTATAGTACTTTATAGGAACCTCTTGCTAGTATTTGTGTTATTGTTTGCTATTTGCTTTGAGATGTCTTGTGTTAGGGTTTTATGGGTGAGGATAGGAACCTAAGGGTTTAGTCACTAAGTATGCTCGCCAAAACTTCGCGATCTTGTGCCTACATATCCTTACAAGGATGGAATCAAAGCATTTATAGTTAACCTAACTAGGGATGAATGAATACTTGATTATGATCAATGTTCAAAGGGGGAGATAAGTGTTAAAGCCTTAACACTTACTTGACTTAACAAAGTCAAAGATTTGTAAGTTCTACCCTAAGTTTAAGTTGAAAACCTAATGACTCTAACAAGGTCAAAGAGCAAAGGGGTATGACTAAGCTACCTATGACATTGAGTCAATAGAGAGACTTTCCTTTGGAATAAGGAATAGAAGGCAACTTGAGGATGGAAGCTAACAAGCTAACATCACTTGGGGAAATAACTTTACAAACTTACAAATTCAAAGTAACATTCAAACATGATGTTAATTGAAAAAGATAAAGCATATGGTTACAACCAAGGCATAAGGATACAGGTGACAACATTTAAAGAAATTTTTTTGACAAAGTCATAAAGGATAAGGTAAAAACCAAGCACAATTTCAAAGAAGTTACAAATCATGGTGACAACCAAGGTAAGTACATTTATACATAGATGTTACAACATCTAAATAATCATGAAGTATAGTTCTAACAAGACTAAGGCATCATGGATATGAGTTTAAGTTCATAATCAAAGCAAGCATGCATTATGGTTTACTAACACCACCTAATAATGAATACAAGACAAGTATGAATAAGTTATAACAGCACTTAATCATGAATACAATTTAAATATTTCAAAATGGATAAGTCATTACAACACGTAAACATGGATGGAAATAAAGTTCAAGTTAACATGTATAAGTTATAACAATACTTATCATGGATGAAAACAAAGTCAAAAGTTAACATGTGAAATTTATGACAACACTTAAACATGGAGAAAGTTCCAAGATGAAATAAGGCATGTATAAGTCAAAGCATTACTTAACATGGTATCATTCAAGGTTCAAAGTAAACATATATAAGTTAAAACATCACTTAATCATGGATACAATTTAAGACAAGTAAGGGTAACAACCAAGCATACTTGAGCAAAAGGAGCATGTTTACGACAATAACATGTGAATGATGATGCACTCATACACTTATTTGGCATGTGAACATACTTAAAGATGAAAAGTTTAAATTCAAACATCATGTGAACAAGTTAAGACATTACTTGAACATTTAAGCATGGATACAAGTTGAACATGTTAAGACAAGTAGGTAAAAACCAAATATACACGTTATGAGTTCAATCATGGTCTTAAACAAGTAGGAAACGCCACAAGGGTCTAAACATACAAGCATATACACAAATTCATTTTCAAGGAAAATTTCAAGTGTTTAAGAACACATAAACATGGCATGATCAACACAAGGGAATAAATACACATCAAAGTCATGTAACATGGAAGGAACATCACATGTTAGGGAAAAAAAATAGTCAAGAAAGAGCTCATGGTATGGACAAAGTTCAACATATACTTTTAACATGTAAACATGCACTAAAAAGGCATAAAGCTCAAGTAATAACAACAATGTACAAGTTCACAATGTCATACAAAATTTTCACAAGGTTTAAATGGTTCATATAAGGAAGCATGTGCAAGAGGAACCAAGGAATCATTTAAAATAAACAAGAGAAATTTAGGAAAACCCTAAAAATATCATACACTTTAAGCATACACAAGTGCATCAAAAATAATTATTTTTGGTATTTTCTTTTCACAAACAGAAAGTATACATTATCATGAGAAAATAGCAAAAAGAATGGGTTCAAAATAAAGAAGTTATGGACATTTGAATTTGTAAAGAAAATGAAGAAAATAAAGTGTTAAGAAAATGGGAAAGGTCCCCCATGGGTGTTGAACCCATGTCATCGCGCTCACAGCTCAAAACAATAACCATCTCTACTATACACGTGTAGTGATTAAAGGGTGAAGGAATGATATTATATGCGTTAATCAATTAAAGATCTAGAAAAAATAAAAGAACTGGGGCGAGGGGGGATTCGAACCCCAGTTCTGAAGGTGACAAGGTTACAAATTAATTGATAAACCTAAATGTGACCTAGGCCTGGCCAGACAAAAGGGCGCCCAAGGCTGGTCTTGCCCAAGGATTTCAGGTTTTGAACCATTTGCAAAAGGGATTCTAACTCTTTCATTTCTCCATGAAAATGGATGAATCAAAATTTTCTAAGGAATCCAATGGTGGTGGTGGTTTGTTCAAAATATGTCTCTATTTTAAAACACGAAGGCAAGATCTAAAAATGCTACATTTTGCATTTTCAACACAACACTCAATCATAGCACTCAAAAATGGTTCAAACACAACACATATGATATATCAAGCATGTCCAAACTCAATGCACATCAAAACAAATAATATTCTTCAAAGCTCAAGTTCTTTGGAAACTCACCTCTTGAAGCTCACTTGCCAACTTCCAAGATAGCTGCTCCAGAAGTAATGTGCTACTTTGGACACCTCTATGAAGCTTTTTGAATGCTTAGAACCAATAGAAAAGCTCTAGAATAGAAACTGCCTCCTTCTTGAAAAATGGTCAAAAGTGACCAAAATGGAACTTTGGTCAAATGGAGTTACAGTTGGGAAATCATGCTTGGAAAATCTTAGGGATGTTTATTAGAGTGTGTTTGAAGTGATGGAAGGTTTAGAAATGTCCAGAATCAAGACATGACTTGTAAACTGCAAAAAGTCAAAGATATGAGGTTTTGATAGTTGACTTTCTGGTTTTGATGGTTAGGGATGAAGATGAAGGTTTGGACACCTTCAAGGGGTGATTTCTGATGTGTTTGGATGGTTGTTTGAGTGGTTTGTGGTTTATGGAAGGTAGACTGCCAGTGTATGCAAAGTGGAGTTTCTTGGCACAAAAGGGAACCAAGAACAAGTTTCTGGTGTGAGAGCTTTTGGAGAGGGGAATTCTGAGGTTTTGTTGTGTCTTTGTGGCTTAGAAGGAGCCTCTATTTATAAGGAAAGAGTGGAGGGACTGGTCCTGCAGAATTGAAGTTGGTTTGGTTCATGGTTTGGTTGAAATCCAAGGAATGGTTGGTTTGCTCTCCATGGTTTCAAGACAATTAAAAAGACCTTTTTAAAAGCTGTTATAGATTGAAAACATGTTGCTTCTGAGTTATAGAAAGGTTTGGTGTAGAAGGAAACAAGTATGGGCTCAAGACAAGTTGGCTTTGATTAAAGCCGCTTTATCAAAATGGAAGTGTAACCTTTCTTCCCAAAATGGCATGATTCATTGAACAAAGCTTTAAACACTTGGATAATGCACATAGGATCTGTGTAAATCATCAATTATTAGAGATTTAGAAGCAACATGAGCTGCAAGACCAGATTGAGTAGGTATGGTGTAGATTTTCTTCAAGATTGGCATGAATAATGACCTAGAATTTAAGTAAGAGGACCAACTTCATTCCTTTGAAACTCATAGCTCAAAAATGGGATCAATGAGTTCTGTTACTATTTGGAAAGCTAGAAACATTCTCTACAACTTTCATGTTTTAAGTTTTTCTTGATTGCTAATGGCATGATCAATAGTTTTATGTTGGGAGTAGTCCTAACATGTTTGACATATGATGTACCACACTCAGTTGAGACCTCCTTGAGATGATTAATGGTGTATGAATAGTCATGCATTTCATTAGTTGTTTCAACCTGAGATTCCGTGAAACTGAGGACCTTTAGTTACCCACTTACCCCACTTGGACTTTTTAGGACGTAGTGCGGTGACTATGAGGGAGTAGTCCCAAAATAGTTGTTACACAATACTACACTCAGACGAGTTTATCCCGAGAATATTTTTTACCCACGTGAGTAGTCATGTTGGTTGATAATATCTGAAGGATTTGTCTATGACTCTGGGAACTCTTGATAGAACTCGTTCTGCATGTACAATGAACACCTTAGTACATGTCCTTTGGGAGGGTATGCCCTGGCTTCATGCTCATAACCCCGAACCTAGGACCTTTTCTTGTGAGTGTATGAATTTGTGCATTGTGTATACTTGTATATGTGTTGTGTGTGCATCATATAATCATATCATCATGGCATCTCATCTTGTTGCACTGGTTTTGTGAAACTCAGTCATCTTCTTTTTGCGAAACCCTAGATATCATGGATTTTGGGAAAAGAAACACTAAGAAATACAACTTCAAGAAGTATGATACAACGAAGTTGAGAAAGCTAGGAACATTGGCATTCGAATATTTTGGGAAAATATTCGAGAAACTCATGAGTATTGTGAAAACTAGAATGAGATAAGGGGTTTTTAGCACTTTGGTCCAGTTCTACGATCCGCTCTATCACTACTTCACCTTCCCGCATTACCAGTTGATGTCGACACTAGAGGAATACTCTTACTTCATTGGAATCCCTGTGACAAACAAGAAAATGTTCAGTGGTTTGGAGAAGTTACCATCGCGGAAAGAGATTGCTGATGCACTTCATCTAAAAGTATCTGACGTCAAAGCCAACTGTGCTTCAAAGAATGGGGTTAAAGGTTTTCATTCTGATTAATTATTAAATAAGGCTACTTACCTTACCAAGGAAGGTAGAATGGACGTATTTGAAGCGGTTTTGGCTCTATTGATATATGGTTTGGTGTTGTTCCCTGAGATGGAAGAATTTGTCAAATCAACTGCTATCAACGTGTTCTTGAATGATAATCCGGTCCCACTTTTCTAGGTGATGTTTATCATTCCATTCATCATAGGACTCTTCCGGGAAGAGGAACTATTCTTTGTTGTGTACCCTTGTTGTACAAGTGGTTTGTCAATCATTTACCAAGGACGAACGGTTTCAAGGAAAATCCTAATGGTTGGAGATGGTCTCAAAGGAAAATTCCGCCTATGATCAAGGGGTTTACATTGATAATTGTGGTTATTTTCCAAATGTACCACCAGATTGGGGTGAAAATAAGAAAGATTGAGGCCCAATGGAGCCGGATGGGTCGCGGGTCACTTGCTAGAGCTGAGGCAGGTCATATTGACCCGCTTAAATTACAGTAAAGCAGATAAACGTAATTTGGGAGCGCTGCTGCCTCAAATGCTTGGAAGGAAAAACCAAAAGAAGTGGAAACGAATTCCATCGCCATCAAGATTGGGAACACGAGAGAACAGCAAAACCAGAAGCAAAAAAGAAAACCTCTAATATGAATCTTCTTCCCTAATCAAATTCAAAGCTCTCACGGGCACTGCCTTGGTGAAGATACAAAGGATCCAGCCGCTCAAATAACGGGAACCAAAACGGTAAAACCAGATCTATGTCTCAACGTTTCAACTATTCCTACCATGCGTCTTTTCATCTCTCTCGACTCACACCTTTTCTCCCTCTGAAATGCTATCTCCCAGCCACAATTCCCTCATGATTCCCGTTATTTTGTATCTCGATCCAAAAGGGAAAAGGAAACTACTACTAGAAATCAAAATCTAGTCCTAAAAAATACATATCAGTGGATCGTACATCGCCCTCACCACAAAAGATCAACGGAGATCGAAAGTGGAAATGAAAAATAAACGCTAATATTGTGGAGAAGAATGCATTTCTTAGTATGTGTTTGTTATAGACAGATATACAATACAAGGCAAGCATTAGATGAATTTGAGGGACCTGTAGGTTATGGGAAGATATTAGATAAAACCGTTAGGGGAAAAGCATGGTCATTGCAACCAAGTTTCGGGTTCAAAAGTCGGTTATGTGAGGGGAAGGTAATAGCACCCCCTCATATCTATCGTACTCGATAGGAACCTTCTAAGTTGTCTAGCTTGAATGGGTGTTCTATTCTAAAAGTCTACTTGCTAAAAGTTTTAATTTATTAAGAGAAAGAGGGTTGGTTTTTTTTTTTGTGCTCGCCAAGGATTGTGGCCCTTTTGCCTACGTATCCTCACTTGTAAGAAGTGAAGAATCAGAGCTCTGTAGTTCGGAGGCTTGAGGAATGATGGTGTGTGGGTTGGTTTTATACCTTAAAAATGTTTTTTCGGATAATGCCCTAAGGCAAAAAAGAAGTTTGGTGAGATGGTGTTGTTTTTATTGTTTTGAAAGAAAGTGGTTCTTAATTAGGATCACACTAAAAACTATGGATGGAGGTGAGTATTTCGAGCAACTAAGTCGAGCGCCTTTTGTTCAAAATACTCAGAGCGAGTATAGGAGGGTCTGCATTCTCAATCCTTCCCCACCACTTAAAGCTCATGGCGTGCAATCCTAATCGTATTTTATTGTGCTTTTGAATTTATTGAGAAAAATTACCACTTGCCGTTGGATCAAGGGTTTTATTACTTATTGAGAAAATGTTAGAAGTGATACGAACATGGTTGATGGCGATGCACAAGGCAATCGACTTACAAGGTGAAAAAATGGCTCGATAAGAATGGGTAATTTATTTTGAAAATGGTTTGCAAAATAAAATTTAGAAATAAATTATTGATATAAGAAAATAATAAACGTGAGAGAAAGTCAAGTTGGTCGGTTTGAGAACACAAGTTAAATTTCACAAATTTGTACATTCGAGTTATTAATTAAACTAAACATGGTTATTTAATAAAACTAGTTATATTTTAATTAAGTAATATTAAGTAAATAAGTTTAATATAAATAATAAACTCTTTTTTCCCTTTTTTTTTAATATTTCGATTATTAATAATTAAGAGTTCTAATAAAATAACCTAATGTTAAAATTTAAAATTCTAAAATATTTCTATAAAAAAAATAAAAATCCTAAATTAATTCTAAATCCTAAGAAAACTAAATAAAATAAAAATCCTATATTAATTCTGAATCCTAAGATAATAACTAAATCCCCTACAAAATATACCTAAAATATTAAATCTAAATCTGAAAATAATAACTAAAATCCTAAAAATATTCTAAAATCCTAAAAGTATTTCTATTAATAACTAATCCTAAATATAAAACTAAAAACCTAGAGATATTTCTAATAATAAATAATCCTAAAATATTAACAAAAATTGGAAAAATATTTCTAATATTAACTAATCCTAAAATAATTACTAAAATCCTAAAAATATTTCTAATAATAACTAATCCTAAAATTAAAACTAAAATCCTAAAAATATTTCTAATAACAACTAATCCTGAAATTAAAACTAAAATCCTAAAAATCTGTCTAATAATAACTAATCCTAAAATAATAACTAAAATCCTAAAAATATTTTTAATAATGACTAATCATAAAACAATAACTAAAATCCTAAAAATATTTCTAATAATAACTAATCCTAAAATTAAAACTAAAATCCTGAAAATAGTTCTAATAATAACTAATCCTAAAATTAAAACTAAAATCCTAAAAATATACCTAATAATAAATAATCCTAAAATAATAACTAAAATCCTAAAAATATTTCTAATAATGACTAATTCTAAAATTAAAACTAAAATCCTAAAAGTATTTCTAAATAATAAAAAATCTTAGTTAATTCTAAATCCTAAGAAAACTAAATAAAATATAAATCTTAGAATTAATTCTAAATCTTAAGTTAAATAACAAAAATCCTAAAAAGTTGCTAATTAAAAAAGCAATGATCCTCTCTTTTTTCTTTTACACTAGTAAAAATAAAAGGGTCACCAGATTGGGGGTGAAAATAAGAAAGATTAAGGCCCAATGGAGCCGGATGGGTCGCGGGTCACTTGCTAGAGCTGAGGCAGGTCATATTGACCCGCTTAAATTACAGTAAAGCAGATAAACGTAATTTGGGAGCGCTGCTGCCTCAAATGCTTGGAAGGAAAAACCAAAAGAAGTGGAAACGAATTCCATCGCCATCAAGATTGGGAACACGAGAGAACAGCAAAACCAGAAGCAAAAAAGAAAACCTCTAATATGAATCTTCTTCCCTAATCAAATTCAAAGCTCTCACGGGCACTGCCTTGGTGAAGATACAAAGGATCCAGCCGCTCAAATAACGGGAACCAAAACGGTAAAACCAGATCTATGTCTCAACGTTTCAACTATTCCTACCATGCGTCTTTTCATCTCTCTCGACTCACACCTTTTCTCCCTCTGAAATGCTATCTCCCAGCCACAATTCCCTCATGATTCCCGTTATTTTGTATCTCGATCCAAAAGGGAAAAGGAGACTACTACTAGAAATCAAAATCTAGTCCTAAAAAATACATATCAGTGGATCGTACATCGCCCTCACCACAAAAGATCAACGGAGATCGAAAGTGGAAATGAAAAATAAACGCTAATATTGTGGAGAAGAATGCATTTCTTAGTATGTGTTTGTTATAGACAGATATACAATACAAGGCAAGCATTAGATGAATTTGAGGGACCTGTAGGTTATGGGAAGATATTAGATAAAACCGTTAGGGGAAAAGCATGGTCATTGCAACCAAGTTTCGGGTTCAAAAGTCGGTTATGTGAGGGGAAGGTAATAGCACCCCCTCATATCTATCGTACTCGATAGGAACCTTCTAAGTTGTCTAGCTTGAATGGGTGTTCTATTCTAAAAGTCTACTTGCTAAAAGTTTTAATTTATTAAGAGAAAGAGGGTTGGTTTTTTTTAAGTGCTCGCCAAGGATTGTGGCCCTTTTGCCTACGTATCCTCACTTGTAAGAAGTGAAGAATCAGAGCTCTGTAGTTCGGAGGCTTGAGGAATGATGGTGTGTGGGTTGGTTTTATACCTTGAGAAACTTTTTTGGGATAATGCCCTAAGGCAAAAAAGAAGTTCGGTGAGATGGTGTTGTTTTTATGGTTTTGAAAGAAAGTGGTTCTTAATTAGGATCACACTAAAAACTATGGATGGAGGTGAGTATTTCGAACAACTAAGTCGAGCGCCTTTTGTTCAAAATACTCGGAGTGAGTATAGGAGGGTCTGCATTCTCAATCCTTCCCCACCACTTAAAGCTCGTGGCGTGCAATCCTAATCGTATTTTATTGTGCTTTTGAATTTATTGAGAAAAATTACCACTTGCCGTTGGATCAAGGGTTTTATTACTTATTGAGAAAATGTTAGAAGTGATACGAACATGGTTGATGGCGATGCACAAGGCAATCGACTTACAAGGTGAAAAAATGGCTCGATAAGAATGGGTAATTTATTTTGAAAATCGTTTGCAAAACAAAATTCAGAAATAAATTATTAATATAAGAAAATAATAAACGTGAGAGAAAGTCAAGTTGGTCGGTTTGAGAACACAAGTTAAATTTCACAAATTTGTACATTCGAGTTATTAATTAAACTAAACATGGTTATTTAATAAAACTAGTTATATTTTAATTAAGTAGTATTAAATAAATATGTTTAATATAAATAATAAACTCTTTTTTCCCTTTCTTTTTGATATTTCGATTATTAATAATTAAGAGTTCTAATAAAATAACCAAATGTTAAAATTTAAAATTCTAAAATATTTCTATAAAAAAAAAAAAAATCCTAAATTAATTCTAAATCCTAAGAAAACTAAATAAAATAAAAATCCTATATTAATTCTGAATCCTAAGATAATAACTAAATCCCCTAAAAATATACCTAAAATATTAAATCTAAATCTGAAAATAATAACTAAAATCCTAAAAATATTCTAAAATCCTAAAAGTATTTCTATTAATAACTAATCCTAAAATTAAAACTAAAAACCTAGAAATATTTCTATTAATAAATAATCCTAAAATAATAACAAAAAATGGAAAAATATTTCTAATATTAACTAATCCTAAAATAATTACCAAAATCCTAAAAATATTTCTAATAATAACTAATCCTAAAATTAAAACTAAAATCCTAAAAATATTTCTAATAACAACTAATCCTGAAATTAAACTAAAATCCTAAAAATATTTCTAATATTAACTAATCCTAAAATAATAACTAAAATCCTAAAAATATTTCTAATAATAACTAATCCTAAAATTAAAACTAAAATCCTGAAAATAATTCTAATAATAACTAATCCTAAAATTAAAACTAAAATCCTAAAAATATACCTAATTATAAGTAATCCTAACATAATAACTAAAATCCTAAAAATATTTCTAATAATAACTAATTCTAAAATTAAAACTAAAATCCTAAAAGTATTTCTAAATAATAAAAAATCTTAATTAATTCTAAATCCTAAGAAAACTAAATTAAATATAAATCTTAGAATTAATTCTAAATCTTAAGTTAAATAACTAAAATCCTAAAAAGTTGCTAATTAAAAAAGCAATGATCCTCTCTTTTTTCTTTTACACTAGTAAAAATAAAAGGGTCAACAGATTGGGGTGAAAACAAGAAAGATTGAGGCCCAATGGAGCCGGATGGGTCGCGGGTCACTTGCTAGACCTGAGGCGGGTCATATTGACCCGCTTAAATTACAGTAAAGCAGATAAACGTAATTTGGGAGCGCTGCTGCCTCAAATGCTTGGAAGGAAAAACCAAAAGAAGTGGAAACGAATTCCATCGCCATCAAGATTGGAAACACGACAAAACAGCAAAACCAGAAGCAAATAAGAAAACCTCTAATATGAATCTTGTTCCCTAATCAAATTCAAAGCTCTCGCGCGCACTGCCTTGGTGAAGATACGAAGGATCTAGCCGCTCAAACAACGGGAACCAAAACGGTAAAACCAGATCTATGTCTCAACGTTTCAACTATTCCTACCATGCGTCTTTTCATCTCTCTCGACTCACACCTTTTCTCCCTCTGAAATGCTATCTCCCAGCCACAATTCCCTCATGATTCCCGTTATTTTGTATCTCGATCAAAAGGGATAAGGAAACTACTACTAGAAATCAAAATCTAGTCCTAAAAAATACATATCAGTGGATCGTACATCGCCCTCATCACAAAAGAACAACGCAGACCGAAAGTGGAAATGAAAAATAAACGTTAATATTGTGGAGAAGAATGTATTTCTTAGTATGTGTTTGTTATAGACAGATATACAATACAAGGCAAGAATTAGATGAATTTGAGGGACCTGTGGGTTATGAGATGAAATTAGATAAAACCGTTAGGGAAAGAGCATGGTCATTGCAACCATGTTTCGGGTTCAGAAGTCGGTTATGTGAGGGGAAGGTAATAGCACCCCCTCATATCTATCGTACTCGATAGGAACCTTCTAAGTTGTCTAGCTTGAATGGGTGTTCTATTCTAAAAGTCTACTTGCTAAAAGTTTTAATTTATTAAGAGAAAGAGGGTTGGTTTTTTTTAGTGCTCGCCAAGGATTGTGGCCCTTTTGCCTACGTATCCTTACTTGTAAGAAGTGAAGAATCAGAGTTCTGTAGTTCGGAGGCTTGAGGAATGATGGTGTGTGGGTTGGTTTTATACCTTGTAAAAGTTTTTTCGGATAATGCCCTAAGGCAAAAAAGAAGTTCGGTGAGATGGTGTTGTTTTTATGGTTTTGAAAGAAAGTGGTTCTTAATTAGGATCACACTAAAAACTATGGATGGAGGTGAGTATTTCGAACAACTAAGTCGAGCGCCTTTTGTTCAAAATACTCGGAGTGAGTATAGGAGGGTCTGCATTCGCAATCCTTCCCCACCACTTAAAGCTCGTGGCGTGCAATCCTAATCGTATTTTTTTGTGCTTTTGAATTTATTAAGAAAAATTACCACTTGACGTTGGATCAAGGGTTTTATTACTTATTGAGAAAATGTTAGAAGTGATACGAACATGGTTGATGGCGATGCACAAGGCAATTGACTTACAAGGTGAAAAAATGACTCGATAAGAATGGGTAATTTATTTTGAAAATGGTTTACAAAACAAAATTCGAAAATAAATTATTAATATATTAAAATAATAAACGTGAGAGAAAGTCAAGTTGGTCGGTTTGAGAACACAACTTAAATTTCACAAATTTGTACATTCGAGTTATTAATTAAACTAAACATGGTTATTTAATATAACTAGTTATATTTTAAATAAGTAATATTAAATAAATATGTTTAATATAAATAATAAACTCTTTTTTCCCTTTTTTTTGATATTTCGATTATTAATAATTAAGAGTTCTAATAAAATAACCTAATGTTAAAATTTAAAATTCTAAAATATTTCTATAAAAAAAATAAAAAAAATAAAAATCCTAAATTAATTCTGAATCCTAAGATAATAACTAAATCCCCTGAAAATATACCTAAAATATTAAATCTAAATCTGAAAATATTAACTAAAATCCTAAAAATATTCTAAAATCCTTAAAGTATTTCTATTAATAACTAATCCTAAAATTAAAACTAAAAACCTAGAAATATTTCTAATAATAAATATTCCTAAAATAATAACAAAAAATGGAAAAATATTTCTAATACTAACTAATCCTAAAATAATTACTAAAATCCTAAAAACATTTCTAATAATAACTAATCCTAAAATTAAAACAAAAATCCTAAAAATATTTCTAATAACAACCAATCCTGAAATTAAACTAAAATCCTAAAAATCTTTCTAATAATAACTAATCCTAAAATAATAACTAAAATCCTAAAAATATTTTTAATAATGACTAATCCTAAAATAATAACTAAAATCCTAAAAATATTTCTAATAATAACAAATCCTAAAATTAAAACTAAAATCCTGAAAATAGTTCTAATAATAACTAATCCTAAAATTAAAACTAAAATCCTAAAAATATACCTAATTATAAGTAATCCTAAAATAATAACTAAAATCCTAAAAATATTTCTAATAATAACTAATTCTAAAATTAAAACTAAAATCCTAAAAGTATTTCTAAATAATAAAAAATCTTAGTTAATTCTAAATCCTAAGAAAACTAAATAAAATATAAATCTTAGAATTAATTCTAAATCTTAAGTTAAATAACTAAAATCCTAAAAAGTTGCTAATTAAAAAAGCAATGATCCTCTCTTTTTTCTTTTACACTAGTAAAAATAAAAGGGTCACCAGATTGGGCTGAAAATAAGAAAGATTGAGGCCCAATGGAGCCGGATGGGTCGCGGGTCACTTGCTAGACCTGAGGCGGGTCATATTGACCCGCTTAAATTACAGTAAAGCAGATAAACGTAATTTGGGAGCACTGCTACCTCAAATGCTTGGAAGGAAAAACCAATAGAAGTGGAAAAGAATTCCATCGCCATCATGTTTGGAAACACGAGAAAACAGCAAAACCAGAAGCAAAAAGAAAACCTCTAATATGAATCTTCTTCCCTAATCAAATTCAAAGCTCTCACGTGCACTGCCTTGGTGACGATACGAAGGATCCAGCCGCTCAAACAACGGGAATCAAAACGGTAAAACCAGATCTGTGTCTCAACGTTTCAACTATTCCTACCATGCGTGTTTTCATCTCTCTCGACTCACACCTTTTCTCCCTCTGAAATGCCATCTCCCAGCCACAATTCCCTCATGATTCTCGTTATTCTGTATCTCGATCCAAAAGGGAAAAGGAAACTACTACTAGAAATCAAAATCTAATACTAAAAAATACATATCAGTGGATCGTACATCGCCCTCATCACAAAAGATCAACGGAGACCGAAAGTGGAAATGAAAAATAAACGTTAATTTTGTGGAGAAGAATGCATTTCTTAGTATGTGTTTCTTATAGACAGATATACAATACAAGGCAAGCATTAGATGAATTCTAGGGACCTGTGGGTTATGGGAAGAAATTAGATAAAACTGTTAGGGGAAGAGCATGGTCATTGCAACCAAGTTTCGGGTTCAGAAGTCGGTTATGTGAGGGGAAGGAAATAGCACCCCCTCATATCTATCGTACTCGATAGGAGCCTTCTAAGTTGTCTAGCTTGAATGGGTGTTCTATTCTAAAAGTCTACTTGCTAAAAGTTTTAATTTATTAAGAGAAAGAGGGTTGGTTTTTTTTAGTGCTCGCCAAGGATTGTGGGCCTTTTGCCTACGTATCCTCACTTGTAAGAAGTGAAGAATCAGAGCTCTGTAGTTCGGAGGCTTGAGGAATGATGGTGTGTGGGTTGGTTTTATACCTTGTAAAAGTTTTTTCGGATAATGCCCTAAGGCAAAAAAGAAGTTCGGTGAGATGGTGTTGTTTTTATGGTTTTGAAAGACTAAAAACTATGGATAGAGGTGAGTATTTCGAACAACTAAGTCGAGCGCCTTTTGTTCAAAATACTCGGAGTGAGTATAGGAGGGTCTGCATTCTCAATCCTTCCCCACCACTTAAAGCTCGTGGCGTGCAATCCTAATCGTATTTTATTGTGCTTTTGAATTTATTGAGAAAAATTACCACTTGACGTTGGATCAAGGGTTTTATTACTTATTGAGAAAATGTTAGAAGTGATACGAACATGGTTGATGGCGATGCACAAGGCAATCGACTTACAAGGTGAAAAAATGGCTCGATAAGAATGGGTAATTTATTTTGAAAATGGTTTGCAAAACAAAATTCAGAAATAAATTATTAATATACTAAAATAATAAACGTGAGAGAAAGTCAAGTTGGTCGGTTTGAGAACACAACTTAAATTTTACAAATTTGTACATTCGAGTTATTAATTAAACTAAACATGGTTATTTAATAAAACTAGTTATATTTTAATTAAGTAATATTAAATAAATATGTTTAATATAAATAATAAACTCTTTTTTCCCTTTTTTTTTTGATATTTCGATTATTAATAATTAAGAGTTCTAATAAGATAACCTAATGTTAAAATTTAAAATTCTAAAATATTTCTATAAAAAAAATAAAAAGAATAAAAATCCTAAATTAATTCTAAATCCTAAGAAAACTAAATAAAATAAAAATCCTATATTAATTCTGAATCCTAAGATAATAACTAAATCCCCTGAAAATATACCTAAAATATTAAATCTAAATCTGAAAATAATAACTAAAATCCTAAAAATATTCTAAAATCCTAAAAGTATTTCTATTAATAACTAATCCTAAAATTAAAACTAAAAACCTAGAAATATTTCTAATAATAAATAATCCTAAAATAATAACAAAAATTGGAAAAATATTTCTAATATTAACTAATCCTAAAATAATTACTAAAATCCTAAAAATATTTCTAATAATAACTAATCCTAAAATTAAAACTAAAATCCTAACAATATTTCTAATAACAACTAATCCTGAAATTAAAACTAAAATCCTAAAAATATTTCGAATAATAACTAATCCTAAAATAATAACTAAAATCCTAAAAATATTTTTAATTGTGACTAATCCTAAAATAATAACTAAAATCCTAAATATATTTCTAATAATAACTAATCCTAAAATTAAAACTAAAATCCTGAAAATAGTTCTAATAATAACTAATCCTAAGATAAAAACTAAAATCCTAAAAATATACCTAATAATAAGTAATCCTAAAATAATAACTAAAATCCTAAAAAAATTTCTGATAACAACTAATTCTAAAATTAAAACTAAAATCCTAAAAGTATTTCTAAATAATAAAAAATCTTAGTTAATTCTAAATCCTAAGAAAACTAAATAAAATATAAATCTTATAATTAATTCTAAATCTTAAGTTAAATAACTAAAATCCTAAAAAGTTGCTAATTAAAAAAAGCAATGATCCTCTCTTTTTTCTTTTATACTAGTAAAAATAAAAGGGTCACCAGATTGGGGTGAAAATAAGAAAGATTGAGGCCCAATGGAGCCGGATGGGTCGCGGGTCACTTGCTAGACCTGAGGCGGGTCATATTGACCCGCTTAAATTACAGTAAAGCAGATAAACGTAATTTGGGAGCACTGCTGCCTCAAATGCTTGGAAGGAAAAACCAAAAGAAGTGGAAACGAATTCCATCGCCATCAAGTTTGGAAACACGAGAAAACAGCAAAACCAGAAGCAAAAAGAAAACCTCTAATATGAATCTTCTTCCCTAATCAAATTCAAAGCTCTCACGCGCACTGACTTGGTGAAGATACGAAGGATCTAGCCGCTGAAACAACAGGAATCAAAACGGTAAAACCAGATCTATGTCTCAACGTTTCAACTATTCCTACCATGCATCTTTTCATCTCTCTCGACTCACACATTTTCTCCCTCTGAAACGCTATCTCCCAGCCACAATTCTCGCATGATTCCCGTTATTCTGTATCTCGATCCAAAAGGGAAAAAGGGAACTACTACTAGAAATCAAAATCTAGTCCTAAAAAATACATATCAGTGGATCGTACATCGCCCTCATCACAAAAGATCAACGGAGACCGAAAGTGGAAATGAAAAATAAACGTTAATATTGTGGAGAATAATGCATTTCTTAGTATGTGTTTGTTATAGACAGATCAATAATACAAGGCAAGCATCAGATGAATTTGAGGGACCTGTGGGTTATGGGAAGAAATTAGATAAAACCGTTAGGGAAAGAGCATGGTCATTGCAACCATGTTTCGGGTTCAGAAGCCGGTTATGTGAGGGGAAGGTAATAGCACCCCGTCATATCTATCGTACTCGATTGGAACCTTCTAAGTTGTCTAGCTTGAATGGGTGTTCTATTCTAAAAGTCTACTTGCTAAAAGTTTTAATTTATTAAGAGAAAGAGAGTTGATTTTTTTTTGAGTGCTCGCCAAGGATTGTGGCCCTTTTGCCTATGTATCCTCACTTATAAGATGTGAAGAATCAGAGCTCCGTAGTTTGAAGGCTTGAGGAATGATGGTGTGTGGGTTGGTTTTATACCTTAAAAAAGTTTTTTCGATGGTGCCCTAAGGCAAAAAATAATTTTGGTGAGATGGTGTTGTTTTTATGGTTTTGAAAGAAAGTGGTTCTTAATTAGGATCACACTAAAAACTATGGATGGAGGTGAGTATTTCGAACAACTAAGTCGAACGTCTTTTGTTCAAAATACTCAGAGTGAGTATAGAAGGGGCTGCATTCTCAGTCCTTCCCCACCACTTAAAGCTCGTGGCGTGCAATCCTAACCGTATTTTATTGTGCTTTTGAATTTATTGAGAAAAATTACCACTTGACGTTGGATAAAGGGTTTTATTACTTCTTGAGAAAATGTTAGAAGTGATACGAACATGGTTGATGGCGATGCACAAGGCAATCGACTTACAAGGTGAAAAAATGGCTCGATAAGAATCGGTAATTTATTTTGAAAATGGTTTGCAAAACAAAATTCAGAAATAAATTATTAATATAAGCAAATAATAAACGTGAGAGAAAGTCAAGTTGGTCGGTTTGAGAACACAAGTTAAATTTCACAAATTTGTACACTCGAGTTATTAATTAAACTAAACATGGTTATTTAATAAAACTAATTTATATTTTAATTAATTAATATTAAATAAATATGTTTAATATAAATAATAAACTCTTTTTCCCCCTTCTTTTTTTGATATTTCAATTATTAATAATTAAGAGTTCTAATAAAATAACCTAAAGTTAAAATTTAAAATTCTAAAATATTTCTATAAAAAAAAATAAAAAAACATAAAAATCCTAAATTAATTCTAAATCTTAAGAAAACTAAATAAAATAAAAATCCTATATTAATTCTGAATCCTAAGATAATAACTAAAATCCTAAAAATATACCTAAAATATTAAATGTAAATCTGAAAATAATAACTTAAATCCTAAAAATATTCTAAAATCCTAAAAGTATTTCTATTAATAACTAATCCTAAAATTAAAACTAAAACCTAGAAATATTTCTAATAATAAATAATCCTAAAATAATAACAAAAATTCGAAAAATATTTCTAATATTAACTAATCCTAAAATAATTACTAAAATTCTAAAAAATATTTCAAATAATAACTAATCCTAAAATTAAAACTAAAATCTTAAAAATATTTCTAATAACAACTAATCATGAAATTAAAACTAAAATCCTAAAAATATTTCTAATAATAACTAATCCTAAAATAATAACTAAAATCCTAAAAATATTTTTAATAATGACTAATCCTAAAATAATAACTAAAATCCTAAAAATATTTCTAATAATAACTAATCCTAAAATTAAAACTAAAATCCTAAAAATATACCTAATAATAAGTAATCCTAAAATAATAACTAAAATCCTAAAAATATTTCTAATAATAACTAATTCTAAAATTAAAACTAAAATCCTAAAAGTATTTCTAAATAAAAAAAATCTTAATTAATTCTAAATCCTAAGAAAACTAAATAAAATATAAATCTTAGAATTAATTCTAAATCTTAAGTTAAATAACTAAAATCCTAAAAAGTTGTTAATTAAAAAAGCAATGATCCTCTCTTTTTTCTTTTACACTAGTAAAAATAAAAGGGTCACCAGATTGGGGTGAAAATAAGAAAGATTGAAGCCCAATGGAGCCGGATAGGTCGCGGGTCACATGCTAGACCTGAGGCGGGTCATATTGACCCGCTTAAATTACAGTAAAGTAGATAAACGTAATTTGGGAGCATTGCTGCCTCAAATGCTTGGAAGGAAAAAGCAAAAGAAGTGGAAACGAATTCCATCGCCATCAAGTTTGGAAACACGAGAAAACAGCAAAACCAGAAGCAAAAAGGAAACCTCTAATATGAATCTTCTTCCCTAATCAAATTCAAAGCTCTCACGCGCACTGCCTTGGTGAAGATACGAAGGATCCAACCATTCAAACAACGGGAATCAAAACGGTAAAACCAGATCTATGTCTCAAAGTTTCAACTATTCCGACCATGCGTCTTTTCATCTCTCTCGACACACACCTTTTCTCCCTCTGAAACGCTATCTCCCAGCCAAAATTCTCTAATGATTCCTGTTATTCTGTATCTCGATCCAAAAGGGAAAAGGGAACTACTACTAGAAATCAAAGTCTAGTCCTAAAAAATACATATCAGTGGATCGTACATCGCCCTCATCACAAAAGATCAACGAAGACCAAAAGCGGAAATGAAAAATAAACGTTAATATTGTGGAGAAGAATTCATTTCTTAATATATGTTTGTTATAGACAGATCAACAATACAAGGCAAGCATGAGAAGAATTTGAGCGACCTGTGGGTTATGGGAAGAAATTAGATAAAACCGTTAGGGAAAGAGCATGGTCATTGCAACCATGTTTCGGGTTCAGAAATCGGTTATGTGAGGGGAAGGTAATAGCACCCTCTCATATCTATCGTACTCGAGAGGAACCTTCTAAGTGGTCTAGCTTGAATAGGTGTTCTATTCTAAAAGTCGACTTGCTAAAAGTTTTAATTTATTAAGAGAAAGAGGGTTGGTTTTTTTTAGTGCTCGCCAAGTATTGTGGCACTTTTGCCTACGTATCCTCACTTATAAGAAGTGAAGAATCAGAGCTCTGTAGTTCAGAGGATTGAGGAATGATGGTGTGTGGGTTGGTTTTATACCTTAAAAAAGTTTTTTCGGATGATGCCCTAAGGCAAAAAAGAAGTTCGGTGAGATGGTGTTATTTTTATGGTTTTGAAAGAAAGTGGTTCTTAATTAGGATCACACTAAAAATTATGGATGGAGGTGAGTATTTCGAACAACTAAGTCGAGCGCCTTTTGTTCAAAATACTCGGAGTGAGTATAGGAGGGGCTGAATTCTCAATCCTTCCCCACCACTTAAAGCTCAAGGCGTGCAATCCTAACCGTATTTTATTGTGCTTTTAAATTTATTGAGAAAAATTACCACTTGACGTTGGATCAAGGGTTTTATTACGTATTGAGAAAATGTTAGAAGTGATACGAACATGGTTGATGGCGATGCACAAGGCAATCGACTTACAAGGTGAAAAAATGGCTCGATAAGAATGGGTAATTTATTTTGAAAATGGTTTGCAAAACAAAATTCAGAAATAAATTATTAATATAAGAAAATAATAAACGTGAGAGAAAGTCAACTTGGTCGGTTTGAGAACACAAGTTAAATTTCACAAATTTGTACATTCGAGTTATTAATTAAACTAAACATGGTTATTTAATAAAACTAGTTATATTTTAATTAAGTAATATTAAATAAATAAGTTTAATATAAATAATAAACTCTTTTTTCCCTTTTTTTTAATATTTCGATTATTAATAATTAAGAGTTCTAATAAAATAACCTAATGTTAAAATTTAAAATTCTAAAATATTTCTATAAAAAAAATAAAACTCCTAAATTAATTCTAAATCCTAAGAAAACTAAATAAAATAAAAATCCTATATTAATTCTGAATCCTAAGATAATAACTAAATCCCCTAAAAAATATACCTAAAATATTAAATCTAAATCTGAAAATAATTACTAAAATCCTAAAAATATTCTAAAATCCTAAAAGTATTTCTATTAATAACTAATCCTAAAATTAAAACTAAAAACCTAGAAATATTTCTAATAATAAATAATCCTAAAATAATCACAAAAATTGGAAAAATATTTCTAATATTAACTAATCCTAAAATAATTACTAAAATCCTAAAAATATTTCTAATAATAACTAATCCTAAAATTAAAACTAAAATCCTAAAAATATTTCTAATAACAACTAATCCTGAAATTAAAACTAAAATCCTAAAAATCTGTCTAATAATAACTAATCCTAAAATAATAACTAAAATCCTAAAAATATTTTTAATAATGACTAATCCTAAAATAATAACTAAAATCCTAAAAATATTTCTAATAATAACTAATCCTAAAATTAAAACTAAAATCCTGAAAATAGTTCTAATAATAACTAATCCTAAAATTAAAACTAAAATCCTAAAAATATACCTAATAATAAATAATCCTAAAATAATAACTAAAATCCTAAAAATATTTCTAATAATGACTAATTCTAAAATTAAAACTAAAATCCTAAAAGTATTTCTAAATAATAAAAAATATTAGTTAATTCTAAATCCTAAGAAAACTAAATAAAATTTAAATCTTAGAATTAATTCTAAATCTTAAGTTAAATAACTAAAATCCTAAAAAGTTGCTAATTAAAAAAGCAATGATCCTCTCTTTTTTCTTTTACACTAGTAAAAATAAAAGGGTCACCAGATTGGGGTGAAAATAAGAAAGATTGAGGCCCAATGGAGCCGGATGGGTCGCGGGTCAATTTCTAGACCTGAGGCGGGTCATATTGACCCGCTTAAATTACAGTATAGGAGATAAACGTAATTTGGGAGCACTGCTGCCTCAAATGCTTCGAAGGAAAAACCAAAAGAAGTGGAAACGAATTCCATCGCCATCAAGATTGGAAACACGAGAGAACAGCAAAACCAAAAGCAAAAAAGAAAACCTCTAATATGAATCTTCTTCCCTAATCAAATTCAAAGCTCTCACGCGCACTGCCTTGGTGAAGATACAAAGGATCCAACCGCTCAAACAACGGGAACCAAAACGTTAAAACCAGATCTATGTCTCAACGTTTCAACTATTCCTACTATGCGTCTTTTCATCTCTCTCGACACACACCTTTTCTCCCTCTGAAACGCTATCTCCCAGCCAAAATTCTCTAATGATTCCTGTTATTCTGTATCTCGATCCAAAAGGGAAAAGGGAACTACTACTAGAAATCAAAGTCTAGTCCTAAAAAATACATATCAGTGGATCGTACATCGCCCTCATCACAAAAGATCAATGGAGACCAAAAGCGGAAATGAAAAATAAACGTTAATATTGTGGAGAAGAATGCATTTCTTAGTATATGTTTATTATAAACAGATCAACAATACAAGGCAAGCATGAGAAAAATTTGAGCAACCTGTGGGTTATGGGAAGAAATTAGATAAAACCTTTAGGGAAAGAGCATGGTCATTGCAACCATGTTTCGGGTTCAGAAATCGGTTATGTGAGGGGAAGGTAATAACACCCTTTCATATCTATCGTACTCGAGAGGAACCTTCTAAGTGGTCTAGCTTGAATGGGTGTTCTATTCTAAAAGTCGACTTGCTAGAGGTTTTAATTTATTAAGAGAAAGAGGGTTGGTTTTTTTTAGTGCTCGCCAAGTATTGTGGCACTTTTGCCTACGTATCCTCACTTATAAGAAGTGAAGAATCAGAGCTCTGTAGTTCAGAGGCTTGAGGAATGATGGTGTGTGGGTTGGTTTTATACCTTAAAAAAATTTTTTCGGATGATGCCCTAAGGCAAAAAAGAAGTTTGGTGAGATGGTGTTATTTTTATGGTTTTGAAAGAAAGTGGTTCTTAATTAGGATCACACTAAAAATTATGGATGGAGGTGAGTATTTCGAACAACTAAGTCAAGCGCCTTTTGTTCAAAATACTCGGAGTGAGTATAGGAGGGGCTGAATTCTCAATCCTTCCCCACCACTTAAAGCTCAAGGCGTGCAGTCCTAACCGTATTTTATTGTGCTTTTGAATTTATTGAGAAAAATTACCACTTGACGTTGGATCAAGGGTTTTATTACTTATTGAGAAAATGTTAGAAGTGATACGAACATGGTTGATGGCGATGCACAAGGCAATCGACTTACAAGGTGAAAAAATGGCTTGATAAGAATGGGTAATTTATTTTGAAAATGGTTTGCAAAACAAAATTCATAAATAAATTATTAATATAAGAAAATAATAAACGTGAGAGAAAGTCAAGTTGGTCGGTTTGAGAACACAAGTTAAATTTCACAAATTTGTACATTCGAGTTATTAATTAAACTAAACATGGTTATTTAATAAAACTAGTTATATTTTAATTAAGTAATATTAAATAAATAAGTTTAATATAAATAATAAACTCTTTTTTCCCTTTTTTTTTTTTAATATTTCGATTATTAATAATTAAGAGTTCTAATAAAATAACCTAATGTTAAAATTTAAAATTCTAAAATATTTCTATAAAAAAAATAAAACTCCTAAATTAATTCTAAATCCTAAGAAAACTAAATAAAATAAAAATCCTATATTAATTCTGAATCCTAAGATAATAACTAAATCCCCTAAAAAATATACCTAAAATATTAAATCTAAATCGTAAAATAATAACTAAAATCCTAAAAATATTCTAAAATCCTAAAAGTATTTCTATTAATAACTAATCCTAAAATTAAAACTAAAAACCTAGAAATATTTCTAATAATAAATAATCCTAAAATAATAACAAAAATTGGAAAAATATTTCTAATATTAACTAATCCTAAAATAATTACTAAAATCCTAAAAATAATTCTAATAATAACTAATCCTAAAATTAAAACTAAAATCCTAAAAATATTTCTAATAACAACTAATCCTGAAATTAAAACTAAAATCCTAAAAATATGTCTAATAATTACTAATCCTAAAATAATAACTAAAATCCTAAAAATATTTTTAATAATGATTAATCCTAAAATAATAACTAAAATCCTAAAAATATTTCTAATAATAACTAATCCTAAAATTAAAACTAAAATCCTGAAAATAGTTCTAATAATAACTAATCCTAAAATTAAAACTAAAATCCTAAAAATATACCTAATAATAAATAATCCTAAAATAATAACTAAAATCCTGAAAATATTTCTAATAATGACTAATTCTAAAATTAAAACTAAAATCCTAAAAGTATTTCTAAATAATAAAAAATCTTAGTTAATTCTAAATCCTAAGAAAACTAAATAAAATATAAATCTTATAATTAATTCTAAATCTTAAGTTAAATAACTAAAATCCTAAAAAGTTGCTAATTAAAAAAAGCAATGATCCTCTCTTTTTTCTTTTACACTAGTAAAAATAAAAGGGTCACCAGATTGGGGTGAAAATAAGAAAGATTGAGGCCCAATGGAGCCGGATGGGTCGCGGGTCACTTGCTAGACCTGAGGCGGGTCATATTGACCCGCTTAAATTACAGTAAAGCAGATAAACGTAATTAGGGAGCACTGCTGCCTCAAATGCTTGGAAGGAAAAACCAAAAGAAGTGGAAACGAATTCCATCGCCATCAAGTTTGGAAACACGAGAAAACAGCAAAACCAGAAGCAAAAAGAAAACCTCTAATATGAATCTTCTTCCCTAATCAAATTCAAAGCTCTCACGCGCACTGCCTTGGTGAAGATACGAAGGATCTAGCCGCTGAAACAACAGGAATCAAAACGGTAAAACCAGATCTATGTCTCAACGTTTCAACTATTCCTACCATGCATCTTTTCATCTCTCTCGACTCACACATTTTCTCCCTCTGAAACGCTATCTCCCAGCCACAATTCTCGCATGATTCCCGTTATTCTGTATCTCGATCCAAAAGGGAAAAAGGGAACTACTACTAGAAATCAAAATCTAGTCCTAAAAAATACATATTAGTGGATCGTACATCGCCCTCATCACAAAAGATCAACGGAGACCGAAAGTGGAAATGAAAAATAAACGTTAATATTGTGGAGAATAATGCATTTCTTAGTATGTGTTTGTTATAGACAGATCAATAATACAAGGCAAGCATCAGATGAATTTGAGGGACCTGTGGGTTATGGGAAGAAATTAGATAAAACCGTTAGGGAAAGAGCATGGTCATTGCAACCATGTTTCGGGTTCAGAAGCCGGTTATGTGAGGGGAAGGTAATAGCACCCCCTCATATCTATCGTACTCGATAGGAACCTTCTAAGCTGTATAGCTTGAATGGGTGTTCAATTCTAAAAGTCTACTTGCTAAAAGTTTTAATTTATTAAGAGAAAGAGGGTTGCTTTTTTTTAGTGCTCGCCAAGGATTGTGGCCCTTTTGCCTACGTATCCTCACTTGTAAGAAGTGAAGAATCAGAGCTCTATAGTTCGGAGGCTTGAGGAACGATGGTGTGTGGGTTGGTTTTATACCTTGTAAAAGTTTTTTCGGATAATGCCCTAAGGCAAAAAAGAAGTTCGGTGAGATGGTGTTGTTTTTATGGTTTTGAAAGAAAGTGGTTCTTAATTAGGATCACACTAAAAACTATGGATGGAGGTGAGTATTTCGAACAACTAAGTCGAGCGTCTTTTGTTCAAAATACTCGGATTGAGTATAGGAGGGTGTGCATTCTCAATCCTTCCCCACCACTTAAAGCTCGTGGTGTGCAATCCTAATCGTATTTTATTGTGCTTTTGAATTTATTGAGAAAAATTACCACTTGACGTTGTATCAAGGGTTTTATTACTTATTGAGAAAATGTTAGAAGTGATACGAACATGGTTGATGGCGATGCACAAGGCAATCGACTCACAAGGTGAAAAAATGGATCGATAAGAATGGGTAATTTATTTTGAAAATGGTTTGCAAAACAAAATTCAGAAATAAATTATTAATATAAGAAAATAATAAACGTGAGAGAAAGTCAAGTTGGTCGGTTTGAGAACACAAGTTAAATTTCACAAATTTGTACATTCGAGTTATTAATTAAACTAAACATGGTTATTTAATAAAACTTGTTATATTTTAATTAAGTAGTATTAAATAAATATGTTTAATATAAATAATAAACTCTTTTTTCCCTTTCTTTTTGATATTTCGATTATTAATAATTAAGAGTTCTAATAAAATAACCTAATGTTAAAATTTAAAATTCTAAAATAATTCTATAAAAAAAATAAAAATAATAAAAATCCTAAATTAATTCTAAATCCTAAGAAAACTAAATAAAATAAAAATCCTATATTAATTCTGAATCCTAAGATAATAACAAAATCCCCTAAAAATATACCTAAAATATTAAATCTAAATCTGAAAATAATAACTAAAATACTAAAAATATTCTAAAATCCTAAAAGTATTTCTATTAATAACTAATCCTAAAATTAAAACTAAAAACCTAGAAATATTTCTAATAATAAATAATCCTAAAATAATAACAAAAAATGGAAAAATATTTCTAATATTAACTAATCCTAAAATAATTACCAAAATCCTAAAAATATTTCTAATAATAACTAATCCTAAAATTAAAACTAAAATCCTAAAAATATTTCTAATAACAACTAATCCTGATATTAAACTAAAATCCTAAAAATCTTTCTAATAATAACTAATCCTAAAATAATAACTAAAATCGTAAAAATATTTTTAATAATGACTAATCCTAAAATAATAACTAAAATCCTAAAAATATTTTTAACAATGACTAATCCTAAAATAATAACTAAAATCCTAAAAATATTTCTAATAATAACTAATCCTAAAATTAAAACTAAAATACTGAAAATAATTCTAATAATAACTAATCCTAAAATTAAAACTAAAATCCTAAAAATATATCTAATTATAAGTAATCCTAAAATAATAACTAAAATCCTAAAAATATTTCTAATAATAACTAATTCTAAAATTAAAACTAAAATCCTAAAAGTATTTCTAAATAATAAAAAAATCTTAGTTAATTCTAAATCCTAAGAAAACTAAATAAAATATAAATCTTAGAATTAATTCTAAATCTTAAGTTAAATAACTAAAATCCTAAAAAGTTGCTAATTAAAAAAGCAATGATCCTCTCTTTTTTCTTTTACACTAGTAAAAATAAAAGGGTCATCAGATTGGGGTGAAAATAAGAAAGATTGAGGCCCAATGGAGCCGGATGGGTCGCGGGTCACTTGCTAGACCTGAGGCGGGTCATATTGACCCGCTTAAATTACAGTAAAGCAGATAAACGTAATTTGGGAGCACTGCTGCCTCAAATGCTTGGAAGGAAAAACCAAAAGAAGTGGAAACGAATTCCATCGCCATCAAGATTGGAAACACGACAAAACAGCAAAACCAGAAGCAAATAAGAAAACCTCTAATATGAATCTTGTTCCCTAATCAAATTCAAAGCTCTCGCGCGCACTGCCTTGGTGAAGATACGAAGGATCCAGCCGCTCAAACAACGGGAACCAAAACAGTAAAACCAGATCTATGTCTCAACGTTTCAACTATTCCTACCATGCGTCTTTTCATCTCTCTCGACTCACACCTTTTCTCCCTCTGAAATGCTATCTCCCAGCCACAATTCCCTCATGATTCCCGTTATTCTGTATCTCGATCCAAAAGGGAAAAGGAAACTACTACTAGAAATCAAAATCTAGTCCTAAAAAATACATATCAGTGGATCGTACATCGCCCTCATCACAAAAGAACAACGGAGACCGAAAGTGGAAATGAAAAATAAACGTTAATATTGTTGAGAAGAATGTATTTCTTAGTATGTGTTTGTTATAGACAGATATACAATACAAGGCAAGCATTAGATGAATTTGAGGGACCTGTGGGTTATGGGAAGAAATTAGATAAAACCGTTAGGGAAAGAGCGTGGTCATTGCAACCATGTTTCGGGTTCAGAAGTTGGTTATGTGAGGGGAAGGTAATAGCACCCCCTCATATCTATCGCACTCGATAGGAACCTTCTAAGTTGTCTAGCTTGAATGGGTGTTCTATTCTAAAAGTCTATTTGTTAAAAGTTTTAATTTATTAAGAGAAAGAGGGTTGGTTTTTTTTAGTGCTCGCCAAGGATTGTGGCCCTTTTGCCTACGTATCCTCACTTGTAAGAAGTGAAGAATCAGAGCTCTGTAGTTCGGAGGCTTGAGGAACGATGGTGTGTGGGTTGGTTTTATACCTTGTAAAAGTTTTTTCGGATAATGCCCTAAGGCAAAAAAGAAGTTCGGTGAGATGGTGTTGTTTTTATGGTTTTGAAAGAAATTGGTTCTTAATTAGGATCACACTAAAAACTATGGATGGAGGTGAGTATTTCGAACAACTAAGTCGCGCGCCTTTTGTTCAAAATACTCGGAGTGAGTTTAGGAGGGTCTGCATTCTCAATCCTTCCCCACCACTTAAAGCTCGTGGCGTGCAATCCTAATCGTATTTTATTGTGCTTTTGATTTTATTGAGAAAAATTACCACTTGACGTTGGATCAAGGGTTTCATTACTTATTGAGAAAATGTTAGAAGTGATACGAACATGGTTGATGGCGATGCACAAGGCAATCGACTTACAAGGTGAAAAAATGGCTCGATAAGAATGGGTAATTTATTTTGAAAATGGTTTGCAAAACAAAATTCAGAAATAAATTATTAATATAAGAAAATAATAAACGTGAGAGAAAGTCAAGTTGGTCGGTTTGAGAACACAAGTTAAATTTCACAAATTTGTACATTCGAGTTATTAATTAAACTAAACATGGTTATTTAATAAAACTTGTTATATTTTAATTAAGTAGTATTAAATAAATATGTTTATATAAATAATAAACTTTTTTTTCCCTTTCTTTTTGATATTTCGATTATTAATAATTAAGAGTTCTAATAAAATAACCTAATGTTAAAATTTAAAATTCTAAAATAATTCTATAAAAAAAATAAAAATAATAAAAATCCTAAATTAATTCTAAATCCTAAGAAAACTAAATAAAATAAAAATCCTATATTAATTCTGAATCCTAAGATAATAACAAAATCCCCTAAAAATATACCTAAAATATTAAATCTAAATCTTAAAATAATAACTAAAATCCTAAAAATATTCTAAAATCCTAAAAGTATTTCTATTAATAACTAATCCTAAAATTAAAACTAAAAACCTAGAAATATTTCTAATAATAAATAATCCTAAAATAATAACAAAAAATGGAAAAATATTTCTAATATTAACTAATCCTAAAATAATTACCAAAATCCTAAAAATATTTCTAATAATAACTAATCCTAAAATTAAAACTAAAATCCTAAAAATATTTCTAATAACAACTAATCCTGATATTAAACTAAAATCCTAAAAATCTTTTTAATAATAACTAATCCAAAAATAATAACTAAAATCCTAAAAATATTTTTAATAATGACTAATCCTAAAATAATAACTAAAATCCTAAAAATATTTTTAATAATGACTAATCCTAAAATAATAACTAAAATCCTAAAAATATTTCTAATAATAACTAATCCTAAAATTAAAACTAAAATCCTGAAAATAATTCTAATAATAACTAATCCTAAAATTAAAACTAAAATCCTAAAAATATACCTAATTATAAGTAATCCTAAAATAATAACAAAAATCCTAAAAATATTTCTAATAATAACTAATTCTAAAATTAAAACTAAAATCCTAAAAGTATTTCTAAATAATAAAAAATCTTAGTTAATTCTAAATCCTAAGAAAACTAAATAAAATATAAATCTTAGAATTAATTCTAAATCTTAAGTTAAATAACTAAAATCCTAAAAAGTTGCTAATTAAAAAAGCAATGATCCTCTCTTTTTTCTTTTACACTAGTAAAAATAAAAGGGTCACCAGATTGGGGTGAAAATAAGAAAGATTGAGGACCAATGGGGCCGAATGGGTCGCGGCTCACTTGCAAGACCTGAGGCGGGTCATATTGACCCGCTTAAATTACAGTAAAGCAGATAAACGTAATTTGGGAGCACTGCTGCCTCAATGCTTGGAAGGAAAAACCAAAAGAAGTGGAACGAATTCCATCGCCATCAAGATTGGAAACACGACAAAACAGCAAAACCAGAAGCAAATAAGAAAACCTCTAATATGAATCTTGTTCCCTAATCAAATTCAAAGCTCTCGCGCGCACTGCCTTGGTGAAGATACGAAGGATCCAGCCGCTCAAACAACGGGAACCAAAACGGTAAAACCAGATCTATGTCTCAATGTTTCAACTATTCCTACCATGCGTCTTTTCATCTCTCTCGACTCACACCTTTTCTCCCTCTGAAATGCTATCTCCCAGCCACAATTCCCTCATGATTCCCGTTATTCTGTATCTCGATCCAAAAGGGAAAAGGAAACTACTACTAGAAATCAAAATCTAGTCCTAAAAAATACATATCAGTGGATCGTACATCGCCCTCATCACAAAAGAACAACGGAGACCGAAAGTGGAAATGAAAAATAAACGTTAATATTGTGGAGAAGAATGTATTTCTTAGTATGTGTTTGTTATAGACAGATATACAATACAAGGCAAGCATTAGATGAATTTGAGGGACCTGTGGGTTATGGGAAGAAATTAGATAAAACCGTTAGGGAAAGAGCATGGTCATTGCAACCATGTTTCGGGTTCAGAAGTCGGTTATGTGAGGGGAAGGTAATAGCACCCCCTCATATTTATCGTACTCGATAGGAACCTTCTAAGTTGTCTAGCTTGAATGGGTGTTCTATTCTAAAACTCTACTTGCTAAAAGTTTTAATTTATTAAGAGAAAGAGGGTTGGTTTTTTTTAGTGCTCGCCAAGGATTGTGGCCCTTTTGCCTACGTATCCTCACTTGTAAGAAGTGAAGAATCAGAGCTCTCTAGTTCGGAGGCTTGAGGAACAATGGTGTGTGGGTTGGTTTTATACCTTGTAAAAGTTTTTTCGGATAATGCCCTAAGGCAAAAAAGAAGTTCAGTGAGATGGTGTTGTTTTTATGGTTTTGAAAGAAAGTGGTTCTTAATTAGGATCACACTAAAAACTATGGATGGAGGTGAGTATTTCGAACAACTAAGTCGAGCGCCTTTTGTTCAAAATACTCGGAGTGAGTATAGGAGGGTCTGCATTCTCAATCCTTCCCCACCACTTAAAGCTCGTGGCGTGCAATCCTAATCGTATTTTATTGTGCTTTTGAATTTATTGAGAAAAATTACCACTTGACGTTGGATCAAGGGTTTTATTACTTATTGAGAAAATGTTAGAAGTGATACGAACATGGTTGATGGCGATGCACAAGGCAATCGACTTACAAGGTGAAAAAATGGCTCGATAAGAATGGGTAATTTATTTTGAAAATGGTTTGCAAAACAAAATTCAGAAATAAATTATTAATATAAGAAAATAATAAACGTGAGAGAAAGTCAAGTTGGTCGGTTTGAGAACACAAGTTAAATTTCACAAATTTGTACATTCGAGTTATTAATTAAACTAAACATGGTTATTTAATAAAACTTGTTATATTTTAATTAAGTAGTATTAAATAAATATGTTTAATATAAATAATAAACTCTTTTTTCCCTTTCTTTTTGATATTTCGATTATTAATAATTAAGAGTTCTAATAAAATAACCTAATGTTAAAATTTAAAATTCTAAAATAATTCTATAAAAAAAATAAAAATAATAAAAATCCTAAATTAATTCTAAATCCTAAGAAAACTAAATAAAATAAAAATCCTATATTAATTCTGAATCCTAAGATAATAACTAAATCCCCTAAAAATATACCTAAAATATTAAATCTAAATCTGAAAATAATAACTAAAATCCTAAAAATATTCTAAAATCCTAAAAGTATTTCTATTAATAACTAATCCTAAAATTAAAACTAAAAACCTAGAAATATTTCTAATAATAAATAATCCTAAAATAATAACAAAAAATGGAAAAATATTTGTAATATTAACTAATCCTAAAATAATTACCAAAATCCTAAAAATATTTCTAATAATAACTAATCCTAAAATTAAAGCTAAAATCCTAAAAATATTTCTAATAAAAACTAATCCTGATATTAAACTAAAATCCTAAAAATCTTTCTAATAATAACTAATCTTAAAATAATAACTAAAATCCTAAAAATATTTTTAATAATGACTAATCCTAAAAATATTTTTAATAATGACTAATCCTAAAATAATAACTAAAATCCTAAAAATATTTCTAATAATAACTAATCCTAAAATTAAAACTAAAATCCTGAAAATAATTCTAATAATAACTAATCCTAAAATTAAAACTAAAATCCTAAAAATATACCTAATTATAAGTAATCCTAAAATAATAACTAAAATCCTAAAAATATTTCTAATAATAACTAATTCTAAAATTAAAACTAAAATCCTAAAAGTATTTCTAAATAATAAAAAATCTAAGTTAATTCTAAATCCTAAGAAAACTAAATAAAATATAAATCTTAGAATTAATTCTAAATCTTAAGTTAAATAACTAAAATCCTAAAAAGTTGCTAATTAAAAAAGCAATGATCCTCTCTTTTTTCTTTTACACTAGTAAAAATAAAAGGGTCACCAGATTGGGGTGAAAATAAGAAAGATTGAGGCCCAATGGAGCCGGATGGGTCGCGGCTCACTTGCTAGACCTGAGGCGGGTCATATTGACCCGCTTAAATTACAGTAAAGCAGATAAACGCAATTTGGGAGCACTGCTGCCTCAAATGCTTGGAAGGAAAAACCAAAAGAAGTGGAAACGAATTCCATCGCCATCAAGATTGGAAACACGACAAAACAGGAAAACCAGAAGCAAATAAGAAAACCTCTAATATGAATCTTGTTCCCTAATCAAATTCAAAGCTCTCGCGCGCACTGCCTTGGTGAAGATACGAAGGATCCAGCCGCTCAAACAACGGGAACCAAAACGGTAAAACCAGATCTATGTCTCAACGTTTCAACTATTCCTACCATGCGTCTTTTCATCTCTCTCGACTCACACCTTTTCTCCCTCTGAAATGCTATCTCCCAGCCACAATTCCCTAATGATTCCCGTTATTCTGTATCTCGATCCAAAAGGGAAAAGGAAACTACTACTAGAAATCAAAATCTAGTCCTAAAAAATACATATCAGTGGATGATACATCGCCCTCATCACAAAAGAACAACGGAGACCGAAAGTGGAAATGAAAAATAAACGTTAATATTGTGGAGAAGAATGTATTTCTTAGTATGTGTTTGTTATAGACAGATATACAATACAAGGCAAGCATTAGATGAATTTGAGGGACCTGTGGGTTATGGGAAGAAATTAGATAAAACCGTTAGGGAAAGAGCATGGTCATTGCAACCATGTTTCGGGTTCAGAAGTCGGTTATGTGAGGGGAAGGTAATAGCACCCCCTCATATCTATCGTACTCATTAGGAACCTTCTAAGTTGTCTAGCTTGAATGGGTGTTCTATTCTAAAAGTCTACTTGCTAAAAGTTTTAATTTATTAAGAGAAAGAGGGTTGGTTTTTTTTAGTGCTCGCCAAGGATTGTGGCCCTTTTGCCTACGTATCCTCACTTGTAAGAAGTGAAGAATCAGAGCTCTGTAGTTCGGAGGCTTGAGGAATGATGGTGTGTGGGTTGGTTTTATACCTTGTAAAAGTTTTTTCGGATAATGCCCTAAGGCAAAAAAGAAGTTCGGTGAGATGGTGTTGTTTTTATGGTTTTGAAAGAAAGTGGTTCTTAATTAGGATCACACTAAAAACTATGGATGGAGGTGAGTACTTCGAACAACTAAGTCGAGCGCCTTTTGTTCAAAATACTCAGAGTGAGTATAGGAGGGTCTGCATTCTCAATCCTTCCCCACCATTTAAAGCTCGTGGCGTGCAATCCTAATCGTATTTTATTGTGCTTTTGAATTTATTGAGAAAAATTACCACTTGACGTTGGATCAAGGGTTTTATTACTTATTGAGAAAATGTTAGAAGTGATACGAACATGGTTGATGGCGATGCACAAGGCAATCGACTTACAAGGTGAAAAAATGGCTCGATAAGAATGGGTAATTTATTTTGAAAATGGTTTGCAAAACAAAATTCAGAAATAAATTATTAATATAAGAAAATAATAAACGTGAGAGAAAGTCAAGTTGGTCGGTTTGAGAACACAAGTTAAATTTCACAAATTTGTACATTCGAGTTATTAATTAAACTAAACATGGTTATTTAATAAAACTTGTTATATTTTAATTAAGTAGTATTAAATAAATATGTTTAATATAAATAATAAACTCTTTTTTCCCTTTCTTTTTGATATTTCGATTATTAATAATTAAGAGTTCTAATAAAATAACCTAATGTTAAATTTAAAAATTCTAAAATAATTCTATAAAAAAAATAAAAAAAATAAAAATCCTAAATTAATTCTAAATCCTAAGAAAACTAAATAAAATAAAAATCCTATATTAATTCTGAATCCTAAGATAATAACTAAATCCCCTAAAAATATACCTAAAATATTAAATCTAAATCTGAAAATAATAACTAAAATCCTAAAAATATTCTAAAATCCTAAAAGTATTTCTATTAATAACTAATCCTAAAATTAAAACTAAAAACCTAGAAATATTTCTAATAATAAATAATCCTAAAATAATAACAAAAAATGGAAAAATATTTCTAATATTAACTAATCCTAAAATAATTACCAAAATCCTAAAAATATTTCTAATAATAACTAATCCTAAAATTAAAACTAAAATCCTAAAAATATTTCTAATAACAACTAATCCTGATATTAAACTAAAATCCTAAAAATCTTTCTAATAATAACTAATCCTAAAATAATAACTAAAATCCTAAAAATATTTTTAATAATGACTAATCCTAAAATAATAACTAAAATCCTAAAAATATTTTTAATAATGACTAATCCTAAAATAATAACTAAAATCCTAAAAATATTTCTAATAATAACTAATCCTAAAATTAAAACTAAAATCCTGAAAATAATTCTAATAATAACTAATCCTAAAATTAAAACTAAAATCCTAAAAATATACCTAATTATAAGTAATCCTAAAATAATAACTAAAATCCTAAAAATATTTCTAATAATAACTAATTCTAAAATTAAAACTAAAATCCTAAAAGTATTTCTAAATAATAAAAAATCTTAGTTAATTCTAAATCCTAAGAAAACTAAATAAAATATAAATCTTAGAATTAATTCTAAATCTTAAGTTAAATAACTAAAATCCTAAAAAGTTGCTAATTAAAAAAGCAATGATCATCTCTTTTTTCTTTTACACTAGTAAAAATAAAAGGGTCACCAGATTGGGGTGAAAATAAGAAAGATTGAGGCCCAATGGAGCCGGATGGGTCGCGGCTCACTTGCTAGACCTGAGGCGGGTCATATTGACCCGCTTAAATTACAGTAAAGCAGATAAATGTAATTTGGGAGCACTGCTGCCTCAAATGCTTGGAAGGAAAACCCAAAAGAAGTGGAAACGAATTCCATCGCCATCAAGATTGGAAACACGACAAAACAGCAAAACCAGAAGCAAATGAGAAAACCTCTAATATGAATCTTGTTCCCTAATCAAATTCAAAGCTCTCGCGCGCACTGCCTTGGTGAAGATACGAAGGATCCAGCCGCTCAAACAACGGGAACCAAAACGGTAAAACCAGATCTATGTCTCAACGTTTCAACTATTCCTACCATGCGTCTTTTCATCTCTCTCGACTCACACCTTTTCTCCCTCTGAAATGCTATCTCCCAGCCACAATTCCCTCATGATTCCCGTTATTCTGTATCTCGATCCAAAAGGGAAAAGGAAACTACTACTAGAAATCAAAATCTAGTTCTAAAAAATACATATCAGTGGATCGTACATCGCCCTCATCACAAAAGAACAACGGAGACCGAAAGTGGAAATGAAAAATAAACGTTAATATTGTGGAGAAGAATGTATTTCTTAGTATGTGTTTGTTATAGACAGATATACAATACAAGGCAAGCATTAGATGAATTTGAGGGACCTGTGGGTTATGGGAAGAAATTAGATAAAACCGTTAGGGAAAGAGCATGGTCATTGCAACCATGTTTCGGGTTCAGAAGTCGGTTATGTGAAGGGAAGGTAATAGCACCCCCTCATATCTATTGTACTCGATAGGAACCTTCTAAGTTGTCTAGCTTGAATGGGTGTTCTATTCTAAAAGTCTACTTGCTAAAAGTTTTAATTTATTAAGAGAAAGAGGGTTAGTTTTTTTTAGTGCTCGCCAAGGATTGTGGCCCTTTTCCCTACGTATCCTCACTTGTAAAAAGTGAAGAATCAGAGCTCTGTAGTTCGGAGGCTTGAGGAACGATGGTGTTTGGGTTGGTTTTATACCTTGTAAAAGTTTTTTCGGATAATGCCCTAAGGCAAAAAAGAAGTTCGGTGAGATGGTGTTGTTTTTATGGTTTTGAAAGAAAGTGGTTCTTAATTAGGATCACACTAAAAACTATGGATGGAGGTGAGTATTTTGAACAACTAAGTCGAGCGCCTTTTGTTCAAAATACTCGGAGTGAGTATAGGAGGGCCTGCATTCTCAATCCTTCCCCACCACTTAAAGCTCGTGGCGTGCAATCCTAATCGTATTTTATTGTGCTTTTGAATTTATTGAGAAAAATTACCACTTGACGTTGGATCAAGGGTTTTATTAGTTATTGAGAAAATGTTAGAAGTGATACGAACATGGTTGATGGCGATGCACAAGGCAATCGACTTACAAGGTGAAAAAATGGCTCGATAAGAATGGGTAATTTATTTTGAAAATGGTTTGCAAAACAAAATTCAGAAATAAATTATTAATATATTAAAATAATAAACGTGAGAGAAAGTCAAGTTGGTCGGTTTGAGAACACAACTTAAATTTCACAAATTTGTACATTCGAGTTATTAATTAAACTAAACATGGTTATTTAATAAAACTAGTTATATTTTAATTAAGTAATATTAAATAAATATGTTTAATATAAATAATAAACTCTTTTTTCCCTTTTTTTTTTGATATTTCGATTATTAATAATTAAGAGTTCTAATAAAATAACCTAATGTTAAAATTTAAAATTCTAAAATATTTCTATAAAAAAAATAAAAAAAATAAAAATCCTAAATTAATTCTAAATCCTAAGAAAACTAAATAAAATAAAAATCCTATATTAATTCTGAATCCTAAGATAATAACTAAATCCCCTGAAAATATACCTAAAATATTAAATCTAAATTTGAAAATAATAACTAAAATCCTAAAAATATTCTAAAATCCTAAAATTATTTCTATTAATAACTAATCCTAAAATTAAAACTAAAAACCTAGAAATATTTCTAATAATAAATAATCCTAAAATAATAACAAAAAATGGAAAAATATTTCTAATATTAACTAATCCTAAAATAATTACTAAAATCCTAAAAATATTTCTAATAATAACTAATCCTAAAATTAAAACTAAAATCCTAAAAATATTTCTAATAACAACTAATCCTGAAATTAAACTAAAATCCTAAAAATCTTTCTTATAATAACTAATCCTAAAATAATAACTAAAATCCTAAAAATATTTTTAATAATGACTAATCCTAAAATAATAACTAAAATCCTAAAAATATTTCTAATAATAATTAATCCTAAAATTAAAACTAAAATCCTGAAAATAGTTCTAATAATAACTAATCCTAAAATAAAAACTAAAATCCTAAAAATATACCTAATAATAAGTAATCCTAAAATAATAACTAAAATCCTAAAAATATTTCTAATAATAACTAATTCTAAAATTAAAACTAAAATCCTAAAATTATTTTAAATAATAAAAAATCTTAGTTAATTCTAAATCCTAAGAAAACTAAATAAAATATAAATCTTAGAATTAATTCTAAATCTTAAGTTAAATAACTAAAATCCTAAAAAGTTGCTAATTAAAAAAACAATGATCCTCTCTTTTTTCTTTTACACTAGTAAAAATAAAAGGGTCACCAGATTGGGGTGAAAATAAGAAAGATTGAGGCCCAATGGAGCCGGATGGGTCGCGGGTCACTTGCTAGACCTGAGGCGGGTCATATTGACCCGCTTAAATTATAGTAAAGCAGAAAAACGTAATTTGGGAGCACTGCTGCCTCAAATGCTTGGAAGGAAAAACCAAAAGAAGTGGAAAAGAATTCCATCGCCATCAAGTTTGGAAACACGAGAAAGAAGCAAAACCAGAAGCAAAAAGAAAACCTCTAATATGAATTTTCTTCCCTAATCAAATTCAAAGCTCTCACGCGCACTGCCTTGGTGAAGATACGAAGGATCCAGCCGCTCAAACAACGGGAATCAAAACGGTAAAACCAGATCTATGTCTCAACGTTTCAACTAATCCTACCAGTCGTCTTTTCATCTCTCTCGACTCACACCTTTTCTCCCTCTGAAATGCTATCTCCCAGCCACAATTCCCTCATGATTCCCGTTATTATGTATCTCGATCCAAAAGGGAAAAGGAAACTACTACTAGAAGTCAAAATCTAGTCCTAAAAAATACATATCAATGGATCGTACGTCGCCCTCATCACAAAAGATCAACGGAGACTGAAAGTGGAAATGAAAAATAAACGTTAATATTGTGGAGAAGAATGCATTTCTTAGTATGTGTTTGTTATAGACAGATATACAATACAAGGCAAGCATTAGATGAATTTGAGGGACCTGTGGGTTATGGGAAGAAATTAGATAAAACCGTTAGGGAAAGAGCATGGTCATTGCAACCAAGTTTCGGGTTCAGAAGTCGGTTATGTAAGGGGAAGGTAATAGCACCCCCTCATATCTATCGTACTCGATAGGAACCTTCTAAGTTGTCTAGCTTGAATGGGTGTTCTATTCTAAAAGTCTACTTGCTAAAAGTTTTAATTTATTAAGAGAAAGAGGGTTTGTTTTTTTAGTGCTCGCCAAGGATTGTGGCCCTTTTGCCTACGTATCCTCACTTGTAAGAAGTGAAGAATCAAAGCTCTGTAGTTCGGAGGCTTGAGGAATGATGGTGTGTGGGTTGGTTTTATACCTTGTAAAAGTTTTTTCGGATAATGCCTTAAGGCAAAAAAGAAGTTCGGTGAGATGGTGTTGTTTTTATGGTTTTGAAAGAAAGTGGTTCTTAATTAGGATCACACTAAAAACTATGGATGGAGGTGAGTATTTCGAACAACTAAGTCGAGCGCCTTTTGTTCAAAATACTCGGAGTGAGTATAGGAGGGTCTGCATTCTTAATCCTTCCCCACCACTTAAAGCTCGTGGCGTGCAATCCTAATCGTATTTTATTGTGCTTTTGAATTTATTGAGAAAAATTACCACTTGACGTTGGATCAAGGGTTTTATTACTTATTGAGAAAATGTTAGAAGTGATACGAACATGGTTGATGGCGATGCACAAGGCAATCGACTTACAAGGTGAAAAAATGGCTCGATAAGAATGGGTAATTTATTTTGAAAATGGTTTGCAAAAAAAATTCAGAAATAAATTATTAATATATTAAAATATTAAACGTGAGAGAAAGTCAAGTTGGTCGGTTTGAGAACACAACTTAAATTTCACAAATTTGTACATTCGAGTTATTAATTAAACTAAACATGGTTATTTAATAAAACTAGCTATATTTTAATTAAGTAATATTAAATAAATATGTTTAATATAAATAATAAACTCTTTTTTCCCTTTTTTTTTTTGATAATTCGATTATTAATAATTATAAGTTCTAATAAAATAACCAAATGTTAAAATTTAAAATTCTAAAATATTTCTATAAAAAAAAATAAAAATCCTAAATTAATTCTAAATCCTAAGAAAACTAAATAAAATAAAAATCCTATATTAATTCTGAATCCTAAGATAATAACTAAATCCCCTGAAAATATACCTAAAATATTAAATCTAAATCTAAAAATAATAACTAAAATCCTAAAAATATTCTAAAATCCTAAAATTATTTCTATTAATAACTAATCCTAAAATTAAAACTAAAAACCTAGAAATATTTCTAATAATAAATAATCCTAAAATAATAACAAAAATTGGAAAAATATTTCTAATATTAACTAATCCTAAAATAATTACTAAAATCCTAAAAATATTTCTAATAATAACTAATCCTAAAATTAAAACTAAAACCCTAACAATATTTCTAATAACAACTAATCCAGAAATTAAAACTAAAATCCTAAAAATCTTTCTAATAATAACTAATCCTAAAATAATAACTAAAATCCTAAAAATATTTTTAATAATGACTAATCCTAAAATAATAACTAAAATCCTAAAAATATTTCTAATAATAACTAATCCTAAAATTAAAACTAAAATCCTGAAAATAGTTCTAATAATAACTAATTCTAAAATTAAAACTAAAACCCTAAAAATATACCTAATTATAAGTAATCCTAAAATAATAACTAAAATCCTAAAAATATTGCTAATAATAACTAATTCTAAAATTAAAACTAAAATCCTAAAAGTATTTCTGAATAATAAAAAATCTTAGTTAATTCTAAATCCTAAGAAAACTAAATAAAATATAAATCTTAGAATTAATTCTAAATCTTAAGTTAAATAACTAAAATCCTAAAAAGTTGCTAATTAAAAAAGCAATGATCCTCTCTTTTTTCTTTTACACTAGTAAAAATAAAAGGGTCACCAGATTGGGGTGAAAATAAGAAAGTTTGAGGCCCAATGGAGCCGGATGGGTCGCGGGTCACTTGCTAGACCTGAGGCGGGTCATATTGACCCGCTTAAATTACAGTAAAGCAGATAAACGTAATTTGGGAGCACTGGTGCCTCAAATGCTTGGAAGGAAAAACCAAAAGAAGTGGAAACGAATTCCATCGCCATCAAGTTTGGAAACACGACAAAACAGCAAAACTAGAAGCAAAAAGAAAACCTCTAATATGAATCTTCTTCCCTAATCAAATTCAAAGATCTCACGCGCACTGCCTTGGTGAAGATACGAAGGATCCAGCCACTCAAACAACGAGAATCAAAACGGTAAAACCAGATCTATGTCTCAATGTTTCAACTATTCCTACCATGCGTCTTTTCATCTCTCTCGACTCACACCTTTTCTCCCTCTGAAACGCTATCTCCCTGCCACAATTCTCTCATGATTCCTGTTATTCTGTATCTCGATCCAAAAGGGAAAAGGGAACTACTACTAGAAATCAAAATCTAGTCCTAAAAAATACATATCAGTGGATCGTACATCGCCCTCATCACAAAAGATCAACCGAGACCGAAAGTAGAAATGAAAAATAAACGTTAATATTGTGGAGAAGAATGCATTTCTTAGTATGTGTTTGTTATAGACAGATCAACAATACAAGGCAAACATCAGATGAATTTGAGGCATCTGTGGGTTATGGGAAGAAATTAGATAAAACCGTTAGGGAAAGAGCATGGTCATTGCAACCATGTTTCGGGTTCAGAAGTCGGTTATGTGAGGGGAAGGTAATAGCACCCCCTCATATCTATCGTACTCGATAGGAACCTTCTTAGTTGTCTAGCTTGAATGGGTGTTCTATTCTAAAAGTCTACTTGCTAAAAGTTTTAATTTATTAAGAGAAAGAGGGTTGGTTTTTTTTTGAGTGCTCGCCAAGGATTGTGGCCCTTTTGCCTACGTTTCCTCACTTATAAGAAGTGAAGAATCAGAGCTCCGTAGTTCGGAGGCTTGAGAAATGATGGTGTGTGGGTTGGTTTTATACCTTGTAAAAGTTTTTTCGGATGATGCCCTAAGGAAAAAAAGAAGTTTGGTGAGATGGTGTTGTTTTTATGGTTTTGAAAAAAAGTGGTTCTTAATTAGGATCACACTAAAAACTATGGATGGAGGTGAGTATTTCGAACAACTAAGCTGAGCGCCTTTTGTTCAAAATACTCGGAGTGAGTATAGGAGGGGCTGCATTCTCAATCCTTCCCCACCACTTAAAGCTCGTGGCGTGCAATCCAAACCGTATTTTATTGTTCTTTTGAATTTATTGAGGAAAATTACCACTTAACGTTGGATCAAGGGTTTTATTACTTATTAAGAAAATGTTTGAAGTGATACGAACACGGTTGATGGCGATGCACAAGGCAATCGACTTACAAGGTGAAAAAATGGCTCGATAAGAATCGGTAATTTATTTTGAAAATGGTTTGCAAAACAAAATTCAGAAATAAATTATTAATATAAGCAAATAATAAACGTGAGAGAAAGTCAAGTTGGACGGTTTGAGAACACAAGTTAAATTTCACAAATTTGTACATTCTAGTTATTAATTAAACTAAACATGGTTATTTAATAAAACTAATTTATATTTTAATTAATTAATATTAAATAAATATGTTTAATATAAATAATAAACTCTTTTTTCCCTTCTTTTTTTGATATTTCAATTATTTATAATTAAGAGTTCCAATAAAATAACCTAAAGTTAAAACTTAAAATTCTAAAATATTTCTATAAAAAAAAATATAAAAAAATAAATCCTAAATTAATTCTAAATCAAAAGAAATCTAAATAAAATAAAAATCCTATATTAATTCTGAATCCTAAGATAATAACTAAATCCCCTAAAAATATACCTAAAATATTAAATCTAATTCTGAAAATAATAACTAAAATCCTAAAAATATTCTAAAATCCTAAAATTATTTCTATTAATAACTAATCCTAAAATTAAAACTAAAAACCTAGAAATATTTCTAATAATAAATAATCTTAAAATAATAACAAAAATTTGAAAATCATTTCTAATATTAACTAATCCTAAAATAATTACTAAAATCCTAAAAATATTTCTAATAATAACTAATCCTAAAATTAAAACTAAAATCCTAAAAATCTTTCTAATAATAACTAATCCTAAAATAATAACTAAAATCCTAAAATAATTTTTAATAATGACTAATCCTAAAATAATAACTAAAATCCTAAAAATATTTCTAATAATAACTAATCCTAAAATTAAAACTAAAATCCTGAAAATAGTTCCAATAATAACTAATCCTAAAATTAAAACTAAAATCCTAAAAATATACCTAATAATAAGTAATCCTAAAATAATAATTAAAATCCTAAAAATATTTCTAATAATAACTAATTCTAAAATTAAAACTAAAATCCTAAAAGTATTTCTAAATAAAAAAAAAATCTTAGTTAATTCTAAATCCTAAGAAAACTAAATAAAATATAAATCTTAGAATTAATTCTAAATCTTAAGTTAAATAACTAAATTCCTAAAAAGTTGCTAATTAAAACAGCAATGATCCTCTCTTTTTTCTTTTACACTAGTAAAAATAAAAGGGTCACCAGATTGGGGTGAAAATAAGAAAGATTGAGGCCCCATGGAGCCGGATGGGTCGCGGGTCACTTGGTAGACCTGAGGCGGGTCAATATGACCTGCTTAAATTACAGTAAATCAAATAAACCTAATTTGGGAGCACTGCTGCCTCAAATGCTTGGAAGGAAAAACCAAAAGAAGTGGATAGAATTTCATCGCCATCAAGTTTCGAAACACGAGAAAACAGCAAAACCAGAAGCAAAAAGAAAACCCCTAATATGAATCTTCTTCCCAAATCAAATTTAAAGCTCTCACGCGCACTGCCTTGGTGAAGATACGAAGGATCCAGCCGCTCAAACAACGGGAATCAAAATGGTAAAACCAGATCTATGTCTCAACGTTTCAACTATTCCTACCATGCGTCTTTTCATCTCTCTCGACTCACATCTTTTCTCCATCTGAAACGCTATCTCCCAGCCACAATTCTCTTATGATTCCCGTTATTCTGTATCTCGATCCAAAAAGGAAAAGGGAACTACTACTAGAAATCAAAATCTAATTGAAAAATAAACGTTAATATTGTGGAGAAGAATGCATTTCTTAGTATGTGTTTGTTATAGACAGATCAACAATACAAGGCAAGCATCAGATGAATTTGAGGGACATGTGGGTTATGGGAAGAAATTAGATAAAACCGTTAGGGAAAGAGCATGGTCATTGCAACCAAGTTTCGGGTTCAGAAGTCGGTTATGTGAGGGGAAGGTAATAACACCCCGTCATATCTATCGTACTCGATAGGAACCTTCTAAGTTGTATAGCTTGAATGGGTGTTCTATTTTAAAAGTCTACTTGCTAAAAGTTTTAATTTATTAAGAGAAAAAGTGTTGGTTTTTTTTAGTGCTCGCCAAGGATTATGGCCCTTTTGCCTACGTATCATCATTTATAAGAAGTGAAGAATCAGAGCTCCGTAGTTCGGAGGCTTGAGGAATGATGGTTTGTGGGTTGGTTTTATACCTTAAAAAAGTTTTTTCGGATGATGCCCTAAGGCAAAAAAGAGGTTTGGTAAGATGGTGTTGTTTTATGGTTTTGAAAGAAAGTGGTTCTTAATTAGGATCACACTAAAAACTATGGATGGAGGTGAGTATTTCGAACAACTAAGTAGAACGTCTTTTGTTCAAAATACTCAGAGTAAGTATAGGAGGGGCTGCATTCTCAGTCCTTCCCCACCACTTAAAGCTCGTGGCGTGCAATCCTAACCATATTTTATTGTGCTTTTGAATTTATTGAGAAAAATTACCACTTGACGTTGGATAAAGGGTTTTATTACTTATTGAGAAAATGTTAGAAGTGATACGAACATGGTTGATGGCGATGCACAAGGCAATCGACTTACAAGGTGAAAAAATGGCTCGATAAGAATCGGTAATTTATTTTGAAAATAGTTTGCAAAACAAAATTCAGAAATAAATTATTAATATAAGCAAATAATAAACGTGAGAGAAAGTCAAGTTGGTCGGTTTGAGAACACAAGTTAAATTTCACAAATTTGTACACTCGAGTTATTAATTAAACAAAACATGGTTATTTAATAAAACTAATTTATATTTTAATTAATTAATATTAAATAAATATGTTTAATATAAATAATAAACTCTTTTTTCCCTTTTTTTTTGATATTTCAATTATTAATAATTAAAAGTTCTAATAAAATAACCTAAAGTTAAAATTTAAAACTCTAAAATATTTCTATAAAAAAAAATAAAAAAAATAAAAATCCTAAATTAATTCTAAATCTTAAGAAAACTAAATAAAATAAAAATCCTATATTAATTCTGAATCCTAAGATAATAACTAAAATCCTAAAAATATACCTAAAATATTAAATGTAAATCTGAAAATAATAACTAAAATCCTAAAAATATTCTAAAATCCTAAAAGTATTTCTATTAATAACTAATCCTAAAATTAAAACTAAAAACCTAGAAATATTTCTAATAATAAATAATCCTAAAATAATAACAAAAATTCGAAAAATATTTCTAATATTAACTAATCCTAAAATAATTACTAAAATCCTAAAAATATTTCTAATAATAACTAATCCTAAAATTAAAACTAAAATCTTAAAAATATTTCTAATAATAACTAATCCTAAAATAATAACTAAAATCCTAAAAATATTTTTAATAATGACTAATCCTAAAATAATAACTAAAATCCTAAAAATATTTCTAATAATAACTAATCCTAAAATTAAAACTAAAATCCTAAAAATATACCTAATAATAAGTAATCCTAAAATAATAACTAAAATCCTAAAAATATTTCTAATAATAACTAATTCTAAGTTGTTTAGCTTGAATGGGTGTTCTATTCTAAAAGTCTACTTGCTAAAAGTTTTAATTTATTAAGAGAAAGAGGGTTAGTTTTTTTTGAGTGCTCGCCAAGGATTGTGGCCATTTTTCCTACGTATCCTCACTTATAAGAAGTAAAGAATCAGAGCTCCGTAGTTCGGAGGCTTGAGGAATGATGGTGTGTGGGTTGGTTTTATACCTTAAAAAAGTTTTTTTAGATGATGCCCTAAGGCAAAAAAGAAGTTTGGTGAGATGGTGTTGTTTTTATGGTTTTGAAAGAAAGTGGTTCTTAATTAGGATCACACTAAAAACTATGGATGGAGGTGAGTATTTCGAACAACTAAGTCGAGCGCGTTTTGTTCAAAATACTCGAAGTGAGTATAAGAGGGGTTGCATTCTCAATCCTTCCCCACCACTTAAAGCTTGTGGCATGCAATCCTCACCGTATTTTATTGTGCTTTTGAATTTATTGAGAAAAATTACCACTTGACGTTGAATCAAGGGTTTTATTACATATTGAGAAAATGTTAGAAGTGATGCGAACATGGTTGATGGCGATGCACAAGGCAATCGACTTACAAGGTGAAAAAATGGGTCGATAAGAATCGGTAATTTATTTTGAAAATGGTTTGCAAAACAAAATTCAGAATGACATTATTAATGTTCTGGACTGGGCCCCGGCCTCACCTCACGGCCCAGCCCAATGATGCACAATAAAGGCCCAATATGGTTTATGTAGGCTGATCGAGCACGTGACTCCTCGACGGGCAGGGCATGCTCCCGTCGAGGAGTACAACGTGCCTCAAGACATCCTCTACGCTCTTCCCTTCGCGGGGAGACACTGCCAACCACTATCCCTCGTCGGGCAGAACAGCCCTCCGTGGGCAGAATCCCCATGCCAACGAGCAGGACAACATGTCTCTCCCACGCCTTCGTGTGCTCCCCTCCACGGGGAGAACAACACACCTTCGGGGAACTTCGCGAGCTCCCCTCCGCGGGGAGATCAACGTGCCACTCGCACGTTCTCCACGTGCTCCCCTCCGCGGGGACACGTTACCGACCAACTACCCACCTCCGAAAGAGCAGGTGAAACCCACTTTCTGGAGATCACGGGACAATTGGACTAGGCAGAAGACCATGTCCTGGTCTTCACTACGCCAAGTAAGCCCTGGAAGTCACCTGGGTTGGGCCTGGCGATCCAGCCCAACGCAAGTGAGCGTTAGCCCAGCGCTGGGGTCTCTCTATAAATACCCTCTTCCACAAGAGGGTAAGGTAATTCACTTCTTACCCCTTTTTCTGTACTTGTGATCACTCTGCCCATATACTTACTTTGGCATCAGAGTGTCTTGCCGGTACACCCCCTCCTCCTCCTCATCACCGGTGAACAGGCAGCAACCCAATAGAGTGTGGCCAGCTAGTGATCCCCTTCTGATTAGGTCAGATCAGTGGCGCCGTCTGTGGGAACTTGAAACTTCCCCGTTCCTCCGAGCAGCGAACCAAAGTTTCACCAACACTCCACAATCATGGCTAGCCCACACCACGATGATGCCGTTCACGACTTCATCCTCACCCCTGCCGCGAACGGCAACAAGCAAACGGAAACGTCCCGTCCTCTGGAGACCGACGAGAGAGACGGTCGGACTGCCTCTCCTTCGTCCGCAGAAGTTGCACACCAGGCTGTCTACCGACCCCGGAGCCCAGCAGTGTTCCAGCCTATTCTTGTCCCGGCCAGAGCGGACCCGACTGTGGCCGCCCTCTTCGCGGTCATCAATCAGACAAACCAGCTGTTATTTCAACAGAACGCACGAATTGGCGCACTAGAGCACGAGGTCCCGCTAAGGTCCCCTCCGCGGGAAGACCAGAATGGGAACTCGAGGAGTCCTTCACCTCTCCCCAGGGACCGGCGACCCCGTCTGGAGATGCCCCAACCCGAAGTAGTGTGGTAGCGGACTAGATCCCCAACGAGACAAGTTCGTGTGAGATGGCAGACCAGAGCAGATCCCCCGACCAGGCCTTCGCGCGTCGAACCCCCGGTCAGGAGGTTGAGGGCCCGAAACCAGGTGCCTCCACCAAATGGCCCATCACCCCCTCGGTCGCCAACTCTCAGCAACGAAGATGACTACAGGACTCCTCTGTCCTAGGAAATCATGGCCGCCCCCATTCCCCACGGGATGGAGAAGCCCCCGGCGCTCTCGACGTACGACGGCACCTCCGACCTAGACGATCACCTGGAAGACATCGAGGCCATGCTCGACTACCGAAACGTCCGAGGAGCTATCAAATGCAGAATATTCCCAACGGCGCTGAGGAAAGGTGCCATGATGTGGTACAAAAGCCTGGAGCCAGAATCGGTTACGTCATGGCGGGTTTTGAAAGACCTATTTTCAAGACACTTCATAGCATCCCGACGCCATCCGAAGACGGAAGCCGCACTCGGCGCTATAATCCAAGCTCCCGACGATCCCCTCCGGAAGTACATCGAAAGATTCACGTGGGAGGCAGTACAGGTAACGACGTCAGACGAGATGAAGTGTTACTTAATGGAGCAATGCCTGCGTCGTGACTCCAAGTTCTACGAGGCCGTGGCCATACACCGACCAACCTCTCTACAGGACTTCCTCGACAGAGCTGCGCAATATATCCGGTTCGAGGAAACCCAAGCGGCCAACTCCGCCCGAGACACGCGAGACAGAGAGACCCCCTGCGAGCACCGGGAGGACGGAGCTTCAAGCCACCGGCGCGGAGGTGATCACCGACGGGAGGATCGCCCCCGCGAACAACGCGAGCAGCGCGGTCCCGCCGGCCGATTCACGGAGTATATGGCCCTAGTCGCTTCCCGCGAGCGCATACTGGCCGAATGCGCCAAGACAGAGTTTGTCCAGGGAGGTGTCTGCTTCCCCAGACCGACACCCCCCAAGCTTAACATGGACAAATCGAAGTACTGCCGCTTCCACAGGAGCCACGGGCACGTTACCAAAGACTGCATCCACCTCAAGGACGCGATCGAAATCCTGATTAAAGACGGCCACCTGAAGAGATACACCCGGGGAGGAGAAACCCCGAGGCAAGACTCTCCCGAGGCCAAGAGAGTCGAAGAGCTCCCCTCTTCAGACGATGACAATGGCCTCCAGGTCGCCCTCTGCGTCAGCCGCCCTGAGAATTGGTTCGCTCGTAGAGAACTCGGCCTCCCCGACGACCCTGACCTTCCCGACGAGCCGGTGCGCCCACCAGTCGATGGGAATACTTTCCAAGAGCCATGGTCATCTCCAGCGGATCCCCGAGGAACCTGTCCGTAGGATCGGTAAAAAGAAAGTTCGAAGAACTCATCACCAACAACTCCGGTAAGATGAGCACTCTCGACAAATTTCGCGGCCGATCCAATCCGATCACCTTTTACCTCGAGGAACTTCCCGGGGGCTCTCCTAACTCTAACATTCCCCTGTTGATACGGGCACGGATGGCGAACTTCGATGTCAGATGCATCCTGGTCGACGGTGGCAGCTCGGTGGACATCATGTACACCCACCTTTTCACGACCCTCCAACTCGACGAATCCAACCTATCCCCCTACGTGGGCTCTGACCTCCAAGGGTTCAACGGGACAACGATGAGACCGTGGCGATACGTGGAGCTAAAAGTCACATTCGGGGAGAAGGAAACCGCCAAAGAGGTCAATATCCGCTTCTTAGTCATCGAGTGCCCGTCCCTCTACAACTGTATCCTAGGCAGGACGACGATGGCAGAACTCACCGCGGTGCCCTCCACCGTCCACCTAAAGATGAAATACTATATGAGGCGGGGGGCGTGGTGACCCTGAATGGCGACATCGAGCTGCCCGGAGATGCTTCGAGGCCGCGCTGAAGGGCCTAAGCACCATCTCCCCAGCAACTAAAAAGGCAGCCCCCACCGCGACACCGAAAAGCGAACCGAAGGAGCTCGTTGGCTCCGTGGACCTCGACAGCCGCTTCACCGAAGAACACGACCGTGAAGAAGAGGCCAGAGAAGCCAACCAGTCCAACGGGCAACCCACCCACCCAGCGCACCCCATCCCAGACAGTGACTTCGAGATCGTGACACTCGGGGACGACGAGAATAGAACCGTGAAGATCAGAGCAGGACTTCCCGACTTGGCGAGGAGACAACTGAAGGCCCGCCTCCGCGAGAACGCTGATCTCTTCGCCTGGAGCGCCGCGGAAATGCCCGGACTCAACCCCGAGGTCTCCTGCCATCAACTGTCCATCAACCTGACCGCCAAGGCTGTAGTACAACGTAGGCATAGACAATCCCCCGAAAAATCGGCGGCGGCTGAAAAAGCTGTAAAAGACCTCCTAGAGGCAAATTTTATTTCGGAAGCCCGGTATTCAACCTGACTGTCCAATGTTGTACTTGTTAAAAAGAATAATGGAAAATGGCGCATGTGTGTTGACTACACCGATCTCAACCGGGCATGTCCTAAGGACGCCTACCCCCTCCCTAAGATCGACAAGCTCGTCGACAACTCGGCGGGCTTCAAACTCTTATCCTTTATGGACGTATACTCGGGATACAACCAGATCCCGATGGCCGAGCGCGACAAACAAAGAACGACCTTCATGACGGCGTCGGGCAACTATTACTACAACGTAATGTCCTTCGGCCTAAAGAACACCGGCGCCACGTATCAATGGATGATGAACAAAGTCTTCCGGGGAGAAATCGGCGACATGCTCGAGGTGTATATGGACGACATGATTGTCAAATCCTACACGGAAGTCGACCACACGACCCATCTCAGAAAGGTCTTCGACACAGCGAGGAACTGCCGAATGCGCTTCAACCCGGAGAAATGCACCTTCAGAGTCCGCGCAGGAAAATTCCTCGGCTACTACCTGACCGAGGGTGGGATCAAATCAAATCCGGACAAGTGCCACGCATTTTCGGAAATCACCACACCCACCTCAAAGAATTCAATACAATCCTTCAAAGGCGTGCTCGCCTCACTTTCCCGATTCATCGCCAAATCTGCACAGCACGCCCTCCCTTTCTTCAAGTTGCTCAGAAAGGAGACCGCGTTCGAATGGACAGAGGAATGCGAGCAAGCCCTCCGCCACCTCAAACGCGTCCTGTCCGAACCACCAATGCTGATGCGACCCATAGCGGGAGAAACCCTATACCTGTACCTGGCCGTGGCCAACGAGGCCGTCAGTGCCGTCCTGATCAGGGAAACCCAAGAAGGGTAAAAGCCAATATACTTCACGAGAAAAGCCTTCCACGGTCCCGAAGTATGATATCAGTTGATCGAAAAAGTCGCTTTGGCCCTTATCACCGCTGCATGACGTCTCCGACATTACTTCTTGGCACACACCATTGTGCTCCGAACCGACCATCCCGTCAAACAGCTTCTCGACCGACCAGACATGGCTGGACGAATGTTGAAATGGTCATTAGAGCTATTTGAGTTCGACATCGTCTATGAAGGAAGGAAGGCTCTCAAAGCCCAAGCCCTGGCCGACTTTGTCACCGAGATGACCCCCTCGCCAGACCCTACCACCGGGAGTCACAAATGGACCATCTTCGTCGACGGCTCCTCAAACTCCACGGGCAGCGGAGCAGGCATCATCCTCGACAATGAAGAAGGCACCATCATAGAGGTCTCCCTGACACTGGCCTTCCCGACGAAGAACAACCAAGCCAAGTACGAGGCGTTCCTGGCCGGACTTCGCTTGGCATCAGACCTCGGGGCCAAAGAGATTAAAATCTACACGGATTCCCAGCTCGTGGCCTCACAAGTGTGGGGAGAATATCAGGCGAAAAATGATAACCTCGCCGAATACTTGGCACTCATTACTGAATAATGCAAAGTTTCGACTCCGCGGAGGTTCAAAACGTCCCACGCGAACAGAACACCCGAGCCGATATTCTTTTAAAACTAGCAAGCACCAAAAAGAAGGGCGGACACAAGTCAGTCATCCAGGAAGTCCTATCACAACCGAGCACGAAAAATCCCGTCGTCTCGCTCGACATCAATGCCATAGGAGATACCAACTGTTGGATGACACCACTACACGCCTACCTCAGCGCGGGCCACCTCCCAGCCGACCCCAAAGAGGCCATCGTGATCAAACGACGCTCCTGCTCATACGTCCTCCTCGAAGGTAAACTGTATCACAGGGGCTTCACAGTCCCACTCCTCAAATGCATCAACGCCTCCCAGGGCGTAGACGTCCTGGAGGAAATCCACGAGGGCATCAACGCGCAGCACCTCAGGGGACGATCCCTGGCGAGAAAGGCCTTGCGAGCAGGATACTAATGGCCATCGATGCAAGCAGACGCAAGAGAGTACGTCAGGAGATACGACAGATGCCAAAGCACGGGGACATGTACCTCGCCCCACCGAGCGAGCTCAAGTCCCTCTCCTCCCCGTGGCCGTTCACCTGGTGGGGGATGGATATCCTCGGCCCCTTCACCCTGGGTTCATATTAGAACAAGTACCTGATTGTGGGCGACGACTACTTCACCAAATGGATTGAGGCCGAAGCCCTAGCCAAAATCACAGCCCACAACATACTCCGATTCTACAAAAGAAATATCCTCGCGAGATTCAAGGTCCCACTCGCCATCATCACCGACAACGGCACGCAGTTCACCGACAAAAACTTCCGGGACTTCGTCACTAAACTCGGGACCAAGCACCACTTCACCTTGGTCAAACATCCTCAGACGAATGGCCAAGCCGAATCCGCGAACAGGGTAATACTCAGAGGGCTCAAACGAAGACTCGGCGATGCCAAGCGGGCATGGGTCGAGGAACTCCACAGTGTCCTATGGGCATACCGAACTACGCCTCACTCAACCACGGGGGAAACACCATTCCACCTCACGTACGGAACCGAGGCGGTGATCCCGGTCGAGATACGAGATCCATCCAGACGCACCGAAGCTCCCCTAGAAGCCGAAGACAACGATGACGCCCTTTGAGAGGAACTCGACCTAGTTGAGGAAATTCGATCGGGGGCAGCTCTTCGAGAAGCCAGACTGAAACAGCAGGTAGCACTCCGCCACGACAGCAGAGTCCTAAAACGCGAATTTCAGATCGACGATTTAGTCTTGCGAAGAAACCAGAAGGACTCCCACGAGGGTAAACTAGCCGAGAATTGGGAAGGTCCCTACCATGTCGGAGACAAGACGGAGCACGGGGCTTACTACCTAGAAAACCTACACGGGGCACAACTAGTTCGACCATGGAACGCCGAGAAGTTGAAGCGGTACTACAGTTAAAAACTGCCTGCAACGCCTAAATGTCACGACCACTGGGGGGCGATATGGTACCACCGCACCTCCTCGCGTCTTCTAGAGACCAACGAAAAAGCAAGCCCTGCCTTTGTGTGCGCGGGCAGAAGGCTCTGCTCAACGGGGAACACCTCGATCGAGATTCCTCGTCGCCGTACCAGTACCGGCAGGACACCCAGCTCACGATGGGACGTCCACGCTGCAGGGAGAACTACCCCCGAAATGGCCAGGTAACAAAGCCGGCCAACCGACCAGTTCCCCACACCGCCGGAAACAATTGTCGTCGAGCTACCACCCCGGACAGGCCCAAAAACATACAAATATACATATTTCAAACATACAAATACGTACAGATATAAAACGAGCATAAACAAACATGCAAGAAACAAAACCGAACGCACACTTAGAAAAATTTCAAGAAATATGAAAAAGGCATCAGCCTAGTAGTCATATTACACCATCAAGGGAACGCAGACCCAACAAACAAAAAAGCTTAAGAAAAATACAAAGGCGTGACACGTAGGCCCAGAAACTACGGGCACGCAGGCCCGGGGAAAATCTACACGTCCCCCTCACCCTCCTTCTCAATATCCACATTAACACGTCGTGGCCGACAAGCTCCGGATCGATCACCTTCCCGTCGACAATCTCGTTATAGGGCCCGACCCTGTCCACGACTAAAGCGACACCAAGTTGACGACTTGGAGCTGCACGACGGCACTTTTGAACCCGACCTCCACGGCTTCCAAACAATCATTCTCCAATACCCGAATCCGGGCAATTAAGTCCGCACGAGTAACCATCCGCCTGTCTTCGTCGGTCTCATCCTCGGCCGGACGGAGGGCACTTTCTAGAACCCCCACGCAAACCTTTAGCGCCTGCACCTCGGCCTCCGCGGCCCCCAGCTTCTCCTCGACAATCGTCACCTTCTCCTCAGCACCATCCGCCCGCTGCACTGGTCAGCGGTCTCCCTCTGACTTTTTTCCAACTCCTCAGAGAGCTTAGCCAAACGCGACTACGTGAAGGTGAGGTCCCCCCGCAGCTTGGTCAGTTCGGCAGTAGAGCAGCCTTCCTCGCTCAGGACCATCGCCGTGATAAAGGTACGCATCATCGCAGCCAGATCCTCCGCCAAAATTCAACGACGAGAGTCCCGATCTGCATCCAAAACCGCCTTCACTTCACCAGCAGAAATAGTAGGTGACCTGGCCCCGTGAAAGTAGCCCGGGTGTTGATGGCACGACGGGACAACATACCCCTCCTCGGCAGACCCGGTCGTCAGATCAATCAAGCCGCTGGCCTCCTCGGTCCTAGGCCTCTTCGCAGCCCTCTGAGATGAGGGAGACTGACTCCCTTAAGAAGACGAAGACGAGCTCTGACCGCCCTGGACCGCAGCTTCCTGCCCGATTATTTGGCGGCAACCTTCGAGGCACATAGCTTCTTCACCCGCTCTTCGACAGAAGACATGTTCGCTGCAAAAAATAAAAAGAGTCAGCAACAGACAAAACATACAAAGTCACGAGAAGAGAGAAGCGTCCCCACCTAAGTAATCGAAAGCCTCCGTCTCCGAGGAGAAACCGAACAAGGTTTTCGTATTAATCAACCTCTTCTTCGTTCGCACGTTCCCCTGCTCGTCGAAAAGATACCAACCATCAGGTGTCACCAGTTTCGACGGCGGAAGACCATGCACAAACGCCACTATCTTCAGATAGGCGGCCATGTCCCCCTCGTCGAGGGTCCTAGCCCGCACTATAAATTAGTCGGTTCCGCGGTTGAAATGCTCCGAAGTCCACAGTAAATGCACTCTCGGAAGCCACACGACAAACCACTGACCATCCACCACTCGCTCCCCCTCGGTAAATAGAGAGTCTACCCCTTATCTTGTGATCGGCCTCACGAGGTAGAAGCGACCTTTAAAATCCCGGACGAAGTCCATGTACGTTTTGGAGAGTGTGGTCGGCTTCTTAAACGAAACCCAACCCTGCCGACCATTCACCGTTTTTCGCTGCAGGTGGAAAAAACGGAAAAACAAGGGCACCGTGGCATCGGCCTGGAGGAAGCGACACACCAGCTCGAACGTGCGGATAAAGGCCAAGGAATTGGGATACAGTTGAGATGGAGCCAGACGCAACCATTCGAAAAGACCCAAATGAAAGTCGGAAAATGGCAGTCTGAGCCGGGCCTCTTTGAAATAAAACTCATGCACGGGGAATGTCCGCCGTCCATATCTCGAGCAGACACGGTGATGTTCCTTGGGGCGGTAAACTTGCCAGCTCTGCGGCTCTCCTTCCACCCGGTCCTCCACAGTGGTATGGGCGTCGGACATGTCAAAGACAAATCAAGAAGGGGTGGATAAAGGCTCCTCAGCCACCCATTCCTCGATAGGGAGAACTCTCTCGTCGAAACCTGGAACCTCGGGCTCGTTGTCTACAACCATCGTCCCCGGGATCAATGCTGACATGGACACCTGAAAAGTAGAGGATAACGGTGATTTCGATAGCCAAGACCAAATCCACCCTTCCACCACAGGTCAAGTGAAAGGGCGACGAGGGCGCTTTCGCGAACAGAAGACAAAACGCCCGGGCAAGTTGCCGAGGAGCATTTCCCCGCCACCTCTCCACGGGACATTCAAGCTAACCTATCGCCCCTCCCCGAGGGCTTCATCGGGCGAAGCACCCCTCCCGGGGCATTCATCGGAATAATCGATCCACCCCGGCGCATTCATCTAAACAACCCTAAAACTCCACCAAATACGGCGGGAACTCGCGTTTCTCCTCGGGGCACTCATCGTGCCACGACCACAAACCCAAAAATAAACAACGAAAATAAAAGAAAGGAGGAAGAAAACTCACTTTATAGCGGTGGTTGACGGAATGCACGACGGACGACGCGGCGGCAATTCACGACGGCGACGGACGGGGCGGAACAACAGAGCTTCGTAAGTAAAAAGGCAAGGTGAAAAGTAAAAAGTGCGCAGGGACTCCCCTATTTATAACCCCGCGCGGAACTCGAAGCAGCACTAGGCCCTTGAGTGCCTTAGGGTAGCCGCCCTCACGCCCACTCAATACGTGACACATGGCGGTCAGCTGACAGTCGCGTCCCTTCAAATGCCTTTGCCCCGCGCACCCAGCGACGTGGAAAGACCTTCGCACACACACCCCTCGCCGAACACGAGCCGGTGGAATCTCGTGCCTCACGACCTTCTTCCCCAAAATAATGTTTCAAGTCCTCGCTCTCCCACCGAAGAGCTTCAACTTGAGGGGCTCCTATTCTAGCCTGGGCCCCGACCTCACCTTGCGACCCAGCCCAATGATGCACAATAAAGGCCCAATGTGGTTTATGCAGGCTGATCGAGCACGTGACTCCTCGACGGGCAGGGCATGCTCCTGTCAAGGAGAACAACGTGCCTCAAGATATCCTCTGCGCTCTCCCCTTTGCGGGGAGGCGCTGCCAACCACTGTCCCTCGTCGGGAAGAACAGCCCTCCGCGAGCAGAATCCCCATGCCAACGAGCGGGACAACATGTCTCTCCCACGCCCTCGTGTGCTCCCCTCCGCGGGGAGAACAACACACCTTCGGGGAACCTCGCGAGCTCCCCTCCGCGGGGAGATCAACGTGCCATTCGCACGTTCTCCATGTGCTCCCCTCCGCGGGGACACGTCACCGACCAACTGCCCACCTCCGAAAGAGCAGGTCAAACCCACTTTCCGGAGATCACGGGACAGTTGGACTAGGGCGAAGACCACATCCTGGTCTTCACTATGCCACGTAAGCCCTGACAGTCACCTGGGTTGGGCCTGGCGATCCAGCCCTACGCAAGTGACCGTTGGCCCAGTGCTGGGGTCTCTCTATAAATACCCTCTTCCACAAGAGGGTCAGGTAATTCACTTTTTACCCCTTTTCTGTACTTGTGATCACTCTGCGCATATACTTACTTTGGCATCGGAGTGCCTTGCAGGTACACCCCCTCCTCCTCCTCATCACCGGTGAACAGGCAGCAACCCAACAGAGTGTGGCCAGCTAGTGATCCCCTTCTGATCAGGTCAGATCAATTAATATAAGCAAACAATAAACGTGAGAGAAAGTCAAGTTGGTCGGTTTGAGCACACAAGTTAAATTTTACAAATTTGTACATTCGAGTTATTAATTAAACTAAACATGGATATTTAAAAAAACTAATTAATATTTTAATTAATTAATATTAAATAAATATGTTTAATACAAATAATAAAATCTTTTCTCCCTTTTTTTTTATATTTCAATTATTAATAATTAAGAATTCTAATAAAAAAACCTAAAGTTAAAATTTAAAATTCTAAAATATTTCTATAAAAAAAACTAAATAAAATATAAATCCTAAATTAATTATAAATCCTAAGAAAACTAAATAAAATAAAAATCCTATATTAATTCTAAATCCTAAGATAATAACTAAAATCCTAAAAATATTCCTAAAACATTAAATCTAAATCTGAAAATAATAACTAAAATCCTAAAAATATTCTAAAATCCTAAAAATATTTCTAATAATAACTAATCCTAAAATTAAAACTAAAATCTTAAAAATATTTCTAATAATAACTAATTTTAAAATTAAAACTAAAATTCTAAAAATATTTCTAATAATAACTAATCCTAAAATTAAAACTAATATCCTAAAAATATTTCTAATAATAACTAATCATAAAATAATAACTAAAATCCTAAAAATATTTCTAATAATAACTAATCCTAAAATAATAACTAAAATCCTAATAATATTTCTAATAATAACTAATCCTAAAATTAAAACTAAATTCCTAAAAATATTTCTAATAATAACTAATCCTGAAATTAAAACTAAAATCCTAAAAATATTTCTAATAATAACTAATCCTAAAATAATAACTAAAATCCTAAAAATATTTCTAGTAATAACTAATCTATAAATAATAACTAAAATCCTAAAAATATTTCTAATAATAACTAATCCTAAAATTAAAACTAAAATACTAAAAATACTTCTAATAATAACTATTCCTAAAATTAAAACTAAAATTCTTATAATATTACTAATAATAACTAATCCTCAAATAATAACTAAAATCCTAAAATTATTTCTAATAATAACTAATCCTAAAATTAAAACTAAAATCCTAAAAATATTTCAAATAATAACTTATACTAAAATTAAAACTAATATCCTAAAAATATTTCTAAATAAAAAACAAATCCTAAATTAATTCTAAATCCTAAGAAAACTAAATAAAATATAAACCTTAGAATTAATTCTAAATCCTAAGTTAAATAACTAAAATCCTAAAAAGTTACTAATTAAAAAAGCAATTATCCTCTCTTTTTTTTAACTAGTAAAAATAAAAGGGTCACCATTTTGGGGTGAAAATAAGAAAGATTGAGACCTAATGGAGCCAGATGGGTCACGGGTCACTTGCTAGACCTGGGGCGGGTCATATTGACCTGCTTAAATGACAGTAAAGCAGATAAACCTAATTTGGGACCACTGCTGCCTCAAACGCATGGAAGGAAAAAGTGAAAGAAGTGGAAACGAATTCCATCGCCATCAAGTTCGGAAACACGAGAAAGTAGCAAACCCAGAAGCAAAAAGAAAACCTCTAATATGAATCTCCTTCCCTAATCAAATTCAAAGCTCTCACGTGCACTGCCTTGGTGAAGATACGAAGGATCCCAGCCGCTCAAACAATGGGAATCAAATCGGTAAAACCGGATCCATGTCTCAACGTTTCAACTATTCCTACCATGCGTCTTTTCATCTCTATCGACTCACACCTTTTCTCCATCTGAAACGCTATCTGCCAGTCACGATTCTCTCATGATTCCCATTATTATGTATCTCGATCAAAAAGGGAAAAGGGAACTACTACTAGAAATCAAAATCAAGTCCTAAAAAATACATATCAGTAGATCGTACACCGCCCTCATCATAAAAGGTCAACGTAGACCGAAAGTGGAAAAGAAAAGATAACGTTAATATTGTGGAGCAGAATGAATTTCTTAGTCTGTGTTTGATATAGACAGATTAACAATACAATGCAAGAAAGGAAAACATCAGATGAATTTGAGTGAGTTAGAGAAACTACCTACAAATGGGGAAGCGTCAGAGTTACCCTGTATTCAAATAAGTCTTTCTGGTTCTCCTCTTTGTTTTTTTTTCGTTTGTTATGAGGGTGTTTGTTTTTATGAGTTTGAACTTTGTGACTGCTGTTGTTTTTTTTTGCTACTGCTAACTCAATTGAAGTGGCCCTCCTCTTTTTTCCTTGAACTGATGCAGAATTTATAGCAGAAATAGCTAGGGTTTGTGATTTGAATTCTGCCGAGGAATCTTTACTTCTAGCCATGTCTGTTAACAACTTTTTTTATGCCAACAATGTTTTTCCTAAACTGTGAAACTGTCTTTGCTGTACCTTCTGAATTTCCCTGCACTTTTTGGTTGTACTTTCTGAATTTTGTCTTATTAAAGTGGTCCCCATGATTCTTGCTGTCAATTTGAATTTTGCATTTGAGTTTTTGAATTGATATGAATAGTTTGAATTTGAGATGAAATGAAGAATGAATATGAATATAGATATGGTTTGAAATGTGACCGTTAACAAATTGAATTGGATGAAGAATAAATATGAATTGAGGAATGAATTGAAATGAACATGAATACGGAATTGATTTTGCTTAAGTGAAAATGTGAATGTGTCCCCTTTTTTGAAGTGGTTTACATGTCATGCGATGGTATGATGAATCTTTGGATGAATTAAAATTGGTTTGGTTTAATGAATTTGTGAATGATGGGATTGTTTTGGTTTGGTTGTGATGATGGATGAATAAATTTGGCTAGAATTAAAATGAATATGGAATTATGCATCAAGTTTGAAAGTGAAAATTTTGGTTTTGTAGGTTGACACAATTATGGACAAAGGCAAGAAACGAGAATGATCAAAGACTTATGCATCAAAGAGGGTAAAGGGCTCAAATTTGGGTTCATTCTTCAAAGATATCTTAGGAAAATTCAACTATTGTTTGTCATACAAGAAAGTCTTGTAAATTTGAATCTTTTATAACATAACTTTAGAAATTGGCTTGTAACCTTAATTGAAGCTTGAATTTTAGGCTTGACACTTTGGAATAACCTTGTAACTTCAATCACGCACCTTAATTGTTATTGACAATTGAATTAGAAATTGAAGTTTGTTCATGTAGTGAAAAGTGATATTGGAATAGAATTTGAAATGTTGAATGAAATTTTCTTATAATGAGATTGTGACTCGATAAATCTTAAGCAAAAATTTAGAAATTTTAAGTCATAATTTGGTCTCCTTGAAGCCGAGTTTGAATGGAGCTTGAATGTATTAGTCCTTCTCTTTTTGATCATTAAAAGAAGTAATTCAACTATTCATGGCACAATTTTAGCATTTGAATTTTGACTGGCGACTTGAGTAAGTTTGTCTTGAATTTGATTTGAAAACTAAAGAAGATTATTGAACTTGAATAAAGATGATGTATACCTTCCTTCTATAATCAGTTTGATCCCACTAATTAACTTGAACAACAATTTAAATCCATAACATCAATTAGTCCTTTGAATGAATTTCTCCAAATAGTGAGTCCATGATAACCCTTACTTCTTAATGAATGCAAATCATCTTGCTTCCTTGATGAAACCTCTAACAAACAATGAGCAACTGAGATGACACTAATATCTTGAATCCAATGAATCTCCAATTTCACACTTTGATTTCATGAAAACACTATAGTTCTTTCCTTGAATAATCCTTGAAGACGAATGGTAAAGCTTGAAGTATAGAAAGAACTGTGACCATAAAAACCCTAAAATGATCTTCAATTGATGAATATTAACGAGATCAATCCGGATGAATAGTAAAACTCTAGTCCAAAGTTTGTGGAAAAACTTTAGAGAATCCAAATTCTAAATGTCAAGAACCTTTACAGATCAAAGATGGAAATCTAGCTCTCCGTAGCCACTAAATCGATCTCGAACACTTATTCCTAAGCAAATACCCTTCCTCGACGTTCCCTTGCGAACCCACATGATTGGCATGCACCATGGTAATATATGATAAGATGAATGTATGAGTGAAAAGCTCACGGGTGAAAATGAGGGTATTGTTGCACCCCAAAATTTGCCCAACATTTCTTCACCTAGCTTATGTTACATTTCATTCACATTAGCATTATCATTTACATTTCATTGACATGTATGCAGGAGATTAAGAGGTATGATTACCAATTAAGAGCTACACAGGACTATGAAGCTATCTAAGAAGGTTATTCAGGTGCTCAAGGGTTGATATCCTTGTCAAAGAAGTAAAAGATCCTCAGAGAGAGTGGTTGAAACCAAGTATGTGGGTCTCTTAACTTAAGAGTTATGAGGAAGGCCATCAGATGATTCTAAGGCCAGGAAGATGGACTTGAGGTCTTGAGAGAGCTCATAAGAAATGTTGAAGATCACTTTGAGTCCTAGACAGGTCATTTGGCAAGATTAAGGAGACTCAGCCATGAGTGGTGCAATTAGGGTTTGACTGGGTCAACCCTAAGTCAACTGATGATTTGAAGAAGGTTGAGACCTAATCCAAGATCCATGTGATCATGGATTGATGCACTAATATGTTCTAAGGATGATTCCAAGGTTAACTCATCATGATTGAAGAGTTTGAGAAGTTTCAGGCTAGGGTTTCTAAGACTTGACAGTGTAAAATCCCCTAGCTTGACCCCTGACTTCAAGACTATTTAACTCAAGATATGATTGTCATCTCATCTTTACCCCAACATGATTGTTGTAGGGCATGATCTTAGATTTAATTTTAGTACTAGAAGTACTTGATAGGGTTTATAGAACTCAAGTTATGAGCCAGACAAGTTACAAGTCATCTGAGGAATGTGAATTTGGAGCTTGAAAGTTACCCAACTTGCATGACACTTTTGCCCTAGAAGGATGATTCCTATGAACTTTTTGTCAACATGAATGTTGTTCCTTATTCTCTTAGCTTTCCATAGAGTGCTAGAAGTCCATGATTGGATGTGTAGAACTTAAGTTATGGCTTTGACAAGTCAAGGGTATTTTGGGTATTTGGACATTACAGGTCATTTTGAATCATAAGTCAATTTCACCATCTTGCAAGCTTCAAATGGATTTTTGTTCAACATGAAAGTTGTTCAAAATGATGTTTTTAGCTTGTCTAAGTATCAAGAGTCCATTGATATGGAGTATATCAAGCATTGGTGGAAGAAAGTTCATAAAAAAGCCATTTTAATGAATTAAGATGAGAAAATTCAAAACAATTGAGAATAACATGTTTTCAAGTCAAATTTGTAGTCAATTTGAATGGAATTAATGTTTTAGAGAGATTGGCATTATTACATTTTTGGTTTGAATTCCATAACATGGCTATTTGGAAGGTTGCTTCACAAATAAGAAACACATCTCACACACTCCATAGGTTGAAATCAAAGGAAGGAAACCACATCACTACATTCCATAAGGCTTAAGTGAATGATTGGGACTGAGTTTGGAGTATGAACAAAGCTTGAAAGCACATATCCACATTGAAAATTTTGAAGAAAGGCGAAAATCCAAAACTCATGAATGGGCCTGGTTTGGGCCTCTAACCCATTGAAACAGATCATAAATAGGATTTAGAACAAAATTGGAAGGTTCTGGTGATCATTTTCGTGGAGAAACCATTGAAGAGAAGTGGAGCAAGAAGCTTGAAGTTGAAATTTGATTTTGGAGTTCAAGGGAGAATCAAGATCAATTGAGGATTTCTTTACCTTCATCAAGCATCTTGGAGTGAATCTGCACTTTCTTGGAGGTTGAAGATTGCAAGAACCATCTCTGTTACAAGCTTGAACACAGGTTGGTGAATTTTACGATTACTCATAATTTAGGCAGTGTTAGATAGCAATTCATAGGTGGTTAGGATCAGGATGAAGTGTAGTTGGATTTAGGATGATCAATTGCATGATTAGAGACAATTTAGGGTGGATTCCATTTTCGGTTGAGATTGTGATTTCACGATTCATGCGTTTTTAGAGTGAATAAGTGGTATGGTTAGATTTGGTGAAATTCTGGACAAGTTTCATGTAGAGATCGTGGCAAATGGATGTGTGTAGAGGAACTTAGGGTTGCGCCAGGGTGGCTGGAAAAGCCACCGACGATTGGCTTCGCGCGCGCGGTTTGCAGGTTCAAAAGGTTGAAGATGGAATCTTCACCATCCGTTTACGTTGAAAGCTTGACTCAGTCAAGTGATCCTAGCGTCCTCGTTGAGCCACGCGTACTCCCCCCTCAATGCAGCGTTTCGCTTAGTAGAATTTCAGGTTTTGTTGACTGTGCTATGTGGACCAAGCACACATGGGTTCGAATCCTGGCATGTATGCTTTTTTCTTTCATCAATTTCTGAAGTGAAGTATTGAATGAATTCAGGCGCATGGGCCTTGGAATTTTCTTGCTATCCACACCCCCCATCTGGCCCAATCCACATATTGAACTGATTGCATTTGCTATTTACCACGCAAGTTTATTAATTTCTTATGTTTTTCTTTTAAATTCATCATTTCATGTTAGTTTGAAAACAATTCATAAAAAATAGGAAAATAGGTCAATTAATGTCAAGTTTTTTTTCCTGATTCATGATTGAATTTAGAATTTTATTGAATAAAAATATTAGGAAAATCATGCATTTTCAATTTTTGTGCTTTTTTTACATTTTATTTGATAATAAAATTGCCATGGTTGATACATCTGTTTGATGATTTTAGTGTGAGCACTTGGTGATGATTTTTGGCTTGATTTTTTGTGTGTGATTAGCTTAGACATGTATGCTCCCATAGTATTTTTCTCACATTTTTGTGATGAAATTAGGCGTGGTTTTTAGATTGAAACTTTAGGTGCTTCCTTTTAGGGTTTAGGTTTAGTACCTTGTAGTGTAGAATTTATTTCTAGGTCTTATTTGAGGATTTGATCTCTGGAATTAACATGGTAGAGTCATGATTGACATAGGTTCCCATAGTGATTTTTGTAGGATTTTATAATTGATTTTAGTATTTTAGTTAGAATTAACTTTAGTACTAGGTTTTAGGTGATCCTAACTTGCTAATTCAACTAGAATGACTTCATTAGTTCCCTTAGACTAGGGTGTTGCTTCCCCTGCTCTTGGATGGTGATGAAGACTTGTGTGGACTGCTGTGGAATGCATGGCGGAGCTTGGACTTGAAGATTTCTCTCCCTTTGGTGTAGTTTGTTTAGGGTTAAGGATTAGGGTTTAGGGAGATCTCTTAGAATAGATTTTCTTCCTTCATGAAACATGGAAGGTGTTGATCACTTCCATTCCTCCCTATGATGTAAGGTCCCACTGTGAAGGCCCCATCCCTCCTTTGGTAGGATGAGTGGCTCCTCACAAATTGGTAGAACCTTTGAGGGTTCCTTTCCTTGATGGTGGAGTGCTTAGAGGTGACCTTTGGTCTTCACTTTGCTTCTCCCTATCCCCACCTTGCTCTTGTTAGATGAATCTTTCTCCCTTGCTAGAGGATGGAGTTTCTTGCTATAAGATTGAAGATGTTAGAGGTTGCACTTCCCCTTTGTTTGAAGACTGCCTTTGGAGCTGAAGCTTGAAGATCAAGAGGAACAAGTTGACACTTGAAGATCAAATTGAGATTGAAGAAAGAACTGAAGCTTGAAGAAGATGAATAACAAGTTGATACTTGTGATTGATGCATTGAAAGCTTGAAGAAGTAAGTTGATACTTGCTATTGAAGATGAGAGCCTTGAAGAACACTTACAGACTGAGGACTGAGCTGCTGTCAGAAGATTGCTTTGCTGAGAAGCTGGGGGGAAGCTGTTGATCTGTTTTCTTTCCTGTCTGTCTGCTTTTTGTGCAACTGTATTGATGAGACTTGTTTGATTTGCTTGATGCATTAGAATAAGTTCATGTTTAGATTGTGTTAAGCTAGGAGCATGATTGCACTAGAGGTTGAGTTGCTCCCTCTGCTTGTATTTTTACTGTATGGCTTTGCTTGCGGGTATTCGGTAGAGCCCAACTCCCTTGCCTACGTGGTTTGTGATTTGCTTGATGGCATTTTATTTCTGTATGATTGCAGTTATTCATATCTGGCTTGAGGTCGAGATGAGCTTGTGGAGGCTGATGCCCCACACACATTTCCTCCCTCACTTGCATTGCATGCATTTTACAGTCGTTTACTGTTTACTGTTTAAGCTGATGCTTTATCTGTTTCTGTTTATCGTTGACATGATCCCCTAGGAATCTCATTTCCTTTGATAAGGAAGTGATGATTAGAACTTTAGGTTGAAACCTATGCATGATAACTTCTAGGAGATCCCTGTTTCAAACTTCAACCATAGGATGAATCCTTGGCATGACAACATTAGGACTTGATAGTCTCCTCGTAGTTGTCCCTCTCTCTTCTCATCTCAAACAAGAGTAAAAAAACGTAATAAAGGCAAGTTAGTATAAGCGCGTTACGAGCCTTAAGCTACTTGGGTAATGATAATTGAGCGGCCTCCTCTCAATCGTCTAGAATGTTTAGTATACGTCCTTTGGACGATATGCGACGCATTCGTTCCCAGGTCATAGTCTCTAGTGCTGTACAAACTACAGACAACTAAAAAACAGTTCTTCCGTAAAAGACAGAAAACAAACTTCAAACCTTTTGCCCCGTGGGCCCATAATTCAAAGGAAGCTTTTCTGAAGAAAAGAGTGTCGTTAACTCCCAGTTCTACCGCAAACGGTAACGCCAAAGTCTCCAAGGGTCGAGTTGCGTACACCAAACTGCTGGAACTTTGTGTTAACCCTACTCGATAAAACAGATGAATCTGAATTCCCGTAATCCGTATTATCCTGAACTACATAAGCTCTGATCTCTCATACCTGTTGAGAGTACGTAGGCACAATACTGACATATTGGCGAGCCACCTTCCCCGTAACCCGTAGTTAGCCGAACTACGTTGACTCTGATTTCTCATTCTCTGATGAGAATACGTAGGCATAAAGCGCGATGCTTTGCCGAGTCATTTTCTTTTCTTTTTTAAGCCAGCCTTGATAGGTAGATAGATAAAACCAACCCTCCAGATAAACATAACAAGCGTGGATCCCATCGAGTACGATGGACGTGAGGGGTGCTAATACCTTCCCCTTGCGTAACCGACTCCCGAACCCAGACAATGGTTGCGATGACCTTGTCTTATACCTTTTTGTCAGGTTTTTCCGATCGTTTCCTTTCCCGTTCCGAGCGATAAATAACGAAAGGTGGCGACTCTTCTGTTTTTCCAGCACCTTATTTTCGCGGTAGCGACAACTGGCGACTCTGCTGGGGACTACATAGTTTCCTGGGATCCAATGTCCCTTATGCGAGTCAATTTGGGGATCCAACGTCCCCCGCGAGAGTCAGTCCTAGCGCTTGTATGATTACTTGTTGGGTTGTGTTTATTTATCGCATTTTATTTCCCACACTTTATTTTCAGTATGATATGATTATCTGCATTGTTGCGGGAGGGGCATTCTGATGAGTGAGAAGCCAGACCCAGGCTTAAGAGCTATATAGTATTAGAGTGGATTAGTGGAGGACGTGCTTGCTTTGCTTGCAGCTGTTCCCACGTAACCCACACTCAGATGAGGTTCTCTTTGATGGCTTCCTATTGGTCCTTTGGACTCGAGGGGTTGTCGGATCTGAGGATTGTCGACTCTGGGAACCGATCATTTGGAATTCAGCTAAGTGAGGCCGCTTCAAGAGATGATGATGCCACACCTTCTGGGTATCGTATCATCGTTTCTTGAAAGTCTGTGACGCTGATGACCGCATAGGATGCCAAACCTTTTCCGTGATTAGGTCCATACCTGTGAGCAGGGTAGGGTTTGTTGCAGGAAACCTTAACCTTCAAACTACCTGTTTTTCTTGATAGTGAATCAGTTTTGTTGGTATCAGAGGTTCTCATCATCAGATATATGGTTGTTCTTGACAGAGCAGATTTTTGGTCTGGTATCAGGGGTTTCTTCTCCTCAGAGATATGGTTGTTCTTGACAGAGCAGTATTGTGGTTTTGTTGATACAGAACCTTCATCTCCTTAACAACACAGTTGTCCTGATCTCCTGCTGCATGATTGCATTTTGCATTGTTTGCATCCTCATTTTCATGGCATTAACGTGAGTCTGTGTTGCAGGTGCATGTTTCTCCCCCGGTTCTAGTGATCTTGATCCCTACGGCAGATATGGCATCTCTGAAGAAGACTGTGGCTTACAAGCTACCAACACCTGACATCCGAGAGTTACGGACTTTGATTTCTTTGGCTGATAAGACAGTGATGGAGAGTTTCAGACAGAGTTATGGGAGATTGTTGAATGTTGTGTATAAGCTTCCTACGTACGAGTTGAATGGCCTCTATGCCCTGCTGCAGTTTTACGACCCACAGCTCAGATGCTTTGTGTTTCCAGACTATGTCCTAGCCCCGACCTTGGAAGAGTACTCTGACCTGTTGGGGGTGCCTTTGATGAATCAAATGCATAACTACCGTGTTGAGGGTAAACCCAAATTGAGTAAGCTGAATGACGCTCTGCATGTAGATGAGTCTGAATTGGAAGGGATGGTATCTAGAAAGATTGGAGTTCATGGTTTCCCTTTGTCTTTCCTGATGGAAAAAGCCCGAAAATTTGCTGAGAAGGATCGCTGTGATGTATTCAATGCCTTCTTAGCCCTTTGCATTTATGGGATCGTGCTATTCCCAAGTCACCCGGACTTCATAAGCATGGATGCTTGCCACATATTTTCCTCCGGGAATCCAGTGCCCACTCTCCTCGGAGACGTCTATCATTCAGTTCACAGCAAGAATGAAAACAGAAAAGGGAAAACGTGGCATGTTGTGCTCCTTTACTGTATAAGTGGTTTGCTAGCCATCTTCCTAAGTCGGGGCCGTTCATTGATTCTGCTGAGTGTCGCTACTCGAAAAATACGCGCAACGACGGGGAAGGCGAAAAGGAAAAGGACAAAAGAGTCACCACCGAACATTATTTATCCCATTAGGGGAAAGGAAAATATCGAGAAAACCTTAAGAAAGAAACGGATAAGATGGTCTCGCAACCATGAACGGGTTCAGAAGCTGGTTATGCAAAGGGAAGGTATTAGCACCCCTCGCATCCATCGTACTCGATGGGAACCATTTGTTTATCGTGTGTGATTATATTTGCTTAAAGATTTTACTATGAAGAGTGTTCCAAAAGATACAGAAAAGGGTTTAGAAACGGGGAAAGAAAGGTAACGCGGGGAAGAAAGGAAAGAACGGACTCGGTAGGACTTCGCGGTCCTAGGCCTACGTATTCTCAACGGATATGAGAAAGTCAGAGTCGACGTAGTTCGGGAAACTACGGGTATGAGGGATTGTGCTCGCTAAGGATTGTGGCCCTTGTGGCTACGTATCTTTACTTGAAGAAGTAAAGAATCAGAGCAGCCGTAGTTCGGCCTACGATTTATTGATGACTTTATGGATGATGCTATCATACGCATTCTAGCAGTTAGGTGTATTGCTGCTCACTCGTTGGAGACTTAGGCATTACCTGTTTGCGGTAGAACGGACGTATCATATCCTTTTTGAAAGATTAGTTTTCGCCATGCGAGGCAAGATGTCACATGTGATTTGTTGAATTGTTTTTTTAGGGGCGAGATAGGTCCTCGGATAGTAACCCCTACGGGTAGTACCCAATTCTTTATCTCAAAGTTTTTGTTATGAAAAGGTGTGGCGAACATAGCGTCTTCGGATTGAAAGACGAGTATCAAAATCACAAACACTACAGTGAGCGTATCGACACTCGGAGAGGAAGAAGTCTACACTTAATCCTCTCTCTTTAATTCAATACAAAGAGAAATTCATTCTCTTATTAAAGTGTTTTTGGTGTGTAGATGTATCAACATAAGCTTATAGCCTTGGTTTTTGTGACATAAAATGATTTTGTAATATGATACACATTGCCACTTCTTGCATGGGGCTGTTTTGGACCACATTCAAATTGCCCATGGTTGAACATGCATGGTATTGATCTTGAAATATTCCAACATTGAATTAGCTCTTAAATATTTTCCTTGCATGTTTGTAAGCACAAAGAGGGTCATGTGGACTTGATGGAGCAGGGGGGATACCATGGCATGCAGTTATTTTTAGAAACTTGAATTAAGACTAGAAATAGCTTAATTTCCTAAGCATTACCAAGAGTTTGGATTTTGTAACAAATGTGACATTCTTGCAAATGTCATGAAATTTCTCTTTGTAATATTCTTGAATCTAGCCTTGAATTCATGAACCTTAAATGTGGAATAATGGGCCTCCCTTATGACATTGAATTTGAAAGAAATGAAGAAATGAGTCAAGCCTTGAAAGAGGGCAAATTTTGGGGTGCAACAGCTGCCCCTATTCAAGCGACTATGACCTGAAGGGATGAAAAGCAAACGCTTTCAAACATTCGAGGTAAAAGGTGATTGAATACAAAAGAGCCCAAAAATTTGTCAACCGCAGAATGAAACCTCTGACATCGCCATCAGGCACCTATATCAGGTAGAACATCTGACTTCGCCATCAATCGTCGATCAAATACAAACATCTGACCTTGTCGTCAGCTCTTAATAGCATCTAACTTCGCCATCGGAACTCAACATCAAATCTGTGAGATCTGACCTCACCGTCAATATTCAACATAATATGTAAAAACATCTGATTGGTAGAACATCTGATCTCGCCATCAGTCCTCCATATCCTCTGACTTCGCCATCAACTTACAACATAGTCTGACTTCGTCGTCAATTAAAATCATCTGACTTCGCCGTTATTTCTCAAACCATTCTGACGTCGCTGTCAACCCTCTACATGATCTGACTTCGCCATCAAATTGGTAGGACACCTGACTTTGCCATCACCCCTCCATAATCTGACTTCGCCGTCAACTCCTCTCATAATCTGACTTCGCCATCAACTCTCTTCGTGATCTGACTTCGCCGTCGATTCCCAACATGGCCTGACTTTGCCGTCAACTCTCTTCATACTCTGACTTCGCCATCAATTCTCTTCATACTCTGACTTCGTCGTCAATTCTCTTCATAACCTGACTTCGTCGTCAATTCTCTTCATAATCTGACCTCGTCGTCAATTCTCTTCATAATCTGACTTCATCGTCAATTCTTAATAGCATCTAACTTCGCCGCTAGCTATCAAAATCATTTGACTTCATCGTCACTTCATTTTTCTAAGAAGCGATCATCGAACCCAAAGGTCGGCTCAACCCTAAGTTTAGAAGAACATTCGTCGATTCACCATCTGGGTGAAGAAATCCGTTGGGGAAACATGAACTTGAATAAATAGACTCCGCTAGGGAGACCGATAAGATGAACACATTTGTCAATGACTTGACTGGAGGTCTGGATACCACGCAGGATTGAGAAATATACTGATAACTGCTGGAGATACGCTTGAAAACAAAGGGGTGGCAACCCGGCTTATGTTTTACATGCATATGTTTGAATATGGTGTAATGCTCCATACGAAATGGAAATGCTACGCGTTTGGGAGGATGTTATGTATGATGCTAATGCAAAGGAAACACTTTAGCAAAATAAATGCCAAAGAGAAAGGATTAATTCCGCCGGGGAAAAGACTAGACACGTCTAGTACAAATGTTGGGGAAAACAAATCCTGGATGGTCTTCTGAGCAAACTTATGGGTAAAATTGTTCCGCTAAGAGCAAATCCACCATGCTGGGGATTAGACAATTAGGGAATCAACATCAACCTTTGCTTGGGGAAATGAGCAATAAACTCAACAAATACAACTTCTGCTTGAGGAATGAGTTAATGACCTATACTCTGAGGGGAAAAGGAGCCAGTTGTTCAAACTCTATGGGGAAAACAAATTTCTGAATTCGTTCCACTGCTGAGGGATAAACCCACACCCGCTCACTGGAAACGATCCTGCTCTGCTGGAGATGTCAATCTTGACCTGCTGAGGATATCCTTTGATTGTCAAGGTTTCAAACTGCTGGGGGTGAGAACCCACTTAAACTGCACATTTCCTTTAGATGAGGAACTTCTGGAGAAGCCTCGAGGAAAGTTCTCTTGCAAATAACAAATAAACAAGTATGTTTTATGCAGCAGGTACCATCTCAATTATCACTTAAGACATTATTCAAGCAAATACAATGTTTCAATTATAGATAGCAAAGCCCATAAATTTATGTATGCAAAGTTTTATCAAAAACATCAGGCGTCTTTTGCAAACAAAACGGTAAAAACAAAACAAAAGGTTTTCTGGATAGTATGTTTTATTGATAAATGACCTGTAAATAGGCAAATTTACAAGGGACACAACTCCTGAAATGAGAAAGTTGCGTAATAAATATACAGAAATGCACAAGAATATCAAAATGTCGGCAATATGGTACAAACAACCACCATAGAATGACTCAACTATGACTCGCATGACTTTGACGCCTTTCCGATGCTTCGTCTTATGAAGAGATTGATTTGAACGACTGCTTCTCGAGTTCTCCCATTATCCACTATGCTTTAAAGATCAATACGCAGGCCGCAGTCATTTGCTTTTCAAATCCCTAACTTTTGCCTGAACCGCCCTTGCAGGTTTTCGATTCACCGGCATACCCATTTTTGCCAAAGTCGCCCTTTCAGGTTTTAAACTTTGCGGGTTTACATTTTCTTATTTTTATCTCTAATTTTTGCCCGAACCTATCCTTTTATGGTTCGTCGAGATGCCCCATTCTTGCCTAGATTTTCTTTTTCTTTCCAGCGGGTCTATTTTAAGCAAAGTATCTTTTGACTGCGTCCGCGTTCACAGGGGACGTAAAATCTTCACCATCCATAGTTGAAAGTAGCAAGGCTCCTCCAGAGAAGACCTTCCTTACAACATACGGACCTTCATAATTGGGAGTCCATTTGCCGCTTCAACACCAGATCACCTGTCTGAAAGCTTCGAGGACGCATCTTCTTATCGTAGGCTTTCTTCATCCTACTCTGATACAGACGACCGTACACAAGAGACGCCAACCTCTTCTCATCCATCAAACTGAGTTGATTCAACCTGCTATTCACCCATTCTGCTTCATCCAACTTGACGTCAGCCAGAACTCTCAAAGATGGGATCTCGACCTCCAATGGCAGAACAACCTCCATGCCATATACCAACGAGAAAGGAGTTGCCCCAGTTGAAGTATGCACCGAGGTGCGATATCCATGCAAAGCAAAAGGAAACATCTCGTGCCAATCCTTATAAGTCACAACCATCTTCTGTACTATCTTCTTAATTTTCTTGTTAGCCGCTTCTACAACGCCATTCATTTTCGGACGATAGGGAGAAGAATTGTGATGCTCGATTTTGAAATTCTGGCACAGTTCCTCCATCATCTTGTTATTTAGGTTAGAACCATTATCAGTAATGATCCTCTCGGGTATTCTATATCGACAGATGATGTCCCTTTTGATAACCCGGGCTACGACTTGCTTCGTGACATTGGCGTAAGAAGCTGCTTCGACCCATTTGGTGAAATAGTCGATGGCTACTAAGATGAAGCGATGTCCATTAAATGCGGTTGGCTCGACCTTTCCAATCATATAAATGCCCCACATAGAGAAAGGCCATGAGGATGACATGACATTCAAAGGACAAGGTGGCACATGAATCTTGTCGGGATAAATCTGGTATTTATGGCACTTCTTGGCGTATTTGAAGCAATCCGACTCCATAGTTGACCAATAATAGCCCGCCCTCAATAATTTTTGAGACATGGCATGCCCACCTGCATGTGTTCCAAAGGAACCTTCGTGGACTTCTTCCATAAGCAAACCTGCTTCTTTTTCGTCCACACATCTTAGCAGCACCAAGTCAAAGTTTCTCCGATAGAGTACACCGTCTGGATTCAGATAGAAGTTACCAGATAATCTTCTCAAGGTCTTCTTATCCCGGGCCGACGCCCCAGGAGGATATTCTTGGTTCTTAAGAAAGTTCTGGATGTCATAAAACCACGGTTTACCATCAGAAGCTTCTTCTATTGCGAAAACAAAAGCCGTTCTATTGAGGCGTGAGATGACAATTCTCGGTGCATCATTCCAGAAGTTTACTTTGTACATCGAGGACAATGTAGCCAAGGTATTAGCCATCTGATTTTCTGCCCTCGGTACATGGTGAAACTCTACTCGGTCAAAGAAAGGTAGCAACCTTCTGGCATAATTCATGTAAGGGATCATATTAAGCTGGCGGGTCTCCCACTCTCCCTTGATCTGGTTTACCACCAAAGCTGAATCTCCATAGATATCAAGGTTCTTGATCCTCAAGTCGATTGCTTCTTCGATACCCATGATACACGCTTCATATTCAGCCTCATTGTTGGTGCATGGGAATGTTAGTCTTGCAGTGAATGGTATATGGGAGCCATGGGGAGTCGTAATGATCGCCCCAATCCCGCTACCGTAGGAGTTAACAGCACCGTCAAAGATTAATTTCCACTGGGAACCCAACTCTGGACCTTCGTCTGGCAACGACTCATCACAATCCTTCATCTTTAAGTACATAATGTCCTCATCAGGAAAATCAAACTTCATTGGCTGGTAGTCATCGACTGGTTGCTCTGCGAGATATTCTGACAGGACACTACCTTTAATAGCTTTCTGAGGCACGTACTGGATGTCGTATTCTGTCAGAACCATCTGCCATCTAGCAATCCTTCCTGATAGTGCTTGCTTTTTGAATACGTACTTAATAGGATCCATCTTTGAAATTAACATGGTTGTGTGGTTTAGCATATACTGTCTTAGGCGTTTGGCAGCCCAAGCGAGTGCGCAACAAGTTTTCTCCAACATTGAGTATCTGGATTCACAGTCTGTGAACTTCTTACTCAAGTAGTAAATTGCATGCTCTTTTCTTCCAGTATCGTCGTGCTGACCGAGAACACAACCCATGGAATTCTCAAGAACTGTTAAGTACATTATCAACGGTCTTCCAGCCACCGGAGGTATCAGTATTGGAGGTTCTTGTAGATACTCTTTTATCTTCTCAAACGCTCTCTGGCAATTCTCATTCCAGATAACCGCCTGATCCTTTTTCAGTAGCTTAAACAATGGCTCACAAGTGGCTGTGAGGTGAGATATGAACCTTGCGATGTAGTTCAATCTACCTAAGAAACCACGGACCTCCTTTTCGGTCTTTGGCGCTGGCATTTCTTGAATTTCCTTGATCTTCACAGGATCGACCTCAATACCTTTCTCACTGACAACGAACCCCAACAGCTTTCCTGACCGTACGCCGAAAGTACACTTATTCGGGTTCAACCTCAATTTGAACTTTCTCAACCTCTCAAACAACTTTAGAAGATTCACCAGGTGCTCCTCCTCCGTTTGGGATTTCGCAATCATATCATCGACATAGACCTCAATCTCATAATGAATCATATCGTGAAAGAGAGTGACCATTGCTCGCTGATAAGTTGCCCCTGCGTTCTTAAACCCAAAAGGCATTACTTTATAACAAAACGTCCCCTAAGGCGTGATAAAAGTCGTCTTCTCCATGTCCTCCGGTGCCATCTTGATTTGGTTATATCCGGAGAAACCGTCCATGAAGGAAAACACTGAGTATTGTGCGGTATTATCAACGAGAACGTCAATATGGGGGAGCGGGAAATTATCTTTTGGGCTCGCTCTATTCAGGTCCCTATAGTCAACACACATCCTGACTTTGCCGTCCTTCTTAGGCACGAGCACGATGTTAGCGACCCAAGGAGGGTAGTTGGTCACAACAAGAAATCCAACATCTAGTTGCTTCTGGACTTCTTCCTTGATCTTTACTGCCATATCTGGCCTGGTTCTTCTCAGTTTCTGTTTGACAGGAGGACACTCTTCACGCAAAGGCAGGCGATGAACTACAATATCTGTGTCGATTCCGGGCATATCTTCGTATGACCAAGCAAAGACATCCTTATACTTTTGGAGTAACTCAATCAATCTTTGCTTGATATCATTCTGCAGCGCAACCCCTACTCTGACCTCCTTTTTATCCTCTTCTGTTCCCAATTTGACGACTTCAACTTCCTCCTGATGAGGCAGGATGACCTTCTCCTCTTGTTTTAACAATCTGGCAAGCTCTTCAGGCAGGTCTTCGTTTTCGTCAATCTCTCCCTCCGCTTGAAAGATCGGATTGTCAAAGTCACACCGAGTCATAGACGAGTCTGAATCGGTGGTATCTGAAATGTGCAACCTGCAATGATGATGATTTATGCTTAAATGATATGCAAACAAACAAACACACACCACATTGCCATTTTATTGTTGGAAATAAAAATAAGAAAAACAAGGATCACAAAGTCTTGAATGAAAAGACACTTTTTGATTGATAATGATAAAAGGGTTGTTCACACACACAAAAGATAAGGCCCAACAAATAAAGACCATTATACCCCGGGCAGAGCACATGGCAATACATTAATTAAAAAAAAACAATTACTCTTCATAAGTCGCAGTGATAACTTCTTCCATGGTCCAATTCTTCAAGCCTTGGCCGGGGACGCATGGCTGGATCCATGCATCCATGTCACAGTCACTATCTCCTTCCTCGTCAGATACATCGTTGATCTCTTCGAACATCACCCCACCACTGGTGAATTGAATAGGTCCTTTGTAGCGAGGAGCGCTTGAAGAAGATGCGTATGGGTTGTACCCTAATCCGAACTTATCTTGTTTGTTGGGGACGCTTATCACCTCCCCCCATCCTTTCGCTGATCCAGACATCACCACAGCTTGGGCTTCCTTGTAGGATGACATAGCAACTTCTGGCGCCTTGGCTTCAACTGTTGCTTTCTCTTTGATTTGGACGGTCTCAAAGGCTTGGCACAGGGTTTCGTGAATTTCACCATCGACCTCCACATACTTGAATGAGGACAGATGGCTTACCATGATGTCTTCCTCTCCACAAACAGTCACAATGTTATCACCCACCATATACTTCAACTTTTGGTGTAGGGTTGACGTCACCGCTCCTGCTGAGTGTATCCAAGGCCGACCCAAGAGACAGCTATATGCCGGCTGGATATCCATTATATAGAAAACCGCATCAAAAACCTCAGGACCGACTTGAATTGGTAAGGTTAGCTCTCCAAACACGGACCTCCTTGTCCCATCAAAAGCTTTGACCACCATATCACTTGGCGTACATATTATCCCTCGAGTGTCTAGCTTCATGAGGGCTTTCTTGGGTAGTACATTTAATGACGACCCAGTGTCTACCAATACATGAGACAAAACGACACCTCTACATTCCATAGAGATATGCAGAGCCAAGTTATGATTCCTTCCTTTCGGTGTCAAATCACGGTCAATGAATCCTAAACCATTCCCTGCATTGACATGGGCCACTACTCCTTCCAACTGATTGACGGATATTTCTTGTGGTACATAAGCATTATCCAAGACTCTGAGCAAAGCGTTCCTATGAGCCTCGGAACATAACAACAACGACAAGATAGAAATTTTTGAAGGCGTCTGTTGTAGATGATCCACGATCTTATAGTCGCTCTTTCTTATTAAGCGCATGAACTCTTCTGCGTCTTTCAGCGCGACTTCTTTTTCTCTATCCTGAGAGCTTTCCTCCGCTACTACCTTCCCTTTACCTTTATCAGCTCTTTCTGCACTTACTTCTGGAGGTGCAAATATCCTCCCACTCCGAGTCATTCCCCCGGTTCCCACCAAGTTGTCAACTGAGTCCAAAGGCAAGCTTTTTAATTCCTGCTTCTGTCCATTGCAGTAAACTTCCGCTCCATAGTTCCAAGGGATCGCCTTGGAGTTTTCATAAGGTATAGGTCCTGCCTTCGTAAAGATGATGGTAGTTTGCGCTGGCGGCGCAAAAATAGTGATTGTTTTGTAAGGGATAGAGATGGTGGCCACCTCATCCTCTTTCTTACTGACTATCTTCTCATTCTTTTTCTCACAGATCTTGTCAAACTGCAGAACACCTTCGTTTATCATACACTGTATATAACTCTTCAAACTCTCACACCCTTCAGGATGGGCGGCACAATTTTCACAATCCTTTTCACACCCGGGAAACACCCCACCTTCTAACAACTTGCATTTTACAAAACTTAAAGGAGTCCTCAATTCTTCAACATCATATACCAGATCTAAATCCTCCCCTTCAACAACAACATTTACTCTACTTGCTCCATGATTTGGCATAGGGTTCTGATCAACATTCGGCGCATCATGGTTGAAATTAATGGCCCTACTATCAACAAGGTCTTGTACCTTGTTCTTGAAGGCTTTGCAATTATCAATATGATGGCCGGGAGCGCCAGAGTGGAAGTCACACCTAGCGTTGGCGTCATACCCGGGTGGTGGTGAGCCATTTAGAGGGGCCATCGTCCTTTTCTGGACCAACTGAAGTTGCAATAAGTGTTGTAGTAGCTGAGAGTAAGGAATTGGTGGTGCGTCAAAGTGCCTATCTACCATCCTTCTTCGGTCTTGATATGGTCTTGGCGCGTAATTCTGTTGTTGTGGTTGTTGTCGTTGCTGTTGTTGCTGTTGACATGGTTGTTGCTGAGGCTGTACTGCCGGGATGGCAATACTAGCTACTTGTGGTTGTTGTTGGTAGTACAGTCGTGGGCGATACTGATTCTGATTCTGGTTCCAATTTTGATTCTTAAAACCTGATATTGCGTTTGTCTCATTCTCCTTTCTTTTAATACCGAAGTTCTTTCTTCCACCTCCAGATGAGGTCCCTTCTCCTGCTTGTATTTTACCCAATTTAATCCCATTTTCTACTCTCTCGCCTGTGATGATCAGATCTAAGAAACTTCCAGACATGTTGCTTATCAACTTCTCATAATACACACCAGGTAGTGTAGCTACAAACAAGTTGATGAGTTCTCTTTCCACCATTGGAGGTTGAACCCTCGCAGCCAACTCGCGCCACCTCTGGGCGCACTCCTTGAATCCTTCATTGTTCATTTGCGATAGGTTCTGTAACTGTACACGATTCGGTGCTAAGTCACTGTTATACTGGTAGTGTTTGACAAAAGCTTCTGCCAAATCCTTCCAACTTCTGATATGGACCGGCTCCAGTCCCATATACCATTCTAAAGATGGACCTGACAAGCTATCTTGAAAGAAGTGCATCAGTAACTTCTCATCATCGGAGTATGCAGACATCCTTCGGAAATAGGAGCGAAGATGCACCCTTGGACATGTTGTTCCTTTGTATTTATCGAAATCTGGCACTTTGAACTTTGGAGGAATCCTAAGTCCCGGAATCAATCCCAGATTGGACATGTCAAGACCCATAGTATTCTGGCCTTCAAGAATGGTCCTCATCTTTTCTTCGATTGCATCGAACCTTCTATTAGCGTCAGATCGTAATCCTGCCCCAAGGTCTCCCATGGAGAAGACGTCATCTTGCTCATCTTGGTCCCACTGAGGACCAATGTTAACAGGCACGGCGCCCGCCGCAACTGGGATGGGAATTCCATCTTGGTTTTCTCCACCCGGAAGATTGACTACAGTTGGACCACCATTGGCCTGCGAAGTGCTACCATTAGCCGGAGGAGGAACAACAATAGTTCCTCCATGCAGAACACCACTGCCATCCACTTGAGCTATCAATGGTTGAACCAGAGTTCTCAATTGTTCCTGCCCATTGGCTACCCCTTGCATTGTTTCCATGAATTGTATCATCTTTTCCCTGAACTCCTGCAGCTCTTGTTGTACTTGATCCATGACTCTTCGTTGGTTCCCTCTTGTGTTGTATGAACGTTGAGAAGTCAGCTTGCTCTTTCTCTTTATTTCCTTCTGAAATGGCAAGCGGTATGAGGTCGGGTTTCAGGGAATGCAAAAATGATGCGTGGGTATATGCAATGCTCGAATGATGTTCAAGGGACTTTCAAGATTTATGATTATCAATGGTATTATGGAACTGTAAATGAATAGTAAAGAATGCATAATTTAAGCCAAAAAGCAAACTTTCATTAATTTCGAGGGAAGATTCAATACAATGGATTGTTCAATAAGCTGCAAAATAAAAACTCATGCTACAAGAAAATACTGAATGAACTAAAACTCTTTCTTTCGGAGACGTTCTTCAAGCTTTTTTGTCTCGGACATGAATCTTCTAACCATTTGGTCGCAGAGCCGGATAAAGTGATGGATGGAAGGAGGAATATCATTTCCTTCCAAGTCTTGAATTGCGCTTTCCAACCTCCATGGGATATCACAGATCATAAGGTTGCAATGCTCCACTAGATTGTTATACCTAGCGCGACATATGTCTAGGGTCGGCTGGTAATAACGAAGAGAATCCTCATACGTATCCAAAAGTTCGTTGAGATGAGCTTCCTTCTTCAACCATAGTGAACTATTCCTCTGCAGGGCCTCAAAACGGTCTTTCCACAGGGTGGCTGTTTCCTGAGCGGTTTCCAATTCTGAGCATTTATTGTGCCATACATCAGAGGTGACATATGAAGCTCTCAATGCTTCTTCTTTGAGTTGTCGCTCGCTTTCGGCTAGAATTAAGGCACCCCTCAACTCCTTTTCTAGGACATCAATATCGGCCTCAAGTTCCTCCCTTGTCTTCTTCTTTTCAGAAAAGGCTAACTCGAAGAATCTCCACGCTTTATCACAAGAGGCCTTGGTTTCCTTTAAGCGTTGTCGGAGAGATTTTACTGATGCATCAGCTCCTTCATAACCTTCTTGATACCTGACCCTCAGATTCGCTTCTAGCTTCAGCTTCTTGCTACTCTCAGCCGCTTGGTCTTGTTCGAACTCCACTTTCCTCTTATATTGGCCCTTCTCCACTCCTGCTTGGTGAACCTCAGCCTGAAGGTCTTGATTTTCCTTTGTCAACCTTTCTATCACTAGCTTTAGTTTCTCATACTCCTCCATGGATACATGAGTGGGAGCAGGAAGTTCTTCTCGCATGGATGGTTCGTAGGGAAATGGAAGCAACCTTTTGGCCACTCTAGCTTGCAACCATCGGTTGTAGGGCTCCTTAGCCACACAGTTCTTCGCCTTTAACTCTTTCCTCCCCTTCGTATGAACCTTGGCCCACGCTTTAACAATATTCCTGACAAACACAGGATCGTCTGTTGTGGCTAGCAAAAAGAAACTCTGAACCTTCTTTGCTTCGGGCTCATCTTCCATAGCATAGCCCAACTGACGCAATGCCATGACGGGGTTGTAGTTGATGCAACCAGCCCTACTGATTAGAGGTATATTACCGAAATTCCCACATCTAAAGATGATCTCCACGTCGTAATACTCATGAGAGTACCAAGCAATATCACTGGCCTCTAGAGACATAATGCGTTGAGACCATTTCAGTTTCTTCTTGTTTTCCACAAACGGCCCTTTCTTCGGCAGGTGGGAAGCGTACCATTTGAACAGTAGATGAGAACAGCATTGGACCATTCCTGTCTTCTTTTCACTTCTCCAATGAATGGAGTGGTAAACATCAGCGAGGAGGGTAGGGATAGGATTCTTTTGCATGAACAGAATGATAGCAGTGATGTCTATGAAATTGTCCACATTTGGAAAGAGGACAATCCCATAAATCATTAGAGCAACGACAATACCAAAACTTTCCCAATCCCCATTGGTCTTATACTGATCGGCTTTATCTAGCAAAAACCTCAAAGGGAAGCCTTGAGTACCTCCCTTATTAGTTAGACCATCTTTAACCTCTTCCTCGGTCATACGGAGAGCGAAAGCAATGACAGAAGACTTTGGCTCTTCTTCCAGGCCGGTGTAAATAGGTTGATCCTTAATCTTGATATTCAAAAGGTGGGAATACTCTTCAAGAGTAGGAGCCAACTGATAATCTTGAAAGGTGAAGCATCTGAGAGGCGCATCATAAAATTGAACCATAGCGAACAAAGCCCATGTATCGACCCCAGAATGGAGAAGGTCAAGCAATTTCCCATATTTCCCTTGAAAGTTGATTTTGATAGCTTTTGGCACATCAATCAAAAGATCTTGGATTGGTCCCAACTTTGGTTCTCTGAACTTTAAGGAGTTTGTACTTCTTTTCCTTTGATCAGTCATCTTGTTCTTCAATACCTATGATAATCACAGTCTCTTACGTCCCTTGATATGCAACAATGCTATGAAATACAATTCTTTATGGATTCATATGAGGATGGAAACATATGGATCAAAGTCACAGATCCTGCAGGGTATTGTAACAAAATATCTCTCACCACGGGTGGGCAATCTATTGGTTTATAAGAGGGCATCCCAAAAGGCTTTTAAACAAAGTCCCATGCACTAACCCTCAAAAGTTTTCCATCATAACGACTACTCGTAAGACGGTAATCCCTTCAAAAGGATGAACACAGAGTTATGTTTTAGTAACCTTTTGGAATAAGGTTCTACAAGAGGTCCTCAGAATCACAGAATCCCACGTCGGAAATAAAACGCCGTTACGACTACACGTAGGACATAATCTTTCCAACGGGGTCTCATCTGAGCGGTGGAATTCGATCCAACTCAACGAGTCCTACGTCTCGCAAATCAGAAAGAAACCACCTCCTAATCTTAGTGTATACTCGAAAGCTCAGGTAGAAAGCTTTATCCTCACAAACCATCCCAATAAACCCAACAGGTTAGAAAGAAACACAATAATAAAATAAAATAAAACATAAAAGCAAATAAAGCACAAATGCAACAAACAAACTAGGTTTGGCTTGCTAGGTGTCCCCAGCAGAGTCGCCAGCTGTCGCTACTCGAAAAATACGCGCAACAACGGGGAAGGCGAAAAGGAAAAGGACAGAAGAGTCGCCACCGAACTTTATTTATCCCATTAGGGGAAAGGAAAATATCGAGAAAAACTTAAGAAAGAAACGGATAAGATGGTCTCGCAACCATGAACGGGTTCGGAAGCCGGTTATGCGAAGGGAAGGTATTAGCACCCCTCGCATCCATCGTACTCGATGGGAACCATTTGTTTGTCGTGTGTGATTATATTTGCTTAAAGATTTTACTATGAAGAGTGTTCCAAAAGATACAGAAAAGGGTTTAGAAACGGGAAAAGAAAGGTAACGCGGGGAAGAAGGGAAAGAACGGACTCGGTAGGACTTCGCGGTCCTAGGCCTACGTATTCTCAACGGATATGAGAAAGTCAGAGTCGACGTAGTTCGGGAAACTACGGGTATGAGGGATTGTGCTCGCCAAGGATTGTTGCCCTTGTGCCTACGTATCTTTACTGGAAGAAGTAAATAATCAGAGCAGCCGTAGTTCGGCCTACGATTTGTTGATGACTTTATGGATGATGCTATCGTACTCATTCTAGCAGTTAGGTGTATTGTTGCTCGCTCGTTGGAGACTTAGGCATTACCTGTTTGCGGTAGAACGGACGTATCATATCCTTTTTGAAAGATTAGTTTTCGCCATGTGAGGCAAGATGTCACATTTGATTTGTTGAATTGTTTTTTTTAGGGGCGAGATAGGTCCTCGGATAGTAACCCCTACGGGTAATACCCAATTCTTTATCTCAAAGTTTTTGTTATGAAAAGGTGTGGCGAACATAGCGTCTTCGGATTGAAAGACGAGTATCAAAACCATACACACTACAGTGAGCGTCTCGACACTCGGAGAGGAAGAAGTCTGCACTTAATCCTCTCTCTTTAGTTCAATACAAAGAGAACTTCATTCTCTTATTAAAGTGTTTTTGGTTTTGAATGGTAAGTGCTTTTGCGACGGAGAACCCTACGGTAAACGTCAGCACTCGGGATAGGAGAAGGCCTACGCCTAACCACTCTACGACCATTCAAGTTTTGTTACGAAAATAAGTTTGAAAATGCACTCGGTGCAGGACCGAGATTTTAGGTGGGGAAAGTTGCGGAAGGAAGTTGTAGAAAGAGATAGGTGGCGGATAGAGTCGCGTATTCGTATTGAAAGACGAGTATCGAGACCACCCACACTACAGTGAATATCCCAACACTCGGAGAGGAAGAAGTCTTCACTCAATCCTCTCTCTTTAGTTCAATACAAAGAGAATCGATTTATTTATTGTAAGTGTTTTGAAAATGAACTCGGTACGGGGCCGAGGGTTTTTAGGAGAAAAAGGTGTGGATGAAAACATCTTCGTATTGAAAGACGAGTGTCAAAACCACCCACACTACAGCGAGCATCTCGACACCCGGAGAGGAAGAAGTCTACACTCAATCCCCTCTCTTTAGTTCAATACAAAGTGAACTTTATCCTTTTGTTAAATATGGTGAGTTGGTTTAACCATTATTTGAGAAAATCCGCTTGACATTGGGTCAAGGGTTTTAGTTGCTTAAAAAGATTTGAGGTGAAGCGAGCAAGGTCGATGGCGACGCACAAGGCAATCGGCTTACAAGGTCAAAAATGGCTCGATGAGAATCGAGAGTTTGTTTTCTTGAAAATGGTTTTTAGAACAAAAGGTCAAAAATGACCAACAATAAACATGCACAAGAACCAAACAATCACAACGGGTTAACCGGATTAAAAAAAAACAAAACACAAAAAAAAAACGGCACGGCGAACTCCTTGAGAAAAATTCTTTTGAGGTAAAAAAGTCGAAAAAATGTGAAAAACAGGGGTCTGACACGAGCGGCCGTGTTGTGTGACACGGCCCGTGTCAAAGTTCCAGAGAAATCAGGTTTTTGAGGCAAACAGCGGTGTGACACGGCCGCCCGTGTTGCATGACACGGCCCGTGTCACAAGGTCTGGGGGAAAAATGCAGAAAAAACCTAAACAGCGGTGTGACACGGCCACCCGTGTTGCATGACACGGCCCGTGTCACAAGGTCTGGGCCAAAAACACGTTAAAACCTCAAACAGAGGTGCAACACGGGTGGCCGTGTTGTGTGACACGGCCCGTGTCAGGGGACTCAGGGAAAATACGCCATGAAAACTCAAGAAGAGATATGACATGGGTGGCCGTGTCGTGTGACACGGCCCGTGTCAGGCTACCAGGGTGAAAAACCAAACTTTTCTCTTGTTTTTTGCTTCTTTTTGTGGTTCTTAAAAATGGTTTCTTGGTCCCTTTGGAAACTCACACAATACACACAACACCAAATAACTTAACAGAGATAAATAAATGATAAGTGCAAAGTATAAAAAGGGAAAAGTTTGAAGGAATGGATACCAAAGATATTCTCCTTCTTTGTTAAGCCTCTTCTGATTTTGGTTGGATGTACTTCACTCTTCACTCTATGTTGTGAAGATTATGCTCTTCAAGGATGCTCTTGTGTTTCTATGTCACTCTCCTTTTTTTTTTGTTTTTTAGGGTTTGTTCTTTTCTCTATTTTTTTCTAGTTTTTCTTACTCTTTTCTCTCAATCTCCATCTCCAAATGTTGTGAATGATAGTTAATGAATTTGTTTGTAGCTCCTTCCCTCCTTATCTCACTTTTTCTGCTGCCTTTTTCTGCTGTACCAAAACCACAGCTCTTTCACACTTCTCCATTTTTAGAATTTCCATTCTTGGCAATATCTTTTACCACCTTTTGGTGCAGCCCCACTTTCCTTCCATTTCTAGTATGTTTTTTGTTGTATTTTCTTCTGCAGCACTCTACCTTTGTATTCATCCTTGTACCCATTGGTTGGTTGATTTGTTTAGACATACTCATGTAACCAATAACACTACCTTTTGGACATCATTTTCAAATTCTGATTTTTGATGTGTAGATGTATCAACATAAGCTTATAGCCTTGGTTTTTGTGACATAAAATGATTTTGTAATATGATACACATTGCCACTTCTTGCATGGGGCTGTTTTGGACCACATTCAAATTGCCCATGGTTGAACATGCATGGTATTGATCTTGAAATATTCCAACATTGAATTAGCTCTTAAATATTTTCCTTGCATGTTTGTAAGCACAAAGAGGGTCATGTGGACTTGATGGAGCACGGGGGATACCATGGCATGAAGTTATTTTTAGAAACTTGAATTAAGACTAGAAATAGCTTAATTTCCTAAGCATTACCAAGAGTTTGGATTTTGTAACAAATGTGACATTCTTGCAAATGTCATGAAATTTCTCTTTGTAATATTCTTGAATCTAGCCTTGAATTCATGAACCTTGAATGTGGAATGATGGGCCTCCCTTATGACATTGAATTTGAAAGAAATGAAGAAATGAGTCAAGCCTTGAAAGAGGGCAAATTTTGGGGTGCAACACTGAGGCTTCGCCCTGGTCTGCACGTTTGATGGGTTTGACTGCTGACGATATCATCTGGTTTGATAGAGATCTGTTGGGCAAAGATATTGTACATAGCTGCTGTGGCTTTCCGAACTTCCCCCTGGTCGGAAGGAATGGATGTATCAACTACAATCCATCTCTGCTAGTACGACAATTTGGGTATGCACTACGAGGTCCTCCTGAAGAGGAAGAGTTACGAGAATCTCTGTATCTCACAGGGTTGCTTGAAGGTGACACTTTGGTCAAAGTATAGAATGCTTGGAGCAAAATTCACCGAAAGGGGAAAGTCTTGCTAGGAAAGAGCAACAACAAGGCCTTTGATCCGTACGTGGCTTGGGTTCGAGAAAGAGCCGCCAAGTTTCTAATGTCGTTTCCTGCTGTGGAACTATTGTGTGCTCCCGTGTACAAAGAGCCTACTACAGTTGATATCCAGAAATTCAACCAGGTACTTCAAGAGAAGGAAGAGCTACGAAAGGCCAACGAAGAGTTGGAGAAAGAGATCGCTCAACTTCGGAAAGAGAAAAGTGAAGCCGTTTACACCTGCAAGAAGCAGACTGAAATGATCAACCGTCTAGGCTCTAACCTGACCAAAGAAACTGATGCTAGGGAACATCTGGGGTTGGATCTAAAGTCAGTACATGGCGTGTTGACAACCAAGAAACAGGATCTGGACAGAGTGTACCGGAAGCTAACCCAATACGAGAGGGTCTGGAGTAGCACCATAGCCAAGTACAAATAGCGGGAAGGAAAGCTGAAGCAGCAAGTAGCCGAGCTAGAAGCTCAGATTATGGTGAAAGACGAGTGTACAGGGGCTGAAGCCTCCCTGCGACATGACGTCCAGTATAGATTCGCTGAGGCCGAGGCGAATTTGCAAGATTCTCAACTCCGAGCTGATGCTAAAAGGAGAAGAGTCGAGAACCATTCGGAAGAAGGTATTCCTAGGAGCGTTGTCGATAATCTCCCAGAGTCCATCAGGCAGAGGGACCTGCTGGCCCATGGTTTGCCTACTCAGTCAGATCATCCCGCTACAAAGAAGTTGATAGAAGATTTTCGTGCCTGTGGCTGCGCCTGATCTTTTGTATCTCTTTTTGTACATTTTATGCATTGATATGCTGATCACCGCCAGGTCTGTTGGTTGGGGTCATGCCTTATTGCTTCAGTTGTATGTGATTATAGTTGTACGCTACCCGAGCGGGCTTTTCAGATGAATATATGAGGATTTCTTTTCCGTGATTGGATCATAGACTTTATTTGTCTCGGAAACTAGGATCGGGGGGGATCTCCCCAAGGCACAGACACACGTTTGCATTTGCATGAAGCATCTGCATAACGAACACCTTGTCGTTTTTTCTAACCCTTTGTGTATGCAGGTTGTTCCAGGATTGATCGAAGACTGATCCACCGCTATCCGACCAGAGCAAATCAAGCTAGAGCAATGAAACAAGTGCAAACTGACATTCAAGAACTCCGAGAGAGGATGGACCGCTTCATGGAGCTCATGCAAGTGGTTGCCAACGGCCAAGACCAGCTCAGAACATTGGTCCAGCCTCTGATCTCAAGGGTTGACAGCAACGGTGTACTCCATGGTGGGATTATTCCAACCCCTCCTCCTATTGAAACTCCTCAGGGTGGCATCCCCGTGACCGGGGGGAATGGCAGTGGTAACGGCAATGTGATCGCTAACATCGGGCTCAATGGTAATACGACTGGCGTCGGTAATGGAAATTTTGAAGCTAATGGCAACGCTGGACTAGGCAATGGCAACACAAGTGCTGGAAATCTATATGGGCCTCAGCCATGGCTAGAAGATCGTCAAGAAGATTTGTTCTCACAGAGAGTGCTGAAGGAGAACTGACTGCTGAAGCACGTCTGAGGTTTAAGGCACTCGAGGACAAAATGAGGAATTTCGAGAACCTGAACACTATGGGGGTCGACATGACTAAATTGGGATTGATTTCTGATTTCAAGGTACCTCCTAAATTCAAGGTACCCGACTTTGAGAAATACAAGGGTACCACTTGCCCTCGTGTCCACTTAAGGTCATACTACCGAAAGATGTCCGCTCACTCTGAAGACGAGAAGCTGCTGATGCACTTCTTTCAAGACAACTTGTCTGGGCCATCCTTAGAATGGTACATGAGTTTGGAACCCACCAGTGTGCGCACGTGGAAGGAACTTGCTGAGGCCTTTGTGCACCATTATCAGTATAACAGTGACTTGGCTCCGAACCGGGTTCAACTGCAGAACTTGTCACAGAGGAACAACGAGGGGTTGAAAGAATACGCCCAGCGATGGCGTGAATTAGCAGCTAGAGTTCAGCCGCCGATGGTTGAACGAGAGCTTGTTGAAATGTTTGTAGCCACTCTCCCGGGGGTCTATTACGAGAAACTAGTCAATGGTATGTCAGGGAGTTTCTCAGATCTCATCATTACTGGCGAGCACGTTGAAAATGGGATCAAGTTGGGGAAAATTCAAGGTGGTGATCTATCCTCAGCTCGAGGAGGAAAGAAACCATATGGTAACAAAAGGCGTGAAGGAGAGACGAGCGCCATGTCCAACGCTCGAAGGAAGGGTAAAAGCCAGCGCCAGCAGGTGGCTAGCATAACCATCCCTGCTGTCCAACAACCCCAGCCACAGCCGCAGCCGCAGCAGCAACAGCCAAATGAGCAAGGGTACAAAAAGTATCAGAATAGGGCACCTCTGTCAAGTCGTCACCTTGAGACGCCGCCCATGTCTTATGCTCAGCTATTACAAACTCTGCTTCAGTTACAGCTAGTCCAGAAGAGAACCCTGGCTCCCTTGACAGGGGCACCTCCGCAGGGTTATGATGCGAATGCAACGTGTGATTTTCACTCAGGGACACCCGACCACACGATAGAAAACTGCAAAGCCTTCAAGCACAAGGTGCAAGATATGGTGGATGCTAAGATCATCAATTTCTCAGATAATGTGCCGAATGTCACAAAGAACCCTATGCCGAATCATAAGGGGGGTGGGGTGAATGCCATTATTGAAGAAGAGGGTTTAGATGTGTTGACTGATGTCAAGGATCTGAAGACACCGCTTAGCTTTATTAAAGCCAAGCTGATGAAGAGAGGCTTTTTTCCAGGTTGTGGAGAATTGTGTATGGGCTGTGCGACTCGTCCTGATGGATGTGAACAGTTGATAGTGGGGATTCAGAGTCTGATGACCGAAGGAATCTTGTAGTTTAGCCGAAGGGCCGAATGTAGATCTGGAGAGGTAATGCTGAAGCAAGATGATGAGGTTTCCACCATCACCATCCCTCGCCAGACGATAACCATTTCTGCACTCAGACCGCCCACAATTACCATCACCAAAGCTGGGCCGATACCTTTTGAAAGCACCAATGCTGTCCCATGGCACTATGGGGCAGACGTCTACTGTAACGGACAAAAGTTAGAACTGGAACCATCTGGGAAGTCTGTGGATAACCTAGTGGGAATTGGAGGAATCACGCGCAATGGAAGAGTATTTGCTCCACCTGAGGGTGTGGCGGACAAAGCAGACAAAGCTGAGGAAACTAATAAGGGAAAGAGTAAAGTCGTTGAGGAAACCCCTCGTGGGGTAGAGAAGGACTTACTTGTGAAGGACGCTGAAGAGTTCATGAGGTTGATCAAGAAGAGTGATTACAAGATCGTGGATCACCTCCATCAAACACCCTCGAAAATTTCCATCCTAAATTTGTTGCTGTGTTCGGAGTCACATCGCAACGCGCTGTTGAAGGTTTTGAATGCCACGTATGTACCGCAGGAAATCTCGGTCAACCAGTTGGAAGGGGTAGTAGCCCACGTGAATGCTGGAAACGGGTTAGGGTTCACTGACCTGGAGCTGACGCCGAAGGGAAGAAACCACAACAGCGCCCTGCACATCTCGATAGAGTGTAGGGGAACAGTTATGTCCCATGTGTTGGTGGACATAGGGTCATCTCTCAATGTTCTTTCGAAGAAGGCATTGATGAAGTTAGATACTCGAGGATTGATTTGCACACCCAGTGACCTGGTTGTGAAGGCTTTCGATGGAACCAAGCGTCATGTCTTTGGAGAGGTAACTCTGCCAATCCAAGTTGGGCCGGAAACTTTCGACGCAGTCTTCTACATTATGGACGTCATGCCTGCCTACAGCTGTCTCTTAGGTCGGCCATGGATCCATTATGCTGGTGCCGTGACCTCCACGTTACACCAGAAGCTCAAGTATGCTGTCTGAGGCAGCATTGTAACTGTATGTAGCGAGGAAGACATAATGGTGAGCCATTTGTCGTCCTTCAAATACGTTGAGATGGATGGGGAAATCCACGAAACCCTATGTCAGGCGTTCGAAGCTGTTAAGGTCAAGGACGTGACTCCAGTGATGATTGAAAAACTAGAGATGACTCTCTCTTCCTTCAAGGAAGCTCAGGCCGTTGTTCAAGCCGGATCTACCCCAGGCTGGGGGCAAATTCTGGAAATACCTAACAAACAGGACAAGTTCGGGTTAGGATACTCTCCTGCGGCTGAAGCCTCCTCTTCTCACAGTGCGTCGCGAGGTAAAGGGCCGATCCAGTTTACCAGTGGCGGGGTGATATTTGAAAGTGTCAGCGCAGTGTCTGAAGACGGTGAAGACAACGATTGCGACCTAGACTCTTGGATCCAGCCAAGCAAACCAGGCCAGAGCCTCAACAACTGGTCCATCAGGGATAACATCCAAGTGACAGGCGAAGAGTAATGATTTACTTTCTCCAATTATTGTACAACCCTATATCCTACCCGAGGCATAGTGGTTTTATTGTCAGGGCCTTGTTTGATTATGTACATGCATTTTACCAATAAATCAAAAGGCGTTTTTCTTCGCATTCAAATATTGAGATCTCTGTTATTCCTGTTTAATATTTGTTTTGAAAAACAATAAAATGGCAATAGGGTTTGTGCTAACCTGCATATCCTTCTCTTAAGCTTAACCCTTGTTATTGCAGGAGCCACATAGCAGATGACATCGACTCTGGACCTTCTACGACTCACTTCGACTTCGATTGCCCGATCTATCAAGCCGAAGAAGAGATTGATGAACACGAAGACCTTCCCGAAGAGTTGGCCTGCTTGTTGAAACAAGAAGAGAAAGTTATTCTACCTCACGAGGAAGAGATTGAGATTGTGAATTTGGGTTCTGAAGAACTAGTCAGGAACGTCAGGATAGGGGCTGCATTGCAGAGTAATGTCAAGCAGAGATTGGTCGAGATGCTGAGAGAGTATAGTGACATCTTTGCTTGGTCATACGAAGATATGCCCGGACTTGACACAGACATCGTGGTCCATCACTTGCCGCTGCGAGAAGATTGTCCCCCCGTTAAGCAGAAGCTTAGGCGGACACGACCAAATATGGCCGTTAAGATCAAAGAAGAAGTACAGAAACAGCTTGATGCTGGCTTCTTAGCGGTCACCACTTACCCTCCGTGGGTCGCCAACATAGTGCCTGTATCGAAGAAGGACGGTAAGGTGTGGATGTGCGTCGACTATCGGGATTTGAATAGGGTGAGCCCTAAAGATGATTTCCCGCTCCCTCATATTGATGTGTTGGTCGACAATACAGCTCAGTTCTCCGTATTTTCATTCATGGATGGCTTCTCCAGCTACAATCAGATCAAGATGGCGCCAGAGGACATGGAGAAAACTACGTTTATTACACCTTGGGGAACATTTTGCTACAAGGTAATGCCTTTCGGTCTGAAGAACGCAGGGGCCACTTACCAACGAGCAATGGTTACTTTGTTTCATGACATGATTCATCATGAGATTGAAGTCTATGTTGATGACATGATTGCGAAGTCCCAAATGGAGGAGGGACACCTGGCCAATTTGCTGAAGCTTTTTGAGAGGCTTAGGAAGTTCATGTTGAGGCTGAATCCTAACAAGTGTACTTTCGGAGTACGGTCTGGAAAACTACTGGGGTTTATCGTGAGTGAAAGAGGCATTGTGGTTGATCCTGCGAAGATAAAAGTGATACAAGAAATGCCAGCGCCAAAAACCGAGAAAGAAGTTCGTGGCTTCCTGGGAAGAATAAACTACATTGCAAAGTTTATCTCTCATCTCACGGCCACGTGTGAATCGATGTTCAAACTACTGAAAAAAGATCAGGCGATTATCTGGAACGAGGATTGTCATAAGGCATTTGATAAGATAAAACAGTATCTACAGGAACCTCCGATCTTGATACCCCCAGTGGTCGGACGACCCTTAATCATGTACTTGACAGTTCTTGAGAATAGTATGGGGTGTGTTCTCGGTCAGCACGATGAGACGGGCAGAAAGGAGCATGCCATTTACTATTTGAGTAAAAAGTTCACAGATTGTGAATCTCGTTACTCGATGCTGGAGAAGACGTGTTATGCACTAGCCTGGGCTGCCAAACGTTTACGACAGTACATGCTCAATCACACAACCATGCTAATTTCGAAGATGGATCCGATCAAGTACGTCTTCGAGAAACAAGCGCTTTCGGGCAGGATTGCCAGATGGCAAATGGTTATGACGGAATATGACATTCAGTATGTTTCCCAAAAGGCCATCAAGGGAAGCATATTGTCTGAATACCTTGCCGAACAACCAATCGAGGATTATCAGCCGATGAAATTTGAATTCCCTGATGAGGATATCATGTTTCTAAAGGTGAAAGATTGTGATGAACCGTTGCTCGACGAGGGGCCAGATAGGAAGTCCCAATGGAAATTGATATTTGACGGGGCGGTTAATTCTTACGGAAGTGGCATTGGGGCAATCATCACGACTCCCCATGGATCTCACATCCCATTCACTGCTAGACTGACGTTTCCCGTCACCAATAACGAAGCAGAGTACGAAGCATGCATCATGGGTCTAGAAGAAGCAATTGATTTGAGAATCAAGAACCTAGATGTATATGGTGACTCGGCACTTGTGATCAACCAGATTAAAGGGGAGTGGGAGACTCGTCAATCGAATTTGGTGCCATACATGAATTATGCCAGAAGGCTGCTTCCGTTCTTTGATCGAGTGGAACTCCATCATGTGCCCAGAGCTGAAAATCAGATGGCTGATGCCCTAGCCACGTTGGCTTCGATGTATAAAGTCAATTTTTGAAATGAAGCTCCAAGGATTGTCCTTTCTCGTCTTGATAGACCTGCATTCGTCTTTGCGATCGAGGAAGCCTCCGATGGCAAACCATGGTTCCATGACATCCAGACCTTCCTTATGACTAAGGAGTATTCGGCGGAAGCGTCAACCCAGGAAAAGAAGAATCTGAGGAGGCTATCTGGAAATTTCTATCTCAATCCTGATGGAGTGCTGTATAAAAGAAACCATGATCTCGTGCTACTCAGATGTGTAGATGAGAAAGAGGCGAGTATGCTCATGGAAGAAGTCCATGAAGGCACATTTAGTACGCACGCCGGCGGGCATGCAATGACGAGAAAGATCCTGAGAGCAGGATATTACTGGATGACGATGGAATCAGATTGCTTTAAATTCGCGAAAAGATGTCATAAATGCCAGATTTATGCGGATAAGATTCATGTACCGCCGTGCCCGTTGAATGTCATGTCCTCCCCGTGGCCGTTCTCCATGTGGGGCATCGACATGATAGGCAAGATCGAGCCCACTGCATCTAACGGTCATCGCTTCATTTTGGTAGCCATTGACTACTTCACCAAGTGGGTGGAGGCAGCCTCGTATGCTAATGTGACCAAGCAGGTGGTGGCTAAATTCATAAAGAGGGACATCATCTGTCGTTACGGAATTCCCGAGCGGATCATTACTGATAATGGTTCGAATCTGAATAACAAGATGATGAAGGAGCTGTGCCAGAGTTTTAAGATTGAACACCACAACTCATCTCCTTACCGGCCGAAGATGAATGGCACCGTTGAAGCGGCCAATAAGAACATCAAGAAGATTGTACAGAAGATGGTTGTGACCTATAAGGATTGGCACGAGATGTTGCCATTTGCACTGCACGGTTATCGTACAACGGTATGTACGTCAACCGGGGAAACTCCCTTCTCACTGGTGTACGGTATGGAAGCTGCCCTACCGTTAGAAGTTGAGATTCCTTCTTTAGGAGTTTTGGTTGATGTAAAACTCGATGAGGCATAATGGATTAAGAACCGACTAAACCAACTCAGCCTGATGGACGAGAAGAGGTTAGCATCGATTGCATATGGTTGTCTGTACTAGAGCCGAATGAAGAAAGCTTATGATAAGAAGGTGCGTCCTAGAAGCTTTCAGACGGGTGATCTCATCCTGAAGAAGATTCTTCCTCCACACTCCGATCACCGGGGCAAGTGGACTCCCAATTACGAAGGTCCGTACATTGTCAGCAAGGTCTTCTCGGGAGGAGCCTTGTTGTTATCCACGATGGATGGCGAAGATTTTGCATCCCCAGTGAACGCGGACGCAGTTAAAAAATACTTTGCTTAAAGAATGACCCGCTGGAAAGAAAAAAGAAGATCCAGGCAAAAAGGGGGCATCCCGGCGAACCATAAAAAAAGGAAAAAGGGTTCGGGCAAAAATTAGGGATATAAATGGAAAAATGTACACCCGCAAGGTCGAAAACCCGGAAGGGCGACTTTGGCAAAAAGGGGTATCCCGTTGAATCGAAAACCCGAAAGGGCGATTCAGGCAAAAGTTAGGGATTTGAAAAAGCAAATGATTGCGTTCCGCGTATGGAATTTCATTGTTTAGTGGTTTGGAAGACCTGAGGGCCGTTTATCTGAATCAATCTATTCTGAAGCTAAAGTGTCGGAGAAGTATTGAAGTCGAGTGGGTCATAGAGGGATCAACCCATGGTGTTCGTTTACGCCGCATTGCCGACATTTGTGTATATACTAATGTATATTTATGTTATTATACCCGCGCAGCTTCCTCATTCCAGGAGCTTGCATCTGTTGTAAAACATTTTTACCCATTCAGGGGTTCGTTATCAATAAAATGTATACTATTCAGCAATTCTGTTTGTTTGTTTAGCATCTATCTGTTCTGTTTGTGAAAAAGAACGCTGATGTTTTTGATAAAATGCGCATACATAAACTTATTGGCCTAGGCCACTGATTGTTGAAACAATGAATTACTTGAACATTGTCGTAGGATGATAACCTTGATAGGTCCCTTTGAGAAGGGTATCTTGTCTGTTTGTTTGTGTTGTTACAGGTATAACATATTCCAGGCAGTACGCCATATGAGTCCCCGAGAAGGATGATTCCTTCTACCCCAGCGAGTTCAGCAGCATCTCCCCACAGAGTCAGAACATGGGATCGTAAGCATTGATATGTCTCCCCAAGCAGAGAAGATTCTCTCCCCAACCAGATGTATCCTGAAGGATCATCATCTCCCCAGCTGAGGCATGCACTGAAGTGTATGTTCATCCCCAGCACTGGGTCAATGTGCAGTTTGCGTAGAAGACTATCCGCAAGTATGCATCACTCAATAGTTCAAGACTGAAATCTCCAGCGGAATTGAGATTCCCCACAAAGTTGTATTCTCCCCAGGAAGCAGGATGATTCCTTCTTCCCCAGCCGAGCTGGCAAATCCCCAAGGGAGTCGAGTCCGTGAAAGTCGTGCGGGCCATGATTGGTTTTCCCCAGTAGCGTGTTGATTAGCTGATGCTGTTTTTCCCCATCGGAGTCATTATCTCCAGGAAAGTTTTAGCCGCGAAGGCCGTGTAGTTTATTTCTGCGATTGACATCGTTTCCCTCAGCAGATTGTGGGTCGTATACCCGGATGAGCAGGTTCAGGTTCTCGGAGAGCTTTATTCCCCTGCAGCAGTCAACTGAAGTTCGTTTCCCCAGGCAGAATCCAATTGAGATTGGTGTGACTTCTTCTCCTCGGCAGGATGAGTGTAACGCCCCGATTCTGAATTCCCATTAATTGTTGAGTCTTTTAATTTATTTAATTGATGTTTGTTTAAATTGAGAAATTATATATTGTTATGTGGCGTTTGCTTATTTTATCTATTTTTACCGATTCAGAGAGTTTTCGGGGAATTAGAGTAAAAAGGGCATTTTAGACATTTAGCAATTTAGTGTGAGAATTGTTTGGTAAGTGTTGGAAAGAATTTGAGAGGAAAGAAATAGAGATAGAAATAGAATAAGAGAGGGAAGAAAGAAAGATAGTAAGATAAGAAGAAAAACAAGAGAAAGAAAAGAGGAGAAGAGAAAGAGAAGAGAAAGGGGAGAGGAAAACCTAGAATCATCAAGAGATCATCACCAAAGCTTGCAATCGATCGGTAAGGGTGTGAAACTCCATAATCTCTTTAATGTACATGATTGTATGTGTATGTGTGTGGATTTTGTAGAGTTTCTACTCTTTTTCCACTTAGGTTAGAAGTTGGTTTTGTGAGTAGAATGAGGTTTTAATCGGTTAGAACTCGGATTAGACGATGTAGTTTAGTCGGGTGATGGTTGGGTTGTGCTACTGTGACTGGTTTGGATTTAATCGGTTGGTTGTGTGGAGTTTGGGCTTTGAGACAGCCATGGAAGTTCTGTCTTCGCAAGTTCGCCAGGCGAATGACAGCGAAGCTTCGCCAGGCGAAGCCCAGCGAGTTGTAGCGAAGCAAGTCAGAAGCTAACACCCTGTATTCGCCGGCAAGTTCGCCAGGCGAGGTGTGTTGGCGAAGGTTCGCCAGGAGAGTGTGTAGCGAGCCTCAGCGAGTAATTCCAGAATTACTCCCAGTAGACTTCGCTGGGAAGTTCGCCAGGCGAAGGCCAGCGAGCATTCGCTGCGTGGCTTCGCCAGGCGAAGGTTGGCGAACCTGGCAGTGTTATTTTGTTTTGCTGTTTGTTCATAGCATGATGTTTGGTTGATTCAATTATGATTAATGCCTATATGAATGATCGATGTGTGAACTACTTTGACATGTCGCGCTATGGGTGGCCGAAAGGCGTGAATCCTAGATTGTAGAGTAAATGGTGAATCTTGAATATTTGATAATCTTGTGTATTTGCTCGAACTGAATAAGAAACACATTGATAGGCTGATATGTGTATAAACCATGTGTGGAATGGTGCATAATGTGAATGCATGATAGATATATGCGATGTATGTGATAAATACAATGAGTATGTTTGTGAGCATAGTATGCATTTTTGTGTTGAATGATCCCTCAGAGGATTTGCAGAACCTCGTATGATACGATGGTTATATTAGATTCCTTGGAGAATCGGTTGCATTGTGTGATTCCTCGGAGAATCGGTCATATCATGTAATCCCGTGGAGGATTGGCTAGAGTATTTGATTCCGTGGAGAATCTGCTGAGTACTTGATCCCGTGGAGGGTCTGCTGAATATTCGATTCCGTGGAGAATCTGATGAATATTTGATTCCGTGGAGAATCTGCTGAGTACTTGATCCCGTGGAGGATCTGCTGAATACTCGATTCCTTAGAGAATCTGTTGAATGAGTCGGTACCGCATTTGCATCTGCCTAGAGTTGTGCGTCGGTCTCTATGAGTTGCATGAGTCATCTGTGTATGATGCATTGGTTGAATAATATAACTGTGTATGTTATATATGATTGTTTGGAGGAACATATAGTGAATGTTTATGAGCATGTGTAGAGGCATGATTAATTGTATATGCTTAATGTGGTGAGAACATGTTTGTGTATGACTTGTATAATTATGAATATATGTATATATACAATTTTATGCATTAACTGTTATGATGTTGTTTCTCACCCTTCTGCTGTTTTATAATGCTCTATGAGGCATTGCAGAGTAGGAAGCTGGAGGTTCTTTTTGTGAAGCGATGTCTTCATTCTTTTTGGTCAATGGCTCTGATATGTAACATCTGGGTAGTTAGGAAGCCTTTGACTCTTTTGGAGTTACATTTGTTTTGATTCTTTTGTGATACTGTTGCACCCTAAAATTTGCTCAACCTTATTCATTTGGTTTATGTTTCAATATCATTAGCATTTGCATATAGAGTCATGTACATAGTCTAACCATCTGCATAGCATAAGCATAGCAAGTCATCCAACAGGGGACCAATCATTATTCTCATATCTATAGGCCTATCAAGAGGTTATTATTCTAATTCAATCCCATTCAAGTCATCAGAAAAGAATTTGAAAGCTATCAAGTCAATGGATCAAGCAAGTGCATCCATCTCCTATCTGAGGGTCTCTGAGGATCAACAAAGAAATTGTGAGCTGTGGACTGAGCATGGGGAGTATCTAGACATCTTGGAAGACTTAGAAAGTCATTTGGAGAAGGAGACAAGTCATTGGTATGATCACAAGTATTGCAGTTGAAGACAGTCAACTAGGGTTTCATCTGGGGTCAACCCTGGGTCAACTCTAGGTCAATTGATTGATTGAAAGGCATTGAGGTCTATTGAAGAGATGTGGGGTTTATCATTTGGAATGAAGAATAAGGATATATTGTTATGCTAAGAAGAAATCAGGAGAAATCAAGGAGAAGAGGAGTTTCTAAATTAGGGTTTCTATGTAAAATCCCCTAGTTTAGGTCAAATTTCCAAGCAAGATAAGTCAAAATTCAAGCTTCAAATGGATCCTTGGCCAACACGAAACTTGTAGAGGATCTCAAGACCTTTAATTTGAGTGGTGGAAGACATCAAGGAGATTTATAGAACTCAAGTTATGGTCCTTGCAAGTTACAGGTCATCTGAGGTATCTGAAATTTTGTCTGTGAAAGTGACTTGACTTCCAAGCAATTTTTACCCCTCAAGGAGATTTCAAATGAATTTCTGGTAAACATAAGAATTGTTCCTAATTGTCTTAGATTTCTAGAATGGTATGGTATGCCTTCATATGATTTGTGGAACTCTACTTATGGTCTTGGAAAGCAAAGGGTATTTTGGTCATCTGAGAATTACAGGTCATTTCAAGCCTATGCCCAAAACTCATACAAGGAAGCTTCAAATGGAAAACTTTACAACACCAAACTTGTTCCAAATGACATTTTTAGTCTAGAAAAGTGACCATGAGAGATTGGAAAGATTCATAGCACAAGGTTTCAAAATTGTTGGATTTAATGAATAAAAATGACCTAAAAAATGAGATTTTTCATATCTTGGCCAAATGAGGTGAAATTATAGGTCATTTTGAATGGAAAGATCATTTTGAGAACATTGGATAAAGTAGAATTTTGAGCTTGGTTCACATTTTGGGAGTTATCCATGGTTACTTGTAATGGAAGATACATAAGCCAAAGGAAAAAGTGCAAGGGAAGTTTCTCCAAGTTTCTAGGAGGTTCTAATGTCATGTATATATTGGTATGAGATGGTTCATGCCATGGTTGGTGATCACATTTACTCAAAATCACAAGTTTCATACACTTTCTCTCATCTTGCAAAATCAACCCAAACTCTCTCAAATTCTCATCAATTTGCATCATTCTTGATCTGTTCTTCATCATCATCATCCAAGGACCAGAATTCACACATTCATTTGGTGGAATTGAGCAAGGATCGTGCCATACAACTTTATCATCCAAAGTGCAAGAACTTTGGGATTGCTGAATTCAGAAGGATTGGACAAGATTCATTGCATACAGAATTCATAATCAAGTTCCTTAATCATTTTCCACTCATCACAAGCATCAGATCCAAGGATTTTAGCACCTGTTTTCAAGAATTTGCACCAGGTATGTTTTCCTTCGAATTAGCTAGCATAGTGATCATGGCATAGGATTGTTAGTATATTAGAGACCTAGGTGGTTAGGTGATGAATTTCACAAAGTTTGGAGAAGTTTAATGGAGGTTATCAATGGTGCATTAATTCTGTTAGAGCCTAGAACATCAAGGATATGGCCTTATAATCTTGGCTCAATAGTTCAGAATACTCAGCATAAGATGTAGATCATGATAGGGTAAAGATTGGAGAGAATTGAAGCAGTTGATATCAGGTGTTAATGGTGGATTCTATCTGTTATACCTATCGGGTTCCATTATTGCTTGAGTTTTAGGAGGAGTTATGGTTATGGCTGTGTAGAGGGAGAAATTTAGAGCAACTTTGCTCTTTGGATCGAGGGCATCCATGGAGAATTGAGTGAGAACAGGATGGTTGAAGGTGCGTGCATGGAGATGATTTCTGAAACCCTAGGGTTTGTCCAAGGTTGAAGACGATGGAGGACCACACGATTGCATGTTTGACCATGACTCAAATTCTAATCCAACGGCCTTGGTTTAAAGATGAAACGGAGGGAAACCCTGGGCACCAAAACGCCCCGTTTCATTTAAGTTTCTGAATGGGCTTTGAATTCCATTGCTAATGGCACCCTCCCCAATCAGGCCCAATGTGAAATGAACTAGTTTAATTGCTTTTCGCACCGTTCAGAGTTTTTAAATTTTTATTATATTTTCTGGTTGAACTGGGCCCAGACGCGCCTGCTATGCGCCCCCCCCCCTATCTGGGCCCATCCTTTATTTCAAATGATTTCTCCTACTTGCTGCACCCCCTTTCCATTTAATTCATTTCATTTTATTTCAAAAAATATTAATTCTTTTAAAAATCATAATAAATCATAAACTTCATCTTTTTTAATGATTCTTTTTGCATTAATTTCTTCAAGATGTCTAGAAAATTATAAAAAATAAAAATTGCATTTTATTTTTTATTTGATATTTTCCCCATATTTTCCAAATAAATGCCTATTTTAGGGGTTTCATTTCATACATGAATTTGTTAATTTTTGTTCTAATAGTTGCTTTGATATTTTTCACCCATTCTTTTTAGGTTGATTAGTAGACAAGATTAGCTTGTACATACATTTTAGTTCATATTTTTAGGAATTAATTTTAGGTGATTAGTTTAGGTGTGAATAATATGAACAAAATTAGGGTTTTAAGTGATGACTTAGGAGAATTGAACCATTTCCCTTAGGACTTAGAGATTGAATATGGGACTATAGGGACTATGGGTAGTTATTAAATCCCTTAGAAATAAATAGGATTCCCCTACTGCTATTGGTGTATTGCTGTATTTGATTGATTGGTGTGGTGTGCCCTCTGGGGATTATTGTTTGTCTGTATGGGTATTGGGATTGCTTGGGGATTGGGGGAGCTGAAGACTTGTGATGATGAAGCCATTGGAGATCCAGAGACTGAAGACCAACTTCCAGAGTTGAAGAGGAGATCCTGCTAGCAGCTGTTGAGGAGACTAGGGTTTAGGAGCTAGGCAGAGCTCTAGATTAGAAAGCTTGTTTCTCAAACATGGAATGCCTTGTCTGCATCCATCCTTTCTTTATGATTCAAAGTCTCTTTCAAATACCCACCTCCTTCCTTTGGAAGGATCAGTGAATGTATTTGAAAGATAAAACTTTTGAGGGAAAATTATCTGTATAATGTTAACAGTTAATGAACCACCTTTGGTAGGTAATTGATTGTCTAACATTCATTCACTTCATCTGGTTGACTGATATCCCTCTTGGAGATTGAGACTTGAAGAAAAGCCATTGCAGATGGAAGATTAATGATCAAGACCTTGCTGAAAAGCTGTGGAGATGGGGATTGATGCTGGCTGAAGCTTGTAGCTGATTGGAGATTACTTAAAGTCAGGTGTTGATGCAGAGCTGCTGTGGCTGTTTATCTTTTGCTGTATTTCATTTTTGATGTATTGATTGGTTTTCTGGACTGTATTGTTTGCTGTTTTCCCTGCTGGGTTGAAAGTGAAGTCTGTTCACTTTTGCCTATTGTTTTCTAGGTTCGAGGTTGAGTGGGACTCCCTTGCCTCGCTTGTATTGTTGCATCCATGCATTTTACTGTTTTACTGTATATATATGATATTGTTTCTGTTTCCGCTTATCCTTTAGGATCTCTGTTTCTCTCTGCGCAAGAGAGGAGCATGATAGACATTAGGTCTTAACCCATGCATGATAACATTAGGATAGTTTGATTCCCTTTGCAACCGTAGGTTAGAGTTATGTCTCTTCTTCCTCAAAACAAACAGGAAAATACAATAAGATTTCAAACACAATAAAAGACACTTCTTCCGTAAAAGAATGTGAACTCATCAAAACGTCATTTTTGTCCGCTGGGACTGTTAATCAGAAAACCCTTTTTCAGAAGGAGTAAAAACAATCAAAACAGACTGGTGTCATACGAGGCCCGAACTACGTTTGCTCTAATCTTTCATGCTGTATGAAAGTACGTAGGCATAGGATGCGATATCCTAGCGAGCAACCTTCCCCTCCTTTCCCGTAGGTAGGCGAACTACGTTGACTCTGGTTTCTCGTTCCAGACGGGAATACGTAGGCATAAAGTGCGATACTTTGCCGAGTCGTTCTATTTTCTTTTAACCCTTGACCTTTAGCGTAGATAGAATAACAATCCATACCCGAAAGCAAGCGTGGATCCCATCGAGTACGATGGACGTGAGGGGTGCTAATACCTTCCCCTTGCGTAACCGACTCCCGAACCCAGGTTTTGGTTGCGATGACCATACCTTTCCCCGTTTTTTGCGAGGTTTACTTCGAGCGTTTCCTTTCCCTCCGTTGGGATAAATAACGCAGGGTGGCGACTCTTCTGTCAGCCGGCGCCGATTTTCGCAGTAGCGACAGCTGGCGACTCTGCTGGGGACCCAACGTCCCCTGGCTGCTAAGGACTGCGATAGTTCTTATGCATTTGGGATCCAACGTCCCTTAAGAGAGTCAATCCTAACGCTTGTTATCCCATCGAGGATTTTGTATGGATTTATATTTCTGACCTTTATTTTCAGCATTATATATATTGATTATTATTGCTGTATTGGGGTGTGATGGGTGTTTCTATGATTGAGAGATAAGACGGACCTGGGCTTGAGTGCACCTAGAATTAGAGTAGAAAGTAGTGGGCGCGTGCCGGCTTTGCTTGCATTAGTGTCTCATGAAATCTACACTCGGACGAGGTTCTTCTGGTTGGCTTCTTTTTCTACCCTTTGGGTCGAAGGGGTTGTTGGTCAGCTGGATTGTCGACTCCGGGAACCGATCATTTGGAAGTTGGCTAAGTGAGGCCTCTTCAGGATTTGATGATGCCACTCCTTCTGGGAATCGTATCATCAACCCTGAAAGTCTGTGACGCCGACGACCGCATAGGATGCCATACCTTTGTCAGTTACTAGGACGTCCACCTGTGAGAGGGTTTGGGGTTATGCAGGTAACTAGACCTTCAGATACCGGTTATTTCTTGATCAGAGATCCTGGGTATTTATGGAGAGTTATGAGGTCTGTCAGAGGCCGTTTGGAGATATGTTATGAGGTCTGTCAGAGACCATTTGGAGAGGTGTTCTGAGGTCTGTCGGAGACCATATGGAGATGTGTTATGAGGTCTGTCAGAGACCAGTTGGAGATGTGTGCTGAGGTCTGTCAAAGACCATATGGAGAGGTGTTATGAGGTCTGCCAGAGACCAGTTAGAGTTATGGTTTGAGGTCTGTCAGAGACCATTGTTGGAGCTTTGTTTTAGGTCTATCTGAGACCAGGGTTTGAGGACTTCTATAGAGTCTATCTGAGACCTCTTGATATGGTTCAGGCTATTCAGCTACGGCATTTGGTCCCTGTTGCATGTTACTCTCATTGCATTGTTTGCATACCCATTATCATTGCATCCCATTAACGTGTGTCTGTGTTGCAGGTGTATTTGCATATCCTCCGATTCTAGTGCCCAGACTTCTGAGTATTGATTATGGCTGGTTTGAGGAAAACAGTTGCGTATAAGCTGCCTACACCTGATATTACTTCTTTGCTTGGTCTGATATCGCTTGCTGATGAGGAGGTTAGGAGAAGCTTCAGAATGAGTCATGGGAGATTACTGAGACTAGTCTGCAAGCCCACTACTGATGAGATGAACGGGCTGTACACCTTGATGCAGTTCTATGACCCCGCATTGAGATGTTTTACCTTTGCTGACTTCATTCTAGGGCCTACCATTGAGGAGTATGTGGAGTTTACTGAGCTACCCGTGCAGAACAAGGTTCCCTTTATTCACTCTGCTGCTGAGCCCAAGTTGGAGGACTTGGCCAAAGCCTTGCATATGGACGTTGCAGAACTGTTAGTGACTTCATGGCTTGGGGTTTCAGGTTTCTCTCTTGATTTCTTGGTTGGAAAAGCTCAGGAGTATGCCAAGAGCGGATGTTGGGTGGTTTTCAATGCTATTTTGGCTCTATGCATTTATGGGATTGTGTTGTTTCCTAACTTGCCCAATTTCGTAGACTTGGACGCTTTCCATCTATTTGCTGCCGGCAATCCAGTGCCAACATTGATCGGAGACTTCTACCACTCATTGCACTACAAGAATGAAAACAGAAGGGGGAAGGTTGTTTACTGCTGTGCTCCTCTGTTGAATATGTGGTTCAAGAGTCATCTTCCCATGAAGGGGTCTTTTGTGGAGAGTGCAACCACCGCTAGCTGGTCGGAGCGCCTGATGAGGCTATCTTCCGAAGACGTTGAGTGGTTTGATCGAGACCTGCTAGGGGCTGAGCTTGTATTCAGTTGTTCTGGGTACCCCAATGTCCCGCTGATAGGAAGAAAAGGGTGTATCAACTACAACCCATCTCTGTTGGTCCGTCAGTTCGGATATGCGCTGAAGAACCCGCCAAAGGAGGAAGAAGTACAGGAATCTCTGTACTTCACCGAAGATTTGAAGGGGGAGTTGTTAGCCAAGTTGCAGCATGCCTGGATGCGTATTAACCGAAGAGGGAAGCCGTTGTTAGGGAAGAGTGACTGTCAGGCCTATGCACCTTACAGGGTTTGGATCCAGGAGAGAGCAAGTCAGTTGCGGATGCCATTTCCAGATGCACCAATCCTTGTTCCCATTCCGGTAGCTGAGCCCACTACTGTTTCTAGGGAGGCCTACGAGCAAGTCGTGAAAGAAAAAGAAGCCTTGATGAAGATCAACGAAGGGTTAGAGCAGGAGCTAGCCCAGATACGCAGTGAGAAAAACAAGGCCGTCCATGCTTTCCAACAGCAGATTGAGGTAATGAACAGACTAGGGGCTGAGTTGACTGAGGAGAGGAAGAAGCGCGAACGTTTGAGGCAAGAGTTCAGAAGCTCCCATGACATGCTGGAATCAAAAAAGAAAGCACTCGACGCAGCTCACCGAGAGATCTCTTCTTGCAATAAGACTTGGAATGCTACGCTCACCAACAATAAGAAGAGGGAGGATAAGTTGAAGCAGCAAATTTCCGACCTCGAAGAGCAGTTGAAGTCCAGCATCAAGAAGTGTGAAGAAGAAGTGATGACCCGGTATAGTCTCTAGAATGCACTAAACAAGGCCATCAAAGGCAGAGATGAAGCCGTGTCTCAGAAGCGTAAACTAGAGGATCGCTTCGGAGAAGGGGCATGGGAGGAAACTGCTGAAGACGTGCGACGTGTTCTTAAGAAAAGAAACTAACTTGTTGAAGGGCTGCTTGCTCGACCAAGTCATCCGGAGACCAAGAAATTGCTAGAAGAATACCAGACTTATGGGAGTGTGTGATCATTTCATGTAGTAACTCGTATGCTTTATTTGCATAGTGCTGACCATCACCAGGATTGTTGGTTGAGGTCATGCCTTCTCTTTGTACTCTCAGTGACATTGTATTCTCGGCTTATTGATTTCTCAGCAATATATGAGGCTTTCTGTGATTCAACTCCGATTTTTGTATTGCTAGCACTGTCATGGCACCGACACCTTCACACTAGAATCGGGGAATGAATTTCCTTAATGCACAGACACACATTGCATTGCATTCATATTCATATTGCGTTACAGGTAATCTTCGGATGGTGTCTTATTTCCTGCTCTGTACCAGGTATTTTCAGGATTGCAGATCAGCACCCGCACCGCTATTCCACTCGCACCAACTGTCGAAGAATCATCGATCAAATGCAGAACGAGATGCAAGATGTGCGCGAGAAGCTAGCTCTCTTTATGCAGACCATGGAAGCTATTGCAAAAGGTCAGGAGAATTTGCAAGCCATGGTCCAACCTCTGTTGGCCAGAAATGCTGGTCACGGTAACAAGGATCATCAGTCTGTACGAGTCGATACTGTTCATGGGGATGGCACTCCCACGCCAGTGGCTCCACCTGTAGTCAACATACCTGCTGCTAATGTCGACAACGCTACCGCTGCTGGGAACGGTAACGTCGGAGTTGGGAGCGAGACTGCTGTCCATAACGTTGGGCTTGGTGATGTCAACTTGGGTGATAATATGGGAGGCAACGCCTTTGGCAATGCTGGATTTGGGTTCAACGATCAGGGATTCGATAACGCTGGGAAATATGGTTTCAATGCTCAAGGCTTTGGGCAAGATGGTTATGGTGTGGCCAATCAGGGTTATGGAGGTTTCGGAAATGGAAACGACGCTGGGTTAATGGCTTTTGGGCCTGCTGGAGGTGTTCAGGGATACGGCAACAGAGGCCGAGGCCCAGTGATGAATCAGATTAGAGCTGGCCGCAATAATGAATATGATGGGTATGGAGCTGGGAATGGTATGTGGCAAGAAGATCAGCAGGAGGACACTTTCTCCGGCGGAGGCTTTGAAGGGCCGATGGATAACTCCCAGAAGATCAGAATGCTAGAAGAGCAGATGAGGGGGGTCCTGAACCAAAGTGCTGTGGGCTTGGACATGGCAACAATGGGTCTGGTACCTGGCTTGAGGGTGCCAATCAAATTCAAAGATCCTACGTTTGATAAGTATAAAGGGGACACCTGTCCGCAAGTGCACGTGCGGGCTTATTACAGAAAGATGTCTGCATACTCAACTGATGAGAGAATGCTAATGCACTTCTTTCAAGATAGTTTGTCAGGCCCTTCCCTAGAGTGGTACATGGGGTTGGAGCCAACTAATATCAAGACATGGAAGCAACTGGCAGAGGCATTTGTAGCTCACTACAAGTATAACAGCGACTTGGCACCCAACTGGGTCCAATTGGCAGGGCTGGCTCAGAAAAAGGATGAGAGCTTTAAAGAGTACGCGCAAAGATGGCGCGACATGGCTGCTAGGGTCCGCCCTCCTTTAGAAGACAAGGAAATGAATGACATGTTCGTCGGCACATTCACAGGCATGTTCCATGACAAGTTGTTTCATACATCTCTGGCCAGTTTCTCAGATTTGATTCTGATGGGAGAAAAGATCGAACGTAACATTAAACAAGGAAAGTTCCAAGTCGAGGAATCAACTGCATCTGGTAGTAATAGGAAGGCTTTTGGTGGGCGCCGTCAGGGCGAGGCAAGCGCAGTGTTTGGAGGCCGAGGCCGAGGCCGAGGCAGAGGTCGGAACCATTATCATCAGCCGCAGCAGGTGGCGAGTGTTACTATCCCATATCAGCAACAATCACTTCAACAACAACAACCGTTTCAGCAGCAGCCAATGCAGCAGCAGCAGCAGCCATTTCAGCATCAGCAGTAGCAGCCACAGCAGGGTGCGCAGCAGGCTCAGCGAAGATTCCAGGGTGGTAAACCAAGAAGAGTGTTTGAGAAGCCTCCCTCAACCTATGCAGATTTGTTGCAGACGCTGTTGGGTCTAAACCTGGTAGAGAAGAGAACTCTGACACCGATAACGGGGACTCTTCCGTATGGTTATGATGCAAGCAGGCACTGTGAGTTTCATTCTGGGGCTTCGGGCCACGATATAGAGGGTTGCCATGCTTTTAAGCATGTTGTGCAGGATCTTTTGGATAATAAGACTATCAATTTCGGAACAGCAGGGCCGAATATAGTGCAGAAACCCATGCCTAATCATGGGGCAAACGCCATCCTGACTGAGGAAGGGTTGAATCTGATCATGAATGTCGACGATTTAAAGACGCCGCTGAACGAGATAAAAAGCAGATTGTTGCAAGGGGGTGTTTATCCAGGATGTGACGAGTATTGCTTAGAATGCTGGACCCTGGCTGGGGGGTGTGATGATTTGAAGAAAGGCATTCAGGCTTTAATTGATGGAGGCACATTGCAGTTTGACCGAGCAGCAACTGAAGAGCCTGCAGGGGCGGTAGCAGATGATCAGAGTGATGTGGCCACTGTAACGATTCCTCGAAAGACAATCACTATTGCAGCACCGGTCCAACGACCACCGATCACCATAACTAAGGCTGGACCGATCCCGTACGAGAACACAAAAGCAGTCCCATGGTCATATGGGTTGGAGGTGTATTGTGACGGGATAAAGATTGATGTTAATAAGCAGCCAGCCGAGACTGTAGACAATGTTGTTGGTTCAGGAGGTATGACAAGGAGTGGTAGGATCTTTATATCACCTGAAGTGGAGGCCGAAAGACTAGCGAAAGGGAAAGGAAAGATGGTCGAGAATGTCCCAGTGCAAGCAAGCGGCAAAGCATCGGCATCGAGAGAGGTAGAAGAGTTCATGCGCTTGATTCGAAAAAGTGATTATAAGATTGTGGAGCATCTGCAACAGACGCCGTCCAAAATATCCATCTTGTCATTGCTCTTGTGTTCGGAAGCTCACAGAAATGCTTTGTTGAAAGTCCTGGATACTTCTTTCGTACCCCAAGACGTCTCCGTGAATCAGCTGGAAGGAGTGTTGGCACATGTGAATGCAGGCCACAGCTTAGGCTTTACGGACTTCGATTTGACCCCTAAGGGGAGAGATCACAATATGGCGCTGCACATATCTGTCGAGTGTAGAGGATCAGTAATGTCGCATGTATTGGTCGACACCGGATCGTCTTTGAATGTGATGCCCAAGAAAGCGATGATGAAGCTGGATGTCAGAGGAATCCTGTGCACGCCCAGTGACTTGGTAGTCAGAGCGTTTGATGGCACGCGAAGAACAGTCTTTGGATCGATAACATTGCCTCTGCAGGTGGGGCCGGAGGTGTTTGCAACGGAATTTTATATCATGGATATACAGCCTGCGTATAGCTGCCTGCTCGGAAGACCCTGGATTCATGGGGCTGGGGCAGTCACGTCTACCCTGCATCAAAAATTGAAATATATGGTCGGAGACAACGTAGTCACCGTATGCGGAGAAGAAGACATCCTGGTCAGCCATCTGTCGTCATTTAAATATGTGGAGGTCGACGGAGAGATCCACGAAACACCCTGCCAGGCATTTGAAGGGTTGCGTATCAAGGACAAAGGTCCCGGGCCGAGCAAAGTGTCAAAGATAGCTGTCTCGTCGTATAAAGAAGCGCAAGCTCTGGTGGAGGCAGGAGAAGCAAAGGGCTGGGGCAAAGTGCTGGATATTCCTGTGAAGATGGACCGGTTCGGGCTGGGATACCAACCGTCGTCGCCAACACCTGCTGTGGGAGCACCCCGTTTCAGAGGGCCAATAACCATCTCTTCCAGTGGAGTATGTCATGAAACTATCAACGCTGCTTCGGAGTCTGACGAAGGAGACAGTGACTGTGATATGGATGCCTGGATTCAGCCAAGCACGCCAGGACAGGGACTGTGCAACTGGTCTATTCAGGAGCTTGTTCCTGTGACTCTTAAACAGTAATGCTTTGCTTTATTAATTGTTGAATAATCTGATGTCTTGCCCGGGGCATCAGGATTTGCTTAGGGCTGTGTTGTTATGAACATCGCGTGTTAATCATTAAATAAATGGCGTTTTTTCATGTGCAAATACTGTAATCTCTGTCTTTCTTGTTTTGTATTTTTCAATAAAATGGCAACGTGGTTATTCGCTTTATATGCATTTTGAAGCACTTAACCATTCCTTTTGCAGGATAACATTTTCAGATGACATCCTTGAACCACCTATGACTCGTCCCGACTTTGAACACCCGGTATTTCAGGATGAAGAAGAGGTTGTCGAAGATAGTGATGTCCCTGAAGAACTGTCTTGGTTGGTGAAGTAAGAGGAAAGAGCCATTCTGCCTCACGACGAGGTCATCGAAATTATCAACTTGGGGTCGGAAGGGGTTGAGAAGAATATTCGTATCGGAGCCGCACTGCAGAGCGATATCAAGCGAAGACTGGTTGAAATGCTCCGAGAGTATAATGATGTATTCGCTTGGTCGTATGAAGATATGCCGGGGCTCGATACAGATATGGTTGTGCACCATCTGCCACTGAAAGAAGAATGCCCGCCGGTCAAACAAAAGCTTCGCAGAACTCGACCAGATATGGCAGTGAAGATCAAAGAGGAAGTTCAAAAACAGTGGGACGCTGGTTTCCTGGCTGTGACAAAATATCCCTCATGGGTTGCTAACATCGTACCAGTGCCAAAGAAAGATGGCAAGGTTCGAATGTGCGTGGATTATAGAGATTTGAATAAAGCAAGCCCAAAAGACGATTTTCCACTTCCTCGTATCGATGTGCTAGTTGATAATACTGCTCAATACTCCGTATTCTCCTTCATGGACGGTTTTTCAGGCTATAATCAGATTAAAATGGCGCCAGAGGATATGGAGAAGACCACTTTCATAACGCCTTGGGGAACATTTTGTTATAAAGTGATGCCCTTTGGTTTGAAGAATGCTGGGGCAACGTATCAGCGTGCAATGACGACTCTTTTCCATGATATGATGCATAAAGAGATCGAAGTTTATGTTGACGATATGATTGCCAAATCCCAGACGGAGGAAGAGCATCTGGTGAATCTGTTGAAGTTATTTAAAAGGCTTAGGAAGTTCAGGCTGAGACTGAACCCTAACAAATGCACCTTCGGGGTGAGATCGGGTAAACTGCTGGGGTTTATCGTAAGCGAAAGAGGAATAGAGGTCGATCCTGCTAAAGTAAAAGCGATCCAAGAAATGCCGACGCCTAAAACAGAGAAAGAGGTGCGCGGGTTTTTAGGGAGGTTGAACTACATCGCTCGGTTCATCTCTCACCTAACGGCCACGTGTGAACCATTATTCAAATTGTTGAAAAAAGATCAAGCTGTAACGTGGAACGAAAATTGTCAAAAGGCGTTCGATAAAATAAAGCAGTATTTGCAGGAGCCTCCTATTTTGATACCCCCAGTGGCAGGGAGACCCTTGATTATGTATTTGACAGTTCTTAAGGGAAGTATGGGTTGTGTTCTCGGTCAACACGACGAGACAGGGAGAAAAGAGCATGCAATTTATTACTTGAGTAAGAAATTTACAGATTGTGAATCTCGATACTCAATGCTTGAGAAAACTTATTGCGCGCTAGCCTGGGCCGCCAAGCGTTTGAGGCAATACATGCTGAATCATACAACCATGCTCATCTCGAAGATGGATCCTATCAAATATGTGTTCGAAAAGCAGGCGTTGTCAGGGAGAATTGCCCGTTGGCAGATGGTCTTGACTGAATATGACATCCAATACGTCTCGTAAAAGGCCATAAAGGGGAGTGTGCTGTCTGAGTATCTGGCGGAGCAGCCTATTGAAGATTACCAATCGATGAGGTTTGATTTTCCTGACGAGGATATCATGTACCTAAAGATGAAAGATTGTGAAGAGCCGTTTCCAGACGAAGGACCAGAGTTGGGTTCCAAATGGAAGATGATATTTGACGGAGCTGTGAACGCTTACGGTAGCGGAATAGGGGCAATCATCACTACGCCACACGGGTTGCACATCCCGTTTACTGCCCGATTGACCTTTGCCGTTACCAATAATGAAGCCGAATACGAAGCTTGTATAATGGGGCTTGAAGAAGCCATTGATTTGCGAATCAAGAATCTGGACGTATACGGAGACTCAGCTCTGGTGGTGAATCAGATCAAAGGGGAATGGGAGACACGTCAGCCCAATTTGATACATTACATGAATTATGCAAGGAGATTGTTGCCTTTCTTCGACAAGGTTGAATTGCATCATGTGCCGCGGGCAGAGAATCAAATGGCTGACGCCCTGGCCACTTTGTCTTCCATGTACAAGGTCAACTTCTGGAACGAGGCTCCCCGAATCATTATCTCTCGGCTTGACAGACCAGCTTTCGTATTTGCTATTGATGAAGCATCTGACGACAAACCATGGTATTTTGATGTCCTTAATTTCCTGAAGAACAAAGAGTATCCGGCTAGGGCATCCAGTCAAGATCAGAAGACTCTCAGGAGATTAGCGGGTAATTTCTATTTGAATCCGGATGGCGTCTTATACCGAAGAAACCACGATTTGGTGCTGTTGCGTTGTGTAGACGAGAAAGAGGCGAAGCTGCTCATGGAGGAAATACACGAAGGTACCTTTGGTACGCATGCTGGTGGGCATGCTATGACGAGGAAGCTGCTACGGGCAGGTTATTTTTGGCTGACCATGGAAACTGATTGTTTCAAGTTTGCGAGGAAGTGCCACAAGTGCCAAATCTATGCTGATAAGATCCATGTGCCGCCGAGTCCTCTAAATATGATGTCATCACCATGGCCATTATCGATGTGGGGGATCGATATGATTGGAAAGATCGAGCCGACGACTTCTAACGGGCATCGGTTCATCCTAGTAGCAATCGATTATTTCACCAAGTGGGTAGAAGCGGCGTCTTACGCAAATGTAACGAAGCAAGTGGTGGCTAGATTCATCAAGAGAGATATTATTTGCAGATATGGGATTCCCGAGCGGATAATCACGGACAACGGTTCAAACCTGAACAACAAAATGATGAAGGAGCTCTGTCAGAATTTCAAGATCGAACATCACAACTCCTCCCCTTACCGACCCAAGATGAATGGCGTTGTCGAAGCGGCCAATAAGAATATCAAGAAGATCGTTCAGAAAATAGTGGTGACCTATAAGGATTGGCATGAGATGCTACCTTTTGCTTTGCACGGTTATCGTACGATGGTACGCACATCAACTGGGGCAACCCCGTTCTCGTTAGTATACGGAATGGAAGCGGTATTACCATTGGAAGTTGAGATCCCTTCTCTGAGGGTATTGCGAGATGTTCAATTAGATGAGGCAGAATGGGTGAAAGACAGGTTGAATCAACTGAGTTTGATGGATGAGAAGAGGCTAGCTTCTCTAGCATACGGTCGTTTGTACCAGAGCCGAATGAAGAAAGCATATGATAAGAAGATACATCCACGGAGCTTTCAGACGGGCGACCTTGTGCTGAAAAGGATTCTCCCGCCGCAGGCAGATCACAGGGGCAAGTGGACTCCTAACTACGAAGGGCCATACGTTGTTAGAAAAGTCTTTTCAGGAGGAGCTTTATTGTTGTCCACCATGGACGGCGAAGACTTTACATCGCCTGTAAATTCGGACGCAGTTAAAAAATACTTTGCTTAAAATTGACCCGCTGGACAAAAAAAAGAGAGTCCAGGCAAAAATGGGGCATCCTGGCGAACCAAAAACAGAATGAAAGGTTCGGGCAAAAGTTAGGGATAAATTGAAAAAATGTACACCCGCGAAGTTGAAAACCTACACTGCGCGGCTTCGGCAAAAAAGGGTATCCCGGTGAGCTGAAAACCCGTAAAGGGCGGTTCACGCAAAAGTTAGGGATTTGAGAAGCAAATGACTGCGGTCCGAATTCGATACTACGTTGAGCATTGGTGCGGGAGAATATACTCGAGGGGTCGATTATCGGATACAATCTCTTCGGAAGTGTGAATGTCGGGGAAAGCATTAGAGTCGGGCGAGTCATAGGAGGATTAGTTCGTGGTGTTCGTCTGCATCCCGTTGCCGACATGTGTACAAAATTTAATTTGCCCAAATATTTATGCTTCCTGTGCATACTTGTATATCTGCTTTGCGTGACTTCCTCTTTTCAGGAGTTACGTCCCGTGTACAAAAACTCCGCCCATTCAGGGGCCCAATCAATAAAATATGTTATTCAGTACTTAATGCTGGTTCTTTACTGTTTTGTGCATGATAAAACGCCTAAGTTTATGGAAACTAGCATGTGTATAACATCACTGGCCCTTGCCAACAATTGCTAAAGCTTTGAATTAACTGAAAATAATGTCACTAACGTGAATCGATTTGGTTGCATAGGCTTGTCTTGTCTTGTTTGTGTTGTTGCAGGTTTCATAGCCATACGAGGAAGATGATCAAAAGATTGCAACAACGAAAGACTCGACCCCCACGCAGGTCATGCATGTGCCTCCTGAAGAAGGATCGAATTCCCTAGCTAGTCGTGGCTTATTCAAAAGACATGCTCCCAAAGCCATTTATTCTCCGCAGAATTGGCAATTCCAAGATGGTAGGCTGTATTCAGACAATGCATCTCAAGCAGAGGGGTTTAGCCTCAGAAGATTAATATTTCAGATTGGTGAGCTGTATTCAGACAGTTTACCTTTCCCTGCAGGGACATTCACTCTCTCCCAGGGGAGTCAGGTAATTTTTCCCTAAGAGAATCATCCCATCCCCAGCAGAGTTCTCTTTCCAACTAGTGTCTTCATTCCTCCCAGTGGAATTCAAAGATTGAGACTCTCCCCGGCAGAGTTGGTGCGCCCCGACACTTATTTTGTCAGAATACCGTGTGATGTCAGTTCACTCTCCAGCAGAAGCGCATCTGGTATTCCCCAGCAGGGTGTTACTTCAGCGAGGTGTTTGGTTTAAGTTCCCAATTTCCCAGTTGAGTCGACGTCACTCTTCCAGCATTTATTTTGCTGGGATAATTTTGTAGCATCTGGCTATCCCCAGCGGAGTTGGCCTTATCTTCAGCATTTATTTTGCTGAAGCCGTTTCTGTGCCCAGCAGTTCGAGTCTGCATTTGCATTAGCATATAGTGTCACACTTGCATTTACCAAATAAACACGCGTAGCATTTCCATTAACGATTGAAGCATTGTGTCAATATCAACATACACATTTTTGAAACATAAACCAGGATGGCTAACCGTTTGTTTCAAGTATTGTTTCTCTTGCAGGTAGAGAGAGCCCTTGCTCAGGTGAATCAATAAACATTCGAGGTCTCGGCATGAGACATTCAACGAAGTGTCAGCTTTGGCACTATTCCCCGCAGAGTTATCAGGATAAGTTTCTCTTTGTCCCCAAGCAGAGTTACTTATGTCCCCGCCAGGGTTTCTCGTTGAAGTTTGTCTAGTCCGACCAGCGGATTGTTTCCTTCAAAGTTGTTGTTACGTCAGCATTAAAAGGTTTCATGAACTAGAAGTTCAGAAGCTACCGCCGGTTATTAGAGCAGGCATCCGGAAGTTTGGTTTCCAAATATCCCCAGTAGAGTCAGCCTCAAAGTTGCTGTAACGTCAGTGATAAGAAGTTGGGGGACCAATGGAAGGATGAGTCCTAACGTGGACAGGTTTATTGACAGGTTTTTTTTGTATGCTAAGAGAAGTAGGGGGTCCTGACGTGGACATTTCCTCAGTTTGACGATATGTGTTAGTCCTAACATGGACAAATTTGATTTCTTGGTATTGATCGAAGATGGAGTCCTGACGTGGACAAAGTTGGTTACTCTTCGTGTTGGTGTCCTGACGTGGACCAGTTGTTTCCAGCCGATAGCTTTATTTGTGATGGTGAAATGTGCGTCCTGACGAGAACAAGTTTGTAGTTCTTTGTGATGACAAGATATGAGAGTCCTAACGCGGACAAATTTATCCTTCTTCGTGTTGTTGGCAAAGTATGAGTCCTGACGTGGACAAAGTCTTATTTCCCCAGCAAGTCGAAGACGCGCAAGCCCTGACGTGGCCAGGTTCTATTACTTCAGTAAGTTGAGATGTGAGTCCTGACGTGGACAAGTTTGATTCCTTACGTGGAAAGATATGATTCCTTACGTGGAACGATGGAGATTCCTTACGTGGAAAAAGAATGATTCCTTACGTGGAAAGAAGGGTTGTTTCCTTACGTGGAAAGATTGAGTCCTTACATGGACATGTCAAGTGCGAGTCCTGACGTGGACAAATCAAGGCGAGATGTGAGGCCTGACGTGGACGGGTCTATTCCTTACGTGGAAAGAGAAGTTGTTTCCTAACGTGGAAAATTTTAGTCCTGACGTGGACGGATCAAAGTGTGATTCCTGACGTGGAAAGATTGAGTCCTTACGTGGACATATCAAGTTGGAGTCCTAACGTGGAAAGATTGGGGTCCTTACGTGGACAGATTCAAATCGAAATGTGATTCCTTACGTGGAAAGATAGTTTTCCTTACGTAGAAGGAGGCTTGTATTCCTGACGTGGAAAGAAAGAGTGTGTTCCTGACGCGGAAGGGGTTTAGTCTTGACGTGGGCAGATTCAAAGGAAGATGTATTCCTTACGTGGAAGAGTTTGACGAGGAAGAAGTTCATTCCTAACGTGGAAAAGTGAGTCCTACCGTGAACGGTGTTATTCCTAACGTGGAAAGATGAGTCCTAACGTGGACAATGGTTATTCTTGGCGTGGAAGAGTTTATTCCTAACATGGACGACTTATTCCTGATGAAACGCAGACAAGTAATCCCCAGCACGGTCGCTACGAAATCAGTGGGTTGCCGTAACAGTCAGATTCAGTTGATGAATATCGTTCCTCAAGCAGTGGCGCAGTTTATTTTTGCGGTTGGCAAATTTCTGGGTTCTTAGTATTCAACCGCCTCGTACCGCGAATGTCTGAAGACTCCGGGCTCTTCACACAATCGGGTCCAAGTCGCTTGAATAGGGGCAGCTGTTGCACCCTAAAATTTGCTCAACCTTATTCATTTGGTTTATGTTTCAATATCATTAGCATTTGCATATAGAGTCATGTACATAGTCTAACCATCTGCATAGCATAAGCATAGCAAGTCATCCAACAGGGGACCAATCATTATTCTCATCTCTAGAGGCCTATCAAGAGGTTACTATTCTAATTCAATCCCATTCAAGTCATCAGAAAAGAATTTGAAAGCTATCAAGTCAATGGATCAAGCAAGTGCATCCATCTCCTATCAGAGGGTCTCTGAGGATCAACAAAGAAATTGTGAGCTGTGGACTGAGCATGGGGAGTATCTAGACATCTTGGAGGACTTAGAAAGTCATTTGGAGAAGGAGACAAGTCATTGGTATGATCACAAGTATTGCAGTTGAAGACAGTCAACTAGGGTTTCATCTGGGGTCAACCCTGGGTCAACTCTAGGTCAATTGATTGATTGAAAGGCATTGAGGTCTATTGAAGAGATGTGGGGTTTATCATTTGGCATGAAGAATAAGGATATGTTGTTATGCTAAGAAGAAATCAGGAGAAATCAAGGAGAAGAGGAGTTTCTAAATTAGGGTTTCTATGTAAAATCCCCTAGTTTAGGTCAAATTTCCAAGCAAGATAAGTCAAAATGCAAGCTTCAAATGGATCCTTGGCCAACATGAAACTTGTAGAGGATCTCAAGACCTTTAATTTGAGTGGTGGAAGACATCAAGGGGATTTATATAACTCAAGTTATGGTCCTTGCAAGTTACAGGTCATCTGAGGTATCTGAAATTTTGTCTGTGAAAGTGACTTGACTTCCAAGCAATTTTTACCCCTCAAGCAGATTTCAAATGAATTTCTGGTCAACATAAGAATTGTTCCTAATTGTCTTAGCTTTCTAGAATGGTATGTTATGCCTTCATATGATTTGTGGAACTCTACTTATGGTCTTGGCAAGCAAAGGGTATTTTGGTCATCTGAGAATTACAGGTCATTTCAAGCCTATGCCCAAAACTCATACAAGGATGCTTCAAATGGAAAACTTTACAACACCAAACTTGTTACAAATGACATTTTGAGTCTAGAAAAGTGACCATGAGAGATTGGAAAGATTCATAGCACAAGGTTTCAAAATTGTTGGATTTAATGAATAAAAATGACCTAAAAAATGAGATTTTTCATATCTTGGCCAAATGAGGTGAAATTATAGGTCATTTTGAATGGAAAGGTCATTTTGAGAACATTGGCTAAAGTAGAATTTTGATCTTGGTTCACATTTTGGGAGTTATCCATGGTTACTTGTAATGGAAGATACATAAGCCAAAGGAAAAAGTGCAAGGGAAGTTTCTCCAAGTTTCTAGGAGGTTCTAATGTCATGTATATATTGGTATGAGATGGTTCATGCCATGGTTGGTGATCACATTTACTCAAAATCAAAAGTTTCATACACTTTCTCTCATCTTGCAAAATCAACCCAAACTCTCTCAAATTCTCATCAATTTGCATCATTCTTGATCTGTTCTTCATCATCATCATCCAAGGACCAGAATTCACACATTCATTTGGTGGAATTGAGCAAGGATCGTGCCATACAACTTTATCACCCAAAGTGAAAGAACTTTGGGATTGCTGAATTCAGAAGGATTGGACAAGATTCATTGCATACAGAATTCATAATCAAGTTCCTTAATCATTTTCCACTCATCACAAGCATCAGATCCAAGGATTTTAGCACCTGTTTTCAAGAATTTGCACCAGGTATGTTTTCCTTCGAATTAGCTAGCATAGTGATCATGGCATAGGATTGTTAGTATATTAGAGACCTAGGTGGTTAGGTGATGAATTTCACAAAGTTTGGAGAAGTTTAATGGAGGTTATCAATGGTGCATTAATTCTGTTAGAGCCTAGAACATCAAGGATATGGCCTTATAATCTTGGCTCAATAGTTCAGAATACTCAGCATAAGATGTAGATCATGATAGGGTAAAGATTGGAGAGAATTGAAGCAGTTGATATCAGGTGTTAATGGTGGATTCTATCTGTTATACCTATCGGGTTCCATTATTGCTTGAGTTTTAGGAGGAGTTATGGTTATGGCTGTGTAGAGGGAGAAATTTAGAGCAACTTTGCTCTTTGGATCGAGGGCATCCATGGAGAATTGAGTGAGAACAGGATGGTTGAAGGTGCGTGCATGGAGATGATTTCTGAAACCCTAGGGTTTGTCCAAGGTTGAAGACGATGGAGGACCACACGATTGCATGTTTGACCATGACTCAAATTCTAATCCAACGGCCTTGGTTTAAAGATGAAACGGAGGGAAACCCTGGGCACCAAAATGCCCCGTTTCATTTAAGTTTCTGAATGGGCTTTGAATTCCATTGCTAATGGCACCCTCCCCAATCAGGCCCAATGTGAAATGAACTAGTTTAATTGCTTTTCGCACCGTTCAGAGTTTTTAAATTTTTATTATATTTTCTGGTTGAACTGGGCCCAGACGCGCCTGCTATGCGCGCCCCCCTATCTGGGCCCATCCTTTATTTCAAATGATTTCTCCTACTTGCTGCACCCCCTTTCCATTTAATTCATTTCATTTTATTTCAAAAAATATTAATTCTTTTAAAAATCATAATAAATCATAAACTTCATCTTTTTTAATGATTCTTTTTGCATTAATTTCTTCAAGATGTCTAGAAAATTATAAAAAATAAAAATTGCATTTTATTTTTTATTTGATATTTTTCCCATATTTTCCAAATAAATGCCTATTTTAGGTGTTTCATTTCATACATGAATTTGTTAATTTTTGTTCTAATAGTTGCTTTGATATTTTTCACCCATTCTTTTTAGGTTGATTAGTAGACAAGATTAGCTTGTACATACATTTTAGTTCATATTTTTAGGAATTAATTTTAGGTGATTAGTTCAGGTGTGAATAATATGAACAAAATTAGGGTTTTAAGTGATGACTTAGGAGAATTGAACCATTTCCCTTAGGACTTAGAGATTGAATATGGGACTATAGGGACTATGGGTAGTTATTAAATCCCTTAGAAATCAATAGGATTCCCCTACTACTATTGGTGTATTGCGGTATTTGATTGATTGGTGTGGTGTGCCCTCTGGGGATTATTGTTTGTCTGTATGGGTATTGGGATTGCTTGGGGATTGGGGGAGCTGAAGACTTGTGATGATGAAGCCATTGGAGATCCAGAGACTGAAGACCAACTTCCAGAGTTGAAGAGGAGATCCTGCTAGCAGCTGTTGAGGAGACTAGGGTTTAGGAGCTAGGCAGAGCTCTAGATTAGAAAGCTTGTTTCTCAAACATGGAATGCCTTGTCTGCATCCATCCTTTCTCTATGATTCAAAGTCTCTTTCAAATACCCACCTCCTTCCTTTGGAAGGATTAGTGAATGTATTTGAAAGATAGAACTTTTGAGGGAAAATTATCTGTATAATGTTAACAGTTAATGAACCACCTTTGGTAGGTAATTGACTGTCTAACATTCATTCACTTCATCTGGTTGACTGATATCCCTCTTGGAGATTGAGACTTGAAGAAAAGCCACTGCAGATGGAAGATTAATGATCAAGACCTTGCTGAAAAGCTGTGGAGATGGGGATTGATGCTGGCTGAAGCTTGTAGCTGATTGGAGATTACTTGAAGTCAGGTGTTGATGCAGAGCTGCTGTGGCTGTTTATCTTTTGCTGTATTTCATTTTTGATGTATTGATTGGTTTTCTGGACTGTATTGTTTGTTGTTTTCCCTGCTGGGTTGAAAGTGAAGTCTGTTCACTTTTGCCTATTGTTTTCTAGGTTCGAGGTTGAGTGGGACTCCCTTGCCTCGCTTGTATTGTTGCATCCATGCATTTTACTGTTTTACTGTATATATATGATATTGTTTCTGTTTCCGCTTATCCCTTAGGATCTCTGTTTCTCTCTGCGCAAGAGAGGAGCATGATAGACATTAGGTCTTAACCCATGCATGATAACATTAGGATAGTTTGATTCCCTTTGCAACCGTAGGTTAGAGTTCTGTCTCTTCTTCCTCAAAACAAACAGGAAAATACAATAAGATTTCAAACACAATAAAAGACACTTCTTCCGTAAAAGAATGTGAACTCATCAAAACGTCATTTTTGTCCGCTGGGACTGTTAATCAGAAAACCCTTTTTCAGAAGGAGTAAAAACAATCAAAATAGACTGGTGTCGTACGAGGCCCGAACTACGTTTGCTATGATCTTTCATGCTGTATGAAAGTACGTAGGCATAGGATGCGATATCCTAGCGAGCAACCTTCCCCTCCTTTCCCGTAGGTAGGCGAACTACGTTGACTCTGATTTCTCGTTCCAGACGGGAATACGTAGGCATAAAGTGCGATACTTTGCCGAGTCATTCTATTTTCTTTTAACCCTTGACCTTTAGCGTAGATAGAATAACAATCCATACCCGAAAGCAAGCGTGGATCCCATCGAGTACGATGGACGTGAGGGGTGCTAATACCTTCCCCTTGCGTAACCGACTCCCGAACCCAGGTTTTGGTTGCGATGACCATACCTTTCCCCGTTTTTTGCGAGGTTTACTTCGAGCGTTTCCTTTCCCTCCGTTGGGATAAATAACGCATGGTGGCGACTCTTCTGTCAGTCGGCGCCGATTTTCGCAGTAGCGACAGCTACATATGTGTATGTATCTGCTGTGGATATGTTGTAAAGCATGAATTAACTGATGGTTGTATATACCTTTATGAATGTGATTGATTCAATATTTGGATGTTTCCGCTTTTATTCTAAATATTGAGATGTGGGTTACCCATTGTTGCATATCTATTTTGAGCAGGTATCGTATATGTTTAATTTCATGATAATGTGACGCGCCTCTTATATACCATGTTTTAATTAAACTCTGATGAAATGAATTTTCTAAGTGCCTAATTGATTAAATGTATTAATTTGGGGGTATAGAAAGGGGGTGTTACATTAAGTGGTATCAGAGCCAGTGTTGAGTCAGTCGTGTCTGTCTTGTTGTTGTGTTGGTTGAACGGTTGTTTAACCTTGTTGTTATTTTTGGGAATCCTCAGAATATGGCAGGTCGTAATGACAATGCTATGGCAGCGGCGTTAGAGGCTATGGCCAGAGCTGTGCAGGGTGCACCTAACGTGAATGCGAATGATGAGTTCAGGAAGAACCAACCACCGGTGTTCAAAGAGAGATTTAATCCGGACGGTGCTCAGATATGGTTAAAGGAAATTGAGAGGATCTTTAGGGTGATGGATTGTGCTGAAGGGATCAAGGTGAGACTAGGGACTCACATGCTGAGAGAAGAGGCTGATGACTGGTGGGTCAGCGTGAGGCAAGTTCTTGAGGTCGACGATGAGGAGATTACGTGGGATTTATTTCGTACTGAGTTTCTAAGGAAGTATTATCCCGAAAGTGTTAAAGGGAAGAGAGAAATGGAATTTCTGGAGTTGAAACAAGGTAATATGTCGGTGGTGGACTACACCGCTAAGTTTACTGAGTTAGTGAAGTTTCACCCTCACTATGATGCGGTTACGGCGGAATTTTCCAAATGTATCAAGTATGAGAATGGCTTGCGTCCTGAGATAAAGCAAGCGGTGGGTTATCAAAGGATACGAAGATTTTCGGATTTGACCGAGTGCTGTAGGATTTATGAAGAAGACAGTAGAGCTCGTTCTACTCATTATAAGGGTTTGAGCGAGAGGAGAGGGAAGCAGCAAGTACGAAGCGGACCTTATGTGACGCCTGCTGAGAAGGGCAAACATAGGGGAAACTTTGATAGGAGACCCGGAGGAGGTTCCGGTGCGATCAAATGTTTTAAGTGTGGCGTGATGGGCCACAAGTCTTATGATTGTGGAAAGTTCAAGGCGAAGTGTTCCAACTGTGGACTCCTTGGACATGATGCAGCAGAGTGTAGAAAGAATGCTGTGAAGTGTTTTAATTGTGGCGAGGTGGGTCACATTAGCTCGAATTGTACCAAATCGAAGCAAGCTCCGGCGGGAGGAAAAGTATTCGCATTAGCAGGTTCAGACGCTACTAATGCGGCGGATCGTTTGATTAAAGGTACATGCTTTATTAATGATATGCCTTTAGTTGCTATTATTGATACTGGAGCGACTCACTCGTTCATTTCTCTTGCGTGTGCTAAGCGGTTAGATTTGTGTATGGTTTCTTTGAGTAGTGGTATGGTTATTGGGACTCCCGCTTCGGGGTCGGTAACTACTTCTTGGGTGTGTGCAAGTTGTCCTTTGACCATGTATGGTAAGGACTTCGTTATGGATTTAGTGTGTTTGCCGTTGGAAGGTTTGGACGTAATCTTGGGTATGAACTGGTTGCAATTTAATAGAGTTCATTTGGATCGCTATCACAAGTTAGTAAGGTTTCCTTCTTTGGAAGATGGTGAAAGCGAGAGTTTTCTTTCCACTAAAGAGTTGAAGAAACTTTTAGCGGACGAAGCTCAGTTGTTTGGTTTGTTTGCATCGTTATCGGTGGAGAGCAAAGTTGAGCTCGACGTGTTTCCTGTGGTTTGTGAATTTCCTGAAGTGTTTCCGGAAGATGTTGCGGATGTGCCGCCAAAGAGAGAGGTTGAATTTTCTATTGATCTAGTTCCGGGTACTAGACCGATTTCGATGGCCCCGTATCGGATGTCGGCATCGGAGTTGGTGGAATTGAAGAAGCAGTTGAATGATTTGTTGGATAAGAGATTTGTAAGACCAAGTGTTTCTCCTTGGGGTGCGCCGGTATTGTTGGTAAAGAAGAAGGATGGTAGTATGCGATTGTGTATTGATTATCGGCAGTTGAATAAGGTGACAATTAAGAACAAGTATCCGCTTCCAAGAATTGATGATTTGATGGATCAATTGGTTAGAGCTCGTGTTTTTAGTAAGATTGATTTGAGATCCGGTTATCACCAGATTCGGGTTAAGGAAGAAGATATTTCGAAGACGGCTTTTAGAACACGATATGGTCACTATGAGTATACGGTGATGCCATTCAGAGTTTCTAATGCGCCGGGTGTTTTCATGGAATATATGAACCGTATCTTCCACGAGCAGTTGGATCGTTTTGTGGTAGTGCTTATCGATGACATTTTGATTTATTCTAAGTCTCGAGAGGAACACGAAGAACATTTAAGGATTGTGTTGCGGATTTTGAAAGAGAAGAAGTTGTATGCAAAGTTGTCTAAGTGTGAGTTTTGGTTGTCGGAGGTGAGTTTTCTTGGACATATTATTTCCGGCAATGGTATTAGTGTGGATCCATCCAAGATCGATGCGGTAATGCAATGGGAGACTCCAAGATCGGTTACGGAAATTCGAAGCTTTTTGGGCTTGGCCGGTTACTACCGGAGGTTTATCGAAGGATTTTCAAAGTTGGCACTTCCGTTAACGCAGTTGACTTGTAAAGGAAAGGCTTTTATTTGGGATGTTAATTGTGAAGAGAGTTTCATGGAATTAAAGATAAGGTTTAAGTCAGCGCCAGTTTTGATTTTGCCGAATCCTACGGAACCTTTTGTGGTTTATTGCGATGCTTCTTTGTCAGGATTGGGTGGTGTATTGATGCAAGATGGGAAGGTCGTGGCGTATGCTTCTAGGCAGTTGAGAGTACATGAAAGGAATTATCCTACTCATGATTTGGAGTTAGCGGCCGTAGTGTTCGTTTTGAAAATTTGGAGGCACTATCTTTATGGTGCAAGATTTGAAGTTTTTAGCGATCACAAGAGTTTGAAGTATTTGTTTGATCAAAAAGAATTGAATATGAGGCAAAGGAGATGGCTAGAACTTTTGAAGGACTATGATTTTGGTTTAAATTATCATCCGGGTAAGGCGAATGTGGTAGCCGATGCCTTAAGTCGGAAGTCGTTGCACGTGTCTACTTTGATGGTTAGAGAGTGGGAACTCTTGGAGAACTTTAGAGATTTGAGTTTGGTTTGTGAGTTAACGCCGAGTAGTGTGAAGCTTAGTATGTTGCATGTCACGAATGATTTCCTTGCTACGGTGTGTGAAAAGCAAAAGTTGGATTTGAAATTTGTGGATTTGATGACGAATGGGAATGAAGATTTCAAAGTTGATGAATTAGGAGTTTTGAGGTTTCGAGGTCGTATTTGTATTCCCGATGATGCGGATTTGAAAAAGATGATATTGGAAGAGGGACATCGGAGTAACTTGAGTATTCATCCGGGAGCGAATAAGATGTATCAGGATTTGAAGAAGATCTTTTGGTGGTCTGGATTGAAAAGCGATGTTGCTCATTTTGTGTACTCGTGTTTGACTTGCCAGAAGTCTAAGGTGGAGCATCAGAAGCCTAGTGGATTGATGCAACCGTTGGATATTCCGGAATGGAAATGGGATAGTATATCGATGGATTTTGTTACGGGATTGCCGAATACGCAAAGAGGACATAATGCTATTTGGGTGATTGTTGATAGGCTTACTAAATCGGCTCACTTTATTCCGATTGATATTACTTATTCTTTGGAAAGGTTGGCCGAGATTTATGTTGGCACTATTGTGAAGCTTCATGGAGTTCCTAAGAGTATTGTGTCGGATAGAGATCCTAGATTTACTTCAAGATTTTGGGAGAGTTTGCAAGGTGCCTTGGGTTCTAAGTTGAGATTGAGTTCGGCATATCATCCGCAAACAGATTGTCAAACCGAGAGGACGATTCAATCGTTAGAAGATTTGTTGCGTGCTTGTGTACTTGAACAAGGTGGTGCGTGGGACGGTTATTTAGCGTTGATTGAGTTCACCTATAATAACAGTTTCCATTCGAGTATTGGTATGGCGCCATTTGAGGCTTTATATGGTCGGAGATGTCGAACACCTCTGTGTTGGCATGAGTCAGGTGAAAAGTCGGTAGTTGGTCCTGAAATGGTACAGCAAACGACGGAAAAGGTGAAATTTATTCGGGAAAAGATGGGAGCTTCTCAGAGTAGACAGAAAAGTTATCATGATAAAAGGAGAAAGGATCTCGAGTTTCTAGAGGGCGACCATGTGTTTTTGAGAGTTACACCGGTTACGGGTGCGGGTCGTGCTTTGAAGTCGAGAAAGTTGACTTCTCGTTTTATTGGTCTGTATCAGATTGTCGCACGAGTTGGTGCTGTGGCTTATCGTGTGGCGTTGCCTCCGAACCTTTCGAATTTGCATGATGTATTCCATGTCTCGCAACTTCGGAAGTATGTTCCAGATCCGTCACATGTTATTCCAATGGATGAAGTTGAAGTAAGAGATAACCTTACAGTTGAAGTTTTACCGGTTAGTATTTTGGACCGTGAAGTTAAGAAACTAAGAGGCAAGGATATTGCGCTTGTGAAAGTGTCCTGGGGAGGTGCCGCGGAAGGCAACATGACTTGGGAATTGGAGAGCAAGATGCGAGAATCGCATCCAGAGTTGTTTGAATAAGGTAATATTTTCGAGGACGAAAATTTCTAAAGTGGGGGAGAGTTGTAACGCCCCGATTCTGAATTCCCATTAATTGTTGAGTCTTTTAATTTATTTAATTGATGTTTGTTTAAATTGAGAAATTATATATTGTTATGTGGCGTTTGCTTATTTTATCTATTTTTACCGATTCGGAGAGTTTTCGGGGAATTAGAGTAAAAAGGGCATTTTAGACATTTAGCAATTTAGTGTGAGAATTGTTTGGTAAGTGTTGGAAAGAATTTGAGAGGAAAGAAATAGAGATAGAAATAGAATAAGAGAGGGAAGAAAGAAAGATAGTAAGATAAGAAGAAAAACAAGAGAAAGAAAAGAGGAGAAGAGAAAGAGAAGAGAAAGGGGAGAGGAAAACCTAGAATCATCAAGAGATCATCACCAAAGCTTGCAATCGATCGGTAAGGGTGTGAAACTCCATCATCTCTTTAATGTACATGATTGTATGTGTATGTGTGTGGATTTTGTAGAGTTTCTACTCTTTTTCCACTTAGGTTAGAAGTTGGTTTTGTGAGTAGAATGAGGTTTTAATCGGTTAGAACTCGGATTAGACGATGTAGTTTAGTCGGGTGATGGTTGGGTTGTGCTACTGTGACTGGTTTGGATTTAATCGGTTGGTTGTGTGGAGTTTGGGCTTTGAGACATCCATGGAAGTTCTGTCTTCGCAAGTTCGCCAGGCGAATGGCAGCGAAGCTTCGCCAGGCGAAGCCCAGCGAGCTGTAGCGAAGCAAGTCAGAAGCTAACACCCTGTATTCGCCGGCAAGTTCGCCAGGCGAGGTGTGTTGGCGAAGGTTCGCCAGGTGAGTGTGTAGCGAGCCTCAGCGAGTAATTCCAGAATTACTCCCAGTAGACTTCACTGGGAAGTTCGCCAGGCGAAGGCCAGCGAGCATTCGCTGCGTGGCTTCGCTAGGCGAAGGTTGGCGAACCTGGCAGTGTTATTTTGTTTTGCTGTTTGTTCATAGCATGATGTTTGGTTGATTCAATTATGATTAATGCCTATATGAATGATCGATGTGTGAACTATTTTGACATGTCGCGCTGTGGGTGGCTGAAAGACGTGAATCCTAGATTGTAGAGTAAATGGTGAATCTTGAATATTTGATAATCTTGTGTATTTGCTCGAACTGAATAAGAAACGCATTGATAGGCTGATATGTGTGTAAACCATGTGTGGAATGGTGCATAATGTGAATGCATGATAGATATATGCGATGTATGTGATAAATACAATGAGTATGTTTGTGAGCATAGTATGCATTTTTGTGTTGAATGATCCCTCGGAGGATTTGCAGAACCTCGTATGATACGATGGTTATATTAGATTCCTTGGAGAATCGGTTGCATTGTGTGATTCCTCGGAGAATCGGTCATATCATGTAATCCCGTGGAGGATTGGCTAGAGTATTTGATTCCGTGGAGAATCTGCTGAGTACTTGATCCCGTGGAGGGTCTGCTGAATATTCGATTCCGTGGAGAATCTGATGAATATTTGATTCCGTGGAGAATCTGCTCGTGGAGGATCTGCTGAATACTCGATTCCTTAGAGAATCTGTTGAATGAGTCGGTACCGCATTTTCATCTGCCTAGAGTTGTGCGTCGGTCTCTATGAGTTGCATGAGTCATCTGTGTATGATGCATTGGTTGAATGAATATAACTGTGTATGTTATATATGAATGTTTGGAGGAACATATAGTGAATGTTTATGAGCATGTGTAGAGGCATGATTAATTGTATATGCTTAATGTGGTGAGAACATGTTTGTGTATGACTTGTATAATTATGAATATATGTATATATACAATTTTATGCATTAACTGTTATGATGTTGTTTCTCACCCTTCTGCTGTTTTATAATGCTCTATGAGGCATTGCAGAGTAGGAAGCTGGAGGTTCTTTTTGTGAAGCGATGTCTTCATTCTTTTTGGTCAATGGCTCTTATATGTAACATCTGGGTAGTTAGGAAGCCTTTGACTCTTTTGGAGTTACATTTGTTTTGATTCTTTTGTGATACATATGTGTATGTATCTGCTGTAGATATGTTGTAAAGCATGAATTAACTGATGGTTGTATATACCTTTATGAATGTGATTGATTCAATATTTGGATGTTTCCGCTTTTATTCTAAATATTGAGATGTGGGTTACCCATTGTTGCATATCTATTTTGAGCAGGTATCGTATGTGTTTAATTTCATGATAATGTGATGCGCCTCTTATATACCATGTTTTAATTAAACTCTGATGAAATGAATTTTCTAAGTGCCTAATTGATTAAATGTATTAATTTAGGGGTATAGAAAGGGGGTGTTACAATGAGTCCTTCCCCCACCAGAGTGGTTCTTTCTCCTTGACAGGAGGCTTTTCCCTTCAGCATTTATTTTGCTGATGGGGTTGTAGCATTTTGCATGATTGCATAGCATTTACCCTAAAAATGCGTAGCATTTCCACCGTGTGGAGCATTGCGCCATAGTCAAACATATGCATATGAAACATGAGCTAGGTCGTTACCGTTCTTGTTTTGCAGGTGTTCCTCTGCAAAATGGTTTGCTCAAGGTGATTCTTGAATTCTCCAGTGAAGGTGTTTGCTTAAGATGATTCTTAAAATCCCCGGTGAAGTCGCCAGAGAGGGTTGCTCAAGTTGATGCGTAGAGTCCCCGGAAGAGTGTTCGCTCAGGATGATTCCTGAAATCTCCAGCAGAGTTATTGGTTCAGGATGATTCTTGAAGTCCCCGGTAGAATTATTTGTCCAAGATGATTCTTGTAGTCCTCAGCAGAGTTGATTCACCCATGATGATTTCTGGATCCCCGAAGCGGAGTCACTTGATAGTTCTCCAGAATCCCCAGCAGAGATGTGTTATCCCCAACAGGTTTCTGAACAGTGAAGTTGAAACTTCCCTTGAAGACTTGATGATTGAAGTCCGGCAGCGGTGCCAAAACCCTAGACTTACTGATAAAGTCTAACTGCGAGGTCAAAGCAGTTTGCCTAGCTGACGCAGGGTGCCTGACGGCAAAAGAATGTCCATCCTTATTGGCCCCTGATGGATTAAGGATCCCATTTTAATACTTACTGACGAAGTCCAACTGTGATGTCGACGCAGTTCTCTCAGCTGATGCAGAGTGCCTGATGGCAGAAGTTTGGATATCCCTAATTGGTTCATGATTGACCGAGAATCCTATTCCCGACTTACTGACGAAGTCCGGTTGATGCCCGAAAATTTCTTTGAATGCCCGATGGCATAATTATATAGATTGTCAAAAGTTCCTAGCAACATGATGAGTCCATAGGTGACGATAAGGAATTCTTCTGCTATGACGCAGGATGCCTGACGGCACGATCAACCATCCGTTACCAGTTACCGTGTAACTAGTGACCCCTTGATGACTTGAGGACGAAGATCTACAGCAAAGTCAGATGATCATCCTGAAGGAGATTTGAGATTAGACCTTTCACCGTTTACCGTGTGACCAATTCCCCAACAGAGTTGTTGTGCAACTGTCATGCTCAGTTTTTGAGGATGTTCCTACCAATCCAAGTATTGTTTACTTGTGCGGTGGCAGATCGCCTATTGCCGCGTAACCAGTGATCCCTCGATGATTTGAGGACACCATGATATCAGATAAATCAGAGAATCATCCTGACGGAGATTCAGATCAGTATTTCTCCAGCTAGTTGTCGCGCGACTATTATTTCAGTTTCCGAAGATTTGTCCCCATCAGAGTACCGTGTACTTGTGCCGTTGGCAAATTTCCGGGTTTATTGGTACTCAACCGTCTTTTACCTTGATTGTTTGAGAGCCGTTCGCTTCTCACCCAGTCAGGTCCGAGCCGTTTGAATAGGGGCAGCTGTTGCACCGCAAAATTTGCCCAACATTTCTTCACCTAGCTTATGTTACATTTCATTCACATTAGCATTATCATTTGCATTTCATTGACATGTATGCAGGAGATCAAGAGGTATGCTTACCAATTAAGAGCTACACAGGACTATGAAGCTAGCTAAGAAGGTTATTCAGGTGTTCAAGGGTTGATATCCTTGTCAAAGAAGTAAAAGATCCTCAGAGAGAGTGGTTGAAACCAAGTATGTGGGTCTCTTAACTTGAGAGTTATGAGGAAGGCCATCAGATGATTCTAAGGACAGGAAGATGGACTTGAGCTCTTGAGATAGCTCATAAGAAATGTTGAAGATCACTTTGAGTCCTAGACAGGTCATTTGGCAAGATTAAGGAGACTCAGCCATGAGTGGTGCAATTAGGGTTTGACTGGGTCATCCCTAAGTCAACTGATGATTTGAAGAAGGTTGAGACCTAATACAAGATCCATGTGATCATGGATTGATGCATTAAGATGTTCTAAGGATGGTTCCAAGGTTAACTCATCATGATTGAAGAGTTTGAGAAGTTTCAGGCTAGGGTTTCTAAGACTTGACAATGTAAAATCCTCTAGCTTGATCCCTGACTTCAAGACTATTTAACTCAAGATATGATTGTCATCTCATCTTGACCCCAACATGATTGTTGTAGGGCATGATCTTAGGTTTAATTTGAGTACTAGAAGTCCTTGATAGGGTTTATAGAACTCAAGTTATGAGCCAGACAATTTACAAGTCATCTGAGGAATGTGAATTTGGAGCTTGAAAGTTACCCAACTTGCATGACACTGTTTCCCTAGAAGGATGATTCCTATGAACTTTTGGTCTAGATGAATGTTGTTCCTTATTCTCTTAGCTTTCCATAGAGTGCTAGAAGTCCATGATTGGATGTGTAGAACTCAAGTTATGGCTTTAACAAGTCAAGGGTATTTTGGGTATTTGGACATTACAGGTCATTTTGAATCATAAGTCAATTTCACCATCTTGCAAGCTTCAAATGGATTTTTGTTCAACATGAAAGTTGTTCAAAATGATGTTTTTAGCTTGTCTAAGTATCAAGAGTCCATTTATATGGAGTATATCAAGCATTGGTGGAAGAAAGTTCATAAAAAAGCCATTTTAATGAATTAAGATGAGAAAATTCAAAACAATTGAGAATAACATGTTTTCAAGTCAAATTTGTAGTCAATTTGAATGGAATTAATGTTTTAGAGAGATTGGCATTATTACGTTTTTGGTTTGAAGTCCATAACATGGCTATTTGGAAGGTTGCTTCACAAATAAGAAACACATCTCACACACTCCATAGGTTGAAATCAAAGGAAGGAAACCACATCACTACATTCCACAAGGCTTAAGTGAATGATTGGGACTGAGTTTGGAGTATGAACAAAGCTTGAAAGCACATATCCATATTGAAAATTTTGAAGAAAGGTGAAAATCCAAAACTCATGAATGGGCCTGGTTTGGGCCTCTAACCCATTGAAACAGATCATAAATAGGATTTAGAACAAAATTGGAAGGTTCTGGTGATCATTTTCGTGGAGAAACCATTGGAGAGAAGTGGAGCAAGAAGCTTGAAGTTGAAATTTGATTTTGGAGTTCAAGGGCGAATCAAGATCAATTGAGGATTTCTTTACCTTCATCAAGCATCTTGGAGTGAATCTGCACTTTCTTGGAGGTTGAAGATTGCAAGAACCATCTCTGTTACAAGCTTGAACACAAGTTGCTGAATTTTACGATTACTCATAATTTAGGTAGTGTTAGATAGCAATTCATAGGTGGTTAGGATTAGGATGAAGTGTAGTTGGATTTAGGATGATCAATTGCATGATTAGAGACAATTTAGGGTGGATTCCATTTTCGGTTGAGATTGTGATTTCACGATTCATGCGTTTTTAGAGTGAATAAGTGGTATGGTTAGATTGCTGGTGAAATTCTGGACAAGTTTCATGTAGAGATCGTGGCAAATGGATGTGTGTAGAGGAACTTAGGGTTGCGCCAGGGTGGCCGGAAAAGCCACCGACGATTGGCTTCGCGCGCGCGGTTTGCAGGTTCAAAAGGTTGAAGATGGAATCTTCACCATCCGTTTGCGTTGAAAGCTTAACTCAGTCAAGTGATCCTAGCGTCCTCGTTGAGCCACGCGTACTCCCCCATCAACGCAGCGTTTCGTTTGTAGAATTTCAGGTTTTGTTGACTGTGCTATGTGGACCAAACACGCATGGGTTCGAATCCTGGCATGTATTCTTTTTTCTTTCATCAATTTCTGAAGTGAACTATTGAATGAATTCAGGCGCATGGGCCTTGGCATTTTCTTGCTATCCACACCCCCATCTGGCCCAATCCACATATTGAACTGATTGCATTTGCTATTTACCACGCAAGTTTATTAATTTCTTATGTTTTTCTTTTAAATTCATCATTTCATGTTAGTTTGAAAACAATTCATAAAAAATAGGAAAATAGGTCAATTAATGCCAAGTTTTTTTCCCTGATTCATGATTGAATCTAGAATTTTATTGAATAAAAATATTAGGAAAATCATGCATTTTCAATTTTTTTCTTTTTTTTTACATTTTATTTGATAATAAAATTGCCATGGTTGATACCTCTGTTTGATGATTTTAGTGTGAGCACTTGGTGATTATTTTTGGCTTGATTTTTTGTGTGTAATTAGCTTAGACTTGTATTCTCCCATAGTATTTTTATCACATTTTTGTGATGAAATTAGGTGTGGTTTTTAGATTGAAACTTTAGGTGCTTCCTTTTAGGGTTTAGGTTTAGTACCTTGTAGTGTAGAATTTATTTCTAGGTCTTATTTGAGGATTTGATCTCTGGAATTAACATGGTAGAGTCATGATTGACATAGGTTCCCATAGTGATTTTTGTAGGATTTTATAATTAATTTTAGTATTTTAGTTAGAATTAACTTTAGTACTAGGTTTTAGGTGATCCTAACTTGCTAATTCAACTAGAATGACTTCATTAGTTCCCTTAGACTAGGGTGTTGCTTCCCCTGCTCTTGGATGGTGATGAAGACTTGTGTGGACTGCTATGGAATGCATGGTGGAGCTTGGACTTGAAGATTTCTCTCCCTTTGGTGTAGTTTGTTTAGGGTTAAGGATTAGGGTTTAGGGAGATCTCTTAGAATAGATTTTCTTCCTTCATGAAACATGGAAGGTGTTGATCACTTCCATTCCTCCCTATGATGTAAGGTCCCATTGTGAAGGCCCCATCCCTCCTTTGGTAGGATGAGTGGCTCCTCACAAATCGGTAGAACCTTTGAGGGTTCCTTTCCTTGATGGTGGAGTGCTTAGAGGTGACCTTTGGTCTTCACTTTGCTTCTCCCTATCCCCACCTTGCTCTTGTTAGATGAATCTTTCTACCTTGCTAGAGGATGGAGTTCCTTGCTAGAAGATTGAAGATGTTAGAGGTTGCACTTTCCCTTTGTTTGAAGACTGCCTTTAGAGCTGAAGCTTGAAGATCAAGAGGAACAAGTTGACACTTGAAGATCAAATTGAGATTGAAGAAAGAACTGAAGCTTGAAGAAGATGAATAACAAGTTGATACTTGTGATTGATGCATTGAAAGCTTGAATAAGCAAGTTGATACTTGCTATTGAAGATGAGAGCCTTGAAGAACACTTACAGACTGAGGACTGAGCTGCTGTCAGAAGATTGCTTTGCTGAGAAGCTGGGGGGGGGGGGAAGCTGTTGATCTGTTTTCTTTCCTGTCTGTCTGCTTTCTGTGCAACTGTATTGACGAGACTTGTTTGATTTGCTTGATGCATTAGAATAAGTTCATGTTTAGATTATGTTAAGCTAGGAGCATGATTGCACTAGAGGTTGAGTTGCTCCCTCTGCTTGTATTTTTACTGTATGGCTTTGCTTGCGGGTATTCGGTAGAGCCCAGCTCCCTTGCCTATGTGGTTTGTGATTTGCTTGATGGCATTTTATTTCTGTATGATTGCAGTTATTCATATCTGGCTTGAGGTCGAGATGAGCTTGTGGAGGCTGATGCCCCACACACATTTCCTCCCTCACTTGCATTGCATGCATTTTACAATCGTTTACTGTTTACTGTTTAAGCTGATGCTTTATCTGTTTCTGTTTATCGTTGACATGATCCCCTAGGAATCTCACTTCCTTTGATAAGGAAGTGATGATTAGAACTTTAGGTTGAAACCTATGCATGATAAATTCTAGGAGATCCCTGTTTCAAACTTCAACCATAGGATGAATCCTTGGCATGACAACATTAGGACTTGATAGTCTCCCCGTAGTTGTCCCTCTCTCTTCTCATCTCAAACAACAGTAAAAAAATGTAATAAAGGCAAGTTAGTATAAGTGCGTTACGAGCCTTAAGCTACTTGGGTAATGATAATTGAGCGGCCTCCTCTCAATCGTCTAGAATGTTTAGTATATGTCCTTTGGACGATATGCGACGCCTTCGTTCCCAGGTCATAATCTCTAGTGCTGTACAAACTATAGACAACTAAAAAATAGTTCTTCCGTAAAAGACAGAAAACAAACTTCAAACCTTTTGCCCCGTGGGCCCATAATTCAAAGGAAGCTTTTCTGAAGAAAAGAGTGTCGTTAACTCCCAGTTCTACCGCAAACGGTAACGCCAAAGTCTCCAAGGGTCGAGCTGCGTACACCAAACTGCTGGAACTTTTTGTTAACCCTACTCGATAAAACAGATGAATCTGAATTCCCGTAATCTGTATTATCCCGAACTACGTAAGCTCTGATCTCTCATACCTGTTGAGAGTATGTAGGCACAATACTGACGTATTGGCGAGCCACCTTCCCCGTAACCCGTAGTTAGCCGAACTACGTTGACTCTGATTTCTCATTCTCTGATGAGAATACGTAGGCATAAAGCGCGATGCTTTGCCGAGTCATTTTCTTTTCTTTTTTAAGCCAGCCTTGATAGGTAGATAGATAAAACCAACCCGTCAGATAAACACAACAAGCGTGGATCCCATCGAGTACGATGGACGTGAGGGGTGCTAATACCTTCCCCTTACGTAACCGACTCCCGAACCCAGACAATGGTTGCGATGACCTTGTCTTATACCTTTTCGTCAGGTTTTTCCGATCGTTTCTTCTCCCGTTCCGAGGGATAAATAACGAAAGGTGGCGACTCTTCTGTTTTGCCGGCACCTTATTTTCGCGGTAGCGACAGGTATGACAAGAGTACAAGGGGGAATCAACTACAATCCCGCTTTGGCCATATGTCAATTTGGATTCCCAATGAAGGATAAACCTAGCAACATCCTATTGTCTAGTTTATTCTACCTTAATTCCAAAACCGAGGAGGGTTTAAGGAAAAGTATGATTGATGCTTGGAAGAACATCCAGAAGAAAACTAAAGCTGACCTTGGGAAAAGGAATTGTGTAGCCTATGAGCCATTCACTCAGTGGGTTCAATCTAAAGATGGAAGAATACCAAGAGATCCTTGAGAGAACCAAGCTTGAAAGGGACACTTGGGAAGGCAAGTACCATACTCTTCATTTTGAGATGACGAAATTAAAGAGAGAGCTAGAAGACAAGGATGAGTTGATTGGGTGGCTCGAAAGACGCGTGAGTAGTAAAGATCTGATGAAAGAAAATTTATTTTTCTCCAGCGTCAAGCCTAAACAAAGTAATCATGAGTATTCAAATATGCCACCAACTTCTGGCTCTTGGAGAGGAATAGTAGAAAAATTGGTGATGGAAAACACTATGCTGAAAAGACTGAAGAGGGCGCGTGGATAGGACTCTTGTCAGACTTCTTGACCATAGGGCCTAGTCCTCCCCTTTGATATACCTCACGTCTCTTGTATTTCATTTCAAAAGTGGTGACGTTTCCCAATATAAATGAAATGAGGGTTTTGCTTCAATTTATCTTCTTAGTCTTGTAAAACCAGTTGCATCTAGCATCTTTGCATTGCATTTTGCATCTTTCTAAACCATTCAAGAAATTCAAAATCTTTTTTTTTGCAGACATAGTAATGGATCAAAGAAACAGGTCCACATTCCCAAGCCTGAGGTTGGACAACTTGAGGATCTTAAGAGGCCTAGTAAGGAACTCTGTTGCTTTCATCGCCAAGTATGGAGACTTGTTATCTTTACTGGATGTGCAAGTAAATGGGGAAATGTTGCTAACCCTCGTAGAGTTTTATAATCCTCTTTACCATTGCTTCACATTTCCGGAATTTCAGTTGCTGCCAACTTTGGAAGAATACTCTATGCATCTGAAGATTCCTATGAATTTTACACCTCACTATGGAAGAGAGAAAAAACCAAACAGGAGAGGCATTGCTGAGGCTCTACACCTGGACCTGAACTTTCAACTCATTTGGATATTAGAGGTGGATTTACCAAAATGGAAGCAAGACCATTTATGGAAAATGCTGAATTTCATTATGATCATGGAGATATGGGAACCTTTGAAGCTATACTGAATTTCTTGATTTACGACTTATATCTGTTTCCAAGTAGCCTTGAGTTCATCAACTTAGAGGCCATCAAGTTATTCATTATAAGAAATTCCGCTCCTATTTTGTTGGCTGATACCTATTACACCATTCATCGGCGGAGAGTGTATGATCTGGGACAATTTGCTTGCTGCATGGCGCTCTTAAGCAAGTGGTTTATTTCGCATTTGCCTAGGATGTTTCCTCTATGGAGCCTAGAAGACAGTGATGCATGGGTTAGAAAGCTGGCTTTACTTTCTCACTATGACATCATCTGTTATGATCTCGCTCACGGAGGAATAGTAGCAATACATAGCTGTGAAGATTTCCCAAACGTACCTCTGATTGGCACCGAAGGATATATTAGCTACAACCCTATCCTGGCCTGCCACCAGTTAAGATATCTAACTCAGGAAGAACCAGATCCAGCCTTATTAGAGACTTGCTTTTATGAAAAGGGTAGTAACCCAGATTTCGAAGCACGAGTCATATATGCCTGGCATCATCCCAACTTACAAGGAATGACTGCCATGGAAAACCCGAGTTGTCTCACTTCAAAGGCATATTTGCTTTGGTCAAAGGAGATAGCGCTGAAGATGTTATACACCCGCTCTTATGAAATTTCGCCAGTCCCAGAAGAACTTTTGTCTAGAAGAGTTAAGGTTCGCTTTAGTCAAAGTCGAACAAAAAATGAAGAACTCTGGGAGCTGCTTCGTCAAGACCAGAGGAGGACAAGGCTGCAAGAAGGAGAGGGATCATCTTGTTAGAAGATTTTGCCTTCTAATTTCCTTTTGTTTTGTTTGTACCCCTAGCTTTTGGGAATGTGTAACCTTCATTTTGTAAAATGTTGTAAAAGTTTCATTCGTTAATGAAAACTTTATGCTTGTGAGGCTCCATTTGTTAATGGGAATTTGGTTAAGCTTTCATTTGTTAATTATAAGCATCACGTTGTTACGCGTTGATCCATAATTTTGTTTGTAAACAAACCCTTTTGTTTTTCCTTGAATGTGTGGCTTGCATTTGCATCTGCATCCTGCATTGCATTGCATCGGTTCTTCAGCTCATCTTGTGCTCTGTTGCTGTCAAAAATCACACTGAATACCCACCGATATAATACTAGGGCCAACGCTCATAGAAGAATGGCTGATCAAGACCAGAGAATCGATCAAATCAACTGCGACCTCGAGAGGTTACGCGGTGACGTTAGCCAGATCATGGAATTCCTTCAAATGATAAAATCAAAAATGGACAGTAGACTACAGTAGTATCTGAAGAGTATGCATAGAGATGGCGCGAAATTGCCGCTCAGTTGGAACCTCCCCTAACAGCGAAAGAATTGGCTAATTGGTTCGTAGATACAGTCAAGCCCGAATTCTATGAGAGAATGATTAGTAGCATCACAACAAACTTTTTCGATATTGTGACCGTAGGTGTGAAAGTAGAGGCGAGTTTGAAGAATTGCAAAGTAACAAGCTCAGCTAGTAGTACCAGCACTAGCACAATGAAGAAGCCACCGAGAAATTTTCATAGGAAAAAAGAAGGGGAAACTAATGATGTAATGTGTGATAGGAGAGTTCATAGCAGAAGGAATCCCTCACAAAATAAACAACTACCTCTTCTACAACCACATCAAAATTATCAGCAGTACCGACAACAACAGTACATGGCCGCGGTCACGCCAGTCTTTCAACCTTGGCTAAATCAACAGAATTTTCAACAACAGGCGCCCAATTCCTACCAGCAGAATTATAATCAACAAGCACATCAGCAACAAAGAGCTCCAGCTCCGAGGCCTGCCTTCCAGAATAGAAGGCCAATGATTTAACCCATTCCTATGAGTTACACTGTGTTGTACCCCTTAATGGTGCAACAAGGCCTGATTCAAACAAGGAAATTGGGTCCTCCTCCAAATCTGTTGCCACATTTCTACAATTCAAATGCACATTGTGCCTTTCATGAAAATGCCGCGGGACACAGCCTTGAAGGCTGTATAGCACTTCAGCATATTGTACACGAGTTGATTGAAAAGAAGATTCTCTCCTTCAAGGATAATCAGCCCAATATGGAAAACTGTCCTTTACCAAACCATGGTGATGTCAATGCCATAGAGGAAGACTCTGATATGAGAGTGATTTCCAGGGTTTCTGAAGTTAAGACTCCATTGACATAATTACATAAGAAATTGATAAAGGTGTGTCTGATCAAAGACTCTCATGAAAACTGCAGTGATTGTTATCATAAGCCGCACGGTTGTGACTTAGTGCGGAGGAATATTCAATTAATGATTGGCGAGGGTCTACTACAGATATGTGGGGAAAAGAGAAAAGAAGATGTCTCGGTGATTGAACTTGTATTCAATTTATCAAAGAAGTCTAAAAAAGTGGTGGTATTCAACACTGCAAATAGAAAGTCCGCTTCTCTTGCAGTTGTTAGGCATGTATTCCACAACAACCTAGTACCGACGGTTGGCCAGCCTAAGCCAAGTTATGATCCTAGAAGAGGACCAATTCATAATCCAAAGGCTGTATCTTAGAAATATGACTATTCCTGGTACGATATGAAAGCTGGGAGAAAGCATGAGGATGTAACAAATATTGTTGGGGCAAGCAAAATGACCCGCAACAGCCGTATATATCAACCCAAAGCAACTGTTACCATCCCCAAGGAAACTATTCCTAAGGAAACCATCTCAAAGGAGCCTGTTATTATTGAGAAGCCAAAATGAAAAGAAGTCACGAAAGAAGATGAAGAAGAGTTCTTGAGAATAATCTGTCGGAGCGACTACAAGGTAGTAAACTAGCTCAATAAAACGCCGTCGAAAATATCGGTCATGTCTCTGCTGCTGAGCTTCCCTGCTCACCGGCAAGCATTGCTAAAAATACTGACACAGGCCCATGTAACAAAAGATATCACTGTTGGACAATTCGACTCCGTTATTACTAACATCACGACTTACAATACGCTAAGCTTCAACAACGATGACTTAACCACTGAAGGTCGCAAGCACAATCGTGCCTTGCACGTATCTGTCAAATGTGAAGATGATACTCTCGCTAGAGTACTTATTGATACTGGGTCATCTTTTAATGTGATACCCAAGAGAATATTGGCCAAGCTGGCATATAAAGGAGCCGTGATGAGAGCCATGTCTCTAATCGTAAAAGCCTTCGACGGATCAAGAAGAACAGTAATTGGAGAAGTTGATTTTCCAATTATGGTGGGACCACAGGTCTTTGAGGTCACTTTTTAAGTAATGGATATATATCTGGCATACAATTGTTTACTGGGAAGGCCGTGGGTACATGCAGCGGGCGCTGTCACATCCACATTACATCAAAAAATGAAGTTTATTACTGAAGGTCAGTTGGTCATAGTATACGGCGAAGAAGATTTAATGGTGAGCAATCTATCATCCTTCCGGTACATCAAAGCCGATGACGATGCATTGGAAACAACTTTCCAAGCATTGGAAATTGCACACACTGTATTGATTGAGGATGTTGTTGTCACACGCGAGCCATCTTTCGCCTCTGTCCAGAATTTCAAAAGTGCCATGAAGGAAGGGATTCCTCAAGGTTGGGGAGAAGTAATTGAAGTCAACGCTCGGGCAAAGAAAAATCGACAAGGTTTGGGTTACAAACCAACTCTAGATGAAGGATCAGAGATTGACGGCAAGCGCCTAAAAACCCTAAAAGAAATCTTTGTGAGCGACGACATTCAAATAAATGCCATCGAAGAAGACACCGAAGTGAGTTGTATGGATAACTTGGTATTCCGAGATGAAGCTGTTTTGTGCAATTGGGAGGCCATTGATGTTCCCATCATGTTACGACTCTTAGAGTAATATGTTTGTCTTGCTTGTTAGCTTTTTCTCTGTTTTAAATCCATGGTCACGCCCAAGGCCAGTGGATCATTTTGTATGGGTCACACTTTTGCAATTAAAGATCAATCAATGAATGAGTGTTTTGTTAAACTTCCATTTGTTGTTCATTATTTTTCACATTTTAAAAAAGGGAGGAAATGGAAATCTTTTCAAAACCTAAAAAGAATTCATCATCTACATCTCTTTGTGTGTGTTTGATCATTTAAACTCGTTAACACATGTAAATAACCTCCATCACCTGCTAAATCCGATGATCATCCAGTTCCTTCTGACTTTGGTTCACATGTATTCCAAGCTGAAGATGAGAGTGATAAGGATTTTGAAATTCCTGAAGAACTGATAAAGATGATTGAGTACGAGGATCCCTATCTTCAATCTTACAAAGAACATATTGACATTATCAACATGGGCTCTGGAGAAGTAAAAAGAGAGGTCAAGGTTGGGACATCTCTTGGGGAAAATGTTAAGGACAAATTGGTAATGCTTCTCAAAGATTATGCGTATGTGTTTGCTTGGTTCTACCAAGATATGCCTGGGTTAGACACCGACATTGTAGTTCACAAGCTCCCTCTTAAACTCGAGTGTCCTCCAGTTAAGTAGAAACTCCAAAGATCCAGACCCGACATGGCCCTCAAAATTAGAAATAAGGTTAAAAAGTAGATCGGCGTATGCTTTCTGGCAATTTCTAAATACCCTGAGTGGGTGGCTAACATTGTACCAGTATCTAAGAAGGATGGCAAAGTTAGAATATGCGTAGATTACAAGGATCTTAACAAAGCTAGTCCGAAGGACAATTTCCCTCTGTCGCATATCGATACTTTGGTGGACAATATAACCAATGTTGCCGTATTTTTTTCATGGATGGCTTCTCTAGCTATAATCAGATAAGGATGGACCCAACTGATATGGAAAAGACAACCTTCATCACACCCTAGGGCACTTATTGTTATAAAGTTATGCCTTTTGATTAGAAAAATGTTGGGGCCACATACCAACGAGCCATTGTGGCATTATTTCATGACATGATGCACCAAGAAATTGGGGTTTACATTGATGATATGATTGCCAAGTCACAGAGCGAAGAAGATCACCTTGATCATTTGTTGAAGCTATTCGAAAGACTCAGGAAGTACCAATTAAGACTAAATCCTACCAAATGTACCTTCGAAGTCAGATCTGGAAAACTTCTCGGCTTCATTGTTAGTCAACATGGAATCAAGGTGAATCCTGACAAGGCACGAGCCATCCAGGAAATGCCTTCTCCATAAACTAAGAAGCAGATCAGAGGTTTCCTTGGCAGATTGAATTATATCTCTAGGTTCATCTCCAACTTGACTCCTACTTGCGCACCGATCTTTAAGTTGCTACAGAAAGATTAAGCAGTTCTGTGGAATGAGGATTTCTAGTCGACATTTGAAAAGATCAAAGGATACCTCCAAGAGCCTCCAATATTAGTCCCTCCTGTACCTGGAAGGCCTCTCTTCATGTACATAACTGTGCTTGAGGAATTAATGGGTTATGTCTTGGGCCAAATAGATGAGTTGGGGAAGAAGGAGCATGCGATTTACTACTTGAGCAAGAAATTCACCGATTGTGAGAGTCGTTACTCTCCATTAGAAAAGGCTTGTTGCGCTATGGCTTGGGCAGCCAAACGTCTGAGGCAGTACATGGTTTGTTACATTTGATATCCAAATTGGATCCGATAAAGTACATATTTGAAAAGCCTGCTCAGACGGGAAGACTTGCAAGATGGCACGTGCTCTTGTCAGAGTATGACATTCAATATGTTACTCAGAAGTCAATAAAAGGAAGTGTCATGTCAGACTACCTTGTTGATCAACCTGTTGAAAATTATCAGCCGCTCAAATTCAACTTCCCCGACGAAGATATCATGTTTCTTTACAAAGCCAAGGAATATCCTGGCCCTAAGGAGGGTCCTGAACCTCCTGTTGGAAAATGATGTTCGACGATGCATCCAACAAAAAAGGCCAAGGTGTTAGTACTGTTTTAGAAAATCCGACTGGTGGCTACACTATTGTTACTGCGAGATTGTGCTTCAAATGTACGAACAACATAGCTGAGTATGAAGCCTGCATCCTGGGTCTTGAAGCCGCCATTGACCTTCGTATTAAGATTCTGGAAGTAATTGGAGACTCTCCCTTAGTAATTTATCATCTCAAGGGTGAATGGAAGACTCGAGATGAAAAACTGATTCCTTACAAAGACTACATTTTGGAGATGATCGAGTATTTTGACGAAATCACTTTCAAGCACGTCCCAAGATCCGAAAACCACATAGCAGATACTCTGGCTATGATGGATGTTATGTGGAAGGTTCAATTTGTCAAGGAAGTTCCCCTAATTAGCATTGAAAGGAAGATTGCACCAGCGTATGTCATGATGGTTAAAGAAGAGTCTGACGGAAAACCTTGGTTTTATGACATCAAAAATTACCTTCAGAGTCAAGAGTATCCTGTCGACGCCTCTAAACTTGATAAGATAGCTTTGCGAAGATTGTCATCCAAATTCTTCATTAGCAATAATGTTTTGTATAAGAGAAATCACGACATGGTCCTACTCAACTGTGTTGACAATAGAGAAGTAGACATGTTGATGACAGTCATTCATGAAGGCGCCTTCAGTACTCATGCAAGCGGCCATGCCATGGCAAAGAAGATCTTAAGGGCTGGTTATTACTGGTTGACTTTGGAGACCGACTATATCCTATTTTCCCGAAGATGTCATAAACGCCAGATTTATGCGGACAAGGTGCACGTGCCACCACATCCTTTGAACGTATTTTCATCGCCTTGGCCATTCTCAATGTGGAGCATCGATATGATTGAGGCAATTGATTCTAAAGCATCTAACGGTCATCGGTTTATTCAAGTTTCCATCAACTATTTCACTAAATGGGTAGAAGCTGCCTCCTATGGAATGTGACAAAGCAGGTGGTTGCCCGATTCATTAAAAAAGAGATTATCTGTCATTACAGAATCCCTAACCAGATCATTACAGATGATGGGACTATCGTAACCCGAATTTGACCTCATTTTTATCCTTTAGCATAAGCATGTGCATTCGCATCATTGGTATACGCATTCACACTTTTTCTTTGTGATTTTCGTTGCAGGAATATTCAGATTTTTGCAAGCCCGATTAATCACATCCTCTCAAAGATATCACTTCATGAAAACAAGCTCAAAATGAAGATTTCTATGCCTATTCATCAAAGCAAAAGGTCGAAAATCGGAATCGTGGCCACAACACCATTTTTCAATCAAATATGCAAGTTTTGTCTGAAGTAACCGGTTACTCATATTTTAGGCAAAATAGAGTAACCAATTACTCTGTGTAAAAATGCAGTTTTTGCTTCATTTTTTGTGACAACACTTTCACTCTACCATTTTAAGGTCTACTTGGTTCTAGCATTGTGTGGAACATTCTAGACATCTCTAGATAATTCAAGACCTTTTCAAACACTTCAAGGAATTTGCTCCAATACATCAATTTGGATTAAGACCATCATGTTGCTTCATTCTCAAGCATGTGAGCCCTTAGACTCAAGTTTGCATTGGGATGGTTACCGAGTCAACTACCTAGCTAACTGAGTTAACCTCTAACTCAGTGAGTTGAGGCTAACTAACTCCAAGGCTAGTTCCAAGGCTACATCTAAAGCTCACTCCGAGCCTAGCGACTCCGAAGCAAAACTCTATATAAGAAAATCACCACCATTTCACAAGAGGGTTCAATAATTTTCTCAATTTCTACATTCTTCACTCTCAATTCTCTCACATTCATCTTCATCCTCTCTCAAAAACCCTCATAAAAGCTCAATTTCCACCATTAGAATGTAACAATCTTCACATCAAAATTGTTATTCTCTTGAGCTAAACCTCATTCCACCATGTTCTTACTTGTATTTCTGGATTTACAGTAGATTCTTCTCCAATTTAAGTAATCATCTCAAGCTTCTTGTTGCAAATCGGTATTCAGAGCATTTCTCGTGTTTTTATCGGTTTTGCTACGATTTAATCTCAAGCTTGGAATTCTCTGGGTTTCTTTGATTAATTCTTATCACATATCAATAGCAACAATCACCAAGGCAAACCTCCACCTTGTGGGTTGGTAATTTGCACTTGATTTACTATTTCAATCACTTTCGCACATTTTTTAGCATTGATTGATCATGTGATTGTTTGATCTTTGATCTTCATGTTTAATGCTTTCAAATTGATGTTTAGTTGATGCCTAAGTGATTTTGAACTTCATTTTTCTTGCTCAAGTGTTAATCATGGCATGTGGAGGTTCGGATAAGTCTTTTGGTTGCTGAAAGTGGTTTTTCAAAAAGTTGTTTTTGCCACTGTCACAGTGGTAACTGGTTAGTCACTTTCTAGGCAAAACAGAGTAACCAGTTACTCTGTGTAATTTTCACCTGTTTTTGCATTTTTAAGCATGTAATCGGTTACCTCAGTGGCAGAATGCTATTTTTGCCTATTTTCAAGCTTGTTTGCTATTCTTTCCTCATGTAACTTCCATGGCTTGATATGCTTGATATTTCTGGATGTTTTAAGAGTTGTTTAACTTTTGTTTGAAGCATGTATCCAAAATTTCAATGTGCGATTAGTCGATTCTCGACTATTAGCATTTTTGACATTATATGATCATGATCTTTCTTGCACATTCTTTGATCACATGATGCATGATTTGTGATGCATACTAAATTGCATTTGGTACAGTTTTACACTTCCATTCATATTTGCATTAAGTTTTTTCCTCATGGGAATGAACTTAATCTTGTATAATCAGTAATTCATCCTTTGCTTCAACAATTTTTCATCCCTTTGGAAAATTGTTAGCATCTTCCCCTTTTGATTGATTAATCGAAATTTCGTTTTGATTAGTCGATCCTTCTTTTTTTCTTCTCCTTTAGATATTCTAGAGCTTTATCATCTCTTTCCCCTGTGGAGTTGGAGATTCACATTGCATTGGAGCATTGTACAAACTTAGCACTGTTGTGTTGCTCGTTTTGTTTCTCACACCACACTTTGGTGTTAGAGAAGCAACGAGAGTGGAGAATTCCTACAGTCATTTTGACTACTTTGGGTAGGTGAAGAATGACCTTGTGCCTAGAATAGACGCCTCTATCTCCTTACTGTGGTATCCCTGCTTTCTCCAGTCGAGTCGATCCTTGATCACTTGCACCCTTATCTCCTCTTTCGAAGTAACTTTCTCCCTTTAATTCAACACTTTTTTCTCTTGAGGCCAATCCATTATCTTCTTCCCCAAATATTAGTAATCACTTCTTTCCTTGGCTATTCAACTGTTCTTTGGATAAATCCAATTCTCTTCTTCCCTAGTGAAGTCAGTCTTTCTTCTTCGATTTATACAATCATCCTGTTAAAACCTAATCCCTATCAAAGTTCACAAACTTCTCTTGGTTCTCTCCCCTTCGTGTTTGGTTAATTATTATCTGTTAGTTAAACACCAGTCAACGTTTCTTCAATTAATCACAGCCCATCTGTTAATACTGAATTTTCTTTGAGTCAAACGCCTTCTTCCGGCTAATCACCCGTTCTTTGGTTGATCACGGTGTTCCCGTTAAAACCGGATTTTCTTTGGGTTAATCACATTCTCTTAGTTAATCACCCGCCTTTTGGTCAATCACAGTCCGTCTGTTTGAACCAATCACTCTTCTCAGTTAACCATAATCCTTCTGTTAAGATACTGAGTTTCTTTTGAGTTAATCACTTATTCTTTTTGGTTAATCACAGTCCGTCTGTTAAGCACCAAACCCCCTGCAGTTAGCAACCTTTCATTGGTTCAAACACTGCCATCTTTGGGTTAGTAACCTTTGTTCGGTTGGAATACCCCTTTCCTTTGGCCAAGTGTTGTCCGTTCAGTCAATGTGTTGTTCAATGTGTCCTTTCTCCTTCCGGTTAACCACTATTTATCAGTTAATATACCAAGTCCCCTCAGAGTCAAATACCTCCCTTTGGTTCAGTACTCTCTTTATCCCGGTTCATCGCAGTCCGTCTGTTAACACCAACCTTTTTACTCTCCCTATAAAGTTTTACTCTTATTTGTCTTTGGTTAATCACTGCTTACCAGTTAATGCACCGAGTCCCCCGTGGATCTTACCTTTATTTTGATTCCTGTCCTTTACCCCTTTCTTCCCCGGTCACGTTTCCATTCTTTTGTTTTCTCCCCAGTAGAGTCATCGCTTTTCTTCTGTATTCCCCGACAGAGTTCTTTCCTTGCTTTTTCTTCCCTCAACAGAGTTTTATTTCATCTTCTTTCTTAGTTTTAACACCATTCCACTTGCATCCCCCTAGTAGGGTCTTGCTTTCCTCTTTTCGCTCTTGGCTTTGACGCCGTCTCTTTCCTTTTTCTTTCCCAACAATAGTTCCTCGAACTACGTAGGCTCTGACTTCCTCATTGCACTATGAGGGTACGTAGGCACAAGATTATGAAATCTTGGCGAGCCACCTTCCTCTGTCTTCTTCCATTCTTCTATCTCTTTGGTCCGTCCAGATCCTCTTCTTTCTTCCTTGGTTCCTTGAACTACAGAGCTCTAACTTCCTCATTGCACTATAAGGGTACGTAGGCACGAGGGTCCCAATCCTCAGTGAGCACTTTCCTTTCTTCCTTCTTCTTTCTCTTCTTTCCTTCCTTTTTAGCTAGAAGCCTTTAGATAGATAACCCACCCAAGCCTAGAAGTCAGTGAAATGGTTCTCGTCGGGTACGACGGATGCTTAAGGTGCTGGTTGTCACAACTGGGAAAAACACCCGGCGGAAAACAGAAGAGTCGCCACCTTTTGTTATTTATCCCACAGAGAGGGAAAGGAAACGATCGGAAAAACCTGACGAAAAAAGGGAAAGACAAGGTCATCACAACCATGTTTGGATTCGGGAGTCGGTTACGCAAGGGGAAGGTATTAGCACCCCTCACGTCCTTCGTACTCGACGGGATCCATGCATTGTTGTCTATCTAAAAGGGTGATCAATCTATCTACGCTTAAGGTCAAGGGACAAAAGAAAAAGAAAAGAGAAGACTCGACAGAGCATCGCCGCTCTGTGCCTATGTATTCCCTCGTGCAATGGGAAAGTCAGAGTCAACGTAGTTCGGCTAACTACGGGTAAAAGAGGGAAGGTTTCTCGCCAAGACATCGCGTCTTGTGCCTACGTACTTTCATCTGGTATGAAAGATCAGAGCAAATGTAGTTCGGGCTAAAAAAGACCACAGGTTGGTTCAAAAGTTTTTAGGCCCGAGTAGGGTTAACAAGTAGTTCTAGCAGTTGGTGTATGCAGCTCGACCATTGGAGACTTAGGCGTTACCATTTGCGGTAGAACTAAGAGTTAACAACACTCTTTTATCTGAAAATATTTTCCTAATTAAGATCCCGAAGGATGAAAAAGGTTTGAAGTGTTTTTGTGTTTTTTAGAGAAGAAGTGTTTTGAGTTTGATTTGTAACTCATGTCGCACTAGAGACTATGACCTAAGAGCGAATGCATCGTATATCACCCAAAGGGTGTACACTAAACACTCTAGGTCATTTAGAGGAAGCCCCCCAATCACCATTTCTCAAGTAGCTTAAGGCTCGTAGCGTACAATTCTTTATTAAGTGTTTTATGAATGTTTGAAGATGAGAAGAGAAGAAAGGACACTAATAGGAGACTAATCAATCCTAGAAGTTATCATGCAAAGTGGACTTAAAGTTGGGATACACGAGGGGACTACCTAATGTTATCATGCATGGCTAGGCACCTAATGTCTATCATAACCTCAAAAGGTTAGAGAACTTATGGGGAACATGACAAAGAAAAGCAAAAGAAGAAGAAGAAGAAAAAACATTCAAATGTAAACATGCAAACACAAGATGCACAAGTAGAATGAAAGTGGGAGGAAAATAGTCTGGGGAAGTAGCCTCCACAAGCTCATCTCAACCAAGCATGCACATGAGAAATGCAAAGAAGAAATGAGGAGGAGATGCACCAAAAGCAAACACACCAAAGCAACAAAAATGGGATGAAATGGCCTAAGCCAAACAACATCAACCATTATGCAAAAACCAAACACAAATGAAAAGGTAAAGAAAACCTAAAACAAAGTAAGGATGGGAGGCTATATGAGGACAGAAAGGGCCTCATAATATTCACTCAACCATAAGCACCACCAACCAAAAGCAAAGAAGCACAAGCAAAACAAGGAAAGTCCTCAAGGATTCATCACTTTAGGTGTGCTTCAAATACCTCCAAAGGAGGGACCAAGACACCTTAAATGAGATTCCAAGGTCACGGGACAGAATGGGAGATGAGAGAAGAGATCTCAAAAGAAAAATCAAAACAATCAAAGGAAAATGCAAGCATACACACCAAAGAAGCAAGCATGCATCATTTACAAACCCTAATTAAAAGCTCAGAATAAAACAACCAAATGAACAAGCAAAACCAAATTTTATGACCTAAAAATGAGCAAGCATCATCCTTAACATGTTAACAACATGAATCAAAAGGAATTAGGGCTTAAAGGATCCAAAAAATGTCATCTCCAAGGAAAACTAGGTCAATGTGTATGTATGAACCTCCCTTGGAGGTAACTTGACTTGCAAGTTACCTCAAAATTAGGAAAATGGTTCAAAAATGATCAAATAAAATGCACAAAGGCCACAAACATGTTGGCAAATATAAGCCAAGAAATCACAATCAAAATCAATTCACAACACCACCAAAGAAATTGATTCACAAGGGTGTTCTATTGTGAATGAGGATTGTCGAGGGTCAAATCAAATGCACAAAAAGTCAACTCAAAAGTCAACCAACAGGGGCGAAATGTTCCTCAAAAATTGATCAACTCATCATGGATAAGTGGATCAATTTTCAGTCATAGGATCAAAAAGGAAAAGGAGAAACAAATCATGAAACAAAGCATGTCAAGAAATAGTTCAACAAAAACACTTCCAATCCAATAATCCCATTTTAATTCAAAATAAATCCAAAAAATAAAATAAAAATTTCTTAAAAATAATAGACATTTCAAAGTGTCTAGAAACTAATTTTATGGAATTTTTGGATCATTGGAAGTATTTATGTTGAATTAAATCCAAAAAGATTCAAAATAAAAACAAAGAAAATAAAACTAAAATAAAATAAAAAAGGTGCAAAAAGCAATTAAATCAAGTTGGAAATCCAAATGGGCTCAGACTGGGAGTGAAAACAGCAAGAAAAAGGCCCAGGTCTAAAGCGTACAAAAAAAACTGAGGGTTCAAACACGATTGTGTGTGGTTAGGTCAACGTGAGCACATGGTAGGCCAAGCTCTGGGCTGTTGGATCTATAAGTAATCAAATCCAAAGGATCATAGTGCAACATGTGGCCAGATTAAGCGTTTAAATGAAACGCATCGTTTCACTAGAGATCTGGTGAGGCAAGGTCAAGGCAGCGCATGGTAGGTCTTAATCTGGTACGTACAAACAAAAGTAAACCAATATGAAGGATTAAACAAGGCCACGTAGTCGTCTTCTACACTCAAACATGAGAAAAGGAGAGAAAAACCAGGTGGTCGGAGCACGGTGGCTCCGGTCACCTTCTCCGGCGAACCAAAAACTCAGGTGAAGTTCAACTTCATCAAATCAAACAAGTAAATACTCAAAACTCATCTACAAACTTCACAGATCAAGAATCCATGATCAAAAAGCACATATCATGCATAAATAATCCAAATCGAGGCAAACAAAATTTTAGCTCAAAACTGAAAATATTACAAACATGAACAACAATGATCCAGAATCTGCCTATGCACATAGGACTTCAGAATAAACCAACAATGGCATGATATTGATGCATATTAAAATAGAAATTATGATTTGAAATTTACCTAACGGAATAGCTCCGTTGGACCTTCTACACTTGATGAAGCTTGCTGAAACTCTCCAGATTCACTCAAGGAAGCTTGAAGAAGATGATTATGGCCTTGAAATGCTTCAACCAAGATTCACGAATTTTGAATTTCACTTGGCTGCTCCAACTGTTCTTTAGCTTCTAGGGCACGAATTGGCATGAATGAAGTCTCAAAAATGATCTTAACTTTATATATGATGGATTCAGCAGCAAATGAGGGCCCAATTGCAGCTTGATTGTCTCAATTTTGAAAATGCCCAATCTCACTTTTCTCATGCCCATGCATACGTGAAAATGAACCAATTACCTTGTTCTTTTCATTCAAAATCCATGCTGGAACATTAATTTGATCATGTGGATATGATTTGTCCCTTGAATTGATCACATGGTGGAGATTTGATTATCAAAATTTCACTTGAAAATGCCTTTGAAAAACACATGAAAATGTCACCAAAAATGAAATCCAAAATTGGCATCTTGTTTGTTACAATCTTGTCACTCAAAAAATGCACAAACATGCCTTGAAATGGTTAGAAATGAATTAATTCCATTTTGTGACTTTAAGCTTTCTTCATGACAAAGTTACATATCAATTCTCCAATCCAAACCAAATCCATGACTACTTGATGTTTGGTTGAGCAAATGACCCCATTTGGAGCAAGTTTCATGTTGGAAAAATTTTCATTTGAAGTGTGCAAGATAGTGAAATGGACCTATAATGAAAATGACCTGTAATCCTATTTTCCCAAAATACCCTTGTCTTGCAAGCCTCATAACTTGAGTTCTACAAATCAGATGAAGGACTTATAGTACTCTTTGGAAAGCTAAGATCATGAGGAACAACTTTCATGTTTTGGTCAATGTGAGGAGAAACATCCTTCTAGGTCAAAAGTAGCTTGGACGTTGGTTGACTTTTGTTGACCAAAATTACATTCATTTGAGGACCAGTAACTTGTCAGCATCATAACTTGAGTTCTTGAAATCATATGAATGACTTCTAGAACTCAAAATAAAGCTAGAAACATTCTCTACAAGTTTCATGTTAGGGTCAAGATGAGATGAGACTTGTATCTTAAGATAGGTGGTCTTGAAGTTACACACTAAATAGGGGATTTTACACTGAGAACCCTAATTTTGTAACTTCTCACACTCTTGATTCTTCTTGAATTGATCTTGAAATGATATATTAGACATCTCAACACAACATCCCATGACCATAGAGACATGGAATTTAGTCTTAATCTCCTTCAATTTCACAATTGACCGAGGATTGGCCAGATGAAAACCCTAGATGCAACACCTTTGACTGTGGCTTCCTCCAAATGACACAACAACTTGAACAAGCTCCAACATGGCCCTCAAAGCACTCAATGATCTCTCTCAACCTCCCATATCCATAATCATGAATTCACAAACCTCTGATGATCTTCAACTGGCCTCCAAGTTAGGAACTGGCCCACATATATCCATCAACCCTTTCAGAAGACTTTGACCACTTCTTGGTGACTTGATGCCCATTCATGCTTGAGTAACACCCCTTTCTTAGGCTCAACACTCTGAGTAACCTCCTCTTGCTATGCATAAACTCTTGATCCCCTATTCAATGAAACAATGATATGTAATGCAAATGCTAAAAGAAAATGAAATGAATCATAAACCAAGTTAAGAAAAAGGTTGGTCAAATTTTGAGGTGCAACAGCTGCCCCTATTCAAACGACTTGGAATTGACTGGATGAAAAGTGATTGGCTTTCAGACAATCAAGGTACAGGAATATTGAATACCAACAAACCCGGAAATTTGGCAACCACAGAAATAAACTGCAAGTTCCGATTGAGGATGAAATCTTCGGAGATAACTGAATCCGGTAAACAAACCGATACGCAGTCTAGAAAATACATGACCTCGCCGTCAAACATTAACATCAAGTTGGGAAGCACATTTGACCTCACCGTCAAATACCAACATTGATTTGAAAGAAGGGTAAATTCCTGACCTCGCCGTCAAGCATCAACATCAATTTGGAAACACACATGACTTCACCGTCAAGTACCAACACCCACTTCCGCAAACCTTTGGCATCGCCGCCAGTTCGGAGAAACATCTGACCTCACCGTCAGTTATCTGAATTAAGTTCCTCTAACATCACCGTCAGACACCTGACCTCACCGTCAGGCATAAATATTACGTCTATAAAACATTTGACATCACCGTCAATCTTCTATCTCAAGTTGGTAAATTAGCTACCAACGCCGCTAGCCCTCTGTTAAATAAAAAGAGACATCGAATCCAAAGATACGATCCCCTGACATCGCCGCCAGGGATATCGCTAAATAAAACCGAGTGATAAATCTGAAAATCCAATCCACACAGAATATCTGACATCAGGCCTCCATTAAACTGATGCGCCTCTGACATCGCCGCCAGAACTCCCTGAAATTAAGAAACACCTGACATCGCCGTCAGTAACCTGCAAGGGGTAAAACAAAATGACCTCGCCGTCAAGTCTCCACACAGTTAAGAAATCTCTGACATCGTCGTCAATAACTTGCTAAATAGAAGCAAACTTTGAACCCAAAAGGTACAGACATCTGACATCGTCGCCAAGCACCTGTGGGGATAAAAGAACTCTAACATCGCCGCCAGACAAACATAAATCTGATGAAACACATGACATCACCGCCAGAAAACTTCAAAGTTGATAATCATCTGACATCGCTGCCAGAAAAACCACAAAGTAGACAAAGATCTGACATCGCCGCCAGAAAACACAAAACACTTGACATCGCCGCCAGAAACCATCCAACATCGCCGCTGAAAAACACAAAACACTTGACGTTGCCGCCAGAAAATCAAAGCTAATGAACATCTGACCTCGCCGTCAGACCAACATAAACCTGATAATGGGTCCTGACATCGCCGCCAGTAACTAAAAATCTGTAAAACCTCTGAGCTCGTCGTCTGTACAAGTAGAACCATCTGACATCGCCGCCAAATAATCACACTTCTGGTAAACATCTGACATCACCGTCGGATAATCACAAAGTAAGATAAACATATGACATTTCCTCCAGAAAAACGTTTGACATCACTTCCAAACAAAACCCAATATCGAGAAAATACCTGGCTTCGCCGCCAGAACACCACAGAGTAAACAAAGATTTGACATCACCGTCAGTAAACCACAAAGCCTGAGAAACATCTGACATCGCTGTCATGCAGATGCAACAAAACTGACTCAGCAAAATAAATGCTAGAGATATAGAAACAACTCCGTCGGGGCAAGAAAATAACCCTGTTGGGGAATCAACGACTCTGCCGGGGACAGAGCACAAACTTGCTCATGCCAATAACAATTGGACTTATGCCGAGGAAACAACATTCCTCCATCCTGTTAGGGAAAAGAGAATAAATCTGCTGAGGAAATCATTGTCTTCTCATTCGCTGGGGAATTGCTCCGCTGGGGGACGAACCTGCTCAGTTTGTAGACTACTCAGTGGGAAGGAAATTCAATCACAACTCACTGGGGAGTGCATCCGGACATGCGTTCTGCGGGGATTGAATGTGCACCAACTGCTGAAGGAAAGCGTACTCGCTACCTTCTCACTCAAACTGCATACAACTCTACTGGGGATAGAGATGCGAACTTCACTGGCTGGGGAAATAGACTCAGGCTGGGGATAGAACGAACTTCATCCATATCTCTTTGGCCCAAGGGTAACGACCCTGCAACACTGAATAAACAAACAAGATATCCTATGCAAACGGAACTGTCTCAGTCATCATTCGTGACGTTGTTCAATTAATTCAAAGTTTTAAAGGTTATTGGCCAAGGCCTGCAAGTTTATGTAAGCGCAAGTTTATCAAAACATTGGGAGTTTTTCACAAAAAATATAGTAAAAGTTAAAACAAAAAAATGAGATACTAAATAGTATATGTTTATTGATAAATGGCCTGTAAATAGGCAAAGTTTTACAACAGATGCAACCCCTGAAAAAAGGAAGTTGCGCAAAAACAAATACAGATATGCACATAAATATACAAAAGTGTACAAAAATGTCGGCAATGTGGCACAGACGAACACCATGAGTTGATCCCTTTATGACTCGCCTGACTCTGATGCTTTCCCGATGCTTCGTCTTCAGAAGAGATTGATTTGGATAAACGGCCCTCAGGTTCTCCCAATCCACTAAGCAATGAAGTTCCAACGCAGACCGCAGTCATTTACTTTTCAATCCCTAACTTTTGCCTGAACCGCCCTTTCGGGTTTTCGATTCACCGGGATACCCATTTTTGCCAAAGTCGCCTTTTTAGGTTTTCGACTTTGCGGGTTTACATCTTTTCATTTTTATCCCTAATTTTTGCCCGAACCTATTTTCCTTTTTTATGGTTCGCCGGGATGCCCCATTTTTGCCTGGACTTTTCATTTTGTGTCCAGCGGGTCTCTTTTAAGCAAAGTATTTTTTCACTGTGTCTGCATTCATAGGGGATGTGAAATCCTCACCATCCATGGTGGCTAACAACAAGGCTCCTCCGAAGAAGACCTTTCGAATGACATATGGACCTTCATAGTTGGGAGTCCATTTGCCCCAGTGATCTAATTGTGGTGGGAGAATCTTTTTCAGCACAAGATCGCCCGTCTGAAAGCTTCAAGGGCGCACCATCTTGTCGAAAGCTTTCTTCATCCGACTCTGATACAACCGACCGTATGCGATAGACGCTAGCCTTTTCTCATCCATCAGGCTAAGCTGATTCAATCTGTTCTTTATCCATTCTGCCTCATCCAGCTTGACGTCGACCAGAACTCTTAAAGAAGGAATCTCGACCTCCAATGGTAGGACAACCTCCATACTATATACCAGCGAGAAAGGAGTTGCCCCGGTTGATGTGCGTACCGTCGTACGATAACCGTGAAGAGCAAAGGGCAACATCTCATGCCAATCCTTGTAAGTGAAAACCATCTTTTGCACTATCTTCTTAATATTCTTGTTGGTCGCTTCAACATCGCCATTCATTTTAGGCCGATAGGGAGATCAGTTGTGATGCTCGATTTTGAAATTCTGGCACAATTCCTTCATGATCTTATTGTTCAAATTTGAACCATTGTCAGTAATGATTCACTCGGGTATTCCGTATCTGCAAATGATATCCTTCTTTATGAACCGGGCTACGATTTGCTTTGTGAAATTGGTGTATGAGGCTGCTTCATCCTACATGGTGAAGTAATCAATGACAACCAAGATGAAACGATGACCGTTGGATGCGGTTGGCTCAATATTGCCAATCATATCAATGCCCCACATGGAGAAAGGCCACAGGGACGCCATAACATTCAATGGGCACAGTGGTACATGAAACTTATCCATATAAATCTGGCATTTATGGCATTTCTTCGCAAATTTGAAACAATCTGACTCCATGGTTAGGCAATAGTACCATGCTCATAACAGTTTCTGAGACATGGCATGCCCACCGGCATGCGTACCGAAAGTACCCTCGTGGACCTCTTCCATAAGCAACGCTGCTTCCTTTTCATCCACACATCTCAACAACACCAAATCATGGTTTCTTCAGTAAAGCACACCATCTGGATTTAGATAAAAGTTTCCAGACAACCTCCTCAGCGTCTTCTTATCCTGAGCCGAAGCCCCTGGTGGATACTCTTGCTTCTTGAGGAAGTTCTGTATATCGTAAAACCATGGCTTGCCATCAGCAGCCTCTTCAATGGCGAATATGAAAGTGGGCCTATCCAAGCGAGAAATGACTATTCTGGGAACATCATTCCAGAAATTCACTTTATACATCGAAGATAGCGTTGCCAAAGCGTCTGCCATCTGATTCTCTGCTCGCGGCACATGGTGAAACTCTACACTGTCAAAGAAGGGTAACAATCTCCTCGCATAATCTTTGTAAGGAATTAGATTTGGCTGAAGAGTTTCCCACTCTCCCATGATTTGATTAACCACTAGCTCTGAATCGCCATATACATCCAAATTCTTGATTCTCAAATCAATAGCCTCTTCCAGACCCATGATGCACGCCTCGTACTCAGCTTCATTGTTAGTGCAAGGGAATGTCAACCTGGCAGTGAACGGGATGTGAGTACCATGAGGAGTTGTAATAATTGCCCCGATCCTACTACCATAAGAGTTGACAGTGCCGTCGAATATCATTTGCCATTGAGAACCTCTCTCTGGACCTTCATCAGGCAACGGCTCTTCACAGTCTTTCGCTTTGAGGAACATGATATCCTCATCAGGAAATTCAAACTTCATCGGTTGATAGTCTTCAATTGGCTATTTAGCAAGGTATTCTGACGTAACACTTCCCTTGATGGCTTTCTGGGAAACATATTGTATATCGTACTCTGTCAGTACCATCTGCCACCTGACAATTCTTCCTGAGAGCGCTTGCTTCTCGAAGACATACTTTATTGGATCCATCTTCGAAATCAGCATGGTTGTATGATTAAGCATATATTGTCTCAAACATTTGGCAGCCCAAGCAAGTGCACAACACGTTTTCTCGAGCATTGAGTAACGAGACTCACAATCTGTGAACTTTTTACTCAGGTAATAGATCACATACTCTTTCCTTCCAGTCTCGTCATGTTGACTGAGAACACAACCCATACTGTTCTCAAGAACCGTTAAGTACATGATTAAAGGCCTTCCAGCTACTGGGGGTATCAATATCGGAGGCTCCTGCAAGTATTCTTTTATTTTATCAAATGCTTTTTGACAATTTTCATTCCAGGCGGCCGCCTGATCTTTCTTTAATAATTTAAACATTGGTTCACACGTGGCTGTGAGATGAGATATGAACCGAGCAATGTAGTTCAATCTCCCCAGGAAACCACAGACCTCCTTTTCTATTTTCGGCGCTGGCATGTCTTGTATGGCTTTTATCTTTGCAGGATCGACCTCGATTCCTTTTTCACTGAGAATATACCCCAATAACTTTCCGGACCGAACTCCAAAAGTGCACTTATTTGGATTCAACCTCAATCTGAACTTCTTGAGCCTCTCAAACAGCTTCAACAAGTTAACCATATGCTCTTCCTCCATTTGCGATTTTGCTATCATGTCATCAACATAGACCTCAATCTCATGATGAATCATGTCATGAAACAAAGTAAGCATAGCCCGCTGGTAGGTTTCCCCTGCATTTTTCAACCCAAAAGGCATTACCTTATAACAGAACGTCCCCCACGGCGTAATGAACGTCGTCTTCTCCATATCTTCTGGTGCCATCTTTATCTAATTATAACCCGAAAAACCATCCATAAAGGGAAATACGGAGTATTGAGCAGTATTGTCAACCAATAAGTCAATATGAGGGAGCGGGAAGTCATCCTTTGGGCTCGCCTTATTCAAATCCCTGTAATCTACATACATCCGTACTTTACCATCTTTCTTAGGTACAGGTACAATGTTGGCGACCCACGGATGGTAAGTTGTTACGGCTAAAAATCCAGCGTCCAACTGCTTCTGGACTTCTTCTTTGATTTTTACAGCCATATTTGGTCTTGTCCTTCTAAGATTCTACTTGACCGACAGACATTCCTCACGCAACGGCAAGCGATGAACCACTATGTCGGTGTCAAGCCCGAGCATATCTTCGTAGGACCAAGCAAAGATGTCACTGTACTCTCGAAGCATCTCAATGAAGTCGAAGCGAGTCATAGGAGGTTCTGAATCGGTATCATCTGCAATAGGAATCCTGCAATAAAAATGGTTAAATGTTTAAAACAATATGCAAACAAATACAAACCACATTGCCATTTTATTGTGAGAAACAAAAATAAGAAAGACAAAGATCACAACATTTGAATGAGAAAACACCCTTTGATTAATTGATAAAGCAATGTTCAGACATAAATAATAAGGCCCTAAAATAAAATACCACTATGCTCCGGGTAGAACATAGGGTAATACAATAATCGGAAAAAACAAAGCATTACTGTTCTGTCGTCACTTGAACGAATTCTTTAATGGACCAGTTGGGCAGGCTCTGTCTTGGAGTACACGGCTTAATCCAGGCATCCATATCACAATCACTATCTTCCTCTTTGTCTGACACAACATTGATTCTTTCGAAGATAACTCCCCCTTAGTGAACTGTACAGGTCCTTTATAGTGCGGCGCACTCTGCGAGGATGAAGAAGATGACGGTCGGTACCCTAAACCAAATTTGTCTTGCTTGTGGGGAATTTCCAATACCTGGCCCCATCCTTGCACTGCCCTAGTCTGTACCACTGCTTGAGCCTCTTTAAAAGAAGACATGGCCACTTCCGACGCTTTGCTCACAACAGGAGACTCGTCTTTAATTTTGACCGCTTCGAAGGCCTGATAAAGGGTTTCATGCATCTCTCCATTTACCTCGACATACTTGAAGGATGATAAGTGACTGACCATTATATCCTCCTCCCCGCACACCGTAACAACACTACCGCCAACCATATATTTCAGCTTTTGATGCAGCGTGGAGGTCACAGCCCCTAATGAATGAATCCATGGACGGCCTAGTAATCAACTGTAGGCTGGCTAGATATCCATAATGTAAAACACTGCACCAAACACTTCAGGTCCTACCTGAATGGGAAAAGTTACCTCCCCAAACACAGATCTCTGGGTACCATCAAAAGTGCGAACCACCAAATCACTTGGTGTGCAAATCAATCCCTGCATGTCCAACTTCATTAGGGCTTTCTTTGGAAGTACGTTCAAGGATGATCCTGTATCCACGAGTACATGAGACGTAACATCCCCTCGGCATTCTAATGATATGTGCAACGCACAATTATGGTTTCTGCCTCTTGGCGTCAAATCCAAGTCTGTAAAACCCTGGCCATTTCCTGCAGTGTTCAGTATTCTCAACAGTGCATTCCTATGCGCTTTAGAACAAAGTAATAGCGACAAGATAGATATCTTAGAAGGAGTTTGCTACAAATGATCGACTATCTTGTAGTCGCTTTTCTGTATCAGCCTCATAAACTCCTCCGCGTCTTTTAACAAAGATTCCTTCTCCCCAGACTAAAAAGTATCCTCTACCACTGGTCTTTTTCCCTTGTCAACCTTGTCGCTACTGCGAAAATCGGCGCCGACTGACAGAAGAGTCGCCACCGTGCGTGATTTATCCCAACGGAGGGAAAGGAAACGCTCAAAGTAAACCTCGCAAAAAACGGGGAAAGGTATGGTCATCGCAACCAAAACCTGGGTTCGGGAGTCGGTTACGCAAGGGGAAGGTATTAGCACCCCTCACGTCCGTCGTACTCGACGGGATCCACGCTTGCTTGGGTTGTCTAAAGGATGAAAAACAATCTATCTATGGCTGCTAAATCTAAACGGAAAGGAATTGACTCGATAGAGCGTCGCACTCTACGCCTACGTATTCTCAAGCGAGAAAGTCAGAGTCAACGTAGTTCGGGGCTACAGGGAAATTGGCTCGCCAAGACTTCGCGTCTTGTGCCTACGCACTTCCACACTGCATGGAAGATCAGAGCTTTACGTAGTGAGAAATTCAAACTGGTTTCAAAGGTTCGGGAACCTATGGGAAAAACTACGGTCTGGTCTCAAATGCACTCGGGCAAGAGAGAAAAAGGGGTAACATCAGTCGTCAGCGGGAAAGTCTCGATCGCACAGCAGCGAGAGAACAAAAGGTTAGTTGTTAGTATGCTCGCTAGGATATCGCATCCTATGCCTACATATTCTCGTCTGGTACGAGAAATCAGAGCAGCCGTAGTTCGACTACTTTCGGGACCACAGCTCAAATCTCATTTTATTAACATTCTGAAAAATGGTTACAATGATTGAATACTGAAAATAAACCCCTAGGAAATACTATCCTATCCTATGAAAAATCAAATGGAAAATAGTCCCCTAACAAGTGGACCTCTAAAACTACCCCTAAAAAGGTGTAAAAGAATTCTATGAAAATTATATCCTAAAAGAAAAAATATTAAATCTACAATGTAATATTTTTTTACTATTTTTTCAAGTATCTTTCTTTTTTCAAAATATTTCTATTTTTTCTCCCTTCTTTTCTTTTTCAATATTTTTTTATATTTTTTCTCTATTTTTTTATACTATTTCTTTTCTTTTTTTCAATCTTTTTCTCTATTTTTTTTTACTATTTCTTTTCTTTTTTTATTTTTCTCCTCATATTTTTTCTCTTCTTAAAATCTTTAAACAAAAGAAAAAATGAAAAATACAAAAAAAAGGGGAGGGGGTACACAGTTTACAGGGGTAATTAAGCAGAAAAAACAAAAACAACAAACTGGGCCCAGCCCAGCAGCTGTTTGCTGCAAAAACCGGATGGGGGGGGGGGGGAATACTGAAACTGGGGGTGCATTGCCAAATGCTCCAAGGCCCAGCCCATCAACCCTCACAAACTCATACGCAGGGGGGTGGGAATGGAAAAACGGAGGGGGTGTACGATCCAAATCCATTGGGCTTGAGGCCCAAATTCCTCCCGATCCATCTCCCTCCTTCCATCCCACGCTTCAGAAAAACTAAAAAACCTAACCCTAGTTCTCCCTTCTCTCCGCCGCTACCATCGCCCTCACCCTCTCAGACTTTCTCGTTCACCTCTCAATCAAATCCTCTTCTCCGTTCGCTTCAAACCGATCCACCAAAAACAAACCAACAGAAGTAATCTTCCACCTTTAGTCTTCCCCAGCAAATGCTATTGAAAGGAAAAAAAATGGAGACGGAGATGTAGATCTAGGAAGTTGATGGTACGAAGACGATGAACGCGATTGATGAAGATTTTCTGGACGCTTCTTGAAGAACTGATGATGTTGAAGGTCCGCGTTCCTGACAAGGCGATGAAGAACTATGACAGGAATCTGGAAAACTCAACGAGCATCCTTACGAAGATTGCTGAGGATTTCTGTTGATGAACATGCGAGATGAAAATCGGAGGTGTTGTGTGCGTGTTCTTGATCTGGAAACTCCTTGAAGGATCTCGAATGCTTTCTGGATATTTGATGGAAGAATTGATGAACATTCTTGAGGAAGATTTGAAGGATCTGGAGACGATTCTGGAACTCGTGATGAACATGAAAATTCGTGGACGGATCTGATGATCGGTTGAACGTTTTCTGCATGTTTGAAGGTGCGGTTATGAGTGGTGAACGATATTGATGAAACTGATGCACGATCTGGAGAAGAAACTGGAACCGCAAATCCTTGGATATACGATCTTCATCAAGAATCTGGAAAACCGTGGAGATTGATGCATGTTCTTGAAGATCATGAAGGTGGATGAACACGATGAAGAATTCTGGGATTCTTGTTGATTATGGATGATGAAAGTAAATCGGAGTAGATGAAGTTCTGGAGGTGAGGGATGAATTTCTGGTGAAATGCAGTTTTCCGGTGAAATGTGTGGCGACCGGAGTAGGTTAGGGTGGCCAGAATAGGTTAGGGACGGTGGTTGCATGGCCGCCGGCCATGCAACCGGTGAAGGCTTATGGAGGACGCGTGGCACTGGCTGGTGGAGGGGTTTAATGCATGGATCACACGTGTCCAGGGGCATGGCAGAGAAATGGAAAATGGTGAGTGTGAGGTGGCGTGCGTGAGAATGAAAACGTGGGGTCCTTCTTTGCTTCACACGTGGCTGCTGAATATATAGGCATTGGACAATTCTGGACTTTTCTGGACTTGGAAATTTCTTTGCTGAACTGGGCCTCCAACTCTGGGCCCAACGAATTATGACAAAAAAACCCCAAAAAACCTGCATTGAACTGGATAAAAACAACAAAAATGGGATTAAAACAGTTACCACTCACTAATTAAAACTGTTAATCTATCCTAATTAAATCAAACTCTAATTAACCTCTAAACAAAATTAACACTCTAGTCTATTTAATATTCTAAAAAAAAGACAACTATTAATATTCTAAAATGATTAAAATCTATTAAAAATATTAAAAGAAATCTATTAATTTCTAATTAAAAGCTATTAATATCTAATAATATCTAAAAGAAAATCCATACTAATTTTTATAAAAGAAAAATCTATTAATCTAAAAGAAAATCTATATTAAAACTATTATAAAAGGAAAATATTTTTCTATTAAAACCCTGATATTCTAAAAAGAAAATGCTATTTATTTATTCCATTTAAAATTCTAAAAAACTATTTAAAATCCAATAAAACCCTAATAATGGCCAATAAAGTCCAGAAAAATCACAATAATTCCCGAAGGAACAAAAATAACACCGAACGACAAATAACACCGTGAGAGCGCACCAAAATAGCCGGTAAAAATAAACGGACACCGAAACATCCCTAAAAACAACAACGCAAGCTGCAAACACCAGGAATAGCACCACTTCTCAAAAATACGATTCTACTGATTAAAAACCACCTGAGACACGAGACGAGAGCTGTGATCCCGATAAAATCAAAACAAATGAAAATATGCACTGTATGCGATATGCAGATGCGAATGAGGTCATGCGCCGAAACATCGAGCCAGATGCGGGACCCGGTTGGTCAAATTTTGGGGTGCAACAGCTGCCCCTATTCAAGCAGCTTGGACCTGAATGGTTGAAGAGCGCCCAGCCTTTGATCATTCAAAGGTAGAAGATGGTTGAATACAAATGGAACCCTGAAATTTGCCAACCGCGGGAATATACTGCAAAACTGCTTGAGGAATAGCCTCCAATAAACTGAAGTTCGGTTGTCACGGCAACAACTGGTCAATTATCTGATAAATTTTCTTCTCCTTTCAACACCAATCTCCTGTGTGACGCCACAAGTATTGGAATAATGCTTCTAAAAGCAAACGACTTGATTTCCATCTCTCTTATGGGATCAAATCCGGTCAACTCACAGTTCACAGCGAACTTGAGGACAATTCTCCTGGGGAACTTCTGAATCGACTGCTCGACACCCATTCTGTCAACAGGAGGCGGCTTCAGAAATCTGATATATGTCAATCTTTTTTCAGTGTCGACGTATCAACCAAATATGAAGAATCACTCCGCTGGGGGAGAAGATAAGCTGAACCACACAACTCTGCGGGGGAACAAATTCGAAATCCAATGAGGTAACCAACCTGGTCCATGTTTCGAAATGCGTATGTTTGATAATGATGCAATGCCCTATATGACATGAATATGCTATGCGTTCTGTTTGAAAATGCGAGGCCCAGACGGCATGGATATACTATATGCTTGTAAATGCTATGACGATATATGCAACTGCTAATGCAGGCTCGAGCTGCCAGAGAACACCAGGTCTGTAAACCACTTGGAAAAATAAATGCCGAAGGCAACGTCAACTCTACTGGGGATGAACCGAAGTCACAGAATTATCTCAGCAAAATAAATGCTGGAAAAGGGAAACCAAGTCCGCTGGGGATAACCGTCCTGCTGGAGAAATGAAAAGGCAACCCTGCTTGGCGGCTTCACTGGGGAAAGAAAAAAAAACTCTGCTTGGGGATGCTCTCTTCAAACCATTGACAACTGATTGTGCTCCGTGGGGATTGACCCAAACTGAGGTTGCTTGCGCGCAACACACTGCTGGAAATGCCCCTACTATCAAGGATATCAATCTTAATCTGCCGGGGATACTTCGAATCCTACTCTGATACGGGGTAAAATACAATCTCGACTCTTTCGGGGATAATACGCAACTTCCATCTGCTGAAGAGTAGCACTTCTGATTTAACAACATCCACAAGGAATTCAAACATTAATCGGAGCGCTAGTATCCGTCGAGCTTCGTATCGGGAAACATGACAACATGCGAGTCATTGGGAATTACTGTGTCAGATACCTTTAGCTTTTTGTTTTTCTGGTTTAGGATAAACATGGACTATGTACATAGTGGAAGATATGGAAAATACTAGACGAGAACTAGCATTCAGAGGTAAGCTACCAGACGAGGACTGATAGCAAAATAGGTTATCGGACGAGAATTGATTTGGTTTGGACATCAGACAGGGCTGATTGGATAACAGACTGAGGCATAGACAACCAGGCGAGAACTGGCTGAAAGCTGACCTATACCAGACGAGAACTGGTATAACACATAGGTTAAACCACACGATGACCAGTCGAAAACTGATTACGCAATGACATGTACCAGACGAGAACTGATACAACACTTGAAGAAACGATGACCAGGCGAGAACTGGTTACAATAAACTACACCAGACGGGAACTGATGCTTACAATAAACTACACCAGACGGGAACTGATGTTTACGGAAGGGTGGGCCAGACGAGAACTGGTTACCGGTTTGCCAGGCGAGAACTAGACTTTGGAAACGACTGGTTACTGACACGCAACAGGTTTAAACTATAGGGTAATGATCCAACGACAACACGACCTTTAAGGTTTTTGATAAGGGTAATGACACGATTCCCCGATACTCAACTCTTGCTGGGGATAAACAGACTTGCTTGAATAACCTGCCCCAGTACACTCAGCTGGGGATAAAAAGACTGGCTTGAACAACTTGCCCCAGTGCACTCAGCTGGGGATAAACAAACTGGCTTGCACAACTTGCCCCAGTACACTCAGCTGGGGATAAGAAGACTGGCTTGAACAACTTGCCAATCAGCTTGCCCCAATCTAACTCTTGGGATTACTTGCTCTGAACAGCTTGCTACGAGACGACCTCGAGATTACTTGCCCCGGTATCTATACGACAACAGAATTCCATCTCCATTAGATCCCTATCAACCCAGCTGGTCTTCACTATCTCTGAAGTGACTTGCCCCTGAATGAGCGTTCTAGCGACTTAACCCGATCTGATCATCCATCGAAAGTATCTGCTTTCCAATCTCAACATTCTACATAACTGCCCCCTGATTGGATCTCGAGAAGACTCACTTCTGATCAACTGCTTCTCAAGCACACTGCCCCTGATCAACTGATGCTTCGGGACTTGTCCTCAGACTAACTGATTCTGAACTTATTGGAAGTCAATGCCCCTGATTCACAGGTCTTCACAAAATACACCATTCTGGTTCAAACTACTGAATTACTCAGTCCTGCTTGACGATTCCCTGCTGGAATTTCTTTCATTCCAACTACTAACCTGCATTTAAATTGTCTATTCGTGAATGGTAATCTTAATGCAGTGGTCACGCAGATTTTGAAAAAATTTGAGTTGTCACTCATTTACATGCATGATTGTGAGTGACGAGTGAACCAAAGTTCAAACGTAGTGCTTACGTGGTCAGTGAAAAATACAACAAGGATGTGACTAGCAAGTCAAGAAGGAGTCAGGTTACTCAACCTTATCTTAATGATTTCAGAATAGCCCTACCTCAATTAGGTCTTTTAAGGGTTGTATCGTGGTCGGGTTCACGGTTCGTGAAACAAAGGATATTTGGCTCAAATTTTGATTTGTACCCACCCCTTCTACGTGATGATCTCCGATCCTAAGGTTCAGTTAACCTGGCACAAGCGCTCGCCTCTTCGAGAGGTATGTTGAATGGTAAGAACCACAATTAAGGAATTCACAAGGCTTTTTCGGAGTGATAGTTACTCCTTCTTCGCTTTCGGTGTCTGTATACACGACTTTGTGACTTGCTGGGGAAAAAAAATTTCTATCCCTTCTTTTTCATTCTTTTGATTCCCTGATTTTCGCCTGGACTGACTCCTTCTGAGTTCTTTTCGATTTTTCGATTTCTTTTGAAGTCCAGCGGGATGCCCTGATTTTTGCCTAAGTATTAGCTTTCCAGCTTTTTCTTTCTTTTTACTTAGCAGGCTTTCTTTCTTTCTTTTGGAACAAAGTCATGTGACACTGGTTGTCTTGATTGCTCCGAAAGGATTGTAACTGTCTCAATTCTGATTGGTGAGGTTTAACCATTGAAAGGTATAAACTGATTGGTCCTCGAGAGGCAACACTCCTCTGTAAGACTTGAATACTCGGTCAAGCTAACTGACAACTACCCTGCCCCGGGTTAAGATGTGAGGGTTTAAAAGTCCGAAAAAACTTCTACTTCCTGGCTCGAAGTGGTTAACAAGGGACTAACTCCTTATATCTCCAGTGTTTGGGGGATTTGAAACAATGCCTTGTACGTCATCGGTAAGGTCTTATCTGAAAGCATACGATCATCGGTTATGAGTTCAGTTTCATCATCCTCCCTCCAATCTTTGCTAGTCACAGTGACAAAGTGGAGTGAATAAAATGCGAGTGTCAGTGCAATGTAGTAAATGAGCGACAGCGACATGATTAATTCAGAAAAATGCATAGTCACCTTATTAATATCACCATTCGAAACATACCATGTTTAAAAGCAGGTAGTAACTAACAGAAAAGAAACTACAAATGCAAATGATATAAAGTCTGAGGACTGCCAATGCTGAGGGCGCCTGCCTGTCTGGACCACTGGCTTCTGCTGGGGAATACTTTCCGAGTCTACGAGCTTAGATAGCTGAGCGGTTGGTATGAACAAACAGAAGTCCTTCTCGAAAGGAAATGCAATCCTGGTCGATCAACTGTTGTACCTTCGCCTGAAATGCTTTACAATCTTCCGTTGCATGCCCCGGGGAGCCACCATGATAACCACACTAAACGTGGGGATTGTACCCAGGAGGGTAAGGTTCTGGAACTGGCTTAAGAGCTTTAGGCTCCACCAAAGAACTCTGGATCAAAGATGGTAGCAGCTGGCTATACGGCATAGGCACTGGGTGAAAAGGAGCTTTCCTTCGTTCCAAATTGCTACGAGGTCTGTCCTGATTCTGACGCTGATTCTGATAACCTTGGCCACGAGTTTGCTGGTTTGCAATGGAAGTGACATAAGATTCCTGATAGGGTGCCCCAGGCATAGCTGTCTGTTCAGCATAACAAGCCACAGGAGGCACTGATCTCCGATAAGATGAAGAACCAACAAAATTCACTGATTCGCTTCGAGGATATTCAACCTTTGGCATGACTTCATTGACCACAACACCTTCTTCATTCTGATAGTCACAAGGATATTCAGTTTCACCAGCTTGATCGTTTGAAGTAATCTGAATTTTCCCAATTCTGATGGCATACTCAAGGCGTTCTCCTAATGCTACCACGTCAGAGAAACTTGACAGAAGTCCGAGCAATATTTCGAAGTACGGATCTTGTAGGGAATCTACAAACATGCTTGTCAACTCTTGGTCCAACATCGGTGGATGCACTCTAGCAGCAAATTCTCTCCATCTCTGAGCATACTTCCTGATAGGTTCATTGTTCTCTTGAGACAATTCTTGTAACTGCATGCGATGGGGAGCTATGTCTAGGTTGTAATCGTACTGCTTCAGAAAAGCTCTGGCTAAATCCATCCATGACTGTATCTGATTTCTCTCTAACTGCATATACCACCTCAAAGATGCCCCAGTCAGACTATCTTGAAAGCAATGAATCATCAATTTGTCATCTCGCACAAACGAAGTCATTCTTCGACAGAACATCATCAAATGTTGCTTCGGACATCTATCTCCTGTGTACTTCTCAAATTTCGGCACTTTGAACTTATAAGGCAACACCAGGTCAGGAACCAAACACATGTCTACAGCATCCAGGTTAACAGCATCTTTGACTTTCAAAGCTTCAACTTTCTCTTCCAACGCTCGGAGTCTTCTATCCTTTTCAAGAGATCTTGGATCTACCATCCTGGTTATTGGAATATCTCTTCGGTAGTTCATCCCAGGGAAAACAACACCTTGATTGTTAACAGGAGGAGGACGCTCATATCGGGCACCAAACTGCTCATGTCGATCTTGGTTCTCCATAGAAGGCTGTACAACTTGGTCTGCAGTAACGTTGTTCACTTGCGGGAAGTCTTCCATAGAATCATACAGAGGGTTGGACGTCATAGTGAACCCTGTCAAGGTGTTAGGAGACTGGAAATTACCTTCAGACATAGCTACCAATAGTCTTCAGCTGACTTCAATGCTCGATTCTGCTCAAACCCACTCAACCCCTAGGTAGGCTTCTGACAGTCAACAGCTGCTCAATCCAAACTCTGGGTAATCACCTTCAGGAAACAAAGGTTGGATCAGAACTCTGGCTAACTGGAGGATGATATGCAATATGATGCAACACTGATATGCACATGGTATGCAAGATGCAGCAAACAACGGGACCACAACCCCCATACAAATCTGAATACTACTGCACTGCTGACGGAGTACGGTTGCTCTGAAGAGAAGACCAAAATAACGGGTAGGTTGGAAGTCAAGTTTCCTGCACAAAAAACCCCCCCACTCACAGGTGTGGACCTATATCTGACAAGGTACGACATCCTATGCGGTCGTCAGCGTCATAGACTTTCAAGACTGACGATACGATTCCCAGAAGGAGTGGCATCATCAAGTCTTGAAGAGGCCTCACTTAGCTAACTTCCAAATGATCGGTTCCCAGAGTCGACAATCCAACTAACCAGCAACCCGAGCCACCCAAAGGGTGGGACAAGAGGCCAACCAGAAGAACCTCGTCTGAGTGTAGATTTCGCGGGACACTAGGACATGCAAAGCATGTGCGCGCCCACTAATTTCTACTCTAAGTCTAAGGTGCACTCAAGCCCAGGTCCGACTTATCTCTCAATCATAGAACACCCGTCACACCCCAACAGCAACAGATAATATCAATGAATAAATCCCAATAGACAAGCAAACAAGCGCTAGGATTGACTCTCTCTTAGGGACGTTGGATCCCTAGGAAACTATCACAGCTCCCCAGCAGAGTCGCCAGCTGTCGCTACTGCGAAAATCAGCGCCGGCTGACAGAAGAGTCGCCACCGTGCGTTATTTATCCCAACGGAGGGAAAGGAAACGCTCGAAGTAAACCTCGCAAAAAACGGGAAAAGGTATGGTCATCGCAACCAAAACCTGGGTTCGGGAGTCGGTTACGCAAGGGGAAGGTATTAGCACCCCTCACGTCCGTCGTACTCGACGGGATCCACGCTTGCTTGGGTTGTCTAAAGAATGAAAAACAATCTATCTATGGCTGCTAAATCTAAACGGAAAGGAATTGACTCGATAGAGCGTCGCACTCTACGCCTACGTATTCTCAAGCGAGAAAGTCAGAGTCAACGTAGTTCGGGACTACAGGGAAATTGGCTCGCCAAGACCTCGCGTCTTGTGCCTACGTACTTCCACACTGCATGGAAGACCAGAGCTTTACGTAGTTCAGGCTAACTACGGCTAGACTAGGGTATTCTCACACCGCAGTGAGAAATTCAAACTGGTTTCAAAGGTTCGGGAACCTATGGGAAAAACTACGGTCTGGTCTCAAATGCACTCGGGCAAGAGAGAAAAAGGGGTAACATCAGTCGTCAGCGGGAAAGTCTCGATCGCACAGCAGCGAGAGAACAAAAGGTTAGTTGTTAGTGTGCTCGCTAGGATATCGCATCCTATGCCTACATATTCTCGTCTGGTACGAGAAATCAGAGCAGCTGTAGTTCGGCTACTTTCGGGACCACATCTCAAATCTCATTTTATTAACATTCTGAAAAATGGTTACAATGATTGAATACTGAAAATAAACCCCTAGGAAATACTATCCTATCCTATGAAAAATCAAATGGAAAATAGTCCCCTAACAAGTGGACCTCTAAAACTACCCCTAAAAAGGTGTAAAAGAATTCTATGAAAATTATATCCTAAAAGAAAAAATATTAAATCTACAATGTAATATTTTTTTACTATTTTTTCAAGTATCTTTCTTTTTTCAAAATATTTCTATTTTTTCTCCCTTCTTTTCTTTTTCAATATTTTTTTATATTTTTTCTCTATTTTTTTATACTATTTCTTTTCTGTTTTTCAATCTTTTTCTCTATTTTTTTTTTACTATTTCTTTTCTTTTTTTATTTTTCTCCTCATATTTTTTCTCTTCTTAAAATCTTTAAACAAAAGAAAAAATGAAAAATACAAAAAAAAAGGGGAGGGGTACACAATTTACAGGGGTAATTAAGCAGAAAAAACAAAAACAACAAACTGGGCCCAGCCCAGCAGCTGTTTGCTGCAAAAACCGGAGGGGGGGGGGGGAAATACTGAAACTGGGGGTGCATTGACAAATGCTCCAAGGCCCAGCCCATCAACCCTCACAAACTCATACGCAGGGGGGTGGGAATGGAAAAACGGAGGGGGTGTACGATCCAAATCCATTGGGCTTGAGGCCCAAATTCCTCCCGATCCATCTCCCTCCTTCCATCCCACGCTTCAGAAAAACTAAAAAAACCTAACCCTAGTTCTCCCTTCTCTCCGCCGCCACTGTTCATCGCCGCTACCATCGCCCTCACCCTCTCAGACTTTCTCGTTCACCTCTCAATCAAATCCTCTTCTCCGTTCGCTTCAAACCGATCCACCAAAAACAAACCAACAAAAGTAATCTTCCACCTTTAGTCTTCCCCAGCAAATGCTATTGAAAGGAAAAAAAATGGAGACGGAGATGTAGATCTAGGAAGTTGATGGTGCGAAGACGATGAACGCGATTGATGAAGATTTTCTGGACGCTTCTTGAAGAACTGATGATGTTGAAGGTCCGCGTTCCTGACAAGGCGATGAAGAACTATGACAGGAATCTGGAAAACTCAACGAGCATCCTTACGAAGATTGCTGAGGATTTCTGTTGATGAACATGCGAGATGAAAATCGGAGGTGTTGTGTGCGTGTTCTTGATTTGGAAACTCCTTGAAGGATCTCGAATGCTTTCTGGATATTTGATGGAAGAATTGATGAACATTCTTGAGGAAGATTTGAAGGATCTGGAGACGATTCTGGAACTCGTGATGAACATGAAAATTCGTGGACGGATCTGATGATCGGTTGAACGTTTTCTGCATGTTTGAAGGTGCGGTTATGAGTGGTGAACGATATTGATGAAACTGATGCACGATCTGGAGAAGAAACTGGAACCGCAAATCCTTGGATATACGATCTTCATCAAGAATCTGGAAAACCGTGGAGATTGATGCATGTTCTTGAAGATCATGAAGGTGGATGAACACGATGAAGAATTCTGGGATTCTTGTTGATTATGGATGATGAAAGTAAATCGAAGTAGATGAAGTTCTGGAGGTGAGGGATGAATTTCTGGTGAAACGTAGTTTTCCGGTGAAATGTGTGGCGGCCGGAGTAGGTTAGGGTGGCCGGAATAGGTTAGGGACAGTGGTTGCATGGCCGCCGGCCATGCAACTGGTAAAGGCTTATGGAGGACGCGTGGAACTGGCTGGTGGAGGGGTTTAATGCATGGATCACACGTGTCCAGGGGCGTGGCAGAGAAATGGAAAATGGTGAGTGTGAGGTGGCGTGCGTGAGAATGAAAACGTGGGGTCCTTCTTTGCTTCACACATGGCTGCTGAATATATAGGCATTGGACAATTCTGGACTTTTCTGGACTTGGCAATTTCTTTGCTGAACTGGGCCTCCAACTCTGGGCCCAACGAATTATGACAAAAAAACCCCAAAAAACCTGCACTGAACTGGATAAAAACAACAAAAATGGGATTAAAACAGTTACCACTCACTAATTAAAACTGTTAATCTATCCTAATTAAATCAAACTCTAATTAACCTCTAAACAAAATTAACACTCTAGTCTATTTAATATTCTAAAAAAAAGACAACTATTAATATTCTAAAATGATTTAAATCTATTAAAAATATTAAAAGAAATCTATTAATTTCTAATTAAAAGCTATTAATATCTAATAATATCTAAAAGAAAATCCATACTAATTTTTATAAAAGAAAAATCTATTAATCTAAAAGAAAATCTATATTAAAACTATTATAAAAGGAAAATATTTTTCTATTAAAACCCTGATATTCTAAAAAGAAAATGCTATTTATTTATTCCATTTAAAATTCTAAAAAACTATTTAAAATCCAATAAAACCCTAATAATGGCCAATAAAGTCCAGAAAAATCACAATAATTCCCGAAGGAACAAAAATAACACCGAACGACAAATAACACCGCGAGAGCGCACCAAAATAGCCGGTAAAAATAAACGGACACCGAAACATCCCTAAAAACAACAGCGCAAGCTGCAAACACCGGGAATAGCACCACTGCTCAAAAATACGATTCTACTGATTAAAAACCACCTGAGACACGAGACGAGAGCTGTGATCCCGATAAAATCAAAACAAATGAAAATATGCACTGTATGCGATATGCAGATGCGAATGCGGTCATGCGCCGAAACATCGAGCCAGATGCAGGACCCGGTTGGTCAAATTTTGGGGTGCAACAAACCTTATCAACAACCACTTCAGGCAACGAAAAGACCCGGCCACTACGGGTAATGCCTCCTGCTCCCACAAGATTATCTACTGAATTCGTAGGGGGACAATTCAAGTCTAGTTTCTGTCCGTTGTAATACACTTCAGCTCTGTAATTCCACAGAATAGCCTTGGTGCTTTCAAACAGTACGGGACCCGCTTTAGTTATGGTTATCGTTTGTGGTTTTGGCGCATAAATGGTAACAGTCTTGTATGGGATGGAGATTGTTGCGATCTCATCCCTTTCCTCGGCCACCAACTCTTCAAACTCTCTTCCAACAGACCGGTCAAATTGTAAAACTCCAATATCCATCATATCTTGAATGCATCCTTTCAACTGCCCACATCCCTTAGGATTCACCAGACACTCAACACAATTCTCAGCATAACCTGGGAAAACACCCCCTTCTGTAATCTAGCTTTCACAAAGCTCAAGGGTGTCCTCAGCTCATTAACATCCGTCACGAAATCCAAAATATCCTCTTTGATAATTGCATTAACCCCAGCTTGCCCATGATTCGGCATGGGAATTTGTACTACATTAGGAACATCATTGGAGAAGTTAATTGCTTTACTGTCAATAATGTCCTGCACCTTATATTTAAAGGCTTTACAATTATCGATGTTATGCCCCGGGGCACCAGAATGAAACTCACAATGAGCATTTGCATCATACCCGGGTGGAGGAGGCCTAGTCAGGGGAGCCATGGTCCTCTTGTTAATCAACTGCAGTTGTAACAAAGCTTGCAATACCTGAGAATACGGCATGCGAGGCGAATCAAAATATCTATTCACTGCCGCTCGGCCTCAGTCCTGATATCTTCTATACCCTTGCTGATTCTGTTGCGGTTGTTGTATTTGTTGTTGTTGCTGACGCTGTTGTTATGGTGGTTGTTGAACTGCTGGAATTGTAATACTGGCAATCTGCTGTTGCTGCCGATTCTGACCTCTATTTCTCCCACGTGAAGTGGACACAAAGTTAGTATCTCCATCACGTCTTTTGTTACCGAACACCTTCTTGCCGCCTCCAGCTGAGGGCGTTTCACCAGCGCTTATCTTACCTAACTTAATACTATTTCCACCCTCTCTCCAGTGATGATTAAGTCAGAGAAACTGCCCGACATGCTGCTAATGAGCTTTTCATAATAAACGCCTGGCAGGGTGGCGACAAACATATCAATAAGCTCACGTTCCACCATAGGTGGCTGCACCATGGCTGCCAACTCTCGCCATCTTTGAGCATATTCTTTGAAATATTTATTGCTCTTTTGTGAAAGATTTTGAAGCTGGACCCTGTTGGGAGCAAGGTCGCTGTTGTATTGATAATGTTTCGCAAATGCCTCGGCCAAATCCCTCCAACTACGGACATTTACCGGTTCTAGGCTCATGTACCATTCCAACGAAGGACCAGACAGGCTATCCTGGAAGAAATGCATGAGCAATTTCTCATCGTCTGAGTAGGAAGACATCTTACGATAATAGGACCTCAGATGAACCCTCGGGCAGATGGTACCCTTATACTTATCAAAGTATGGGACTTTAAACTTTGGCGGCACTCTCAAGTCCGGGATCAGTCCCAAGTTAGCCATATCCAGGCCCATAGAGTTTTGGCTTTCAAGATACCTCATTTTCTCTTCAATCATCTTAATCCTCCTATCAGCTTCTGAGGGTAATTCAACAGCCACAACCCTTGGTGAGAACACATCCTCTTGCCTGTCTTCATTCCAGATGTGCTCCATATTACCGTGTATAGCACACATGGTGTCAGGACCATAACCATTCTCATTACCATTACCACCATTACCAAAACCAGCATTGTTGAAACTTGCCGTATTACCGGCACCCGCATCATGACCACTCCCTCCAACAGTAGGGATGACTAAGGTAGGAAAGGAATTATCAGCTCGAGGAGTCTCAATACGAGGAGGATTAACAACGTCCCCACCGTGAAACACACTGTTGCCATCAACACGTGCAATCAAGGGCTGCATTAAAGTCCGGAGTTGCTCTTATCCATTAGCCACTCCTTGCATAACTTCCATGAATTGGGCCATACGGTTTCTCATTTCCTGCATCTCTGCTTGCATCTGTTCCATTACTTTCTACTGGTTCCTCCTAGTTGCGTACCGTGAGTCGTTAGATCAGCAATCCTGAAACACTAGTAAACCACACGAGAAATAAGATTAACAGTTCTGATGCACCTGCAATGCGAGAAAAATCCTAAAATGCAGACATGTATGTATGCAACAGGGAAATTTCCCCCTCTTCTAGTTTCGAGGAAAAACACAACGATGGAGAGCCCTACAGACAAGCATAGAACATAAACTCTTCGTATACAATCACAGGCCAATAGGCGATGTACAAGCTACAACTGAGTACGATAAGGAAAAGACCTCAACCAACAAGCCTGGTGATGGTCAGACAATAAGCAACAAACTACAACAAAGATAACAAGATGGTTAAGCAGGATGACGTGATCTGAAGTTCTCAAGTAGCTTCAGCGTCTCAGGATGATCTGGCCTAACAAGAAGTTCCTGAATAAGTAGCTCCTCTCGGCTAACAGTATGATGTAGACTCTCAACATGGTCGTCCCAAGCTCCTTCCCCGAAACATGCCTCAAGCCTGCATCTCTTGGAATCATCTCTCAACCTGAGATCCTTCAAGTTTGCAATCGCTTCATTCAACCTGTACTCACTATCTCGTCTAAGTGATGCCTCTGCTGCAATCTCCCCATCTTTGGCATTGAGCTGCGCCTTCAACTTGCTGATCTGTAGCTTCAACCTGTCTTCGCGCTCTTTGTTGTTGGTGAGCATGGCATTCCATTGGTTCTCAAACTTGGAAATCCTCAAGTAAGCCATATCCAACTCTTCCTTCTTAGTAGCAAGAACACTGTTGACGGCCTTGAAATCCAAACCGAAACGCTCCCTCGAACCAGTCTCCTTGGTCAGATCCATACCCAGTTTGTTTACAAGCTCAGTTTGTTTCTTGAAGGAGTGAACAACATCAATCTTCTCACTTCGAAGCTGAATGATTTCTCTCTCCAATTCCTCATTAGCTTTTCTCAACTCTTCCTTCTCAAACAATACCTGATTGTACTTCTAAATGTCTATGATAGTGGGTTCCTCTATCATGAGAGGATACAGAGGTGCAACTGAAGGAAATGGCATCAAGAACTTCACAGCTCTATCATGAATCGAAGTCAGGTAAGAGTCATATGCTCGGCTGTTACTCTTCCCCAATAAGGCTTTCCCCTTCCTGTGGATGTTATTCCAAGCATGCTCAAGTCTGCCTAAAGTCTCACCCTCCAATAAACCAGTGAGATACAGAGATTCCTGTATCTCATCTTCCCTAGGAGGCTCCCTCAGTGCGTACCCAAACCATCAGACCAATAGAGAAGGGTTATAGTTGATGCAACCTTTCCTTCCGACCAAAGGGACGTTAGGAAATCCACTACAACTATAAATAACCTCCGTACCAAGCAGATCCTGGTCAAACCAAATAATATTCTCTGCAGATAGACCCATCAACCTCTCGGACCACTCTGAAGTACCAGCGGTAGCAACAAACTGACCCGCATTGGGCATATGGCTAGCAAACCATCTGTATAACAAAGGAACACAACAAGCTACATTCTTTCCTCTTTGGTTCTCATTCTTGTAGTGCACAGAATGATAAATATCTCCAAGAAGAGTGGGCTATGGGTTGCCTGAAGCCAGAATATGGAATGCATCTAAATCCACAAAATCAGGGGGATTAGGAAACAATATGGTGCCATAGATACAAAGAGCAAGAATAGCGCCAAATACAATCCAACAACCATCCTTAGTGAACTGCCGAGCCTTATCAACCAAGAAAACCAAAGGAAAGCCAAACACTCCATTCCACTTAGTCAAATTCCCCTCTAGCTCCGAAGCATCCAAGTGTAATACAGCAGCTAGCTCAGCCAGATTAGGCTTAGCGTCAGTATGAACAAAGGGCATCTGTTCAAGAACGGGCAGTCCTAGCAACATAGAGTACTCCTTCAAGGTAGGCGCCAGGATATAGTCAGGGAAAACAAAACACCTCAGCTATGGATCATAGAACTGCAGAAGAGCATAAAGACCATCCATCTCGTATACTGAAGGCTTACAGAAGCATCTCAATAACCTCCCATAAGTCTGTCTAAAATCCTCCATCAGCTTCCCATCAGCCACGGAAATCAAACTCAGCAAATAACTAACATCAGGAGCTGGAAGCTTGTAAGCCACTATTCTCTTAAAGGACTCCATATCAGCAATACGGGAACAAGATTACATGTTAATGAAATGCAGATGAAAATGCAAATGAAAATGCAAACAAGGAATCAAGACTGATGTGTCGTTGGTCGAGAAGAACCAGCGCTCCGCCTTAGCAAGAACAAAGTACCAATGATAGGACCCGCTGATACATAGATTCATACTGTAAAAGAAACGGGGTATTCTGAAAGCCAAGGTTTCCTGCACAACCCAATCCCTCTCACAGGTATGGACCTATCCACTGATAAGGTTCGGCATCCTATGTGTTTGTCAGCGTCACAGACTTTCAAGAAACGATGATACATTCACCATTTCAAGTTTAGCATCATAATCTCTTGAAGAGGCCTCACTTAGTCGACAACCCTCAGATCCAAAATTCCTTCGCGCCCAAAGGGCCAGAAAGGAAATCGTTAAAGAGAATCTCGTCCGAGCGCGAATTTCATGGTGAACTAGTACGAGCAAAGCAAGCACATCTGTAACACCCATTTTAATTATTTAGTCTTTCCGGTGTTATTTTATTTTGGCCTGTCTGTTGTGGAGATTATTTAAGAAACCATAGACTTTAATATTAATACGATATAATTGATAATGATAATATTTTGATAATTAATAGTAATAATAATATTATTATTATTATTATTATTATTATTATTATTATTGGTATTATTATTATTGGAATAAAGAAATGAGGAATTAGTGTTATAAGGGGGATTTTGGAAAAAGTAGAGGGATAGAACACGATAAAGAAGAGTGGGGAGAAAGATTAAGGAGGAAGAATAAGGAAGGAAGAGAAACAATAAAGAGCAATCAGATTCGTAGGAATTCTTCAATGATCGAAGCGATTAATCGAGGTAAAGGGGGAGAAACGGATTGGGATTGGTAATTGCATGAATTGGGTAGTTGGGGATTCCTTAACCCCATAAGGGTTTGATGATTATAATTAGTATGTTATTGTGATTCTGATCATTGATGTTATGGTGCTCCTCTTGCATGTGGTTGTATAAGAATTGTTTGAGTGGTTTGGGTGATTCTGAGTAGTTTACCGTTTTGGGTCGAATATGATTAAATCGGTAAAATTGACGTTTTATCAGGTAAAATCTGGAATAAGTCGTGTAGTTTAGTCATAACATGTTCGGCTAAGACTACAGGGACTGGGTTGGTGAGAATCGGATAATTTTTGAGCTTCTGATGAATTTCTGAACAGTGAGGGTTTTGTGAAATCGCAGACGTTCGCCAGCACCTTCGTTGAGCGAGCTAGTAGCGAGCATTCACTAGGAATTCGCTAGGCAAGTTGGGTAGCGAACACTTCCAATAGCCACTGTCTGCTTTCGCTAGCAAGTTCGCTAGGCGAATGAGGCAGCGAGCGTTCGCTGAGGCCTCGCTAGGCGAGTGAGCCATCGAGTGTGACAAAATGTGATTTTTGTGCTGTTTTGCTTTGTGATTCGTTTTGTAGGATTCATTGGGTTGTGAAAGGTAGAGAGATGGTGTTTAGGGGTGAAGAGTGTATACTTGGTGTTGAAAGATGAAATTATGAAATATTGAATTTAGTTAACATAATTAATTGGTGGGTAAGACATATATAGGTATATATATATATATGATGCATAGTGAGGTGATCGGGAGGATCGTGTGTACTCGGTGTTCAAATGTAAATTTCCCTATTATGTAATTTGATTTACATAATTGATTGGTGTGTATATATATGTATGATGTATGGTGATGTGATCAGTAGGATCATGTGCACTTAGTGTGCTAGATGTTTGGTGTTGTTCATATCATGGTGTCTTGGTGGGATGAATCATGTCTCAGGAGGAGCGTAAGTGATTCATCCGTACTCCTTTGTGGAGAATGGTGGGATGGATCGTTTCTCTAGAGGAGTGTATGTGATCCATCCGTACTCCTTTGTGGAGGATGGTGGGCTGAATCGTTGCAACGACTCTTCACAGTCTTTCGCTTTAAGGAACATGATATCCTCGTCAGGAAATTCAATCTTCATCGGTTGATAGTCTTCGATTGGCTGTTTAGCAAGGTATTTTGACAGAACACTTCCCTTGATGGCTTTCTGGGAAACATATTGTATATCATACTTTGTCAGTACCATCTGCCACCTGGCAATTCTTCCTGAGAGCGCTTGCTTCTCGAAGACATACTTGATTGGATCCATCTTTGAAATCAGCATGGTTGTATGATTAAGCATATATTGTCTCAAACATTTTGTAGCCCAAGCAAGTGCGCAACACGTTTTCTCGAGCATTGAGTAACGGGACTCACAATCTGTGAACTTTTTACTCAGGTAATATATCACACGCTCTTTCCTTCCAGTCTCGTCGTGTTGACTGAGAACACAACCCATACTGTTCTCAAGAACCGTTAAGTACATGATTAAAGGCCTTCCAACTACTTAGGGTATCAATATCGGAGGCTCCTACAAGTATTCTTTTATTTTATCAAATGCTTTTTGACAATTTTCATTCCAGACGACCGCCTGGTCTTTCTTTAACAATTTAAACATTGGTTCACACGTGGCCGTGAGATGAGATATGAACCGAGCAATGTTGTTCAATCTCCCCAGGAAACCACTGACCTCCTTTTCTATTTTCGGCAATGGCATGTCTTGTATGACTTTTATCTTTGCAGGATCGACCTCGATTCCTTTTTCACTAACAATGAACCCCAATAACTTTCCGGACCGAACTCCAAAAGTGCACTTATTTGGATTTAACCTCAATCTCAACTTCCTGAGCCTCTCAAACAGCTTCAACAAGTTGACCAGATGCTCTTCCCCCGTTTGCGACTTTGCTATCATGTCATCAACATAGACCTCAATCTCATGATGAATCATGTCATGAAACAAAGTGAGCATAGCCCGCTGGTAGGTTGCCCCTGCGTTTTTCAACCCAAAAGGCATTACCTTGTAACAGAATGTCCCTCACGGCGTAATGAACATCGTCTTCTCCATATCTTCTAGTGCCATCATTATCTGATTATAACCCGAAAAACCATCCATAAAGGAAAATACGGAGTATTGAGCAGTATTGTCAACCAATACATCAATATGAGGGAGCGGGAAGTCATCCTTTGGGCTCGCCTTATTCAAATCCCTGTAATGTACATACATCCGTACTTTACCATCTTTCTTAGGTACAGGTACGATATTGGCGACCTACGGAGGGTAAGTTGTTATGGCTAAAAATCCAGCGTCCAACTTCTTCTAGACTTCTTTGATTTTTACAGCCATATCTGGTCTTGTCCTTCTAAGCTTCTGCTTGACCAACGAACATTCCTCACGCAATGGCAAGCATGAACCACTATGTCGGTGTCAATCCCGGGCATATCTTCGTACGACCAAGCAATGATGTCACTATACTCTCGAAGCATCTCAACCAGTCTTTGCTTGATGTCACTCTGTAGGGCAGGCCCTACTCGAACATTTCTGACAACTTCTTCAGAACCTAGATTAACAACCTCGATTTCCTCCTGATGAGGCAGAATGATCTTCTCTTCTTATTTTAAGAGTCTAGCTAGCTCTTCAGGCAGGTCTTCATCCTCATCAATCTCTTCTCAGCTTGATATATCGGTTGATCAAAGTCGAAGCGAGTCATAGGAGGTTCTGAATCGGTATCCTCTGCAATAGGAATCCTGCAATAAAAATGGTTAAATGTTTAAAACAATATGCAAACAAATACAAACCACATTGCCATTTTATTGTCAGAAACAAAAATAAGAAAGACAAAGATCACAACATTTGAATGAGAAAACACCCTTTGATTAATTGATAAAGCAATGTTCAGACATAAACAATAAGGCCCTAAAATAAAATACCACTATGCTTCGGGTAGAACATAGGGTAATACAATAATCGAAAAAAACAAAGCACTACTATTCTGTCGTCACTTGAACGAATTCTTCAATGGACCAGTTACGCAGGCTCTGTCCTAGAGTACACGACTTAATCCAGGCATCCATATCACAATCACTATCTTCCTCTTTTTATGACACAACATTGATTCTTTCGAAGATAACTCCCCCTTTAGTGAACTGTATAGGTCCTTTATAGTGCGGGGCACTCTGCGAGGATGAAGAAGATGACGGTCGGTACCCTAAACCAAATTTGTCTTGCTTGTGGGGAATTTCCAATACCTGGACCCATCCTTGCACTGCCCTAGTCTGTACCACTGCTTGAGCCTCTTTAAAAGAAGACATGGCCACTTCCGGCGCTTTGCTCACAACAGGAGACTTGTCTTTAATCTTGACCGCTTCGAAGGCCTGACAAAGGGTTTCATGTATCTCTCCATCCACCTCTTGAAGGATGATAAGTGACTGACCATTATATCCTCCTCCCCGCACATCGTAACAACACTACCGCCAACCATATATTTCAGCTTTTGATGCAACGTGGAGGTTACAGCCCCTGCTGAATGAATCCATGGACGACCTAGTAATCAACTGTAGGCTGGCTGGATATCCATAATGTAAAACACTGCATCAAACACTTCAGGTCCTACCTGAATGGGCAAAGTTACCTCCCCAAACACAGATCTCCGGGTAGCATCAAAAGCGCGCACCACCAAATCACTTGGTGTGCAAATCAATCCCTGCATGTCCAACTTCATTAGGCCTTTCTTTGGAAGTACGTTCAAGGATGATCCTGTATTCATGAGTACATGAGACGTAACAGCCCCTCGGCATTCTAATGATATGTGCAACGCACAGTTATGGTTTCTGCCTCTTGGCGTAAAATCGAAGTCTGTAAAACCTTGGCCGTTTCCTACATTTACGTGCACCACAACTCCCTCGAGTTGATTAACCGAAATTTCTTGTGGCACGTAAGCAGTGTTCAGTATTCTCAACAGTGCATTCCTATGCACTTTAGAACAAAGTAACAGCGACAAGATAGACATCTTAGAAGGAGTTTGCTGCAAATGATCGACTATCTTGTAGTCGCTTTTCTGTATCAGCCTCATAAACTCCTCCGCGTCTTTTAACAAAGATTCCTTCTCCCCAGACTAAGAAGTCTCCTCTACCACTGGTCTTTTCCCCTTGTCAACCTTATCAACAACCACCCCAGGTGACGAAAAGACCCGGCCACTACGGGTAATGCCTCCTGCTCCCACAAGATTATCTACTGAATACGTAGGGGGACAATTCAAGTCTAGTTTCTGTCCGTTGCAATACACTTCAGCTCTGTAATTCCACGGAATAGCCTTGGTGCTTTCAAACAGTACGGGACCCGCTTTAGTTATGGTTATCGTTGGTGGTTTTGGCGCATAAATGGTAACAGTCTTGTATGGGATGGAGATTGTTGCGATCTCATCCCTTTCCTCGGCCACCAACTCTTCAAACTCTCTTCCAACAGACCGGTCAAATTGTAAAACTCCAATATCCATCATCTCTTGAATGCATCTTTTCAACTTCCCACATCCCTCAGGATTCACCAGACACTCAACACAATTCTCAGCACAACCTGGGAAAACACCCCCCTTCAGCAATCTGGCTTTCAAAAAGCTCAAGGGTGTCCTCATCTCATTAACATCCGTCACCAAATCCAAAACACCCTCTTTGATAATTGCATTAACCCCAGCTTGCCCATGATTCGGCATGGGAATTTGTACCACATTAGGAACATCATTGGAGAAGTTAATTGCTTTACTGTCAATCATGTCCTGCACCTTATGCGTAAAGGCTTTACAATTATCGATGTTATGCCCCGGGGCACCAGAATGAAACTCACAATGAGCATTTGCATCATACCCGGGTGGAGGAGGCCCAGTTAGGGGAGCCATGGTCCTCTTGTTAATCAACTGCAGTTGTAACAAAGCTTGCAATAGTTGAGAATACGGCATGGGAGGAGCATCAAAATGTCTATTCATTGCCACCCGGCCTCGGTCCTGATATCTTCTATACCCCTGCTAATTCTGTTGCGGTTGTTGTTGTTGTTGCTGACGCTGTTGTTGCGGTGGTTATTGAACTGCTGGAATTGTAATACTGGCAATCTGCTGTTGCTGCCGATTCTGACCTCTATTTCTCCCACGTGAACTGGACACAGAGTTAGTATCCCCCTCTCGTCTTTTGTTACCGAACACCTTCTTGCCCCCTCCAACTGAGGGCGTTTCACCAGCGCTTATCTTACCTAACTTAATACCATTTTGCACCCTCTCTCCAGTGATGATTAAGTCATACAAACTGCCCGACATGCTGCTAATGAGCTTTTCATAATAAACGCCTGGCAGGGTGACGACAAACATATCAATGAGCTCACGTTCCACCATAGGTGGCTGCACCCTGGCTGCCAACTCTCGCCATCTTTGAGCATATTCTTTGAAACATTCATTGCTCTTTTGTGAAAGATTTTGAAGCTGGACCCTGTTGGGAGCAAGGCCGTTGTTGTATTGATAATGTTTCACAAATGCCTCGGCCAAATCCCTCCAACTACGGACATTTATCGATTCTAGGCTCATGTACCATTCCAACAAAGGACCAAACAAACTATCCTAGAAGAAATGCATGAGCAATTTCTCATCGTCTGAGTAGGAAGACATCTTATGATAATAAGACCTCAGATGAACCCTCGAGCAGGTGGTACCCTTATATTTATCAAAGTCTGGGACTTTGAACTTTGGCGGCACTCTCAAGTCCAGGATCAGTCCCAAGTTAGCCATATCCAGGCCCATTGAGTTTTGGCTTTCAAGAGACCTCATTTTCTCTTCAATCATCTTAATCCTCCTATCATCTTCGAAGGGTAATTCAGCAGCCACAACCCTTGGTGAAAACACATCCTCTTGCCTGTCTTCATTCTAGATATGCTCCATATTACCGTGTATAGCACACGTGGTGTCAGGAACATAACCATTCTCATTACCATTACCACCATTACCAAAACCAGCATTGTTGAAACCTTTCGTATTACTTGCACCCGCAGCATGACCACTCCCTCCAGCAGTAGGGATGACTAAGGTAGGCATGGAATTATCAGCTCGAGGAGTCTCAATACGAGGATGATTAACAATGTCCCCACCGTGCAACACACCGTTGCCATCAACACGTGCAATTAAGGGCTGCACTAAAGTCCGGAGTTGCTCTTATCCATTAGCCACTCCTTGCATAACTTCCATGAATTGGGCCATACAGTCTCTCATTTCCTGCATCTTTGCTTGCATCTGTTCCATTACTTTCTTCTGGTTCCTCCTAGTTGCGTACCGGTGAGTCGTTAGATCAGCAATCCCGAAACACTAGTAAACCACAGGAGAAATAAGATTAACAGTTCCGATGCACCTGCAATGCAAGAAAAATGCTAAAATGCAGTCATGTATGTATGCAACAGGGAAATTTCCCCCTCGATTCTAGTTTCCAGGAAAAACAGAACGATGGAGAGCCCTACAGACAAGCATAGAACAGAAACTCTTCGTATACAATGACAGGCCAATAGGCGATGTACAAGCTACAACTGAGTACGATAAGGAAAAGACCTCAACCAACAAGCCTGGTGATGGTCAGACAATAAGAAACAAACTACAACAAATATAACAAATTGTCAAGCAGGATGACGTGATCGGAAGTCCTCTAGTAACTTCAGCGTCTCAGGATGATCTGGCCTAGCAAGCAGTCCCTGAATAAGTAGCTCTTCCCGGATAACAGTATGCTGTAGACTCTCAACATGGTCGTCCCAAGCTCCTTCTCTGAAACATGCCTCAAGCCTGCATCTCTTGGAATCAGCTCTCAACCTGAGATCCTTCAAGTTTGCAATCGCTTCATTCAACCTGTACTCACTATCTCGTCTAAGTGATGCCTCTGCTGCAATCTCCCCATCTTTGGCATTGAGCTGCACCTTCAACTTGCTGATCTGTAGCTTCAACCTGTCTTCGCGCTCTTTGTTGTTGGTGAGCGTGGCATTCCATTGGTTCTCAAACTTGGAAATCCTCAAGTAAGCCTTATCCAACTCTTCCTTCTTACTAGCAAGAACACTGTTGACGGCCTTGAAATCTAAACCCAAACGCTCCCTCGAACCAGTCTCCTTGGTCAGATCCATACCCAGTTTGTTTACAAGCTCAGTTTGTTTCTTGAAGGAGTGAACAAAATCAATCTTCTCACTTCGAAGCTGAATGATTTCTTTCTCCAATTCCTCATTAGCTTGTCTCAACTCTTCCTTCTCAAACAATACCTGATTGTACTTCAGAATGTCTATGATAGTGGGTTCCTCTATCATGAGAGGATACAGAGGTGCAACTGAAGGAAATAGCATCAAGAACTTCGCAGCTCTATCATGAATCCAAGTCAGGTAAGGGTCATATGCTCGACTGTTACTCTTCCCCAATAAGGCTTTCCCCTTCATGTGGATGTTATTCCAAGCATGCTCAAGTCTGCCTAAAGTCTCACCCTCCAATAAACCAGTGAGATATAGAGATTCCTGTATCTCCTCTTCCCTAGGAGGCTCCCTAAGTGCGTACCCAAACTGTCTGACCAATAGAGAAGGGTTATAGTTGATGCAACCTTTCCTTCCGACCAAAGGGACGTTAGGAAATCCACAACAACTATAAATAACCTCCATACCAAGCAGATCCTGGTCAAACCAAGTAATATTCTCTACAGATAGACCCATCAACCTCTCGGACCACTCTGAAGTACCAGCGGTAGCAACAAACTGACCCGCATTGGGCATATGGCTAGCAAACCATCTGTATAACAAAGGAACACAACAAGCTACATTCTTTCCTCTTTGGTTCTCATTCTTGTAGAGCACAGAATGATAAATATCTCCAAGAAGAGTAGGCATTGGGTTGCCTAAAGCCAGAATATGGAATGCATCTAAATCCACAATATCAGGGGGATTAGGAAACAATATGGTGCCATAGATACAAAGAGAGAGAATAGCGCCAAATACAATCCAACAACCATCCTTAGTCTTTCCGGTGTTATTTTATTTCGGCGTGTCTGTTGTGGAGATTATTTAAGAAACCATAGACTTTAATATTAATACGATATAATTGATAATGATAATAATTTGATAATTAGTAGTAATATTATTAATATTATTATTATTATTGCTATTATTATTATTGGAAAAAATAAATGAGGAATTAGTGTTATAAGGGGGATTTTGGAAAAAGAAGAGGGATAGAACACGGTAAAGAAGAGCGGGGAGAAAGAGTGAGGAGGAAGAGCAAGGAAGGAAGAGAAACAAGGAAGAGCAATCAGATTCGTAGGAATTCTTCAACGATCGAAGCGATTAATCGAGGTAAGGGGGGAGAAACAGATTGGGATTGGTAATTGCATGAATTGGGTAGTTGGGGATTCCTTAACCCCATAGGGATTTGATGATTATGATTAGTTTTTTGTTGTGTTTCTGATCATTGCTGTTATGGTGATCCTTTTGCATGTGGTTGTATAAGTTGTGTAGTTTAGTCGTAGCATGTTAGGCTAAGACTACAGGGATTGGTTTGGTGAGAATCGGATAATTTTTGAGCTTCTGATGAATTTCTGAATAGTGAGGGTTTTGTGAAATCGCAGACGTTCGCCAACACCTTCGTTGAGCGAGCTAGTAGCGAGTATTTGCTAGGAATTCACTAGGCGAGTTGGGTGGCGAACACTTCCAGTAGCCACTGTCTTCTTTCGCTAGCAGGTTCAATAGGCGAATGAGGCAGCGAGCGTTCACTGAGGCCTCGCTAGGCGAGTGAGCCAGCGAGCGTGACAGAATGTGAATTTTGTGCTGTTTTTCTTTGTGATTCGTTTTTTAGGATTCCTTGGGTTGTGAAAGGTAGAGAGATGGTGTTTAGGGGTGAAAATTGTATACTTGGTGTTGAAAGATGAAATTATGAAATATTGAATTTAATTGACATAATTAATTGGTGGGTAAGACATATATAGGTATATATATATGATGCATAGTGAGGTGATCGGGAGGATTGTGTGTACTCGGTGTTCAAATGTAAATTTCCCTATTATTTAATTTGATTTACATAATTGATTGGTGTGTATATATATGTATGATGTATGGTGATGTTATCAGTAGGATCATGTGCACTTAGTGTGCTAAATGTTTGGTGTTGTGCATTTGGTGTTGTGCATATCATGGTGTCTTGGTTGCATGAATCATGTCTCAGGAGGAGCGTAAGTGATTCATCCGTACTCCTTTATGGAGAATGGTGGGATGGATCGTTGTTCAGGAGGAGTGTATGCGATCCATCCGTACTCCTTTGTGGAGGATGGTGGGCTGAATCGTTGCTCAAGAGGAGTGTATGCGATTCACCCATACTCTTTTGTGGAGAATGGTGGGATGGATTGTTGCTCAGGAGGAGTGTATGCGATCCATCCGTATTCCTTGGTGGAGGATGGTGGGACGAATCTTTGCTCAGGAGGAGTGTATGCGATTCATCCGTACCGTATGTATGGTGTTGAGATGCATTCTTGCATTACTGTATGTTGTGTTGATGATTGGACAGTAGGTCGTGTTTGATGTTGGTGGGGTGATGACTTGTATATTTTAACTGCCTTTTATTCATGTATTTTATTATCGATAATTTTGATCATGTTTTCTCACCCCTTTGTTGTTGTTGTGGTCTGTGCTTCTTCGGAAGTACAGATAATCCAGGTACATAGCTAGCTTGGATAGTGGTGTGTGGGTCGAGTCTTAGGATCCTCTGGTACGTAACACGGGACTTGGGTGTTTACTTTTATTATGATAGGATTTGTTGTATTCTTGTGACGTATCTTATTTTGGTGAATTCTCTTAATGAATGTTTTATGTAAATTGGCGGATGGCCGAGAGTGATGTATTAATGATTGTTTCCGCTGTATATTTTGAAAACCATCTAATGAAGTGTTCTGTTGAAATTTTGTGAATGTGATATCCCACTTTTGGAGGGAAACTCTGATATTTATTTGATTTAATTGTATTTTATTTTAATTCGGGAAAGTGGGGTGTTACAACATCCACCACTACTTTCCACTACTAAAGCTATGTCTCTACTCAATGTTGCTACTGCGAAAATCGAGGCCAGCAATGACAGAAGAGTCGTCACCGTGCATTATTTATCCCAGGAGAGGGAAAGGGAACGCTCAGAGATAACCTAATGAGAAGAGGGATAAGATCGGTCATCGCAACCAAATCTCGGGTTCGGGAGTCGGTTACGCGAGGGGAAAGTGTTAGCACCCCTCACGTCCATCGTACGCGACGGGATTCATGCTTGTTGTCTATCTAAAAGGGCGATTGAAACTATCTAACTATAGGCTTGAGGATAAAAGAAAAAACAAAGTGACTCGGAAAAGCAACGGCGCTTTGTGCCTACGTATCTCATCTGAAATGAGAAGTCAGAGTCTACGTAGTTCAGCTAACTACGGGTGAAAGGGGGGAAGGTTGCTCGCCAAGACATCGCCGTCTTGTGCCTACGTATCCTCATCTGGTATGAGAAATCAGAGCAAACATAGTTCGGGCTAACTACAGGAACACAGGTTTGTTCGACTGTTTTTTAGGCCCGAGTAGGGTTAACAACTAGTTCTAGCAGTTGGTGTATGCAGCTCGAGCATGGGAGACTTAGGCGTTACCGTTTGCGGTAGAACTAAAAGTTAACAACACTCTTGTTTATGAAAATGTTTTCTTGATTAAGATCCCCAAAGGGCAAAAAGAAGTTTAAATGATTTGTTTTTATGTCTTTTAGAGAAGAAGTGTTTTGAATTGGAGTGTTTATAATACATGTTGTACTAAAGTCTAGAACCTAGGATCGAATGCGTCGCATATCGCCCTAAGGACGTATACTAAACATTCTAGGCAATTGAGAGGTGGCCCCTCAATCACCATTTCCTAAGTATAAGTCTCATGGTACAACATCCATTACCTTTATTAAGTGTTTTATGATTGTTTTGAGATGAGAAGAGAAAGGACACTAAAAAGGGGGACTGAATCCAAGCCTAAAGTTGTCATGCAATGGTGGTCCTAAGATTGAGATAAAGGAATGCTACCTAATGTTATCGTACATGGTTGAGATCCTAAATTCTATCATAATCTCTCTTGAACAAGAGAAATCAGAGGTCCTAGGGGAAAGAAACAACAGAGGAACAACAGAAAACAAAATAAGCATACAAGAATGCAAACATGAAATGCAAATGAGGGAGGAAATTGTGTGGGGTAAAGACCACCACAAGCTCATCTCAACCTTAAACAACAATATGAAAAATGCAAGAGATAAGCGGAACAAGAAATAGAAACACACAAAAGCATCAAAAGTGGGATGAAATGGCCTAAACCAAACAACATCAACCACAATGCCACAAAGCAAAACAACATGAAAAGAACAAAGAAAAGAACCTTCACTCAAAGAGGGGTTTGAACAAAAGAATAAAATAGCAAGGCATTCCCCAAACATCATTCAACCAAGGCATCATCATGATTTGTGCAAAAAGATGCAACAAAAGTGTCCTCATGGTTCACCATTCAATTCATGTTTCAAACACCTCCAAAGGAGGGAACTTAGATAAGCCTAAATGGTGTTCGAAAGTCCTTGGACAGCAAGAGGAATGAAGTAAAAGCTCTCAAAATAAAATGCAAGTAAACAATAAGGAAATGCAAGCAAAATCCCAAAAGAAAGCAAGCTTGTTTCACAATGAAACCCTAATAGGAAACTCAAAAGTTACCAAGCAAATGAACAAGCAAAACCAAATTTTATGACCTAAAAATGAGCACGCATCATCCTTAACATGTTAACAACATGAATCAATAGGCATTGAGAGCTCAAAGGATCCAAAAATGTCATATCCAAGTCAAACTAGGTCAAGATGTATGTATGAACCTTCCTCTAGGGTAACTTGACTTGCAAATTACTCTAAAAATAGAAAAATGATTCAAAAATTACCAAATAAAATACAAGAAGCTCATAAATGTGTTGAAAATTAGAGGCCAAAAGATTGTAATCATAATCACTTCACAACATCACCATAGAAATTGATTCACAAGGGTGCTCCATTGTGAATGAGGACTGTTTAGGGTCAACTAAAAGGAAACAAAAGTCAACTCAAAAGTCAACCAATCAGGGGCAAAATGGTCCTAAAAAATTCTTCAACTCATCATTGATATGAGGATTGAATTTCATTCATTGGATCCAAAATCAGTGAGAGAAATAAAATCAAGAACATAACATGTCAAGATTTAAGTTACATAAAACACTTCTAATGTTAAATCCCATTTTTAATTTAAAAGTAAATCATAAAATAGAACAAAAATTTCTAAAAATAAGAGGACATCTCAAAGATTCTAAAACATATTTTTTTGGGATTTTATGATCTTTGGAAGTATTTTAAAATAAAGTAAATCTAAACAGAACTAAAATAAAAACTAAAAGAAAAAGAAATAAAATAACAAATGGGCTGGGGGTGCCAATAGCAGCCCAGAAGCGCTGCAAATCATTGGGCTTCACAAAGGGGGGGGGGGCGCTAATAGCAACCCAGCCCATTAGATAAACAAAAAGAAAATAAAACGTGACAATCCAGTGGTACACTGTCAACCAAGGCCTATGGTGGGATTCATCCAGGCGCGTTTGATCTATTGGTATTCAGATCAAGTGGCTCACACGCTACCAAATCATTTAATGAATTTTGAACTGGATTCCATGTGTTTGGTTAAAGAGAGACTATGGTGTTTCTTAATCTGGGCCATGAAATAAAAAAGTACACGCATCCAACGCTTGAGGGTGAGCCAGCACATTGTCCTCAACCTCCAACAAGTGAGGAAAAACCAGACGGCCGGAACCATTGTTCCGGTCGTCTTCTCCAGAGAAGCTTCAACGGCCAAAACCCAGAACCCCCAAAACTTCATCAAAATGTGCAAAACAAAAGCCTAAAGTGATCTCCAGGTTACGTAGATCATGAATCCACTAGCCATTTTCATTGATCAGGCCTTATTAACACAAAACGAAAGAAAATAGAACACGAGCAAAAATAAAAAAGTTCATAAACAGTCACGAATCCAACCCAGAATCCATCTATGCATCAAGAGGTTTACAAATATATTAAAATGGCATGATATTAATGTTTGAACAGTGAGAAATTTTAAATAAAAGAAACTTAGAAAATAAGCTTCCTCAGAGCTCAATGTGTGATCAAAGCTTGTAGTAAACTACCCAGCTTGATTAGTTGTAAAAATGGCATAGCTGACTTGCATAAGGTGTAGGCTGATCCAAGGGCTGAGAATGGCCCCTTGATTTGGTCCCATGGTATGTTTTTGATATGTAACTTAAACTTGAAGAAACCATGAAAATGGCCACTAAAATGCACCCAAACTCCAAATCCAAATATGGAATTGTGTTCCAAATGTCTTTGGCACTCAAAATATGCACAAGGTTGGTGCAAAATGTTTTTAAATGAATTAATATTGATTTTTCCCTTTTTAAGCCTTTTTCATGGAAATTCAATTAGGGATTCTTCAACCTATGCCAAACCATTGATGTCTTGATGCTTGGTTGAGCAAATGACCCCATTTGGAGAAAGTTGGATGTTGGAAAGATTTCCATTTGAAGTGTACAAAGTGGTGAAAATGACCTATAATGAAAATGACCTGTAATCCTGCTTTCCCAAAATACCCCTGCCTTGCAAGCCTCATTACTTGAGTTCTACAAATCAGATAAAGGACTTCTAGTACTCTTTGGAAAGCTAAGATCATGAGGAACAATTTTCATATTCATCAAAAGTTGAGGAGAAACATCCTTCTAGGTCAAAAATAGCTTGGAAGTTGGTTGATTTTTGTTGACCAAAATCACATTCATCTGAGGACCTGTAACTTGTTTGCATCATAACATGAGTTCTATAAATCCAATCAAGGACTTCTAGTACCCAAAAGAAAGATAAGAACATGCTCTAAAAGTTTCATGTTGACCAAAAATTGACGTGAGGCATGTATCTTGAGATAGGTGGTCTTGAAGTTAGGAATTGAATAGGGGATTTTACACTGAGAACCCTAATTCAGTCACTCCTCACACTCTTGATTCTTGATGAATTGATCTTGAAATGATATCCCATGTATCTTAACACAAAATTCCATGACCTTAGAGACTTGGAATTGAGTTTTAATCTCCTTTAATTTCATAGTTGACTCAGGGTTGACCAGATGAAAACCCTAATTGCACCATCTTCAACTGTAGATTTTCACACTTGGTATAAACACTTGAATGAACTCCACAATGACCCTCAAGGCCTCCCATGAGCTTAAATGATCATCTCTCTTCATAACCATGGGCTTATGATCCTTATATGGTCTTCAAATGGTCTCCCAGACAGAAGGTGAACCTCATACACTTATCTACCTATCCAAAGGGCTTTGCCTTGTCTCTGATGATGATAACCTCCTTGTTGACTTGAATACAACCTCTTGATTAGGTTTAGAACCCTTGAAAAATTCCTCTTGTTGCACACACACACCTTGATCCCCTGTAAAAATGCAAAATGTTATGCAATGCAATATGCTAGAACAATGAAATGAGACATAAACCAAGTAAAGAAAAGGTTGGTCAAATTTTAGGGTACAACAGCTGCCCCTATTCAAGCGACTTGGACCTGAAGGGATGAAAAGCGAATGGCTTTCAAACATTTAAGGTAAAAGACGGTTGAATACCAAAGAACCCAGAAATTTGCCAACCGCAGAATGAAACCTCCGACATCGTCGTCAGGCACTTATATCAAGTAGAATATCTGACTTCGCCGTCATTCATCAACCAAGTAAACATCTGACCTCACCGTCAGTCATTAATAATCTGACTTTGCCGCCATTCCTCAAAATAATAAACATCTGACCTCGCCGTCATTCATCAAAATAACCTGACTTTGCCGCAACCTTTAATAATAATCTGACTTCGCCGTCAACTTCAATAAATAAACTGACTTCGCCGTCAACTTTCAATAATAATCTGACTTCGCCGTCAACTTCAATAATCATCCGACTTCGCTGTCAGCTCCCAAAACAATCTGACTTCACTGTCAACTATCAAAGTAATCATCTGACTTCGCCGTCAATTCTCAAAATTTTCTGACTTCACCGTCATTCATCAAAATCACCTTCTGACTTCGCCGCCAGTTCTCAAAACAGTCTGACTTTGCCATCAACTCTTAAAATCATTTGTACAAGCATCTGACATCATCGTCAGGCCTCGACATCAAGTCGGTAAAAGCATCTGACCTCACCGTCAAGCCTCGACATCAAGTCGGTAAAAGCATCTGACCTCACTGTCAGGCCTTGACATCAAGTCGGTAAAAGCATCTGACCTCGCCGTCAGGGTGAAGAAATCCATTGTGGAAATATGAACTTGAATAAATAGACTCTGTTGCAGAGAATGATAAGATGAACACATATGTCAATGATCTTGTTGGAGATACACCTGAAAATAAAAAGGTAACAACCTGGCTTATGTTTCACATGCACATGTTTGAGTATGGCGTAATGCTCCATATGAAATGGAAATGCTACGCATTTGGGAGGATGTTATGCACGATGCAAATGAAAAGGAACCACATCAACAAAATGAATGCTGAAGAGGGGAAAACAACTCCGTTGGGGGAAGACTAGGCACGCCTAGTGCCAACGGGCTCATGCTGGGGAATACAAGCCTGGATGGCCTCCAAGATGACTTCCGGGTAAAGCCGTTTTGCTAAGCACAAATCCACTCCGCTGGGAATCAAAATCAAACTCTACTGAGGAAAGCGCCCTGGATGGCCTACCAAAATATAACTCTTTTGGGAAACAAACAACTCGGCTAGAGATAACGACTCCATTCTACCGGGGGAAATCAGCCCTGAATGGCTTGCCAGAAAATAACATTCCGGGGAACAGACAACTCTGCTGGGAATCAAGGCAGACTGCTAAAGGTTTGATCCACTATCTGTTAGGGATTATGAAAAAGATCTACTAGGGAATCATCCCAAACAATGAAAGAAAGCCACTCCACTGACTAGGCTGGGGATTAGGTAAGGAGGGAATCAACATCAACCTCTGCTTGGGGAAAATGAGCACAACGCTCAACAATATCGACCTCTGCTTAGGGAGAATGAGCACAATGTCCCGGACTCTTGAGGGGAAAGGAGTTAATCGTTCAGACTCTATGGGGAAAACGAAATTCTGCATTCATTCCACTGCTGGGGATAAATCCACATCTACCTGTTGGAAATGCTCCTACTCTGCTGGAGACATCTCGACCTGCTGAGGATAACCTTAACTATATGAAGTTTCAAACTGTTGGGGATGTGAACACGCTTAGCTCGCGCATTTCCCTTATATGAGGGACTTCTAGAAAAGTCTCGAGGATGAGAGTCCTGCAAATAACAAATAGGCAAATATGTTTTGTGCAGCAAACGTCATCTTACTTATCACTTGTGACATTATTCAAGCAAAAACATTGTTTCGATTATGGTTGGCAGAGCCCACAAAGTTATGTGTGCAAGGTTTTATCAAAAACATCAGGCGTCTTTTACAAACAAAACGGTAAAAGCTGAATCAAAGGCAAAAGTTTTTTGAATAGTATGTATTATTGATGAGTAGCCCGTAAATAGGAAAATTTACAAGGGGCGCAACTCCTGAAATGAGAAAGTTGCGTAAGCAAAATACAAAAATGCACAAGAATATACAAAAATGTTGGCAATGTGGCACAGACAACCACCATAGAACGACTCAACTATGACTCGCGTGACTTCGACGCCTTTCCGATGCTTCGTCTTCTGAAGAGATTGATTTGGAAGGATGATTCTCGAGTTTTACCATAATCCACTATGCTTTGAAGATCTATGTGCGGACCGCAGTCGTTTGCTTTTCAAATCCCTAACTTTTGCCTGAATCACCCTTGCAGGTTTTTGATTCACCGGGATACCCATTTTTGCCAAAGTCGCCTTTTCAGGTTTTCAACTTTGCGGGTTTACATTTTTCTTTTTATCCCTAATTTTTGCCCGAACCTATCTTTTTATGGTTCGCCGGGATGCCCCATTCTTGCCTGGATTTTCTTTTTCTTTCCAGCGGGTATATTTTTAAGCAAAGTATCTTTTGACTGCGTCTGCGTTCACAGGGGACATAAAATCTTCACCATCCATGGTTGAAAGTAGCAAGGCTCCTCCAGAGAAGACTTTACTCACAACATACGAACCTTCATAATTGGGAGTCCATTTGCCCCTGTGATCATTCTGTGGTGGGAGAATCCGCTTCAACACCAAATCACCTGCCTGAAAGCTTCGAGGATGCATCTTCTTATCATAGGCTTTCTTCATCCTACTCTGATACAAACGACCGCATGCAAGAGATGCCAGTCTCTTCTCATCCATCAAACTGAGTTGATTCAACCTATTCTTCACCCATTCCGCTTCATCTAGCTTGACATCCGTCAGAACTCTCAAAGATGGGATCTTGACGTCTAATGGCAGGATAGCTTCCATGCCATATACCAACGAGAAAGGTGTTCCCCAGTTGAACTACGCACCGAGGTACGATATCCATGTAGAGCAAAAGGCAACATCTCATGCCAATCCTTATAAGTCACGGCCATCTTCTGCACTATCTTCTTTATGTTTTTGTTGGCCGCTTCCACAACGCCATTCATCTTCGGACGATAAGGAGATGAATTGTGATGCTCAATCTTGAAGTTCTGGCATAACTCCTTCATCATCTTGTTATTCAGATTGGAACCATTATCAGTAATGATCCTCTCCGGTATCCCGTAGCTGCAGATGATGTCCCTTTTGATGAATCGGGCTACAACTTGCTTGGTGACATTAGCATAGGAAGCTGCTTCGACCCATTTGGTGAAATAGTCAATAGCCACTAAGATGAAACGGTTCCCATTGGATGCGTTCGGCTCGATCTTGCCAATCATATCGATCCCCCACATGGAGAAAGGCCATGAATATGACATGACATTCAAAGGACACGGCGGCACATGAATCTTGTCGGCATAAATCTGACATTTGTGGCATTTCTTGGCGTACTTGAAACAATCAGACTCTATAGTTAACCATTAATACCCTGCTCTCAACAGCTTTCGAGCCATGACATGCCCACCTGCATGTGTTCCAAAGGCTCCTTCGTGGACCTCTTCCATAAGCAAATTCACTTCTTTTTCGTCCACACATCTTAACAGCACTAAGTCAAAGTTCCTTCGACAGAGCACACCGTCTGGATTCAAGTAGAAGTTACCAGATAGCCTCCTCAAGGTTTTCTTATCCCGGGCCAATGCCCCAGGCGGATACTCTTGATTCTTGAGAAAGTTATGAATGTCGTAATACCATGGCTTGCCATCAGAAGCTTCTTCTTTTGCGAAAACGAATGTCGGTCTATCGAGGCGCGAGATAACAATTCTTAGTGCATCGTTCCAGAAGATTACTTTGTACATTGAGGATAAAGTAGCCAAGGCATCTGCCATCTGATTTTCTGCTCTCAGCATATGGTGAAACTCTACACGATCGAAGAAAGGTAGCAATCTTCTTGCGTAGTTCATATAAGGGATCAAATTTGGTTGGCGCGTCTCCCACTCTCCTTTGATCTGGTTGACCACTAAAGCTGAATCACCGTAGACATCATGGTTCTTGATTCTCAAATCGATTTCTTCCTCGATACCCATGATACATGCTTCATATTCGGCCTCATTGTTTGTACAAGCAAATGTCAACCTGGAAGTAAAGGGTATATGCGTCCCATGGGGGGTTGTAATGATTGCCCTAATTCCACTGCCGTAGGAGTTAACAGCACCATCGAAAATCAATTTCCACTGGGAACCCAACTCAGGACCTTCATCTGGAAACGACTCATCACAATCTTTCATCTTCAGGTACATAATGTCTTCGTTGGGAAAATCAAACTTCATTGGCTGATAATCATCAATTGGTTGCTCTGCGAGATATTCTGATAGAATACTCCCCTTTATAGCTTTCTGAGACACATATTGAATGTCGTTTTCTGTCAGAACCATCTGCCATCTAGCAATCCTTTCAGACAGTGCTTGCTTTTCAAATACATACTTAATCGAATCCATCTTTGACATTAACATGGTTGTATGGTTTAGCATATACTGCCTTAGGCGTTTGGCGGCCCAAGCCAGTGCGCAACAAGTTTTCTCCAACATTGAGTATCTGGACTCACAATCAGTGAACTTTTTACTCAAGTAATAAATTGCATGCTCTTTTCTTCCAGTCTCGTCATGCTGACTGAGAACACAACCCATGGAATTCTCAAGAACTATTAAGTACATTATCAACGATCTTCCAGCCACTGGGTGCATCAGTATTAGAGGTTCCTGCAGATACTCTTTTATTTTCTCAAACGCTTTCTGACAATTCTCATTCCAAACGACCGCCTGATCTTTCTTTAGTAACTTAAACAATGGCTCACAAGTGGCTGTGAGGTGAGATATGAACCGAGCGATGTAGTTCAATCTACCTAAGAAACCACAGACTTGTTTCTTGGTCTTTGGCACTGGCATTTCTTGAATTGCTTTGATCTTTGCAGGATCAACCTCTATACCTTTGTCACTGACAATGAATTCCAACAACTTTCCTGACCGCACACCGAAAGTGCACTTGTTTGGATTCAGCCGAAGTTTAAACTTCCTCAATCTCTCAAACAGCTTTAGAAGATTCACCAGATGTCCCTCCTCCATTTGGGACTTTGCAATCATATCATCGACATATACTTCAATCTCATGATGAATCATGTCGTGGAAGAGTGTCACCATTGCTTGTTGACAAGTTGCCCCTGTGTTCTTCAAACCAAAAGGCATTACTTTATAGCAGAACGTCCCTCATGGCGTGATGAAAGTCGTTTTCTCCATATCCTCTGGTGCCATCTTAATCTGATTGTATCCGGAAAAGCCGTCCATGAAGGAAAACACTGAGAATTGTGCGGTGTTATCAATAAGCACGTCAATATGAGGGAGCGGAAAATCATCCTTTGGGCTCGCCCTATTCAGGTCCCTATAATCAACACACATCCTGACCTTTCCATCCTTCTTGGGTACGGGCACGATGTTTGCGACCCACGGAGGGTAATTGGTCACAGCAAGAAATCCGATGTCTAACTGTTTTTGGACTTCTTCTTTGATCTTCACTGCTATATCAGGCCTGGTTCTTCTCAATTTCTGATTAACAGGAGGACACTCTTCTCGAAGAGGCAAGTGATGAACTACGATATCTGTGTCAATTCCAGGCATATCTTCACATGACCAAGCAAAAACATCCTTGTACTCTTGGAGTAACTCAACCAGTCTTCGCTTGACATCGATTTGCAACGCGGACCCTATTCTGATCTCCTTCTTATCTTCCTCAGTTCCCAGGTTGACGACTTCAACTTCCTCCTGATGAGGCAGGATGACCTTCTTCTCTTGTCTTAACAATCTGGCAAGTTCTTCGGGCAGGTCTTTGTCTTCATCGATCTCTTCTTCTGCTTGAAAGATCGGATTGTCAAAGTCATACCGAGTCATAGACGAGTCTGAGTCGGTGGTATCTGAAATGTGTAACCTGCAATGATGATGATTTTATGCTTAAATGATATGCAAACAAACAGACACAAACCACATTGCCATTTTATTGTTAGAAAATAAAAACAAGAAAAACAAGGATCACGATATTTTGAATGAAAAGACGCCTTTTTGATTGATAATGATAAAAGATTGTTCGCACACATAACAGATAGGGCCCTACAAAATAAAGACCACTATGCTCCGGGCAGAGCATAGGGCAATACATTAATCGAAACAAAGCAATTACTCTTCATAGGTCACAAAGACAACTTCTTCCAATGTCCAATTCTTCAAACCCCGACCAGGGATACATGGGTTGATCCACGCATCCATGTTGCAGTCGTTGTCTCCTTCCTCTTCAGATACGACATTGATTCTTTCGAAAATCACCCCACTACTGGTGAACTGAATAGGTCCTTTGTAACACAGAGCATTTTGTGAAGAAGACGCATATGGGTTGTATCCCAATCCAAACTTATCTTGTTTGTTAGGGATGCTTACCACTTGCCCCCATCCCTGTGCTGATCCGGATTCCACTACAGCTTGGGCTTCCTTGTATGAAGACATGGAAATTTCTGGAGCTTTGACCTCGACCAACGCCTTTTCTTTGATTTGGAAAGTCTCAAAGGCCTGACACAGTGTTTCATGAATTTCACCATCGACCTCCACATACTTGAATGAGGACAGATGGCTTACCATGATGTCTTCCTCCCCACAAACACTCACAATATTTCCATCCACCATGTACTTCAGTTTCTGGTGCAAAGTCGATGTCACATCCCCCGCTGAGTGTATCCAAGGCCAACCCAAAAGGCAGCTATATGTCGGCTGGATATCCATTATATAGAACACCGTATCAAAAATCTCAAGACCAACCTGAATCAGTAAAGTCAACTCCCCAAAAATGGACCTCCTCGTCCCATCAAATGCTCTGACCACCAAGTCGCTCGGAGTGCATATTATCCCTCGCGTGTCCAGATTCGTGAGAGCCTTCTTGGGTAGAACATTTAAGGATGACCCAGTATCTACGAGTACATGTGACAGAACAACACCTCTACATTCCATAGAGATATGCAAAGCCAGATTATGATTCCTTCCTTTCGGTGTCAAATCACGATCAGTGAATCCCAATCCGTTACCTGCATTGACGTGGGCCACCACCCCTTCCAACTGATTTACGGATATCTCCTGAGGTACGTAAGCATTATTCAAAACCCTGAGCAAAGCATTCCTGTGAGCTTCAGAACATAACAGTAGCGACAAGATGGAAATCTTTGAAGGAGTCTGTTGTAAGTGATCCACAATTTTGTAGTCACTCTTTCTTATCAAACTCACGAGTTCCTTTGCGTCCTTCAGCAAAGTTTCCTTTTCTCTAGTCTGAGAACTTTCTTCATCCACTACTTTCCCTTTGCCTTTATCGGTCCTTTCTGCATTTACTTCGGGAGGTGCAAACACTCTCCCACTTCGAGTCATTCCTCCGGTTCCCACCAAATTGTCAATCGAGTCCAAGGGCGAACTCTTTAATTCTTGCTTCTGCCCGTTACAATAGACCTCGGCCCCATAGTTCCAAGGGATCGCTTTAGAGATCTTATAGGGTACAGGTCTTGACTTTGTGAATATAATGGTGGGCCTCACTGGAGGCGCATAAATTGTGATCGTCTTGTACGGGATGGAGATGGTAGCCACCTCGCCTTTATCTTCAATGACTTCCTCTTCAACATTCTTCTCACAGATTCTATCAAATTGCAATAAACCGTCATCCATCATGCGTTGTACATGGAATTTCAGATTCTGACATCCTTCGGGACAAATCATACAGTTTTCACAATCCTTCCCACGGTCAGGGAACACACCACCTTCTAACAACTTGCTCTTCACAAAACCTAATGGCGTCTTCAGATCCCCCACATTGGATACCAGGTTCAGGCCTTCCTCACAGAAAATAACATTCACGCCATCACCCCTACCATGGTTAGGCATGGGATTTTGATCCACGTTTGGAGAATCCTGATTGAAATTGATAGCCTTACTATCAACAAGATCTTGTACCTCGTGTTTGAAGGCTTTACAGTTGTCAATATGGTGGCCGGGGGCACCAGAGTGGAATTCACACCTAGCGTTGGCTTCATACCTAGGAGGTGGTGGGCCAGTTAGAGGTGCCACTGTCCTTTTCTAGACCAACTGCAAATGAATTAAGTGTTGTAATAACTGAGCGTAGGGCATCGGTGGTGTGTCAAAATGCCTATCCATCATCCTTCTCCGATCTTGGAACTGTCTCGGTGCATAATTCTGTTGTTGAGGTCGTTGTTGTTGTTGTTGCTGACGTGGTTGTTGTTGTTGAGGTTGTACTGCCGGAATGACAATACTAGCTACTTGTGGTGGTTGCTGATAATACGGTTGTTGCTAACGTTGATTCAGATTTCTATTCCGATTGTCAAAGCCGGACACTGCATTTGTCTCGTTATCTCTCTTCTTCGCACCAAAAATCTTTCTTCCACCTCCAGATGAGGTCCCTTCCCCCGCATGTATCTTTCCCATCTTAATACCGTTTTCAACCCTCTCGCCTGTAATAATCAAGTTTGAAAAACTCCCAGACATGCTGCCCACTAACTTCTCATAGTAAATTCCTGGTAATGTGGCCACAAACAAATCAATTAGTTCTCTCTCCACCATGGGAGGTTGAACTCTAGCAGCAAGCTCTCGCCATCTCTGTGCATATTCCTTGAAACATTTGTTACTCCTCTGTGACAAATTCTGAAGCTGTGCTCGGTTTGGTACTAGGTCACTGTTGTACTGGTAGTGCTTAACGGAAGCTTCTGCCAAATCCCTCCAGCTTTTGACGTTAACTGGCTCTAAGCCCATATACCATTCGAGGGATGGTCCCGACAGACTATCTTGAAAGAAGTGCATCAACAACTTCTCATCATCGGAGTACGTAGACATATTTCGGAAATAGGAGCGAAGATGCACCCTTGGACATGTTGTTCCTTTGTATTTATCGAAGTCTGGCACTTTGAACTTTGGAGGGATCCTGAGTCCTGGAATCAATCCTAGGTTCGACATATCCAGACCCATAGAATTTTGGCTTTTAAGGCTTCTCATCTTTTCCTCTATCACCTTGAATCTTCTATCAGCGTCGGGTTGCAATCCTGCCCCAATATCTCCCAGAGAGAAGATGTCTTCTTGATCATCTTGTTCCCACTGGGGACCGTTTTTACCTTGTACAGGGCCCATTGGAACTGGGATGGGAATTCCAGTCTGGTTTTCTCCGCCCAGAGGGACAACCATTGGGATAGCATCTGCCCGTGGCGTACTGTTTTCTGGAGGAGGTACAGCAGCGGTTCCACCATGTAGAACCCCACTTCCATCAACTCTTGACACCAGAGGTTGTACCAATGTCCTCAATTGTTCTTGGTCGTTGGCTACGCCCTGCATCATGTCCATAAACTGCGCCACCCTCTTGCAAAATTCCTGAAGCTCGAGCTGAACTTGCTCCATAACTCTTTGTTGATTCCCCCTCGTAGAGTACCTGTGGACTGTCGGGTTTTCTATCCTGTGAACTGAGGAAAACCACATAGAGATAAGATTAACGGCCCCAAGAACACATGCTATGCAAAATGATAAATGATGCAAAAATGCAGAATGCAGACATGTAAACATGTTTCAGGGAAATTTCCCCCACAGTTCTAGTTCCCAAAAGAAGAAGTGACCATGAAAAAACCCCACAGACAAGTGAACAGAATAACAACTCCTCGTATAATAACAAGCCAACCAACAGTGTACATACATCAGCTGAGTACAAAATAGATATGACCTCAATCAACAAGCTTGATGATGGTAGATACATAAGAGAAACAACAAGATACAAAGAAAGATAATCAGGCTGAGTGCCGAGACAGAAAATCCTCTAGCAGCTTTCGTGTCTCAGGATGATTTGGTCTGGCGAGTAGACCGTGTATGAGTTGCTCTCTTCGGCTAATTGTGCGCTATAAACTATCAACATGGTCGTCCTAGGCTCCTTCCCCAAAGCATGCTTCAAGTCTACTTCTCTTGGTGTCTGCCCTCAACCTACAATCTTTCAGGTCTGCGATAGCTTGGCTCAATCTATGCTCACTGTGATATCTGATAGATTCTTCCGCTGAGGTCTTCTCGTCTTTTACTTTGAGCTGACTCTTCAACTTGGGGATTTGTTGTTTTAGCTTATCCTCTTGCTCCTTGTTGTTAGTGAGTGTGGCATTCCATACTGATTCAAACTTGGAGATCTCCAAGTAAGCCTTGTCCGGATCCTTCTTTTTGGTAACAAGCATACTATGGACAACGTTCAAATCTCGGCTTGTGCGTTCTCTGTCACTAGTCTCCTTTGTCAAATTCGTACCTAGTTTGTTGATGAGCTCAGTTTGTCTTTTGAAAGAATTCACGACATCAATCTTCTCACTTTAGAGTTGAAGGATATCTTTCTCCAATTCTTCATTTTCTTTCTTCAACTCTTCTTTCTCCAACAACACCTAATTGTATTTCTGAATGTCCATGGTAGTGGGTTCTTCTATCATGAGCGGATACAGAGGTGCAACTGAAGGAAGTGGCATCGAGAACCTCGCAGCTCTATCATGAATCCAGGTAAGGTACGGGTCGTAAGCTTGGATGTTACTCTTCCCTAATAAGGACTTCCCCCTCCCGTGGATGTTATTCCATGCATGTTCAAGTCTCCCTAAAGTCTTACCCTCCAATAAAGAAGGGTTATAGTTGATGCAACCTTTCCTTCCGACCAAAGGGACGTTAGGAAATCCACCGCAACTATAAACAATATTTGTACCAAGCATGTCTCGATCAAACCAAATAATGTTCTCTGCAGATAGACCCATCAACCTCTCCAACCATTCTGAAGCACTAGCTGTGGCAACAAACGGACCTGTCTTGGGCATATGACTGACAAACCAAGCATACAACAGAGGAACACAACAAGCTACATTCTTTCCTCTTCGCTTCTCATTCTTATAATGAACAGAATGATAAACATCGCCAAGAAGTGTAGGCACCGGATTTTTTGAAGCCAGAATATGGAACACATCTACATCCACGAAGTCCGACAGGTTAGGAAACAAGACAATGCCATATATACAAAGAGCCAAGATGGAGCTAAACACAATCCAACAACCATCTTTAGCGTACTGCTGAGCTTTCTCAATCAAGCAAGGCAAAGGAAAACCATATACCCCAAGTCTCTGGATCATCTTCCCATTTAACTCTGAAGCCTCAAGATGCAAAATAGCGGCGAGCTCGGCCAGATCAGGCTCAGTATCAACATGAACAAACGACATCTGATTCCAAATGGGTACCCCTAACAGCTCAGAATATTCCTCTAGGGTAGGAGCCAAGACATAGTCAGGAAAGACGAATCATCTCAACTGGGCATCATAGAACTGCAGGAGAGCATAAACACCACTGATCTCATATGCGGAGGGCTTACAGACATATCTCAATAACCTCCCATAAGACTTATTGAAATCTTCCATTACTGCTTTTTCACCCAAGGCAATCAAACTCAACAAAGTACTAACATTCGAAACTGAAAATTTGTAGGCCACTGTACTCTTCAAGGGCTCCATAGCAAGGTTACTAGAATCGGGAGGGAAATAAACACCTGCGACACAAGTACATGTTAATGAAATGCAGATGAAAATGCAAATAAGGGATCAAGACTACTGTGTTGTTGGTCGAGAAAAACCAGAGCTTCGCCTTAACAAAGTACCGACAGTAGGACCCACTGATATCGGGAACACAGATTCACACTTGCAAACCGGGTATTCTGGAAGCCAAGGTTTCCTACACAACCCAACCCCTCTCACAGGTATGGACCTATCCACTGACAAGGTTCGGCATCCTATGCATTCATCAGCGTCACAGACTTTCTAGAAACGATGATACGTTCACCATTTCTGGTTTGGCATCATCATCTCCTGAAGAGGCCTCACTTAGCTGACTCACAAATGATCGATTCCCAGAGTCGAAAATTCTCAAATCCAAAATCCCAACCGATCCTAAGGATCTGAAGGAAAATCATCAAAGAGAATCTCGTCTGGGTGTGAATTTCATGGGGAACTGTATCTGCTAAGCAAACAGGCCCCCCACTAATCTCCACTACTAAATCTAGGTTCATACTCAAGTCTGGGTCTGGCTTATCACTCATTGGAACTTCCCTCCCACAGCACAACAATAATGATATATGATGTGGAAAATAAAATGCGGAAAGCGAATAAAGATAAAGCACATATATACACACCCCAAAAAATAAACAAACAAACGCTAGGATTGACTCGCATAGGGGATATTTTTGTCCCCAGCAGAGTCACCAGCTGTCGCTACTGCATAAATCGAGGCCGACAAGGACAGAAATGTCGCCACCACGCGTTATTTATCCCAGGAGAGGGAAAGGGAACGCTCAGAGAAAACCTAACGAGAAGAGGGATAAGATCGGTCATTGCAACCAAATCTCGGGTTCGGGAGTCAGTTACACGAGGAGAAGGCGTTAGCACCCCTCACGTCCGTCGTACTCGACGGGATCCAGCAGTTGGTGTATGCAGCTCGAGCATGAGAGACTTAGGCGTTACCGTTTGCGGTAGAACTAAAAGTTAACAACACTCTTGTTTATGAAAATGTTTTCCTGATTAAGAGCCCCAAAGGGCAAAAAGAAGTTTGAATGATTTATTTTTATGTCTTTTAGAGAAGAAGTGTTTTGAATTGGAGTGTTTATAATACATGTTGTACCAAAGTCTAGAACCTAGGATCGAATGCGTCGCATATCGCCCTAAGGATGTATACTAAACATTCTAGGCAATTGAGAGGTGGCCCCTCAATCACCATTTCCCAAGTATAAGGCTCATGGTACAACATCATTTATCTTTATTAAGTGTTTTATGATTGTTTTGAGATGAGAAGAGAAAGGACACTAAAAAGGGGGACTGAATCCAAGCCTAAAGTTGTCATGCTATGGTGGTCCTAAGATTGAGATAAAGGAATGCCACCTAATGTTATCGTACATGGTTGAGATCCTAAATTCTATCATAATCTCTCTTGAACAAGAGAAATCAGAGGTCCTAGGGGAAAGAAACAACAGAGGAACAACAGAAAACAAAATAAGCATACAAGAATGCAAACATGAAATGCAAATGAGGGAGGAAATTGTGTGGGGTAAAGACCACCACAAGCTCATCTCAACCTTAAACAACAATATGACAAATGCAAGAGATAAGGGGAACAAGAAATAGAAACACACAAAAGCATCAAAAGTGGGATGAAATGGCCTAAACCAAACAACATCAACCACAATGCCACAAAGCAAAACAACCTGAAAAGAACAAAGAAAAGAACATTAACTCAAAGAGGGGTTAGAACAAAATAATAAAATATCAATGCATTCCCCAAACATCATTCAACCAAGGCATCATCATGATTTGTGCAAAAAGATGCAACAAAAGTGTCCTCATGGTTCACCATTCAATTCATGTTTCAAACACCTCCAAAGGAGGGAACTTAGATAAGCCTAAATGGGGTTCCAAAGTCCTTGGATATAAAGGGGAATGAAGTAAAAGATCTCAAAAGAAAATGCAAGTAAACCATAAGGAAATGCAAGCAAAATCCCGAAAGAAAGCAAGCTTGTTTCACAATGAAACCCTAATTGGAAACTCAAAAGTTACCAAGCAAATGAACAAGCAAAACCAAATGTTATGACCTAAAAATGAGCAAGCATCATCCTTAACATGTTAAAAGCATGAATCAATAGGCATTGAGAGCTTAAAGGATCCAAAAATGTCATATCCAAGTCAAACTAGGTCAAGATGTATGTATGAACCTTCCTCTAGGGTAACTTGACTTGCAAATTACTCTAAAAATAGAAAAATGATTCAAAAATTACCAAATAAAATACAAGAATCTCATAAATGTGTTGGCAATTATAGGCCAAAATATTGCAACAAAAATCACTTCACAACATCACCATAGAAATTGATTCACAAGGGTGCTCCATTGTGAAGGAGGAATGTTTAGGGTCAACTAAAAGGAAACAAAAGTCAACTCAAAAGTCAACCAATCAGGGGCAAAATAGTCGTCAAAAATTCTTCAACTCATCATTGATATGTGAATTGAATTTCATTCATTGGATCAAAAGGAAGTGCGAGAAATAAAATCAAGAACATAACATGTCAAGATTTAAGTTACATAAAACACTTCTAATGTTAAATCCCATTTTTAATTGAAAAGTAAATCATAAAATAGAATAAAAATTTCTAAAAATAAGAGGACATCTCAAAGATTCTAAAACATATTTTTTTGGGATTTTATGACCTTTAGAACTAAAACAAAAACTAAAAGAAAAAGAAATAAAATAACAAATGGGCTGGGGGTGCCAATAGCAGCCTAGAAGCGCTGCAAATCATTGGGCTTCACAAAGGGGGGCACTAATAGCAACCCAGCCCATCAGAAAAACAAAAAGAAAATAAAACATGACAATCCAATGGTACACGGTCAACCAAGGCCTATGGTGGGATTCATCCAGGCGCGTCTGATCTATTGGTATGCAGATCAAGTGGCTCACATGCTGCCAAATCATTTAATGACTTTTGAACTGGATTCCATGTGTTTGGTCAAAGAGAGACCATGGTGTTTCTTAATCTGGGCCATGAAATAAAAGAGTACACGCATCCAACGCTTGAGGGTGAGCCAACGCATTATCCTCAACCTCCAACAAGGGAGGGAAAAACAGACGGCCGGAACCACTGTTCCGGTCGTCTTCTCCGGCGAAGCTTCAACAGCCAAAACCCAGAACCCCCAAAACTTCATCAAAATGAGCAAAACAAAAGCCTAAAGTGATCTCCAGGTTACGTGGATCATGAATCCACTAACCATTTTCATTGATCAAGCCTTATTAACACAAAACGAAAGAATATAGAAAACGGGCAAAAATTAAAAAAGTTCATAAACAGTCACGAAACCAACCCAGAATCCATCTATGCATCAAGAGGTTTGCAAATATAAGAAAATGGCATGATATTAATGCTTGAACAGTCAGAAATTTTAAAAGAAAGAAACTTAGAAAATAAGCTTCCTCAGAGCTCAATGTGTGATCAAAGCTTGTAGTAAACTACCCAGAATCGTTCAGTGAAGTTCAAGAAATGTTTTATGATGTTTAGTTTTGATTGAAACTCAGTGGAACTCAAAACACGATTTTGACTTGTTCTCCACTTTTTCTCAATGCTCTCTCACTCAAACTCTCACCAAATCAAGTTCTGAAGGTATGGGAATGTTCTTGGGATTATATATGTTGGATTCAGATCAAGAATAGGCCCAATTCTGTTCCCTTTAGCCCAATTTGATTTTCACTTTTTTCACTTATGGTCAATTGAATAATGCACAAATTTCACCTTGATTAGCTGTAAAAATGGCATAGCTAACTTGCATAAGGTGTAGGCTGATCCAAGGGCTGAGAATGGCCCCTTTGATTTGGTCCCATGGTATGTTTTTGATATGTAACTTAAACTTGAAGAAACCATGAAAATGGCCACTAAAATGCACCCAAACTCCAAATCCAAATACGGCATTGTGTTCCAAATGTCTTTGGCACTCAAAATATGCACAAGGTTGGTGCAAAATGTTTTTAAATGAATTAATTTTGATTTTTCCCTTTTTAAGCCTTTTTCATGGAAATTCAATTAGGGATTCTTCAAATTATGCCAAACCATTGATGTCTTGATGCTTGGTTGAGCAAATGACCCCATTTGGAGAAAGTTTGATGTTGGAAAGATTTCCATTTGAAGTGTGCAAAGTGGTGAAAATGACCTATAATGAAAATGACCTGTAATCCTGCTTTCCCAAAATACCCCTGCCTTGCAAGCCTCATAACATGAGTTCTACAAATCAGATGAAGGACTTCTAGTACTCTTTGGAAAGCTAAGATCATGAGGAACAACTTTCATATTCATCAAAACTAGAGGAGAAACATCCTTCTAGGTCAAAAATGGCTTGGAAGTTGGTTGATTTTTGTTGACCAAAATCACATTCATTTGAGGACCTGTAACTTGTCAGCATCATAAATTGAGTTCTATAAATACAATCAATGACTTCTAGTACCCAAACGAAAGCTAAGAACATGCTCTACAAGTTTCATGTTGACCCAAAATTGAGGTGAGGCATGTATCTTGAGATAGGTGGTCTTGAAGTTAGGCACTGAATATGGGATTTTACACTGAGAACCCTAATTCAGTCACTCCTCACACTCTTGATTCTTGATGAATTGATATTTAAATGATATCCCATGTATCTTAACATAGCATTCCATGACCTTAGAGACTTGGAATTGAGTTTTAATCTCCTTCAATTTCATAGTTGACTCAGGGTTGACTAGATGAAAACCCTAATTGCACCATCTTCAACTGTAGCTCTTCATACTTGGTATAAACACTTGAATGAACTCCACAATGACCCTCAAGGCCTCCCATGAGCTTAAATGATCATCTCTCTTCATAACCATGGGCTTGTGATCCTCATATGGTCTTCAAATGGTCTCCCAGACAAGAGGTGAACCTCATACACTTATCTGCCTATCCAAAAGGGTTTGCCTTGTCTCTGATGATGATAACCTCCTTGTTGACTTGAATACAACCTCTTGATTAGGTTTAGAACCCTTGACAAATTCCTATTGTTGCATACACACATCTTGATCCCCTGTAAAAATGCAAAATGCTATGCAATGCAATATGCTAGAACAATGAAATGAGACATAAACCAAGTAAAGAAAAGGTTGGTCAAATTTTGGGGTACAACACTCAAGCCTGGGTCTGGCTTACCTCTCAACGAAACATTCCCTCCCCACAGTACAACAATTATGATATATGATGCTAAAAATAAATGCAGAAAAATAAATAAAGCACATATATACAACACCCAAAGACAAATAAACAAGTGCAAGGATTGACTCACATAGGGAACCAGAGTCCCCAGCTGTCGCAACTGCGAAAAACACCCGGCGGAAAACAGAAGAGTCGCCACCTTTCTTTATTTATCCCACATAGAGGGAAAGGAAACGATCAGAAAAACCTGATGAAAAAGGGAAAGACAAGATCATCGCAACCATGTTTGGATTCGGGAGTCGGTTACGCAAGGGAAAGGTATTAGCACCCCTCACGTCCGTCGTACTCGACGGGATCCACGCATTGTTGTTTACCTAAAATGGTGATCAATCTATCTACGCTAAAGGTCAAGGGACAAAAGAAAAAGAAAAGAGAAGACTCGGTAGAGCATCGCCGCTCTGTGCCTACGTATTCCCTCGTTCAATGGGAAAGTCAGAGTCAACGTAGTTCGGCTAACTACGAGTAAAAAAGGGAAGGTTGCTCGCCAAGACATCGCGTCTTGTGCCTACGTACTTTCATCTGGTATGAAAGATCAGAGCAAACGTAGTTCGGGATAAAAAAGACCACAGGTTGGTGTCGCTACTGCGAAAATTGGCGCCAGCTATGACAGAAGAGTCGCCACCGTGCGTTATTTATCCCAAAGGAGGGAAAGGAAACACTCAGAGTAAACCTAACGCAAAACGGGAAAGGAATGGTCATCGCAACCAAATCCTGGATTCGGGAGTTGATTACGCAAGGGGAAGGTATTAGCACCCCTCACGTCCGCCGTACTCGACGGGATCCACGCTTGTTTTCTATTACGGATTGTTATTCTATCTACTCTAAAGGTCTGGGGTTAAAAGAAAATACAATAACTCGGCAAAGTATCGCACTTTATGCCTACGTATTCCCGTCTGGAACGAGAAATCAGAGTCAACGTAGTTCGCCTACCTACGGGAAAGGAGGGGAAGGTTGCTCGCTAGGATACGGTATCCTATGCCTACGTACTTTCATACAACATGAAAGATCAGAGCAAACGTAGTTCGGGCTACGGAAGACACAGACTTGTCCGACTGTTTTTTAGATCCTTCTGAAAAGGTTTTCTTCTGATTAGGAGTCCAAGCGGACAAAAATGACACTTTGATGTTTGTTTTCAGTCTTTTACGAAAGAAGTGTTTTTTAGTATGTTCACAATCTCTGACGCACTAGAGACTATGATTTGAGGGTGACTACGTCGTATGTCACCCTAAGGGTAACACACTAAGCAGTCAGATTACTGAAGAGTGACCCTCCAGCAATCCTCTCTCAAATAGCTTAAGGCTCGTAGCGTACGACATTGATTATCCTTATTACTGTGTTTTGAATTTGTTTGAGATAGAAGAGAAAAAAGTTCTAAAACCTAGGGGTGAAAAGGGGATAAAAACTAACCTAATGTTGTCATGCATGGATAAGAATCCTAATGTCTGTCATAATTCCCTCCTGCACAGAAGAAATCAGAGATCCTAGGGGATAAACAGCAAAAGAAACAGATATATACAGTAACAGTAAACATGCATGGGATGTAGCAGTACAAGCGAGGCAAGGGAGTCCCACTCAACCTCGAACCTGGGTAAACAATGGCAAAGTGAAACAGCTTCACTTCAAACCTAAGGGGCAAGCTGAACAAGCCAACAAACAATATAGAAAAGCAAACAACACCAGCACCAGCTCTGACAGCAACAATTGATTAACAACAAAGGGTTAACAGTAACAAATTCTCCAAGCAAGACCCCATCTTGAATCTTCAATGACCCCCCAAGCTTTAGATAAGCTCCTGTCTCCAAAGATCTCCCAGCTCTAGCAAGCATGAACCTCAACCAGTAGACAGCTTCAATCAGCAGCAAAACCCTAGTCGTCAACAGATAACCAACTTTGACAGGCAGAAGCTTCAACTTCATCAATCTTCAATGAACTTCATCTTCAATAGGTCTCCATATCCAATGCAATCACTCCAGAAGAGAATCAATTAATAATAGATGAAGTTGAGATGTTAAGAGGCTCAGTGACAACCCAAGGAAATCACTAAGGTCTTAACATAGCAAGTGAAAGGTACCCTCAAGGTTCTACCCAACCAAAGTATGCTCTACATCCCTCCTAAGGAGAGATGGAACTTCTTTGGGGGACCTTGTGTCATGGGATGGAATAGAGGCACAAGAAGCTCTCTATGTTTGAAAGAAGAAATAAGACTACTCTAATGCTCTTCCTATATATCCTAACTCCTAAGCCTCTGACAAGCCCTCTAACAAAAGAGAAGTCTTCAACTCCAAGCTTCTTCAAGCCATCCCAAGCAAATTCATTGGATCTTCAAGTCCTCCAAGCAAAGCCCAAGCCAAGAGCACTCCAAAATAACCCCACACAAGCATAACCAAATCCAAAATCCAAAGGAGAACTCCATAATCATCACACAAGTTACAAAAATCAGATAAAATGCTAAAGCTTATCAGAAAATCCTAGGTAAATTTCTAAGGGAACCTAACCCTATACCCAATACCCCATAGGAATCCCAAACCCTAGATCAACCATTTAATCCTCAAACTATGCACAACACTACAACTATCTGTTTTGAAACCCTAATTCTAACACCTCTCCTATTCACCTCTCAAACTAACCTAAATTTTATTCACAAAATTGTGATAAAATTTCTAAGGGTACATGCTTCCCTAACCTAATCAACCTCACAAGAATCAATCAAAAATCATGCACCAATCTCTCATACTAAATTCAGAAAAATGAGGTATCCAACAAATGCAAAATAAAAGCAATAAAATTTGTAAAATATGCTAAAAAAATATAAAATGCATAAAATAATATTTTTATGGTTTCCTAATTTTCTAGAGGTCCTAAGGGAACTATGGAAAAAAATCCCATCCTAAAATGATTATTTTTCAATTTGTTATGAATTTATTTCTAATCAAAAATAAAATGTGAAAATATAAGAAAATAAAAGAAAAATGCAAATGTGGCGTGTCAAATAGCAATACTACCCAGTTCAAAAATGAAGTTGGGCTCAGGAGGGGGTGTGGATATCATGCGCATGCTAGGCCCAAAACAACTCAGAAAGTAATATGGAAAAACAGGGAAAATTGACAAAAGTCTGTGTCAAATAACAATCATATCATGTGTTATTTTCAATTGGGCCTTGGAATAGGGTGTGATTAGCAAAACCTGCCTTAAGCCCAAAACAAAAAAAATAAATGAAACGGGGCGTTTAGCTTGTACTTAGATTCTTCACAAAATCAAACGCGATCTGAGCCATTGGATGAGGGTTTGGGTCAAAGTCCACTGAAGATCCTAGGGTTAGAAAGTTGTCTTCCTCATTTGAAAGTTGGAGGGAAGAAATAACCAGACAGTGGCCGGAGGTAGCGCCACCGTCGTCCCCAAACACCAACTCTCTATATCCTCACCAAAACTTAACCCTAAATACATCAATCCCTCGTTTCTTCACCAGGAACTCAACCATATCATCCATTTTCATTGAAAGTATCTCCATCTCAAAACACGAAGAAAAATTCAGAGCGAGCTCAAAAACCAAACATCACCAATCCTAAAATTGAAGTGCCTAACATCATCACCACCTAACACTGAGCAATTTCCACCATTCCACTAAGCTTAACTCATCAAGAACTGCAAGAAATGATCCTCAACAGAAAATTGGTTCCACCTAAAATTGTCTCTAAACATTGAATTTTCCTACCAGAAACGACCTAGCCATGATCTACATTGCATCTAACCATTCAAAACCTAACAATTCTCTCTATATCAAGCTACACAATGAGATTTACATACCTGTGAAATTTGAATGAACAGAGTGATGAATTCTTCAAGAAACACTCCAAAACCTTCCAGATATGATCAATGATGCTTGATAAAGCTTCTGTATGCAATGGATTGTGTTAAATCTCTATGAATCACCAAATACGATTTTGAGTTGCACGCTTCAAACTCAAGTTGCAATCTCTTGATTCTTCAACAATCTTGGCCAGAAATCTCCATGAATTCACTCAACAACTCAAGATAAAGACACTGAGTGCAAAAGTTTGGATTGAAATGGATCAAAATGATGTAACCGATTCTGTTTTGCAAGGAGCAAATTCAGAATTCTATCTCTCCAATCTCTCTCAATCTTCACCAACCAATGCCTTGAATCAATCATAAACCTTATATAGAACCTGTAGGAATCATCTAGAATGCTCTGGAATGATCTATGTGAGATATCCAATATCTCTTGCATTTGAAATTATCATCTCATGCTTGTATGTGGCAGCTGAGTTCTAGCTTGTTGTAACACTTGATTTTAATCCAAATTCTCCTCTAATGACAAATTGAATGGATTGGCAAGGGTTAAGGCCTTGGTTATGCTCTAAAGAATGGTTTTGCATATGTTACTTATGATGTAAGAAAGCCATTTCCAAAGCAACTCATAAAACCATGGCTCATCTCAAAATTGTGGAATTGCCAATGTGATTAAAATCCAATTTCCATTCAAAATGACTACCCATATACCATGTGTATGCCTCATATCTCAAAAATCCCAGTTTTCCTCCTTTGAATCATTTGAAAAAACCTTCTTTTTAGGCCATTTTGGATCACTTTGTGAAGAAAGCCATTTCAATCACCCATGACTTCTTATCTGACATAAAAACATAATTTTAAGCACATCTCATGTTGAACATTTTTTCATTTGAGGAGTGGAAGATAGAGATTTTGACCTATGTTGAAAAATGACCTATAATTCAACTTTCCCAAAATACCCCTGGATTGCCAAGACCATAACTTGAGTTCCACAAATCTACTTGAGGACTTATAGTACTCAAATTAAAGCTAAGGTCAAGACCCCCAATTCTTATGTTGGCCAAGAATCCATTTGAAAACTCCTTGATGGACAAAGGTTGCTTGGAAGTCAAGTGACTTTCACAGATAAATTTCAGTGTCCTCTTGTGACCTATTACTTGCAAGAACCATAACTTGAGTTCTACAAATCTCCTTGAAGACTTCTAGTACTCAAATTAAATCTATTGAGAAGCTCTACAAGTTTCATGTTGGCCAAGAATCCATTTGAAACTTGTATTTGGACTTGTGTGGTTGGAAGTCTAGTGCTATACAGGGTATTTTACCCTAAGAACCCTGTCTCAAACCCCTCCAACCACTCTTGATTCTCTTGAACTTGATCTTGACTCATCCATACACATGCTTTAACATCTCAACCCATGACTTCCATGACTTAGAGCTAGGTCTTGATACCCTTTCTCCATTCTCCTTGACCTAGGGTTACCCAGATGAAACCCTACATGTACACACCTCAACTGTGGTTCTTGACCTTGATACCATGACTTGTTTAAGCTTCAATAGGGCTCTCTAGGCCTCCTATGGGATCCATACACACCTCAAATTCATAATTCCATGCTTCATACCCCATTGATGACCCTCAACACACCTCAAGTTATGAGAGAAATCCACTTGTTGACATTCTAATCTCCTCAAAGCTTCAACCCATTTCTTGATGACTTGGATGTTCTTCAGCTTGAATAAGGCCCCTTGATGTGCTTCTATAGATAATAATGGCACTTGATCCCTTGTTAGATGACTTGCTTTGTTATAATATGCAAATGATGGGACTATGTACATGATGTATCTATGCAAATGATAATGCAATTAAAACTTAAACTAGGTGAAATAGGTTGAGCAAATTTTAGGGTGAAACAACTGCCCCTATTCAAACGGCTTGGACCGGACTGGGTGAAGAGCGAATGACCTTCAAAAAATCGAGGTACGAGACGGTTGAATACCAAGAACCCAGAAATTTTCCAACCGCAGAGATAAACTGCACAAACTGCTTGGAAAACAACATCCGCTGACTGAATCCGGTAGTTACGGTAACAAACTGATCAATTATCAAAACCTGATTTTAATGTCAACCGCCTGCGTATCGCCACAGGCTTTGAACTCCCTCTTATCGAAACATCCCGCCTTTTGTCCACGTTAAAACTCCGCCGTCTGTTAATACGGAGAAAACAACTTAGCGACCATGCTGGGGATCATATTCATCAACCTGAAAAAAGATTCTATCATCACGGGGATAGAATTTTGTCCATGTTAGGACGCTATATTCTGCCAACACAGAAAAATCCTAACGACTTCGCGGGGGAAACATTTTCGTCTAATCACAAGGAACTCATCTGCCTATCCATACAGGCAAATCATCTGCCTACTTCATACGGGAAAAGTCATCTGCCGGATTACAGGAAAATCCATCTGCCTGCTTCCTACAGGAAAAGTCCATCTGCCTGAACACAGGAAAGTTCATCCGCCTGCTCCATACGGGAAAATTATCTGAATACCGTTTCTCTGCCTACCTCTGCAGTAGCTACCTCCGTTGGTCCCAACCCACAAACGACGTCGAGGAGAACTCTACTGGGGATAGTAGCATGAGGAAATCACGACGACTTCCTTGGGAAAAATACTTTTGTCAAATATCGGAACACAACTCACATAGTTTGTCTATCAGGGGAGAATTATCTATATGGATACCGGAAAATTCATCCGCCTGCTTCATACGGGAAAAGTCATCTGCCTGATTACAGGAAACTCCATCCGCCTGCTTCATATGGGAAAAGTCCATCTGCCTGATTCATACAGGAAAGTTCATCCGCCTGCTTCATACGGGAAAGGTCATCTGCCTGATTCTTACAGGAACATTCATCCGCCTGCTTCATACGGGAAAACACATCTACCTGATTCTTATAGGAAAGTTCATCCACCTGCTTCATACGGGAAAATACATCTACCTGATTCTTATAGGAAAGTTCATCCGCCTGCTTCATACGGGAAAACACATCTACCTGATTCTTATAGGAAAGGTTATCCGTCTGCTTCATACGGGAAAACATATCTACCTGATTCTTATAGGAAAGTTCATCCGCCTGCTTCATACGGGAAAACACATCTACCTGATTCTTATAGGAAAGTTCATCCGCCTGCTTCCTACGGGAAAATTGACTTGGATATAGCTTCTTTGCCTATTCTTGGTAGTAGCTAACTCCACTGGGGATATTCTGAAAATAACTGCCTGACACCCGTTTCAACAACAAGTGACCACTTCTGAAATCTTGATTCATGAAACCCTGAAATGCTGTCGCGACAGCAAACCTGAAGAAAACACTCCGCTGGTCGGATAAGAGAAATTTCAAACAGTAACTCTGTGGGGAATAATAACAAGAACTGTATCATCGCATGTCTCATGGCGAGACCTCGATCGTCTGGTAATAGATCTGAACTGTAACTTCATACTCCTGCTGAGAAACACACCTGAAAGCAAAAGGTTAACCAACCTGATTTATGTTTCAGAATGCGTATGTTTGGCAATGGCGCAATGCTCTATACGGCATGGAAATGCTACGCGTTTTTTGGGTAGATGCAAACATGATAATGTATGCAAATGCAAATGCAGGTTCAAGCTGCTGGGGAAGCTCTGACAAGCTTGCTTCAACACGGCTGTTGAGGACAAATACTACCCTGTTGGGGATGAACGGGTATCGCAAAGTATTCTGGCAAAATAAATGTCGGAAATACAACCAACTCTGCCAGGGAGAGATTACACCTCGATTTCAACTGGGAGGAAAGAATAAAACCTGCTGGGAAGATTAACTCAGCTGGGGAAGAATCAACCCTTCTGGGGGGACAACTGTCTGGGTACAGTTTACAAACTCGGACCTACCACTCTGCTGGGGATAATCATCCTGACGAAGGCATGACAACCTGTGGGTAGAAAGAAAACCATCCTCGGTGGGGATAATCCTTCTGAACTTACTATGACTTGGTTACGCGTCGCGGAAATCCTCCCAGCTGGGGATTGAACGTGCACATACTCGGCTCTCTGGGGAGTATAACTTCTGCAGGGGGTACTGATTTCAACTTGCTGGGGATGTCCTGTGGACAACTTCCATGAGGATACTTTTCTGGGGAAACTAATCCTTCCTTTGGTAAGGGATGATCATCATCTCAGCCTCTGGGGATGAGGTGCGACCTGCTGGGAAATAAGGTCAAGTCCTTCTTCCAGGGCCTCTGGCTGGGGCCACCATTCTCTGATTGTCTGCTTCAAGGGCAAGAACCCTGCAAAACACAAACGAGACAAAACAAATCTATACAACCAAATCTATTCGGGTTAGCATCCGCGACATTACTTCAGTCAATTCGAAGTTTTAGCAATTATTGGCAAGGGCCAACAAATTTATGCACATGCGAGTTCATCAAAACATCGGCGTTTTCCACATACAAAACAGTAAAGCACAACATCAAATACTGAATAGCATGTTTTATTGATTGAGCCTGTGAATAGGCAAAGCTTTGTACATCGGATGCAACTCCTGAAAAGAGGAAGTTACGGACACACACATACATATATGCACAAAAAGCATAAAAATACAAAACAATATTTGTATACATGTCGGCAACGTGCTGCAGACAAACATCATGAGCTGATCCTCCTATGACTCGCCTGACTCTGGCGCTTTCACGGTATTCAACTTTCGGAAGAGATTGTGTTGGATAAACGAACCCTCAGGTACTCCCAAACCACTAAGCAATGCTGTATCAGATCCGGACCGCAGTCATTTGCTTTTTCAATCCCTAACTTTTGCGTGAATCGCCCTTTGCGGGTTTTCAATTCACCGGGATACCCTTTTTTGCCGAAGTCGCCCTTTGCAGGTTTTCGACTTCGCGGGTGTACATCTTTTCAATTTTATCCCTAACTTTTGCCCGAACCTTTTTATTCATTTTTTACGGTTCGCCAGGATGCCCCATTTTTGCCTGGACTCTCTTTTTACTGTCCCGCGGGTCACTTTCAAGCAAAGTATTTTTTAACTACGTCTGAATTCACAGGAGACGTAAAGTCTTCACCATCCATGGTAGATAGTAGCAAGGCTCCTCCAGAGAAGACTTTCCTGACAACGTAGGGCCCTTCGTAATTAGGGGTCCACTTGCCCCTGTGATCTGTTTGTGGCGGGAGAATCCTCTTCAGCACAAGGTCGCCCGTCTGAAAGCTTCGAGGGTGTATCTTCTTGTCGTATGCTTTCTTCATCCGGCTCTGATACAACCGACCGTATGCGAGAGAAGCTAGCCTCTTCTCATCCATTAAGCTGAGCTGATTCAGTCTATCTTTAACCCATTCTGCCTCGTCAAGTTTGACATCTCGTAAAACCCTTAAGGAAGGAATCTCAACCTCCAACGGTAACACTGCCTCCATTCCGTATACCAATGAGAAAGGGGTTTCCCCGGTTGATTGCGTACCGTCGTACGATAACCGTGCAAAGCGAAAGGTAGCATCTCATGCCAGTCCTTATACGTCACAACCATCTTCTGGACAATCTTCTTTATGTTCTTATTGGCCCCTTCAACAACGCCATTCATCTTGGGTCAGTAAGGAGAAGAGTTGTGATGTCCAATCTTAAAATTCTGGCACAGCTCTTTTATCATCTTGTTATTCAAATTTGAACCGTTGTCGGTGATAATCCGCTCAGGGATTCCATATTTGCAGATAATATCTCGTTTGGTAAATCTGGCGACCACTTGTTTGGTGACATTGACATATGATGCTGCTTCCACCCATTTGGTGAAGTAATCAACTGCCACCAAGATGAACCGGTGTCCGTTGGATGCCGTAGGCTCAATCTTCCCGATCATATCAATCCCTCACATCGAGAACGGCCACGGTGATGACATCACATTCAGAGGACTTGGGGGTACATGGACCTTGTCCACATAAATTTGGCATTTATGACACCTCTTTGCAAACTTGAAACAGTCTGTTTCCATAGTTAGCCAGTAATAACCTGCCCGCAACAGTTTTCTCGTCATAGCATGCCCACCGGCATGTGTAACAAACGTACCCTCATGGATCTCTTCCATGAGCAACTTTACTTCTTTCTCATCTACACAACGTAGCAACACCAAGTCGTGGTTTCTTTTGTATAGGACACCGTCAGGATTCAAATAGAAATTGCCAGACAATCTCCTGAGAGTCTTCTGATCTTGACTGGATGCCCCAGCCGGATACTCCTTGTTCTTCAGGAAATTCTGGATGTCAAAGTGGGTTTACCATCAGGAGCCTCGTCGATGGCAAATATGAATGCAGGCCTATCAAGCCGAGAGATAACAATCCGGGGAGCCTCGTTCCAGAAGTTAACTTCATACATTGAAGACAATGTCGCCAGGGCGTCAGCCATTTGATTTTCCGCTCGCGACACATGATGCAATTCCACCTTGTTAAAGAAAGGCAACAATCTCCTTGCATAATTCATATATGGTATCAAATTGGGCTGACGTGTCTCCCATTCTCCTTTAATCTGATTCACTACCAGAGCTGAGTCTCCGTATACATCCAGATGCTTGATTCGCAAATCAATAGCTTCTTCCAGACCCATGATGCAAGCCTCATATTCAGCCTCATTATTGGTAACGGGAAAGGTCAATCGGGCAGTAAAAGGGATGTGCGACCCCTGAGGAGTAGTGATAATTGCACCTATTCCGCTACCATAAGAATTTACAGCTCCGTCAAATATCAACTGCCATTTGGAACCCAACTCTGGTCCTTCGTCCGGAAACGGTTCTTCACAATCTTTCATCTTCAGGTACATGATATCCTCGTCAGGAAAATCAAACCTCATCGATTGGTAGTCCTCAACAGGCTGCTCCGCAAAGTACTCTGACAAAACACTACCTTTAATAGCCTTTTGCGAGACATATTGGATATCGTATTCAGTTAACACCATCTGCCATTGGGCAATTCTTCTGGAGAGTGCTTGCTTCTCAAACACGTATTTGATTGGATCCATCTTTGAAATTAGCATGGTTGTATGATTCAGCATGTATTGCCTCAAACGTTTGGCGGCCCAGGCTAGCGCGCAACACGTCTTCTCGAGCATTGAGTATCTGGACTCACAGTCTATGAACTTTTTACTTAAATAGTAGATCGCATGCTCTTTACGTCCTGTCTCGTCGTGTTGACCGAGAACACAACCCATACTTTCCTCAAGAACCGTCAAATACATAATCAGAGGTCTCCCGGCCACTGGGGGTATCAAAAGAGGAGGTTCCTGCAAGTATTCTTTTATCTTGTTGAACGCCTTTTGACAATTTTCATTCCAGGTCACAACCTGATCCTTTTTCAACAACTTGAATAACGGCTCGCATGTCGCAGTTAGGTGAGATATGAACCGGGCGATATAGTTCAACCTCCCTAAAAACCCACACACTTCTTTTTCTGTTTTAGGCGTCGGCATTTCTTGTATTGCTTTTATTTTCGCAGGATCCACCTCTATTCCTTTTTCGCTCACGATAAACCCCAGTAGTTTACCCGATCTCACCCCGAAGGTGCACTTGTTAGGGTTCAGTCTCAACCTGAACTTCCTAAGTCTCTTGAACAGTTTCAGCAGATTAACCAAATGCTCCTCCTCCGTCTGGGATTTGGCAATCATATCATCAACATAAACCTCGATCTCTTTATGCTTCATGTCGTGAAAGAGAGTCGTCATAGCACGTTGATATGTTGCCCCAGCGTTCTTCAATCCGAAGGGCATCACTTTGTAACAAAATGTTCCCCAGGGAGTAATGAAAGTAGTCTTCTCCATGTCTTCTGGCACCATTTTGATCTGATTATAGCTCGAGAAGCCGTCCATGAAGGAGAACACGGAGAACTGAGCAGTGTTCAAATCACGGGCTCGCTTGTTCAAATCACGGTAGTCTACACACATTCGCACTTTACCGTCTTTCTTTGGCACTGGCACAATATTAGCGACCCATGAGGGATATTTTGTAACAGCTAGGAAACCGACATCCCACTGTTTTTGAACTTCCTCCTTGATCTTCACAGCCATGTCCGGTCTAGTTCTTCGGAGTTTCTGCTTAATAGGCGGACATTCCTCTCGCAGTGGCAGACGGTGAACAACCATATCCGTATCCAACCCAAGCATATCCTCGTACGACCAAGCAAATATATCACTATACTCTTTGAGCATCTCAACCAATCTTTGCTTGATGTCGCTCTGCAGCGCAACCCCTATACGGATGTTTCTCACAACCTCTTTCGACCCCAAATTGATAATCTCAATGACTTCCTCATGAGGCAGAATGATTCTTTCTTCTTGTTTCAATAACCAGGTCAACTCTTCTGGCACGTCGCCATCTTCCACAATCTCTTCCTCAGCCTGAAATACCGGGTGCTCAAAGTCGAAGTGAGTCATAGGGGGTTCATAGATGTCATCTGAAATAGTAATCCTGCAAAGGAAATGGTTAAATGCTTCAAAACGCATACAAAGCAAATAACCACATTGCCATTTTATTGTAAAACACAAAAACGGAAAAACAGGGATCACAATATTTGTATATGAAAAACGCCTTTATTTCATGATTAAACAATGTAATGTACATAACCAAATGGCCCTAAGCAAAATCACTATGCCCCGGGTAGGACACAGGATTATTCAACAATTAAGAAAACAAATCATTACTGTTTAGTTGTCACAGGAACAGTTTCTCGGATAGACCAATTGCAGAGACTTTGTCCTGGCACGCTTGGCTTGATCCCCGCATCCATATCACAGTCGCTATCTCCGTCTTCAGCATCATAAATAGCATTGATAGTCTCGAAACTCACTCCGCTCGGCATAATCGTGACTGGTCCCTTGAACCTGGGCGCTCCTGAAGAGGATGTTGACAACGAAGGATGATATCCAAGCCCGAACTTGTCATTCTTCACGGGAATCTCCAACACCTGACCCCAGCCTTTGGTTTTGCCTGCCTGCACTAGAGCCTGAGCCTCTTTGTAGGATGACACTGCCACATCTGATATTTTACTGGGCACTGGAACTTTGTCTTTAATTTGCAACCCCTCGAAGGCTTGACAGGGCGTTTCGTGTATTTCTCCGTCGACCTCAACATATTTAAACGAAGACAGATGGCTAACCAGAATATCTTCTTCTCCACAAACAGTGACGACGCTATCCCCAACCATATACTTCAGCTTTTGGTGTAACGTGGATGTGACTGCCCCGACAGCATGGATCCATGGGCGCCCAAGAAGACAACTATACTCTGGATGGATGTCCATTATATAGAATTCAGTTTCAAATATTTCAGGCCCTGTTGCACCCCAAAATTTGAGCAACAATTATTTATTCACTGAGTGTTTGAAAGTTGATACCTTCATCAGAAAGTTCAAGAGATCCTCAGAAGAATTGGTTGCAACCAGAGTTGTGTGCCTCATAGCTTGAGGGTTGTGGGAGCTCCTCAGATGATTCTGAGACCTTGGGAATGAACTTGATGCTTTGAGAAAGCCTATGAGATGTCTTGATAGCCATCATGAAGCCCAGAGAGGTCATTATGCAAGAATTTAGAAGGTTCAACCATGAATGGTAGAATTAGGGTTTTGACTGGGTCAACCCTAGGATAACTGAAAATTTGGAGAAGGTTGAGACCTAATCCAAGGGCCATGAGATCATGGAATGATGCATAGAGATGTTATAAAGATGATTCCTAGACCAACTCATCATGATTGAGGAGTTTGAGAAGTTTCAAGTCAGGGTTTCCAAGGATTGTCAGTGAAAAAACCCTAATTTGATCCCTATCTTCCAGGCAGTTTTAGCTCTAGATGTGATTAATATCTCATCTTCCCCACAACATGAAGGTTGTAGAGCTTGTTCTTAGCTTTAATTTGAGTGGTGGAAGTCCTTGATAGGAGTTGCAGAGCTCAAGTTATGGTTTTGACAAATTACAGGTCAGCTAAGGTGTGTGAATCTGGGTCCTTGAAAGTCACCCAACTTGCAGACAACTTTTGCCCTAGTAGGATGATTCCTATGATCTCTTGGTCAACATGAATGTTGAAGAGAATCTTCTTAGCTTTAATTTGAGTGGTAGAAGTCCTTTATAGGATTTGTGGAACTCAACTTATGGTTGGAACAAGACAGGGGTATTTTGGTCATTTGGCAGTTATAGGTCATTTTAAGCAAAGGCCATATCTCCCATTTCCAAGCCTCAAATGGAAAAACTAAAAACATGAAAGTTGTTCAAAATGGCATTTTAAGCCTAGAAAGAAGGTCATGAATTGTTGGAAAAGCTCATAACATGGAATGACAAAGTTTGGTAAATTTGAACTAAAAAGGGCTTATAAGTTAAAAAAGTTGAAAGTGAAATTTGGTTTGGAAGATCTAGGAATCCAAAATAGGTCATACAATATATCATTTTGATTGGAAACATCATTTTGAGAACATTGGTTTAAACACAATTTTCATTTGAGGCTTTAAAATGGGACATGCTTTGGAAAATTGTTACTTGAATCTTAAGGCACCTTTGGAAATCTTAACACAAGGCAAGAAAAAGGCTTGTAATTGCTCATATCTTCTCAATATCTCTTATGATGAGATTTTAAAACCAATTTGCAAGGCATAAGGCATGATACATGAGATATACCACTTATCATTAAAGGAGAAAATCAAGACTTTTCTAGATGATTCTAGAAGGATCTAGTTGTTTCCATCCATCACTATAAGAAGAGTGATCCACAAGGTATTGAAGGTTGGTGAGATAGAGAGATTTCAGAGGAGAAAGAGAGAGAGAAATTGCCATTGAAGAGCTTCCTTCAAGATCAAGCAACTTGAGATTTCTTCCATCACAAGACCTCTCCTTCAAAACCAGTGCAAACAGAAGGTTGTTCACCATCAAAGGATCATCTTGAGGCCAGGACAAGCCCTGAAACCATCCCCACGAGCACTCACCATCACTTCTTGACAGGTTGGGATTCTTCTCCCTTTCTCCTTATTTATGTGGTTTCTGTTAGCTCTTTAGGTATAGAATTGTTAAGAGAGGATAGATGATCAAATTCTGAGAATTAGGGGGCATTCCATGGAGTTTCATAACAGGGTGTAGAATCTTTCATGATCAAAAATAAACTGGATTAGTGGTTTTAAGGCACGATTGATAGTTCATTGTGATAAGCATAACGTGTAGAACAAGATTGGGTCATTAATTTTGAGTTTTAGAAGAATTGATCTCAGGAAAAATAGGTGGTACCCAAGCTTTGAAGCTTTCTGTTTGAATGATTCAAGGAGAACTAGAGAAAACTACTCGTATAGCCTTGTTCCTCTTAATCTGTAGATCATTTTCCTTTTTGGAATTTTTGAATTTCATCAAGTATGGAGAGAGAACGAGGGAGGAGAAGTCTTATGCATGGAGGCACGATTTCTGAAAACCCTAAGCGTTTTGGGACGATGACTGGCGTCCGTTGGATCTTTCTGAAATTCTTGACCTATTACTCTAATCCAACGGTCCAGATTAATTAAAGAAAACGGAGGGAAATTCAAAGAAGCCAAACGCACCATTTTGCTAAATGAAGCGCGTGTGGGCCTATCCCGGTTACTACTTGCACCCCACCATATCTGGCCCACATGAAAATTGAACTAGCGTGCCCTGCTACTAGCACCCCCTCCCCTTTATTTGATTTCTTTATTTTTTTTATTCCTTTAATATTTTCTTGCATTTTATAAAATTCCTAAAAAATAGAAAATTGAATATTTTTTAATTCTTGTTTTTTCTATGTGTTCATGAATTTGTCTAGAAAAATATAAATAAATAAAATTTCCATTTTATTTTCTTTTCATATATTTAGTATATTTTTCATTTTAATAGCTTTTTAATATGTTTAGTTTGGTATCCAATTTTGTAGAATTTGTTTTAGGGCCTTCCTTTAGTCTTTTTAATTCTTTCTTTTTTGTGTAATTAGATATTGAATCATAGTTCCCCATAGGATTTAATTCTTGATTTTTAGATTAAAATTTGATTAGTTTAATCAGGTTAGCATTAGGGTATCATAATTAGGGTTTATGTTATGCATAGGTAAGGAAATTCATTTTCTTTAGAGAGTTTTGCGTTGATTTTTAGGTAGGGGCATATGTGGATGTTATGGGTAGATGTTGTAGACCCTTGTGAATAATTGGTAGAATTTTCCCCCTTGTTTTAGTATTTTTAGGTATTTTCTGAAGTTGACTAATGGTTTTGACTGTTCTGTGGTTATCTGTTCATCTCTGGGGTTTATTTTGGGGAATTTGTTGTGGGGCTTAGTTTGTTTTGAAGATCTTGTTGGAGAGCATGATGAAGAGAAGATTGTAGATCAAGACTCAGAGACCCAGAGCTTGGATTATTCCCTGTCTGTGAGGTTTGAGATCCTGAAGTTTGAAGGAAGTTCATGGTACTTTCCTGAGGAAGGCACTATGAATGACTTTCATTCTTTCTTCTCACCTCTTTCTTAAGTATCCAATGATGTTGGAGCCAACTTGTGAGTTTAATTTCTCCTGAGGAGGAATGTAAACTGATCACATGTTGTTGAGCCACATGGGATACAATTCCTAAGTGGAAGCCTCCTAGTACTTTCCTGAGGAAGGTCCTATGGGTCTATTCATTTAGTTCCATTAGTTTATCTAGGATTTCTTAAGTATCCAATGATGTTGGAGCCAACTTGTGAGTTTAATTTCTCATGAGGAGGAATGTAAACTGATCACAGTTGTTGAGCCACATAGGATACAACTCCTAAGTGGAAGCCTCCTAGTACTTTCCTGAGGAAGGTCCTATGGGTCTATCCCCTTAGTTCCACTAGTTCAGATAGGATCTCCTAAATATCCAGTGATGTTGGAGCCTGCTTGTGAGTTCAGTTTCTCCTGAGGAGGAATGTGAACTGATCACAGTGGTTGAGCCACATAGGATATGATTCCTGAGTATACACCTCCTAGTGCTTTCCTGAGGAAGACACTATGAGTCTGCTTACTTAGCTCCCTTTCTTTGGTAAGCTTGTTTTGAAGCTTAAGGATTGGGATTGATTTCTTTTGGTTAGGTATTGCTTTAGGGCTTTGCTTAGAGTTGATCAGGATTCTGTGTTAGGGTTGGGATTAGAGAGTAGATTCTTTCTTTCTCAAGCATGTGTTTTGTCTGCCTGATGGCACTTCATTTCTTTTATCTGTTATTGCTTGATAGCATGTTGTTTATATTTCAGTATGATTACTGTTATTTCATGACTGGCTTGAGGTCGAGACGAGCTTGTGGAGGCTGAAGCCCCACACACATTTCCTCCCTCACTTGCATTGCATGCATTTTACTGTTAAAGCTGATGCTTTTGTCTATTTTGGTGTATCATTGATATGATCCCTTAGGACTCTCATTTCCTGTGATAAGGATTTGATGATAGACTTTTAGGTTGAAACCTATGCATGACAACTTCTAGGAGTTCCCTGTTCAAACCTCAACCATAGGATGAATCCATGGCATGATAACAGTAGGACTTGATAGTCTCCCTCCTAGTTGGGCCTATTCTCTTCTCATCTCGAAGCAGTTTAAGATACAGTAATCATGAATGATTTCTTTCGTACGTTACGAGCCTTAAGCCATCTGAGGATGGATGTTTAGTATGATACCCTTTGGGTGACATGCGACGCATTCACTCTCGGGTCATAGTCTCTAGTGCGGTTGAAATCGTAAACACAATAAAAAACACTTCTTTCAGGAGATAACCCGTAGTTTCCCGAACTACGTTTGCTCTGATCTTCCATACAGTGTGGAAGTACGTAGGCATAGGATGCGACGTCCTAGCAAGCAACCCTTCCCCCTTAATCCTTCGTAGGCCGAACTACGTTGACTCTGATTTCTCATTCTCTAATGAGAATACGTAGGCATAAAGCGCGACGCTTTGCCGAGTCATTTTTCTTTTCTTTTTTCAGCCAGCCTTGACAGGTAGATAGATTATAACCAACCCGTCCAAGTAAACAAACAAGCGAGGATCCCGTCGAGTACGACAGACGTGAGGGGTGCTAATACCTTCCCCTTGCGTAACCGACTCCCGAACCCAGACAATGGTTGCGACGACTTTGTCTTACCCTTATTCGTCAGGTTTTTCCGATCGTTTCCTTTCCCGCTCTGAGGGATAAATAACGAAAGGTGGCGATTCTTTTGTCATGCCGGCACCTTATTTTCGCGCAAGCGACAGCTGGCGACTCTGCTGGGGACGCTACCCAGAATCTCTGGTTCTCCGGTTCCCTATGAGAGTCAATCCTAACGCGTGTGTGTTTGCTTGTTGGGTTGCGTTTATTTATCGCATTTTTACTTCCCGCATTTTATTTCCTGCATTTTATTTCCAGTTTGATATGATTATCTGTGCTGCTGTGGGAGAGGGATGTTACTATGAGTGAGAAGCCGGACCTGGGCTTGAGTGTACACCTAGATATAGTTGCGGAGAAGTAGTAGACGAACATGTCTGTTGAGCAGGCACAGTTCCCTACAAAAATCTGCGCTCAGACGAGATTCTTGCAGAGGTGCTCCTTTCCGGTCCTGAGGATCAGAGGGAAGTCCAGACGTGAGGATTGTCGACTCTGGGGACCGATCATTTGGAAGTCAGCTAAGTGAGGCCTCTTCATGACTTGGTGATGCCACTCCTTCTGGGAATCGTATCATCACTCATGAAAGTCTGTAACGCTGATGACCGCATAGGATGTCGTACCTTTGTCCGTGGATTAGGTCCGTACCTGTGAGTGGGGTTGGGATATTGCAGGAAACTTTGACCTCCAGACAACCTGGTTTTCTTGACAGTGAATCAGTTATGTTGGTACCGAAGTTCTCAGTTGCAGATTTGACTGTTTTTGACAGAGCAAGTTTTTTTGATCAGAGGATTTTATCATCGGGTGTATGTCTGTTCCTGATAGAGCAGGTTTCGATCAGAGTATTGTTATCAGAGGTTTGTCCTGGATAGAGCAGATTTTGAGTGGGGTCTGAAGATCCCATCAGCAGTTGTTGTTTGTTCTTGATAGGGCAGATTTTGAGTGGGATCTGAAGGTCTCATCAGCAGCTGCGTGTTTGTTCTGGATGGGGCAGATTTTTGATTTGGGGTCTGAAGACTTCATCAGCGGACGTTTTCTGATCATACATCCCGGGGTCCTTATTATCAGGCACTTACTCTCGACAGAGCAGAATTTTGATCTCGATCCTATCAGATGGTTATTCTCAGCAGATCAGATCAGTGGTTTTACACCGGGGTTTCCTTCTCTTCAATGACTGTTGATACCGAATCTCCACAGCAGCCACCTGGATATATTGTTGCATACCTGCATTTTGCATTAGTTTGCATGATCATTCGCATTCCATTGACGTGTGTCTGTGGCAGGTACCGTTTCTCGATCCAGGATTCCTCGCCTCTTATTGTATTACTGCAACCTCTCTCAAGAAGACTGTTGCGTACGAGTTCTCGATCCCTGATGTGTCGAATCTGACTATTGCCGATACTATATGTGAGATTGTTGTTTCCATGACGGGGCCCAGATTCCCCTCCTTATTATTGTCAGCACTGGTACTACGGCGCCAGGATCGGGGGAAATCTCTCAAGCACATAGACACACGCATACATCTGCATAAAGCATTTTGCATGACATACATTTTATTGCTTTTCCTAACCTTTAATGTTGACAGGTTTTTCAGGTACACAGGTTCCGAGCTGCTTTCGATCTCCAGGATTGATCAAAGACTCATTCACCGCTACTCAACTCGCGCTATTCAGACAAGGATAATGGACCAGGTGCAGTCAGATGTTCAAGAGCTCCGTGAACGAATGGATCGTTTTATGGAGCTAATGCAGGTGGTCGCTAATGGTCAAGACCAGCTTCGTACTTTGGTTCAACCTCTAATCTCCAGGGTTGACAGTAATGGCATACTTCACGGCGGGGCCGTGCCTACTCCTCCTCCCGTGGATGCTCCACAAAATGTTGTTCCTGTTGCCGGGGGCAACGGCAGTGCTAACGGCAATCTGATGACTAATCTCGGACTCAATGCGGCGGGCGTCGGCAATGGTAGTCTGGGAGCCAATGTTAACGTAGGGCCGGTCAACGGCAATGCTGGTACAGGAAATTTGTTGGTGCCTCAACCGTGGCTGGAGGACCATCAGGATGACGTATTCTCTCAGAGAGGAGTAGAAGCAGAGTTGAATGCTGAAGCTCGACTCAGGTTCAAGGCGCTGGAAGACAAGATGAGAGACATCGAAAATCAGAACACATTGGGCGTTGACATGTCCAAGCTCGGGTTGATTGCTGACTTTAAAGTACCTCACAAATTCAAGGTGCCTACCTTTGAGAAGTATAAGGGTACTACCTGCCCCCGTGTCCACCTCCGATCTTATTATAGAAAGATGTCCGCCTATTCTGACGATGAGAAGCTGCTAATGCACTTCTTTCAGGATAGCCTTTCTGGTCCATCACTCGAATGGTATATGGGTTTGGAGCCCGCTACTGTGCGCACCTGGAAAGACCTCGCAGAAGCGTTCGTCCTCCACTATCAATATAATAGCGACTTGGCTCCCAACCGAGTTCAGCTTCAGAATCTCTCACAGCGGAACAATGAAAGCTTTAAAGAATACGCCCAGCGGTGGCGTGAGTTGGCTGCTCGGGTTCAACCGCCGATGGTTGAGCGTGAGCTAGTGCAAATGTTCGTGGCTACCCTTCCTGGAATCTATTATGAAAAGCTGGTCAGTGGCATGTCTGGAACATTCTCGGCTCTCATCACTCTGGGCGAGCATGTTGAGAACGGTATAAAGATCGGAAAAATTCAGGGCGAATCATCCTCAGCTGGAGGAAGTAGCAAGAAACCTTACGCTGGCAAGCGTCGAGAGGGAGATGCCAGTGCTATCACTAATGCTAGGAGAAAGGGCAAGGGCCCTCAACCTCAGATTGCTAGCATAAATATCCCAGCTGCTCCACCGCAGCCGCAACAGCAGCAGCAGCAGAATAATCAGGGGAACAGGAAATATCAGAATCGGGCTCCTCTGACAAACCGTCATTTTGAAACTCCACCTATGTCGTATGCACAGCTTTTGCAAACGTTGCTGCAGCTCCAATTAGTTCAAAAGAGGACGTTGGCTCCCTTAACAGGGGCACCACCACCGGGGTATGACGCCAATGCTACTTGTGAATTCCACACTGGGGCACCTGGCCATACGATTGAGAATTGTAAAGCTTTTAAGCACAAAGTCCAGGACTTGGTGGACGCCAAGGTTATCAACTTTTCTGATAGCGTGCCCAACGTCACCAAAAACCCGATGCCTCATCATAAGGGGGCGGAGTGAATGTTGTTATCACAGAAGAGAGTTCAGACTTGCTGACTGATGTTAAAGATTTGAAGACGCCGTTGAGTTTTGTCAAGGCTAAGTTGCTGAAGAAGGGCTTCTTCCCTGGATGCGGAGAGTTATGCATGGCTTGTGCTACACTTCCTGATGGGTGTGAGCAGCTGATCGAAGGTATCCAAAGTCTGATGTCTGAGGGTATTTTACAGTTCAGCCGGAGCGTTGAGAGTGCATCAGGGGAGGTCGTGCTAAAGCAGGCAGATGAAGTTGCTACCATTACTATTCCTCGTCACCCTATTACTATTTCTGCGCCCCGTTCGCCTACAATCACTATCACCAGGGCCAGACCGATCCCATTCGAAAGCGCTAATGCCGTTCCATGGCATTATGGCGCCAAAGTTTATTGTAATGGTCAGAAGATAGAGCTAGAGCCATTCGGATCAACTGTGCAGAATCTTACCGGAATCAGTGGTATCACTAGAAGCGGTAGAGTGTTTGCGCCGGCAGAGGTTGCGGCAGAGAAAGTGGTCCGGGCTGACGCTGTGGATAAGGGTAAAGGTAAAGCTGTCGAAGAGAGCCCTGCAGGGGCAGAAAAAGATTTGCTAGTTAAAGATGCTGAAGAGTTCATGCGACTAATCAAGAAGAGTGACTACAAGATTGTAGATCATCTTCATCAGACTCCGTCAAAGATCTCGATTCTAAACTTGTTGCTGTGTTCTGAGGCGCACCGCAACGCATTACTGAAGGTATTGAATGCTGCATACGTGCCGCAGGAGATATCAGTAAATCAGCTGGAGGAGGTGGTGGCCCATGTCAATGCTGGTAATGGGCTGGGATTTACAGATCTAGAGCTGACTCCTAAAGGAAGAGATCACAACAGCGCCTTGCACGTCTCGATAGAGTGCAGAGGCACGATCATGTCGCATGTCCTGGTGGATACAGGTTCATCCCTTAATGTGCTTCCGAAGAAGGCACTGATGAAGCTGGATACCCGTGGATTGCTTTGCACGCCTAGTGATCTGGTAGTGAAAGCCTTTGACGGAACCAAGCGCCACGTCTTCGGAGAGTTGACCCTGCCAATTCAAGTTGGTCCAGAGACGTTCAATACGGTTTTCTATATCATGGATATCATGCCCGCCTATAGTTGCCTCTTAGGTCGGCCATGGATCCATTCTACTGGTGCCGTGACGTCCACGCTGCATCAAAAGCTTAAATATGCTGTCGGGGGCAGCATAGTAACAGTCTGTGGTGAGGAGGACATCATGGTGAGCCACCTATCGTCCTTTAAATACGTTGAAATGGATGGCGAGATCCATGAAACTCTCTGCCAAGCATTTGAAACCGTCAGGGTAAAAGAGGTAGCTCCTGTCGTCGCAGAGAAGCAAGAGATGAACCTCTCCTCGTTTAAGGAAGCTCGGGCCGTTGTCGAAGCCGGTTCCACCCCAGGCTGGGGGCATGTTTTGGATATACCAATCAAGCAGGATAAATTTGGATTGGGATATTCTCCTGAAGCTGAAGCTTCATCTTCTTCTAGCAGTTCGTCTCGTGGGAAGGGGCCGATCCTATTCACCAAGGGGGGAGTAATTTTCGAAAGCATCAACGCTGCGTCGGAGGACAGCGGGGATAGTGATTGTGATCTTGACGCCTGGATTCAACCGAGCAAGCCGGGCGGGCGCCTCCACAATTGGACCATCAAGGAGATTATCAAGCTGACAAGTGAAGAGTAATGATTTGCTTTTTACAATCTTTGTACAACCCTATGTCCTGCCCGGGGCATAGTGGTTTTACTGTCAGGGCCTTGTTGGATTATGTGTATGCATTTTGTTAATAAATAAAAGGCGTTTTCTTCACACTCAAATATTGTGTTCTCTGTTATTCCTGTTTTATGTTTATTTCGAAAAAACAGCAAAATGGCAACGAGGTTTGTGCTAACCTGCATATTCTTGCTTTAAACTTAACCCTTGTTATTGCAGGATCCACATAACAGACGACATCGACTCTGGACCCTCTACGGCTCACTACGACTTTGATTGCCCGATCTATCAAGCCGAGGATGAGATTGATGAAGACGAGGACCTTCTGGAAGAGTTGGCCCGCTTGTTGAGACAAGAGGGGAAGGTTATTCTGCCTCACGAGGAGGATATTGAGCTTGTAAATCTGGGTTCTGAGGAGCTCGTCAGAAATGTCAGAGTAGGGGCTGCGCTGCAGAAGGATGTCAAGCATAGACTGGTCGAGATGCTTCGAGAGTATAGTGACGTCTTTGCTTGGCCATACGAAGATATGCCCGGACTTGACACAGACATCGTGGTTCATCGCTTGCCGTTGCGAGAAGATTGCCCTCCAGTCAAGCAGAAGCTTAGGAGGACGAGGCCAGACATGGCTGTAAAAATCAAAGAAGAAGTCCAGAAGCAGTTGGACGCAGGATTTCTGGCCGTTACCACTTACCCTCCGTGGGTCGCCAACATAGTGCCTGTACCGAAGAAGGACGGTAAGGTACGCATGTGCGTCGATTATCGGGATTTGAATAGGGAGAGCCCTAAGGATGATTTCCCGTTGCCTCATATCGATGTGTTGGTCGACAACACAACCCAGTTTTCCGTGTTTTCGTTCATGGACGACTTCTCCGGTTACAATCAGATTAAGATGGCACCGGAGGACATGGAGAAAACGACGTTTATCACCCCCTTGGGAACATTCTGCTATAAGGTAATGCCCTTCGGTCTGAAGAACGCAGGGGCCACTTACCAGCGAGCAATGGTAACTTTGTTTCATGATATGATTCATCATGAGATCGAGGTCTATGTTGATGACATGATTGCAAAGTCTCAAACGGAGGAAGAGCATCTGGTCAATTTGTTGAAGCTGTTCGAAAGGCTTAGGAAGTTCAGGCTAAGGCTGAATCCTAACAAGTGCACTTTCGGAGTGCGGTCCGGAAAGTTATTGGGGTTTATCGTTAGTGAACGAGGTATTGAAGTTGATCCTGCGAAAATAAAAGCTATCCAAGAAATGCCAGCGCCGAAAACAGAAAAAGAAGTTCGTGGTTTCTTGGGCCGAATAAACTACATTGCAAGGTTTATCTCTCAGCTCACGGCCACTTGTGAACCGATGTTCAAGCTTTTAAAGAAAGATCAGGCGATTACTTGGAATGAAGATTGCCAGAAGGCATTCGACAAAATAAAGCAGTATCTTCAAGAACCTCCAATCTTGATACCCCCAGTGGCTGGACGGCCATTAATCATGTACCTGACGGTTCTCGAGAATAGTATGGGGTGTGTTCTCGGTCAGCATGACGAGACGGGCAGAAAGGAGCATGCCATTTATTATTTGAGTAAAAAGTTCACTGAGTGTGAATCTCGATACTCGATGATGGAGAAGACGTGTTGCGCATTAGCTTGGGCCGCCAAACGTCTACGATAGTATATGCTCAACCACACCACTATGCTAATTTCGAAGATGGATCCGATCAAGTACGTCTTCGAGAAGCAGGCTCTTTCGGGCAGGATTGCCAGATGGCAAATGGTGTTAACGGAATATGATATTCAGTACGTCTCTCAGAAAGCCATTAAGGGAAGCGTATTGTCTGATTACCTTGCCGAACAGCCAATCGAAGACTACCAGCCGATGAAGTTCGAATTCCCTGACGAGGATATTATGTTTCTCAAAGCGAAGGATTGCGATGAGCCATTGCCCGATGAGGGGCCAGATAGGAAGTCTCAGTGGAAGTTGATATTCGACGGAGCGGTTAATTCCTACGGAAGTGGTATCTGGGCTATCATCACGACTCCTCACGGATCCCACATCCCGTTTACTGCGAGACTGACGTTTCCAGTTACCAACAATGAAGCCGAGTATGAAGCATGTATTATGGGTCTAGAAGAGGCAATTAATTTGAGAATCAAGAATCTAGACATATATGGTGACTCAGCGCTTGTAATCAATCAGATTAAAGGGGAGTGGGAGACTCGTCAAGCGAATTTGGTGCCGTACATGAATTATGCCAGGAGGTTGCTTCCGTTCTTCGATCGAGTGGAACTTCATCATGTGCCCAGGGCTGAAAATCAAACGGCTGATGCCTTAGCCACGTTGGCTTCAATGTATAAAGTCAATTATTGGAATGAGGCTCCAAGAATTGTGCTTTCGCGTCTTGATAGACCGGCATTTGTCTTTGCAATCGAGGACGCCACCGACGGCAAGCCATGGTTCCACGACATCCAGACCTTCCTTATGACTAAGGAGTATCCTGCGGGTGCGTCTACCCAGGATAAGAAGACTCTAAGGAGGCTAGCTGGAAACTTTTATCTCAATCCTGATGGAGTGCTGTATAAGAGAAACCATGATCTCGTGCTACTCAGATGTGTAGATGAGAAAGAGGCGAGTATGCTCATGGAAGAAGTCCATGAGGGCACATTTGGTACGCACGCCGGCGGGCATGCCATGACAAGAAAGATCATGAGAGCAGGGTATTATTGGTTGACTATGGAGTCGGATTGCTTCAGATTTGCGAAGAAATGTCACAAATGCCAGATTTATGCTGATAAAGTTCATGTGCCGCCGTGCCCATTGAATGTCATGTCTTCCCCTTGGCCGTTCTCCATGTGGGGCATCGACATGATAGGCAAGATCGAGCCCACTGCATCCAATGGTCATCGTTTCATTCTGGTAGCTATCGACTACTTCACCAAATGGGTGGAGGCAGCCTCGTACGCTAATGTGACCAAGCAGGTGGTAGCTAAATTCATAAAGAGGGACATCATCTGTCGCTATGGAATTCCCGAGCGGATCATTACTGATAATGGTTCGAACCTTAATAACAAGATGATGAAGGAGCTGTGCCAGAGCTTCAAGATTGAACACCACAACTCATCCCCTTACCGGCCGAAGATGAATGGCGCCGTTGAGGCCGCCAACAAGAACATCAAGAAGATTGTTCAGAAGATGGTTGTGACGTACAAGGATTGGCACGAGATGTTGCCATTTGCCTTGCACGATTATCGTACGACGGTGCGTACGTCGACCGGGGCAACTCCTTTCTCCTTGGTGTACGGTATGGAAGTTGTCCTACCGTTGGAAGTGGAGATTCCTTCTTTGCGAGTTTTGGTTGATGTGAAACTCGACGAGGCAGAATGTATTACGAATCGTTTGAACCAGCTCAGCCTGATGGACGAGAAGAGGTTGGCATCGATTGCATTTGGTCGCCTGTACCAAAGCCGAATGAAGAAAGCTTATGATAAGAAGGTACGTCCTAGAAGCTTTCAGACGGGTGATCTCGTCCTGAAAAAGATTCTTCCGCCACACTCCGATCACCGGGGCAAGTGGACTCCGAATTACGAAGGGCCGTATGTCGTCAGCAAGGTCTTCTCAGGAGGAGCTTTGTTGTTATCCACGATGGATGGTGAAGATTTTGCATCCCCGGTGAACGCGGACGCAGTTAAAAAATAATTTGCTTGAAAGAGACCCGCTGGACAAAAAAGAAAGAGTCCAGGCAAAAAAGGGGCATCCCGGCGAACCAAAAACAGAATAAAAGGTTCGGGCAAAAGTTAGGGATATATTGAAAAAATGTACACCCGCGAAGTCGAAAACCTACACTGGGCGGCTTCGGCAAAAAAGGGTATCCCGGTGAACCGAAAACCCGTAAAGGGCGGTTCACGCAAAAGTTAGGGATTTGAAAAAGCAAATGACTGCGTTCCGCGTATGGACTTTCATTGTTTAGTGGTTGGAGGACCTGAGGGCCGTTTATCTGAATCAATCTCTTCTGAAGCTGAAGCGTCGGAGAAGTATCGAAGTCGAGTGGGTCTTAGAGGGATCAACTCATGGTGTTCGTCTACGCCTCGTTGCCGACATTTGTATACACTGATGTATATTTATGTTTTCTTTTTGTGCGGCTTCCTCATTCCAGGAGTTTGCCTCTGTTGTAAAACATTTTTGCCCATTCAGGGGTTCATCATCAATAAAATGCACATTATTCAGCAATTCTGCTTGTCTGTTTAGCATTTATCTGTTTTGTTTGCGAACGAAAACGCCGATGTTTTTAATAAAATGCGCATACATAAACTTACGGGCCTAGGCCCATTGATTGTTGAAACAATTAATTAATTGAATATTGTCACGAGATAATAACCTGGATAGGCCCCTTTGAGGAGGGTATCTTGTCTGTTTGTTTGTGTTGTTGCAGGTGTAGCACTTTCCAGAGGTGTCGTGCGCGTCCCCGAAGCAGGGCGAGTCCTCCTTCTCCAGCAGAGTTCAGTAGTCTCTCCTCCATAGAGTCAGAATCAGAATAGTGAGCATTGATATGTCTCCCCAGACAGAGAGGATTATCTTCCCCAAACAGACGCACCCTGAAGGAACGTCATTTTCTCAGCTGAGTCGCGCGCCGAAGCTCGTACATGCCCCCCAGCACCGGGTCACAAGTGCAGATTTCATAGAAGTGTTCGGGTGCCGAAGCTCGTGTTTCCCCAATAAAGTCGCTGAATCCCGCGGAATTGAAGTTCCTCACCAGAGTCGTATTCTCTTCCGAGGTCGGATGATTCCCTCTTCCCTAGTAGAGTGTTGGAACAACTGATGTTGTATTCCCCTGCAGAGTTGTAATCTCCCTCGAAGTCAGATGAGTCTTTCTTCCCTAGCGAAATTGAAACTCCTCATCAGAGTCGCACTCTCTCCAGCGAAGTAGAATGATTTCTCTCTCCCCGGCCGAGTCTGCAAACCCCCAGGAGAGCCGAATCCTTGGAAGCAGTTGGGACCATGAGTGGATTTTCCCTAGCAGAGTATTGAACAGCCGATGCGGTATTTCCCCAGAGTCGCACTCTCTCCAGCGAAGCAGAATGACTTCTCCTTCCTCAGCCGAGTTTGCGGATGTCCAAGAGAGTCGAGTCCTTGGAAGTTGATCAAACCATGTTTAGTTGTTCCCCCAGGGGAGTGTTGAGCAGCTGAAGTTGTTTCTCCACAGAGTTGTTATCCCTAGAAAAGTAGCCGAGACGGCCACGCAGTTTATTCTCGTGATTGATATCAGCAAGCTTGGTTGCTCGTACAGTTTCGTCCACTGCAGCAGATCAACTGAAGTTGTTTTCCCTGCAGCAGTCAGCGGAAGATCAATTCCCGAGACAGAGTCCGATTGACATTGGCATGTTCACGTTCTCCTCAACAGGAGGATGCCTCTAACTGAGTGGTTTTTCTCCTTGACAGGAGAATTCCCCTTCGGCATTTATTTTGCTGACGGGACTGCGTAGCATATTGCATGATTGCATAGCATTTAGCATAAACGCATACCATTCCCACCGTGTGGGGCACGGCACAGAAGCATACGCATCATAAGCATGATCTAGGTTACTAGCATTCTTATTTTACAGGAGTTCCACCGAGAGACCAGTTGCTCAGGATGATTCCTGAAGTTCTCCCCAACAAGGTCGCTTCCTTGAGATGATTCCCGAGACCCCGGTGTAATCCCCACGGTCGCTCGCTCAAGATGATTTTTGAGATCCCCAGCGAAATCTCCAGTTCAAGACGATTCTTGAATTCCTCAGCAGGGCCGTTGGCTTAAGGTGATTCTTAAGACCGCAGCATAGGGTCCCGAATGGTTTGCTCAGGATGATTCTTGAGTTCCCCAGTAGCGCACCCAGCAAGAGTTTCCCAGGAAGATTCCTGGAATACCCAGCAGAATGAAGTCTCCATAATGGTTATCGGTTCAGGATGATTCTTGAAGGTGCCCGACGGAGTTGTTCGTTCAAGATGATTCTTGGAGTCCTTAGCAGCGTGATATGTCTGCTCCAACAGTGATGTCTAATCTGAAGATTGACTTCGTAAACGCCTGAAGGCGGTATCAGAGGTTCCTGTGAATTCAGATTTCCTTGTTGATGAATCAACGTGTGGCTGAAGACAAGGTTCCAAATTTTGTATTCAAGATGATTCGTGTTGGTCTGAGGACCAAGTCAGTTGTCCTGAGGTGATGATCGATTGCGATCAAGTAAATAGTTCTTCTTTTGACTGAAGTCGAAGATATTTCTCCAGCTGAAGCGGAGTTTGCCTGAAGGCAAAGTGTTTGAATCCCCGTAGAGTCATGAATGGCTCAGGATACCATTTCTCTGACTGAAGTCACAGATTTCCCGAGCTGAAGCGAAGGTGCCTGAGGGCAAGGTTATCCCCAAGGTCATGAATGACCTAGGATTCATTTTCGGACTGAAGGCCGAAATATATCCCTGACTGAAGTCACGGATGCTCTATAGCAGAGGTGGAGTTGCCTGAATGCAGATCCATGTATCCTTGAAGGCCAAGGACCATTTCTTCAGACTGAAGTCGAAGATACCTCCTGCAGAGTTGCCGACGGGCAAAGTTTACATCCTTGAAGGCCAAGGATGTTTATCTTCAGAAGCACTTGAAGATCTTTTCTAGCTGAAGCTGGAATCGCCGACGGGCAGGGTTTCATCTATCTTCAGAAGAACTTGAAGATTCTCCAGCGGATCTGGAATGGCCAGGGGCCAGGGTTTCATCTATCCTTGAAGGCCAAGGATGCTTATTTTCAGAAGTGCTTGAAAATTTTTCTAGCTGAAGCTGGAAGCGGCCAGGGGCCGGGGTTTCATATATCTTGAATGTTGAAGTTCTACGGTGGGCAGTGTGCAGTAGTATTCCGATGTTCGTTATGGTTCTGAGGGTGAACCCCAGATCAGAGTGTGCTCGGTTAAGTCTCTCATTCCCAGCGGAGTGGTTCCAAATACGCAAGTGTACCTTTTGTTCCATTTACCAGGGGTGAACCCCAGGTCAGATGATTTGTTCGACGGCGAGGTTGAACGTTTGGATTTGACGGCGAGGTCAGATCATGTTTGTCCGACGGCGAGGTTGGATGTTTGTTCGACGGCGAGGTTGAACGTTTGGATTTGACGGCGAGGTCAGATCATGTTTGTCCGACGGCGAGGTTGGATGTTTGTTCGACGGCGAGGTTGAACGTTTGGATTTGACGGTGAGGTCAGATCATGTTTGTTCGACGGCGAGGTTGAACGTTTGGATTTGACGGCGAGGTCAGATCATGTTTGTCCGACGGCGAGGTTGGATGTTTGTTCAACGGCGAGGTTGAACATTTGGATTTGACGGCGAGGTCAGATCATGTTTGTCCGACGGCGAGGTTGGATGTTTGTTCGACGGCGAGGTTGAACGTTTGGATTTGACGGCGAGGTCAGATCATGTTTGTTCGACGGCGAGGTTGAACGTTTGGATTTGACGGCGAGGTCAGATCATGTTTGTCCGACAGCGAGGTTGGATATTTGTTCCACGACGAGGTTGAACGTTTGGATTTGACGGCGAGGTCAGATCATGTTTGTCCGGCGGCGAGGTTGGATGTTTGTTCGACGGCGAGGTTGAACGTTTGGATTTGACGGTGAGGTCAGATCATGTTTGTTCGACGGCGAGGTTGAACGTTTGGATTTGACGGCGAGGTCAGATCATGTTTGTCCGGCGGCGAGGTTGGATGTTTGTTCGACGGCGAGGTTGAACGTTTGGATTTGACGGCGAGGTCAGATCATGTTTGTTCGACGGCGAGGTTGAACGTTTGGATTTGACGGCGAGGTCAGATTATGATTGGTTCGACGGCGAGGTTGGATGTTTGTTCGACGGCGAGGTCAGACTCTTTAAATCCCCAGCAGAGATGATGTCTGTGCGACGGCGATGTCCAGTGTCTCCAAATGATGTGTGCTTCCGACGGCGATGTCAGATTCAGCTCTCCAGCGGCGAGGTTGGGTGTTTGAAGGCAATGTCAGAAGAATTTAATGTGGATAATTGACGGCGATGTCAGTTCAGTATCTCTCCAGCTAGTTGTTGAACAGCTAGTGTTGCAGTATTCAAAGATTTGTTCCCCGCAGAGTACCGTGTGCTCGCGCAGTTGGCAAATTTTCGGGTTTACCGATATTCAATCGTCTCGCACCTTGATTGGTTGAGAGTCGTTCGCTTCTCACTCAGTCAGGTTCAAGCCGTTTGAATAGGGGCAGCTGTTGCACCCCAAAATTTGACCAACAATTATTTATTCACTGAGTGTTTGAAAGTTGATACCTTCATCAGAAAGTTCAAGAGATCCTCAGAAGAATTGGTTGCAACCAGAGTTGTGTGCCTCATAGCTTGAGGGTTGTGGGAGCTCCTCAGATGATTCTGAGACCTTGGGAATGAACTTGATGCTTTGAGAAAGCCTATGAGATGTCTTTATAGCCATCATGAAGCCCAGAGAGGTCATTATGCAAGAATTCAGAAGGTTCAACCATGAATGGTAGAATTAGGGTTTTGACTGGGTCAACCCTAGGATAACTGAAAATTTGGAGAAGGTTGAGACCTAATCCAAGGGCCATGAGATCATGAAATGATGCATAGAGATGTTATAAAGATGATTCCTAGACCAACGCATCATGATTGAGGAGTTTGAGAAGTTTCAAGTCAGGGTTTCCAAGGATTGTCAGTGAAAAAACCCTAATTTGATCCCTATCTTCCAGGCAGTTTTAGCTCTAGATGTGATTAATATCTCATCTTCCCCATAACATGAAGGTTGTAGAGCTTGTTCTTAGCTTTAATTTGAGTGGTGGAAGTCCTTGATAGGATTTGCAGAGCTCAAGTTATGGTTTTGACAAATTACAGGTCAGCTGAGGTGTGTGAATCTGGGTCCTTGAAAGTCACCCAACTTGCAGACAACGTTTGCCCTAGTAGGATGATTCCTATGATCTCTTGGTCAACATGAATGTTGAAGAGCATCTTCTTAGCTTTAATTTGAGTGGTAGAAGTCCTTTATAGGATTTGTGGAACTCAACTTATGGTTGGAACAAGACAGGGGTATTTTGGTCATTTGGCAGTTATAGGTCATTTTAAGCAAAGGCCATATCTCCCATTTCCAAGCCTCAAATGGAAAAACTCAAAACATGAAAGTTGTTCAAAATGGCATTTTAAGCCTAGAAAGAAGGTCATGAATTGTTGGAAAAGCTCATAACATGGAATGACAAAGTTTGGTAAATTTGAACTAAAAAGGGCTTATAAGTTAAAAAAGTTGAAAGTGAAATTTGGTTTGGAAGATCTAGGAATCCAAAATAGGTCATCCAATATATCATTTTGATTGGAAACATCATTTTGAGAACATTGGTTTAAACACAATTTTCATTTGAGGCTTTAAAATGGGACATGCTTTGGAAAATTGTTACTTGAATCTTAAGGCACCTTTGGAAATCTTAACACAAGGCAAGAAAAAGGCTTGTAATTGCTCATATCTTCTCAATATCTCTTATGATGAGATTTTAAAACCAATTTGCAAGGCATAAGGCATGATACATGAGATATACCACTTATCATTAAAGGAGAAAATCAAGACTTTTCTAGATGATTCTAGAAGGATCTAGTTGTTTCCATCCATCACTATAAGAAGAGTGATCCACAAGGTATTGAAGGTTGGTGAGATAGAGAGATTTCAGAGGAGAAAGAGAGAGAGAAATTGCCATTGAAGAGCTTCCTTCAAGATCAAGCAACTTGAGATTTCTTCCATCACAAGACCTCTCCTTCAAAACCAGTGCAAACAGAAGGTTGTTCACCATCAAAGGATCATCTTGAGGCCAGGACAAGCCCTGAAACCATCCCCACGAGCACTCACCATCACTTCTTGACAGGTTGGGATTCTTCTCCCTTTCTCCTTATTTATGTGGTTTCTGTTAGCTCTTTAGGTATAGAATTGTTAAGAGAGGATAGATGATCAAATTCTGAGAATTAGGGGGCATTCCATGGAGTTTCATAACAGGGTGTAGAATCTTTCATGATCAAAAATAAACTGGATTAGTGGTTTTAAGGCACGATTGATAGTTCATTGTGATAAGCATAACGTGTAGAACAAGATTGGGTCATTAATTTTGAGTTTTAGAAGAATTGATCTCAGGAAAAATAGGTGGTACCCAAGCTTTGAAGCTTTCTGTTTGAATGATTCAAGGAGAACTAGAGAAAACTACTCGTATAGAATTGTTCCTCTTAATCTGTAGATCATTTTCCTTTTTGGAATTTTTGAATTTCATCAAGTATGGAGAGAGAACGAGGGAGGAGAAGTCTTATGCATGGAGGCACGATTTCTGAAAACCCTAAGCGTTTTGGGACGATGACTGGCGTCCGTTGGATCTTTCTGAAATTCTTGACCTATTACTCTAATCCAACGGTCCAGATTAATTAAAGAAAACAGAGGGAAATTCAAAGAAGCCAAACGCACCGTTTTGCTAAATGAAGTGCGTGTGGGCCTATCCCGGTTACTACTTGCACCCCACCATATCTGGCCCACATGAAAATTGAACTAGCGTGCCCTGCTACTAGCACCCCCTCCCCTTTATTTGATTTCTTTATTTTTTTTATTCCTTTAATATTTTCTTGCATTTTATAAAATTCCTAAAAAATAGAAAATTGAATATTTTTTAATTCTTGTTTTTTCTATGTGTTCATGAATTTGTCTAGAAAAATATAAATAAATAAAATTTCCATTTTATTTTCTTTTCATATTTTTAGTATATTTTTCATTTTAATAGCTTTTTAATATGTTTAGTTTGGTATCCAATTTTGTAGAATTTGTTTTAGGGCCTTCCTTTAGTCTTTTTAATTCTTTCTTTTTTGTGTAATTAGATATTGAATCATAGTTCCCCATAGGATTTAATTCTTGATTTTTAGATTAAAATTTGATTAGTTTAATCAGGTTAGCATTAGGGTATCATAATTAGGGTTTATGTTATGCATAGGTAAGGAAATTCATTTTCTTTAGAGAGTTTTGCCTTGATTTTTAGGTAGGGGCATATGTGGAAGTTATGGGTAGATGTTGTAGACCCTTGTGAATAATTGGTAGAATTTTCCCCCTTGTTTTAGTATTTTTAGGTATTTTCTGAAGTTGACTAATGGTTTTGACTGTTCTGTGGTTATCTGTTCATCTCTGGGGTTTATTTTGGGGAATTTGTTGTGGGGCTTAGTTTGTTTTGAAGATCTTGTTGGAGAGCATGATGAAGAGAAGATTGTAGATCAAGACTCAGAGACCCAGAGCTTGGATTATTCCCTGTCTGTGAGGTTTGAGATCCTGAAGTTTGAAGGAAGTTCATGGTACTTTCCTGAGGAAGGCACTATGAATGACTTTCATTCTTTCTTCTCACCTCTTTCTTAAGTATCCAATGATGTTGGAGCCAACTTGTGAGTTTAATTTCTCCTGAGGAGGAATGTAAACTGATCACATGTTGTTGAGCCACATGGGATACAATTCCTAAGTGGAAGCCTCCTAGTACTTTCCTGAGGAAGGTCCTATGGGTCTATTCATTTAGTTCCATTAGTTTATCTAGGATTTCTTAAGTATCCAATGATGTTGGAGCCAACTTGTGAGTTTAATTTCTCATGAGGAGGAATGTAAACTGATCACAGTTGTTGAGCCACATAGGATACAACTCCTAAGTGGAAGCCTCCTAGTACTTTCCTGAGGAAGGTCCTATGGGTCTATCCCCTTAGTTCCACTAGTTCAGATAGGATCTCCTAAATATCCAGTGATGTTGGAGCCTGCTTGTGAGTTCAGTTTCTCCTGAGGAGGAATGTGAACTGATCACAGTGGTTGAGCCACATAGGATATGATTCCTGAGTATACACCTCCTAGTGCTTTCCTGAGGAAGACACTATGAGTCTGCTTACTTAGCTCCCTTTCTTTGGTAAGCTTGTTTTGAAGCTTAAGGATTGGGATTGATTTCTTTTGGTTAGGTATTGCTTTAGGGCTTTGCTTAGAGTTGATCAGGATTCTGTGTTAGGGTTGGGATTAGAGAGTAGATTCTTTCTTTCTCAAGCATGTGTTTTGTCTGCCTGATGGCACTTCATTTCTTTTATCTGTTATTGCTTGATAGCATGTTGTTTATATTTCAGTATGATTATTGTTATTTCATGACTGGCTTGAGGTCGAGACGAGCTTGTGGAGGCTGAAGCCCCACACACATTTCCTCCCTCACTTGCATTGCATGCATTTTACTGTTAAAGCTGATGCTTTTGTCTATTTTGGTGTATCATTGATATGATCCCTTAGGACTCTCATTTCCTGTGATAAGGATTTGATGATAGACTTTTAGGTTGAAACCTATGCATGACAACTTCTAGGAGTTCCCTGTTCAAACCTCAACCATAGGATGAATCCATGGCATGATAACAGTAGGACTTGATAGTCTCCCTCCTAGTTGGGCCTATTCTCTTCTCATCTCGAAGCAGTTTAAGATACAGTAATCATGAATGATTTCTTTCGTACGTTACGAGCCTTAAGCCATCTGAGGATGGATGTTTAGTATGATACCCTTTGGGTGACATGCGACGCATTCACTCTCGGGTCATAGTCTCTAGTGCGGTTGAAATCGTAAACACAATAAAAAACACTTCTTTCAGGAGATAACCCGTAGTTTCCCGAACTACGTTTGCTCTGATCTTCCATACAGTGTGGAAGTACGTAGGCATAGGATGCGACGTCCTAGCAAGCAACCCTTCCCCCTTAATCCTTCATAGGCCGAACTACGTTGACTCTGATTTCTCATTCTCTAATGAGAATACGTAGGCATAAAGCGCGACGCTTTGCCGAGTCATTTTTCTTTTCTTTTTTCAGCCAGCCTTGACAGGTAGATAGATTATAACCAACCCGTCCAAGTAAACAAACAAGCGAGGATCCCGTCGAGTACGACAGACGTGAGGGGTGCTAATACCTTCCCCTTGCGTAACCGACTCCCGAACCCAGACAATGGTTGCGACGACTTTGTCTTACCCTTATTCGTCAGGTTTTTCCGATCGTTTCCTTTCCCGCTCTGAGGGATAAATAACGAAAGGTGGCGATTCTTTTGTCATGCCGGCACCTTATTTTCGCGCAAGCGACAGCTGGCGACTCTGCTGGGGACGCTACCCAGAATCTCTGGTTCTCCGGTTCCCTATGAGAGTCAATCCTAACGCGTGTGTGTTTGCTTGTTGGGTTGCGTTTATTTATCGCATTTTTACTTCCCGCATTTTATTTCCCGCATTTTATTTCCAGTTTGATATGATTATCTGTGCTGCTGTGGGAGAGGGATGTTACTATGAGTGAGAAGCCGGACCTGGGCTTGAGTGTACACCTAGATATAGTTGCGGAGAAGTAGTAGACGAACCTGTCTGTTGAGCAGGCACAGTTCCCTACGAAAATCTGCGCTCAGACGAGATTCTTGCAGAGGTGCTCCTTTCCGGTCCTGAGGATCAGAGGGAAGTCCAGACGTGAGGATTGTCGACTCTGGGGACCGATCATTTGGAAGTCAGCTAAGTGAGGCCTCTTCATGACTTGGTGATGCCACTCCTTCTGGGAATCGTATCATCACTCATGAAAGTCTGTAACGCTGATGACCGCATAGGATGTCGTACCTTTGTCCGTGGATTAGGTCCGTACCTGTGAGTGGGGTTGGGATATTGCAGGAAACTTTGACCTCCAGACAACCTGGTTTTCTTGACAGTGAATCAGTTATGTTGGTACCGAAGTTCTCAGTTGCAGATTTGACTGTTTTTGACAGAGCAAGTTTTTTTGATCAGAGGATTTTATCATCGGGTGTATGTCTGTTCCTGATAGAGCAGGTTTCGATCAGAGTATTGTTATCAGAGGTTTGTCCTGGATAGAGAAGATTTTGAGTGGGGTCTGAAGATCCCATCAGCAGTTGTTGTTTGTTCTTGATAGGGCAGATTTTGAGTGGGATCTGAAGGTCTCATCAGCAGCTGCGTGTTTGTTCTGGATGGGGCAGATTTTTGATTTGGGGTCTGAAGACTTCATCAGCGGACGTTTTCTGATCATACATCCCGGGGTCCTTATTATCAGGCACTTACTCTCGACAGAGCAGAATTTTGATCTCGATCCTATCAGATGGTTATTCTCAGCATATCAGATCAGTGGTTTTACACCGGGGTTTCCTTCTCTTCAGTGACTGTTGATACCGAATCTCCACAGCAGCCACCTGGATATATTGTTGCATACCTGCATTTTGCATTAGTTTGCATGATCATTCACATTCCATTGACGTGTGTCTGTGGCAGGTACCGTTTCTCGATCCAGGATTCCTCGCCTCTTATTGTATTACTGCAGCCTCTCTCAAGAAGACTGTTGCGTACGAGTTCTCGATCCCTGATGTGTCGAATCTGACTATTGCCGATACTATATGTGAGATTGCTGTTTCCATGACGGGGCCCAGATTCCCCTCCTTATTATTGTCAGCACTGGTACTACGGCGCCAGGATCTGGGGAAATCTCTCAAGCACACAGACACACGCATACATCTGCATAAAGCATTTTGCATGACATACATTTTATTGCTTTTCCTAACCTTTAATGTTGACAGGTTTTTCAGGTACACAGGTTCCGAGCTGCTTTCGATCTCCAGGATTGATCAAAGACTCATTCACCGCTACTCAACTCGCGCTAATCAGACAAGGATAATGGACCAGGTGCAGTTAGATGTTCAAGAGCTCCGTGAACGAATGGATCGTTTTATGGAGCTAATGCAGGTGGTCGCTAATGGTCAAGACCAGCTTCGTACTTTGGTTCAACCTCTAATCTCCAGGGTTGACAGTAATGGCATACTTCACGGCGGGGCCGTGCCTACTCCTCCTCCCGTGGATGCTCCACAAAACGTTGTTCCTGTTGCCGGGGGCAACGACAGTGCTAACGACAATCTGATGACTAATCTCGGACTCAATGCGGCGGGCGTCGGCAATGGTAGTCTGGGAGCCAATGTTAACGTAGGGCCGGTCAACGGCAATGCTGGTACAGGAAATCTGTTGGTGCCTCAACCGTGGCTGGAGGACCATCAGGATGACGTATTCTCTCAGAGAGGAGTAGAAGCAGAGTTGAATGCTGAAGCTCGACTCAGGTTCAAGGCGCTGGAAGACAAGATGAGAGACATCGAAAATCAGAACACATTGGGCGTTGACATGTCCAAGCTCGGGTTGATTGCTGACTTTAAAGTACCTCACAAATTCAAGGTGCCTACCTTTGAGAAGTATAAGGGTACTACCTGCCCCCGTGTCCACCTCCGATCTTATTATAGAAAGATGTCCGCCTATTCTGACGATGAGAAGCTGCTGATGCACTTCTTTCAGGATAGCCTTTCTGGTCTATCACTCGAATGGTATATGGGTTTGGAGCCCGCTACTGTGCGCACCTGGAAAGACCTCGCAGAAGCGTTCGTCCTCCACTATCAATATAATAGCGACTTGGCTCCCAACCGAGTTCAGCTTCAGAATCTCTCACAGCGGAACAATGAAAGCTTTAAAGAATACGCCCAGCGGTGGCGTGAGTTGGCTGCTCGGGTTCAACCGCCGATGGTTGAGCGTGAGCTAGTGCAAATGTTCGTGGCTACCCTTCCTGGAATCTATTATGAAAAGCTGGTCAGTGGCATGTCTGGAACATTCTCGACTCTCATCACTCTGGGCGAGCATGTTGAGAACGGTATAAAGATCGGAAAAATTCAGGGCGAATCATCCTCAGCTGGAGGAAGTAGCAAGAAACCTTACGCTGGAAAGCGTCGAGAGGGAGATGCCAGTGCTGTCACTAATGCTAGGAGAAAGGGCAAGGGCCCTCAACCTCAGATTGCTAGCATAAATATCCCAGCTGCTCCACCGCAGCCGCAACAGCAGAATAATCAGGGGTACAGGAAATATCAGAATCGGGCTCCTCTGACAAACCGTCATTTTGAAACTCCACCTATGTCGTATGCACAGCTTTTGCAAACGTTGCTGCAGCTCCAATTAGTTCAAAAGAGGACGTTGGCTCCCTTAACAGGGGCACCACCACCGGGGTATGACGCCAATGCTACTTGTGAATTCCACACTGGGGCACCTGGCCATACGATTGAGAATTGTAAAGCTTTTAAGCACAAAGTCCAGGACTTGGTGGACGCCAAGGTTATCAACTTTTCTGATAGCGTGCCCAACGTCACCAAAAACCCGATGCCTCATCATAAGGGGGGCGGAGTGAATGCTGTTATCACAGAAGAGAGTTCAGACTTGCTGACTGATGTTAAAGATTTGAAGACGCCGTTGAGTTTTGTCAAGGCTAAGTTGCTGAAGAAGGGCTTCTTCCCTGGATGCGGAGAGTTATGCATGGCTTGTGCTACACTTCATGATGGGTGTGAGCAGCTGATCGAAGGTATCCAAAGTCTGATGTCTGAGGGTATTTTACAGTTCAGCCGGAGCGTTGAGAGTGCATCAGGGGAGGTCGTGCTAAAGCAGGCAGATGAAGTTGCTACCATTACTATTCCTCGTCACCCTATTACTATTTCTGCGCCCCGTTCGCCTACAATCACTATCACCAGGGCCGGACCGATCCCATTCGAAAGCACTAATGTCGTTCCATGGCATTATGGCACCGAAGTTTATTGTAATGGTCAGAAGATAGAGCTAGATCCATTCGGATCAACTGTGCAGAATCTTACCGGAATCAGTGGTATCACTAGAAGCGGTAGAGTGTTTGCGCCGGCAGAGGTTGCGGCAGAGAAAGTGGTCCGGGCTGACGCTGTGGATAAGGGTAAAGGTAAAGCTGTCGAAGAGAGCCCTGCAGGGGCAGAAAAAGATTTGCTAGTTAAAGATGCTGAAGAGTTCATGCGACTAATCAAGAAGAGTGACTACAAGATTGTAGATCATCTTCATCAGACTCCGTCAAAGATCTCGATTCTAAACTTGTTGCTGTGTTATGAGGCGCACCGCAACGCATTACTGAAGGTATTAAATGCTGCATACGTGCCGCAGGAGATATCAGTAAATCAGCTGGAGGAGGTGGTGGCCCATGTCAATGCTGGTAATGGGCTGGGATTTACAGATCTAGAGCTGACTCCTAAAGGAAGAGATCACAACAGCGCCTTGCACGTCTCGATAGAGTGCAGAGGCACGATCATGTCGCATGTCCTGGTGGATACGGGTTCATCCCTTAATGTGCTTCCGAAGAAGGCACTTATGAAGCTGGATACCCGTGGATTGCTTTGCACGCCTAGTGATCTGGTAGTGAAAGCCTTTGACGGAACCAAGCGCCACGTCTTCGGAGAGTTGACCCTGCCAATTCAAGTTGGTCCAGAGACGTTCAATACGGTTTTCTATATCATGGATATCATGCCCGCCTATAGTTGCCTCTTAGGTCGGCCATGGATCCATTCTGCTGGTGCCGTGACGTCCACGCTGCATCAAAAGCTTAAATATGTTGTCGGGGGCAGCATAGTAACAGTCTGTGGTGAGGAGGACATCATGGTGAGCCACCTATCGTCCTTTAAATACGTTGAAATGGATGGCGAGATCCATGAAACTCTCTGCCAAGCATTTGAAACCGTCAGGGTAAAAGAGGTAGCTCCTGTCGTCGCAGAGAAGCAAGAGATGAACCTCTCCTCGTTTAAGGAAGCTCGGGCCGTTGTCGAAGCCGGTTCCACCCCAGGCTGGGGGCATGTTTTGGATATACCAATCAAGCAGGATAAATTTGGATTGGGATATTCTCCTGAAGCTGAAGCTTCATCTTCTTCTAGCAGTTCGTCTCGTGGGAAGGGGCCGATCCTATTCACCAAGGGGGGAGTAATTTTCGAAAGCATCAACGCTACGTCGGAGGACAGCGGGGATAGTGATTGTGATCTTGACGCCTGGATTCAACCGAGCAAGCCGGGCGGGCGCCTCCACAATTGGACCATCAAGGAGATTATCAAGCTGACAAGTGAAGAGTAATGATTTGCTTTTTACAATCTTTGTACAACCCTATGTCCTGCCCGGGGCATAGTGGTTTTACTGTCAGGGCCTTGTTGGATTATATGTATGCATTTTGTTAATAAATAAAAGGCGTTTTCTTCACACTCAAATATTGTGTTCTCTGTTATTCCTGTTTTATGTTTATTTCGAAAAAACAGCAAAATGGCAACGAGGTTTGTGCTAACCTGCATATTCTTGCTTTAAACTTAACCCTTGTTATTGCAGGATCCACATAACATACGACATCGACTCTGGACCCTCTACGGCTCACTACGACTTTGATTGCCCGATCTATCAAGCCGAGGATGAGATTGATGAAGACGAGGACCTTCCGGAAGAGTTGGCCCGCTTGTTGAGACAAGAGGGGAAGGTTATTCTGCCTCACGAGGAGGATATTGAGCTTGTAAATCTGGGTTCTGAGGAGCTCGTCAGAAATGTCAGAGTAGGGGCTGCGCTGCAGAAGGATGTCAAGCATAGACTGGTCGAGATGCTTCGAGAGTATAGTGACGTCTTTGCTTGGTCATACGAAGATATGCTCGGACTTGACACAGACATCGTGGTTCATCGCTTGCCGTTGCGAGAAGATTGCCCTCCAGTCAAGCAGAAGCTTAGGAGGACGAGGCCAGACATGGCTGTAAAAATCAAAGAAGAAGTCCAGAAGCAGTTGGACGCAGGATTTCTGGCCGTTACCACTTACCCTCCGTGGGTCGCCAACATAGTGCCTGTACCGAAGAAGGACGGTAAGGTACGCATGTGCGTCGATTATCGGGATTTGAATAGGGCGAGCCCTAAGGATGATTTCCTGTTGCCTCATATCGATGTGTTGGTCGACAACACAACCCAGTTTTCCGTGTTTTCGTTCATGGACGGCTTCTCCGGTTACAATCAGATTAAGATGGCACTGGAGGACATGGAGAAAACGACGTTTATCACCCCCTGGGGAACGTTCTGCTATAAGGTAATGCCCTTCGGTCTGAAGAACGCAGGGGCCACTTACCAGCGAGCAATGGTAACTTTGTTTCATGATATGATTCATCATGAGATCGAGGTCTATGTTGATGACATGATTGCAAAGTCCCAAACGGAGGAAGAGCATCTGGTCAATTTGTTGAAGCTGTTCGAAAGGCTTAGGAAGTTCAGGCTGAGGCTGAATCCTAACAAGTGCACTTTCGGAGTGCGGTCCGGAAAGTTATTGGGGTTTATCGTTAGTGAACGAGGTATTGAAGTTGATCCTGCGAAAATAAAAGCTATCCAAGAAATGCCAGCGCCGAAAACAGAAAAAGAAGTTCGTGGTTTCTTGGGCCGAATAAACTACATTGCAAGGTTTATCTCTCAGCTCACGGCCACTTGTGAACCGATGTTCAAGCTTTTAAAGAAAGATCAGGCGATTACTTGGAATGAAGATTGCCAGAAGGCATTCGACAAAATAAAGCAGTATCTTCAAGAACCTCCAATCTTGATACCCCCAGTGGCTGGACGGCCATTAATCATGTACCTGACGGTTCTCGAGAATAGTATGGGGTGTGTTCTCGGTCAGCACGACGAGACGGGCAGAAAGGAGCATGTCATTTATTATTTGAGTAAAAAGTTCACTGAGTGTGAATCTCGATACTCGAGGCTGGAGAAGACGTGTTGCGCATTAGCTTGGGCCGCCAAACGTCTACGACAGTATATGCTCAACCACACCACTATGCTAATTTCGAAGATGGATCCGATCAAGTACGTCTTCGAGAAGCAGGCTCTTTCGGGCAGGATTGCCAGATGGCAAATGGTGTTAACGGAATATGATATTCAGTACGTCTCTCAGAAAGCCATTAAGGGAAGCGTATTGTCTGATTACCTTGCCGAACAGCCAATCGAAGACTACCAGCCGATGAAGTTCGAATTCCCTGACGAGGATATTATGTTTCTCAAAGCGAAGGATTGCGATGAGCCATTGCCCGGTGAGGGGCCAGATAGGAAGTCTCAGTGGAAGTTGATATTCGACGGAGCGGTTAATTCCTACGGAAGTGGTATTGGGGCTATCATCACGACTCCTCACGGATCCCACATCCTGTTTACTGCGAGACTGACGTTTCCAGTTACCAACAATGAAGCCGAGTATGAAGCATGTATTATGGGTCTAGAAGAGGCAATTGATTTGAGAATCAAGAATCTAGACATATATGGTGACTCAGCGCTTGTAATCAATCAGATTAAAGGGGAGTGGGAAACTCGTCAAGCGAATTTGGTGCCGTACATGAATTATGCCAGGAGGCTGCTTCCGTTCTTCGATCGAGTGGAACTTCATCATGTGCCCAGGGCTGAAAATCAAATGGCTGATGCCTTAGCCACGTTGGCTTCAATGTATAAAGTCAATTATTGGAATGAGGCTCCAAGAATTGTGCTTTCGCGTCTTGATAGACCGGCATTTGTCTTTGCAATCGAGGACGCCACCGACGGCAAGCCATGGTTCCACGACATCCAGACCTTCCTTATGACTAAGGAGTATCCTGCGGGTGCGTCTACCCAGGATAAGAAGACTCTAAGGAGGCTAGCTGGAAACTTTTATCTCAATCCTGATGGAGTGCTGTATAAGAGAAACCACGATCTCGTGCTACTCAGATGTGTAGATGAGAAAGAGGCGAGTATGCTCATGGAAGAAGTCCATGAGGGCACATTTGGTACGCACGCCGGCGGGCATGCCATGACAAGAAAGATCCTGAGAGCAGGGTATTACTGGTTGACTATGGAGTCGGATTGCTTCAGATTCGCGAAGAAATGTCACAAATGCCAGATTTATGCTGATAAAGTTCATGTGCCGCCGTGCCCATTGAATGTCATGTCTTCCCCTTGGCCGTTCTCCATGTGGGGCATCGACATGATAGGCAAGATCGAGCCCACTGCATCCAATGGTCATCGTTTCATTCTGGTAGCTATCGACTACTTCACCAAATGGGTGGAGGCAGCCTCGTACGCTAATGTGACCAAGCAGGTGGTAGCTAAATTCATAAAGAGGGACATCATCTGTCGCTATGGAATTCCCGAGCGGATCATTACTGATAATGGTTCGAACCTTAATAACAAGATGATGAAGGAGCTGTGCCAGAGCTTCAAGATTGAACACCACAACTCATCCCCTTACCGGCCGAAGATGAATGGCGCCGTTGAGGCCGCCAACAAGAACATCAAGAAGATTGTTCAGAAGATGGTTGTGACGTACAAGGATTGGCACGAGATGTTGCCATTTGCCTTGCACGATTATCGTACGATGGTGCGTACGTCGACCGGGGCAACTCCTTTCTCCTTGGTGTACGGTATGGAAGCTGTCCTACCGTTGGAAGTGGAGATTCCTTCTTTGCGAGTTTTGGTTGATGTGAAACTCGACGAGGCAGAATGGATTACGAATCGTTTGAACCAGCTCAGCCTGATGGACGAGAAGAGGTTGGCATCGATTGCATTTGGTCGCCTGTACCAAAGCCGAATGAAGAAAGCTTATGATAAGAAGGTACGTCCTAGAAGCTTTCAGACGGGTGATCTCGTCCTGAAAAAGATTCTTCCGCCACACTCCGATCACCGGGGCAAGTGGACTCCGAATTACGAAGGGCCGTATGTCGTCAGCAAGGTCTTCTCAGGAGGAGCTTTGTTGTTATTCACGATGGATGGGTAAGATTTTGCATCCCCGGTGAACGCGGACGCAGTTAAAAAATACTTTGCTTGAAAGAGACCCGCTGGACAAAAAAGAAAGAGTCCAGGCAAAAAAGGGGCATCCCGGCGAACCAAAAACAGAATAAAAGGTTCGGGCAAAAGTTAGGGATATATTGAAAAAATGTACACCCGCGAAGTCAAAAACCTACACTGGGCGGCTTCGGCAAAAAAGGGTATCCCGGTGAACCGAAAACCCGTAAAGGGCGGTTCACGCAAAAGTTAGGGATTTGAAAAAGCAAATGACTGCGTTCCGCGTATGGACTTTCATTGTTTAGTGGTTGGAGGACCTGAGGGCCGTTTATCTGAATCAATCTCTTCTGAAGCTGAAGCGTCGGAGAAGTATCGAAGTCGAGTGGGTCTTAGAGGGATCAACTCATGGTGTTCGTCTACGCCTCGTTGCCGACATTTGTATACACTGATGTATATTTATGTTTTCTTTTTGTGCGGCTTCCTCATTCCAGGAGTTTGCCTCTGTTGTAAAACATTTTTGCCCATTCAGGGGTTCATCATCAATAAAATGCACATTATTCAGCAATTCTGCTTGTCTGTTTAGCATTTATCTGTTTTGTTTGCGAACGAAAACGCCGATGTTTTTAATAAAATGCGCATACATAAACTTACGGGCCTAGGCCCATTGATTGTTGAAACAATTAATTAATTGAATATTGTCACGAGATAATAACCTGGATAGGCCCCTTTGAGGAGGGTATCTTATCTGTTTGTTTGTGTTGTTGTAGGTGTAGCGCTTTCCAGAGGTGCCATGCGCGTTCCCGAAGCAGGGAGAGTCCTCCTTCTCCAGCAGAGTTCAGTAGTCTCTCCTCCATAGAGTCAGAATCAGAATAGTGAGCATTGATATGTCTCCCCAGGCAGAGAGGATTGTCTTCCCCAAACAGACGCACCCTGAAGGAACGTCATTTTCTCAGCTGAGTCGCGCGCCGAAGCTCGTACATGCCCCCCAGCACCGTGTCACAAGTGCAGATTTCATAGAAGTGTTCGGGTGCCGAAGCTCGTGTTTCCCCAATAAAGTCGCCGAATCCCGCGGAATTGAAGTTCCTCACCAGAGTCGTATTCTCTCCCGAGGTCGGATGATTCCCTCTTCCCCAGTAGAGTGTTGGAACAACTGATGTTGTATTCCCCTGCAGAGTTGTAATCTCCCTCGAAGTCAGATGAGTCTTTCTTCCCTAGCGAAATTGAAACTCCTCATCAGAGTCGCACTCTCTCCAGCGAAGTAGAATGATTTCTCTCTCCCCGGCCGAGTCCGCAAACCCCCAGGAGAGCCGAATCCTTGGAAGCAGTTGGGACCATGAGTGGATTTTCCCTAGCAGAGTATTGAACAGCCGATGCGGTATTTCCCCAGAGTCGCACTCTCTCCAGCGAAGCAGAATGACTTCTCCTTCCTCAGCCGAGTTTGCGGATGTCCAAGAGAGCCGAGTCCTTGGAAGTTGATCAAACCATGTTTAGTTGTTCCCCCAAGGGAGTGTTGAGCAGCTGAAGTTGTTTCTCCACAGAGTTGTTATCCCTAGAAGAGTAGCTGAGACGGCCACGCAGTTTATTCTCGTGATTGATATCAGCAAGCTTGGTTGCTCGTACAGTTTCGTCCACTGCAGCAGATCAACTGAAGTTGTTTTCCCTGCAGCAGTCAGCGGAAGATCAATTCCCGAGACAGAGTCCGATTGACATTGGCATGTTCACGTTCTCCTCAACAGGAGGATGCCTCTATCTGAGTGGTTTTTCTCCTTGACAGGAGAATTCCCCTTCGGCATTTATTTTGCTGACGGGACTGCGTAGCATATTGCATGATTGCATAGCATTTAGCATAAACGCATATCATTCCCACCGTGTGGGGCACGGCACAGAAGCATACGCATCATAAGCATGATCTAGGTTACTAGCATTCTTATTTTACAGGAGTTCCACCGAGAGACCAGTTGCTCAGGATGATTCCTGAAGTTCTCCCCAACCAGGTCGCTTCCTTGAGATGATTCCCGAGACCCCGGTGTAATCCCCACGGTCGCTCGCTCAAGATGATTTTTGAAATCCCCAGCGAAATCTCCAGTTCAAGACGATTCTTGAATTCCTCAGCAGGGACGTTGGCTTAAGGTGATTCTTAAGACCGCAGCATAGGGTCCCGAATGGTTTGCTCAGGATGATTCTTGAGTTCCCCAGTAGCGCACCCAACAAGAGTTTCCCAGGAAGATTCCTGGAATACCCAGCAGAATGAAGTCTCCATAATGGTTATCGGTTCAGGATGATTCTTGAAGGTGCCCGACGGAGTTGTTCGTTCAAGATGATTCTTGGAGTCCTTAGCAGCGTGATATGTCTGCTCCAACAGTGATGTCTAATCTGAAGATTGACTTCGTAAACGCCTGAAGGAGGTATCAGAGGTTCCTATGAATTCAGATTTCCTTGTTGATGAATCAACGTGTGGCTGAAGACAAGGTTCCAAATTTTGTATTCAAGATGATTCGTGTTGGTCTGAGGACCAAGTCAGTTGTCCTGAGGTGATGATCGATTGCGATCAAGTAAATAGTTCTTCTTTTGACTGAAGTCGAAGATATTTCTCCAGCTGAAGCGGAGTTTGCCTGAAGGCAAAGTGTTTGAATCCCCGTAGAGTCATGAATGGCTCAGGATACCATTTCTCTGACTGAAGTCACAGATTTCCCGAGCTGAAGCGAAGGTGCCTGAGGGCAAGGTTATCCCCAAGGTCATGAATGACCTAGGATTCATTTTTCGGACTGAAGGCCGAAATATATCCCTGACTGAAGTCACGGATGCTCTATAGCAGAGGTGGAGTTGCCTGAATGCAGATCCATGTATCCTTGAAGGCCAAGGACCATTTCTTCAGACTGAAGTCGAAGATACCTCCTGCAGAGTTGCCGACGGGCAAAGTTTACATCCTTGAAGGCCAAGGATGTTTATCTTCAGAAGCACTTGAAGATCTTTTCTAGCTGAAGCTGGAATCGCCGACGGGCAGGGTTTCATCTATCTTCAGAAGAACTTGAAGATTCTCCAGCGGATCTGGAATGGCCAGGGGCCAGGGTTTCATCTATCCTTGAAGGCCAAGGATGCTTATTTTCAGAAGTGCTTGAAAATTTTTCTAGCTGAAGCTGGAAGCGGCCAGGGGCCAGGGTTTCATATATCTTGAATGTTTAAGTTCTACGGTGGGCAGTGTGCAGTAGTATTCCGATGTTCGTTATGGTTCTGAGGGTGAACCCCAGATCAGAGTGTGCTCAGTTAAGTCTCTCATTCCCAGCGGAGTGGTTCCAAATACGCAAGTGTACCTTTTGTTCCATTTACCAGGGGTGAACCCCAGGTCAGATGATTTGTTCGACGGCGAGGTTGAACGTTTGGATTTGACGGCGAGGTCAGATCATGTTTGTCCGACGGCGAGGTTGGATGTTTGTTCGACGGCGAGGTTGAACGTTTGGATTTGACGGCGAGGTCAGATCATGTTTGTCCGACGGCGAGGTTGGATGTTTGTTCGACGGCGAGGTTGAACGTTTGGATTTGACGGCGAGGTCAGATCATGTTTGTCCGACGGCGAGGTTGGATGTTTGTTCGACGGCGAGGTTGAACGTTTGGATTTGACGGCGAGGTCAGATCATGTCTGTTCGACGGCGAGGTTGAACGTTTGGATTTGACGGCGAGGTCAGATCATGTTTGTCCGACAGCGAGGTTGGATGTTTGTTCGACGGCGAGGTTGAACGTTAGGATTTGACGGCGAGGTCAGATCATGTTTGTCCGGCGGCGAGGTTGGATGTTTGTTCGACGGCGAGGTTGAACGTTTGGATTTGACGGCGAGGTCAGATCATGTTTGTTCGACGGCGAGGTTGAACGTTTGGATTTGACGGCGAGGTCAGATCATGTTTGTCCTGCGGCGAGGTTGGATGTTTGTTCGACGGCGAGGTTGAACGTTTGGATTTGACGGCGAGGTCAGATCATGTTTGTTCGACGGCGAGGTTGAACGTTTGGATTTGACGGCGAGGTCAGATTATGATTGGTTCGACGGCGAGGTTGGATGTTTGTTCGACGGCGAGGTCAGACTCTTTAAATCCCCAGCAGAGATGATGTCTGTGCGACAGCGATGTCCAGTGTCTCCAAATGATGTGTGCTTCCGACGGCGATGTCAGATTCAGCTCTCCAGCGGCGAGGTTGGGTGTTTGAAGGCAATGTCAGAAGAATTTAATGTGGATAATTGACGGCGATGTCAGTTCAGTATCTCTCCAGCTAGTTGTTGAACAGCTAGTGTTGCAGTATTCAAAGATTTGTTCCCCGCAGAGTACCGTGTGCTCGCGCAGTTGGCAAATTTTCGGGTTTACCGATATTCAATCGTCTCGCACCTTGATTGGTTGAGAGCCGTTCGCTTCTCACTCAGTCAGGTTCAAGCCGTTTGAATAGGGGAAGCTATTGCACCCCAAAATTTGACCAACAATTATTTATTCACTGAGTGTTTGAAAGTTGATACCTTCATCAGAAAGTTCAAGAGATCCTCAGAAGAATTGGTTGCAACCAGAGTTGTGTGCCTCATAGCTTGAGGGTTGTAGGAGCTCCTCAGATGATTCTGAAACCTTGGGAATGAACTTGATGCTTTGAGAAAGCCTATGAGATGTCTTGATAGCCATCATGAAGCCCAGAGAGGTCATTATGCAAGAATTCAGAAGGTTCAACCATGAATGGTAGAATTAGGGTTTTGACTGGGTCAACCCTAGGATAACTGAAAATTTGGAGAAGGTTGAGACCTAATACAAGGGCCATGAGATCATGGAATGATGCATAGAGATGTTATAAAGATTATTCCTAGACCAACGCATCATGATTGAGGAGTTTGAGAAGTTTCAAGTCAGGGTTTCCAAGGATTGTCAGTGAAAAAACCCTAATTTGATCCCTATCTACCAGGCAGTTTTAGCTCTAGATGTGATTAATATCTCATCTTCCCCACAACATGAAGGTTGTAGAGCTTGTTCTTAGCTTTAATTTGAGTGGTGGAAGTCCTTGATAGGAGTTGCAGAGCTCAAGCTATGGTTTTGACAAATTACAGGTCAGCTGAGGTGTGTGAATCTGGGTCCTTGAAAGTCACCCAACTTGCAGACAACGTTTGCCCTAGTAGGATGATTCCTATGATCTCTTGGTCAACATGAATGTTGAAGAGCATCTTCTTAGCTTTAATTTGAGTGGTAGAAGTCCTTTATAGGATTTTTGGAACTCAACTTATGGTTGGAACAAGACAGGGGTATTTTGGTCATTTGGCAGTTATAAGTCATTTTAAGCAAAGGCCATATCTCCCATTTCCAAGCCTCAAATGGAAAAACTCAAAACATGAAAGTTGTTCAAAATGGCATTTTAAGCCTAGAAAGAAGGTCATGAATTGTTGGAAAAGCTCATAACATGGAATGACAAAGTTTGGTAAATTTGAACTAAAAAGGGCTTATAAGTTAAAAAAGTTGAAAGTGAAATTTGGTTTGGAAGATCTAGGAATCCAAAATAGGTCATCCAATATATCATTTTGATTGGAAACATCATTTTGAGAACATTGGGTTAAACACAATTTTCATTTGAGGCTTTAAAATGGGACATGCTTTGGAAAATTGTTACTTGAATCTTAAGGCACCTTTGGAAATCTTAACACAAGGCAAGAAAAAGGCTTGTAATTGCTCATATCTTCTCAATATCTCTTATGATGAGATTTTAAAACCAATTTGCAAGGCATAAGGCATGATACATGAGATATACCACTTATCATTAAAGGAGAAAATAAAGACTTTTCTAGATGATTCTAGAAGGATCTAGTTGTTTCCATCCATCACTATAAGAAGAGTGATCCACAAGGTATTGAAGGTTGGTGAGATAGAGAGATTTCAGAGGAGAAAGAGAGAGAGAAATTGCCATTGAAGAGCTTCCTTCAAGATCAAGCAACTTGAGATTTCTTCCATCACAAGACCTCTCCTTCAAAACCAGTGCAAACAGAAGGTTGTTCACCATCAAAGGATCATCTTGAGGCCAGGACAAGCCCTGAAACCATCCCCACGAGCACTCACCATCACTTCTTGACAGGTTGGGATTCTTCTCCCTTTCTCCTTATTTATGTGGTTTCTGTTAGCTCTTTAGGTATAGAATTGTTAAGAGAGGATAGATGATCAAATTCTGAGAATTAGGGGGCATTCCATGGAGTTTCATAACAGGGTGTAGAATCTTTCATGATCAAAAATAAACTGGATTAGTGGTTTTAAGGCACGATTGATAGTTCATTGTGATAAGCATAACGTGTAGAACAAGATTGGGTCATTAATTTTGAGTTTTAGAAGAATTGATCTCAGGAAAAATAGGTGGTACCCAAGCTTTGAAGCTTTCTGTTTGAATGATTCAAGGAGAACTAGAGAAAACTACTCGTATAGCCTTGTTCCTCTTAATCTGTAGATCATTTTCCTTTTTGGAATTTTTGAATTTCATCAAGTATGGAGAGAGAACGAGGGAGGAGAAGTCTTATGCATGGAGGCACGATTTCTGAAAACCCTAAGCGTTTTGGGACGATGACTGGCGTCCGTTGGATCTTTCTGAAATTCTTGACCTATTACTCTAATCCAACGGTCCAGATTAATTAAAGAAAACGGAGGGAAATTCAAAGAAGCCAAACGCACCGTTTTGCTAAATGAAGCGCGTGTGGGCCTATCCCGGTTACTACTTGCACCCCACCATATCTGGCCCACATGAAAATTGAACTAGCGTGCCCTGCTACTAGCACCCCCTCCCCTTTATTTGATTTCTTTATTTTTTTTATTCCTTTAATATTTTCTTGCATTTTATAAAATTCCTAAAAAATAGAAAATTGAATATTTTTTAATTCTTGTTTTTTCTATGTGTTCATGAATTTGTCTAGAAAAATATAAATAAATAAAATTTCCATTTTATCTTCTTTTCATATTTTTAGTATATTTTTCATTTTAATAGCTTTTTAATATGTTTAGTTTGGTATCCAATTTTGTAGAATTTGTTTTAGGGCCTTCCTTTAGTCTTTTTAATTCATTCTTTTTTGTGTAATTATATATTGAATCATAGTTCCCCATAGGATTTAATTCTTGATTTTTAGATTAAAATTTGATTAGTTTAATCAGGTTAGCATTAGGGTATCATAATTAGGGTTTATGTTATGCATAGGTAAGGAAATTCATTTTCTTTAGAGAGTTTTGCCTTGATTTTTAGGTAGGGGCATATGTGGATGTTATGGGTAGATGTTGTAGACCCTTGTGAATAATTGGTAGAATTTTCCCCCTTGTTTTAGTATTTTTAGGTATTTTCTGAAGTTGACTAATGGTTTTGACTGTTCTGTGGTTATCTGTTCATCTCTGGGGTTTATTTTGGGGAATTTGTTGTGGGGCTTAGTTTGTTTTTAAGATCTTGTTGGAGAGCATGATGAAGAGAAGATTGTAGATCAAGACTCAGAGACCCAGAGCTTGGATTATTCCCTATCTGTGAGGTTTGAGATCCTGAAGTTTGAAGGAAGTTCATGGTACTTTCCTGAGGAAGGCACTATGAATGACTTTCATTCTTTCTTCTCACCTCTTTCTTAAGTATCCAATGATGTTGGAGCCAACTTGTGAGTTTAATTTCTCCTGAGGAGGAATGTAAACTGATCACATGTTGTTGAGCCACATGGGATACAATTCCTAAGTGGAAGCCTCCTAGTACTTTCCTGAGGAAGGTCCTATGGGTCTATTCATTTAGTTCCATTAGTTTATCTAGGATTTCTTAAGTATCCAATGATGTTGGAGCCAACTTGTGAGTTTAATTTCTCCTGAGGAGGAATGTAAACTGATCACAGTTGTTGAGCCACATAGGATACAACTCCTAAGTGGAAGCCTCCTAGTACTTTCCTGAGGAAGGTCCTATGGGTCTATCCCCTTAGTTCCACTAGTTCAGATAGGATCTCCTAAATATCCAGTGATGTTGGAGCCTGCTTGTGAGTTCAGTTTCTCCTGAGGAGGAATGTGAACTGATCACAGTGGTTGAGCCACATAGGATATGATTCCTGAGTATACACCTCCTAGTGCTTTCCTGAGGAAGACACTATGAGTCTGCTTACTTAGCTCCCTTTCTTTGGTAAGCTTGTTTTGAAGCTTAAGGACTGGGATTGATTTCTTTTGGTTAGGTATTTCTTTAGGGCTTTGCTTAGAGTTGATCAGGATTCTGTGTTAGGGTTGGGATTAGAGAGTAGATTCTTTCTTTCTCAAGCATGTGTTTTGTCTGCCTGATGGCACTTCATTTCTTTTATCTGTTATTGCTTGATAGCATGTTGTTTATATTTCAGTATGATTACTGTTATTTCATGACTGGCTTGAGGTCGAGACGAGCTTGTGGAGGCTGAAGCCCCACACACATTTCCTCCCTCACTTGCATTGCATGCATTTTACTGTTAAAGCTTATGCTTTTGTCTGTTTTGGTGTATCATTGATATGATCCCTTAGGACTCTCATTTCCTGTGATAAGGATTTGATGATAGACTTTTAGGTTGAAACCTATGCATGACAACTTCTAGGAGTTCCCTGTTCAAACCTCAACCATAGGATGAATCCATGGCATGATAAAAGTAGGACTTGATAGTCTCCCTCCTAGTTGGGCCTATTCTCTTCTCATCTCGAAGCAGTTTAAGATACAGTAATCATGAATGATTTCTTTCGTACGTTACGAGCCTTAAGCCATCTGAGGATGGATGTTTAGTATGATACCCTTTGGGTGACATGCGACACATTCACTCTCGGGTCATAGTCTCTAGTGCGGTTGAAATCGCAAACACAATAAAAAACACTTCTTTCAGGAGATAACCCGTAGTTTCCCGAACTACGTTTGCTCTGATCTTCCATACAGTGTGGAAGTACGTAGGCATAGGATGCGACGTCCTAGCGAGCAACCCTTCCCCCTTAATCCTTCGTAGGCCGAACTACGTTGACTCTGATTTCTCATTCTCTGATGAGAATACGTAGGCATAAAGCGCGACGCTTTGCCGAGTCATTTTTCTTTTCTTTTTTCAGCCAGCCTTGACAGGTAGATAGATTATAACCAACCCGTCCAAGTAAACAAACAAGCGAGGATCCCGTCGAGTACGACGGACGTGAGGGGTGCTAATACCTTCCCCTTGCGTAACCGACTCCCAAACCCAGACAATGGTTGCGACGACTTTGTCTTACCCTTATTCGTCAGGTTTTTCCGATCGTTTCCTTTCCCGCTCTGAGGGATAAATAACGAAAGGTGGCGACTCTTCTGTCATGCCGGCACCTTATTTTCGCGCAAGCGACAGGCCCCACCTGCAACGGTAATGTTATTGATCCGAAAACTGACCTCCTCGTTCCATCGAACGCTCTCACCACTAAATCACTGGTCGTGCAGATAATCCCCCTGATATCCAATTTCATCATGGCTTTCTTCGGTAGCACATTCAAGGAAGATCCAGTGTCTACTAAAACATGGGACATGACCGTGCCCCGACATTCGACTGACACATGCAATGCCATATTGTGCTCTCGCCCTCTCGGAGTCAAATCAAAGTCTGTGAAGCCCAAACTGTGCCCCGCATTGACATGCGCCATCACCCCTTCTAACTGATTAACAAAAACTTCTTGAGGAACGAACGACGTGTCTAGGATCTTCAGAAAAGAGTTTCGATAGGCCTCGAAACATAACAACAATGATAGGATGGAAAATTTTGACGGCGTTTGCTGGAGGTGCTCCACGATTTTGTAATCACTTTTACGAATGAGCCTCATAAACTCCTCCACATCCTTAAGTGACGTTTCCTTTTCATTCGACTGAGACGGACCACCCTCAGTTACCTTGGCTTTACCCTTGGCTAATCTTTTTGCCTCTACCTCGGGTGACGTGAAGCTTCTTCCGCTTCTGGTCATACCCCCTGTTCCGACAACATTATCTACAACCCCAACTGGTTGTCCATTGACTTCAATTTTCTCCCCGTCGCAATATACCTCCGATCCATAAGTCCACGGCACTGCTTTAGTACTCTCAAAAGGGATTGGTCCTGCTTTAGTAATTGTGATCATCGGCCGCCTGGCAGGCGCCGTTATCGTTATTGTTTTCCTCGGAATCGTCACCGTCGCAACATCGTTCTGCTCATCACACAACGCCTCTACAGGCTTTTCAACTGCAGTCCGATCAAATTGCAAGGTCCCTTCATCCATCATAGCTTGAATACCCTGCTTCAACTCATTACAACCCTCTGGTTGGGTCCAACAATCCAAGCAAAATTCATCACAACCCGGAAATACACCCCCTTTTAACAGCGTGCTTTTAATCTCACCCAATGGTGTCTTCAGCTCATTGACATCCATCACTAGATTCAGATTTTCTTTCGTCAAGATGGCATTTGCCCCATGATTGAGCATAGGCTGTTGTACGATATTTGGACCCACCTGTCCAAAGTTAATAGCTTTGCTCTCCAATAAATCCTAAACTTTATGCTTAAATGCCTGACAAGCTTCTACATCATGCCCGGGCGCCCCGGAATGGAATTCGCAATGCTTGTTGGCGTCATATCCGTAAGGAAGTACTTCCCCTGTAGGCGGTGCCAAAGTCCTCTTTTCAACCAAGTTCAACCTTAGCAGGGTCTGGAGGAGTTCTGCATACGTGGAAGGAGGTGCGTCGAACACTCTTTTTGGTCTCGTATTTTGTACCCTTCTCTGGCCAGGATTCTATCCTTGCTGTTGCTGTGGTTGTTGTTGTTGTGGCTTCCTCTGTTGAGGAAGCGGGATAGTGACACTAGCTATCTGTTGCGGCTGAACATACTGATTTCTTCCTCTGCCCCTGCCCCTGCCACCAAACACGACACTAGTATCACCCTGTCGTCTACCACCAAATGCTTTTCTGGAACCTCCTGTTGAAGTAGCCTCACCTGCTTGGAACCTTCCAACTTTAATCTCGTTCTCAATCATCTTCCCCATAAGGATCAAATCTGAGAAACTGCTCAATGACACACTAAACAATTTTTCGTAGAACACCCCTGTAAATGTCCCAATGAACATGTCGTTCATCTTCCTTTCAATTAAAGGAGGACGCACCCTCGCTGCCATATCGCGCCACCTTTGCGCATACTCTTTAAAGCTTTCACCGTTCTTCTGTGACAAACCCTGCAATTGGACCCGGTTTGGCGCCAGATCGCTGTTATATTTGTAATGTGTCACGAAAGCATCAACCAATTGCTTCCAGGTTTTGATCTGCGTGGGCTCCAGCCCCATATACCATTCAAGTGAAGGTCCTGACAAGCTATCCTGAAAGAAATGCATGAGCATCCTTTCATCATCTGAATATGCGGACATCCTCCTGTAGTAAGAGCAGACATGAACCTTAGGGCAGGTGTCCCCCTTGTACTTGTCAAACGTGGGAGCCTTGAATTTCAACGGCACCCTCAGCCCTGGTACCAAGCCCATTGTTGTCATATCCAAACCGGTGGAGTTCTGATTCACTACCCCTTTCATTTGTTCTTCAAGCATTCTGATCCTCTGCACAGGATCAACAGGTCCTTCAAGTTCCACACCTCTTCCAGAAAAGGCGTCCTCCTGGCGGTCTTCACCCCAATTCACATTTTCATTTCCATATCCGTCGTAACCAGTGTTGCGACCAAACCCTTGCTAATTGATCATGGGACCTCGTCCCCCGTTACCGAAACCCTGGTTGACCCTAACAGGTCCAAACCCAGTGTTGACAGGAATCACCCCAGCACCATTCATATTACCAAATCCACCATACCCCTAGTTAGCGTTACCAAAACCTTCGTAACCGAAACCCTGAGTGTTGAAGCCGAATTTCCCGTCCTGATTGACGTAATCAAATCCCTGATCATTGTAGCCAAAACCATTGTTGCCAAAACCATTACTGCCATGGTTGTTACCACCGCCTTGGTTGGCGTCCCCAAACCCAACATTATTAACAACAGTCTCATTTCCATTTCCCGTGTTGCCATTGCCAGCGCCAGCGCCATCGTTTACAACCACAACAAGTGGGGTCACTACAGGTGGAACCACAGGCGTAGGGGGCCCATCCTCCGGAATAGTTTCAACGTGTGCAGAATTGTGGTCATTATTGCCATTCCAATTGGTCCGCGTCAGCAGCGGCTGTACCAAAGTTTGGAGGCTCTCCTGGCCCTTAGCGATGTTCTCCATTGCTTGCATGAACAGATTCAGCTTCTCGCGGATTTCCTGCATCTCCACTTGGACTTGATCCATGATTCTCTTGCAGTTGTTTCGGGTTGAGTAGCGGTGGACTCTTTGTTCGTCAATCCTGAAAAACCTGAAGATGCAGGAAATAAGATATAGATTCGAGAATACCGGTCATGCAAGATGAATGTAGATGCAAATGTGTAAATATGCTACAGGTTATACTCCCCCTCCCCTGATTCTAGTTTCGGAGAGAAGGCCATCACGACAATGGAGTCCCCATCAAGCAAGCAAGGAATCAGAAAACCCTCATATATAAACAAATGCCAAGAGTCTGAGTACAAGAGTACAGCTGAATACAACTGAAGAGACCTCGGCCAACAAGCCTGGCGATGGTCCAAATACAAGTACAAATAACAAAGGCAAGGCAAAGGTAAATCAGGCCAAATGGCATGCTCTGACATCTTCCAATATCCTCAACGTCTCCGAATGCCCTAGTCGGGAGATCAGCTCCTGTATCAGTAATGCATGGCGCTCAGCCGTGGATCTCAGCCTTTTTGCGTCGTCCTGGCAGGTTCCTTCGCCAGAACCCTCGTCGAGTCTGCACCTCTTGGAGCCGGCCTTCACTTCATAACCTCTCAGCTTCTCGTCAAGGTCACTTACTCTAAGCTCAACAACGCTCCTAAGTGATGTCTCCTCGACAATCTTTACGTCTTGGGCTCTAATCTGTGCCTCTAGCGTGGCAATCTGTAGCTTTAGTTCGTCTTCACGCTCCTTCCGCTTGTTAAGCGTGGCATTCCACAATGCTTCCCCCTTGCTGAGGCGGGAATAAGCTTTGCTTAAAAGTTCCTTCTTGGAAGTAAGCACCTTGCTGACACCGTTCAAGGTTATTCCCACTTTTTCCTTCTTGTTGGTCTCCTCCGTCAACTCTGAACCCAACTTATTAATCAATTCAGTTTGTTCCCTCACAATGAAGGTAGCTTCATTCTTCTCGTGACGCAACTGGAAGATCTCTTTCTTTAACTCATCATTGGATTTCTTCAATTCTTCATTTTCGGCCAACAATTTGTTATACTTTTCAAGCTCTATCGAAGCAGGTACCTCAATCATTGGAAGATACAGGGGTTCTGCAGCAGGTAAGGCATTAAGGAAATACTAGCTCTCTCGCGGATCCAAGCCAAATAAGGATCATAAGCTTTGTTGTTGCTCTTACCAAGCAAAGCTTTCCCTCTCCTATGGATGTTATCCCATGCATGTCTCAATCTGATCAAAACAACCGTGTCTAATAAGCCTGTGAGATACAGAGATTCCTGTATCTCCTTCTCAATAGGAGCGTACCTCAAAGCATAACCTAACTGTCTTACCAGCAATGAAGGGTTATAGTTAATACAGCCTTTCCGTCCAATCAACGGGACATTCGGAAAGCCACTGCAACTATATATAATATCGGTGCCAAGCATACTCCGGTCAAACCAAATGACGTTCTCAGCAGACAACCCCATCAACCGGGAAGACCAATCCAAAGTCTCAACGGCATCAACAAAAGGTCATGTCTTCGGAAGATGCCCCTGGAACCACCTGTACAAGAGAGGAAGACAGCAGGAAACATTCTTGCCACGTCGTTTCTCATTTTTATAGTGAATAGAATGATAAACATTGCCCAAGAGAGTAGGAACTGGATTCTTCAAGGCAAGAATCAAGAAGGCATCTGAGTCGACAAAATCTGGCATATTAGGAAACAAGACAATCCCGTAGATGCAGACAGCTAGAATGGCACTGAAAGCAAACCAACATCCACTCTTCGCGCACTGTGTAGCCTTCTCAACCAGGACAGATAGGTGAAAACCATAAGCTCCGTTCAGCTTGACCAAACCTCCAGGGAACTCAGAAGCGTCTAAACTGACAATCTCAGCGAGTGTAGCTAACTCAGGCTCAGCATCAACGTGTGTAAAGGGCATCTGGTCTAACATGGGAACTCCCAACATGGTAGAATATTCCTCCAAAGTGGGTGCCAGAATATAGTCGGGAAATAAGAAACATCTCAGCTGCGGCTCATAAAACTGCATCAAAGTATACACCCCAGTCGTCTCAAATGCTGAAGGTCGGTACAACAAACTAAGCAATCTCCCATAAGATACTCTGAACTCAGCCCTCACTCTCTCATCTGCTAGAGCAACTAATTCCAGCAAAGAACTGATATCTGGTGGATGCAACCGGTAAGCAACCGTCCTCTTCATGGACTCCATGTCTGGCCAGAAAATATACTAGAATCAGAGGGGAATGATCACACCTGCAACATAAATACACGTTAATGATATGCAAGATGAGTATGCAACAATGCAATATGCAAAAATAATGCAGCGGGGATCAAGTGACATATTGCTGAGGAGATCCATCCATAATATCTGTCTTCACAGGCTCACAATACTGCTCAAACCTGGTCTCGACAGACCAAACGATGCTCCAGCCTGGCCTCAACAGACCCATACCAAAGCTCTGATGAAGAAACCCAGGTAACCACACATACTGATCCAAAATCAAGAAAACCGGGTGATCTTGAGGTCAAGTTTCCTGCATGCCCCAATCCCCCTCACAGGTAGGTGTCCTATCAACTGACACAAGGTACGACATCCTATGCGGTCGTTGGCGTTACAGACTTTCAAGACTGATGATACGATACCCAGAAGGTGTGGCATCATCATGTCCTGAAGAGGCCTCCCTCAGCCAACTTCCAATTGATCGGTCCCCAGAGTCGACAATCCTCGGGTCAGACAACTTGTCGAGCCCTAAGGGCCAGGCAAGAAGCATCAAAGAGAATCTCGTCCGAGCGCAGATTTCGCGGCTAGCTGGTGCGAGCTAAGCAAGCAGGCTAACCACTACTCTCTACTTCTAAGTCTAGGTGTAACCTCAAGCCCAGGTCCGGCTTATCCCTCAACAAATCACCCCTCCCCACAACAGCAATAACAATATAAAGCAGATAATAAAATGCGGAAAGTAAAGACAGAAAAGTAAATCTATACAACACCCACGACGGGAAAACAAGCGCTAGGATTGACTCGCGTAGGGAACCAAAATGTCCCCAGTAGAGTTGCCAACTGTCGCTACTGCGAAAATTGGCACCGGCTATGACAGAAGAGTCGCCACCGTGCGTTATTTATCCCAAAGGAGGGAAAGGAAACGCTCAGAGTAAACCTAATGCAAAACGGGAAAGGAATGGTCATCGCAACCAAATCCTAGATTCGGGAGTCGATTACGCAAGGGGAAGGTATTAGCACCCCTCACGTCCGCCGTACTCGACGGGATCCATGCTTGTTTTCTAGTACGGATTGTTATTCTATCTACTCTAAAGGTATGGGGTTAAAAGAAAATACAATGACTCGACAAAGTATCGCACTTTATGCCTACGTATTCCCGTCTGGAACGAGAAATCAGTGTCAACATAGTTCGCCTACCTACGGGAAAGGAGGGGAAGGTTGCTCGCTAGGATACGACATCCTACGCCTACGTACTTTCATACAGCATGAAAGATCAGAGCAAACGTAGTTCGGGCTACGGAAGACACAGACTTGTCCGACTGTTTTTTAGATCCTTCTGAAAAGGTTTTCTTCTGATTAGGAGTCCAAGCGGACAAAAATGACACTTTGATGTTTGTTTTCAGTCTTTTACGAAAGAAGTGTTTTTTAGTATGTTCACAATCTCTGACGCACTAGAGACTATGATTTGAGGGTGACTACGTCGTATGTCACCCTAAGGGTAACACACTAAGCAGTCAGATTACTGAAGAGTGACCCTCCAACAATCCTCTCTCAAATAGCTTAAGGCTCGTAGCGTACGACATCGATTATCCTTATTACTGTGTTTTAAATTTGTTTGAGATAGAAGAGAAAGAAGTTCTAAAACCTAGGGGTGAAAAGGGGATAAAAACTAACCTAATGTTGTCATGCATGGATAAGAATCCTAATGTTTGTCATAATTCCCTCCTGCACAGAGGAAATCAGAGATCCTAGGGGATAAACAACAAAAGAAACAGATATATACAGTAACAATAAACATGCATGGGATGCAACAGTACAAGCGAGGCAAGGGAGTCCAACTCAACCTCGAACCTGGGAAAACAATGGGCAAAGTGAAACAGCTTCACTTCAAACCTAAGGGGCAAGCTAAACAAGCCAACAAACAATACAGAAAAGCAAACAGCACCAGCACCAGCTCTGACAGCAACAATTGATTAACAGCAAAGGGTTAACAGTAACAAATTCTCCAAGCAAGACCCCATCTTCAATCTTCAATGACCCCCTAAGCTTTAGATAAGCTCCTATCTCCAAAGATCTCCCAGGTCTAGCAAGCATGAACCTCAACCAGTAGACAGCTTCAATCAGCAGCAAAACCCTAGTCTTCAACAGATAACCAGCTTTGACAGGCACAAGCTTCAACTTCATCAATCTTCAATGAACTTCATCTTCAATAGGTCTCCATCTCCAATGCAATTACTCCAGAAGAGAATCAATTAATAATAGATGAAGTTGAGATGTTAAGAGGCTCAGTGACAACCCAAGGAAATCACTAAGGTCTTAACATAGCAAGTGAAATGTATCCTCAAGGTTCTACCCAACCAAATTATGCTCTACATCCCTCCTAAGGAGAGATGGAACTTCTTTGGGGGACCTTGTGTCATGGGATGGAATAGAGGCACAAGAAGCTCTCTATGTTTGAAAGAAGAAACAAGACTACTCTAATGCTCTTCCTATATATCCTAACTCCTAAGCCTCTGACAAGCCCTCTAACAAAAGAGAAGTCTTCAACTCCAAGCTTCTTCAAGCCATCCCAAGCAACTTAATTGGATCTTCAAGTCCTCCAAGCAAAGCCCAAGCCAAGAGCACTCCAAAATAACCCCACACAAGCATAACCAAATCCAAAATCCAAAGGAGAACTCCATAATCATCACACAAGTTACAAAAATCAGATAAAATGCTAAAGCTTATCAGAAAATCCTAATTAAATTTCGAAGGGAACCTAACCCTATACCCAATACCCCATATGAATCCCAAACCCTAGATCAACCATTTAATCCTCAAACTATGCACAACACTACAACTATCTGTTTTGAAACCCTAATTCTAACACCTCTCCTATTCACCTCTCAAACTAACCTAAATTTTATTTACAAAATTGTGATAAAATTTCTAATGGTACATGCTTCCCTAACCTAATCAACCTCACAAGAATCAATCAAAAATCATGCACCAATCTCTCATACTAAATTCAAAAAAATGAGGTAACCAACAAATGCAAAATAAAAGCAATAAAATTGTAAAATATGCTAAAAAATATAAAATGCATAAAATAATATTTTTATGGTTTCCTAATTTTCTAGAGGTCCTAAGGGAACTATGGAAAAAAATCCCATCCTAAAATGATTATTTTTCAATTTGTTATGAATTTATTTCTAATCAAAAATAAAATGTGAAAATATAAGAAAATAAAAGAAAAATGCAAATGAGGCGTGTCAAATAGCAATACTACCCAGTTCAAAAATGAAGTTGGGCTCAGGAGGGGGTGTGGATATCATGCGCATGCTAGGCCCAAAACAACTCAGAAAGTAATATGGAAAAATAGGGAAAATTGACAAAAGTCTGTGTCAAATAGCAATCATATCATGTGTTATTTTCAATTGGGCCTTGGAATAGGGTGTGATTAGCAAAACCTGCCTTAAGCCCAAAACAAAAAAAATAAATGAAACGGGGCGTTTAGCTTGTACTCAGATTCTTCACAAAATCAAACGTGATCTGAGCCATTGGATGAGGGTTTTGGTCAAAGTCCACTGAAGATCCTAGGGTTAGAAAGTTGTCTTCCTCATTTGAAAGTTGGAGGGAAGAAATAACCAGACGGTGGCCGGAGGTGGCGCCACCGTCGTCCCCAAACACCAACTCTCTAGATCCTCACCAAAACTTAACCCTAAATACATCAATCCACTCGTTTCTTCACCAGGAACTCAACCATATCATCCATTTTTATTGAAAGTATCTCCATCTCAAAACTAGAAGAAAAATCCAGAGCGAGCTCAAAAACCAAACATCACCAATCCTAAAATTGAAGTGCCTAACATCATCACCACCTAACACTGAGCAATTTCCACCATTCCACTAAGCTTAACTCATCAAGAACTGCAAGAAATGATCCTCAACAGAAAATTGGTTCCACCTAAAATTGTCTCTAAACATTGAATTTTCCTACCAGAAACGACCTAGCCATGATCTACATTGCATCTAACCATTCAAAACCTAACAATTCTCTCTATATCAAGCTACACGATGAGATTTACATACCTGTGAAATTTGAATGAACAGAGTGATGAATTCTTCAAGACACACTCCAAAACCTTCCAGATATGATCAATGATGCTTGATAAAGCTTTTGTATGCAATGGATTGTGTTGAATCTCTCTGAATCACCAAATACGATTTTGAGTTGCAAGCTTCAAACTCAAGTTGCAATCTCTTAATTCTTCAACAATCTTGGCCAGAAATCTCCATGAATTCACTCAACAACTCAAGATAAAGACACTGAGTGCAAAAGTTTGGATTGAAATGGATCAAAATGATGTAACCGATTCTGTTTTGCAAGGAGCAAATTCAGAATTCTATCTCTCCAATCTCTCTCAATCTTCCCCAACCAATGCCTTGAATCAATCACAAACCTTATATAGAACCTGTAGGAATCATCTAGAATGCTCTGGAATGATCTATGTGAGATATCCAATATCTCTTGCATTTGAAATTATCATCTCATGCTTGTATGTGGAAGCTGAGTTCTAGCTTGTTGTAACACTTGATTTTAATCCAAATTCTCCTCTAATGACAAATTGAATGTATTGGCAAGGGTTAAGGACTTGGTTATGCTCTAAAGAATGGTTTTACATATGTTACTTATGATGTAAGAAAGCCATTTCCAAAGCAACTCATAAAACCATGGCTCATCTCAAAATTGTGGAATTGCCAATGTGATTAAAATCCAACTTCCATTCAAAATGACTACCCATATGCCATGTGTATTCCTCATATCTCAAAAATCCCAATTTCCCTCCTTTGAATCATTTGAAAAAAACCTTCTTTTTAGGCCATTTTGGATCACTTTGTGAAGCAAGCCATTTCAATCACCCATGACTTCTTATCTGACCTAAAAACATCATTTTAAGCACATTTAATGTTGAACATTTTTTCATTTGAGGAGTGGAAGATAGAGATTTTGACCTATGTTGAAAAATGACCTATAATTCAACTTTCCCAAAATACCCCTGGATTGCCAAGACCATAACTTGAGTTCCACAAATCTTCTTGAGGACTTCTAGTACTAAAATTAAAGCTAAGGTCAAGCTCCACAATTCTTATGTTGGCCAAGAATCCATTTTAAAAGTCCTTGATGGGCAAAAGTTGCTTGGAAGTCAAGTGACTTTCACAGATAAATTTCAGTGTCCTCTGGTGACCCATAACTTGCAAGAACCATAACTTGAGTTCTATAAATCTCCTTGAAGACTTATAGTACTCAAATTAAAGCTATTGAGAAGCTCTAAAAGGTTCATGTTGACCAAGAATCCATTTGAAACTTGTATTTGGACTTGTGTGGCTTGGAAGTCAAGTGCTATACAGGGGATTTTACCCTAAGAACCCTGTCTCAAACCCCTCCAACCACTCTTGACTCTGTTGAACTTGATCTTGACTCATCCATACACATGATTTAACATATCAACCCATGACTTCCATGACTTAGAGCTAGGTCTTGATACCCTTTCTCCACTCTCCTTGACCTAGGGTTACCCAGATGAAACCCTACTTGTACACACCTCAACTGTGGTTCTTGACCTTGATACCATGACTTGTCTAAGCTTCAATAGGGCTCTCTAGGCCTCCTATGGGACCCATACACACCTCAAATTCATAATTCCATGCTTCATACCCCATTGATGACCCTCAACACACCTCATGTTAGGAGAGAAATCCACTTGTTGACATTCCAATCTCCTCAAAGCTTCAACCCATTTCTTGATAACTTGGATGTTCTTCAGCTTGAATAAGGCCCCTTGATGTGCTTCTTTAGATAAGAATGGCACTTGATCCCTTGTTAGATGACTTGCTATGTTATAATATGCAAATGATGGGACTATGTACATGATGTATCTATGCAAATGATAATGCAATTAAAACATAAACCAGGTGAAATAGGTTGAGCAAATTTTAGGGTGCAACAATTGGTTCAAAAGTTTTTAGGCCCGAGTAGGGTTAACAAGTAGTTCTATAGTTGGTGTATGTAGCTCGACCATTGGAGAGTTAAGCGTTACCGTTTGCGGTAGAACTAAGAGTTAACAACACTCTTTTATCTAAAAAGATTTTACTGATTAAGATCCCGAAGGATGAAAAAAGTTTGAAGTGTTTTTGTGTTTTTTAGAAAAGAAGTGTTTTGAGTTTGATTTATAACTCATGTCGCACTAGAGACTATGAACTAAGAGCGAATGCGTCGTATATCACCCAAAAGGTGTACACTAAACACTCTAGGTCATTGAGAGGAAGCCCCCAATCACCATTTCTAAAGTAGCTTAAGGCTCGTAGCGTACAACACTTGTCATTCTTTATTAAGTGTTTTATGAATGTTTGAAGATGAGAAGAGAAGAAAGGACACTAATGGGAGACTAATCAATCCTAAAAGTTGTCATGCAAAGTGGACTTAAAGTTGGGATACACAAGGGAACTACCTAATGTTATCATGCATTGTTAGGCACCTAATGTCTATCATAACCTCAAAAGGTTAGAGAATTTATGGGGAACATGGCAAAGAAAAGCAAAAGAAGAAGAAGAAGAAAGAACATGCAAATGTGAACATGCAAACACAAGATGCACAAGTAGAATGAAAGTGGGAGGAAATGCAAAGAATAAAGGAGGAGAAGATGCACCAAAAGCAAACACACCAAAGCAACAAAAATGGGATGAAATGGCCTAAGCCAAACAACATCAACCATTATGCAAAAACCAAACACAAATGAAAAGGTAAAGCAAACCTAAAACAAAGTGAGGATGGGAGACTACATGAGGATATCAAGGGCCTCATAATATTCACTCAACCATAAGCATCACCAACCAAAAGTAAAGAAGCACAAGCAAAACAAGGAAAGTCCTCAAGGATTCATCACTTTAGGTGTGCTTCAAATACCTTCAAAGGAGGGACCATGACACCTTAAATGAGACTCCAAGGTCATGCGACAGAATGGGAGATGAGAGAAGAGAGCTCAAAAGAAAAAGCAAAACAATCAAAGGAAAATGCAAGCATACACACCAAAGAAAGCAATCATGCATCATTTACAAACCCTAATTAAAAGCTCAAAATAAAACAACCAAATGAACAAGCAAAACCAAATTTTATGACCTAAAAATGAGCAAGCATCGTCCTTAACATGTTAACAACATGAATCAAAAGGCATTAGGGCTCAAAGGATCCAAAAAATGTCATCTCCAAGGCAAACTAGGTCAATGTGTATGTATGAATCTCCCTTGGAGGTAACTTGACTTGCAAGTTTCCTCAAAATTAGGAAAATGGTTCAAAAATGATCAAATAAAATGCACAAAGGCCATAAACATGTTGGCAAACAGAGGCCAAGAAATCACAATCAAAATCAATTCACAACACCACCAAAGAAATTGATTCACAAGGGTGTTCCATTGTGAATGAGGATTGTCGAGGGTCAAATGAAATGAACAAAAAGTCAACTCAAAAGTCAACCAACAAGGGAAAAATGTTCCTCAAAAATTGATCAACTCATCATGGATATGTGGATCAATTTTCAGTCATTGGATTAAAAAGGAAAAGGAGAAACAAATCATGAAACAAAGCATGTCAAGAAATAGTTCAACAAAAACACTTCCAATCCAATAATCCCATTTTAATTCAAAATAAATCCAAAAAATAAAACAAAATTTTTTTAAAAATAATAGACATTTCAAAGTGTCTAGAAACTATTTTTATGGAATTTTTGGATCATTGGAAGTATTTATGTTGAATTAAATCCAAAAAAATTCAAAACAAAAACAAAAAGAAAATAAAACTAAAATAAAATAAAAAAGGTGCAAAAAGCAATTAAATCAAGTTAAAAATCCAAATGGGCTCAGACTGGGAGTGGAAACAGCAAGAAAAAGGCCCAGGTCCAAAGCGTACAAAAAAAACTGAGGTTTCAAACACGATTGTGTGTGGTTAGGTCAACGTGAGCACATGGTAGGCCAGGCTCTGGGCTGTTGGATCTATAAGTAATCAAATCCAAAGGATCATAGTGCAACACGTGGCCAGATTAAGCGTTTAAATGAAACGCATCGTTTCACTAGAGATCTGGTGAGGCAAGGTCAAGGCAGCGCATGGTAGGTCTTAATATGGTACGTACAAACAAAAGTAAACCAATCTGAAGGATTAAACAAGGCCACGTAGTCGTCTTCTACACTCAAGCATGAGAAACAGAGAGAAAATCCAGGTGGCCGGAGCACGGTGGCTCCGGTCACCTTCTCCGGCGAACCAAAAACTCAGGTGAAGTCCAACTTCATGAAATCAAACAAGTAAATACTCAAAATTCATCTACAAGCTTCACATATCAAGAATCCATGATCAAAAATCACATATCTGTTAGAACACAGATTGGTGGTTCTTATATCTCTATGTTTTGATGATAACTTTATAGAATTTTGTAATGAGAAAACATACACTCTAAAATTTGTTCAAGTATTATTGTTTCAGGTATAATATTAAATACTCTTAAAGAAGCAAAATACATAAGTACAAAGAAACTATGCAAAGATTCTGAAGCACTGCCAAGAGGATCTGAAGTAGAAGCTACAGAATGATCTGAAGCGTTAATGAAAGAAGTATACAAAAGATGAAAGCTCTAATCTTATCAGACTCTGAAGTTCTTTTCACTGCAAACTCAGAGGCCTTGATAACCAGACTCTTATCATTAATATTCACGCTCAAAGCACATACTGCTACATACTCTGATGAAGATTCTGATGAAGACTCTGATCAAGATAGAGACTCTGATACATTAAAGATCTGATCATCTATCAAGATTATAGATTTATCATTCATCTTAAGCTCTGATCATCTTAAAGCATTCCATACCTTTTAAGCTCACTACAAGTTCTGAAATGCAGATTGTGAAGACTTCATCTTGAAGGAAGCTTGTTGAAGAAGCTGTAAACTTGATTAGACGTGGTGCTACTTCCAAAGTAACTGTAATACCCCAAATTTTACCCTTATATTTAGTCAGTCATTTCGCATAGCATCTCATATGTACATTTGCTAACCACTAACAAGTCATGATGTGAGTTTGCTTTTCAGGAATCATTCCAAGGGCGTTTTGGTCATTTTACGTTGGTTCTGATGGATTTTGAAAAAGTGGTCTTTAGTTCTTGAGGCATTCAAATCACCATAACTGAAACAGTTTTTTATCATCAAAGGCGTCGACCCGATTTGAATATTGTTGAAAAAGTTGTTAGAAACATATTTGAATTTGGGTCGTTCGTTGCTTATGGTTTGTTTTAAGATATTCTGAGCAGTTTTCCGTTCGTTGATAAAGTGCAGTTTTGGATAAAAAATAAGTGAGAGTTAGTTTGAATCTATTCAGATCTAATCAGGTTGCGACGAGATCATGGAAGGAATAATCAATTGGGATGAAAGTGTGTGGGATCTTGCTCATAATATTGTTCCATACGAAAGAGAGGTGAATTGGAATATTTGTTGAGTTAATCCATAAATATTTGTAATTTACAAATAAAGAAGTGAATTTAAATATTTTTGAATTTTATTCATGAATATTTATAATTTACAACTAAGAAGTGAATTTGGACAGGCTTGAATTTTTATTCACAAAGATTCATAATTTACAAAGTACATTTTATCCTAAAAATTCTAAGGCCTTCATGCCATTCCTTTGAGTTCTGCATACAACTTCTGATCAACCTGCACATCAAAAGAGAACAGACAGTACAGAAAAATGTTAGAAGTTTTTTGACACTCTCAGAACAATGTCATCATCGAGTGCCGGGAGTGGCACAACCGAAGCTGCGTCCTACCCCCGTTACCGATCCGCGCCGTGGGCGTCAGATCAGGTAATACATGTTCTTATCAATATGGGACATCCGAGAGATAGAAAAATAAATGAAGTGGGACTGATTCGTTTCGCCGCGATTGGATTTCCAAACTGATATGAGAGTAAGGCAGCATAGTCAAGCGGGATTCAGACCCGGATGCCGGCAGGTCTAAATCACTTTGTGCTCATTTTTTTCCCAAACCTGAAATTCCACAACAGCATCAGCACAAATTGATGACAGAAACTCAGAAACAAGATAGCTTATAAGCTGCCATGAGTAAATGGAAATTCAAATTGAAAATGCACAACCAAAAGCAGCATCAGTTCTGCAACACATAGGCAAGTTCATGAAGAACCCAGTTCAAACAGAACAAGGAAAATGAAATGAAACCAAACTGCATCAAACAGTGTACCAAGAGTTCAGAATGCATCAATTAAAGGAGTCACAAAAAATGTGAATAACCTCACCGAAGTAGCATCACAGCGCCAAAATCACAGCATAAAATCATACTAGAAAGAGCAATAAAAAATGGCAAGTCACCATGACAAACCAACAACCGGGTGTCATCCTGCTCACAACACGAGCAACAAACATGAGATCGTAGTGTCTTCTCCGAAGGGCTCAGTCAGGGCATCATCGCCTTAAGAATCAAGAAATAGAGAGTTCAAACTTCACAGTTGGGTACAAGCAGCGGACCTGAGGTTAAAGAATTGAAACAGGTTAGGTTATCACAAGACAAAACGCGTGTCCAAAACAAAATCTGTATCAGAATTGAAACAGGTTCACAAAACCGTATCAGAAATAGTGGAAAAAGTTCAGATCAAACGTATCAGTGAAACAAGTTCACAAAATCATAGCAGAAAAAAGCAGGAAATCGCAACAAGCCCAGAAATCATGTTCTGAACCGCGACCTCGTCGAAGAATATCCCTCGAAGGCTCAGAACAAGGTCATCATTGCCGTATACCTTCCTCGGCAGCGTTTGACGCGATCGAAACCATAGTACCCATCCTGAAAAAAGAAGAGGAAAAATAAGTGAATTCTAGCCGATAACCAAACTGAACGAAACAAGTCCATCAAAACCAAACCAGTTCAGATATCAGAATCCAAAGCAATGTCGAAATGAAATCAAAACAGATCAGTTCAGATTATCAAACAAATCGAATAGGGTCAAGTGACGTTCAATCAAGGAATTCTGAAAAGAGAAAGATCCGAATATCATCAGAAAAATGAAAACCCAATTCGATCCAATCAAGGAAACGAAGAAACTGGATATCCACAAATCAAGACAAAGTCGTTCAGTTATCAAAATCAAATGAAAATCTGGGCAAATCCATAACCAAGAATAGGGAATCCTGAAAAAGGAAAGTTCAGATCAGATGAGATCAAATATATCAGAAAAAACGAAGTCCAATCTCACCAAAATCCCAATCAAATCTGTAAAGAGGAAACAGGATATATCAGTATCAGAAAAATCCAATCAGGGTATTAGAAATTCGATCAAGCAAGAGTGAATCCGAAAAGTGTTCAAACCATATCAAAAATCACAGCAAATCACATCGAAAAGTAACGCAAATCCAACAACATCCAAGGCCCAAAAAGAGAAGATATAAAGGGACGATCTCACCTCAGAGAAAACTAACGAAGGATAGCGAAAACCCTAGAGAAAAATGGCGATCAGAAGTCACATGCAAAACCCTAGGCGGCGCAAATAAGGAGACGGCCGCGAACTCAGACGAAGGGCGATCGTCATCATCGTTCAGAGCATCACCAACCATCAATATCATCTGCGAACGAAGGCGGCCGCGAATCACCGAAGGAGAAGATCGCCTCCGCCGTTCATTATGAACACCGGGCAATCAAACCTCCTAGCCTCAGCTCGCTTCATCATCGGCTGTTCCACCTTAAATGTAAGCCAGGGGACGTTTTTCATTACAAGTTTCATGTTTTGTTTCAGGAATGAAGAAGATCGGAGAGGATCACAGCGAGAGAAAGAAGAAAGGCGAGAGAAAAAAGAAAGGCGAGAGGAAGAAGAAGATAGCGCCGTTCGCGAATGGGGACATGAAACCCTAGCAGCAAGTTGTTGTTAGTTGGTGTGGACCGTGTGGGTTGGGGCTGGGGTTTGATCACTCAGCCCAACCCGGTTTTCCTATTTTATTTTTTTCTTTTATTTAGTTATACTTCTATTAAAATGTTTAATTAAATTAGTTCTTTTTTTCAAAAATAAATCAAAGAAAAAACTTTTCATAATAAAACAAAAAAACCTTTTTTTTAGTAAAATTAAAAAACTCTTTTAAAATAAATAACGTAAATAATTTTTTATATATAATAAAATTAAAAACCTTTTCCAGATAAATAATTTAAAAGTCATTTCAAAATATGTGAGTTAGTTTTTTAGATTAAGTTTAAAATATTTTAAAGTTAAACATTACTTTTTTTTTTATAATTTTAATTAACATCTTTTCTTTAAAAACGATAAAAACCTTCAATATTACACTTTTTCTCCCGACTTGTCCAGTTACCATTTAATCTTGCTTATTGACAGTGTTCATCATTTGCAGCTCTTACTGCATGGTTGGTTCATTTAAATTTCATTACTATATTGTAACTGCTTCTCATATGTAACCCCGCGAATATAATAATCGCGCTTTAAATTTCTGCCTTTAAATTTCTGTTTGTATGGCTTTAACTTCTGTCATTATTCTCTGTTTGCAATTCAATCATCTCACGCATTTATCAATATTCCAGTCACACTACACACATCCGAAGGTTAGGTCTAGCTTTTGGCCGCCGCGCCAATAGTCCTCAAAACTTCAAACCCTTTCAAACCCTAATTTTTCACAAATGCCTCGCCGCAGGCAAGATTACAAAACTACCCCTAGCTTTAGGTCAAAGAGTCGCCGCACTCATTTTAGGGTTTCCCGCCGCGGAATCCCTAACCTAACCTAACCCTAATTACAACTTAACATTTCAACGTAGAGATTTGGAGTTTCTACACTCCGCGTAAGCGTGTCCTTAAGACGCGTTTATTCCCCCTTGAGACCTTGACCACAGTCAAGAAGTCTCTAACCTCCCTTTTGAGGGGAACTACGATTACTCTGATTCCACTCCCGTAAGGATACGTAGGCACAAGATGCGATGTCTTGCCGAGTAAACTTAGAATTAACCCCTTAGGTTTATTTTCTCACTTTTAATCCTTTGTACATATACCTTAAGCAAATGAATAAAGCAAAATAGTAAACATTTGAACAAAAGGTTCCTGTAGAGTACTACAGAAGTTTAGGGTGCTAATACCTTCCCTAAATTTAACCAACCCCCGAACCCTAGATCTTTCCCCGCATTGTGTTTACGATGCAAAAATAGGTTTTCCCTCTTTTGACCTTTTCCTTCGGATAAATCAAAGAGCGGTTGTGAATTGAATTGCGATTCAAACTCATTAATAGTTTGTGATCCTATTTCCACCGCAACAGAAAATGGCGACTTCACTGGGGAGTCCTAAACTTTTGAGGGTTATCCCTAATTTGTTCATATTTATTACTATTTGTTTTACTATTCATTTGCATGTATATATTTGTGCATTGATTGTGGGACAGTTCCTTGTGTTGTGAGATAAGTCCTACGCCTGGACTAGTGACATTATTATAGGATGGGGATATATTCGATGAGGCTTATAGGGAGTTGAATCCCGACCAAGCTAATTCGAGAATCTCCGCTCAGTTGAGACCCTTTCGAAAATGGTTCGGTTGAACGAGTAATCGCGAAAACTTTTTCCATGGTCGATTGGAGTCTGTGATATTGAGGACCGTAGTACCTTAACACCACCTTGGCCTTATTTAGGACGTAGTGTGGGAGCTATGTGGGAGTAATCTTACAATGGCTGCTACGCGATACTACACTCGAAAGAGGTTCTCTTGAGAATATTATTAACCCCTGAGTCAATCGGAAGGTTGATAATATCCGAAAGATGGGCTGATGACTTTGGGCACTTTGTAGAACCTTGTTCGGCAGGTACAACTAACCTATAGTACACTCCTTTTGGGATGGGTAGACCTTGACTCCGCTCACATTCCTTTAACCTAGGACTTTGTGTGTTTTCAGGCATTGCATCCATAAAGCATCTCATTGCATTGTATTTCATGGAGTCCAAATACCATTTATGGATATCGCGGGATACCATAAATAAAAGATAAAATGAAAAAACAAGAAAAAGATTTCCTTGGTACCCCACGACATTCGTAAATGTTTGAATCCCATGAAATCTTCACCCACATTTTAGCATCATTTACTTTCTTGCATTGCATGTGTCTCCCGATTTCTCACACTCGGTTCTCTCACCTTCCAGTTTCGTCACCCTGAGTTCTCGGCACCAATACAACACCAGAGCTCAAACTCGGAAGAGAATGGAGGATCAGGCAAAAGAGATTGATCGCCTTAGCAATGAACTTGAAGACCTTCGAGGGGGTATGGGGCGTATGATGGAATTGTTACATGTCATGAATGCTAAGATGGATACCCAGCCCACTGTTGTTTCTGAGATTACCGGCGTTACTGTGGACCCTCCACCAAGTGTGACCATAGCAAGGGACCCACCTTATGGTCTTGCTCCAGGTTTTGTGCCTCCTCAAGCCACCGTTCCGATTAATCAGCCTGTTCAGCAAGCCGTGCCTTTATTCTCTAAAGTTTCTAGGGGGGCTCCTATCTTTGCACCACCTGTTGTACACACTCGTGCGCAACCGTACTTCAATGAGACAGTTTTTGATAATCTTGATGAGAATGTTGAGGGTTATGAGAAACATGATAAGCTTCGTGAGGAAGTGAACACCATCGTCCAGAGATTGAAAAAGGTAGAGGGTGATCAAATTTTTGGGACTGCTGCAAGGGATGTTTGTCTGGTCTCGGGTTTGGTTATTCCCCCGAAGTTCAAAACTCCGAATTTCGATCGTTATGAAGGTGCCACCTGTCCTAAGAGTCATCTGATTATGTATTATCGCAAAATGGCTGCCCATGTTGAGAATGACAAACTGATGATTCATTGCTTCCAAGATAGTTTGAAGGGTGCTTCCTCCAAGTGGTATTTAACTTTAGACCAGTCTCGCATCAAAAGCTTTCAAGATTTATCTGACGCTTTCATCAAACACTACAAGTACAATATGGATCTGGCTCCTGACAGAAGACAGTTGCTGAGTATGTCACAAAAGAATTCCGAGTCATTCAAAGAATATGCCCAAAGGTGGAGAGAGACTGCTTCGCAGGTAGAACCTCCTTTGACCGAGAAGGAGTTAGCTGATTGGTTTGTCGACACGGTCCGTCCAGAATTTTACGAGAGAATGGTGGGCAGTGTGACTTCAAATTTCTCCGACATCGTTGCTGTGGGTGTCAAGATTGAATTGGGTATGAAAAGTGGTAAAATGACAAATAATCATGGTGCTTCTAAGGATCAGCCGAAGAAACCTCCGTATAGCTCCCAGAAAAAGAAGGAGGGTGAGACTAATGCTATATCCTCTGGTAGACCAAGAGAACGCTTTTATCGGCATCCGCAAGGTTATGCTCAACCTCAAGGGTACCCAGTCCAATATGCTCAACAACCCTATGTGGCAGCTATTACACCTTCTTTCAATCAACATGTTCCCATGTATCAACCTATGCAACAACCTCCTGTTTATCCGCCTCCTGTCAACTATCTACAGGCGCCCAACGCTCTTGCTCCTCAACAGACAAAGGATCCGGCTCCTCGCCAGAATATGCCGAACAGAAGAACGTATAAACCTTGTCCGCCGATTCCAATGACTTTTACCGAGTTGTATCCCTCTTTGGTCAAGCAGGGGCTCATCACCACTCGGGCTTTGGGTCCGCCTCCTAATCCTCTACCCGCTAATTACAATGCCGCCGCTCATTGTTTATTTCATGAGGGTGCGCCTGGTCATGATCTGGAGAATTGTTATGCTCTCAAAAATATTGTCAGGGATCTATTGGAAAAGAAGATTTTGTCATTTGAAGATCCTCAACCAAATGTTAAGAAGAACCCTTTTCCTAACCATGAGAGTGTCAATGCCGTTAGTGTTGATTCGGAGGAAGGTTATGCCCTTGACGTTGGACAGATTAAGACTCCTCTCAAGATGTTCCATTCAAAACTGTTTGAAGCTGGTTTGGTAAATACTTCCCACGTTGCATGCGTAAGTTGTGAAGCCAGTACTAAGGGTTGTGTGTTGGTTCAGAGTGATGTTCAGAGGTTGATTAATGAGGGTGTTTTACAAGTGACAAACCAAGCCAAGAAGGATGTAGTCGCTGTGGTTGAGCCTGTCTTCCATCAGCCTGAATCAAAGGGTAAGGTACCAGTGTTTAATCTATCAGGGGCAGGCTCCGCCAATCTCGTGTTCGATATACCGAGGTCGTATATCCCTGAAGTGAATCAGCCTAAGCCTATAGTTATTCGAAGACCGAGTCCGTTTCCTTTCAGTGATCCTAAAGCTGTGCCTTGGAAATATGACGTGACGATGATTGACAAGGAGTCCGAGAAGGTTATTCCAAATGAAGAGGTTAAGGGCACGGTGACCAATATCGCAGAGGTAAGCAGGATGACTCGCAGTGGCCGTGTGTATACTCCCCATTCCAATGAGGTCCCACCTAAGGAAACGACTAGTACCCCGATGCCTGCCAAAGACAAAGGTAAAGGAGCCGTCACGAATGATGAAGATGCCGAATTTTTGAGGATCATCAAGAAAAGTGACTATAAAGTTATCGATCAACTTCATCAGACTCCTTCCAAGATCTCGATTTTATCTCTGTTAATGAGTTCACCCGCTCATAGGATGGCCTTGCAGAAGGTTTTGACTCAAGCACATGTGGATCAAGATATTAGCACCAGTCGGTTTGATAGTGTGATTGCCAATTTAACCGCTTGTAACACCCTCAGTTTCAGCAATGAAGAATTACCGAAGGAGGGTCCGAACCATAATCGTGCTTTACATATATCGGTAAAATGTCAGGAGGACAATTTAGCGAGAGTGTTAGTAGACACCGGCTCTTCTCTGAATGTTCTACCCAAGAGGGTTCTTGATAGGTTGGCTTGTAAAGAGACTGCGCTGAAACCTACACCTTTGGTTGTCAAGGCTTTCGATGGCTCTCGTCGATCGGTAATGGGGGAGGTTGAGCTACCTATCCTGATCGGTCCGCAAGTTTTTAATATCACGTTTCAAGTCATGGACATTAATCCCAATTACAGTTGTTTACTTGGAAGGCCGTGGATCCATGCCGCTGGGGCAGTGACCTCAACGTTACATCAAAAGATGAAGTTCGTGATCGATGGAAAGTTGGTTATTATACACGGTGAGGAGGATCTGATGGTCAGTAACCTGTCTTCCTTCCGTTACATCGAGGCTGATGATAATGCTTTAGACATCTCCTTTCAAGCACTTGAGATCGCCAATGCTGTTCTGCTGGAAGTCGAAGAAACAGTGGGTCAGGGTAATCCATCTTTTGCATCTCTGAAGAGTACCAAAGCAACAATTGACAGGGGCATTCCTGAAGGTTGGGGAGAGGTAATCGACGTCAAGACCAAGACTGATCGCTCTGGGTTGGGTTACAAACCAACTCAGAATGGAGCTACCACAACTGTCGAAGGGCGTCCTAAGGTTATCCAAGAGGTATTTGTCAGCGGAGGTTTCCAAGTCAATGCCGTCAACGACTGCGAGGAAAATGAAGAGCTGAGCAACCTGGTGTTTAAGGGTGATGCAGTTTTGAACAACTGGGAGGCCGTAGAGATCCCTGTTATCTTTCCCTTGTCAAAGTAATTGTTTTTTAAAGTTTCATTTACATTTTCAAAAAAAAATCCGTAGCTCTGCCCAAGGCTATAGGGTCGTTTTATCGGGCCACCTTTCATTCCTAAAAAGATATTAATAAAAGCATTTTGTTCAATTCCACTTTGTTTCATTTGCGTTTTTCGTTTTCACCTTTAAAAATGAAATTGGCAACCTTTTTTCAAAAAATAATAATAAAAAAAAAACAGCATTCCATTTCTTGTCTTGCATATCTTTGAGCATCTTAATTAAGTAAGCCTTCCATCATGCAGAGATATCGTAAACCTTGTTGGATCCAATGACTTTACTGACACTCCTGACTGGGATGCACCCATCAATCAAGCTGAGGACGAGGGTGAAGAAGATTTCGAAGTACCCGCGGAACTGACAAGATTGATTGAGTACGAGTACACAGAGCTTCAACCGCATAAAGAGCAGGTGGACCTAATTAATCTCGGTACGGATGAGAGCAAGAAAGAGGTCAAGATTGGTGCAATGCTGGGGACGGAGATTAGGCCGAGGTTGATTGAGTTGTTAAAAGAGTATATTGATGTGTTTGCGTGGTCGTATCAAGATATGCCAGGCCTGAACACAGATATTGTTGTTCACAAGTTGCCACTCAAGCCAGATTGTCCACCTATCAAGCAGAAACTCCGAAGAACGAGACCTGACATGGCTTTGAAGATTCGAGATGAGGTTAAAAAGCAGCTGGATGCAGGTTTCTTGGCAGTCGCAAAATATCCAGATTGGGTTGCCAACGTTGTGCCAGTGCCCAAGAAGGACGGTAAAGTTAGGATGTGTGTAGACTACAGGGATCTGAACAAAGCGAGTCCGAAAGACGACTTCCCACTGCCACATATTGACACACTGGTAGACAATACGGCCAGTTTTGCGTTGTTTTCATTTATGGATGGTTTCTCTGGCTATAATCAGATCAAGATGGATCCCGATGATCGAGAGAAGACTACTTTCATTACTCCTTGGGGAACCTTCTGCTACAAAGTCATGCCTTTCGGTTTGAAGAATGCAGTAGCAACTTACCAACGCGCTATGACCACCCTTTTTCATGATATGATGCACAAAGAGATTGAGGTGTATGTGGATGATATGATAGCCAAATCTCAGAGTGAAGAGGAGCATTTAGACCATTTGGTGAAGCTGTTTGAACGACTCAGGAAATATCAGTTGAAATTGAATCCTGCAAAATGTACCTTCGGTGTCAGATCTGGAAAACTGCTTGGTTTCATTGTTAGTCAGCGAGGGATTGAGGTGGATCCTGACAAAGTTCGAGCCATTCAAGATATGCCGGCTCCGCGAACCGAGACGCAAGTTAGGGGTTTTCTGGGACGTCTGAATTACATTTCCAGGTTTATCTTTAATATGACCGCTACTTGTGAGCCGATATTCAAGTTGCTTTGCAAGGGGCAGACAGTTGAGTGGAACCCTGATTGTCAGAAAGCGTTTGAGAAGATTAAGGGTTATTTGCAAGATCCCCCTATTCTGATCCCTCCCGTACCTGGAAGACCGTTGTTTATGTACCTTACTGTTCTCGAGAAGTCTATGGGTTGTGTGCTTGGGCAACATGATGAGACTGGGAAAAAGGAACATGCGATCTATTACCTGAGCAAGAAGTTTACCGATTGCGAAAACAGATACTCACCATTAGAGAAAACTTGTTGTGCATTGGCATGGGCCGCTAAGCGCCTTCGGCAATATATGGTCTGTCATACCACGTTATTGATTTCTAAAATGGATCCGATCAAGTATATTTTTGAAAAACCTGCTCAAACCGGGAGGCTAGCCCGTTGGCACATGTTGTTATCCGAATATGACATCCAGTACGTACCCCAGAAGGCGATTAAGGGTAGTATCTTATCTGATTACCTTGCAGACCAGCCAGTTGAAGATTATGAACCTCTTAAGCTCGATTTTCCTGATGAGGATATTTTGTTGATTAAAAGAGATTGTGAAGAGCCAGATCCGAGCGAAGGTCCAGAACCAGGTCTTTGGTGGAAGATGATGTTTGATGGCTCCTCGAATTTCAATGGGCATGGTATAGGCGCCGTTTTGATGAACCCAAAAGGCGGATTCACTCCATTTACAGCAAGATTGGACTTTGAGTGCACTAACAACGTCGCAGAATACGAAGCATGTATTCTTGGCCTCGAAGCAGCAATTCACCTCCGAATCAAACTTCTTAAAGTAAGTGGCGACTCAGCCTTGGTTATTTACCAGGTATAAGGCAAATGGGAAACGAAGAATGAGAAGCTGATCCCTTATAAGGACTACATTATTGAGCTGATCAAGCATTTCGACGAGATAGAATTCGAGCATGTTCCTAGATCCGAGAATCACGTAGCTGATGCTTTAGCCATGTTAGCATCTATGTGGAAAGTTAAAATCGTTAATGAAGCACCTCTTATCCATATTGAGCGCAAGGTTGAGCCCGCTTATTGTCAGATGGTCGAAGAAGTTGAGGTGGATGAAAAGCCTTGGTTTCATGATATCAAGAACTATCTCGTCAAGCAGGAATATCCCGATGGTGCTACTGGTCTGGACAAAAAGACATTGAGAAGATTGGCGTCCAAATTCTTTATCAGTAATGGTGTGTTGTACAAGAGAAATCACGACATGGTCCTGCTCAGATGTGTTGATAAACGGGAAGCGGACATGTTACTACAGGAAATTCATGAGGGGACCTTCGGAACCCATGCCAATGGTTATGCTATGTCCAAGAAGATGTTAAGGGCTGGGTATTACTGGTTAACCATGGAAGCCGACTGCATCCAATACGCTAGAAAATGCCATAAGTGCCAAATTTATGCTGATAAAATGCACGTACCTCCGTCACCGTTGAATGTGTTGTCTTCACCATGGCCGTTCTCTATGTGGGGCATTGACATGATTGGGGCAATCGAGCCGAAAGCTTCTAATGGACATCGTTTTATCCTTGTTGCCATTGATTATTTCACCAAATGGGTAGAGGCCGCCTCCTACACCAACGTGACCAAGCAAGTGGTTGCCCGATTCATCAGGAAAGAGATCATCTGCCGTTATGGAGTCCCAAGCCGGATAATAACTGACAATGGCACCAATCTGAATAATAAGACTATGAAAGAGCTGTGTGATAATTTCAAGATCACTCACCACAATTCTTCTCCGTACCGTCCTAAGATGAATGGAGCTGTTGAAGCTGCAAATAAGAATATCAAGAAGATCCTGCAAAAGATGGTTGTGACTTACAAAGATTGGCATGAGATGTTACCGTTTGCTTTACATGGATACAGAACCTCGGTGAGAACTTCGACAGGGGCAACACCTTTCTCACTGGTATATGGAATGGACGTCGTGCTCCCCATCGAAGTAGAGATACCTTCGCTAAGAGTGTTAATGGAGGCTGAACTTGAGGAAGCTGAGTGGGTTCAAGACAGATTGGATCAGTTGAATCTCATTGACGAGAAGCGTTTGACAGCCATGTGCCATGGGCAATTATATCAGAAACGGATGAAAAGAGCGTTTGATAAGAAGATTCGTATCCGCGAGTTCCGTCAAGGAGAGCTCGTACTCAAAAAGATCTTACCAGTACATAAAGATATGCGTGGAAAGTGGATGCCCAATTATGAAGGCCCATTCGTTGTAAAGACTGTCTTCTCCGGAGGGTCTCTAATACTTACGACAATGGACGGTGAAGAACTAGCACATCCCGTGAATTCTGATGCAGTCCGAAAATATTATGCCTAAAAACCCGCTAAGTCGAAAACCTGCAAAAGGCGACTTAGGCAAAAGTAAGGGTTGAAAAAAAAAAAGAAATAATAATAAAAAGCTCGCTAAGTTGAAAACCCGAAAGGGCGGCTTAGGCAAAAAAGAGCGTCCCGGTGGATTGAAAACCCGAGAGGGCGGTCCAGGCAAAAGTTAGGGACAAAGGCATTTCATTGCATCAGAGGACACTGATTATCTCGAACACACTTTCCGCATAAGAGCCATGTTTCAGTTCTTTCATCCTCGCCCAAAGCAGGATTTTGGATTAGTCTTAGTTATTAGTGTCAGTAGGTGTCATTGGATTCGATGTAACCTTTCCCATGTTGCCAATTTCAAAACATAATCAGCTGTGGAGCTATGCCTTCAGCGAGCTACCGCCCTTTAAATAAAAGAAACCATCTCGTTACTTACATTCTTTGGTGCATTGCTCTTTGTTTTCTATTTGTTATGCAAAATGCGTTTATTCCTAAAATTTGAAAATGAAAGGTGCATTGTAGATTTTTCAAAACTGTTTTTCAAAAACAAAACAAATTTGAAGTGTAATAAATTACTTTGACTAGTGGAAATTCCGAAAGGATCTCTTCATTCCCCGGAAATATCATTATTGCAGAAACACTTTCAAACCATTGCTCTGACACAGTCCCCAGAGAGACTATAAGCTGACAACTTTTTCTTGGGTAACTCAAAAGTGTCCCTCAGGTTTTCTTCTCCCCAGGTGAAGACATGATACTGTGCACTCAAGCAGATTACTTTCTCCCCAGAGAATTCAGAACTTTAAAACCAGATTTGGTCCTACCATTGATCTTTCTTACCCATGATTGACGTATTGGTTGCAGAGAACGCAGGGTATTTCCGTCGAGATGTTTATTTCATCTCTCGTCCCGTCTCTAGTCTGTTTCGTCAGCATACGCAAGGGCATAAGCATCACATGCCTATTTCATTACATATTCATTACATATTCATTACATATTCATTACATATTCATTACATACTCATTACATACTCATTACATACTCATTTCATAACATCTTACATACATAGACATCAACATACATTCACATTAACATATGCATTAACATATGCATTAGCATTCACAGGGTCATTGTGTTTCACCATCATTTGGTTGTTACCGCCGAGTAACTGGGTTCGTCCATTCTCTCCAAATAGATTGTCAGCCCTAAGCATAAAACACATATGTGTTTCTAGTTTCCCCACGGAGCTCGATCCTCGTGGATGACGGTTACTTCAGCTATCTTTCCTCGCCAGGATAAGATATCTACCCTTCGAGTTCATTCCCTCGATGGAGTCTTGATTACCAGTCTTCTTTCTAGCTCAATCCTAGATTGAATCTCAGTCTTGTCGGTCGTCAATCCCAACCGGACGTGCATTTATTTTGCACCATCTAAAGATTTTCACCATACCATGACAGATGTTCGACTGTCCTCGCCCGAGAAGTTTATCACTGTACCCGGACGTGCATTTATTTTGCACTACCTTTCAAGAAAATCAACTACAATCCTTTACAGATACACGCCAGTTCGCGCCTGGAAAATATATCAGTACAACACTTTACAATCCTACATGTTACAACCCTTTACGCTTTACATTTTACAGCATCAACATACGACATTTCTCACCTAAGAAGTCGATCCTATCCTCGTTATGACTCGCAGCAAATGGCCATCTCCATGGAGCAGTTGGGCTTCCATTTACCTGCCGTCTTGGGGTATGAACCAAATCGTATTCAGGAGAGCACGATCTTGAGTTACGGGGAGGTTTGAGCAAAATCATATTCAGGAGAGCACGGTTCTGAAGTTATGAAGAAGTTCATTTATCCTTTAGTAAAAGAAGGAGCAGAATCATATTCAGGAGAGCACGATTCTGAGTTATGAGGAAGTTCAATTATCCGTTTTCATGTTCAGGAGAGCACGATTCTGAAGTATGAAGAATTTCATTTACAAGAAAGAGCCGAATCATATTCAGGAGAACACGATTCTGAATTATGAGGAAGTTCAGTTGGCCGTTTTTCAGGAGTGCACGATTCTGAAAAATGAGGAAATTTCAAGAGCCGAATCATATTCAGGAGAGCACGATTCTGAGGCATGAGGAAGTTCGATTATCCAGTTTCATATTCAGGAGAGCACGATTCTGAAGTATGAGCATATTCAGTCATCCAGTTTCATATTCAGGAGAGCACGATTCTGAAGTATGAGTATATTCAGTCATCCAGTTTCATATTCAGGAGAGCACGATTCTGAAGTATGAGTATATTCAGTCATCCAGTTTCATATTCAGGAGAGCACGATTCTGAAGTATGAGGAAGTTCAGTTTACCCGTTTCATGTTCAAGAGAGCACGATCTTGAAGCAGTTTATTTATCCTTCAGTAAGAGAAGAATCAGAATCGTATTCCAGGCGCCGACCTTAAAATGCGAGAAGATTTATTTATCAGATAAGCAGCAGCCTCTTTATTTGAGTGCTTATCCATTTTGGCACATAAGTCCCTTCCAACGATAAGTGACAGTTCTCCCTCGAGAAGCTTATCAGGGCATTTCCCATTAAAGTCCGTTTATTTTGGCATACAGCCGGTCTTTACCCTGTATATTTGATACGGATTTCCGAAAAGTCCGTTTGATCCTGTCACGAGAGATAGTTTACAGAAGCTTGGATGTTATTCTTTGCTCAATGCTCCAGCATTCTGTAAGCGATCTTGCAATCGTACGCGATCCAGTTTTTTATCCTTTAGAATCCCCAGTGGAGGCCGTCTCGTAGGTACCATCTCCATTTGAGGATCTCGTTCCTTTTCTAAAAGTGATAATTGGTCATTCGCACCAGTTGACTATCATTTTTAAATTTCCCCAGTGTTGTACTGTGTCTCAGCGCGTCATTTTCCCCAGTGAGTTCTCCTCGTGGCGTCTGTCCCGGTGTCGTCATGTTCGTCAGCATTTTCGCATTCATACGCATCATACCATATTCATGGCATCATCTGCATTAAGCTGTTCCCATTTTGTCCATCGCATGGCATATCGTCGCATATAAGGGCAAAATTTTCGGTTATCTATATTTAAATCTCTCCACCACGATTCCTCGAGTCTCTGTCACTCAAATCGTCTGGTGTAGCTATTTAAATAGGGGCAACTGTAATACCCCAAATTTTACCCTTATATTTAGTCAGTCATTTCGCATAGCATCTCATATGTACATTTGCTAACCACTAACAAGTCATGAAGTGAGTTTGCTTTTCAGGAATCATTCCAAGGGCGTTTTGGTCATTTTACGTTGGTTCTGATGGATTCTGAAAAAGTGGTCTTTAGTTCTTGAGGCATTCAAATCACCATAACTGAAACAGTTTTTTATCATCAAAGGCGTCGACCCGATTTGAATATTGTTGAAAAAGTTGTTAGAAACATATTTGAATTTGGGTCGTTCGTTGCTTATGGTTTGTTTTAAGATATTCTGAGCAGTTTTCCGTTCGTTGATAAAGTGCAGTTTTGGATAAAAAATAAGTGAGAGTTAGTTTGAATCTATTCAGATCTAATCAGGTTGCGACGAGATCATGGAAGGAATAATCAATTGGGATGAAAGTGTGTGGGATCTTGCTCATAATATTGTTCCATACGAAAGAGAGGTGAATTGGAATATTTGTTGAGTTAATCCATAAATATTTGTAATTTACAAATAAAGAAGTGAATTTAAATATTTTTGAATTTTATTCATGAATATTTATAATTTACAACTAAGAAGTGAATTTGGACAGGCTTGAATTTTTATTCACAAAGATTCATAATTTACAAAGTACATTTTATCCTAAAAATTCTAAGGCCTTCATGCCATTCCTTTGAGTTCTGCATACAACTTCTGATCAACCTGCACATCAAAAGAGAACAGACAGTACAGAAAAATGTTAGAAGTTTTTTGACACTCTCAGAACAATGTCATCATCGAGTGCCGGGAGTGGCACAACCGAAGCTGCGTCCTACCCCCGTTACCGATCCGCGCCGTGGGCGTCAGATCAGGTAATACATGTTCTTATCAATATGGGACATCCGAGAGATAGAAAAATAAATGAAGTGGGACTGATTCGTTTCGCCGCGATTGGATTTCCAAACTGATATGAGAGTAAGGCAGCATAGTCAAGCGGGATTCAGACCCGGATGCCGGCAGGTCTAAATCACTTTGTGCTCATTTTTTTCCCAAACCTGAAATTCCACAACAGCATCAGCACAAATTGATGACAGAAACTCAGAAACAAGATAGCTCATAAGCTGCCATGAGTAAATGGAAATTCAAATTGAAAATGCACAACCAAAAACAGCATCAGTTCTGCAACACATAGGCAAGTTCATGAAGAACCCAGTTCAAACAGAACAAGGAAAATGAAATGAAACCAAACTGCATCAAACAGTGTACCAAGAGTTCAGAATGCATCAATTAAAGGAGTCACAAAAAATGTGAATAACCTCACCGAAGTAGCATCACAGCGCCAAAATCACAGCATAAAATCATACTAGAAAGAGCAATCAAAAATGGCAATTCACCATGACAAACCAACAACCGGGTGTCATCCTGCTCACAACACGAGCAACAAACATGAGATCGTAGTGTCTTCTCCGAAGGGCTCAGTCAGGGCATCATCGCCTTAAGAATCAAGAAATAGAGAGTTCAAACTTCACAGTTGGGTACAAGCAGCGGACCTGAGGTTAAAGAATTGAAACAGGTTAGGTTATCACAAGACAAAACGCGTGTCCAAAACAAAATCTGTATCAGAATTGAAACAGGTTCACAAAACCGTATCAGAAATAGTGGAAAAAGTTCAGATCAAACGTATCAGTGAAACAAGTTCACAAAATCATAGCAGAAAAAAGCAGGAAATCGCAACAAGCCCAGAACTCATGTTCTGAACCGCGACCTCGTCGAAGAATATCCCTCGAAGGCTCAGAACAAGGTCATCATTGCCGTATACCTTCCTCGGCAGCGTTTGACGCGATCGAAACCATAGTACCCATCCTGAAAAAAGAAGAGGAAAAATAAGTGAATTCTAGCCGATAACCAAACTGAACGAAACAAGTCCATCAAAACCAAACCAGTTCAGATATCAGAATCCAAAGCAATGTCCAAATGAAATCAAAACAGATCAGTTCAGATTATCAAACAAATCGAATAGGGTCAAGTGACGTTCAATCAAGGAATTCTGAAAAGAGAAAGATCCGAATATCATCAGAAAAATGAAAACCCAATTCGATCCAATCAAGGAAACGAAGAAACTGGATATCCACAAATCAAGACAAAGTCGTTCAGTTATCAAAATCAAATGAAAATCTGGGCAAATCCATAACCAAGAATAGGGAATCCTGAAAAAGGAAAGTTCAGATCAGATGAGATCAAATATATCAGAAAAAACGAAGTCCAATCTCACCAAAATCCCAATCAAATCTGTAAAGAGGAAACAGGATATATCAGTATCAGAAAAATCCAATCAGGGTATTAGAAATTCGATCAAGCAAGAGTGAATCCGAAAAGTGTTCAAACCATATCAAAAATCACAGCAAATCACATCGAAAAGTAACACAAATCCAACAACATCCAAGGCCCAAAAAGAGAAGATATAAAGGGACGATCTCACCTCAGAGAAAACTAACGAAGGATAGCGAAAACCCTAGAGAAAAATGGCGATCAGAAGTCACATGCAAAACCCTAGGCGGCGCAAATAAGGAGACGGCCGCGAACTCAGACGAAGGGCGATCGTCATCATCGTTCAGAGCATCACCAACCATCAATATCATCTGTGAACGAAGGCGGCCGCGAATCACCGAAGGAGAAGATCGCCTCCGCCGTTCATTATGAACACCGGGCAATCAAACCTCCTAGCCTCAGCTCGCTTCATCATCGGCTGTTCCACCTTAAATGTAAGCCAGGGGACGTTTTTCATTACAAGTTTCATGTTTTGTTTCAGGAATGAAGAAGATCGGAGAGGATCACAGCGAGAGAAAGAAGAAAGGCGAGAGAAAAAAGAAAGGCGAGAGGAAGAAGAAGATAGCGCCGTTCGCGAATGGGGACATGAAACCCTAGCAGCAAGTTGTTGTTAGTTGGTGTGGACCGTGTGGGTTGGGGCTGGGGTTTGATCACTCAGCCCAACCCGGTTTTCCTATTTTATTTTTTTCTTTTATTTAGTTATACTTCTATTAAAATGTTTAATTAAATTAGTTCTTTTTTTCAAAAATAAATCAAAGAAAAAACTTTTCATAATAAAACAAAAAAACCTTTTTTTTAGTAAAATTAAAAAACTCTTTTAAAATAAATAACGTAAATAATTTTTTATATATAATAAAATTAAAAACCTTTTCCAGATAAATAATTTAAAAGTCATTTTAAAATATGTGAGTTAGTTTTTTAGATTAAGTTTAAAATATTTTAAAGTTAAACATTACTTTTTTTTTATAATTTTAATTAACATCTTTTCTTTAAAAACGATAAAAACCTTCAATATTACACTTTTTCTCCCGACTTGTCCAGTTACCATTTAATCTTGCTTATTGACAGTGTTCATCATTTGCAGCTCTTACTGCATGGTTGGTTCATTTAAATTTCATTACTATATTGTAACTGCTTCTCATATGTAACCCCGCGAATATAATAATCGCGCTTTAAATTTCTGCCTTTAAATTTCTGTTTGTATGGCTTTAACTTCTGTCATTATTCTCTGTTTGCAATTCAATCATCTCACGCATTTATCAATATTCCAGTCACACTACACACATCCGAAGGTTAGGTCTAGCTTTTGGCCGCCGCGCCAATAGTCCTCAAAACTTCAAACCCTTTCAAACCCTAATTTTTCACAAATGCCTCGCCGCAGGCAAGATTACAAAACTACCCCTAGCTTTAGGTCAAAGAGTCGCCGCACTCATTTTAGGGTTTCCCGCCGCGGAATCCCTAACCTAACCTAACCCTAATTACAACTTAACATTTCAACGTAGAGATTTGGAGTTTCTACACTCCGCGTAAGCGTGTCCTTAAGACGCGTTTATTCCCCCTTGAGACCTTGACCACAGTCAAGAAGTCTCTAACCTCCCTTTTGAGGGGAACTACGATTACTCTGATTCCACTCCCGTAAGGATACGTAGGCACAAGATGCGATGTCTTGCCGAGTAAACTTAGAATTAACCCCTTAGGTTTATTTTCTCACTTTTAATCCTTTGTACATATACCTTAAGCAAATGAATAAAGCAAAATAGTAAACATTTGAACAAAAGGTTCCTGTAGAGTACTACAGAAGTTTAGGGTGCTAATACCTTCCCTAAATTTAACCAACCCCCGAACCCTAGATCTTTCCCCGCATTGTGTTTACGATGCAAAAATAGGTTTTCCCTCTTTTGACCTTTTCCTTCGGATAAATCAAAGAGCGGTTGTGAATTGAATTGCGATTCAAACTCATTAATAGTTTGTGATCCTATTTCCACCGCAACAGTAACCAACGACTAATTTGTCCAAAGAAGTGACGTGGTGCAAATCCTAAGGCTTCTACAACCATACCTTTCTGCAGAAAGCATATCTCTGCCCATACTTTTGGTGATGAAAAGTCATACAATCAAAATATTATATTCAGCTGCACATCACTCAAGGCATTTGAAAAAGCTATAAAAGGAGAACTACTTCAACATTTTGATGCTGCTAATTTACTACTCATCTTTTGCTCATTTCTAAATCACTCAGAAAGAAATACAAGCTTGATTCATAAAAGAGAAAATCTCTCAAGATTTTACTCATTCAATCTGTCATAAAACCACATAGTCTTTGTTGTACTTAATCTTAAGTGTAAACATCACAGTTGTGAGACAGCTTATTAGAAGCATTCAAACACTTGTTAGTTTACATTAAATTGTAAGAAGTTCCTTAAGAAGACCAAGGTGTGGTCAGTAGTTCTTGAGAAGACTAACACAGTTGTTCTTAGTGCTTTCTATTGTAATCAGTTGATCAATAGTGGATTAAGTCCTTGCAGAGAAAGGCAAATCATCTTTGATAAGGTGGACTGGAGTAGTTGAGTTCAACGAACCAGGATAAAAATATTGAGTTCCTTTTATAGCCATATTTCTTAAAAACTCTTATTCAACCCCCCTCCTTTCTAAGTGTTTTTCTCACCTTCAGTTGGCATCAGAGCTCCGGTTCTGTTTGTGCTATCACTTAACCGTGACCAGAAAAGATCCAGCGAGAAAAACTCTTGATACTCTTGGTTGATATACATTATGGCTGCTGAAACTCAAACACCCAACAACAACAAATATGAAGAAAGAGTCAGCACAAAACCTCCCATGTTTGATGGAGAGAAGTTTGATTATTGGAAAGATAGACTGAAAAGTTTCTTTCTAGGATTTAATGCTGATCTTTGGGACTTAGTCATTGATGGATATGTTCGTCCCACTGATGGGAATGTCAAGAAAGTTGACAGAAAATCAATGATTGAGGAGCAAAAGAAGGAATTCAGAAATCACCACAAGGCTAGAACTATATTGCTAAACGCTATATCTCATACTGAGTATGAGAAAATAACCAACAAAGAAACTGCCTTTGATATATTTGAATCCCTGAAGATGACTCATGAAGGGAACTCTCAAGTCAAAGAAACCAAGGCTCTGGCACTGATCCAGAAGTATGAAGCTTTCAAGATGGAAGAATCTGAATCTATTGAAGCAATGTTTTCCAGATTCCAGATTCTCACTGCTGGCCTAAAGGTTCTGGACAAGGGTTACTCTACAGCAGATCATGTCAAGAAAATAATCAGAAGCTTGCCAACCAGATGGAGACCTATAGTCACTGCTCTGAAGCTGGCAAAGGATCTGAACAAGATTACGCTGGAGGAACTAATCAGTTCTCTAAGGAGTCATGAGATTGAACTAGAGGAAGATGAGCCTCTAAAGAAAGGTAAGTAAATTGCGTTAAAATCTAATAAAGTTGTTAAAGCATTGCAGGTATTAGAAGAAAGCTCTGAAGAGTCTGCTTCTGAAGATGAAGAAGAACTATCCTTGCTATCCAGAAGAATCAATAAACTCTGGAAGAATAAGCAAAGGAAGTTCAAGAACTTTAGAAAACCAGATCAACACAAAGAATCTTCTGGGCACAGAAGATCTGGAGAACATTCTGGATATAGAAGATCTGGAGAATCCTCTGGACACAGACGATCTAGAAAAAGAGAGGTTGTTTGCTATGAATGCAAAGAACCTGGGCACTACAAGAGTGATTGTCCAAAGCTTCAGAAGGAGAACCCAACAAGAAAGTCAGATCATAAAAAGAAAGTTCTGATGGCTACCTAGGATGACTCAGATGCATCTGATTTGTCATCAGAGTCAGAAGAGGAATGTGCAAATGTGGCATTCATGGATGACATTGAGGACAGTGCTGAATCATCTGGATCAAAATCAGAATCTGATTCTGAGGAGGTATTTGCTGAACTTTCTAGACAGGAACTTGTTGAAAGTTTATCTGATATTCTTGAAAACTATAGTAAAGTTAAACTCAAATACAAAAATCTTCAAAAGCATATTGAATTTGAGAGTAACAAGTTTGAATCAGAAATAGTTGAACTAAAAGCTGAAAATCTTCAATTGAAAAAGAATTTAGAATCTGTTCAATTAAACTCTGATTCAAAATCTGAATCATGCTCTAAAAATATTTTACAAGAGTATGACTATAGTTTCAGGAAGTTTCTAACTAAAAGCCTAGATAGAAGCAAAATGGCTTCAATGATCTATGGTATTAGCAGAAACTATAGAAAAGGTGTTGGATATAAATTTTTCACTTATGAAGATTCAAATCCAAAATCTGTAGATAAACTGGAAATCAAGTATCCTCCTTTACATTCTCAATTTACATTTGGTCACTTGAATGATATTAAACACACAAGTTATAATCAGAACAAACCTGTGTTTAATAAATCTAAAGCTAATCAGAACAATTCTTATGTTGAAAGACAGAAGTTCAGAAAAAGCTTTAAGGCAACTAACCAAAAAGGACCCAAGAAAATCTGGGTACCTAAGGATAAGATAATCTATGTTGCAGACATCCTCAGCAGCAAAGTCAAGACTCCAGTCATGGTACCTGGACTCTGGATGCTCACGACATATGACGGGAAAAAGGTCTATGTTCCAAAGTCTGGATCTTAGATCTGGAGGAGATGTCAAGTTTGGAGGGAATCAGAAGGGCAAAATTATTGGCTCTGGAACCATAGGCAATGGTAAATTTCCTTCCATAACTAATGTATTGCTTGTTGAAGGGTTAGCTCATAATCTATTGTCCATAAGTCAATTAAGTGACAATGGTTATGACATTATCTTTAATCAAAAGTGTTGCAAAGCTGTTAGTCAAAAGGATGGCTCAATCCTCTTTAATGGTAAAAGGAAAAACAACATTTATAAAATTAGTCTTTCAGAACTTAAGGTTCAGAATGTTAAATGCCTTATGTCTGTTAATGAGGAGCAATGGGTCTGGCACAGAAGATTGCGTCATATTAATATGAGACGTATATCTCAGATTAATAAGCTTAATCTGGTCAGAGGACTTCCTAATCTGAAGTTCAACTCAGATGCTCTTTGTGAAGCATGTCAGAAAGGAAAATTTTCAAAATCATCTTTTAAATCCAAAAGTGTTGTTTCAACTTCAAAACCATTAGAGTTACTTCACATTGATCTGTTTGGACCAGTGAAAACTGCATCCATCAGAGGCAAGAAGTATGGATTAGTCATTGTTGATGACTACAGCAGATGGACATGGGTAAAATTCCTAAAACACAAGGATGAGTCACACTCTGTGTTCTTTGATTTCTGCAAACAAATCCAAACTGAAAAAGATTTCAAAATTGTCAAAGTCAGAAGTGATCATGGTGGTGAATTTGAAAACAAACATTTTGAAAAATATTTTAATGAAAATGGCATTGCTCATGATTTCTCCTGTCCTAGAACTCCACAACAGAATGGAGTTGTAGAAAGGAAAAATAGAACTTTGCAAGAGATGGCCAGAACCATGATCAATGAGACCAACATGGCAAAACATTTTTGGGCAGAGGCAATTAATACAGCATGTTACATTCAGAACAGAGTGTCAATTAGACCTCTTCTGGAAAAGACTCCTTATGAATTGTGGAGGAATAGAAAGCAAAACATTTCTTATTTCCATCCTTTTGGGTGTATTTATTTCATATTAAACACTAAGGAGAATCTTAACAAGTTTGATTCTAAAGCACAAAAGTGTTTCATGCTTGGATATTCTGAACGCTCTAAAGGCTACAGAGTATAAAATACTGAGACACAGAGTGTGGAGGAATCTATACATGTTAGATTTGATGATAAGATTGGCAATCAAAAGCCAAAGCAGATTGAAAACTCTGCAGATGGAGAAGTTATTCTCATAGAATCTGAGAAACCAGAGGTAGAGAAAGCTCAAGAAGAAGCTACGCCAGATGCAACTCCATTAGCTGCTCAGATGAATAACATTAATATTTCTGAAGAACCAATAGTTAAAGGATCATCCATAATCAAGGCTTCTCATCTAGAAGAAATGATTATTGGAAAGAAAGATGACCCTATAAGAACAAGGTCGTTTATCAGATTATCTGGAACATCACTTCTTGGGTTGGCATCTATTATTGAACCAACATCTGTGGATGAAGCTCTGAGTGACAATGATTAGATACTTGCAATGCAAGATGAGCTAAATCAATTTACAAGAAATGATGTGTGGGATCTGGTTCCTAGACCAAAAGGTTTCAACATTATTGGAACAAAGTGGGTATTCAGAAATAAACTAAATGAGCAAGGAGAAGTTGAAAGGAACAAGGCAAGGCTGGTAGCTCAAGGGTACAGTCAACAGGAAGGTATTAATTACACTGAAACTTATGCTCCAGTGGCAAGGTTAGAATCTATACGCCTTCTTATTTCATTTGCTGCATAACATAACATCACTCTATATCAGATGGATGTTAAGAGTGCCTTCTTAAATGGTATTATAGAAGAAGAAGTTTATGTCCATCAACCTCCTGGTTTTGAAAGTGATAAATTTCCAGATCATGTTTTCAAACTCAAAAAATCTCTTTATGGTTTGAAACAAGCTCCCAGAGCTTGGTATGAAAGATTAAGTAATTTTCTTATGGAAAAGAACTTTATCAGAGGCAAAGTGGACACAACTCTTTTCTGTAAAACAATTAAGAAAGATTTACTAGTTTGTCAAATTTATGTGGATGATATTATTTTTGGATCTACCAATATTATGCTGGGAAAGGAGTTTGCTTTGTCTATGCAGGCTGAATTTGAAATGAGCATGATGGGAGAACTTAGATTCTTTCTGGGAATCCAAGTAAATCAGACTTCAGAATGTACATATATTCACCAGACTAAATATGTCAAAGAGCTTCTGAAGAAATTCAATGTGAATGAAAGCAAACTGGCTAAGACTCCAATGCATCCTACAAGCACACTTGGTAAGTAAGAGGTAAGTAAGAAAGTTGATCAAAAACTTTACAGAGGTATGATTGGATCTCTCTTATATTTGACTGCTTCAAGACCTGATATTTTATTCAGTGTGTGTCTGTGTGCTAGATTCCAATCAGATCCCAGAGAATCACACTTAACAGCTGTTAAGAGGATTCTAAGGTATCTGAAAGGTACTACTAATGTGGGTCTGTGTTACAGAAGGTCTGATGAGTATAAATTAGTTGGATTCTGTGATGCTGACTATGCTGGAGACAGAGTAGAACGTAAAAGTACTTCTGGAAGTTATCAATTTCTTGGAAGTCATCTGATCTCTTGGTTCAGCAAGAAGCAACCCACAATTTCACTTTCAACAACAAAGGCAGAATATATTGCTGCTGCTGGATGTAGCACTCAGATGCTCTGGATGAAAAGTCAACTAGAAGATTATCAGATCTTTGAGAGTAACATTTCTATTTTCTGTGATAATACTTCTGCTATATGCTTATCTAAAAATCCCATCTTACATTCTAAAGCTAAGCATATAGAGATTAAACATCATTTCATCAGAGACTATGTTCAGAAGGGAATTATCAATTTAAACTTTGTAGATACAGATCATCAGTGGGCTGATATCTTTACAAAACCCCTTGTTGAAGATAGATTTAAATTTATTCTGAAAAATATTAGTATGGACTTCTGTCCAGAATAGAATATTCATCAGATGAAATTTTTTTTAGATGATAAATGTCTAAACTCTGAAGTATTTCTTTTGTAGAATTCTATGTTTATTTCTTTGTGTGTAAATCTGAACTAACAAGGCTCAGAAGATCTGAACATTGCCTAACGTGTCATTTCTCAAAGAGTTTCAGAGGCACATGCAAGCAAACACGTGTAGCTCAGAATCTGGAAAGGTAGAGTGCACCATACTAAAGTGACATTTGAGGTATTGCTTTGAAAATCCAAAATCTCTTGATTTTCCCTCTTCTGTCAGAATCTTAAATGCTTGATATAATTTTATTCCTTGCATTAATTGCTTGATTTGATTATGTGTGCACGCTTGAGTGTATGTGTCTTTTTGCATGCCCTAAAAATTTTCTCCTATAAATTCTCTTAACTCTTCACAAATCACACTTTACACTTATCATCTCTCATATGCATTTCTGCCTTCTCTATTGTTTCCATCTTATTTCAAAACCCAAAAATCCTCGTAAACCCAGACGCATCTCAAGAACTTCAATGGCTTCACCTTCATCAACACCTGCTCAGATGAAAACTTCAACTGTTGCTGCATCTTCTCTAAAATGCTGTTGGTTCATCCCAAACTGTTGTTGTGTACAAAGCACCAGTAATAACTCTTCTCACTCCAATCAAAGAACTTGAGGTTCTGTGTGAGAACTTTGTGGATTTTGAATCCATCAAAGAAAATGGTTTTGATCTCCTTTCAACTATCAAAGCTCAGAACTGGGAAAAGTATTTTGACAGGATGATGGGTCCTGTTTATCCAACTTTGGTAAAAGAATTCTGGATACACGCTCAAGTGTGCCCTAAGTTTATTCATTCATCTGTTCTTGGAAAGGAAATTGTCATTACTGAAAAATTAATCAGACAACTACTTGAGTATAAGGAAACTGAGGGAATCACAAGTATGGCTATTGATCGTGTGGATTTGGCTGACATTTTTCAAGAATTTTGTGTTTCTGGGGAACCATCTAACAAGGTCAGAGATCTGAAACCTGTTTGCAGAATCTGGGCTAAGATCTTCATGAGTTCAACCTTTCATAGGAAATCTTCTAACTCACCAGATTATGTAAATTCAGAACAAATGTACTTCATGTACTGTATGAGGCAAGGAAAGAAGGTGGATTTACCTTATCTTCTGTTCAGTCATCTTCTGAACCATATCAAAGAAACAAGAGAAGAAGTTAGGATTAAAGCTGGAAAAATCAGAACTTGGATTCCTATGGGAAGAGTGATATCAGGGATTCTAACAGAGAATGGTCTTGTGAAACATCTATTTGATGCTGGGGTAACAGCGGATCTGTCCTATATTATAGGTTCTGTCATAAATGGGAACAGTCTGAAGAGAATGAAGGTTATTTCAGAGCTTGCTGGAAAACCCAAGAAATTTTAATCTAAAGACGTCAGCAGAAGGAGAATTCCCTTAGCAGATTTTCCTATGTTCAGTGCTGATGAACCTAGGCACATCATTCTGACATTCATTGCTGAATGTTTAAGAGATGGTATTCCTCTGCCTGCTAACATAGTACAGAAGGAAGGAGAAGTATTGCCAAATCTTATGAGAGAAAGGCGCAGGAAAAGAAAGGCTGAGGAAGGATCTTTTGCACAGCCCAAGAGGAAAGCCTCTGATGCTGGTGACAAGCCTGAAAAGGACAAGAAGCAAAAGAAAAAACCTCCAGAAGCTACTGTGGAAGAAATCAGAGAAACAATTCACCAGGTATTAACATCTGATCCCAAACCATATGTACCTTCATCCTCACCTTCACCTCCACCATCTCCTCTTAAACCATCTGAAACCCCTCAACAGAAATCGTCTGAACATCAACCTCCTCAACCAAACAAATCTGAACCACAACAACAACCATCATCTCAATCACAAAAACAACAATCCTCTGAACAACAAACACAATCAGAACAACAAAAACAATCTGAACCACTCTCATCTACTCAACCACCAGAAGAACCAACCATCAAAAATCCTGAACCATCTGTCCAACAACCATCTGAAAACATTCTTGATATATCACCACTTGCAACTTTGTATGTCCTCTCTTCAACTTCATGTCATTCCACTGAATCATCTGATTCTGATGAATCTGAAGTCCCCTCACCAACTAGCTTACAAATTCCTGATCCCTATAAACCACTATCATCTGATCTACCTGCATCTGAAAATCCTCTTCGCTTCAAATTCAACTTCACAGATTTTAAGAAGGAACGTCCATCATCTGAACGTCCATCATCTGATCACCCACCTCCTGAACCATCACAACCTGTCACCATAGAAGACTTTCTCAACCCAAAACCCAGATCAGATGTTTCTACTCTGTTCAAGAATTTCAAGAAGGAACTACGTATGGGAATCGCTTCTGTAGAGAAAGAGTGCATGACTAGTTTGGATCCTGCTGTATCTGAAGCCTCTTGGAACAGATTCATATCAAAATTCAACTCAACTACATCTGACCTCAGAATGCTCTATGCTGATGATGCAAAGGCTAAGTTTGCTGAAATGGTTAGACAAACTCTGCTGAACATTATCACAACTCCAGTGCTTTTTCTAGAAGATGCTCCTGCTGAAAATTCTGCAACAATAGAAGATACTCCTACATCTGACATGGAGATTGATCATCCAATGGCAGTTGCATCTTCTTCTGAACCTTCTACATCTGAGATAAAGAATGAGATTCCAGATGTTATCCAAGAAGTCAAGGAAATCAGAACATGGATGATAAAACAGGAACGGACTACTGAAGAAATCAAGACTTGGATGGCCAACCAAGAAGAGTCCACTGCTAAGATTACGAATCTTCTGACTCTGATTTCATCTCGACAGCCCTAGTGTTCTTTTTCATGTCTTTGCATTCTCGTTTTGCACTTGTTTTCTGTTTGTTCTATTTTCTATCATCTGCTCTATGAAATTCTTATGCTATTGTGCTTTTCTGATCTGATTAAGTCTGGCTGTTTTGTCTTTTATTTGTGGGTTATGTTTTTCTCTCTCCTTCTGTTATGTTTTCTGTTTTTAAAATTCTTTTTGATTATGACAAAAAGGGGGAGAAAGAGAATTTGATTGTTCAACATAAGCAAATGCTAAAAATGAAATTCAGACATTGTTTTAATCTAACATTGAATCTTAAGACTTTCAGATCTCATTATCTCATCTAACAAAATGATCTGAAGTTACCCTGAGAATTATCCAATCAGGCTCTGATCCTTGAAAGCAAATTCTGGAGAGCTTGATTCTGGAAAGCATCCAAGCTGAGTTTTTCTCTCATCAAGGATTTCTACCAGGTTCTGAAATATACTCAAGCAAAGGGAAGTGTTCTTTTCTATTAAAGTATTCATTTCAGGGGGAGATTCTTAATCTCAGGGGGAGTATTTTTTTTCCCCTTCTTCCTTTATTAAACAAAACTCCCTATGTTTTGTCATCATCAAAAAGGGGGAGATAGTTAGAACACAGATTGGTGGTTCTTATATCTCTATGTTTTGATGATAACTTTATAGAATTTTGTAATGAGAAAACATACACTCTAAAATTTGTTCAAGTATTATTGTTTCAGGTATAATATTAAATACTCTTAAAGAAGCAAAATACATAAGTACAAAGAAACTATGCAAAGATTCTGAAGCACTGCCAAGAGGATCTGAAGCAGAAGCTACATAATGATCTGAAGCGTTAATGAAAGAAGTATACAAAAGCTGAAAGCTCTGATCTTATCAGACTCTGAAGTTCTTTTCACTGCAAACTCAAAGGCCTTGATAACCAGACTCTTATCATTAATATTCACGCTCAAAGCACATACTGCTGCATACTCTGATGAAGATTCTGATGAAGACTTTGATAAAGACAGAGACTCTGATACATTAAAGATCTGATCATCTATCAAGATTCAGGACTTATCATTCATCTTAAGCTCTGATCATCTTAAAGCATTCCATACCTTTTAAGCTCACTACAAGTTCTGAAATGCAGATTGTGAAGACTTCATCTTGAAGGAAGCTTGTTGAAGAAGCTGTAAACTTGATTAGACGTGGTGCTACTTCCAAAGTAACCAACGACTAATTTGTCCAAAAAAGTGACGTGGTGCAAATCCCAAGGCTTCTACAACCGTACCCTTCTGCAGAAAGCATATCTCTGCCCATAATTTTGGTGATGAAAAGTCATACAATTAAAATATTATATTCAGCTGCACATCACTCAAGGCATTTGAAAAAGCTATAAAAGGAGAACTACTTCAACATTTTGATGCTGCTAATTTACTACTCATCTTTTGCTCATTTCTAAATCACTCAGAAAGAAATACAAGCTTGATTCATAAAAGAGAAAATCTCTCAAGATTTTACTCATTTAATCTTTCATAAAACCACATAGTCTTTGTTGTACTTAATCTTAAGTGTAAACATCACAGTTGTGATACAGTTTATTAGAAGCATTCAAACACTTGTTAGTTTACATTAAATTGTAAGAAGTTCCTTAAGAAGACCAAGGTGTGGTCAGTAGTTCTTGAGAAGACTAAGACAGTTGTTCTTAGTGCTTTCTATTGTAATCACTTGATCAGTAGTGGATTAAGTCCTTGCAGAGAAAGGCAAATCATCTTTGATAAGGTGGACTGGAGTAGTTGAGTTCAACGAACCAGGATAAAAATATTGAGTTCCTTTTATAGCCATATTTCTTAAAAACTCTTATTCAACCCCCCCCCCCTTTCTAAGTGTTTTTCTCACCTTCAATATCATGCATAGATAATCCAAATCAAGGCAAACAAAATTTTAGCTCAAAACTGAAAGTATCACAATCATGAACAACAATGATCCAGAATCTGCCTATGCACATAGAACATCAGAATAAACCAACAATGGCATGATATTGATGCATATTAAAAGAGAAATTCTAATTTGAAATTTACCTAATGGAATAGCTCCATTGGACCTTCTACGCTTGATGAAGCTTGCTAAAACTCTCCAGATTCACTCAAGGAAGCTTGAAGAAGATGATTCTGGCCTTGAAATGCTTTGAAAATGCATCAATCAAGATTCACGAATTTTGAATTTCACTTGGCTGCTCCAACTGTTCTTTAGCTTCTAGGGCATGAATTGGCATGAATGAAGTCTCAAAAATGATCTTAACTTTATATATGATGGACTTAGCAGCAAATGAGGGCCCAATTGCAGCTTTATTGTCTCAATTTTGAAAATGCCCAATCTCACTTTCTCATGCCCATGCATACGTGAAAATGCACCAATTACCTTGTTTTTTCATTCAAAATCCATGCTGGAACATTAATTTGATCATGTGGATATGATTTGTCCCTTGAATTGATCACATGGTAGAGATTTGATTATCAAAATTTCACTTGAAAATGCCTTTGAAAAACACATGAAAATGTCACCAAAAATGAAATCCAAAATTGGCATCTTGTTTTTTACATTCTTGTCACTCAAAAAATGCATAAACATGCCTTGAAATGGTTAGAAATGAATTAATTCCATTTTGTGATTTTTAAGCTTCATGAAAAAGTTACACATCAATTCTCCAATCCAAACCAAATCCATGACTCCTTGATGTTTGGTTGAGCAAATGACCCCATTTGGAGCAAGTTTCATGTTGGAAAAATTTTCATTTGAAGTGTGCAAGATAGTGAAATGGATCTATAATGAAAATGACCTGTAATCCTACTTTCCCAAAATACCCTTTCCTTGCAAGCCTCATAAGTTGAGTTCTACAAATAAGATGAAGGACTTATAGTACCCTTTGGAAATCTAAGATCATAAGGAACAACTTTCATGTTTTGGTCAAGGTGAGGAGAAACATCCTTCTAGGTCAAACGTGGCTTGGAAGTTGGTTGACTTTCGTTGACCAAAATCATATTCATCTGAGGACCTGTAACTTGTTAGCATCATAACTTGAGTTCTACAAATCATATGAATGACTTCTAGTACTCAAAATAAAGCTAGAAACATGATCTACAAGTTTCATGGTGGGGTCAAGATGAGATGAGACTTGTATCTTGAGATAGGTGGTCTTGAAGTTAGACACTAAACAGGGGATTTGACACTGAGAACCCTAATTTAGTAACTTCTCACACTCTTGATTCTTATTGAATTGATCTTGAAATGATATATTATACATCTCAACACAACATCCCATGACCATAGAGACTTGGAATTGAGTCTTAATCTCCTTCAATTTCACAATTGACTGAGGATTGACCAGATGAAAACCCTAGATGCAACACCTTTAACTGTGGCTTCCTCCAAATGACACAACAACTTGAACAAGCTCCAAAATGGCCCTCAAAGCACTCAATGAGCTCTCTCAACCTCCCATATCCATAATCATGAATTCACAAACCTCTAATGATCTTCAACTGGCCTCTAAGTTAGGAACTGACCCACATATATCCATCAACCCTATCACAAGACTTTGACCACTTCCTGGTGACTTGATGCTCATTCATGCTTGAGTAACACCCCTTGCTTAGGCTCAACACTCTGAGTAACCTCCTCTTGCTATGCACAAACTCTTGATCCCCTGTTCAATGAAACAATGCTATGCAATGCAAATGCTAAAAGAAAATGAAATGAAACATAAACCAAGTTAAGAAAAAGGTTGGTCAAATTTTGGGGTGCAACACTGGTACCTTCCTTTCGCATAACCGACCCCCTTTTATGTTTCTCTTCCCTTGGGTTTTATCGATATTTTCCCTGTCCTTTGCGACTAAATAAAGTTTGTGGCGACTTTGTTGTATCTTTGAGTGTGGGATTCACTCAGGTATAATCCCGCTAGCTTCAGCTGGCGACTCTACTGGGGAGTCCTAACGCTTGCAATTTGGGCTCCCGCCTAGTTTTTCTTGCTTTTCTTTCTTGTTTGGGTGCTTTCTTTATGATTTACTCGCTTTATTTTATGTTATTTACTGTATTTCTTTACTGCTTTAAATATTCATGTGCTGTATATTCTGGATATTTGCTATGTTTGGCTGTTTTTGGGATGGGTAGATATTATTGAAGAGATAAGTCTATCACTGGGCTTGAGTATACATATAGGCTAGAACATTGATATTCGTGACGCTTGCATTTCACACATTGGGTTGTCATGAGTGCCATATCCCAGATCATGATTCGTTTGAGAATACTTACGTCCTGCGAGAATTCGCTAAGGCGGGGGGTTTTATTTTTGAGTCATATGGTTTGGGCGACCTTTCTAGGGACCACCTTGTTGTGTCTAGATCACACCTGTGAGAGGGATATGGGTTTTTTCAGGAAACCAAGACTCTTCATACCTTTTATTCTCTCACGCACGTCATATTTGTGCACTGACACAGAATTACGCAGATATTCAGTTTGTGCAGACTTGGATATTAAGATTGGCCAAATTTGATTGACCTGATTTATGCTTGGCTCCGTGATTTGTGTGTTGTATGCCATTTCATCATGATCATTAACATTTTTTGCATGTGCATTTTCCAGGTTATTTGAGAGCTTATTCTTTGTTGGCATAGTCATAGACGATGAGTACTAGTTGTAGAGGGATTATACCTGAGTGAATCCCACACTCAAAGATACAACAGAGTCGTCACCGAACTTTATTTAATCCCAAAGGACAGGGAAAATATCGATAAAATCCAAAGGAAATTGAAACGGGAAAGGAGGTCGCTTATGCGAAAGGAAGGTACTAGCCCCTTAAGCATCTGTCGTACCCGACGGGAACCATTTCGCTTGCTTCTAGGCTTGCATGGGTTATCTATCTAAAGGCTTCTAGCTAAAAAAGAAAAGAAAAGAAAAAAAGTAAGGAAAGTGCTCGCGGAGGATTGGGGCCCTCGTGCCTACGTACCCTCATAGTGTAATGAGGAAGTCAGAGCTGCGTAGTTCAAGGAACCAAGAAAAATAAGAGGATCTGGACGGACCAAAAAGACAAAAGAATGGAAGAAAACGGAGGAAGGTGGCTCGCCAAGATTTCACAATCTTGTGCCTACGTACCCTCATAGTGCAATGAGGAAATCAGAGCCTACGTAGTTCACAGAACTACTGCTGGGAAAGAAAAAGAGACGGCGTCAAAGCCAAAAACTAAAAGAAAAAGCAAGACCCAACTGGGGAATGCAAAAGGAATAGTGTCGAAACCAGGAAAGGAAACGAAAGCTCTCTCTGCAGAGGAACACAGAGATGCAAGGCAAGAACTCTACAGGGACATACAGGAGAAAAGAGATAACTCTACTGGGGAGAAAACAAAAGGATGGCGATGACGTCGGGGAAAAAAGGAGTAAAAGAATAAAGGTAAGATCCACGGGGGACTCGGTACATTAACTGGCAGGCAGTGATTAACCGAAGAAAGATAAGAGTAAAATTTTATGGGGAGAGTAAAAGGTTAGGTGTCAATAGACGGACTGCAATGAAACAAAATAAAGGGAGTACTGACCCAAAGAAAGGTGTTTGACTCGGAGAGGAAATTGGTATATTAACTGATAAACAGTGGTTAACCGAAAAGATAAAGGAACTGGTTTTAACTGATAAATAGTGATCAACCAAGAGGCAGGTGTGGAACCAAGCAAAGGTTGTGACCCAAAGAACGGGTGTGGAACCTAGTGAAGGTTGCAAACTCTAGTGGGGAATAGTTTAGAACAGGAAGACTGTGTAAACCAGAGAAGAAAGATTGACTTAGCTGGGGAAGAAGGGAATTAGGTTTAAACTGAAGGACAATTGATCAACCAAGGAAAAGAGTGATTACAAATCTCTGGCGAAACCAAGAATGGATTGGCCGAGAGAGAAAAGAGTATTGGCTTGAAAGGAAGAAGCTACTTCCAAAGATGAGGTAAGGGTGCAAGTGATCAAGGATCGAATCGACTGGAGAAATAGGGATACCACAATAAGGAGATAGAGGTGACTATTCCAGGCATAGGGTCATTCGTCCCCTACCCAAAATAGTCAAAATGAGTGTAGGAATTCTCCACTCTCATTCCTTCTCTAACACCAAAGTGCGGTGCAAGAATCGAAACGGATAGCACAACGGTGCCAAATTGTAGAGTGCTTCAATGTGTTGCGAACCTTCAACTCCACGGGGGAAAAGAGAAGGAGGACAAAGATCTAAAATATCCAAAGGATAAGAAAGAGTGATGGATCGATTAATCGAAACGAAGTTTTGATTTATCAATCAAAAAGGGAATATGCTAATAATTTTTCAAAGAGATGAAAAACCATTAAAGAAAAAGGGTGATTTATTGATTATACAAGATTGAGTTCATTCCGAAGAGGAACAAACTCAATGCAAACATGAATAAAAGTGAAAAACAGTACCAAAACAATTACCATGCATCACAAACCATGTAGCAAGTGATCAAAGAAATATGCAAGAATGATCATGATCAAAGTGTCGAAAATGCACATAATCGAGAATTGACAAATGACATATTAAAATATTGCACAAATGCTTCAAAGAATAGGTGAATATCTCATAAAAAATCCACAAATATTAAGCATATCAAGCCATGGAAGTTATATGAATAAAGAATAGCAAACGAGCTTGAAAACGGGCAAAAAATGACATTCTACCCTTGAGTAACCGGTTACTTTAAGCAGGTAACTGATTACTTGCTAAAAAATGGAGAAAATAGGCTAAAATTGTACTGAGTAACCAGTTACCCTATTTAGAGTAACTGGTTACCATTGTAACAGTGGCAAAAACAGCTTTTTGAAAATCACTTTTTACAACCAAAAGATTTCCCCAATCATCCACATGCTATGCTTGACATTTGTGCATGAAAAATGAAGTTCAAAAGCACTTAAACATAAATTAATCATCAATGAAAAGCATTAAACATGGAGATAAAATATCAAGAAATCACATGATTAAGCAAAACTGAAAAACGATAGAATTACATCGTAAATGCGCGAAATAGAATGAAATGGTAAATCAATTAAAAGATAACCAACCTACAAGGCTGAGATTTGCCTATGATGTTGTTGCTATTGATATATGATGAGAAGAAGCGAAGAAAACCAGAGAATTCAGAATTTGCAACCGAACCGTAGCGAAACCGAGCAAATTGCGACGAAATCTCCAAATACGAAATTGCACCGAATAAGCTTGAAGTAGTCACTTGAGATGAACCAAAAGCCAATAAAACTCCATAAAATAAGGTAGAATGACAAGATGATGATGGCTAAGCTCAAGGGGAAGCACTTCCAATGAAGAAGTTGCTACTCTTTAATGGAGGATTTGAGCTTTAGTGAGGTTTTGGGAAGATGATGGAGATGAATGTGCCAATGTTGCAGAAAATTCAGAGAGAATGTGAGAAAATTGAGAGTGATCAATGGAGAATTTGGAAAAATGATTGAGCCCCCTTGTGAAATGCTGGTGATTTGCTTATATAGAGTTTTGCTTCGGAGTTGCTAGGTTCAGAGTGAGCTTTGGATGTAGCCTCGGAACTAGACTTGGAGTTAGTTAGGCTCAACTCACTAAGTTGGAGGTTAACTCAGTTAGTTAGTGTCGCATCGCTGCGAAAAGGGGCTGGAAAAGACAGAAGAGTCGCCACCGTTCGTTATTTATCCCAAAGAGAGGGAAAGGAAACAATCCAAGAAAACCTGACGAAAAGGGAAAAGACAAGGTCATCGCAACCAAATCTTGGGTTCAGGAGTCGGTTACGCAAGGGGAACGTATGAGCACCCCTCACGTCCGTTGTACTCAACGGGATCCATGCTTGTTGTCTAATCTATGGGTGAAAACTATCTAATACTGCTTCTAAATGGGTGGAACGGAAAGAACTGACTCGATACGACATCGCCGCCCTATGCATACGTATTCCCTCGTGCAATGGGAAAGTCAGAGTCAACGTAGTTCGGAAAAATACGGGGGAAGGTTGCTCGCCAAGACATCGCGTCTTGTGCCTACGTATCCTCATCTGGTATGAGAATCAGAGAAAAACTTAGTTCAGGCCGACACGACCACTGGTTGGTTCAAGTGTTTTAATGAGTAGGGTTAAATCCTCGTTCTAGCAGTTAGGGACGATGCCTGTTTGTGGTAGAACCAAGACTTAACACACTCTTTCTGAAAACGAGTTTAAAGAACAATCCCGAAGGATAAAAAAGTTTTAATGTTTTGTTTTGTGTTTTTTAAAAAAGAAGTGGATTGAGTTAGATTTGAAACTCATGTTGTACTAAAGAGTATGACTTGAGAGCGAATGCGTCGCATATCGCCCAAAGGGCATACGCTAAACACTCTAGACAAGGTGAGAGGAGGCCCCCCACTCATCATTCCTCAAGTGCTTAAGGCTCGTAGCCTACAACAATTATTATCCTTTATTAAGTGTCTTATGAAGTTATGAGAAGAGAAGAGAAGACATAACACTCTAAGGGGAATTAATCAACACTAATGTTATCATGCAATGTGATCCTAAAGTTAGGATTGAAAAGGGGGATACCTAATGTTATCATGCAAAGGATTGAACACCTAATGCCTCTCCTACTCCCATCTTAAACAGAGGGACTAGGAATCCTAATGGATCATGGAAAAACCAAGTAAACAACAGATAATTCAATCACATATGAAATGGAGAATAAGAAGAAGTTGACTTAAAGAAGTCAATGCAAATGCAAACATGATATGCAAAGATGCAAAAATGATATGTGAGAAACAAATGATGCAACAAATACAAATGATCAAAACAAGTTGACTTAAACAAGTCAAAAAGAGTGAGATGAAATGGGAGAAGTAACAACTCCTACAACCATTCAAACATCAATCACTTACACAAAAGATAAACACAAAGCAAATGAAAAAGCCATGATCAAAGAGAAGATGGGAGAAAGAGGCTTGGGCAGCAAGCACATGTAAATCATCTCAACCAAACATTTCAAATTGATCATGAAGAAGAAGAGAGCAAACAAGTGCTAGAAGTGATCCACTATTCAAGACAAACTCAAAGCATGAACATGGATACCAAATCATCTTGAATAGTGATCAAAGTACAAGGGGCAGAAGTAAACTCAATCAAGGAAATCTCAAAACAAGATTGGAAACAAAGCACAATCAAGAGCAAAGTCATGGCAAGTGAAATAATTAAGGTTCCATCACCAATTTAACACTCGAAAACAAGTGGAAAGGTCTAACTTCTAAGTAACTTGCAAAACAAGTAACACAAGTGTATGACCTAAAAATAAAGAACCAACACCTTAATCATGTCATAAACAATCATCAAGACTCATAGGGTGCATATGGGATCCATATAAGTCATTTCCCAAAGGAACTAGGTCAAACTAGTTTGTATGAACATCTTTTGAGATGACTTGACTTGCAAACTTCATCAAAAATAGGAAGATTGTTCAATAAATTCCAATTAAAAAGAACAAAGTAGCTAAGTCAAATGGTAAACATAACATAAGATTTCAAAGTCAAATTCATCTCAAGGAATCACCAAACAATTCAAGAATTGATGGTGCTCCACCTTATCGAGCATGAATCGAGGAGCCACAAAATTCAACTCAAAGTCAACCAAGAAATGATCAAAAATGATCCAATCCACGCTCAAAGACACTTCAATTTATCCTTAAAATGGAGAAGAAGCCTTGATTGTAGGGGATTTGCAATAAGGGTTCAAATGATTAGGATCACACAAAGATAACACCAAAAAACACTTCAAATTCCAAAATTAAAACAAAATGGCAAATTAAAATAAAAACAAAAATAATTTTTATGGAATTTGAGAAAACAATTTTTATGGAATTTTTTGATAGTTAGAAATATTTTAAAAAATAGAAAATGAAAACAGATAAAGGAATAAAATAAAATAAAATAAAAGGAATAAACATCGGGGGTGCATAAGCAAAACTCAGAATGAACTAAAAACAGTTGTGATGCGCATTGTGTAACGCTCCGATTCTGATTTCCCATTTTTGTTGATTCTTTTTTATTTATTTGGATGATTATTATTTTAATTGTGGAATTTATGTGTTAATATGTTATGTTTGCATACTATGCTATTTTACCGTTTCGGAGAGTTTTCGGGTAAAATTAGATTAGAGGGTATTTTGGTCATTTTACATTTAATAGTGAGGAAAGAAATATAAAAGAAATAGAATAGAAAGAATATAAGTGGAAGAGGAGAGAAAAAGAAATAGAAATAGAAAGAAAAGAAAAGAAAGAAAAAGAGAAATAGAGGGAAAGAGAATAGAAAGAAGGAAGAAGAGAAGAAAAACAGAGAAAGCTAGGGATTCTTCAAGAACACTTGCTAGGAATCGAATAATCGGGTAAGGGTGTGAAATCTTATTATTCTATCAATGTGTATGATTATGTATGTGTTTGTTGAATTGGTTTGGATTGTTGGAGAGTTTTTGCTCATTTTCCATTTTAGGGCAGAAATGAGTTTAATCGATAGAAACCGATGTTTTCGCAGATGAAACTCGAAATAAATTGCATAGTTTAGTTGGGTAATATTTAGCCGTGATTATTGGATTTCGTTTTATTGAATTTGGTTGCATTTGTGAGTTTTGACATTTTTGGACAATTGGAGGTTAAGATTTTGGATGAAAATCGGAAGTTGTAGAATTTGCGCTTTATGATCCTAAATTGTTAATATATAATTGGTAATGATGAGTAGGTATTTAATCGGGAGAAAATAATTAAATCGGTCGGGTTTTTGGAGGTTTTGGGCAAAAACCTGTAACCTTGTTTTTCCAAAATTTCAGGTGTTAACCGATTAACGGTATATAAAAATGGCCTAAAAACTGAGTTTTGGAGCTGTTAACCGGTTAACAATATCTGTTAACCGATAAACCGAGTGTTAATGCGCCAGGATTTTGAAAATCAGGGTGTGTTAACCGGTTAACACTGTAAGTGTGAGAAAAATATTATTTTTCATAACTTTGAAAATTCATAACTTCTTCACCGTTTATCGGATTTTGTCGTTCTTTATATCAAACTGAAGCTAATATATGTTTCATAACTTGGTGAAAAGAAATATTATTTTTATCCGACTTTTATCCGATTTTACCGATTAAATAATTAGAGAGGCTTAAATAATTAGAGCGTTCGGTTGCCGTTTGACATAATATTTGTGAATGCATATGGATTGTATGTGATAATATGAGATGAATGCATGAAAATATTATGAGTATGTATGAATTTCAAGAAGTGTATGGAGTCATTTTTCATGTGAAGCATCATGATATACATTCTTGTGTTGATTGATTCCGCGTAGAATCTGCTGAACGATTGTGTGCCCGTGTGGGGTGTGAGCAATCGGGTTGTGTGCCCGTGTGGGGTGTGAGAAATCCATAAACATTGTGTGCCCATGTGGGGTGTGAGCAATGGGTGAACATCGTGTGCCCATGTGGGGTGTGAGCGATGATTTCAATAAATTCCTGAGTGAACTTGAGATGATTGAGTCGGTACCGCATGTGCATCTACATAGAGTCGTGAGTCGGTCTCTATGAGTTGCATTTATCATCATGAATTGTGTATTGGTAAATAAACATAATTGTAAATGTTTGTGTGAAGTGATGAATGTGTTTAGTGTGAATATATACATTGTGATGTATATGAATGAATGGTTAATATATGCCTGATGAATATGCTTGCTGTTTTATGATGCTCTATGAGGCATTGCAGAGTAGGGTTGCTGGAGGTCTTTTTGTGAAGCATGACTTTATTCTTTTTGGTCGGTTGGCTCTGATATGTAGCACCGGGTAGCTAGGATTGTATAGAATTCTTTTGTGATATGTTGTATATGTATCTTGATGATGGAATGTTTATGAGAACATGTTGAATGTGGTTGAATCAAACTGGTTGATATATATATATATATATATATATATATATATATATATATATATATATATATATATATATATATATATATATATATATATATATATATATATATATATATATATATATATATATATATATATATATATATATATATATATATATATATATATATATATATATATATATATATATATATATATATCATATGTTTTGATGTTATTCAATATTTGGATTTTCCGCTTTTATTTTAAATATTGAGATGTGGGTGTAAGGACTAAGTTCCTATTTTGCAAGTTACCCCATTGTTGCATATCAATTGATTAGCAGGTGTTGGATGTTTTTAATTTCATGTCTAATGTGACATGCCTCTTTTATACCGTGTTTTAATTATACTCTGATGGAAATGAATTTTATTTTAATATGTGCCTAAGTGATTTAATTGATTATTTGGGGGTATAGAAAGGGGGAGTTACATTAAGTGGTACCAGAGCCAGTGTTGAGTCAGTTGTGTCTTTCTCGTTGTTGTGTTGGTTAAACGGTTCTTTAACCTTGTTGTTATTTTTGGGAATAATCAGAATATGGTTGGTCGTAACGACAATGCGATGGCTGTTGCATTGGAGGTAATGGCAAGAGCGGTGCAGGGCGCACCGAATATGAATGCTAACAATGCGTTCAGGAAGAATCAACCACCGGTCTTCAAAGGAAGATTTGATCCCGATGGTGCCCAAATTTGGTTGAAAGAGATTGAAAGAATCTTTAGAGTCATGGGCTGCGCAGAAGAGAATAAGGTGAGGCTTGGGACTCACATGCTGAGCGAAGAAGCCGACGATTGATGGATCGGTATGCGTCAAATTCTTGAAGTATACGATGAAGAGATAACTTGGGAGTTATTTCGTACTGAATTTTTGAGGAAGTATTACCCTGAGAGTGTGAAGGGAAAGAAGGAGATGGAATTTCTTGAGTTGAAACAAGGTAACATGTCCGTAGTGGACTATACTGCTAAGTTTGTGGAATTGGTTCAATTTCATCCTCATTATGCTGCTATTACTACTGAGTTTTCTAAGTGTATTAAGTATGAGAATGGCTTGCGTCCTAAGATTAAGCAAGAGGTGGGATACCAAAGAATAAGGAGATTTTCGAATTTGACCGAATGTTGTAAAACTTTTGAGGAAGATAGCAAGGCTCGTTTTACACACTATAAGAGTTTGAATGAGAGGAAAGGAAAGCAATAAGTAAGGAGTGGACCTTATGTGATACCTGTTGATAAGGGCAAGCATAAGGGAAACTTTGAGAAGAGATCTGGAGGAGGAAGTTCTGGTTCCGTAAAGTGCTACAAGGGTGGCGAGATGGGCCATAAGTCTTTTGAGTGTGGGAAGACCATTGTGAAGTGTTGTAACTGTGGAGGTATTGGACATGCTACAACAGATTGTAGGAGGAATATGGTGAAGTTTTTTAATTGTGGAGAAGTGGGTCACATTAGTACTAAGTGTACTAAGCCGAAACAAGCTCAAGCGGGCAGAAAGGTGGTTGCATTAGCAGGTTCAGACACTACCAGTGCAGATCGTTTGATTAAAGGTACATGCTTTATTAATAATATGCCTTTAGTTTCTATTATTGATACTGGAGTGACTCATTCGTTCATTTCTTTTGAGTGCGCTAAGCGTTTGGATTTTTGCATGTCTTCTTGTGGTGGTGAGATGGTTATTGAGACTCCTGCTTCAGGGTCGGTAACTACTTCTTTGGTGTATGTAAGTTGTCCTTTGACCATGTATGGTAGAGACTTCGTCATGGATTTAGTGTGTTTGCCTTTGGAGGGTTTGGATGTGATATTGGGTATGAACTGGTTGCAATTTAATAGAGTTCGTATAGATTTTTATCACAAGTTAGTGAGGTTTCCTTCTTTGAAAGATGATAAAGATGAGAGTTTTCTATCCACAAAGAGTTGAAGAAACTTTTAGCGGATGAAGCTCAGTTGTTTGGTTTGTTTGCATCATTGTCGGTGGAGAGCAAAGTTGAGTTCGATGTGTTTCGTGTGGTGTGTGATTTTCCAAAAGTGTTTCTGGAGGATATTACGGATGTACCGCCGGAAAGAGAAGTTGAGTTTTCTATTGATCTAGTTCCTGGTACTAGACCAATTTCGATGGCACCGTATCATATGTCGGCATCGGAATTGGTAGAATTGAAGAAGCAATTGAATGACTTGTTGGAAAAGAGATTTGTAAGACCAAGTGTTTCTCCTTGGGGTGCACTGGTATTGTTGGTAAAGAAGAAAGATGGAAGTATGCGGTTATGCATTGATTATCGACAATTGAACAAGGTGACGATTAAGAACAAGTATCCACTTCCAAGGATCGATGATTTAATGGACCAATTGGTTGGTGCACGTGTTTTTAGCAAGATTGATTTGAGATCAGGTTATCACCAGATTCATGTGAAAAAGGAAGATATTCAAAAGACAGCCTTTAGAACACGATATGGTCATTACGAATACCTCATGATGCCATTTGTAACGCCCGTTTTATTTCGATTAAATTTAATTATGACCTTACCGTGTCTCTTTGTGTCGTTTTCGTATTTGAGTATGTGTTTGTCTCGAAGAAAGGAATTGAGTTGGTCGAATTTTTGGGCAAAAGTGCAAAATCCCGTAGCAGTCTTAGGGAAAACTTCGAAAATTCACATCTCTTGATCCGTACGTCGGTTTTAGGCCCCGTTCGAAGAGTTGGAAAGCTAAAGAGATGTTCTATCTAGGAAAAATGAGATTTTGTTGATATGACGGTCGTCATAGGCATGTGACGGTCGTCACGATCGTTACGAACGTCATGAACCCCTTACGACTGTCATGGCCTTCACGGTCGTGACACTCGTCACGGTCGTCATACTAACGAAAATCCAGTAATTGCAGAATTGGAACGTGCATGTGAAAGGCTGAGAAAGTGGAACCAACGTATTCGTATTTTCACTTACTCTCAATTATGTTTTCATTGGGGGGAAAACAGAAACCGAAAGAGAAAAGAACGTAGTTGAGAGAAGTTGATAACAGAAGAATTGTTCATCAGTGAAATTGGAAGATAGTTACAGAAAAGTCATTGGAGAGCAGAACTAGAACCGGAAGTTAGGATTGACCTTAATTCCAAGGTAAGGGTGGGGTTCAAATCTATAACCAAGGGTATGATGGATTTCATGACGGGTATGGAATCATGGGTTTGGTTCCGTAGGTTGGTAACTGTTAACGATAAAAGGTTGTATGTGTCGAAATAGTATGTTTGGTCATTGGTCTGTGTAATATCTCGTGAATTTCCATTCCATAATTAATGGAGTTTTACTGTAAACCGTAGATAAATAAGTATGTAGAAGTTGTGATGCCGTTCTGCATAAATGTCTTGAATTCTTTTTGTTGATAATGATGTTGCTATTGTTCCCTTGCATGAATAGATTGAAATGATGAATACCTGATGCGTATGAATTTGTTATGTCATCTACTGAGAAAATGTTGTTCTAGTATTCTCATTTGATTATGTTGAAATGGTGAGTACATGATGTATGCAAAATAATGATGTTTCTGTTATGGATAATTGGTTGTAGGCTTGATGCCTTGTTGCACGGTTGTTGTTGTTGCGTTGTAGTCCATAATAGTTGCGTCTCATAGCATATCATTTGGCCTGGATTGGCGACGGTTGGCCCTTAGTGGCAAATATTTGGTTGTGCCTGTATTGGCGTTATTTGGCCTGGATTGGCGACGGTTGGCCTTAATGGAAAATCAATTGGTTGTGGAGTGTTGGCTTCAAAATGGTACCACATGCGTATGCATAGTTGAGTCGCATTTGTTGAAGTGCATAGTTGAGTTGTGTCGTTATGCATTTGCGAGTAATTGATGAGTTGCTGAATTTTAATGATAATGGTTGTGGATATGAATATCGAATTGTTGTGGTTTAATTATTGATAATATTTTGCGAACTGCTGGAATTATAATGCTGTGATAATATTCTGACTTGACTTTTATCATGCCTTATGTTATGTTGTTGATATCTCACCCCTTTACATTGTATATTACCTCCGTTGGTGGTAACTTGCAGGTAATCAGGAATAGAGTGTAGCTTTCCATTAAGGTGTCATTGGTCGCTCTGATACGTAGCACTCTTAGGGGGATGAACGATGAATGTTACTGTTTTATTTGATTTTCTTGTTGCTGAATTTTATTGAATATTCTTAATTTAATTGGTTGTTACTGTCGAGTACTAAATGTTAGTTGTACGCACTAAGCCGGTGAATCGGTAGTGCTGATTTCTATGGTTGAACTAGTTGTTTCGTTGAATCTATGTAAGACTTTTACTTGCTGAATTTTAATGGAGTTGCTGCAAGTTTCGTGGTCTTACTTTAGTCATTATAAATGTTGGAAATGTTTTATATTCTGCTGCAAATTAATAAGATGCCTTGTAATTGAGATGTTAAGCAAGCTGTTGTATGTTCATCCAAGCTTCTGTGCTATGTATCATTACTAAATGCATGCTGTCTAATTAAGTTGTGAAATGTATGTTTCTGTAAGTTGAAAATGTGATGCCCAAGTTTTGGTAGTGTGACGACCGTCACAGGACCCTTACGATCGTCACGCGTCCAAATTTTGTGCACTCTGATTGTATTTTGATGTTATCGATTGGGTTAGAAATGGGGTGTTACATTAGTGGTATCAGAGCAGGTCGGTCCGTCTGGGCAAGTTGTCTAATGTTGTTTGTTCCCTTGCATGTGACATGTGTGTCAAAACACTGTCGGTACAGGTTTAGTTTCTAACCTTTGTCTGTAGAAGTGAGAATGATTCAAGTGGGGGAGAAGCTGTGCTTCTCCAGGATGCTGCAAGTGAGGAGATTACTTAGACTGTATTCCGTAGGGAATTTCTGAAGAAGTATTACCCGAAAGATGTCCGTGGTAAGAAAGAGATTGAATTTCTTGAACTGAAGCAAGGAGACAAATCTGTTACTAAATATGCGGCAAAGTTCAAGGAGTTGGCTAAGTTTTATCCGCACTACAGCGCTGAAATCGCCGAGTTCTCTAAATGTATCAAGTTTGAGAACGGATTAAAGTCGAAGATTAAGAAAGCAATCAGGTATCAGAAGATCTCTGTTTTTGATTCATTGGTTGAAAGTTGTAGGATTTATGAAGAGGATATCAATGCTCATTACAAGCTGTTGAGTGAGAGGAGAAGTAAGTCACGTCAGACTCGCGGTAAACCTTATGATCCTCCAGCTAGCAAAGGGAAACATAAAGCAACTAATGGCAAGAAAACTAGTATGGGAGATGTTCCTGTTGGCATTGTCTGCTATAAGTGTGGGAAACCTGGTCACAAGAGTGATGTGTGTAAGTCCGGATCGGTGAGATGTTACCGTTGTGGAGAGCTGGGACACCCTGTTGCTGAGTGCAAATGCAAGGAAATGGTTTGTTTCAACTGTGGTGAAGAGGGACACATGCGTGACAAATGTCAGAAGCCTAAGAAAGAGAAGACTAGTGGAAGAGTGTTCGCTCTATCGGGGACTCAGACGTCCAGCAGCGACCGGCTCATTGAAGGTACTTGTTTCACTAATAGTACTCCTTTACTTGCTATTATTGACACTGGTGCTTCTCATTGTTTTATTGCTGCTGATTGTGTTGAAAGTTTGGGTCTTGTGTTATCTCACATGAGTGGGGAGATGGTATTTGAGACTCCAGTTAAGGGATCAGTGACTACATCTCTGGTATGTTTGAGATGTCCTTTGTTAATGTTTGATAGAGATTTCTTGGTTGACTTAGTCTGGTTTCCACTAAGTGGGGTAGATGTAATTTTAGGCATGAACTGGTTATAGTATAACTGCGTTCATATTAATTGCTTTGATAAGTCGGTGAGGTTTTCTACTCCTGAGGAGGAGGGAGCCCGTTTGATAACTACGAAATAGATGAATCAGATATTGCTAGGAGATGCTCAGGTGTTTGCGTTGGTGGCATCATTATCCATTGAGAATCAAGCGATAATTGATGAGTTAGAAGTTGTTTGTGATTTTCCGAAAGTGTTTCCAGATGAAATTCCTGAAGTTCCTCCGGAACGGGAAATTGAATTTTCTATTGATCTTGTACCTGGTACCAGACCTGTGTCTATGGCGCCGTACAGGATGTCTGCATCTGAATTGGCAGAGTTGAAGAAACAGTTGGAAGACTTACTTGAGAAGAAGTTCGTTAGACCAAGTGTATCACCGTGGGGAGCTCCGGTATTATTAGTAAAGAAGAAGGATGGCAATATGAGGTTGTGTATTGATTACCGACAACTAAATAAAGTTACAATTAAGAATAAATATCCGCTTCCAAGAATTGATGACTTGATGGATCAGCTGGTTGGGGCGCGGGTGTTTAGTAAAATTGATTTGAGGTCAGGGTATCACCAGATTAAGGTAAAAGATGACGATGTTCAGAAGATGGTGTTCAGAACTAGATATGGACACTATGAGTTTATGGTAATGCCTTTTGGTGTTACTAATGCGCCGGGAGTTTTTATGGGGTACATGAATTGTATCTTTCATGAGTATTTGGATCAGTTTGTGGTAGTATTCATTGATGATATCCTAATTTATTCTAAGTCGAAAGAGGAGCATGTTGGGCACTTAAGGTTAGTACTGCAAGTGTTGAAAGAAAGGAAGTTGTTTGCGAAACTGTCGAAGTGCGACTTCTGGTTGGAAGAAGTTAGCTTTCTGGGTCATGTTATATCAGGTAGTGGAATTGCTGTAGATCCATCTAAAGTTGATGATGTGTTGCAATGGGAAACTCCGAAGTCGGCAACAGAAATTAGAAGCTTTTTGGGACTTGCTGGTTATTACAGAAGGTTTATTGAAGGTTTTTCTAAGTTGGCCCTTCCTAACTAAGTTGACTTGTAAAGGGAAGACCTTTGTGTGGGATGCTCAATGCGAAGCAGGTTTTATAGAGTTAAAGAAGAGGTTGACGTCTGCTCCGGTGTTGACCTTGCCTAATGCAGAAGAACCGTTTGTGGTATACTGCGATGCTTCTAAGTTTGGTTTAGGAGGTGTGCTCATGCAGAATAATAAAGTAGTTGCTTATGCTTCAAGACTTTTGAGAATCCACGAGAAGAATTATCCTACGCATAATTTAGAACTTGCTGCTATTGTGTTTGTGCTGAAGATTTGGAGGCATTACCTTTATGGTTCAAGATTTGAAGTGTTTAGTGACCATAAGAGTTTGAAGTACTTGTTTGATCAAAAGGAACTGAACATGAGACAACGAAGGTGGTTGGAACTGTTAAAAGATTATGATTTTGGTTTACATTACCATCCGGGAAAAGCTAATGTTGTAGCTGATGCCTTAAGCCGCAAGACTTTGCATATGTCAACAATGATGGCTAAAGAGTTAGAATTGATTGAGCAATTCAGAGATCTGAGTTTAGTTTGCGAAGTAACACCGAAGAGTGTAAAGTTGGGCATGTTAAAGATTAATAATGACTTTCTGGACAGTATCAGAGAGGCTCAGAAATTAGATGTGAAGTTAGTAGATTTAATGCCTGGAGTAGATCATTCGGAAAATAGTGATTATCAGTTGGATACACAGGGCGTGTTGATGTTTCGTGGTCGTATTTGTATCCCTGATAGTGCAGATATGAAGAAAGCAATTTTGGAAGAGAGTCACAGAAGTAAGTTGAGTATTCATCCAGGAGCAACGAAAAAGTATAGTGATTTGAAGAAGCTGTTTTGGTGGCCCGGTATGAAGCGTGATGTAGCACGATTTGTGTATGCATGTTTGACTTGTCAGAAGTCAAAAGTTAAGCATCAGATACCTGCTGGGTTGATGCAACTGTTAGAGATTCCATAATGGAAATGGGACAACATTTCGATGGATTTTGTAATGGGTTTGCCGAATACCTTGATAGGATGTGATTCTATTTGGGTCATTGTTGATAGGCTTACAAAGTCAGCTCAATTTATTCCTATTAACATCACTTTTCCGGTATCGAAGTTGGCAGAGATTTAGGTCAGAGTGGTTGTTAAGTTGCATGGTGTTATGTTGTGTATTGTCTCGGATAGAGATCCGAGGTTTACTTCTGAGTTTTGGAAGAGTCTGCAAGAGGCATTGGGTCCTAAGTTGAGGTTGAGTTCAGCATACCACCCTCAAACAAATGGTCAGACTGAACGGACTATTCAGTTTTTAGAAGATTTGTTGAGAGCCTGTGTTCTGGAGGAAGGTGGTTCGTGGGATACTTACCTTCCGTTGATAGAGTTCACTTATAATAACAGTTATCACTCTAATATCGGAATGGCACCGTTCGAAGCTTTGTATGGTCGACGGTGTAGGACTCTGTTGTGTTGGTATGAATCGGGGGAGAGTGTAGTACTCAGACCGGAGATTGTTCGGGAGACTACTGAGAAGGTGGAGTTAATTCGAGAAAAGATGAAAGCTTCACAGAGTAGACAGAAAAGTTATCATGATAAGCGCAAGAAGGATTTAGAATTTGAAGCTGGAGATCATGTGTTTTTGAGAGTCACGCCTGTGACTGGAGTTGGTAGAGCTTTGAAATCTAAGAAGCTTACTCCTCGTTTCATTGGTTCGTACCAGATATCAGACAAAGTGGGAAAGGTTGCATATCGAGTGGCGTTGCCGCCTAATTTGTCAAATCTGCACGATGTATTTCATGTGTCGCAACTCCGCAAGTATATTTCCGACCCGTCGCGTGTCATTCCTATGGACGATGTGCAGGTACGTGATAATCTTACTGTAGAGACAAGGCCTATGAGAATTGATGATCGGGAGGTGAAGACGTTAAGAGGAAAAGAGATTGCCTTGGTGAAAGTGGTTTGGTTGGGAGCTGCTGGTGAAAGCTTGACGTGGGAACTGGAGAGCAAGATGCGGGAGTCTTATCCCGAGCTATTTGATTGAGGTAATTTCGAGGACGAAATTCTTTTAGTAGGGGAGAGTTGTAACTCCGATTTTATTTCGATTAAATTTAATTATGACCTTACTGTGTCTCGTTGTGTAGTATTCGTATTTGAATATGTGTTTGTCTCGAAGAAAGGAATTGAATCGGTCGAATTTTCGGGTAAAAGTGCAAAATCCCGTAGCAGACTTAGGGAAAACTTCGAAAATTCATATCTCTTGATCCATAAGTCGGTTTTAGTCCTCGTTCAAAGCGTTGGAGAGCTAAAGAGATGTTATGTCTAGGAAAAATGATATTTTGCTGATATGACGGTCGTCACAGGCATGTGACGGTCGTCACGATCGTTACGAACGTCATGAACCCCTTACGACCATCATGGCCTTCACGGTCGTGACACTCGTCACGGTCGTCATACTAACGAAAATCCAGTAACTGCAGAATTGGAACATGCACGTGAAAGGCTGAGAAAGTGGAACAAACATATTCGTATTTTCACTTACTCTCAATTCTGTTTTCATTGGGGGAAAAACAGAAACAAGAGAAAAGAACGTAGTTGAGAGAAGTTGATAACAAAAGAATTGTTCATCGGTGAAATTGGAAGATAGTTGCAGAAAAGTCGCTGGAGAGCAGAACCAGAACCGGAAGTTATGATTGACCTCAATTCCAAGGTAAGGGTGGGGTTCAATTTTATAACCAAGGGTATGATGGAATTCATGACGGGTATGGAATCATGAATTTGGTTCCGTAGGTTGGTAACTGTTAACGATAAAAGGTTGTCTGTGTCGAAATAGTATGGTCGGTCGTTGGTCTGTGTAATATCTCATGAATTGCCGTTCCATAATTAATGGAGTTTTACCGTAAACCGTAGATAAATAAGTATGTAGAAATTGTGATGCCATTCCATAATTAATGTTTCTGTTATGGATAATTGGTTGTAGGCTTGATGCCTTGTTGCGTGGTTGTTGTTGTTGCGTTATAGTCCATAATAGTTGCGTCTCATAGCATATCATTTGGCTTGGATTGGCGACGGTTGGCCCTTAGTGGCAAATATTTGGTTGTGCCTGTATTGGCGTTATTTGGCCTGGATTGGCGACGGTTGGCCTTAATGGCAAATATATTGGTTGTGGAGTGTTGGCTCCAAAATGGTACCACATGCATATGCACAGTTGAGTTGCATAGTTGAGTCGCATTTGTTGAAGTGCATATTTGAGTTGTGTCGTTATGCATTTGCGAGTAATTGATGAGTTGCTGAATTTTAATGATAATGGTTGTGGATATGAATACCAAATTGTTGCTGTTTAATTATTGATAATATTTTGCGAACTCCTGGAATTATAATATTGTGATAATATTCTGACATGACTTTTATCATGCCTTATGTTATGTTGTTGATATCTCACCCCTTTACGTTGTATATTACCTCCGTTGGTGGTAACTTGCAGGTAATCAGGAATAGAGTGCAACTTTCCATTAAGGTGTCGTTGGTCGCTCTGATACGTAGCACTCTTGGGGGGATGAATGATGAATGTTATTGTTTTATTTGATTTTCTTGTTGCTGAATTTTATTGAATATTCTTAATTTAATTGGTTGTTACTGTCGAGTACTAAATGTTAGTTGTACGCACTAAGCCGGTGAATCGGTAGTGCCTATTTCTATGGTTGAACTAGTTGTTTCGTTGAATCTATGTAAGACTTTTACTTGCTGAATTTTAATGGAGTTGCTGCAAGTTTCGTGGTCTTGCTTTAGTCATTATAAATGTTGGAAATGTTTTATATTCCGCTGCAAATTAATAAGATGCCTTGTAATCGAGATGTTAAGCAAGCTGTTGTATGTTCATCCATGCTTCTGTGCTATGTATCATTACTAAATGCATGTTGTCTAATTAAGTTGTGAAATGTATGTTTCTGTAAGTTGAAAATGTGACGCCCAGGTTTTGGTAGTGTGACGACCGTCACAGGACCCTTACGATCGTCACTCGTCCAAATTTTGTGCATTCTAATTGTATTTTGATGTTATCCGTTGGGTTAGAAATGGGGTGTTACACCATTCGGAGTTTCTAATGCGCCAGGTGTATTTATGGAATACATGAATCGTATCTTTCATGAGCAGTTGGATCGTTTTGTGGTTGTGTTCATCGATGATATTTTGATTTATTCTAAGTCTCAAGAGGAGCATGAAGAGCATTTAAGGATTGTGTTGCAAAATTTGAAAGAGAAACAATTGTATGCTAAGTTGTCGAAGTGTGAATTTTGGTTGTCGGGAGTAAGTTTTCTTGGGCATGTTATTTCCGGTAGTGGTATTAGTGTTGATCCATCCAAGATTGATGCAGTGAGACAATGGGAGACTCCTAAGTCAGTTACGGAAATCCGAAGCATTTTAGGATTGGCGGGTTATTATCGAAGGTTCATTGAAGGATTTTCGAAGTTGGCACTTCCTTTGACGCAGTTGACTTGTAAAGGAAAAGCTTTTATTTGGGATATTCATTGCGAAGAGAGTTTCATGGAGCTAAAGAGACGGTTGGCGATGATGCCGGTTTTGATTTTACCGAATACACAAAGAGGTTATAATGCTATTTGGGTAATTGTTGATAGGCTTACTAAATCTGCTCACTTTGTTCCGATTGATATTAGTTATCCTTTGAAGAAGTTAGCCGAGATTTATGTTCACGTGATTGTGAAGTTACATGGAGTTCCTAAGAGTATTGTATCAGATAGAGATCCTAGATTTACATAAAGATTTTTGGAAAGTTTGCAAAGTTCTTTAGGTTCTAAGTTGAGACTGAGTTTGGCGTATCATCCGCAGACGGATGGTCAAACCGAAAGGACAATTCAATCATTGGAAGACTTGTTGCGTGCTTGTGTGCTAGAACAAGGTGGTACTTGGGATAGTTATTTGGCGTTGATTGAGTTCACCTATAATAACAGTTATCATTCAAGTATAGTTATGGCACCATTTAAGGCTTTGTATGGTCGGAGATGTCAAATACCTCTGTGTTGTCATGAAGCAGGTGAGAAGTCGATTGTTGGACCGGAGATGGTGCAACAAAAGACAGAAAAGGTGAAGCTTATTCGGGAAAAGGTGAAAGCTTCTCAGAGTAGAAAAAAGAGCTATCATGACAAGAGAAGGAGAGATCTTGAGTTTCAAGAAGGCGACCATGTGTTTTTGAGAGTTACACCGGTTACGGGTGTGGGTTGTGCTTTGAAATCGAAGAAGTTGACTTCTCCTTTTATTGGTCCGTATCATGTTACTGCACGAGTTGGTGTTGTGGATTTTCGTGTGGCGTTGCCTCCGAATCTTTCAAACTTGCATGATGTGTTCCATATTTCGCAACTTTGGAAGTAACATGTTATTCCTATGGATGAGGTTGAAGTAAGAGATAACCTTACGGTGGAAGCTTTACCGATTAGGATTTTGGACTGTGAAGTTAAGAAGCTAAGAGGCAAGGATATTATGCTTGTGAAAGTAGCGTGGGGAGGCGCTTCGGAAGGCAATATGACTTGGGAATTAGAGGGTGGGATGCGAGAGTCGTATCCAGAGTTGTTTGGACCAGCTAATATTTTCGAGGATGAAAATTTCTAAAGTGGGGGAGAGTTGTAACGCCCCGATTCTGATTTCCCATTTTTGTTGAGTCTTTTTGATTTATTTGGATGATTGTTATTTTAATTGTGGAATTTATGTGTTAATATGTTATGTTTGCATACTATGCTATTTTACCGTTTCAGAGAGTTTTCGGGTAAAATTAGATTAGAGGGTATTTTGGTCATTTTACATTTAATAGTGAGGAAAGAAATATAAAAGAAATAGAATAGAAAGAATATAAGTGGAAGAGGAGAGAAAAAGAAATAGAAATAGAAAGAAAAGAAATAAAAAGAGAAATAGAGGGAAAGAGAAGAGAAAGAAGGAAGAAGAGAAGAAAAAGAGAGAAAGCTAGGGATTCTTCAAGAACACTTGCTTGGAATCGAATAATCGGGTAAGGGTGTGAAATCTTATTATTCTATCAATGTGTATGATTATGTATGTGTTTGTTGAATTGGTTTGGATTGTTGGAGAGTTTTTGCTCATTTTCCATTTTAGGACAGAAATGAGTTTAATCGATAGAGACCGATGTTTTCGCGGATGAAACTCGAAATAATTTGCATAGTTTAGTCGGGTAATGTTTAGCCGTGATTATTGGATTTCGTTTGATTGAATTTGGTTGCATTTGTGAGTTTTGACATTTTTGGACAATTGGAGGTTAAGATTTTGGATGAAAATCGGAAGTTGTAGAATTTGCGCTTTATGATCCTAAATTGTTACTATATGATTGGTAATGATGAGTAGGTGTTTAATCGGGAGAAAATAATTAAATCGGTCGGTTTTGGGCAAAAACCCGTAACCTTGTTTTTCCAAAATTTCAGGTGTTAATCGGTTAACACTTTGTGTTAACCGATTAAACGGTATATAAAAATGGCCTAAAAACTGAGTTTTGGAGCTGTTAACCGGTTAACAATATCTGTTAACCGATTAACCGAGTGTTAATGCGCCAGGATTTTGAAAATCTGGGTGTGTTAACCGGTTAACAGAAAGTGTTAACCGGTTAACACTATAATTTTGAGAAAAATATTATTTTTCAAAATTTTGAAAATTCATAACTTCTTCACCGTTTATCGGATTTTGTCGTTCTTTATATCAAACTGAAGCTAATAATATGTTTGTTAATTTGGTGAAAAGAAATATTATTTTTAGCCAACTTTTATCCGATTTTACCGATTAATTGAGATTAATTATTTTAAGTAAGAGAGGCTTAAAAAATTAGAGCGCTCGGTTGCCGTTTGGCATAATTGCTGTGAATGCATATGGATTTTAGTTGATAATATGAGATGAATGCATGAAAAAATTATGAATATGTATGCATTTCAAGAAGTGTATGGAGTCATTTTGCATGTGAAGCATCATGATATACATTCTTGTGTTGATTGATTCCGCGTAGAATCTGCTGAACGATTGTGTGCCCGTGTGGGTTTTGAGCAATCGGGTTGTCTACCCGTGTGGGGTGTGAGAAATCCATAAACATTGTGTGCCCATGTGGGGTGTGAGCGATGGTTCCAATAAGTTCCTGAGTGAACTTGAGATGATTGTGTCAGTACCGCATGTGCATCTGCATAGAGTCGTGAGTCGGTCTCTATGAGTTGCATTTATCATCATGAATTGTGTATTGGTAAATAAACATAATTGTAAATGTTTATGTGAAGTGATGAATGTGTTTAGTGTGAATATATACATTGTGATGTATATGAATGAATGGTTGATATATGCATGATGAATATGCTTGGTGAATTATATATATGTTGTGATATATATATATATATATATGATTGAATTGTGACGAATTATGGTGAGAAATGTGGAATATGTGTATTCTATGCTTGTATATATATATATATATATATATATATATATATATATATATATATATATATATATATATATATATATATATATATATATATATATATATATATATATATATATATATATATATATATATATATATATATATATATATATATATATATATATATATATATATATATATATATATATATATATATATATATATATATATATATATATGTATATGTGTGTGATTATATGCATTGATTATTATGATAATATTTCTCACCCTTCTGCTGTTTTATGATGCTCTATGAGGCATTGCAGAGTAGGTGTCGCTACCGCAAAAATAAGGTGCCGGCAAAACAGAAGAGTCGCCACCTTTCGTTATTTATCCCTCAGAACGGGAAAGGAAACGATCGGAAAAACCTGAAGAAAAGGTATAAGACAAGGTCATCGCAACCATTGTCTGGGTTCGGGAGTCGGTTACGCAAGGGGAAGGTATTAGCACCCCTCACGTCCATCGTACTCGATGGGATCCACGCTTGTTATGTTTATCTGCGGGTTGGTTTTATCTATCTACCTATCAAGGTCGGTCTAAAAAGAAAAGAAAATGACTCGGCAAAGCGTCGCACTTTATGCCTACGTATTCTCATCAGAGAATGAGAAATCAGAGCCAACGTAGTTCGGCTAACTACGGGTTACGGGGAAGGTGGCTCGCCAATACATCAGTATTATGCCTACGTACTCTCAACAGATATGAGAGATCAGAGCTTACGTAGTTAGGGATAACACGGATTACGGGGATTCAGATTCATCTGTTTTATCGAGTAGGGTTAACAAACAGTTCCAGCAGTTTGGCGTACGCAGCTCGACCCTTGGAGACTTAAGCGTTACCGTTTGCGGTAGAACTGGGAGTTAACGACACTCTTTTCTTTAAAAAAGCTTTCCTTTGAATTACGGGCCCACGGGGCAAAAAGGTTTGAAGTTTGTTTTCTGTCTTTTACGGAAGAAGTGTTTTTTATGGATGTTTGCAACCAATATCGCACTAGAGACTATGACCTGAGAGTGAATGCGTCGCATGTCACCCAAAGGGTACCATACTAAACATCCAAGCTGTCGAAAAGAAACTCTCCGACAACCCTTTCTCAGATAGCTTAAGGCTCGTAACGTACAACATCAGTTAACCTTTATTACTGTATTTTAGTTTGTTTTGAGATGAGAAGAGAGAACGAACAGGTTCAACTAAGGGGAGACTATCAAGTCCTAATGTTGTCATGCCAAGGATTCATCCTATGGTTGAGGTTTGAAATAGGGATCTCCTAGAAGTTATCATGCATAGGTTTCAACCTAAAGTTCTAATCATCACTTCCTTATCAAAGGAAGTGAGATTCCTAGGGGATCATGTCAACGATAAACAGAAACAGACAAAGCATCAGCTTAAACAGTAAATAGTAAAAATGCATGCCATGCAAGTGAGGGAGGAAATGTGTGTGGGGCATCAGCCTCCACAAGCTCATCTCAACCTCAAGCCAGATATGAATAATTGTAATCATACATAGGAACTAACATGCTATCAAGCAAATCACAAACCACATAGGCAAGGGAGCAGGGCTCTACCGAATACCAGCAAGCAAAGCCATACTGTAACAATACAAGCAGAGGGAGCAACTCAACCTCTAGTGCAATCATGCCCCTAGTTTACATCAGTCTAGATATGAACTTATTCTAATGCATCAAGCCAATCAAACAAGTCACAGCAATACAGTTGCACATAAAGAAAACAGACAAGGAAAAAAACAAATCAACAGCTTCCACAGCTTCACAGCAAAGCAATCCTCTGACAGCAGTTCAGTCCTCATTCTTCAACTGCTCTTCAAAGCTATAATCTTCAATAGCAAATGTCAACTTGCTTCTTCAAGCTTTCAATACATCAATCACAAGCATCAACTTGATCTTCATCTTCTTCAAGTTTCAGCTCTTTCTTCAATCTTAAATTAATTCACTTCACACAAGTGTCCACTTGTTCTTCACCTTCTTCAAGCTTCAGCTCCAAAATAGACTCCACCTTCAGGCTTCAATCCCAATAGCAAGTATCAACTTGTTCCTTCAGGCTCTCGATGCATCAAACACACAAGTATCAACTCGTTCTCCAACTTCAAGCTTCAGCTTCTTCATTCAATTTCCATTTGATCTTCTTCACACAAGTGTCAACCTGCTCTCCTGGACCTTCAAGCCTCAGCTTCAATGGCAGTCTTCAAATACAAAGCAGTAGCAACCTCTAGCATCTTCAATCTTCTAAAAAGGAATTCCATCCTCTAGCAAGGGAGAAAGATTCATCTAACAAGAGCAAGGTTTGGATGATTAACAGCAGAGTGAAGACCAAAGGTCACCACTAAACACTCCATCATCAGAGAAAGGAACCCTCAAAGGTTCTACCAACTTGTGAAGAGCCACACATCCTACCAAAGGAGGGATGAGGCCTTCACAAGGGGACCTTACATCATAGGGAGGAATGGAAGTGATCAACACCTTCCATGTTTATGAAAGAAGAAAATCTATCTAGAAGCTCTACTCACAAACCCTAATCTTAACACCTAAACAAAACTACACCAAAAGGAAGGAAAGCTTCACATACAAGCTTCTTCAAGCATTCCTCAGCAACCCAAGCTTGTCTTCAACATCATCCAAGAGCAAGCAAAGCAAAACCCTAATCTAAGGGAACTAAAGAAATCAATCTAATTGGATTAGCAAGTTAGGATCACCTAAAACTTAGTACTAAAGTTAGTCCTAACTAAAATACTAAAACCAATTGTAAAATCCTACAAAAATGACTATGGGACCCTAATTCAATCATGAATCTACCATACAAAATCCAGAGGTTGAATCATCCACCAAGTCCTAGAAATAAAACCTAGATCACAAGGTACTAAGCATAAACCCTAAAAATGGAGCACCTAAAGTTCCAACTTAAAACTACCACCTAACTTCATCACAAAAATGTGAGAAAAATCTAGGGGGAACACGCATATCTATGCTAGCTACACACAAAAAATCAAGGCAAGAATCATCACCAAATGCTCAAAAACATTTCATCAAAACAAGGTATCAACCATAATGGAATTAATGTCAATTAAAATACAAAAAATGAAATTAAAATCACAAATGCATGAATTCCTAATATTTTTAATCTATAAAATTCTAGATTCAATCATGAATCAAGGAAAAAAAGTTTGGAATTAATTGATCAATTTTCCTATTTTTCATGAATTAATTTCTAAGTCACATGAAATGTACAAAATATAAGAAAATAAAAGAAATTAATAAGCAAGGCGTGTCAAATAGCAAATACAAGCAGTTCATTTCAAGGGTTGGGCCAGAAAGGGGGTGTGAATATTGATTTGTCACTAGGCCCAGGCGCCTTGAATTCTTGTCTTCCCTTCAGTTCACACAAAAAATAAGCCAGGGGAGGGTGCATTCGGCAACCCAATGCCTTGTAAATCCATATTGGGCCTGGATGGGGGGTGGTGATAGTAACTGCAACCAAAGCCCAATGCTCCAATTCCTCAATTCACAAAATCAGAAAACAATACACGCCAGGGTTTGAACTCATTACTCCTTGGTCCACACAGCGAAGTTCACCAGGTTACTAAGCAAAACGGTGCGTTTAAGGGGATGGACACGTGGCTCAACGTGAGCATTGTGATCCAAGGACCAAGTCAATCTTTCCACATGAATGAATGGTGAGGATTATGTCTTCCTCGTTTCAAACCTGCAAACCACGCGCGCAAACCAAATCGCCGGTGGCTTTTCCGGCCACCCCTATGCAACCCTAAGTCTCTCTACACTCAACCCTTTGCCACGATGTCTAAATGAATCTTGACCAGAATTTCCTCAGGAATTCAACCATACCATTTGTTCACCCTAAAAACGCACGAATCGTGAAACCGCAATCTCAACCGAAAATGGCATTCAACCTAAATCATCTCTAAAGTTGCAATTAACTATCCAAGATCCATCTATATCAATAGGGGAACCTAACCACATGCTTCTAGTTTATTAAAAGCGCATAATCAGTGAGAAATTTCAAGAAGTTAGAACCTGTCTTGGAGCTTCAATTGCAGTGGATACACGCCTCAATTCTCTTCCAAACCTTGCAGAATTCTTCAGGGATTAATGGAGAATCTTTCTTGATGCTTAATTCTGGCTGAAACCTCCTGATTCTCCAAAATGAATTTTCACTTTCAAGCTTCTTGCTCCACCTCTCTCCAATGGCTCCTTCACGAAAAATGATCACCAAGACCCTCTAATTAAGTTCTAAATCCCTTTTATATTCTGTTTCAATGGATTAGAAGCCCAAACCAGGACCATTCATGAGTTTTGGATCTTCACTTTTTCCTCCAAATTTCAATATGGATATGTGCCTTCAAGCCTTGTTCATACTCCAAAATCATTCCAAACCATTCACTTAAGCCTTATGGAGTGTAATGAAGTGGTTTCCTCCCTTTGGTTTCAACATATGGAATGTGTAGGGTATGTTTCTTACTTGTGAAGCAATCATCCAAATGGCTATGTTAAGCACTTCAAATCAAGATTGTGACAATTCCCATCTCTTTAGAATACCAATTCCATTCAAATTGACTACAAATTTGACTTGAAAACATGTTAATCTCAATTATTTTGAATTTTCTCATTTTAATTCATTAAAATGGCTTTTATATGGCCTTTCTTCCACCAATGCTTGATATAATCCATATCAATGAACACTTGATGTTTAGACAAGCTAAAAACATAATTTTGAACAACTTTCATGTTGAACAAAAATGCATTTGAGGCTTGCAAGATGGTGTAATGGACTTATGATTCAAAATGACCTGTAATGTCCAAATACCCAAAATACCCTTGACTTGTCAAAGCCATAAGTTGTGTTCTACAAATTCTATCAAGGACTTATAGCACTCTATAGAAAGCTAAGAGGATAAGGAACAACATTCATGTTGACCAAAAGTTCATAGGAATCATCCTTCTAGGACAAAAGTTTCTTGCAAGTTGGGAAACTTTCAAGCTCCAAATTCACATTCCTCAGATGACTTGTAACTCGTCAAAGCCATAACTTGAGTTCTACAAATCCTATCAAGGACTTCTAGCACTCAAATTAAAGCTAAGATCATGCTCTACAACAATCATGTTGGGGGAAAGATGAGATGACAATCACATCTTGAGCTAAATTTCCTTGAAGATGGGGGTCAAACTAGGGGATTTTACACTGTCAAGCCTTAGAAACCCTAGCTTGAAACTTCTCAAACTCTTCAATCATGATGAGTTGACCTTGGAATCATCCTTATAACATCTCAATGTATCAATCCATGATCACATGGCCTTTGAATTAGGTCTCAACCTTGTTCAAATCATTAGTTGACTTAGGGTTGACCCAGTCAAACCCTAGCTGCACCAATCATGGCTGAGGCTTCTTAATCTTGCACAATGACCTGCCTAGGCCTCAAAGTGATCTTCAACACTTCACATGAGCTCTCTCAAGACCTAAAGTCCATCTCCATGACCTCAGAATCATCTGATGGCTTCCTACAACTCTCAAGTTAGGAGACCTACACACTTGGCTTCAACCATTCTCTCTGAGGATCTTTTAACTTCTCTGACAAGGATATCAACCCTTGAATGCTCGAATAACCTCCTTAGCTAGCTTCATAGTCTTGTGTAACCATTGGTTAGTAATCATACCTCTTGATCTCCTGCATACATGTCAATGAAATGCAAATGATAATGCTAATGTGAATGAAATGAAACATAAGCTAGGTAAAGAAAAGTTGGGCAAATTTTGGGGTGCAACAGTAGGGTTGCTGGAGGTCTTTTTGTGAAGCATGGCTTTATTCTTTTTGGTCGGTTGACTCTGATATGTAGCACCGAGTAGCTAGGATTGTATAGAATTCTTTTGTGATACATTGTATATGTATCTTGATGATGGAATGTTTATGAGAACATGTTGAATGTGGTTGAATCAAACTGGTTGATATATATATATATATATATATATATATATATATATATATATATATATATATATATATATATATATATATATATATATATATATATATATATATATATATATATATATATATATATATATATATATATATATATATATATATATATATATATATATATATATATATATATATATATATATATATATATATATATATATATATATATATATATATATATATATATATATATATATATATATATATATATATATATATATATATATATATATATATATATATATATATATATATATATATATATATATATATATATATATATATATATATATATATATATATATATATATATATATATATATATATATATATATATATATATATATATATATATATATATATATATATATATATATATATATATATATATATATATATATATATATATATATATATATATATATATATATATATATATATATATATATATATATATATATATATATATATATATATATATATATATATGATCATATGTTTTGATGTTATTCAATATTTGGATTTTCCGCTTTTATTCTAAATATTGAGATGTGGGTGTAAGGACTAAGTTCCTATGTTGCAAGTTACCCCATTGTTGCATATCAATTGCTGAGCAGATGTTGGATGTTTTTAATTTCATGTCTAATGTGACATGCCTCTTTTATACCATGTTTTAATTATGCTCTGATGGAAATGAATTTTATTTTAATATGTGCCTAAGTGATTTAATTGATTATTTGGGGGTATAGAAAGGGGGTGTTACATTAAGCGGTATCAGAGCCAGTTTTGAGTCAGTCGTGTCTTTCTCGTTGTTGTGATGGTTAAACGGTTCTTTAACCTTGTTGTTATTTTTGGGAATAATCAGAATATGGCTGGTCGTAACGACAATGCGATGGATGTTGCATTGGAGGCAATGGCTAGAGCGGTGCAGGGAGAGCCGAATGTGGATGCTAACGATGAGTTCAGGAAGAATCAACCACCGATCTTCAAAGGAAGATTTGATCGCGATGGTACCCAAATTTGGTTGAAAGAGATTGAAAGAATCTTTAGAGTCATGGGCTGTGCAGAAGAGAATAAGGTGAGGCTTGTGACTCACATGCTGAGAGAAGAAGCCGACGATTGGTGGATCGGTATGCGTCAAATTCTTGAAGTAGATGATGAAGAGATAACTTGGGAGTTATTTCGTACTGAATTTTTAAGGAAGAATTACCCTGAAAGTGTGAAGGGAAAGAAGGAGATGGAATTTCTTGAGTTGAAACAAGGTAACATGTCTGTAGTGGACTATACTGCTAAGTTTGTGGAATTGGTTCAATTTCATCCTCATTATGCTTCTATTACTGCTTAGTTTTCTAAGTGTATTAAGTATGAGAATGGCTTGCATCATGAGATTAAGCAAGCGGTGGGATACCAAAGAATAAGGAAATTTTCGGATTTGACCGAATGTTGTAGAATTTTTTAGGAAGATAGCAAGGCTCGTTCTACACACTATAATAGTTTGAATGAGAGGAAAGGAAAGCAACAAGTTAGGAGTGGACCTTATGTGACACCTGTTGATAAGGGCAAGCATAAGGGAAACTTTGAGAAGAGATCTGGAGGAGGAAGTTCTGGTTCCGTAAAGTGCTACAAGTGTGGCGAGATGGGCCATAAGTCTTTTGAGTGTGGGAAGACCATTGTGAAGTGTTCTAACTGTGGAGGTATTGGACATGCTACAAAAGATTGTAGGAGGAATGTGGTGAAGTGTTTTAATTATGGAGAATTGGGTCACATTAGTACTAAGTGTACTAAGCCGAAACAAGCTCAAGCGGGCGAAAAGGTGTTTGCATTAGCAGGTTCAGACACTACTAGTGCAGATCGTTTGATTAAAGGTACATGCTTTATTAATAATATGCCTTTAGTTGCTATTATTGATACTGGAGTGACTCATTCGTTCATTTCTTTTGATTGCGCTAAGCGTTTGGATTTATGCATGTCTTCTTGTGGTGGTGAGATGGTTATTGAGACTCCTGCTTCAGGGTCGGTAACTACTTCTTTGGTGTGTGTAAGTTGTCCTTTGACCATGTATGGTAGAGACTTCATCATGGATTTAGTGTGTTTGCCTTTGCAGGGTTTGGATGTGATATTGGGTATGAACTGGTTGCAATTTAATAGAGTTCGTATAGATTGTTATCACAAGTTAGGGAGGTTTCCTTCTTTGAAAGATGATAAAGATGAGATTTTTCTATCCACTAAAGAGTTGAAGAAACTTTTAGCAGATGAAGCTCGGTTGTTTGGTTTGTTTGCATCATTGTCGGTGGAGAGCAAACTTGAGTTCGATGTGTTTCCTGTGGTGTGTGATTTTCCAAAAGTGTTTCTGGAGGATATTACGGATGTACCGCCGGAAAGAGAAGTTGAGTTTTCTATTGATCTTGTTCCTGGTACTAGACCAGTTTTGATGGCACCGTATCATATGTCGGCATCGGAGTTGGTAGAATTGAAGAAGCAATTGAATGACTTATTCGAAAAGAGATTTGTAAGACCAAGTGTTTCTCCTTGGGGTGCACCGGTAATTTTGGTAAAGAAGAAAGATGGAAGTATGCGGTTATGCATTAATTATCGGCAATTGAACAAGGTGACGATTAAGAGCAAGTATCCTCTTCCAAGGATCGATGATTTAATGGACCAATTGGTTGGTGCACGTGTTTTTAGCAAGATTGATTTGAGATCAGGTTATCACCAGATTCGTGTGAAAAAGGAAGATATTCAAAAGACAGCCTTTAGGACACTGTATGGTCATTACGACTACCTCGTGATGCCATTCGGAGTTTCTAATGCGCCAGGTGTGTTTATGGAATACATGAATCGTATCTTTCATGAGCAGTTGGATCATTTTGTGGTTGTTTTCATCGATGATATTTTGATTAATTCTAAGTCTCAAGAGGAGCATGAAGAGCATTTAAGGATTGTGTTGCAAAATTTGAAAGAGAAACAATTGTATGTTAAGTTATCGAAGTGTGAATTTTGGTTTTCGGGAGTAAGTTTTCTTGGGCATGTTATTTCCGGTAGTGGTATTAGTGTTGATCCGTCCAAGATTGATGCAGTGAGACAATGGGAGACTCCTAAGTCGGTTACGGAAATCCGAAGCTTTTTAGGATCGGCGGGTTATTATCGGAGGTTCATTGAAGGATTTTCGAAGTTGGCACTTCCTTTGACGCAGTTGACTTGTAAAGGAAAAGCTTTTATTTGGGATATTCATTGTGAATAGAGTTTCATGGAGCTAAAGAGACGGTTGACGACGACACCGATTTTGATTTTGCCGAATACACAAAGAGGTTATAATGCTATTTGGGTAATTGTTGATAGGCTTACTAAATCTGCTCACTTTGTTCCGATTGATATTAGTAATCCTTTGGAGAAGTTAGCCGAGATTTATGTTCACGTGATTGTGAAGTTACAAGGAGTTCCTAAGAGTATTTTATCAGATAGAGATCCTAGATTTACATTAAGATTTTGGGAAAGTTTGCAAAGTGCTTTGGGTTCTAAGTTGAGATTGAGTTCGCCTTATCATCCGCAGACGGATGGTCAAACCGAGAGGACAATTCAATCATTGGAAGACTTGTTGCATGCTTGTGTGCTAGAACAAGGTGGTACTTGGGATAGTTATTTGGCGTTGATTGATTTCACCTATAATAACAATTTTCATTCGAGTATAGGTATGACACCATTTGAGGCTTTGTATGGTCGGAGATGTCGAATACCTTTGTGTTGGCATGAAAGGTGAAGTTTATTCGGGAAAAGATGAAAACTTCTCAGAGTAGACAAAAGAGCTATCATGACAAGAGAAGGAGAGATCTTGAGTTTCAAGAAGGCGACCATGTGTTTTTGAGAGTTACACCGGTTACGGGTGTGGGTCGTGCTTTGAAATCGAAGAAGTTGACTTCTCGTTTTATTGGTCCGTATCATATTACTACACGAGTTGGTGATGTGGCTTATCGTGTGGCATTGCCTCCGAATCTTTCGAACTTGCATGATGTGTTCCATTTTTCGCAACTTCGGAAGTATGTTTCGGATGCGTCACATGTTATTCCTATGGACGAGGTTGAAGTAAGAGATAACCTTACGGTGGATTTTGGACCGTGAAGTGAAGAAGCTAAGAGGCAAGGATATTGCACTTGTGAAAGTAGTGTGGGGAGGCACTTCGGAAGGCAATATGACTTGGAATTAGAGGGTGGGATGCGAGAGTCTTATCCGGAGTTGTTTGGACAAGGTAATATTTTTTAGGACGAAAATTTCTAAAGTGGGGGAGAGTTGTAACGCCCCGATTCTGATTTCCCATTTTTGTTGAGTCTTTTTGATTTATTTGGATGATTATTATTTTAATTGTGGAATTTATGTGTTAATATGTTATGTTTGCATACTATGCTATTTTACCGTTTCGGAGAGTTTTCGGGTAAAATTAGATTAGAGGGTATTTTGATCATTTTACATTTAATAGTGAGGAAAGAAATATAAAAAAAAAATAGAATAGAAAGAATATAAGTGGAAGAGGAGAGAAAAAGAAATAGAAATAGAAAGAAAAGAAATAAAAAGAGAAATAGAGGGAAAGAGAAGAGAAAGAAGGAAGAAGAGAAGAAAAAGAGAGAAAGCTAGGGATTCTTCAAGAACACTTGCTAGGAATCGAATAATCGGATAAGGGTGTGAAATCTTATTATTCTATCAATGTGTATGATTATGTATGTGTTTGTTGAATTGGTTTGGATTGTTGGAGAGGTTTTGCTCATTTTCCATTTTAGGGCAGAAATGAGTTTAATCGATAGAAACCGATGTTTTCGCGGATGAAACTCGAATAAATTACGTAGTTTAGTCGGGTAATGTTTAGCCGTGATTATTGGATTTCGTTTAATTGAATTTGGTTGCATTTGTGAGTTTTGGCATTTTTGGACAATTGGAGGTTAAGATTTTGGATGAAAATCGGAAGTTGTAGAATTTGCGCTTTATGATCCTAAATTGTTACTATATGATTGGTAATGATGAGTAGGTATTTAATCGGGAGAAAATAATTAAATCGGTCGGGTTTTTGGAGGTTTTGGGCAAAAACCCGTAACCTTGTTTTTCCAAAATTTTAGGTGTTAACCGATTAACACTTTGTGTTAATCGATTAACGATATATAAAAATGGCCTAAAAACTGAGTTTTGGAGCTTTTAACTGGTTAACAATATTTGTTAACCGATTAACTGAGTGTTAATGCGCCAGGATTTTGAAAATCTTGGTGTGTTAACCGGTTAACAGAAAGTGTTAACCGGTTAACACTGTAAGTGTGAGAAAAATATTATTTTTCAAAACTTTGAAAATTCATAACTTCTTCACCGTTTATCGGATTTTGTCGTTCTTTATATCAAACTGAAGCTAATAATATGTTTTATAACTTGGTGAAAAGAAATATTACTTTTAGCCTACTTTTAGCCGATTTTACCGATTAATCGAGATTAATTATTTTAACTAAGAGAGGCTTAAATAATTAGAGCGTTCGGTTGCCGTTTGGCATAATTGCTGTGAATGCATATGGATTGTATGTGATAATATGAGATGAATGCATGAAAATATTATGAATATGTATACATTTCAAGAAGTGTATGGAGTCATTTTGCATGTGAAGCATCATGATATACATTCTTGTGCTGATTGATTCCGCGTAGAATCTGCTGAACGATTGTGTGCCCGTGTGGGGTGTGAGCAATTCATAAACATTGTGTGCCCATCTGGGGTGTGAGTAATGGGTGAACATCGTGTGCCCATATGGGGTGTGAGCGATGGTTCCAATAAGTTCCTGAGTGAATTTGAGATGATTGAGTCGGTACCGCATGTGCATCTGCATAGAGTTGCGAGTCGGTCTCTATGAGTTGCATTTATCATCATGAATTGTGTATTCGTAAATAAACATAATTGTAAATGTTTATGTGAAGTGATGAATGTGTTTAGTGTGAATATATATATTGTGATGTATATGAATGAATCGTTGATATATGCATGATGAATATGCTTGGTGAATTATATATATGTTGTGATATATATATATATATATATATATATATATATATATATATATATATATATATATATATATATATATATATATATATATATATATATATATATATATATATATATATATATATATATATATATATATATATATATATATATATATATATATATATATATATATATATATATATATATATATATATATATATATATATATATATATATATATATATATATATATATATATATATATATATATATATATATATATATATATATATATATATATATATATATATATATATATATGATTGAATTGTGACGAATTATGATGAGAAATGTGGAATATGTGTCTTTTTGTGAAGCGTGACTTCATTCTTATTAGTAGGTTGGCTCTGATATGTAGCACCGGGTAGCTAGGATTATATAGAATTCTTTTGTGATACGTTGTATATGTATCTTGATGATGGAATGTTTATGAGAACATGTTGAATGTGGTTGAATCAAACTGGTTGATATATATATATATATATATATATATATATATATATATATATATATATATATATATATATATATATATATATATATATATATATATATATATATATATATATATATATATATATATATATATATATATATATATATATATATATATATATATACATATATATATATATATATATATATATATATACATATATATATATATATATATATATATATATATATATATATATATATATATATATATATATATATATATATATATATATATATATATATATATATATATATATATATATATATATATATATATATATATATATATATATATATATATATATATATATGATCATATGTTTTGATGTTATTCAATATTTGGATTTTCCGCTTTTATTCTAAATATTGAGATGTGGGTGTAAGGACTAACTTCCTATGTTGCAAGTTACCCCATTGTTGCATATCAATTGCTGAGCAGGTGTTGGATGTTCTTAATTTCATGTCTAATGTGACATGTCTCTTTTATACCATGTTTTAATTATACTCTGATGGAAATGAATTTTTAATATGTGCCTAATGATTTAATTGATTATTTGAGGGTATAGAAAGGGGGTGTTACACATTGGGCTCACAAAGAATGGGGGTGTGGATAAAAACTTTAGCCCAGTTGATCCAGAATCAGTGTTTTAATGAAACACAACATTTTATTAAAACACGTCATAGTCAAACTTACACGCAGGCAAAGTCAGGCCAATGGAGTCATGCCAAGCAATAATTCAACAAGTCCACACGCAATGAGTCAGCTCAGACCAGGCTGGTGACTAGATGCCGGAGCTAGGGTTCCGGTCATCTTCTCCGGCCAGCTCGCCGGAGACCAGTCACCAAAATATCATAAAAATGAACAAGTCCGGTACCATTCGAAAGCTCTACTCACAAGGATCTCAAATATACCAAAGGATTTTGAAAAAGGTTCATGAACAAAGAGAATATAAGGCATGAATTTTTGATAGCATGTTCTGAAACTTCATCAAACAAACACAACAACGGTTCAAACATGGCCTACCATAAGTAGGGCTTCAGATGAAGGTAGGAAAACACTAAGAAGGGGGGTTGAATAAGGGGTTTTCAAAAACAATTATGACAATATAAATAACAAGTTATTTTTATCCTGGTTCGTTTGAACTCAAACTACTCCAGTCCACCCGGCCAAGGTGATTTCGCCTCTCTCAAACGAGGACTTAATCAACTAAATCAAAACTTAATTACAGTGATTTCCACTAAGACAACTGTCTTAGTCTTCTCAAGAATCCTGACCACAACTTGGTCTCTCAAGGAACTTTTACAAGAGTAAAATACAAATGTGTTTAAGTTGTTTCTAAAAAGCTATTATCACAACTGTGATTTTTACACACAACGAAGAACAAATAAAACTTAGTGTTTTAAGTAGAAAGTTGTTTGAATGTTTTCTTTGATTTGCTTCTTTGAATTCTTTTCTTTTGAAATGTTGTGATAAGTTGTACTTGAAATGTTGATGAAGACTTTTTTATATACTACTCTTTCTCAATTTGTGTAGAAGAAAGTACTGTAGGATGTAGACATAAAAGATAAATACTTTTCGTCTTGATTTGAACTTCCTTTTTGCCTGAAATCCTGTGTCATGCACGAGTGAGAAATAGTACCGTTGGTCGACATTTGGTAACGTATCTTTCTTGAACACTTCCTTTTTCAAATGAACAAATATTATTAAAAATAATCTTTGCATCAGACCCTCTAATGTTGTTCCTTGTTCTTCTTATCAGAGTCACTCTATCCAGAGTCTTGCAGCAAAGTGCTTTAGCGTGAATGATCAGAGTTGACTTGATTCTCAGAGCCTCTGTACTTGCAGCTTTTAGTTCTCAGAGTCTTTTGAATAACTGAATCTTTTATACTCTGGCTCAGAGTCTTCTGTAGGAGCGCTTCAGAGTCTTCTGTAGCTAACGCTTCAGAGTCTTCTAGCACTGCGCTTCAGAGTCTTCTGTTGCTGAACTTCCTACACTCAGAGTCTTGCATTGAATGATGTTCAAAGGAATGCACTTTGTGTCTTTAGATGAATATTTTATTTAATATCTGAAACAAAAAGACTTGAACAAAATTAGAGTATATATTTTCTTATACAAAATTTCATTAATTGTTATCATCAAAACAATGAGATATATTAAGAACCAATCTGTGTTCTAACAATCTCCCCCTTTTTTATGATGACAAAAACTATACGAAATTTTGTTCAAGAACAAGAAAAAATATTTCCCCTGAGATTAAGAATCTCCCCCTGAAATGAATATTTGCTAGAAAAATAAATACTTCCCTTTCAGCACTAGTATTCTTTCCAGAGTCAGAGTTTAGGTATGTAGACTTTCTCAGATCTTGTTCACCTTGTTCAGAGTTAATTCTAAGGATATTTTCAGATGAGAAGTTTTTAGCTCTGAAACACTTAAATCAACGTTAGTTGTATTTTATCATGTGTGAGTTACCATTTTGTATCTGTTTATATGAATAATCAAAATTTCCATTTTCTCCCCCTTTTTGTCATATCAAAAAGTGATTTCAGAAGAAAAAACAGTTAAGACAATTAAGACAAAAATTAACAGAGCAAGAAAATAGTTATAACAGATAAGCAATCAGATGCATTCATTAAAAGAACTCAGAAGAAAACAACAAAACAAACAAAAACATAGATGTGCACAGATAAGAAAAACAACTAAGAAGGACGAGAGGCTATAATCTTCAGAAGCTCAATTATCTCAGAAGTTTGTGCTTCCTGCTTTTCCATCCAAGTCTTTATCTCAGAAGTAGATTCATCTTGTTTAGACATCCAAGTCTTGATCTCTTTTGTTGTGTTCTCTTGCTTAACCATCCAGGTTCTAATCTCAGAAGTAGCAGCTTCTTACTGAGCAAGCTTTTCCTTCACGTCTTCAGAAACATTCACTTCTTCAGAGTTTGTCTTCAACACTGTTGATTCTGGAATGACCACTGAGGCAGAATCATTCTCTAAATCCATATCAGAAGGCTCATCAGATGCAGGAGTCTCCTCAGAACTAGCAGCCTCTGTGATAATTTCCTTAGGATGAGGAATTATACTCATCTGAAGTGCAGCAGTTTCTTTAGATGCTGAACACTCAACCTTTGCAGGTGAGTTTTCCAGAAACTGTGTAGGAGTTCTATTTATACCCAGAAGAGCGAATTTTACAGCTTTAGAAAAATTCTCTTGAGCACCTGCAAAGCAAGCAGCTTGAAGATTCTCAGTAACAGAGTTGAACCTTCTTCTGAAAGTATTCCAAAATACTTCAGAATCATGAGGATTCACTCTATTCAGGCATCTTTCCCTAGAAAAAGATAGCCACATCTGCATTTGTCTCGAAACCATATAACAGTGTCCCAACATCTTATCTAGGTGTGGGTTTAAGGATAGCCTCTAAGAAGGATTCCTTAGGGCTAACAGAAGATGTAGGTTCAGAAGATGAGGATTGTTTTGAGGAAAGAGGTGGAAGAGGAGTAAAAATGGTAAGAGAGGGAATTTGAGTAGGAGTGGGAATGGGAGTAGGAATATCATGGTTTGGGGAGAAATGTGTTGGTGAGGTAACATCTGAAAGGTCAGAGTCAGATGAATCAGAGGAATTTGACGAGTTAGATGATCCAGATGATATAGGGTGTACTGTCATGAGAGGCTATAAGTCAATGATGTCATGATCAGGGTCAGAAGGGATAAGTTCAGAAAGATTTGGTTCAGAGGGGTTTGGTTCATTTGGTTGTGTTTCAGAATGTTGAGGTTCATATGTTTGTGGTTGAGAAGGTTGTGGTATTTGTGGTTCAGAGGGTTGTGATGTTTGTGGTTCAGAGGGAACAGAATCATGAACATGTTCAGAAGAAATTTGTTTAGAAGTAGGGTGAGGAGGAGAAGGAGTGGGAATTGGGTCATAGGGAAAAGGAGAAGGTTCAGATGCAGGAATTTCTGTTATAGTTTCCAGAACAGGAATAGCAGAAGTGTTATCTGATTTCTTAAGACGCTTGAAGGACTTCTCAGAAGAACCATCTTCAGAGGCTTTCCTCTTGGGGCATGCATAACCTTCTTCTGAAACCTTTCTCTTCTTTCTTCTCTTCTTCTCAATTATTTCTAGAGCATGTTCAGCTGCTCTTTTTATCAAATCTGCTGGTATGGGAGTTCCATCTGCCATACATGATTCAATATAGTAGAGCAGAGCTTCCTTGGGCTCCTCTAAAGTAAATAGTGGAAAGTCATCCAGAGGGACTCTTCTTCTGCAAAACTTCATCTGAGTTAATCTTGACTGGTTCAGATTGAAGTTATTCCACCAGCTTCATCCTCTGCAAACTTTTCCCATCCAGAGGCTTTCCCATAATTGTTTCTAATTCTGCTGTCTGACCTGCCTCTGTCAGATGTGCAACTAATCCATTCTCTGTAAGTATATCAGAAATCAATCTTCCCATTGGGATCCAATTTCTGATCTTCTAATGCTTTGTTCTGATATCTTCTCTGGACAATTTGACATGGTTCCACAGATGAGCAAATAGCAAGCGTGGCAGATCCACCTTTATATTGTTTCCCAAACAATACAAAATTTACAATTGTTCTGCGTTGATGTAATCTAGAGAGTTGGTTGATTTTCTGTGGTAAATACATCCCAGAAAGATTTTTTCCCAGATTTTATAATGTGTCTTCAAGTCCTTGGTCTTGCTAGAACACAACCCAGAAGTGAAGACTTCTCTGTAGACTTCATCCATGTCTACCTTTCCTGTAGAAAGATTAGCAACACCATCCACTTCTTCATACCTAATCAGTTTTCTAATCAAATCCTCAGTGATGATGATTTCCTTACTCAAAACATATGAAATGATGAACTTGGGGAAAACCTTTGCATGAATCCAAAATTCCTTCACCAAATGAGGGAAAAATGGTCCAAACAGCCTATCAAAATACTTCACCCAACCTTGAGATGAAACCGTTGGACAAAGATCAAAGCCATTCTTCACAATGCAGTCAAAGTTCACCATGAACTCACAAAGAACTTCTAGGTCATCCACTGGTGTTAGAAGGGTTCTTTCTGGTGCTTTGTAGGTTTCATTACCCTTTTTTGACGATGATGCTCCAGCCATTGTTGATTCTAACTGATGAGATGATGAAGATGAAGTTTCCATTTACGAACTTTTGAGATTAACTGATCTTCTTTTAGAATTAGCGGAGAAGATGAAACAATGGAGTAGGCCAAAATGCATAAAATGAGTGAGAGGGAGTGAAACTGTAAAATCGTGTGAGATCGTGGAATATATAGAGAAAAATTAGGGCACAAAACAGTAACCACCACTTAGCAATTAATCACATTAATTAAGACAAAAGGAATGATTTTAAGCATTTAATGAGATTTGACAAAAGTGGGGGAAAACGAGAATTGCATTAATTCAAACAGTTACCTCAAACGGCATTTCACTTTGTTACACTCCATCTTTTCAGATTTCATGTGACACGTGTTTGATATTGATTTGCCTCTGAAGCTCTTTAGAATATGAAACGTTAAACAGCGCTCAGATCCTCTGGAGCTTGTTAGTTCAGAGTTTAAAAAAATAACAAATGAAATCAGATGAATCACTTCAGAGTATAGACATTAATCATTTTTCATCAGAATAAATTTGCTTCTGAATAATACTTTTATTCTGGACAAAAGTCCATACTAATATTCTTTAGAATAAATTTAAATCTATCTTCAGCAAGGGGTTTTGTAAAATATCAGCCCATTGATGGTCTGTATCAACAAAATTTAAGCTTAAAATTCCCTTCTGAATATAGTCTCTGATGAAATGATGTTTAATTTCTATATGCTTTGCCTTAGAATGTAAAATAGGATTTTTAGAAAGGCAAATAGCAGAAGTGTTATCACAGAAAATAGAAATGTTACTCTCATAAATCTGATAGTCTTCTAGCTGACTCTTCATCCAGAGCATGTGTGTACTACAACCAGCAACAACAATATATTCTGCTTCTGTAGTTGAGAGTGCTATTGTGGGTTGCTTCTTGTTGTACCATGAGATCAGATTGCCTCCCAGAAACTGACAGCTTCCAGAAGTACTTATACATTCAACTCTGTCTCCAGCATAATCAACATCACAGAAGCCAACTAACTTAAAATCATCAGATCTTCTGTAACACAAACCCACGTTAGTAGTACTTTTCAAATACCTTATAATTCTCTTAACAGCTGTTAAGTGAGATTCTCTAGGATCTGATTGGAATCTAGCACACAGACAAACACTAAAAAGAATATCAGGCCTAGAAGCAGTCAAGTACAGAAGAGAACCAATCATACCTCTGTAGAGCTTTTGATCTACCTTTTTACTTACCTCTTCTTTTCCCAGAGTGCTTGTTGGATGCATTGGAGTCTTTGCTAACTTACTCTCTGTCATGTTGAACTTCTTCAGGAGCTCCTTCACATACTTTGTCTGATGTATGTAAATGCCTTCTGGAGTTTGATTGACTTGAATTCCCATAAAGAATCTGAGTTCTCCCATCATGCTCATTTCAAATTCTACCTGCATAGATTGAGCAAACTCCTTTCCAAGCGTAATATTTGTTGTTCCAAAAATAATGTCATCTACATCAATATGACAAATTAAAATGTCTTTCTTAATTGATTTATGAAAGAGAGTTGTATCAACCTTTCCTCTGACAAAATTGTTTTCCAGAAGAAAATTACTCAGCCTCTCATACCAAGCTCTAGGAGCTTATTTTAAGCCATAGAGTGATTTCTTTAATTTAAAAACATGTTCTGGAAATTTTTCATTTTCAAAACCAGGGGGTTGATGAACATAGACTTCTTCTTCAATTAAGCCATTTAAGAAAGCACTTTTAACATCCATCTGATACAGAGTGATCTTATTATGTGCAGCAAAAGAAATAAGTAAGCGAATAAACTCTAACCTTGCCACAGGAGCATATGTCTCTATGTAATAAATTCCTTCTTGCTGACTGTAGCCTTGAGAAACCAGTCTAGCCTTGTTTCTGATGACTTCTCCTTGCTCATTCAGCTTGTTTCTATAAACCCATTTCGTTCCAATGATATTAAATCATTTTGGCCTTGGAACCAGATCCCAAAAATCATTCCTTGTGAATTGATTTAGCTCCTCTTGCATAGCAAGTATCCAATCATTGCCTTATAGAGCTTCATCCATAAAGGTAGGTTCAATAAGTGATACTAAACCAAACAATGATGTTCCAGATGTTTTAAGATAGGATCTTGTTCTGATGGGACCATCATTCTTTCCAATAATAATTTCCTCTGGGTGAGAAGCTTTGATTCTGGAGGATCCTTTCAGAGGGGTTTCTTCAGAAATGGTTAAATTGTCCAGCTAAGCAGCTAAGGGAGCAGCATCTGAAGTAGCTTCTGGTTCTTTTGTTGTAACTCTATCTTCCTCTGATTTTTCAGAGTCTGTGACAAGGACTTCTCTATCTGCAGAAATTTCAAACTGCTTTGGCTTTTGAATGCCAAGCTTATCATCAAAAATGACATGAATTGATTCCTCCATAATTTGTGTCTCAGTATTGTATACTCTGTAGCCTTTAGAGCGTTCAGAATATCCAATCATAAAACACTTCTGTGCTTTAGAGTCAAACTTGTTCAGATTATCTTTAGTATTCAAAATAAAACAAACACATCCAAAAGGATGGAAATAAGAAATGTTAGGCTTTCTATTCCTCCACAATTCATAAGGAGTCTTCTCTAGAAGAGGTCTTACATACACTCTGTTCTGAATATAACATGTTGTATTAATTGCCTCTGCCCAAAAATGTTTTGCCATATTAATCTCATTGATCATGGTTCTGGCCATTTCTTGCAATGTTCTATTCTTTCGTTCTACAACTCCATTCTGTTGAGGAGTTCGAGGACAAGAGAAATCATGTGCAATGCCATTTTCTTTAAAATATTTTTCAAAATATTTATTTTCAAATTCACTACCATGATCACTTCTGACTTTGATAATATTAAAATTCTTTTCACTTTGGACTTGATTGCAGAAGTCAAAGAATACAGAATGAGACTCATCATTGTGTTTCAGGAATTTTACCCATGTCCATCTGCTGTAGTCATCGACAATGACTAATCCATACTTCTTGCCTCTGATGGATGCAGTTTCCAGTGGTCCAAACAGATCAATATGAAGTAGCTCTAATGGTCTAGAGGTAGAAGCAAAATTTTTAGATTTAAAAGAAGATTTTGAAAATTTTCCTTTCTGACATGCTTCACAAAGAGCATCTGAGTTGAACTTCAACTTAGGAAGTCCTCTGACCAGATTGAGCTTGTTAATAGGAGATATACGTCTCATGCTAACATGAACCAATCTTCTATGCCAGACCCATTGCTCATCATTAACAGACATAAGGCATTTAACATTTTGATTTTTCAAATCTGAAAGATTTATCTTATAAATGTTGTTCTTCCTTTTCCCATTAAAGAGGATTGAACCATCTTTTTGACTAACAACTTTACAACATTTTTGATTGAAGATTATATCATAACCATTGTCACTTAATAGACTTATGAACAATAAATTATGTGTTAATCCTTCAACAAGCAGAACATTAGAGATAGAAGGGAGGTTACCATTACCAATTGTTCCAGAGCCAATGATTTTGCCCTTTTGGTTCCCTCCAAACTTCGCGTCTCCTTCAGATCTAAGTTCCAGGCTTTGGAACATAGACCTTCTTCCCGTCATGTGTCGTGAGCAACCAGAGTCCAGGTACCATGACTGGTTTCTTAACTTTGATGCTAAGGATATATGCAACATAGATTATTTTATCCTTAGGTACCCATATCTTTCTGGGTCCTCTGGGGTTAGTTGGTTTGAAGTTTTGCCTGAACTTCTTTTCCTTAAAAACATTGTTGTTCTGATGAGGTTTAGGTTTAATAAAGCTTTTAGTGATCTGATCTGTACGTGTGTGCTGTATGTCATTTAAGTGACCATATTTAAAATGAGTGTACAGAGGAGTATAGTTGATGATCAGCTTATCAATAGGTTTTGGATTTAAATCCTTCCCAGAGGATGATTCATATCCAATTCCTTTTCTATTGTTCCTGCTAACACCATAGATGATGGAAGCCATTTTGCTTCTATCTAGGCCTCTGGACAGGAACTTCTGAAAACTATAGTCGTACTCTTCTAAAATGTTTTTGGAGCAAGACATAGTATCTGAATCTGACTTTTGTTGAGCCTGTTCTAAATCATTTTTAATTTGAAAATTATTTTCTTTTAGCTAAGCAATTTCAGATTTCATCTGATCAGTCTCAGATGCAAGATAGCTCTTAAGCTTCTTGTATTTGAGTCTGATTTTACTACAGTTTTCAACCATCTCAGATAAGCTTTCAACTAGCTCAGCTCTAGTAAGTTAATAAAATACCTCTTTTGAATCTGATTCTGATCCAGATTCAGATGTTTCTTGATGGTCTTCTGTGTCAGCCATCAGTGCAACATTTGCACATTCGTCCTCTGACTCTGATGAGGCTTCAGAATCATCTGAGTCATCCCATGTGGCCATCAGGACTTTTTTCTTTTTCTCAAACTTCTTTCCGGGTCTCTCCTTCTAAAGTTAGGAACATTCACTTTTGTAGTGTCCTGGCTCCTTGCACTCAAAGAACACGACTTCTTTCTTTCCAGATCTTTTGTGTCTAGAAGTTTCGCCACGTTGCTCTGGTCTTTTGAAGTTTCTGAACTTCTTTTGCTTATGCTTCCAGAGTTAATTTATTCTTCTGGAAAGCAAAGACAATTCGTCTTCATCTGAGGAAGATTCTTCACAGCTTTCCTCAAGTACCTGAAAAGCTTTATTATCATATTTTTTATTTGATTTTAACGCAATAGACTTACCTTTCTTTTGAGGCTCAACTTCTTCCAGCTCTATCTCATGATTCCTCAAGGAATTGATGAGTTCCTCCAGAGTGATCTTGTTAAGATCCTTTGATAGCTTCAGCACTCTGACCATTGGTCTCCACTTCTTTGGTAGACTTCTGATGCTTTTCTTCACATGATCAGAAGTGGAGTATCCTTTGTCAAGGACCTTCAAACCAGCTGTCAGAATCTGGAATCTTAAAAACATGGTTTCCACAGATTCTTCATCTTCCATCTTGAAGGCTTCATATTTCTAAATAAGCGCCAGAGCCTTTGTCTCCTTCACTTGAGAGTTTCCTTCATGTGTCATCTTTAATGACTCAAACATGTCAAATGTTGTTTCTTTATTTGTGATTTTCTCATACTCAGTATGAGATATAGCCTTTAACATAATGGTTCTAGCTTTGTGATGATTTCTAAAAGCTCTCTTCTGTTGATCAGTCATTGACTTTCTGTCAATCTTTTTGCCCTCACCATCAGTGGGGTGAATGTATCCATCAATGACCAAATCCCATAGATCAGCATCATAGCCTAGAAAGAAACTTTCTATTCTATCCTTCCAATAATCAAAATTTTCTCCATAAAACATTGGAGGCTTTGTGCTGATTCTATCTTTATCGTCATATTTGTTGTATGAGGTTGAAGTTTCAGCCATTATATCAAGAAATATAAATCAAGAGTTTTCCCAACTGGATCTTTCTCTGTCACTGTTAAGTGATAGCACTTTCAGAGCCGTAGCTCTGATACCAACTGAAGGTAGGAAAACACTTAGAAGGGGGTTGAATAAGGGGTTTTCAAAAACAATTATGACAATAGAAATAACAAGTTATTTTTATCCTGGTTCGTTTGAACTCAAACTACTCCAGACCACCCGGCCAAGGTGATTTCGCCTCTCTCAAACGAGGACTTAATCCACTAAATCAAAACTTGATTACAGTGATTTCCACTAAGACAACTGTCTTAGTCTTCTCAAGAATCCTGACCACAACTTGGTCTCTTAAGGAACTTTTACAAGAGTAAAATACAAATGTGTTTAAGTTGCTTCTAAGAAGTTATTATCACAACTATGATTTTTACACACAATGAAGAACAAATGAAACTCAGTGTTTTATGCAGAAAGTTGTTTGAATGTTTTATTTGATTTGCTTCTTTGAATTCTTTTCTTTTGAATTGTTGTCGTAAATTGTTGTGATAAGTTATACTTGAAATGTTGATGAAGACTTCTTTATATACTACTCTTTCTCAATTTGTGTAGAAGAAAGTACTGTAGGATGTAGACATAAAAGATAAATACTTTTCGTCTTGATTTGAAATTCCTTTTTGCCTGAAATCCTGTGTCATGCACGAGTGAGAAATAGTACCGTTGGTCGACATTTGGTAACGTATCTTTCTTGAACACTTCCTTTTTCAAATGAACAAATATTATTAAAAATAATCTTTGCATCAGATCCTCTGATGTTGTTCCTTGTTCTTCTTATCAGAGTCACTCTATCCAGAGTCTTGCAGCAAAGTGCTTTAGCGTGAATGATCAGAGTTGACTTGATTCTCGGAGCCTCTGTACTTGCAGCGTTTAGTTCTTAGAGTCTTCTGAATAACTGAATCTTTTATACTCTGGCTCAAAGTCTTCTGTAGGAGCGCTTTAGAGTCTTCTGCAACTAATGCTTCAGAGTCTTCTAGCGCTGCACTTCAGAGTCTTCTGTAGCTGGACTTCCTACGCTCAGAGTCTTGCATTAAATGATGTTCAGAGGAATGCGCTTTGTGTCTTTAGATGAATATTTTATTTAATATCTGAAACAAAAACACTTGAACAAAATTAGAGTATATATTTTCGTATACAAAATTTCATTAATTGTTATCATCAAAACAATGAGATATATTTAGAACCAATCTGTGTTCTAACATCAGATGCAGCCCAGAATACTCCAAAAACATGCCTAGAATGAGAGAAATCAGTGGTGAAAACTTACTGAATGGAGCAGCTCCGTTGACTCTTCCAAAGCTTGCAAGCTTCACCCTCTTGCTTCCAATTTGTTACTCAGACTCTTGTGAAGAAGAAACAAGCCTCAGTTGGAATGAATTTGCAAAGAAATGTGTGGTTCGAATATGAGAAAGAATGAAGAAATTTTGAGCTATCCTCTCTCCTCTCATGCAAGCAATCCAATCTGAGCAATTAGGGCAAGTCCTCAGCTCTTATATGATGGGTTTCTGAATGTCATGCAGGTCCATAATGGTAGAATCATGTGGTTTAAAATTTTGACAAATAAATTCTCTTTTGAAGCACACACGGGTCATGGCTTCTTTCAATATCCTTGGGTTAGCAAATGATATTGTGTAGTGTATGGAAAGAAAATGGACCATTTTTAGTCATGTACAATGAGTTTCTACAAAGTTTTGGTGCATGAATTTTTAGGCATGAACTTGGAAAAAAAGGCCAATAATCCTCTTTCATGTTGGCACAAATGAGGAAATTATCTTTATGGTCATGTAATGGTGTGAAGAGGTTCAAAAATGAAGCAAAACATAACTTGTAAGTGAAGAACAATCTATGTCCAAAAGTCTACTTTTCCATCTTAAAATGATTCACATGACCATATAATCCAATAATCGTCATGGGTTTTGAGTTCAATATGGAGTTAATACTATTAGGCACAAGTTTCATGTTGGTTGGAATTGCATTTGAGGTCCATAAGTTCATGAAAATGACCATTGAAACAAATGACCTATAATGAACTTTCCAAGAATACCCTTGCCTTGTGAAGTCCATAACTTGAGATGTACAAATGATAAGAAGGATTTCTAGGACTTTTTGGAAATATAAGTTCATGAGGAACAACTTTCATGTTTACTTGAAGTTGAGGAGAAACTTGATTCTACGTCAAAAATGCCTTGGAAGTGGGTTGACTTTTAGTTGACCAAAAATATCTTCATCTGAGGACCTTAACTTGTTGGCATCATAACTTGAGATGTACAAACTCAATGGATGAGTTCTTGTACTCAAAAGAAATCTAGCTGCATGCTGTCGCTACTGCGAAAATCGGCGCCGGCTGAACAGAAGAGTCGCCACCGTGCGTTATTTATCCCACGGGAGGGAAAGGAAACGCTCAGAGTAAACCTCGCACAACATGGGAAAGGTATGGTCGTCGCAACCAAACCCTGGATTCGGGAGTCGGTTACGCAAGGGGAAGGTATTAGCACCCCTCACGTCCGTCGTACTCGACGGGATCCACGCTTGTTTTCGGGTATGGATTGTTATTCTATCTACTCTACAGGGTTAAGGGTTAAAAGAAAAGAAAATGACTCGGCAAAGTATCGCACTTTATGCCTACGTATTCCCGCCTGGAACGAGAAATCAGAGTCAACGTAGTTCGCCTACCTACGGGAAAGGAGGGGAAGGTTGCTCGCTAGGATATCGCATCCTATGCCTACGTACTTTCATACAGCATGAAAGATCAGAGCAAACGTAGTTCGGGCTACGAAAGACACAAGTCTGTCTTGATTGATTTTATTCCTTCTGAAAAAGGTTTTTCTGATTAGCAGTCCAAGCGGACAAAAATGACGTTTTGATGAGTTCACATTCTTTTACGGAAGAAGTGTCTTTTATTGTGTTTGAAATCTTATCGTATTTTTTCTGTTTGTTTTGAGGAAGAAGAGACAGAACTCTAACCTACGGTTGCGAAGGGAATCAAACTAACCTAATGTTATCATGCATGGGTTAAGACCTAGTGTCTATCATGCTCCTCTCTTGCACAGAGAGAAACAGAGATCCTAAGGGATAAACGGAAACAGAAACAATCGCAGATATATAATAAAGCAGTAAAATGCATGGATGCAGCAATACAAGCGAGGCAAGGGAGTCCCACTCAACCTCGAACCTAGAAAACAATAGGCAAAAGTGAACAGGATTCACTTTCAACCCAACAAGTTAACAGCAAACAATACAGTCAAGGAAACCAATCAATACATCAGAAATGATAAACAGCAAAAATAAACAGCCACAGCAGCTCTGCATCAACACCTATCTTCAAGTCAGCTACAAGCTTCTGGCAAGCCTCAGTCTCCATCTCCACAGCCTTCAAGCAAGGTCTCTGATTATCAGTCTTCCATCTGCAATGGCTTTTCTTCAAGTCTCAATCTCCAGGATGAACATCAATCAACATGATGAAGTGAATGAATGTTAGCCAGTCAATTACCTACCAAGGGTGGTTCATCAACTGTTAACATTATACAGATAATTTTCCCTCAAAAGTTCTATCTTTCAAATACATTCACTGATCCTTCCAAAGGAAGGAGGTGGATACTTGAAAGAGACTTTGAATCATAGAGAAAGAATGGATGCAGACAAGGCATTCCATGTTTGGGAAACAAGCTTTCTAATCTAGAGCTCTGCCTAGCTCCTAAACCCTAGACTCCTCCACAGATGCTAGCAAGAATCTCCTCATCAACTCTGGAAGTTGGACTTCAATCTCTGGATCTCCAAATGGGCTTCATCATTATAAGTCTTCAGCTCTCCCAATCCCCAAGCAATCCCAATACCCACACAGACAAATTATAATCCCCAGAGAGGGCACACCACACCAGTCAAGCAAATACATACAGTATACTAATAGCAGTAGGGGAATCCTGATATTTTCTAAGGGATCTAATAGCTACCCATAATCCCTATAGTCCCATACCCCAAACTTTCAATCTCTAAATCCTAAGGGAAATGAACTTATTCACCTATGTTATCACCAAAACCCTAGTTTTGTTCATGTTGTTCACACCTACACAAATCTCCTAAAATTAATTTCTAAAAATTGTGAATTAAATCTTATATACAAGTTGAAGCTCTAAACTAAACAACCTAAAAAGAATGAATTAAAAATACTAAAGCATCTATTCAAACTAAAATCATCAAATTTAAGTATCAAACTAAACTTAACAAAATGCTATTTACAAGAAAAATGCATAAAAAATATCAAAACAAAATAAAATGTCAATTTTATTATTTGGTATTTTTCTAGACAGAATTATGGACCTATAGCAAAAAGAACCAATTAAAACTAAGCTATTTTCAATTTTATATGATTTTCTAAAGGCATTAAAAATATTAAAGGAATTAAAATCACAAAATACGAAATAAAAGGGAGAGGGGGTGTCAGAAGTAAGCTCGCCCAGTTCAAATCTCAGATGGGCCATGTAAGTGGGGTGCGAATAACAAAAGTACTAGGCCCAACGCGCTTCATAAATTGAATTTAAAAAACCAAAGAAAAATGTTAAATCCTCGGTGTGAATAACAACATAATCAAGTGCAATTCATTGGGCTTATCAAGCAGGGGGTGGGGATAGAAATGTTGGACCCAGCCCAGACGCGCGTTTAAGTGAAACGCTGCGTTTCACTTTGGTCTCTCCCTCCATTTTCCATTTAAATGACAGCCACACGATTAGATCTTCAGTCAAGGTCAAATAACAAATCCGACGGTTGTCCATCATCGTCCCTAAGTGTCCTCTAGGGTTTCTCAAAAAACAATCCCATGGACGCATCTTCCATCTCCTTGTTCTCTCTCCATTCTCCATGAATTCACTCGATACAAAGATAAAAGTTGCTCTAAATCCTCCCCTCTACACAGCCATGCCCATAGTTCTCCCTAAAACTCAAGCAACAATGGAACCCGATACACATAACAGTTGGAATCCACCATTTTCACCTGGTATCAAATCTTCCAAACCTTGTTCAATTATATCCTAACATTATCTATGTCTTATGCTGATCAAATCAAGCTATTCACCTAAGATTTTCGTGCCATATTCCAAGAGATACAAACCCTAACAGTTCTTGCGCTCCATGATCAAACTCCATGGAAACTCTCCAAACTCACCAAACTCAGTCATCTATCCTATCTTACCATTTCTATGCTAACAAAACCTAGTAATTCTACCTAAAACATGCAAATCGAATGAGCAACATACCTGGTGCAATTGATGAAAACAGGTGCTAAATCTTCTTGATCCAAGGCTGGAAATGAGTGGAAAATGATCAAGGAACTTGGTGATGAGTTCTGTATGCAATGAATCGTGCTCCAAGGCTTTGAATCTCCCAATTCCAAAATTCTTGCACTTTGAATGGTGAACATGCACAGCTCGAATCCTCCTTCAATTTACCAAATGATTGTGTGAATTATGATCCTTGGATGATGATGATGATGATCAGATCAAGGATTGTGAGAATTGATGAGAATTTGAGAGAGTTTGAGTTGATTTTGCAAATTGGAAATAGTGTGTGAAACTTGTGTTTATGAACAATATGAAGCACCAACCATGTCATGGAGTTACTCAAGGCAATATATAGATGACATTAAAACCTCCTAGAACTTTGGAGAAGCTTCCCATGCACACTTTCCCTTAGATTTGGATTATGTAACTTCATGTGTAAGTAACCATGCATAAATCTCAAAACTTGAACCAAGATCAAAATTATACTTCAGCCAATGTTCTCAAAATGATTTTTCCATTCAAAATGACCTATAATTTCACCTCATTTGGCCAAAATATGAAAAATCTCATTTTTAAGTCCTTTTTTATTCATTAAATCCACCAATTTTGAAACCTTGTGCTATGAACCTTTCCAATATCTCATGGTCACCTTTCTAGACTAAACATTTCATTTGGAACAAGTTTGATGTTGTAAAGTTTTCCATTTGAAGCTTCCTTGTATGAGTTTTGGGCATAGGCTTGAAATGACCTGTAATTCTCAGATGACCAAAATACCCTTTGCTTGCCAAGACCATAAGTAGAGTTCCATAAATCATATGAAGTCATACTATACCATTATAGAAAGCTAAGACAATGAGGAACAACTCTTATGTTTACCTGAAATTCATTTGAAATCTCCTTGAGGGGTAAACATAGCTTGGAAGTCAAGTCACTTTCACAGACAAAATTTCAGATACCTCAGATGACCTGTAACTTGCAAGGACCATAACTTGAGTTCTATAAATCTCCTTGATGTCTTCCACCACTAAAATTAAAGGTCTTGAGATCCTCTACAAGTTTCATGTTGGCCAAGGATCCATTTGAAGCTTGCATTTTGACTTATCTTGCTTGGAAATTTGACCTAAATTAGGGGATTTTACACAGAAACCCTAATTTAGAAACTCCTCTTCTCCTTGATTTCTCTTGATTTCTTCTTAGCATAACAACATATCCTTCTTTATATGTCAAATGATGAACCCCACATCTCTCCAATAGACCTTTAATGCCTTTCAATCAGTCATTTGACCTAGAGTTGACCCCAGATGAAACCCTAGTTGACTGTCTTCAACTGCATTTCTTGTGATCACACCAATGACTTGTCTCCTTCTCCAAATGACTTTATAAGTCTCCCATGATGCCCAGATACTATCCATGCTCAGCCCACAGCTCACAATTTCTTTGTTGATCCTCAGATACCCTCAGATAGGAGATGGATGCACTTGGTTGATCCATTGACTTGATAGCTTTCAAATTCTTTCTGATGACTTGAATGGGATTGAATTAGAATAATAACCTCTTGATAGGCTCATAGAGATGAGAATAATGCTTGGTCCCTGTTGGATGATTTGCTATGCTATGCTATGCAGATGATTAGATTATGTACATGCCTCTATATGCAAATGCTAATGATATTGAAACATAAACCAAGTGAATAAGGTTGAGAAAATTTTAGGGTGCAATAGCTGCCCCTATTCAAGCGACTTGGACCCGATTGGGTGAAAAGCCCGGAGCCTTCAGACATTCGCGGTACGAGACGGTTGAATACTAAGAACCCAGAAATTTGCCAACCGCAGAAATGAACTACACCACTGCTTGGGGGTTATTTCGTCAGCCCGAAAAGCTTCCATCATTGCAAGAGTAAAACTTCATCCACGTAAGGACGCCTGCTTCGTCAACTCGAAAAACTTCAACAACTTTGCTGGGGGATGGCTCGCCTGCCTTCTCGTCAGAAATAAATCGTCCACGTTAGGACTAAACCCTTCCACGTTAGGAATAACACCATCCACGTAAGGAATCATCTCTTCTGCCTCTGTCAGGACCAAACTCTTCCACGTCAGGAATAAACTTCGTCTAGATCTGTCCCCGTTAGGACTAAACTTTTCCACGTTAGGAATAACATCTTTCCCCGTAAAGAAACCTCTCTTCTTTCCACGTAAGGAAAGCCATCTGCTTGACTTGTCCACGTAAGGAATCATCTCATCTTTCCACGTAAGGAAACACCTCTTTCCACGTAAGGAAACCATCTTTTCTTTCCACGTAAGGAAAGCCATCTGCTTGACTTGTCCACGTAAGGAATCATCTCATCTTTCCACGTAAGGAAACACCTCTTTCCACGTAAGGAAACCATCTTTCCACGTAAGGAATACATCGCTTTCCACGTAAGGAAACTAACTTCTTTTCTGAATCTGTCCATGTCAGGACTCCACTTGATATGTCCACGTAAGGACTCAACCTTTCCACGTAAGGAATCACATCTATCTTTCCAAGTAAGGACCCCGTCTTCTTTCCACGTAAGGAAACCAATTTTCTTCCACGTAAGGAATAAAATTCTTGATCTGTCCACGTAAGGACTCCAACTTGATATGTCCACGTAAGGACTCAATCTTTCCACGTAAGGAATCCATCTCCTTTCCACGTAAGGAAACCAATCTTCTTCCACGTAAGGAATAAAATTCTCAATCTGCCCACGTAAGGACTCGAAGCTTTCCACGTAAGGAATAAACTTGCTTTTCCACGTAAGGAACTAAAATTTCTCTTTCCACGTAAGGAATAAATCTGTCCACGTCAGGACTCACGTTTCGTCTTGATTTGTCCACGTCAGGACTCTCTTCTTGATTTGTTGAGGAACTAAAATTTTGTCCACGTCAGGACTCATGCACCTTCGACCCACTGGGGAAGTGAGACTTGTCCACGTCAGGACTCACATCTCAACCTGCTGAAGTAATATAACCTGTTCACGTCAGGACTTGCGCGTCTTCGACTTGCTGGGGAAATAAGACTTTGTCCACGTCAGGACTCATGCTTTGCCAACAACACGAAGAAGGATAAATTTGTCCACGTCAGGACTCTCGCGTCTTGTCATCACAAAGAACTGCAAACTTGTCCACGTCAGGACGCACATTTCACCATTACGAATAAAGTTATCTGCTGGAAATAAATGGTCTACATCAGGACACCAACACGAAGAATAATCAACTTTGTCCCCGTCAGGACTCCACCTTCGATCAATACCAAGAAATCAAATCCATCCACTTTAGGACTAACACATACCGTCAAACTGGAAGAAATGTCCACGCTAGGACTCCACCTTCCAACAATTCTGAAAAATCGAACCTGTCCCCGTTAGGACTAGCACATATCGTCAACTGAGGAAATCAATCCGTCCACGTTAGGACCCCCACCTTTTATCAATTCTGAGAAATCGAACCTGTCCACGTTAGGACTAGCAATCTCTATCACCTCGGGGAAATAAAACTATCCACGTTAGGACTCCCACTTTTCTAGCACGAAGAAAACCCGTCAACAAATTTGTCCACGTTAGGACTCATTTCTCCATTGGTCCCAAACCACAAACTTCTTAGCACTGACGTGACAGCGACTTTGAGGCGGACTCTACTGGGGATATTGGAAACCAAACTACCGAACGCCTGTTCTGATAACCGGCGACAACCTCTGAAATTCTGATTCATGAAACCCTTTGATGACAAAAAACTCTACTTGGGAATGAGGAGCTATTCATCCTGGTAACTCTGGCGGGGAAAATACGAGAAATTCACAAATAACTCTGCTCGGAGACAAAGAGAACTTCATCATGATAATTCTGTGGGGAATAACGCTAAAGCTGACACTTCATTGGATGTCTCACGCCGAGATCTTGAATGTTTGATATTTCATTTGAGCAAGAGCTCTCTCTACCTGCAAGAGAAACAATACTTTGAAACAAAAGGTTAGCCAACCTGGTTTATGTTTCAAAATGCATGCGTTTGACGATGATGCAATGCTCCATTCGACATGGAAATGCTACGCTTTTTTCATTTGGTGGATGCAAGCATGACACTGTATGCCAATGCAAATGCCGACCCGAACTGCTGAGGTATAGGAACTGCTCCAGCAAAATAAATGTTGAAGACAATGCTGACTCCGCTGGGGATAGCCAGATGCTACAGAATTATTCCAGCAAAATAAATGCTGGAAGAGTGAAGTCAACTCAGCTGGGAAATTGGGAACTTGAACCAATCGCCTCATTGAAGTAACACCCTGCTGGGAATATAACTCTGCTGGAGAATAGCAGATGCGCTCGGTATGATTGGAATTCTGCTAAAGAGTGAACAGGTATCACACGGTATTCTGACAAAATAAATGCCAATGCGCCACACCAACTCTGCCGGGGAGAGTCTTAATCTCCGAGTTCCACTGGGAGGAATGAAAACACTTGCTGAAAAGAGATATCCATTGGGGATGGGATGATTCTCTTGGGGAAAATCAACTGCCTCCGCTGGGAGAGAGTAAACTGACCCTGCGGGAAAAGGTGAACTCGTCTGGATACAGCTCACAAATATTAATCTTCTGAGGCTAAACCCACTCTGCTTGAGATACATTGTCTGAATACAGCCTTATAATCTTGGAATCGCCAAACTCTGCTGAGGATGAATGACTTTGCTGGAGCATGTCCTTTGGATAAGCTACGACTAGCTGGGGAGTTCGATCCTTCTTCAGGAAGAACGTGCATGACCTGCGTGGGGGTCGAGTCTTTCGTTGTTGCAATCTTTTGATCGTCTTCCTCGTACGGCTATGAAACCTGCAACAACACAAACAAGACAAGACAAGCCTATGCAACCAAATCGATTCAGGTCAGTGACGTCATTTTCAGTTAATTCAAAGCTTTAGCAATTGTTGGCAAGGGCCAGCGATGTTATACACATGCTAGTTTCAGTGAACTTAGGCGCTTTATCATGCACAAAACAGTAAAGAAACAGCATCAAGTACTGAATAACATATTTTATTGATTGGGCCCCTGAATGGGCGGAGTTTTGTACACGGGATGTAACTCCTGAAAAGAGGAAGCTACGCAAAGCAGATATACAAGTATGCACAAGAAGCATAAATATATTGACAAACTAAATTTGTACACATGTCGGCAACGGGATGCAGATGAACACCACGAACTGATCCTCCCATGACTCGCCCGACTCTAATGCTTTCCCGGTATCCACACTTCTGAAGAGGTTGTATCCGATAATCGACTCCTCAGGTATATTCTCCCGCACCAATGCTCAAATGCAGTATCAAATTCGGACCGCAGTCATTTGCTTTTCAAATCCCTAACTTTTGCGTGAACCGCCCTTTACGGGTTTTCAGTTCACCGGGATACCCTTTTTTGCCGAAGCCGCCCAGTGTAGGTTTTCAACTTCGCGGGTGTACATTTTTTCAATTTTATCCCTAATTTTTTTGCCCGAACCTTTCATTCTGTTTTTGGTTCGCCAGGATGCCCCTTTTTTGCCTGGACTCTCTTTTTTCTGTCCAGCGGGTCAATTTCAAGCAAAGTATTTTTTAACTGCGTCCGAATTCACAGGCGACGTGAAGTCTTCACCGTCCATGGTGGACAACAATAAAGCTCCTCCTAAAAAGACTTTCCTGACAACGTATGGCCCTTCGTAGTTGGGGGTCCACTTGCCCCTGTGATCTGCCTGCGGCGGGAGAATCCTTTTCAGCACAAGGTCGCCCGTCTGAAAGCTTCGCGTATGTATCTTCTTATCATATGCTTTCTTCATTCGGCTCTGGTACAAACGACCGTATGCTAGAGAAGCTAGCCTCTTCTCATCCATCAAACTCAGTTGGTTCAACATGTCTTTCACCCATTCTGCCTCGTCTAGCTGAACGTCTCGCAATACCCTCAGAGAAGGGATCTCAACTTCCAATGGTAATACCGCTTCCATTCCGTATACTAACGAGAACGGGGTTGCCCCGGTTGATGTGCGTACCGTTGTACGATAACCGTGCAAAGCGAAAGGTAGCATCTCATGCCAATCCTTATAGGTCACCACCATCTTTTGAACGATCTTCTTGATATTCTTATTGGCCGCTTCGACAGCGCCATTCATCTTGGGTCGGTAAGGGGAGGAGTTGTGATGTTCGATCTTAAAATTCTGACAGAGCTCCTTCATCATTTTGTTATTCAGGTTTGAACCGTTGTCCGTGATTATCCGCTCGGGGATTCCATATCTGCAAATGATATCTCTCTTGATGAATCTGGCCACCACTTGCTTAGTTACATTTGCGTAAGACGCCGCTTCTACCCACTTGGTGAAATAATCGATTGCTACTAGAATGAACCTGTGCCCATTAGAAGTCGTCGGCTTGATCTTTCCAATCATATCGATTCCCCACATCGAGAATGGCCATGGCGATGACATCACATTTAGAGGGCTCGGAGGCACATGGATCTTATCAGCATAAATTTGGCACTTGTGGCACTTCCTCGCAAACTTGAAACAATCAGTTTCCATAGTCAGCCAAAAATACCCTGCCCGCAGCAGCTTTCTCGTCATAGCATGTCCACCAGCATGCGTACCAAAGGTACCTTCATGTATTTCCTCCATGAGCAGCTTTGCCTCTCTTTCGTCTACGCACCGCAACAACACCAAATCGTGGTTTCTTCTGTATAAGACACCGTCCGGATTCAAATAGAAATTGCCCGCTAATCTCCTGAGAGTCTTCTGATCTTGACTGGATGCCCCAGCCGGATACTCTTTGTTCTTCAGGAAATTAAGGATATCGAAATACCACGGTTTATCGTTGGATGCTTCGTCAATAGCAAAAACAAAGGCGGGCCTGTCCAGCTGAGAGATAATGATTCTGGGAGCCTCGTTCTAGAAGTTGACTTTGTACATGGAAGACAAAGTGGCCAGGGCGTCAGCCATCTGATTTTCTGCTCTCGGTACGTGATGCAACTCAACCTTGTCAAAGAAGGGCAACAATCTCCTTGCATAATTCATGTAATGTATCAAGTTGGGCTGACGTGTCTCCCATTCCCCTTTGATCTGATTCACCAGCAGAGCTGAGTCTCCGTATACGTCTAGATTCTTGATTCGCAAATCAATGGCTTCTTCAAGCCCCATTATACAAGCTTCGTATTCGGCCTCATTATTGGTAACTGCAAAGGTCAATCGAGCAGTAAACGGGATGTGCGACCCGTGTGGAGTGGTGATGATTGCCCCTATTCCGCTACCGTAAGCGTTCACAGCTCCATCAAATATCATCTTCCACTTGGAACCCAACTCTGGTCCTTCGTCTGGCAATGACTCTTCACAATATTTCATCTTTAGGTACATGATATCCTCGTCAGGAAAATCAAACCTCATCGATTGGTAATCTTCAATAGGCTGCTCCGCCAGATACTCAGACAACACACTCCCCTTTATAGCCTTTTGCGAGACGTATTGGATGTCATATTCAGTCAAGACCATCTGCCAACGGGCAATTCTCCCTGATAGCGCCTGCTTTTCGAACACATATTTGATAGGATCCATCTTCGAGATGAGCATGGTTGTATGATTCAGCATGTATTGCCTCAAACGCTTGGCGGCCCAGGCTAGCGCACAACAAGTTTTCTCAAGCATTGAGTATCGAGATTCACAATCAGTAAATTTCTTACTCAAGTAATAGATCGCATGCTCTTTTCTTCCTGTCTCGTCGTGTTGACCGAGAACACAACCCATACTCCCCTCAAGAACCGTCAAATACATAATCAAGGGTCTCCCTGCCACTGGGGGTATCAAAATAGGGGGCTCCTGCAAATACTGCTTTATCTTATCGAACGCCTTTTGACAATTTTCGTTCCACGTTACAGCTTGATCTTTCTTCAACAGCTTGAATAATGGTTCACACGTGGCCGTTAGATGAGATATGAACCGAGCGATGTAGTTCAACCTCCCTAAAAACCCGCGCACCTCTTTCTCTGTTTTAGGCGTCGGCATTTCTTGTATCGCTTTTATTTTAGCAGGATCGACCTCTATTCCTCTTTCGCTTACAATAAACCCCAGCAGTTTACCCGATCTCACCCCGAAGGTGCATTTGTTAGGGTTCAGTCTCAGCCTGAACTTCCTAAGCCTTTTAAATAACTTCAGCAGATTCACCAGATGCTCTTCCTCCGTCTGGGATTTGGCAATCATATCGTCAACATAAACTTCGATCTCTTTATGCATCATATCATGGAAAAGAGTCGTCATCGCACGCTGATACGTTGCCCCAGCATTCTTCAAACCAAAGGGCATCACTTTGTAGCAAAATGTTCCCCAAGGCGTTATGAAAGTAGTCTTCTCCATGTCCTCCGGTGCCATTTTAATCTGATTATAGCCTGAAAAGCCATCCATGAAGGAGAATACGGAGTATTGAGCAGTATTATCAACTAGCACGTCGATATGAGGAAGTGGAAAATCGTCTTTTGGGCTCGCTTTATTCAAATCCCTATAATCCACGCACATTCGAACCTTGCCATCTTTCTTTGGCACTGGTACGATGTTAGCAACCCATGAGGGATATTTTGTCACAGCCAGGAAACCAGCATCCCACTGTTTTTGAACTTCCTCTTTGATCTTCACTGCCATATCTGGTCTAGTTCTGCGAAGCTTTTGTTTGACCGGTGGGCATTCTTCTTTCAATGGCAGACGGTGCACAACCATATCTGTATCGAGCCCAGGCATGTCTTCATAGGACCAAGCGAACACATCACTATACTCTCTGAGCATTTCAACCAGTCTTCGCTTGATGTCGCTTTGCAGTGCGGCTCCGATACGAATATTCTTCTCAACCCCTTCCGACCCCAAGTTGATAATTTCGATGATCTCTTCGTGAGGCAGAATGACTCTTTCCTCTTGCTTCACCAACCAAGACAGTTCTTCAGGAACGTCGCTATCTTCGACAACCTCTTCTTCGGCCTGAAATACCGGGTGCTCAAAGTCGGGATAAGTCATAGGTGGTTCAAGGATGTCATCTGAAAATGTTATCCTGCAAAAGAATGGTTAAATGCTTCAAAATGCGTATAAAGCGAATAACCACGTTGCCATTTTATTGAAAAATACAAAGCAAGAAAAACAGAGATTACAATATTTGCACATGAGAAAACGCTTTTTATTTAATGATAAACACGCAATGTTCATAACAGCACAGCCCTAAGCAAATCATGATGCCCCGGGCAAGACATCAGATTGTTCAACAATTAATAAAACAAAGCATTACTGTTTAAGAGTCACAGGAACAAGCTCCTAAATAGACCAGTTGCACAGTCCCTGTCCTGGCGTGCTTGGCTGAATCCAGGCATTCATATCACAGTCGCTGTCTCCTTCGTCAGAGTCCGAAGCAGCATTGATGGTTTCATGACATACTCCACTGGCAGAGATGGTTATTGGCCCTCTGAAACGGGGTGCCCCCACAGCAGGTGTTGACGACGACGGTTGGTATCCCAGCCCGAACCGGTCCATCTTCACAGGAATATCCAGCACTTTGCCCCAGCCCTTTGCTTCTCCTGCCTCTACCAGAGCTTGGGCTTCTTTATACGACGAGACGGCTATCTCCGACACTTTGCTCGGCCCGGGACCTTTGTCCTTGATACGTAACCCTTCAAATGCCTGGCAGGGCGTTTCGTGGATCTCTCCATCGACCTCCACATATTTAAATGACGACAGATGGCTGACCAGGATGTCTTCTTCTCCGCATACCGTAACCACGCTGTCTCCCACCATATATTTCAACTTCTGATGCAGGGTAGACGTGACTGCCCCAGCCCCATGAATCCAGGGTCTTCCGAGCAAGTAGCTATATGCAGGCTGTATATCCATGATATAAAACTCCGTCGCAAACACCTCCGGCCCCACCTGTAGAGGCAATGTTATCGATCCAAAGACTGTTCTTCGCGTGCCATCAAACGCTCTGACTACCAAGTCACTGGGCGTGCATAGGATTCCTCTGACATCTAGCTTCATCATCGCTTTCTTGGGCATCACATTTAAGGATGATCCGGTGTCGACCAATACATGCGACATTACTGACCCTCTACACTCGACAGATACGTGCAGCGCCATATTATGATCTCTCCCTTTCGGGGTCAAATCGAAGTCGGTAAAGCCCAAGTTGTGGCCTGCATTCACATGTGCCAACACTCCTTCTAGCTGATTCACGGAGACGTCCTGGGGCACGAAGGAAGTATCCAGGACTTTCAGCAATGCATTTCTGTGAGCTTCAGAACACAATAGCAATGACAGTATAGATATTTTTGACGGCGTCTGTTGCAGATGCTCCACAATCTTATAATCACTTTTTCGAATCAAGCGCATGAACTCTTCTACATCTTTCGATGCCGATGCTTTTTCGCTTGCCTGCACTGGGACATTTTCAACCATTTTTCCTTTCCCCTTTGCCAGTCTTTCGGCCTCCACCTCAGGCGATATGAAGATCCTACCACTCCTTGTCATACCTCCTGAACCAACAACGTTGTCCACAGTCTCGGCTGGCTGCTTATTAACATCAATCCTTATTCCGTCACAATACACCTCCAGCCCATATGACCATGGGACCGCTTTTGTGCTCTCGTACGGGATTGGTTCGGCCTTAGTTATGGTGATCGGCGGTCGCTGAGCCGGTGCTGTTATAGTGATTGTCTTTCGAGGAATCGTTACAGTGGCCACATCACTCTGATCATCTGCTACTGCCCCTGCAGGCTCTTCAATTGCTGCTTGGTCAAACTGCAATGTGCCGTCACCAATTAAAGCCTGAATGCCTTTCTTCAAGTCATCACACCCCTCAGCTAGGGTCCAGCATTCTAAGCAATACTCGTCACATCCTGGATAAACACCCCCTTGCAACAATCTGCTTTTTATCTCGCTCAGCGGCGTCTTTAAATCATCGACATTCATAATCAGATTCAACCCTTCCTCAGTCAGAATGGCGTTTGCCCCATGATTAGGCATGGGTTTCTGCACTATATTCAGACCTGCCGTTCCGAAATTGATAGCCTTATTGTCCAAAAGATCCTGCACAACATGCTTAAAAGCATGGCAACCCTCTACATCGTGGCCCGGAGCCCCAGAGTGGAACTCGCAGTGCCTGCTTGCATCATAACCATACGGAGGAGTTCCCGTTATCGGTGCCAGAGTTCTCTTCTCTACCAAATTCAGACCCAACAGCGTCTGCAACAAATCTGCATAGGTTGAGGGAGGCTTCTCAAACACTCTTCTTGGTTTACCACCCTGGAATCTTCGCTGAGCCTGTTGTGCCCCCTGCTGTGGCTGTTGCTGCTGCTGTTGTTGTTGAAATGGCTGCTGCTGCTGCTGCATTGGCTGCTGCTGAAACGGTTGTTGTTGTTGAAATGGTGGTTGTTGATATGGAATAGTAACACTCACCACCTGCTGCGGCTGATGATACTGATTTCGACCTCTGCCTCGGCCTCGGCCTCGGCCCCCAAACACGGCACTTGCCTCGCCCTGACGGCGCCCACCAAAAGCCTTCCTATTACTGCCAGATGCAGTTGATTCCTCAGCCTGGAACCTGCCTTGCTTAATGTTGTTTTCAATCTTTTCTCCCATCAGAATTAAGTCTGAGAAACTGGCCAAAGATGTGTGAAACAACTTGTCATAAAACATGCCTGTGAATGTTCCGATAAACATGTCATTCATTTCCTTGTCTTCTAAAGGAGGACGGACTCTGGCAGCCATATCGCGCCACCTTTGTGCGTACTCTTTAAAACTCTCACCCTTCTTCTGAGACAGCCCTGTCAATTGGACCCGATTGGGCGCCAAGTCGCTATTATACTTGTAGTGAGCTACGAATGCCTCTGCCAGTTGCTTCCATGTCTTTATATTAGTTGGCTCCAACCCCATATACCATTCTAGGGAAGGGCCCGACAGACTATCTTGAAAGAAATGCATTAGCATTCTCTCATCAGTGGAGTACGCAGACATCTTTCTGTAATAAGCCCGTACGTGCACTTTCGGACAGGTGTCCCCTTTATACTTATCAAACGCAGGAGCTTTGAATTTGATTGGCACCCTCAAGCCAGGTACCAGACCCATTGTTGCCATGTCTAAGCCCACAGCACTTTGGTTCAGGACCCCCCTCATCTGCTCTTCTAGCATTCTGATCTTCTGGGAGTCATCCATCGGCCCTTCGAAACCTCCGCCAGAGAAAGCGTCCTCCTGCTGATCTTCTTTCCAGATACCATTTCCAGCTCCATACTCATTGTATCCATTATTACGGCCAGCTCTGATCTGATTCATCACCGGGCCTCGCCTTCTGTTGCCGTACCCCTGAGCAGCTCCCGTAGGTCCAAAAGTCATTAACCCAGCGCTGTTTCCATTTCCGAAACCTCCGTAACCCTGGTTGGCCACACCATAACCATATTGCCCGAAGCCTTGAGCATTGAAACCATATTTCCCAGCATTATCGAATCCCTGATCGTTGAACCCGAATCCAGCATTGCCGAAGCCGTTGCCTCCCATATTATCACCCAAGTTGACATCACCAAGCCCAACGTTATGGACAGCAGTCTCGTTCCCAACTCCGACGTTACCGTTCCCAGCAGCGGTAGCATTGTTGACATTAGCAGCAGGTATATTGACTACAGGTGGAGCCACTAGTGTGGGAGTGCCATCTCCATGAACAGTGTCGACTCGTACAGACTGATGATCCTCATTACCGTGACCAGCATTTCTGACCAACAGAGGTTGTACCATGGCTTGCAAATTCTCTTGACCTTTTGCAATAGCTTCCATGGTCTGCATAAAGAGAGCTAGCTTCTCGCGCACATCTTGCATCTCGTTCTGCATTTGATCCATGATTCTTCGACAGTTGGTGCGAGTGGAATAGCGGTGCGGGTGCTGATCTGCAATCCTGAAAATACCTGGTACAGAGCAGGAAATAAGATACCATCCAATGATTACCTGTAATGCAGTATGAATATGAATGCAATGCAATGTGTCTGTGCATCAAGGAATAGCATCCCCCGATTCTAGTGTGAAGGTGCCAGTGCAGTGACAGTGCTAGCAATACAAAGATCGGAATTGAATCACAGAAAGCCTCATATATTGCAGAGAACCAATGAGCCAAGAATACAATATCACTGAGAGTACAATAAGAAGGCATGACCTCAACCAACAATCCTGGTGATGGTCAACACTATGCAAATAAAGCATACAAGTTACTACATGACATGATCAAACACTCCCATAAGTCTGGTACTCTTCTAGCAACTTCTTGGTCTCTGGATGACCTGGTCGGGTAAGCAGCCCTTCAACAAGCTGGTTTCTTCTCTTGAGAACACGGCGCACGTCACCCGCAGTTTCTTCCCATGCCCCTTCTCCGAAGTGATCCTCTAGTTTACGCTTCTGAGACACAGCTTCATCTCTGCCTTTGATGGCCTTGTTCAGTGCGTTCTGGAGACTATACCGGGTCATCACTTCTTCTTCACACTTCTTGATGCTAGACTTCAACTGCTCTTCGAGGTCGGAAATTTGCTGCTTCAACTTATCTTCCCTCTTCTTATTGTTGGTGAGCGTGGCATTCCAAGTCTTATTGCAAGAAGAGATCTCTCGGTGTGCTGCATCGAGCGCTTTCTTTTTGGATTCAAGCATGTCATGGGAGCTTCTGAACTCTTGCCCCAGACGTTCGTGCTTCCTCTTTTCTTCAGTCAACTCAGCCCCTAGTCTGTTCATTAGCTCAATCTGCTGTTGGAAAGCATGCACGACCTTGTTTTTCTCACTGCGTACCTGGGCTAGCTCCTGCTCTAACCCTTCGTTGATCTTCATCAAGGCTTCTTTTTCTTTCACAACTTGCTCGTAGGCCTCCCTAGAAACAGTAGTTGGCTCTGCTACCGGAATAGGAACGAGGGCTGGTGCATCTGGAAATGGCATCCGCAACTGACTTGCTCTCTCCTGGATCCAAACTCTGTAGGGTGCATAAGCCTGACAGTCATTCTTCCCTAACAGCGGCTTCCCTCTTCGGTTAATACGCGTCCAGGCATGCTGCAGCTTGGCTAATAACTCCCCCTTCAAGTCTCCGGTGAAGTACAGAGATTCCTGTACTTCTTCCTCGTTTGGTGGGTTCTTCAGCGCATATCCGAACTGACGGATAAACAGAGATGGGTTGTAGTTGATACACCCTTTTCTTCTTATCAGCGGGACATTAGGGTACCCAGAACAACTGAAGATGAGCTCGGACCCCAGTAAGTCTCGATCAAACCACTCAATGTCTTCGGAAGACAGCCTCATCAGGCGCTCTGACCAGCTAGCTGTGGTTGTACTCTCCACAAAAGATCCCTTCATGGGAAGGTGGCTCTTGAACCACATATTCAACAAAGGCGCACAGCAGTAAACGACCTTTCCCCTTCTGTTTTCATTCTTGTAGTGCAATGAGTGGTAGAAGTCTCCGATCAACGTGGGCACTGGATTTCCAGCAACAAATAGATGGAAAGCGTCCAAGTCTACGAAATTGGGAAAGTTAGGAAACAACACAATTCCGTAAATGCATAGAGCCAAAATAGCATTGAAAACCACCCAACATCCGTTCTTGGCATACTCCTGAGCTTTGCCAACCAGGAACTCAAGAGAGAAACCTGAAACCCCAAGCCAAGAAGTCACTAACAGTTCGGCAGCATTCATGTGCAAGGCTTTAGCTAAGTCCTCCAACTTGGGCTCAGCAACAGAGTGAATAAAGGGAACCTTGTTCTGCACGGGTAGCTCAGTAAACTCCACATACTCTTCAATGGTAGGCCCTAGAATGAAGTCAGCAAACGTAAAACATCTCAATGCGGGGTCATAGAACTGCATCAAGGTATACAGCCCGTTCATCTCATCAGCAGTGGGCTTGCAGACTAATCTCAGTAATCTCCCATGACTCATTCTGAAGCTTCTCCTAACCTCCTCATCAGCAAGAGATATCAGACCGAGCAAAGGAGTAATATCAGGTGTAGGCAGCTTATACGCAATTGTTTTCCTCAAACCAGCCATAATCAATACTCATAAGTCTGGGCACTAGAATCGGAGGATATGCAAATGCACCTGCAGCACAGACACACGTTAATGGGATGCAATGATAATGGGTATGCAAACAATGCAATGCAAGTAACACGCAACAGGGACCAACTGCCGTAGCTGAATAGCCTGAACCATATCAAGAAGTCTCAAATAGACTCTTTTAGAAGTCCTCAAACCCTGGTCTCAGATAGACCTAAAACAAAGCTCCAACAATGGTCTCTGACAGACCTCTAACCATAACTCCAACTGGTCTTTGGTAGACCTCAAATCACATCTCCAACTGGTCTCTGACAGACCTCAGAACTCTCCCACTGGTCTCTGACAGACCTCAGAGCTCTCCATAAATACCCAGGATCTCTGATCAAGAAATAACCGGTATTTGAAGGTCTAGTTACCTGTATAACCCCAAACCCTCTCACAGGTGGATGTCCTAGTAACTGACAAAGGTATGGCATCCTATGCGGTCGTCGGCGTCACAGACTTTCAGGGTTGATGATACGATTCCCAGAAGGAGTGGCATCATCAAATCCTGAAGAGGCCTCACTTAGCCAACTTCCAAATGATCGGTTCCCGGAGTCGACAATTCAGCTGACCAACAACCCCTTCGACCCAAAGGGTAGAAAAAGAAGCCAACCAGAAGAACCTCGTCCGAGTGTAGATTTCATGAGACACTAATGCAAGCAAAGCCGGCACGCGCCCACTACTTTCTACTCTAATTCTAGGTGCACTCAAGCCCAGGTACAGCTTATCTCTCAATCATAGAACCACCCATCACACCCCAATACAGCAATAATAATCAATATATATAATGCTGAAAATAAAGGTCAGAAATATAAATCCATACAAAATCCTCGACGGGAAAACAAGCGTTAGGATTGACTCGCTTAAGGGACGTTGGATCCCAAATGCATAAGGACTATCGCAGTCCTTAGCAGCCAGGGGACGTTGGATCCCCAGCAGAATCGCCAGCTGTCGCTACTGCGAAAATCGGCGCCGGCTGAACTAAAGAGTCGCCACCGTGCGTTATTTATCCCACGAGAGGGAAATGAAACGCTCAGAGTAAACCTCGCACAACACGGGAAAGGTATGGTCGTCGCAACCAAAACCTGGATTCGGGAGTCGGTTACGCAAGGGGAAGGTATTAGCACCCCTCACGTCCGTCGTACTCGACGGGATCCACGCTTGTTTTCGGGTATGGATTGTTATTCTATCTACTCTACAGGGTTAAGGGTTAAAAGAAAAGAAAATGACTCGGCAAAGTATCGCACTTTATGCCTACGTATTCCCGCCTGGAACGAGAAATCAGAGTCAACGTAGTTCGCCTACCTACGGGAAAGGAGGGGAAGGTTGCTCGCTAGGATATCGCATCCTATGCCTACGTACTTTCATACAGCATGAAAGATCAGAGCAAACGTAGTTCGGGCTACGAAAGACACAAGTCTGTCTTGATTGATTTTATTCCTTCTGAAAAAGGTTTTTCTGATTAGCAGTCCAAGCGGACAAAAATGACGTTTTGATGAGTTCACATTCTTTTACGGAAGAAGTGTCTTTTATTGTGTTTGAAATCTTATCGTATTTTTTCTGTTTGTTTTGAGGAAGAAGAGACAGAACTCTAACCTACGGTTGCGAAGGGAATCAAACTAACCTAATGTTATCATGCATGGGTTAAGACCTAGTGTCTATCATGCTCCTCTCTTGCACAGAGAGAAACAGAGATCCTAAGGGATAAACGGAAACAGAAACAATCGCAGATATATAATAAAGCAGTAAAATGCATGGATGCAGCAATACAAGCGAGGCAAGGGAGTCCCACTCAACCTCAAACCTAGAAAACAATAGGCAAAAGTGAACAGGATTCACTTTCAACCCAACAAGTTAACAGCAAACAATACAGTCAAGGAAACCAATCAATACATCAGAAATGATAAACAGCAAAAATAAACAGCCACAGCAGCTCTGCATCAACACCTATCTTCAAGTCAGCTACAAGCTTCTGGCAAGCCTCAGTCTCCATCTCCACAGCCTTCAAGCAAGGTCTCTGATTATCAGTCTTCCATCTGCAATGGCTTTTCTTCAAGTCTCAATCTCCAGGATGAACATCAATCAACAAGATAAAGTGAATGAATGTTAGCCAGCCACTTACCTACCAAGGGTGGTTCATCAACTGTTAACATTATACAGATAATTTTCCCTCAAAAGTTCTATCTTTCAAATACATTCACTGATCCTTCCAAAGGAAGGAGGTGGATACTTGAAAGAGACTTTGAATCATAGAGAAAGAATGGATGCAGACAAGGCATTCCATGTTTGGGAAACAAGCTTTCTAATCTAGAGCTCTGCCTAGCTCCTAAACCCTAGACTCCTCCACAGCTGCTAGCAAGAATCTCCTCATCAACTCTGGAATTTGGACTTCAATCTCTGGATCTCCAAATGGGCTTCATCATCATAAGTCTTCAGCTCTCCCAATCCCCAAGCAATCCCAATACCCACACAGACAAATTATAATCCCCAGAGAGGACACACCACACCAGTCAAGCAAATACAGACAGTATACTAATAGCAGTAGGGGAATCCTGATATTTTCTAAGGGATCTAATAGCTACCCATAATCCCTATAGTCCCATACCCCAAACTTTCAATCTCTAAATCCTAAGGGAAATGAACTTATTCACCTATGTTATCACCAAAACCCTAGTTTTGTTCATGTTGTTCACACCTACACAAATCTCCTAAAATTAATTTCTAAAAATTGTGAATTAAATCTTATATACAAGTTGAAGCTCTAAACTAAACAACCTAAAAAGAATGAATTAAAAATACTAAAGCATCTATTCAAACTAAAATCATCAAATTTAAGTATCAAACTAAACTTAACAAAATGCTATTTACAAGAAAAATGCATAAAAAATATCAAAACAAAATAAAATGTCAATTTTATTATTTGGTATTTTTCTAGACAGAATTATGGACCTATAGCAAAAAGAACCAATTAAAACTAAGCTATTTTCAATTTTATATGATTTTTTAAAGGCATTAAAAATATTAAAGGAATTAAAATCACAAAATATGAAATAAAAGGGAGAGGGGGTGTCAGAAGTAAGCTCGCCCAGTTCAAATCTCAGATGGGCCATGGAAGTGGGGTGCGAATAACAAAAGTACTAGGCCCAGCACGCTTCAGAAATTGAATTAAAAAAACCAAAGAAAAAGGTTAAATCCTCGGTGTGAATAGCAACATAATCAAGTGCAATTCATTGGGCTTATCAAGCAGGGGGTGGGGATAGAAATGTTGGACCCAGCCCAGACGCGCGTTTAAGTGAAACGCTGCGTTTCACTTTGGTCTCTCCCTCCGTTTTCCATTTAAATGACAGCCACACGATTAGATCTTCAGTTAAGGTCAAATAACAAATCCGACGGTTGTCCATCATCGTCCCCAAGTGTCCTCTAGGGTTTCTGAAAAAACAGTCCCATGCATGCATCTTCCATCTCCTTGTTCTCTCTCCATTCTCCATGAATTCACTCGATACAAAGAGCAAAGTTGCTCTAAATCCTCCCCTCTACACAGCCATGCCCATAGTTCTCCCTAAAACTCAAGCAACAATGGAACCCGATACACATAACAGTTGGAATCCACCATTTTCACCTGGTATCAAATCTTCCAAACCTTGTTCAATTATATCCTAACATTATCTATGTCTTATGCTGATCAAATCAAGCTATTCACCTAAGATTTTCGTGCCATATTCCAAGAGATACAAACCCTAACAGTTCTTGCGCTCCATGATCAAACTCCATGGAAACTCTCCAAACTCACCAAACTCAGTCATCTATCCTATCTTACCATTTCTATGCTAACAAAACCTAGTAATTCTACCTAAAACATGCAAATCGAATGAGCAACATACCTGGTGCAATTGATGAAAACAGGTGCTAAATCTTCTTGATCCAAGGCTGGAAATGAGTGGAAAATGATCAAGGAACTTGGTGATGAGTTCTGTATGCAATGAATCGTGCTCCAAGGCTTTGAATCTCCCAATTCCAAAATTCTTGCACTTTGAATGGTGAACATGCACAGCTCGAGTCCTCCTTCAATTTACCAAATGATTGTGTGAATTATGATCCTTGGATGATGATGATGATGATCAGATCAAGGATTGTGAGAATTGATGAGAATTTGAGAGAGTTTGAGTTGATTTTGCAAATTGGAAATAGTGTGTGAAACTTGTGTTTATGAACAATATGAAGCACCAACCATGGCATGGAGTTACTCAAGGAAATATATATATGACATTAGAACCTCCTAGAACTTTGGAGAAGCTTCCCATGCACACTTTCCCTTGGATTTGGATTATGTAACTTCATGTGTAAGTAACCATGCATAACTCTCAAAACTTGAACCAAGCTCAAAATTCTACTTCAGCCAATGTTCTCAAAATGATTTTTCCATTCAAAATGACCTATAATTTCACCTCATTTGGCCAAAATATGAAAAATCTCATTTTTAAGTCCTTTTTTATTCATTAAATCCACCAATTTTGAAACCTTGTGATATGAACCTTTCCAATCTCTCATGGTCACCTTTCTAGACTCAAAATGTCATTTGGAACAAGTTTTATGTTGTAAAGTTTTCCATTTGAAGCTTCCTTGTATGAGTTTTGGGCATAGGCTTGAAATGACCTGTAATTCTCAGATGACCAAAATACCCTTTGCTTGCCAAGACCATAAGTAGAGTTCCATAAATCATATGAAGGCATACTATACCATTCTAGAAAGCTAAGACAATGAGGAACAACTCTTATGTTGACCTGAAATTCATTTGAAATCTCCTTGAGGGGTAAACATAGCTTGGAAGTCAAGTCACTTTCACAGACAAAATTTCAGATACCTCAGATGACCTGTAACTTGCAAGGACCATAACTTGAGTTCTATAAATCTCCTTGATGTCTTCCACCACTAAAATTAAATGTCTTGAGATCCTCTACAAGTTTCATGTTGGCCAAGGATCCATTTGAAGCTTGCATTTTGACTTATCTTGCTTGGAAATTTGACCTAAATTAGGGGATTTTACACAGAAACCCTAATTTAGAAACTCCTCTTCTTCTTGATTTCTCTTGATTTCTTCTTAGCATAACAACATATCCTTCTTTATATGTCAAATGATGAACCCCACATCTCTCCAATAGACCTTTAATGCCTTTCAATCAGTCATTTGACCTAGAGTTAACCTAGAGTTGACCCTAGATGAAACCCTAGTTGACTGTCTTCAACTGCATTTCTTGTGATCACACAAATGACTTGTCTCCTTCTCCAAATGACTTTCTAAGTCTCCCATGATGCCCAGATACTATCCATGCTCAGCCCACAGCTCACAATTTCTTTGTTGATCCTCAGATACCCTCAGATAGGAGATGGATGCACTTGCTTGATCCATTGACTTAATAGCTTTCAAATTCTTTCTGATGACTTGAATGGGATTGAATTAGAATAATAACCTCTTGATAGGCTCATAGAGATGAGAATAATGCTTGGTCCCTGTTGGATGATTTGCTATGCTATGCTATGCAGATGATTAGATTATGTACATGCCTCTATATGCAAATGCTAATGATATTGAAACATAAACCAAGTGAATAAGGTTGAGCAAATTTTAGGGTGCAACACATGCCCTACAAGTCTCATGTTTTCATGAAAAGGAGATTGAGCTTGCATCATAGGGTAAATTGTCCTTGAAGTTAGGCATTGAAGAAGGGGGTTTTACACTGAAATCATCTGAAACCCTAATTTAGTAACTCCTTGTACTCTTGACTCTTCTTGATTTGATCTTAACATGACATCCTAGATGATTTAATATGACTTCCCATATCTCAATGACCTAGCACCAAGTCTTGAACCCTCTTAAGTCCACATCTGACTTTGGGTTGACTAGATGAAACCCTAGTTCTATGTCCTTTGACTGTGCCCTTTGCAGATGAATTCAATGACTATACAAGCTCCACACTGACCCCTAAGGTACTCAATGAGCTTTTAAACCATGTTTTAACCAAGAGCAAGACCTCATGAATCCTTGAAACCCTACCCTGATGCCAATGAACTCTTGATGGCTTGCACAAATGATACCCTTGCTTGATCTTGAACAAAGAAGCTATCCACTTGATTGGCACAACACACCTCATGATCCCCTGCTAAGAACAATGCTATGCACATGCAAATGCTAAAATGAAATGAAACATAAGCCAAGTACAAGAAATGGTCGTTCAAATTTTGGGGTACAACAGCTGCCCCTATTCAAACGACTTGGATCTGAAGGGATGAAGAGCGAACGACTTTCAAACATTCAAGGTAATAGGCGGTTGAATACAAAAGAACCCAGAAATTTTCCAACTGCAAATTAGAACTGTAGAATGGTCCACCAGAGTTTAAATAGAATCACTGAAGAAACTGTAACTGATAATTGCAAGGACAATGAGCTAACTCATTACCAATTAGAAAGCATCGACACGCAGTCGGAAGAATATCTGCTAACACGCAGGCGACGACACTAAGTCGATAAGAACATCTGATTTCATTATCAGGCATCTGTTAAGAAAACTTGGAATCAAACCCGAAGGCCGGCTCAACATGCAGTTGAGAACATCTACTAATCCAAGCAGGCATCCGTTAATTAAAACGAGCATCGAACCTGAAGGCCGGCTCAACACGAAGTTGAGAACATCTACTAATCCAAGCAGGCATCCGTTAATTAAAACGAGCATCGAACCCGAAGGCCGGCTCAACATGAAGTTGAGATCATCTGCTAATCTAAGCAGGCATCAAACCTGAAGGTCGGCTCAACACGAAGTTGAGAACATCTGCTAATCTAAGCAGGCATCGAACCCGAAGGCCGGCTCAACACGAGGTTGAGAACATCTGCTAATCTAACTAGGCATCGGACCCGAAGGTCGGCTCAACACGAAGTTAAGAACATCTGCTAATCTAAGCAGGCATCGAACCCGAAGGCCGGCTCAACACGAAGTTGACAACATCTGCTAATCTAAGCTGGCATCGAATCTGAAGGTCGGCTCAACACGAAGTTGAGAACATCCCGTCGATTCACAATCTGAAAGAAGAAATTCGCTGGGGATGAACAAACTTGAATAAGTAAACTCTGTTGGGGAAAGTGGATAGATGAACACATCTACCAATAACTCTTGTCGGGGTCTGGATACCGTACAGACTCAAGAAATATACAATTATCTGCTGGGGTCTAGGTACCACACAGGCTCAAGAAATATACCAACATCTGCCGGGGTCTGGATACCACACGGGCTAAAGAAATATCGTTGTTTGCTGGAGATACAACTAGTAACAAGAGGTAACAACCTGGCTTATGTTTTAAATGCACATGTTTGAATATGGCGTAATGCTCCATACGAAATGGAAATGCTACGCATTTGGGAGGATGCTATGCTCAAATGCAAATGCACAAATGCAAATACAAAGGAAGCACTCCAGCAAAATAAATGCTGAAGAGACGAAACCAACTCCGCTGGGGAACGACCCGGACGTGCCAAATAATATTGGACTTATGTTGGGGAAAACAAGCCCTAGATGGCCTCCTGGAGAAGAATTCTCTTGGAACAAAATCCACTCCGTCGGGGATCGAATCAACTCTACTGAGGAAAGTGGCTCTGCATGACCTACCAGAATACAACTCTTCTGGGGGAACAGATGTATCGGCTGGGGAAGACAATTCCACTCTATTGGGTAAACTGGCCCTGGATGGCCTCTTAGAGTAACAAAACTCTTCTAGGATACAAAATAGGCTGCTGAGGAATAGCTTCACTCTGCCGGAGATTCTGCTCTAGTGAAGATTGAATCTGCTACCTGCTAGGGAGAATGAATAAGATTTACAAGGAGATTATCCCAAATTCCTTCTCTACTGAGGATGGAGAATAATAAAAGCTGGGTCAATCCCACTCTGTGGGGAAGCAAACTACTCCGCCGACTTTTCCGGGGATTAGGCGATAAGGGAATCAACTTCGACATCTGCTTGGGGAATAAATAAACTCAACAATATCCACCACCGCTTGGGTAATGAGTCAATGACCTAGACTCTGAGGGGAAACAAAACTCTGAACTCGCTCCACTGCTGGGGGGATAATCCCAAATCTACCTGCCAAAAGGTAGGTGCACTCCACAACTAGGGAACCTCGATTTCGATCCTCTGGGGATAACTCTGACATCAACCTGCTAGGGGATAAGACATATGCTTTTGAACTATTGAGAAAAGGTGTACACGCTCCACCTGCTGGGGATAACTCTTCTCTGTCGGGGATATCAATCTCGACCTGCTGAGGATGACCTTGATCACATGCAATCCCAACCTGCTGAGGAAAGGTTAATCTCAAACTGTACATCTCCCACTTGTAGGGGCAAAGACATGGTGACCTTACTGGAGATGAACCTCTGGAAAAGCCTCAAGAACGTGAGCCCTGCAACAAATACGAACAAGGTATCTTGTATACAACAAGAGCTATCTCGGTTATCGTCCATGACATCGTTTAAGAAAATCAATGTTTTAATCATGATTAGCAGAACCCACAAGTTTATGTATGCAAAGTTTTATCAAAACCATCAGGCGTTTTTTTGCAAACAAAATCGTAAAAGCTAAAAACAAGAATAAAAGCCTTCTGAATAGTATATACTTCATTGATAAATGGCCTGTAAATAGGCAGATTTACATCAGAAGCAACTCCTAAAAAGAGAAAGTTGCGCAAAAAGTACACAATGCAATAAATATACAAATGTCGGCAATATGGTACAGACAACCACCATGTGTCGATTTGACTATGACTCGCATGACTTTGATGCTTCTCTAATGCTTCGTTTTCTGAAAAGACTGTCTTGAATAGTTGACCCTCGGGTCTTCCCAAAATCCACCGTGCTCATAGGATCAGACGCAGACCGCAGTCGTTTGCTTTTAAAAATCCATAACTTTTGCCTGAATCGCCCTTGAAGGGTTTCGATTCACCGGGATACCCATTTTTGCCAAAGTCGCCTTTTCAGGTTTTCAACTTCACGGGTTTACATCTTTTCTTTTTATCCCTAATTTTTTCCCGAACCCAATCTTTTTATTGTTTGCCGGGATGCCCCATTTTTGCTTGGATTTTCTTTTTCTTTCCAGCGGGTCTGTTTAAGCAAAGTATTTTTTAACTGCGTCTGCATTCACAGGGGACGTGAAATCTTCGTCTTCCATAGTTGAGAGTAATAAGGCTCCTCTGGAGAAGACTTTCCTTACAACATATGGTCTTTCATAGTTTGGGGTCCACTTGACCCTGTGATCTGTCTGTGGAGGGAGAATCTGCTTCAACACTAAGTCACCTTCCTGAAAGCTTCGAGGGCGCATCTTTTGATCGAAAGCTTTCTTCATCCTACTTTGATACAAACAACCATACGTAATGGATGCCAATCTTTTCTCGTCCATCAAGCTGAGTTGATTTAATCTGTCCTTCACCCATTATGCCTCATCAAGTTTGACGTCAACCAACACTCTCAAAGAAGGAATCTCGACTTCCAATGGTAGGACAACTTCCATACCATATACTAGTGAGAAAGGAGTTGCTCCGGTCGAGGTACGTACAGAAGTACAATATCCGTGTAATGAAAAGGGCAACATCTCGTGCTAATCCTTATAGGTCACAACCATCTTTTGCACAATCTTCTTAATGTTCTTGTTGGCGGCCTCAACGGCGCCATTCATCTTCGGGCGATAAGGAGAAGAATTGTGATGTTCAATCTTGAAACTCTGGCATAGCTCCTTCATCATCTTGTTATTCAAATTTGAACCATTATCAGTAATGATTCTCTCAGGCACTCCATAACGACAGATGATGTCATTCTTAATGAATCGGGCCACTACCTGTCTGGTGACATTGGCGAAAGAAGTTGCTTCCACCCACTTAGTGAAATAATCAATTGCCACTAAGATGAAGCGGTGTCTGTTGGATGCGGTCGGTTCAATCTTACCAATAATATCAATGCCCCACATGAAAAAGGGACAGGGAGACGTCATGACATTCAAAGGGCTTGGTGTTACATGCATCTTATCCGCATAAATCTGGTATTTATGGCATTTCTTGGCGTACTTGAAACAATCAAACTCCATGGTCATTCAATAGTAGCCTGCCCTCAACAGTTTCTGAGACATTGCATGTCTGCCTGCATGCATACCAAAAGCACCCTCGTGGACTTCTTCCATAATCAGACCTGCTTCTTTTTCGTCCACACATCTCAACAGAACCAGATCAAAGTTTCTTCGGTAGAGTACATCATCCTTGTTCAGATAGAAGTTTCCAGATAATCTGCTCGAGGTCTTCTTATCCCGGCTTGATGCCTCAGGCGGATATTCCTGATTCTTGAGAAAGTTTCTGATGTCATAATACCACGGATTTCCATCGGATGCTTCCTCTATTGCAAATATGAATGTTGGCCTATCGAGGCGCGAGATGAAAATTCTCGGAGCATCATTCTAATAAGTCACCTTATACATCAAGGATAATGTAGCCAAGGCATATACCATCTGATTCTCTACTCTTGGCATGTGATGAAACTCTACCCTATCGAAGAAAGGTAACAATCTCCTTGCATAGTTCATGTACGGTACCAAATTAGGCTGACGAGTCTCCCATTCTCCCTTGATTTGGTTGACTACCAAAGCTGAATCACCATAAATATGAAGGTTCTTGATTCTCAAATCAATCGTTTCTTCAATGCCCATGATACATGCTTCATACTCAGCTTTGTTATTGGTGCAAGGGAAATTTAACCTGACAGTAAATGGTATGTGTGAACCATAGGGAGTTGTAATGATTGCCCCAATTCCTCTGCCGTAGAAGTTAACAACACCGTCAAAGATCATCTTCCATTGGGAGTCTATCTCAGGACCTTCATCCAGTAACGGCTCATCACAATCTTTCACCTTCAAGAACATGATATCCTCATCAGGAAATTCAAACTTCATCGGCTGATAGTCATCAATTGGTTGATCTGCGAGATACTCTGACATAACACTTCCCTTAATGTCCTTTTGGGAGACGTGTTGAATATCATGTTCTGAAAAAACCATCTTCCACCTTGCAATCCTTCCTAAAAGTGCTTGCTTCTCGAACACGTACTTAATCGGATCCATCTTCGAAATTAGCATGGTTGTGTGATTCAACATATACTGCCTCAGGCGTTTGGCGGCCCAAGCAAGTGCACAACACGTCTTTTATAACATTGAGTATCTGGATTCATAATCTGTGAACTTCTTACTCAAATAATATACGGCATGTTCTTTTCTTCCTGTCTCATCATGTTGACCGAGAACACAACCCATGGAGTTCTCAAGAACCGTCAAGTACATTATCAATGGTCTTCCTGCCATTGAGGGCATCAGTATCGGAGGCTCCTGCAAGTATTCTTTTATTTTTTCAAATGCCCTTTGGAAATTTTCATTCCAGACCACTGCTTGATCTTTCTTTAACAGCTTGAACAAAGGTTCACAAGTGGCTAAAAGGTGAGATATGAACCTTGCGATGTAGTTCAATCTACCTAGAAAACCACGAACCTCTTTCTCTGTTTTCGGTGTTGGCATTTCCTGTATAGCTTTTATTTTTACAGGATCAACCTCGATTCCTTTTTCACTAACTATAAACCCTAATAGCTTTCCCGACCGTACACCAAAAGTACACTTGTTCGGATTCAACCTTAGTTTGAATTTCCTTAACCTCTCAAACAGCTTCAACAGATTCACCAAAAGTCCGTCCTTCGTTTGTGACTTTGCGATCATATCATCAACATAGACCTCAATCTCATGATGAATCATATCATGAAACAAAGTCACCATAGCCCACTGATAGGTTGCCCCTGCATTCTTCAGTCCAAAAGGCATTACCTTATAGTAAAAAGTCCCCCATGGCGTGATAAAGGTCGTTTTCTCCATGTCCTCCGAGGCCATCTTGTACTGGTTATATCCGGAGAAACCTTCCATGAAGGAAAACACTAAATATTGAGCCATATTATCAACTAGCGCATCAATGTGGGGGAGCGGAAAATCTTCTTTCGGGCTCGCTCTATTTAGATCATGGTAATCTACACACATTCTTACCTTACCATCTTTTTTAGGTACATGCACAAATTTAGCGACCCACTGAGGGTAATTCGTCACGGCAAGAAATCCAACGTCCAAATGCTTCTAGACCTCTTCTTTGATCTTAACTACCATGTCTAGTCTAGTTCTTCTTAGCTTTTGTTTCACAGGAGGACACTCTTCTCGAAGAGGCAAGCGATGAAACACAACATCTGTATCAAGTCCGGACATATCTTCATATGACCAAGCAAATACATCTTTATACTCTCGGAGCATTTCTACAAGTCTTTGTTTGACATTATCCTCTAAAGCAGCCCCTATTCTGACCTCCTTTCTATCTTCTTCTGTACCCAGGTTGACAACTTCAATCTCCTCCTGATGAGGCAGAATAACCTTCTCTTCTTGTCTCAGCAACCTGGCGAGCTCTTCAGGCAAGTCTTTGTCTTCTTCAATCTCTTCTTCAGCTTGGAAGATTGGATTATCAAAGTCATACCGAGTCATAGACGAGTCTAAATCGGTGGCATATGCGATGTGAAACCTGCTTGATGATGATTTGATGCTTAAAATGATATGCAAATAAGCATAAACCACATTGCCATTTTATTGTAAAAAATAAAATAAGAAAAACAAGGATCACAATATTTTAATGCAAACACACCTTTTGATTAATGATAAAGTGATTGTTCAAAACATAAACAAGATAAGGCCCTACAGACAAAGACCACTATGCTCCGGATAGAACATAGGGCTGCACATAATTAGAAAACAAGATAATTACTCTTCACGGGTCACTTGGAAAACTTCTTCAATAGTCCAGTTGTTCAGAATCTGGCCGAGAACACATGGCTGGATCCATGCATCCATATCACAATCTCTATCACCCTCATCCTCGGACACAACGTTGATCCTGTCGAAGATCACACCACCACTTGTAAACTGAACTAGTCATCTGTAACATGGAGCATTCTGTGAAGAAGAAGACGACGGGCTGTACTCCAGTCCAAACTTATCCTACTTATTGGGGATACTCAACACCTGCCCCCATCCTTGAGATGAACCTGACTCCACCACTGCACGCACTTCCTTGGAAGAAGACATAGAAACCTCAGGAGTCCTGTCTACGATTGGCGTCTTTTCTCTGACTTGAACAGTTTCAAATGCTTGGCATAGAGTCTCATGTATCTCCCCATTAACTTCAACATACTTAAACGAGGATAAATGGTTGATCATTATGTCCTCCTCCCCACAGACAGTGACAATGTTACCCCCAACCATGTACTTTAGCTTCTGATGTAAGGTTGACGTCACTGCCCCTACAAAGTGAATCCAAGGTCGACCTAACAAGCAACTATAGGCAGGTTGGATATCCATTATATAAAAGACAGCGTCAAAAATCTCTGGGCCAACCTGGATAGGCAGGGTCACTTCACCAAAAATAGACCTCCTCGTTCCATTGAACGCTCGCACAATCAGATCACTAGGAGTGCACATCACGCCTTGGGTGTCAAGCTTCATCAAAGCCTTTTTGGGAAATAATTGAGTGAAGACCTAGTGTCCACCAGAACATGTGATAATACATCTCCTCTGCACTCAATGAAAATGTGCAAGGCGTGATTGTGATTTCTTCCTTTAGGCGTCAGATCCAAATCTGTAAATCCCAATCCATTTCCAGCATTTACATAGGCCAAAACTCCCTCGAGCTGGTTTACTGAAATCTCTTGCGGCACATATGCTGTGTTGAGAATCCTCAAAAGGGCATTCCAGTGTGCCTCAGAGCACAGTAGTAGAGATAGAATGGATATTTTGGACGGGGTTTGTTGTAGGTGATCAACAATTTTGTAATCGCTCTTTCTAATCAGACACATGAACTCCTCAGCATCTTTTAACATAGCATCCTTCTCACCTTGTTGAGAATTTTCCTCTACAACAGCCTTCCCTTTCCCCTTGTCTAAACTTTCGATATTAGCTTTTAAAGGTGAACCCCCCCCCCCCCCCCCCCACTTCTTGTCATCCCACTAGTTCCAACCAAATTATCAATGGATGAACTATCTCACAACGTCCCCCTCAATTCTTGTTTTTGGCCATTACAAAATACTTCATCCCCATAGTTCCACGGGATTGCTTTAGTACTTTCATAAGGCACCGGTCCTGCCTTGGTGATTATAACAGTTGTTGGCCTCGGCGGCGCAGATATGTTAATTGTTCTAAAAGGAATTAAGATTATGGCAATCTCATCCCGCCTCTGACCAATCACCTTCTCATCTTTCTTTTCAACAGTTCTATCAAATTGTAGCACGCCTTTATTCATTAAACTCTGCACATGAGTCTTCAAGTCTTTGCATCCCTCAAGATGAGCCAAACAAACTTCATAATCTTCTTCACAGCCTGGAAAAACTCAACCCTTCAATAGCCTACTCTTGGAAAAACTCAGAGGAGTTTTCAAATCTTCAACATTGGTCACAAAATTCAGATTCTTTTCTTCAACAATAGCATTGACACCGGCTGCGCCGTGGTTGGGCATATGGTTTTGAACAACATTAGGCACGTCATTTGTAAAATTGATTTCCTTTCTATCAATAAGGTCCTGCACCTTATGTTTGAAAGCCTTACAGTTGTCTATATGATGACCAGGGGCGCCCGAATGAAAGTCACATATGGCGTTTGCGTCATACCCTGGGGGTGGCGTGCCATTCAAAGGTGCCAATGTCCTTTTCTGAATCAGTTGAAGCTGCAACAGATGTTGTAAGAGATGTGAGTACGACATCGGTGATGCATCAAACTGTCTATTCATTACTCTCCCACGGTGTTGAAACCTTCGTGGTGCGTAATTTTGTTATTGTTGTTGTGGACGTTGTTATTGTTGTTGTTAAGGTTGTATAGTTGGGATAGAAATACTCGCAACATGTGGTTGTTGCTGATGATATTGTTGATTTTTGTTTCTATTTCTGTTGTTTTTCCTGTATCCTGAAACCACATTCGTTTCTCTTTCTCTCTTCTTGTTACCAAAATTCTTTCTTCCTCCTCCAGATGAGGATCCCTCTCCCACATGAATCTTTCCCAGTTTAATACCATTCTTGACTCTTTCGCCAGTGATAATTAAATCTGAGAAGCTACCAGACATATTCCCTATAAAATTTTCATAGTACACCCCAGGAAATGTAGCTACGAACAGATCAATGAGTTCTCTCTCTACCATATGAGGTTAAACCCTTGCAGCCAACTCACGCCACCTTTGTGCGTATTCTTTAAATCCCTCATTACTTCGCTGCGGCAGATTTTGCAACTGTACACGGTTGAGCGCCAAATCACTATTGTATTGATAGTGTCGGAGGAAGGCTTTTTCCAGGTCTCTCCAGCTTCTGATATTGGTTGGCTTCAAGCCCATGCATCACTCTAAAGATGGTCCAGACAGATTATCTTGAAAGAAGTGCATTAGCAGCTTCTCGTCATCAGAATACGTAGACATTTTTTTGTAGTATGACCTGAGGTGTACCCTGGGACAGGTCGTCCCCTTGTACTTGTCAAAGTTAGGTACATTGAACTTCGGTAGAATCCTAAGACCTGGGATCAACCCCAAGTTAGACATATCCAGACCAAGAGAATTCTGATTCTCCAAGTTCCTCATCTTCTCTTCTATCAATTTGAACCTTTTATCCGCATCAGACTACAAACCTGCTCCTAGATCTCCCATGGAGAAAATATCATCTTGTTCGTCCTCTTCCCACTGAGGACCAGCATTTCCATGTACATCACATGTTGCCCCTGAAACATGAACTTCATTCTGATTACCTTTGCCCGGAGGAATAACAACTGTTGGGATAGCATTGGCATGAGGAGTGCTATTGTCAGCTGGAGGAGGAACAATAGCGGTGCCACCATGCAAAACTCCACATCCGTCAACCCTAGCAATCAGAGGTTGAACAAGTGTTCTCAACTGTTCTTGACCGTTGGCGACCCCCTGCATAAGATCCATGAATTGCGCCATGCTGTCTCAAAACTCTTGTAACTCAAGCTGAATTTGATCCATAGCCTTTTGTTGATTTCCCCTAGTTGAGTAACGGTGAATTGTTTTGTCTTCAATCCTAAGACAGTGTTGAGAATACCACAAAAAGAAGTAAGTTCAACAGAACCAAAACACCTGCAATGCAATATGAAAGATGATGCAAAATGCAGGCATGTAAATATGGTTCAGGGAAATATTCCCCTTAATTCTAGTTCCACGGGAACAATAGGAGAATGAAGAGCCAAAAGATGGAGCCACAAAACCTCTCTCATAAATAAAATGAGAAACAGAGTATCAACACACAGCACATCGAAGTTAAAGCAACCTCATCCAACTGTCCTGGTGATGGTCGGAATACAAAACCATAACAAATACAGAAGAACAAAGGAAAACTGTATCAAGTACGGTAGCGAGTTTGGAACTCTTCTAACAACGTTTTCGTATCCGGATGATCAGGTCGTGCAACCAACGCCTGTATTAGCAGCTCTCTCTTGATGATGACACCCTTCAAATCTTGAACACAGTCTTCCCAAGCATCCTCCCCAAACACATCCTCAAGTCTAGGCTTCTTCAAGTCCGCTTTCAACTTGTACTCTTCCAATGTTGCAAGAGTTTCTCGTAGTTAGCGGTTGCTTTCGTACTGACAATCTGCTGACGAAGTTTATCTTCTCTTTCCTTGTTATTAGTCAAGATGGCATTCCACTGAGCATTGAACTTTGATATTTCCAGGTGTGATTTCTCTAACTCTTTCTTCTTCCCTTTGAGAGCATTACCCAAGCTCCTCATATCCTGACCAAGACGTTCTCTGAGGCAAATTTCTTCAGTCAGTTCCCTCCCCATCTTGTTCAGGGTATCTGTCTGCTTCTTGGATAGGTGAGTGGCCTGATTCTTCTCACTCCTAAGTTAAATGATCTCCTTCTCCAACTCTTCGTTCACTCTGCGTAGTTCTTCCTTTTCAGCCCACAGTTGATTGTACTTCTGGATGTCAACTGTCGTTGGTTCTGCAACTACCAGAGGATACAAAGGCCCCCTGACTGGAAATTCTAGCAACAACCTTTCAACACTCTCTTGTATTCACTCAACATATGGTCTATAAGCTCTGCTATCACTTTTGCCCAAAGCAAGCTTTCCTTTGTGTTTAACATTACTCCAAGCTTGTTGTAAACTAGTCAGAATGTCACTATCAGCTAGCCCTGTGAAATATAGAGATTCCTGTATTTCCTCCTCCATAGAGGGGGTTCTCTCAGAGCATAGCCAAACTGTCTAACGGCGAGAGCAGGCTTATAATTGATGCCACCTTTGCGCCCAATCAAAGGAACATTGGGGAAGCTTCAACAACTGAAGATAATTTCACTACCAAGAAGATCCCTATTGAACCACACAATATTCTCTGACGTTAAGCCCATGAGTCTCTCAGGCCACTCAACTGTGTTTTCCATATCAACAAAAGGTCCATACTTGGGCAGATGTGAAATAAACCATCTGTTTAGCAGTGGCGCACAACAGGAGATATTCCTCCCTCTTCTATTCTTATTCTTATAGTGGATGGAAGGGTAGACATCACATAGGAGTGTTGGCACATGATTCTTAGAAGCAAAGATATGGAAGGCATCCAAATCAACAAAGTTAGGTATACAGGGGAACACTACTATGCCATAGATGCAAAGAGCCAAAATGGCATTGAAAACGACCCAACATCCCTCTTTTGCAAAATGCTGAGCCTTATTCACCAGGAATGGTAGGGGGAACCCAGTAACTCATTTCTCCATACCATCTTTCCATCCAATTCAGAAACATCCAAATGAAGAGCACTGGCTAGCTTAATCAAATCAGGCTCCCTTTCAGAATGCACAAAAGGATTTTCTTCCAATACAGGAATCCCCAGCAACTGAGCAAACTCTTCCAAGGTTGGCAACAAACATGTCCGGGGAATGTAAAGCAACACAACTGAGGATCATAAAATTGCAGCAGCGTATGGATACCATCCAGCTCATACTTGGAGACCTTGCAGGAAAAACATAGAAGCCTCCCATACTCTTTTCTGAAGTCTTCCATAACCCCACGCTTAACCACAGAAATAAGGCCAACCAAAGATCCTACATCTGGTACCAGGAACTTGTACACAACAGCTTTCTTGAGACCACGTTCCATGACGATGGTGGATTAGATTACTAGGATCAAGAGGAAAATGTACACCTGAAACATAAATACATGCAAATGTTAATATGCAAATGAATATGCAAATGCGAGCAGGGGATCAAGATTGTTGTGGTGCTGACTGAGTTGATCCAGAGCTTCTCTTTGGCGAGAAAATACCCAAAATCACAGCACTGAGAAACCGGAAACCCACAATAATCAGGATCAAAGGTTCACACTTGATAAGAAAGTCGGGTTGGTTGAAGGTCATTTTTCATGCATAAACCTCCCACTCACAAGGTACAAACCTAATATCTGACAAGGTTCGGCATCCTATGCAGTCGTCAATGTCACAGACTTTTGAGAAACGATGATACGTTCACCATTTCTGGTTTGGCATCATAGTCTAATGAAGCGGTCTCACTTAGCTGACTCCCAGATGATCGGTCTCTAGAGTCGACATTTTTCAAGTCAAACATCCCCCTCCTGACCAATGTACAGAATGGGACATCTTCAAAGAAAACCTCGTCTGAACGCGAATTTTGTGAGGACTAATGCATGCTGCCATACAGGTCCTCACTACTTTCCACTCTAATGTTATGGATATCCTTAAGCCTGGGTTTTGGCTTATCACTCGATGGAACAGTCCCACCCAACAGCATAACAATAACATGATACAATGTGCAGAAAATAAAATGCAGCAATATACAAATACAACAAACAAATATACACACCCAAAAACAAAAACAGACAAGCGCTAGAATTGACTCGCATAGGGGAGTAAAGCTATCCCCAGTAGAGTCGCCAGCTGTCGTATCGCTGTGAAAAGGTGCCGGCAAAGACAGAAGAGTCACCACCATTCGTTATTTATCCCAAAGAGAGGGAAAGGAAACGATCGAAGAAAACCTGACAAAAAGGGAAAAGACAAGGTCATCGCAACCAAATCTTGGGTTCGGAAGTCGGTTACGCAAGGGGAAGGTATGAGCACCCCTCACGTCTGTTGTACTCAATGGGATCCATGCTTTTTGTCTAATCTATGGGTGAAAAACTGTCTAATACTGCTGCTAAACGAGGGGAACGGAAAGAACTGACTCGATAGGACATCGCCGTCCTATGCCTACGTATTCTCTCATGCTATGGGAAAGTCAGAGTCAACGTAGTTCGAAAAACTACGGGGGAAGGTTGCTCGCCAAGACATCACGTCTTGTACCTACGTATGCTCATCTGGTATGAGAAATCAGAGCAAAACGTAGTTCAGATCGACACGACCACTGGTTGGTTCAAGTGTTTTAATGAGTAGGGTTAAATCCTCGCTCTAGAAGTTAGGGACGATGCCTGTTTACGGTAGAACCAAGACTTAACACACTCATTCTGAAAATGAGTTTAAAGAACAATCCCCAAGGATAAAAAAGGTTTGATGTTTTGTTTTGTGTTTTTTAAACAAGAAGTAGATTGAGTTAGATTTGAAACTCATGTTGCACTAAAGACTATGACTTGAGAGCGAATGCGTCGCATATCGCCAAAAGGCATACGCTAAACACTCTAGACAACGTGAGAGGAGGCCCTCCACTCATTATTCCTCAAGTGCTTAAGGCTCGTAGCGTACAACAATTATTATCCTTTATTAAGTGTCTTATGAAGTTATGAGAAGAGAAGAGAAGACACAACACTCAAAGGGGAATAAATCAACCCTAATGTTATCATGCAATGTGATCCTAAAGTTGGGATTGAAAAGGGGACTACCTAATGTTATCACGCAAAGGATTGAACACCTAATGTCTCTCCTACTCCCATCTTAAGCAGATGGACTAGGAATCCTAAGGGATCATGGCAAAACCAAGTAAACAACAGATAATTCAATCACAGATGAAATGGAGAATAAGAAGTTGACTTAAACAAGTCAATGCAAATGCAAACAAGATATGCAAAGATGCAAAAATGATATGTGAGAATCAAATGATGCAACAAAGACAAATGATCAAAACAATTTGACTTAAACAAGTCAAAAGGAGTGAGATGAAATGCGAGAAGTAACAACTCCTACAACCATTCAAACATTAATCACTTACACAAAATCTAAACACAAAGCAAATGCAAAAGCCATGATCAAAGAGAAGATGGGAGAAAGAGGCTTGGGAAGCAAGCACATCTAAATTATCTCAACCAAACATTTCAAATTGATCATGAAGAAGAAGAGAGCAAACAAGTGCTAGAAGTGATCCACTATTCAAGACAAACTCAAAGCATGAACATGGATACCAAATCATCTTGAATAGTGATCAAAGTACAAGGGGCCGAAGTAAATTCAATCAAGGAAAGCTCAAAACAAGATTGGAAACAAAGCACAATCAAGATCAAAGTCATGTCAAGTGAAAGAATCAAGGTTCCATCACCAATTCAACACTTGAAAACAAGTGGAAAAGCCTAATTTCTAAGTAACTTGCAAAACAATTTACACAAGTGTATGACCTAAAAATAAAGAACCAACACCTTAATAATGTCATAAAAAACCATCAAGACTCATAGGGTGCATTTGGGATCCATAGAAGTCATTTCTCAAAGGAACTAGGTCAAACTAGTTTGTATGAACATCTTTTGAGATGACTTGAATTGCAAACTTTATAAAAAATAGGAATATTGTTCAATAAATTCCAAATAAAAAGCACAAAGTAGCTAAGTCAAATGGTAAATAGAACCCAAGATATCAAAGTCAAATTCATCTCAAGGCATCACCAAACAATTCAAGAATTGATGGTGCTCCACCTTATCGAGCATGAATCGAGGAGTCACAAAAGTCAACTCAAAGTCAACCAATAACTGATCAAACATGAACCAATCCACCCTCAAAGACACTTCAATTTATCCTCTAAATGTAGAATAAGCCTTGATCATAGGGGATTTGCAATAAGGGTTCAAATGATTAGGATCACACAAAGATAACACCAAAAACACTTCTAATTGCAAAATCAAAACAAAATGAAAAATTAAAATAAAAACAGAAATAAAATTAATAGAAAATTAATTAAAACCTTGAAATATGAGAAAACAATTTTTATGGAATTTTTTGATAGTTAAAACTATTTTTAGAAATAGAAAATTAAAACAGATAAAGGAATAAAATAAAATAAAAGGATTAAACATGAGGGGTGCATAAGCAAAACTCAGAATGAACTAAAAATAGTTGTGATGCGCATTGGGCTCACATAGAGAGGGGTATGGATAAAAACTTCAGCCCAGTTGATCCAGACTCAGTGTTTTAATCAAACGCAGCATTTCATTAAAACACGTCATAGTCAAACTTACACGCAGGCAAAGTCAGGCCAATGGAGTCATGCTAAGCAACAAGTCAACAAGTCCACATGCAATGAGTCAGCTCAGACCAGGCTGGTGACTGGACGCCGGAGCTAGGGCTTCGGTCGTCTTCTCCAGCCAGCTCGCCGGAGACCAGTCACCAAAACTTAATAAAAATGAACAAGTTTGGTACTGTTCGAAAGCTCTACTCACAAGGATCTCAAATCTACTAATGAATTTTGAAAAAGGTTCATGAACAAAGAGAATCGAAGGCATGAATTTTTGATATCATGTTCTGAAACTTCATTAAACAAACACAACAATGCTTCAAATATGGCCTGCCATAAGTAGAGCTTCAGATGCAGCCCAGAATGCTCGTAAAACATGCCTAGAATGAGAGAAATCAGTGGTGGAAACTTACTGAACGGAGCTGCTCCATTGGCTCTTCAAAAGCTTGCAAGCTTCACCCTCTTGTTTCCGATTTTTTCCTCAGACTCTTGTGAATAAGAAACAACCCTCAGTTGGAATGAATTTGCAGTGAAATGTGTGATTCGAAGATGAGAAAGAATGAAGAAATTTTGAGTTATCCTCTCTCCTCTGACGCAAGAAATCCAATATGAGCAATTAGAGCAAGTCCTCAGCTCTTATATGATGGGCTTCTGAATTTCATGCAGGCCTATAATGGTAGAATCATGTGGTTTCAAATTTTGACCAAAAATTTCTTTTTTGAAGCACACACAGGTCATGGCTTTTTTCAATCTCCTTGGGCTAGCAAATGATATTGTGTAGTGTGTGGAAAGAAAATGGATCATTTTTAGTCATGTACGATGTGTTTGTACAAAGTTTTGGTGCATGACTTTTTAGGCATGAATTTGAAAAAAAGTGACCTATAATCCTCTTTCATTTTGGCACAAATGAGGCAATTATGTTTAGGGTCATGTAATGGCGTGAAGAGGTTCAAAAATGAAGCAAAACATAACTTGTAAATGAAGAAGAACAATCTATGTTCAAAAGTCTACTTTTCCATCTTAAAATGATTCACATGACCATATAATCCAACAATACTCATGGGTTTTTAGTTCAATATGGAGTTAAGACCATTAGGCACAAGTTTCATGTTGGTTGGAATTGCATTTGAGGTCCATAAGTTCATGAAAATTACCATTGAAACAAATTACATATAATGAACTTTCCAAGAATACCCTTGCCTTGTGAAGTCCATAATTTGAGATGTACAAATGATAAGAAGGACTTCTGGGACTTTTTGGAAAGCTAAGATCATGAGGAACAACTTTCTTGTTTATTTGAAGTTAAGGAGAAACTCGATTCTAGGTCATAAATGCCTTGGAAGTGGGTTGACTTTTAGTTGACCAAAAATATCTTCATCTGAGGACCTTAACTTGTTGGCATCATAACATGAGATGTACAAACTGAATTGATGAGTTCTTATACTCAAAAGAAAGATAGGAAGATGCCCTAAAAGTCTCATGTTTTCATGAAAAAGAGATTGAGCTTGCATCATAGGGTAAATTGTCCTTGAAATTAGGCATTGAAGAAGAGGATTTTACACTGAAATCATCTAAAACCCTAATTTAGTAACTCCTTGTACTCTTAACTCTTCTTGATTTGATCTTAACATGACCTAGCACCAAGTCTTGAACCCTCTCAAGTCCACAGCTGACTTTGGGTTGACCTGATGAAACCCTAATTCTATGTCCTTTGACTGTGCCCTTTGCAGATGAATTGAATGACTATGCAAGCTCCACAATGACCCATAAGGTACTCAATGAGCTTTTAAACCATGTTTCAACCAATAACAAGACCTCATGAATCCTTGAAAACCCTCTGCTGACCCCCAGGATGTGAGGTGATACAAATGCATAAACTTCTCCCCTCAAGGAACTTTGAAACCCTACCCTGATGGCAATGAACTCTTGATGGGTTGCAAAAATGATACCCTTGCTTGAGCTTGAACAAAGAATATCTCCTCTTGAATGGCACAACACACCTGTTGTTCCCCTGCTAAGAACAATGCTATGCACATGCAAATTCTAAAATGAAATGAAACATAAGCCAAGTACAAGAAATGGTTGGTCAAATTTTGGGGTACAATAGTTAGGTAGTTGACTCGGTAACCATCCCAATGCAAGTTGAAAATCCAATGGTTCACATGCTTGGAAATAAAGGTGTATGGTGGTCTTAATTGGAAAGGATGTATTGGAGAAAATTCCTTCAAGTGTCTCGAATATTGTCGAAGTGTCTAAAATTGTCTAAAAATGTCTAGAATGTTCCACACAATGCTAGAACCACATAAACCCCAAAATGTAGAGAAAAAAGTGGTTGTTCTAAAAAATGCAGCAAAATCTGCATTTTTGCACTAGGTGACCGGTTACCCTACTTTGCATAGCAAATAAGTAACCAGTTACTTCGGGAAAAATTTGCCAAATTTGCTTGCAAAATGGTGTTGTAGCCATGGTTCTGATTTTCGACCTTTTGCTTTGATGAATAGGCATAGGAACCTTCATTTTGTGCTTGTTTTTGATGATGTGATATCTTTGAGAGGATGTTATTAATCGGTTTCAGAAAACCTAAAAATTCCTGCAACAAAAACCACAGAGAAAACGTGTTAATGCGTATGTCAGCGATGCAAATCCACATGCTTATGCAAAAGGGAAAAAGGAGGTCAAATTTCGGGTAACGACATGTACAAAAGGTGGAATTAACTAAAATCCGAGGCTTTCCTTTCGTCAGTTGGGATACCCGATGATTGACAAACCAGATCCTAAGGTAGTGGAAGAATTCATCTTTTTGAAAGGGTTGATGACATGGGTTTGTTGAAGATATTCAGTGTTGCATGGGTACACATTCACCCTGAGGGTCGAGATGAGTTGGGTAAAAATAATTGCATTACGAAAGAAGCCTACACACAATGGATCAAGGAACGAGTTCAAGCGACTTTTCTACCATTTCCTTCCGAGTCTTCTGGGCATGTCAAGTTTCCTGAACTTACCATCGTTCGTCCTTCCGAATATGATCAACTTAAGCAGGTTATTAAGAAATTGAAGAAGGAGAATTTTGATCTTCGTCTCATCCTCGACAAAGTCACATCCGAGAAGAAAAGCCTACAGATAGATCTTTGCCAGAAGAGAGAGCTCATGAGCAAAGAGGTAGAGTTCGAGTAGAATAAACGTCGGAAAGTAGGTGATGCTTTGAAGAGTACTTATGACGGACTTGCCTAAAAGAAAATACAACTTGTCGATGCTCAGTATCAAGCCCATAAGGATGAGTTGAGCTACAAGAAGCAACTTTCCGATCTTCGAGCAAAATTATCTGAGTACAAGACAAAGCTGCAGAGTAAATAGGATTGTGCTAACCTGTTGATGAAAGACCTTTCTCAAAGTCAAGCCGAGCTTGACAAAGTCTTCAGTAATGTCCAGGAGCTGCAGAATCAGATACATCAGAGCCGAGACGAGATTAGTCAGTCCCACTTGGAGAGTACTCATTGGGAGTGTCAGAGCCGGCATCTGCAAGACCTCTTGGATCAAAGGAGGCATTTCTGCAGGGACCTAATCATTCTTTATTGCGCAACCTCATGAAAGATGCGAAGTATTGGAGTGAGAGGCATGGTCATCTAGCCAGATTTACTGAGCATGCATTTGAGGAGTTACTAGGGTTGTTGAGGGATGCTTATTCTGATGTGCTACCACACCAGACTCTTTGGGTTGTTTTCCACTTATTGTCTATTTGTAGGGTTGTATTTGATAGGGTTCATGCTGATCTTGTTGTAGCCCAAAAGGCAGATATTTGAGCTGTATTGGAGCTTGTACTTCTTTATCTCATTGATTTGAACGGTGTTTTTCTCTTGTCAATTTTTGTGCCTTTACTTATATGCTTTATGATTATTGCTAATAAATATAAAGGTCACAAATTCCTGGAATTTAAAAACTTTATTTTTGCATACATTGCATCCAATCATATTCATATGCATGTCCTTCATTCGGAAACCATGTGCTTACATTGTTCGTCATGCCTTGTGTTGCACCCCAAAATTTGACCAACCTTTTTCTTTGCTTGGCTTATGTTTCATTTCATTCTTTAGCATTTGCATTTGCATAGCACTGTCCTTTACAGGGTATCAAGGGAGGTTTGTCATTCAAGATAATACTTACAAGGGTTTCAAGCTCAAGCATGAGTGCTTATTCAAGCTATCAAGTGATTACAATCATTAGGAAGTGGTCAGAGCTCTTTGAAAGAGTAGATGGATGTATGTTGCTTATCTCCTATCTTGGGGGTCAACAGAGGATTATTAGGGGTTCACAAGTTCATGGTTATGGATAAGAGATGTTTGAGAAGCTCATGGAGTGCTTTATAATAAGCCATGGTGGAGTTCATCTAAACACTTATTTCACTTGCAAGAGGTCACAGTCAAAGGCTGTACACCTAGGGTTTCATCTGGTCAGCTCTAGGTCAACTGTGGACCTGAGGGAGTTGGAGACTTAGTTATAAGTCATTGGAGTCATGGGAAGTTATTTTGAAAGATGTCATTTCAAGTTCAAATAAATAAGAATCAAGAGTTAAAGAGGATACCAAATTAGGGTTTCAGAGGATCTCAATGTATAATCTCCTTCTTTAGTGCTCAACTTCAAGGATAATTTAACTCATGATACAAGTTCAATATCATTTTCTTATGAACATTAAACTTGTAGGGCATGTTCTAAGCTTTATTTTGAATACTAGAACTCATCCATTGGGTTTTAGGAACTCGAGTTATGATGCCAACAAGTTATAGGTCTCAGATGAACATTTTGTTTGGTCAACAAACGTCAACACACTTCCAAGACACTTTTGACCTAGAATCAATTTTCTCCTCAACTTTTGGTGAACATGAAAGTTTTTACGCATGATCTTAGCTTTCCAAAAAGTCCTATAAGTCCTTGATATCATTTGTGGAACTCATGTTATGGCTTTGGCAAGGCAAGAGTATCTTGGGAAAGTTTGATTATAGGCCACTTTCATTATGGGTCATTTTCATGCACTTGTGTATTTCAAATGAACTTGCAACTAACATGAAAGTTGCTCCAAAAGACCTCTTTTACATCACGGAACTCAAGGATGGTGTGAATTATGATTGCTCATGGACATTGGATGAGAATTTCAAGTGGAAAATGAACTTTAAAAGGTGATTTCAATTGAATACATTATAGGTCATTTACATGCCTTATTTTTGTTCAATTCTCTTTGCAATACACTCAAGGCAAGAATGCACATTCTCATTTTAGTTCATGAAGGCAAAAACATGTGTGTTTTAAGCTTACTTCACAAATAAGATTCACATTCAAACTTCAAAATTGGATCACATACAAGGCCCATTCCAATTCGATTATGAAATTTAACTCAACAGCTGCAAATTGGGATGGTTTTCATGAGTGTATGCAGCTGTTTTCATGTGTGCATGAGTGAATATCATGTTTTGGGCATTTTATAATTTCATCCAAGTAAGGCTTCATGGGCCTCCAAATTGCTCAGATATTCAACATATATAAACTAAAAATGTGAAAGGAGAGCTCAGAAGCGCATTTTGGAGCAAGAGAGAGCAAGTTCCATTTTCAAATTCTCCAAGAAAATTCCAAATCGTGTTTTCATTTTCACTGCAAATCAAAAACAATTGAAGTTCAATTCCTCGTCCTTGTGCAAATTGGAGTGGATCTCGATAATTTGAAGTAAGCTAGCAAGTAGTTGAAGCACCAACGGAGTGTCTCCGTTCAGTAAGCTTCTCCTTCACTTTTCTCTCATTCTAGAGCACGATCTAGGTCCATATTGGCTGCGTCTAAAGCCGTACCTCATGTAGGCCATGTTTGATTGCTTAACTTTAATGTTTTCTCAAGTTCTCAGATGTGCATCTTAAACTTTATCCATTCGATTCTCTTAATTTGAACATGTTTAAGTTGAATGGACCATGGATTTGAGATCTACGTGAGTTCAACTTTCTTTTGATGTGCATTTTGCTCAGCTTGGTGAAGGTTGAGTCGCCTGAGCTCCGACCTGCTCGCCGGAGAAGACGACCGGTGCTAGGGCTCCGGCGTCTAGTTCAAAACAATCAGGTCTGATGTGTCCATGCGCTGACTCTTTGACCTGGCTATGTGGCTTATTTGTATTTGTTTGACCTAGCACACTTGGCACGTTGAGTCCACGCAGATTAAATGAAACGTCGTGTTTCATTTAATCTGAGGTTTGGATTAGATTGGGCTCTTATTTCTTTTGGCACCCCCAACTTTGTCAGCCCAAAATGATTTGAACATGCATCCTTTGTTAATCCAGTTTGCTGATACACCTCCCACCTCCTTTGCATTTTATTTTATTTATTTTAATTTCTGTTTTGTTTTTTAATTGTTAAAATTACCTCTAAATGTCATAAAATTCAAATAAAAATATTTTCTAACACTTTGAAATGTTAACTAATTTTTCATAATTTATATTTTGAATTTCCTTTTATTTTTCAATTTAATTTGAATTTAATGATTGGAGGTGTTTTTAATGTGATTTCCATTTTTTCTTGCTTGATTTTTGGACCATTTGCAATCTCCTATGAGCAAGGCCTCTTCTCCATTTTGATGATGGATTTAGGTGCCTTTGAGGCTAATTTTGGTCAAATTTTGACCTATTTTTGTTTGACTTTGGTTTGCATATATTTGACCCTCGATGAATATCCTTCAAAGTGGAGCACCCTAGTTGATCAATTCATTTGGTGATGCTTTGATTGGATTCTGGTTTGGTTGCTTTGGCCTTTGTTTGCCGACATGTTTAAGAGCTTTGTTCATTTTATTTGGCATTTATTGAACCATTCTCCTATTTTTGGTGAACCTTGCAAGTCAAGTCACCCTAATTGAGGTTCATAAAAACTAGTTGACCTAGTTCTTTTGGGAGATGACCTTTGTGGATCCCATATGCATCTTATGCCTCTTGAATCACATTCCTGACATGTTTAGGATGCTGGTTTCAATTTTATAGGTCACACGTTTGCTTGGTTTGTGCTGCAAGTTACTTTTAATTAGGGATTTCCATTTGCATTTGAATGTTGAAAGTGTTTTGAACTTTGGTTCTTTACCTTGCCCTACTTTGTAACTTGTCTTGGATTGATTTCTTATTTGGTTTGTGAACATTCTTCTCTTGTTCTCACTTCTGCCCATTGGACTTTGGAACTCATTCAAGGTGATTTGGCACCCTTTGTTTGTACTTGGAGTTTGACTTGAATGAGATGCCACTTTGAGAACCTTTTGTGCTTTCTTTTTGCATGATCACTTTGATGCTCTTGGTTGAGATTTCTCCTTATGTTGCTTTCTGCCCAAGCCTATTCTCCCATCCTCATCTTGGTCATGTCTTATTCTCTTTCTTATTTGCTTTCCTTCTGAGTTTAGTGATCGATGCTACAATGGTTGTAGGAGTTGTGACTTCTCCCATTGCATCTCACTTTTGCTTGAACTTGTTTGAGTGCTTTTGCCTTCATTCTTCTTTTCTTTTGCATCTCTTTGTTTGTATTTAAGAGGTTGATATGTGCTTGTGGTGGTTGTTTCCCCACACGTTTCCTCCCTCTTTTCTTTGTGTCGCATTTCATGTTTGCATCTATTTCTTTCATCTCACTTGTGATTGTTTTATCTTGTGTTTACTTGGTTTTCTTTGCCATGATCCCTTAGGATTCCTAGTCCCTTTGGGAGTAGGAGAGACATTAAGTGTTCAATCCAAGCATGCTAACATTAGGATAGTCTTTTCCCTCTTAATCTCAATCATAGGAGCACATTGCATGATAACATTAGGGTTGAGTTAGTTTCCCCTTAGTTGTGTCTTATCTCTTCTCATCTCAAAACTTCTTCAAAACATGTAATAAAGGATAATGAGTGTTGTACACTACAAGCCTTAAGAATTTAGGAAATGATGATTGGGGGGCCTCCTCTCAATTTTCAAGAGTGTTTAGCGTATTCCCTTTGGGCGATATGCGACGCATTCGCTCCTAAGTCATAGTCTTTAGTGCAACATGAATTATAAAACACAATTCAATTCACTTCTTCATAAAAGACTCAAAAACAAATATCAAACCTTTTTTATCCTTCGGGATTTTTTGGAAAATCATTTTCATAAAAGAGAGTGTTGTTAACTCTTGGTTCTACCGCAAACAGGTAACGCCTAAGTCTCCAATGGTCGAGCATCAATACACCTAACTGCTAGAACGATGGTTTAACCCTACTCGGTTAAAACACTTAACCAACCTGTGGTCGTGTTAGCCCAATCTAAGTTTGCTCTAATTTCTCATACCAACGAGGATACGTAGGCACAAGACGACAATGTCTTGGCGAGCAACCTTTCCCCACCTTCACCCGTAGTTTTCTGAACTACGTTGACTCTGAATTTCCCATTGCATGAGGGAGTATGTAGGCATCGAGCGGCGATGCTCTATCGAGTCCTGTTTCTTTTTCTTTTGTCCCTATGGCATGTAGCTTAGATAGATTAACACCCTTTAGATAGATAATAAGCGTGGATCCCGTCGAGTACGACGGATGTGAGGGGTGCTCATACCTTCCCTTTGCGTAACCGACTCCCGAACCTGAGATATGGCTACAACGACCTGTCTTTTCCCTCTTTCGTAGGTTTCCTCTGATTGTTTCCTTTCCCTCTTTTGGGTTACATAATGAATGATGGCGACTCTTCTGTCCTTGTCGGCCCCCCTCTTTGCAGCGATGTGACACCTTGTAGCAAGACAACGACTCAATATCGCTATTTCACTCGCTCAAACAAGACCCAGATCATGGATGATATTGAATAAGAGAACGCTGCCTACAAGGAGGCTTTGGCTCAGTTTCAAGGTCGGATGGATCAGCTCCAGACTAACATGGACGTCATCATGGACTTCGTTCGTGCTCTGAAGGACGTTGTTGCTGCTACTTCTGTGTTTGTAACTTTTATTGATGCTATTGTCGTCACTCCTATGGTAATCCTTACTCCTATCGTTGCTTCTTCTCCAGCTATTATCGAAGCACCAGTCGAGACTGTTGTTCAGCCTTCTGTCAATTTAGCTTCTGTTCAGCCTGGTTTGAATAGAATGTCTGCTGCTTTCCCATAGGGAATGCCTCCAAATTTCACTCCTCAAATTTCCAGTGGTAATGCCTTTGTTCCGTATCAACCTTTTGGTGCACCCATGCTCAATGGTAATTCTGCTGCTTATCCTTGGGGCATGCCTATTCCGATTCCACCTTCTGTGGTGAATAATGATGATCACAAGATTCCTCAGACGCAGGTTTGCCAGACGCCTGTGTCTACTGATGTTAAAATTCCTGAAGAAGACGAGTATGTGTATAGGAGCCCTCCTATTCATGTTTCGGTTTTGTCTCAGCATGCTCAAACTATGGGTCAAAATGTTCATTCTATGCCCTACCCTGGGGCATCTTCTGCTGCTGCGATAGTTCCTACCGGTTATCCGTATGGTTTTCAGATGGGTTAGAATGCTGGTTAGATGGTAAATTCTGGGTTGGTATATCCGTCTCAATTTGCTTCCCCACAAGTACCTGCTCCAGCCACATCATAACATCCAAATCCTCAGGCTCTTGTCAAATCTGCTTCCCATGACATACCTGCTGAGTATAAATTGTTGGACGAGAGAATCCGTGCGATTGAAGGATATTCTGCTTTTGGCATGGAAGCCAAAGACTTGTGTTTGGTTCCCAACATCGTGTTGCCGCAGAAATTCAAAGTTACTGAGTTACCAAAGTACAAGGTTTTGAGTTGTCCTCGCAGTCATCTGACCACGTACTGCAGGAAGATGGCGTCTTACATCGACAATGATGAACTGCTTGTGCATTGCTTCCAAGATAGCTTGTTTGGAGCTTCTCTAGATTGGTATATGGGTTTAGAACGTAGTGAGATTCCTTCGTGGAGAGACCTATCAGAGGCATTCTTGAAACAATACAAATATAATCTTGATCTTGCTCCTACCAGATTGCAGTTGCATAATTAGTCACGTCGTTCAACTGAAACATTCAAAGAATATGCGCAAAGGTGGCGTCAGATGGCTTCTCGGGCGCGACTTGCTCTCTCTGATAATGAATTGGTTTACATTTTCATGGGCACTTTGCAAGGGTTGTATTATGATAAAATGGTGGGTAGTTTTTCGACACATTTTGCTGATATTGTGACTATTGGTGAAAGGACTGAGAACGAGTTGAAGATTGGTAGGATTGCTGGTTCCATTGTTCAACAACCAACCAAGAAGCCTCAGAGTAGTCATTTAAAGAAAAAGGAAGGTGAATCGAATGCTATGATGGCGAAGGTCTCTCCTCAGTATCAGGTTCCCATGGCTCCTATGTCGTATTATCCTTATCCTTATGTTGCTGCTGCTCAATATCAACAACCGCCGTATCAGTATCATCCACAACAACAAGTTCAAAATTCTCAAAATCAAAATCAACCTTAACTTCAATAGTCTCAACAAAACAACAAAAATCAACATCAGAACAAACAGAATAACAACAATCAGAATAATCGTAAGCGGATGAATTTTGATAGAATTCCTGTGCCTTATACAAAGTTGTTTCCTTATTTGATTCATCAAGGGGAAATAGTCCCCAGAGATATTGCACCTACAGTTCCTCCTTTTGGTCCGAAGCATAATCTGAATGCATCTTATGCTACCATGATGGGTACATAATGCATGCTACCGAAGATTGTATTGTTCTCAAGGCCAAAGTCCAAGAGCTTATTGATTAGAAAATCCTGACATTTTATGAGGAACGTCCTAATATACAAACTAACCCCTTGCCTACCCATGGTGGGCCCGTGATTAATATGATTAAGGAAAATCGAAAGGCTGAGTTGATAAGAGATGTCGACGAGGTGAGAACTCTGATGACTGTTGTGATCAAGAAGTTGAAAAAACAAGGGTTATTGAAGTGTCTTCATGGGAAATGCCAGATCTGCGGTGATAATCCTAATCAGTGTCGAAGGTTGAAAGGTTGCATTTAGATCTTGATGAACCATGTTGTAGTTCAGTTTTCCAGAGCCAAGTCTGTGGAAGAGGTAGCTACTATCGAGCCATTCACGATAGTATATAGGAAGGTTCTCGTGGAAACTCCTAAAAAGAAAATTGAGCCTATTGTTGCGGTGAGAATCGTGATACCAAACTATTGATTAACTTGAATCTTAATTCATTAAATTCACAACCGGACTTTGACTTATCCAAAGGAAAGGTTAAAGAAAGAAATACCTTTTGTGCGATGTAACAACAATGCTAAGAGATTCAGGGATCGGGGGTTGGTTATTCCTAAGGTAGGTATTTCACATTCTAAACATCTGTAGTATTCTACAGGAACCTTTTGTATGTTTGTATGCTATACTTGATAGGGGTACAAGGGTGACATAGAGACCTAAGGATAGTTTCTAAGTTTTCTCGCAAAGATATCCCACCCTCTGCCTACGTATCCTAACTAGGATAGAATCACAGCAACCGTAGTTAACCTCACTAGAGATAGATGAACAGTTGATTATGATCAAGGTTCAAAGGGGGAACAAACATAATAATGCTTGTGTATAATTTAATAAAACTCTCTATTCTAAGTTGTACACTGAAAGGAATTGACTTTTACAAAAGTCAAGAGGGGAGTAAGTAATCATGACAATGATTCTTACATAGAGTTAACCAACTCTACCTAAAAGTTCTAATTGAAGGATACTTCTAACAAGGGGTAGGTCATTTAGACTTAAAGCAAAGCCTAATGGCTTGAGTTCTAACATAACTAACTTAGGGTTCAAGATGATTTAACGAAGTCAGAGGGAGGGTAATGAGCTATCTATGACCCAAGGGTCAATAAAGAGACTTTCCTTTGGAATGGGAAAAAGGAGGCAACTGGATGAGAACTAACAAGTTCCATCACTTGGGGAACAACTTAACAAATTTAAAAACACACATAAGTATTCATTCAAACATGACGAAGATATGAAAGAGCATGGTTCATAAACATAGTTCACAATGTCAATTAATTAGATGCATTAAAATCAAGGATCAAACATGATAAGACGTTGAGTCAAGCAAAATTCAAACACTCAAACAAGTTAACAAACATGTATGGGTCAAATACAAACAATCTCATAAGATAGCTCAAGAAGAAGTTAAGAAAAGTTTCCAGAAGAAACAAGGTGAAAACCCTAAAAGGAAACATGACTTTCAAGTGGGTTAAAGTATTTCTAGGATAGCCATCCTTGAATTTTTTTTTCTCACTATGTGAAAGTAGACATGATAAGGAACAATTTGTAAAAAGAGTGGATGAAAAATGTTGACAAATGGAAAAGTTATGAAGTTTTTAATTTTCTGAAGAAAACATAAAAATTCAAGTGATAAAAAATTAGAGATGCACATGGTAAGTGTTGAACTCACAACCATTGGGTCACAAGTCTATAACTTCACCAATTCACCTAGTGCACGCGTGTGAAAACTCATGGAGAGGGGAGATTGAATATTAAAACATGAGAAATAATGCAAAAAGCCAAAAGAGTTGATCTCCACACAGATCGAACTCGAAACATTGGGCAAGGCAAATACATGAGCGTGTAGGTCATGACCACTGGGGTGGTGATACATCCAATATATCAAACCGCCCTAGTGAAATAAATACCTCCAAGTGTGAATCTGGGCACAACATAAGCAAGCCAATCAAGTGAAAAAAGCCAAAAACGTGAACATTCGAATTTTGTCAAAACAACATCAAATTTAGCAAACTCAAAGTCTATCTCACGTGATTTTCAACAAGGAATCAAATGGTGTATTTGGTTTTCTCAAATTATATGCATAACTTAAAATCTGATAGAAACTGCAAAACGATGATTTGAGATGCATTTTCAAAGTTTGAGTTCAATTCTAACATGCTTGTACTGATTTGAAAGTATGCACACATTCTAAGCATGATATTTGAAAAGTTCGCACACAATGATACATCAAAATTGTACTAGAACAGAATATATTATGTGAGTTGCAATATTGCACATGAGTTGAAAATGGCCAAAACTGGTTGTAGCAGATCCAAAATCAAACATGATTTCAAAGAAATACAATGTCAAACACATCATGAATCAAACATATAGGGACCCAAATCCAAATTGACAGCAAAAAACATAAGAATCATGAGGCTGCAATGTCATGACAGTTTGCTTGCAATAGAAACAAAACAAAAATGATATTTGTCACCAAAGATAGCAAATGCAAAGTGAATTGAATTAAGAAATTAAGGCCTGGGGCCTGTGATAACAATCAAGTAACAGTTCATGACATAACCTGACTCACCATTCATAAGACATAAGCATATACAAGACATAGGCATATACAAGACATAGGCACATACAAGACATAGACATATTCAATACAGCTTTTAAATCAACACAAAAGCTGGCTTGAACAGACCCTACATAAACTGTTCAAATTAACATGACATGCCATCAGTGTCAAGCACAGTCCATCAAGGTTTCTATGTTTAGAGTGACCTATAATTAACTCTAAACAAAGATAACAACTTTATCTCTAACAGAAGCAGTTAATAGTTCAGCAATGGGAGAAACAAAATGCAAACTCAACACTTACTCTTCATGACAGTTACAAACCTTCTTCCTTATGTTCATACATGAAATAAAGCAATATTTAAGAGAGTCTCACATAGCAGCACAACATTGTATGATGACTAGAAGAGTACTACACATATTGATGAGCATAACAAACAAAACATGACGGATTCAAACATGAGCTGGACTTGCATTCAAAACTGTTCCAACTAATGTACACTAATCATGTTCATGGAAGTTCAAAATCAAGATAGTGATCACTGACCTCTTAGACTTCCAAGAAAGCTATGTAGTAGAGAATACCTTCAAAAGTTGCTCCAACTGATATCAAGTATATCTTGGTGAACCAACATATTTCTTGCACTTGAAGAAAATAATGGGATCTTTGTGACATATCCAAGATCTGGTGATGCAGAGGTCTTTTAATGTTTTGGACAGTTAGTACACTTCAAACCAAAGGTGTTTTAAGTTTCAAGATTGTTGAAACCAGCTTGAGCAAAGAGTTATCTAGTTTTGTATGAAAAGTCAAAGTTTGTTAGGTTGAAGGTTGAATTTTGGATATATGAGGTCTTGGACTGGTTGAATGGCTTGAACACCTTCCAAAGGTCATTTGTGGGTTGTGTATAGGGTTTATGGTGAGTTTCTATGCTTGGAAATAATGTTAGTAGGAAATCTGTCCATGACAGATTTTGATGGTTTTTAGTGAACTTGCTTGAATTTTAAGAAAAGTGGCTATATGGATTCTTGGTGAGTTTCTTCTGGTGTAATGGTTTTTTTCTTGTGTGTATGATACATGGTGGATGTCTCTATTTATAGAGGTATGTAAAGCCTTGACAGATTTGGAAATATGGATTGTCTTTGTCTTTTGGAGGGAGAAAGGAACAAATCTTCACATGGATCTTTGATGCAGAAAACCTTGTGTGTTTTCAATACATTATGCTGCATAAACAGGCTGTAAGTGTTGTACCCCAAAATTTGACCAACCTCTTTCCTTAATCTTTGGCTTATGTTTCATTGCATTTTAGCATCTTGCATTTGCATAACATAGTTCTTACAGGGGATCAAGTGATTATTTGTGTATCATCCAAGAGGAGAGTCTTTATTGGCTTCAAGCTCAAGCAAAGGCAATGGTACAAGCCATCAAGAGGGTGTTATCATCATAAAGTTATCAAAGCTCCTAAAGAGGAGAGATGTGCCATAGCTCATTGTCAAAGAACCATCAGAGGGTGTCAGGGGGTCCATGAGGTTTCATCATTGGTAGAGGCATGAGGTAGAAGTTTGTTGAGTACCTCAGAGGTCATTGTGGAATTGGAATGGTCACTCAGTTCATATGCACAATACCTAGGCAAAAAGGATGAAATTAGGGTTTCACTTTTAATCAAGATAAATTTGTTTTTTGGAGAAAAACTTGTTTCCATGGTCTTCCATATGTCCTAAGGTGTTTGGGGATGGGATATTGATCATCAATTTTAATCAGAAGATCTTCAATTGATCAGTCAATTGAAAATCATGAGATTTGGGGAAAAAGTCAATTGTGCAATGAAAAAGTCAACTCTTGACTTTTTAAAGTCAAGATCGTATTCCTCAAGTTCAATATGACCCATGGATGGAATTTGTTCAAGAAAAGTTAAGGGAATCATGAAAAATCAAGAATTGTTGAAAGTTGCCATTTTGAGAAATTAGGGTTTTAGAAACTTTCCATTTATGGAAAGTTTCACGGTTGAAGCAACCATCTTCAAGGCTATTTTTCTTCATGATCAAGGTTTCAAATGGACTTGGGTCAAACAACAAAGTTGTTCCTTGTATTTCAAGCTTTCTTTTGAGTACTAATTCATAATCATATGATACTTGGAGCTCAAGTTATGATCAATCAAAGTTGAGGATTTCAATGATTTCAACATTGCCAAGATTGGACAGATTTCTTCACCTCTTTTGCAAGCCAAATTTCTGCACTTTCTTGATGCCAAATGAAAATTTGTCCCAAATGAAAGTTATAGATCATGTTCCAAGCTTTCCAAAAGTCCTAGAAGTCCTCCATATGATTTGTGAAGCTCAAGTTATGAAGACTCAAGGTTTGGAAAAAATAGTTCAAAATCCATAACTTAGAAATTTTTCTAAGTTATCCCTAGACAGATTTTGTGCTATGATTTTCAACATCATTTTTCATGGTCTTCCAATCCTCAAATCAAGATGATTTCAACATGAAAATTATTCCTAGCCATGCCCTCTTTACTTAGAGCTCAAGTTTAGGGTAAAGTGATCTTTGTACACTAACATATCATGGTCCAAAATAGGTGATTTGACATTTTTTGCAAGACATGAATTATGTGACATTTGGGCATGAGGTGAATTTCAGTATGCAGCATTGTTATATTCACAAACCATGCGCATGGATTTACGATCTGAGCATACCAAACATTTCCCAAAATGAACCAACACACAATGTACCTCTTTGCTCCATTTTTGAAATTCTTACCAAAAACAAGAAAGACCAAAAGTTGTCACAACACAATACCTCTCTCCATTCTGTTGCTAGCAGACACCAAATCAACTATCATTTTGTCCAACTACTGCATAACCATATGAGCTTTTGTCCTTGTTTATCACGCACCGTTGGTTCAAAAATTCATGAAAATGCAACATCTACACCATTGATCTCTCACCTTGGTAAAACCCTCCAAAGCCTGATTTCACTCCATATTTAAGCTAAAGAGAAGCTTGAGAAAACCCTAGCCACCACTGCTGCAAGAAAAACCAGAACTTGAGCTTTGAACTCCTCCAAAAAATCACAAAAACTGCCTTGTGCGAATTTCATACCAGCACCTTCTCCAATCATCCAACCACCCTAAAAATCATCCACACAATCTCAAAACCATTGTTAGAAGGTGTTCCAACCACTATTTTGGCCAAAAATACCATAAAACCAAAAGTCAACTTCTCACACCATAAAAGTTTGACTTTTTTGCATAAGATAATGAAACTCACTGCCTAGAACAGTTTGGACCTCTTTGACACCTTGAACACCATTCATTTATGTTGTACCAATTATCCAAGTCCTTAAAGAATAGCTAGAACATCATTTCCTAGGACTGTCATCACTTGTCATTCATTACTTCTAGAGGAAGAAACTTCAAGCTTGTTCAAAGGAAGGAGGGATATCTTGCTTTGCTCTTGCTGCTAGCTTGATTTTGGAGATCTACAAGAGGTATGTAACCCTAAACCTCTTCATTGATATGCATCATATGTTTGAAATTGATTTTATGCTTGTTTGAGGGTTGTAATTCATGAAGAAAGTATGATTAACCTTGGCATTGTAATATAGATTTTCTTGGTTTTGTTTAGGGCTAGTTTAGTGGTATTACTGTTTTGGTGAAGTAGTAATTCCATGTTGTGTTGATTTTGGCATTGCTTAAGTTTAATTCCATTACTCATGCCTTTTATGCCAATGTTTGGTCATGGCTGTTGTTTCAAGCAAAACTGCTTGACTCATGTTGTTGAAAGCATTGTTGTTGAGACATTAGTGCATAGAGGTCTGCTCTTGCTATTCCATTGTACTGCAGTCAAATCTATCCTTCATGCTTTGTTTGATTAACTGTCATTTGGAGATTGCATTTTGGACTGTTTGAGTTTTCCTTATTTAGGGGCTGCTGCCAGAACTTGTGTGTCAATCTGACCAATTCATATTAGTATGCCCTGGGTCTGTTGACTCCTTTTGCTTGGATTGCTTTATGCTTGGTTTGGTTCTGTTTATTGTTAGTTTAAAGTTGGTTAAGTTGTAACTTCAGGTTGTGACTTTAAGATGTTAGAATTTAGTTGGTTGGTTTAAGTTAATCTTGACATTGTTCAACATAGGTTCTTTGCTGTCATGACTGTGCTTGGGAACTAAGTTTTCAACTCAGGCGTAGGTTTCTAGCAGGTGGTTAGGTTTATGCTGTTGGTTTTAGAACAGAATTGGAAGACCAAGTAAGGGTTGTTTTAAAGACTTAAGGTTGTTGTTGTCTAAATCATTGAAGGCTGTCCTTTTTGGTGTGGAGGTTGTTACCTCAGTTCAGTTGGAGTTTTGGGTGCTAATTGGTTCAACTAGATTTTAGAGATGCATAGATGTGTCATTGGGATTTAGGTGTGTTTGTGAATTCTTGCTATTGTTAGGACATTGTTGCATTGCTATGCTAAATAATCATGTGTGTTTGATGGCATGAGTTTGCAACATCTCATTTTGAGCAATATAATTTGGATGGAGGGATTGGTAACTTGATCTAAACTTACTTGTTTCCAAGTCTGTTTTGGTTTTTGTTTAAGTTGGATCTCAAGTCATTTGGTTAAGTACTATGGCATGGCTGCTTTTTGTTCATCAGCATAGTTTTGAAATGCTTTATAAGGAACCATTTTGAGTTGGCCAATGTATTTAAGTTTGTCAGCATCCCTGATGTAATTTGTGGCAAATGGTATAGCAATTTTTCGCTGTTGTTCAAGGCTGTCATTTATATTATGACTTGGAACTGTTATTTGATTTGTGTTTGGTAGCCACCATTTAGATCTTTTGTTTAGGAGCTGCTATTGGAATTGGATTTATCAATCCATGATGAGATACTCAGAGTTTTGGCCTTGGTTTTAGTTTTTAGAGTTAAGTTGTGTTGGTAGCTGTCATGAAGATTAGTATTGGATATGTTTGGCGTGGTGATGTCACTATCATATGTTGGAATTTGCAACTAACAGGCTTGGATTTTGAGTGGATCAGTCCGGTCTTTGTGTGTCTGCACTGATAGCTGGCATAAGGGATATTTGTTGCATTTTTATGACGTATTATGTTGTTTGCTTCTGTTTTCAACAAAGCACCTTTGTTTGACTTGAGTTTTCATAACTTGCTGCAAATTTGAAGAAGAGAAAGCATTGATGTTAGTTAAACTCAAGCATCATCAAACTTCCTATTAGACCATTGCAATTTATGTGTGATAAGTTCATAACTTATGGCAGCCTGGATTGATAAAACAATTGCTGTCATAGATCTTTGTCTTGGAATTTGGTTGGACACATTGCTTCTCTAACACCATTTCATTAACTTGCAACTTAATGGTCAGGTTTTGTTTTACCAAGAATTTGAAACCATTTCTCTGAGCATCATCATGAGCAACATATTTGAAACATGTTCATGTTTTTCTTTGAACCTGCTTGCACCCAAAGTCTTTAGACTCCAAAATGCATTTCCAAACTCATACTTGCATGTTCATTCGTGTTTCAAAATGTGTATTCTATTTCAAATTTTGGTTGATACCATCTTCTTCATTGTGAAAAATTAAGTGAGATAGACTTTTAGTTTGTGACAATTGGTTAAGAATTGAGGAAGTTAGAGTGAAATCGTATTTCAAGTTTTTCATTTCAACTTGCGTTGAGGCTTGCCCAGAAATGCGCTTGTTTTTGGTATATGTAGAGTTGGGGTGGCTTGATAGAATGGATGTATCGCCACCCCAGTGGTTGTAACTTTGCCCTTAAGAACTTTGACATGCGTGAGATCCCCGGTTCGACCCTCAGCGAGGGTGCTTTTTGCTTATTTTTTGTGATTTTCATGTTTTTAATATTTTTACCTTCTTTTCCATTTATTTTCACATGCGTTTAGTGGTTGGATTGGTGTTGTTTTAAGCCTATGACCCCAAGGTCTTGGGTTCAAGCCTTGGGTGAGACATTTCTTTCTTTTTAGCAACTTGTTTATTTTATTTTATTTTAGTTTTTTTTCTTGTTTTGTTTTGTTTATTTTAAAAATAGTTTTGAATATCATAAAATCTGAAAAAAATCATTTTCTAATGTTTTATAGTGTTAATTTTTTTTTTCATTTTGTTTTTCATTTATTTTTATGTGAATTTACAAATTAATGTACTTTGTGGTTTGTCACTTGTTCATTGCATGTTTTCCTCCCTCAATTCCTTGTTTATTGCATCTTTTCTTTGCATCCTTTGTTTGCATTGCATGTTGAATAGTCCAAGTCAACTTCCTTTCTTTCTTATTTCATTTGTGATTGAGTTATTTATTGTTTACTTGTCCTTGTGCCATGATCCCCCTAGGATTCCTAGTTCCTCCGTTTAGGATGGGAGTAGGAGAGACATTAGGTGTTCAATCCTTTGCATGATAACATTAGCATAGTTTCATTCCCTTTCATCCCAACATTAGGAGCATTGTGTATGACAATATTAGGGTCCAGTTTCCCCTTTAGTCTGTGTCTTTCTCTTCTCGTCTCCTAAACAATTCAAAACACTTAATAAAGAATAATTTGCATCGTATGCTACGAGTCTTAAGTATTTGAAAAATGATGGTTGGAGGGCCTCCTCTCAATTGTCTAGAGTGTTTAGCGTATTCCCCTTGGGCGATATGCAACGCATTCGCTCTCGAGTCATAGTTTTTAATGTGACATGAGTTTCCACCCATAACTCAATTCACTTCTTGTCTTAAAAAAACACAAAAACAAAAAACAACAAACCTTTTTTTATCCTTCGGGATTAAAGGAAAATCATTTTCACAAAGAGAGTGTTGTTAACTCTTGGTTCTACCACAAACAGGCAATGCCCAAGTCTCCAATGGTCGAGCAACATACACCTAACTGCTAGAACAAAGGTTTAACCCTACTAGGCTTAAAACACTTGAACCAACCAGTGGTCGTGTCATCCTGAACTATGTTTGCTCTGATTTCTCGTGCCAGACGAGGATACGTAGGCACAAGACGATGATGTCTTGGCGAGAAACCTTCCCCACCTTCACCAGTAGTTTCCCGAACTACGTTGACTCTAACTTTCCTATTGCACGAGGGAATACGTAGGCATAGAGCGGCGATGCTCTATCGAGTCTCTTTTCTTTTCTTTTGTCCCCACGAGCATGTAGTTTAGATAACTTAACACCCTTTTAGATTAGACAACAAGCATGGATCTCGTTGAGTACAACGGACGTGAAGGGTGCTCATACCTTCCCCACTAGTAACTGACTCCTAAACCCAAGATTTGGTTGCGATGACTTGTCTTTTCCCTTTTTGTTGGTTTTCTCGGATCGTTTCTTTTCCCTCTCTTTGGGATAAATAACGAACGGTGGCGACTCTTCTGTCATTGCTGGCCCCTCTTCGCAGCGATGCGACAGCTGGCGACTCTGCTGGAGAAAGGTCTTTTTATCCCCTATGCGAGTCAATCCTAGCGCTTGTTTGTTTTTATCTTTGCGTGTGTATATATGTGTATATGTGTTGCATTTTCATTTTTATTATTGCATTTTACTTTCGACACTGTTATATATATCATTTTGTTGTGCTGTAGGGGATGTTCCATTGAGGGATAAGCCAAAAACCAGGCTTGAGGATAACCAAAGCACTAGAGTGGAAAGTAGTGACGAACCTGTATGTTTTAGCATGCACTAGTGTCCATGAAATTCGCGTTCAGGCGAGGTTTTCTTTTGAAGACATCCTATCATGTACATTAGTCGGGAGGGGGTATTGGATCAGGAAACTGTCGACTCTAGAGACCGATCACTTGGGAGTCAGCTAAGTGAGGCCATTTCGTGAGGCAATAATGCCAAACCAGAAATGGTGAACGTATCATCGTTTCTCGAAAGTCTGTGACGCTGACGACCGCATAGGATGCCAGACCTTATTGGAGATAAGTTCATACCTGTGAGTGGGAGGGTTTACAGGAAACCTTGACCCCCATCCTACCCGGTTACCTTGTCAGTATGAACAATTACAGTGAGATCCTTGTACTAATGCTATATGGTTTTCTCGCCAAAGCAAAGCGCTGGTTCATCACTGTCAACAGCACATCAACTTGATCCTCTGTTGCATTTGCATACTCATTTGCATTTTCTTGCATTATCATGTATCTGTGTTTCAGGTGTATACTTCCTCCTTGATTCTAGTCACCCTAAATCCACTGCTGTCATGGGATCTGATTTGGAGAAAAATGTGTTATACAAGTTCCCGACTCCTGAGATAGGACCTCTGCTTAAGCTAATCTCCGCGGCTGATCGTAGTGTAATGGAGGACTTTAAAAGAGAGTATGGGAGAATCCTAAGTCTTGTTTGTAAAGCTTCTAAGTTTGAATTGGATGGTATTTATGCACTACTACAATTCTTTGACCCCCAATTGCACTGTTTCACCTTCCCAAGTTTCGTTCTGTTGCCCACCTTGGAAGAATTTTCTCAGTTGGTGGGGATTCCAGTGTTGGAGGAGATGCCTTGTGTGCATTCTGAAAAAGGACCTGAGTTGGTCAGGTTGGCTGGTGCTTTACATCTTGACGTCTCTGAATTGGAAGGTAATCTTGTATGGAAAGTTAGAACTCCTGGTTTTCTACTGTCGTTTCTAGTGGGAAAAGCTCAGCACTTTGCCAAAGAGGGATGTTGGGTAGTCTTCAATGCCATTCTGGCTCTATGCATCTATGGGATAATCTTGTTCCCTAACTTACCTGACTTTGTAAATTGGGATGTTTGTTGTATCTTCGCCTCAAGGAATCCGGTATCAACTCTCTTGGGCGATGTTTATCATTCTGTTCATTATAATAATGAAAGCAGGCATGGAAAGAACGTTTCCTTCTGCCCTCCACTGCTATGCAAATGGTTCATCTCACGCCTACCAAAGTTTGGGCCCTTTGTTGACCTTGCAAAATCTGCAGAATGGCCCGAAAGGCTCATAGGATTAAGATCAGAAAATATTGTCTGGTTTGACAGAGACCTGTTGGGAATAGATGTTATTCACAGCTGTGGAGAGTTCCCTAACGTCCCTCTGATTGGAAGGAAACAAGGTGTTAATTACAACCCGGCTCTTTCTGTTAGATAGTTTGGATACGCTCTTAGGGGACCTCTGTTGCACCCCAAAATTTGCCCTTCTGTTTTAACCTTAACTGGCTTTTGTTTCTTTGCATTTTTGCATTTTTGCATAGCATAACATTTGTTCTTGAGACAGGGGATCAAGGTTTTTGTGTGGCTCAGGGTTTTCTCTGGTGCAAGAGACTGAACAGCAAGCATCAGGAGCTCCGGCATTTATTTTGCTTGACGATCGAGCGGTCAATTTTATTTTGTTTTGCAGGGTTACTTTCAGCTCAGAGGGCAGCACCCAAGCTATCTCAAGCATTCTCACAGTTATAATATTCAAGAGCAAGTTTTAGAGGCAAAACAGGGCTTAAAATGGTCGAAAATGGGCAAATGTGCAGATTTCCCTCCAAAAGGCGCCAAAATTCAAAATTTAAAGGTGTTAATCGATTAACCAAATGGTTAACCGATTAACCAAGTCAAAATCAGGTCAAATTTAAATTTTTGAAGGTGTTAATCGATTAAGCCATATGGTTAACCGATTAACCAAGGCAAAAATTAGCTCTGCACGTGAATTTTCAATAGAGGTCACTTCGGGGTCCATTTTGATCATTTGTGAATTTGATTTTACACCAGAAGAAGGATCTAGAACCACTTTGAATTGAGATTAACGTTCAAATTAATTTCATTTCCCTCCAAATTCCCATTCCTAATCCCAAACCAATTTTCACAAGCCACACTCCAAACCTCATTTGAATCCAAACCAAGAGCATATTTAAATGATTTGCTCCAAACCTCACAAACACAATCCTCATAATTTCCATTTCATTTAAGAATTCACTCTCATTCTCTCAATTCTCTCCCAACTTTCCACACCAAAACTTCATTAAAGCTCTTTCTTGGAATTCTTTGATTCTCCATTAGAATCAATGAATTCTTGAGCTCAAACCTTCATCCATCATCCTCATTGAATCAATTTATTCATCCAATTTTCGTGCAAGCTTGGATCTGAAATTTGAAGTGGATTTAGAAGTGATTAATTGGTGTATTCTTGCTTAATTTTGGTGGATCTTCATTTCTACTACAAGAACTCAATTGGATCTTGAAGGAATTCCGGATTTCTTGCTCGGATCTGCTTAATTAGAGTGAATCAACATTAACCGAAGCAATTATCCGCTTCGTAGGTTGGAATTCTTGATCCATTATTAATCTTGAGCTTATTTTGCTTATTCAATGTGGATTTTCATTTTTGATTGACTTTTGGTTGATTTGATTCATAGGAATTCTGATCTTGCTGTTTAAATGTGTTTACATGTCAATTGGATCACTATTTTCTGGTTTAATTTCGTGCTTAATTGATTGTATGATCGTTGGAATGATTGCACATTGGATAAGTTGCTGAAAAGTGCTTTTGGACTGTTGTTTTCTGCTGCTGGTACAGTGTTAATCGGTTAACCAATTGGTTAATCGATTAACCAATGCTAATATTCAAATTTTCCAACATTTTTAACTGGTTAATCGATTAACCCCTGGTGTTAATCGGTTAACATTGTGCCAACAAACCTGTTTTTCTATTTTTCAAGGTTGCTTTGGTGCTCTCTCACTTCGAATCTTCATGGATCGATATGATGCATTTGGAGTGAGATGTTTTGGATATTGTGTTGCTGTTCTTGATCATTCGATCATGATTTCTTCGACACGCGTGTTCGATTTCCACTTGAATGCATGCTTATGGATATGGTTCAAAGTGATGATCATTTGCATTGTTTCCTTTTCTTGCATTGCATGGTTGAGATGTGCTTGTGGTGGCTGTTGTCCCACACTTTTTCCTCCCACTCTTCTTTGCATCTTTTGTGTTTTCATTTCATGTTTGCATTCCTTCTTGCATCTCTACTTGTGAATGAATTGCTTTGTGTTTACTTGGGTTTCCTTTTCCATGATCCCTAGTCCCCTTAGGAGTAGGGGAGACATTAGGTGTTCAATCCAAGCATGCTAACATTACGGTAGATTTTCCCCCTCTTTCAATCCCAACTTTAGGGTCATTTTGCATGTTAACATTAGGGTCGATTAGTTTCCCTTTAGAGTTGTGTCTCTCTTCTCATCTTCAAACCCTTCAAAACACTTAATAAAGAATGATTTGTGTTGTATGCTATGAGCCTTAAGAACTTGGGGAATGATGATTGGGGGGCCTCGTCTCAATTGTCTAGAGTGTTTAGCGTATGTCCTTTGCACGATATGCAACGCATTCGCTCCTAGGTCATAGTCTTTAGTGCAACATGAATTACAAATCAAATTCAATTCACTTCTTGCCTAAAAAATACAAAAACAAACATCAAATATTTTTATCCTTCGGGATTTAATTTGGAAAACCTTTTTCGTAAGGAGATTTTTGTTAACTCTTAGTTCTAGCGTAAAAAGGTAACGCCTCAGTCTCCAATGGTCGAGCTGCATACACCTAACTGCTAGAACTAAGATTTAACCTTACTTGGGCCTAAAACATTTTGAGCCAACTGGTGTTCTTGTTAGTCCGAACTATGTTTGCTCTGATTTATCATACCAAATGAGGATACGTAGGCACAATACGGCGATGTCTTGGCGAGCAACCTTCCCCCACCTTTACCCGTAGTTTTCCAAACTACGTTGACTCTGACTTTCCCATTGCACGAGGAAGTATGTAGGCATAGAGCGGAGATGCTTTATCGAGTCTTTTTTATTTTCTTTTGTCCCTGTGGATCCCGTCGAGTACGACGGATGTGAGGGGTACTAATATCTTCCCCTTGCGTAACCGACTCCCGAACCCAATATTTAGTTGCGATGACCTGTCTTCTCCCTTTTCGTTATGTTTTCTCTGATCGTTTCCTTTCCCTCTTTTGGGATAAATAACGAATGGTGACGACTCTTCTGTCCTGTCCAGCCCCTCTTCGCAGCGATGCGACAACCTCCAAAGGAATAAAAAGTGCAGGAATCCCTGTATTTCACCGGTTTGATTAACGACGAGACCTTAATTAGACTTGAGAAGGCTTGGGGTAAGATCCATCACAAAGGAAATCCTTTACTAGGAAAGAGAAATTCTAGAGCTTTTGAACCTTACATGGAATGGATTCGGGAGAGAGTCAGGAGACTGTTGATACCCCTCCCAAGAAGAGAACCTTTGTATCCCTCAGTGGTTGTGGAACCTACGACAATCGAGGTGCAGAAATACAATCGACTATGGGCCGAGAAGGAAGAATTGCGTAGGGCTAATTAAGAGTTAGAGAAGGAAATTGTCCAGCTTAGGATTGAGAAGAGTCAAGATGTCCAATCATTCAAGAAGCAAACAGAGTTGGTAAACAAGATGGGTACGGAATTGACAAAGGAGGTTAGCACCCGAGAACGAATAGGTAAAGATTTGAAGAGCGTCGGTGATGTCCTTAATGGAAAGAAGAAGGAGCTAGAGAAAGATCATTTAGCGATATCTAAATTCGAAGCTCATTGGAACGCTATATTAACTAACAACAAAGAGAGGGAAGATAAGTTGCGTCAACAAGTTGATAGTTTGAGGGCTCAGCTTCGAGTCAGAATTTAGAGAGCTCTCGGTGAATCCATGCGCCTACTAGAAAGTGACCGCAAACTCCGTGAAGCTCTTGCAACGTTGGAGGAATACAAGCTAAGAATAGACTTGAAGAAACCAAGACTTGAAGACGCTTTTAGGGAGGACGCTTGGGAAGACTACGCCTAAGGTTTGCAAGAAACTATCAAGAGGAGGGACTTGCTCATTCAAGGATTGATTGACGGGTATGATCATCCGGACACAAAGGAGTTTCTAGAAGAGTTCCAGACTCGACACCGCTTCTGACGCATTTTCTCTTATTTGTTATTATTTGTATTTTGACCATCACCAGGGTTGTTGGATGGGGCCATGATGACTCTTTTTGTATTCCTTTGGTGATGTATGGTGATACTCTATGGTTCATTTTATTTATGAGATATTTTTTTGGCTACCTCTGTGGTTCTTCATTCTCCTACCATGATTGTGGAACTAGAATCAAGGGGAGAAATTTCCCTGAAATACATTTGCATGTCTGCATTTTGCATCATTCCTGATTTGCATTGCAGGTGTCTTGTTTCTTTTAACCTTACCTCTTCCTATGGTTTTCTCCAGAGTTTGTTTCAGGATTGAAAGCCATCCGATTCACCGTTATTCTACATGAGGAAACCAACAAAGAGTTATGGATCAAGTTCAGCTCGAGCTTCAAGAATTCTGTGATAGGATGGCACAGTTTATGGAAATGATGCAGGGGGTCGCCAACGTCCAGGAACAGTTAAGGACGTTGGTCCATCCTTTCGTATCAAGGGTTGATGGAAATGGGGTTTTACATGGTGGAACCGCTGCTATGCCTCCAGTGGACAACAGTATGCCACGGGCAGATGCTGCCCAACAGTAGTTCTCCCTCCGGGCGGAGGAAACCAAACTGGATTTCCTGTCCCAGGTCCAATGGGCGCTATGCAGGGTAAAAATGGTCCCCAGTGGGAACATGATGAGCAAGATGATGTCTTCTCCATGGGAGACCTTGGGGCAGGATTACAATCTGACGCTGATAGAAGATTCAAGGCAATAGAAGAAAAAATGAGGAGCCTTGAAAACCAGAATGCTATGGGTCTTGATATGTCCAATCTGGGACTGATTCCGGGACTTAGAATTCCTCTGAAGTTTAAGGTGCTAGACTTTGACAAGTATAAAGGGACGACGTGTCCGAGGGTGCATCTATGCTCTTATTATAGGAAAATGTCAACATATTCCGATGATGAGAAGTTACTCATGCATTTTTTCCAAGATAGTCTGTTAGTGCCGTCCCTAGAGTGGTATATGGGCTTAGAGCCAGTAAATATCAGGAGTTAGAGGGATTTAGTAGAGGCTTTTATTAAGCACTACCAGTACAATAGTGACTTGACACCGAACCGAGTGCAGTTACAGAATTTATCTCAAAGGAGTAACGAATGCTTTAAGGAGTACGCCCAGAGATGGCGCGAACTTGCCGCTAGAGTTCAACCTCCGATGGTGGAGAGAGAACTGATTGACTTGTTTGTGGCTACGTTGCCCGGGATTTACTACGAGATGTTGGTGGGTAACATGTCTGGCAGCTTTTCAGATTTGATTATTACCGTCGAAAGGGTCGAAAATGGGATTAAGATATGGGAAGATATAAGCAGGGGAAGGGACCTCATCTGGAGGTGGAAGAAAGAATTTTGGGGCTAAGAAAAGGGAGAATGAGGCAAATGCAGTGTCCGGTTTTAAGAATTGAAACAGGAATCAGAATCAACATCAACAACAACCATACTATCAACAACAACCACAAGTGGCTAGTATTGCCATCCCAGCAGTGCAGCCCCAACAACAACAACAACCACAACCACATCATCATCAACAACAACAACAACATCAACAAAACTATGCCTCACGACGGTTTCAAGACCGTGGGAGAATGATGAACAGGCACTTTGACGCACCACCAATGCCCTATGCTCAATTATTACAACACTTAATGCAACTGCAGTTGGTCCAGAAAAGGACAATGGCACCTCTCACCGGCCCACCACCTCCCGGATATGACGCCAATGCTCGGTGTGACTTCCACTCTGGCGCTCCCAACCATCACATCGGTAACTGCAAAGCCTTCAAGCATAAGGTTAAGGACCTTATCGACAACAAGGTTATCAACTTTAATCATGATGCGCCGAATGTCGTCCAGAACCCTATGCCTAACCATGGATGGGCTGGTGGTGTAAATGCTATTGTCAGTGGAGAAGTTTTGAACTTGGTGTCCAGTATGGAAGATCTGAAGACTCTGTTAAGCTTTGTGAATGTAAAAGCACAGATTGTGTCTTAGTTTTATCTCTATGTTTTGATGATAACAATTATGAATTTTGTATTCAAGAATTATATACTCTAAACGTGTTCTAGATTGTTTGCTACAGGCACTAAAGTAAATTATCTTAAGAAAGCAAAATTGCATCTGAACATTGTTTGTATGAAAGACTTCATAAGTTCAAGAGCATCTTAAGTGAAGATCTGAACTTTGCTCCCAGAAGAATCTGACTACTGTCTCTTGAAGATTCTGAAGAAGGAGCCTCTAAAGCATAGAGACTCTGCTCTGAAGGATTTACACGCTCAAGCACACTAGCTGCACATACTCTGTTTCAGCTCAATCTGAAGAACATTCAAGACTCTGAAGATCCAGATGATCCTTGATCAGAAGACTCTGAAGATTCAGATTCTTATGTTGAAAGCTGAACTCACTTTGAAGAAGATTTAAATATGTACGTTGGTCCTTCTCAACAGCTCTTTCCTATTTTGTGCTAGACACAAGGACACAGACAAAAAGGTTTTATCTGTGCATTCCATTCTGAGGAAAGTATTCTGCAAGTGAAGACAAAAAGCATCAGGCCTGTTTCAGCACAGCCTCCAATGTGAAGACAAAAGGCTCTAGGCTTTTCTACACAGCCTTCAACGTAACAAGACTTCTTGGATCTTAGTGCCTATATAAAGAAGTCCACTCCATCTTCTTCAGTAATTGAATCTCTAGAAAAATCACTCCTCAAAGCAAATCTCAAAAAGCTCTTTATCATATTACTTTGCTTTATCTTTATTCTTAAACTAAGAGAAATATCACTGTTGTGATAACAGCTTATTAGAAGCATTCTTACTCTTGTAAAAGTCTTACTTTGTTTGTAAAAGGTTTTCCTTAAGAGGATCCAGTTGGGATCAGCTGCTCTTGAGAAGACTAAGAACGGTTGTTCTTAGGTGTTGCTATTTGTAATCTGTTTGATTAAAATAGTGGATTAAGTCCTTGACAGAGAAAGGCAAATCACTCTTGAGAGGGTGGACTGGACTAGTTGTTTTCAACGAACCAGGATAAAAATATATGTGTTCTAATCTTTGATTTTTAGTCTTACTTATTCAACCCCCCCTTCTAAGTAATTTTCTCACCTTCAGTTGGCATCAGAGCTCCGGTTCTGCGTGTGCTCCACTTAACCGTGACAGTTAAAGATCCAGTGAGAAAGATACTTTGATATTTGTGTTGTTGTCATTATGGAAACAGCTACATCAACTTGCAACAACAAATATGAAGGAGATAGGATCAGTACCAAGCCACCCATGTTTGATGGGGAAAAATTTGACTATTGGAAAGATAGAATAGAAAGTTTTTTCCTCGGGTATGATGCTGATCTTTGGGATATGGTCATTGATGGATATAAACATCCTACTTATGAGGATGGCAAAAAGATTGATAGAAAGTCAATGACTGAAGTACAGAAAAGAGATTTCAAGAATCACCACAAAGCCAGAACTATATTGCTTAATGCAATCTCTCATACTGAGTATGAGAAGATTACAAACAGAGATACTGCTCATGACATGTTTGAGTCACTCAAAATGACTCATGAGGGAAATTCTCAGGTTAAAGAGACCAAGGCGCTGGCGCTCATACAGAAGTATGAGGCATTTAAAATGGAAGAATCTGAAAATGTAGAAACTATGTTTTCTAGATTTCAGATTCTTACTGCTGGTCTGAAAGTTCTGGATAAGGGCTACTCAACGTCAGATCATGTCAAGAAGATCATCAGAAGTCTTCCCACCAGATGGAGACCAATGGTGACTGCACTGAAGATGGAAAAAGATCTGAATAAGATCTCCTTAGAAGAACTTATCAGTTCTTTGAGAAGTCATGAAATAGAGCTGGAGGAAGATGAGCCCCAGAAGAAAGATAAAGGTAAATCCATAGCTTTAAAATCTAACAAACCTGTTAAAGCTTTACAGGTAAAAGAAGAAAGTTCTGAAGAATCGTCTTCTGAAGAAGAAGATGAACTGTCCATGCTTTCCAGAAGAATCAACAAGCTCTGGAAGCACAAGGGAAGGAAGTTTAACAACTTCAGGAAAGCTGACCACAGGAAGGAATCTTCTGGATACAGAAGATCTGGAAAGAAAGAGGTCACATGCTATGAATGCAAGGAACCTGGGCACTACAAAAATGACTGCCCCAAACTTCTCAAGGAGAAACCCAAGAGAAAGTTTGATAAAAAGAAAAAGGTTCTTATGGAAACTTGGGATGATTCAGATGAATCTGAATCTGAATCTGAAGCGTCAGAAGAGTGTGCCAACATGGCATTAATGGCTGGAATAGAAGATCAGAATGAAGAATTATCATCTGAATCTGAGTCAGACTCCGACTCTGATGCTGAAGAGGTAATGTCCAAACTTACCAAAGATGAACTTATAAAGGTGTTATCTGAAGTCTTGAAAAGCTACAATAATATCAAACTCAAGAACAAGAAGCTGAAAAGCAATCTTGAATCTGAGATTGATAATCTGAAAACAGAACTTGTTGAGCAGAGAGAAATAAATTTAAAAATAAAAAATGATTTGGAAATTGTTCAACAAGAATCTGACTCTGAAGCTAAGTCATCTGAAAATATTTTGGAAAAATATGACTCTAGGTTTCAGAGGTTCCTCACTAAAATCATAGACAGAAGCAAGATGGCTTCTATGATCTATGGAGTTAGTAGGAATAAAAGAAAGGGAATTGGATTTCAATCTTCTTCTCTTGAAAAAGATGTAAGATCAATACCTGTAGATGATCTGATCATTAAGATAACTCCTTTATACTCTAATTTTAAATTTGGTCATTTAAATGATATTAAACACACGAGCTCTGAAAAGAATACTCATGTGTTTAGATCTAAGGCAAGTCTAAACAAAAACTATGTTGAAAAAAAAAAGTTTAGACAAACCTACAAGGCAACTAACCCTAAAGGACCCAAGAAGATCTGGGTACCTAAAGACAAAATAATCCCTGTTGCAGATGTCCTTAGCAGCAAAGTCAGGACACCAATCATGGTACCTGGACTCTGGATGCTCACGACACATGACGGGAGAAAGGTCTATGTTCCAAAGTCTGGAACTTAGATCTGGAGGGGACGTGAAATTTGGAGGGAACCAGAAGGGCAAGATCATTGGCTCTGGAACTATAGGTAATGGCAACCTACCCTCTATTTCTAATGTTCTGTTAGTTGAAGGATTGAAACATAATCTATTGTCCATAAGTCAATTAAGTGACAATGGTTATGATATCATCTTTAATCAAAAATGTTGCAAAGCTGTATGTCAAAAGGATGGTTCTATCCTATTCAATGGAAAGAGGAAACACAACATTTATAAAATTAACCTTTCAGAACTTAAAGTTCAAAATGTAAAATGCCTCTTATCTGTGAATGATGAGCAATGGGTCTGGCATAGAAGATTGGGGCATATTAATATGAGACGTATATCTCAGATTAATAAACTCAATCTGGTCAGAGGACTTCCTAAGTTGAAGTTCAACTCAGATGCTCTGTGTGAAGCATGTCAAAGAGGAAAATTTTCAAAATCTCATTTTAAATCAAAAAATGTTGTTTCTACCTCCAGACCATTGGAATTACTTCACATTGATCTGTTTGGACCAGTGAAAACTGCATCCATCAGAGGCAAGAAGTATGGGTTAGTCATTGTAGATGACTATAGCAGATGGACATGGGTAAAGTTTCTAAAACACAAGGACGAGTCTCATTCTGTGTTCTTTGACTTCTGCAATCAAGTCCAGACTGAAAAAGATTGTAAAATTATTAAAGTCAGAAGTGATCATGGTGGAGAATTTGAAAATAAACATTTTGAAAAATACTTTTCTGAAAAAGGCATTGCACATGATTTCTCCTGCCCTAGAACTCCGCAACAAAATGGAGTTGTAGAAAGGAAAAATAGAACATTGCAAGAAATGTCCAGAACCATGATCAACGAGACAAATCTGGCAAAACATTTCTGGGCAGAAGCAATTAACACAGCTTGTTATATTCAGAACAGAGTGTCTGTAAGACCTCTTCTGAAAAAGACTCCCTATGAATTGTGGAGAAACAGAAAGCCCAACATTGCTTATTTTCATCCTTTTGGATGTATTTGTTATATGCTTAATACTAAAGATAATCTGAACAAGTTTGATTCCAAAGCACAGAAGTGTTTCATGCTTGGTTATTCTGAACGCTCTAAAGGCTACAGAGTATTCAATACTGAAACACAGATTGTGGAAGAATCTATTCATGTCAGATTTGATGATAAGCTTGGCTCTGAAAAGCCAAAGCAGTTTGAAAGTTCTGCAGATAGAGAAGTAATTCTCACAGACTCTGAAGTCTCAGAGGCAGAAAAGGCAAAGAACAAAGAATCTGATGCAACCCCAGATGGTACACCTTTGACTTCACAACTAAACAACTTGCATATTTCTGAAAGACCAACCGTCAGAGGATCTTCTTCCAGAATCAAAGCTTCTCATCCAGAAGATGTGATAATTGGAAAGAAGGATGATCCCATAAGGACAAGATCATATCTCAGAACTTCTGAATCTTCCTTATTTGGCTTAGTGTCAATGATAGAACCAACATCTGTAGATGAGGCTCTGGAAGATAATGAATGGATTATAGCTATGCAAGAAGAGCTGAATCAATTCGCCAGAAATGAAGTTTGGGATCTGGTTCCTAGACCTAAAGGATTCAATGTCATTGGAACAAAATGGGTCTTCAGGAATAAGCTGAATGAAAAGGGAGAAGTAGAAAGGAATAAAGCAAGGCTGGTTGCTCAAGGATATAGTCAACAAGAAGGTATTGATTACACTGAGACATATGCTCCAGTGGCAAGGTTAGAATCTATTCGTCTTCTTATTTCATTTGCTGCACAGAATAACATCACTCTGTATCAGATGGATGTTAAAAGTGCTTTTCTTAATGGTATTATAGAAGAAGAAATATATGTCCACCAACCTCCTGGTTTTGAAAGTGAAAACTTTCCAGATCATGTTTTCAAATTAAAGAAATCCCTTTATGGATTAAAACAAGCTCCCAGAGCTTGGTATGAGAGGTTGAGCAACTTCCTTTTGAAGAAAAATTTTATCAGAGGAAAAGTGGATACAACTTTATTCTGTAAATCTGTTAAGAAAGATCTGTTGATTTGTCAGATTTATGTAGATGACATTATTTTTGGATCAACAAATATTACGCTTGGAAAGGAGTTTGCTAAATGTATGCAGGAAGAATTTGAAATGAGCATGATGGGAGAATTGAGATTCTTCTTGGGAATCCAAGTCAATCAGACTCCAGAATGCACCTACATACATCAAACCAAATATGTTAAAGAGCTTCTGAAGAAGTTCAACATGGTTGATAGCAAAATGGCAAAGACTCCAATGCATCCTACAAGCACTCTAGGTAAGGAAGAGGTAAGTAAGAAGGTAGATCAAAAATTCTACAGAGGTATGATAGGATCTCTTCTATACTTGACTGCTTCTAGACCAGATATTTTGTTTAGTGTCTGCTTATGTGCTAGATTCCAATCAGATCCTAGAGAATCACACTTAACAGCTGTTAAGAGGATTCTGAGGTATCTGAAAGGTACTGCTAACATGGGTTTGTGTTACAGAAGATCTGATGAATTTTCATTAGTTGGATTCTGTGATGCTGACTATGCTGGAGACAGAATTGAACGTAAAAGCACTTCTGGAAGCTGTCAGTTTCTTGGAAGTCATCTGATCTCATGGTACAACAAGAAGCAACCTACCATTGCACTATCAACTACAGAGGCAGAATACATTGCTGATGCTGGATGTTGTACTCAGATGCTCTGGATGAAGAGTCAATTAGAAGATTATCAAATCTATGAGAGTAACCTTTCTATCTTCTGTGACAATACTTCTGCTATATGTTTGTCAAAAAATCCAATCTTGCATTCTAAGGCAAAACATATAGAAATTAAACATCACTTCATCAGAGACTATGTTCAGAAGGGTGTAATTAATCTAGCTTTCGTTGATACAGATCATCAATGGGCTGACATTTTCACAAAACCCCTTGCTGAAGATAGATTTAAGTTTATTCTGAAAAATATTTGTATGGATTTATGTCCAGAGTAATATTTCTCAGAGGCAACCTCTCAGATGCAAAATGTTTAATAATCTGAAGTATTTCATCTGTCTATTTTATTCATTTATATTTATTTGATTATTTCGTTTTGGGTAAAACTCTGAACTAACTAGCTCAGAAGATCTGAAAGTTGGAAACGTTTCATTTCGTGAGAGAAATCAAATGAGCCAACAAAGCAAACACGTGGCATTCAATTTCTGAAAAAATTGAGTGCATAACTGATTTGAAGTTTGAGGTAATGCTTTGAAAATCTCACTTTTCTTGTTTTTCCCCCAGCTGTCATAATTTAATGTGAAATGATTACTTTTCATTTAATGCTGTCCAAACGTGCATAAGTGTCTTTTGTGTGCCCTATTTTTTTTGGTTTCCTATATATATCACCTATCACACTTCTATCACACTTTCCACATTCACTTCATTCATGCGTTTCTGCTTCCTTTTCAATCTTTTCCAAAACCCTAAACCGAAACCAAGGTATTCTTCTTCTTCAATGGCGTCAACTTCAAACACTGCTGCAAAACCTAACAAGACCATCATGTACAAAGAACCTGAACGAACCTTATTCACTCCAGTGGCTGATCTAGAGGTGCTCTGTGAAAGCTTCATTGACCTCGACTCTTTAAAGGAAAATGGGTTTGATCTCATTTCTGCCATCAAAGCTCAAGGGTGGGAAAAATATTTTGAAAGGCTAATGGGGCCTGTTTTTCCAACACTGGTTAAGGAATTTTGGATACATGCAAGCGCGGGTCCCAAGTTTATACATTCTTCGGTTCTTGGAGTGGAGATAGTCATCACTGAAAACCTGATCAGACAACTGTTTAGCTATACTGAGTCTGATGGTGTTTCAAATCTTGCTTCTTCTCGCATCGATATGGCTAGGGTTTATGAAAAAGTTACTATTGCTGGTTTGCCGTCAAGCAAGGTTAAAGATTTAAAACCCATTTATAGGATCTGGGCGAAAATCTTTATGAGTACGTTTTTCCACAGAAAACCTTCAAACTCTCCAGATTATGTGAGTTCTGAACATTTGTATTTTATGTACTGCATTAGCAAAAATGTCAAAGTGGATCTACCGTATCTCATCTTCAGTCATTTATTAACTCATGTCAAAGAAACCAGAGAGGAAGTAAGGGCGAAAGCTGGTAAAGTAAGGACATGGATACCCCTGGGAAGGTTGATTTCTGATATACTTGTTGAGAACAAACTGGTTCAACATCTGACTGATGCGAAGATTACAGAGGATCTGACTCACATCATTGGCTCTGAAATTAATGGGCTCAATCTGAAGAGGATGAAAATCATCTCAGAATTGAAAGGACAACTCAGGAAGATCAACTCTGACGAGATTCAAGGTAGAAGAGTTCCTGTGGAAGATTTTCCACTGTTCAGTGCAGATGAACCTAAGGAATTTGTCTGGCTGTACATTACTGAATGCCTAAAGGAAGGAATCCCTTTACCTGCCAATCTCGTTCAGAAGCCTGGAGAAGAATTGCCTAATCAGATGAAGGAAAGGCGCAGTAAGAGGAAGGCTGACAAAGAATCCGTTCAGAAGAAGAGAAAAGCTCCTGAAGCATCAAGAAAGAAGAGGAAAGAAGGAAAGAAGGCCAGAAGCAGTCCAAGAGAAGCTACTCTGGAAGAAATCAGAGACACCATTCAACAGGTATTAGCCTCTGATCCTACTCCTACTGTTCATTCACCACTATCTTCACCACAACTCTCTCCAAACCTCATACCAAGAACTTCAAAATCTAGAAAGTCTGTTAATATCTCATCCGAACCACTATCCTCTGAACCAGTAAATTTACAATCATCTCCAGCACCAATCCCATCTAATCCACAACATCAAACTATTCAAACAGAAATTCCACCACCAGAACCAATTTTATCTGAAAACTCTCCAACAATAACTCTACCAGAACCAACTCAACCAGAAAATTCTCCAACAACACCTCCACAACCAACTTTGTCGCAACAAGAGAATCCCCACATAGAGACTCCCCAACCACAAATAATTATTTCAGAACAAAATCATCCAGAGACTGTTCAACCTGAACACTCTGAACAAGCAATTCCCTCAGAAGATCCAAATCTTTCTGACAATATTCTTGATATTCCACCCCTCAACCAAACAATTGAAATTTCGTCTACATCTGTTCACTCAGATGAATCCTCTGATTCATCTGATTCATCTGATTCATTTGACTATGATTCAGAATCACTTAAACAAGCTCGCTCTGAGAGTGTTATGAAGAAACATCTTAACATTGCTTTGTTTCATACCCCACCAAACTCTCCATCTCAACAACCATCTGAAGCTCAACCCTCTGACACTCAAACAGCTGAAAACCAAACCATTCCACAACCACCTGAAACTAATCCATCTGAGAATCAAACTTTTCCTCACTCAGCTGAACTCCCTCAATCTGTCATCCACACATCTCAACCACCCACACCTCAACCACAACCATCTGAACCTACTCCTGCTAACACCCCTAATCCTTTTTCCTCTGGTCAGAATGAACAGTCAGATTTAGGATCTTGTGTTAATGCTATGTTTGATATTTTCAAAAAGGAGTTAGATTCTGAATATGATCGTGTTAAGGCTATATGTATGTCTAGTTTGGACCCAAATGTTTCGAATACTGCTTGGAAGCGCTTCATCTGGATGTTTAACAAAGCTGCCCTAAAAGTTAGAGCAAAATGCTCTAAGCTTGCTAAGATTAAATTTGTTGAGTTAATAAAGGTGACACTGATGAACATGCCTCCTCCTCCTCCTGTGTTACTATTGGAAGCTGCTCCTCCGGTTGTTCCTGATTTTGAAATGGTTGAACAAGCTTCTGTTGAAAACCAATCTGAAGGGAACCCTGCTGCTGCTGCATCTGCTCCGTCTTCATCTGTGGTTTCAGAACTTGTGAATGATGTGAAGGATATCAAGGACTGGATGATCAAGCAAGAGAAAACAACCGATGAAATCAAGACCTGGATGTCTAAGCAAGAAGAGTCAGCTGCCAAGATGACAGAGCTTCTGACCCTCATTGCCTCTCGCCAGACCTAGTTTTATTTGTTGTTTTGCACATGAACTGAGTTTTTGATCTCTGCCTGTTTGTCTGTGAACTTTGGTTTGTTTTGTTTTAATTGCATGCTAACATGGTTTGCTCCTATTTTTGCTTCTTCTCTTTTATTTCTTTCCGTCTTTGTATATCTTTTTGATTATGACAAAAAGGGGGAGAAAAAGAGAAACTGAGTGTTCAACCTATAAGCATTTACCAAAACTAAAATTCAGACATTTTATTAACTTATTTGAATTTAAGTCTTTCAGATTATACTGTTATATCTGACATAATTCATTGAAGTTACCCTGAGACTGTGTCAACCAGAACCTGATTCTCTAAAGAAAATCTGAGTATTCAATCAACTCTGATATCTTACTCTGATACATTTATTCAATCATCTGGCATCAAGATTTGACTCTGAACTCATTCATCAGGCTCTGAATCTGAAATATACTCAATCAGAAAGGGAAGTATTCTATTCTATTGTAGTATTTATTTCAGGGGGAGATTGTTTATCTCAGGGGGAGTTTCTAATTCTTACTCTTTATTGAACAAAATTTTCTCATGTTTTGTCATCATCAAAAAGGGGGAGATTGTAAAAGCACAGATTGTGTCTTAGTTTTATCTCTATGTTTTGATGATAACAATTATGAATTTTGTATTCAAGAATTATATACTCTAAACGTGTTCTAGATTGTTTGCTACAGGCACTAAAGTAAATTATCTTAAGAAAGCAAAATTGCATCTGAACATTGTTTGTATGAAAGACTTCATAAGTTCAAGAGCATCTTAAGTGAAGATCTGAACTTTGCTCCCAGAAGAATCTGACTACTGTCTCTTGAAGATTCTGAAGAAGGAGCCTCTAAAGCATAGAGACTCTGCTCTGAAGGATTTACACGCTCAAGCACACTAGCTGCACATACTCTGTTTCAGCTCAATCTGAAGAACATTCAAGACTCTGAAGATCCAGATGATCCTTGATCAGAAGACTCTGAAGATTCAGATTCTTATGTTGAAAGCTGAACTCACTTTGAAGAAGATTTAAATATGTGCGTTGGTCCTTCTCAACAGCTCTTTCCTATTTTGTGCTAGACACAAGGACACAGACAAAAAGGTTTTATCTGTGCATTCCATTCTGAGGAAAGTATTCTGCAAGTGAAGACAAAAAGCATCAGGCCTGTTTCAGCACAGCCTCCAATGTGAAGACAAAAGGCTCTAGGCTTTTCTGCACAGCCTTCAACGTAACAAGACTTCTTGGATCTTAGTGCCTATATAAAGAAGTCCACTCCATCTTCTTCAGTAATTGAATCTCTAGAAAAATCACTCCTCAAAGCAAATCTCAAAAAGCTCTTTATCATATTACTTTGCTTTATCTTTATTCTTAAACTAAGAGAAATATCACTGTTGTGATAACAGCTTATTAGAAGCATTCTTACTCTTGTAAAAGTCTTACTTTGTTTGTAAAAGGTTTTCCTTAAGAGGATCCAGTTGGGATCAGCTGCTCTTGAGAAGACTAAGAACGGTTGTTCTTAGGTGTTGCTATTTGTAATCTGTTTGATTAAAATAGTGGATTTAGTCCTTGACAGAGAAAGGCAAAACACTCTTGAGAGGGTGGACTGGACTAGTTGTTTTCAACGAACCAGGATAAAAATATCTGTGTTCTAATCTTTGATTTTTAGTCTTACTTATTCAACCCCCCCTTCTAAGTAATTTTCTCACCTTCAGTGAAGAGTAAGTTGTTGGAGGGTGGGGTGTTCCCTGGTTGTGGGAAGGATTGTGAAGACTGTGTAGCTTGTCCTGAAGGATGTTTAAGTCTGAAGAACCATGTGCAACGTATGATGGATGAGGGTATATTACAATTTGATATAATCCAAGAAATGAATGATGAAGAGATAATTAGTGAAGAGAAGGATGAGGTGGCCATCATCTCCATCCCTTACAAGACGATTACTATTTTCGCGCCTCCAGCGCGGCCTACTATCATATTTACAAAGGCGGGACCTATACCCTATGAGATCTCCAAGGCGATCCCTTGGAACTATGGTGTGGAGGTCTATTGCAACAGAACGAACCAGGAATTAAAGAGTTCTCCTTTGGACTCAATTGACAATTTGGTAGGGGCTGGAGGAATGACCCAAAGTGGGAGAGTATTCTCACCTCCCGAAGTAAATTTCGATAAGGCCGACAAAGGAAAAAGAAAGGTGGTAGCTGAAGAGAATTCTCAGATTGGAGAAAAGGAAGCTTTGCTGAAGGACACTGAGGATTTTATGCGTTTGATAAGAAAAAGTGACTACAAAATTATGGATCACTTACAGCAGACTCCTTCAAAATTTTCCATCTTGTCATTATTGCTATGTTCTGAAGCTCATAGGAATGCTTTGCTCAAGGTTTTGAATAATGCTTATGTGCCGCAAGAGATATCTGTGAATCAGTTGGAAGGGGTGGTAGCCCATGTCCATGCAAGTAACGGACTGGGACTCACTGATCGTGATTTGACACCGAAAGGAAGGAATCATAATTCGGCGCTTCACATATCCATCGAATGCAGAGGAGCCGTGATGTCACACGTGTTAGTAGATATTGGGTTGTCGCTGAACGTGCTACCCAAGAAGGCCCTCATGAAGTTGGACACTCAAGGAATTATGTGTACTCCGAGTGATTTGGTCGTGCGTGCTTTTGATGGAACGAGACATTTCGTGTTTGGAGAATTAACCCTTCCTATCTAGGTAGGTCCAGAAGTCTTTGACACCGTGTTCTATATCATGGATATCCAGCCGGCGTATAGCTGTCTATTGGGTCGACCTTGGATACATTCAGCAGGAGCTATGACCTCAACCCTGCACCAAAAATTGAAGTACATGGTGGACCACAACATTGTGACTGTTTGCGGTGAGGAGGACATCATGGTGAGACATTTGTCTTCGTTCAAGTATGTAGAGGTCGATGGAAAAATCCATGAAACACTGTGCCAGGCCTTCGAGACCGTTCAAATCAAGGAGAAGGCACCAGTTGAGGTCAAAGCGCCAGAAGTTGCTATGTCATCCTACAAGGAAGCACAAGTTGTCGTGAGGTCCAGATCAGCACAAGGGTGGGGGCAAGTGGTGAACGTCCCCAACAAACAAGATAAGTTCGGGTTGGGATACAACCCATATGCATATTCTTCACAAAGCACTCTATACAACAAAGGGCATGTCCAGTTCACCAGTGGTGGGGTGATCTTCAAAAGGATTAATGTCGTGTCTGACAAAGAGGGAGACATCGATTGTGACATGGATTTGTGGATCCAGCCATGTATCCCAGGCCAAAGCTTGAAGAATTGGACCATGGAAGGAGTTATCTCTGTGACTTACGAAGAGTAATTGCTTTCTTTTAATTAATGTATTGCCCTATGCACTGCCCAGAGCATAGTGGTCTTTATTTGTAGGGCCATGTCTGTTATGTGTGTGAACAATCTTTTTTATCATTAATCAAAAAGGCGTCTTTTCATTCAAAATTTGTGATCCTTGTTTTTCTTGTTTTTTTATTTTTCTGACAATAAAATGGCAATGTGGTTTGTGTTTGTTTATTTGCATATCATTTAAGCATAAAATCATCATCATTACAGGTTACACATTTCAGATACCACTGACTCATACTCGTCTATGACTCGGTGTGACTTTGATAATCCGATCTTTCAAGCGGAAGAAGAGATCGAAGAAGACGAAGATCTGCCCTAAGAGCTTGTAAGATTGGTAAGACAATAGGAGATGGTCATCCTGCCTCATCAGGAGGAAGTTGAAGTCGTCAACCTAGGAACATAAGAGAATAAGAAGGAGGTCAGAGTAGGGGCTGCGCTGCAAAGTGATCTCAAGCAAAGATTGGTTGAATTGTTCCGAGAGTATAAGGATGTCTTTGCTCGGTCATACGAAGACATGCCTGGACTCGACACAGATATTGTAGTTCATCGCCTGCCTCTTCGAGAAGAGTGTCCTCCTGTCAAACAAAAATTAAGAAGAACCAGGCCAGATATGGCTGTGAAGATCAAGGAAGAAGTCCAGAAGCAATTGGACGCTGGATTTCTTGCTGTAACCAACTACCCCCGTGGGTCGCTAACATCGTGCCCGTGCCTAAGAAGGACAAAAAATTCAGGATGTGTATTAACTATAGAGACTTGAATAGAGCGAGCCTGAAAGAAGATTTCCCACTCCCATATATTGACGTTCTTGTTGATAACACCGCAGAATACTCAATGTTTTCCTTCATGGACGATTTTTCGGGCTACAATCAGATTAAGATGGCACCGGAGGATATGGAGAAAATGACTTTTATTACACCATGGGGGATGTTCTTCTATAAAGTAATGCCTTTTGGTTTGAAGAACACAGGGGCAACTTATCAGCGGGCTATGGTAACTCTTTTTCACGACATGATTCATCATGAGATTGAGGTTTATGTCGATGATATGATTGCAAAGTCCCAGACGGAGGAGGGGCATCTGGTGAATCTTCTAAAACTGTTTGAAAGGTTAAGGAAATTCAAACTAAGGCTGAATCCAAACAAGTGTACCTTTGGCGTACGGTCCGGAAAGCTGTTGGGGTTCGTTGTCAGTGAGAAAGGTACTGAGGTCGATCTTGCGAAGATCAAGGAAATTCAAGAAATGCTAGCACCAAAGACTGAGAAAGAGGTTTGTGGCTTCCTGGGTAGATTGAACTACATTGCGAGGTTCATATCTCACCTCACGACCACGTGTGAACAAATGTTTAAACTATTGAAGAAGGATCAGGCGGTTGTCTGGAACGAAAATTGCCAGAAAGCGTTTGAGAGAATAAAAGAGTATTTGCAGGAACCTCCGATACTGATGCCCCCGGTGGCCGAAAGTCCGTTGATAATGTACTGAACGGTTCTTGAGAATTCCATGGGTTGTGTTATCGGTCAACACGACGCGACTGGAAGAAAACAGCATGCAATTTACTACTTGAGTAAAAAGTTCATGGACTGTGAATCCAAATACTCAATGTTGGAGAAGACTTGTTGCGCACTGGCTTGGGCCGCCAAACGCCTAAGACAGTATATGCTAAACCATACAACCATGTTAATTTTAAAGATGGATCCGATTAAGTACGTATTTGAAAAGCAAGCACTGTCAGGAAGGATTGCTAGATGGCAGATGGTTCTGACAGAATATGACATTCAATACGTGTCCCAAAAAGCTATTAAAGGGAGTGTTCTGTCAGAATATCTCGCAGAGCAACCAATTAACGACTAGCAGCCAATGAAGTTTGATTTTCCTAACGAGGACATTATGTTCTTGAAGATGAAGGATTGCGACGAGCCATTACCCGAGGAAGGTCCTGAAAAAGGCTCCTAGTGGAAATTGATCTTTGACGGTGTTGTTAACTCATACGGTAGTGGAATTGGGGTGATCATAACGACTCCCCATGGTTCTCATATACCGTTCACTTCCAGGTTAACGTTTCGGTGCACCAACAATGAAGCCGAATATGAAGCGTGTATCATGGGTATTGAGGAAGCAATCGATTTGAGAATCAAGAGCCTCGATATCTATGGAGATTCAGCTTTGGTGGTTAACTAGATCAGAGGAGAGTGGGAGACCCGCCAGCCTAATCTAATCCCTTATATGAACTACGCAAGGAGGTTGTTACCTTTCTTCCACTGTGAAGAGTTTTACCATGTGCCGAGAGTAGAAAATCAGATGGTAGATGCCTTGGCTACATTGTCTTCAATGTACAAAGTGAACGTTTGGAACGATGCACCAAGAATTGTCATATCACGGCTTGATAGGCCGATATTCATTTTCGCAATAGAAGAAGCCTATGATGGCAAACCATGGTATTACGACATCTAGAACTTTCTCAAGAATCAAGAGTATCCGCCTGGGGCATCGGCCCGGGATAAGAAGACCTTGAGGAGGTTATCTGGTAACTTATATCTGAATCTAGAAGGTGTACTCTATCGAAGGAACTTTGACTTAGTGCTGCTAAGATGTGCGGACAAAAAAGAAGCGAATTTGCTTATGTAAGAGGTCCACGAAGGAGCCTTTGGAACACATGCAGATGGGCATGCCATGTCTCGAAAGCTATTGAGAGTAGGGTATTATTGGTTAACCATGGAGTCTGATTGCTTCAAGTATGCCAAGAAATGTCACAAATTCCAGATTTACACCGATAAGATTCATGTGCCGCTGTGTCCTTTGAATGTCATGTCATCCCCGTGGCCTTTCTCCATGTGGGGCATTTATATGATTGGCAAGATCGAGCCGACTGCATCCAATGGACATCGTTTCATCTTAGTAGCCATCGACTATTTCACCAAGTGGGTCGAAGCAGCTTCTTATGCCAATGTCACCAAGCAAGTTGTATCTCGGTTCATCAAAAGGGACATCATCTGTCGCCATGGAGTACCTGAGAGGATCATTACCGGTAATGGCTCCAATCTGAATAACAAGATGATGAAGGAGCTGTGCTAGAGCTTCAAGATTGAGCATCACAATTCGTCTCCTTATCGTCCGAAGATGAATGGCGCTGTGGAAGCTGCCAACAAAAACATAAAGAAGATAGTGTAGAACATGGTTGTGACCTATAAAGATTGGCATGAGATGTTGCCCTTTGCTCTACATGTATATCGTACCTCGTTGCGTAATTCAACTGGGGCAACTCCTTTCTCACTGGTATATGGTATGGAAGTTGTTCTACCATTAGAGGTTGAGATCCCTTCTTTGAGAGTTTTGGCCGACGTCAAACTAGATGAGGCAAAATGGGTGAAAAATAGGTTGAATCTACTCATAGGGGCAAATGATAAGAAGATGTGTCCTTGAAGCTTTCAAGCAGGTGATTTGGTGTTGAAGCTGATTCTCCCACCACAGAACGATCACAGGGGCAAATGGACCCCCAATTATGAAGGTCCGTATGTTGTAAGGAAAGTCTTCTCTAGAGGAGCCTTACTACTTTCAACCATGGACGGTGAAGATTTCACGTCCCCTGTGAATGCAGATGCAGTCAAAAGATACTTTGCTTAAAAATAGACCCGCTGGAAAGAAAAAGAAAATTCAGGCAAGAATGGGGCATCCTGGCGAACCATAAAAGGATAGGTTAAAGGCAAAAATTAGGGATAAAAAGAAAAAATCTAAACCCGCAAAGTTGAAAACCTGAAAGGGCAACTTTGGCAAAAATGGGTATCCCGGTGAATCGAAAATCCGCAAAGGGCGATTCAGGAAAAAATTAGGGATTTGAAAAGCAAATGACTGCAGTCTGCGCGTTGATCTTCAAAGCGTAGTAGATTATGGGAGAACTCGAAAGTCAGCCGTTCAAATCAATCTCTTTAGAAGACGAAGTATCGGAAAGGCGTCGAAGTCACACGAGTCATAGCTGAGTCGTTCTATGGTGGTTGTCTGTGCCACATTGCCGACATTTTGTATACTCTTGTGCATTTTGTATATTTTTGTTACGCAACTTTCTCATTTCAGGAGTTGCATCTGTTGTAAATTTTCCTATTTACAGGCTGTTTATTAATAAAACATACTATTCAGAAAACTTTTGTTTTTGGCTCAACTTTTACCGTTTTGTTTGCAAAAGACGCCTGATGTTTTGATAAAATTTTGCATACATAAACATGTGGACTCTGCCAAATATAATCGAAACGATGTTTTTACTTGAGTAATGTTGTCGCTACCGCGAAAATAAGGTGCCGACAAAACAGAAGAGTCGCCACCTTTCGTTATTTATCCCATAGAAAGGGAAAGGAAACGATCGGAAAAACCTGACGAAAAGGTATAAGACAAGGTCATCGCAACCATGTCTGGATTCGGGAGTCGGTTACGCAAGGGGAAGGTATTAGCACCCCTCACGTCCATCGTACTCGATGGGATCCACGCTTATTGTGTTTATCTGACAGGTTGATTTAACTATCTACGCTAAAAGGTCGGTCTGAAAAGAAAAGAAAATGACTCGGCAAAACACAACAGTTCTATGCCTACGTATTCCCGTCTGGAACGAGAAATCAGAGTCAACGTAGTTCGCCTAACTACGGGTTACGGGGGAAGGTTGCTCGCCAAGATATCGCATCTCGTGCCTACGTACTTTCACAACGCGTGAAAGATCAGAGCAAACGTAGTTCGGGATACTACGGATTACGGGAGTTCGGATTCATCTGTTTTTCCGAGTAGGGTTAACAAACAGTTCCAGCAGTTTGGTGTATGCAGGTCGACCTTGGGAGACTTAGGCGTTACCGTTTGCGATAGAACTGGGAGTTAACGACACTCTTTACTTCAGAAAAGCTTTCCTTGAGTTAGGGGCCCACGTGGAAAAAAAGGTTTGAAGTTTGTTTTCTGTCTTTTATGGAAGAAGTGTTTTTTATAGTTGTCTGTAGTTTGTACAGCACTAGAGACTATGACTTAGGAGCGAATGCGTCGCATATCGTCCAAAGGACATATTCTAAACACTCTAGATGATTGAGAGGAGACCGCTCAATTATCATTTCCCAAGAAGCTTAAGGCTCGTAACACGCTTGTACTAACTTGCCTTTATTACGTTTTTTACTTTTGTTTTGAGATGGGAAGAGAAAGGACGCACTAAAGGGGAACTAATCCAATCCTAAAGTTGTCATGCAAATTTGGTCCTATGATTGAGGTTAGGAGGGAGCTACCTAATGTTATCAAGCATAGTTAGAACCCTAATGTCTATCATAACTTCTCTTGAACAAGAGAAGTCAGAGTTCCTAAGGGAACATGGCAATGGCAAGCAACAACAAAAGCAATAACTGTAAAGAAATAACTATAAGTAAAATGCATGCAATGCAACAATACAAGCAAAAGGAGACAAACTCAACTTCTTAGTAATCAAGCAAAAAGAAAACAGTCAAAACAGATAAGCAGAGGGAGACAAACTCAACCTCTATATGCAAATACGTCAATTAGAAAAAGAAAAACAACACACAAGCAAGGGGAGGACCACGTCAACCCTTAAGGCAAACAAGTAGAGAGAGACCCACTGAACCTCTTAATGCAGTCATGCACCTACACTTAGACTATCCTACACATGAACTATCCTAATGCAACACACCCCTCAATCATGAATGAAGGCAAGGATTGATGACAGATAAGGAATCTATTCCACAAGTAAACAAACAAGGCTTCTATCCTAGGGAAAGGAATTGAAAGTTGGGAGGCCAGGGTAAGGTCCACAGGAACTTATCCCAGGCACTCAACCAACTAAAAGGGATTTGGGAGAACCCTAGAGGTTTGGCTCCTTCAAGAGATGTGCAAAATTCCCCCCACAGGTGGGACTGTGCTACCCCAAGAAGGTTCCTAAAAGGAATGGAGAGGACTAGGAGAATGAAGATGGGAAGCAAGGTAAGGTCCACAGGAACTTACCACAGGTACTCAACTAACTCCACTTCCTCAGCAAGCTTGCATAGACTCAACTCCTTTATCATATTGCACTGAATTCCTCCACAGGAGGAAACATGCTCACAAGGAGGATTCCAATTAAGCAAGGAAAAATTGTGAGGGAAACTAACCCTATAGGAAGAATCATCCACCTATTCGAGCTTCTAAAGGACCTCAAAGATTTCCCTCAAAGGATCACCTACACTAAGGGTTCAAAGCTCTAAAGAAGCATCTATCTAATCACCATTCTATCAAGAAAGGATATGAGACCTAGAATCATCTAATAGCCATTATTGAGATTCAACTAGGAGAAACACCATGCTAGGAGCACCCTAAAAGAAACCTAAGCATTAAATCTAATTAAAATACTAAAACAACTTCTAAAAATCTATGGATTTTTCTAAAGGACCCTAAAGGTGTTGAGAACCTAGGGTAAAAGGATCAGGGCCTAAATCAACCTCTAAGGTCACTAAAGAAATTCTACACCAAGAGGTACCAAATGATGGTCCAAGATGGGAAACCTCTAAAAATCACCCTAAAAATCACACAAACTCCTTAATGTGTCTCTAACCATCCAGCCAAAGATTAGGTCCAAATTCCACACCAAACTTGCATACAAAAATTAGAAAGAAACAAGCTTAAAATGCAAAGTTAAAAGAATCAATAAAATGGAAAAAATGCAAATAAATTGGAAATTGCATCAAAATAAAATCTAAGAGTACCAATAAATCAGAAATTAAAGGAGGATCATGCACATATTTTTGTTATATTTTTCTGATCAAAAATGAATTTAATATGAATTAAAATGATAAAAGCAATTAAAATAAATCCAAAATGAAATAAAAGAAATTAAATGCTAAGAAATAATCAGGGGCGTTGGATCTATGACTAAGTCAGCTATTCTAAAGATCACCAGCGCGCCAACACATAAATGAAACAGCTGCGTTTTGAGGGTCCAAGGTCCAAATTCAGAAAGAATCTCGCTCGCACGATTGAAGTACTAAGTCTTCATTTCTAACTGATCTAAGGGTCAGGGTTCATCGTCTACATTCAAACTTCAGATGGAGGGAATTCTTTCACGGTGGCCGGAGAAGACCTCCGGTTGTCTTCTCCGGTGGCTCTGCAACTGGTCCAACACCAAACCTAGCCAGAAAGCACAAAACCTATACCGTTCTCCTTATTTTTTCATCCTGAGTTCAAATCCAGACTTAGTTTCTATTGATTCTCACTGAAAACTAAAATACGATCAAGAACAGAAAATATGCCAAATCATGGATCATCACCAAACCTCGAAATAAAGCCACAGATCTCTTCCTCATTGTTCAAGGATCATCAGTACTATCCAAATCTAAATATCTTGATGCGTCCGCAAGTGCACAAAAATATCGAAGTAATATAAAAGATTGTCGAACCAACAGAGACCAATGTCAATCTACCGTTATCTATTATTACAGCGTAAAGCTAAGGCTAATGGAATTAGGAAAGCTGAATACGAATGAAATTAAATGCAAAGGAAATAAAGATAATTGGTTTAAAGAAAAAGAGGTAAAGGGATATCGGTATGCAAGGAATTAGTTATCGGTGATTCGACAGGTCGCCGGTGCTTTTTACTCTTTGCAAACACTTTTCAGGAGAAAATACTCGTTTAAAGACCTCTTCCTCACGATGGTTGTTGACTCGGGTCATAATTCTAAGGCGGAATGTACGCTCTCGCAGTCCCATTCGGGGTTAAAACTACTTTTTGAAAACAAATAGATTCTGATTTCTTTTAAAGCGCTTTCGCTGTGTTTAAAATCAATGCCTAGTTTTTACTATCTGGTTTGAATCCCAGCTTTCACGTGCCGATTCGTGCCTTAATGAATTACCCACTGTCGTGGCGAAACTACTGTAAATAATTTCTCGTTGTCGCGACGAAGGTTTATTTAGAAATTAAGATTAAAAACTACGGCCAGAAAGGTTGTTTGTAAAAAGGGAAGGTGTCGGTTACTATCGAATCCTGTCCTACTAATTCGGTTACATACCGATAAAACTAATTTAGCTAGACATGATAATTGATGCAAACGGGAATAAATATAAACAGCAAAATAATAAAACATACATTATGACAGAAAATAAAGTAATAATTCAATTAATAATAACCTGTAAGTCGTACTGATCTCGAATCCTTGAGTAGTCCTCCACAATGTCGGCAGGATTCTACTTTGGCGAGAATTAAAAGGTACAGGAAGAAAATACAATGTTCTGAACTAAAGGAAAATGGAAATGAAATAAAAGAAAACAATAAAACTGGGAGAAATAGCTTCAGTAGAAATCTTGGCAGCACTTCGATACCTCGAAGCCTCCCTCCTAAACTGTGAATCTAAGGCCTATTTATAGGAGATAATTCCTTCTTCAACTTCCAGAGATCATGGGTGAGTTATGGAGGGAATGGGAGTAACTTCCAGTAGTGGGCAGTGAGTGGAGAAAGTGTAGGAAGAAATCTTAGAGAGAGTGATCGTGGCAAAAAAAACTGATTTGAACGTTAAATGATATTTCGTCTGCGTGACGCTCGTAATGGAACGTGACAGACGTCATACGCATGACGGTCGTAATGGACCTGTGACGACCGTCATATCAGCAAAATCCATTTTTTCTGTTTTTCTTCTCTCTTTTCCTTCCATTTCTTCTTCTTTTCTTTCTTTAATCCAAATTCTCCCCAATCTGCAAAACGAAGTAAATTAATCATATAATAGAACATAAATTAAGATAAATTAATAATAGTCACAAATAAATGCATGAGAATCAAGCCAAATAAACGATATGATTTCGCGTTATCATATCTCTCAAGGATCAGGCCTATAGGAACTCCAACAGAAATGGTGCATCATCTTGAAACATCATCAAACTCTACAATTCCTATCCTAAACCGTTCTAGGCATCTTCCTAATGCTTAACCTCATTTCAATTTCAACTAGATCAACCTAGAACTAGTGCAATTGTGAAAGTTACCAACCTGAGTTGTAGCTTGAAATTGAGGCAGTTATCGTGTGACTCTTGCTCCAATCTTGTGCAGATTTCTTCAATGATCTATGCTGAAGATGATAGAAACCAAGATTTGCTCTGAAATGCTCTTGAAATGGAAACACGATTTTCAGTTTTGCTCTTGAAAACTCAAACTGCCATAACTGATTCTTGCACCAAATGATCACCAAAATTGATCTGAATCTCTTTCTGAACTTAAATAGAATGGATTTAGATGGTTTACAGGCCCAAAGAAAGCCCAAACTGAGATATCCAATTTTCACATTTTCTTCAAAAACTCAATCATGGTGTACACGAATTAGCTCTGCTTCTGGCTCTAAGAAGCTCCACATGACTTGCTTGTGGCCTCTTGAGAGTGTATGGACATGATTGAAAGCTTAATTCCATCCAAGGGCCAAGATTGAATGTGTTACTTACCCATGAAGTAACAAGTTGAAATTCCATGATGCAAGCCTCAAAATGAAATTCCATTAATGCCAAAGTGTTCCAAATGGTTTTTCTAGTCAAAATGAGTACCCATATGCATTTTCTTGACCTCTCATGATTAAATTTGAATTTTTCAACTTAAATGCCTTTTAATTTCCCCTTTGTCAAATTTCTTCAAACCAAGTCTTGCCCTAAGCCAAATCAATGCCTCATGGATACATGGTTGACTTTAAAATCCCATTTTGAGCAAGTTTTGTATTGGAAAAAACTTTATTTGAAGTGTGCAAGATAGTGAAAATGACCCATAATCCAAAATGACCTATAATCTCACTTTCCCCAAATACTCCTAACTTGTAAACCTCATAACTTGAGCTCTACAAATCAGATGGAAGACTTCTAGTACAATTTGGAACGATAAGACCAAGAACTACAACTTTCATGTTGGCCAAAAGTTAAGGATAAACATCCTTCTAGGTCAAAGGTTCCTTGGAAGTTGGTTGACTTTTGCAGACAAATTTCACATTCATCTGATGACCTGTAACTTGTCTGGCTTATAACTTGAGTTCTATAAATCCAATCAAGGACTTCTAGTACTCAAATTAAATCTAAGAACATGCTCTACAAGTACCATGTTGGCCAAAAGTTGAGATGCAACTTGTATCTTGAGATAAGTGGTCTTGAAGTTAGGCCCTAAACAGGGGATTTCCTGAGAACCCTAGTTTAGCAACTCCTCACACTTTGAATTCTTCTTGGATTGATCTTGGAGTAACACCTCATGTATCTCAACACAACCTTCCATGAACACAAAGACTTAGAATTGAGTCTTAATCCCCTCCAATTGCACAATTGACTCAAGGTTGACCAGACAAAAACCCTAATTGCAACACCTTCAACTGTGGCTCTTCACCCTTGGCATAATGACTTGACTGAGCTCCACCATGACCCTCGAGGCACTCCATGAGCTCTATCCATATACCCTATCCATGATCAAAGCTTCACAACCCACTGATGGTCTTCAATTGGCCCCCAAGTTAGGAGATGAACCACATACCATCATCCAAACTTCTCAAGAACACAACCCACTTTCTGATGACTTTGGTGACCTCTCAAGCTTGAATAAAACCTCTAGATAGGCTCCTCTTGATACAAACCACACTTGATCCCCTGCTAAATGAATAATTCTATGCTATGCAAATGCTAGACCAATGATACGCTAATGCAATGAAACAAAAGCCAAGTAAGAAAAAGGTTAGGCAAATTTTGGGGTGCAACAGCTGCCCCTATTCAAGCGACTTGGACCTGACTGGATGAATAGAGAACGACTTTCAGACAATCAAGGTAAAAGATGGTTGAATATCAAAGAACCCGGAAATTTGCTAACCAAAGAAATAATCTGCACAAACTACTTGGGGAACAGAATCCAGACAATTGAATCCGGTTGTCACGGCAACAAATTGATCAATCATCTGATACAAAACCTGATTTCAATATCAACAACCTGTGTGACGCCACAGGCGTTGAATCCATACATTAGATCAACAACAATCAATCTTCATATATACGCTACAATAAGCGGGCACCGAGCCACAGGACCATATCGAAATACTATCCTTGACCTTCCATCTCCGAAGAAACAGGCAAGCACTACGTAAAGCGTGAATCGTCAATGTACTATCCTTGACCTTCCATTTCCGCAGAAAAGGGCATGCACTAAAGAGAAGCGCGAACTGTCAATATAACGGTATTAACCTTCCATTTCTTTAGAAACGGGCATACACTAAATAAAAGTGTGAACCGTCAATATTACGGTATTGACCTTCCATTTCCGCAGAAACGGGCATACACTAAATAAAAGTGTGAACCGTTAATATTACGGTATTGACCTTCCATTTCTGCAGAAACGAGCATACACTAAATAAAAGTGTGAATCGTCAATATTACGGTATTGACCTTCCATTTCCGCAGAAATGGGCATGCATTAAATAAAAGTGTGAATCGTCAATATTACGGTATTTATTAGAATAAAATATTCTACTGTTTTGTCTTATTCTATTGTTTGTCTTTTTCTCTTTTTACAACTGTCAGTTTGTTAGGGCACAGATTCTTTTATTCACAACTGTCAGTTTGTTAGGGCATAGCTATAAGTTTGTTAGTGAGCTGTGCCAGCTATATATAGCTACTGTTTGTATTCTATTTTTCTAAGAGAATGAAATACAAATCAAATTATTTTCTCACCTTCTATTATCTTAACATGGTATTTTCTCAAGCTTGATGACAGAAACTTCAAGCAATGGAAACAGCAGATTGAGGGTGTGATTCGCGGCCACAAATTGCAACGGTTTGTTACGACGCCGATTGTTCCTCCGCGCTTCCTTCCCGCCGCAGATTCGGTCACCGGTGGTGCGAATCCCTCGTATCTTGACTGGGAACAGCAAGATGCGCTTATCTGTACTTGGCTCCTCTCCACTATCTCTGACTCCATTCTTCCGAAACTGGTCGATTGCATGTACTCATGGCAAGTGTGGTCTGAAGTTCAGCGTTACTTCAACACCTTGCTCACTACCAAGGCGCGTCAACTTCGATCGGAGCTCCGAAATCTCACAAAAGGTTCGTGCACGATAACATAATTCATGATTCGTGTTCGTGACATCAGCGAATCTCCGGTATCTATTGGCGACCCTGTTCCTCAGCGGAATCTCATTAAAATCGTTCTCGATGCTCTTCCTGAAGAGTATGATCCTATTGTTGTTGCGATGAACAACAAAGAGGATCTCAGTAAGATTGAAGAGCTTGAATCGAGTCTCCTTGCTCATGAATCGCGTCTGGAGAAGAATCATAAAGTTGTTGTCACTGAACCTGTTTTAGTGAATCTTGCTCAAGCACCACCATCTTCTCAGTCTTTCTCTACTGATGCTTCTAGTGTAGATACTTCCTCAACCTTTCCGGTTGGTACTAGCCATGTTAATGCCACTGCTGACAATCATGGTTATGGCTTTCGTGGTGGTAGGTCTGGTCGTGGTGGTGGAAGATTTGGACGTGGAGGTCGCAGATCTGGTAAAGTTTCTTGTCAAATCTGCCACAAACCTGGTCATGATGCAGCAATATGTTATCATAGGTACTCATCTTCAGGTGCTCCGTCCTACCCTTCACCAAGAACTCCCTTCAATCCTTTCATGATGATGCCACGCTCACCATATCCTCCTTCTGCTTTTGGTTATGCTCCTGCTCCAAGGCCTACACCACCAAGGCAGCCTCAACCTCAAGCTTTCTTAGCAGGTTATGATCCCAGCTTCAACAACCAATGGTGGTATCCAGATTCAGGTGCTTCGCATCATGTCACGCCTGAGATTTCAAATTTGTCTGATGCTTCTTCACTGCCTGGAACTGAACAAGTGTTCATGGGGAATGGTCAAGGTTTGTTTATTGATTCTGTAGGTTCCATGAGTTTTCCTTCCTCTAATCCCTCTAATTCATCATTAGTCTTGCATAATCTTCTTCTTGTTCCTCATATAACTAAGAATCTCATCAGTGTCAGTAAATTTTCTCAGGATAATCGTGTCTATTTTGAATTCCATCCTAAATTTTGTGTTGTAAAATCGCAGGATACTTCTGAAATCCTTCTTCATGGCACTGTTGGAGCTGATGGACTCTACAGATTTGCCAAGCCCATTGCCTCTTTATCCAAGACTATTAGTCTTAGTTCTAATTTTTGTTCTAGATTTAGTTATCCTTGTAATCCTGTTGCTACTAGCAACCATCTTTCCTATTGTAATGATGATTTTCACAATAATAAAACTGCATCTAACTCTATTTTAAATTCTCCTGCTGTACATTTAACTTCTGCTCTTAATTCCCACTCTAATTCTGCCATGTCTGACTCTGCTACTATATCAAATAACAAGTATGCTCTATGTCATACTAGGCTTGGTCACCCTCACCATCATGCCCTTCTTGAGGTTCTCAAACTCTGTCAAATTCCTATCCCTCAAAAGCCTCCCACTGACCTATGTTCTGCTTGCTGTTTAGGCAAGTCTCACATACTGCCATCAACACTGTCCACTACTATTTTCACTTGTCCCTTTGAACTCGTTGTGTGTGACATTTGGGGCCCTGCACCCATGGTCTCCTCAGGAGGTTACTCTTATTTCTTAACCTATGTTGATGCTTTCTCAAGATTTGTTTGGGTTTTCCCTTTAAAACTAAAGTCTGACACCCTCACTCAATTTATACACTTCAAGTCTATGGTTGAACTTCAGTTCAACTGTAAAATTAAAGGCATCCAAAGTGATGGAGGTGGTGAGTTCAAACCTCTCACCAAGTTTCTTGCTCCCTTAGGAATTACTCATAGGTTCTATTGCCCTTACACTCACCATCAAAATGGCATAGTGGAAAGGAAACATCGCCATATAGTTGAAATATGCCTTGCTCTTCTTGCTCATTCTAAACTTCCTTTCAAGTATTGGGATCATTCCTTTCTCACTGCAGCCTACCTTATCAATAGGTTACCTAGTGCTTCCCTTCAAAATAAATCTCCTTACTCCATTTTAATGCACAAACCTCCTGACTATTCCTCACTTAGGGATTTTGGTTGTGTCTGTTTCCCTTTTCTTAGACCCTATACCTCCCACAAACTTTCATTTAGATCATAGGAGTGTATCTTTCTAGGATATTCCTCTGTTCACAAAGGCTACAAATGCCTTTCAAATGATGGACACATATATATATATATATATCTAAAGATGTCCTATTTCATTAAACTAAATTTCCCTACCCTGAGCTCTTTCCTAGCTCCTCCACTCCTGTGACTTCCCCTACTTCTGCCTCTTGGTTTCCTTCTGCCTCTCCACCTATTCCTACATTTCATATTCCCCCACTACAGCAGGTTTTCCCCCTGTCTCCTCTCAGCCGTCACCTTCTAATGCTGCTTCCCACACTACAGAACATTCTTATTCTCCTATCTCTGCTCAGCCTATGTCTCCTATTGTCTCTAATACACGCTATCCCTCTTCTCCTTCTGACCTTTCTGATCTGGCTGAGGCCAGCACTATATCTCTTTCCTCTTTATCTCCTGTCCCTTCTTCTTCTTATAATTCTGCTTTTATTCCTCCTATTCACCCTTTCAATGTTCATCCCATGCAAACTCGTGCCAAAAATGGCATTGTTCAGCCTAGAGTCAATCCTACTTTGCTCTTAACTCACATGGAACCTACCTCACTCAAACAGGCCTTGACTACTCCTCACTGGTTTCAAGCTATACAAGATGAATATTAGGCCCTTTTGAAAAATCAAACTTGGTCTTTGGTTCCTCCACCTGCATCCAAGAAACCTATAGGCTGCAAATGGGTTTTTCGTGTGAAAGAAAACCCTGATGGTACCATTCTTAAATACAAGGAAAGGCTGGTTGCCAAAGGTTTTCACCAACAGGCTGGGAGTGATTTCTCAGAAACCTTCTCCCCTGTAGTCAAATCTGTCACCATAAGACTTGTGCTAACCCTTGCTGTCACAACTAACTGGCAGATGCAGCAAATTGATGTCAATAATGCCTTCCTTAATGGGCTACTTGAAGAGGAGGTTTATATGATACAACCTCCTGGGTTTGAGGCTACTGATAAGTCTTTGGTTTGCAAGCTGAACAAAGCTTTATATGGTCTAAAGCAGGCTCCAAGAGCCTGGTTTAACAAACTCAAGGGTTCTCTTCTGACTCATGGACTGCAGCCTAGCAAATGTGATCCCAGTTTGTTTTATCTTCACACCAGCAGCCTCATTATCATGGTCCTAATTTATGTTGATGATATCATCATCACAGGAAATTCCACTGCCCATATTGCTCAGCTTATTAAGAGTCTTAACTCTAATTTTGCCCTCAAAGATCTTGGTAAGTTGGATTATTTCCTAGGCATTGAAGTCTCCCATCTGCCTAACGGTTCTATCATCTTATCTCAATCTAAGTATGTGAGTGACCTGCTTACTAGAGTGAATATGGCCATAGCTAATCCTATGCCTACCCTTATGGTTTCTAGCAGTAAATTGTCTAAATTTGGTTCAGCTACTATTGCAGATCCCACCCTGTTTAGATCTGTTGTTGGAGCATTGCAGTATGCAACATTGACCAGGCCTGAACTCTCTTTTGCTGTTAACAAGGTGTGCCAATTCTTATCCAATCCTTTGGAGGATCACTGGAAAGCTGTCAAGAGAATACTGAGATATCTCAGTGGGACACTTCACTATGGTCTTCTCATTCAACCTGCCCCTAAACAGCAGCCTCTTTCTCTCTTGGGATTTTGTGATGCAGACTGGGCTATAGATCCTGATGACAGGAGATCAACCTCAGGTGCTTGTGTTTTTCTTGGGCCTAATTTGATCTCTTGGTGGTCCAAGAAGCAGCAACTTGTGGCTAGATCAAGTGCTGAAGCAGAGTACAGGAGCATGGCTCAGCTTGCCTCTGAGATGTTATGGGTCCAATCTCTGCTCACTGAATTACACTACACTTTTTAAATTCCCAAGATTCTATGTGATAACCTAAGCACAGTTACTTTAGCTCACAACCCTGTGCTTCATAACAGAACCAAAGACATGGAATTAGACATTTTCTTCCTTAGAGAAAAAGTCATCAGCAAGAGTTTAGTTGTGGTTCATGTTCCTACTCAAGACCAATGGGCAGATGCACTAACCAAACCTCTCTCTGCTGTCAAATTCCTACCTCTAAGAGACAAGCTCAGAGTTTTCAGTAAAAGGGAGCTACTGAAGACACCCTCTGATTCTAAGGGGGACTATTAGAATAAAATATTCTACTATTTTGTCTTATTCTATTGTTTGTCCTTTTCTCTTTTCACATCTGTCAGTTTGTTAGGGCACAAATTCTTTGATTCACAGCTGTCAGTTTGTTAGGGCACAGCTGTAAGTTTGTTAATGAGTTGTGCCAGTTATATATAGCTACTGTTTGTATTCTATTTTGCTAAGAGAATGAAATACAAATCAGATTATTTTCTCTCCTTCTATTATCTTAACAGTATTGACCTTCCATTTCCGCAGAAACGGGCATACACTAAATAAAAGTGTGAATCGTCAATATTACAGTATTGACCTTCCATTTCCGCAGAAACAGGCATGCACTAAATAAAAGTGTGAATCGTCAATATTACGGTATTGACCTTCCATTTTCGTAGAAACGGGCACACACTAAATAAAAGTGTGAATCGTTAATATTACGGTATTGAACTTCCATTTCCGCAGAAACGGGCATGCCCTAAATAAAAGCGCGAATCGTCAATATTACGGTATTGACCTTCCATTTCCGCAGAAACGCGCATGCACTAAATAAAAGCGCGAATCGTCAATATTATGGTATTGACCTTCCATTTCTGCAGAAACGGACATACACTAAATAAAAGTGTGAACCGTCAATATTACGGTATTGACCTTCCATTTCCACATAAATGGGCATACACTAAATAAAAGTGTGAACCGTCAATATTACGGTATTGACCTTCCATTTCCGCAGAAACGGGCATCCGAAGACTTGAACAAACAACTCTGCGGAGAAATTCTGATGTCAGCTGCCAGACATCCATCTCGAACAAAAATGGGTAACAACTTCGAAGGTATAACCATGAAATCTTTCCTTCTAAAATGCTGACGTAACAGCAATCTGAGGAAAATTCCGCCGGGGAAGAAGAGAAACTTAACCAAGCAACTCTGATGAGGGAACACATGATAGGACGAACGTTATCATCACATATCTCATGCCAAAAATTTGAATATTCGGAAACCATCCTGAACAAGAATTCCAATTACCTGTAGGGAACAACACCTGAAAACAAAGAGGTACCCAACCTGGCTTATGTTTCAAAATGCACATGTTTGAAAAATGGCGTAATGCTCCATATGGAATGGAAATGCTACGCGTTTGGGTAGATGCTATGCACGATGCAAATGCAAATAGGCGTTCCAGCAAAATAAATGCTGGAGGAACGAAGCCAAACTTCCGCTGGGGGAAGAAAAACAACCCTGCTGGGGGATATCTCAAAATATCCGGAGTTACGAGCTCTGCCGAGGATGAATATCCTACTTGGAGGAAAGACAACCTGCTGGAGACCCGAAAGAACAATCCTGCGTGGGGACGATCTTTTCAAAACACCGATAACCCGGTTGTACCCTGTGAGGTCTTCACTGGGGATTAAATGTGCACATAACCAACTGCTGGGAATGCACATATCTGCTTGACTACCTGCTAGCCTCGCATCCAACTCCTATGGGGATAACAATGCGACTTCCATCTGCTGAGGAGGAATAAGATCACCCAGAGCCTGCTCCTACGTCAAGGGACTCCGGATGGGGAAACACGATCTCCTGGCTGTTTGCTTCGAAGGTAACGACCCTGCAAAATATGAACGAAACAAGACAATTCTACACAACAGGAACTATCTTGGTCAATATCCGTGACAATTGTTCAGTTAATTCAATGTTTTAACAATTATTGGTCGAGTCCTGCAAGTTTATGCACGTGCAAAACAGTACTAAATAGTATGCGTTTATTGATAACGGGCCTGTAAATAGGCAAAGTTTTTACAGTGGATGCAACTCCTGAAAAGAGGAAGTTACAAAAATAAATACAGGTATGTGCATAGGTACAAAGAAATTTGTATACATGTCGGCAACGTGGTGCAGACAAACACCATGAGCTGATCCTCCTATGACTCGCCTGACTCCGACGCTTTCCCGATACTCCATCCTCGGTAGAAATTGACTTGGATAATCGATCCTCAGGTGCTCCCAAACCACTAAGCAATGCAGTATCAAACTCGGGCCGCAGTCATTGGCTTTTCCAATCCCTAACTTTTTCCTGAATCGCCCTTTCGGGTTTTCAATTCACCGGGATACCCCTTTTTTGCCGAGGCCGCCTTTTAAGGTTTTCGATTTCGTGGGCGTACATCTTTTCAAGTTTTATCCATAATTTTTGCCCGAACCCTTTTCTTTTTTCTTTTCTTGGTTCGTCGGAATGCCCCATTCTTGCTTGAACTTTCTTTTTCTGTCCAGCGGGTCTCTTTAAGCAAAGTATCTTTTAACTGCGTCCGAGTTCACAGGAGATGAAAAATCCTCGCCATCCATGGTGGATAACAATAAGGCTCCGCCGGAGAAGACCCTTCGAACGACTTATGGACCTTCATAGTTGGGAGTCCATTTGCCCCTGTGATCTGATTGTGGTGGGAGAATCTTCTTCAGCACAAGATCTCCCGTCTGAAAGCTTCGAGGATGCACCTTCTTGTCAAAAGCTTTCTTCATCCGGCTCTAATATAACCGACCATATGTGATAGATGTCAGCCTCTTCTCATCCATCAAGCTAAGCTGATTCAGTCTATTCTTTATCCACTCTGCCTCATCGAGTTGGACATCGAGCAAAACTCTCAAAGAAGGAATCTCAACTTCCAATGGTAGGACAACTTCCATACTATACACCAGTGAGAAAGGTGTTGCCCCGGTTGATGTGCGTATCGTCGTACAATAACTGTGTAATGCGAAGGGCAACATCTCGTGCCAGTCTTTGTATGTTACAACCATTTTCTGAACTATCTTCTTGATGTTCTTGTTGGCCTCTTCGACAACGCCATTCATCTTGGGCCGATAGGGAGATGAGTTCTGGTGCTCAATCTTGAAATTCTAGCACAATTCCTTCATCATCTTATTATTCAAGTTCGAACCATTGTTAGTAATGATTCTTTCGGGGATTCTGTGTGTGCAGATGATGTCCTTTTTGATAAACCGGGCTACTACTTGCTTGGTAACATTAGCGTAAGACGCTGCTTCGACCTATTTGGTGAAGTAATCGGTAGCTACCAAGATGAACCGGTGTTCGTTGGAGGCAGTGGGATCAATCTTGCCAATCATATCAATGCCCCACATGGAGAAAGGCCACGGGGACGCCATAAAATTCCAAGGGCTTGGCGGCACATGAATCTTGTCTGCATAAATCTGGCATTTATGGCATTTCTTCGCAAACTTGAAACAATCTTTTTTCCATCGTCAGCCAATAATACCCTGCTCGTAACAACTTTCGAGACACAGCATGTCCGCCGACATGCATGCCAAAAGTTCCTTCGTGGACCTCCTCCATAAGCAGGTTAGCTTCTTTCTCATCCACACATCGCAATAGCACCAAATCATGGTTTCTCTTGTACAGAACACCATCTGGATTCAAGTAGAAGTTGCCATCCAATCTCCTAAGAGTCTTCTTATTGCGGTTGGATGCCCCAGTCGGATACTCTTGGTTCTTTAGGAAATTCTGGATATGAAAATACCACGGCTTTCCATCGGAAGCTTCCTCAATGGCGAATATGAAAGCGTGCCTATCAAGGCGAGAGATAACTATCCTGGGAGCCTCATTCCAGAAGTTCACTTTGTACATTGAAGACAATGTCGCAAGAGCATCTGCCATCTGATTCTCTGCCTGTGGCACATGGTGAAATTCTACTCTGTCAAAGAAAGGCAACAACTTCCTTGCATAATTCATGTACGGTATCAGATTAGGCTGAAGAGTCTCCCATTCTCCCTTGATCTGGTTCACGACTAGCGTGAAGTCTCCATACACATTAAGATTTTTAATCCTCAAATCAATAGCCTCCTCGAGACCCATGATACACGCCTTATATTCAGCCTCATTGTTGGTAACTGGAAATGTCAATCTAGTAGTGAACGGGATGTGCGTCCCATGGGGAGTAGTAATGATTGCCCCAATTCCACTTCCGTATGAATTAACAGCACCGTAAAATATTAATTGCCATTGGGAACTCCGCTCAGGACCTTCACCATGCAACGATTCCTCGCAGTCTTTCATCTCTAGGTACACGATATCCTCGTCAGGGAAATCAAACTTCATTGGCTGGTAATCATCGATTGGCTGCTCGGCAAGGTACTCTGATAGAACGCTACCTTTGATAGCCTTTTGCGAAACATACTGTATATCATACTCTGTCAGTACCATATGCCATCGGGAAATCCTTCCTGAAAGCACCTGCTTTTCGAAGACATATTTGATCGGATCCATCTTCGAAATCAACATGGTTGTATGATTTAACATGTATTGTCTCAAACGTTTGGCAGTCCAAGCAAGTGCACAACACGTCTTTTTGAGCATTGAGTAACGGGATTCACAATTTGTGAACTTTTTACTCAGATAATAGAATGCATGCTCTTTTCGTCCAGTCATGTTGACCGAGAACACAACCCAAGCTGTTCCCAAGAACCGTCAAGTACATGATCAGTGGTCTTCCGGCTACTAGGGGCATCAATATCGGAGGTTCCTGCAAGTATTCTTTTATTCTTTCAAACGCCTTTTGACAATTTTCATCCCAGGAAATTGCCTGGTCTTTTTTCAACAATTTAAACATTGGTTCACACGTGGCTGTGAGATGGGATATGAACCGGGCAATGTGGTTCAACCTCCTCAAAAAGCCACGAACCTATTTCTCTGTTTTTGGCACTGGCATTTCTCGTATAGCTTTTATTTTTTCCGGATCAACCTCAATTCCTCTTTCACTAACAATGAACCCCAATAGCTTTCCAGATCTCACCCTGAAGGTGCACTTATTAGGATTCAGCCTCAGCCTGAATTTCCTAAGCCTCTCAAACAATTTCAGAAGATTCATCAGATGCTCTTCCTCCGTCTGGGATTTGGCAATCGTACCATTAACATAGACCTCAATCTCTTTATGCATCATGTCATGAAAGAGTGTCGTCATTGCACGCTGATACGTTGCCCCAGCGTTCTTCAAACCAAAGGGCATCCCTTTGTAGCAGAATGTTCCCCACGGGGTAATGAAAGTTATTTTCTCCATATGAGGAAGCGGAGAATTGAGCAGTATTGTCGACCAATACGTCAATATGAGGAAGCGGGAAGTCGTCCTTAGGGCTCGCCTTATTCAGATCCCGATAGTCAACGCACATCCGCACCTTACCATCTTTCTTTGGTACAGGTACTATATTGGCGACCCAAGGAGGGTAAGTTGTAACAACTAGAAAACCAGCGTCCCACTGTTTATGTACTTCCTCTTTAATCTTTACGGCCATATCTGGTTTCGTTCTTCTGAGCTTCTGCTTGACCGGTGGACATTCTTCACGCAACGGCAGGCGGTGGACCACAATATCAGTGTCTAGCCCAGGCATATCATCATAAGACCAAGTAAAGATGTCATTATATTCTCAAAGCATCTCGACAAGTCTCTGCATGATATCACTTTGTAGCGCAGCCCCTATCCGGACATTCCTGACAACTTCTTCCAAACCCAAATTAACGACCTTAATTTCCTCCTGATGAGGCAGAATGATTTTCTCTTCTTGTCTCAAAAGTCGAGTCAGCTCTTCTGGTAAGTCGTCGTCCTCAACAATCTCTTCATCGACTTGAAATATCGGGTGCTCAAAGTCAAAGCGAGTCATAGGGAGTTCTTGATCGGTGTCATCTGAAATATGGATCCTGCAAGAGGAATGGTTAAATGCTTCAAACGGTATGCAAACAAAGCACACAACCACGTTGCCATTTTATTGTGAAAAAATAAAAAGCATAAAAACAGGGATCACAAAATTTGCATGAGAAAAAAACCTGTATTTGATGATTAAAGAAAAGCATACACATAAACAAGTAGGCCCTGAAATAAGATCACTATGCCCCAGGTAGGACATAGGATTGTACAATAATCGAAGAAACAAGGCATTACTGTTTCGTCGTCACTTGAATAAAGTCTTGAATAGACCAGTTGCATAGGCTTTGTCCTGGCTCGCTGGGCTTGATCCATGAATCCATGTCACAGTCGCTATCTCCATCTTCACTGTCAGACACAATATTAATCGTTTCAAAACTGACTCCTCCTGGAGTAAACACAATCGGCCCCTTGAACCGTTGTGCGCTCTGTGATGAAGATGACGACGAAGGGCAATAACCCAAACCAAACTTGTCCTGCTTAACATGAATCTCCAGAACTTGACCCCAACCTTTAGTTTCCCCGGCCTGAACTACCGCTTGGGCTTCTCTGTATGAAGACATAGCCACGTCTGGCCCATTGCTTATGACAGGAGATTGGTCTTTGATCTGCACCCCTTCAAAAGCTTGGCACAATGTCTCATGGATCTCACCATCCACTTCGACATATTTGAATGATGACAGGTGACTTACCAGGATGTCTTCCTCCCCACACACGGTGACAATTCTACCACCGACCATATATTTGAGCTTTTGGTGCAACGTAGACGTCACAACCCCTGCAGAGTGAATCCAAGGTCGTCCAAGCAAACATCTATAAGCCGGCTGAATGTCCATGATGTAAAACACAGTATCAAACACCTCTGGATCGACCTGGATTGGCAAAGTCAATTATCCAAACACGGACCTTCTAGTCCCGTCAAAAGCTCTCACGACCAAGTCGCTTGGCGTGCATATTATACCTCGGGTATCCAGCTTCAATAGTGCCTTCTTGGGCAACACGTTCAAGGACGAACCAGTGTCAACGAGGACATGAGACATAACAGTGCCCCTACACTCAACTGAAATATGCAACGCACTATTGTGGTTGCGGCCCCTGGGTGTTAAATCAAAGTCTGTAAAGCCAAGGCCATGCCCCGCGTTCACGTGCGCAATCACTCCTTCGAGATGATTGACGGATATCTCCTGGGGTACGTAAGCAGTGTCAAGAGCTTTCAGGAAAGCGTTCCGATGAGCTTCGGAACAAAGCAACAATGACAAAATTGAGATTTTGGAAGGCGTCAACTGCAGATGATCAACAATTTTATAATCACTCTTCCGGATTAGTCTCATAAATTCTTCCACATATTTAGCCAAAGACTCTTTTTCCTTCTCTTGAGAAGGTCCTCCTTCATTGACTTTACCTTTCCCTTTGGCATTTCTCTCAGCTTCTACTTCTGGTGACGTAAAAATTCTACCGCTGCGGGTTATGCCCCCTGCCCCCACAAGGTTATCAACTGACCCTACCGGCGGGCTTTCCAGGTTAATCCTCTCTCCATTGCAGTAAACCTCCGCCCCATAGTTCCAAGGGATGGCTTTAGTGCTTTCGTATGGAATGGGTCCAACTTTGGTTATGGGGATGGTCGGCCTCTTGGGAGGCGCCGAAATCGTGACAGTCTTAAACGGGATCGTAATCGTTGCAACTTCGCCCTGCTCTTCAACTATTGCCTCAACAGGCTTCTCTTCAGCAGTACGATCGAATTGCAGCGTTCCTTCATCAATCAGACCTTGAATACCTCTTCTTAAACTATCACACTCCTCTGGCCGGGCTAAACAGTCAACACAATCTGCATCACAACTAGGGAAAACTCCCCCTTTTAGCAACCTGCTCTTTACATAACCTAGAGGCGTCTTCAATTCTTCTACATTCATAACCAAATTCAGACTGGTATCTTCCAAGATAGCACCCACCTTTGCAGATCCGTGAGGCGGCATCAGATTTTTCTCAATGTTGGGTGCCTCATTACCAAAGTTTATAGCCTTACTATCTATCAAATCCTACACTTTGTGCTTGAATGCTTGACAATTCTCTGTGCTATGACCGGGTGCCCCGGAGTGGAATTCACAATGTGCGTTGGCATCATAACCAAAAGGAGGCGTGCCTTTCGGCGGAGCTAGTGTCCTTTTCTCAACAAGCTGCAATTGTAATAGAGTTTGAACAAGCTGAGCATACGGTACTGGAGGCACATCGAATACTCTTTTCACGGCCCTATCACGACCTTGGAACCTTTGCGGAGCAGAATTCTGTTGTCCCTGTTGCTGTTGTGGCTGTTGTTGTTGCTATTGAGGTACAGGAATTGTCACACTAGCGACCTGCTGCCTGTGATAATTCTGACTTCTATCTTTTTTTCGAGCACTATATACCGAATTAGTGTCTCCTTGCTTTTAATTTCCAAAGACCCTTTTACCACCTCCAGCTGAGGTTGATTCTCCTGCTTGAATCTTACCGATCTTGATGCCGTTCTCTATACGTTCTCCCAAGAGTATCATATCAGAAAAACTATCCGTCGTACAATTGAGAAGCCGGTCATAATACAAACCAGAGAAAGTGCCCACAAAAAGATCCACCAACTCACGCTCTACCATGGGTGGATGTACCCTAGTTGCAACCTCACGCCACCTCTGGGTGTACTCTTTAAAACTCTCACCATTCTTCTGAGAAGGATTTTGAAGTTGGTCCCTGTTCGGAGCAAGGTCGCTGTTATATTGATAACGCCTTACAAAGGCTTCTGCCAACTCTTTCCAGCTACCAATCTGAGTGGGCTCTAACCCCATATACCATTCCAATGACGGTCCAGACAAGCTATCCTGGAAAAAATGCATCAGCATCTTTTCATCATAAGAATAAGCAGACATTCTCCGATAATAAGACCGTACATGAACTCTTGGGCAAGTATCCCCCTTATACTTTTCGAAAGTAGGCGCTTTGAACTTTAGCGGCACCCTCAAGCCAGGAACTAACCCCATATTAGCCATGTCCAGTCCCATGGAATTCTGATTGGCAAGACCTCTCACTTGTTCCTCCAATATCTTGAACCTTCGGTCATTGTCTGTGGGCATCTCAAGTCCCTGCCTGACGGAGGGAAAGCATCTTCTTGATGATCCTCGCCCCAATGAGAATCCCCATTATCATACCCAATGTAAGCAGCATTAGGACCAAAGCCATTCTGATTGAACCTGGGACCATACCCCACATTACCAAAGCCCTGATTAGTAACACCCGGCCCAAAACTAGCATTGTAGGCACCCATCCCAACACCGTTGTTACTTGCGTTGTCAAAACCTGCATTGCCAAAGCCCTGATTGCTATAGCCCTGATTACCACCAATACCTACACCAATGTTTCCAGCACCAACACCAAAACCAGCATTCCCAGTTCCAATATTAAAACCAGCATTTCCAGCTCCAACATTTCCATTGGTTTCCACATGTTCGTTACCATTACCAATCACATTCCCATTACTAGCTCCAATACCGTTCTCAGTAGTATTTAGCACGACCACTGGTACAGCATCACCCGCTCGAGAAGTCCCGGCTTGAGAAGGATTAGTAGCAACCCCACCATGTAGCACACCATGATCGTCAACCCGTGCAATCAGAGGCTGTACCAGAGTCTGAAGTTGCTCTTGCACCTTGGCCACAGTTTCCATAACCTGCATGAATTGCGCCATCTTGACACGCATCTTCTGCATCTCAGTTTGCATTTGATCCATAACTTTCTTGCAATTACCACTTGTAGAGTAGCGATGAATTCGCTGATCGGCAATCCTGAAACCTGCATCAGCAGAGGGTTAGGGAACAACTCAAGGTACCTGTCATGCAAATGATTTATGCAAACGCAAACACATATCCATGTATTAGGAGGAAGTCCCCCTCGATTCTAGCTCTAAGACAAATAAAGTCTACCATCCAATCATGGAAAGAAACCCTCACATATATATGAAAAACCCACGTGGGTAGCGTACAATAGCAACTGAATACAACTGAAGCAGTAAGCATGACCCCACCCAACAAGCCTGGTGGTGATCAGCATATTAATGCATAAAAGGTACAAAGAAATACAAAGAAATCAAGTGCGGCTACGGGCACGGAGATCCTCTAGTAACTTCTTCATAGTGTGATGGTCAGGCTGAGTGAGCAAGCTTTGGATCAACAAATCCCTTTTCCTGATGGCATCTGGGAGGTTCTCAGCAATGCTCCCACAAACACCTTCTTCGGAATGGTTTTCCACCCTACTCCTCTTAGCATCAGCCTGGAGTTGACAATCCATTAGGTTTTCCTTGGTCTCAACCAACCTATACTGGATGTCTCGTCGTAGTGAGGCTTCAGCCTCTATCTTCTTGTCTTGGGCCTCAATCTGAGCTTCCAACTGGGCTATTTGTTGCTTCAGCTTTTCTTCCCGCCCTTTGTGGCTAGTCAAAGTGTTGTTCCACAACTTCTCGTACTGGGACAACTTCCGATACACTCGGTCCAGGTCCTGCTTCTTGGTGGTCAACACCCCGTGCACTGCCTTTAGGTCCAACCTAAGACGCTCTCTAGAATCAGTCTCCTTGGTCAAATTAGCGCTCAGGTGGTTGATCAACTCTGTCTGCTTCTTGCAGGTGTGTACGGCTTCGTTCTTTTCTCTTCGGAGTTGAGCGATCTCGTTTTCCAGCTCTTCGTTGGCTTTGATCAGTTCTTCATTCTTAGCTTGAAGCTGATTATACTTCTGGATTTCGATCATGGTAGGCTCTGAAGGGCAGTCCTGCTTGACAGGAGGAAAAGGCATCAACACTTTTTCTGCTCTGCTATGAATCCAGTCCACATAAGGAGGATAAGCCTGATTATTGCTTTTCCCTAATGAGGCCTTTCCTTTTCGGTGAACGTTGTTCCAAGCATGCTCAAATCTGACCAAATCATCCCCTTCTAATGCACTAGTGAGGTACAGAGATTCCTGTACCTCTTCGTCCTTAGGAGGGCCCCTCAAGGCATACCCGAACTGTCTGATAACGATAGATGGATTGTAATTGATGCAGCCTTTCCTACTCACCAGAGGGACATTAGGAAAGTTCCCACAACTGTAAATGATTTCACTCCCCAGGCGATATCTATCAAACTAATCAATGTCTTCGACAGACAAACTCATCAGTCGCTCAGACCATTCCTTCGTCTCTGCAGTCTCTATAAAAGAACCAGCCTTAGGTAAATGACTAACAAACCATCTATAAAATAGTGAAGCACAGTAGGACACACCTTTGCCTCTTCTATTTTCGTTCTTATAGTGCACCAAATGATACAAGTCTCCGAGCAAGGTAGGGATGTGATTTCTTGAAACGAAAATACGAAGAGCATCCACATCCACAAAATCTGGAATATTGGGGAATAACATGATACCATATAGGCACAATTCCAAAATAGCCTTGAATGCCACCCAGCATTCCTTCTTGGCGAAGTGTCGGGCTTTCTCAGCTAGAAAAGGTAATGGGAATCCCCAGGCTCAATTTCTCCTGACTATTTTCCCTTTCAACTCAGAAACCTCAATATGCAAAGCTGTAGCAATACTAGCCAAATCTGGCTCTTGATCAATAGGAAAAAATGGTACCTGAGCAAGAATGGGTACTTCAAATATGACAGAAAACTCTTCCAAAGTAGGGGCCAGCACATAGCTTGGGAACGTGAAGCAACGCAAATGGGGATCGTAAAACTGAAGGAGAGTCTGAAGTCCGTTCAACTCATACATAGATAGCTTGCACACAACACTGAGCAGCTTCCCATAGGTTCCCCTGAAATCCGTCATCACCTCCTTACCAGGCAAAGAAATCAAACCCCTCAGAGTAGTAATATCTGGAGTAGGAAACTTATAAGCCAAAGTTCTTCTCAATGTAGGCTCCATGATGGACACAGAAGGGACACGATTGCTAGAATCGAGAGGGAACTGCACACCTGCAACACAGATATGTGTTAAATGTAATGCAATATGAAAATGTAAATGCAAATGCAAAATGCAGCAGGAGATCAAGAGTGCTGTGCTATGTTGTGCTGTGCTGTGAAGTGGCAAGTCATAATTTTGCTTTGGCGAGAACATAACACACTCTGATAATAAAGGCCTACTGATACCCACAATACTGATTCACTGCCAAGAAAACCAGGTTGTCTGAAGGTTACAGTTTCCTGCAATAACCCGACCCCGCTCACAGGTATGGACCTAATCACTGGCAAGGTATGGCATCCTATGCGTTCATCAGCGTCACAAACTTTCAAGAAACGATGATACGATACCCAGGAAGGTGTGGCATCATCATCTCTTGAAGCGGCCTCACTCAGCTGAATCACAAATGATCAGTCCCCAGAGTTGACAATCCTTAGATCTGAAATCCTTTCGACGGCCCACTGGGCTGTGTTGCACCCTAAAATTTGCTCAACCTATTTCACCTGGTTTATGTTTCAATTGCATTGTCATTTGCATAATAAGTCATGTACATAGTCTAATCATTTGCATAACAAGTCATACAACAAGGGATCAAGTGCCATTCTTATCAAAAGAGGCACATCAAGGGGTTTTATTCAAGTTCAAGACCATCCAAGTAATCAAGAAATGAGTTGAAGCTTTGAAAAGTTTGAGGGTTAACCTATGGATTTCTCTCCTAATTTGAGGTATATTGAGTATCATCAAGGGAGTATGAACTAAAAATTGAGGGTATGGAATGTGCACAAAGATCATGGAAGACCTAGAGGGTCATTTTGAAGATGAGACAAGTCATTGATTCAAGTACAAGAGCCAGAGTTGAAGTGCAGTCAACTAGGGTTTCATCTGGGTCAACCCTAGGTCAACCCTAGGTCAAAGGATTGATTGAAGAGCATCAAGTCCAGCTTGGAGGTTGTGGAATTCATGAATTGAGATGTGGATACATGTGTGGTTTTGTGCCAAGGAGAAATCAAAAGGAATCAAGAAGAAGAGGAGTTACCAAATTAGGGTTTTAGTGTAAAATCCCCTAATTTAGGTCTAACTTCCAAGCCAGATAAGTCAAAATTCAAGTTTCAAATGAAGTCTTGGTCAACATGAAACTTGTAGAGATTCTCAATAGATTTAATTTGAGTACTAGAAGTCTTCAAGAAGATTTGTAGAACTCAAGTTATGGTTCTTGCAAGTTATGGGTCTCCAGAGGACACTGAAATTTATCTGTGAAAGTCACTTGACTTCCAAACAACTGTTTTCCATCAAGGAGTTTTCAAATGGATTCTTGGCCAACATAAGAGTTGTATATCTTGGTCTTAGCTTTAATTTTAGTACTATAAGTCCTCAAGAGGATTTGTGGAACTCAAGTTATGGTCTTGGCAACCCAGGGGTATTTTGGGAAAGTTGAATTACAGGTCATTTTCCAACATAGGTCAAAATATCCATCTTCCACTCCTCAAATAGAAAAATGTTCAACATGAGATGTGTTCAAAATGATGTTTTTAGGCTAGATAAAAGGTCATGAGAGTTTGTAATGGCTTGCTTCACAAAATCATAAAAATGGCCTAAAATAAGGGTAAATTTTAAATGAACCAAGGTTGAAAATTGGGGTTTTTGATCTACAAATCCAAACCAAGCCATATGACATACCAATTTAATTGTAAAATACATTTTGAGAACATTGACATCGCCACATTTTTTAGTTGAGGGATATTTTTATGACTTGCTTTGTAAATTGGTTACTTGCATCATAAGTAACAATTGCCAAACCAATCTTCAAGGCATAACCAAGGCTATATCCAATCCAAACACTTCCTAAATCTCATTTGGAGAGAATTTAAACTCAAAGCATGGTGAATACAAGCTGCTATCATGAGCTGGTATTAACATAGCATGACATGAGATTTCATGACATGAGATGGTGAATTTCTCATTGGATTGATCCAAATGATTCTATAGCCTTCATCCACATTCTATATATACATATGAAGTGATTCAGAGCAAGAGTTGGAGAGAATTGAGGGAGATTGGAGAGATTGCATTTTCAACCTTCCATTTGCAAAACAGAATTCAGTTACAGGTTTCAACCACTTTCAATCCATTCTTTTGATCTCAGAAGCTTGCTCTAGCATTGGTGGATGATTCCAGATAGAATCCATAGCAAGAGCATTGAAGAATTGTGAGATAGCATTTGGAATTTCTCATCTGCAACTCAAGATCGAATTCAAGAATCCAAGTCATTTCAATCTCTTTCTTTGCATACAGAAGCATCCTTTGGTGTTGGTGAAGGTGTCTGGAACTTATTGAAGCTTATCTTGAAGCTTTGATCACTCTGTTCATCTCAAAATTGCAGGTATGAAAATTTCACTCTGTGGCTTGATTTAGGTAGTTTCAATATGTTTTGAATAGCTAGATTCAATGTAGATGATGGTTAGGAGCTTTCTGGTAGCATTAGGGTTGATTTAGAGACAATTAGTTGAATGATGCAATTTCTGTTCATGATCATATCGTCGTGTTCTTGATGATAGAATCTTAGTTTGATAGTTAGATTTGATCAGGGTGAAGTGGTGAAGAGTTTAGGCCACTCAATTTTAGGTTTAGTGAGAATTAATTTCTGAGCAATTTCTGATGGTTCAATCGTGTTTTGAGGAGGAAGATGTTTCAATGATTGTGAATGACATGGTTAGATTGTTGGGGAGAAATGGAGTAGATTAGGGTGTTCAGTTGTGATTTTTGGTGAAGGATTGATGGAGTAGCGAATTGGGGAAGATGAAGTTGTTGCTCTGCTCTTCCATGGCGTTTTCCCTCCAAGTTTTCAAAAGGTTGAAGACAACTTTCTCACCCTTGGATCGTGAGAAGACTTTGACTGGAGAGGTCATCCAACGGCCACGATTTGCTTTCATTTGTGAAGGAATTTTGAGTGATCAAAATGCACAGCATAACTTAAGTTGCCAGCTTGGGCTTAAGTGAATTAATTGATACCAACACCCCACTTCCAAGGCCCAATGAGAAATACACTGAGTTCACTTGCTATTCGTACCGTGCTTTTTTCCATTTTCCTGGGATTTTTATTATTATTTTCTGAAGTGGAATTGGGCCTAGCGCGCTTTCCTATTAGCACCCCCTCTGAGCCCATCTCTGGATTTACACTGCATTGGATTGCTATTGGACACGCTCATTTTTCCTTTTTTCCATATTTTCTTCTATTTTCACACATTTATTTTAAGTTCTTTGAAAATTCATAATAAGTTCAAAAATTAACATTTTTGCATGGGATTTTTTCCCTCATTTTCATCAAGACTTCAAGAAAATTATAAAACAATGAAAATGTCATTTCATTCATTTTTCATTTTTTTGGTTTATTTTTACTTTTAATTGCTTTTATTCCACTTTTATTTGACGTACCAACTTGCTGAATTTAGTATGATCATTTCACTTCATATTTTGATGCAATTCTTTTTGCTATAGTTAGATTATAGAATTAGGTTCCCCCTGGAATTTTATCACATTTTTGTGGCTTAATTTTAGTCAGTTTTGAACATCAAACTTTAGTATGCTAGAATTAGGGTTTCAACTTGACATAGGTGCATTCAACACATAGTTTTGGGGTTTTAAGATTGATTTAGGCCTTGGGGTTTATAGGGGGTATAGGGTACCTAGTTAGGATCCCTTAGAAATTAATCTAGACTTTTAGGATGAGTATTACTATTTTCTCTGTTTTTTGCAATTTGGTTGTTATTGGTGTGTTTCCCTCTTGGGATGTTGTTTTGTTTGTTGAGTTTTGGGCATTTCAATTGGGTGATTGGGTTTGGGCTTGGCTTGTTGGAGCTCATGAAGACTTTGAGGATGATTGGAAACAAATATGATGCTTGGATCTTGAAGTTTCTCTTGCTTGAAGATGGCTTTTGAAGACTTAGGAGATAGGAGACATAGGAAGAGCTTTAGAGTAGACTGATTTCTTCTGTCAAACATAGAGAGCTTCTTGTGCCTCTATTCCATCCTATGACACAAGGTCCCCTAAAAGAGTTCCATCTCTCCTTAGGAGGGATGTAGAGAATGCTTTGATTGGGTAGAACCTTGAGGATACCTCTCACTTGCTATGATAAGATCTTAATGATTTCCTTGGGTTATCATTAAGCCTCTTAACATTCAAACTTGATCTGATAATTGATTCTCTCCTGTGAGTGTTTTCCTTGAATATGGGGACCTATTGAAGATGAATTTTATTGAAGACTGGTGAAGATGAAGCTTGTGCCTGTCAAAGCTGGTTAACTGAGAAATTAGGGTTTCGCTGCTGACTGAAGTTGTCTGCTTATTGGGGTTCAGTGCTTGCTAAAGCTGAGAATTATGGGAGGTAAGAGCTTATCTGAAGCTTGAATATCATTGGAAAGTGAAGATGGGATCTTGCTTGAAGTTGTTACTGTCAACCTTGTGTTGTTAATCAACTGTAGCTGTCGGAGCTGGTGCTGTTTGAACTGCTTGCTGTAGGAGCTGTTATTGCTGTCTGAGCTGGTGTTAGGTGTGGTTTTCTTTACTGTATTGTTTGTTGATTTTCCCTTAGGTTTGAAGTGAAGCTGTTTCACTTTGCCTATTGTTTTCTCAGGTTCGAGGTTAAGTGGGACCCCCTTGCCTCGCTTGTATTGCTGCATCTCATGCATTTTACTATTTACCGTATATCTGCTGTTTCTTTTCCGTTTATCCCCTAGGATCTCTGTTTCTCTCTGTGCAAGAGAGAAATATGACAGACATTAGGTTGTAATCCATGCATGATAACATTAGGGTAGTTTTGATTCCCCTTTCAAAATCTAGGTTTTTAGACTTCTTTCTCTTCTATCTCAGAACAATTCAAAACACAGTAATAAGGATAATCGATGTCGTACGCTACGAGCCTTAAGCTATTTGAGAAAGGTTGCTGGAGGGTCACTCTTGAGTAACCTGATTACTCAGTGTGTTATCCTTAGGGTGACATACGACGTAGTCACTCTCAAATCATAGTCTCTAGTGCGTCAGAGATTGCAAACATCATAAAAAACAGTTCTTGCGTAAAAGACTGAAAACCAATCAAAGTGTCATTTTTGTCCGCTTGGACTTTTAATCAGGAAAACCCTTTCATAAGGAGATAAAAAACATTCAGACAAACTTGTGTCTTCCGTAGCCCGAACTACGTTTGCTCTGATCTTTCATGCTGTATGAAAGTACGTAGGCATAGGATGCGATATCCTAGCGAGCAACCTTCCCCTCCTTTCCCGTAGGTAGGCGAACTACGTTGACTCTGATTTCTCGTTCCAGACGGGAATACGTAGGCATAAAGTGCAATACTTTGCCGAGTCATTTTATTTTCTTTTAACCCTCAGACCTTTAGAGTAGATAGAATAATAATCCGTACTAGAAAACAAGCGTGGATCCCGTCGAGTACGACGGACGTGAGGGGTGCTATTACCTTCCCCTTGCGTAACCGACTCCCGAACCCAGGATTTGGTTGCGATGACCATTCCTTTCCCGTCTTTGCGTTAGGTTTACTTCGAGCGTTTCCTTTCCCTCCTTTGGGATAAATAACGCACGGTGGCCACTCTTCTGTTTAGCCGGCGCCGATTTTCGCAGTAGCGACAGGCTGGAAATGGAAATCATCTCAGAGAACCTCGTCTGAGCGCATATTTCGTGGGAACTAGTGTATGCCCAACATACAGGTTCACCACTAATCCGCTTCTAAAGCTATGTACGTACTCAAGCCCAGGTCCGGCTTATCTCCCAAAGTGAAACCCCTCCCACAGCACAACAGTAATAATATCATACTTAAAATGAAATGCGGAAGGTAAAAATGCGATAAATAAACACAACCCAACAGGTAAACACGCAAGCGCTAGGATTGGCTCGCATAGGGAACCGTTGGAGTCCCCAGCAGAGTCGCCAGCTGTCGCTACCGCGAAAATAAGGTGCCAAAAAAACACAAGAGTCGCCACCTTTCGTTATTTATCCGACTGAAAGGGGAAGGAAACGATCGGAAAAACCTGACGAAAAGGTATAAGACAAGGTCATCGCAACCATGTCTGGATTCGGGAGTCGGTTACGTAAGGGGAAGGTATTAGCACCCCTCACATCCATCGTACTCGATGGGATTCACGCTTATTGTGTTTATCTGACGGGTTGATTTAACTATCTACGCTAAAAGGTCGGTCTGAAAAGAAAAGAAAATGACTCGGCAGAACACATCAGTTCTATGCCTACGTATTCCCGTCTAGAACGAGGAATCAGAGTCAACGTAGTTCACCTAACTACGGGTTACGGGGGAAGGTTGCTCGCCGAGATATCGCATCTCGTGCCTACGTAATTTCACACGGCGTGAAAGATCAGAGCAAACGTAGTTCGGGATACTACAAATTACGGGAGTTCGGATTCATCTGTTTTTCCGAGTATGGTTAACAAATAGTTCCAGCAGTTTGGTGTATGCAGCTCGACCTTGGGAGACTTAGGCGTTACTGTTTGCGATAGAACTGCGAGTTAACGACACTCTTTATTTCAGAAAAGCTTTCTTTGAGTTAGGGGCCCACGGGGCAAAAAGGTTTGAAGTTTGTTTTCTGTCTTTTGCGGAAGAAGTGTTTTTTATAGTTGTCTGTAGTTTGTATAGCACTAGAGACTATGACTTAGGAGCGAATGCGTCGCATATCGTCCAAAGAACATATACTAAACACTCTAGATGATTGAGAGGAGACCGCTCAATTATAATTTCCCAAGTAGCTTAAGGCTCGTAACGCGCTTATACTAACTTGGCTTTATTACGTTTTTTACTGTTGTTTTGAGATGGGAAGAGAAAGGACGCACTAAAGGGGAACTAATCAATTCCTAAAGTTGTCATGCAAAGTTGGTCCTATGATTGAGGTTAGGAGGGAGCTACCTAATGTTATCATGCATAGTTAGAACCCTAATGTCTATCATAACTTCTCTTGAACAAGAGAAGTCAGAGTTCCTAAGGGAACATGGCAATGGCAAGCAATAGCAAAAGCAATAACTGTAAGTAAAATGCATGCAATGCAACAATACAAGCAGAAGGAGACAAACTCAACTTCTTAGTAATCTAGTAAAAAGAAAATAGTCAAAACAGACAAGCAGAGGGAGACAGACTCAACCTCTATATGCAAATACGTCAATTAGAAAAAGAAAAACAACACACAAGCAAGGGGAGGACCACCTCAACCCTTAAGGCAAACAAGCAGAGGGAGACCCACTCAACCTCTTAATGCAGTCATGCACCTACACTTAGATTATCTTACACATGAACTATCCTAATGCAACACACCACTCAATCATGAATGAAGGCAAGGATTGATGACAAATAAGGAATCCATTCCACAAGTAAACAAACAAGGCTTCTATCCTAGGGAAAGGAATTGAAAGTTGGGAGGCCAGGGTAAGATCCACAGGAACTTATCCCAGGCACTCAACCAACTAAAAGGGATTTGGGAGAACCCTAGAGGTTTGGCTCCTTCAAGAGATGTGCAAAATTCCCCCCACATGAGGGACTGTGCTACCCCAAGAAGGTTCTTAAAAGGAATGGAGAGGACTAAGAGAATGAATATGGGAAGCAAGGTAAGGTCCACAGGAACTTACCACATGCACTCAACCAACTCCACTTCCTCAGCAAGCTTGCATACACTCAACTCCTTTATGATATTGCACTGAATTCCTCCATAGGAGGAAACATGCTCACAAGGAGGATTCCAATTAAGCAAGGAAAAATTGTGAGGGAAACTAACCCTATAGGAAGAATCATCCACCTATTTGAACTTCTAAAGGACCTCAAAGATTTCCCTCAAAGGATCACCTACACTAAGGGTTCAAAGCTCTAAAGAAGCATCTATCTAATCACCATTTTATCAAGAAAGGATATGAGACCTAGAATCATCTAATAGCCATTATTGAGATTCAACTAGGAGAAACACCATGCTAGGAGCACCCTAAAAGAAACCTAAGCATTAAATCTAATTAAAATACTAAAACAACTTCTAAAAATCTATGGATTTTTATAAGGGACCCTAAAGGTGTTGAGAACCTAGGGTAAAAGGATCAGACCCTAAATCAACTTCTAAGGTCACTAAAGAAATTCTACACCAAGAGGTACCAAATGATGGTCCAAGATGGGAAACCTCTAAAAACCTACTCCAAAATAGAAATTGGAGTCATCTAAAAATACCCTAAAAATCACACAAGCTCCTTAATGTGTCTCTAACCAGCCAGCCAAAGATTAGGTCCAAATTCCACACCAAACATGCATACAAAAATAAAAAATAAACAAGTTCAAAATGCAAAATTTAAAGAAATCAATAAAATGGAAAAAATGCAAATAAATTGGAAATTGCATCAAAATAAAATCTAAGAGTACCAAAAAATCAGAAATCAAAGGGGGGTCATGCACATAATTTTGTTATATTTTTCTGATCAAAAATGAATTAAAATGATAAAAGCAATTAAAATAAATCCAAAATGAAATAAAAGAAATTAAATGCTGAGAAATAATCAGGGGCATTGGATCTATGACTAAGTCAGCTAATCTAAAGATCACCAGCGCGCTAACACATAAATGAAACGGTTGCGTTTTGAGGGTCCAAGGTCCAAATTCAGAAAGAATCTCGCTCGCACGATTGAAGTACTAAGTCTTCATTTCCAACTGATCTAAGGGTCAGGGTTCATCGTCTACATTCAAACTTCAGATGGAGGGAATTCTTTCACGGTGGCCAGAGAAGACCTCCGGTTGTCTTCTCCGGTGGCTCTGCAAGTGGTCCAACATCAAACCTAGCTAGAAAGCACAAAACCTATACCGTTCTCCTTATTTTTTCATCCTGAGTTCAAATCCAGGCTTAGTTTCTATTGATTCTCATTGAAAACTCAAATACGATCAAGAACAGAAAATATGCTAAATCATGGATCATCACCAAACCTCGAAATAAAGCCACAGATCTCTTCCTCATTGTTCGAGGATCATCAAGTACTATCCAAATCTAAATATCTCTCAAGGATCAGGCCTATAGGAACTCCAACAGAAATGGTGCATTATCTTGAATCATCATCAAACTCTACAATTCCTATCCTAAAACGTTCTAGGCATCTTCCTAATGCTTAACCTCATTTCAATTTCAACTAAATCAACCTAGAACTAGTGCAATCGTGAAAGTTACCAACCTGAGTTGTAGCTTGAAATTGAGCCAGTTATGGTGTGACTCTTGCTCCAATCTTGTGCAGATTTCTTCAATGATCTATGCTGAAGATGATAGAATCCAAGATTTGCTCTGAAATGCTCTTGAAATGGAAACACAATTTTTAGTTTTGCTCTTGAAAACTCAAACTGCCATAACTGATTCTTGCACCAAATGATCACCAAAATTGATCTGAATCTCTTTCTGAACTTAAATAGAATGGATTTGGATGGTTTACAAGCCCAAAGAAAGCCCAAACTGAGATATCCAATTTTCACATTTTCTTCAAAAACTCAATCATGGTGTACACGAATTAGCTCTGCTCTTGGCTCTAAGAAGCTCCACATGACTTGCTTGTGGCCTGTTGAGAGTGTATGGACAAGATTGAAAGCTTAATTCCATCCAAGGGCCAAGATTGTATGTGTTACTTACCCATGAAGTAACAAGTTGAAATGCCGTGATGCAAGCCTCAAAATGAAATTCCATTAATGCCAAAGTGTTCCAAATGGTTTTTCTAGTCAAAATGAGTACCCATATGCATTTTCTTGACCTCTCATGATTAAATTTGAATTTTTCAACTTAAATGCCTTTTAATTTCCCCTTTGTCAAATTTCTTCAAACCAAGTCTTGCCCTAAGCCAAATCAATGCTCATGGATACATGGTTGACCTTAAAATCCCATTTTGAGCATGTTTTGTGTTGGACCAAACTTCATTTGAAATGTACAAGATAGTGAAAATGACCCATAATCCAAAATGACCTATAATCTCACTTTCCCAAAATACCCCTGACTTGTAAACCTCATAACTTGACTTCTATAAATCAGATGGAAGACTTCTAGTACAATTTAGAAATCTAAGACCAATACCTACAACTTTCATGTTGGCCAAAATTTGAGTAGAAACATCCTTCTAGGTCAAAAGTTCCTTGGAAGTTGGTTGACTTTTGCAGAAAAATTTCACATTTATCTGATGACCTGTAACTTGTCTGGCTCATAACTTGAGTTCTATAAATTCAATCAAGGACTTCTAGTACTCAAATTAAAACTAAGAACATGCTCTACGAGTCCATATTGGCAAAAAGTTGAGATGCAACTTGTATCTTGAGATAAGTGGTCTTGAAGTTAGGCACTAAATAGGGGATTTTACCCTGAGAACCCTAGTTTAACAACTCCTCACACTTTGAATTCTTCTTGGATTGATCTTGGAGTAACACCTCATGTATCTCAACACAACCTTCCATGATCACAAAGACTTAGAATTGAGTCTTAATCCTCTCCAATTGTACAGTTGACTCAAGGTTGACCAGACAAAAACCCTAATTGCAACACCTTCAATTGTGGCTCTTCACCCTTGGCATAATGACTTGACTGAGCTCCACCATGACCCTCGAGGCACTCCATGAGCTCTATCCACATACCCTATCCATGATCAAGGCATCACAACCCACTTATGGTCTTCAATTTGCCCCCAAGTTAGAAGATGAACCACATACCATCATCCAAACTTCTCAAGAACACAACCCATTTTCTGATGACTTTGGTGACCTCTCAAGCTTGAATAAAACCTCTAGATAGACTCCTCTTGATACAAACCACACTTAATACCCTACTAAATGAATAATTCTATGCTATGAAAATGATAGACCAATGATACGCTAATGCAATGAAACAAAAGCCAAGTAAGAAAAAGGTTAGGCAAATTTTGGGGTGCAACAAATGCCACATGTGACAATTAAGGTGATGCTTGCTGCACAAAACATATTTGTTTGTTTGTTAATCGCAAGACCCTCATCCTCGAGACTTTTCCAGAAGTCCCTCATCTGAAGAAAATGTGCAGGCTAAGTTGTTGTACCCCAAATTTGACTAACCATTTCTTGTACCTGGCTTTTATTCCTTTGCATTTTTTCATTTTTGAAAATCAAAGCATTTGTTCTTGAGGCACGGGATCAAGACATTTATGTGGCTCGGGTTTCATTTTAGTGCAAGAGACTGAACAACAAGCATTATCAGTTCCGGCATTTATTTTTCCCGACGATCGAGCAGACGATTTTATTTTGTTTTGCAGGGTTATTTTCAGCTCAGGAGGCAGCACCCAAGCCATCTCAAGCATTCTCACGGTTATAATATTCAAGAGCAAGTTTCAGAGCTTAACATGGCTTAAAACGATTAAAAACGGGCAAATATGCACTTTTCCCTCCAAAAGGCACCAAAATTCAAATTTTGAAGGTGTTAATCGATTAACCAAATGGTTAACCGATTAACCAAAGCAGAATCAGACCAAATTTGAATTTTTGCAGGTGTTAATCGGTTAACACATACGGTTAATCGATTAACCAAATGGTTAACCGATTAACCAAATGGAAATCAGACCAAATTTGAATTTTTGAAGGTTTTAATCGGTTAACACATATGGTTAATCGATTAACTAGTGCAAATTTCTGCTCTGCACGTGAATTTACAAGTAAAGCCACTTTGGGGTCCATTATGATCACATGTGAAATTGATTTTACACCAAGGGAAGGATCTAGAACTATTTTGAATTTTGGTTAATTTTTAAATTAATTAAAACTCCCTCCAAATTCACATTCTTAATTCCATTCCAATTTTCACAAACCACACTCCAAGCCACATTTGGATCCTAACCTAAGGGGTATTTAAATGATCTACTCCAAACCTCACACATCTAATCCTCATAACTTCATTCTCATTTCAGAATTCACTCTCATTCTCTCAATTTTCTCTCAACTTTTTTCTCACCAAAACTCCATTAAAGCTCTTTCTTGGAATTCTTTGATTCTCCATTGGAATCATTGATTTCTAAGAGCTAAATCTTCATCCTTCATCATCATCATCTCCAATTCTCCATTCAATTTTCGTGCAAGTTTGGATTTGAATTTTGAAGTTGATCTAGAGGAGCTTATTTGGATAATTCTTACTTAATTTTGGTGGATCTTCATTTCTACTACAAGCAATCACTTGGATCTTGAAGGAATTCTGGATTTCTTGCTTGGATATGCCTAATTGAAGTTCAATCAACAATTACCGCAGCAATTCTCCACTTCGTAGGTTAGAATTCTCGATCTGATTCTGTTTTTGAGCTTATTTGCATAATTATCATGTGGATCTTCATTTTCGATTGATTTTGCTAATTTGATTCATATGATATGTGATCTTGCTGGTTTAGTGTGTTTACCTGTTGATTGGATCACTATTTTGTGGTTTAAATTCGTGCACAATTGATTATGTGATCATCCAGATTATTGGATAAGTGCTTATGTGGTGGGAATGTTGTTATCTTGCTGTTTTTCTGCTTTTAGCACAGTGTTAACCAATTAACCAATTGGTTAACTGATTAACCAACACGAATTTTCAAATTTTCAGGCATTGTTGACTGGTTAATTGATTAACCCCTGGCGTTAATCGATTAACACTGTGCCAGCATGCCTGTTTTGCTGTTTTTCATGCTTGTTTTGGTGCTCACTCACTTCGAATCTTCATGGATCAATATGACGCATTAGAAGTGAGTTGTTTTGGATATATGTCGCTGTTCTTGATTGTTTAATCATCATTTCACCGACACACATGTTTGTTTTCCACTTGAATGCATACTCTCGTATATTTTGTTCAAAGTGATGTTTACCTTTGGTCTTTGCATGTTTGAAGAATGATTCGGTTGAGACGCGCTTGTGCTGGCTGCTGTCCCACACTTCTTCCTCCCACTTTTCTTCGGTGATTGATGCTTGAATGGTTATAGGGGTCATGACTTCTCCCATTGCATCTCACTTTTTGGCTTGAACTTGTTTAAGCTCATTTGTTTGCTTTTGTGTGCATTTTCTTTTGGTTCTTGCATTTCTCATTTGCATGCTTGAGGTTGAGATGTGCTTGTGGTGGTGTTCACCCCACACTTTTTTCCTCCCTCACTTTCATTCTAATTGTACAGTACATGCTTTTTTTTTCCTTATGCTTTCTTCTTCTTCGTTTGTCTTCCTTTGCCATGTTCCCTTAGGACTTCTAATCCTTCTTGTTCAAGATGGATTATGATAGACATTAGGATCGAAACCATGCATGATAACATTAGGGTAGCTTTCCCTCTTCATTCCAACTTTAGGACCATTTTTGCATGACAACGTTAGGGCGAGTTTCCCTTGGCCTTCTGTGCGTCTCTCTTCTCATCTTCAAACTTTCTCAAAAGATCTAATAAAGGTTAAGGATTGTTGTAGGCTACGAGCCTTAAGTACTTGGGAAATGGTGATTGGGGGTCTTCCTCTCAATTATCTAGAGTGTTTAACGTATTTCTTTGGACGATATGCGACGCATTTGCTCTTAGGTTATAGTCTTTAGTGCAACATGAATTACAAGCAATAATCAATGCACTTCTTCTCTAAAAAACACAAAAACAAACTTCAAATCTTTTTTTCCTTCAGGATTTAATTGGAAACCTTTTTCATAAGGAGAGTTTTGTTAACTCTTGGTTCTACCGCAAACGGGTAACGCCTAAGTCTCCAATGGTCGAGCTGTATACACCTAACTGCTAGAAGTAAGTTTTAACCCTACTCGGGTCTAAAACATTTAGAACCAACTGGTGTTCTTGTTAGCCCGAACTACGTTTGCTCTGATTTCTCATACCAGACGAGGATACGTAGGCACAAGACGGCGATGTCTTGGTGAATAACCTTCCCCACCTTCACCCGTAGTTTTCTGAACTACGTTGACTCTGACTTTCCCATTATACGAGGGAATACATAGGCATAGAGCGGCGATGCTCTATCGAGTCTCTTTTCTTTTATTTTGTCCCTGTGGCCTGTAGCTAGATAGTAAACACCCTTTAGATAGACAACAAGCATGGATCCCGTTGAGTACGACGGACGTGAGGGGTGCTAATACCTTCCCCTTGCGTAACCGACTCCCAAACCCGAGATATGGTTGCGATGACATGTCTTCTCCCGTTTTCGTTAGGTTTTCTCTGATCGTTTCCTTTCCCTCTATTGGGATAAATAACGAATGGTGGAGACTCTTCTGTCTTTGTCGGCCCCTCTTTGCAACGATGTGACAGCTAGCGACTCTGCTGGGGATTGGAATATCCCATATGCGAGTCAGTCCTAGCGTTTGGTGAGTTTATCTCTTTGGGTGTGTATATGTGTTGTACTTTATTTTCCCGCATTTACTTTCAGCATTGTATATATCTGTTTTGCTGTGCTGTTGGGGGGAATGTTCCACTGAGAGATAAGTCGGACCCGGGCTTGAGTACAAACATAGCATTAGAAGTGGAAAGTAGTGGTGAACCTGTATGCTTTGCATGCACTAGTTCGCACGAAATTCGCGCTCAGACGAGATTCTCTTGGATGACTTCTTTTCTGGCCCTTTGGGCTCGAGAGGATTTTGTCTCTAAGGATTTTCGACTCTGGGGACCGATCATTTGTGATTCAGCTAAGTGAGGCCGCTTCGGGAGATTATGATGCCAAACCAGAAATGGTGAACATATCATCATTTCTCGAAAGCCTGTGACGCTGATGAATGCATAGGATGTCGAACCTTGTCAATGATAGGTCCTTACCTATGAGAGGGATTGGGTTATGCAGGAAACTTTGACTTTCAGACTACCCGATTTTCTTTGTAGTATGAATTTGTGTTCTTGATACAAGGGGTTCCTATCAGTGACAGTGTTATGTTCTTGTCAAAGCGGAGCGCTGGTTCTTCTCAATCAACAACACATCAATTTTGATCCCTTGTCTTTGCATCTGCATCATCATAACATGTTTGCATTCGGACTCTGTCTTCGTTTCCTGACAAGCTACCACCCGGCTATGATGTGAGTGTCCACTGTGATTTCCATTCCGGGGCACCGGGGCATGATGTGGAGAATTGCAAAGCTTTTAAGCACCATGTTCAAGACTTAATCGATTCAAAGGCAGTTGAATTCGCACCGGGCGGCGTGAGCGTATCAGGTGGTCTTACAGTCTATGTTTTCAGAATCTCCATGCCCACAATTGTTGCTTGTTCCTAGGCCAAGCCTGAGGATGAAAGTATCTGAACAAAGGGAGTCCCTGATATCTCAAACTCAATCTCCAGACATTTCAACTGTTTAGAGTCAACAATCCCTTGGGTCTGTGCATCAGATATCATTTCCCCTCCAGAGTCAACGATCGTACAGTCATCAGCCGCGGCAGCACGCCCGACAAAGACCAAGGAAGCCACAGAGGCATTTCACCCAGTTGTCAGTGTCGTACAGTCAAATGCTGCCAGGTCTAATAAGAGGTGGATTGATAGTGCCGAAGAAGATTAATCTAGAGATTCCACCATATCCTCCCGGTTTTGATGTCAACGCCCGATGTGAGTACCATGCTGGGGCGCAGGGACATTCAACCGAAGATTGTAAGGTGCTGAGGAGCAAGATTCATACTCTGCTTGACTCCAACATGTTCTCAGTCACACCTCAGGGTATCCAGATCAACAATCTGCCTTCATACAACCATGTGGGTCTGCCGTTTCATGTATGGAAGAGTTCACTGAGGGCAGAGGTTCAGAAGAGTACCAATTGACTTCGACTAGCAATTCTGAAGATGGTTGATTCAGCAGCAAGTCCAGATGTGAAAGCCCGGTTCCCCGAAGCTGGCAATCTTTGTTTTATCATGTCATTTCTTTGCATTTGTAGTTTCTTTCCTGTTTAAGTGCAAATTTCATTTGTAATCCTTGTTGTTTTCAATTGATAATGATAATGAAATGAATATGCATGGTTTTTGATTAAATCCATTTGTGTTCACTCTAGGCTTTTATCGATGTCAAACGCTTGTTTAAGTAGAATCAGGGGAGGAGGATGAAAATGAAAGACGCACAAGCTTCTGATTATATGCTTTTGATTAAAAACCTTGCTGATGATGTACAGGCATTGTTTCAAATTCCTAAACACCAGCGGTAAAAGGATGATAATCCCTTGTCAATCCTTTCGAGCCTAGTAGTAAGAGTTTCTTTCTGGAAAACGGAAAAACCCTCAATCTTAACCTGGGGCAGGGTAGGTGTCAGTTAATTTGACCGAGCGTCTAAAATGGAAAAAGGAGTGTTCCCGTTCGAGGATCAATCACTCCTCTAGAGGTTGTGCCTAAAAAACCACAATGATTATCCATTACCGACCAAGGAGTGAAACAGTCGCAATCCCTTCAAAAAGTCAGACAAGCCGGTGTCACATAATTTGTTTCGAAAAAAAAGACAAAGAGAAAAGGAAAAAAAATCAAAATAAAAAGCCCGCTAAGTCGAATCTTGAAAAAAAGCGACTTAGGCAAAAAAATAAGGGTATCCCGCTGGACTTTGAAATCAAAAGATGTAATCGAAAAGAACAAGTTGTGTGACTCCTGCCACCAAATACGAAACGCGAGTGACTGTCACTCCAAAGAAACTTATGGTTTCCTGAACCATCACTCTTGACATTCTAACCATCAAGAGGTGAGTTCTTGTGTCGAATTAGCTGAACATAGGATTGGAGAACATCAAGGAGAATTGGTGGGTTTAAAACAGAACTTTGAGCCTTATATCCTTTCTTTCAAACCATGAACCTGACTAAGTTACAACCTTAAAATGTCCTAATTGAAGCAGTTTTATTTCGAAATCATACTTCGGTAAAGATCGTGTCGAAACTGACTCCTAAAAGGATTCTTCTTACCATGTCGGTATTAATGTTGACATTCGGATAAGTGATTCGTTCGCTATATGCCACAAATTTTTCCTAGTGAACAAACATGGATTTCAAAACTGTCATATGCATTACATTAATATATCTTTCATGCGAAACAATTTGTTTTACTTGTGAGTAAGCACTTGACATCAGGAGAGTTTCCATAGTGGAAAGTTTGACCAGGATAGAATGCAGAACGACTGAGGACTCCGTGGAGCAGGGGCAAGCTATATCAGATGATCATATCAAGGGAGTCAGCCATTCGAAGGTCAGTTAATCTGGGGCAATCAGGTCAAGATTTGATAAATATCTCGAAGTCAGTCAGGGGCAAAGTCATCGCAAGGCTGGGGCAATCATTCCCCAAGAGCACAAAAAGCTATCCTTATCCAATTCCCTTCGAGGTTCAAAATACTGAAGCAGTTCATATCAAACTATCAGGGTATAGAGATTTCAATTTCCCTCTCGAGGAGGACTTCTACAGAATCCCACAGTAGGGGAAAAATTGGAAACAGAGGGATGTATCCTCTCCATATTTTTAGAGTTTATCAAAGTTAGTCGAGCAGGTTCAATCAACCTTCAAGTCCAACATGAATATCAGGAAGTCATAGAAATTATCCCCTAACCTGTATTCAGACAGAATGTTTATCAACATCACTTGTACCCGACCTTTCACAAACAACCTGGAGCCCGAACATACTCGACAGGATCATCATATCCCCAGAAAGAAGAGCGTGTAGTGGAGACTCATTAGTCCCCAGCAGGATCATCATATCCCCAACCAGGGTCAAATATACAGGTTGAATGAGCAGTTGAGTGTGTACACTTATCCTCAGCAGAATGTCTGTATGCACTCATTCCTCAGCAGTTTAGACCGAGGTCTCCGGCAGATTGATATCCCCCTTTGTAGGCCAGGTAGGTGCCCGTATCCCCAGCAGGTTGTAGGTATGTGTTTCCTCCTCAGCGAGTCGAGACAGGTTTTCTCCCCTTAGAGTTTAATCAGGTAATGTTGTATCCCCTCAGAATTCAGATTGCCGACTTAATCCCTGGGCATAGGTCGAGGTTGTTTCCTCTATTGCCCGCTCCCCCAGCTAGTCGGCAGAGTTTGAATTTTCCTCAACAGAGTAATGATACTTCCTAGCAGAAGAGGGTTGATTCTCTATCCCCAGTGAAGTCAACAAAAGTGGTGATTCAATCCCCAAGCATAGGGCGATTGTTGTTTCCCTCATCGCCTAATCCCCAGTAGAGTCTGAAGGGAAAGTTCTCTTCCCCAGCTGAGTATCCCCGACAGGGTGTTTTTTTTATCTCCAACAAAGTGGAATATCCGGCAGAATGGAGCTATTCCTCAACAATAAACTCTAACTCCCCGCTAGAGTCGTTTCTTTCCCTAGAGTGGTATTTTGGGAAGCCGTTTAGGGCTATTTTTACCCTGGTAAGGTGAAGTTACTCTCAGTGTTTGATTGCTATCCCCTACAGAGTTGTCTGTTCCCCGGAATGTTATATTCTGGAAGGCCGTTCCGGGCTGATTTCCCCAGCTGAGTACAATCAACCTTGGTGTTTGGTTGTACTTTCCCCACAGATTCGTTGATTCCTCGGCAACGTTAGATTCGTTTCCAATGTCTGGTTGCCTTTCCTCAGCGAGATCGTTTGTTCCCCATGGAGTTGTATTCTGGTTGGCCATTCAAGGCATTTTCTCTAGTAGAGTTTGCAGTGATTCCCCAGTAGGGTTGTCTATCCCCCAGAAGGTTTGTATTCTGGAAAGCCGTTCAGGGCATTTTTCTCAGCAGGTTATGATTTGGATTCCTAGCGGAGTGGAGTCCCGTTCTTGTTAGAACATTGTTACTCAGGAATTTCTTTTTCAGGAAGCCATCCAGGGCTCGTTTCCCTAGCTTAAGTCCAATCGTAATTGGCATGCTCCATTTTCCCAAGCGGGGTGGTTTTTTCCCTTCAGCATTTATTTTGCTGATTCGGTTCTGTTGCATCTGCATTCGTGCATAACATCCTCCCAAACGCGTAGCATTTCCATTTCGTATGGAGCATTACGCCATATTCAAACATAGGCATGTGAAACATAAGTCAGGTCCTTGATCTCTCTACCTTGGTGGTATCCAGGCCATGGTGCAATCTTTGATGGACGTGTTCATCTTATTATGTGATTACTAGCAGAGTTACTTGGTTAAGTTTCTTCGCGCTCTGAAACCAGAGTTATTTGGTTAAATTTCTCCCTGCCAGAATTGCTTGGTTAAGTTTCTCTCTTCCTCAGCGGAGTATTCTCAAGATGTTCTCAACTTCGTGTTGATCCGGCCTTCGGGTTCGATGCCTGTTTTTATTTAACAGATGCCTAGTGGTGATGTCAGATGTTTCTTCTCAGCTTCGTGTGTGAGCCGACCTTCGGGTTCGATGCTCGTTTTAATTAACGGATGCTTGCTTGGATTAGCAGATGTTCTCAACTTCATGTTGAGTCGGCCTTTGGGTTCGATGCCTATTTTTATTTAACAGATGTCTGGCGGTGATGTCAGATGTTTCTTCTCAGCTTCGTGTTGAGCCGGCCTTCGGGTTTGATGCTCACTTTTATTTAGCGAATGCCTGCTTGGATTAGCAGATGTTCTCAACTTCGTGTTGAGCCGATCTTTGGGTTCGATGCCTATTTTTATTTAACAGATGCCTGGCGGTGATATCAGATGTTTGTTCTTAGCTTCGTGTTGAACCGGCCATCGGGTTCGATGCTCGTTTTAATTAACGGATGCTTGCTTGGATTAGCGGATGTTCTCAACTTCGTGTTGAGCCAACCTTTGGGTTCAATGCCTGTTTTTATTTAATAGATGCCTGGCGGCGATGTCAGATGTTTCTTCTCATCTTCGTGTTGAGCTGGCCTTCGGGTTCAATGCTCGCCTTTATTTAGCGAATGCCTGCTTGGATTAACAGATGTTCTCAACTTCGTGTTGCGACGACCTTTGGGTTCGATGCCTGTTTTTATTTAAAAATGCCTGGCGATGATCTTAGATGTTTCTTCTCAGCTTCGTGTTGAGACGGCCTTCGGGTTCGATGCTTGCTTTTATTTAGCGAAAGCCTGCTTGGATTAGCAGATGTTCTCAACTTCGTGTTGAGCCGGTCTTTTGGTTCGATGCCTATTTTTATTTAACAGATGCCGAGCGGTGATGTCAGATGTTTCTTCTCAGCTTCGTGTTGAGTCGTCCTTCGGGTTCGATGCTCGTTTTAATTGATGGATACCTGCTTGTATTAGCAGATGTTCTCAACTTCGTGTTGACCCGGCCTTTGGGTTCAATGCCTGTTTTTATTTAACAGATGCATGGCGGCGATGTCAGATGTTTCTTCTCAGCTTCATGTTGAGTCGGCCTTCGGGTTTGATGCTCGCTTTTATTTAGCGAATGCTTGCTTGGATTTGTAGATGTTCTCAACTTCGTGTTGAGCCGGCCTTTGGGTTCGATGCCTGTTTTTATTTAAACGATGCATGGCGGCGATGTCAGATGTTTCTTCTCAGCTTCATGTTGAGCTGGATTTCAGGTTCGATGCTCGTTTTAATTTACGGATGCCGACTTGGATTAACATATGTTTTCAAATTCGTGTTAAGCCAGCCTTCGTGTTCGATGCCTGTTTTTATTTAACAGATGCCTGGCGGCGAAGTTAAATGTTTCTTCTCAGCTTCGTGTTGAGCCGGCCTTCGGGTTCAATGCTCGTTTTAATTAACGGGTGCCTGCTTGGATTATCAGATGTTCTCAGCTTCGTGTTGAGCTGGCCTTCGGGTTCGATGCCTATTTTTATTTAACAGATCCCTGGCGGCGATGTCAGATGATTTCCTCAACTCCGTGTTGAGTCAGCCTTCGGGTTCGATGCTTGCTTTTATTTAGCGAATGCCTGCTTAGATTAGCAGATGATCTCAGCTTTGTGTTGAGCCGACCTTCGGGTTAGATGCATATTCTTTCAATAAATGCCTGATGGTGATATCAGATGATCTTTTCGACTTAGTGTTATTTCATGCGCATTAGCATATATCTTTTCCGACCGTGCGTCGATGCTTTTTGATTGGTAATCAGTTAGCTTTTTACCGTTGCAACTATCAGACTCAGTTATCTCCGGAGATTTTCATCCCCATGAGGGTTGGCAGTGTTATTTCTGCGGTTGGAAAATTTTCGGGTTCATTGGTATTCAAGCGTCTTTTACCTCGAGTGATTAAAAGTCGTTCGCTTTTCATCCCTTCAGGTCCAAGTCGCTTGAATAGGGGCAGCTGTTGTACAACAACATTTGACCAACCATTTCTTGTACCTGGCCTTTTTCCTTTGCATTTTTGCAAGTCATAGCATTTGTTCTTGAGGCATGGGATCAAGGCATTTTTGTGGCTCGGGTTTCATTTTAGTGAAAGAGACTGAACAACAAGCATTATTAGTTCCGGCATTTATTTTGCCTGGCGATCGAGCAGTCAACTTTATTTTGTTTTGCAGGGTTATTTTCAGCTCAGGAGGCAGCACTCAAGCCATCTCAAGCATTCTCACAGTTATAATATTCAAGAGCAAGTTTCAGAGCTTAACAGGGCTTAAAACGTTTAAAAACGGGCAAATGTACATTTTTCCCTCCAAAAGGCGCCAAAATTCAAATTTTGAAGGTGTTAATCGATTAACTAAATGGTTAACCGATTAACCAAAGCAGAACCAAACCAAATTTGAATTTTTGAAGGTGTTAATCGGTTAACACATATGGTTAATCGATTAACCAATGCAAATTTCTGCTCTGCACGTGAATTTCCAAGTAAAGCCACTTTGGGGTCCATTTTGATCACATGTGAAATTGATTTTACACCAAGGGAAGGATCTAGAACCATTTTGAATTTTGGTTAATTTTCAAATTAATTAAAACTCCCTCCAAATTCACATTCCTAATTCCATTCCAATTTTCACAAACCACACTCCAAGCCACATTTGGACCCTAACCTAAGGGGTATTTAAATGATCTACTCCAAACCTCACACATCTAATCCTCATAATTTCATTCTCATTTCAGAATTCACTTTCATTCTCTCAATTTTCACTTAACTTTTTTCTCACCAAAACTCCATTAAATCTCTTTCTTGGAATTCTTTAATTCTCCATTGAAATCATTGATTTCTAACAGCTAAACCTTCATCCTTCATCATCATCATCTCAATTTCTCCATTCAATTTTCGTGCATGTTTGGATCTGAATTTTGAAGTTGATCTAGAAGAGCTTATTTGGATAATTCTTGCTTAATTTAGGTGGATCTTCATTTCTACTACAAGCAATCACTTGGATCTTGAAGGAATTCCGGATTTCTTGCTTGGATCTGCTCAATTCAAGTTGAATCAACAATTACCGAAGGAATTCACCGCTTCGTAGGTTGGAATTCTCGATCTGATTCTGTTTTTGAGCTTATTTGCATAATTATCATGTGGATCTTCATTTTCAATTGATTTTGCTAATTTGATTCATATGATATGTGATCTTGCTGGTTTCGTGTGTTTACTTGTTGATTAGATCATTGTTTTCTGGTCTAAATTCGTGCATAATTGATTATGTGATCATCTGAATTATTGGATAAGTGCTTATGTGTTAGGAATGTTGTTATCTTGCTGTTTTACTGGTCTGGCACAATGTTAACCGATTAACCAACACAAAGTTTCAAAATTTCAGGCATTTTTGATTAGTTAATCGATTAACCCCTGGCGTTAATCGATTAACATTGTGCCAGCAGACCTGTTTTGCTGTTTTTCATGCTTGTTTTGGTGCTCACTCACTTTGAATCTTCATGGATCAATATGACGCATTAGAAGTGAGTTGTTTTGGATGTTTATCGTTGTTCTTGATTATTTAATCATGATTTCACCGACACGCGTGTTCGTTTTCCACTTGAATGCATACTCTCGTTATGTTGTTCAAAGTGATGTTTATCTTTGGTCTTTGCATGTTTGAAGAATGATTCGATTGAGACGCGCTTGTGGTGGTTGTTGTCCCACACCTTTTCCTCCCTCTTTTCTTATGTGATTGATGCTTGAATGGTTGTAGGGTTCATGACTTCTCCCATTGCATCTCACTTTTTGGCTTGAACTTGTTTAAGCTCATTTGTTTGCTTTTGTGTGCATTTTCTTTTGGTTCTTGCATTTCTCATTTGCATGCTTGAGGTTGAGATGTGCTTGTGTTGGTGTTTACCCCACACTTTTTTCCTCCCTCACTTTCATTCTAATTGTGCAGTACATGTTTGCATATTGCTTTTTTTTTCCTTATGCTTTCTTCTTCTTCTTTTGTCTTCCTTTGCCATGTTCTCTTAGGACCTCTAATCCTTCTTGTTCAAGATGGATTATGATAGACATTAGGATCGAAACCATGCATGATAACATTAGGGTAGCTTTCCCTCTTCATTCCAACTTTAGGACCATTTTGGATGACAACGTTAGGGTCGAGTTTCCCTTAGACCTTTCGTGCGTCTCTCTTCTCATCTTCAAACTTTCTCAAAACATCTAAAAAAGGTTAAGGATTGTTGTACACTACGGGCCTTAAGTACTTGGGAAATAGTGATTTGGGGGATTCCTCTCAATTATCTAGAGTGTTTAGCATATGTCCTTTGGACAATATGCTACACATTCGCTCCTAGGTCATAGTCTTTAGTGCAACATGAATTAGAAACAATAATTGATGCACTTCTTCTCTAAAAAACACAAAAACAAACTTCAAATATTTTTTTCCTTCGGGATTTAATTGGAAACCTTTTTCATAAGGAGAGTTTTGTTAACTCTTGGTTCTACCGCAAACGGGTAACGCCTAAGTCTCCAATGGTCAAGGTGCATACACCTAACTGCTAGAACTAAGTTTTAACCCTACTCGGGTCTAAGACATTTTGAACCAACCGGTGTTCTTGTTAGCCCGAACTACGTTTGCTCTGATTTCTTATACCAGACGAGGATACATAGGCAAAATATGGCGATGTCTTGGCGAGCAACCTTCCCCACCTTCAGACGTAGTTTTCTGAACTATGTTGACTCTGACTTTCCCATTGCACGAGGGAGTATGTAGGCATAGAGCGGCGATGCTCTATCGAGTCTCTTTTCTTTTCTTTTGTCCTCGTGGCCTGTAGCTAGATAGTAAACACCCTTTAGATAGAAAACAAGCATAAATCCCGTCGAGTACGACGGACGTGAGGGGTGCTAATACCTTCCCCTTGCGTAACCGACTCCCGAACCCGAGATATGGTTGCGATGACATGTTTTCTCCCATTTTCGTTAGGTTTTCTATGATTGTTTCCTTTCCCTCTTTTGGGATAAATAACGAATGGTGGCGACTCTTTTGTCTTTGTCGGCCCCTCTTCACAGCGATGCACAATAAGCATGTTCACATCCCTAGTTGTTTGGAGCCTCGTACAGTCAAGGATCGTCTCCAGCAGGTAGACATGGGATTATCCCCAGCAGTGGAACTAATTCAGAGTTTTGTTTTCCCCTCAGAGTCTAGGTCATTGACTCATTCCCAGGCAGGGGTTGATATTGTTGAGTTTATTTCTCATCTCCCCAAGCAGAGGTCTATGTTGATTAATCCCCAACGAAGTCAGCGAAGTAGTTTTCTTCCCCGCAGAGTGGGACTAGCTCAAAGATTGTTTATCTCCATCCTTAGCAGAGAGAGAGTGGGATAATCCTCCCAGTAAATCTTGTTCAATATCCCTAGCAGATAGCAGATTCAATCTTCGGCAGAATGGAGCTATTCCTCAGCAATTTGCTTTGTTTCCCCAGTAGAGTCGCCTGTTCCCCGGAATATTATATTCTGGCAGGCCATTCAGGGATGATTTCCCGGGTGGAGCGGAGTTATTGTCTTCAACTGTTTTGTTTATTCTCCAAGAGAGTTGTATTCTAGTAGGCCATCCAGGGCATTTTCCTCAGTGGAGTTTGATTTTGATCCCCAGCGGAGTGGATTTATTCTTAGCAAAGCAGTTTTACCCAGAAGTTTTCTCGGAGGCCATCTAGGGCCTGTTTTCCCCAAACATTTGTACTAGGCGTGACTAGTCTTTTCCCCAGCGAAGTTGGTTTCCTCTTTAGCATTTATTGCTAAGGAATTTCCTTTGCATTTGCATCGTGCATAGCATCCTCCCAAATGCGTAGCATTTCCATTTTGTATGGAGCATTACGCCATATTCAAACATGTGCATGTGAAACATAAGCCAGGTTGTTACATCTTTGTTTTCAGGTGTATCTCCAGCAATTATCGGTATATTTCTTCGGCCTGTGTGGTATCCAGACCTCCAGCAAGATCATTGATAGATGTGTTCATCTTATCATTCTCCCCAACAAAATTCGCTTATTCAAGTTCATATTTCCACAACGGATTTCATCACCATGACAGCGAGGTCAGATTTTTCTTCTCACTTTCGGTTTGAGCCGGCCATCGGGCTCGATGCCTGTTTTGTTATAAACAGATGACTGATGGAGAGGTCAGATTGTGTTTACCGACTTAATGTCGATGACTGACGGCGAGGTCAGATGTTTCTACCGGCTTGATGTCGAGGACTGACGACGAGGTCAGATGATTTTACCGACATGATGTCGAGGACTGACGGCGAGGTCAGATGATTTTATCGACGTGATGTCGATGACTGACAGCGAGGTCAGATGTTTTTACCAACTTTATGTCGAGGACTGACGGCGAGGTCAAATGTTTTTATCAATGTGATATCGATGACTGACGGCGAGGTTAGATGCTTTTACCGACGTGATGTTGATGACTGACAGCGACGTCAGATGTTTTTACCGACTGGATGTCGATGACTGACTGCGAGTATCGCTATTGCGAAAATCGGCGCCGACTAAACAGAAGAGTCGCAACCGTGCGTTATTTATCCCAAAGGAGGGAAAGGAAACGCTTGAAGTAAACCTACCGCAAAGACGGGAAAGGAATGGTCATCACAACCAAATCCTGGATTCGGGAGTCGGTTACGCAAGGGGAAGGTCTTAGCACCCCTCACGTCCATCGTACTCGATGGGATCCATGCTTGCTGGTTTGTCTAAAGGATGCAAAAACAATCTATCTACGGCTGTTAAGTCTAAACGGGAAGAAACTGACTCGATAGAGCATCACACTCTATGCCTACGTATTCTCAAGAGAGAAAGTCAGAGTCATCATAGTTCGGGAAACTATAGGGAATTGGCTCACCAAGACTTCGCGTCTTGTGCCTACGTACTTCCACCCAGCGTGAAATATCAGAGCTTACGTAGTTCAGGCTAACTACGGCTAGACAGGGTGTTCTCGATCACACAGGGGTGAGAGATTAAGTTGGCTTAAAAGGTATGGGGACCTACGAGAACTAGAACTACGGTCTGGCCTCAAATGCCCAAGGGCAAGAGAAAAGGATAACATCAGTCGTCAGCGGGAAAGTCTCGATCGCACGGCAGCGAGAGAACAGAGAGGTTAGTTGTTAATGTGCTCGCTAGGATATCGCATCCTATGCCTACATATTCTCATTTGATATGAGAAATCAAAGCATCTGTAGTTCATCCTACTACAGCTAACGGGGAACGGGAAGAAGGGAAAAGAGAGGTAGCTCGCTAGGATGTCGCATCCTATGCCTACGTACTCTCATCTGGTACGAGAGATCAGAGCAAACGTAGTTCGACGGGAAAACGAGTCTCGATTGCACGGGGGCAAGAGAAGGGGTCTCGATCGCCTGAACATGAGAGAAAAGGGGTTTCGCTCGCACAGGGCGAGAACAAAGAGGAAGCAGGCCTACGCCTAAACGGGAAGGAACCAGGGACGCACACGCAAGAACCTAAGAAGAAACTCCTCAACTGCCATTCCTTCGTATCTAACGATGCAACTCACAACACTCGACGGTTGCCTGAAGACTTGAATAAGACGATGATGATGTTGAACGAAGCAGCTCCTGGGCTCCTGACATGCGTGCAAGCTCCATTCCATACTTCTCCTCTCTGGATCCTTGATGATGACGCTTGAACCAGGAACAATGTACCGCTTAGACCGTCATGGTTCGACTTATACGAGAAGTCGAACTCTCAGAGGTAGCGTATTGATATCCGTGTCAAAGACAAGATAGAGAAATGATATCGAAAATCATTCTCCAATTGAATCGTGTCACACGGCCAGCCAGAAATAAAATCGAGAATAAAATCGGATAGAAAAGAAAATAAGAGAGAAAATAGGAGAAAAAAGGAAATAGAAGTCTACTCCTAAAATTAACAATTAAATTCTACTAGAAAAATATTCTAAAGAAATATTTAAAAAATGCATCTGAAAATATCATATAAAATTTCTATCTAAAATACTATACTATTCTATAAAGAAAATAGAAAAAAAAACTATATTTAAATCTATATTAAAAAAATATGCATGATATTCTACAATATAATCCCTAAAAATAATCTCCTAAAAGAAAATAGGAAAAATAAAATCTACACCTATTACAAGCAATCATCCAATACAAGGAAAAAATAAATCCGAAGGGGAGGGGGTACAATCTGCAAAATTGGGGTAAAGCAGAAAAAAAACCACGGGGCCCTAAGCCCACAATACAAAATTCAGCAATAAAAAAACAAAACAACAGCCAAGGGAAAAAAGGGTGTTGCGCAGGAAATAAGGGTGTAGTTCAGAAAATTATTGCTAGGCCCAGCCCAACAACACAAAAAAACAAACCAGAGGAGGGAAGTTCCAAAGGGAAACGGGTGGTGTAGCTCCCAAGCTCGTTGGGCTTGAGGCCCAATCCCAACCATAAGCCCTCTCCCACTCCACACTCTCTGAAACCCTAATTCTCTTCCATCTTCTTCACCCGCCGCCGTCAACCACTATTCCATTTCCACATCCCATCATCCTCTCTTTACCACTTTACCATACGAAAAGAAAAATAACACTGATGATTCTGGAGATCTATGAAGCTTCGAGGAACTTGAAGATCTGTGGACGGAGATGAAGGACGTGTGAACCTGGAGACGAGTAGAGGATCTGGTGAAACGAAAATGAATATTGCATATGAAGAACGTTGAAGAACAACTGAGGTTTGAAAATCCTTGAAGAAAATCTGCGAAGCTTAGACGAATCAGTCAACCGGATGAAGCTCTTGTTGATTTAGTGGTGATCTGGAAATTTGGACGAACGATGAGGAAGATCTATGAAGATCTTGATGAACGTTGAAGATATCGATGAAGGTTCTTTGAATATGTTGAAGCATTTCTGGAAAAAACTCATGGTGACTTGATGAAGATGCATACGCAATCTGGAAAGTTTGATGAAGTGGATGAAGATTCATACGCTATCTGGAGATGTCGATGAATGATGATGAAGGCGTTTGAAGAAAATGATGAAGATCCTATGGATCTTGAAGATCTGGAAAACGGTGCTTGAAGGTTCTTGAAGTATTATGATGAACGTGATGAGGATCTGGGCAACAGATGACGGAGGGCGAAGATTCTGGAAATGATTTGAAGATCTTTGAAGCTTCTGGTAATTGATGAACATATATGCAACTTTCTGAACAAATCTAAGATGAATATTGAGGATTTGTTCTGAAAAAGTGACGAACGGAGTTGAGGTTTTCCAGATTTTCAGATGAGGTTGATGATCGGAGCTCATGATGAATGTGAATGAATCCATGAACACAAATGAAGACTGAAGGTTTGGATAATGGTTACAAGTCTCCGACGAGAGGTTATGGTTTCCGATGGCAGTTACCGGCAAGATAGCCACCGTGTAATTTTGCCGGTGAGAGTTCCGGCGTTTGCATGCCGGTCGTGGAAGGGAGAACCAGGTGGCGTTCTGTGGTGAGAGGGAATGTGGCGAAGCCACGTGTGGTGAAGCAGAGAGAGAGAGTGACAAGTGTGGTACGCGTGGCGAGCGCTGATGATGTGGAGTGTGAGGTGGTAGTTTCTGAGAGAGAATGAAAACGTGGGGTGTTTATATACTGACATGTGGCACTGGGATTTGGGCCCCCATAATCAGACACCTGGCCCACAATCACTTAATGAATCTGTTAATTACATGAACACTAATTAATGATTCTGACTAAACACTGATTAATGGATGATTAACATGATTAAAACCTGAATTAAAAACTCAATTAAACGGTCGTTAAATCTAAGTAGTTAAAAACCACTAATCAATCCTAATTAAACCTAATTAAAAAATGATTAAAATCTAATATTAATCTCTATTAATCCTAAAAAAGAAATTAAACTCTAATTAAAAAGAAATGATTAAATCTCTATTAATTCTACAAAGAAAATAAACTTTAATTAACCCTATTAAAAAAAATAGAAAAAGAGAGTTATCCTATTAAACCAATTAAAAATCTACTATTTAATATCAAAACAAAGATCTATATAACTATTTAAAAAGAATTATCTATTTAAAATTTTAAAAGAACTATTAGATCTATAAGAAAATATTAAAAAACATTATTTAATATCTAGAAAAAACTCAAATAAATCTATTAAAACCTATTAAAATCTATTAAAGATCTAGAAAATAAAGGAAAAAATCTAAAAATGCCAGGAAGCCAATTAAATCGATTAGAGAACAATTGCGCGATTAAAACGAAATAAGCGGTAAAAACCAGACACCGAGATGGCCTGAAAACGCAGGGAACGAGCACCAGTTCTCAAAATAAATCCTCGTATTGGCTTGAAATGCCTGAAACGCCAGGGGAGGCTGTAATCCCGATAAAGTCAATCTGACTGAAAAATGCAATGTATGCGGTATGCAAATGCAAAATGAAACATGAGTCAAAACATAAACCAGATGTGGGAACCGGTAGGTCAAATTTTGGGGTGCAACAGCTGCCCAAATTCAAACGGCTTGGACCCGACTGGGTGAAGAGCGAACGACCTTCAAACATTCGAGGTACGAGATGATTGAATACCAAAGAAACCCTGAAATTTGCCAACCGTGGAGATAAACTGCAAAACTGCTTGGGGAACAACATCCACCAACTGAACCTGGTTGTTACGGCAACAACTGATTCAACGTCTGATAATAACTCTGATTTCAACTTCAACCACTTATGTAACACGACAGGTACCGAACACCTCCGTCCACAACTGGACTAATCTTGTCAATACAAGAAGAGAAACAACCTTGTCAAATCACAACTAGACACCAATCGATCCACGTCAGGACTCACATTTCATCAACCCGAAGAAATCCCGGCGACTTCGCTGGGGAAACATTTCTGTCTAGTCACAGGAAACTCCATCCGCCTATCCATACGGGCAGATCATCTGTCTAAACACAAGAAACTCTGTTTATCTCTGCAGTTGCTAACTACGTTGGTCCCAACCCACAAACGACTTTGAGGAGGACTCTACTGGGGACAGTAATATTTTGTCAACACGAGGAAATCACGGCGACTTCTTTGGGGAAAGTACTTTTGTCAAATATCAGAACACAACTCACATACTTTGTCTAACACGGGAGAATCATCTATCTGGATACCGGAAAGTTCATCCGCCTGTTTCATACGGGAAAATACATCTGCCTGATTCATACAGGAAAAGGGTTCATCCGCCTGTTTCATACGGGAAAAGTCATCTGCCTGATTCATACAGGAATAATTCATCCGCCTGCTTCATACGGGAAAACACATCTACCTGATTCTTATAGGAAAGTTCATCCACCTGCTTCATACGGGAAAATTCATCTGAATACTGTTTCTTTGCCTACCTCTGCAGTAGCTACCTCCGTTGGGGATATTCTGAAAATAATTGCCTGACACCCGTTTCGCAAACAAGCGACCACTTCTGAAATCTTGATTTATGAAACCATGTAATGCTACCGCGACAACAAACCTGAAGAAAGACGCTCCGCTGACCGGATAAGAGAAATTTCAACCAGTAACTCTGTGGGGGATAATGACAAGAACTGTATCATCACATGTCTCACAGCGAGACCTCGATCATCTGGTAATAGATCTGAACTGTAACTTCATACTCCTGCTGAGAAACACACCTGAAAGCAAAAGGTTAACTAACCTGATTTATGTTTCACAATGCATATGTTTGAAAATGATGCAATGCCCCATACGACATGTAGATGCTATGCGTTGGTATATATGCAATGCTCCATACGACATGGAGATGCTATGTGTTTGTACAGATGCAAATATAACGATATATGCAAGTGCAAATGCAAGCTCGAGCTGCCAGAGAACACCGGGTCTAAAACCGCTTGGCAAAATAAATGCCGAAGGCAACGTCAACTCCACTGAGGGGTACCGGGTATCATGGAATCATCCCAGCAAAATAAATTCTGGAAAAGTGAGACCAACTTCCATGGGGAAGAAACAATCTTGCTGAGGGATGGCTCGCAAATTCATCGTTACGAACTCTGTAGAGGATGATCAACCTGACGGAGGAATGACAACCTGCTGGAGGAGGGAAGGACGACCCCGCACGGGGACGCTCCTCATAAACCTATGACAGCCTGATTGTACTCTGTGAGGCTTAACCCAACTGGGGTTACTTGTGCACGACTCACTGCTGAGAATGCCCCTGCTGTCAGGGATATCCATTCTGGCCTGCTGAGGATACTCCTGATCCTACCCTGAGGAGGAATAACCGCGATCTCAACTATTTTGAGGACAATACGTGACTTCTATCTGCTGAGGAGAGTAGTCCTGATTTAACATTAATCAGGAAACCGGTATCAATCGAGCTTTGTATCGGGGAACGCGACACCATGTGAGTCACTGGGAATTGTCGTGTCGGGTATTTTTAGGTTTTTTCTAGCTTACGGATGAAAATATGTTATTAACAAAATGGTTTTAAAGGGAAAATACTAGATGGGGCTAGCATTCAAAGATGGACTACCAGGCGAGAACTGATAGCAAAAATAGGTTAGGTTATAGGACGAGAATGGATTTACGGTTGGAACATCAGACGGGGCTGACCGGATAATAGGTTAAGGAAAGGATGACCAGACGGGGCTGGTTTAGAAGCTGACATGCACCAGACGAGAACTAATGCAACAAATAGGTTAAAGAGACGGTGACCAGACGGGGCTGGTTGAAAGCTAACATACACCAGACGAGAACTGATGTTTACGGAAAGGTTGGCCAGACAATAACTGGTTGAAAAATAATGGGTACTAGACGAGAACTGGTATTTACGGAAAGGTGGACCAGACGAGAACTGGTTACCGGTTTGCCAGACGAGAACTGGGCTTTGGAAATGACAAGGTTACAAGGTTCTGTCAGGTAACAGGTTTAAACTGTAGGATAAAGATCCAATGATAGAAAGGCCTTTTCAAAGGTTCAGGTTATTTGATGAGGGTAATGACACGATTCCCCGATACTCAACTCCTGCTAGGGTGAACAAACTTGCTTGAACAACTTGCCCCAGTGCAACTCAACTTGCCCCAATCCAACTCTTGGGAAACTCACTCTGAACAGAAAGCAGCTTGCTACGATACGACCTCGAGACGGCTTGCCCTGATATCTGTACGACAAAAGGATCCAACCTCAATTAAACAACTATCAACATAGTTGGTTTCACTATCTCTGACGTGACTTGCCCCTGAACGAGCGTCAAGCGACTTAACCTGATCTGATCACACACTGGAAGGATCTATCCTCAAATCACAGTATTCTGGATAATTGCCCCTGATTGGCTCTAGAGAAGATTCACTTCTGATCAACTGCTTCTTGAACAAACTGTCCCATAATCAACCGATGTTTCGGGACTTGTCCTTAGACCAACTGACTCTGAATTCACTGGCAGTCAATGCCCCAGATTCACAGGATTTCACAACATACACCATTCTGATCCAGACTGCCGAATTATTCAGTCCTGTTCAATTATTCCCTGTTAGAATTTCCTTCCTGTCAACTACTGACCTGCAAATAAAATTGTTTAATCCCGAATGGTAATTTTAAGGCAGTGTTCATGCAGATTTTGAAAAAATTGTGCTGTCACTCATTTACGTGTCATGATTGTGAGTGACGAATGAACCAGAGTTCAAACGTAGTGCTGATTTGATCAGTGAAAAAAATACAACAAGGATATGACTAGCAAATCAAGAAGGAGTCAGGTTACTCAACCTTATCGTAATGCGCTTTCAGAATAAACCCTGCCTCAATTAGGTCTTTTAAGGGTTGTATCGTGGTCGGGTTCACGGTTCGTGAAACAAAGGATATTTGGCTCAAATTATGATTTGTACCCACCCCTTCTACGTGATGATCTCCGATCCTAAAGTTCAGTTAACCTGGCTCGAGCGCTCACCTCTTCGAGAGGTATGTTGAATAGTGGGAACAGTGATTAAAGAACTCGCAAGGTTTTCAGAGTGACAGTTACTCCTTTTTTCGTTTTCGGTATCTGTACCTACACGACTTCGTCCTTGTTCGAGGATTTTTCTTTTTATATCCTTTCTTTTTCATTCTTTTGATTCCCTACTTTTTGCCTGGACTGAATCCTTTTGAGTTCTTTTTGATTTTTTCTTTTGAAGTCCAGCGAGATGCCCTGATTTTTTCCTAAGTATTAGCTTTCCAGCTTTTTCATTTCTTTTTACTTAGCGGGCTTTCTTATTTCTTTTCTTGGAACAAGTCGTGCGACACTGGTTGTCTTGATTGCTCCGAAAGGATTGTAGTTGTCTCACTCCTGATTGGTGAGGTTTAACCATTGTGGTAGACGAGGTATGGCCTCTGGGGAAATAAGATGTGATTGATCCTCGAAAGGCAACACTCCTCTATAAGACTTGAACGCTCGATCAAGCTAACTGACAACTACCCTGCCCCGGGTTAAGATGTGAGGGTTTAAAAGTCTGAAAAAACTTCTACTTCCTGGCTCAAAGTGGTGAACAAGGGACTAACTCCTTATATCTCTGGTGTTTAGGGGTTTGAAACAATGCCTTGTACGTCATCGGCAAGGTTTGATCTGAAAGCATACGATCATCGGTTATGAGTATTCAGTTTCGTCATCCTCCCTCCAATCTTTGCTAATCAAAGTGATAAAGTGGAGTGAATAAAATGCAAGTGTCAGTGCCATGCAGTAAATGAGTGACAACGACATGATTAATTCAGAAAAATGCATAGTCACTTTATCAATATTACCATTCGAAACAAACAATGTTTAACAGCAAGTAGTAACTAACAGAAAAGAAACTACAAATGCAAATGATAAAAAAGTCTGAGGACTGCCAATGCTGAGGACGTCTGCCTGTCTGAACCACTAGCTTCTGAAAATAACCCTCTGAATGTGCGAGCTCAGACAGCTGAGAAATTGTCATGCACAACCAAAACTCCTCCTGGAAAGGAAATACACCTTTGATCGATCAACTGTTGCACTTTTTCCTGAAAAGCTTTACAATCTTCAGTTGAATGCCCTGGAGATCCACCGTGGTATCCACACTGAGCGTGGGGATTGTACCCAGGAGGGTAAGGTTCTGGCACATGCTTAAGAGCTTTAGGTTCCACTAAAGAATTCTGAATCAAAGATGGTAGAATATGGCTATACGGCACAGGTACTATATGAGAAGGAGCATTCCTTCGTTCCAAGTTGTTACGAGGTCGGTTCTGATTTGGGTGTTGATTCTGATAACTTCGGCCACGAGTTCTCTGATTTGCAAGAGATGCGATATAAAGTTCTGGATATGGTGCCCTAGGCGCAATGGTCTGTCCAGCATAACAAGACACAGAAGATGAAGAACCAACAGATTTCACTGATTCATCTCGCGGATACTCAACATCTGGCATGATTGCATTGATCACAACTCCTTCTTCAGTTTGGTAGCTATAGAGAGATTCAGTTTCACTAGCCTGACCGCCTAAAGTAATCTGAATTTTCCTAATTTTTACGGCATGCTCAATGCGTTCTCCTAATCTTACCAATTCATAGAAATTTGGCGCATTTACAAGCATTCTTTCGAAATACGGGCTCTCCAGGGAGTTTACAAACATGCTCATTAACTCTCGGTCTAGGAGCGGTGGGTGCACTCTGGCGGCAAACTCTCTCCATCTCTGAACATACTTCCTGAAGGGTTCATTGTTCTCTTGAGACAATTCTTGCAACTGCATGCGATGAGGAGCCATGTCCAGGTTATAATCATACTGCTTCAGAAAAGCTCTGCCTAAATCCACCCATGATCGGATCTGATTACTCTCTAACTGCATATACCAACTCAGAGATGCCCCAGTCAGACTATCCTGAAAGCAGTGAATCATCAACTTGTCGTTTTGCACAAACGAAGTCATCCTTCGGCAGAACATCACCAAATGTTGCTTCGGATAGCTATCTCCTTTGTACTTCTCAAATCTCGGCGCTCTGAACTTAGGAGGCAACACCAGACCAGGAACCAAACACATGTCTGCAGCATTAAGGTTGACAACATCTTTAACTTTCAAGGCTTTGACTCCTTCTTCCAACACTCGGAGCCTTCTATCATACTCAAGAGATCTTGGGTCTTCAGTCCTAGCTACCGGGATCTCTCTTAAGATATTCGGCACAGGGAAAACAATACCTTGACTGTTAATAAGAGGAGGGCGTTCATTTCGGACAACAAACTGCTCACGTCGATCCTGGTTCCTAGCAGGAGGCTGCACAAACTGGTCTGCAGTAAGGTTGTTCACTTGCAGAAGGTCTTCCACCGACATAGAACCATACAGAGGATTGGTCGTCATAGTGAAACCTGTCAAGGTGTTAAGAGACTGGAAGTGGCTCTCAGACATAGCTACCAATAACCTTCAATTGGCTTCCATGCTCGATTCTGCTCAAATCAGCTTCAACCCCTTGGTCGTCTTCTAACAATCAATAGTTGCTCAGGCCAAACACCGGATAATCACCTACAGAATCAAAACAACAGCTGTATCAGACTCTGGCTAGCTGGAGAATGATATGCAACATGATGCAACAATGTTCATGCAAATGCGATGCACTATGCAGCAAACCCGGGATCACAGCCCCCACAAATCTCTAAATACTGTTGCGCTGCTGACTGAGTACGTTCGCTCTAAAGAGAAGACCAAAATATCGGGTTGGCTGGAAGTCAAGTTCCCTGTAAAAACCCTCCCACTCACGGGTATGAACCTAATCTGACAAGGTACGGCATCCTATGCGGGTATCAACGTCACAGACTTTCAAGAGCAATGATATGATACCCAGAAGGTGTGGCATCATCATCCCTTGAAGCGGCCTCACTTAGTCGAATTCCCAATTGATAGGTTCCCAGAGTCGACAATCCTCGGGTCAAACAACTTGTCGAGCCCTAAGGGCCAGGCAAGAAGCATCAAAGAGAATCTCGTCCGAGCATAAATTTCGCGGCTAGCTGGTGCGAGCTAAGCAAGCAGGCTAACCACTACTCTCTACTTCTAAGTCTATGTGTGTACTCCAGCCTGGGTTTTAGCTTCTCACTCAAAGGAACACCCCCACCCAACAGCACAACAACAACAGATAATAGCAAAGTGCGGAAATTGTAAATACAGTAATACAACACCCAAAAGGTAAACACCCAAAGACGAGCAAACAAGTGCTAGGATTGAATCTCTTAAGGGACGTTGGATCCCAGATGCATAAGGAACCATCGCAGTCCCCAGCAGAGTCGCCAGCTGTCGCTATTGCGAAAATCGGCGCCGGCTAAACAGAAGAGTCGCCACCGTGCGTTATTTATCCCAAAGGAGGGAAAGGAAACGCTCGAAGTAAACCTACCACAAAGATGGGAAAGGAATGGTCATCGCAACCAAATCTTGGATTCGGGAGTCGGTTACGCAAGGGGAAGGTATTAGCACCCCTCACGTCCATCGTACTCAACGGGATCCACGCTTGCTAGTTTGTCTAAAGGATGCAAAAACAATCTATCTACGGCTGTTAAGTTTAAACGGGAAGAAACTGACTCGATAGAGCATCGCACTCTATGCCTACGTATTCTCAAGAGAGAAAGTCAGAGTCATCGTAGTTCGGGAAACTACAGGGAATTGGCTCGCCAAGACTTCGCGTCTTGTGCCTACGTACTTCCACCCAGCGTGAAAGATCAGAGCTTACGTAGTTCAGGCTAACTACGACTAGACAGGGTGTTTTCGATCACACAGGGGTGAGAGATTAAGTTGGCTTGAAAGGTACGGGGACCTATGGGAACTAGAACTACGGTCTGGCCTCAAATGCCCAAGGGCAAGAGAAAAGGATAACATCAGTCGTCAGTGGGAAAGTCTCGATCGCACGGCAGCGAGAGAACAGAGAGGTTAGTTGTTAGTATGCTCGCTAGGATATCGCATCCTATGCCTACATATTCTCATTTGATATGAGAAATCAGAGCAGTTGTAGTTCAGCCTACTACAGCTAACGGGGAACGGGAAGAAAGGAAAAGGGAGGTAGCTCGCTAGGATGTTGCATCCTATGCCTACGTACTCTCGTCTGGTACGAGAGATCAGAGCAAACGTAGTTCGACGAGAAAACGAGTCTCGATTGCACGGGGGCAAGAGAAGGGGTCTCGATCGCCTGAACGTGAGAGAAAAGGGGTTTCGCTCGCACAGGGCGAGAACAAAGAGGAAGCAGGCCTACGCCTAAACGGGAAGGAACCCGGGACACACACGCAAGAACCTAAGAAGAGACTCCTCAACTGCCATTCCTTCGTATCTAACGATGCAGCTCACAACACTCGACGGTTGCCTGAAGACTTGAATAAGACGATGATGATGTTGAACGAAGCAGCTCCTGGGCTCCTGACATGCGCGCAAGCTCCATTTCAATCTTCTCCTCTCTGGATCCTTGATGATGACGCTTGAACCAGGAACAATGTACCGCTTAGACCGTCATGGTTCGACTTATACGAGAAGTCGAACTCTCAGAGGTAGCGTATTGATATCCGTGTCAAAGACAAGATAGAGAAATGATATTGAAAATCATTCTCTAATTGAATTGTGTCACACGGCCAGCCAGAAATAAAATCGAGAATAAAATCGGATAGAAAAGAAAATAAGAGAGAAAATAGGAGAAAAAAGGAAATAAAAGTCTACTCCTAAAATTAACAATTAAATTCTACTAGAAAAATATTCTAAAGAAATATTTAAAAAATGCACTTGAAAATATCATATAAAATTTCTATCTAAAATACTATACTATTCTATAAAGAAAATAGAAAAAAAAAACTATATTTAAATCTATATTAAAAAAATATGCATGATATTCTACAATATAATCCCTAAAAATAATCTCCTAAAAGAAAATAGGAAAAATAAAATCTACACCTATTACAAGCAATCATCCAATACAAGGAAAAAATAAATCTGAAGGGGAGGGGGTACAATCTGCAAAATTGGGGTAAAGCAGAAAAAAACCAATGGGCCCTAAGCCCACAATACAAAATTCAGCAATAAAAAAACAAAACAACAGCCAAGGGAAAGGGGGGTGTTGCGTAGGAAATAAGGGTGCAGTTCAGAAAATTATTGCTAGGCCCAGCCCAACAACACAAAAAAACAAACCAGAGGAGGGAAGTTCCAAAGGGAAACGGGTGGTGTAGCTCCCAAGCTCGTTGGGCTTGAGGCCCAATCCCCAACCACAAGCCCTCTCCCACTCCACACTCTCTGAAACCCTAATTCTCTTTCATCTTCTTCACCCGCTACCGTCAACCACTATTCCATTTCCACATCCCATCATCCTCTCTTTACCACTTTACCATACGAAAAGAAAAATAACACTGATGATTCTGGAGATCTATGAAGCTTCGAGGAACTTGAAGATCTGTGGACGGAGATGAAGGACGTGTGAACCTGGAGACGAGTAGAGGATCTGGTGAAACGAGGATGAATATTGCGTATGAAGAACATTGAAGAACAACTGAGGTTTGAAAATCCTTGAAGAAAATCTGCGAAGCTTGGACGAATCAGTCAACCGGATGAAGCTCTTGTTGATTTAGTGGTGATCTGGAAATTTGGACGAACGATGAGGAAGATCTATGAAGATCTTGATGAACGTTGAAGATATCGATGAAGGTTCTTTGAATATGTTGAAGCATTTCTGGAAAAAACTCATGGTGACTTGATGAAGATGCATACGCGATCTGGAAAATTTGATGAAGTGGATGAAGATTCATACGCAATCTGGAGATGGCGATGAATGATGATGAAGGTGTTTGAAGAAAATGATGAAGATCCTACGGATCTTGAAGATCTGGAAAACGGTGTTTGAAGGTTCTTGAAGGATTATGATGAACGTGATGAGGATCTGGGCAACAGATGACGGAGGGCGAAGATTCTGGAAATGATTTGAAGATCTTTGAAGCTTCTGGTAATTGATGAACAGATATGCAACTTTTTGGACAAATCTAAGATGAATATTGAGGATTTCTTCTGAAAAAGTGACGAACGGAGTTGAGGTTTTCCAGATTTTCATATGAGGTTGATGATCGGAGCTCATGATGAATGTGAATGGATCCATGAACACAGATGAAGACTGAAGGTTTGGATAATGGTTACAAGTCTCCGACGAGAGGTTATGGTTTCCGATGGCAGTTACCGGCGAGATAGCCGCCGTGTAATTTTGCCGGTGAGAGTTCCGGCGTTTGCATGCCGGTCGTGGGAGGGAGAACCAGGTGGCGTTCTGTGGTGAGAGGGAATATGGCGAAGCCACATGTGGTGAAGCAGAGAGAGAGAGTGACAAGTGTGGTACGCGTGGCGAGCGCTGGTGATGTGGAGTGTGAGGTGGTAGTTTCTGAGAGAGAATGAAAACGTGGGGTGTTTATATACTGACATGTGGCACTGGGATTTGGGCCCCCATAATCAGACACTTGGCCCACAATCACTTAATGACTCTGTTAATTACATGAACACTAATTAATGATTCTGACTAAACACTGATTAATGGATGATTAACATGATTAAAACCTGAATGAAAAACTCAATTAAACGGTCGTTAAATCTAAGTAGTTAAAAACCACTAATCAACCCTAATTAAACCTAATTAAAAAAATGATTAAAATCTAATATTAATCTCTATTAATCCTAAAAAAGAAATTAAACTCTAATTAAAAAGAAATGATTAAATCTCTATTAATTCTACAAAGAAAATAAACTCTAATTAACCCTATTAAAAAAAATAGAAAAAGAGAGTTATCCTATTAAACCAATTAAAAATCTACTATTTAATATCAAAACAAAGATCTATATAACTATTTAAAAAGAATTATCTATTTAAAATTCTAAAAGAACTATTAGATCTATAATAAAATATTAAAAAAAACTATTTAATATCTAGAAAAAACTCAAATAAATCTATTAAAACCTATTAAAATCTATTAAAGATCTAGAAAATAAAAGGAAAAAATCTAAAAATGCCAGGAAGCCAATTAAATCGATTAGAGAACAATTGTGCGATTACAGCGAAATAAGCGGTAAAAACCGGACACCGAGATGGCCTGAAAACGCAAGGAACGAGCACCAGTTCTCAAAATAAATCCTCGTATTGGCCTGAAATGCCTAAAACGCCAGGGGAGGCTGTAATCCCGATAAAGTCAATCTGACTGAAAAATGCAATGTATGTGGTATGCGAATGCAAAATGAAAAATGAATCGAAACATAAACCAGATGTGGGAACCGGTTGGTCAAATTTTGGGGTGCAACAGCGAGGTCATATTTTTTTACTTCATATTGAAGACTGGCGGTGAGGTCAGATGTTTTTACTGACTGGATGTCGATGACTGACGACGAAGTCAGATGCTTTCACTTGATGTCGATGATTGACGGCGAGGTGAGATGCTTTTACTTGATGTTGAAGACTGACGGCGAGGTCAGACTTTCTTCTCAGCTTCGTGTTGAGCCGGCCTTCGGGTTTGACGCATGTTTTGTATAAACAGATGACTGACGGCGAGGTCATATTTTCCTCTCAACTTCGTGTTGAGCCGACTTTCGGGTTCGATGCTCACTTTTATTTAGCGAATGCCTGACGACGAGGTCAGATTATTTTCTAAACTTCGGTTTAGGCAGGCCTTCGGGCGCGGTGCTCGCTTTTATTTAATAGATGCCTGACGGCGAGGTCAGAGGTTTCTTCCACCTGAGGGTAGATGTTTTCTAATTGATAATCAGTTAACTTATTACCAGCTCAACTATCAGATACCACTTTGTTTCCTCAGGATTTATGTTCCAGTAAACAAGTTTATTCGGTTACTTTGTCTGTTTTTTGCGGTTGGCAAATTTATGGGTTCTGTTGTATTCAATTACCTTTTACCTTGAATGTTTGAAAATCGTTCTCTTTTCATCCCTTCAGGTCTAAGTCGTTTGAATAGGGGCAGCTGTTGTACCCCAAAATTTGACCAACCTTTTTTCTTAATCTTTGGCTTATGTTTCATTGCATTTTAGCATCTTGCATTTTCATAACATAGTTCTTACAAGGGATCAAGTGATTGTTTGTGTATCATCCAAGAGGAGAGTCTTTATTGGCTTCAAGCTCAAGCAAAGGCAATGGTACAAGCCATCAAGTGGGTGTTATCATCATAAAGTTATCAAAGCTCCTAAACAGGAGAGATGTGCCATAGCTCATTGTCAAAGGACCATCAGAGGGTGTCATGGGGTCCATGAGGATTCATCATTGGTAGAGGCATGAGGTAGCATTTTTTTGAGTACCTCAGAGGTCATTGTGGAATTGGAATGGTCACTCAGTTCATCTACACAATACCTATGCAAAAAGGATGAAATTAGGGTTTCACTTTTAATCAAGATAAAATTTTTTTTTGAAGCAAAACTTGTTTCCATGGTCTTCCATATGTCCTAAGGTGTTTGGGGATGGGATATTGATCATCAATTTTAATCAGAAGAGCTTCAATTGACCAGTCAATTGAAAATTAGTAAATTTGGGGAAAAAGTCAACTGTGCAGTGAAAAAAGTCAACTCTTGACTTTTTGAAGTCAAGATCATGTTCCTCAAGTTCAATATGACCCATGGATAGAATTTGATCAAGAAAAGTAAAGGGAATCATGAAAAATCAAGAATTGTTGAAAGTTGCCATTTTGAGGAATTAGGGTTTTAGAAACTTTCCATTTATGGAAAGTTTCACGGTTGAAGCAACCATCTTCAAGGCTATTTTTCTTCATGATCCAGATTTCAAATGGACTTGGGTCAAACAACAAAGTTGTTCCTTGTATTTCAAGCTTTCTTTTGAGTACTAATTCATAATCATATGATACTTGGAGCTCAAGTTATGATCAATCAAAGTTGAGGATTTCAATGATTTCAACATTGCCAAGATTGGACAGATTTCTTCACCTCTTTTGCAAGCCAAATTTCTGCACTTTCTTGATGCCAAATGAAAATTTGTCCCAAATGAAAGTTATAGATCATGTTCCAAGCTTTCCAAAAGTCCTAGAAGTCCTCCATATGATTTGTGAAGCTCAAGTTTCGAAGACTCAAGGTTTGGAAAAAATAGTTCAAAATCCATAACTTAGAAATTTTTCTAAGTTATCCCTAGACAGATTTTGTGCTATGATTTTCAACATCATTTTTCATGGTCTTCCAATCCTCAAATCAAGATGATTTCAACATGAAAATTATTCCTAGCCATGCCCTCTTTACTTAGAGCTCAAGTTTAGGGCAAAGTGATCTTTGTACACTAACATATCATGGTACAAAATAGGTGATTTGAACATTTTTTGCAAGACATGAATTATGTGACATTTGGGCATGAGGTGAATTTCAGCATGCAACATAGTTATATTCACAAACCATGCGCATGGATTTACGATCTGAGCATACCAAACATTTCCCAAAATGAACCAACACACAATGTACCTCTTTGCTCCATTTTTGAAATTCTTACCAAAAACAAGAAAGACCAATACCTCTCTCCATTCTGTTGCTAGCAGACACCAAATCAACTATCATTTTGTACAACTACTACATAACCCTATGAGCTTTTGTCCTTGTTCGTCACACACCATTGATTCAAAAATTCATGAAAACGCAACGTCAACGCCATTGATCTTTCACCATGGCAAAACCCTCCAAAGCCTGATTTCACTTCATTTTAAGATAAAGAGAGGCTTGAGAAAACCCTAGCCACCACTGCTGCAAGAAAACCAGAACTTGAGCTTTGAACTCCTCCAAAAAACCACAAAAACTGCCTTGTGCAAATTTCATACCAGCACCTTCTCCAATCATCCAACCACCCTAAAAATCATCCACACAATCTCAAAACCATTGTTAGAAGGTGTTTCAACCATTACTTTTCCCAAAAATACCATAACACCAAAATTCAACTTCTCACACCCTAAAAGTTTGACTTTTGTGCATAAGATAATGAAACTCATTGCCTAGAACAGTTTGGACCTCTTTGACACCTTGAACACCATCCATTTATGTTGTTCCAACTGTCCAAGTCCTTAAAGGACAACTAGAACATCATTTGCTAGGACTGTCATCACTTGTCATTCATTACTTCTAGAGGAAGAAACTTCAAGCTTGTTCAAAGGAAGGAGGGATATCTTGCTTTGCTCTTGCTGCTAGCTTGATTTTGGAGATCTACAAGGGGTATGTAACCCTAAACCTCTTCATGGATATGCATCATATGTTTGAAACTGATTTTATGCTTCTTTAAGGGTTGTAATTCATGAAGAAAGTATTATTAACCTTGGCATTGTTATGTAGATTTTCTTGGTTCTGTTTTAGACTAGTTTAGTGGTATTACTATTTTGGTGAAGTAGTAATTCCATGTTGTGTTGATTTTGGCATTGCTTAAGTTTAATTCCATTACTCATGCCTGTTATGCCAATGTTTGGTCATGGCTGCTGTTTCAAGCATAACTGCTTGACTCATGTTGTTGAAAGCATTGTTGTTGAGACATTAGTGCATAGAGGTCTGCTCTTGCTATTCTAGTGTTACTGCTATCAAATCTATCCTTCATGGTTTGTTTGATTAACTGTCATTTAGAGATTGCATTTTGGACTGTTTGAGTTTTCCTTGTTTAGGGGTTGCTGCCAGAACTTGTGTGTGAATCTGACCAATTCATATTGGTATACCCTGGGTCTGTTAACTCCTTTTGCTTGATTGTTTTATGCCTGGTTTGGTTCTATTTAGTGTTAGTTTAAAGTTGGTGAAGTTGTAACTTCAGGTTGTGACTTTAAGATGTTAGTATTTAGTTGGTTGGTTTAAGTTAATCTTGACATTGTTCAACATAGGTTCTTTGTTGTCATGATTGTGCTTGGGAACTGAGTTTTCAACTCAGGTGTAGGTTTCTAGCAGGTGGTTAGGTTTATGTTGTTGGTTTTGGAACATAATTGGAAGACCAAGTAAGGGCTGTTTTAAGGACTTAAGGTTGTTGATGTCTAAATCATTGAAGGCTGTCCTTTTTGGTGTGGAGGTTGTTACCTTAGTTCAGTTGGAGTTTTGGGTGCTAATTGGTTCAACTAGATTTTAGAGGTGCATAGATGTGTCATTGGGATTTAGGTGTGTTTATGAATTCTTGCTACTGTTAGGATATTGTTGCATTGATGTTCTAAATAATCATGTGTCTTTGATGGCATGAGTTTGCAACATCTCATTTTGAGCAATACAATTTGGATGGAGGGATTGGTAACTTGATCTAAACTTACTTGTTTCCAAGTTTGTTTTGGTTTTTGTTTAAGTTGGATCTCAAGTCATTTGGTTAAGTACTATGGCATGGATGCTTTTTATTCATCAGCATAGTTTTGAAATGCTTTGTAAGGAACCATTTTGAGTTGGCCAATGTATTTAAGTTTGTCAGCATGCCTGATGTAATTTGTGGCAATTGGTATAACATTTTTTGGTTGTTGTTCAAGGCTGTCATTAATATTATGACTTGGAACTGTTATTTGATTAGTGTTTGGTAGCCACCATTTAGATCTTTTGTTTAGGAGCTTCTATTGGAATTGGATTTATCAATCCATGATGAGATACTCAGAGTTTTTGGCCTTGGTTTTAGTTCTTAGAGTTAAGTTGTGTTGGTAGCTGTCATGAGGATTAATATTGGATATGCCTGGCATGGTGATGTCACTATCATTTGTTGGAATTTGCAACTAACATGCTTGGATTTTGAGTGGATCAGTCTGGTCTTTGTGTGTCTGCACTGATGGCTGGCATGAAGGATATTTGTTGCATTTTTATGAAGTATTATGTTGTTTGCTTCTGTTTTCAACAAAGCACCTTTGTTTGACTTGAGTTTTCATAACCTGCTGCAAATTTAAAGAAGAGAAAGCATTGTTGTTAGTCAAACTCAAGCATCATCAAACTTCTTGTTAGACCATCGCAATTTATGTGTGATAAGTTCATAACTTATGGCAGCCTGGATTGATAAAACAATTTTTGTCATAGATCTTTGTCTTGGCATTTGGTTGGACACATTGTTTCTCTAACACCATTTCATTAACTTGCAACTTAATGGTCAGGTTTTGTTTTACCAAGAATTTGAAAGCATTTCTCTGAGCATCATCATGAGCAACATATTTGAAACATGTTCATGCTTTTCTTTGAACCTGCTTGCACCTGTTTTGATCTTTAGACTCCAAAATGCATTTCCAAACTCATACTTGCATGTTCATTAATATTTCAAAATGTGTATGCTATTTCAAAGTTTGATTGATACCATCCTCTTCATTGTGAAAAGTTAAGTGAGATAGACTTTTAGTTTGTGAAAATTGATTAAGAATTGAGGAAGTTAGAGCGAAATCGTATTTCAAGTTTTTCATTTCAACTTGCCTTGAGGTTTGCCTAAAAATGCGCTTGTTTTTGGTATATGTAGAGTTGGGGTGGCTTAATACAATGGATGTATCGCCACCCCAGTGGTTGTAACCTTTCCCTTAAGAACTTTACCATGCGTGAGATCCCCGGTTCGGCCCTCAGCGAGGGTGCTTTTTGCTTTTTTTTTTTTTGTGATTTTCATGTTTTTAATATTTTTACCTTCTTTTCCATTTATTTTCACATGCGTTTAGTGGTTGGATTGGTGTTGTTTTAAGCCTATGACCCCAAGGTCTTGGGTGAAGCATTTCTTTCTTTTTAGCAACTTGTTTATTTTATTTTATTTTAGTTTTTTTTTTTCATGTTTTATTTTATTTATTTTAAAAATAGTTTTGAATATCATAAAATCCCACAAAACTCATTTTCTAATATTTTATTGTGTTAATTTATTTTTCTTCATTTTTATTTTATTTTCAATTTATTTTTATTATTTTTAATTGAATTTACAAATTAATGTACTTTGTGGTTTGTCACTTGTTCATTGCATGTTTTCCTCCCTCTATTCCTTGTTTGTTGCATCTTTTATTTACATCCTTTGTTTGCATTGCATGTTGACTAGTCCAAGTCAACTTCCTTTCTTTCTTATTTCATTTGTGATTGAGTTATTTATTGTTTACTTGGCTTTCTGCCATGATCCCCCTAGGATTCCTAGTTCCTCCGTTTAGGATGGGAGTAGGAGAGACATTAGGTGTTCAATCCTTTGCATGATAACATTAGGATAGTTTCATTCCCTTTCATCCCAACTTTAGGAGCATTGTGTATGACAACATTAGGGTCCAGTTTCCCCTTTAGTCTGTGTCTTTCTCTTCTCGTCTCCTAAACAATTCAAAACACTTAATAAAGAATAATTTGTGTCGTACGCTACGAGCCTTAAATATTTGAGAAATGATGGTTGGGGGCTTCCTCTGAACTGTCTAGAGTGTTTAGCGTATACCTCTTGGGCGATATGCGATGCATTCGCTCTCGAGTCATAGTCTTTAGTGCGACATGAGTTTCAAACCATAACTCAATTCACTTATTGTCTTAAAAAAACACAAAAACAAGAAACAACAAACCTTTTTTTATCCTTTGGGATAAATGGAAAATCATTTTCACAAAGAGAATGTTGTTAACTCTTGATTCTACTGCAAACAGGTAATGCCTAAGTCTCCAATGGTCGAACAGCATACACCTAACTGTTAGAATGAGGATTTAACCCTACTCGGCTTAAAACACTTGAACCAACTAGTGGTCGTGTCAGCCCGAACTACATTTGCTCTGATTTCTCGTACCAAACAAGGATACGTAGGGACAAGATATTGATGTCTTGGCGAGCAACCTTCCCCACCTTCACCAGTAGTTTCCCGAACTACATTGACTCTGACTTTCCCATTGCACGAGGGAATACGTAGGCATAGAGCGGTGATGCTCTATCGAGTCTATTTTCTTTCCTTTTGTCCCCATGAGCCTGTAGTTTAGATAACTTAACACCCTTTTAGATTAGACAACAAGCATGGATCCCGTTGAGTACAACGGACGTGAGGGGTGCTCATACCTTCCCCTTGCATAACCGACTCCTGAACCCAAGATTTGGTTGCGATGACCTGTCTTTTCCCTTTTCGTTGGTTTTCTCTGATGGTTTCCTTTCCCTCTCTTTGGGATAAATAACGAACGGTGGCGACTCTTTTGTCATTGTCATCCCCTCTTCGCAGTGATGCGACAGTAAGCAAGCCATAAGAATTGATTTAAGTGGTGTCAATAGGGTAGGGGCATGCTGCACCAGATTTTACTCCAAAAAGTTTCTCTTTCCTCTTGCACCTGTTGGATTTGTTTTGAATTAAATAATGAACTTGACCAAAATTTTAACTTTGCTCTTGGATTATTTTTCATTTCCACTCATCATACACCCTAGATATCAGATCAAGGCTAAACAATGGTTGAGAACCAATTGGATAGTTGGTATGTTGGTTCATGTCAAGTTTGAAGTTGTGCATTTCAAGTGCTTGGACCCCAACTTTCCTTCTTCGAAACTCCTAGCTCACAAATGCTATGTAGGACTCTTGATCAACTTGAAGAACTCTTGATCATCCATGACTTCTTTTCTTTTGGTTACTGTCGCAACTGCTAAAAACACCCGGCTAAAAACAGAAGAGTCGCCACCTTTCGTTATTTATCCCAAAGAGAGGGAAAGGAAACGATCGGAAAAACCTAACGAAAAAGGGAAAAGACGAGGTCATCGCAACCATGTCTTGGATTAGGGAGTCGGTTACGCAAGGGGAAGGTATTAGCACCCCTCACGTCCGTCATACTCGACGGGATCCACGCTTGTTGTTTATCTAAGGGTGTGTTTAACTATCTACGCTACAGGCTTGCGGGACAAAAAGAAAAGAAAAGAGACTCGGAAGAGCATCACCGCTCTGTGCCTACGTATTCCCTCGTGCAATGGGAAAGTCAGAGTCAACGTAGTTCGGCTAACTACGGGAGAAAAGGGGGAAGGTTGCTCGCCAAGACATCGCGTCTTGTGCCTACGTACTTTCATCTGGTATGAAAGATCAGACCAAACGTAGTTCGGGCCGACACGAAACCACATGTTTATTAAGTGTTTTAACCGAGTAAGGTTAAATCTTCGTTCCAGCAGTTAGGGACTAAGCCTGTTTGTGGTAGAACCGGAGCTTAACAACACTCTTTTCTGAAAAAAAAGTTTTTCGATTAATCCCGAAGGAAAAATGTTTGATGTTTTGTTTTGTGTTTTTTAGTGAAGTGAATTAATTCGGTTTGTGATTCACGTTGCACTAAAGACTATGACATAGAGGCGAATGTGTCATGTATCGCCCCCAAACGAGACGTACACTAAAAACTCTAGACAAGCGAGAGGAGACCCCTCACTCATCATTCCCCATGTAGCTTAAGGCTCGTAGCGTGCAATGTTCATCGCATTTATTAGATGAGTTAGAATTGTTTGGGGATGAGAAGAGAAGACGCACGGAAGGTCTAAGGGAAACTCGGCCCTAACGTTGTCATGCAAAATGGTCCTAAGGTTAGGATTAAAAGGGGAAACATCTACCCTAATGTTAGCATGCATAGTTCGAATCCTAATGTCTATAACCAACCTTAAATAAGGAAGGTTAAATCCTAGGGGAACATGGCAAAGGAAGGAAAAAGAGAAAGCACAACAAAGTGCACATGCAAACATGGAAAATGCACAATTAGAATGGAGGGAGGGAGGAAAAAATATGTGGGGAAGCAGCCGCGACAAGCGCGTCTCGACCTCAACACCGATGCAAAAATGATTCAAACATGAAGGGAAGGACAAAAGATGAAAGCAAACAAACATGCAAGAGATCATCACTTGAACCACATCCATAAGCATGCATTCAAGCGGAACAAACACAAATGTCGGTGAAATCTCGATTAAACAATCAAAACAGCGACATATGTTCCAAAACATTTCACCTTTAATGCATCATATCAGATTATGATGCTTTGTAGTGAAACGATACTCAAACATGCAAGAAAACAGCAAAACTGACCCACTGGCACAGTGTTAATCGGTTAACCTCAGGGGTTAATCGGTTAACACACTGTTAACGTTTAAAAAAATTGAAATGGTTAATCGGTTAACCATATGCGTTAACCGATTAACGCTCTGAAAACTTTGAAAAATCTGGAAATTTGTAATGGTTAATCGGTTAACCATATGCGTTAATCGATTAACACTGTGCCAACAGCAGAAAATCAGAAACAGAACAGCATGTGCAGCAAATAAGCTCTTATCCGATCAACCGAATGATCGCATAATCACTTAATCACGAAACTAAACCAGCAAATCATGATTCAAACAACATGTAAACAGATCCAAACAACAACATCCACAATCATGTCAACCAAAATTCAATCGAATATGAAAATCAACATAAACATGCAAATAAGCTCAAAAATGCTATGGATCTAGGATTCCAACCTTCAAAGCGGAGATTTGCTTCGGTTAATGTTGAATTAACTGGAATTGAACAGATCCAATGCTAGAAGTCCGGAATACTTCAAGATCCACACCAATTCTTGTTGTAGCAATTGAGATCCTTCAAGATTAATCCAAAATAAGCCAAATAATGACTTCCAAAATCACTTCCAGATCTGGATCCAATTGGGCATGAAAATTGGATGGAGAAATCACTTTAATGGAGATGATGGATGGAGGTTTGAGCTCAAGAATTCATTGATTCCAATGAAGAATCAAAGAATTCAATGAAAAAGAGCTTTAAGTGAGGGTTTTGGAATTGGAAGTTTGAGAGAGAGTTTGAGAGAATAGAGATGAATTATGAAAAATGAATGTGAGAAATGAAAAAATTTGATCCCTTTGGTTTGGAGTGAATCACTTAAATATCACTTTGGTTTAGATCCAAAGGAAAGGCTTGGAAGTTGCCTTGTGAATTGTGGTTTGACAATAGGAATGGGATTTTGGAGGGAAATGAAATTAATCAAATCTCAAATATGTTCTAGATCCTTCCTAAAGTGAAAAATTGGAATTTAAATGACCAAAATTGGACCCCAAATGGCTCTGCATTGAAAAATCACGTACAGAGGCAAAAATTGCACTGGTTAATCGGTTAACCATATACGTTAACCGATTAACGCCTTCAAAATTTCAAATCTGGCCTGATTTTGCCATGGTTAATCGGTTAATCATATGCGTTAACCGATTAACACCTTCAAAATTTTGAATTCGGCGCCTTTTGGAGGGAAATATGTCCATTTGCCCTGTTTCAACTGTTTGGAGCTCTATTTAGCTTCTGAAACCCGTTCTTGAACATCATCACTGTAAAAATGCTTGACATGAGCCTGAGTGTTGCCTTTTGAGCTGCTATTATCCTACAAAACAAAATAAAATCGGCCGCCTGATCACTGGGAAAAATAAATGCCAGAGCCTCTGATGCTCGCTGTTCGCTGTTTAGTCTTATGCGCCTAAATGAACTTGAGCCATACGAATACCTCGATCCCATGCCTCGAGAACAAACGCTATGATATGTAAAAAAATGCAAAATGCAAAGAAACAAAAGCCAGTTAAGGTTAAAACGAAAGCAAAATTTTGGGGTGCTACAGGTGCCCCTATTCAATCGACTTGAACCTTAAGGGATAAGAGCATCAGCTTTCAAAAAATCAAGGTAAAAGACGGTTGAATACCAAAGAACCCGGAAATTTGCCACCTGCAGAAATAAACTGCAAACTCTGATTCAGGATAACAATCTCTGGAAGTAGCTGAATTCATAAACATCTGCATATTCCCTTGAGGAAGAGAGAAACTTAACCAAGAAACTCTGACGGGGAGAACAAGAGAAATTTTAAAAAAAAATTAAACAAATAACTCTGCTCTAGGACAAAGAGAAACTTAACCAAGTAACTCTATGGGGAAATTCATAACAAAATGAACAAGTCCATCCAAAATGTACCATGGTCTGGATACCATATCGGCTGCAAGGGTAACACCTCACATTGTCGGAATTTGGATATTCAACGAACAGAATGAACCAACGAAATTTGCCGGAGTCTGAATACTCAACGCATGGACCAGAGCCTGAATGCTCAACGTAACAAACCGGAGCCTGAATACTCAACGAATGTCGGAGCCTGAATACTCGACTGAAACCGGAGCCTGATTGCTCAACATAATGACCGGAGTTTGGGTACTCGACGGACAAAGGGAATCACAAATCGGGAAGTGACCGGAGTCTGAACACTCAACGAATAAAAACCAGAGCCTGGATGCTCGACATGACAACCGGAGCCTGGATACTCAACGAAATTGGCGACTTCACTGGGGATTTACCGGAGTCTGGATACTCGACGAAGATTGGCTGGAGTCTGGACACTCAATGGTCAAAGTAATACAACCCGAAACGGAAATTCTCTGGAGTCTGAATACTCGACGAAGAAACCGGAGCTTGAGTGCTCAACAAAACAGCCGGAGCCTGGACGCTCGACGAAGATTGACCGGAGCCTGAACGCTCGACGAAGATTGGCCGGAGTCTGGATACTGAACAGATGAAGAAACAATCACTATGGTCTGAATACCACCTGAGTTTTCAAAGATACCCCCCATTGACGTCTGAATACACCGCTGGGGGAAATAACACAAGCCAGGGTCTGGATACCACGCGGGCTAAACGGAACTGCCATGGTCTGGATACCATGTGAGTTTAAGAATACCATCCCGAACTGCCGGAGTTTGGATACTGCACGGAAAAAATGAATCAAAAAAGTTTGCCGAAGCCTGGATACTCGACGACACATGAATACAATTCTGCAATCGGAGGTTTGCCGGAGTCTAGATACTCGACGACATTGACCGGAGTCTGAACACTCAACGGACAAAGAAAATATGTCTGACATCACCATGGTCTGAATACCACCTATTTTTATCGGAGTCTGGGTACTCGATGGAAAGAGAAAACATCAACAACTGGGGACTGATCGGAGTCTGGGTACTCGACGGACAGAGACATTCATCAGAAATACTCATCCAAGTCTGACTACCAAACATAATCATCTGAAATCCGATGATACCGCTAAGGAATAACGTAAGCCGGGGTCTGGATACCACGCGGGCTAACCAAAATCTGCCACAGCCTGGATACCAAGGGCAAAAAGATCAATTCTCTGGGGCATACACCTGAAACAAAGAGATAACAACCTGGCTTATGTTTCACATGCATATGTTTGAAAATGGCGTAATGCTCTATACGAAATGGAAATGCTACGCATTTAGGAGGATGTTAATGCAAGATGCAAATGCAACAAAACCAACCCAACAAAATAAATGCTAGGGAGAAAAGACCAACTCCGTCGGGGAGAAAACGACCCTACCGGGGATATTTAGCATATGCTAGTGAACTGGACTTACTGGGAACACAAGCCCTGGACGGCCGCCTGGAACAAAACCTGGTGTATTGCTTCTTCAAGAACAAAAATCCACTCCGTTGGGGATTAAGTCCCATCCTGTTGAGAAAAACGCCCTGGATGGCCTTCCAGAATACAACTCTCCTGGGGAACCAAGAAAACTTGGCTGGAACACAAGCAACCTTCTGCTTAAATCAAACCCCTTCTATTGAGGAAACCGACCCTGCGGGAGAGATACGGCCAACTGCCGAGATTGACTTCACTCCGCTCGGGAAATCTGCCCTGGATGGCATCCGAAACACCGTCTTGTTTAGGAAAGAATCCTCTCTGCTTGGGATTACATCAGGTATTATTCTGTCTTGCTAAGGAATATCAGATACTCCTACTAGGAACTCCACTCTACTGGGGAAATCCCACACTCCTGTTCTACCACTTACCCTGTCGAGGGAATCAGCACTGCACCCTGCTAGAGAAAATCTTGAACGCCGACTCCGTTGGGAAAAGGGCGTCACCGACGTTGCCTTCGCTGGAGAAGAATGCTGGTTTACAAACCACCCTACCGTTGAGGGAACCACTTCTATCTTGCTCTGTTGGGAATAAACTCCACCCTTCTAGGGATTCACTTTCTTCTGAAGACAAAACTTTGCTCTGCTGGAGATACAACATTTCAAACTTGATAATCGGACTCTGTCGGGGAGAGGAAACAACTTTGCCGGAGAGAGGAGACGACCACTTCACCGGGGAAGCAAAATCTCTTCTATGGGGAAGCAAAGATACTTGTTGCTCATGCCTGACTGCATTCAACCTGTTGAGAATACCCGGCTAACAACATTTGCCATCTGCTGTGACTTTGAACTGTTGAGGATAAGGAAATCTCACTCGGCTGAAGATAACCCCGCTGAACTGCAACAAAGAAAGACACCATAAATGTTCTATATGCGAAATGGTTACCTCAGTTACCATCCATGATACCTGCCGCTCAAGCAAAGTCAGCACTTTCGTTATACTCTGTATGGCCTCTTGCTTTTACCTGCAATGTTTACAAAAATAACAGACTTTCGCAAACAAAACAGTAAAACAGACAAGAAAAAGAAAGCTCTTTGACTGAAGTGAATACTTTATTGATGAAGGGCCTGTAAATAGGCGAATTACAATTCAGATGCAATTCCTAAAAAAAGGCAATTGCTCAAAAACGAGAAAACAAATGCAATATACAAATGTCAGCAATGTGGAAACAGACAACCACCATGTGTCGACTCGGCTATGACTTGTATGTCTTTGATGTTCCCCATGCTTCGCCTTCTGACAAGACTGATTGGATTGATTCCTTTCCTTCGGGACAACTGCTTACAAGCTTACAAATCGAACACAGACCGTGATCATTTGCTTTTTAAATCCCTAACTTTTGCCTGCACCGCCCTTTCGGGTTTCCAATCCACCGGGATACCCATTTTTGCCAAAGTCGCCTTTTATCCCAAATTTTTGCCCGAACCTTTTCTTTTTTATGGTTCGCCGGGATGCCCTATTTTTTCCTGGACTTTTCTTTTTGTGTCCAGCGGGTCTCTTTTAAGCAAAGTATTTTTTAACCACGTCCGCGTTCACAGGGGACGAGAAATCTTCACCATCCATGGTAGACAGTAATAAGGCTCCGCCAGAGAAAACCTTACCACATACGGACCGTCATATTTAGGAGTCCATTTTCCCTTGTAATATGTCTGAGGAGGAAGGATCCTTTTCAACACCAGATTACCCGTCTGGAAGCACCGAGGACGCACTTTCTAATCAAAGGCTTTCTTTATCCTACTCTGGTACATCCGGCCATGCGCAATGGCTGCCAATCTCTTCTTATCAATCAAGCTCAGTTGATTTAACCTGGTCCGTACCCACTCAGCTTCGTCAAGCTTTACATTCGACAAAATCTTTAAAGAAGGAATCTCAACTTCCAATGGCAAGACTGCTTCCGTACCATACACCAGTGAGAAAGGAGTTGTCGTGGTTGACGTACGCACTGAAGTATGATAACCGTGGAGAGCGAAAGGCAACATCTCGTGCCAGTTTTTGTAGGTCACAACCATCTTCTGCATAATCTTCTTGATATTTTTGTTAGCTGCCTCAACCGCGCTATTCATCTTCGGACGATATGAAGAAGAATTGTGATGTTCAATCTTGAAACTCTGACACAGTTCCTTCATCATTTTGTTATTAAAATTCGAACCATTATCAGTAATGAATCTCTCATGAGTTCCATAACGACAAATGATGTCCTTCTTTATAAATCGGGCGACCACCTATTTCGTGATATTGGCAAAGGACGCTGCTTCCACTACAAGAAAAAAGGAGATTTACGACACTTGAGTTGCGACAGTTATCACAAAACCGTCCTTATTCCAAGATTGCGACGGTTGTCACGACAGTTAGGGTCAACTGTCGTAGATTTTTTGCGACAGTTATAAAAAAACCGTCCTTATTCCTGGACTACGACAGTTCTCACGACAGTTTGAGCCAACCGTCACAAATTTTTTAGACATGTTGTATAAAATAATGCGACAATTATCAAAGAATCGTCCTCTTCTTACACTCGTGACAGTTAAGGCGAACTGTCGCAATTACTTTAGCCAATCATAATCACTATTTCTTTTATTCCTTTAATTTTTCACTTTTTTTTTATTTTTATTTTCTAACCTTTTCAATTTTATTAATTAATTTAATAAATAATATTATAATTATTATAATTTTCATGACAACATAACTTAATATTTTTGTCTAAAATAATAATAAAATATTTTCTGTTTTATTATATAAATAGTTAATTTTTATCGCGACTCACGATAATTTTAAAAATTAACACATTAAAAAATTTAAGGTCCTTCAACAATAGACATTACTAATGGGTTTGCGACAGTATTTAGAACTGTCTCCACATGTTTCTTTTCAACTACACCTCAAATTCCAACTAGCGCTCATTTTTTCACTATTCATCTTTCTAATTTCCATTCCCCGCTTTCTCCGTCGCTCACATTTCTGGCTACATTTTCTCCAAAGAAACTCTATCTTTTTCCCCAAATCACAATATTGAAATCGATTTATGAAAGTAAGCCCTTTTCCCTAAATAGCATTGTGTCAAAATTTTCAATTTCTCTCTTTCTCTAATGGACAAGAGATGGCAAAACTTGACTTCGATTTGACATGACAAGCTGACAAATCCCCTGTTACTTTTGATTTTCATCAGGTTTGTCAATTTTCTTCAATTCTGTTTTTGATTTTTAATGTTTTGTTTATTCTTTTGACCTAAAAACTTAATTTTTGTGATGCATAACTTATAATTTTATTTGTTCAGTTGGTGAAAGTGGTGGTGGTTTTTGCAAATAATCATAAATTAGAGGTTGTGTTGGAGAGAACAAACATTTGTTTGGTGGCTAAGAACAACTTGAAATTTATAGTAATGTGTATATGATTATATAGTAGCTGGAATCGATAGCTGTGTTTGTAAGTAGATAAGGTTAAACTATGGGTGCTAATTATTTATTGTGGAATATTCATTTCACGATTCACGGTTCTTTTAAGTTCTCTTTGCTAATTATTTATTTTTTGTATTCATGTTTGAAGTTAGGTTTAGATGTGATTTGAATTTAGAGGATGTAGATGATACGTACAGTCAGGTTCCACACCTATGTGGTTCATGTACATGTCCCAACACTTTTTAGGTCTAACAAGAGCCATGGAATGATTATGATATCATGAAGCTAATTTTATCTATTTTCTTGCTTATTAGTGTCGCTTGCGCGAAAATAAGGTGTCGGCACAACAGAAGAGTCGCCACCTTTCGTTATTTATCCCTCAGAGCGGGAAAGGAAACGATCGGAAAAACCTAACAAATAAGGGTAAGACAAGGTCATCGCAACCGTTGTCTGGGTTCGAGAGTCAGTTACGCAAGGGGAAGGTATTAGCACCCCTCACGTCCGTCGTACTCGACGGGATCCTCGCTTGTTTGTTTACTTGGACGGGTTGGTTATAATCTATCTACCTATCAAGGCTGGCTGAAAAAGAAAAGAAAAATGACTCGGCAAAGCGTCGCACTTTATGCCTACGTATTCTCATCAGAGAATGAGAAATCAGAGTCAACGTAGTTCGGCCTACGAAGGGTTATGGGGGAAGGTAGCTCGCCAAGACTTCGCCATCTTGTGCCTACGTGCTCTCAACAGGCATGAGAGATCAGAGCTCACGTAGTTCGGGAAACTACGGTTTATTTCCTGTTTTGAAAGAAGTGTTTTTTATTGTGTTTGCGATTTCAACCGCACTAGAGACTATGACCTGAGAGTGAATGCATCGCATGTCACCCAAAGGGTACCATACTAAACATCCAGACTGTGGGAAAGAAACTCTCCCACGATCCTTTCTCAGATAGCTTAAGGCTCGTAATGTACGAAAGAAATCATTCATGATTACTGTATCTTAAACTGTTTCGAGATGAGAAGAGAATAGGCCCAACTAGGAGGGAGACTATCAAGTCCTACTGTTGTCATGCCATGGATTCATCCTATGGTTGAGGTTTGAACAGGGAACTCCTAGAAGTTGTCATGCATAGGTTTCAACCTAAAAGTCTATCATCAAATCCTTATCAAAGGAACTGAGAGTCCTAAGGGATCATGTCAATGATACACCAAAACAGACAAAGCATCAACTTAACAGTAAAATGCATGCAATGCAAGTGAGGGAGGAAATGTTTGTGGGGCTTCAGCCTCCACAAGCTCGTCTCAACCTCAAGCCAGTCATGAAATAACAGTAATCATACTGAAAAATAAACAATGTGCTATCGAGCAATAAACAGTAAGCTGCAATCATACAGAAGAAAGAAATGAGAACATGCTATCAAGCAAAATAAACCACATGGGCAAGGGAGCTGGGCTCTACCGAATACCCGCAAGCAAAGCCACGCAATAACAATACAAGCAGAGGGAGCAACTCAACCTCTAATGCAATCATGCACCTAGGCTGAACTTATTCTAGATGGACTTAATCTAATGCAACAAACAAATCAAGCAAAACACACAATACAGAAAAGAAAACAGAAGAAAGCCTCAGCTCCTCCAGCAGCAACTCAGTCTTCAGACTTCGGAGATCACTTGATTTCCAGGTTTCAACCTTATAACATGAGTATCAACTCATCTTCTCCCTTAAGCTTCGGCTTCCTTGATCAGCTCCACCTTCAGGCTTCACCATCTTCAGGGATCTTCAAGTATCAACTTGATCTTCACAAAGTCTTCAGACTTCAACAATCTCCAAAGAATCATCCTCTTCAAAGCTTCAGCTTCTATCTTCAATGGCTTTTAGATCTTCAATCAAATCTCCTCTTCAAAGCAAACAACTTCAATACAAGTCTTCAATACTCTTCATTGCTTTCTCTATCTTCAACAACCCAAGTGCTCCAACAAACAAGATTCAATCAACTAGATGAAGTGAGGATGTTAGAGTGCTCACTGACTTCCAAAGGATGCCATTGAGGACTTAACATCAAAAGGAAAGGCTCTCTCAAAGTTCTACCTCATAGGGCAAGGTCACTAATCCCTCCAAAGGAGAGAGGTGAGTACCCTTAAGGGACTTTATATCATAGAGAAGGAAGGAGGTGAACAAGACACTCCTTGTTTATTGAATGAAATTATTCTACCTAAAGCTCTACCTATGTACTTATGATTCTATAAACAAAACAAACAAAAGCTAAAACTAATCTCCTCTTCAAGGTCTTCAAAGTCTCCAATGATGATCCACAAGGTCTTCAACTCAATCTTCAAGGCTCACACACTCAAAGGAGAAGAAAAGAAAGCAAAACAATACAAGCTATGCCCTTAAGCAACACACATACTAACCATACATTCAAAAATCAATTAAAAATACTAAAGTACTATATAATATTCTAGTAAAATTCTAGGGGATTCTATACATACCTACCCTTAACCCATATATTCCCCATACTCTAATCTTGACCTAAAAACCCAAAACAAAATTGTTAAGTCTACTTATGCAACCTAAAACCCTAATTTGAGTACACTAAGACTATGCTTAACAAACTAATCAAATTTTAATCTAAAAATCATGAATTAAATCCTATGGGAAACTATGATTCAATATCTAACTATGCCAAAAAGAATGGCTCAAAAATCCTAAGGGAAAGTCCTAAAAGAAATTCTACAAACTTGAGTATCAACTAAAATCAATTAAAAAGGCTAATTACAAGAATAATATGCTAAAAATATTAAAAGAAAATAAAATGACAATTTTATTTATTGATATTTTTCTAGACATGATTATGAACATATAGAAAAAACAAGCATTAAAAAATAATCATTTTTGAATTTTATATGAATTTATTAAAATGCAAGAAATATAAAAAGAAATGAAAATAAAAGAAATGAATTAAAGGGGATGGGGGTGTCAAACTGAACTGCGCCCAGTTCAATTGCTGTTGGGCTGAGCATATGGGGGTGCACGTAGCAATCTGGTAGGCCCATGCGCTCAGAAAAATAAATTGAGAAATTAAAAGAAAATTAGAAAGCCAACGGTATGAATAGCAATAGTTTTTAGTTTAAAAATGGACTTGGGCCGCGGGTGGGGTGTGAGTAGCACAAGTTTCATTAAGCCCAGAACTCCCAACTAATTCAAATGCTGCGTTTAGCTCTTGATGTTTCCCTTCGTTTCTGAAATTAAACCTGGCCCGTTGGATGAGATGAAAGAGTCAATTAACCAGGATGATCCAACGGTTGATGGCCATCGTCCCCAAATGTCATTAGGGTTTCATCCAAAACAGAAATCATGCACGATTCTTCCCCAGCCTCGTTCTTCCTTGTTACTTGATGAAATCCAGAAATTCCAAAAGCAAAAATGTGCTACTGATTACCATGAACACGACCATACAAGTAGTTCTCCCTGAAACCCCTTAAATCGTCCAAACAGAAAGCTTCAATACTAGGGTTTCACCACTTTCTTCTGGTATCAACCTTGATAGAACTCAATCCTACTGATCCAAACTTGTTCTACATGTTACCCTAACCAAACTACACTATATCATATCCATTAAAACTCAATACACAGCATTTTCTTGATCATCAAAGAACCTAACACCTGTCATTGATCTTCATGAAACTCTCTGAAATTCTATGGAATCGATCACCTAATCAAGTCTAACAATCCTACACCAAAGATCTAACCTAACTATGCATAATTAAGGAGATATGGGAGACTCCACCAACCTGTCAAGTATCAATGGTGGAGGTATGAACAGCTCGATTTGGTACTTGAACCTGCTTCAAAATACTCCTCTAATGGTGGATAGGGTTCTGTTTGCAAGAGTTGTGATGGATGAGGCTTGCAATGATGAATTCGAGCTTGACTTGCACTTGAAGGAAACCTTGGATATCTCTTTCTCCTCTCACTCTTCACCAATGGATTCAGCAACTTTCACCAACCTTTTCCTCATGGTGATTCACTCTTTAAATAACAACCAATGGAAGAGTCTAGAAACTTATGGAATCACCTAGAAAGCTTTAGAATTTCTCATGAAGTGATATGTGGTATTATCTCTTTTCATGCATTAAGACATTCAATTTTGCTTTAAAATCTCCCCTTGTGAGATATTGGAAGGGAATGTGTGAAAAACAAGCCTTGCCTTGCCTTATGCCAAGTTTTCTCAAAGTTCCTTAATATGCAAGAAACAAAATTACAAAGTAACCTCCCTTTTTAAGCTTCAAATCAAAAATATTCTTGAACCATTGTTTTTAAAATGATGTTGGGAGTCAAAATGACATATTGGATGACCTATTTTGGATTTGTGGATCTCCCAAACCAAATTCCAACTTGGATTCATTTAACTTATAAGTCATTTTTAGGTCATTTCTACCCAATCTTGTAAATCCTTGCTACAAGCTTTTTCAACAAATCATGACCACTTTTCTAGGCTTAAAATCCCATTTTTAACAACTTTGATGTTTTGAGTTTTTTCATTTGAGGCTTGGAAATAGGAGATATGGCCTTTGCTTAAAATGACCTATAATCACCAAATGACCAAAATACCCCTGTCTTGTTCAAACCATAAGTTGAGTTCTACAAATCCTATCAAGGACTTATAGTACTCTCTAGAAAGCTAAGAAGATGCTATTCAACATTCATGTTGACCAAGAGATCATAGGAATCATCCTACTAGGGCAAAAGTTGTCTGCAAGTTGGGTGACTTTCAAGGACCCAGATTCACACACCCCAGCTGACCTGTAATTTGTCAAAACCATAACTTGAGCTCTGCAACTCCTATCAAGGACTTCTACCACTCAAATTAAAGCTAAGAACAAGCTATACAACATTCATGTTGTGGGAAAGATGATATATCAATCACATCTTGAGCTAAGACTGCCTGGAAGATAGGGATCAAACTAGGGTTTTTTCACTGACAATCCTTGGAAACCCTAACTCAAAACTTCCCAGACTCCTCAATCATGATGAGTTGGTCTATGAATCATCTTTATAACATCTCCATACATCATTCCATGATCTCATGGCCCTTGGATTAGGTCTCAACCTTCTCCAAATCTTCAGTTATCCCAGGGCTGACCCAGTCAAAACCCTAATTCTACCATTCATGGTTGAATCTTCTGAATTCTTGCATAATGACCTCTCTGGGCTTCATGATGGCTTTCAAGACATCTCATAGGCTTTCTCAAAGCTTCAAGTTCATTCTCAAAGTCTCAGAATCATTTGAGGAGCTCCCACAACTCTCAAGTTATGAGACACACAACCTTGGTTTCAACCACTTCTTCTGAGGATCTCTTGAACTTTCTGATGAAGGTATCAACTTTCAAACACTTGATGGATAAATAAATGTTGGTCAAATTTTGGGATGCAACAGCTGCCCCTATTCAAACGGCTTGAACCTGACTGGGTGAGGAGCGAACGACTCTCAGCCAATCAAGGTGCGAGACGATTGAATACCGGTAAACCCGAAAATTTGCCAACTGCACGCGCACATGATACTCTGCGGAGAACAAACCTTCGAACACTGCAACACTAGCTGCTCAACAACTAGCTGGAGAAATATCGATCTGACATCGCCGTCAGTTATCCACCTTACCTTCTTATGATATTGCCTTCAGACAACCACAACACCCAACCTCGCCGCTGGAAGACTAAACCATCTGACATCGCCGTCGGACAATCAAAATGCCCCGCATCGCCGCTGGAGAACTGAATCTGACATACCCAACATTGCCGCTGGGAAACTGAATCTGACATCGCCGTCGGAAACAAACATCACTTTGAGAGACACTCGACATTGCCGTCGTACAAACATCATCTCTGCTGGGGATTTAAGGAGTCTGACCTCGCCGTCAAACAAACATCTAACCTCGCCGCCGGAAACAAACATGATCTGACCTCGCCGTCGAACAAATATGATCTGACCTCGCCGTCGAACAAATATCCAACCTCGCCGCCGGACATAAACATAATCTGACCTCGCCGTCAAATCCAAACATCCAACCTCGCCGCTGGAGAAGATACAACACTGAACAACTCTGAGCTGGGGTTCACCCTTGGTAAATGGAACAAAAGGTACACTTGCATACTCGAAACTACTCCGCTGGGAATGAGAGACTCAACCAAGCGCACTCTGATCTGGGGTCCTCCCTCAAAACCATAACGAACATCGGAATACTACTGCACACTGAGCCCACCGTAGAACTTCAGCATCAAAGCTATATGAAACCCTGGCCCCTGGCCACTTCCAGCTTCAGCTAGAAAAGATCTTCAAGCATTTCTGAAGATAATCATCCTTGGCCTTCAAGGATGTAAACTTTGCCCGTCGGCAACTCTGCAGGAGGTATCTTCGACTTCAGTATGAAGAAAATGATCCTTGGCCTTCAAGGATGCATGGATCTGCCTTCAGGAAACTCCGCCTCTGCTATAGAGTATCCGTGACTTCAGTCAGGGATATACTTCGGCCTTCAGTCCGAAAAATGAATCCTAGGTCATTCATGACCTTGGGGATAACCTTGCCTTCAGGCACCTTCGCTTCAGCTTGGGAAATCTATGACTTTAGTCAGAGAAGTGGTATCCTGAGCCATTCATGACTCTACAGGGATTCAAACACTTTTCCTTCAGGCAAACTCCGCTTCAGCTGGAGAAACGTCTTCGACTTCAGTCCGAAGTAAAACTATTCACTTGATCACAATCAATCATCACCTCAGGACAACTGACTTGGTCTTCAGGCCAACACGGATCATCTTGCACATAAAAGCTGCATCTACAAACTTTTGAACTCTGTCTCCAGACAAACGTTGATTCATCAACAAGGAAATCTGAATCCACAGGAACATTCTGATATCGCCTTCGGGCGTTTACGAAGTCAATCTTCAGATTAGACATCACTGTTGGAGCAAACATATCACGCTGCTAGGGACTTCAAGAATCATCTTGAACAAACAACTCCGTCGGGCACCTTCAAGAATCATCCTGAACCGATAACCATTCTGGAGACTTTATTCTGCTAGGGATTCCAGGAATCCTCCTGGGCAACTCTTGCTGGGGACGCTACTGGGGAGCTCAAGAATCATCCTAAGCCAACAACTCGGGAAACTGCGCTGAGGTCTTAAGAATCATCTTAAGCAAACGGCCCTGCTGAGGAATTCAAGAATCGTCTTGAACTGAAGACTTCGCTGGGGATCTCAAAAATCATCTTGAGCGGACGACTTCGTTGGGGAGAATGTCAGGAATCATCCTGAGCACTGATCCTACAGCGGAACACCTGTAAAACAAGAATGACAACAACCTAGATCATGTTTATGATGCATATGCTTTGGCGCCACGCTCCACACGATGGAAATGCTATGCATTTATGCTAAATGCTATGCAATCATGCACAATGATGCGATCCCGTCAGCAAAATAAATGCCGAGGGGGAAATCCTCATGTCAAAGGGAAGGGACTACTCATATAGAGGAATCATCCTGCTGAGGAGAGCGTGGACACGCCAATATCAATCGGACTCTGTCTGGGGAATTGATCTTCCGTGGACTGCTGCAGGGGAAACAACTTCAGTTGATCACTACAGGGGAAACGAAGCTCTACGAGGACCTGGACCTGCTGACAGAAAGCGATACCAATCGCGAGAATAAACTGCGTGGCCATCTCGGCTACTCTTCTGGGGATGATAACTCTGTGGGGAAACAACTTCAGCTGCTCCACACTCCACTGGGAAAAACCAATCATGATCTGATCAACTTCCAAGGACTCGGCTCTCTTGGGCATCTGCAAACTTGGCTGAGGAAGGAGAAGTCATTCTGCTTCACTGGAGAAAGTACGACTCTGGGGAAATACAACATCAGTTGTTCAATGCTCTGCTAGGGAAAACCACTCATGGTCCCAACTGCTATCAAGGATTAGGCTCTCCTAGGGTCTGCGGACTCAGCCGGGGAGAGAGAAATTATTCTACTTCGCTGGAGAGTACGACTCTGATGGGGAATTCAATTCCACTGGGGAAGAAAGAATCATCTGACTTCGAGGGAAAATATAACTCTGCAGAGGAATACAACATCAGTTGTTCCAACACTCTACTGGGGAAGGAGAAGTCATTCTACTTCGGGAGAGAATACGGCTCTGGTGGGGAATCTCAATTCCGCTGGAGACTTCAGTCTGGCACCATCAGTTACGGCGTACTTCGGCGTATGAATAATTTCCTACGAGACCTGCACTTGTGACCCGGTGTTGGGGGTCATGAGCTTCGGCCCTTGACTCAGCTGATGAGGTGACGTTCTTTCAGGATGCGTCTGCTTGGGGAAGAGAGTCATCTCTGCCTGGGGAGACATATCAATGCTCAGTATTCTGCGTTCAGATTCTGCGGAGGAGAAGCCACTGAACTCTGCTGGAGAAGGAGGACTCGTCCCGCTTCAGGGATGCACACGGCACACTGTCTGGAATATGTTACACCTGCCACAACACAAACAAACAGACAAGACACCCTCCTCAAAGGGGCCTATCAGGGTTATTATCTCGTGACAATATTCAGGTAATTAATTGTTTCAACAATCAACGGGCCTAGGCCCGTAAGTTTATGTATGCGCATTTTATCAAAAACATCGGCGTTTTCATTTGCAAACAAAACAGATAAATGCTAAACAGGCAAGCAGAATTGCTGAATAATAGGCATTTTATTGATGGTGACCCCTGAATGGGCAAAAAACGTTTTACAACAGAGGTAAGCTCCTGGAATGAGGAAGCCGCACAAAAATAAAACATAAATATACATCAGTATATACAAATGTCGGCAACGAGGCGTAGACGAACACCATGAGTTGATCCCTCTAAGACCCACTCGACTTCGATACTTCTCCGACGCTTCAGCTTCGGAAGAGATTGATTCAGATACACGGCCCTCAGGTCCTCCAAACCACTAACAATGAAAGTCCACACGCGGAACACAGTCATTTGCTTATTCAAATCCCTAACTTTTGCGTGAACCGCCCGTTACGGGTTTTCAGTTCACCGGGATACCCCTTTTTGCCGAAGCCGCCCAGTGTAGGTTTTCGACTTCGCGGGTGTACATTTTTCAATATATCCCTAATTTTTGCCCGAACCTTTTATTCTGTTTTTGGTTCGCCAGGATGCCCCTTTTTTGCCTGGACTCTTTCTTTTTTGTCCAGCGGGTCTCTTTCAAGCAAAGTATTTTTTAACTGCGTCCGCGTTCACCGGGGATGCAAAATCTTCGCCATCCATCGTGGATAACAACAAAGCTCCTCCGGAGAAGACCTTGCTGACGACATACGGCCCTTCGTAATTCGGAGTCCACTTGCCCCGGTGATCGGAGTGTGGCGGAAGAATCTTCTTCAGGACGAGATCACCCGTCTGAAAGCTTCTAGGACGCACCTTCTTATCATAAGCTTTCTTCATTCGACTTTGGTACAGGCGACCAAATGCAATTGATGCTAACCTCTTCTCATCCATCAGGTTGAGTTGGTTCAAACGATTCGTAATCCATTCTGCCTCGTCGAGCTTCACATCAACCAAAACTCGCAAAGAAGGAATCTCCACTTCTAACGGTAGGACAACTTCCATACCGTACACCAAGGAGAAAGGAGTTGCCCCGGTCGATGTACGCACCGTCGTACGATAACCGTGCAAGGAAAACGGCAGCATCTCGTGCCAATCTTTGTATGTCACAACCATCTTCTGAACGATCTTCTTAATGTTCTTGTTGGCTGCTTCGACGGCGCCATTCATCTTCGGCCGGTAAGGAGATGAGTTGTGGTGTTCAATCTTGAAGCTCTGGCACAACTCCTTCATCATCTTGTTATTCAAATTCGAACCATTATCAGTAATGATCCGCTCGGGAACTCCGTAACGACAGATGATGTCCCTCTTTATGAATTTAGCTACCACCTGCTTGGTCACATTAGCGTACGAGGCTGCCTCCACCCATTTGGTGAAGTAGTCGATAGCTACCAGAATGAAACGATGACCATTGGATGCAGTGGGCTCGATCTTGCCTATCATGTCGATGCCCCACATGGAGAACGGCCAAGGGGAGGACATGACATTCAATGGGCACGGCGGCACATGAACTTTATCAGCATAAATCTGGCATTTATGACATTTCTTCGCGAATCTGAAGCAATCCGACTCCATAGTCAGCCAGTAATACCCTGCTCTCAGGATCTTTCTCGTCATGGCATGCCCGCCGGCATGCGTACCAAATGTGCCCTCATGGACTTCTTCCATGAGCATACTCGCCTCTTTCTCATCTACACATCTGAGTAGCACGAGATCGTGGTTTCTCTTATACAACACTCCATCAGGATTGAGGTAAAAGTTTCCAGACAGTCTCCTCAGAGTCTTCTTATCCTGGGTTGACGCACCCGCAGGATACTCCTTTGTCATAAGGAAGGTCTGGATGTCGTGGAACCATGGCTTGCCGTCGGCGGCATCCTCGATTGCAAAGACAAATGCCGGTCTGTCAAAACGCGAAAGAACAATGCTTGGAGCTTCATTCCAAAGATTGACTTTATACATTGAAGCCAACGTGGCTAAGGCATCAGCCATCTGATTTTCAGCCCTGGGTACATGATGGAGTTCCACTCGATCGAAGAACGGAAGCAGCCTCCTGGCATAATTCATGTACGGCACCAAATTCGCTTGACGAGTTTCCCACTCCCCTTTAATCTGATTGATTACAAGCGCTGAGTCACCATATACGTCTAGATTCTTGATTCTCAAATCAATTGCCTCTTCTAGACCCATAATACATGCTTCATACTCTGCCTCATTGTTGGTAACTGAAAACGTCAGTCTCGCGGTAAACGGGATGTGGGATCCGTGAGGAGTCGTGATGATAGCCCCGATACCACTTCCATAGGAGTTAACCGCTCCGTCGAATATCAACTTCCACTGAGACGTCCTATCCGGCCCCTCACCGGGCAATGGCTCATCGCAATCCTTCGCTTTGAGAAACATAATATCCTCGTCAGGGAATTCGAACTTCATCGGCTGGTAGTCTTCGATTGGCTGTTCGGCAAGGTAATTAGACAATACGCTTCCCTTAATGGCTTTCTGGGAGACATACTGAATATCATATTCCGTTAACACCATTTGCCATCTGGCAATCCTGCCCGAAAGAGCCTGCTTCTCGAAGACGTACTTGATCGGATCCATCTTCGAAATTAGCATAGTGGTGTGATTAAGCATGTACTGTCGTAGACGTTTGGCAGCCCAAGCTAATGCACAACACGTCTTCTCTAGCATCGAGTATTGAGATTCACACTCAGTGAACTTTTTACTCAAATAATAAATGGCATGCTCTTTTCTGCCCGTCTCATCGTGCTGACCGAGAACACACCCCATACTATTCTCCAAAACCGTCAGGTACATGATTAATGGCCGTCCAGCCACCGGGGGTATCAAGATTGGAGGTTCTTGAAGATACTGCTTTATTTTGTCGAATGCCTTCTGGCAATCCTCATTCCAAGTAATCGCCTGATCTTTCTTTAAAAGCTTGAAAATCGGTTCACAAGTGGCCGTGAGCTGAGAGATAAACCTTGAAATGTAGTTTATTCGGCCCAAGAAACCACGAACTTCTTTTTCTGTTTTTGGCGCTGGCATTTCTTGAATAGCTTTTATTTTTGCAGGATCAACTTCAATACCTCGTTCACTAACGATAATCCCCAATAACTTTCCGGACCGCACTCCGAAAGTGCACTTGTTAAGATTCAGCCTCAGCCTGAACTTCCTAAGCCTCTCAAAAAGCTTCAATAAGTTGACCAGATGCTCTTCCTCCGTTTGGGACTTTGCAATCATGTCATCAACATAGACCTCGATCTCATGATGAATCATATCATGAAACAAAGTTACCATTGCTCGCTGGTAAGTGGCCCCTGCGTTCTTCAGACCGAAGGGCATTACCTTATAGCAAAATGTTCCCCAGGGCGTGATAAACGTCGTTTTCTCCATGTCCTCCGGTGCCATCTTAATCTGATTGTAACCGGAGAAGCCATCCATGAACGAAAACACGGAAAACTGGGCGGTGTTGTCGACCAACACATCGATATGAGGCAACGGGAAATCATCCTTAGGGCTCGCCCTATTCAAATCCCGATAATCGACGCACATGCGTACCTTACCATCCTTCTTCGGTACAGGCACTATGTTGGCGACCCACGGAGGGTAGGTGGTAACGGCTAGAAATCCTGCGTCCAACTGCTTCTGGACTTCTTCTTTGATTTTTACAGCCATATCTGGTCTCGTCCTCCTAAGCTTCTGCTTGACTGGAGGGCAATCTTCTCGCAACGGCAAGCGATGAACCACAATGTCAGTGTCAAGTCCGGGCATATCTTCGTATGACCAGGCAAAGACGTCACTATACTCTCGAAGCATCTCGACCAGTCTATGCTTGACATCATTCTGCAGCGCAACCCCTACTTTGACATTTCTGACGAGCTCTTCAGAACCCAGATTTACGATCTCAATATCTTCCTCGTGAGGCAGAATAACCTTTTCCTCTTGTCTCAACAAGCGGGCCAACTCTTCCGGAAGGTCTTCGTCTTCATCAATCTCATCCTCGGCTTGATATATCGGGCAATCAAAGTCGTAGTGGGCCGTAGAGGGTCCAGAGTCGATGTCGTCTGTTATGTGGATCCTGCAATAACAAGGGTTATGTTTAAAGCAAGGATATGCAGGTTAGCACAAACCCCGTTGCCATTTTACTGCTTTTTCGAAATAAACATAAAACAGGAATAACAGAGAACACAATATTTGAGTACAAAGAAAACGCCTTTGATTTCTTAACAAAACGCATGTACATAATCCAACAAGGCCCTGACAATAAAACCGCTATGCCCCGGGCAGGACATAGGGTTGTACAAAGATTGTAAAAAGCAAATCATTACTCTTCACTTGTCAGCTGGATAATCTCCTTGATGGTCCAATTGTTGAGGCACTCGCCCGGCTTGCTTGGCTGGATCCAGGCGTCAAGATCACAATCGCTATCCCCGCTGTCCTCAGACGCTGCGTTGACGCTTTCAAAAATTACTCTGCCCTTGGTAAATAGGATCGGCCCCTTCCCACGAGACGAGCTGCTAGACGAAGAAGATGAAGCTTCAGCTTCAGGAGAATACCCCAATCCAAACTTATCCTGCTTGATCGGTACCTCCAAAACATGCCCCCAGCCCGGGGTGGAACCGACTTCGACGACGACCCGAGCTTCTTTGAACGAGGAGAGATTCATCTCTTGCTTCTCTGTGACGACAGGAGCTACCTCTTTCACCTTGACAGCTTCAAATGCTTGGCAGAGAGTTTCATGGATTTCGCCGTCCATTTCAACATATTTAAAGGATGACAAGTGGCTCACCATGATGTCCTCCTCACCACAGACGGTTACTATGCTTCCCCCGACAGCATATTTAAGCTTTTGATGCAGCGTGGACGTCACGGCACCAGCAGCATGGATCCATGGCCGACCTAAGAGGCAACTGTAGGCAGGCATGATATCCATGATATAAAAAACCGTATCGAACGTCACCGGACCAACCTGAATCGGCAGGGTCAACTCTCCGAAAACGTGGCGCTTAGTTCCATCAAAGGCTTTCACCACTAGATCACTGGGCGTGCAAAGCAATCCACGAGTGTCCAACTTCATTAATGCCTTCTTCGGAAGCACATTAAGCGACGAACCCGTATCCACCAGGACATGCGACATGATAGTGCCTCTGCACTCTATTGAGACGTGCAAGGCGCTGTTGTGATCTCTCCCTTTAGGAGTCAGCTCTAAATCTGTGAATCCCAGCCCATTGCCAGCGTTAACATGGGCTACCACCTCTTCTAGCTGATTTACTGATATCTCCTACGGCACGTAGGCAGCGTTCAATACCTTCAGTAACGCGTTGCGGTGCGCTTCAGAACACAGCAACAAGTTGAGAATAGAAATTTTTGACGGAGTCTGATGAAGATGATCTACAATCTTGTAGTCGCTCTTCTTGATTAACCGCATGAACTCTTCGGCATCTTTGACTAGCAAATCCTTCTCTGCCCCACAAGGGACCTCTTCGACGGCTCTGCTTTTACCCTTATCAGCAGCATCAGCCCTGACCACTTTCTCTGCCACAACCTCTGTCGGTGCAAACACTCTACCGCTTCGAGTAATGCCACTGACTCCGGCAAGATCCTGCACAGTCGATCCGTACGACTAAAGCTCTATCTTCTGACCATTGCAATAGACTTCGGCACCGTAATGCCACGGAACGGCGCTAGTGCTCTCGAATGGGATTGGCCCGGCCCTGGTAATAGTGATTGTAGGCGGTCGGGGCGCAGAAATAGTAATAGGGTGACGAGGAATAGTAATGGTGGCAACTTCATCTGCCTGCTTCAGCACGACCTCCCCTGATGCACTTTCAACGCTCCGGCTGAACTGCAAAATACCCTCAGACATCAGACTTTGGATACCTTCTACCAGCTGCTCACACCCATCAGGAAGTGTAGCACAAGCCATACATAACTCTCCACATCCAGGAAAGAAGCCCTTCTTCAGCAACTTAGCTTTGACGAAACTAAGCGGCGTCTTCAAGTCTTTGACATCAGTCAGCAAGTCTGCACTCTCCTCGGTGATAATGGCGTTCACTCTGCCTCCCCTGTGACGAGGCATAGGGTTTTTGGTGACATTGGGCACACTATCAGAAAAGTTAATAACCTTGGCGTCTACCAGGTCCTGCACTTTGTGCTTAAAAGCTTTACAGTTCTCAATCGTATGGCCCGGTGCCCCAGTATGGAAATCACAAGTAGCATTTGCGTCATACCCCGGTGGTGGTGCCCCTGTCAAGGGAGCCAACGTCCTCTTTTGAACTAGTTGAAGCTGAAGCAAAGTTTGCAGAAGCTGCGCATACGACATAGGTGGAGCTTCGAAATGACGATTTGCCAAAGGAGCCCGATTCTGATATTTCCTATACCCCTGCTGATTCTGCTGCTGCGGTTGCTGCTGCTGCTGCTGCTGCGGAGCCGCTGGGATATTTATGCTAGCAATCTGCTGCTGAGGGCCCTTGCCCTTTCTCCGAGCATTAGTGACAGCACTTGCATCCCCTTCTCGACGCTTGCCAGCGTAAGGTTTCTTGCCACCTCCTCCAGCTGAGGATGATTTGCCTTGAATTTTTCCAATCTTTATACCATTCTCGACATGCTCGCCCATAGTGATGAGAGCCGAGAATGTCCCAGACATGCCACTGACCAGCTTTTCATAGTAGATTCCAGGAAGGGTAGCCACGAACATTTGCACTAGCTCACGCTCAACCATCGGCGGTTGAACCCGAGCAGCCAATTCACGCCACCGCTGGGCGTACTCTTTAAAGCTTTCATTATTCCGCTGTGAGAGATTCTGGAGCTGAACTCGGTTGGGAGCCAAGTCGCTATTGTACTGATAGTGGAGGACAAACGCTTCAGCGAGATCTTTCCACGTGCGCACTGTAGCAGGCTCCAAGCCCATATACCACTCGAGGGATGGACCAGAAAGACTATCTTGGAAGAAGTGCATCAGCAACTTCTCATCGTCAGAATAGGCAGACATCTTTCTGTAATAAGATCGAAGGTGGACACGGGGGCAAGTAGTACCCTTATACTTCTCAAAAAACAGGCACCTTGAACTTATGAGGTACCTTGAAATCAGCAATTAACCCCAGCTTGGACATATCAACGCCCAAAGTATTCTGATTTTCAATGTCTCTCATTTTGTCTTCCAGCGCTTTGAACCTGAGTCGAGCTTCAGCATTCAACTTTGCTTCCACACCTCTTTGGGAAAACACGTCATCTTGATGATCCTCAAGCCACGGTTGAGGCACCAACAGATTTCCGACACCAGCATCGCCGTTGACTGGCCCTATGTTAACATTGGCTCCCTGACTACCATTGTCGACGCCTGCCGCATTGAGTCCGATATTAGTCATCAGATTGCCGTTAGCAGTGCCGTTGCCCCCGGCAATTGGGACAACATTCTGTGGAGCATCCACTGGAGGAGGAGTAGGCATAGCCCCTCCATGAAGTATGCCATTACTATCAACCCTGGAGATCAAAGGTTGAACCAAAGTACGAAGCTGGTCTTGACCATTAGCGACCACCTGCATCAGTTCCATAAAACGATCCATCCGTTCACGGAGCTCTTGAACATCTGACTGCACCTGATCCATGATCCTTGTCTGATTAGTGCGAGTTGAGTAACGGTGAATGAGTCTTTGATCAATCCTGGAGACCGGAAGCAGCTCGGAACCTGTGAACCTGAAAAACCTGTCAACATTAAAGGTTAGGAAAAACAACAAAATGTACGCCATGCAAATGCTTCATGCAGATGCATGCGTGTGTCTGTGTGCTTGTTGAGTCGGCCTTCGGCGGCGTATCTGCGGGCGGTCTCTTCATCAAACCTCCGCTCACTGCCCTTTACTTCGGCTTCCAGCTTAGAGATCTGCAGCATCAGCTTGTCCTCTCGCTCCTTCCTGGTGGCCAGGGAGGTCTTCCAATGCTGGTCGAACTTAGATATCCTCCGATATGCTTCGTCCAGATGCTGCTTCTTCGTAGCTAGTACATCATTAACAGCCCTGAAGTCCTGACCCAAGCGTTCGTGGTCAGCAATCTGCTTTGCCAAGTCTGCACCCAGTTGGTTCACCGACTCTGTTTGCCTTTTGAAAGCATGCACGACTTTGTTCCTTTCACTTCGAAGCTGAGCTAACTCCTTCTCCAATTCTGCGTACGCCCGCTTTAGTTCATCCCGCTCGGCTAATACCTGGTTGTGCTGATGAATGGACACAGTAGTAGGCTCTTCGACTGGTGGAGGACTCTCTGGTCTGGTGTGAGGAAATGGCATCCCTATAGCGTTGGCTCTGGCTCTGATCCAAGCTGAATAAGGAGGGTAGGCTTGACTGTTGCTCTTTCCCAACAAAGGCTTTCCCCTCTTGTTGATACTGTTCCACGCACGCTGAAGTTTGGACAACAAATCCCCCTCTAGAGTACCCGTGAGGTACAGAGATTCCTGTACCTCTTCCTCCTTCGGTGGAGTCCTCAAAGCATATGCGAACTGACGAACTAACAACGACGGATTGTAGTTGATGCAACCCTTCCTACCTATCAGAGGTACATTGGGAAACCCACTACAACTGAAGATCACCTCGGTGCCTAACCTGTCTCTGTCAACGAACCAATCAATATCTTATGCAGACAAACTCATCAGACGCTCAGGCCACTCAGCTGTGGCTGCAGACGAGACGAAAGAACCCCTCTTGGGCAAATGACTATCAAACCATTTGTACAGCAGCGGTACGCAGCATGAGACATTCTTCCCTCTCCGGTTCTCATTCTTGTAATGTATTGAGTGATAGATATCCCCGATCAAAGTGGGGACTGGATTCCCTGAGGCGAAGATGTGAAATGCATCAAAGTCTACGAAATCAGGCATGTTGGGGAACATGATAATGCCATATATGCATAAAGCGAGGATGGCATTGAATGCGTCCCAACATTTGTCCTTAGCACACTGCTGAGCCTTAGCTATCAGAAACTGCAAGGAAAACCCAGGGACCTTGTTCCAACTCGTCACTACCAACTCAGAGGCGCCCAAATGGAGTGAAGAAGCTAAACCAGCCAGATCAGGCTCAGCATCCATGTGGACAAAAGGCATCTGCCCTTTGATAGGCACACCCAGCAAATCAGCATACTCTTCCAGCGTCGGCGCGAGAACGAAGTCTTGAAAAGTGAAACACCTCAGAGGAGGGTCATAGAACTGCAAAAGAGCGTGTAACCCATTCAACTCGGACGTAGAAGGTTTGCAAACCAGACTGAGCAACCTGCCATAAGACTTCCTGAACCTATCCTTCACAGAATCACCTGCTAGAGCTATCAACCCAGTCAACTTTGACACATTAGGGGTCGGGAACTTGTACGCAACGGTCTTCCTGAGAGAGGCCATAATAATACAGTAGGAGGCGAGAAATCCTGGATCGGGGAAACGGTACCTGCAACACAGACACACGTTAATGGAATGCAAATGAACATGCAAACTAATGCAAAATGCAGGCATGCAATAATATATCCGGATAGCTGCTGTGGAGATTCTGTATCAACAATCACTGATGAGAAGAAAACCCCGGTGTAAGACCACTAATCCGATCTGCTGAGAACGACCATCTGGTAGGACCATATACATAAGATCAAAATTCTGCTCTGTCGAGAACAAATGTCTGATAATAAGGACCTCAGATGTATGATCAAGAAATATCTGCTGATGAAGTCTTCAGACCCCAAATCAAAAATCTGCCCTATCAAGAACAAACACACAGCTGCTGATGAGATCTTCAGACCCCACTCGAAATCTGCCCTATCAAGAACAAACAACATCTGCTAATGAGATCTTCAGACCCCACTCAAAATCTGCTCTATCAAGAACAAACCACTGATGACAATACTCTGATCAAACCTGCTCTATCAAGAACAGACATACACCTGATAATAAGATCCTCTGATCAAAACCTGCTCTATCAAGAACTGACAAACACCTGATGATAAGGTCCTTTGATCAAAACCTGCTCTATCAAGAACAGACAAATCTGCAACTGAGGAACCCTGGTACCAACATAACTGATTCACTGTCAAGAAAACCAGGTAGTCTGAAGGTCAAAGTTTCCTGCAATAAACCCAATCCGCTCACAGGTATGGACCTAAACTGACTCAAGGTACGGCATCCTATGCGTTCATCAGCGTCACAGACTTTCAAAACTGACGATACGATTCCCAGAAGGAGTGGCATCATCAAGTCTTGAAGAGGCCTCACTTAGCTGAATCACAAATGATCGGTCCCCAGAGTCGACAATCCACCAAACCAGCAACCGTCTCAACCCAAAGGGTTGAAAGTGAAGCCAACCGGATGAACCTCGTCTGAGCGTGGATTTCATGAGACACTAGTGCCTGCAAAGCAAGCACGCGCCCACTAATTTCCACTCTAAGTCTATAGTGCACTCAAGCCTGGGTCTGGCTTCTCACTCATCAAAACTCCCATCCCACAACAGCACAAATAATCATATTATACTGAAAATAAAATGCGGGAAATAAAGTGCGAGAAGTAAAAATGCGATAAATAAACGCAACCCAACAAGTAAACACACAAACGGTAGGATTGACTCGCAGGGAACCGTTGGAGTCCCCAGCAGAGTCGCCAGCTGTCGCATGCGCAAAAATAAGGTGCCGGCACAACAGAAGAGTCGCCACCTTTCGTTATTTATCCCTCAGAGCGGGAAAGGAAACAATCGGAAAAACCTAACGAATAAGGGTAAGACAAGGTCATCGCAACCGTTGTCTGGGTTCGGGAGTCGGTTACGCAAGGGGAAGGTATTAGCACCCCTCACGTCCGTCGTACTCGACGGGATCCTCGCTTGTTTGTTTACTTGGACGGGTTGGTTATAATCCATCTACCTATCAAGGCTGGCTGAAAAAGAAAAGAAAAATGACTCGGCAAAGCGTCACACTTTATGCCTACGTATTCTCATCAGAGAATGAGAAATCAGAGTCAACGTAGTTCGGCCTACGAAGGGTTATGGGGGAAGGTAGCTCGCCAAGACTTCGCCATATTGTGCCTACGTACTCTCAACAGGCATGAGAGATCAGAGCTCACGTAGTTCGGGAAACTACGGTTTATTTCCTATTTTGAAAGAAGTGTTTTTTATTGTGTTTACGATTTCAACCGCACTAGAGACTATGACCTGAGAGTGAATGCGTCGCATGTCACCCAAAGGGTACCATACTAAACATCCAGACTGTGGGAAAGAAACTCTCCCACAATCCTTTCTCAGATAGCTTAAGGCTCGTAACGTACGAAAGAAATCATTCATGATTACTGTATCTTAAACTGTTTCGAGATGAGAAGAGAATAGGCCCAACTAGGAGGGAGACTATCAAGTCCTACTGTTGTCATGCCATGGATTCATCCTATGGTTGAGGTTTGAACAGGGAACTCCTAGAATTTGTCATGCATAGGTTTCAACCTAAAAGTCTATCATCAAATCCTTATCAAAGGAACTGAGAGTCCTAAGGGATCATGTCAATGATACACCAAAACAGACAAAGCATCAGCTTAACAGTAAAATGCATGCAATGCAAGTGAGGGAGGAAATGTGTGTGGGGCTTCAGCCTCCACAAGCTCGTCTCAACCTCAAGCCAGTCATGAAATAACAGTAATCATACTGAAAAATAAACAACGTGCTATCGAGCAATAAACAGTAAGCTGCAATCATACAGAAGAAAGAAATGAGAACATGCTATCAAGCAAAATAAACCACATGGGCAAGGGAGCTGGGCTCTACCGAATACCCGCAAGCAAAGCCACGCAATAACAATACAAGCAGAGGGAGCAACTCAACCTCTAATGCAATCATGCTCCTAGGCTGAACTTATTCTAGATGGACTTAATCTAATGCAACAGACAAATCAAGCAAAACACACAATACAGAAAAGAAAACAGAAGAAAGCCTCAGCTCCTCCAGCAGCAACTCAGTCTTCAGACTTTGGAGATCACTTGCTTTCCAGGTTTCAACCCTATAACATGAGTATCAACTCATCTTCTCCCTTAAGCTTCGGCTTCCTTGATCAGCTCCACCTTCAGGCTTCACCATCTTCAGGGATCTTCAAGTATCAACTTGATCTTCACAAAGTCTTCAGACTTCAACAATCTCCAAAGAATCATCCTCTTCAAAGCTTCAGCTTCTATCTTCAATGGCTTTTAGATCTTCAATCAAATCTCCTCTTCAAAGCAAACAACTTCAATACAAGTCTTCAATACTCTTCATTGCTTTCTCTATCTTCAACAACCCAAATGCTCCAACAAACAAGATTCAATCAACAAGATGAAGTGAGGATGTTAGAGTGCTCACTGACTTCCAAAGGATGCCATTGAGGACTTAACATCAAAAGGAAAGGCTCTCTCAAAGTTCTACCTCATAGGGCAAGGTCACTAATCCCTCCAAAGGAGAGAGGTGAGTACCCTTAAGGGACTTTATATCATAGAGAAGGAAGGAGGTGAACAAGACACTCCTTGTTTATTGAATGGAATTATTCTACCTAAAGCTCTACCTATGTACTTATGATTCTATAAACAAAACAAACAAAAGCTAAAACTAAGCTCCTCTTCAAGGTCTTCAAAGTCTTCAATGATGATCCACAAGGTCTTCAACTCAATCTTCAAGGCTCACACACTCAAAGGAGAAGAAAAGAAAGCAAAACAATACAAGCTATGCCCTTAAGCAACACACATACTAACCATACATTCAAAAATCAATTAAAAACACTAAAGTACTATATAATATTCTAGTAAAATTCTAGGGGATTCTATACATACCTACCCTTAACCCATATATTCCCTATACTCTAATCTTGACCTAAAAACCCAAAACAAAATTTTTAAGTCTACTTAGGCAACCTAAAACCCTAATTTGAGTACACTAAGACTATGCTTAACAAACTAATCAAATTTTAAAATAAAAATCATGAATTAAATCCTATGGGAAACTATGATTCAATATCTAACTATGCCAAAAAGAATGGCTCAAAAATCCTAAGGGAAAGTCCTAAAAGAAATTCTACAAACTTGAGTATCAACTAAAATCAATTAAAAAGGCTAATTACAAGAATAATATGCTAAAAATATTAAAAGAAAATAAAATGACAATTTTATTTATTGATATTTTTCTAGACATGATTATGAACATATAGAAAAAACAAGCATTAAAAAATAATCATTTTTGAATTTTATATGAATTTATTAAAATGCAAGAAATATAAAAAGAAATGAAAATAAAAGAAATGAATTAAAGGGGGTGGGGGTGTCAAACTGAACTGCGCCCAGTTCAATTGTTGTTGGGCTGAGCATATGGGGGTGCACGTAGCAATCTGGTAGGCCCATGCGCTCAGAAAAATAAATTGAGAAATTAAAAGAAAATTAGAAAGCCAACGGTATGAATAGCAATAGTTTTTAGTTTAAAAATGGACTTGGGCCGCGGGTGGGGTGTGAGTAGCACAAGTTTCATTAAGCCCAGAACTCCTAACTAATTCAAACGCTGCGTTTAGCTCTTGATGTTTCCCTTCGTTTCTGAAATTAAACCTGGCCCGTTGGATGAGATGAAAGAGTCAATTAACCAGGATGATCCAACGGTTGATGGCCATCGTCCCCAAATGTCATTAGGGTTTCATCCAAAACAGAAATCATGCACGATTCTTCCCCAGCCTCGTTCTTCCTTGTTACTTGATGAAATCCAGAAATTCCAAAAGCAAAAATGTGCTACTGATTACCATGAACACGACCATACAAGTAGTTCTCCCTGAAACCCCTTAAATCGTCCAAACAGAAAGCTTCAATACTAGGGTTTCACCACTTTCTTCTGGTATCAACCTTGATAGAACTCAATCCTACTGATCCAAACTTGTTCTACATGTTACCCTAACCAAACTACACTATATCATATCCATTAAAACTCAATACACAGCATTTTCTTGATCATCAAAGAACCTAACACCTATCATTGATCTTCATGAAACTCTATGAAATTCTATGGAATCGATCACCTAATCAAGTCTAACAATCCTACACCAAAGATCTAACCTAACTATGCATAATTAAGGAGATATGGGAGACTCCACCAACCTGTCAAGTATCAATGGTGGAGGTATGAACAGCTCGATTTGGTACTTGAACCTGCTTCAAAATACTCCTCTAATGGTGGATAGGGTTCTGTTTGCAAGAGTTGTGATGGATGAGGCTTGCAATGATGAATTCGAGCTTGACTTACACTTGAAGGAAACCTTGGATATCTCTTTCTCCTCTCACTCTTCACCAATGGATTCTGCAACTTTCACCAACCTTTTCCTCATGGTGATTCACTCTTTAAATAACAACCAATGGAAGAGTCTAGAAACTTATGGAATCACCTAGAAAGCTTTAGAATTTCTCATGAAGTGATATGTGGTATTATCTCCTTTCATGCATTAAGACATTCAATTTTGCTTTAAAATCTCCCCTTGTGAGATATTGGAAGGGAATGTGTGAAAAACAAGCCTTGCCTTGCCTTATGCCAAGTTTTCTCAAAGTTCCTTAATATGCAAGAAACAAAATTACAAAGTAACCTCCCTTTTTAAGCTTCAAATCAAAAATCTACTTGAACCATTGTTTTTAAAGTGCTGTTGGGAGTCAAAATGACATATTGGATGACCTATTTTGGATTTGTGGATCTCCCAAACCAAATTCCAACTTGGATTCATTTAACTTATAAGTCATTTTTAGGTCATTTTTATCCAATCTTGTAAATCCTTGCTACAAGCTTTTTCAACAAATCATGACCACTTTTCTAGGCTTAAAATCCCATTTTTAACAACTTTGATGTTTTGAGTTTTTTCATTTGAGGCTTGGAAATAGGAGATATGGCCTTTGCTTAAAATGACCTATAATCACCAAATGACCAAAATACCCCTGTCTTGTTCAAACCATAAGTTGAGTTATACAAATACTATCAAGGACTTTTAGTACTCTCTAGAAAGCTAAGAAGATGCTATTCAACATTCATGTTGACCAAGAGATCATAGGAATCATCCTACTAGGGAAAAAGTTGTCTGCAAGTTGGATGACTTTCAAGGACCCAGATTCACACACCCCAACTGACCTGTAATTTGTCAAAACCATAACTTGAGCTCTGCAACTCTTATCAAGGACTTCTACCACTCAAATTAAAGCTAAGAACAAGCTCTACAACATTCATGTTGTGGGAAAGATGATATATCAATCACATCTTGAGCTAAGACTGCCTGGAAGATAGGGATCAAACTAGGGTTTTTTCACTAACAATCCTTGGAAACCCTAACTCAAAACTTCCCAGACTCCTCAATCATGATGAGTTGGTCTATGAATCATCTTTATAAAATCTCCATACATCATTCCATGATCTCATGGCCCTTGGATTAGGTCTCAACCTTCTCCAAATCTTCAGTTATCCCAGGGCTGACCCAGTCAAAACCCTAATTCTACCATTCATGGTTGAATCTTCTGAATTCTTGCATAATGACTTCTATGGGCTTCATGATGGCTTTCAAGACATCTCATAGGCTTTCTCAAAGCTTCAAGTTCATTCTCAAAGTCTCAGAATCATCTGAGGAGCTCCCACAACTCTCAAGTTATGAGACACACAACCTTGGTTTCAACCACTTCTTCTGAGGATCTCTTGAACTTTCTGATGAAGGTATCAACTTTCAAACACTTGATGGATAAATAAATGTTGGTCAAATTTTGGGATGCAACAATTAGTCGTTACTCTTGCTAGCTTTTGACAATATATATGGCATAAAAGTACCTTGTCATACTAGAATTTGGATTGTGACTACCATAAAAATGAAGTTGATTTTATATTTTGTGTACATGACAGCTGCAAAATACTCTTATGTATAATATTCCTACATATAAGTAGGATACAATACACATGTGATTGAATGTTTGTTCACTTTGATATGTTAATCAATGAGTTAATTTGATTTTATAAGAGCTGTCGGCTCGAGAACTAATTTAGAATACTTCATAGATTAATCTTTTTTTAGTTGATTTATTTTTATTATCACATTATTATTTTGTTACCAATCCTATTGTGTGTTATCTTATTTATGTGGATAATTGTGATGTACCTTGGCTGTAGGATGACATCATTCTGCAAATGTTTTCAATGATGTTTGATGTTTTAATTAGTTAGCATCAAAGTTATATACACTTTTTTTTTCTGACTACAGGGTCACACAGACTCAAGATTGTTTGTATTGGGATGTGATCAATTTGGTAATATTTGCAACTTTACTTGTCATAAAAATGGACTTTCACTAGAAAAGTAAGTGTAAACTTTCATGCTTAATCATAACTTATATATCTTGGAAAGCTATTTGTATAGTGCAAAGTTTTAAATAACGATCATGGCCGCGATAGGGTTGTGCAAAGGCTTTCACGATTTTGATCGGTACAAGTGTTGTGATACTAATTGCGGTCGTTACGGTGTGAATTAACCACAAATTGTCTACTAGAGCAAACATGCATACACTGACACCTCCTTCGTTCTTATATATAACATTGACTACTTTTTATTGGATAAATAGTTGTGTTCATGTCTAATATACTATATTCTTTTCTAATTTCTTGAAGAACCAACATGCTTTGTAAAATAAGTTAAACTTGAACTCACTTTTTGAGCCTAAATTTACTTAACACTTATTATAATAAATTGGTATATCTATCATACAATTTATTTTTGTTTGAGTGATAAGTTTCTAACGTTAGTTAATTATAGAGTAAGAGGTAATAATTATTTGTACTATTTATATTCAAGTTCTGTTAACATATCATTCTGAGATTTGTTTATCATACATATATAACAAAAGAACTTTATCTATATAAATAGATTTCATCTTTATGAATGTGGTGGTTTCTCTGTAAACTTAAGATGAAGATTCATTCTTAATATTTCAAGGATTTCAAGTGAAAAATAATTATTGTCACAACAATATAATCAAAGTTGCCAATTGTTTCATTGTTATCTCTTTCGTTGTCTCTTGCAGTAGTAGTTACACCATCAACATGTGCAGTTTCTATAGATTCACCAATAGTCCACCAAGTCATACCTGCAGCATTTTCAGCTGAACTACCATGTGCAGATTTTGTGAAATATTTATCTCTTCTTTTTCGGCTTCTTTATCAATTGTTATAAAATAGAACTAGAGAAACAAAATTTCACCCCAAAGAAACCCCTGAAGAAACAAAGCTGCTACTTAACATTTATAAGAATATATAGCCACTGAAATTTCTACTCCTTAATTGAGTTTAGTTACAACTATAACATTCACACTTAGTAGATTAAAAGTGTATTTTTTTTCATAAATATTTTTAAGAATATATAGCCACTGAAATGTTGGTGATATGTTTCCTCTGACATAACAACTACTTGGTTTGATAGGACAATATTGCGCTTATTATTAAAGCTGGTGTTTTACCAGTTTTATGGCACACATTCAAATATTATTTTCCCTTGTATTCACGAGCTTAATTGTTAATATTGGTTACAAGTATGATGCTCACTCAAGTGGAGAATGTAAAATTCAAAGGACCATGTTAGAGTTTTTGAACTAGCTAGATGGTTTTGATTCATCAGGAGATGTAAAAGTGATTCTGGCTACCAACATATATGAAACTCTAGATCCAGCTTTACTACGACCTGGTCGTAACAGAAAAATTGAATTTTCTCTTCTTGACATCAAAAAAAGGAGACGCATTTTCCAGGTAGACATAACTAGTTTTCTAAATTCTAATGTTGTTTTTATTTATTCCATGTGCTATTTTTCTGTTTATAGATGCTGACTTTGGATCAGCATTGTGTTTTCCTTCTGGATTTGGCAGATTGAACATCTTATTGTGAAAACTTTATATTGAGATGGGATAATGTCTTTTTCTGATCTTTCTTGCTTTATTTTTGTACTATGCGGATGGCACTCTGTTCCAATCCTACTAAGTGAAATGTTCAGCGTAAATGTCATTTTTTCTTTTCCATTTCTAATCCAGTTGACGTTCTCTTGTGTTTAACAAATGATTTATGTTGTTCATCAGGGTATGTAACCCCTTTTCAATGGAGCAACTTGTCCAACCAGCATACCAATCTGCAAGCACATGGACATGTTAGATCTAGAACTTTGGAAAAATTTAAGGATACACTAAAAAAGGCTTTGAAAGGAGAAGAAATGTTTTCTGCATCTACTAATAATTGCATTGGGTGTTGTGTGGCTCAATTTGTTGAAGCACGTGCAGCTAATGAAATTTTTTTTATGTTTATTAGTGAATATCAATTACGTTGAAGGTTCTAAACATGTATTTATGTTTCTAAAGTATAAATATTTTTTATGTAAAGAGATGTTGATTTTAAAAGTAAATTTGAGTATTAAATTGGATAGTGTTTCTAATTCAAAAATTTATGAGTATTAGAATGATCTTAAATTGTTTGTTCCTATAAGGAACCACCGCAAGTTTATTGATGAGTGCAATGCTCTTACTTTATGAATTTAAGAATTTTTTTTTAATTTTAGAAATATATTAGTTGTGGAATTACCTGCGGATTTAAAATTTCCTGTGGATTTACCTTTGGAAATATCTGTGGATTTGCCTTTGGAAATACCGAGTAATAACAAAAACAAAGTTATATAACGGCGGTTTCAACCGCCGCAATTTACAATTTATGTCAGTTGTCTAACCGACGCAAATTAGAGTGACCGTTGGAGTGGCGATTTTTAGAACCGTCGCAGTATAGCCTGGCGACACACGTTTTCGTGGCAGAAACAAAACCGTCGCAACTAGCGAATTGCGGCGGTTGAAACCGACGTAACTTCCAAAATAAACCATTGTAACTTGCAAATTTTCTTGTAGTGTTCTACCCACTTCGTAAAGTAATCTATCGCAACCAGAATGAAGCAATGCCCATTAGAAGCAGTCGGCTCAATCTTTCCAATCATATCGATTCCCCACATGGAAAAGGCCAAGGAGATGTCAACACATTCAGAGGAGTTGGAAACACATGCACCTTATCAGCATAAATCTGGCATTTATGGCATTTTCTGGCGTATTTGAAACAATCGGATTCCATAGTCATTCAATAATACCCAGCTCTCAACAATTTTCTAGCCATTGCATGTCCCTTGGCATGAGTACCAAAATAACCCTCGTGAACTTCTTCCATCAACGAGTTTGCTTCAAGTTCATCAACACAACGAAGCAAGACCATGTCAAAATTTCTCCTGTAGAGCACATCCTCCTTGTTCAGATAAAAATTGCCAGCTAACCTCCTCAGAGTCTTCTTATCTTTGCTGGATGCCCCAGATGGGTACTCTTGAGTCTTGAGAAAGTGCTTGATATCAAAATACCAAGGCTTTCCATCAGATGCTTTCTCAACTGCAGACACAAAAGCAGGTCTACCAAAGACGCATGATGGTGATAACAGGAGTTTCATTTCAGAAATTCACTTTGTACATCGAAGATAACATGGCCAAGGAATCCTCCATCTGATTCTCAGCCCTCGGCATATGATGGAAATCAACTCTATCGAAGAAAGGCAGCAGTCTCCTTGCATAATCCCTATAAGGCACCAGGTTAGCCTGACGAATTTCCCATTCTCCTTTGATTTGGTTAACAACCAACGCTGAGTCACCGTATACATCCAGATTCTTAATCCTCATATCAACGGCCTCTTCTAAACCCATAATACAAGTTTCATACTCGGCTTCATTATTGGTGCAAGCGAATGTCAATCAGGCGGTGAACAATATATGAGAACCGTGAGGAGTAGTAATGATCGCACCGATTCCGTTACCATATGAATTAACCGCTCCGTTGAAAACCAGTTTCCACTGAGATTCCCTCTCAGGACCCTCGTCAAGTAAAGGCTCATCACAATCTTTCATCCTTAAAACATGACGTCTTCATCTGGAAAATCAAACTTCATCGGCTGATAATCCTTAATCGGCTGTCCCGCAAGATATTCTGACAGAACGCTTCCCTTAATGGCTTTTTGGGAAATATACTGAATATCATACTCTATTAACACCATTTGCCATCGGGCAATCCTTCCGGAGAGTGCTTGCTTCTCAAAGACATACTTGATCAGATCCATCTTTGAAATCAATAGGGTTGTGTGGTTTAACATTTACTGTCTCAAACGCTTAGCGGCCCAGGCGAGTGCACAACATGTTTTTTCCAGCATCGAGTACCCCGACTCACAATTAGTGAATTTCTTACTCAAGTAGTAGATGACGTGCTCTTTTCTATTTGACTCGTCTTGTTGACCGAGCACACATCCCATTGAATTCTCAAGAACCGTGAGATACATGATCAGTGGTCTCCCTGCAACTGGAGGCATGAGTATTGGAGGTTCCTGTAGATATTATTTTATTCTTTCAAATGCTTTCTGGAAATTTTCATTCCACCTGTTCGTTTGATATTTTCTTAGCAATTTGATTATTGGTTCACAAGTGGCTGTAAGATGAGATATAAACCTAACAATATAGTTTAATCTCCCCAGGAAACCACGAACCTCTTGTTCCGTTCTCGGCTCAGGAATTTCTTGTATAGCTTTTATTTTGGCAGAACCTACCTCAATACCCTTTTCACTGACAATGAAACCCAATAACTTTCTAGATCTCACCTCGAAGGTGCACTTGTTAGGATTCAGCCTCAGCTTGAACTTCCTCAACCTTTCGAACAACTTCAGAAGATCAACCAGATGTTCTTTCTCCATCTGTGACTTTGCAATCATGTCATCAACATATACTTCCACCTCATGATGAATCATATCATGAAACAAAGTGACCATCACCCGCTGGTAAGTTGCCCCTGCATTTTTTAATCCAAAAGGCATCACTTTATAGCAAAAAGTCCCCTATGGCGTGATGAAAGTAGTTTTCTCCATGTCCTCTGGGGCCATCTTGATTTGGTTATACCCAGAGAAGCCATCCATGAATGAAAACACAGAAAATTGAGCGATGTTATCAACCAACACATCGATATAGGGGAGCGGGAAATCGTCTTTCGGGCTCGCTTTATTCAGATCTCGATAATCGATGCACATTATGAACTTTCCATCTTTCTTAGGTACAGGAACAATATTAGTGACCCAAGGAGGGTAATTTGTGACAGCAAGAAACCCAACATTTAGTTGCTTCTGAACTTCTTCTTTGATCTTGACTGCCATGTCAGGCCTTGTCCGTCTTAGCTTCTGCTTGACTGGCGAGCATTCTTCTCTGAGAGGCAACTGGTGTACCACAATATCTGTATCCAGCCCAAGTATGTCTTGGAAAGACCAAGCGAAGATATCTTTATACTCACGGAGCATTTCAACCAATCTTCTCTTGACACTGTCTTCCAATGCAGCCCCCACTTTAACCTTTTTCTTGTCATCCTCGGTACCTAGATTGATAATCTCAATATCCTCCTAATGAGGCACAATGACCCTTTCCTCCTGCTTGAGAAGTCTGGTTAACTCTTCGGGTAGTTCACAGTCTTCGTTAGTCTCAGCTTCAGCTTGATAAATGGGATTATCAAAGTCATACAAAGTCATAACTGAACTTGAATCGATGGCATCTGATAGAAAAGACCTGCATGAGGATGTTATGTTTATTATGCGATGCGACAAACAAAACACATTGCCATTTTTCTGTAAAGTATAAATGCAAAACAAAAACAAGAAAAACAAGGATCACAATATTTGAATGCGAAACGTCTTTTATTCAATGATAAATTGCAAATAACAAGAAGTCACCACAAATGGGTCACTACGTCTTGGGCAGAACGCAGGACTGAACATAATCAAAACAATGAACATTACTCTGCATCAGTAACAGGAATGACTTCTTCGGTAGTCCAGTTGCACAGCTTCTGGCCGGGAGTACATGGACGAATCCAAGCATCCATATTGCAGTCACTGTCACCTTCATCGTCTTCAACAACATTGATCCTGTCGAATATCACACAACTACTGGTGAACTACACAAGTCCCTGTATCTCGGAATCTGAGAAGAACTGGAGGGTTTGTTTCCTAGGCCGAACTTGTCCTGCTTGACAGGAACATCAAGAACTTGGCCCCACTTCTTAGACGAGCCGGATTCTACGATAGCACGAGCCTCCCTGAGCGACGACATCGAAACCTCCGGGCCCTTGGCTTCTGCAGGAGACTTCCCCTGAATCTGAACTGTTTCGAATGCCTGGAAGAGTGTTTCGTGGATCTCGCCATCCACTTCCACGTACTTGAAGGATGACAAATGGCTAACCATAATGTCCTCTTCACCGCACATAGTAACTATCTTCCTTTCCACCATGTATTTCAGTTTTTGATGCAACGTTGAGGTAACTGCCCCAGCATCATGTATCCAAGGTTGGCCAAGTAAACAACTGTATGCTGGCTGGATATCCATAATATAGAAAGTTGTATCAAAGGTCTCTGGCCCTATCTAAATAGGCAATGTGATCTCTCCAAACACTGATCTCTTAGATCCATCGAAAGCTCTTACCACCAGACCACTGGGCGTGCACATTAAACCCTAAATGTCCAATTTCATCAATGCTTTCTTCGGAAGCACATTGAGGGATGATCCTGTATCAACCAAGACATGTGACATCAGAGATCCTCTACACTCCAAAGATATATACAAAGCACGGTTATGGTTCCTCCGAGCGGGAGTCAGATCCAAATCAGTAAAAACGAGACCATTACCGGCGTTCACATGAGCTACTACCCCTTCCAACTGATTAACAGAAATCTCCTGAGGCACGTACGCTCCATTCAAGACTTTCTGTAGAGCGTTGTGATGCACCTCCGAACTCATCAACAATGACAAGATAGAAATCTTCGAAGGAGTCTGATTCAAGTGATCCACAATTTTGTAGTCACTTTTTCGAATCAGCCTCATAAATTCCTCTGCCTCCTTTGAAAGATCATCAACACCACCCTGCGGTTGGACACTCTCTTCAATCACAGCCTTACGCTTACCTTTGTAATTCTGATCAAAATTAACCTCCGGTGAAGAAAAGATCCTACCACTTCTTGTGATACCTCCGACACAGACTATGTTCTCAACCGACGAACTTTCGCTCGCAGACTCGGTCCATTCTTGCTTCTTCCCATTACAGAACAACTCTCCCCCATAATTCCATGGGATAGCTCTAGGGCTCTCGTACGGCATGGGTCCCGGTACAGTAATGGTAACCGGAGCTGGCCTAGTAGGCGCTGAGATATTGATAGTCCTGTATGGAATGGAAATTGTAGCAACTTCATTTTCGTCATTACTCACTTGATTATCGGCATCTTCTTTCACGACTTTATCAAACTGCAGAAAACTCTCATCAATCATTCTCTGAATACCCCTCTTCAAAATATCACAACCTTCATGTTGCGCTTCACACTCTGAGCAGTCAGCAGAACAACCAGGAAACACCCCCTTCTTCAACAAACAAACCTTCACAAAACCCAGTGGAGTCTTTAAATCCTCAACATTAGTTATCATATTCATGTTCTCCCCATCAATAATGGCATTGGCTCCTTCCACTCCATGATTCAGCATCGGGTTTTGAGTCACATTTGGCCCCTCATTGGTGAAATTGATAGCTTTGGAATCAAGCAAGTCCTGCACTTTATGCTTGAAAGCTTTGCAATTTTTAATATCGTGCCCTGGAGCACCCGAATGAAACTCTCATCTAGCGTTCGCATCGTACCCAGCAGGTGGCGGACCAGTGAGAGGCGCCAAGGTCCTCTTATGAACCAACTGTAATTGCAGCAACCGATGTAACAACTGAGAATACGGTATCAGAGGATTCACAAACTACCTATTAGCCATTCTGTGTCTGGCAGCATAAGCTCTTTGAACATTGGCTTGCTGCGGAGCTGCAGCCGGGATATCTGTTGTAGCGACTTGTTGAGGATAACGAGACTAAGCTCTACCTTTCCCCTTGTGAGAAACAACACTTACATACCCCTCCCTTCTTTTGGGGTTTGCAGAATATGGATTCTTCATTCATCCCGACGAGGATCCTCCACCATTCGAAATCTTACCTGACTTGATTCCACTCTCCAATCTTTCGCCAGCGATTACCAGATCAGAAAACCCTGCAGACATGCATCCTATCAACTTCTCAAAGTACACACCAGGTAATGAAGCCATGAACAAGTCGATCAACTCCCTTTCAACCAAAGGGGGTTGCATCCTTGCAGCCAGATCCCGCCACCTTTGGGTGTAATCCTTAAAACTCTCTGTATTTTTCTGCGACAAGCTCTGCAATTGTACCCGATTCGGTCCCAGATCACTATTATATTGATAGTGATGCACAAAAGCCTTAGCCAATTCTTTCCAACTGCGGATATGGGTCCTCTCAAGCCCCATATACCATTCCAAAGAAGCCCCTACCAGACTATCCTGGAAGAAATGCATAAGCAGCTTTTCATCGCTGGAATAAGCAGACATCTTTCTGAAATAAGCCCGAATGTGCACTCTTGGACAAGTTGTCCCTTTGTATTTGTCAAAATCGGGCACCTTAAATTTGGGGGGAATCCTGAACCCAGGAACCAAACGAAGATCAGACATATCAAGGCCCAAAGAGTTCTGATTCTCAAACGATTTCATCTTTTCCTCAATCAGTTTAAACCTTCGGTCAGCTTCAATCGATAAACCACCCTCCAGATCTTTCACAGAGAATATATCATCCTGATTATCTTCCCAATGAGGACCAGCAACCCCATGCACGACACACACACTTCCGTTACCAGCAATATTACCATTTTCATTCGCAGCTGCTCTGCCCGGAGGTACGACAACAATAGGAATACCCTGAGGAATAGATCCACCGATCGGTGGAGGAATAACACCAGCTCCTCCATGTAAAACACTGTCTTCATCAACCCGTGCTATCAATGGCTGGACCAAAGCTCTCAACTGTTCCTGCCCACTAGTAACAGTCTGCATCAGTTCCATGAATTGGGCCATGCGAGCCCTGACTTCCTGCAACTCGGCTTGGACTTGATCCATCACCTTTCGCTAATTCCCTCGAGTTGGATACTTGTAGAAACTGAACTCCTGAACTTCCTCAATCCTGAACTGAAGAAAACCAAGCAGAGATAAGAACACAAGGCCACCAAGACCAACCTGCAATGCAAATGAGAGTGCAAGATGCAAAATGCAAACATGTCTATGTATACGTAGGGAGATCTCCTCCTTGATTCCGGTTTCAATAAACAAGAGTAGCAGATATGGATAAAAACACCATAATAAATCTTCTCATATATCAAGTAAAGCTGAGACAATAGAACCAAATGAGAAAATACCCGCATACAAAGAGGTATTGATCTCATCCAACATCCCTGGTGATGATCAAGATACAAAAGCAAATGAAACTCCAAAAGATAAAACTCCCTAGTAGCCATGATCTCTATGCCACTCCTGAGACTCCTCAAGCATCTCCTTTATGTCAGGATGGTCTGGCCTCTCAATCAAATATTTGATGACGACATCCCTATTGTGTATCACATCCTAGAGATAATGACAATGATCCTCCAAAGCACCCTCACTGAAGGCATCCTCAAGCCTGGGCTTCTTCACCTCTGCTCGAATCTTGAACTCTTCAAGTGGTGATAAAGTTTCTTGGTTTTTTTGCTCGATCGTATGTCTGCAGAACAATTCCAACAATACCTCACTCTCCTTAGCCTTGAATTGCGCTCTCAGCTAATCAACCTGAATACGAAGCTGTTCCTCCCTATTCTTGTTGGCGGCCACAGTAGCATTCCACTGCTCTTCGAATTTGGATATCCTCAGATAGGCTCTATCTAAATCCTCCTTCTTACTCTTCAGAATGCTACAAGTGTTTTTCAGATCAATACCGACTTGCTTCTGTGCCTGTACCTGATTGGCAAGTTCTTCCTTCAACTTAGTCAAAAATTCTGCCTTTCTCTTGGCCTAATAAACAACTTCACCTTTATCATGCTTCAGCTGACTGATTTCCTGCTTCAACTCTTCATTCTCATTGCGTAGCTCTTCCTTCTCTTCCCAAAGCTTGGTATATCTCAGGATATCGAAGGTTTTATGCGACTCAATGACTAAAGGATACAGTGGTGCTTCAACAGGAAACGACAATAATACCTCTTCCACTCGTTTCTGAATTCAACCCAAGTAGGGATCATAGGCTCTACAATCTCCTTTACCTAAAGAAAGCTTTCCCTTCTTGTGAATCTTACCCCAAGCGTCCACGAACCGGGCCGATATACAAGGATCAGCTACACCTGTGAAGTACAGAGATTCCTGCACTTCCTCTTCTTTCGGAGGTCCTTTCAAAGCATAACCGAATTGTCTCACAGTAAGAGAAGGATTATAATTGATACCGACTTTCCTCCCTATCAAGGGCACATTAGGAAAGCTACCACAACTAACGATAAGCTTACAACTCAACAAGTCTCGGTTGAACCAGACGATATTCTTCTCCGTTAAACCCATAAGCCTCTTCAACCATTTAGATGAGTTCGCAGATTCCACAAAAGCTCCAGAGCGAGGAAGGTGATCAACAAACCACTTATGCAACAACGGTGCGCAACAAGAAACCATATTTCCTCTTCTTTTCGCGTTCTTGTAATGCACTAAATGATACAAGTCTCATAGAAGAGTAGGTACGGGGTTACTAGAAGCGAAGATATGAAAAGCATCAAAATCCACAAAGTCCGGTACATTGGGGAACAACACGATGCCATAGACACACAGAGCCAAGATAGCACTGAAAACCACCCAACAACCCTTTTCAGCATACTCTCGGGCTTTGTCGACTAAGAAGGGGAAAGTAAGGCCAAAAACTCCACTATAATGTTCAGAGGGCTTTAGAATTCCACTATACTGTTCCCTGAAAGTTGCAAGAACACCAGGATCAGCCATGGAAACCAGACTAAATAAAGGTCCCAACTCAGGTGCCGGAAATTTGTACACAACAATCCTCTTTCTGCTAACTTCCATCTCTGAAGAAGACCAGTACCAGAATCAAGGGAAAGACGAGAACCTGTAACACACATAAACATGCAATGTTAAATGCAAAATGATTATGCAAATGCACACACGAGATCAAGGTATCCAATGCTCAAACTCGCTGCTGTGCTGTTGACTGAATTCAACTAGAGCTCTGCTCTAACCAGAACAACTAAGATAACACACTGGAACACTCAGGATAAAAATTATGCATTGCCGAGAAAACCAAGGTTGGTTGAAGGCCAAGTTTCCTGCAAAAGCCCATCCCTCTCACATGTGGGTTCTAGTCTTGAAAGGTACGCATCATATGCGGGTTGTCAGCGTCACAGACTTTCGAGAAACGATGATACATTCACCACTTCTAGTTTGGCATCATGGTCTAACGAAGCGGCCTCACTTAGCTGACCCCCCAAATGAACGGTCTCCAGAGTCGACAGTCTCTCTAAGTCAATATTCCCTCAACTGCACCAGACCTGCAGGATAGAATATTTCCAAAGAAAAACCTCATCTGAATGTGAATTTCACGCGAGCTATTGCGCAGCCAAATGCCACACAAGCTCCCGCTAATCTCCACTCTAATCCTATGTGTATACTCAAGCCCAGGTTTGGCTTATCTCTCAATGGAACAACCCAACCCACAACACAATAGCAGCAAAAATATGCAAATGCAACTGATAATGTACATAAAGCAAAAGCAACTGCACAAAAGTAAACACCCCAAAGACGCAACAGAAAAACGCTAGGAGTGACCCGCATAGGGAACCATCGCAGTCCCCAGCAGATTCGCTAGCTTTCGCAACTGCGAAAAATACCCAGCGGGAAATAGAAGAGTCACCACCTTTTGTTATTTATCCCAAAGAGAGGGAAAGGAAACAAATGGAAAAACCTAACGAAAAAGGGAAAAGACGAGGTCACCGCAACCAAGTCCTGGATTCGGGAGTCGGTTACGCAAGGGAAAGGTATTAGCACCCCTCACGTCCGTCGTACTCGACGGGATCCACGATTGTTGTCTATCTAAGGGTGTGTTTAACTATCTACGCTACAGGCTTGCGGAACAAAAAGAAAAGAAAAGAGACTCGGCAGAGCATCACCGCTCTGTGCCTACGTATTCCCTCGTGCAATGGGAAAGTCAGAGTCAACGTAGTCCGGCTAACGACGGGAGAAAAGGGGGAAGGTTGCTCGCCAAGACATCACATCTTCTGCCTACGTACTTTCATCTGGTATGAAAGATCAGAGCAAACGTAGTTTGTGCAGACACGAAACCACAAGTTGATTAAGTGTTTTAACCGAGTAAGGTTAAACCTCCGTTCCAGTAGTTGGGGACTAAGCCTGTTTGCGGAAGAACCAGAGCTTAACAACACTCTTTTTTGAAAAAAGGTTTTCCGATTAATCCCGAAGGAAAAAGATTTGCTAGTTTAGTTTCGTGATTAAGTGATTATGCGATCATCCGGTTGATCGGATAAGAGCTTATTTGCTGCACATGCTGTTCTGTTTCTGATTTTCTGCTGTTGGCACAGTGTTAATCGGTTAACGCATATGGTTAACCGATTAACCATTACAAATTTCCAGATTTTTCAAAGTTTTCAGATCTTTAATCGGTTAATTCATATGGTTAACCGATTAACCATTTCAAATTTTTTAAACGTTAACAGTGTGTTAACCGATTAACCCCTGGGGTTAACCGATTAACACTGTGCCAGTGGGTCTGTTTTGTTGTTTTCTTGCATGTTTGAGTACCGTTTCACTACAAAGCATCATAATCCGATATGATGCATTAAAGGTGAAATGTTTTGGAACCTATGTCGCTGTTTTGATTGTTTACTCAAGATTTCACCGACATTCGTGTTTGTTCTGCTTGAATGCATGCTTATGGATGTGGTTTAAGTGATGATCTCTTACATGTTCGTTTGCTTTCATCTTTTGTGCTTCCCTTCATGTTTGCATCATTTTGGCATCGTTGTTGAGGTTGAGACGCGCTTTTGGCGGCTGCTTCCCCACACATTGTTTCCTCCCTCCCTCCATTCTAATTGTGCATTTTCCATGTTTGCATGTGCACTTTGTTGTTCTTTCTCTTTTGCCTTCCTTTGCCATGTTCCCCTAGGATTTAACCTTCCTTGTTTAAGGTTGGTTATATACATTAGGATTCGAACTATGCATGCTAACATTAGGATATATGTTTCCGCTTTTAATCCTAACCTTAGGACCACTTTGCATGACAACGTTAGGGCCGAGTTTCCCTTAGACCTTCCGTGCGTCTTCTCTTCTCATCCCTGAACAATTCTAACTCATTTAATAAATGCGATGAACGTTGCACGCTACGAGCCTTAAGCTACATGGGGAATGATGAGTGAGGGGTCTCCTCTCACTTGTCTAGAGTGTTTAGTGTACGTCCCGTTTGGGGGAGATACACGATGCATTCGCCTCTATGTCATAGTCTTTAGTGCAACGTTAATCACAAACCGAATTAATTCACTTCACTAAAAAACACAAAACAAAACATCAAACCTTTTTCCTTCGGGATTAATCGGAAAACCTTTTTTCAGAAAAGAGTGTTGTTAAGGTCCGGTTCTATCGCAAACAGGCTTAGTCCCTAACTGCTGGAACGGAGGTTTAACCTTACTCGGTTAAAACACTTAATCAACCTGTGGTTTCGTGTCGGCCCGAACTACGTTTTCTATGATTTCTCGTACCAGACAAGGATACGTTGGCACAAGACGCGATGTCTTGGCGAGCAACCTTTCCCCCCGCTTTCACCCGTAGTTAGCCGAACTACGTTGACTCTGACTTTCCCATTGCACGAGGGAATACGTAGGCACAGAGCGGCGATGCTTTGTCGAGTCTCTTTTCTTTTCATTTCGTCCTGTGAGCATGTAGCGTAGATAGATAAACACACCCTTAGATAGACAACAAGTATGGATCCCGTCGAGTACGACGGGCATGAGGGGTGCTAATAACTTCCCCTTGCGTAACCGACTCCCGAATCCAGGACTTGGTTGTGGTGACCTTGTCTTTCCCTTTTTCGTTAGGTTTTTCCGATCGTTACCTTTCCCTCTCTTTGGGATAAATAACGAAAGGTGGTGACTCTTCTATTTTCCGCCGGGTGTTTTTTGCAGTTGCGACAGTTACGTCTGCAGACGAAGTGACTGGAACTGATGCTGCAGTTGATGCCCCCTGTTGTATAACAGGGGTTGCTGAAGTAAATTTCTCCTTAAGAGGAACAACAGTTGGAATTTGCACCGGCTTATATACAACCTTTGGAGCAAACACTCGCCCGCTGCGAGTCATCCCTCTAGTGGCGGTGACATTCATGATTTCAGATTCTAAGAACTGGATTTCTTGACCCCCAGAACTTTCCAACAAGCTTTGAACCACTCCATTTGGATGTGTGGTTAGGAAGTTATGGTCTTGTCCCTTTCAAAATCCTAATTTCCCGACTTTTCGGTTACTCCTCAATTCTTGATCCAATGGTCACCAAACTTCATGAATAGATGTGATATACCGCTAGGAGCATAATTGCATTCAATTTTTGGTCAAAACCTGTTGCTACTGCGAAAATAAGGTGTCAGAAAAACAGAAGAGTCGCCACCTTTCGTTATTTATCCCACAGAAAGGGAAAGGAAACGATCGGAAAAACCTGACGAAAAGGTATAAGAAAAGGTCATCACAACCATGTCTGGGTTCGGGAGTCGGTTAAGCAAGGGGAAGGTATTAGCACCCCTCACGTCCGTTGTATTCAATGGGATCTATGCTTGTCGTGTTTATCTGACAGGTTGGTTTAACTAACTACCTATCAAGGCTAGTCTGAGAAGAAAAGAAAAATGACTCGATAAAGCATCGCGCTTCGTGCCTACGTATTCTCGTCAGAGAACGAGAAATCAGAGTCAACGTAGTTCGGCTAACTACGGGTAAAGGGGAAAGGTTTCTCACCAAGATATCGCATCTTGTGCCTACGTATTCTCATCAGAGAAATCAGAGCGAACGTAGTTCGGGTAACTACGAAACACATGTTGATTCATCTGTTTTTCCGAGTAGGGTTAACAAACAGTTCCGACAATTTGGTGTATGCAGCTCACTCATCGGAGACACGTGCGTTACCGTTTGCGGTAGAACTGAGAGTTAACGACACTCTTTTTTCTGAAAACACTTTCCTGATTTTGGACCCACGGGGCAAAAAGAAGTTTGAAGTTTGTTTTTGTCTTTTACGGAAGATGTGTTTTTTATGGATGTTTGTAGTTCGTACTGCACTAGAGACTATGACTTAGGAGTGAATGTGTCGCATGTCACCCAAAGGGTACCATACTAAACATCCTGATTATTGGAAGGAAACCCTCTAACAACCATTTCCTAAGTGGCTTAAGGCTCGTAACGTACTGTACCAACTTGCCTTTATTACGTATTTTACTGTTGTTTTGGAGATGAGAAGAGAAAAGACTACAGGGGAGACTATCAAGATTCCTTACTGTTGTCATGCAATGGATTCATCCTATGGGGTGAGTTTGAAACAGGGAACTCCTAGATGTTATCATGCAAAGGTTTCAACGTAAAAGTTTTTCATCACTTCCTTATCAAAGGAAGTGAGAGTCCTAAGGGATCATATCAATGGGAACCATACACAAACTGCAAAAATCATTAAAGCAGGTAAAACAAAAAAGCAAATAGTAAAGATGCAAATGGAATGCAGCAATACAAGCAGAGGGAGAAACTCAACCTCTAAGCAAACAAGCAAAGGGAACAAACAGAAACAGACAAGCAAAGGGAAGGTCACCTCAACCTTTTGATGCAAACACATCAGTTAGAAAAGGGAAAATAACACTCAAGCAGAGGGAGAAACTCAACCTCCAAAGCAAACAAGCAAAGGGAGCTCAGCTCAACCTTTCAGTGCAATCATGCACCTAGCCTAAAATACTCTATACATGATACTATCCTAATGCATCAGGCAATGCTCAAACAATCATGAATGAAGGACTGAGGGGATGAACAATATGACACGTAAGGAAATTATTCCAGGATAATCACACAAGGCATATAATCCTAAGGAGAAGGAAATTGATGGATGGATGCATGCATGATGTAAACCAAAGGAATACATCAAGGCATCCAACCAAAGATGAAATTTGATGAAGGGAAACATGATGTATACCAAAGGTATCCATCATGACACTCAACCATTCATGGGAGAATTGAATCAATCATGGGAAGCATGATGTATACCAAAGGTATCCATCATGACACTCAACCGTTCATGGAAGAATTGAATCAATCATGGGAAGCATGATGTATACCAAAGGTATCCATCATGACACTCAACCATTCATGGAAGAATTGGATGAATGCAAAGCATTCAAGGAAGAGTCATCTACCTAAATGTTCTAATGAAACCTAATGATTAGTTCCAAGGATCACCTAACTACAAGAATTTAGAAGCTCTATCAAGGCCTAATCAATGCTCTAAATAGGTATCAACCTAAGCTTTATTCTATCAAGAAGGAATTAGAAGCTTAAGGCTAGCTAAAGTTCACTTTAGAGCTTAAACTATGAGGCAAGCTAAATTAGGATCCACCTAAACAGAATCAACTTGTAAATTCTAGGAAAAATACTAAAATCAATCCTAAAAGGCTAGGAAAAATCCTAAGGCTTCTTAAGTGTGTTAAGGAATCATGGTACAAAATCCAGGGCCAAGACCTATATCTAAAGGTACTAAACAATTTCTATACTTAAAGGTATGCTCAAGGGGAAGGTCCTAGAAATCTATCTCAAACCTATATCTAAAAGCATCTAAAAAATGCAATAAAAATCATACAACTCTATCAAGATATCTGAAACAATCATACAAATTTTTAGAACTAAATTCAAATCCATGAGATAGCACAAAAATCAGAAAGAAAATCCATCATTTTTCATATTTTTAACCACCTAATTAAAATGGAAAAATAGCAATAAATGGAAAATCACCTAAAACTCAATTAAATTGCATACAAAAATCAGGGACATGCCAAAAATCAATCATGATTTTTTTCATATTTTTCTAGCAATTATTTCTATTTTTAATGAATTAAAAATGATAAAAGCATTAAAAGAAATAAGAAAATGCATTAAAAGAATTAAAAATGCAAGAATAAGTCACAGCCGCCAGATCTAATGACTGGCCCACTCATCTAATGGGATGGCGCGTGCCACGTATGCTCAGCAGAGTTTTAATTAAACAATTCGTTTCATTGACGTTCACATGTGGCTGGTTTGACTAGAATTCACCCTAGTCTCTAATCTCACAAGTCCATGTAAAAAGTAATACAAATCAACACACATCAGCGTGCCACATCATCTGGTCAAGGGTCAACATTCTCAGAATGGATCTCACAAGTTAGATCTTAATACCAAGTCCACTCACTCAAGATGATCTAATAGTGCAAACTTCATCTTCAACCTTTTGAACTGCAAACTAGGGGGGGGGGGAACTCAGGGCGGCCGGACAAGACTCCGGTCGTCTTCTCCGGCGAGTCCACGGTGGCCAGAACTCAGACAACACCAAACTTAACAAAATTTACCCAGATCTCTTCCTCTACTCATGAGGATTTCCATGGTACACTTCTTTTTTCGTTTTTCTCAAAGAATAAGCAGATACGATCTTGAACAGAAATGGCACTCTTAGGCAAATCATCACCAAACTCCAAATTCTTTCTACCAATCTCTTCTACATCTAACACTGATCAAGAATCCACAAATAAAACTTGATATCAATCAAGATTAAGCCTAAACCGATCCTTCCAAGTTTTCATCCATCATCAAGAAACCTCACCAATGGCTCCCAAATCAAACCTAGATCCATCTATGACTTAAGTTCTACCTAACCACATGCAATAATTACACTAAATCGTCATCAACAGAGTGTAATCAAGAAAAGAAGAAAACCTGGTTTAAGCTTCAATAGAAGATGCTACAGCCACCAATCTTTATCCAAAACCGTGCAGAATCACTCCTTGATGATGGTAGAAGCTTCTTCAACCTTCAATTTTCTCATAAATGCCTCAAATTGTGAAATTCGACTTTCACTTGTAACTAACTTTCTCTAACTGTTTCTTACCTCTGCAAGCTCATTCCATCACCAAACTTTCTCTAAACTCAATCATGGGATTATATAGAACTGTTCTGGGCTGAAATGGGGGCCCAAACTTGACTCCAAGTCCAATTTCCATTTTCACATTTTCCTTCACTTTTCCTTCATGGCACAACACAAATTCTTCTCTGTTTTGCCTTCAATCTAGCTCAAATTCATTGCTGGTGTGTTGGTGAGGATGAAGGGTCAAGATTAATTCTCCAATTCCAATCCATGGTGTGTGTTGATCATGTTACTTCATTCTTAAGAAATCTCAAATTTTGCCATGAAACCAACTTCAACTTAAAAATGTAAAAATGCCAAAGTGTTCCAAATTTCCTTTACCTTAAAAAAATGCACAAAATTGTAACATTTTGAGCTAAAATGATTTATTTTGTAATTTTCTCATTTTATGCCTTTTAATTATTCATTCATGAAAATTTCTTCATACATCTCTCAATCTAATCCATATCAATGAATTATTGGGTCATGGTTAAACAAATATCACCATTTTGAACAACTTTCAAGTTGATTAAAAGTCCACTTGAGGTATGTAAGATGGTGAAATTGACCCATAATCAAAAATGGCCTATAATCTCAAATTCCCAAAATACCCTTGTATTTTAAAGCTCATATCTTGAGTTCTACAAATCCAATCATGGACTTCTGGTATTTGTTGGAAAGCTAAGAAGATAAGGAACAAAATTCATGTTGGCCAAAAGTTCATGTGAAACTTCCTTCTAGGGAAAAAATCTCATGCAAGTTGGTTGACTTTCAAGCTCCAAATTCACATTCATCTGATGACCTGCAACTTGTCTGATTCATAACTTGAGTTCTATAAACCCTATCAAGGACTTCTAGTACTCAAATTAAAGCTATGATCATGCTCTAAAACAATCATTTTGGGGTCAAGGTGAGATGTGTCGCTACCGCGAAAATAAAGTGCCAGCAAAACAGAAGAGTCGTCACCTTTCGTTATTTATCCCTCATAACGGGAAATGAAACGATCGGAAAAACCTGACGAAAAGGTATAAGAAAAGGTCATCGCAACCATGTCTGGGTTCGGGAGTCGGTTACGCAAGGGGAAGGTATTAGCACCCCTCACGTCCATCGTACTCGATGGGATCCACGCTTGTTGTTTTTATCTGATGGGTTGGTTTTACTATCTACGCTAAAAGTCTGGTCTGAAAAGAAAAGAAAATGACTCGACAGAACACAGCAGTTCTATGCCTACGTATTCCCGTCTGGAACGCGAAATCAGAGTCAATGTAGTTCTCCTAACTACGGGTGAAAAGGGGGGAAGGTTGCTCGTCGAGATATCGCATCTCGTGCCTACGTACTTTCACACGGCGTGAGAGATCAGAGCAAACGTAGCTCGGGCTAACAAGACCACAAGCTGGTTCAAAGGTTTTACCCGAGTAGGGTTAACAGACGGTTCTAGCAGTTGGTGTATGCAGCTCGCTCGTTGGAGACTTAGGCGTTTACCGTTTGCGGTAGAACCGGGAGTTAACAGAACTCTCCTTATGAAAATGATTTCCAAGGATTAAAGGTCCCAGAGGATAAAAAAGATGTTTGATCTTTGTTTTGAAGTCTTTTACGGAAGAAGTGTTTTTTATGGGTGTTTTGTAGTCCGTACAGCTCTAGAGACTATGACATGGGAACGAATGTGTCGCATATCGTCCAAAGGACGTATACTGAACACTCTAGACGATTGAGAGGAGGCCGCTCAATTATCATTACCCAAGTAGCTTAAGGCTCGTCCCGCGCTTGTACTAACTTGCCTTTATTACGTTTTTTACTATTGTTTTAGAGATGAGAAGAGAAAGGACGCACTAAAGGGGAATTAATCCAATCCTAAAGTTGTCATGCAAAGTTGATCCTATGATTGAGGTTAGGAAGGATATACCTAATATTATCATGCATGGTTAGAACCCTAATGTCTGTCACATTCCAACTTGAACAAGAAGGAATGGAAATCCTAAGGGAACATGGCAAAGGAAAGCAGCAGCAAAAGAAATAGTTTGAAAGAAATAACTGTAAGTAAAATGCATGTAATGCAGCAATACAAGCAGAAGGAGACGAACTCAACTTCTAGAGCAAACAAGCAGAGGGAGACTCACTCAACCTCTAATGCAAATACACAGATAAAAATAAAAACAACACACAAGCAAGGGAAGGATCACCTCAACCCTTAATGCAAACAAGCAGAGGGAGACCCACTCAACCTTTAAGAAGTCATGCTCCTAGCTTAAAATATTCTATATATGAACCTATTCTAATGCATCAAACAATGTCAAGCAAGGGAGAAAAAACCAAAATGAGCAACAGGGAAATCACCCCAGGCTACATCAGGTGGAGGTGTATCAATACCAGAGTCCATCATGGGCTCAACCTCTTGAGGAATGCACAAAATCCAACCAAAGGACGGATTAGGCTCTCCCAAGAGGGATCCTATGTCAATAGGACAGAAAAGACTGGGTATTAATCCTAGATATTAATCTAAGGTAACTGGTTTAAAGTGTATCAACACTGAATGTCCATCTCAGGCTCAACCTGTTGAGGAATGCATAGAATCCAACCAAGGGAAGGATTAGGCTTTCCCAAGAGGGATCATAAGAAAAGGACTTTGAGATGGATGACAGTATATAAACCAAGGGAATATACCATGCCAAGAATGTCAATCCAAGGCTCGACCTCCTGAGAAATGCACAAAATCCAACCAAAGGAAGGATTAGGCTCTCCCAGGAGGGATCCTCGTCAAGACTTGAAAGAGAAAGATAGTACAAACCAAAGGAATGTACTATACTGATGAATGTCAATTCAAGGCTCGACCTCCTAAGGAATGCACAAAATCCAACCAAAGGAAGGATTAGGCTCTCCCAATAGGGCTCCTCTTCAAGACTTGGAGAAAGCGGGTAGGGCAAAGCCCATGGAAGAAATCACATAAGGGAAAGAATCATCACCAAAACTTCCAAAGAAGCCTTCAATGTTTTAGCTCTAAAGAAGTCATCCTAAGGGAACTTAAAGGTATGCTAACGACTTGAAAAGGGACCTAAAATGGTTTCAACCTAGGTACTAAGGGTCAATGGGAATATTGGATGCTTAAACTTGGCTAAAAGTTCATTTACTAGGCCAAACTATGGGAAGGTGCAATCATGAATACACAAACTTTGGTCAGAAAGTAAAATATGGGCAAAATAGGAAATCAGGTCCTAAAATCTTGATAAAATTCCTAAAGGATCCTAAATGTGTTAGGAGTATTTGGTTAAAGTTTCAAGTCCAAACTATTAGTCTAAGTATACTAACCAGAGGCTAAACCAAGAGGTATGCTATGGGGGATTCACATGGGGCTGGCTATAAAAATCCATCTCAAAACCTATTCAAATGCAATCTAAAAAATGCAATAAAAATAGTACAATATTATTTCATGTGTCAACATTCACCATACAAAAAATCAGAGGCTAATATGAATTATTGAAAGAGAAATAAAATCATAAAGCACAACATGTAATTTCTCAACTATTAAGAACACATTAAAATGGAAAATATGCAATTAATTGGAAAGTGCATGAAAATTGAAATTAAAAATATGACAAATCTCTAGACATATTAAACTACATACATGATTTATTTCAAGATTTATTGAGCTCAACTGATATTTTTTTCTGAATTAAAACTAAACAAGTACTAACATAAACAAAAGAAATGAAATTAAAAACTAACTAAACAAGGGGGTGTAGCTAGTATGCGGTTCACGTGTTAATCATGTTTGGGTCGTGCGGGGAGGTACGAATAGCATGCGTTGGGATTGGGCCCAGCTGAGTTCAAGAACTCAACAATTGTAGGATCAAAACGCAGCGTTTTGGATGCTTGAAAGAGGGTCATTCGCGAATTGATCACGGCCGTTAGATGCGAATACCGACTCCACCCATCCATGCAATCGGACGGTGGCTGTAGCGTCTGGGATTTTTGAATGCCCAAATGGAAGGAAACCTCCCGCGGTGGCGGACGGTGGTGCGGTGGCCGGAGGTAAGCTCCGGTCATCTTCTTCCCCATGCCAACAATGGAACTTCCTCATCTCTTAACTAAAATTCGATTTTCTTTAACCAAAACTGTGTATTTTTTTGCGTAGAATCCAAATATGCAATTTATTTTCACTTTCATCCATTAAAACTCAGAAATCCATATCACCCAAGAATCACTCAAAAAATCATTTTTCTCAAAACTCCGAATTGATGATACTAATCTCTTCCTCTCACTTCCTACATCATGAATATCAAATTCTTTTCCATTTTCATCCACTAACAAGAGATAAAATCAAACTACAACCTAGGGTGTCATTTCTTGAAGTTTCATGGAACTTAACCAAACTAATCCTAAAAGCTTCTACACATCCTAAGGATCATAATTATGTAAAAATGGTGCAATAACTCATCAAGAACATATCATATGAATGAGAAGTAAGAACCTTGTTCGGAGCTTCAATTGGTGGATTGTTCTTGCACGAATTCTTGATCAAAGTTGTTCAAAATCCTACAATGATGCTTGGAGAAGCTTCTTGAATGGTTAAGTCCCTCTGAAATTGCTTCAAAGTAGAAAATCAATTTTCACTTCTAACCAACTTTTTTTAAGTGCTTGTTACCTCATTTTAGCTTTTCCAATCACCAACCTTGCTATGAATTCATCCATGGTGTTATATAGAAATGATTTGGATCCTTATTTGGCCCAATTGTGGCCCAATTCACTCAATCCAAAAAAATGATTTTCCTCACTTTTTCCTTTGAGTTTTCCATGAATATGGTGTGTGGAAGCTTCCAATTCTGTTCATATCAATTCCTTATGATGCAAGGAACATGTAGGGCTAATATTAATGCCTTGGAAATGAATGGATGGTGGATTTCCATTATGTTGCTTTTTGGTGAAGAAACCTTGAATTTGGCATACCAAATGACTTCAAATTGGATTTTTGATTTTTCCAATGTTCTTAAAACATTATTTGGACTCAAAAAATGCACCAACATGACATAGATTGATTTAATTGGCATTAAATCCAAACTAGGCCTTTTCAAACTTCTTTTCATGAAATTTTCTCCATACATTCTCATTTCCAAGCTATGTCAATGATCCCTTGAGGTTTGGTTGACCAAATAATCCCATTTGGAGCAAAGTGGTGAACTTGACCTGTAATGAAAATGACCTATAATCTTACTTTCCTAAAATACCCCTGACTTGTAAACCTCATAACATGAGTTCTACAAATCAGATGAAAGACTTCGATTACTTTTTGGAAAGCTAAGACCAAGACCTACAACTTTCATGTTGGCCAAAAGTTGAGGAGAAACATCCTTCTAGGTCAAACGTTCCTTGGAAGTTGGTTGACTTTTGCAGACAAATTTCATATTCATCTGATGACCTGTAACTTATCTGGATCATAACTGGAGTTCTATAAATCCAATCAAGGACTTCTAGTACTCGAATAAAAGCTAAGAACATGATCTACAAGTTCCATGTTGGTCAAAAGTTGGGATGATACTTGTATCTTGAGATAAGTGGTCTTGAAGTTAGGCACTAAACAGGGGATTTTACACTGAGAACCCTGACTTAGCGACTCCTCACACTTTGAATTCCTCTTGAATTGATCTTGTAATGACATCTTAAATGCCTCAACACAACCTTACATGATCACAAAGACTTAGAATTGAGTATTAATCTCCTTCAATTGCACAGTTGACTCAATGTTGACCAGATGAAAACCCTAATTGCAACACCTTCAACTGTGACTTTCCACACTTGGCATAAACACTTGAATGAACTCTACCATGCCCCTTAAGGCCTCCAATGAGCTTCAATGATAATATCCACCCATAACCATGGGCTTACGATCCTCAGATAGGCTCCTGGACAGGAGATGAACCACATTCACTTGCTTGCCTTTCTTCAAGGACTTTGGCTTGCTTCTGATGGTGATAACCACTTGATGATTGGAATATAATCTCTTGATTAGGCCTTGAACCTTTGAAAACCTCAATTGGCTAAGCACACCTTTCCTGATCCCCTGTAAAATGCAACATGACCATGCAATGTGAATACTAGAACAATGATATGCTAATGCAATGAAACATAAACCAAGTAAGAAAAAGGTTAGGCAAATTTTGGGGTGCAACAAGATGAAAATCAAATCTTGAGTTATGTGGTCTTGAAGTCAGGCACTAAACCTGGGGATTTTACATTGTCAAGCATAGTAACCCTAGCCTAGGAACTCTTCACACTCTTGATTCAGGATGATTTGACCTTGGAATCATCCCTTAGGAATCTTAATACATCAATCCATGATCACATGGCTTTGAAATTAGGTCTCAACCTTCTTCAAATCATCTGTTGACCTAGGGTTGACCAAATGAAACCCTAGTTGAACCAATCTTGGTAGTTGCTTCATATCCTTCACCTGATAACCTATGTAGGCTTCAAAATGACTTTCAATACTTCTCATGAGCTCTCTCAAGGCTTCAAGTCCAACTCCATGGATTTAGAATCATCTAAATAACTTCCCACAACCTTCAAGTTATGAGGTATACACTCTTATATCCAACCCATTCTCTAAGGATCTTTGGCTTCTCTGATGAGGATATCAACCCTTGAATGCTTGAATAAGGACTCTCAGATAGCTTCATAACCTTGGTAGCCTTTTGTTGGTAGTCATACCTCTTGATCTCCTGCACACATGTCAATGCAATGCAGATGATAATGCTAAAATGAATGCAATGAAACACAAGCTAAGTACAAAAAAGGTTAGGCAAATTTTGGGGTGCAGTAGCTGCCCCTATTCAAATGGCTTGGACCTGACTGGGTGAGAAGTGAACGGTTCTCAAACAATCAAGGTAAAATACGGTTGAATACCGATAAACCCGAAAATTTGCCAATCGCACAAGTAAACGTTACTCTGATAGTTGCACGACAACTTGTTGGTGAATGATTAACTTCAAACCTCCGTCAGGATGATCATCTAATTTCGCTGTAGAACTTCGTCATCAAGGGATCACCGGTTACACGGTAACTGGTGAAGAATTCCTTATCGTTACCTATGGACTTGTCAGGTCTCTAGGAACGTTCGACAATCTTTTTCGGACTCCGTTAGTAAGTCAATAAGGGATCACTGGTTGCACGGCAACTGGTGATTTGCCAACCACACAAGTAAACGATACTCTGATTGGTAGGACAATCTTCGAAGTCTGAAATGACAGTTGCACGACAACTGGCTCAAATCTCCATCAGGATGATCATCAGATTTCGCTGCAGCTTCGTCCTCAAGTCATCAAGGGATCACTGGTTACACGGTAACTGGTGAAGGATAGCTGATTATTCCGTTAGGAATTCTTTGTTACAACAGAAGAATTCCTTAACGTCACCTCTGGACTCGTCAGGTCACTGGACGTTTGACAATCAAGTCAATTATGTCGTCGGGCATTCAAGGAAATTCTCGGGCGTCAGCCGGACTTCGTCATTTGGTCGGAAATAGAATCCTTAGTCAATCGTGAACCCATAAGGATATCTTAGCTTTTGCTGTCAGGCACTCTGCGTCAGCTAGAGGAACTTCTTCAACATCATGGTTGGACATCATCAGTAAGTCAGGAAATAAAATCCTTATTCAATCACAGACCAATAAAGATATCTAATCTTTTGCCGTCAGGCACTCCGCGTCAGCTGGGAGAACTTCTCGACGTTACAGTCAGAATTCATCAATAAGTCAGTGGGAGCTTGGCACTGCTGCCAGACTTCAATCATCAAGTCTGCAAGGGAAATTTCAACTTCTCTGTTTAAAACCTGCTGGGTATGACACATCTCCACTGGGGATTCTGGAGAACTATCAAGTAACTCTGCTTTGGGGATTTAGGAATCATTCTGAACGAATAAACTCTGCTGAGGAATTCAATAATCACCCTGAACAAACAACTTCACTGGGGACTTCAAGAATCATCTTGAGCACACAACTCTGTTGAGGACCACCTGCACACAAGAACGGTAACGACCTAGCTCATGTTTCATATGCATATGTTTGACAATAGCGTAATGCTCCACACGGTGGAAATGCTACGCGTTTAGGGTAAATGCTATGCAATCATGCAAAAATGCTACAGAACCAAATCAGCAAAATAAATGCTGAAGAGAAACCCTCCTATCAAAGAGAAAGAACCATCCAGATGAGGAGAGGGAATCATCCTGCCGAGGAGAAGAAATCACACCAATCTCAATTGGACTTAACCTGGGGAAACAAACCTCGGACGACTTTCCTCTAGGAAACAAAGTTCTACGAGAACCTGTACTTGCTCAACTGGGTATACGAGCCACAAACTGTTGAGGAAATGATGTCAATCGCAGAAATAAACTACACGGTCTTCGCAGATAGAATCTTCCTGGAAATAGGGACTCCGATGAGGAAGTATAGCAACAACTATTCAAACACTCTCTGCTGGGGAAAACCAATAATGGCTTGAACGGCTTCCAAAGACTCGGCTCTCTTGGGGAACTGCAAACTCGACTGAGGATAGGCAACCAGAGGCTGGAATAACTCCTATCTGCCGGGGAGAACACAACTCTATGGGGGATTTCAATTCTGCCGGAGACTTCAGTCTGAACTATCAAGAGATAAACCCTTACGGATAGTCTTCTACGAGAAAACTGCACACTGACCCACTGCTCGGAACGAGTACACACCTCTCCGCATGACTCGGCTGGGGAAATGATGATCCTACCTAGGATACATCTGGCATACTGCCTGGAGGGTGACGGCCCTGCAACAAAGTGAACAAACAGACAAGATACCCTTCACAAAGGGACCTATCAAGGTTAACATCCGTGACAATGTTCAGGTAATTCAATGTTTCAACAATTATCGGCCTAGGCCAGCAAGTTTATGTATGCGCATTTTAACAAAAACATCGGGCGTTTTTCCGCAAATAAAACGGATAAAAGCTAAAGAAACAACAGAAATACTGAATAATATATATGTTTATTGATAAACGAGCCCATAAATAGGCAAAATGTTTTACAACAGATGCAAGCTCCTGAAATGAGGAAGCGTCACAAGTATATATAGAAATATACAACAATATATACACAAATGTCAGCAATGCTGTATAGACGAACACCATGAGTTGATCCCTCTATGACCCACTCGACTTCGATACTTCTCCGACGCTTCAGCTTTAGAAGAGATTGATTTGGATAAACGGCCCTCAGATCTCCCCAAATCACTAACAATGAAATTTCACACGTGGAACACAGTCATTTGCTTTTTTAATCCCTAACTTTTGCCTGAACCGCCCTTTCGGGTTTTCGATCCATCGGGATACCCTTTTTTGCCAAAGCCGCCCCTTCAGGTTTTCGACTTTAAGGGTGTACAATTTTTCTTTTATATCCCTAATTTCTGCCTGAACCTTTTTCCCTTTTTTATGGTTCGCCGGGATGCCCCATTTTTCCCTGGATATTCTTTTTTCTTTCCAGCGGGTCGTTTTAAGCAAAGTATTTTTTTACTGCGTCCGCGTTCACAGGGGATACAAAATCTTCCCCATCCATCATGGATAACAGTAAGGCTCCTCCCGAGAAGACCTTGCGGACGACATATGGACCTTCGTAGTTAGGAGTCCATTTGCCTCTGTGATCGGAGTGTGGTGGAAGAATCTTCTTCAGGACGAGATCACTCGTCTGAAAGCTTATAGGGCGCACCTTCTTATCATAAGCTTTCTTCATTCGGCTTTGGTACAGACGACCATATACAATCGATGCTAATCTCTTTTCATCCATCAGGCTGAGTTGATTCAGTCAGTTCTTAATCCATTCTGCCTCATCGAGTTTCACGTCAACCAAAACTCGTAAAGAAGGAATCTCGACCTCCAACGGTAGGACAACTTCCATACCGTATACTAGTGAGAAAGGAGTTTCCCCAGTTGATGTACCTACCGTCGTACGATAACCGTGCAATGCAAATGGAAACATCTCATGTCAATCTTTGTAGGCCACAACCATCTTTTGCACTATCTTTTTAATGTTCTTGTTGGCCGCTTCAACCGCACCATTCATCTTCGGCCGGTAAGGCGATGAGTTGTGATGTTCGATCTTGAAGTTCTGGCACAACTCCTTCATCATCTTGTTGTTTAGATTTGAACCATTGTTAGTAATGATCTGCTCGGGAATTCCATATCTGAGAATGATGTTCTTCTTTATAAACCTTGCTACCACTTGCTTGGTCACATTAGCATACGAAGCTGCTTCAACCCACTTGGTGAAGTAATCGATGGCTACCAAGATGAAGCGGTGTCCATTAGATGCAGTAGGCTCGATCTTGCCAATCATATCAATGTCCCACGTGGAGAACGGCCACGGGGATGACATGACATTCAACGGGCACAACGGCACATGTATTTTATCAGCATAAATCTGACATTTGTGACATCTCTCCGCAAATTCGAAACAATCCGACTCCATCGTCAGCCAGTAATATCCTGCTCGTAGTATTTTCCGCGTCATGGCATGTCCTACGGCGTGCATACCAAATGTGCCTTCATGGACCTCTTCCATAAGAAAACTAGCTTCTTTTTCGTCCACACATCTGAGTAGCACGAGATCGTGATTTCTCTTATACAGAACTCCATCAGGATTGAGATAGAAATTTCCAGACAGCCTCCTCAGAGTCTTCTTATCCTGGATTGACGCTCCCACTAGATACTCCTTAGTTATAAGGAAGTTTTGGATATCGTAGAACCATGGCTTGCCATCGGAGGCTTCTTCAATTGCAAAGATGAATGCCGGCCTATCGAGGCGAGATATGACAATTCTTGGAGCTTCATTCCAAAAATTGACTTTATACATTGAAGCCAACGTGGCTAAGGCATCAGCCATCTGATTTTTAGCTCTAGGCACATGATGGAGTTCCATTCGATCAAAGAAAGGAAGCAGCCTTCTGGCATAATTCATGTATGGGACCAAATTCGACTGACGAGTCTCCCACTCCCCTTTTATTTGGTTAACCACGAGTGCCAAGTCACCATATACATCCAGGTTCTTGATTCTTAAATCAATAGCTTCTTCTAAACCCATGATGCATGCCTCGTATTCCGCTTCATTGTTGGTGACTGGGAATGTCAATCTGGCAGTAAACGAGATGTGGGATCCCTGGGGAGTCATAATGATTGCCCCAATACCACTTCTGTATGAATTAACTGCACCGTCAAATATCTATTGCCACTGGGACTTCCTATCTGGTCCTTCATCTGGCAACGGTTCATCACAATCTTTTACTTTGAGAAACATGATATCCTCATCAGGGAATTCAAATTTCATCGGCTGATAATCTTCGATAGGTTGTTCGGCAAGGTACTCAGACAAAACACTTCCCTTGATGGCCTTCTGGGAAACATATTGAATATCATACTCCGTCAACACCATTTGCCATCGGGCAATTCTCCCGGAGAGAGTCTGCTTCTCGAAGACGTACTTGATCGGATCCATCTTCGAAACTAACATGGTCGTGTGATTAAGCATATACTGTCGTAAACGTTTGGCGGCCCACGTGAGTACGCAACACGTTTTCTCCAGCATCGAGTAACGGGACTCACAATCTGTGAACTTTTTACTCAAGTAATATATGGCATGCTCCTTTCTGCCAGTCTCGTCGTGCTGACCAAGAACGCAACCCATGTTATTCTCAAGAACTGTCAAGTACATGATTAGAGGTCTTCCAGCCACTGGGGATATCAAAATTGCAGGTTCCTGCAGATACTGTTTTATCTTGTCAAATGCCTTCTGGCAATCCTCGTTCCAGATAATTGCCTGATCTTTTTTCAACAACTTGAACGTCGGTTCGCATGTGGCCGTGAGTTGAGATATGAACCGAGTAATGTAGTTCAATCTCCCCAGAAAGCCACGAACTTCTGTTTCAGTCTTTGGCGCTGGCATGTCTTGTATTGCTTTTATTTTAGAAGGATCAACCTCAATGCCTTTTTCGCTCACAATAAACCCTAGTAGTTTTCTGGACCGTACTCCGAAAGTACATTTGTTAGGATACAACCTCAACCTGAACTTCCTAAGCCTCTTAAATAGCTTCAGCAAATTGACCAGATGTCCCTCCTCTGTTTGGGACTTCGCAATCATGTCATCAACATAGACTTCAATCTCATGGTGAATCATGTCATGAAACAAAGTGACCATCGCCCGCTGGTAAGTTGCCCCTACGTTCTTCAGACCGAAAGGCATTACTTTGTAGTAGAACGTCCCCCATGGTGTAATGAACGTGGTTTTCTCCATGTCTTCCGGCGCCATCTTGATCTGATTATAGCCGAAGAAGCCATCCATGAACGAAAACACAAAAAATTGAGCAGTATTGTTGACCAATACATCAATATGAGGGAGCGGGAAATCATATTTAGGGTTCGCCTTATTCAAACCCTGATAATCAACACACATACACACCTTATCGTCCTTCTTCGGTACAGGTACTATGTTGGCGACCCACGGAGGGTAAGTGGTCACGGCCAAGAATCCAACATCCAACTGCTTTTGGATCTCTTATTTGATTTTAATTGTAATGTCTGGTTGTGTCCTTCTAAGCTTCGGCTTAACTGGAGGACAATCTTCTCGCAGTGGTAGATGGTGAACCACTATGTCAGTGTCGAGCCCGGGCATATCTTCATACGACCAGGCAAAGATGTCACTATAATCTCGAAGCATCTCGACCAATATTTGCTTAACATCGCTCTGTAATGCGGCCCCTACTCGGACATTTATGACAAGTTCTTCAGAACCCAGATTAATAATCTCAATTTCTTCCTCGTGAGGCAGAATGATCTTATCTTCTTGTTTCAACAATCGAGCCAACTCTTCCGAAAGGTCTTCATCCTCCTCAATCTCTTCTTCCGCTTGATATATCGGGCAATCAAAGTCGAAGTGAGTCATAGAAGGTTCAGAGTCGATGTCATCTGTAGTGTGTATCCTGCAATAACAAGGGTTAAGCTTTAAAAAAGGATATGCAGGTTAGCACAAACCGTATTGCCATTTTATTGTTTTTTCAAAAAAATAAAACAAGAAACAGATCACAAAATTTGAATGCAAAGAAAACGCCCTTTGATTTATTGATAATATGTACATGCATAAGCAATCAAGGCCCTGACCATAAAACGGTTATGCCCCAGGTAGAGCATAAGGCTGTACAATAATTGGAAAAGACAAAGCATTACTCTTTGCGCGTCACTTGGATGACATCCTGGACGGACGAATTGTTGAGGTTCTGGCCTGGCTTGCACGGTTGAATCCAGGAGTCCAGGTCACAGTCACTATCCTCGTCGTCTTCAGACACGGCGTTGACATTCTCAAATATCACTCCACCTTTTGTGAACTGAATTGGCCCCTTGACGCACGGCGTACTGCAAGAGGATGAGGCAGCAGCAGAAGGAGAATACCCTAACCCAAACCTATCTTGCTTGTTAGGGATATCCAGGACTTGCCCCCAACCCGGGGCAGAACCAGCTTGAACCACAGCTTGTGCTTCCTTAAAGGAAGAGAGGGTCACCTCAGGTTTTTTGATCATCGTCGGAATCGCATCCTTGATCTTAACGGCCTCAAATGCTTGGCACAAAGTTTCGTGGATCTCGCCATCCACCTCAACATACTTAAAAGATGACAAATGGCTCACCATTATGTCCTCTTCTCCACAGACGGTCACGATGCTGCCACCTACAACATACTTCAGTTTCTGGTGCAATGTGGACGTTACTGCTCCCGTAGAATGGATCCAAGGCCGACCCAATAGACAGCTATAGGCAAGCATGATATCCATGATATAAAAAACCGCGTCAAAAGTTTCTGGCCCAACCTGAATGGGCAGAGATACTTCTCCAAAGACGGTCCACTTAGTCCCATCAAAAGCTTTTACCACCAGATCACTGGGTGTACATATCAGCCCTCTTGTATCATACCTCATCAGAGCTTTCTTAGGGAGAACATTTAGAGATGATCTCGTTTCCACGAGCACATGGGACATGACCGTTCCTCAACATTCTATCGAGATATGCAAGGCACTATTATGATTCCTCCCTTTTGGCGTCAGCTCCATGTCAGTAAACCCTAATCCATTCCCAGCATTCACATGAGCAACTACTCCCTCTAACTGGTTGACGGAGATCTCTTGCAGTACATATGTTGCATTCAGAACCTTCAGCAGAGCGTTGCAGTGTGCCTCGGAACACAACAACAGATTGAGAATAGAGATCTTAGACGGCATCTGATGAAGATGATCAACTATCTTATAATCACTTTTCTTGATCAGTCTCACAAATTCTTCAGCGTCTTTCACCAGCATATCTTTTTCTACCTCACGGGAGGTTTCTTCGACGACCTTGCCTTTACCTCTGTCAGTCTTCTCGGCCTTGTCAGCTCTGTCATCTACAGTCTTCGGTGGGACGAACACTCTTCCGCTACGTGTTATTACCCCAGTCCACGCTAGGTTGTCAACAGATTGCCCGGATAGCTCTAACTCCAACTTCTATCCATTGCAATAGACATCTGCCCCGTAGTGCCATGGAACAGTGCTAGTGCTTTCAAATGGTATAGGACCAGCCTTCATGATGGTGATCGTAGGTGGCCTTGATCGTAGGTGTTCTCAGCCCTTCGACTAAACTGCAGAATTCCTTCATTCATCAAGCTCTGGATCCCTGCTACCAACTGATCACAGCCGCCTAAATGGTTTGCACAATCCATACAAAACTTCCCACAGCCCGGGAAAATACCTTTATTTATCAACTTGGCTTTAACGAAACCAAGCGGTGTTTTCAGGTTTTTGACATCAGTCAATAAGTTCGAATCTTCTTCTTTGGTGATGGCGCTAACCCCGTCTCCCCCGTGGTTGGGCATAGGTTTCTTCGTAACATTCAACATATTATCAGAAAAGTTGATTATCTTGGCGTCAACCATATCTTGTACCTTGTGCTTAAATGCCTTACAATTGTCAATCGAATGGCCAGGTGCCCCCAAATGAAACTCGCATCTCGCATTTGCATCAAAGCCAGATGGAGGTGCCCCTGTCAAGGGAGCCAAAGTTCTCTTCTAAACTAGCTGCAACTAAAGCAAAGTCTGCAATAGCTGGGCGTACGACATAGGTGGGGTTTCAAGGTGACGACTTGACAATGGTGCTTTACCCTGGTACCTCCGGTATCCTTGCTGGTTCTGTTGTTGCTGTTGAGGTTGCTGGACAGCAGGAATAGTAATGCTAGCGACCTGCTGGCGCTGAACTTTTCTTTTTCCCCGAGCATTAGACACTGAGCTTGTCTCACATTCACGACTTTTACCGCTGTAAGGCTTATTTCCCCCTCCAGCTGAGGGTACATCCACACCCTAAATCTTTCCGAGTTTGATGCCATTCTCCACATGTTCTCCAGTGATTATGAGGTTGGAGAAGCTTCCCGACATACCACTGACAAGCTTCTCGTAATAAACCCCTGGAAGGGTAGCTACGAACATCTCGATAAGTTCTCGCTCAACCATCGATGGTTGAACTCTCGCTGCTAGTTCACGCCATCTCTGGGCGTACTCCTTAAAGCCTTCGTTGTTCTTCTGAGACAAATTTTGTAGCTGAACCCGGTTGGGAGCCAGATCGCTGTTGTACTGATAGTGGCGTACGAATGCTTCAACAAGGTCTTTCCAACTATGTACACTGGTGGGTTCCAAACCCATATACTACTCCAGTGAGGGGCCTGATAGGCTGTCTTGGAAGAAGTGCATCAGCAACTTCTCATCTTCAGAATGTGCACACATCTTTCGATAATAGGACCTCAGATGGACACAGGGACAAGTGTCGCCCTTATACTTCTCGAAGTCAGGTACCTTAAACTTTGGAGGCACCTTGAGGTCTGAGATCAGCCCCAGCTTGGTCATATCAACGCCCATGGAATTCACGTTCTCAAAACTCCTCATCTTGTCTTCAAGCGCTTTGAACCTTAAACGAGCTTCAGAATTCAGTTCGCCCTCGGCTCCTTTCATCTAGAATAAGTCCTCTTGACGATCCTCATGCCAAGGTTGATGACCATTACCATGAGCAAACCCAGCAGCATCAAGACCATACTGATTACCAACACCAGCATTCTCAGCATTACCTGTTCCACCAGTATTGCCATTGCCCACACCAACGTTACCATTGGCCTCAAAGTTGCCATTTCCGGCTCCAGTTGTATTCCCATTAGCTCCAACATTAGTAACAACATTACCATTGCCACTTCCGTTCCCTCCAGTAACAGGGATGTCAGTATGAGGGGTCTGAACAAGAGGAGGGTTTGCAGTATTCCCACTGTGTAACACGCTGTTACTGTCGACGCGTGCAATCAGAGGTTGCACCAGAGTTCTGAGTTGATCCTGGCCATTGGCGACCACTTGCATAAGATCCATAAAACGATCCATCCTCTCCCTGAGCTCTTAAATGTCAGTCAGAACCTGCTCCATTACTCTGACCTAATTTTCTCTGGTAGAATACCGGTGAATCTGCCTTCGCTCAATCCTGATACAAACCTGCAAGCACAAAGGGTTAGAAAAACAGCTCAAGGTACCTATTATGCAAATGATTCATGCAAATGCAAATGTGTGTTTGTGCCTTAGGGAGATTTCTCCCCCGATTCTAGTGCCAGAGTGCCAGTGCTGATAATAAGATGTCCAAATCCATTCGTGGAGATAACATCTCGTATATATATAAAGCCCAACAAGGTAGCATACAATGTTACTGAGTACATGTATAATCAATAGCATGACCTCGACCAACAAGTCTATTGATGGTCAGCATACAACAATGATCAGAAAATACAAAGGATTACAAAGTAGTCAAGTGCGGCAATGGGCGCGAAACTCTCCTAGCAACTCCTTCGTTTTGGGATGATCAGGCTGAGTGAGTAACCCTTCGACAAGTAACTCCCTCTGCATGACAATGTATTGAAGACCTTCAACGGAGTCCTCCCACTCTTCTTTTCCAAAACAGTCTTCTAATCTTCGCTTCTTAGACGCAAAAAGCTGCTTGCGATCCTTCAGGTTTGCAATAGCCTTGTTCAGCATGTCTTGAGTGGCGTACCTACGAGCAGTTTCATCATCAAACTTCTTATCACTGGCCTTCAACTGAGCCTTCAACTTGGAGATTTGTTGCTTCAGCTTGTCCTCCCGCTCTTTGTTGCTGGTCAGGGTGGCATTCCACTGCTGGTTGAATTTGGAGATCCTCAAGTAAGCATTATCCAGGTCCTGCTTTTTGGTGGCAAGCACATCGTTGACAGCCTTGAAATCCAAACCTAAACGTTCACGCTTAGCCCTCTGTTTGGTCAAGTCTGTGCCTAGCCGGTTCACCAGCTCCGTTTGTTTTTTGAAGGAATAGACAACTTCGCTCTTCTTGCTTCTAAGCTGAACCAATTCTTTTTCCAACTCCTCGTTGGCCTTCTTCAACTTTTCCTTCTCAGCCAATACGTGGTTGTATTTCTGAATGGACACTGTAGTGTGTTCTTCAACCACTAGATGGAAATCTTGCCTAACCGGTGGAAAAGACATCCCTACTATTTATGCCCTACTTTGAATCCAAGTCACATAAGGAGCATAACCTGGCTGTTGCTCTTACCCAACAACGCTTTCCCTCGCCTGCTGATGTCGTTCGAAGCATGCTTGAGCTTGGCTAACATATCCCCATCTAGAAGCCCCGTGAGGTACAGAGATTCCTGCACCTCCTCGTCCTTCGGCGGGCCTCTCAAGGCATACACAAACTGCCTGACAAGTAATGAGGGGTTGTAGTTAATACAGCCTTTTCTTCCGATCAGGGGGACATTAGGGAAACCACTGCAATTGTAGATGACTTCAGTACCCAGCATATCCCGATCAAACCAAACGATGCTCTCTGCTGATAAACCCATCAGGCGTTCAAACCACTCAACTGTGGCTGCAGAGGAAACAAAGAGACCCTTCTTGGGCATGTGGCTATCAAACCATCTGTAGAGTAAAGGCGCACAACACGACACATTTTTACCCCTTTTGTTCTCATTCTTGTAATAGACAGAATGATATAAATCACCAAGCAAAGAGGGCACTGGATTTCCCGATGCGAAGATATGGATGGCGTCCAAATCTATAAAATCTACCATGTTCGGAAACAAGACGATGCCATAGATGCAGAGGGCGAGAATAGCGTTGAATACTATCCAACAACCGTCCTTAGCGCATTGTTGGGCCTTCCCAACCAGAAACTGTAGAGAAAAACCAGGAACTCCATTCCATGAGGTCAGAAACAGCTTTGAAGCATCCAGATGAAGGGCAGCAGCTAGGTTAGCCAGATTAGGCTTAGCATCCATGTGAACAAACGACATCTGATCTTTAACAGGCACACCCAACAGCTCAACATACTCTTCTAAGGTAGGCGCAAGGATGAAATCTGGAAAAGTGAAGCACCTCAACGAAGGGTCATAGAACTGTAGCAATGCATACAACCCGTTCAACTCATAGACTGAAGGTTTACGGAGCAGACTTAGCAACTTCCCATAATTTTTCTTGAACTCTCCGTTCGGTGTACTATCTGCCAAGGCAGTCAAACTAAGCAGCAGAGTAATATCTGGGGTAGGGAGCTTGTAAGCCACATTCTTCTTCAATGATTCCATGCTAGCAAATAGAGGGCAAGATTACTGGAACCGGGGGATAGTATATGTACCTGCAACACAGACACACGTTAATGACATGCATATGGGTATGCAAAGATGCAAGATGCAATCATGCAGCAGGAGATCAAGAGTGTGCTGTTGAGGAGACCAAGGCTTTGTTTCAACCAATTACAGCACTGTGCTGACAATAAGACCCTGATGTCAATAATACTGATTCACACTGTCAAGAAGACCAGGTTGTCTGAAGGTCAAAGTTTCCTGCACAATCCAACCCCGCTCACAGGTATGAATCCTATCCACTAACAAGGTATGGCATCCTATGTGTTTCCCAGCATCACAGATTTTCACGAAATGATAATACGTTCACCATTTCTGGTTTGGCATCATCACTCCCTGAAAAGGCCTCACTTAGTTTAGTCACAAATGATCGGTTCCCAGAGTCGACAACCCTCCAGAACAACAACCCCTCAAGCCCAAAGGGCTGGAAAAGAAGTCAACCAAGAGAATCTCGTCTGAGCGTGGATTTTGCGGGACACTAGTACATGCAAAGCATGCACGCGCCCACTACTTTCCACAACTAATGCTAGGTATACACTCAAGCCTGGGTCTGGCTTATCACTCATCAAAGCCCCCTCCCATAATAGCACAACAAATAATCATATTATACTGAAAGTAAAGTGCAGGAAAGTAAAGTGCGATAAATAAATGCAAACCTAACAGATAAACACGCAAGCGATAGGATTGACTCGCATAGGGAACCGGAGAACCAGAGATTCTGGGTTCGGTCCCCAGCAGAGTCACCAGCTGTCGCTACTGCAAAAATAAGGTGTCGGCAAAACAGAAGAGTCGCCACCTTTCGTTATTTATCCTACAGAAAGGGAAAGGAAACGATCGGAAAAACCTGACAAAAAGGTATAAGACAAGGTCATCGCAACCATGTCTGGGTTCGGGAGTCGGTTACGCAAGGGGAAGGTATTAGCACCCCTCACGTCCGTTGTACTCAATGGGATCCACGCTTGTTGTGTTTATCTGACGGGTTGGTTTAACTATCTACCTATCAAGGCTGGTCTGAAAAGAAAAGAAAAATTACTCGGCAAAGCATCGCGCTTCGTGCCTACATATTCTCGTCAGAGAACTAGAAATCAGAGTCAACGTAGTTCGGCTAACTACGGGTAAAGGGGAAATGTTGCTCACTAAGATATCGCATCTTGTGCCTACGTATTCTCATCAGAGAAATCAGAGCGAACGTAGTTCGGGTAACTACGGAACACAGGTTGATTCATCTGTTTTTCCGAGTAGAGTTAACAAACAGTTCCAGTAGTTTGGTGTATGCAGCTCGCTCATCAGAGACTCGTGCGTTACCGTTTGTGGTAGAACTGAGAGTTAACGACACTCTTTTTTCTAAAAACGCTTTTCTGATTTTGGGCCCACGGGGCAAAAAGAAGTTTGAAGTTTGTTTTTGTCTTTTACGGAAGAAGTGTTTTTTATGGATGTTTGTAGTTCGTACTGCACTAGAGACTATGACTTAGGAGTGAATGCGTCGCATGTCACCCAAAGGGTACCATACTAAAAATCCTGATTATTGGAAGGAAACCCTCCAATAACCATTTCCTAAGTGGCTTAAGGCTCGTAGCGTACTGTACTAACTTGCCTTTATTACGTATTTTACTGTTGTTTTGGAGATGAGAAGAGAAAAGACTACAGGGGAGACTATCAAGATTCCTTACTGTTGTCATGCAATGGATTCATCCTATGGGATGAGTTTGAAACAGGGAACTCCTAGATGTTATCATGCAAAGGTTTCAACCTAAAAGTCTGTCATCACTTCCTTATCAAAGGAAGTGAGAGTCCTAAGGGATCATGTCAATGGGAACCATACACAAACTGCAAAAATCATTAAAGCAGATAAAATAGGAAAAGCTAACAGTAAAGATTCAAATGGAATGCAGCAATACAAGCAGAGGGAGAAACTCAACCTCTAAGCAAACAAGCAAAGGGAACAAACAGAAACAGACAATCAAAGGGAGGGTCACCTCAACCTTTCGATGCAAACACATCAGCTAGAAAAGGGAAAATAACACTCAAGCAGAGGGAGAAACTCAACCTCTAAAGCAAACAAGCAAAGGGAGCTCAGCTCAACCTTTCAGTGCAGTCATGCACCTAGCCTAAAATACTCTATACATGATACTATCCTAATGCATCAGACAATGCTCAAACAATCATGAATGAAGGACTGAGGGGATGAACAATATGACACGTAAGGAAATCATTCTAGGATAATCACACAAGGCATCTAATCCTAGGGAGAAGGAAATTGATGGATGGATGCATTCATAATGTAAACCAAAGGAATACATCAAGGCATTCAACCAAAGATGAAAGTTGATGAAGGGAAACATGATGTATACCAAAGGTATCCATCATGACACTCAACTATTCATGGGAGAATTGAATCAATCATGGGAAGCATGATGTATACCAAAGGTATCCATCATGACACTCAACCATTCATGGAAGAATTGAATCAATCATGGGAAACATGATGTATACCAAACACTCAACCATTCATGGAAGAATTGAATCAATCATGGGAAGCATGATGTATACCAAAGGTATCCATCATGACACTCAACCATTCATGGAAGAATTGAATCAATCATGGGAAGCAGGATGTATACCAAAGCTATCCATCATGACACTCAACCATTCATGGAAGAATTGGATGAATACAAAGCATTCAAGGAAGAGTCATCTACCTAAAGGTTCTAATGAAACCTAATTATTAGTTCCAAGGATCACCTAACTACAAGGATTTAGAAGCTCTATCAAGGCCTAATCAATGCTCTAAATAGGTATCAACATAAGCTTTATTCTATCAAGAAGGAATTAGAAGCTTAAGGCTAGCTAAAGTTCACTTTAGAGCTTAAACTATGAGGCAAGCTAAATTAGGATCCACCTAAACACAATCAACTTGTAAATTCTATGAAAAATACTAAAATCAATCCTAAAAGGCTAGGAAAAATCCTAAGGCTTCTTAAATGTGCTAAGGAATCATGGTACAAAATCCAGGGCCAAGACCTAAATCTAAAGGTACTAAACAATATCTATACTTAAAGGTATGCTCAAGGGAATCCACAAGGGGAAGGTCCTAGAAATCTATCTCAAACCTATACCTAAAAGCATCTAAAAAATGCAAGAAAAATCATACAACTCTATCAAGATATCTAAAACAATCATACAAATTTTCAGAACTAAATTCAAATCCATAAGATAGCACAAAAATCAGAAAGAAAATCCATCATTTTTCATATTTTTAACCACCTAATTAAAATGGAAAAATAGAAATAAATGGAAAATCACCTGAAACTCAATTAAATTGCATACAAAAATCATGGACATGCCAAAGATCAATCATGATTTTTTTCATATTTTTCTAGCAATTATTTCTATTTTTAATGAATTAAAAATGATAAAAGCATTAAAAGAAATAAGAAAATGCATTAAAAGAATTAAAAAGGCAAGAATAAGTCACAGCCGCCAGATCTAATGACTGGTCCACTCATCTAATGGGATGGCGCGTGCCACGTATGCTCAGCAGATATTTAATGAAACGATTCGTTTCATTGACGTTCACATGTGGCTGGTTTGACTAGAGTTCACCCTAGTCTCTAATCTCACACGTCCATGTAAAAAGTAATACAAATCAACACACATCAGCGTGCCACATCATCTGGTCAAGGGTCAACATTCTCAGAATAGATCTCACACGTTAGATCTTAATACCAAGTCCACTCATTCAAGATGATCTAACGGTGCAAACTTTATCTTCAACCTTTTGAACTGCAAACTGAGGGGGGGAAACTCAGGGCGGCCGGAGAAGACTCTAGTCGTCTTCTCCGGCGAGTCCACGGTGGCCAGAACTCAGACAACACCAAACTTAACAAAATTTACCCAGATCTCTTCCTCTACTCATGAGGATCACCACGGTACACTTCTTTTTTCGTTTTTCTCAAAGAATAAGCAGATACGATCATGAACAGAAATGGCACTCTTAGGCAAATCATCACCAAACTCCAAATTCTTTCTACCAATCTCTTCTACGTCTAACACTGATCAAGAATACAAAAATAAAACTTGATATCAATCAAGATTAAGCCTAAACCGATCCTTCCAAGTTTTCATCCAACACCAAGAAACCTCACCAATGGCTCCCAAATCAGACCTAGATCCATCTATGACTTAAGTTCTACCTAACCACATGCAATAATTACACTAACTCATCATCAATAGAGTGTAATCAAGAAAAGAAAACCTGGTTTAAGCTTCAACAGAAGATGCTACAGCCACCAATCTTTATCCAGAACCATGCAGAATCACTCCTTGATGATGGTAGAAGCTTCTTCAACCTTCAATTTCTTCATAAATGCCTCACATTGTGAAATTCGATTTTCACTTGTAACTAACTTTCTCTAACTGTTTCTTACCTATGCAAGCTCATTCCATCACCAAAATTGCTCTGAACTCAATCATGGGATTATATAGAACTGTTCTTGGCTGAAATGGGGGCCCAAACTTGACTCCAAGTCCAATTTCCATTTTCACATTTTCCTTCACTTTTCCTTCATGGTAGAGCATGGATTCTTCTCTGTTTTGCCTTCAATCTAGCTCAAATTCATTGCTGGTGTGTTGGTGAGGATGAAGGGTCAAGATTAATTTTCCAATTCCAATCCATGGTGTGTGTTGATCATGTTACTTCATTCTTAAGAAATCTCAAATTTTGCCATGAAACCAACTTCAACTTAAAAATGTAAAAATGCCAAAGTGTTCCAAATGTCCTTTAAATTCAAAAAATGCACAAACTTGTAACATTTTGAACTAAAATGATTTATTTTATAATTTTCTCATTTTATGCCTTTTGATTATTCATTCATGAAAATTTCTTCATACATCTCTCAATCTAATCCATATCAATGAATTCTTGGGTCATGGTTAAACAAATAACACCATTTTGAACAACTTTCAAGTTGAACAAAAGTCCATTTGAGGTATGTAAGATGGTGAAATTGACCCATAATCAAAAATGGTCTATAATCTCAAATTCCCAAAATACCCTTGTATTGCAAAGCTCATATCTTGAGTTCTACAAATCCAATCATGGAATTCTAGTACTTGTTAGAAATCTAAGAAGATAAGGAACAACATTCATGTTGGCCAAAAGTTCATGTGAAACTTCCTTCTAGGGCAAAAGTGTCATGCAAGTTGCTTGACTTTCAAGCTTCAAATTCACATTCATCTGATGACCTGTAACTTGTCTGATTCATAACTTGAGTTCTATAAACCCTATCAAGGACTTCTAGTACTCAAATTAAAGTTATGATCATGCTCTACAACAATCATGTTGGGGTCAAGGTGAGATGTGTCACTACTGCGAAAATAACGTGCCGACAAAACAGAAGAGTCGCCACCTTTCGTTATTTATCCCACAGAAAGGGAAAGGAAACGATCGGAAAAACCTGACGAAAAGGTATAAGACAAGGTCATCGCAACCAATGTCTGGATTCGGGAGTCGGTTACGCAAGGGGAAGGTATTAGCACCCCTCACGTCCATCGTACTCGATGGGATCCATGCTTGTTGTGTTTATCTAACGGGTTGTTTAATCTATCTACGCTAAAAGGTCTGGTCTGAAAAGAAAAGAAAATGACTCGGCAGAACACAACAGTTCTATGCCTACGTATTCCCGTCTGGAACAAGAAATCAGAGTCAACATAGTTCGCCTAACTACGGGTTACGGGGGAAGGTTGCTCGCCGAGATATCGCATCTCGTGCCTACGTACTTTCACACAGCGTGAAAGATCAGAGCAAACGTAATTCGGGACACGAGGGACACATGTTTGTCTTTTTTATCCGAGTAGGGTTAACAGACGGTTCCAGCAGTTTGGTGTATGCAGCTCGCTTGACAGAGACTTAGGAGTTTACCGTTTGCGGTAGAACTGGGAGTTAACAAAACTCTTCTTATGAAAAAGGTTTCCCGGGATTAAAGGTCCAAGAGGACAAAAAGAGTTTGATCTTTGTTTTCTGTTTTTTAGAAGAAATATCTTTTATGGATGTTTGCAACTGATATCGCACTAGAGACTATGACCTGAGAGTGAATGTGTCGCATGTCACCCAAAAGGTGCCATACTAAACATCCAGATTGTTGGAAAGAAACTCTCCAACAACCCTTTCTCAAGTAGCTTAAGGCTCGTAGCGTACGACGTCAATTAACCTTTATTACTGTATTTTGATTTGTTTGAAGATGAGAAGAGAAAAAAAAGGACGCACTAAAGGGGAACTGATCAAATTCTAAAGTTGTCATGCAAAATTGATCTTATGGTTGAGGTTAGGGGGAAGCTAACTAATGTTATCATGCATGGTTAGAACCCTAATGCTTGTTATAACTTCTCTTAAACAAGAGAAGTCAGAGTTCCTAGGGGAACATGGCAAAGGAAAACAACAACGAAAGAAATAACAGTAAAGAAGCAACTGTAAATAAAATGCATGCAATGCAACAAACAAGCAGAAGGAGCCAGGCTCAACTTCTAGAGAAAGCAAGCCCAAAGGAAAAACACAAAACACAGGCAAGGGGGACAGACTCAACCTTAAGCCAGCAAGCAAAGCCAGATAATAACAGTCAAGCAGAGGGAGACAGACTCAACCTCTAAATGCAGACAAGCAAAGGGAGCTAAACTCAACCTTTAGGATGCTCCTAGGCCTAGAAACATCTATATGAGAACCTAGTCTAATGCCACACACCAAACAGTCACACAAGAAACAGTCAAGCAATTAGAAAAACAATAGACAAACAGCTCAACAGCAAAGCAGATAAACAACAAAACAAATAGACAGTCTGCAAACAACTTCAAGTCCAAGCCCTCTTCAAGAGAAGTCTTCACCTTCATGCTTCAACAAGCCCAAACAAAAGGGAAGAGAATTAAGATCAAGATTATTGATTGATGATGGGAAGCAGGATGGAAACCAAAGGAATCCAACCTGGCACTCAACCATGCATATGAGAAAAGCATCCTCAAAGGTTCCACCTCTTGTGAAGTGCCACACATCCTTCCAAAGGAAAGATGAGGCTTTCACATAGGGACCTTTAATCATAGGATGAGAATGGAAAGCAATCAAAGCAATCCATGTTTATGTCAAGAAAGAGAAATCAACTAAGCTCTTCCTAATCCTAATTGAACAAGCTTAAAGAAAGCTACTAAAAGAAGGTCTAAACACCAAAACCAAACACCACAATCAAACAAACAGAAGCCTACACGTGTCTAAAGCACCATCAAAGAAGATTAGCAAACCTATTATGAACTAAGGCCACCATTAAGGTCATTCTAAAGCAAGTTCCATGTTGAAAACATCTTAAAACTAGCCTAAGTATTAAATCAATGAAAAATACTAAAACTACTTCTAAAATCCTATAAGATTTTCTAGGGGAACCTAAGAAGGTTAAGGACCTATAGTAGAAAGGTCAGGGATCAAATCAAATGGGAAGGTCACCTAAAAAATCCTAAATCACAAGGTATCAAATGAAAACCCTAAAATGGAAGGTCTAATGATCCTAATCCAAAACAGAACCTAATGTAGTCTAAAAAATATGAAATAAATCCTAAGGGATCATGCATCTCTAATCTACCAGCTAGCCAAAAATCTCATCCAAATTCAATACCAAATAGCCATACAAAAATCAACAAAAACATGAAGAAATAAACCAAATTAAAGAAATTAATAAAAATGCAACAAATCAAATTAAATTGAAAAATGCATGAAAATGAAATGTAAAAGCATCATAAAATCATAAATAAAATCAGGATCTTGCTCATATTTTTATGGTATTTTTCTGATTAATATTGGAATTAAAATGAATTTAAAATGAAACAAGTAATTAAAATAATAAGAAAATCAATTAAAATAAAATAAAATGCTGAATTAAATCAGAGGCGTTGGATGGTTGGACTAAGTCTCCTAATCTAAGGGATCTGGTGCTGCCACCTCATAAATGAAACGTTGCGTTTCATCTGGTCCAAGTCAAATTCTGAGCTAAAGTCGTGGCCATTGGATGAGGGGACTGAGTCAAGATTTCAGGCTGATCCAAGGGTGGGGAGTCATCTTCTCCGTTTGAATTTCCAGTTGGAGGGAGAACTTGCAGCGGTGGCCGGAGAACGACGCCGATCGTCTTCTCCGGCGAGACATCATGTACAGGTCATCAAACCTCAACCAAATTTACACAATCTCACTCCAAATTTCATGTAGATTCCAAATAACACCTTCATTTCCTCTAATTCCTCATAGATTTTAAAATTCGAACACAAACAAAAAATGCTCCATAGTTTTGATCATCACCAAACCTCAATCCAAAGCCACAGATCTACTTCTCATGTTTCATAGATCATTATGAACTATCTAGATCGTGCTAAAACCTCATGATCAAGCCAATTCAACTCCAAATAGAAATCACATTGCATCTTAGTTTGTCTCTAATCCTTCAATTTTTGATCTAGAATCCATCTAAACATCTTCCTAAAGCCTAACCACGTGTCAATTCTACTTAGATCATGCCAAAATTAGTGCAATCGTGAATTTTTCAAACCTGGTTTGTAGCTTCAAATTGAGGCAGTTATGGTGCTCCTCTTGCTCCAATCTTGTGCAGATCCACTCAATGAAGTATGCTGAAGATGCTTGAAGCCTTGAATTGCCTTGAATACCTCTGAATCAGAAAACACGATTTCACACTTGAAGCTTGAAATTCAACTTGCAATCTCTGGCTATGGCACGAAATGAACACCAAACTTGATCTGAATCCATCATGGAACTTATATACAAGATGTTTGGGGGCTTTGGAGGTCCATTGGAGGCCCAAATCAGAATATCCACATTTCAATTTTCCTTGAAAATTCCAAACATGGTGAACATGGATTTGCACTTAAAACTTCTCTAAGAAGCCTCAATTCAATTGCTTGTTAACTGTGGAGAGTGTAGAGATTAATTGGAGAGCTTAAACTTATCATATGACCAAGTTTTGATGTGTTACTTATTTGTGAAGTAACAAGTAGAAATGCTATGACATATGACTCAAAATGACTTTCCAATATTGCCAATGTGTTCAAAATGACTTTTCTGATTAAAATGAGTACTCACTTGGCCTTGTTTGAGCACACATGAATTAATTTGAGAATTTTTTTCACTTAAATTCCTTTAAATTCCCCTTCTGTCAATCTCCTCCAAACCAAGTCTCACCCTAAGACAAATCAATTCATCATGAGTACATGGTTGACCTAAAAACATCATTTTGAGCAAGTTTTGTGTTGGACAAAACTTCATTTGAAGCTTGCAAGATAGTGAAAATGACCTATAATCTTACTTTCCCAAAATACCCCTAACTTGTAAACCTCATAACTTGAGTTCTACAAATCAGATGGAATACTTCTAGTGCAATTTGGAAAGCTAAGAGCAAGACCTACAACTTTCATGTTGGCAAAAAGTTTAGGAGAAACACCCTTCTAGGTGAAAACTTCCATGGAAGTTGGTTGACTTTTACAGACAAATTTCACATTCATCTGATGACCTGTAACTTGTCTGGATCATAACTTGAGTTCTATAAATCCAATGGAGGACTTCTAGTACTCAAATTAAAGCTAAGAACATGCTCTACAAGTTTCATGTTGGCCAAAAGTGGATTTGAAACTTGTATCTTGAGATAAGTGGTCTTGAAGTTAGGCACTAAATAGGGGACTTTACCCTAAGAACCTTAGTTTAGCAACTCCTCACACTTTGAATTCTTCTTGAGTTGATCTTGGAATGTCACCTCATGTATCCCAAAACAACTATCCATGATTACAAAGACTTAGAATTAAGCTTTGATCCTCTTCAATTGCACAGTTGACTTAGGGTTACTCAGATGAAAACCCTAATTGCAACACCCCCAATTGTGGCTCTTCACACTTGGCATAGTGACTTGTCTGAGCTCTCTCATGACCCTCAAGGCACTCCATGAACTCTATCCATACACTCTCTCCTTGATCAAGGCTCCACAACCCACTGATGGTCCTCAATTGGTCCTCAGATTAGGAGATTAACCACATATAAACAACCAAACTTCTCAAGAACCCAACCCTCTTCTTGATGACTTTGGTGACTTCTCAAGCTTGAATAAGTCCTCTAGATAGGCTCTTCTTGACATAAACCTGTCATACCCTAAATTTGTCCTACCCTTTTTGTATTTATTTTCGCGTTTTTTGTTTTTTGCCGTTTAGACACGTATCCACCTGAAATTGGGCATTTTTCAAATTTTTATCCAGTTTATCCAATAAAAATGTGGCACGTAGCCTGAAGAGGGCGTTTTGGTCATTTTACTTTCTTTTTTTCATTCTTTTTTTTTTATATTCCCCTTTTTGTTTTTTATCACTTATTTTTCGTTAGATATAGATTTATTTATTTGAAATAGCTTGTATTATTCTTTAGATAAATACTTTTCTTTTTGAGTTAATATTAGGTTTAATTTGCTTTTATTTAATAGTTATAGAATATTTCTTTTCTTTTAAAAATAGAGTTCATTATGTTTTTAAAATTAAACTTCTTTTATGTATAGTGGTTAAAGTTTTTATTGAATTAGATTAATAGTAGTAATTATCTTTCTTCCTTTATGTAGATTAATATTTAGGATTTTAGTTAATTAGTTTTTTTTAAAAAAAATATGTTAGTTTTTTTATTTATTATTTTTATTATTTTTCGTTTTATTCTTTTATTTAGATTATTATTTTTATTTATTTGTTTTATTTATTTATTCAAGATCTGATTTAATTTAATTAGGTTTAGATTTTTTTAATTAATATTAGCTAGGCTTGTTTTAAGAGCGTTAACTTTTTTAGTGTTTATTTGCTTTCATCAGTAATTAGTTGGCAGCTTTAATAACTGGATCCATTGGTCAAATTTCAAGGCCCATTATGTCATTACTGTGACACTTGTCAGGCTATAAAGCCTAACATTTGCCTGCATTAATGAGAGACAGCTCCCAAAGTCTGAAACCCTAGCCGCCACTTAGCCCTAACCCTAACCCTAGATGCTGACCATGCGTCCCTGCCCTTCATGCCTGAGTGACACCTCACCTGCCCCTTCCCCGTACGTGTCGCCTCCTCACCACTCACATGCAAACACTGTCCAGCCCACCGGAAACACCCCAGACAAATCAACGCATTCGAATCCCACCGGAAATCCTCGCCGGAAAATTCATGGAGTTACCGGAAAACACATGAACATTCATGGTGTTCATACCATTTTTCCCAGAATTTCCCAGGAATCATCATCCACCTTCAAATCCTTCACCAACTGTCATCCATGTTCATCGTGTCTTCACCAGTTTTTTTTCCAGAACCTTCATGTGTTCTTTGTAATTCCCAGAAAACTCAACCAAACTTCACAAACTTCAACCGTGTTCATGTAATTTCCCAGAAACACAACAACATTCAACCCAGTTTTCCAGATTTGCAATAACCTTCAACAAACAAAACTCCAGGTCCGCACAAACTATCCCAGATCAAACTACAACAAAACTCCAGATTTCCTCAACAGCAAACGCTAACCTTCTCCGATCTAGATTTCTTCCACAAAAATTCCAACACAAATCTACAATAACCCCTCAAACCACAAATGAATCTACCTTCATAAATCTAACCCAAAATCTTCGACAACTTCTTCAGATTTACGCTCGAACACGCTTCAAACCTTCAACTTGTAAATCTCCAGATTGTCTTCCTCCATCGTTTCCGATCTCAAGCTCACCCGATTCTCGCTCATTATAAGCGACGACCAACAGGAACTGAATCATGGTGGATTTACGTTTTGTTTTTTTTTGTAGTTTGCGTGTAGGTGATGGTGAAAGGAATAAAGCTGAAGGGGTTCTGGTTGGCGGCGGCGGCGGATTTAAGTTTCGGAGATGGTTAGAAGACGGAGAGGGACGGAAGGAAGGACGGCGGCCGTGAGAGAGAGAGCTAGGGTTTGTATGAGGCAAACCGAAACGAGAAGAAGGGAATGATACCGTGGACCCTTCCTGGTGGGTAGTGGGCCTTTGGCCCATTATGCCTTCTGGATGCACCCCTGTTTTTTCGCCCCCCCCCCTCTGTCAGTTCTCTTTTTGATTTCTGGGCCAAGCCCAATTAATTCCTCTTTTTTTTGGATACACCCCTCTCTGCTAGCTGTTGTTTTTCTTTGGGCCTTGAAATCAAACCCAAGTGGATTTACTAATCATACCCCTACCTGGTTGCTACCACACCCCTTTGTTTTTTTTTCTTTTAATCATGTTGTAATTTATTTTTGTATATATTTTGTTCATAAATATTATAATATGGTATATACTAAATCTTTTCAAACTCATTTTTAAAAAAACTAATATCTTCCTAGTTTATATTTAAACTTATTTTACTATAATATTTTCTTTTCAAACTCATTGTTTAAAAAAAAATTAATTAATAGTTTTTTCTAACCTTAATTTCTTTTTTTAATTATTCTCTTAATTAAACCACTTTCAAAATATGATTAATTTTTCTAATATATATTCTATTAGATTATTTTTGAATCAAAGTCACGAAAAAATTAATTCTTGAAGTCTAGCACTTCTTGGATTTTCGGATAATCATTATTGAGGTGTACACCTTAAGTAATGTGTCATTCGACTTTTCATTTTTTTTTAAAAAAAAAAAATACTCTTTCGAACAAAGAAGTATCATAGGGATCAAGCGTTCTGTGTGATATTTCTGACGTTCATCCAATCATTTTTCAAATAAAAATGGTGTTATTGGAATCTAGCATTTCGGTAATACCCCGATTGTTTAGTTGTGGGGCCGACGTCTCATTTATTAAATAATTGATATTTTCAAACTCAACCTCGCGTTCTCACTTCTCACACGTTCACAAATTATTTTCATCCCCCATTTCGCTTCAAATCATTTTTAAGATATTTTTCTCGATCAAACTTCGAAAGATGGAGACACTTGGAGTCTAGCATTCCTTGTGTCTTCGAGTGAATAATTCTTGAAGCACGCCTTTGAGTTGTTATTCACTCAACCTTTCGACTTTCTTTCAAATTCAACCATTTTCAAACGTATCCTAAGTCGAGTGTTCGTACGCATTCGCAACCATCGACATTTTGCACACACATTCACAATTCCTCGTGGTCTCGATATTAGGAGCACCCTCAGGGACTAATATCGTTTCTCACAACTGTAACCCTTGACACGTCGTCAAGTCGGTTCCATCTTCGATCAAATCTTCGACACGTCGTCGAGCTACTTCAAAACAACTTCCTTTTGGCCTCGCATGCCATTCTTCGATTCGATCCTTTCACAAACATTTTTAAAACTTACGAAAGAGAGATATCCTTAGAATCTAGCATTCTTTGAATATTTGAATGAGTAACTCTTGAGGCACGCCCTTGAGTTGTTATTAGTTCATTCTTTCGTTTTCAAAACATCCAACTCTTTATTTTCAACCTATTCAGTCAATTCCCGAAAGAACTGAGTTCTTGGAGTCTCGCATTCCTTGAATTCTTGAGTGACAAGCTCTTGAGACGTGCTCTTGGGTTGCTTGTCAGTCACTCTTTCGTCTCCTTCGCAAAACCTTCAACCCTTTTCAAACCTCATATTTTCGTGGTTGTTACCACGAACTACGGACGCTCTGATTCTTTATTCATCCTTGAATATAAGATACGTAGGCACAAGATTGCGATGATCTTGGCGAGCACACTTCCATCCATCTCCCGTTTCCCCCCAACCTTTCCCATAGTCGAACTACGACGCTCTGATTTCTCATTCTCGTCCGAATGAGCATACGTAGGCACAAGGGCCCCAATCCTTGGCGAGCACCCTATTCTCTAACCACCCATCTCTCCTTAGCGTCCTTTCCCATTAACCTACCAATTCACCTTTATCAACGAGAAGAAAACAAGTAAACCTAAACAACACTCCGCACAATTACCTTAGGAGGTTCCCGTCGAGTACGACGGACGTGAGGGGTGCTAATACCTTCCCCTCACGTAACCGACTCCCGAACCCGGAACTTGGTTGCGACAGCCCTGTTCCTATCCTTTCGTTTTTAAGAGGTTTTCTCGATATTTTCCTCTCCCGTTTATTCGGGAAAAATAAAGTTCGGTGGCGACTCTGTCGAACCGCATTTCCGCGCCTTTCGCGCGAGGGTCGTATGTTCGAAAAGAATTTTTCGAGGTGCGACAAAACCACACTTGATCCCCTGCACAAATGAATAATGCTATGCTATGCAAATGCTAGAACAATGCAATGCTAATGCAATGAAACATAAACCAAGTAAGAAAAAGGTTAGGCAAATTTTAGGGTGCAACAGATGCCCCTATTCAAACGACTTGGACCCGACTGGATGAAAAGCGAACGGCTTTCAGACGATCAAGGTAGAAGACGGTTGAATACCAAAGAACTCGTAAATTTGCTAACTAAAGAAACAAACTACACAAACTGGTCAGGGAACCAAAAAATCCAGATAATTGAATCTGATTGTCACAACAACAATCGATTAATCATCTGATACATAACCTGATTTCAATATCAACCACCTGCGTGACGCCACAGGCACTGAATCAACAGTCAACTTCAAATATATGCTACAATAAGCAAGCACCACATCATAGGACAATATCAAAATATCATCATTGACCTCACAATTCCAAAAAAACGAGCAAAGCACTACGTAAAGTGCGTCATCCATGTACTATCCTGGATCTTCCATTTCCCAAAAAACGAGCATCGCACTAAATAAAAGCGCGGTATGTCAATATACTATCCTTGACCTTCCATTTCCGAAGAAATGGGCATACACTACTTAAAGTGCGTCATCCCTGTACTATCCAGGATCTTCCATTCCCGAAGAGACGAGCATCGCACTAAATAAAAGCGCGGTATGTCAATATACTATCCTTGACCTTCCATTTCCGAAGAAACGGGCATGCAATACGTAAAGTGCGCCATCCCTGTACTATCCGGGATCTTCCATTTCCGAAGAAACGAGCATCGCACTAAATAAAAGCGCGGAATGTCAATATACTATCCTTGACCTTCCATTTCCGAAGAAACGGGCATACACTACGTAAAGTGTGCCATCCCTCTACTATCCGGGATCTTCCATTTCCGAAGAAACGAGCATCACACTAAATAAAAGCGTGGAATGTCAATATACTATCCTTGACCTTCCATTTCCGAAGAAACAGGCATGCACTACGTAAAGTGCGCAATCCCTGTACTATCCGGGATATTCCATTTCCGAAGAAACGAGCATCACACTAAATAAAAGTGCGGTATGTCAATATACTGTCCTTGAACTTCCATTTCCGAAGAAACGGGCATGCACTAAGTAAAGTGCGCCATCCCTGTACTATCCGGGATCTTCCATTTCCGAAGAAACGAGCATCGCACTAAATAAAAGCGCGGTATGTCAATATACTATCCTTGACCTTAAACGGGCATACACTACTTAAAGTGCGTCATCCCTGTACTATCTGGGATCTTCCATTCCCGAAGAAACGAGCATTGGACTAAATAAAAGCGCAGAATGTCAATATACTATCCTTGACCTTCCATTTCCGAAGAAACGAGCATGCACTACGTAAATTGCGCCATCCCTATACTATCCAGGATCTTCCATTTCCGAAGAAACGAGCATCGCACTAAATAAAAGCGCGGTATGTCAATATACTATCCTTGACCTTCCATTTCCGAAAAAACGGGCATGCACTACATAAAGTGTGCCATCCCTGTACTATCCGGGATCTTCCATTTCCGAAGAAACGAGCATCGCACTAAATAAAAGTACGGTATGTCAATATACTATCCTTGACCTTCCATTTCCGAAGAAACGGGCATATACTACTTAAAGTGCGTCATCCTGTACTATCCTGGATCTTCCATTTCCAAAGAAACGAGCATCACACTAAATAAAAGCGCGGTATGTCAATATACTATCCTTGACCTTCCATTTCCGAAGAAACGGGCATACACTACTTAAAGTGCGTCATCCCTGTACTATCCGGGATCTTCCATTCCCGAAGAAACGAGCATCGCACTAAATAAAAGCGTGGTATGTCAATATACTATCCTTGACCTTCCATTTCCGAAGAAACGGGCATGCACTACGTAATGTGCACCATCCCTGTACTATCCGGGATCTTCCATTTCTGAAGAAACGAGCATCACACTAAATAAAAGCGCGGTATGGGCCTCCGAAGACTTGAACAAGCAACTCTGCGAGGAAAATCTGGCAACAACTCTAAAGTCTAATTATGAAGCCTTTTAATGCTAACTTAACCGCCACCTGAGGAGAACTCTGCTAGGAAAATTCTGACGTCAACTGCCAGACATTAACCTTGACGACAAGTAATGACCTCAACCGTCTAATCCCTGAAATATTTCTTTTTAAATGCTGACGTGATAGCAACCCGAGGAAAACTCCGCTAGGGAAGAAGAGAAACTTAGCTAAGCAACTCTGGTGAGGGGACACATGATAGGACGAACGTTATCACCACATATCTCATGCCAAAAATTTGAATATCCTAAACCCATCCTGAACGAGAATTCCAATTACCTGCAGGGAAGAACACCTGAAATTAAAAAGAGGTAACCAACCTGGCTTTTGTTTCAAAATGCATAGGTTTGAAAAGTGGCGTAATGCTCCATACGGCATGGAAAGTTTGAAAATGGCGTAATGCTCCATACGGCATGGAAATGCTACGCGTTTGGGTAGATACAAATATGATGCAGATATAATGATATATGCAAGATGCAAACGCAGGCTCTGGCTGCCGGAGAAAGGCTGGATACAGAACTGCTTCAGCAAAATAAATGCTTAAGACAAAGCCAACTCCGCTGGGGGAAGAAACAATCCTGCTGGGGGATCCGTAGTTACGAACTCTGCAGAGGATGATCAACCTATTGGAGGAAAGACAACCTGCTGGAGAACAGAAAAAGCCATCCTGCGTGAGGACGATCCTTGTCAAAACCACTAGCAACCTGGTTGTACCCTGTGAGGCATTCACTGGGGATTAAATGTACACATGACCACTGCTGGGAGTGCACATCACTGCCTGACCACTTACTAACTCGCATCCAACTCTTCTGAGGATAAAAATGCGACTTCCATCTACTGGGAAGGAATAGAATCACCTAGAGCCTGCTCCTACGTTAAAAGACTTCGGCTGGGGAACCACGATCCCTTGCCTGTTTGATGCGAAGGTAACGACCCTGAAAAACATGAGCAACAACAAGATATCCTATACAAAAGGAACTATCCAGGTCAATAGCTGTGAAAATTGCTCAGTCAATTCAAAGTTTTAACAATTATTGGCCGAGGTCTGCAAGCTTATGCACGTGCAAGTTTATCAAAAACATCAGCGTTTTCCACAAACAAAACAGTAAAAGTTAAAACAAGAAACAAACATCAAGTACTGAATAGTATGCGTTTATTGGTAACGGGCCTGTAAATAGGCAAAGTTTTTATAGTGGATGCAACTCCTGAAAAGAGGAAGTTGCAAAAGTAAATACAAATATGTACAGAGGTACAAAGAAATTTGTATACATGTCGGCAACGTGGTGCAGACAAACACCATGAGCTGATCCTCCTATGACTCGCCTGACTCTGACGCTTTCCCCATACTCCATCCTCGGAAGAAATTGACTTGGATAATCGACCCTCAGGTACTCCCAAACCACTAAGCAATGTAGTATCAAACTCGGACCGCATTCATTTGCTTTTTCAATCCCTATCTTTTGCCTTAATCGCCCTTCCGGGTTTTCGATTCACCGGGATACCCTTTTTTGCAAAAGTCGCCTTTTCAGGTTTTCGACTTCGCGGGTGTACATATTTTCAATTTTATCCTTAATTTTTTCCTGAACCCTTTTCTTTTTTTCTTTTTGGTTCGCCGGGATGCCACATTTTTGCCTGGACTCTCTTTTTTTCTGTCCAGCGGGTCTGTTTAAGCAAAGTATTTTTTTAACTGCGTCCGAGTTCACAGGGGATGTAAAATCCTCGCCATCCATGGTGGACAACAGTAAGGCTCCTCCGGAGAAGACCTTTCAAACGATGTATGGACCTTCATAGTTGGGAGTCCATTTACCCCTGTGATCTGACTGTGGTGGGAGAATCTTTTTCAGTACAAGATCGCCCGTCTAAAAGCTTCGAGGGCGCACCTTCTTGTCGTAAGCTTTCTTCATCCGACTCTGGTATAACCGACCATATGCGATAGATGAAAGTCTCTTCTCATCCATCAAACTGAGCTGATTCAGCCTATTCCTTACCCACTCTGCCTCATCAAGTTGGACATCAAGCAAAACCCTCAAGGAAGGAATCTCAACTTCTAATGGTAGGACAGCTTCCATACCATACACCAGTGAGAAAGGTGTTGCCCCAGTTGATGTATGTATCGTCGTACGATAACCGTGCAATGCGAAAGGCAACATCTCGTGCCAGTCTTTGTATGTCACAACCATCTTATGAACTATCTTCTTGATGTTCTTATTGGCCGCTTCGACAACGCCATTCATCTTGGGCCGATAGGGAGATGAGTTGTGATGCTCAATCCTGAAATTCTGGCACAATTCCTTCATCATCTTATTATTCAAGTTCGAACCATTGTCAGTAATGATTCTTTCAGGAATGCCGTATCTGCAAATGATGTCCTTTTTGATAAACCGGGCTACTACTTGCTTGGTAACATTGGCGTAAGACGCGGCTTCGACCCATTTGGTGAAGTAATCGATTCCTACCAAGATGAACCGGTGTCCATTGGATACGGTGGGCTCGATTTTGCCAATCATATCGATGCCCCGCATGGAGAAAGGCCACGGGGACTCCATAACATTCAAAGGGCTCGGCGACACCTGAATCTTGTCTGCATAAATTTGGCATTTATGGCACTTCTTTGCAAATTTAAAGCAATCTCTTTCCATCGTCAGCCAATAATACCCTGCCCGTAATAACTTTTGAGACATAGCGTGTCCGTCGACGTGCGTGCCAAAGGTTCCTTCGTGGACCTCCTCCATGAGCAGATTAGCTTCTTTCTCATCCACACATCGCAATAGCACCAAATCATGGTTTCTCTTGTACAGAACACCATCTGGATTCAAGTAAAAGTTGCCAGCCAATCTCCTAAGAGTCTTCTTATCGTGGCTGGATGCCCCAGTCGGATACTCTTGGTTCTTTAGGAAATTGTGGATATCAAAATACAACGGCTTGCCATCGGAAGCTTCCACAATGGTGAATATGAAGGAGGACCTATCAAGGCGAGAAATAACTATTCTAGGAGTATGATTCCAGAAGTTAACTTTGTACATCGAAGACAATGTCGCAAGAGCGTCAGCCATATGATTTTCGGCCCGTGGCACATGGTGAAACTCTAATTTGTTAAAGAAGGGCAACAACCTCCTTGCATAATTCATATACGGTATCAGATTAGGCTGACAAGTCTCCCATTCTCCCTTGATCTGGTTCACGACTAGCGCGGAGTCTCCATATACATCAAGATTTTTAATCCTCAAAACAATAGCCTCCTCGAGACCCATGATACACACCTCATATTCGGCCTCATTGTTGGTAACTGGAAATGTCAAGCGGGCAGTGAACGGGATGTGCGTCCCATGGGGTGTCGTAATAGATTCTTCGGGTGGTCGAAGCAGTCCCTTATCCAAAAAGGTTCTTCGCGATACCAAAGCATTATCTCTAAACACATGAGATTCGTCGGGTTGTCGAAGCATTGCCTTATCGAATAAGGTTCTTCGTCATACCAAAGCAGTATCTCTAAACACATGAGATTCTTCGGGTAATCGAAGCAGTACCTTATCTGTTAAGGTTCTTCACGATACCAAAGCAGTATTTCTAAACACATGAGATTGTTTGCGTGGTGAAAGCAGTCCCTTATCCAATAACGTTCTTCGCGATATCAAAGCAGTATCTCTAAACACACGAGATTCTTCGCGATACCAAAGCAGTATCTCTAAACACATGAGATTCTTCGTGTGGTCGAAGCAGTCCCTTATCCAATAAGGTTCTTCGCGATACGAAAACAGTATCTCTAAACACATGAGATTCTTCGGGTGGTCGAAGCAGTCCCTTATCCGTTAAGGTTTTTCACGATACGAAAGCAGTATCTCTAAACACATGAGATTCTTCGGGTGGTTGAAGGAGTCCCTTATCCAATAAGGTTCTTTACGATACCAAAGCAGTATCTCTATACACATTAGATTCTTCCGGTGGTCAAAGCAGTCCCTTATCTAATAAGGTTCTTCGCGATACCAAAGCAGTGTCTCTAAACACATGAGATTCTTTGGGTGGTTGAAGCAGTCCCTTATACAATAAGGTTCATCGCGATACCAAAGCAGTATCTCTAAACACATGAGATTCTTCGGGTGGTCGAACAATCCCTTATTCAATAAGGTTCTTCGCGATACTGAAGTAGTATCTCTAAACACATGAGATTCTTAAGGTGGTCGATGCAGTCCCTTATCCAATAAGGTTCTTCGCGATACCAAAGCAGTATCTCTAAACACATGAGATTCTTCGGGTGATCGAAGCAGTCCCTTATCCTTTAAGGTTCTTCACGATACCAAAGAAGTATCTCTAAACACATGAGATTCTTCGGGTGGTCGAAGCAGTCCCTTATCCTTTAAGGTTCTTTGCGATACCAAAGCAGTATCTCTAAACACATGAGATTCTTCGGGTGGTCAAAGCAGTCCCTTATCTACTAAGGTTATTCGCGATACCAAAGCAGTATCTCTAAACACATTAGATTCTTATGGTGGTTGAAGCAGTCCCTTATCCAATAAGGTTCTTCGCGATACCAAAGCAGTATCTCTAAACACATGAGATTCGTCAAGTGGTCGAAGCAGTGCCTTATCCAATAAGGTTCTTCGCGATACCAAAGCATTATCTCGAAACACATGAGATTCTTCGAGTGGTCAAAGGAATCCCTCATCTAATAAGGTTCTTCGCGATTCCAAAGCAGTATCTTTAAACACATGAGATTCTTCGGGTGGTCGAAGCAGTCCCATATCCAATAAGGGTCTTCGCGATACCAGAGCAGTATCTCTAAACACATGAGATTCGTCGGGTGGTCGAAGCAGTGCCTTTTCCAATAAGGTTCTTCGCGATATCAAAGCAGTATCTCTAAACACACGAGATTCTTTGCGATACCAAAGCAGTATCTCTAAACACATGAGATTCTTCAAGTGGTCGAAGCAGTCCCTTATCCAATAAGGTTCTTCGCGATACCACAGTAGTATCTCTAAACACATGAGATTCTTAGGGTGGTCGAAGTAGTCCCTTATCCAATAAGGTTCTTCGTGATACCAAAGTAGTATCTCTAAACACATGAGATTCTTCGGGTGGTCGAAACAATCCCTTATCCGTTAAGGTTCTTCACGATACCAAAGCAGTATCTTTAAACACATGAGATTCTTCGGGTGGTCAAAGCAGTCCCTTATCCAATAATGTTCTTCGCGATATCAAAGCAGCATCTCTAAACACACGAGATTCTTCGCGATACCAAAGCAGTATCTCTAAACACATGAGATTCTTCGTGTTGTCGATGGAGTCCCATATCCAATAAGGTTCTTCGCGATATGAAAACAGTATCTCTAAACACATGAGATTCTTCGGGTGGTCGAAGCAGTCCCTTATCCGTTAAGGTTCTTCTTGATACCAAAGTAGTATCTCTAAACACATGAGATTCTTCGGGTGGTCGAAGAAGTCCTTTATCCAATAAGGTTCTTTGCGATACCAAAGCAGTATCTCTATACACATGAGATTCTTCCGGTGGTCAAAGCAGTCCCTTATCGAATAACGTTCATCACGATACCAAAGCAGTATCTCTAAACACATGAGATTTCTTCGGGTGGTCGAATTAGTCCCTTATTCGTTAAGGTTCTTCATGATACCAAAGCAATATCTCTAAACACACGAGATTCTTCAGGTGGTCGAAGCAGTCCATTATCCAATAAGGTTCTTTGCGATACCAAAGCAGTATCTCTAAACACATGAGATTCTTCGGGTGGTCAAAGCAGTTCCATATCAACTAATGTTCTCCGCGATACCAAAGCAATATCTCTCAACACATTAGATTCTTCGGGTGGTCGAAGCAGTCCCTTATCCAAAAAGAATCTTCGCGATACCAAAGCAGTATCTCTAAACACATGAGATTCGTCGGGTGGTCGAAGCAGTGCCTTATCTAATAAGGTTCTTCGTCATACCAAAGCAGTATCTCTAAACACATGAGATTCTTCGGGTAGTCGAAGCAGTCCCTTATCCGTTAAGGTTCTTCACAATACCAAAGCAGGATCTCTAAACACATGAGATTCTTCGGGTGATGAAAGCAGTCCCTTATCCAATAACGTTCTTCGCGATATCAAAGCAGTAGCTCTAAACACACGAGATTCTTCGTGATACCAAAGCAGTATCTCTAAAAACATGAGATTCTTCGTGTGGTCGAAGCAGTCCCTTATCCAATAAGGTTCTTCGCGATACGAAAAAAGTATCTCTAAACACATGAGATTCTTCGGGTGGTCGAAGCAGTCCCTTATCCGTGAAGGTTTTTCACGATACCAAAGCAGTATCTCTAAACACATGAAATTCTTCGGGTGGTCGAAGCAGTCCGTTATCCAATAAGGTTCTTTGCGATACCAAAGCAGTATCTCTATACACATGAGATTCTTCCGGTGGTCAAAGCAGTCCCTTATCTAATAAGGTTCTTCGCGATACCAAAGCAGTATCTCTAAACACATGAGATTCCTTGGGTGGTTAAAGAAGTCCCTTATCCAATAAGATTCATCATGATAACAAAGCAGTATCTCTAAACACGTGAGATTCTTCGAGTGGTCGAAGCAGTACCTTATCCAATATGGTTCTTCGTGATACCAAAGCAGTATCTCTAAACACATGAGATTCTTAGGGTGGTCGAACAATCCCTTATCCAATAAGATTCTTCGCGATACTAAAGTAGTATCTCTAAACACATGAGATTCTTAGGGTGGTCGATGCAGTCCCTTATCGAATAAGGTTCTTCACGATACCAAAGCATTATCTCTAAACACATGAGATTATTCGGGTGGTCGAAGCAGTCCCTTATCCGTTAAGGTTCTTCACGATACCAAAGCAGTATCTCTAAACACATGAGATTCTTCAGGTGGTCGAAGCAGTCCCTTATCCAGTAAGGTTCTTTGCGATACCAAAGCAGTATCTCTAAACACATGAGATTCTTCGGGTGGTCAAAGCATTCCCTTATCTACTAAGGTTCTTCGCGATACCAAAGTCGTATCTCTAAACACATTAGATTCTTCGGTTGGTTAAATCAGTCCCTTATCTAATAAGGTTCTTCACGATACCAAAGCAGTATCTCTAAACACAGGAGATTCTTCAGGTGGTCAAAGCAGTCCCTCATCTAATAAGGTTCTTCGCGATTCCAAAGCAGTATCTTTAAACACATGAGATTCTTCGGGTGGTCGAAGCAGTCCCTTATCAAATAACTGTCTTCGCGATACCAAAGCAGTATCTCTAAACACATGAGATTCGTCGGGTGGTCGAAGCAGTGCCTTTTCCAATAAGGTTCTTCGCGATATCAAAGCAGTATCTCTAAACACACGAGATTCTTTGCGATACCAAAGCAGTATCTCTAAACACATGAGATTCTTCGGGTGGTCGAAGCAGTACCTTATCCAATAAGGTTCTTTGTGATACCAAAGCAGTATCTCTAAACACATGAGATTCTTCAAGTGGTCGAAGCAGTCCCTTATCCAACAAGGTTCTTCGCGATACCAAAGTAGTATCTCTAAACACATGAGATTCTTAGGGTGGTCGAAGCAGTCCTTTATCCAATAAGGTTCTTTGCGATACCAAAGCAGTATCTCTATATACATGAGATTATTCCGGTGGTCAAAGCAGTGCCTTATCGAATAACGTTCATCGCGATACCAAAGCAGTATCTCTAAACACACGAGATTCTTCGCGATACCAAAGCAGTATCTCTAAACACATGAGATTCTTCGTGTTGTCGAAGAAGTCCCTTATCCAATAAGGTTCTTCGCGATACGAAAACAGTATCTCTAAACACATGAGATTCTTCAGGTGGTCGAAGCAGTCCTTTATCCAATAAGGTTCTTTGCAATACCAAAGCAGTATCTCTAAACACATGAGATTCTTCGGGTGGTCGAAGCAGTCCTTATCCGTTAAGGTTCTTCATGATACCAAAGTAGTATCTCTAAACACACGAGATTCTTCAGGTGGTTGAAGCAGTCCATTATCCAATAAGGTTCTTTGCGATACCAAAGCAGTATCTCTAAACACATGAGATTCGTCGGGTTGTCAAAGCAGTCCCATATGAACTAATGTTCTTCGCGATACCAAAGTAATATCTCTCAACACATTAGATTCTTCGGGTGGTCGAAGCAGTCCCTTATCCAAAAAGGTTCTTCGCGATACCAAAGCAGTATCTCTATACACATGAGATTCGTCGGGTGGTCGAAGAAGTGCCTTATCTAATAAGGTTTTTCGTCATACCAAAGCAATATCTCTAAACACATGATATTCTTCGGGTAGTCGAAGCAGTCCCTTATCCGTTAAGGTTCTTCACAATACCAAAGCAGAATCTCTAAACACATGATATTCTTCGGGTGGTGAAAGCAGTCCCTTATCTAATAAGGTTCTTCGCGATACCAAAGCAGTGTCTCTAAACACATGAGATTCTTTGGGTGGTTGAAGCAGTCCCTTATACAATAAGGTTCATCGCGATACCAAAGCAGTATCTCTAAACACATGAGATTCTTCGGGTGGTCGAACAATCCCTTATTCAATAAGGTTCTTCGCGATACTGAAGTAGTATCTCTAAACACATGAGATTCTTAGGGTGGTCGATGCAGTCCCTTATGCAATAAGGTTCTTCGCGATACCAAAGCAGTATCTCTAAACACATGAGATTCTTCGGGTGATCGAAGCAGTCCCTTATCCTTTAAGGTTCTTCACGATACCAAAGAAGTATCTCTAAACACATGAGATTCTTCGGGTGGTCGAAGCAGTCCTTTATCCTTTAAGGTTCTTTGCGATACCAAAGCAGTATCTCTAAACACATGAGATTCTTCGGGTGGTCAAAGCAGTCCCTTATCTACTAAGGTTATTCGCGATACCAAAGCAGTATCTCTAAACACATTAGATTCTTCTGGTGGTTGAAGCAGTCCCTTATCCAATAAGGTTCTACGCGATACCAAAGCAGTATCTCTAAACACATGAGATTCGTCAAGTGGTCGAAGCAGTGCCTTATCCAATAAGGTTCTTCGCGATACCAAAGCATTATCTCGAAACACATGAGATTCTTCGAGTGGTCAAAGGAATCCCTCATCTAATAAGGTTCTTCGCGATTCCAAAGCAGTATCTTTAAACACATGAGATTCTTCGGGTGGTCGAAGCAGTCCCATATCCAATAAGGGCCTTCGCGATACCAGAGCAGTATCTCTAAACACATGAGATTCGACGGGTGGTCGAAGCAGTGCCTTTTCCAATAAGGTTCTTCGCGATATCAAAGCAGTATCTCTAAACACACGAGATTCTTTGCGATACCAAAGCATTATCTCTAAACACATGAGATTCTTCAAGTGGTCGAAGCAGTCCCTTATCCAATAAGGTTCTTCGCGATACCACAGTAGTATCTCTAAACACATGAGATTCTTAGGGTGGTCGAAGTAGTCCCTTATCCAATAAGGTTCTTCGTGATACCAAAGTAGTATCTCTAAACACATGAGATTCTTCGGGTGGTCGAAACAATCCCTTATCCGTTAAGGTTCTTCACGATACCAAAGCAGTATCTTTAAACACATGAGATTCTTCGGGTGGTCAAAGCAGTCCCTTATCCAATAACGTTCTTCGCGATATCAAAGCAGCATCTCTAAACACACTAGATTCTTCGCGATACCAAAGCAGTATCTCTAAACACATGAGATTCTTCGTGTTGTCGATGGAGTCCCATATCCAATAAGGTTCTTCGCGATATGAAAACAGTATCTCTAAACACATGAGATTCTTCGGGTGGTTGAAGCAGTCCCTTATCCGTTAAGGTTCTTCTTGATACCAAAGTAGTATCTCTAAACACATGAGATTCTTCGGGTGGTCGAAGAAGTCCTTTATCCAATAAGGTTCTTTGCGATACCAAAGCAGTATCTCTATACACATGAGATTCTTCCGGTGGTCAAAGCAGTCCCTTATCGAATAACGTTCATCACGATACCAAAGCAGTATCTCTAAACACATGAGATTTCTTCGGGTGGTCGAATTAGTCCCTTATTCGTTAAGGTTCTTCATGATACCAAAGCAATATCTCTAAACACACGAGATTCTTCAGGTGGTCGAAGCAGTCCATTATCCAATAAGGTTCTTTGCGATACCAAAGCAGTATCTCTCAACACATGAGATTCTTCGGGTGGTCAAAGAAGTCCCATATCAACTAATGTTCTCCGCGATACCAAAGCAATATCTCTCAACACATTAGATTCTTCGGGTGGTCGAAGCAGTCCCTTATCCAAAAAGGATCTTCGCGATACCAAAGCAGTATCTCTAAACACATGAGATTCGTCGGGTGGTCGAAGCAGTGCCTTATCTAATAAGGTTCTTCGTCATACCAAAGCAGTATCTCTAAACACATGAGATTCTTCGGGTAGTCGAAGCAGTCCCTTATCTGTTAAGGTTCTTCACAATACCAAAGCAGGATCTCTAAACACATGAGATTCTTCGGGTGATGAAAGCAGTCCCTTATCCAATAACGTTCTTCGCGATATCAAAGCAGTAGCTCTAAACACACGAGATTCTTCGTGATACCAAAGCAGTATCTCTAAAAACATGAGATTCTTCGTGTGGTCGAAGCAGTCCCTTATCCAATAAGGTTCTTCGCGATACGAAAAAAGTATCTCTAAACACATGAGATTCTTCGGGTGGTCGAAGCAGTCCCTTATCCGTGAAGGTTTTTCACGATACCAAAGCAGTATCTCTAAACACATGAGATTCTTCGGGTGGTCGAAGCAGTCCCTTATCCAATAAGGTTCTTTGCGATACCAAAGCAGTATCTCTATACACATGAGATTCTTCCGGTGGTCAAAGCAGTCCCTTATCTAATTAGGTTCTTCGCGATACCAAAGCAGTATCTCTAAACACATGAGATTCTTTGGGTGGTTAAAGCAGTCCCTTATCCAATAAGATTCATCATGATAACAAAGCAGTATCTCTAAACACGTGAGATTCTTCGAGTGGTCGAAGCAGTACCTTATCCAATATGGTTCTTCGTGATACCAAAGCAGTATCTCTAAACACATGAGATTCTTAGGGTGGTCGAACAATCCCTTATCCAATAAGATTCTTCGCGATACTAAAGTAGTATCTCTAAACACATGAGATTCTTAGGGTGGTCGATGCAATCCCTTATCGAATAAGGTTCTTCACGATACCAAAGCATTATCTCTAAACACATGAGATTATTCGGGTGGTCGAAGCAGTCCCTTATCCGTTAAGGTTCTTCACGATACCAAAGCAGTATCTCTAAACACATGAGATTCTTCAGGTGGTCGAAGCAGTCCCTTATCCAGTAAGGTTCTTTGCGATACCAAAGTAGTATCTCTAAACACATGAGATTCTTCGGGTGGTCAAAGCATTCCCTTATCTACTAAGGTTCTTCGCGATACCAAAGTCGTATCTCTAAACACATTAGATTCTTCGGTTGGTTAAAGCAGTCCCTTATCTAATAAGGTTCTTCACGATACCAAAGCAGTATCTCTAAACACAGGAGATTCTTCAGGTGGTCAAAGCAGTCCCTCATCTAATAAGGTTCTTCGCGATTCCAAAGCAGTATCTTTAAACACATGAGATTCTTCGGGTGGTCGAAGCAGTCCCTTATCCAATAACTGTCTTCGCGATACCAAAGCAGTATCTCTAAACACATGAGATTCGTCGGGTGGTCGAAGCATTGCCTTTTCCAATAAGGTTCTTCGCGATATCAAAGCAGTATCTCTAAACACACGAGATTCTTTGCGATACCAAAGCAGTATCTCTAAACACATGAGATTCTTCGGGTGGTCGAAGCAGTACCTTATCCAATAAGGTTCTTTGTGATACCAAAGCAGTATCTCTAAACACATGAGATTCTTCAAGTGGTCGAAGCAGTCCCTTATCCAATAAGGTTCTTCGCGATACCAAAGTAGTATCTCTAAACACATGAGATTCTTAGGGTGGTCAAAGCAGTCCTTTATCCAATAAGGTTCTTTGCGATACCAAAGCAGTATCTCTATATACATGAGATTATTCCGGTGGTCAAAGCAGTGCCTTATCGAATAACGTTCATCGCGATACCAAAGCAGTATCTCTAAACACACAAGATTCTTCGCGATACCAAAGCAGTATCTCTAAACACATGAGATTTTTCGTGTTGTCGAAGAAGTCCCTTATCCAATAAGGTTCTTCGCGATACGAAAACAGTATCTCTAAACACATGAGATTCTTCAGGTGGTCGAAGCAGTCCTTTATCCAATAAGGTTCTTTGCAATACCAAAGCAGTATCTCTAAACACATGAGATTCTTCGGGTGGTCGAAGCAGTCCTTATCCGTTAAGGTTCTTCATGATACCAAAGTAGTATCTCTAAACACACGAGATTCTTCAGGTGGTTGAAGCAGTCCATTATCCAATAAGGTTCTTTGCGATACCAAAGCAGTATCTCTAAACACATGAGATTCGTCGGGTTGTCAAAGCAGTCCCATATGAACTAATGTTCTTCGCGATACCAAAGTAATATCTCTCAACACATTAGATTCTTCGGGTGGTCGAAGCAGTCCCTTATCCAAAAAGGTTCTTCGCGATACCAAAGTAGTATCTCTAAACACATGAGATTCGTCGGGTGGTCGAAGAAGTGCCTTATCTAATAAGGTTTTTCGTCATACCAAAGCAATATCTCTAAACACATGATATTCTTCGGGTAGTCGAAGCAGTCCCTTATCCGTTAAGGTTCTTCACAATACCAAAGCAGAATCTCTAAACACATGATATTCTTCGGGTGGTGAAAGCAGTCCCTTATCCAATAACGTTCTTCGCGATATCAAAGCAGTATCTCTAAACACACGAGATTCTTCGTGATACCAAAGCAGTATCTCTAAACACATGAGATTCTTCGTGTGGTCGAAGCAGTCCCTTATCCAATAACGTTCTTCGCGATATCAAAGCAGTATCTCTAAACACACGAGATTCTTCGTGATATGAAAACAGTATCTCAAAACACATGAGATTCTTCGGGTGGTCGAAGCAGTCCCTTATCCGTTAAGGTTTTTCACGATACCAAAGCTGTATCTCTAAACACATGAGATTCTTTGGGTGGTCGAAGCAGTCCCTTATCCAATAAGGTTCTTTGCGATACCAAAGCAGTATCTCTATACACATGAGATTCTTCCGGTGGTCAAAGCAGTCCCTTATCTAATAAGGTTCTTCGCGATACCAAAGCAGTATCTCTAAACACATGAGATTCTTTGGGTGGTTGAAGCAGTCCCTTATCCAATAAGGTTTATCAAGATACCAAAGCAGTATCTCTAAACACATGAGATTTTTCGGGTGGTCGAAGCAGTACCTTATCCAGTATGGCTCTTCGTAATACCAAAGCAGTATCTCTAAACACATGAGATTCTTTGAGTGGTCGAACAATCCCTTATCCAATAAGGTTCTTCGCGATACCAAATTAGTATCTCTAAACACATGATATTCTTAGGGTGGTCGATGTAGTCCCTTATCCAATAAGGTTCTTCGTGATACCAAAGCAGTATCTCTAAACACGTGAGATTCTTCGGGTGGTCGAAGCAGTCCCTTATCTGTTAAGGTTCTTCACGATACCAAAGCAGTATCTCTAAACACATGAGATTCTTCGGGTGGTCGAAGCAGTCCCTTATCCAATAAGGTTCTTTGCGATACCAAAGCAGTATCTCTAAACACATGAGAGTCTTCGGGTGGTCAAAGCAGTCCCTTATCTACTAAGGTTCTTCGCGATACCAAAGCAGTATCTCTAAACACATTAGATTCTTCGGTTGGTTAAAGCCGTCCCTTATCCAATAAGGTTCTTCACGATACCAAAGCAGTATCTCTAAACACAGGAGATTCATCGGGTGGTCGAAGCAGTGCCTTATCCAATAAGGTTCTTCGCGATACCAAAGCAGTATCTTTAAACACATGAGATTCTTCGGGTGGTCAAAGCAGTCCCTCATCTAATAAGGTTCTTCACGATACCAAAGCAATATCTTTAAACACATGAGATTCTTCGGGTGGTCGAAGCAGTCTCGTATCCAATAACTGTCTTCGCGATACCAGAGCTTTATCTCTAAACACATGAGATTCGTCGGGTGGTCGAAGCAGTGCCTTTTCCAATAAGGTTCTTCGCGATATCAAAGCAGTATCTCTAAACACACGAGATTCTTTGCGATACCAAAGCAGTATCTCTAAACTCATGAGATTCTTCGGGTGGTCGAAGCAGTACCTTATCCAATAACGTTCTTCGCGATACCAAAGTAGTATCTCTAAACACATGAGATTCTTAGGGTGGTCGAAGCAGTCCTTTATCCAATAAGGTTCTTTGCGATACCAAAGCAGTATCTTTATACACATGAGAATCTTCCGGTGGTCAAAGCAGTCCCTTATCGAATAACGTTCATCGCGATACCAAAGCAGTATCTCTAAACACACGAGATTCTTCGCGATACCAAAGCAGTATCTCTAAACACATGAGATTCTTCGTGTTGTCGAAGCAGTCCCTTATCCGTTAAGGTTCTTCACGATACCAAAGTAGTATCTCTAAACACATGAGATTCTTCGGGTGTTCGAAGGAATCCTTTATCCAATAAGGTTCTTTGCGATACCAAAGCAGTATCTCTATACACAAGAGATTGTTCCGGTGGTCGAAGCAGTCCCTTATCTAATAACATCTATCGCGATACCAAAGCAGTATCTCTAAAAACATGAGATTCTTCGGGTGGTCGAAGCAGTCCCTTATCCGTTAAGGTTCTTCATGATACCAAAGCAGTATCTCTAAACACACGAGATTCTTCAGGTGGTTGAAGCAGTCCATTATCCAATAAGGTTCTTTGCGATACCAAAGCAGTATCTCGAAACACATGAGATTCTTCGAGTGGTCAAAGCAGTCCCATATGAACTAATGTTCTTCGCGATACCAAAGCAATATCTCTCAACACATTAGATTCTTCGGGTGGTCGAAGCAGTCCCTTATCCAAAAAGGTTCTTCGCGATACCAAAGCAGTATCTCTAAACACATGAGATTCGTCGTGTGGTCGAAGAAGTGCCTTATCTAATAAGGTTTTTCTTCATACCAAAGCAATATCTCTAAACACATGAGATTCTTCGGGTAGTCGAAGTAGTCCCTTATCCGTTAAGGTTCTTCACAACACTAAAGCAGGATCTCTAAACACATGATATTCTTCGGGTGGTGAAAGCAGTCCCTTATCCAATAACGTTCTTCGCGATATCAAAGCAGTATCTCTAAACACACGAGATTCTTTGTGATACCAAAGCAGTATCTCTAAACACACGAGATTCTTTGTGATACCAAAGCAGTATCTCTAAACACATGAGATTCTTCGTGTGGTCGAAGCAGTCCCTTATCCAATAAGGTTCTTCGCGATACGAAAACAGTATCTCAAAACACATGAGATTCTTCGGGTGGTCGAAGCAGTCCCTTATCCGTTAAGGTTTTTCACGATACCAAAGCAGTATCTCTAAACACATGAGATTCTTCGGGTGGTCGAAGCAGTCCCTTATCCAATAAGGTTCTTTGTGATACCAAAGCAGTATCTCTATACACATGAGATTCTTCCGGTGGTCAAAGCAGTCCCTTATCTAATAAGGTTCTTCGCGATACCAAAGCAGTATCTCTAAACACATGAGATTCTTTGGGTGGTTGAAGCAGTCCCTTATCCAATAAGGTTCATCGCGATACCAAAGCAGTATCTCTAAACACATGAGATTCTTCGGGTGGTCGAAGCAGTACCTTATCCAGTATGGTTCTTCGTGATACCAAAGCAGTATCTCTAAACACATGAGATTCTTCGGGTGGTCGAACAATCCCTTATCCAATAAGGTTCTTCGCGATACCAAAGTAGTATCACTAAACACATGAGATTCTTAGGGTGGTCGATGCAGTCCCTTATCCAATAAGGTTATTCGTGATACCAAAGCAGTATCTCTAAACACATGAGATTCTTCGGGTGGTCGAAGCAGTCCCTTATCCGTTAAGGTTCTTCATGATACCAAAGCAGTATCTCTAAACACACGAGATTCTTCAGGTGGTCGAAGCAATCCGTTATCCAAATAGGTTCTTTGCGATACCAAAGCAGTATCTCTAAACACATGAGATTCTTCGGGTGGTCAAAGCAATCCCATATGAACTAATGTTCTTCGCGATACCAAAGTAATATCTCTCAACACATTAGATTCTTCGGGTGGTCGAAGCAGTCACTTATCCAAAAAGGTTCTTCGCGATACCAAAGCAGTATCTCTAAACACATGAGATTCGTCGGGTGGTCAAAGAAGTGCCTTATCTAATAAGGTTTTTCGTCATACCAAAGCAATATCTCTAAACACATGAGATTCTTCGAGTAGTCGAAGCAGTCCCTTATCCGTTAAGGTTCTTCACAATACCAAAGCAGGATCTCTAAACGCATGATATTCTTCGGGTGGTGAAAGCAGTCCCTTATCCAATAACGTTCTTCGCGATATCAAAGCAGTATCTCTAAACACACGAAATTCTTCGTGATACCAAAGCAGTATCTCTAAACACATGAGATTCTTCGTGTGGTCGAAGCAGTCCCTTATCCAATAAGGTTCTTCGCGATACGAAAACACTATCTCAAAACACATGAGATTCTTCGGGTGGTTGAAGCAGTCCCTTATCCATTAAGGTTTTTCACTATACCAAAGCAGTATCTCTAAACACATGAGATTCTTCGGGTGGTCGAAGCAGTCCCTTATCCAATAAGGTTCTTTGCGATACCAAAGCAGTATCTCTATACACATGAGATTCTTCCGGTGGTCAAAGCAGTCCCTTATCTAATAAGGTTCTTCGCGATACCAAAGCAGTATCTCTAAACACATGAGATTCTTTGGGTGGTTGAAGCAGTCCCTTATCCAATAAGGTACATCGCGATACCAAAGCAGTATCTCTAAACACATGAGATTCTTTGGGTGGTCGAAGCAGTACCTTATCCAGTATGGTTCTTCGTGATACCAAAGCAGTATCTCTAAACACATGAGATTCTTCGGGTGGTCGAACAATCCCTTATCCAATAAGGTTCTTCGCGATACCAAAGTAGTATCACTAAACACATGAGATTCTTAGGGTGGTCGATGCAGTCCCTTATCCAATAAGGTTCTTCGTGATACCAAAGCAGTATCTCTAAACACATGAGATTCTTTGGGTGGTCGAAGCAGTCCCTTATCCGTTAAGGTTCTTCATGATACCAAAGCAGTATCTCTAAACACACGAGATTCTTCAGGTGGTCGAAGCAGTCCATTATCCAATAAGGTTCTTTGCGATACCAAAGCAGTATCTCTAAACACATGAGATTCTTTGGGTGGTCAAAGCAGTCCCATATGAACTAATGTTCTTCGCGATACCAAAGCAATATCTCTCAACACATTAGATTCTTCGGGTGGGCGAAGCTGTCCCTTATCCAAAAAGGTTCTTCACGATACCAAAGCAGTATCTCTAAACACATGAGATTCGTCGGGTGGTCAAAGAAGTGCCTTATCTAATAAGTTTTTCGTCATACCAAAGCAATATCTCTAAACACATGAGATTCTTCGGGTAGTCGAAGCAGTCCCTTATCCGTTAAGGTTCTTCACAATACCAAAGCAGGATCTCTAAACACATGATATTCTTCGGGTGGTGAAAGCAGTCCCTTATCCAATAACGTTCTTCGCGATATCAAAGCAGTATCTCTAAACACACGAGATTCTTCGTGATACCAAAGCAGTATCTCTAAACACATGAGATTCTTCGTGTGGTCGAAGCAGTCCCTTATCCAATAAGGTTCTTCGCGATACGAAAACAATATCTCAAAACACATGAGATTCTTCAGGTGGTCGAAGCAGTCCCTTATCCGTTAAGGTTTTTCACGATACCAAAACAGTATCTCTAAACACATGAGATTCTTCGGGTGGTCGAAGCAGTCCCTTATCCAATAAGGTTCTTTGCGATACCAAAGCAGTATCTCTATACACATGAGATTCTTCCGGTGGTCAAAGCAGTCCCTTATCTAATAAGGTTCTTCGCGATACCAAAGAAGTATCTCTAAACACATGAGATTCTTTGGGTGGTTGAAGCAGTCCCTTATCCAATAAGGTACATCGCGATACCAAAGCAGTATCTCTAAACACATGAGATTCTTCGGGTGGTCGAAGTAGTACCTTATCCAGTATGGTTCTTCGTGATACCAAAGCAGTATCTCTAAACACATGAGATTCTTCGGGCTGTCGAACAATCCCTTATCCAATAAAGTTCTTCGCGATACCAAAGTAGTATCACTAAACACATGAGATTCTTAGGGTGGTCGATGCAGTCCCTTATCCAATAAGGTTCTTCATGATACCAAAGCAGTATCTCTAAACACATGAGATTCTTCGGGTGGTCGAAGCAGTCCCTTATCCGTTAAGGTTCTTCATGATACAAAAGCAGTATCTCTAAACACACGAGATTCTTCAGGTGGTCGAAGCAGTCCATTATCCAATAAGGTTCTTTGCGATACCAAAGCAGTATCTCTAAACACATGAGATTCTTTGGGTGGTCAAAGCAGTCCCATATGAACTAATGTTCTTCGCGATACCAAAGCAATATCTCTCAACACATTAGATTCTTCGGGTGGGCGAAGCAGTCCCTTATCCAAAAAGGTTCTTTGCGATACCAAAGCAGTATCTCTAAACACATGAGATTCGTCGGGTGGTCGAAGAAGTGCCTTACCTAATAAGTTTTTCGTCATACCAAAGCAATATCTCTAAACACATGAGATTCTTCGGGTAGTCGAAGCAGTCCCTTATCCGTTAAGGTTCTTCACAATACCAATGCAGGATCTCTAAACACATGATATTCTTCGGGTGGTGAAAGCAGTCCCTTATCCAATAACGTTCTTCGCGATATCAAAGCAGTATCTCTAAACACACGAGATTCTTCGTGATACCAAAGCAGTATCTTTAAACACATGAGATTCTTCGTGTGGTCGAAGCAGTCCCTTATCCAATAAGGTTCTTCGCGATATGAAAACAGTATCTCAAAACACATGAGATTCTTCGGGTGGTTGAAGCAGTCCCTTATCCGTTAAGGTTTTTCACGATACTAAAGAAGTATCTCTAAACACATGAGATTCTTCGGGTGGTCGAAACAGTCCCTTATCCAATAAGGTTCTTTGCGATACCAAAGCAGTATCTCTATACACATGAGATTCTTCCGGTGGTCAAAGCAGTCCCTTATCTAATAAGGTTCTTCGCGATACCAAAGAAGTATCTCTAAACACATGAGATTCTTTGGGTGGTTGAAGCAGTCGCTTATCCAATAAGGTTCATCGCGATACCAAAGCAGTATCTCTAAACACATGAGATTCTCTGGGTGGTCGAAGTAGTACCTTATCCAGTATGGTTCTACGTGATACCAAAGCAGTATCTCTAAACACATGAGATTCTTCGGGTGGTCGAACAATCCCTTATCCAATAAGGTTCTTCGCGATACCAAAGTAGTATCACTAAACACATGAGATTCTTAGGGTGGTCGATGCAGTCCCTTATCCAATAAGGTTCTTCGTGATACCAAAGCAGTATCTCTAAACACATGAGATTCTTCGGGTGGTCGAAGCAGTCCCTTATCCGTTAAGGTTCTTCATGATACCAAAGCAGTATCTCTAAACACACGAGATTCTTCAGGTGGTCGAAGAAGTCCATTATCCAATAAGGTTCTTTGCGATACCAAAGCAGTATCTCTAAACACATGAGATTCTTTGGATGGTCAAAGCAGTCCCATATGAACTAATGTTCTTCGCGATACCAAAGCAATATCTCTCAACACATTAGATTCTTCGTGTGGGCGAAGCAGTCCCTTATCCAAAAAGGTTCTTCGCAATACCGAAGCAGTATCTCTAAACACATGAGATTCGTCGGGTGGTCGAAGAAGTGCCTTATCTAATAAGTTTTTCGTCATACCAAAGCAATATCTCTAAACACATGAGATTCTTCGGGTAGTCGAAGCAGTCCCTTATCCGTTAAGGTTCTTCACAATACCAAAGCAGGATCTCTAAACACATGATATTCTTCGGGTGGTGAAAGCAGTCCCTTATCCAATAACGTTCTTCGCGATATCAAAGCAGTATCTCTAAACACACGAGATTCTTCGTGATACCAAAGCAGTATCTCTAAACACATGAGATTCTTCGTGTGGTCGAAGCAGTCCCTTATCCAATAAGGTTCATCGCGATACGAAAACAGTATCTCAAAACACATGAGATTCTTCGGGTGGTCGATGCAGTCCCTTATCCGTTAAGGTTTTTCACGATACCAAAGCAGTATCTCTAAACACTTGAGATTCTTCGGGTGGTCGAAGCAGTCCCTTATCCAATAAGGTTCTTTGCGATACCAAAGCAGTATCTCTATACACATGAGATTCTTCCGGTGGTCAAAGCAGTCCCTTATCTAAGAAGGTTCTTCGCGATACCAAAGCAGTATCTCTAAACACATGAGATTCTTTGGGTGGTTGAAGCAGTCCCTTATCCAATAAGATTCATCGCGATACCAAAGCAGTATCTCTAAACACATGAGATTCTTCGGGTGGTCGAAGCAGTACCTTATCCAATATGGTTCTTTGTGATACCAAAGCAGTATCTCTAAACACATGAGATTCTTCGGGTGGTCGAACAATCCCTTATCCAATAAGGTTCTTCGCGATACTAAAGTAGTATCTCTAAACACATGAGATTCTTAGGGTGGTCGATGCAGTCTCTTATCCAATAAGGTTCTTCGCGATACCAAAGCAGTATCTCTAAACACATGAGATTCTTCGGGTGGTCGAAGCAGTCCCTTATCCGTTAAGGTTCTTCACGATACCAAAGCAATATCTCTAAACACATGAGATTCTTCAGGTGGTCGAAGCAGTCCCTTATCCAATAAGGTTCTTTGCGATACCAAAGCAGTATCTCTAAACACATGAGATTCTTCGGGTGGTCAAAGCAGTCCCTTATCTACTAAGGTTCTTCGCGATACCAAAGCAATATGTCTAAACACATTAGATTCTTCGGTTGGTTAAAGCAGTTCCTTATCCAATAAGGTTATTCACGATACCAAAGCAGTATCTCTACACACAGGAGATTCGTCGGGTGGTCGAAGCAGTGCCTTATCCAATAAGGTTCTTCGCGATACCAAAGCAGTATCTCTAAACACATGAGATTCTTCGGGTGGTCAAAGCAGTCCCTCATCTAATAAGGTTCTTTGCGATTCCAAAGCAGTATCTTTAAACACAAGAGATTCTTCGGGTGGTCGAAGCAGTCCCTTATCCAATAACTATCTTCGCGATACCAGAGCAGTATCTCTAAACACATGAGATTCGTCGGGTGGTCGAAGTAGTGCCTTTTCCAATAAGGTTTTTCGCGATATCAAAGCAGTATCTCTAAACACACAAGATTCTTTGCGATACCAAAGCAATATCTCTAAACACATGAGATTCTTCGGGTCGTCGAAGCAGTACCTTATCCAATAAGGTTCTTTGTGATACCAAAGCAGTATCTCTAAACACATGAGATTCTTCAAGTGGTCGAAGCAGTCCCTTATCCAATAAGGTTCAACGCGATACCAAAGTAGTATCTCTAAACACATGAGATTCTTAGGGTGGTCGAAGCAGTCCTTTATCCAATAAGGTTCTTTGCGATACCAAAGCAGTATCTCTATACACATGAGATTCTTCCGGTGGTCAAAGCAGTCCCTTATCGAATAACGTTCATCGCGATACCAAAGCAGTATCTCTAAACACACGAGATTCTTCGCGATACCAAAGCAGTATCTCTAAACACATGAGATTCTTTGTGTTGTCGAAGCAGTCCCTTATCCAATAAGGTTCTTCGCGTTACGAAAACAGTATCTCTAAACACATGAGATTCTTCGGGTGGTCGAAGCAGTCCCTTATCCGTTAAGGTTCTTTACGATACCAAAGTAGTATCTCTAAACACATGAGATTCTTCGGGTGGTCGAAGCATTCCTTTATCCAATGAGGTTCTTTGCGATACCAAAGCAGTATCTCTATACACATGAGATTCTTCGGGTGGTCGAAGCAGTCCCTTATCCGTTAAGGTTCTTCATGATACCAAAGCAGTATCTCTAAACACACGAGATTCTTCAGGTGGTCGAAGCAGTCTATTATCCAATAAGTTTCTTTGCAATACCAAAGAAGTATCTCTAAACACATGAGATTCTTCGGGTGGTCAAAGCAGTCCCATATAAACTAATGTTCTTCGCGATACCAAAGCAATATCTCTCAACACATTAGATTCTTCGGGTGGTCGAAGCAGTCCCTTATCCAAAAAGGTTCTTCGCAATACCAAAGCAGTATCTCTAAACACATGAGATTCGTCGGGTGGTCGAAGAAGTGCCTTATCTAATAAGGTTTTTCGTCATACCAAAGCAATATCTCTAAACACATGAGATTCTTCGGGTAGTCGAAGAAGTCCCTTATCCGTTAAGGTTCTTCACAATACCAAAGCAGGATCTCTAAACACATGAGATTCTTCGGGTGGTGAAAGCAGTCCCTTATCCAATAACGTTCTTCGCGATATCAAAGAAGTATCTCTAAACACACGAGATTCTTCGTGATACCAAAGCAGTATCTCTAAACACATGAGATTCTTCATGTGGTCGAAGCAGTCCCTTATCCAATAAGGTTCTTCGCGATACGAAAACAGTATCTCAAAACACATGAGATTCTTCGGGTGGTTGAAGCAGTCCCTTATCCGTTAAGGTTTTTCACGATACCAAAGCAGTATCTCTAAACACATGAGATTCTTAGGGTGGTCGATGCAGTCCCTTATCCAATAAGGTTCTTTGCGATACCAAAGCAGTATCTCTAAACACATGAGATTCTTCGGGTGGTCGAAGCAGTCCCTTATCCGTTAAGGTTCTTCACGATACCAAAGCAGTATCTCTAAACACATGAGATTCTTCGAGTGGTCGAAGCAGTCCCTTATCCAATAAGGTTCTTTGCGATACCAAAGTAGTATCTCTAAACACATGAGATTCTTCGGGTGGTCAAAGCAGTCCCTTATCTACTAAGGTTCATCGTGATACCAAAGCAGTATCTCTAAACACTTTAGATTCTTCGGTTGGTTAAAGCAGTCCCTTATCATATAAGGTTCTTCACGATACCAAAGCAGTATCTCTAAACACACGAGATTCGTCGGGTGGTCGAAGCAGTGCCTTATCCAATAAGGTTCTTCGCGATACCATAGCAGTATCTCTAAACACATGAGATTCTTCTGGTGGTCAAAGCAGTCCCTCATCTAATAAGGTTATTCGCGATTCCAAAGCAGTATCTTTAAACACATGAGATTCTTCGGGTGGTCGAAGCAGTCCCTTATCCAATAACTGTCTTCGCGATACCAGAACAGTATCTCTAAACACATGAGATTCGTCGGGTGGTCGAAGTAGTGCCTTTTCCAATAAGGTTTTTCGCGATATCAAAGCAGTATCTCTAAACACATGAGATTCTTTGCGATACCAAAGCAGTATCTCTAAACACATGAGATTCTTCGGGTGGTCGAAGCAGTACCTTATCCAATAAGGTTCTTTGTGATACCAAAGCAGTATCTCTAAACACATGAGATTCTTCAAGTGGTCGAAGCAGTCCCTTATCAAATAAGGTTCTTCGCGATACCAAAGTAGTATCTCTAAACACATGAGATTCTTAGGGTGGTTGAAGCAGTCCTTTATCCAATAAGGTTCTTTGCGATACCAAAGCAGTCTCTCTATACACATGAGATTCTTCCGGTGGTCAAAGTAGTCCCTTATCGAATAACAGTCATCGCGATATCAAAGCAGTATCTCTAAACACACGAGATTCTTCGCGATACCAAAGCAGTATATCTAAACACATGAGATTCTTCGTGTTTTCGAAGCAGTCCCTTATCCAATAAGGTTCTTCGCGATACGAAAACAGTATCTCTAAACACATGAGATTCTTCAGGTGGTCGAAGCTGTCCCTTATCCGTTAAGGTTCTTCACGATACCAAAGTAGTATCTCTAAACACATGAGATTCTTCGGGTGGTCGAAGAAGTCCTTTATCCAATAAGGTTCTTTGCGATGCCAAAGCAGTATCTCTATACACATGAGATTGTTCCGGTGGTCAAAGCAGTCCCTTATCTAATAACGTTCATCGCGATACCAAAGCAGTATCTCTAAACACATGAGATTCTTCGGGTGGTCGAAGCAGTCCCTTATCCGTTAAGGTTCTTCATGATACCAAAGAAGTATCTCTAAACACATGAGATTCTTCCGGTGGTCGAAGCAGTCCCTTATCCAATAAGGTTCTTTGCGATACCAAAGCAGTATCTCTATACACATGAGATTCTTCAGGTGGTCAAAGCAGTCCCTTATCTAATAAGGTTCTTCGCGATACCAAAGCAGTATCTCTAAACACATGAGATTCTTTGGGTGGTTGAAGCAGTCCCTTATCCAATAAGGTTCATCGCGATACCAAAGCAGTATCTCTAAACACATGAGATTCGTCGGGTGGTCGAAGAAGTGCCTTATCTAATAAGGTTTTTCGTCATACCAAAGCAATATCTCTAAACACATGAGATTCTTCGGGTAGTCGAAGTAGTCCCTTATCCGTTAAGGTTCTTCATAATACCAAAGCAGGATCTCTAAACACATGAGATTCTTCGGGTGGTGAAAGCAGTCCCTTATCCAATAACGTTCTTCACGATATCAAAGCAGTATCTCTAAACACACGAGATTCTTCGTGATACCAAAGCAGTATCTCTAAACACATGAGATTCTTCGTGTGGTCGAAGCAGTCCCTTATCCAATAAGGTTCTTCGCGATACGAAAACAGTATCTCAAAACACATGAGATTCTTCGGGTGGTCGAAGCAGTCCCTTATCCGTTAAGGTTTTTCACGATACCAAAGCAGTGTCTCTAAACACATGAGATTCTTCGGGTGGTCGAAGCAGTCCCTTATCCAATAAGGTTCTTTGCGATACCAAAGCAGTATCTCTATACACATGAGATTCTTCCGGTGGTCAAAGCAGTCCCTTATCTAATAAGGTTCTTAGCGATACCAAAGCAGTATCTCTAAACACATGAGATTCTTTGGGTTGTTAAAGCAGTCCCTTATCCAATAAGATTCATCGCGATACCAAAGCAGTATCTCTAAACACTTGAGATTATTCGAGTGGTCGAAGCAGTACCTTATCCAATATGGTTCTTTGTGATACCAAAGCAGTATCTCTAAACACATGAGATTCTTCGGGTGGTCGAACAATCCCTTATCCAATAAGGTTCTTCGCGATACTAAAGTAGTATCTCTAAACACATGAGATTCTTAAGGTGGTCGATGTAGTCTCTTATCCAATAAGGTTCTTCGCGATACCAAAGCAGTATCTCTAAACACATGAGATTCTTCGGGTGGTCGAAGCAGTCTCTTATCCGTTAAGGTTCTTCACGATACCAAAGCAATATCTCTAAACACATGAGATTCTTCAGGTGGTCGAAGAAGTCCCTTATCCAATAAGGTTCTTTGCGATACCAAAGCAGTATCTCTAAACACATGAGATTCTTCGGGTGGTCAAAGCAGTCCCTTATCTACTAAGGTTCTTCGCGATACCAAAGCAGTATGTCTAAACATATTAGATTCTTCGGTTGGTTAAAGCAGTCCCTTATCCAATAAGGTTATTCACGATACCAAAGCAGTATCTCTACACACAGGAGATTCGTCGGGTGGTCGAAGCAGTGCCTTATCCAATAAGGTTCTTCGCGATACCAAAGCAGTATCTCTAAACACATGAGATTCTTCGGGTGGTCAAAGCAGTCCCTCATCTAATAAGGTTCTTTGCGATTCCAAAGCAGTATCTTTAAACAGATGAGATTCTTCGGGTGGTCGAAGCAGTCCCTTATCCAATAACTATCTTCGCGATACCAGAGCAGTATCTCTAAACACATGAGATTCGTCGGGTGGTCGAAGCAGTGCCTTTTCCAATAAGGTTCTTCGCGATATCAAAGCAGTATCTCTAAACACACAAGATTCTTTGTGATACCAAAGCAGTATCTCTAAACACATGAGATTCTTCGGGTGGTCGAATCAGTACCTTATCCAATAAGGTTCTTTGTGATACCAAAGCAGTATCTCTAAACACATGAGATTCTTCAAGTGGTCGAAGCAGTCCCTTATCCAATAAGGTTCAACGCGATACCAAAGTAGTATCTCTAAACACGTGAGATTCTTAGGGGGGTCGAAGCAGTCCTTTATCCAATAAGGTTCTTTGCGATACCAAAGCAGTATCTCTATACACATGAGATTCTTCCGGTGGTCAAAGCAGTCCCTTATCTAATAAGGTTCTTAGCGATACCAAAGCAGTATCTCTAAACACATGAGATTCTTTGGGTTGTTAAAGCAGTCCCTTATCCAATAAGATTCATCGCGATACCAAAGCAGTATCTCTAAACACTTGAGATTATTCGAGTGGTCGAAGCAGTACCTTATCCAATATGGTTCTTTGTGATACCAAAGCAGTATCTCTAAACACATGAGATTCTTCGGGTGGTCGAACAATCCCTTATCCAATAAGGTTCTTCGCGATACTAAAGTAGTATCTCTAAACACATGAGATTCTTAAGGTGGTCGATGTAGTCTCTTATCCAATAAGGTTCTTCGCGATACCAAAGCAGTATCTCTAAACACATGAGATTCTTCGGGTGGTCGAAGCAGTCTCTTATCCGTTAAGGTTCTTCACGATACCAAAGCAATATCTCTAAACACATGAGATTCTTCAGGTGGTCGAAGAAGTCCCTTATCCAATAAAGTTCTTTGCGATACCAAAGCAGTATCTCTAAACACATGAGATTCTTCGGGTGGTCAAAGCAGTCCCTTATCTACTAAGGTTCTTCGCGATACCAAAGCAGTATGTCTAAACATATTAGATTCTTCGGTTGGTTAAAGCAGTCCCTTATCCAATAAGGTTATTCACGATACCAAAGCAGTATCTCTACACACAGGAGATTCGTCGGGTGGTCGAAGCAGTGCCTTATCCAATAAGGTTCTTCGCGATACCAAAGCAGTATCTCTAAACACATGAGATTCTTCGGGTGGTCAAAGCAGTCCCTCATCTAATAAGGTTCTTTGCGATTCCAAAGCAGTATCTTTAAACAGATGAGATTCTTCGGGTGGTCGAAGCAGTCCCTTATCCAATAACTATCTTCGCGATACCAGAGCAGTATCTCTAAACACATGAGATTCGTCGGGTGGTCGAAGCAGTGCCTTTTCCAATAAGGTTCTTCGCGATATCAAAGCAGTATCTCTAAACACACAAGATTCTTTGTGATACCAAAGCAGTATCTCTAAACACATGAGATTCTTCGGGTGGTCGAATCAGTACCTTATCCAATAAGGTTCTTTGTGATACCAAAGCAGTATCTCTAAACACATGAGATTCTTCAAGTGGTCGAAGCAGTCCCTTATCCAATAAGGTTCAACGCGATACCAAAGTAGTATCTCTAAACACGTGAGATTCTTAGGGGGGTCGAAGCAGTCCTTTATCCAATAAGGTTCTTTGCGATACCAAAGCAGTATCTCTATACACATGAGATTCTTCCGGTGGTCAAAGCAGTCCCTTATCGAATAACGTTCATCGCGATACCAAAGCAGTATCTCTAAACACCCGAGATTCTTCGCGATACCAAAGCAGTATCTCTAAACACATGAGATTCTTCGTGTTGTCGAAGCAGTCCCTTATCCAATAAGGTTCTTCGCGATATCAAAGCAGTATCTCTAAACACACAAGATTCTTTGTGATACCAAAGCAGTATCTCTAAACATATGAGATTCTTCGGGTGGTCGAATCAGTACCTTATCCAATAAGGTTCTTTGTGATACCAAAGCAGTATCTCTAAACACATGAGATTCTTCAAGTGGTCGAAGCAGTCCCTTATCCAATAAGGTTCAACGCGATACCAAAGTAGTATCTCTAAACACGTGAGATTCTTAGGGGGGTCGAAGCAGTCCTTTATCCAATAAGGTTCTTTGCGATACCAAAGCAGTATCTCTATACACATGAGATTCTTCCGGTGGTCAAAGCAGTCCCTTATCGAATAACGTTCATCGCGATACCAAAGCAGTATCTCTAAACACCCGAGATTCTTCGCGATACCAAAGCAGTATCTCTAAACACATGAGATTCTTCGTGTTGTCGAAGCAGTCCCTTATCCAATAAGGTTCTTCACGTTACGAAAACAGTATCTCTAAACACATGAGATTCTTCGGGTGGTCGAAGCAGTCCCTTATCCGTTAAGGTTCTTCACGATACCAAAGTAGTATCTCTAAACACATGAGATTCTTCGGGTGGTCGAAGCAGTCCTTTATCCAATGAGGTTCTTTGCGATACCAAAGCAGTATCTCTATACACATGAGATTGTTCCGGTGGTCAAAGCAGTCCCTTATCTAATAACGTTGATCGCGATACCAAAGCAGTATCTCTAAACACATGAGATTCTTCGGGTGGTCGAAGCAGTCCCTTATCCGTTAAGGTTCTTCATGATACCAAAGCAGTATCTCTAGACACACGAGATTCTTCAGGTGGTCGAAGCAGTCCATTATCCAATAAGGTTCTTTGCAATACCAAAGCAGTATCTCTAAACACATGAGATTCTTCGGGTGGTCAAAGCAGTCCCATATAAACTAATGTTCTTCGCGATACCAAAGCAATATCTCTCAACACATTAGATTCTTCGGGTGGTCGAAGCAGTCCCTTATCCAAAAAGGTTCTTCGCGATACCAAAGCAGTATCTCTAAACACATGAGATTCGTCGGGTGGTCGAAGAAGTGCCTTATCTAATAAGGTTTTTCGTCATACCAAAGCAATATCTCTAAACACATGAGATTCTTCGGGTAGTCGAAGAAGTCCCTTATCCGTTAAGGTTCTTCACAATACCAAAGTAGGATCTCTAAACACATGAGATTCTTCGGGTGGTGAAAGCAGTCCCTTATCCAATAATGTTCTTCGCGATATCAAAGAAGTATCTCTAAACACACGAGATTCTTCGTGATACCAAAGCAGTATCTCTAAACACATGAGATTCTTCGTGTGGTCGAAGCAGTCCCTTATCCAATAAGGTTCTTCGCGATACGAAAACATTATCTCAAAACACATGAGATTCTTCGGGTGGTCGAAGCAGTCCCTTATCCAATAAGGTTATTCGTGATACCGAAGCAGTATCTCTAAACACATGAGATTCTTCGGGTGGTCGAAGCAGTCCCTTATCCATTAAGGTTCTACATGATACCAAAGCAGTATCTATAAACACACAAGATTCTTCAGGTGGTCAAAGCAGTCCATTATCCAATAAGGCTCTTTGCGATACCAAAGCAGTATCTCTAAACACATGAGATTCTTCGGGAGGTCAAAGCATTCCCTTATCAACTAATGTTCTTCGCGATACCAAAGCAATATCTCTCAACACATTAGATTCTTCGGGTGGTCGAAGCAGTCCCTTATCCAAAAAGGTTCTTCGCGATACCAAAGCAGTATCTCTAAACACATGAGATTCGTCGGGTGGTCGAAGACGTGCCTTATCTAATAAGGTTTTTCGTCATACCAAAGCAATATCTCTAAACACATGAGATTCTTCGTGTGGTCGAAGCAGTCCCTTATCCAATAAGGTTCTTCGCGATACGAAAACAGTATCTCAAAACACATGAGATTCTTCGGGTGGTCGAAGCAGTCCCTTATCCGTTAAGGTTTTTCACGATACCAAAGCAGTATCTCTAAACACATGAGATTCTTCGGGTGGTCGAAGCAGTCCCTTATCCAATAAGGTTCTTTGCGATACCAAAGCAGTATCTCTATACACATGAGATTCTTCCGGTGGTCAAAGCAGTCCCTTATCTAATAAGGTTCTTCGCGATACCAAAGCAGTAACTCTAAACACATGAGATTCTTTGGGTGGTTAAAGCAGTCCCTTATCCAGTAAGATTCATCGCGATACGAAAGCAGTATCTCTAGACACGTGAGAGTCTTCGAGTGGTCGAATCAGTACCTTATCCAATATGGTTCTTCGTGATACCAAAGCAATAGCTTTAAACACATGAGATTCTTCGGGTGGTCGAACAATCCCTTATCCAATAAGGTTCTTCGCGATACTAAAGTAGTATCTCTAAACACATGAGATTCTTAGGGTGGTCGATGCAGTCCCTTATCCAATAAGGTTCTTCGCGATACCAAAGCAGTATCTCTAAACACATGAGATTCTTCGGGTGGTCGAAGCAGTCACTTATCCATTAAGGTTCTTCACGATACCAAAGCAGTATCTCTAAACACATGAGATTTTCAGGTGGTCGAAGCAGTCCCTTATCCAATAAGGTTCTTCACGATACCAAAGCAGTATCTCTAAAGACATGAGATTCTTCGGGTGGTCAAAGTAGTCCCTTATCTACTAAGGTTCTTCGCGATACCAAAGCAGTATCTCTAAACACATTAGATTCTTCGGTTGGTTAAAGCAGTCCCTTATCCAATAAGGTTCTTCACGATACCAAAGCAGTATCTCTACACACAAGAGATTCGTCGGGTGGTCTAAGCAGTGCCTTATCCAATAAGGTTCTTCGCGATACCAAAGCAGTATCTCTAAACACATGAGATTCTTCGGGTGGTCAAAGCAGTCCCTCATCTAATAAGGTTCTTCGCAATTCCAAAGCAGTATCTTTAAACACATGAGATTCTTCAGGTGGTCGAAGCAGTCCCTTATCCAATAACTGTCTTCGCGATACCAGAGCAATATCTCTAAACACATGAGATTCGTCGGGTGGTCGAAGCAGTGCCTTTTCCAATAAGGTTCTTCGCGATATCAAACCAGTATCTCTAAACACACGCGATTCTTCGCGATACCAAAGCAGTATCTCTAAAAACATGAGATTATTCGGGTGGTCGAAGCAGTACCTTATCCAATAAGGTTCTTTGTGATACCAAAGCAGTATCTCTAAACACATGAGATTCTTCAAGTGGTCGAAGCAGTCCCTTATCCAATAAGGTTCTTCGCGATACCAAAGTAGTATCTCTAAACACATGAGATTCTTAGGGTGGTCGAAGTAATCCCTTATACAATAAGGTTCTTTGCGGTACCAAAGTAGTATCTCTAAACACATGAGATTTTTCGGGTGGTCGAAGTAGTCCCTTATCCGTTAAGGTTCTTCACGATACCAAAGCAGTATCTCTAAACACCGAGATTCTTCGGGTGGTGAAAGCAGTCCCTTATCCAATAAGGTTCTTCATCATACCAAAGCAGTATCTCTAAACAGATGAGATTCTTCGGGTGGTCGAAGCAGACCCTTATCCGTTAAGGTTCTTCACGATACCAAAGCAGTATCTCTAAACACATGAGATTCTTCGGGTGGTCGAAGCAGTCCCTTATCCAATAAGGTTCTTTACGATACCAAAGCAGTATCTCTAAACACATGAGATTCTTTCGGTGGTCAAAGCAGTCCCTTATCTAATAAGGTTCTTCGCGATACCAAAGCAGTATCTCTAAATATATGAGATTGTTTGGGTGGTTGAAGCAGTCCCTTATCCAATAAGGTTCTTCGCGATACCAAAGCAGTATCTCTAAAAACATGAGATTCTTCGGGTGGTCGAAGCAGTACCTTATCCAATAAGGTTCTTTGTGATACCAAAGCAGTATCTCTAAACACATGAGATTCTTCAAGTGGTCGAAGCAGTCCCTTATCCAATAAGGTTCTTCGCGATACCAAAGAAGTATCTCTAAACACATGAGATTCTTAGGGTGGTAGAAGCAGTCCCTTATCCAATAAGGTTCTTCGCGATACCAAAGTAGTATCTCTAAACACATGAGATTGTTCGGGTGGTCGAAGCAGTCCCTTATCTGTTAAGGTTCTTCATGATACCAAAGCAGTATCTCTAAACACATGAGATTCATCGGGTAGTGAATGCAATCCCTTACCCAATAATGTTCTTCGCGATATCAAAGCAGTATCTCTAAACACACAAGATTCTTCACGATACCAAAGCAGTATCTCTAAACACATGAGATTCTTTCGGTGGTCAATGCAGTCCCTTATCTAATAAGGTTCTTCGCGATACCAAAGCTGTATCTCTAAACACATGAGATTCTTTGGGTGGTTAAAGCAGCCCCTTATCCAATAAGGTTCTTCGCGATACCAAAGTAGTATCTCTAAACACATGAGATTCTTCGGGTGGTCGAAGCAATACCTTATCCAATAAGGTTCTTGGTCATACCAAAGAAGTATCTCTAAACACATGAGATTCTTCGGGTGGTCGAAGCAGTCCCTTATCCAATAAGGTTCTTCACGATACCAAAGTAGTATCTCTAAACATATGAGATTCTTAGGATGGTCGAAGCAGTGCCTTATCCAATAAGGTTCTTCGTCATACCAAAGCAGTATCTCTACACACATGAGATTCTTCGGGTGGTCGAAGTCGTCCCTTATCCGTTAAGGTTCTTCACGATACCAAAGCAGTATCTCTAAACACATGAGATTCTTCGGGTGGTCGAAGCAGTCCCTTATCCAATAAGGTTCTTTGCGATACCAAAGCAGTATCTCTAAACAGATGAGATTCTTCCGGTGGTCAAAGAAGTCCCTTATCTAATAAGGTTCTTCGCGATACCTAAGTAGTATCTCTAAATACATGAGATTCTTTGGGTGGTTGAAGCAGTCCGTTATCCAATATGGTTCTTCGCGATATCAAAGCAGTATCTCTAAACACATGAGATTCTTCGGGTGGTCGAAGCAGTACCTTATCCAATAAGGTTCTTTGTGATACCAAAGTTGTATCTCTAAACACATGAGATTCTTCAAGTGGTCGAAGCAGTCCCTTATCCAATAAGGTTCTTCGCGATACCAAAGTAGTATCTCTAAACACATGAGATTCTTAGGGTGGTCGAAGCAGTCCCTTATCCAAAAAGGTTCTTCGTGATACCAAAGTAGTATCTCTAAACACATGAGATTCTTCTGGTGGTCGAAGCAGTCCCTTATCTGTTAAGGTTCTTCACGATACCAAAGCAGTATCTCTAAACACATGAGATTCTTCAGGTGGTGAAAGCAGTCCCTTATCCAATAATGTTCTTCGCGATATCAAAGCAGTATCTCTAAACACACGAGATTCTTCGTGATACCAAAGCAGTATCTCTAACACATGAGATTCTTTGGGTGGTTGAAGCAGTCCCTTATCTAATAAGGTTCTTCGCGATACCAAAGCAGTATCTCTAAACACATGAGACTCTTCGGGTGGTGGAAGCAGTAGCTTATCCAATAAGGTTCTTCGTCATACCAAAGCAGTATCTCTAAACACACGAGATTCTTCGGGTGGTCGAAGCAGTCCCGCATCCAATAAAGTTCTTCACGATACCAAATTAGTATCTCTAAACACATGAGATTCTTAGGGTTGTCGAAGAACTCCCTTATCCAATAAGGTTCTTCGCGATACCAAAGCAGTATCTCTAAACACATGAGATTTTTCGAGTGGTCGAAGCAGTCCCTTATCCGTTAAGGTTCTTCATGATACTAAAGCAGTATCTCTAAACACACGAGATTCTTCAGGTGGTCGAAGCAGTCCATTATCCAATAAGGTTCTTTGCGATACCAAAGCAGTATCTCTAAACATATGAGTTTCTTCGGGTGGTCAAAGCAGTCCCCTATCAACTAATGTTCTTCGCGATACCAAAGCAATATGTCCAAACTCATTAGATTCTTCGGGTGGTCGAAGCAGTCCCTTATCCAAAAAGGTTCTTCGTGATACCAAAGAAGTATCTCTAAACACATGAGATTCGTCGGGTGGTCGAAGCAGTGCCTTATCCAATAAGGTTCTCCGTCATACCAAAGCAGTATCTCTAAACACATGAGATTCTTCGGGTGGTCGAAGCAGTCCCTTATCGGTTAAGGTTCTTCACGATACCAAAGAAGTATCTCTAAACACATGAGATTCTTCGGTCGGTCAAAGCAGTCCCTTATCCAATAAGGTTCTTTGCGATACCAAAGCAGTATCTCTAAACATATGAGATTCTTCCGGTGGTCAAAGCAGTCCCTTATCTAATAAGGTTCTTCGCGATACCAAAGCAGTATCTCTAAACACATGAGATTCTTTGGGTGGTTGAAGCAGTCCCTTATCCAATAAGGTTCTTCGTGATACAAAAGCAGTATCTCTAAACACATGAGACTCTTAGGGTGGTCGAAGCAGTAGCTTATCCGATAAGGTTCTTCGTCATACGAAAGCAGTATCTCTAAACACATGAGATTCTTCGAGTGGTCGAAGCAGTCCCTCATCCAATAAAGTTCTTCACGATACCAAATTAGTATCTCTAAACACATGATATTCCAAGGGTGGTCTAAGAAGTCCCTTATCCAATAAGGTTCTTCGCGATACCAAAGCAGTATCTCTAAACACATGAGATTCTTCGGGTGGTCGAAGTAGTCCCTTATCCGTTAAGGTTCTTCATGATACCAAAGCAGTATCTCTAAACACATGAGATTTTTCAGGTGGTCGAAGCAGTCCATTATCCAATAAGGTTCTTTGCGATACCAAAGCAGTATCTCTAAATACATGAGATTCTTCGGGTGGTCAAAGCAGTCCCTTATCAACTAATGTTCTTCGCGATACCAAAGCAATATCTCTAAACTCATTAGATTCTTCGGGTGGTCGAAGCAGTCCCTTATCTAAAAAGGTTCTTCGCAATACCAAAGAAGTATCTCTAAACACATGAGATTCGTCGGGTGGTCGAAGCAGTGCCTTATCCAATAAGGTTCTCCGTCATACCAAAGCAGTATCTCTAAACACATGAGATTCTTCGGGTGGTCGAAGCAATCCCTTATCGGTTAAGGTTTTTCACGATACCAAAGCAGTATCTCTAAACACATGAGATTCTTCGGTCGGTCGAAACAGTCCCTTATCCAATAAGGTTCTTTGCGATACCAAAGCAGTATCTCTAAACACATGAGATTCTTCCGGTGGTTAAAGCAGTCCCTTATCTAATAAGGTTCTTCGCGATACCACAACAGTATCTCTAAACACATGAGATTCTTTGGGTGGTTGAAGCAGTCCCTTATCCAATAAGGTTCATCGCGATACCAAAGCATTATCTCTAAACACATGAGACTCTTCGGGTGGTCAAAGCAGTAGCTTATCCAATAAGGTTCTTCGTCATACCAAAGCAGTATCTCTAAACACATGAGATTCTTCGGGTGGTCGAAGCAGTCCCTCATCCAATAAAGTTCTTCACGATACCAAATTAGTATCTCTAAACACATGAGATTCTTAGGGTGGTCGAAGAAGTCCCTTATCCAATAAGGTTCTTCGCGATACCAAAGCAGTCTCTCTAAATACATGAGACTCTTCGGGTGGTCGAAGCAGTAGCTTATCCAATAAGGTTCTTCGTCATACCAAAGCAGTATCTCTAAACACATGAGATTCTTCGGGTGGTCGAAGCAGTCCCTCATCCAATAAAGTTCTTCACGATACCAAATTAGTATCTCTAAACACATGAGATTCTTAGGGTGGTCGAAGAAGTCTCTTATCCAATAAGGTTCTTCGCGATACCAAAGCAGTATATCTAAACACATTTGATTCTTCGGGTGATCGAAGCCGTCCCTTATCCATTAAGGTTCTTCATGATACCAAAGCAGTATCTCTAAACACACAAGATTCTTCAGGTGGTCGAAGCAGTCCATTATCCAATAAGGTTCTTTGCAATACCAAAGTAGTATCCCTAAACACATGAGATTCTTCGGGTGGTTAAAGCAGTCCCTTATCAACTAATGTTCTTCGCGATACCAAAGCAATATCTCTAAACTCATTAGATTCTTCGGGTGGTCGAAGCAGTCCCTTATCCAAAAAGGTTCTTCGCAATACCAAAGAAGTATCTCTAAACACATGAGATTCGTCGGGTGGTCGAAGCAGTGCCTTATCCAATAAGGTTCTCCGTCATACCAAAGCAGTATCTCTAAACACATGAGATTCTTCGGGTGGTCGAAGCAGTCCCTTATCGGTTAAGGTTTTTCACGATACCAAAGCAGTATCTCTAAACACATGAGATTCTTCGGTCGGTCGAAGCAGTCCCTTATCCAATAAGGTTCTTTGTGATACCAAAGCAGTATCTCTAAACACATGAGATTCTTCCGGTGGTTAAAGCAGTCCCTTATCTAATAAGGTTCTTCGCGATACCACAGCAGTATCTCTAAACACATGAGATTCTTTGGGTGGTTGAAGCAGTCCCTTATCCAATAAGGTTCATCGCGATACCAAAGCATTATCTCTAAACACATGAGACTCTTCGGGTGGTCAAAGCAGTAGCTTATCCAATAAGGTTCTTCGTCATACCAAAGCAGTATCTCTAAACACATGAGATTCTTCGGGTGGTCGAAGCAGTCCCTCATCCAATAAAGTTCTTCACGATACCAAATTAGTATCTCTAAACACATGAGATTCTTAGGGTGGTCGAAGAAGTCCCTTATCCAATAAGGTTCTTCGCGATACCAAAGCAGTCTCTCTAAATACATGAGACTCTTCGAGTGGTCGAAGCAGTAGCTTATCCAATAAGGTTCTTCGTCATACCAAAGCAGTATCTCAAAACACATGAGATTCTTCGGGTGGTCGAAGCAGTCCCTCATCCAATAAAGTTCTTCACGATACCAAATTAGTATCTCTAAACACATGAGATTCTTAGGGTGGTCGAAGAAGTCTCTTATCCAATAAGGTTCTTCGCGATACCAAAGCAGTATATCTAAACACATTTGATTCTTCGGGTGGTCGAAGCCGTCCCTTATCCATTAAGGTTCTTCATGATACCAAAGCAGTATCTCTAAACACACAAGATTCTTCAGGTGGTCGAAGCAGTCCATTATCCAATAAGGATCTTTGCGATACCAAAGTAGTATCCCTAAACACATGAGATTCTTCGGGTGGTTAAAGCAGTCCCTTATCAACTAATGTTCTTCGCGATACCAAAGCAATATCTCTAAACTCATTAGATTCTTCGGGTGGTCGAAGCAGTCCCTTATCCAAAAAGGTTCTTCGCGATACCAAAGAAGTATCTCTAAACACATGAGATTCGTCGGGTGGTCGAAGCAGTGCCTTATCCAATAAGGTTTTCCGTCATACCAAAGCAGTATCTCTAAACACCTGAGATTCTTTGGGTGGTCGAAGCAGTCCCTTATCGGTTAAGTTTCTTCACGATACCAAAGCAGTATCTCTAAACACATGAGATTCTTCGGTCGGTCGAAGCATTCCCTTATCCAATAAGGTTTTTTGCGATACCAAAGCAGTATCTCTAAGCACATGAGATTCTTCCGGTGGTCAAAGCAGTCCCTTATCTAATAAGGTTCTTCGCGATACCAAAGCAGTATCTCTAAACACATGAGATTCTTTGGGTGGTTGAAGTAGTCCCTTATCCAATAAGGTTCTTCGCGATACCAAAGCAGTATCTCTAAACACATGAGATTCTTCGGGTGGTCGATGCAGTACCTTATCCAATTAGGTTCATCGCGATACCAAAGCATTATCTCTAAACACATGAGACTCTTGGGGTGGTCAAAGCAGTAGCTTATCCAATAAGGTTCTTCGTCATACCAAAACAGTATCTCTAAACACATGAGATTCTTCGGGTGGTCGAAGCAGTCCCTCATCCAATAAAGTTCTTCACGATACCAAATTAGTATCTCTAAACACATGATATTCTTAGGGTGGTCGAAGAAGTCCCTTATCCAATAAGGTTCTTCGCGATACCAAAGCAGTCTCTCTAAATACATGAGACTCTTCGAGTGGTCGAAGCAGTAGCTTATCCAATAAGGTTCTTCGTCATACCAAAGCAGTATCTCTAAACACATGAGATTCTTCGGGTGGTCGAAGCAGTCCCTCATCCAATAAAGTTCTTCACGATACCAAATTAGTATCTCTAAACACATGAGATTCTTAGGGTGGTCGAAGAAGTCTCTTATCCAATAAGGTTCTTCGCGATACCAAAGCAGTATATCTAAACACATTTGATTCTTCGGGTGGTCGAAGCCGTCCCTTATCCATTAAGGTTCTTCATGATACCAAAGCAGTATCTCTAAACACACAAGATTCTTCAGGTGGTCGAAGCAGTCCATTATCCAATAAGGTTCTTTGCGATACCAAAGTAGTATCCCTAAACACATGAGATTCTTCGGGTGGTTAAAGCAGTCCCTTATCAACTAATGTTCTTCGCGATACCAAAGCAATATCTCTAAACTCATTAGATTCTTCGGGTGGTCGAAGCAGTCCCTTATCCAAAAAGGTTCTTCGCGATACCAAAGAAGTATCTCTAAACACATGAGATTCGTCGGGTGGTCGAAGCAGTGCCTTATCCAATAAGGTTTTCCGTCATACCAAAGCAGTATCTCTAAACACCTGAGATTCTTTGGGTGGTCGAAGCAGTCCCTTATCGGTTAAGGTTCTTCACGATACCAAAGCAGTATCTCTAAACACATGAGATTCTTCGGTCGGTCGAAGCATTCCCTTATCCAATAAGGCTTTTTGCGATACCAAAGCAGTATCTCTAAGCACATGAGATTCTTCCGGTGGTCAAAGCAGTCCCTTATCTAATAAGGTTCTTCGCGATACCAAAGCAGTATCTCTAAACACATGAGATTCTTTGGGTGGTTGAAGTAGTCCCTTATCCAATAAGGTTCTTCGCGATACCAAAGCAGTATCTCTAAACACATGAGATTCTTCGGGTGGTCGATGCAGTACCTTATCCAATTAGGTTTTTCGTCATACCAAAGCAGTATCTCTAAACACATGAGAATCTGCGGGTGGTCGAAGCAGTCCCTTATCCAATAAGGTTCTTCACGATACCAAAGTAGTATCTCTAAACATATGAGATTCTTAGGGTGGTCGAAGAAGTCCCTTATCCAATAAGGTTCTTCGCGATACCGAAGCAGTATGTCTAAACACATGAGATTCTTCGGGTGGTCGAAGCAGTCCCTTATCCGTTAAGGTTCTTCATGATACCAAAGCAGTATCTATAAACACACGAGATTCTTCAGGTGGTCAAAGCAGTCCATTATCCAATAAGGTCCATTGCGATACCAAAGCAGTATCTCTAAACACATGAGATTCTTCGGGAGAACAAAGTTGTCCCTTATCAACTAATCTTTTTATCGATACCAAAGCAATATCTCTAAACACATTAGATTTATCGGGTGGTCGAAGGAGTCCCTTATACAAAAAGGTTCTTCGTGATACCAAAGAAGTATCTCTAAACACATGAGATTCGTCGGATGGTCGAAGCAGTGCCTTATCCAATAAGGTTCTTCGCGATACAAAAGCAGTATCTCTAAACACATGAGATTCTTCGGGTGGTCGAAGCAGTCCCTTATCCGTTAAGGTTCTTCACGATACCAAAGAAGTATCTTTAAACACAAGAGATTCTTCGGGTGGTCGAAGCAGTCCCTTATCCAATAAGGTTCTTTGCGATACCAAAGCAGTATCTCTAAACACATGAGATTCTTCCGGTGGTCAAAGCAGTCCCTTATCTAATAAGGTTCTTCGCGATACCAAAGCAGTATCTCTAAATACATGAGATTCTTTGGGTGGTTGAAGAAGTCCCTTATCCAATAAGGTTCTTCGCGATACCAAAGCAGTATCTCTAAACACATGAGATTCTTCGAGTGGCCGAAGCAGTACCTTATCCAATAAGGTTCTTTGTGATACCAAAGCAGTATCTCTAAACACATGAGATTCTTCAAGTGGTCAAAGCAATCCCTTATCCAATAAGGTTCTTCGTGATACCAAAGTAGTATCTCTAAACACATGAGATTCTTAGGGTGGTCGAAGCAGTCCTTTATCCAATAAGGTTCTTCGCGATACCAAATTAGTATATCTAAACACATGAGATTCTTCGGGTGGTCGAAGCAGTCCCTTATCTGTTAAGATTCTTCACGATACCAAAGCAGTATCTCTAAACACATGAGATTCTTCGGGTGGTGAAAGCAGTCCCTTATCCAATAATGTTCTTCGCGATATCAAAGCAGTATATCTAAACACATGAGATTCTTCGTGTGGTTGAAGCAGTCCCTTATCTTATAAGGTTCTTCGCGATACGAAAACAATATCTCTAAACACATGAGATTCTTCGGGTGGTCGAAGCAGTCCCTTATCCGTTAAGGTTCTTCACGATACCAAAGCTGTATCTCTAAACACATGAGATTCTTCGGGTGGTCGAAGCAGTCCCTTATCCAATAAGGTTCTTTACGATACCAAAGCAGTATCTCTATACACATGAGATTCTTCCGGTGGTCAAAGCAGTCCCTTATCTAATAAGGGTCTTCGCGATACCAAAGCAGTATCTCTAAACACATGAGATTCTTTGGGTGGTTGAAGCAGTCCCTTATCCAATAAGGTTCTTCGCGATACCAAAGCAGTATCTCTAAACACATGAGATTCTTCGGGTGGTCGAAGCAGTCCCTTATCCGTTAAGGTTCTTCCTGATACCAAAGTTATATCTCTAAACACACGAGATTCTTCAGGTGGTCAAAGCAGTCCATTATCCAATAAGGTTCTTTGCGATACCAAAGCAGTATCTCTAAACACATGAGATTCTTCGGGTGGTCAAAGCAGTCCCTTATCAACTAATGTTCTTCGCGATACCAAAGCAATATCTCAAAACACATTAGATTCTTCGGGTGGTCGAACAGTCCCTTATCCAAAAAGGTTCTTCGCGATACCAAAGAAGTATCTCTAAACACATGAGATTCGTTAGGTGGTCGAAGCAGTGCCTTATACCAAAGCAGTATCTCTAAACACATGAGATTCGTCGGGTGGTCGTAGCAGTGCCTTTTCCAATAAGGTTCTTTGTGATATCAAAGCAGTTTCTCTAAACACACGAGATTCTTCACGATACTAAAGCAGTACCTCTAAACACATGCGATTCTTCGGGTGGTCAAAGAAGTACCTTATCCAATAAGGTTCTTTGTGATACCAAAGCAGTATCTCTAAACACATGAGATTCTTCAAGTGGACGAAGCAATCCCTTATCCAATAAGGTTCTTCGCGATACCAGAGTAGTATCTCTAAACACATGAGATTCTTCGGGTGGTCCAAGCAGTCCCTTATCCGTTAAGGTTCTTCACGATACGAAAGAAGTATCTCTAAACACATGAGATTCTTCAGGTGGTCGAAGCAGTCCCTTATCCAATAAGGTTCTTTGCGATAACAAAGCAGTATCTCTAAACATATGAGATTCTTCCGGTGGTCAAAGCAGTCCCTTATCTAATAAGGTTCTTCGCGATACCAAAGCAGTATCTCTAAACACATGAGATTCTTTCGGTGGTTGAAGCAGTCCCTTATCCAATAAGGTTCTTCGCGATACCAAAGCAGTATCTCTAAAAACATGAGACTCTTCGAGTGGTCGAAGCAGTAGCTTATCCGATAAGGTTCTTCGTCATACCAAAGCAGTATCTCTAAACACATGCGATTCTTCGAGTGGTCGAAGCAGTCCCTCATCCAATAAAGTTCTTCACGATACTAAATTAGTATCTCTAAACACATGAGATTCCTAGGGTGGTCGAAGAAGTCCCTTATCCAATAAGGTTCTTCGCGATACCAAAGCAGTATCTCTAAACACATGAGATTCTTCGGGTGGTCGAAGCAGTCCCTTATCCGTTAAGGTTCTTCATGATACCAAAGCAGTATCTCTAAACACACGAGATTTTTCAGGTGGTCGAAGCAGTTCATTATCAAATAAGGTTCTTTGCGATACCAAAGCAGTATCTCTAAATACATGAGATTCTTCAGGTGGTCAACGCAGTCCCTTATCAACTAATGTTCTTCGCGATACCAAAGCAATATCTCTAAACTCATTAGATTCTTCGGGTGGTCGAAGCAGTCCCTTATCCAAAAAGGTTCTTCGCGATACCAAAGAAGTATCTCTAAACACATGAGATTCGTCGGGTGGTCGAAGCAGTGCTTTATCCAATAAGGTTCTCCGTCATACCAAAGCAGTATCTCTAAACACATGAGATTCCTCGGGTGGTCGAAGCAGTCCCTTATCGGTTAAGGTTCTTCACGATACCAAAGCAGTATCTCTAAACACATGAGATTCTTCGGTCGGTCGAAGCAGTCCCTTATCCAATAAGGTTCTTTGCGATACCAAAGCAGTATCTCTAAACACATGAGATTCTTTGGGTGGTTGAAGCAGTCCCTTATCCAATAAGGTTCTTCGCGATACCAAAGCATTATCTCTAAACACATGAGACTCTTCGGGTGGTCGAAGCAGTAGCTTATCCAATAAGGTTCTTCGTCATACCAAAGCAGTATCTCTAAACACATGAGATTCTTCGGGTGGTCGAAGCAGTCCCTCATCCAATAAAGTTCTTCACGATACCAAATTAGTATCTCTAAACACATGAGATTCTTAGGGTGGTCGAAGAAGTCCCTTATCCAATAAGGTTCTTCGCGATACCAAAGCAGTATCTCTAAACACATGAGACTCTTCGGGTGGTCGAAGCAGTAGCTTATCCAATAAGGTTCTTCGTCATACCAAAACAGTATCTCTAAACACATGAGATTCTTCGGGTGGTCGAAGCAGTCCCTCATCCAATAAAGTTCTTCACGATACCAAATTAGTATCTCTAAACTCATGAGATTCTTAGGGTGGTCGAAGAAGTCCCTTATCCAATAAGGTTCTTCGTGATACCAAAGCAGTATATCTAAACACATGAGATTCTTCGGGTGGTCGAAGCAGTCCCTTATTTCGTTAAGGTTCTTCATGATACCAAAGCAGTATCTCTAAACACACGAGATTCTTCAGGTGGTCGAAGCAGTCCATTATCCAATAAGGTTCTTTGCGATACCAAAGCAGTATCCCTAAACACATGAGATTCTTCGGGTGGTTAAAGCAGTCCCTTATCAACTAATGTTCTTCGCGATACCAAAGCAATATCTCTAAACTCATTAGATTCTTCGGGTGGTCGAAGCAGTCCCTTATCCAAAAAGGTTCTTCGCGATACCAAAGAAGTATCTCTAAACACATGAGATTCGTCGGGTGGTCGAAACAGTGCCTTATCCAATAAGGTTCTCCATCATACCAAAGCAGTATCTCTAAACACCTGAGATTCTTTGGGTGGTCAAAGCAGTCCCTTATCGGTTAAGGTTCTTCACGATACCAAAACAGTATCTCTAAACACATGAGATTCTTCGGTCGGTCGAAGCAGTCCCTTATCCAATAAGGTTCTTTGCGATACCAAAGCAATATCTCTAAGCACATGAGATTCTTCTGGTGGTCAAAGCAGTCCCTTATCTAATAAGGTTCTTCGCGATACCAAAGCAGTATCTCTAAACACATGAGATTCTTTGGGTGGTTGAAGTAGTCCCTTATCCAATAAGGTTCTTCGCGATACCAAAGCATTATCTCTAAACACATGAGATTCTTCGGGTGGTCGATGTAGTACCTTATCCAATTAGGTTCTTCGTCATACCAAAGCAGTATCTCTAAACACATGAGATTCTTCGGGTGGTCGAAGCAGTCCCTTATCCAATAAGGCTCTTCGCGATACCAAAGCAGTATCTCTAAATACATGAGATTCTTCCAGTGGTCAAAGCAGTCCCTTATCTAATAAAGTTCTTCGGGATACCAAAGCAGTATCTCTAAATACATGAGATTCTTTGGGTGGTTGAAGAAGTCCCTTATCCAATAAGGTTCTTTGCGATACCAAAGCAGTATCTCTAAACACATGAGATTCTTCGGGTGGCCGAAGCAGTACCTTATCCAATAAGGTTTTTTGTGATACCAAAGCAGTATCTCTAAACACATGAGATTCTTCAAGTGGTCAAAACAATCCCTTATCCAATAAGGTTCTTCGTGATACCAAAGTAGTATCTCTAAACACATGAGATTCTTAGGGTGGTCGAAGCAGTCCTTTATCCAATAAGGTTCTTCGCGATACCAAATTAGTATATCTAAACACATGAGATTCTTCGGGTGGTCGAAGCAGTCCCTTATCTGTTAAGGTTCTTCACGATACCAAAGCAGTATCTCTAAACACATGAGATTCTTCGGGTGGTGAAAGCAGTCCCTTATCAAATAATGTTCTTCGCGATATCAAAGCAGTATCTCTAAACACATGAGATTCTTTGTGTGGTCGAATCAGTCCCTTATCTTTTAAGGTTCTTCGCGATACGAAAACAATATCTCTAAACACATGAGATTCTTCGGGTGGTCGAAGCAGTCCCTTATCCAATAAGGTTCTTTACGATGCCAAAGCAGTATCTCTATACACATGAGATTCTTCCGGTGGTCAAAGCAGTCCCTTATCTAATAAGGTTTTTCGCGATACCAAAGCAGTATCTCTAAACACATGAGATTCTTTGGGTGGTTGAAGCAGTCCCTTATCCAATAAGGTTCTTCGCGATACCAAAGCAGTATCTCTAAACACATGAGATTCTTCAGGTGGTCGAAGCATTCCTTATCCGTTAAGGTTCTTCATGATACCAAAGCTGTATCTCTAAACACACGAGATTCTTCAGGTGGTCAAAGCAGTCCATTATCCAATAAGGTTCTTTGCGATACCAAAGCAGTATCTCTAACCACATGAGATTCTTCGGGTGGTCAAAGCAGTCCCTTATCAACTAATGTTCTTCGCGATACCAAAGCAATATCTCAAAACACATTAGATTCTTCGGGTGGTCGAACAGTCCCTTATCCAAAAAGGTTTTTCGCGATACCAAAGAAGTATCTCTAAACACATGAGATTCGTCAGGTGGTCGAAGCAGTGCCTTGTACCAAAGCAGTATCTCTAAACACATGAGATTCGTCGGATGGTCGAAGCAGTGCCTTTTCCAATAAGGTTCTTCGTGATATCAAAGCAGTATCTCTGAACACACGAGATTCTTCACGATACCTAAGCAGTATCTCTAAACACATGAGATTCTTCGGGTGGTCAAAGAAGTACCTTACCCAATAAGGTTCTTTGTGATACCAAAGCATTATCTCTAAACACATGAGATTCTTCAAGTGGACGAAGCAGTCCCTTATCCAATAAGGTTCTTCGCGATACCAAAGTATAATCTCTAAACACATGAGATTCTTAGGGTGGTCGAAGCAGTCCCTTATCCAATAAGGTTCTTCGCGATACCAAAGTAGTATCTCTGAACACATGAGATTCTTCGGGTGGTCGAAGCAGTCCCTTATCCGTTAAGGTTCTTCACGATACCAAAGCAGTATCTCTAAACACATGAGATTCTTTGGGTGGTGAAAGCAGTCCCTTATCCAATAACGTTCTTCGCGATATCAAAGCAGTATCTCTAAACACACGAGAATCCTCGCGATTCCAAAGCATTATCTCTAAACACATGAGATTCTTTGTGTGGTCGAAGCAGACCCTAATCCAATAAGGTTCTTCGCGATACGAAAACAGTATATCTAAACACATGAGATTCTTCGGGTGGTCGAAGCAGTCCCTTATCTGTTAAGGTTCTTCACGATACCAAAGCAGTATATCTAAACACATGAGATTCTTCGGGTGGTCGAAGCAGTCCCTTATCCAATAAGGTTCTTTGCGATACCAAAGCAGTATCTCTATAAACATGAGATTCTTCCGGTGGTCAAAGCAGTCCCTTATCTAATAAGGTTCTTCGCGATACCAAAGCAGTATCTCTAAACACATGTGATTCTTTGGGTGGTTGAAGCAGTCCCTTATCCAATAAGGTCCTTCGCGATACCAAAGCATTATCTCTAAACACATGAGATTCTTCGGGTGGTCGAAGCAGTACCTTATCCAATAAGGTTCTTCATCATACCAAAGCTGTATCTCAAAACACATGAGATTCTTCGGGTGGTCGAAGCAGTCCCTTATCCAATAAGGTTCTTCACGATACCAAAGTAGTATCTCTAAACATATGAGATTCTTAGGGTGGTCGAAGCAGTGCCTTATCCAATAAGGTTCTTCGTCATACCAAAGCAGTATCTCTAAACACATGAGATTCTTTGGGTGGTCGAAGCCGTTCCTTATCCGTTAAGGTTCTTCGCGATACCAAAGCAGTATCTCTAAACACATCAGAATCTTCGGGTGGTCAAAGCAGTCCCTTATCCAAAAAGGTTCTTTGCGATACCAAAGCAATATCTCTAAACACATGAGATTCTTCCGGTGGTCAAAGCAGTCCCTTATCTAATAAGGTTCTTCGCGATACCTAAGCAGTATCTCTAAATACATGAGATTCTTTGGGTGGTTGAAGCAGTCCGTTATCCAATAAGGTTCTTCGCGATACCAAAGCAATATCTCTAAACACAGGAGATTCCTCGGGAGGTCGAAGCAGTACTTTATCCAATAAGGTTCTTTGTGATACCAAAGCAGTATCTCTAAACACATGAGATTTTTCAAGTGGTCGAATCAGTCCCTTATCCAATAAGGTTCTTCGCGATACCAAATTAGTATATCTAAACACATGAGATTCTTCGGGTGGTCAAAGCAGTCCCTTATCTGTTAAGGTTCTTCACGATACCAAAGCAGTATCTCTAAACACATGAGATTCTTCGGGTGGTGAAAGAGGTCCCTTATCAAATAATGTTCTTCGTGATATCAAAGCAGTATCTCTAAACACATGAGATTCTTCGTGTGGTCGAATCAGTCCCTTATCTTTTAAGGTTCTTCGCGATACGAAAACAATATCTCTAAACACATGAGATTCTTCGGGTGGTCGAAGCAGTCCCTTATCCGTTAAGGTTCTTCACGATACCAAAGCTGTATCTCTAAACACATGAGATTCTTCGGGTGGTCGAAGCAGTCCCTTATCCAATAAGGTTCTTTACGATGCCAAAGCAGTATCTCTATACACATGAGATTCTTCCGGTGGTCAAAGCAGTCCCTTATCTAATAAGGTTCTTCGCGATACCAAAGAAGTATCTCTAAACACATGAGATTCTTTGGGTGGTTGAAGCAGTCCCTTATCCAATAAGGTTCTTCGCGATACCAAAGCAGTATCTCTAAACACATGAGATTCTTCGGGTGGTCGAAGCAGTCCCTTATCCGATAAGGTTCTTCATGATTCCAAAGCTGTATCTCTAAACACACGAGATTCTTCAGGTGGTCAAAGCAGTCCATTATCCAATAAGGTTCTTTGCGATACCAAAGCAGTATCTCTAACCACATGAGATTCTTCGGGTGGTCAAAGCAGTCCCTTATCAACTAATGTTCTTCGCGATACCAAAGCAATATCTCAAAACACATTAGATTCTTCGGGTGGTCGAACAGTCCCTTATCCAAAAAGGTTCTTCGCGATACCAAAGAAGTATCTCTAAACACATGAGATTCGTCAGGTGGTCGAAGCAGTGCCTTATACCAAAGCAGTATCTCTAAACACATGAGATTCGTCGGATGGTCGAAGCAGTGCCTTTTCCAATAAGGTTCTTCGTGATATCAAAGCAGTATCTCTAAACACACGAGATTCTTCACGATACCAAAGCAGTATCTCTAAACACATGAGATTCTTCGGGTGGTCAAAGAAGTACCTTACCCAATAAGGTTCTTTGTGATACCAAAGCATTATCTCTAAACACATGAGATTCTTCAAGTGGACGAAGCAGTCCCTTATCCAATAAGGTTCTTCGCGATACCAAAGTATAATCTCTAAACACATGAGATTCTTAGGGTGGTCGAAGCAGTCCCTTATCCAATAAGGTTCTTCGCGATACCAAAGTAGTATCTCTGAACACATGAGATTCTTCGGGTGGTCGAAGCAGTCCCTTATCCGTTAAGGTTCTTCACGATACCAAAGCAGTATCTCTAAACACATGAGATTCTTTGGGTGGTGAAAGCAGTCCCTTATCCAATAACGTTCTTCGCGATATCAAAGCAGTATCTCTAAACACACGAGAATCCTCGCGATTCCAAAGCATTATCTCTAAACACATGAGATTCTTCGTGTGGTCGAAGCAGACCCTAATCCAATAAGGTTCTTTGCGATACGAAAATAGTATATCTAAACACATGAGATTCTTCGGGTGGTCGAAGCAGTCCCTTATCTGTTAAGGTTCTTCACGATACCAAAGCAGTATATCTAAACACATGAGATTCTTCGGGTGGTCGAAGCAGTCCCTTATCCAATAAGGTTCTTTGCGATACCAAAGCAGTATCTCTATAAACATGAGATTCTTCCGGTGGTCAAAGCAGTCCCTTATCTAATAAGGTTCTTCGCGATACCAAAGCAGTATCTCTAAACACATGTGATTCTTTGGGTGGTTGAAGCAGTCCCTTATCCAATAAGGTCCTTCGCGATACCAAAGCATTATCTCTAAACACATGAGATTCTTCGGGTGGTCGAAGCAGTATCTTATCCAATAAGGTTCTTCATCATACCAAAGCTGTATCTCAAAACACATGAGATTCTTCGGGTGGTCGAAGCAGTACCTTATCCAATAAGGTTCTTCACGATACCAAAGTAGTATCTCTAAACATATGAGATTCTTAGGGTGGTCGAAGCAGTGCCTTATCCAATAAGGTTCTTCGTCATACCAAAGCAGTATCTCTAAACACATGAGATTCTTTGGGTGGTCGAAGCCGTTCCTTATCCGTTAAGGTTCTTCGCGATACCAAAGCAGTATCTCTAAACACATGAGACTCTTCGGGTGGTCGAAGCAGTCCCTTATCCAAAAAGGTTCTTTGCGATACCAAAGCAGTATCTCTAAACACATGAGATTCTTCCGGTGGTCAAAGCAGTCCCTTATCTAATAAGGTTATTCGCGATACCTAAGCAGTATCTCTAAATACATGAGATTCTTTGGGTGGTGAAAGCAGTCCCTTATCAAATAATGTTCTTCGCGATATCAAAGCAGTATCTCTAAACACATGAGATTCTTTGTGTGGTCGAATCAGTCCCTTATCTTTTAAGGTTCTTCGCGATACGAAAACAATATCTCTAAACACAGGAGATTCTTCGGGTGGTCGAAGCAGTCCCTTATCCAATAAGGTTCTTTACGATGCCAAAGCAGTATCTCTATACACATGAGATTCTTCCGGTGGTCAAAGCAGTCCCTTATCTAATAAGGTTCTTCGCGATACCAAAGCAGTATCTCTAAACACATGAGATTCTTTGGGTGGTTGAAGCAGTCCCTTATCCAATAAGGTTCTTCGCGATACCAAAGCAGTATCTCTAAACACATGAGATTCTTCAGGTGGTCGAAGCAGTCCCTTATCCGTTAAGGTTCTTCATGATACCAAAGCTGTATCTCTAAACACACGAGATTCTTCAGGTGGTCAAAGCAGTCCATTATCCAATAAGGTTCTTTGCGATACCAAAGCAGTATCTCTAACCACATGAGATTCTTCGGGTGGTCAAAGCAGTCCCTTATCAACTAATGTTCTTCGCGATACCAAAGCAATATCTCAAAACACATTAGATTCTTCGGGTGGTCGAACAGTCCCTTATCCAAAAAGGTTTTTCGCGATACCAAAGAAGTATCTCTAAACACATGAGATTCGTCAGGTGGTCGAAGCAGTGCCTTGTACCAAAGCAGTATCTCTAAACACATGAGATTCGTCGGATGGTCGAAGCAGTGCCTTTTCCAATAAGGTTCTTCGTGATATCAAAGCAGTATCTCTAAACACACGAGATTCTTCACGATACCAAAGCAGTATCTCTAAACACATGAGATTCTTCGGGTGGTCAAAGAAGTACCTTACCCAATAAGGTTCTTTGTGATACCAAAGCATTATCTCTAAACACATGAGATTCTTCAAGTGGACGAAGCAGTCCCTTATCCAATAAGGTTCTTCGCGATACCAAAGTATAATCTCTAAACACATGAGATTCTTAGGGTGGTCGAAGCAGTCCCTTATCCAATAAGGTTCTTCGCGATACCAAAGTAGTATCTCTGAACACATGAGATTCTTCGGGTGGTCGAAGCAGTCCCTTATCCGTTAAGGTTCTTCACGATACCAAAGCAGTATCTCTAAACACATGAGATTCTTTGGGTGGTGAAAGCAGTCCCTTATCCAATAACGTTCTTCGCGATATCAAAGCAGTATCTCTAAACACACGAGAATCCTCGCGATTCCAAAGCATTATCTCTAAACACATGAGATTCTTTGTGTGATCGAAGCAGACCCTAATCCAATAAGGTTCTTCGCGATACGAAAACAGTATATCTAAACACATGAGATTCTTCGGGTGGTCGAAGCAGTCCCTTATCTGTTAAGGTTCTTCACGATACCAAAGCAGTATATCTAATCACATGAGATTCTTCGGGTGGTCGAAGCAGTCCCTTATCCAATAAGGTTCTTTGCGATACCAAAGCAGTATCTCTATAAACATGAGATTCTTCCGGTGGTCAAAGCAGTCCCTTATCTAATAAGGTTCTTCGCGATACCAAAGCAGTATCTCTAAACACATGTGATTCTTTGGGTGGTTGAAGCAGTCCCTTATCCAATAAGGTCCTTCGCGATACCAAAGCATTATCTCTAAACACATGAGATTCTTCGGGTGGTCGAAGCAGTACCTTATCCAATAAGGTTCTTCATCATACCAAAGCTGTATCTCAAAACACATGAGATTCTTCGGGTGGTCGAAGCAGTCCCTTATCCAATAAGGTTCTTCACGATACCAAAGTAGTATCTCTAAACATATGAGATTCTTAGGGTGGTCGAAGCAGTGCCTTATCCAATAAGGTTCTTCGTCATACCAAAGCAGTATCTCTAAACACATGAGATTCTTTGGGTGGTCGAAGCCGTTCCTTATCCGTTAAGGTTCTTCGCGATACCAAAGCAGTATCTCTAAACACATCAGAATCTTCGGGTGGTCAAAGCAGTCCCTTATCCAAAAAGGTTCTTTGCGATACCAAAGCAGTATCTCTAAACACATGAGATTCTTCCGGTGGTCAAAGCAGTCCCTTATCTAATAAGGTTCTTCGCGATACCAAAGCAGTATCTCTAAATACATGAGATTCTTTGGGTGGTTGAAGCAGTCCGTTATCCAATAAGGTTCTTCGCGATACCAAAGCAATATCTCTAAACACAGGAGATTCCTCGGGAGGTCGAAGCAGTACTTTATCCAATAAGGTTCTTTGTGATACCAAAGCAGTATCTCTAAACACATGAGATTTTTCAAGTGGTCGAATCAGTCCCTTATCCAATAAGGTTCTTCGCGATACCAAATTAGTATATCAAAACACATGAGATTCTTCGGGTGGTCGAAGCAGTCCCTTATCTGTTAAGGTTCTTCACGATACCAAAGCAGTATCTCTAAACACATGATATTCTTCGGGTGGTGAAAGCGGTCCCTTATCAAATAATGTTCTTCGCGATATCAAAGCAGTATCTCTAAACACATGAGATTCTTCGTGTGGTCGAATCAGTCCCTTATCTTTTAAGGTTCTTCGCGATACGAAAACAATATCTCTAAACACATGAGATTCTTCGGGTGGTCGAAGCAGTCCCTTATCCGTTAAGGTTCTTCACGATACCAAAGATGTATCTCTAAACACATGAGATTCTTCGGGTGGTCGAAGCAGTCCCTTATCCAATAAGGTTCTTTACGATGCCAAAGCAGTATCTCTATACACATGAGATTCTTCCGGTGGTCAAAGCAGTCCCTTATCTAATAAGGTTCTTCGCGATACCAAAGAAGTATCTCTAAACACATGAGATTCTTTGGGTGGTTGAAGCAGTCCCTTATCCAATAAGGTTCTTCGCGATACCAAAGCAGTATCTCTAAACACATGAGATTCTTCGGGTGGTCGAAGCAGTCCCTTATCCGATAAGGTTCTTCATGATTCCAAAGCTGTATCTCTAAACACACGAGATTCTTCAGGTGGTCAAAGCAGTCCATTATCCAATAAGGTTCTTTGCGATACCAAAGCAGTATCTCTAACCACATGAGATTCTTCGGGTGGTCAAAGCAGTCCCTTATCAACTAATGTTCTTCGCGATACCAAAGCAATATCTCAAAACACATTAGATTCTTCGGGTGGTCGAACAGTCCCTTATCCAAAAAGGTTCTTCGCGATACCAAAGAAGTATCTCTAAACACATGAGATTCGTCAGGTGGTCGAAGCAGTGCCTTATACCAAAGCAGTATCTCTAAACACATGAGATTCGTCGGATGGTCGAAGCAGTGCCTTTTCCAATAAGGTTCTTCGTGATATCAAAGCAGTATCTCTAAACACACGAGATTCTTCACGATACCAAAGCAGTATCTCTAAACACATGAGATTCTTCGGGTGGTCAAAGAAGTACCTTACCCAATAAGGTTCTTTGTGATACCAAAGCATTATCTCTAAACACATGAGATTCTTCAAGTGGACGAAGCAGTCCCTTATCCATAAAGGTTCTTCGCGATACCAAAGTATAATCTCTAAACACATGAGATTCTTAGGGTGGTCGAAGCAGTCCCTTATCCAATAAGGTTCTTCGCGATACCAAAGTAGTATCTCTGAACACATGAGATTCTTCGGGTGGTCGAAGCAGTCCCTTATCCGTTAAGGTTCTTCACGATACCAAAGCAGTATCTCTAAACACATGAGATTCTTTGGGTGGTGAAAGCAGTCCCTTATCCAATAACGTTCTTCGCGATATCAAAGCAGTATCTCTAAACACACGAGAATCCTCGCGATTCCAAAGCATTATCTCTAAACACATGAGATTCTTCGTGTGGTCGAAGCAGACCCTAATCCAATAAGGTTCTTTGCGATACGAAAACAGTATATCTAAACACATGAGATTCTTCGGGTGGTCGAAGCAGTCCCTTATCTGTTAAGGTTCTTCACGATACCAAAGCAGTATATCTAAACACATGAGATTCTTCGGGTGGTCGAAGCAGTCCCTTATCCAATAAGGTTCTTTGCGATACCAAAGCAGTATCTCTATAAACATGAGATTCTTCCGGTGGTCAAAGCAGTCCCTTATCTAATAAGGTTCTTCGCGATACCAAAGAAGTATCTCTAAACACATGTGATTCTTTGGGTGGTTGAAGCAGTCCCTAATCCAATAAGGTCCTTCGCGATACCAAAGCATTATCTCTAAACACATGATATTCTTCGGGTGGTCGAAGCAGTATCTTATCCAATAAGGTTCTTCATCATACCAAAGCTGTATCTCAAAACACATGAGATTCTTCGGGTGGTCGAAGCAGTACCTTATCCAATAAGGTTCTTCACGATACCAAAGTAGTATCTCTAAACATATGAGATTCTTAGGGTGGTCGAAGCAGTGCCTTATCCAATAAGGTTCTTCGTCATACCAAAGCAGTATCTCTAAACACATGAGATTCTTTGGGTGGTCGAAGTTGTTCCTTATCCGTTAAGGTTCTTCGCGATACCAAAGCAGTATCTCTAAACACATGAGACTCTTCGGGTGGTCGAAGCAGTCCCTTATCCAAAAAGGTTCTTTGCGATACCAAAGCAGTATCTCTAAACACATGAGATTCTTCCGGTGGTCAAAGCAGTCCCTTATCTAATAAGGTTATTCGCGATACCTAAGCAGTATCTCTAAATACATGAGATTCTTTGGGTGGTTGAAGCAGTCCGTTATCCAATAAGGTTCTTCGCGATACCAAAGCAATATCTCTAAACACAGGAGATTCTTCGGGAGGTCGAAGCAGTACTTTATCCAATAAGGTTCTTTGTGATACCAAAGCAGCATCTCTAATCACATGAGATTCTTCGGGTGGTCGAAGCAGTCCCTTATCTGTTAAGGTTCTTCACGATACCAAAGCAGTATCTCTAAACACATGAGATTCTTCGGGTGGTGAAAGCAGTCCTTTATCCAATAATGTTCTTCGCGATATCAAAGCAGTATCTCTAAACACACGAGTTTTTCACGATACGAAAGCAGTATCTCTAAACACATGAGATTCTTCCGGTGGTCAATGCAGTCCTTTATCTAATAAGGTTCTTCACGATACAAAAGCAGTATCTCTAAACACATGAGATTCTTTGGGTGGTTGAAGCAGTCCCTTATCCAATAAGGTTCTTCGCGATACCAAAGCATTATCTCTAAACACATGAGATTCTTCGGGTGGTCGAAGCAGTATCTTATCCAATCAGGTTCTTCATCATACCAAAGCTGTATCTCAAAACACATGAGATTCTTCGGGTGGTCGAAGCAGTCCCTTATCCAATAAGGTTCTTCACGATACCAAAGTAGTATCTCTAAACATATGAGATTCTTAGGGTGGTCGAAGCAGTGCCTTATCCAATAAGGTTCTTCGTCATACCAAAGCAGTATCTCTAAACACATGAGATTCTTTGGGTGGTCGAAGCCGTTCCTTATCCGTTAAGGTTCTTCGCGATACCAAAGCAGTATCTCTAAACACATGAGACTCTTCGGGTGGTCGAAGCAGTCCCTTATCCAAAAAGGTTCTTTGCGATACCAAAGCAGTATCTCTAAACACATGAGATTCTTCCGGTGGTCAAAGCAGTCCCTTATCTAATAAGGTTATTCGCGATACCTAAGCAGTATCTCTAAATACATGAGATTCTTTGGGTGGTTGAAGCAGTCCGTTATCCAATAAGGTTCTTCGCGATACCAAAGCAATATCTCTAAACACAGGAGATTCTTCGGGAGGTCGAAGCAGTACTTTATCCAATAAAGTTCTTTGTGATACCAAAGCAGCATCTCTAAACACATGAGATTTTTCAAGTGGTCGAATCAGTCCCTTATCCAATAAGGTTCTTCGCGATACCAAAGTAGTATCTCTAAACACATGAGATTCTTAGGATGGTCGAAGCAGTTCCTTATCCAATAAGGTTCTTCGTGATACCAAAGTAGTATCTCTAATCACATGAGATTCTTCGGGTGGTCGAAGCAGTCCCTTATCTGTTAAGGTTCTTCACGATGCCAAAGCAGTATCTCTAAACACATGAGATTCTTCGGGTGGTGAAAGCAGTCCCTTATCCAATAATGTTCTTCGCGATATCAAAGCAGTATCTCTAAACACACGAGTTTTTCACGACACGAAAGCAGTATCTCTAAACACATGAGATTCTTCCGGTGGTCAATGCAGTCCCTTATCTAATAAGGTTCTTCACGATACCAAAGCAGTATCTCTAAACACATGAGATTCTTTGGGTGGTTGAAGCAGTCCCTTATCCAATAAGGTTCTTCGCGATACCAAAGCATTATCTCTAAACACATGAGATTCTTCGGGTGGTCGAAGCAGTACCTTATCCAATAAGGTTCTTCATCATACCAAAGCTGTATCTCCAAACACATGAGATTCTTTGGGTGGGCGAAGCAGTCCCTTATCCAATAAGGTTCTTCACGATACCAAAGTAGCATCTCTAAACACATGAGATTCTTTGGGTGGTTGAAGCAGTCCCTTATCCAATAAGGTTCTTCGCGATTCCAAAATAGTATCTCTAAACACATGAGACTCTTCGGGTGGTCGAAGCAGTAGCTTATCCAATAAGGTTCTTCGTCATACCAAAGTAGTATCACTAAACACATGAGATTCTTCAGGTGGTCGAAGCAGTCCATTATCCAAAAAGGTTCTTCGCAATACCAAAGAAGTATCTCTAAACACATGAGATTCGTCGGGTGGTCGAAGCAGTGCCTTATCCAATAAGGTTCTCCGTCATACCAAAGCAGTATCTCTAAACACATGAGATTCTTCGGGTGGTCGAAGCAGTCCCTTATCGGTTAAGGTTCTTCACGATACCAAAGCAGTATCTCTAAACACATGAGATTCTTCGGTCGGTCGAAGTAGTCCCTTATCCAATAAGGTTCTTTGCGATACCAAAGCAGTATCTCTAAACACATGAGATTCTTCCGGTGGTCAAAACAGTCCCTTATCTAATAAAGTTCTTCACGATACCAAATTAGTATCTCTAAACACATGAGATTCTTAGGGTGGTCGAAGAAGTCCCTTATCCAATAAGGTTCTTCGCGATACCAAAGCAGTATCTCTAAACACATGAGACTCTTCGGGTGGTCGAAGCATTAGCTTATCCAATAAGGTTCTTCGTCATACCAAAGCAGTATCTCTAAACACATGAGATTCTTCGGGTGGTCGAAGCAGTCCCTCATCCAATAAAGTTCTTCAGGATACCAAATTAGTATCTCTAAACACATGAGATTCTTAGGGTGGTCGAAGAAGTCCCTTATCCAATAAGGTTCTTCGCGATACCAAAGCAGTATCTTTAAACACATGAGATTCTTCGGGTGGTCGAAGCAGTCCCTTATCCGTTATGGTTCTTCATGATACCAAAGCAGTATCTCTAAACACACAAGATTCTTCAGGTGGTCGAAGCAGTCCATTATCCAATAAGGTTCTTTGCGATACCAAAGCAGCATCTCTAAACACATGAGATTCTTCGGGTGGTCAAAGCAGTCCCTTATCAGCTAATGTTCTTCGCGATACCGAAGAAATATCTCTAAACTCATTAGATTCTTCGGGTGGTCGAAGCAGTCCCTTATCCAAAAAGGTTCTTCACGATACCAAAGAAGTATCTCTAAACACATGAGATTCATCGGGTGGTCGAAGCAGTGCCTTATCCAATAAGGTTCTCCGTCATACCAAAGCAGTATCTCTAAACACATGAGATTCTTTGGGTGGTCGAAGCAGTCCCTTATCGGTTAAGGTTCTTCAGGATACCAAAGCAGTATCTCTAAACACATGAGATTCTTCGGTCGGTCGAAGCAGTCCCTTATCCAATAAGGTTCTTTGCGATACCCAAGCAGTATCTCTAAGCACATGAGATTCTTCCGGTGGTCAAAGCAGTCCCTTATCTAATAAGGTTCTTCGCGATACCAAAGCAGTATCTCTAAACACATGAGATTCTTTGGGTGGTCGATGCAGTACCTTATCCAATAAGGTTCTTCGTCATACCAAAGCAGTATCTCTAAACACATGAGATTCTTTGGGTGGTCGATGCAGTACCTTATCCAATAAGGTTCTTCGTCATACCAAAGCAGTATCTCTAAACACATGAGATTTTCGGGTGGTCGAAGCAGTCCCTTATCCAATAAGGTTCTTCACGATACCAAAGTAGTATCTCTAAACATATGAGATTCTTAGGGTGGTCGAAGAAGTCCCTTATCCAATAAGGTTCTTCGCGATACCGAAGTGTTGCACCCCAAAATTTGACCAACATTTATTTATCCATCAAGTGTTTGAAGTTTGATACCTTCATCAGAAAGTTCAAGAGATCCTCAGAGGAATTGGTTGAAACCAAGGTTGTGTGCTTCATAGCTTGAGAGTTGTGGGAGCTCCTCAAATGATTCTGAGACTTTGAGAATGAACTTGAAGCTTTAAGAAAGCCTATGAGATGTCTTGAAAGCCATCATGAAGCCCAGAGAAGTCATCATGCAAGAATTCAGAAGATTCAGCCATGAATGGTAGAATTAGGGTTTGACTGGGTCAACCCTAGGTCAACTGAGGATTAGAGAAGGTTGAGACCTAATCCAAGAGCCATGAGAGGATGGAATGATGTATGGAGATGTTATAATGATGATTCCTAGACCAACTCATCATGATTGAGGAGTTTGAGAAGTTTTAAGCTAGGGTTTCTTAGGATGGACAGTGTAAAAACCCTAATTTGGTTCCTATCTTCCAGGCAGTTTTAGCTCAAGATGTGATTGATATCTCATCTTCCCCACAACATGAATGTTGTAGAGATTGTTCTTATCTTTAATTTGAGTTGTAGAAGTCCTTGATAGGATGTACAGAGCTCAAGTTATGGTTTTGACAAATTACAGGTCATCTGAGGTGTGTGAATCTGGGTCCTTGAAAGTCACCCAACTTGCAGACAACTTTTGCCCTAGTAGGATAATTCCTATGATCTCTTGGTCAACATGAATGTTGAAGAGCATCTTATTATCTTTCTAGAGAGGACTAGAAGTCCTTGATAGGATTTGTAGAACTCAACTTATGGTTTGTACAAGACAGGGGTATTTTGGTCATTTGGTAATTATAGGTCATTTTAAGCAAAGGCCATATCTCCTATTTCCAAGCCTCAAATGAAAAAACTCAAAACATCAAAGTTTTTCAAAATGGAATTTTAAGCCTAGAAAAGTGGTCATGAGTTGTTGGAAAGGCTTGTAGCAAGGATTGAAAGAATGGGTGAAAATGACCTAAAAATGGCTTATAACTTAAATGGATCCAAGTTGGAAATTGGTTTGGGAGATCTATGAATCCAAAATAGGTCATCCAATATGTCATTTTGAATCCAAACATCATTTTAAAAACAATGGTTTAAATACATTTTTGATTTGAGGTTTAAAAATGGGGGTTACTTTGTAATGTTGTTGCTTGCATAATAAGGAACCTTTGGAAAACTTCACACAAGGCAAGGAAATGTCTGTTTTTCACTCATTCCATCTCAATATCTCTTGTAAGGAGATTTTGACACAATTAAAGGTCTTAATGCATGAGATGAGATAATACCATATGTCATTACATGATAATTTCCAAGACTTTCTAGTGCATTCTAGGAGGTTCTAGATTCTTCCATTGACTGTTATATATTGAGGAGCTCACAATGAAGAAAAAGGTTGGCAAGGTTGGTGAATCCAGTGGAGAAGAGTGAGGGAGTGAGGGGTGTTCAAGTGTGGATTCCATTGCAAGCAAGCTTCGAATTTCACATTACAAGCTTCCTTCTTCCAAGATATTGCAAACAGAAAGGAGTACTCCATTGGAGGAGTAGTTGGAAGAAGGATCAAGCCCTGAATCAAGCCCTACATACACCTACCATTACCACTTGATAGGTTTGAATCTTTTACCATATCTCCCTATTTATATGCATTCAATCAGGTTTCTAGATGTAGAATTAACAAGTTAGGTTGGATGATCATTTTCTGAAACTTAGAGGAGATTCTATGAGGTTTCATGGCAGGTCATAATTTCTTTAAAGATCAAGAACAGGCTGTTTTGTAGGGTTTAGCACACGTGTGATGGCTTAACTTGATTAGGGTAACATAGGGAGCAAGGTAGTACCATTTATATCAAGAACCACCATGGTTAATATCAGAGAAAAGTAATGGAGACATGACCTTCGTGCCCTCTGTTTGGGATCTATAGGGAGTGTTAGTAAAAACTAGGACCATGGATAGATTCCTTGTGATTAGTAGATCATTTTAGGTCTTTGCAATTTTCGTTTTCATCAAGTATTGAGAGAGAACGAGAGGTTTGAAGCTACGTGCATGAACATGGCAAAACTGAAACCCTAATGGCATTTTGGGGAAGATGAGTTTTTAACCGTTGGATTAGATAAGATTTTTGACTTTTTAAGCTCATCGCGCGGCCAGATTTCAAAGTGAAAACGGAGGGAAAGATCAGCACTAAACGCAACATTTAGCTAAATGAGTAATCCTGGGCCTCAGCGAACCATGCTAATCACACCCCACCCAACGGCCCAAACCAAAATTGAACTATAATCAGTTGCTATCCACACCGAGTTTTTGTCTTTTTTCTTTTAGTTTTTCAGTTGATTTTTCTGATCATAGTGGGCTTAAGGCATTCGCTAATGACACCCCCCATCCCTGGCCCATTTGGGAAACCAACTAGGCGCCTATTCTTTTGACACCCCCTCCCATTTATTTTTGTATTCTTGAATTTTAATTTCTTTTATATTTTCTTGCACCTTTAATAATTCATAGAAAATTGAAAAATCATTGTTTTTTAATTCTTGTTTTTTCTATAGACTCATATTTTTGTGTAGAAAATTAATAAAAATAAAAATTCCATTTTATTTTTAGTTTTATATTTTTAGAATATTATTCTTTTAAATAGCTTTTAAATAGGTTTAGTTTGATACTCAATTTTGTAGAATTTATTTTAGGACCTTCCCTTAATCTTTTTGATTCATTCTTTTTAGTGTGATTAGATATTAAGCCTTAGTTCCCATAGGATTTAATTCATGATTTTTAGATTAAAATTTGATTAGTTTAATTAGGTTAGCATTAGGGTACCAAATTAGGGTTTTTTAGAGAACATAGGTGAAGTAAATCATTTTCTTTTAGGAGTGTTTGACTTGATTTTTGGGTATGGGCATATAGGGATGTTATGGGTAGGTATTATAGACCCTTGTAAATAAATGTTAGATTTTTCCCCTTGCTCTAGTATTTTCAAGTATTTTCTGAATAGGACTGTTAGTTTGGCTTGTTTTGCGTTGATTGTCTGTCTTTGGGGTTTATCCTTGGGGAATTGTTGTGGGGCTTGGTTTGCTTTGAAGACCTTGTTGAAGGAGCATGATGAAGGAGAAGATTGTAGATCAAGACCCAGAGGTTGAGAGGTTGGAGCTTGTTCTCTGTTTGTGAGGTTTGTGATCCTGAAGTTTGAGGGAAATTCATGGTACTTTCCTGAGGAAGGCACTATGGATGTCTTTCATTCTTTCTTCTCACCTCTTTCTTAAGTATCCAATGATGTTGGAGCCTTCATGTGAGTTTAGTTTCTCCTGAGGAGGAATGTAAACTGATCACAGTTGTTGAGCCACATGGGATACGATTCCTAAGTGGAAGCCCCCTAGTACTTTCCTGAGGAAGGTCCTATGGGTCTGTTCACTTAGTTCCCTTAGTTCATCTAGGATTTCTTAAGTATCCAATGATGTTGGAGCCTTCATGTGAGTTTAGTTTCTCCTGAGGAGGAATGTAAACTGATCACAGTTGTTGAGCCACATAGGATACGATTCCTAAGTGGAAGCCCCCTAGTACTTTCCTGAGGAAGGTCCTGTGGGTCTGTTCACTTAGTTCCCTTAGTTCATATAGGATTTCTTAAGTATCCAATGATGTTGGACCCTTCATGTGAGTTTAATTCCTCCTGAGGAGGAATGTAAACTGATCACAGTTGTTGAGCCACATAGGATATGATTCCTGAGTATAAGCCTCCTAGTGCTTTCCTGAGGAGGGCACTATGAGTCTGCCTACTTAGCTCCCTTTCTTTGGTAAGCTTGTTTTGAAGCTTGAAGACTGGGATTGATTTTTTTTGATTAGGGTTTTGCTTTAGGGCTTTGCTTAGATCTAATTAGGGTTTTGTTTTAGGGTTAGGATTAGGGAGAGCTTAGATGTAGATAATTCCTTTCTCAAGCATGTGGTTTGTTTGCCTGATGGCATTTCATTTCTTCTATCTGTATGACTGCAGTTTACTGTTTATTGCTTGATAGCATGTTGTTTATTTTTCAGTATGATTACTGTTATTTCATGACTGGCTTGAGGTTGAGACGAGCTTGTGGAGGCTGAAGCCCCACACACATTTCCTCCCTCACTTGCATTGCATGCATTTTACTGTTAAGTTGATGCTTTGTCTGTTTTGGTGTATCATTGACATGATCCCTTAGGACTCTCATTTCCTTTGATAAGGATTTGATGATAGACTTTTAGGTTGAAACCTATGCATGACAACTTCTAGGAGTTCCCTGTTCAAACCTCAACCATAGGATGAATCCATGGCATGATAACAGTAGGACTTGATACTCTCCCTCCTAGTTGGGCCTGTTCTCTTCTCATCTCAAAGCAGTTTAAGATACAGTAATCATGAATGATTTCTTTCGTACGTTACGAGCCTTAAGCTATCTGAGAAAGGATTGTGGGAGAGTTCCTTTTCCACAGTCTGGATGTTTAGTATGGTACCCTTTGGGTGACATGCGACGCATTCACTCTCAGGTCATAGTCTCTAGTGCGGTTGAAATCGCAAACACAATCAAAAACACTTCTTTCAAAATAGGAAATAAACTGTAGTTTCCCGAACTATGTTTGCTCTGATCTTCTATGCAGTGTGGAAGTACGTAGGCATAGGATGCGATATCCTAGCGAGCAACCTTTCCCCACCTTCACCCGTAGTTAGCCGAACTACGTTGACTCTGATTTCTCATTCTCTGATGAGAATACGTAGGCATAAAGTGCGACGCTTTGCCGAGTCATTTTTTCTTTTCTTTTTCAACCAACCTTGATAGGTAGATAGATTAAAACCAACCCGTCCAAGTAAACAAACAAGCGTGGATCCCGTCGAGTACGACGGACGTGAGGGGTGCTAATACCTTCCCCTTGCGTAACCGACTCCCGAACCCAGACAATGGTTGCGACGACCTTGTCTTACCCTTTTTCGTCAGGTTTTTCCGATTGTTTCCTTTCCCGCTCTGAGGGATAAATAACGAAAGGTGGCGACTCTTCTGTCATGCCGGCACCTTATTTTCGCGCAAGCGACAGCTGGCGACTCTGCTGGGGAACGAACCCAGAATCTCTGGTTCTTCGGTTCCCTATGAGAGTCAATCCTAGCGCTTGTATGTTTGCTTGTTGGTTTGCGTTTATTTATCGCATTTTTACTTCTCGCACTTTATTTCCCGCATTTTATTTCCAGTTTGATATGATTATCTGTGCTGCTGTGGGAGAGGGATGTTACTATGAGTGAGAAGCCAGACCTGGGCTTGAGTATACACCTAGACATAGTTGCGGAGAGTAGTAGATGGACCTGTCTGCTGAGCAGGCACAGTTCCCTACGAAATCTGCGCTCAGACGAGGTTCTCGCAGAGGTGCTTCTTTCCGGTCCTGAGGATCTGAGGGGAGTCCAGACGTGAGGATTGTCGACTCTGGGGACCGATCATTTGGAAGTCAGCTAAGTGAGGCCTCTTCATGACTTGATGATGCCACTCCTTCTGGGAATCGTATCGTCACTCATGAAAGTCTGTGACGCTGATGACCGCATAGGATGTCGTACCTTTGTCCGTGGATTAGGTCCATACCTGTGAGCGGGATTGGGTTTATTGCATGAAACTTTAACCTCCAGACCACCTGGTTTTCTTGATAGTGGATCAGTTATGTTGGTACTAGGGTTCTCAGTTGCAGGTTTGTCTGTTCTTGATAGAGCAGGTTTTGATCAGAGGATCTTATCATCAGATTTGGCTGTTCTTGATAGAGCGGGTTTTGATCAGAGGATCTTATCATCAGGTGTATGTTTGTTCTTGGTAGAGCAGGTTTTGATCAGAGTATTGTCATCAGTTGTTTGTTCTTGATAGGGCAAATTTTGAGTGGGGTCTGAAGATCTCATCAGCAGATGTTGTTTGTTCTTGATAGGGCAGATTTTGAGTGGGGTCTGAAGATCTCATCAGCAGATGTTGTTTGTTCTTGATAGGGCAGATTTTGAGTGGGGTCTGAAGATCTCATCAGCAGATGTTGTTTGTTCTTGATAGGGCAGATTTTGAGTGGGGTCTGAAGATCTCATCAGCAGCTGTATGTTTGTTTTTGATAGGGCAGATTTTTGATTTGGGGTCTGAAGACTTCATCAGCAGATATTTCTTGATCATACATCCGAGGTCCTTATTATCAGACATTTGTTCTTGACAAAGCAAAATTTTGATCTTATATATATGGTCCTATCAGAAGGTCGTTCTTAGCAGATCAGATTAGTGGTCTTACACCGGGGCTTTCTTCTCATCAGTGATTATGGACACAAAATCTCCACAGCCGTTACCTGGATATATTATTGCATACCCGCATTTTGCATTAGTTTGCATGTTCATTTGCATTCCATTAACGTGTGTCTGTGTCGCAGGTACCGTTTCCCCGATCCAGGATCTCTCGCCTCCTCTTGTAGCGTTATAGCCTCTCTCAGGAAGACTGTTGCGTACAAGTTCCCGGCCCCTGATGTGTCGAAGTTGGCTATCGCTGATGCTATGTACTGCCTTAATAGGCTTTCCATATACACGAGATTGATGTTTCCATGATTGGGCTCGGATGTTTTCTTCTTATTATTATTGTCAGCACTGGTACCAAGGCGCTAGGATCGGGGGAAATCTCCCAAGCACACAGACTCACGCATGCATCTGCATGAAGCATTTGCATGGTATACATTTTGTTGCTTTTCCTAACCTTTAATGTTGACAGGTTTTTCAGGTTCACAGGTTCCGAGCTGCTTCCAGTCTCCAGGATTGATCAGAGACTCATTCACCGTTACTCAACTCGGGCTAATCAGACAAGGATCATGGATCAGGTGCAGTCAGATGTTCAAGAGCTCCGTAAGCGGATGGGTCGTTTTATGGAACTGATGCAGGTAGTCGCTAATGGTCAGGACCAGCTTCGTACTTTGGTTCAACCTTTGATCTCCAGGGTTGATAGTAACGGCATACTTCATGGCGGGGCTGTGCCTACTCCTCCTCCAGTCGATGCTCCGCAGAATGTTGTTCCTGTTGCCGGGGGCAACGACAGTGCTAATGGCAATATGATGACCAATATCGGACTCAATGCGACGGGCGTCGGCAATGGTAGTCTGGGAGCCAATGTCAACATAGGGCCGGTCAACGGCAATGCTGGCGTCGGAAATCTGTTGGTGCCTCAACCGTGGCTTGAGGATCATCAGGATGACGTGTTTTCCCAAAGAGGTGTGGAAGCAGAGTTGAATGCTGAAGCGCGACTCAGGTTCAAAGCACTGGAAGACAAAATGAGAGACATTGAGAATCAGAATACATTGGGCGTTGATATGTCCAAGCTGGGGTTAATTGCTGATTTCAAGGTACCTCATAAGTTCAAGGTGCCTGTCTTTGAGAAGTATAAGGGTATTACTTGCCCTCGTGTCCACCTTCGATCTTACTATAGAAAGATGTCCGCCTACTCCGACGATGAGAAGTTGCTGATGCACTTCTTCCAAGATAGTCTTTCTGGTCCATCCCTCGAGTGGTATATGGGCTTGGAGCCCACTACCGTGCGCACCTGGAAAGACCTCGCTGAAGCGTTTGTCCTCCACTATCAATACAACAGTGACTTGGCCCCCAACTGAGTTCAGCTCCAGAACCTTTCGCAGCGGAATAATGAAAGCTTTAAAGAGTACGCCCAGCGGTGGCGTGAGTTGGCTGCTCGGGTTCAACCGCCGATGGTTGAGCGCGAGCTCGTACAGATGTTTGTGGCTACCCTTCCTGGAATCTACTATGAAAAGCTAGTCAGTGGCATGTCTGGGACATTCTCGGCTCTCATCACTATGGGCGAGCACGTCGAGAATGGTATAAAGATTGGAAAAATTCAAGGTGAATCATCCTCAGCTGGAGGAGGTGGAAAGAAACCTTACGCTGGCAAGCGTCGAGAAGGAGATGCGAGTGCTGTCACCAACGCTCGGAGAAAGGGCAAGGGCCCTCAGCAGCAAATAGCTAGCATAAATATCCCAGCAGCTCCGCAACCGCCGCAGCAGCAGCCGCAGCAACAGAATCAGCAGGGATATAGAAAATATCAGAATCGGGCTCCTTTGGCAAACCGTCACTTCGAAGCACCACCTATGTCGTATGCGCAGCTCTTGCAAACTTTGCTTCAGCTTCAGTTAGTGCAAAAGAGGACGTTGGCTCCCTTAACAGGGGCACCACCACCGGGGTATGACGCAAATGACACTTGCGATTTCCATACTGGGGCACCAGGCCATACGATTGAGAACTGCAAAGCCTTTAAGCACAAGGTGCAGGACCTGGTAGATGCCAAGGTTATCAACTTCTCTGACAATGTGCCCAATGTTACCAAAAACCCCATGCCTCATCATAGAGGAGGCGGAGTGAACGCCATTATCGCAGAGGATAGTGCAGATCTATTGACTGATGTCAACGACTTAAAGACGCCGCTTAGTTTCGTCAAAGCTAAGTTGTTGAAGAAGGGGTTCTTTCCAGGATGCGGAGAGTTATGCATGGCTTGTGCTACACATCCTGATGGGTGTGAGTAGCTGGTAGAAGGTATCCAAAGTCTGATGTCCGAGGGTATTTTGCAGTTCAGCCGAAGAGTTGAAAGTGTATCAGGAGAGGTCGTGCTGAAGCAGGCAGATGAAGTCGCCACCATCACCATTCCTCGTCAACCTATTACCATTTCTGCGCCCCGACCACCTACAATCACTATTACCAGAGTCGGGCCGATCCCATTCGAGAGCACTAACGTCGTTCCATGGCATTATGGCGCTGAAGTCTATTGCAATGGTCAGAAGTTAGAGTTAGAGCTGTATGGGTCGACTGTGCAGAATCTCGCAGGAGTCAGTGGTATTACTCGAAGCGGAAGAGTGTTTGCGCCGATAGAGGTTGTGGCAGAGAAAGTGGTCAGAGCTGATGCTGCTGATAAGGGTAAAGGCAAAGCCGTCGAAGAAGTCCCTTGTGGGGCAGAGAAAGATTTGCTTTTCAAAGATGCCGAAGAGTTCATGCGGTTAATCAAGAAGAGAGACTACAAGATTGTAGACCATCTTCATCAGACTCCGTCAAAGATTTCTATTCTCAACTTGTTGCTGTGTTCTGAAGCGCACCGCAACGCGTTACTGAAGGTATTGAACGCTGCCTACGTACCGCAAGAGATATCCGTGAATCAGCTAGAAGAGGTGGTAGCCCATGTCAATGCTGGCAATTGGCTAGGTTTCACAGATTTAGAGCTGACTCCTAAAGGGAGAAATCACAACAGCGCCTTGCACATCTCGATAGAGTGCAGAGGCACTATCATGTCGCATGTCCTGGTAGACACGGGTTCGTCGCTTAATGTGCTTCCGAAGAAGGAATTAATGAAGTTGGACACTCGTGGATTGCTTTGCACGCCCAGTGATCTGGTGGTGAAAGCATTTGACGGAACTAAGCGCCACGTTTTCGGAGAGTTGACCCTGCCGATTCAAGTTGGTCAGGAGACGTTCGATACGGTTTTTTATATCATGGATATCATGCCTGCCTACAGTTGCCTCTTAGGCCGGCCCTGGATCCATGCTGCTGGTGCCGTGACGTCCACGCTGCATCAAAAGCTCAAATATGCTGTCGGGGGAAGCATAGTAACCGTCTGTGGTGAGGAGGATATTATGGTGAGCCACTTGTCATCCTTTAAGTATGTTGAAATGGATGGCAAAATCCATGAAACTCTCTGCCAAGCATTTGAAGCCGTCAAGGTGAAAGAGGTAGCTCCTGTCGTCGTAGAGAAGCATGAGATGAATCTCTCCTCATTCAAAGAAGCTCGGGCCGTCGTCGAAGCCGGTTCCACCCCAGGCTGGGGGCATGTTTTGGAGATACCGATCAAGCAGGATAAGTTTGGATTGGGGTATTCTCCTGAAGCTGAAGCTTCATCTTCTTCATCTAGCAGTTCGTCTCGTGGGAAGGGGCCGATCCTATTTACCAAGGGCGGAGTGATTTTCGAAAGCATCAACGCAGCGTCAGAGGACAGCGGGGATAGCGATTGTGATCTGGACGCCTGGATTCAGCCAAGCAAGCCGAGCGAGCACCTCAACAATTGGACCATCAAGGAGATTATCCAGCTGACAAGTGAAGAGATCCACATAACAGACGACATCGACTCTGGACCCTCTACGGCTCACTACGACTTCGATTGCCCGATCTATCAAGCCGAGGATGAGATTGATGAAAACGAAGACCTTCCGAAAGAGTTGGCCCGCTTGTTAAGACAAGAGGAAAAGGTTATTCTGCCTCATGAGGAAGATATTGAGATCGTAAACCTGGGTTCTGAGGAGCTCGTCAGAAATGTCAGAGTAGGGGCTGCACTGCAGAATGATGTCAAGCATAGACTGGTCGAGATGCTTCGAGAGTATAGTGACGTCTTTGCTTGGTCATACGAAGATATACCCGGACTTGACACAGACATTGTGGTTCATCGCTTGCCGTTGCGAGAAGATTGCCCTCCAGTCAAGCAGAAGCTTAGGAGGACGAGACCAGATATGGCTGTAAAAATCAAAGAAGAAGTCCAGAAGCAGTTGGACGCGGGATTTTTAGCCGTTACCACTTACCCTCCGCGGGTCGCCAACATAGTTCCTGTACCGAAGAAGGACGGTAAGGTACGCATGTGCGTCGATTATCGAGATTTGAATAGGGCGAGCCCTAAGGATGATTTCCCGTTGCCTCATATCGATGTGTTGGTCGACAACACAGCCCAGTTCTCCGTGTTTTCGTTCATGGATGGCTTCTCCGGTTACAATCAGATTAAGATGGCACCGGAGGACATGGAGAAAACGACGTTTATCACCCCCTGGGGAACATTTTGCTATAAGGTAATGCCCTTCGGTCTGAAGAACGCAGGGGCCACTTACCAGCGAGCAATGGTAACTTTGTTTCATGATATGATTCATCATGAGATCGAGGTCTATGTTGATGACATGATTGTAAAGTCCCAAACGGAGGAAGAACATCTGGTCAACTTATTGAAGCTTTTTGAGAGGCTTAGGAAGTTCAGGCTGAGGCTGAATCCTAACAAGTGCACATTCGGGGTGCGGTCCGGAAAGTTATTGGGGTTTATCGTTAGTGAACAAGGTATCGAAGTTGATCCTGCGAAAATAAAAGCTATTCAAGAAATGCCAGCGCCGAAAGCAGAAAAAGAAGTTCGTGGTTTCTTGGGCCGAATAAACTACATTGCAAGGTTTATCTCTCAGCTCACGGCCACTTGTGAACCGATGTTCAAGCTTTTAAAGAAAGATCAGGAGATTACTTGGAATGAGGATTTCCAGAAGGCATTCGACAAAATAAAGCAGTATCTTCAAGAACCTCCAATCTTGATACCCCCAGTGGCTGGACGGCCATTAATCATGTACCTGACGGTTCTGGAGAATAGTATGGGGTGTGTTCTCGGTCAGCACGACGAGACGGGCAGAAAAGAGCATGCCATTTATTATTTGAGTAAAAAGTTCACTGAGTGTGAATCTCGATACTCGATGCTGGAGAAGACGTGTTGTGCATTAGCTTGGGCCGCCAAATGTCTACGACAGTATATGCTCAATCACACCACTATGCTAATTTCGAAGATGGATCCGATCAAGTACGTCTTCGAGAAGCAGGCTCTTTCGGGCAGGATTGCCAGATGGCAAATGGTGTTAACGGAATATGATATTCAGTACGTCTCCCAGAAGGCCATTAAGGGAAGCGTATTGTCTGATTACCTTGCCGAGCAGCTAATCGAGGATTACCAGCCAATGAAGTTTGAATTCCCTGACGAGGATATTATGTTTCTCAAAGCGAAGGATTGCGATGAGCCGTTGCCCGGTGAGGGGCCAGATAGGAAGTCTCAGTGGAAGTTGATATTCGATGGAGCGGTTAATTCCTATGGAAGTGGTATCGGGGCTATCATCACGACTCCTCACGGATCCCACATCCCGTTTACTGCGAGACTGACGTTTCCAGTTACCAACAATGAGGGGGAGTATGAAGCATGTATTATGGGTCTAGAGGAGGTAATTGATTTGAGAATCAAGAATCTAGACGTATATGGTGACTCAGCTCTTGTAATCAATCAGATTAAAGGGGAGTGGGAAACTCGTCAAGCGAATTTGGTGCTGTACATGAATTATGCCAGGAGGCTGCTTCCGTTCTTCGATCGAGTGGAACTCCATCATGTACCCAGGATTGAAAATCAGATGGCTGATGCCTTAGCCATGTTGGCTTCAATGTATAAAGTCAATCTTTGGAATGAAGCTCCAAGTATTGTCCTTTCGCGTCTTGATAGACCGGCATTTGTCTTTGCAATCGAGGATGCCGCCGACGGCAAGCCATGGTTCCACGACATCCAGACCTTCCTTATGACTAAGGAGTATCCTGCGGGTACGTCAACCCAGGATAAGAAGACTCTGAGGAGGCTGTCTGGAAACTTTTATCTCAATCCTGATGGAGTGTTGTATAAGAGAAACCATGATCTCGTGCTACTCAGATGTGTAGATGAGAAAGAGGCAAGTATGCTCATGGAAGAAGTCCATGAGGGCACATTTGGTACGCACGCCGGCGGGCATGCCATGACGAGAAAGATCCTGAGAGCAGGATATTACTGGCTGACTATGGAGTCGGATTGCTTCAGATTCGCGAAGAAATGTCATAAATGCCAGATTTATGCTGATAAAGTTCATGTACCGCCGTGCCCATTGAATGTCATGTCCTCCCCTTGGCCGTTCTCCATGTGGGGCATCGACATGATAGGCAAGATCGAGCCAACTGCATCCAATGGTCATCGTTTCATTCTGGTAGCTATCGACTACTTCACCAAATGGGTGGAGGCAGCCTCGTACGCTAATGTGACCAAGCAGGTGGTAGCTAAATTCATAAAGAGGGACATCATCTATCGTTATGGAGTTCCCGAGCGGATCATCACTGATAATGGTTCGAATTTGAATAACAAGATGATGAAGGAGCTGTGCCAGAGCTTCAAGATTGAACACCACAACTCATCTCCTTACCATCCGAAGATGAATGGCACCGTCGAAGCCGCCAACAAGAACATAAAGAAGATTGTTCAGTAGATGGTTGTGACGTACAAAGATTGGCACGAGATGCTGCCGTTTGCCTTACACGGTTATCGTACGACGGTGCGTAAGTCGACCGGGGCAACTCCTTTCTCCTTGGTGTATGGTATGGAGGCTGTCCTACCGTTAGAAGTGGAGATTCCTTCTTTGCGAGTTCTGGTTGATGTGAAGCTCGACGAGGCAGAATGGATTACGAATCGTTTGAACCAACTCAGCCTGACGGACGAGAAGAGGTTAGCATCGATTGCGTTTGGTCGTCTGTACCAAAGCCGAATGAAGAAAGCTTATGATAAGAAGGTGCGTCCTAGAAGCTTTCAGATGGGTGATCTCGTCCTAAAGAAGATTCTTCCGCCACACTCCGATCACCGGGGCAAGTGGACTCCGAATTACGAAGGGCCGTATGTCGTCAGCAAGGTCTTCTCGGGAGGAGCTTTGTTGTTATCCACGATGGATGGTGAAGATTTTGCATCCCCGGTGAACGCGGACGCAGTTAAAAAATACTTTGCTTAAAAGAGACCCGCTGGACAAAAAAGAAAGAGTCCAGGCAAAAAAGGGGCATCCCGGCGAACCAAAAACAGAATAAAAAGGTTCGGGCAAAAATTAGGGATATATTGAAAAATGTACACCCGCGAAGTCGAAAACCTACACTGGGCGGCTTTGGCAAAAAAGGGTATCCCGGTGAACTGAAAACCCGTAAAGGGCGGTTCACGCAAAAGTTAGGGATTTGAATAAGCAAATGACTGCGTTCCGCGTGTGGACTTTCATTGTTTAGTGGTTTGGAGGACCTGAGGGCCGTTTATCTGAATCAATCTCTTCCGAAGCTGAAGCGTCGGAGAAGTATCGAAGTCGAGTGGGTCTTAGAGGGATCAATTCATGGTGTTCGTCTATGCCTCGTTGCCGACATTTGTATATACTGATGTATATTTATGTTTTATTTTTGCGCGGCTTCCTCATTCCAGGAGTTTGCCTCTGTTGTAAAACATTTTTTTGCCCATTCAGGGGTTCGCCATCAATAAAATGCACATTATTCAGCATATCTGCTTGCCTGTTTAGCATTTATCTGTTTTGTTTACGAATGAAAACGTCGATGTTTTTGATAAAATGCGCATACATAAACTTACAGGCCTAGGCCCATTGATTGTTGAAACAATTAATTACCTGAATATTGTCACGAGATAATAACCTTGATAGGCCCCTTTGAGGAGGGCATCTTGTCTGTTTGTTTGTGTTGTTGCAGGTGTAGCACCTTCCAGACGGTGTGTCGTGCGCATCCCCGAAGCAGGGCGAGTCCTCCTTCTCCAGCAGAGTTCAGTAGTCTCTCCTCCGCAGAATCTGAACGCAAGATAGTGAGCATTGATATGTCTCCCCAGGTAGAGATGATTCTTTTCCCCAAGCAGACGCATCCTGAAGGAACATCATTTTCTCAGCTGAGTCGCGCGCCGAAGCTCGTATGCCCCCCGCACCGGGTCACAAGTGCAGATTCCATAGAAATGTTTGGATGCCGAAGCTCGTGTTTTCCCCAGTAAAGTCGCCGAAGCAGGTGTTTCCCCAGCACCGGGTCACAAGTGCAGGTTTCGTAGGAAGTTATTCGTACGCCGAAGTATGCAGCAACTGATGGTGCCAAACTGAAGTCTCCAGCGGAATTGAGATTCCCCACCAGAGTCATGCTCTCTCCCGAAGCCGGATGATTCCCTCTTCCCCAGTAGAGTGTCGGAACAGCTGAGGTTGTATTCCTCTGCAGAGTTGTACTCTCCCCCGAAGTTAGATGATTCTTTCTTCCCCAGCGGAATTAAAATTCCTCATTAGAGTTGTACTCTCCAGTGAGGTAGAATGATTTTTCTCTCCCCGGCTGAGTCCGCAAACCCCCAAGAGAGCCGAATCCTTGGAAGCAGTTGGGACCATGAGTGGATTTTCCCCAGCAGAGTATTAAACAGTTGGTGCTGTATTTTCCCCAGAGTCGCACTCTCTCCAGCGAAGCAGAATGATTTCTCCTTCCCCAGCCGAGTTTGCAGATTCCCAAGAGAGCCGAATCCTTGGGAGTTGATCAGGCCATGTTTAGTTGTTTCCCCGGTGGAGTGTTGAGCAGCTGAAGTTGTTTCCCCACAGAGTTGTTATCCCCAGAAAAGTAGCCATGGCGGCCCCGCAGCTTATTCCCGCGACGGATATCACTTTCTCTTAGCAGGTCCAGGTTCTCGTAGAGCTTCGTTCCCTGCAGTAATCAGCTGAAGTTGTTTCCCTGCAGCAGTCCACGGAAGATCTTTTCCCCAGACGGAGTTCAATTGATATTGGCATGTCCATGTTCTCCTCAGCAGGATGATTCCTCTATCTGAGTAGTTCTTTTTCTCCTTGACAGGAGAACTTCCCCCCGGCATTTATTTTGCTGACGGGATCGCATCATTGTGCATGATTGCATAGCATTTAGCATAAACGCATAGCATTTCCACCGTGTGGGGCATGGCTCCGAAGCATATGCATCATAAACATGATCTAGGTTGTTACCATTCTTGTTTTACTGGTGTTCCGCCGAAGGATCAGTTGCTCAGGATGATTCCTGATATTCTCCCCAGCGAAGTCTTCAGCTCAAGATGATTTTTGAGATCCCCAGTGAAGTCTTCAGTTCAAGATGATTCTCGAATCCCTCAGCAGGGCCGTTTGCTCAAGATGATTTGTGAGATCCCCAGCGCAGTTTCTAGAGTTGGTTGCTTAAGTTGATACCTAGAGTCCCCGGCGAAGATCGCCCAGGACGATTCCTGAAACTCCAAGAGAGTCGAGTCCTTGGAAGCTGCTCAAGCCGTGATTGGTTTGTACCCAGCAAGAGTTGTCCAGAAAGATTCCTGGAATCCCCAGCAGAATAAAGTCTCCAGAATGGTTATCGGTTCAGGATGATTCTTGAAGGTGCCCGACGGAGTTGTTTGTTCAAGATGATTCTTGAAGTCCTTAGCAGCGTGATATGTTTGCTCCAACAGTGATGTCTAATCTGAGGATTGACTTCGTAAACGCCTGAAGGCGATATCAGAAGGTTCCTGTGGATTCAGATTTCCTTGTTGATGAATCAACGTTTGTCTGAAGACAAGGTTCAAAAGTTTGTAGATACAAGTTTTGTATGCAAGGTGATCCGTGTTGGCCTGAAGAACAAGTCAGTTGTCCTGAGGTGATGATTGATTACGATCAAGTGAATAGTGTTTCTTCTGACTGAAGTCGAAGATGTTTCTCCAGCTGAAGTGGAGTTTGCCTGAAGGCAAAGTGTTTGAATCCCCGTAGAGTCATGAATGGCTCAGGATACCACTTCTCTGACTGAAGTCACAGATTTCCCAAGCTGAAGCGAAGGTGCCTGAAGGCAAGGTTATCCCCAAAGTCATGAATGACTTAGGATTCATTTTTCGGACTGAAGGCCGAAGTATATCCCTGACTGAAGTCACAGATACTCTATAGCAGAGGCGGAGTTGCCTGAAGGCAGATCCATGTATCCTTGAAGGCCAAGGATCATTTTCTTCAGACTGAAGTCGAAGATACCTCCTGCAGAGTTGCCGACGGGCAAAGTTTACATCCTTGAAGGCCAAGGATGCTTATCTTCAGAAGTACTGGAAGATCTTTTCTAGCTGAAGCTGGAGTCGCCGACGGGCAAGGGTTATATCCTTGGAGGCCAAGGATCCCATCTTCAGAAGTACTTGAAGATCTTTTCTAGCTGAAGCTGGAAGTGGCCAGGGGCCAGGGTTTCATATATCTTTGATGTTGAAGTACTACGGTGGACTCAGTATGCAGTAGTATTTGGATGTGGTTCTGAGAGAGAACCCCAGATCAGAGTGTGCTTGGTTGAGTCTCTCATTCCCAGCGGAGCAGTTTCAAATACGCAAGTGTACCTTTTGTTCCATTTACCAGGGGTGAGCCCCAGGTCAGAGTTGTTCAGTGTTGTATTTTCTCCAGCGGCGATGCGGGGTATTTGGATTGTCCGACGGCGATGTCAGATGTAGTTCTCCAGCGGCGAGGCGGGGTATTTTGATTGTTTGATGACAATGTCAGAAGAATTTAATGTGGATAACTGACGGCGATGTCAGATTAGTATTTCTCCAGCTAGTTGTTGGGCAACTAGTGTTGCAGTGTTCGAAGGTTTGTTCTCCGCAGAGTATCATGTGCTCATGCAGTTGGCAAATTTTCGGGTTTACCGGTATTCAACCGTCTCGCACCTTGACTGGCTGAGAGCCGTTCGCTTTTCACCCAGTCAGGTTCAAGCCGTTTGAATAGGGGCAGCTGTTGCACCCCAAAATTTGACCAACATTTATTTATCCATCAAGTGTTTGAAGTTTGATACCTTCATCAGAAAGTTCAAGAGATCCTCAGAGGAATTGGTTGAAACCAAGGTTGTGTGCTTCATAGCTTGAGAGTTGTGGGAGCTCCTCAGATGATTCTGAGACTTTGAGAATGAACTTGAAGCTTTGAGAAAGCCTATGAGATGTCTTGAAAGCCATCATGAAGCCCCGAGAAGTCATCATGCAAGAATTCAGAAGATTCAGCCATGAATGGTAGAATTAGGGTTTGACTGGGTCAACCCTAGGTCAACTGAGGATTGGAGAAGGTTGAGACCTAATCCAAGAGCCATGAGAGCATGTAATGATGTATGGAGATGTTATAATGATTATTCCTAGACCAACTCATCATGATTGAGGAGTTTGAGAAGTTTTAAGCTAGGGTTTCTAAGGATGGACAGTGTAAAAACCCTAATTTGTTCCTATCTTCCAGGCAGTTTTAGCTCAAGATGTGATTGATATTTCATCTTCCCCACAACATGAATGTTGTAGATCTTGTTCTTAGATTTAATTTGAGTGGTAGAAGTCCTTGATAGGATGTACAGAGCTCAAGTTATGGTTTTGACAAATTACAGGTCATCTGAGGTGTGTGAATTTGGGTCCTTGAAAGTCACCCAACTTGCAGACAACCTTTGCCCTAGTAGAATGATTCCTATGATCTCTTGGTCAACATGAATGTTGAAGAGCATCTACTTAGCTTTCTAGAGAGTACTAGAATTCCTTGATAGGATTTGTAGAACTCAACTTATGGTTTGTACAAGACAGGGGTATTTTGGTCATTTGGTGATTATAGGTCATTTAAACAAAGGCCATATCTCCTATTTCCAAGCCTCAAATGAAAAAACTCAAAACATAAAAGTTGTTCAAAATGGCATTTTAAGCCTAGAAAAGTGGTCATGAGTTATTTGAAAGGCTTGTAGCAAGGATTGACAAGAATGGGTGAAAATGACCTAAAAATGGCTTATAACTTAAATGGATCCAAGTTGGAAATTGGTTTGGGAGATCTATGAATCCAAAATAGGTCATCCAATATGTCATTTTGAATCCAAACATCATTTTAAAAACAATGGTTTAAATACATTTTTGATTTGAGGTCTAAAAATGGGGGTTACTTTGTAATGTTGTTGCTTGCATAATAAGGAACCTTTGGAAAACTTCACACAAGGCAAGGAAATGTTTGTTTTTCACTCATTCCATCTCAATATCTCTTGTAAGGAGATTTTGACACAATTAAAGGTCTTAATGCATGATATGAGATAATACCATATGTCATTACATGATAATTTCCAAGACTTTCTAGTGCATTCTAGGAGGTTCTAGATTCTTCCATTGACTGTTATATATTGAGGAGCTCACAATGAAGAAAAAGGTTGGCAAGGTTGGTGAATTCAGTGGAGAAGAGTGAGGGAGTGAGGGTTGTTCAAGTGTGGATTCCATTGCAAGCAAGCTTCGAATTTCACATTACAAGCTTCCTTCTTCCAAGATATTGCAAACAGAAAGGAGTACTCCATTGGAGGAGTAGTTGGAAGAAAGATCAAGCCCTGAATCAAGCCCTACATACACCTACCATTACCACTTGACAGGTTTGAATCTTTTACCATATCTCCCTATTTATATGCATTCAATCAGGTTTCTAGATGTAGAATTAACAAGTTAGGTTGGATGATCATTTTCTGAAACTTAGAGAAGATTCTATGAGGTTTCATGGCAGGTCATAATTTCTTTAAAGATCAAGAACAGGCTGTTTTGTAGGGTTTAGCACACGTGTGATGGCTTAATATGATTAGGGTAACATAGGGAGCAAGGTAGTACCATTTATATCAAGAACCACCATGGTTAATATCAGAGAAAAGTAATGGAGACATGACCTTCGTGCCCTCTGTTTGGGATCTATAGGGAGTGTTAGTAAAAACTAGGACCATGGATAGATTCCTTGTGATTAGTAGATCATTTTAGGTCTTTGCAATTTTCGTTTTCATCAAGTATTGAGAGAGAACGAGAGGTTTGAAGCTACGTGCATGAACATGGCAAAACTGAAACCCTAATGGCATTTTGGGGAAGATGAGTTTTTAACCGTTGGATTAGATAAGATTTTTGACTTTTTAAGCTCATCGCGCGGCCAGATTTCAAAGTGAAAACGGAGGGAAAGATCAGCACTAAGCGCAACATTTAGCTAAATGAGTAATCCTGGGCCTCAGCGAACCATGCTAATCACACCCCACCCAACGGCCCAAACCAAAATTGAACTATAATCAGTTGCTATCCACACCGAGTTTTTGTCTTTTTTCTTTTAGTTTTTCAGTTGATTTTTCTGATCATAGTAGGCTTAAGGCATTCGCTAATGACACCCCCCATCCCTGGACCATTTGGGAAACCAACTAGGCGCCTATTCTTTTGACACCCCCCTCCCATTTATTTTTGTATTCTTGAATTTTAATTTCTTTTATATTTTCTTGCACCTTTAATAATTCATAGAAAATTGAAAAATCATTGTTTTTTAATTCTTGTTTTTTCTATAGACTCATATTTTTGTGTAGAAAATTAATAAAAATAAAAATTCCACTTTATTTTTAGTTTTATATTTTTAGAATATTATTCTTTTAAATAGCTTTTAAATAGGTTTAGTTTGATACTCAATTTTGTAGAATTTATTTTAGGACCTTCCCTTAATCTTTTTGATTCATTCTTTTTAGTGTGATTAGATATTAAGCCTTAGTTCCCATAGGATTTAATTCATGATTTTTAGATTAAAATTTGATTAGTTTAATTAGGTTAGCATTAGGGTACCAAATTAGGGTTTTTTAGAGAACATAGGTGAAGTAAATCATTTTCTTTTAGGAGTGTTTGACTTGATTTTTGGGTATGGGCATATAGGGATGTTATGGGTAGGTATTATAGACCCTTGTAAATAAATGTTAGATTTTTCCCCTTGCTCTAGTATTTTCATGTATTTTCTGAATAGGACTGTTAGTTTGGCTTGTTTTGCGTTGATTGTCTGTCTTTGGGGTTTATCCTTGGGGAATTGTTGTGGGGCTTGGTTTGCTTTGAAGACCTTGTTGATGGAGCATGATGAAGGAGAAGATTGTAGATTAAGACCCAGATGTTGAGAGGTTGGAGCTTGTTCTCTGTTTGTGAGGTTTGAGATCCTGAAGTTTGAGGGAAATTCATGGTACTTTCCTGAGGAAGGCACTATGGATGTCTTTCATTCTTTCTTCTCACCTCTTTCTTAAGTATCCAATGATGTTGGAGCCTTCATGTGAGTTTAGTTTCTCCTGAGGAGGAATGTAAACTGATCACAGTTGTTGAGCCACATGGGATACGATTCCTAAGTGGAAGCCCCCTAGTACTTTCCTGAGGAAGGTCATATGGGTCTGTTCACTTAGTTCCCTTAGTTCATCTAGGATTTCTTAAGTATCCCATGATGTTGGAGCCTTCATGTGAGTTTAGTTTCTCCTGAGGAGGAATGTAAACTGATCACAGTTGTTGAGCCACATAGGATACGATTCCTAAGTGGAAGCCCCCTAGTACTTTCCTGAGGAAGGTCCTGTGGGTCTGTTCACTTAGTTCCCTTAGTTCATATAGGATTTATTAAGTATCCAATGATGTTGGAGCCTTCATGTGAGTTTAATTCCTCCTGAGGAGGAATGTAAACTGATCACAGTTGTTGAGCCACATAGGATATGATTCCTGAGTATAAGCCTCCTAGTGCTTTCCTGAGGAGGGCACTATGAGTCTGCCTACTTAGCTCCCTTTCTTTGGTAAGCTTGTTTTGAAGCTTGAAGACTGGGATTGATTTCTTTTGATTAGGGTTTTGCTTTAGGGCTTTGCTTAGATCTAATTAGGGTTTTGTTTTAGGGTTAGGATTAGGGAGAGCTTAGATGTAGATAATTCCTTTCTCAAGCATGTGGTTTGTTTGCCTGATGGCATTTCATTTCTTCTATCTGTATGACTGCAGTTTACTGTTTATTGCTTGATAGCATGTTGTTTATTTTTCAGTATGATTATTGTTATTTCATGACTGGCTTGAGGTTGAGACGAGCTTGTGGAGGCTGAAGCCCCACACACATTTCCTCCCTCACTTGTATTGCATGCATTTTACTGTTAAGCTGATGCTTTGTCTGTTTTGGTGTATCATTGACATGATCCCTTAGGACTCTCATTTCCTTTGATAAGGATTTGATGATAGACTTTTAGGTTGAAACCTATGCATGACAACTTCTAGGAGTTCCCTGTTCAAACCTCAACCATAGGATGAATCCATGGCATGATAACAGTAGGACTTGATAGTCTCCCTCCTAGTTGGGCCTGTTCTCTTCTCGTCTCAAAGCAGTTTAAGATACAGTAATCATGAATGATTTCTTTCGTACGTTACGAGCCTTAAGCTATCTGAGAAAGGATTGTGGGAGAGTTCCTTTTCCACAGTCTGGATGTTTAGTATGGTACCCTTTGGGTGACATGCGACGCATTCACTCTCAGGTCATAGTCTCTAGTGCGGTTGAAATCGCAAACACAATCAAAAACACTTCTTTCAAAACAAGAAATAAACTGTAGTTTCCCGAACTATGTTTGCTCTGATCCTAGCGAGCAACCTTTCCCCACCTTCACCCGTAGTTAGCCGAACTACGTTGACTCTGATTTCTCATTCTCTGATGAGAATACGTAGGCATAAAGTGCGACGCTTTGCCGAGTCATTTTTTCTTTTCTTTTTCAACCAGCCTTGATAGGTAGATAGATTAAAACCAACCCGTCCAAGTAAACAAACAAGCGTGGATCCCGTCGAGTACGACGGACGTGAGGGGTGCTAATACTTTCCCCTTGCGTAACCGACTCCCGAACCCAGACAATGGTTGCGACGACCTTGTCTTACACTTTTTCGTCAGGTTTTTCCGATCGTTTCCTTTCCCGCTCTGAGTGATAAATAACGAAAGGTGGCGACTCTTCTGTCATGTCGGCACCTTATTTTCGCGCAAGCGACACGAAGCAGTATCTCTAAACACATGAGATTCTTCGGGTGGTCGAAGCAGTCCCTTATCCGTTAAGATTCTTCATGATACCAAAGCAGTATCTATAAACACACGAGATTCTTCAGGTGGTCAAAGCAGTCCATTATCCAATAAGGTTCTTTGCGATACCAAAGCAGTATCTCTAAACACATGAGATTCCTCGGGAGGTCAAAGCAGTCCCTTATCAACTAATGTTCTTCGCGATACCAAAGCAATATCTCTAAACACATTAGATTCCAAAGAAGTATCTCTAAACACATGAGATTCGCCGGGTGGTCGAAGCAGTGCCTTATCCAATAAGGTTCTTCGTCATACCAAAACAGTATCTTTAAACACATGAGATTCTTCGGGTGATCGAAGCAGTCCCTTATCCGTTAAGGTTCTTCACGATACCAAAGCAGTATCTTTAAACACAGGAGATTCTTCGGGTGGTCGAAGCAGTACCTTATCCAATAAGGTTCTTAGTGATACCAAAGCAGTATATCTAAACACATGAGATTCTTCAAGTGGTCAAAGCAGTCCCTTATCCAATAAGGTTCTTCGCGATACCAAATTAGTATCTCTAAACACATGAGATTCTTCGGGTGGTCGAAGCAGTCCCTTATCTGTTAAGGTTCTTCACGATACCAAAGCAGTATCTCTAAACACATGAAATTCTTCGGGTGGTGAAAGCAGTCCCTTATCCAATAATGTTCTTCACGATATCAAAGCAGTATCTCTAAACACATGAGATTCTTCGTGTGGTCGAAGCAGTCCCTTATCTTATAAGGTTCTCCGCGATACGAAAACAATATCTCTAAACACATGAGATTCTTCGGGTGGTCGAAGCAGTCCCTTATCTAATAAGGTTCTTCGCGATACCAAAGCAGTATCTCTAAACACATGAGATTCTTTGGGTGGTTGAAGTAGTCCCTTAACCAATAAGGTTCTTTGCGATACCAAAGCAGTATCTCTAAACACACGAGATTCTTCAGGTGGTCAAAGCTGTCCATTATCCAATAAGGTTCTTTGCGATACCAAAGCAGTATCTCTAAACACATGAGATTCTTCGGGTGGTCGAAGCTGTCCCTTATCCGTTAAGGTTCTTCACGATACCAAAGTTGTATCTCTAACCACATGAGTTTCTTCGGGTGGTCGAAGCAGTCCCTTATCCAATAAGGTTCCTTACGATACCAAAGCAATATCTCTATACACATGAGATTCTTCCGGTGGTCAAAGCAGTCCCTTATCTAATAAGGTTCTTCGCGATACCAAAGCAGTATCTCTAAACACATGAGATTCTTCGGGTGGTCGAAGCAGTCCCTTATCCGTTAAGGTTCTTCATCATACCAAAGTTGTATCTCTAAACACACGAGATTCTTCAGGTGGTCAAAGCAGTCCATTATCCAATAAGGTTCTTTTCGATACCAAAGCAATATCTCTAAACACATGAGATTCTTCGGGTGGTCAAAGAAGTCCCTTATCAACTAATGTTCTTCGCGATACCAAATCAATATCTCTAAACACATTAGATTCTTCGGCTGGTCGAAGAGTCCCTTATCCAAAAAGGTTCTTCGCGATACCAAAGAAGTATCTCTAAACACATGAGATTCGTCAGGTGGTCGAAGCAGTGCTTTATACCAAAGCAGTATCTCTAAACACATGAGATTCGTCAGGTGGTCGAAGCAGTGCCTTTTCCAATAAGGTTCTTCGTGATATCAAAGCAGTATCTCTAAACACACGAGATTCTTCATGATACCAAAACAGTATCTCTAAACACATAAGATTCTTCGGGTGGTCCAAGCAGTACCTTATCCAATAAGGTTCTTTGTGATACCAAAGCAGTATCTCTAAACACATGAGATTCTTCAAGTGGACGAAGCAGTCCCTTATCCACTAAGGTTCTTCGCGATACCAAAGTATAATCTCTAAACACATGAGATTCTTAGGGTGGTCGAAGCAGTCCCTTATCCAATAAGGTTCTTCACGATACCAAAGTAGTATCTCTAAACACATGAGATTCTTCGGGTGGTCGAAGCAGTCCCTTATCCGTTAAGGTTCTTCACGATACCAAAGCAGTATCTCTAAACACATGAGATTCTTCGGGTGGTGAAAGCAGTCCCTTATCCAATAACGTACTTCGCGATATCAAAGCAGTATCTCTAAACACACGAGAATCCTTGCGATTCCAAAGCATTATCTCTAAACACATGAGATTCTTCGTGTGGTCGAAGCAGACCCTAATCCAATAAGGTTCTTCGCGATACGAAAACAGTATCTCTAAACACATGAGATTCTTCAGGTGGTCGAAGCAGTCCCTTATCTGTTAAGGTTCTTCATGATACCAAACCAGTATATCTAAACACATGAGATTCTTCGGGTGGTCGAAGTTGTCCCTTATCCAATAAGTTTCTTTGCGATACCAAAGCAGTATCTCTATAAACATGAGATTCTTCCGGTGGTCAAAGCAGTCCCTTATCTAATAAGGTTATTCGCGATACCAAAGCAGTATCTCTAAACACATGAGATTCTTTGGGTGGTTGAAGCAGTCCCTTATCCAATAAGGTCCTTCGCAATACCAAAGCAGTATCTCTAAACACATGAGATTCTTCGGGTGGTCAAAGCAGTCCCTTATCCAATAAGGTTCTTCACGATACCAAAGTAGTATCTCTAAACACATGAGATTCTTAGGGTGGTCGAAGAAGTCCCTTATCCAATAAGGTTCTTCGCGATACCAAAGCAGTATCTCTAAACACATGAGATTTTTCGGGTGGTCGAAGCAGTCCCTTATCCGTTAAGGTTCTTCATGATACCAAAGCAGTATCTCTAAACACACGAGATTCTTCAGGTGGTCGACGCAGTCCATTATCAAATAAGGTTCTTTGCGATACCAAAGCAGTATCTCTAAACACATGAGATTCTTCGGGTGGTCAAAGCAGTCCCTTATCAACTAATGTTCTTCGCGATACCAAAGCAATATGTCTAAACACATTAGATTCTTCGGGTGGTCGAAGCAGTCCCTTATCCAAAAAGGTTCTTCGCGATACAAAAACAGTATCTCTAAACACATGATATTCATCGGGTGGTCGAAGCAGTGCCTTATCCAATAAGGTTCTTCGTCATACCAAAGCAGTATCTCTAAACACATGAGATTCTTCGGATGGTGGAAGTAGTCCCTTATCCGTTAAGGTTCTTCACGATACCAAAGCAGTATCTCTAAACACACGAGATTCTTCGGGTGGTCGAAGCAGTCCATTATCCAATAAGGTTCTTTGTGATACCAAAGCAGTATCTCTAAACACATGAGATTCTTCGGGAGGTCAAAGCAGTCCCTTATCAACTAATGTTCTCCGCGATACCAAAGCAATATCTCTAAACACATTAGATTCATCCGGTGGTCGAAGGAGTCCCTTCTACAAAAAGGTTCTTCGCGATACCAAAGAAGCTTCTCTAAACACATGAGATTCGCCGGGTGGTCGAAGCAGTGCCTTATCCAATAAGGTTCTTCGTCATACCAAAGCAGTATCTTTAAACACATGAGATTCTTTGGGTGGTCGAAGCAGTCCCTTATCCGTTAAGGTTCTTCACGATACATAAGCAATATCTTTAAACACAGGAGATTCTTCGGGTGGTCGAAGCAGTCCCTTATCCAATAAGGTTCTTTGCGATACCAAAGCAGTATCTCTAAACACATGAGATTCTTCCGGTGGTCAAAGCAGTCCCTTATCTAATAAGGTTCTTCGCGATACCAAAGCAGTATCTCTAAATACATGATATTCTTTGGGTGGTTGAAGAAGTCCCTTATCCAATAAGGTTCTTCGCGATACCAAAGCAGTATCTCTAAACACATGAGATTCTTCGGGTGGTCGAAGCAGTACCTTATCCAATAAGGTTCTTTGTGATACCAAAGCAGTATCTCTAAACACATGAGATTCTTCAAGTGGTCAAAGCAGTCCCTTACCCAATAAGGTTCTTCGTCATACCAAAGTAGTATCTCTAAACACATGAGATTCTTAGGGTGGTCGAAGTAGTCCCTTATCCAATAAGGTTCTTCGTGATACCAAATTAGTATCTCTAAACACATGAGATTCTTCGAGTGGTCGAAGCAGTCCCTTATCTGTTAAGGTTCTTCACGATACCAAAGCAGCATCTCTAAACACATGAGATTCTTCGGGTGGTGAAAGCAGTCCCTTATCCAATAATGTTCTTCGCGATATCAAAGCAGTATCTCTAAACACATGAGATTCTGCGTGTGGTCGAAGCAGTCCCTTATCTTATAAGGTTCTTCGCGATACGAAAACAATATCTCTAAACACATGAGATTCTTCGGGTGGTCGAAGCAGTCCCTTATCCAATAAGGTTCTTTACGATACCAAAGCAGTATCTCTATACACATGAGATTCTTCCGGTGGTCAAAACAGTCCCTTATCTAATCAGGTTCTTCGCGATACCAAAACAGTATCTCTAAACACATGAGATTCTTTGAGTGGTTGAAGCGCTCCCTTATCCAATAAGGTTCTTTGCGATACCAAAGCAATATCTCTAAACACACGAGATTCTTCAAGTGGTCAAAGCAGTCCATTATCCAATAAGGTTCTTTGCGATACCAAAGCAGTATCTCTAAACACATGAGATTCTTCGGGTGGTCCAAGCTGTCCCTTATCCGTTATGGTTCTTCACGATACCAAAGTTGTATCTCTAACCATATGAGTTTCTTCGGGTGGTCGAAGCAGTCCCTTATCCAATAAGGTTCTTTACGATACCAAAGCAGTATCTCTATACACATGAGATTTTTCTGGTGGTCAAAGCAGTCCCTTATCTAATATGGTTCTTCGCGATACCAAAGCAGTATCTCTAAACACATGAGATTCTTTGGGTGGTTGAAGCAGTCCCTTGTCCAATAAGGTTCTTCGCGATACCAAAGCAGTATCTCTAAACACATGAGATTCTTCGGGTGGTCGAAGCAGTCCCTTATCCGATAAGGTTCTTCATGATACCAAAGCTGTATCTCTAAACACACGAGATTCTTCAGGTGGTCAAAGCAGTCCATTATCCAATAAGGTTCTTTGCGATACCAAAGCAGTATCTCTAAACACATGAGATTCTTCGGGTGGTCAAAGAAGTCCATTATCAACTAATGTTCTTCGCGATACCAAAGCAATGTCTCTAAACACATTAGATTCTTCGGGTGGTCGAACAGTCCCTTATCCAAAAAGGTTCTTCGCGATACCAAAGAAGTATCTCTAAACACATGAGATTCGTCAGGTGGTCGAAGCTGTGCCTTATACCAAAGCAGTATCTCTAAACACATGAGATTCGTCGGGTGGTCGAAGCAGTGCCTTTTCCAATAAGGTTCTTCATGATATCCAAGCAGTATCTCTAAACACACGAGATTCTTCATGATACCAAAGCAGTATCTTTAAACACATGAGATTCTTCGGGCTGTCGAAGCAGTACCTTATCCAATAAGGTTCTTTGTGATACCAAAGCAGTATCTCTAAACACATGAGATTCTTCAAGTGGACGAAGCAGTCCCTTATCCAATAAGGTTCTTCGCGATACCAAAGTATAATCTCTAAACACATAAGATTCTTAGGCTGGTCGAAGCAGTCCCTTATCCAATAAGGTTCTTCGCGATACCAAAGTAGTATCTCTAAACACATGAGATTCTTCGGGTGGTCGAAGCAGTCCCTTATCCGTTAATGTTCTTCACGATACCAAAGCAGTATCTCTAAACACATGAGATTCTTCGGGTGGTGAAAGCAGTCCCTTATCCAATAACGTTCTTCGAGATATCAAAGCAGTATCTCTAAACACACAAGAATCCTCGCGATTCCAAAGCATTATCTCTAAAAACATGAGATTCTTCGTGTGGTCGAAGCAGACCCTAATCAAATAAGGTTCCTCGCGATACGAAAACAGTATCTCTAAACACATGAGATTCTTCGGGTGGTCGAAGCAGTCCCTTATCTGTTAAGGTTCTTCACGATACCAAAGCAGTATATCTAACCACATGAGATCCTTCGGGTGGTCGAAGCAGTCCCTTATCAAATACGGTTCTTTGCAATACCAAAGCAGTATCTCTATAAACATGAGATTCTTCCGGTGGTCAAAGCAGTCCCTTATCTAATAAGGTTCTTCGCGATACCAAAGCAGTATCTCTAAACACATGAGATTCTTTGGGTGGTTGAAACAGTCCCTTATCGAATAAGGTCCTTCGCAATACCAAAGCAGTATCTCTAAACACATGAGATTCTTAGGGTGGTCGAAGAAGTCCCTTATCCAATAAGGTTCTTCGCGATACCAAAGCAGTATCTCTAAACACATGAGATTCTTTGGGTGGTTAAAGCAGTCCCTTATCCAATAAGATTCATCGCGATACCAAAGCAGTATCTCTAAACACACGAGATTCTTCAGGTGGTCGAAGCAGTCCATTATCAAATAAGGTTCTTTGCGATACCAAAGCAGTATCTCTAAACACATGAGATTCTTCGGGTGGTCAAAGCAGTCCCTTATCAACTAATGTTCTTCGCGATACCTAAGCAATAACTCTAAACACATTAGATTCTTCGGGTGGTCGAAGCAGACCCTTATCCAAAAAGGTTCTTCGCGATACCAAAACAGTATCTCTAAACACATGATATTCATTGGGTGGTCGAAGCAGTGCCTTATCCAATAAGGTTCTTCGTCATACCAAAGCAGTATCTCTAAACACATGAGATTCTTCGGATGGTCGAAGCAGTCCCGTATCCGTTAAGGTTATTCACGATACCAAAGCAGTATCTCTAAACACACGAGATTCTTCGGGTGGTCGAAGCAGTCCCTTATCCAGTAAGGGTCTTTGCGATACCAAAGCAGTATCTCTAAACACATGAGATTCTTCCGGTGGTCAAAGCAGTCCCTTATCTAATAAGGTTCTTCGCGATACCAAAGCAGTATCTCTAAACACATTAAATTCATCGGGTGGTCGAAGGAGTCCCTTATACAAAAAGGTTCTTCGCGATACCAAAGAAGTATCTCTAAACACATGGGATTCGTCGGGTGGTCGAAGCAGTGCCTTATCCAATAAGGTTCTTCGTCATACCAGAGCAGTATCTATAAACACATGAGATTCTTCGGGTGGTCGAAGCAGTCCCTTATCCAATAAGGTTCTTTGCGATACCAAAGCAGTATCTCTAAACACATGAGATTCTTCCGGTGGTCAAAGCAGTCCCTTATCTAATAAGGTTCTTCGCGATACCAATGCAGTATCTCTAAATACATGAGATTCTTTGGGTGGTTGAGGCAGTCCCTTATCCATTAAGGTTCTTCGCGATACCAAAGCAGTTTCTCTATACACACGAGATTCTTCAGGTTGTCGAAGCAGTCCATTATCCATTAAGGTTTTTTGTGATACCAAAGCAGTATCTCTAAACACATGAGATTCTTCAAGTGGTTAAAGCAGTGCCTTATCCAATAAGGTTCTCCACGATACCAAAGCAGTATCTCTAAACACATGAGATTCTTCAAGTAGTCAAAGCAGTACCTTATCCAATAAGGTTCTTCGTGATACCAAAGCAGTATCTCTAAACACATGAGATTCTTCGGGTGGTAGAACAATCCCTTATCCAATAAGGTTCTCCGCGATACCAAAGCAGTATCTCTAAACACATGAGATTCTTCGGGTGGTCGAAGCAGTCCCTTATCCAATAAGGTTCTTCATGATACCAAAGTAGTATCTCTAAACACATGAGACTCTTAGGGTGGTCGAAGAAGTCCCTTATCGAATAAGGTTCTTCGCGATACCAAAGCAGTATCTCTAAACATATGAGATTCTTCGGGTGTTCGAAGCAGTCCCTTATCCGTTAAGGTTCTTCATGATACCAAATGAGTATCTCTAAACACACGAGATTCTTCAGTTGGTCGAAGCAGTCCATTATCCAATAAGGTTCTTTGCGATACCAAAGCAGTATCTCTAAGCACATGAGATTCTTCGGGTGGTCAAAGCAGTCCCTTATCAACTAATGTTCTTCGCGATACCAAAGCAATATCTCTAAACACATTAGATTCTTCGGGTGGTCGAAGCAGTCCCTTATCTAATAAGGTTCTTCGCGATACCAAAGCAGTATCTCTAAACACACGAGATTCGTCGGGTGGTTGAAGCAGTACCTTATGCTATAAGGTTCTTCGCCATACCAAAGCAGTATCTCTAAACACATGAGATTCTTCGGGTGGTCGAAGCAGTCCCTTATCTAATAAGGTTCTTTGCGATACCAAAGCAGTATGTCTAAACACATGAGATTCTTCCTGTGGTCAAAGCAGTCCCTTATCTAATATGGTTCTTCGCGATACCAAAGTAGTATCTCTAAATACATGAGATTTTTTGGGTGGTTGAAGCAGTCCTTTATCCAATAAGGTTCTTCGCGATACCAAAGCAGTATCTCTAAACACATGAGATTCTTCGGGTGGTCGAAGCAGTACCTTATCCAATAAGGTTCTTTGTGATACTAAAGCAGTACCTCTAAACACATGAGATTCTTCAAGTGGTCGAAGCAGTCCCTTATCCAATAAGGTTCTTCACGATACCAAAGTAGTATCTCTAAACTCATGAGGTTCTTAGGGTGGTCGAAGCAGTCCCTTATCCAATAAGGTTCTTCGCGATACCAAAGGAGTATCTCTAAACACATGTGATTCTTCGGTTGGTCGAAGCAGTCCCTTATCTGTTAAGGTTCTTCACGATACCAAAGCAGTATCTCTAAACACATGAGATTCTTCGAGTGGTGAAACAAGTCCCTTATCCAAAAATGTTCTTCGTGATATCAAAGCAGTATCTCTAAACACACGAGATTCTTTGCGATACCAAAGCAATATCTTTAAACACATGAGATTCTTCATGTGGTCGAAGCAGTCCCTTATCTAATAAGGTTCTTCGATATACGAAAACAGTATCTCTAAACACATGAGATTCTTCAAGTGGTCGAAGCAGTCCCTTACCCGATAAGGTTCTTCACGATACCAAAGTAGTATCTCTAAACAAATGAGATTCTTCGGGTGGTCGAAGCAGTCCCTTATCCAATAAGGTTCTTTGCGATACCAAAGCAGTATCTCTAAACACATGAGATTCTTCGGGTGGTCGAAGCAGTCCCTTATCTATTAAGGTTCTTTGCGATACCAAAGCAGTATCTCTAAATACATGAGATTTTTTGGGTGGTTGAAGCAGTCCGTTATCCAATAAGGTTCTTCGCGATACCAAAGCAGTATGTCTAAACACATGAGATTCTTCGGGTGGTCGAAGCAGTACCTTATCCAATAAGGTTCTTCGTTATACCAAAGCAGTATCTCTAAACACATGAGATTCTTCGGGTGGTCGAAGCAGTCCCTTATCCAATAAGGTTCTTCACGATACCAAAGTAGTATCTCTAAACACATGAGATTCTTAGGGTGGTCAAAGAAGTCCCTTAACGAATAAGGTTCTTCGCGATACCAAAGCAGTATCTCTAAACACATGAGATTCTTCGGGTGGTCGAAGCAGTCCCTTATCCGTTAAGGTTCTTCATGATACCAATCAATATCTCTAAACACACGAGATTCTTCAGGTGGACGAAACAGTCCATTATCCAATAAGGTTCTTTGTGATACCAAAGCAGTATCTCTAAACACATTAGATTCTTCGGGTGGTCAAAGCAGTCCCTTATCAACTAATGTTCTTCGCGATACCAAAGCAATATCTCTAAACACATTAGATTCTTCGGGTGGTCGAAGCAGTCCCTTATCCAATAAGGTTCTTCGCGATACCAAAGCAGTATCTCTAAACACACGAGATTCGTCGGGTGGTTGAAGCTGTAACACCCTTCTAAACCCCACGGAAAATATATGCATAATCAGAGTAAAATTAACATGCATCCAAATAAAAAGGGCGTCACACAAAACTTGCACCACATCAAAACAATCTGTGATGCTCATTAATATTTCAATAAATAATCATGCTTTACAAAATTTCAGTTTGCATGCAGCAGCGGATTCATTAATGAAAATCCTTTAAAAGAAACATTTACTTTCATCATATAAAATCAACATCTCTGGGCACTAAGGCCAACATCTCATTATCCCACTTACTCCAAATATGAAAACATAACTTAGGTTACATAATGTAATCCTAAAACATAAGCAGTCGATCCCCGTGTTACACTACCAGAGCATGACTCGACCCACAATTAATTACTAAACCGCTACACACGTAGCGACCTCGAACTACAAGCAGAACTTCATAAAGGCCTCCAGCAACCTAATCTGCAATGCCTCATAGAGCATTATAAAACAGCAGAAGGGTGAGAAATATTACCATAATAATCAAAGCATAAAATCATGTATATATAGGTATCCTATAACACATATTCACATTTCTCACCACACTTCATTCTCATAATCATAATCATATCACGTTCACATATATCAACATTATGAACATCCACAAGCACATCCCTTCATGCTTAATTTCACAATCATTCACAAGCACATTTATACCACAACAATATTATGAAATGTGACTCAACATATCCAATGCAACTCAATGCTATGCGGTAGCGACATTAGTTATCTTTTTTCGGTTTTCACTCTAACCGGGTCCACCCTTCTAGACCGATAACTTGTTATCATTTTTCGGTTTTTACTTTAAACCGGGTCCACCCTTCGCCAGCAATGCTATGCGAACTCTCTCAGCGAACACTCGCTAGGCTTCGCCTGGCGAGACTTCCCAGCGAGCCCAAATCAGTAGCTACTGACTTCATTCGCCACCATTCGCCAGCACCTTCGCTGGGCGAACCTTCGCTATCCAACTTCGCCTGGCGAACCCACCAGCGAAGTCTACTGGGACTTAATTATAATTATTCGCCAACACTCGCTAGGCTTCGCCTGGCGAAGCTTCGCCTTCACTCGCCTGGCGAGAGCCAGCGAACCTGCGCAGAACAGAATCCCCTTCTGTCTTCTCCCTCACCAATCCATCATCCACCCTCTCTTACACATCCAAACCAGTATAATCAGCATCAATACATGTTACCCGACTATTCTACGACATTATTACTCAGTTCCAACCGATTAAATCATCAATCTACCGATTAATCCAACATTTGCCCTAATTGGAAAGTGATGAAAAACATCCACAAACCCAAACCCAACATACATAATCGCATACAATGATTAAATAGCAATGTTTCTCACCCTTACCTCGATTAATCGGAGCTTTGATGTTGGTTCTTGATGATCCTCCAAGTTTTCCCTTTTTCCTCTTCATTTCTCCTCTTCTTCTTTCTTTCTCTTTTCTTTCTTTCTTTCTATCTTTCTCTTTCTCTCCAATCCCCTTTTTATATCCTTTTATTTCTTTTCTTTTCTTTTCTCTCTATCATTTTCTTTCCATTCTATTTCCTCCATAATACCTTTCTCTTTATTTCTTTCCAATATATTTACTTTCTCAAAACATCTATCAATCCATTAAACAAACATCTAATTATTCAAATAATTAGAATAATCCAAATAAATCAATTAATTAACACAATTAATTATTTAATGAAATTTGGGCTGTTACAACTCTCCCCCACTTTAGGAATTTTCGTCCTCGAAAATGTTATCTGATCCAAACAACTCTGGATACGACTCTCGCATTCCAATTCTTCCAAATCCAATTCTCCCATAACTACTTCCACCAAAGGAACCTCTATACTTCGAAGTTGTTTCTTATCAACAACTAGAACTAGCCACGCCTCCGAAGTCAAATTCCCTCTCACTTGTAAACCATCCACCTGAATCAATGTACCTTTTCAACTTAGACATATGAACACCTCATGCAATCCTCTCAAGCGACAGCGGTAAAACAGTCTAACATGCTATCCGCCTCACGCTTCCGCTGCGCTACTCTGATACAGATCAACAAAACACAGGGTGCTCAAGAGACTTCAAGCTTGACCAACACCAATTACTACCATAACTCTCAAAACACGGCCTTACTTGGATTCTTTGATCGTTTCCATCGTCCCTTGCACGGTCTTTGATCCGAGTACAACACTCCCGTTGGACATGCAACAACACAAAGGAGTCATACCTTCTTACCCAACGAACTTCATACGATGTTGTTTCCGATACGAAATGGAAACGATTATTGTAGGCAACTCCATCAACGATAATTAACTACCCTTAGATCCATTTTGGTCCAGCACACAAGCTCTCAACGAGTCCTCTTCATACTGGATAGTTTTCTTCGTTTGTCCATGCCATTCACGGATGCTAGTCAGAGTTCATCTTCAACATGGCACCCAACCGCTTTCGCAATCCTTCCCATAATCTTAACGAAAAACTTGAGTTCCCATCTAACAGAATGATTCATCTTCACTGGTAGGCAACGAGTTACTCTTGTTAATCCATTCTTAACTGTCCAAATCGGATCATACTTCCTCAAATTCATCAGAAAACCCGGCACAAGCCCTTGGGAATACTATCCCATCCCACTCGAAATACTCAACAGTTGTATCAGATCCAACCATCTCTAATGTCCATACTTCAATTCCCAGCAAGTCTAATCAACATATACAAACTCAATCAATTCCTTCTCCATCTATGGCTATCCAAAACTATTTCTCAAATTCGGTCGCATCTTCCTAGTACCTGCACGGATACTCCATCTTCTCGATGTACTTCTCCCTGAGTACTCTTATCCAACTCACACTATTCAGAATACACACTTCATCACGACATCTCACAATACCATTTCCCTTAATCCGAAAATAAGCCCTCTGACTTTATCCATTAAATTCAATTAATATATCAACTCAACTCAGAATTCTGATTTCCTCGAACCTCATCAGAATACCAAAGGTCAATCTCAACATCCAAGGCTCAACTCCATAAGAAGTCTCTTCACAGGACGAACTCATATCTGAATTTGCTTAATCAGTTCTAACTTCCTTACCATCTTCATTAGTGTATACCAAATTTCCCGATTCGATATCTTAGCTACCACTTGGTCTCATCCGAATGGTAATTTAACCAAAACCATACTCCTTCAGGATTTCCAATTACTTCGCTGTCTCATAATTGACTCTCTCTCAAATAAAACAAATACCTTAAGGTCAGTAACCATCTCAAATCTCAACTAAACAATTGAGGCTTCCAAACTCTGGTACAAACACACAACAGCAACCCACTCCAAATTACTTGTCAGATAATTCCTCTCTGTACTTTATATTGCCTTCAAGCATAACCAAAACTCATTAATGTTGTACTTAACACATCTCTTAATCATATCAACAAAGTATCTCAAAACACAACGACAATCCTGTCGGACTTGGCAAAACCAATACGCGAACTGTTGACAGCTTTCTCAAAACTCTTTGAACTTTCTTCACAGTAGTACATCACTGCCTCTTCCCCAATACTAATAACTCAAGTTCCCGACGCTCAACATGAACCCCTATACTCTCCGAACATATCCAAACACCATCGGTTACATAACCATTGACTCTCTCAATCAAGTGTGGAAAATCATTATACCAAACAGACACTCAGCTGCGAACTCCTGGTGATAACACAAACCGCACTCTCCGCGCTTACCATAACATCCAAACATTTTTCGCCAATAAATACATAATTCCATGTCACTACTTTCCCATCACATAGAGCACTGTAATATCTTCCAACGCTTCTAATCTTGCGTCATTCCGAATTACGGTTTTCCGTTACGACAAAATCACGGAAACAACCCTTCCACACTTAAAGGTCATCCAATACCTCTCCAACTCTTGAAATGCTTAAGGGTCCGATTATACCAACCATGTATTCCACATCTCATTTCCTTTAGTAATCACTAGAAGTCATTATCCACCCTTATACTTGACTCCACAATCTGTTGCCGTAGCACACACACCAGACATAATTCTCAACACTACTCAATCAATCTTAATTCCTTGGCCACTCAAACAAACGTATAATATGGAGCTTCCAATATCTGATTATTCTCCGCAACTAAGTCGATCACAACTCAACTTCACGTCTTGGCTGTTTAACCCTTATCTTGTCAGGATAATTCTCAGAATACCACAATCAAACGGTAAACCGACAACTCCTCCACTTCCATCAATACTCAATATTTCCATCGAAATCAAACATCTCATCACTGTCCTACACCGACTCATCAAAACAACTCTCAAGTGCTCGGCTTTACTCAAGACGATTCACTGCACCACGCCATCTAAGCTTGCAAGACACATCTATCCTATCCAACACAATCCCAACTACTATCAACAAGAGATTAAGGGTGATCAGTTCCTCAATTTGTCAATAGGCAGCTGAAATCATGATGGAGTATAGACTATCTTTACCAAACCACAAGAGTGTTAACCACCCACTGAGCTACAACTTCTACACCTGCAGCATCTTGGAGAAACACAACTTCTCCCCCACTTAGATCATTCCCACTTCTCTAGACAAGGTTAAGCAACAACATGTATCGACAGTGTTTTCACACACATGTCGCATACAAGGGAACAAATAACATTAGACAACTTGGTCGGACGGACCGACCTGCTCTGATACCACTTATGTAACACCCTTCTAAACCCCACGGAAAATATATGCATAATCAGAGTAAAATTAACATGCATCCAAATAAAAAGGGCGTCACACAAAACTTGCACCACATCAAAACAATCTGTCATGCTCATTAATATTTCAATAAATAATCATGCTTTACAAAATTTCAGTTTGCATGCAGCAGCGGATTCATTAATGAAAATCCTTTAAAAGAAACATTTACTTTCATCATATAAAATCAACATCTCTGGGCACTAAGGCCAACATCTCATTATCCCACTTACTCCAAATATGAAAACATAACTTAGGTTACATAATGTAATCCTAAAACATAAGCAGTCGATCCCCGTGTTACACTACCAGAGCATGACTCGACCCACAATTAATTACTAAACCGCTACACACGTAGCGACCTCGAACTACAAGCAGAACTTCATAAAGGCCTCCAGCAACCTAATCTGCAATGCCTCATAGAGCATTATAAAACAGCAGAAGGGTGAGAAATATTACCATAATAATCAAAGCATAAAATCATGTATATATAGGTATCCTATAACACATATTCACATTTCTCACCACACTTCATTCTCATAATCATAATCATATCACGTTCACATATATCAACATTATGAACATCCACAAGCACATCCCTTCATGCTTAATTTCACAATCATTCACAAGCACATTTATACCACAACAATATTATGAAATGTGACTCAACATATCCAATGCAACTCAATGCTATGCGGTAGCGACATTAGTTATCTTTTTTCGGTTTTCACTCTAACCGGGTCCACCCTTCTAGACCGATAACTTGTTATCATTTTTCGGTTTTTACTTTAAACCGGGTCCACCCTTCTAGACCGATAACAACCAAGCCCGTCCCCTAGGCTTCAAACCCACCCTTCTAGGTTTGGGACAAGCCACTAGTTTCCACGAAACTAACAGACATTGCCTCTTGACTGAATGATGCATGTACAATCAACCAATCACAATAAATGCACTTAAGACCGTTCCCGCGTCTTAATCCCATGCATTCGAATAATTCACCCCTTCGAGAATTTCATTATGATTGCACATACAACATATATCAAACATTTATCAATGTATTCATTTCTCCCATCATCATCATCATATTCAACAACAATGCACACATATCACATATGTTCCCATGCATTTACACAACAATCGCATACAAATATGCACTCACAATTCATTAGACAATACACATACATTCATCATTATATTCCCATGTATTTGAATAATTCACCCCTTCGTGAATTATATCATGATTGCACACACAACATGTCATAATCATCATCAACGTATTCATAATTCAATGTTATCACACAATGCACACATATCCACGATATGTTCCCATACATTTCTCACAATTATTAACGATGCACACATATCCATGATATGTTCCCATGCATCTCATACAATTATTAACAATGCACACATATCCGCGATATGTTCCCATGCATTATCCACAAATATTCACAATTCAATACAACATCATATTTAGCAAGCACTGCACGCATATCCATCATTATGCTCTCATGCATTCTTCATGTATTTTTAACATACAATCGCATATAAACAATATGCATCCACAACACATTTTTCATAGTATGTTTATTCTTTATCTCATGCCATCTCATACAATTATAAGTTATGCACACATATTTCCACAATATTCTCCTGCATACTTATTACATAATTGTACACAACAATCAAACATTCACAAACTCATCAATTAATACACACCTAATCATCATTATGTTCTCATGTATTTTAACCGATTACAAGTAATCATTTATATCACAACTCTAGGATTCACGCCCGAAGGCTACCCACAGCACATGTTATCATGATAGTTCACATACTCATTCATAACATAGAAGTATAAACATATGCGAATCAACCAAACAATCACCATTTGGATAACACAGCAAAGAAAATATACTGCCACATTCGCCTTCATTCGCCTGGCGAACCCTCGCAGCGAACCTTCGCCTGGCCTTCGCCTGGCGAACTCTCTCAGCGAACACTCGCTAGGTTTCGCCTGGCGAGACTTCCCAGCGAGCCCAAGTCAGTAGCTACTGACTTCATTCGCCACCATTCGCCAGCACCTTCGCTGGGCGAACCTTCGCTATCCAACTTCGCCTGGCGAACCCACCAGCGAAGTCTACTGGGACTTAATTATAATTATTCGCCAACACTCGCTAGGCTTCGCCTGGCGAAGCTTCGCCTTCACTCGCCTGGCGAGAGCCAGCGAACCTGCGCAGAACAGAATCCCCTTCTGTCTTCTCCCTCACCAATCCATCATCCACCCTCTTTTACACATCCAAACCAGTATAATCAGCATCAATACATGTTACCCGACTATTCTACGACATTATTACTCAGTTCCAACCGATTAAATCATCAATCTACCGATTAATCCAACATTTTCCCTAATTGGAAAGTGATGAAAAACATCCACAAACCCAAACCCAACATACATAATCGCATACAATGATTAAATAGCAATGTTTCTCACCCTTACCTCGATTAATCGGAGCTTTGATGTTGGTTCTTGATGATCCTCCAAGTTTTCCCTTTTTCCTCTTCATTTCTCCTCTTCTTCTTTCTTTCTCTTTTCTTTCTTTCTTTCTATCTTTCTCTTTCTCTCCAATCCCCTTTTTATATCCTTTTATTTCTTTTCTTTTCTTTTCTCTCTATCATTTTCTTTCCATTCTATTTCCTCCATAATACCTTTCTCTTTATTTCTTTCCAATATATTTACTTTCTCAAAACATCTATCAATCCATTAAACAAACATCTAATTATTCAAATAATTAGAATAATCCAAATAAATCAATTAATTAACACAATTAATTATTTAATGAAATTTGGGCTGTTACAGAAGCAGTACCTTATCCAATAAGGTTCTTCGCCATACCAAAGCAGTATCTCTAAACAAATGAGATTCTTCGGGTGGTTGAAGCAGTCCCTTATCCAATAAGGTTCTTTGCGATACCAAAGCAGTATGTCTAAACACATGACATTCTTCCCGTGGTCAAAGCAGTCCCTTATCTAATAAGGTTCTTCGCGATACCAAAGTAGTATCTCTAAATACATGAGATTTTTTGGGTGGTTGAAGCAGTCCCTTATCCAATAAGGTTCTTCGCGATACCAAAGTAGTATCTCTAAACACATGAGATTCTTCGGGTGGTCAAAGCAGTCCCTTATCCGTTAAGGTTCTTCACGATACCAATGCAGTATCTAGAAACACATGAGATTCTTCGGGTGGTGAAAGCAGTCCCTTATCCAATAAGGTTCTTCGCGATATCAAAGCAGTATCTCTAAACACACGAGATTCTTCGCGATACCAAAGCAGTCCCTCTAAACACATGAGATTCTTCGTGTGGTTGAAGCAGTCCCTTATCCAATCAGGTTCTTCGCGATACGAAAACAGTATCTCTAAACACATTAGATTCCTCAGGTGGTCGAAGCAGTCCCTTATCCGTTAAGGTTCTTCACGATACCAAAGCAGTATCTCTATACACATTAGATTCTTCGGGTGGTCGAAGCAGTCCCTTATCCGTTAAGGTTCTTCGCAATACCAAAGCAGTATCTCTAAACACATGAGATTCTTTGGGTGGTTGAAGCAGTCCCTTATCCAATAAGGTTCTTCGCGATACCAAAGCAGTATCTCTAAACACATGAGATTCTTCGGGTGGTCAAAGCCGTACCTTATCCAATAAGGTTCTTCGTGATACCAAAGTAGTATCTCTAAACACATGAGATTCTTCAAGTGGTCAAAGCAGTCCCTTATCTATTAAGGTTCTCCGCGATACAAAAGCAGTATCTTTAAACACACGAGATTCTTCGCGAAACCAAAGAAGTGTCTCTAAACACATGCGATTCTTAGGGTGGTCGATGCAGTCCCTTATCCAATAAGGTTCTTCGCAATACCAAAGCAGTATCTCTAAACACATGGGATTCTTCGGGTGGTCGAAGCAGTCCCTTATCCGTTAAGGTTCTTCACGATACCAAACCAGTATCTCTAAACACATGAGATTCTTCGGGTGGTCGAAGCAGTCCCTTATCCAATAAGGTTCTTTGCGATACCAAAGCCGTATCTCTAAACACATGAGATTCTTCAAGTGGTCAAAGCAGTCCCTTATCTATTAAGGTTCTTCGCGATACAAAAGCAGTATCGCTAAACATATTAGATTCTTCGGGTGGTTGAAGCAGTCCCTTATGCAATAAGGTTCTTCGCGACACCAAAGCAATATCTCTAAACACATGAGATTCGTCGGGTGGTCGAAGCAATGCCTTATCCAACAACGTTCTTCGAGATACCAAAGCAGTATCTCTAAAGACATGAGATTCTTCGGGTGGTCAAAGAAGTCCCTTATCTAATAAGGTTCTTCGCGATACCAAAGCAGTATCTTTAAACACATGAGATTCTTCGGGTGGTCGAAGCAAACCATTATCCAATAAGGTTCTTCGCGATACCAAAGCAGTATCTCTAAACATATGATATTCGTCGAGTGGTTGAAGCAGTGCCTTATCCAATAAGATTCTTCGCGATACCAAAGTAGTATCTCTAAACACATGAGATTTTTCGGGTGGTCGAAGCAGTACCTTATCCAATAAGGTTCTTTGTGATACCAAATCAGTATCTCTAAACACATGAGATTCATCAAGTGGTCGAAGCAGTCCCTTATCCAATAAGGTTCTTTGCGATACCAAAGTAGTATCTCTAAACACATGAGATTCTTCGGGATACCAAAGTAGTATCTCTAAAGACATGAGATTCTTAGGGTGGTCGAAGCAGTGCCTTATCAAATAAGGTTCTTCGCGATACCAAAGTAGTATCTCAAAACACATGAGATTCTTTGGGTGGTCTAAGCAGTCCCTTATCCGTTAAGGTTCTTCACAATACCAAAGCAGTATCTCTAAACACATGAGATTCTTCGGGTGGTGAAAGTAGTCCCTTATCCAATATTGTTCTTCACGATATCAAAGCAGTATTTCTAAACACACGAGATTCTTCGCGATACCAAAGAAGTATATCTAAACACATAAGATTCTTCGGATGGTCAAAGCAGTCCCATATCCGTTAAGGTTCTTCGCGATACCAAAGCAGTATCTCTAAACACATGAGATTGTTCGGGTGGTCGAAGCAGTCCCTTATCCAATAAGGTTCTTTGCGATACCAAAGCAGGATCTCTATACACATGAGATTCTACCGGTGGTCAAAGCAGTCCCTTATCTAATAAGGTTCTTCGCGATACCAAAGCAGTATCTCTAAACACATGAGATTCTTTGGGTGGTTAAAGCAGTCCCTTATCCAATAAGGTTCTTCGCGATACCAAAGCAGTATCTCTAAACACATGAGATTCTTTGGGTGGTCGAAGCAGTGCCTTATCCGTTAAGGTTCTTCACGATACCAAAGCAGTATCTCGAAACACATGAGATTCTTCGGGTGGTAGAAGTAGTCCCTTATCCGTTAAGGTTCTTCATGATACCAAAGCAGTATCTCTAAACACACGAGATTCTTCAGGTGGTCGAAGCCGTCCATTATCCAATAAGGTTCTTTGCGATACCAAAGCAGTATCTCTAAACACATGAGATTATTCGGGTGGTCAAATCAGTCCCTTATTAACTAATGTTCTTCGCGATACCAAAGCAGTATCTCTAAACACATGAGATTCTTCGGGTGGTCAATGCAGTAGCTTATCTAATAAGGTTCTTCGCGATTCCAAAGCAGTATCTTTGAACACATGAGATTCTTCGGGTTATCGAAGCAGTCCCTTATCCAATGAGGTTCTTCGCGATACCAAAGCAGTATCTCTAAACACATGAGATTCTTCGGGTGGTCCAAGCAGTACCTTATCTAATAAAGTTCTTTGCGATTCCAAAGCAGTATCTTTAAACACATGAGATTCTTCGGGTTCTCGAAGCAGTCCCTTACCAATAAGGTTCTTCGCGATACCAAAGCAGTATCTCTAAACACATGAGATTCTTCGGGTGGTCGAAGCAGTACCTTATCCAATAAGGTTCTTCGTCATACCAAAGTAGTATCTCTAAACACATGAGATTCTTTGAGTGGTTGAAGCAGTCCCTTATCCAATAAGGTTCTTCACGATACCAAAGTAGTATCTCTAAACACGTGAGATTCTTAGGGTGGTCGAGGAAGCCCCTTATCCTATAAGGTTCTACGCGATACCAAAGCAGTATCTCTAAACACATGAGATTCTTCGGGTGGTCGATGTAGTCCCTTATTCGTTAAGGTTCTTCATGATACCAAAGCAGTATCTTTAAAAATACGAGATTCTTCAGGTGGTCGAAGACGTACATTATCCAATAAGGTTCTTTGCAATACCAAAGCAGTATCTCTAAACACATGAGATTCTTCCGGTGGTCAAAGCAGTCCCTTATCAACTGTTGTTCTTCGCGGTACCAAAGCATTATCTCTAAACACATTAGATTCTTCGGGTGGTCGAAGCAGTCCCTTATCCAATAAGGTTTTTCTCGATACTAAAGTAGTATCTCTAAACACATGAGATTCTTAGGATGGTCGAGGAAGTCCCTTATCCAATAAGGTTCTTCGCGATACCAAAGCAGTATCTCTAAACACATGAGATTCTTCGGCTGGTCGAAGCAATCCCTTATCTGTTAAGGTTCTTCATGATACCAAAGCAGTATCTCTAAACACACGAGATTCTTCAGGTGGTCAAAGCAGTCCATTATCCAATAAGGTTCTTTGCGATACCAAAGCAGTATCTCGAAACACATGAGATTATTCGGGTGGTAAAAGCAGTCCCTTATTAACTAATGTTCTTCGCGATACCAAAGCAGTATCTCTAAACACATGAGATTCTTCGGGTGGTCAAAGCAGTCCCTTATCTAATGAGGTTCTTCGCGATCCCAAAGCAGTATCGCTAAACACATGAGATTCTTCGGGTGGTGAAAGCAGTCCCCTATCCAATAAGCTTTTCGCGATACCAAAGCAGTATCTCTAAACACATGAGATTCTTTGGGTGGTTGAAGCAGTCCATTATCCAATAAGGTTCTTTGTCATACCAAAGCAGTATCTCTAAACACATGAGATTCGTCGGGTGGTCGAAGCAGTCCCTTATCCAATAAGGTTCTTCACGATACCAAAGTAGTATCTCTAAAAACATGAGACTCTTAGGGTGGTCGAGGAAGTCCCTTATCCAATAAGGTTCTTCGCGATACCAAAGCAATATCTCTAAACAGATGAGATTCTTCGGGTGGTCGAAGTAGTCCCTTATCCGTTAAGGTTCTTCATGATACCAAAGCAGTATCTTTAAACATACGAGATTCTTCAGGTGGTCGAAGCAGTCCATTATCCAATAAGGTTCTTTGCGATATTAAAGCAGTATCTCGAAACACATGAGATTCTTCGGGTGGTCAAAGCAGTCCCTTATCAACTGTTGTTCTTCGCGATACCAAAGCAATATCTCTAAACACATTAGGTTCTTCGGGTGGTCGAAGCAGTCCCTTATCCAATAAGGTTTTTCATGATACCAAAGTAGTATCTATTAACACATGAGATTCTTAGGGTGGTCGAGGAAGTCCCTTATCCAATAACGTTCTTCGTGATACCAAAGCAGTATCTCTAAACACATGAGATTCTTCGGGTGGTCGAAGCAGTCCCTTATCCGTTAAGGTTCTTCATGATACCAAAGCAGTATCTCTAAACACACGAGATTCTTCAGGTGGTCGAAGCAGTCCATTATCCAATAAGGTTCTTTGCGATACCAAAGAAGTATCTCTAAACACATGAGATTATTCGGGTGGTCAAAGCAGTCCCTTATTAACTAATGTTCTTCGCGATACCAAAGCAGTATCTCTAAACACATGAGATTCTTCGGGTGGTCAAAGCAGTCCCTTATCTAATGAGGTTCTTCCGATACCAAAGCAGTATCCCTAAACACATGAGATTCTTCGGGTGGTGAAAGCAGTCCCCTATCCAATAAGCTTCTTCGCGATACCAAAGCAATATCTCTAAACACATGAGATTCTTTAGGTGGTCGAAGCAGTCCCTTATCCAATAAGGTTCTTCGTCATACCAAAGCAGTATCTCTAAACACACGAGATTCTTCGGGTGGTCGAAGCAGCCCATTATCCAATAAGGTTCTTTGCGATACCAATTAGTATCTCTAAACACATGATATTCTTCGGGTGGTCAAAGTAGTCCGTTATTAACTAATGTTCTTCGCGATACCAAAGCAGTATCTCTAAACACATGAGATTCTTCGGGTGGTCAAAGCAGTAGCTTATCTAATAAGGTTCTTCACGATTCCAAAGCAGTATCTTTAAACACATGAGATTCTTTAGGTTATCGAAGCAGTCCCTTATCTAATAAGGTTCTTCGCGATACCAAAGTTGTATCTCTAAACACATGAGATTCTTCGGGTGGTCAAAGCAGTCCCTTATCTAATGAGGTTCTTCGCGATACCAAAGCAGTATCCCTAAACACATGAGATTCTTCGGGTGGTGAAAGTAGTCCCCTATCCAATAAGATTCTTCGCGATACCAAAGCAGTATCTCTAAACACATGAGATTCTTTGGGGGGTTGAAGCAGTCCCTTATCCAATAAGGTTCTTCACGATACCAAAGTAGTATCTCTAAACACATGAGATTCTTCGGGTGGTCGAAGTAGTACCTTATCCAATAAGGTTCTTCGTCATACCAAAGTAGTATCTCTAAACACATGAGATTCTTCGGGTGGTCGAAGCAGTCCCTTATCCAATAAGGTTCTTTATGGTACCAAAGTAGTATCTCTAAACACATGAGATTCTTAGGGTGGTCGAGGAAGTCCCTTATCCAATAAGTTTCTTCGCGATACCAAAGCAGTATCTCTAAACACATGAGATTCTTCGGGTGGTCGAAGTAGTCCCTTATCCGTTATGGTTCTTCATGATACCAAAGCATTATCTTTAAACATACGAGATTCTTCAGGTGGTCGAAGCAGTCCATTATCCAATAAGGTTCTTTGCGATACCAAAGTAGTATCTCTAAACACATGAGATTCTTAGGGTGGTCGAGGAAGTCCCTTATCCAATAAGGTTCTTCGCGATACCAAAGCAGTATCTCTAAACACATGAGATTCTTTGGGTGGTCGAAGCAGTCCTTTATCTGTTAAGGTTCTTCATGATACCAAAGCAGTATCTCTAAACACACGAGATTCTTCAGGTGGTCGAAGCTATCCATTATCCAATAAGGTTCTTTGCGATACCAAAGCAGTGTCTCTAAACACATGAGATTATTCGGGTGGTCAAAGCAGTCCCTTATTAACTAATGTTCTTCGCGATACCAAAGCAGTATCTATAAACACATGAGATTCTTCGGGTGGTCAATGCAGTCCCTTATCCAATAAGGTTCTTCGCGATATCAAAGCAGTATCTCTAAACACATGAGATTCTTCGCGATACCAAAGCAGTATCTCTAAACACATGAGAATCTTCGGGTGGTCGAAGCAGTCCCTTATCCAATAAGGTTCTTCGCGATACCAAAGCAGTATCTCTAAACACATGAGATTCTTCGGGTGGTCAAAGCAGTCCCTTATCTAATGAGGTTCTTCGCGATACCAAAGTTGTATCTCTAAACACATGAGATTCTTCGGGTGGTGAAAGCAGTCCCTTATCCAATAAGCTTCTTCACAATATCAAAGCAGTATCTCTAAACACACGAGATCCTTCGCGATACCAAAGCAGTATCTCTAAACACATGAGATTCTTAGGGTGGTCAAAGCAGTCCCTTATCTAATAAGGTTCTTCCCGATACCAAAGCAGTATCTCTAAACACATGAGATTCATCGGGTGGTCAAAGCAGTCCCTTATCCAATAAGGTTCTTCGCGATACCAAAGCAGTATCTCTAAACACATGAGATTCTTCGGGTGGTCAAAGAAGTCCCTTATCTAATGAGGTTCTTCGCGATACCAAAGTTGTATCTCTAAACACATGAGATTCTTCGGGTGGTGAAAGCAGTCCCTTATCCAATAAGCTTCTTCACGATATCAAAGCAGTATCTCTAAACACACGAGATCCTTTGCGATACCAAAGCAGTATCTCTAAACACATGAGATTCTTAGGGTGGTCAAAGAAGTCCCTTATCTAATAAGGTTCTTCCCGATACCAAAGCAGTATCTCTAAACACATGAGATTCATCGGGTGGTCAAAGCAGTCCCTTATCCAAAAAGGTTCTTCGCAATACCAAAGCAGTATCTCTAAACACATGAGATTCTTCGGGTGGTCAAAGAAGTCCCTTATCTAATGAGGTTCTTCGCGATACCAAAGTTGTATCTCTAAACACATGAGATTCTTCGGGTGGTGAAAGCAGTCCCTTATCCAATAAGCTTCTTCACGATATCAAAGTAGTATCTCTAAACACACGAGATCCTTCGCGATACCAAAGCAGTATCTCTAAACACATGAGATTATTAGGGTGGTCGAAGCAGTCCCTTATCCAATAAGGTTCTTCGCGATACCAAAGCAGTATCTCTAAACACATGAGATTCTTCGGGCGGTCAAAGCAGTCCCTTATCCAATAAGGTTCTTCGTGATATCAAAGCAGTATCTCTAAACACATGAGATTCTTCGCGATACCAAAGCAGTATCTCTAAACACATGAGAATCTTCAGGTGGTCGAAGCAGTCCCTTATCCAATAAGGTTCTTCGCGATACCAAAGCAGTATCTCTAAACACATGAGATTCTTCGGGTGGTCAAAGCAGTCCCTTATCTAATGAGGTTCTTCGCGATACCAAAGTTGTATCTCTAAACACATGAGATTCTTCGGGTGGTGAAAGCAGTCCCTTATCCAATAAGCTTCTTCACGATATCAAAGCAGTATCTCTAAACACACGAGATCCTTCGCGATACCAAAGCAGTATCTCTAAACACATGAGATTCTTTGGGTGGTCGAAGCAGTCCTTTATCTGTTAAGGTTCTTCCCGATACCAAAGCAGTATCTCTAAACACACGAGATTCTTCAGGTGGTCGAAGCTGTCCATTATCCAATAAGGTTCTTTGCGATACCAAAGCAGTGTCTCTAAACACATGAGATTATTCGGGTGGTCAAAGCAGTCCCTTATTAACTAATGTTCTTCGCGATACCAAAGCAGTATCTATAAACACATGAGATTCTTCGGGTGGTCAATGCAGTCCCTTATCCAATAAGGTTCTTCGCGATATCAAAGCAGTATCTCTAAACACATGAGATTCTTCGCGATACCAAAGCAGTATCTCCAAACACATCAGAATCTTCGGGTGGTCGAAGCAGTCCCTTATCCAATAAGGTTCTTCGCGATACCAAAGCAGTATCTCTAAACACATGAGATTCTTCGGGTGGTCAAAGCAGTCCCTTATCTAATGAGGTTCTTCGCGATACCAAAGTTGTATCTCTAAACACATGAGATTCTTCGGGTGGTGAAAGCAGTCCCTTATCCAATAAGCTTCTTCACGATATCAAAGCAGTATCTCTAAACACACGAGATCCTTCGCGATACCAAAGCAGTATCTCTAAACACATGAGATTCTTAGGGTGGTCAAAGCAGTCCCTTATCTAATAAGGTTCTTCCCGATACCAAAGCAGTATCTCTAAACACATGAGATTCATCGGGTGGTCAAAGCAGTCCCTTATCCAATAAGGTTCTTCGCGATACCAAAGCAGTATCTCTAAACACATGAGATTCTTCGGGTGGTCAAAGCAGTCCCTTATCTAATGAGGTTCTTCGCGATACCAAAGTTGTATCTCTAAACACATGAGATTCTTCGGGTGGTGAAAGCAGTCCCTTATCCAATAAGCTTCTTCACGATATCAAAGCAGTATCTCTAAACACACGAGATCCTTTGCGATACCAAAGCAGTATCTCTAAACACATGAGATTCTTAGGGTGGTCAAAGAAGTCCCTTATCTAATAAGGTTCTTCCCGATACCAAAGCAGTATCTCTAAACACATGAGATTCATCGGGTGGTCAAAGCAGTCCCTTATCCAATAAGGTTCTTCGCAATACCAAAGCAGTATCTCTAAACACATGAGATTCTTCGGGTGGTCAAAGAAGTCCCTTATCTAATGAGGTTCTTCGCGATACCAAAGTTGTATCTCTAAACACATGAGATTCTTCGGGTGGTGAAAGCAGTCCCTTATCCAATAAGCTTCTTCACGATATCAAAGTAGTATCTCTAAACACACGAGATCCTTCGCGATACCAAAGCAGTATCTCTAAACACATGAGATTATTAGGGTGGTCGAAGCAGTCCCTTATCCAATAAGGTTCTTCGCGATACCAAAGCAGTATCTCTAAACACATGAGATTCTTCGGGCGGTCAAAGCAGTCCCTTATCCAATAAGGTTCTTCGCGATATCAAAGCAGTATCTCTAAACACATGAGATTCTTCGCGATACCAAAGCAGTATCTCTAAACACATGAGAATCTTCAGGTGGTCGAAGCAGTCCCTTATCCAATAAGGTTCTTCGCGATACCAAAGATATATCTCTAAACACATGAGATTCTTCGGGTGGTCAAAGCAGTCCCTTATCTAATGAGGTTCTTCGCGATACCAAAGTTGTATCTCTAAACACATGAGATTCTTCGGGTGGTGAAAGCAGTCCCTTATCCAATAAGCTTCTTCACGATATCAAAGCAGTATCTCTAAACACACGAGATCCTTCGCGATACCAAAGCAGTATCTCTAAACACATGAGATTCTTAGGGTGGTCAAAGCAGTCCCTTATCTAATAAGGTTCTTCCCGATACCAAAGCAGTATCTCTAAACACATGAGATTCATCGGGTGGTCAAAGCAGTCCCTTATCCAATAAGGTTCTTTGCGATACCAAAGCAGTATCTCTAAACACATGAGATTATTCGGGTGGTCAAAGCAGTCCCTTATTAACTAATGTTCTTCGCGATACCAAAGCAGTATCTATAAACACATGAGATTCTTCGGGTGGTCAATGCAGTCCCTTATCCAATAAGGTTCTTCGCGATATCAAAGCAGTATCTCTAAACACATGAGATTCTTCGCGATACCAAAGCAGTATCTCTAAACACATGAGAATCTTCGGGTGGTCGAAGCAGTCCCTTATCCAATAAGGTTCTTCGCGATACCAAAGCAGTATCTCTAAACACATGAGATTCTTCGGGTGGTCAAAGCAGTCCCTTATCTAATGAGGTTCTTCGCGATACCAAAGTTGTATCTCTAAACACATGAGATTCTTCGGGTGGTGAAAGCAGTCCCTTATCCAATAAGCTTCTTCACGATATCAAAGCAGTATCTCTAAACACACGAGATCCTTCGCGATACCAAAGCAGTATCTCTAAACACATGAGATTCTTAGGGTGGTCAAAGCAGTCCCTTATCTAATAAGGTTCTTCCCGATACCAAAGCAGTATCTCTAAACACATGAGATTCATCGGGTGGTCAAAGCAGTCCCTTATCCAATAAGGTTCTTCGCGATACCAAAGCAGTATCTCTAAACACATGAGATTCTTCGGGTGGTCAAAGCAGTCCCTTATCTAATGAGGTTCTTCGCGATACCAAAGTTGTATCTCTAAACACATGAGATTCTTCGGGTGGTGAAAGCAGTCCCTTATCCAATAAGCTTCTTCACGATATCAAAGCAGTATCTCTAAACACACGAGATCCTTTGCGATACCAAAGCAGTATCTCTAAACACATGAGATTCTTAGGGTGGTCAAAGAAGTCCCTTATCTAATAAGGTTCTTCCCGATACCAAAGCAGTATCTCTAAACACATGAGATTCATCGGGTGGTCAAAGCAGTCCCTTATCCAATAAGGTTCTTCGCAATACCAAAGCAGTATCTCTAAACACATGAGATTCTTCGGGTGGTCAAAGAAGTCCCTTATCTAATGAGGTTCTTCGCGATACCAAAGTTGTATCTCTAAACACATGAGATTCTTCGGGTGGTGAAAGCAGTCCCTTATCCAATAAGCTTCTTCACGATATCAAAGTAGTATCTCTAAACACACGAGATCCTTCGCGATACCAAAGCAGTATCTCTAAACACATGAGATTATTAGGGTGGTCGAAGCAGTCCCTTATCCAATAAGGTTCTTCGCGATACCAAAGCAGTATCTCTAAACACATGAGATTCTTCGGGCGGTCAAAGCAGTCCCTTATCCAATAAGGTTCTTCGCGATATCAAAGCAGTATCTCTAAACACATGAGATTCTTCGCGATACCAAAGCAGTATCTCTAAACACATGAGAATCTTCAGGTGGTCGAAGCAGTCCCTTATCCAATAAGGTTCTTCGCGATACCAAAGATATATCTCTAAACACATGAGATTCTTCGGGTGGTCAAAGCAGTCCCTTATCTAATGAGGTTCTTCGCGATACCAAAGTTGTATCTCTAAACACATGAGATTCTTCGGGTGGTGAAAGCAGTCCCTTATCCAATAAGCTTCTTCACGATATCAAAGCAGTATCTCTAAACACACGAGATCCTTCGCGATACCAAAGCAGTATCTCTAAACACATGAGATTCTTAGGGTGGTCAAAGCAGTCCCTTATCTAATAAGGTTCTTCCCGATACCAAAGCAGTATCTCTAAACACATGAGATTCATCGGGTGGTCAAAGCAGTCCCTTATCCAATAAGGTTCTTTGCGATACCAAAGCAGTATCTCTAAACACATGAGATTATTCGGGTGGTCAAAGCAGTCCCTTATTAACTAATATTCTTCGCGATACCAAAGCAGTATCTATAAACACATGAGATTCTTCGGGTGGTCAATGCAGTCCCTTATCCAATAAGGTTCTTCGCGATATCAAAGCAGTATCTCTAAACACATGAGATTCTTCGCGATACCAAAGCAGTATCTCTAAACACATGAGAATCTTCGGGTGGTCGAAGCAGTCCCTTATCCAATAAGGTTCTTCGCGATACCAAAGCAGTATCTCTAAACACATGAGATTCTTCGGGTGGTCAAAGCAGTCCCTTATCTAATGAGGTTCTTCGCGATACCAAAGTTGTATCTCTAAACACATGAGATTCTTCGGGTGGTGAAAGCAGTCCCTTATCCAATAAGCTTCTTCACGATATCAAAGCAGTATCTCTAAACACACGAGATCCTTCGCGATACCAAAGCAGTATCTCTAAACACATGAGATTCTTAGGGTGGTCAAAGCAGTCCCTTATATAATAAGGTTCTTCCCGATACCAAAGCAGTATCTCTAAACACATGAGATTCATCGGGTGGTCAAAGCAGTCCCTTATCCAATAAGGTTCTTCGCGATACCAAAGCAGTATCTCTAAACACATGAGATTCTTCGGGTGGTCAAAGCAGTCCCTTATCTAATGAGGTTCTTCGCGATACCAAAGTTGTATCTCTAAACACATGAGATTCTTCGGGTGGTGAAAGCAGTCCCTTATCCAATAAGCTTCTTCACGATATCAAAGCAGTATCTCTAAACACACGAGATCCTTTGCGATACCAAAGCAGTATCTCTAAACACATGAGATTCTTAGGGTGGTCAAAAGAAGTCCCTTATCTAATAAGGTTCTTCCCGATACCAAAGCAGTATCTCTAAACACATGAGATTCATCGGGTGGTCAAAGCAGTCCCTTATCCAATAAGGTTCTTCGCAATACCAAAGCAGTATCTCTAAACACATGAGATTCTTCGGGTGGTCAAAGAAGTCCCTTATCTAATGAGGTTCTTCGCGATACCAAAGTTGTATCTCTAAACACATGAGATTCTTCGGGTGGTGAAAGCAGTCCCTTATCCAATAAGCTTCTTCACGATATCAAAGTAGTATCTCTAAACACACGAGATCCTTCGCGATACCAAAGCAGTATCTCTAAACACATGAGATTATTAGGGTGGTCGAAGCAGTCCCTTATCCAATAAGGTTCTTCGCGATACCAAAGCAGTATCTCTAAACACATGAGATTCTTCGGGCGGTCAAAGCAGTCCCTTATCCAATAAGGTTCTTCGCGATATCAAAGCAGTATCTCTAAACACATGAGATTCTTCGCGATACCAAAGCAGTATCTCTAAACACATGAGAATCTTCGGGTGGTCGAAGCAGTCCCTTATCCAATAAGGTTCTTCGCGATACCAAAGCAGTATCTCTAAACACATGAGATTCTTCGGGTGGTCAAAGCAGTCCCTTATCTAATGAGGTTCTTTGCGATACCAAAGTTGTATCTCTAAACACATGAGATTCTTCGGGTGGTGAAAGCAGTCCCTTATCCAATAAGCTTCTTCACGATATCAAAGCAGTATCTCTAAACACACGAGATCCTTCGCGATACCAAAGCAGTATCTCTAAACACATGAGATTCTTAGGGTGGTCAAAGCAGTCCCTTATCTAATAAGGTTCTTCCTGATACCAAAGCAGTATCTCTAAACACATGAGATTCATCGGGTGGTCAAAGCAGTCCCTTATCCAATAAGGTTCTTTGCGATACCAAAGCAGTATCTCTAAACACATGAGATTATTCGGGTGGTCAAAGCAGTCCCTTATTAACTAATGTTCTTCGCGATACCAAAGCAGTATCTATAAACACATGAGATTCTTCGGGTGGTCAATGCAGTCCCTTATCCAATAAGGTTCTTCGCGATATCAAAGCAGTATCTCTAAACACATGAGATTCTTCGCGATACCAAAGCAGTATCTCTAAACACATGAGAATCTTCGGGTGGTCGAAGCAGTCCCTTATCCAATAAGGTTCTTCGCGATACCAAAGCAGTATCTCTAAACACATGAGATTCTTCGGGTGGTCAAAGCAGTCCCTTATCTAATGAGGTTCTTCGCGATACCAAAGTTGTATCTCTAAACACATGAGATTCTTCGGGTGGTGAAAGCAGTCCCTTATCCAATAAGCTTCTTCACGATATCAAAGCAGTATCTCTAAACACACGAGATCCTTCGCGATACCAAAGCAGTATCTCTAAACACATGAGATTCTTAGGGTGGTCAAAGCAGTCCCTTATCTAATAAGGTTCTTCCCGATACCAAAGTAGTATCTCTAAACACATGAGATTCATCGGGTGGTCAAAGCAGTCCCTTATCCAATAAGGTTCTTCGCGATACCAAAGCAGTATCTCTAAACACATGAGATTCTTCGGGTGGTCAAAGCAGTCCCTTATCTAATGAGGTTCTTCGCGATACCAAAGTTGTATCTCTAAACACATGAGATTCTTCGGGTGGTGAAAGCAGTCCCTTATCCAATAAGCTTCTTCACGATATCAAAGCAGTATCTCTAAACATACGAGATCCTTTGCGATACCAAAGCAGTATCTCTAAACACATGAGATTCTTAGGGTGGTCAAAGAAGTCCCTTATCTAATAAGGTTCTTCCCGATACCAAAGCAGTATCTCTAAACACATGAGATTCATCGGGTGGTCAAAGCAGTCCCTTATCCAATAAGGTTCTTCGCAATACCAAAGCAGTATCTCTAAACACATGAGATTCTTCGGGTGGTCAAAGAAGTCCCTTATCTAATGAGGTTCTTCGCGATACCAAAGTTGTATCTCTAAACACATGAGATTCTTCGGGTGGTGAAAGCAGTCCCTTATCCAATAAGCTTCTTCACGATATCAAAGTAGTATCTCTAAACACACGAGATCCTTCGCGATACCAAAGCAGTATCTCTAAACACATGAGATTATTAGGGTGGTCGAAGCAGTCCCTTATCCAATAAGGTTCTTCGCGATACCAAAGCAGTATCTCTAAACACATGAGATTCTTCGGGCGGTCAAAGCAGTCCCTTATCCAATAAGGTTCTACGCGATATCAAAGCAGTATCTCTAAACACATGAGATTCTTCGCGATACCAAAGCAGTATCTCTAAACACATGAGAATCTTCGGGTGGTCGAAGCAGTCCCTTATCCAATAAGGTTCTTCGCGATACCAAAGCAGTATCTCTAAACACATGAGATTCTTCGGGTGGTCAAAGCCGTCCCTTATCTAATGAGGTTCTTCGCGATACCAAAGTTGTATCTCTAAACACATGAGATTCTTCGGGTGGTGAAAGCAGACCCTTATCCAATAAGCTTCTTCACGATATCAAAGCAGTATCTCTAAACACACGAGATCCTTCGCGATACCAAAGCAGTATCTCTAAACACATGAGATTCTTAGGGTGGTCAAAGCAGTCCCTTATCTAATAAGGTTCTTCCAGATACCAAAGCAGTATCTCTAAACACATGAGATTCATCGGGTGGTCAAAGCAGTCCCTTATCCAATAAGGTTCTTCGCGATACCAAAGCAGTATCTCTAAACACATGAGATTCTTCGGGTGGTCAAAGTAGTCCCTTATCTAATGAGGTTCTTCGCGATACCAAAGTTGTATCTCTAAACACATGAGATTCTTCGGGTGGTGAAAGCAGTCCCTTATCCAATAAGCTTCTTCACGATATCAAAGCAGTATCTATAAACACACGAGATCCTTTGCGATACAAAAGCAGTATCTCTAAACACATGAGATTCTTAGGGTGGTCAAAGAAGTCCCTTATCTAATAAGGTTCTTCCCGATACCAAAGCAGTATCTCTAAACACATGAGATTCATCGGGTGGTCAAAGCAGTCCCTTATCCAATAAGGTTCTTCGCAATACCAAAGCAGTATCTCTAAACATATGAGATTCTTCGGGTGGTCAAAGAAGTCCCTTATCTAATGAGGTTCTTCGCGATACCAAAGTTGTATCTCTAAACACATGAGATTCTTCGGGTGGTGAAAGCAGTCCCTTATCCAATAAGCTTCTTCACAATATCAAAGCAGTATCTCTAAACACACGAGATCCTTCGCGATACCAAAGCAGTATCTCTAAACACATGAGATTATTTGGGTGGTCGAAGCAGTCCCTTATCCAATAAGGTTCTTCGCAATACCAAAGCAGTATCTCTAAACACATGAGATTCTTCGGGCGGTCAAAGCAGTCCCTTATCCAATAAGGTTCTTCGCGATATCAAAGCAGTATCTCTAAACACATGAGATTCTTCGCGATACCAAAGCAGTATCTTTAAACACATGAGATTCTTCGGGTGGTCAAAGCAGTACCTTTCTAATAAGGTTCTTCGCGATATCAAAGTAGTATCCTTAAACACACGAGATTCTTCGCGATACTAAAGCAGTATCTCAAAACACATGAGATTCTTAAAGTGTTCGAAGCAGTCCCTTATCCAATAAGATTCTCGCGATACCAAAGAAGTATCTCTAAACACATGAGATTCTTAGGGTGGTCAAAGCAGTCCCTTATCCAATAAGGTTCTTCACGATACCAAAGTAGTATCTCTAAACACATGAGATTCTTCGGGTGGTCGAAGCAGTCCCTTATCCGTTAAGGTTCTTCACGATACCAAAGCAGTATCTCTAAACACATGAGATTCTTTGGGTGGTTGAAGCAGTCCCTTATCCAATAACGTTCTTCCCGATATCAAAGCAGTATCTCTAAACACAGGAGATTCTTCGCGATACCAAAGCAGTATCTCTAAACACATGAGATTCTTCGTGTGGTCGAAGCAGTCCCTTATCAGATAAGGTTCTTCGTGATACGAAAACAGTATCTCTAAACACATGAGATTCTTCGGGTGGTCGAAGCAGTCCCTTATCCGTTAAGGTTCTTCACGATACCAAAGCAGTATCTCTAAACACATGAGATTCTTCGGGTGGTCAAAGCAGTCCCTTATCTAATGAGGTTCTTCGCGATACTAAAGTTGTATCTCTAAACACATGAGATTCTTCAGGTGGTGATAGCAGTCCCTTATCCAATAAGCTTCTTCACGATATCAAAGCAGTATCTCTAAACACACGAGATCCTTCGCGATACCAAAGCAGTATCTCTAAACACATGAGATTCTTAGGGTGGTCAAAGCAGTCCCTTATCTAATAAGGTTCTTCCCGATACCAAAGCAGTATCTCTAAACACATGAGATTCATCGGGTGGTCAAAGCAGTCCCTTATCCAATAAGGTTCTTCGCGATACCAAAGCAGTATCTCTAAACACATGAGATTCTTCGGGTGGTCAAAGCAGTCCCTTATCTAATGAGGTTCTTCGCGATACCAAAGTTGTATCTCTAAACACATGAGATTCTTCGGGTGGTGAAAGCAGTCCCTTATCCAATAAGCTTCTTCACGATATCAAAGCAGTATCTCTAAACACACGAGATACTTTGCGATACCAAAGCAGTATCTCTAAACACATGAGATTCTTAGGGTGGTCAAAGAAGTCCCTTATCTAATAAGGTTCTTCCCGATACCAAAGCAGTATCTCTAAACACATGAGATTCATCGGGTGGTCAAAGCAGTCCCTTATCCAATAAGGTTCTTCAAAAATACCAAAGTAGTATCTCTAAACACATGAGATTCTTCGGGTGGTCAAAGAAGTCCCTTATCTAATGAGGTTCTTCGCGATACCAAAGTTGTATCTCTAAACACATGAGATTCTTCGGGTGGTGAAAGCAGTCCCTTATCCAATAAGCTTCTTCACGATATCAAAGCAGTATCTCTAAACACACGAGATCCTTCGCGATACCAAAGCAGTATCTCTAAACACATGAGATTATTAGGGTGGCCGAAGCAGTCCCTTATCCAATAAGGTTCTTCACGATACCAAAGCAGTATCTCTAAACACATGAGATTCTTCGGGCGGTCAAAGCAGTCCCTTATCCAATAAGGTTCTTCGCGATATCAAAGCAGTATCTCTAAACACATGAGATTCTTCGCGATACCAAAGCAGTATCTTTAAACACATGAGATTCTTCGGGTGGTCAAAGCAGTACCTTTCTAATAAGGTTCTTCGTGATATCAAAGTAGTATCCTTAAACACACGAGATTCTTCGCGATACTAAAGCAGTATCTCAAAACACATGAGATTCTTAAAGTGTTCGAAGTAGTCCCTTATCCAATAAGATTCTCGCGATACCAAAGAAGTATCTCTAAACACATGAGATTCTTAGGGTGGTCAAAGATGTCCCTTATCCAATAAGGTTCTTCACGATACCAAAGTAGTATCTCTAAACACATGAGATTCTTCGGGTGGTCGAAGCAGTCCCTTATCCGTTAAGGTTCTTCACGATACCAAAGCAGTATCTCTAAACACATGACATTCTTCGGGTGGTGAAAGCAGTCCCTTATCCAATAACGTTCTTCCCGATATCAAAGCAGTATCTCTAAACACAGGAGATTCTTCGCGATACCAAAGCAGTATCTCTAAACACATGAGAATCTTCGGGTGGTCGAAGCAGTCCCTTATCCAATAAGGTTCTTCGCGATACCAAAGCAGTATCTCTAAACAAATGAGATTCTTCGGGTGGTCAAAGCAGTCCCTTATCTAATGAGGTTCTTCGCGATACCAAAGTTGTATCTCTAAACACATGAGATTCTTCGGGTGGTGAAAGCAGTCCCTTATCCAATAAGCTTCTTCACGATATCAAAGCAGTATCTCTAAACACACGAGATCCTTCGCGATACCAAAGCAGTATCTCTAAACACATGAGATTCTTAGGGTGGTCAAAGCAGTCCCTTATCTAATAAGGTTCTTCTCGATACCAAAGCAGTATCTCTAAACACATGAGATTCATCGGGTGGTCAAAGCAGTCCCTTATCCAATAAGGTTCTTCGCGATACCAAAGCAGTATCTCTAAACACATGAGATTCTTCGGGTGGTCAAAGCAGTCCCTTATCTAATGAGGTTCTTCGCGATACCAAAGTTGTATCTCTAAACACATGAGATTCTTCGGGTGGTGAAAGCAGTCCCTTATCCAATAAGCTTCTTCACGATATCAAAGCAGTATCTCTAAACACACGAGATCCTTTGCGATACCAAAGCAGTATCTCTAAACACATGAGATTCTTAGGGTGGTCAAAGAAGTCCCTTATCTAATAAGGTTCTTCCCGATACCAAAGCAGTATCTCTAAACACATGAGATTCATCGGGTGGTCAAAGCAGTCCCTTATCCAATAAGGTTCATCGCAATACCAAAGCAGTATCTCTAAACACATGAGATTCTTCGGGTGGTCAAAGAAGTCCCTTATCTAATGAGGTTCTTCGCGATACCAAAGTTGTATCTCTAAACACATGAGATTCTTCGGGTGGTGAAAGCAGTCCCTTATCCAATAAGCTTCTTCACGATATCAAAGTAGTATCTCTAAACACACGAGATCCTTCGCGATACCAAAGCAGTATCTCTAAACACATGAGATTATTAGGGTGGTCGAAGCAGTCCCTTATCCAATAAGGTTCTTCGCGATACCAAAGCAGTATCTCTAAACACATGAGATTCTTCGGGCGGTCAAAGCAGTCCCTTATCCAATAAGGTTCTTCGCGATATCAAAGCAGTATCTCTAAACACATGAGATTCGTCGCGATACCAAAGCAGTATCTCTAAACACATGAGAATCTTCAGGTGGTCGAAGCAGTCCCTTATCCAATAAGGTTCTTCGCGATACCAAAGCAGTATCTCTAAACACATGAGATTCTTCGGGTGGTCAAAGCAGTCCCTTATCTAATGAGGTTCTTCGCGATACCAAAGTTGTATCTCTAAACACATGAGATTCTTCGGGTGGTGAAAGCAGTCCCTTATCCAATAAGCTTCTTCACGATATCAAAGCAGTATCTCTAAACACACGAGATCCTTCGCGATACCAAAGCAGTATCTCTAAACACATGAGATTCTTAGGGTGGTCAAAGCAGTCCCTTATCTAATAAGGTTCTTCCCGATACCAAAGCAGTATCTCTAAACACATGAGATTCATCGGGTGGTCAAAGCAGTCCCTTATCCAATAAGGTTCTTTGCGATACCAAAGCAGTATCTCTAAACACATGAGATTATTCGGGTGGTCAAAGCAGTCCCTTATTAACTAATGTTCTTCGCGATACCAAAGCAGTATCTATAAACACATGAGATTCTTCGGGTGGTCAATGCAGTCCCTTATCCAATAAGGTTCTTCGCGATATCAAAGCAGTATCTCTAAACACATGAGATTCTTCGCGATACCAAAGCAGTATCTCTAAACACATGAGAATCTTCGGGTGGTCGAAGCAGTCCCTTATCCAATAAGGTTCTTCGCGATACCAAAGCAGTATCTCTAAACACATGAGATTCTTCGGGTGGTCAAAGCAGTCCCTTATCTAATGAGGTTCTTCGCGATACCAAAGTTGTATCTCTAAACACATGAGATTCTTCGGGTGGTGAAAGCAGTCCCTTATCCAATAAGCTTCTTCACGATATCAAAGCAGTATCTCTAAACACACGAGATCCTTCGCGATACCAAAGCAGTATCTCTAAACACATGAGATTCTTAGGGTGGTCAAAGCAGTCCCTTATCTAATAAGGTTCTTCCCGATACCAAAGCAGTATCTCTAAACACATGAGATTCATCGGGTGGTCAAAGCAGTCCCTTATCCAATAAGGTTCTTCGCGATACCAAAGCAGTATCTCTAAACACATGAGATTCTTCGGGTGGTCAAAGCAGTCCCTTATCTAATGAGGTTCTTCGCGATACCAAAGTTGTATCTCTAAACACATGAGATTCTTCGGGTGGTGAAAGCAGTCCCTTATCCAATAAGCTTCTTCACGATATCAAAGCAGTATCTCTAAACACACGAGATCCTTTGCGATACCAAAGCAGTATCTCTAAACACATGAGATTCTTAGGGTGGTCAAAGAAGTCCCTTATCTAATAAGGTTCTTCCCGATACCAAAGCAGTATCTCTAAACACATGAGATTCATCGGGTGGTCAAAGCAGTCCCTTATCCAATAAGGTTCTTCGCAATACCAAAGCAGTATCTCTAAACACATGAGATTCTTCGGGTGGTCAAAGAAGTCCCTTATCTAATGAGGTTCTTCGCGATACCAAAGTTGTATCTCTAAACACATGAGATTCTTCGGGTGGTGAAAGCAGTCCCTTATCCAATAAGCTTCTTCACGATATCAAAGTAGTATCTCTAAACACACGAGATCCTTCGCGATACCAAAGCAGTATCTCTAAACACATGAGATTATTAGGGTGGTCGAAGCAGTCCCTTATCCAATAAGGTTCTTCGCGATACCAAAGCAGTATCTCTAAACACATGAGATTCTTCGGGCGGTCAAAGCAGTCCCTTATCCAATAAGGTTCTTCGCGATATCAAAGCAGTATCTCTAAACACATGAGATTCTTCGCGATACCAAAGCAGTATCTCTAAACACATGAGAATCTTCGGGTGGTCGAAGCAGTCCCTTATCCAATAAGGTTCTTCGCGATACCAAAGCAGTATCTCTAAACACATGAGATTCTTCGGGTGGTCAAAGCAGTCCCTTATCTAATGAGGTTCTTCGCGATACCAAAGTTGTATCTCTAAACACATGAGATTCTTCGGGTGGTGAAAGCAGTCCCTTATCCAATAAGCTTCTTCACGATATCAAAGCAGTATCTCTAAACACACGAGATCCTTCGCGATACCAAAGCAGTATCTCTAAACACATGAGATTCTTAGGGTGGTCAAAGCAGTCCCTTATCTAATAAGGTTCTTCCCGATACCAAAGCAGTATCTCTAAACACATGAGATTCATCGGGTGGTCAAAGCAGTCCCTTATCCAATAAGGTTCTTCGCGATACCAAAGTAGTATCTCTAAACACATGAGATTCTTCGGGTGGTCAAAGCAGTCCCTTATCTAATGAGGTTCTTCGCGATACCAAAGTTGTATCTCTAAACACATGAGATTCTTCGGGTGGTGAAAGCAGTCCCTTATCCAATAAGCTTCTTCATGATATCAAAGCAGTATCTCTAAACACATGAGATCCTTTGCGATACCAAAGCAGTATCTCTAAACACATGAGATTCTTAGGGTGGTCAAAGAAGTCCCTTATCTAATAAGGTTCTTCCCGATACCAAAGCAGTATCTCTAAACACATGAGATTCATCGGGTGGTCAAAGCAGTCCCTTATCCAATAAGGTTCATCGCAATACCAAAGCAGTATCTCTAAACACATGAGATTCTTCGGGTGGTCAAAGAAGTCCCTTATCTAATGAGGTTCTTCGCGATACCAAAGTTGTATCTCTAAACACATGAGATTCTTCGGGTGGTGAAAGCAGTCCCTTATCCAATAAGCTTCTTCACGATATCAAAGTAGTATCTCTAAACACACGAGATCCTTCGCGATACCAAAGCAGTATCTCTAAACACATGAGATTATTAGGGTGGTCGAAGCAGTCCCTTATCCAATAAGGTTCTTCGCGATACCAAAGCAGTATCTCTAAACACATGAGATTCTTCGGGCGGTCAAAGCAGTCCCTTATCCAATAAGGTTCTTCGCGATATCAAAGCAGTATCTCTAAACACATGAGATTCTTCGCGATACCAAAGCAGTATCTCTAAACACATGAGAATCTTCAGGTGGTCGAAGCAGTCCCTTATCCAATAAGGTTCTTCGCGATACCAAAGCAGTATCTCTAAACACATGAGATTCTTCGGGTGGTCAAAGCAGTCCCTTATCTAATGAGGTTCTTCGCGATACCAAAGTTGTATCTCTAAACACATGAGATTCTTCGGGTGGTGAAAGCAGTCCCTTATCCAATAAGCTTCTTCACGATATCAAAGCAGTATCTCTAAACACACGAGATCCTTCGCGATACCAAAGCAGTATCTCTAAACACATGAGATTCTTAGGGTGGTCAAAGCAGTCCCTTATCTAATAAGGTTCTTCCCGATACCAAAGCAGTATCTCTAAACACATGAGATTCATCGGGTGGTCAAAGCAGTCCCTTATCCAATAAGGTTCTTTGTGATACCAAAGCAGTATCTCTAAACACATGAGATTATTCGGGTGGTCAAAGCAGTCCCTTATTAACTAATGTTCTTCGCGATACCAAAGCAGTATCTATAAACACATGAGATTCTTCGGGTGGTCAATGCAGTCCCTTATCCAATAAGGTTCTTCGCGATATCAAAGCAGTATCTCTAAACACATGAGATTCTTCGCGATACCAAAGCAGTATCTCTAAACACATGAGAATCTTCGGGTGGTCGAAGCAGTCCCTTATCCAATAAGGTTCTTCGCGATACCAAAGCAGTATCTCTAAAAACATGAGATTCTTCGGGTGGTCAAAGCAGTCCCTTATCTAATGAGGTTCTTCGCGATACCAAAGTTGTATCTCTAAACACATGAGATTCTTCGGGTGGTGAAAGCAGTCCCTTATCCAATAAGCTTCTTCACGATATCAAAGCAGTATCTCTAAACACACGAGATCCTTCGCGATACCAAAGCAGTATCTCTAAACACATGAGATTCTTAGGGTGGTCAAAGCAGTCCCTTATCTAATAAGGTTCTTCCCGATACCAAAGCAGTATCTCTAAACACATGAGATTCATCGGGTGGTCAAAGCAGTCCCTTATCCAATAAGGTTCTTCGCGATACCAAAGCAGTATCTCTAAACACATGAGATTCTTCGGGTGGTCAAAGCAGTCCCTTATCTAATGAGGTTCTTCGCGATACCAAAGTTGTATCTCTAAACACATGAGATTCTTCGGGTGGTGAAAGCAGTCCCTTATCCAATAAGCTTCTTCACGATATCAAAGCAGTATCTCTAAACACACGAGATCCTTTGCGATACCAAAGCAGTATCTCTAAACACATGAGATTCTTAGGGTGGTCAAAGAAGTCCCTTATCTAATAAGGTTCTTCCCGATACCAAAGCAGTATCTCTAAACACATGAGATTCATCGGGTGGTCAAAGCAGTCCCTTATCCAATAAGGTTCTTCGCAATACCAAAGCAGTATCTCTAAACACATGAGATTCTTCGGGTGGTCAAAGAAGTCCCTTATCTAATGAGGTTCTTCGCGATACCAAAGTTGTATCTCTAAACACATGAGATTCTTCGGGTGGTGAAAGCAGTCCCTTATCCAATAAGCTTCTTCACGATATCAAAGTAGTATCTCTAAACACACGAGATCCTTCGCGATACCAAAGCAGTATCTCTAAACACATGAGATTATTAGGGTGGTCGAAGCAGTCCCTTATCCAATAAGGTTCTTCGCGATACCAAAGCAGTATCTCTAAACACATGAGATTCTTCGGGCGGTCAAAGCAGTCCCTTATCCAATAAGGTTCTTCGCGATATCAAAGCAGTATCTCTAAACACATGAGATTCTTCGCGATACCAAAGCAGTATCTCTAAACACATGAGAATCTTCGGGTGGTCGAAGCAGTCCCTTATCCAATAAGGTTCTTCGCGATACCAAAGCAGTATCTCTAAACACATGAGAATCTTCGGGTGGTCAAAGCAGTCCCTTATCTAATGAGGTTCTTCGCGATACCAAAGTTGTATCTCTAAACACATGAGATTCTTCGGGTGGTGAAAGCAGTCCCTTATCCAATAAGCTTCTTCACGATATCAAAGCAGTATCTCTAAACACACGAGATCCTTCGCGATACCAAAGCAGTATCTCTAAACACATGAGATTCTTAGGGTGGTCAAAGCAGTCCCTTATCTAATAAGGTTCTTCCCGATACCAAAGCAGTATCTCTAAACACATGAGATTCATCGGGTGGTCAAAGCAGTCCCTTATCCAATAAGGTTCTTTGCGATACCAAAGCAGTATCTCTAAACACATGAGATTATTCGGGTGGTCAAAGCAGTCCCTTATTAACTAATGTTCTTCGCGATACCAAAGCAGTATCTATAAACACATGAGATTCTTCGGGTGGTCAATGCAGTCCCTTATCCAATAAGGTTCTTCGCGATATCAAAGCAGTATCTCTAAACACATGAGATTCTTCGCGATACCAAAGCAGTATCTCTAAACACATGAGAATCTTCGGGTGGTCGAAGCAGTCCCTTATCCAATAAGGTTCTTCGCGATACCAAAGCAGTATCTCTAAACACATGAGATTCTTCGGGTGGTCAAAGCAGTCCCTTATCTAATGAGGTTCTTCGCGATACCAAAGTTGTATCTCTAAACACATGAGATTCTTCGGGTGGTGAAAGCAGTCCCTTATCCAATAAGCTTCTTCACGATATCAAAGCAGTATCTCTAAACACACGAGATCCTTCGCGATACCAAAGCAGTATCTCTAAACACATGAGATTCTTAGGGTGGTCAAAGCAGTCCCTTATCTAATAAGGTTCTTCCCGATACCAAAGTAGTATCTCTAAACACATGAGATTCATCGGGTGGTCAAAGCAGTCCCTTATCCAATAAGGTTCTTCGCGATACCAAAGCAGTATCTCTAAACACATGAGATTCTTCGGGTGGTCAAAGCAGTCCCTTATCTAATGAGGTTCTTCGCGATACCAAAGTTGTATCTCTAAACACATGAGATTCTTCGGGTGGTGAAAGCAGTCCCTTATCCAATAGGCTTCTTCACGATATCAAAGCAGTATCTCTAAACATACGAGATCCTTTGCGATACCAAAGCAGTATCTCTAAACACATGAGATTCTTAGGGTGGTCAAAGAAGTCCCTTATCTAATAAGGTTCTTCCCGATACCAAAGCAGTATCTCTAAACACATGAGATTCATCGGGTGGTCAAAGCAGTCCCTTATCCAATAAGGTTCTTCGCAATACCAAAGCAGTATCTCTAAACACATGAGATTCTTCGGGTGGTCAAAGAAGTCCCTTATCTAATGAGGTTCTTCGCGATACCAAAGTTGTATCTCTAAACACATGAGATTCTTCGGGTGGTGAAAGCAGTCCCTTATCCAATAAGCTTCTTCACGATATCAAAGTAGTATCTCTAAACACACGAGATCCTTCGCGATACCAAAGCAGTATCTCTAAACACATGAGATTATTAGGGTGGTCGAAGCAGTCCCTTATCCAATAAGGTTCTTCGCGATACCAAAGTAGTATCTCTAAACACATGAGATTCTTCGGGCGGTCAAAGCAGTCCCTTATCCAATAAGGTTCTTCGCGATATCAAAGCAGTATCTCTAAACACATGAGATTCTTCGCGATACCAAAGCAGTATCTCTAAACACATGAGAATCTTCGGGTGGTCGAAGCAGTCCCTTATCCAATAAGGTTCTTCGCGATACCAAAGCAGTATCTCTAAACACATGAGATTCTTCGGGTGGTCAAAGCCGTCCCTTATCTAATGAGGTTCTTCGCGATACCAAAGTTGTATCTCTAAACACATGAGATTCTTCGGGTGGTGAAAGCAGACCCTTATCCAATAAGCTTCTTCACGATATCAAAGCAGTATCTCTAAACACACGAGATCCTTCGCGATACCAAAGCAGTATCTCTAAACACATGAGATTCTTAGGGTGGTCAAAGCAGTCCCTTATCTAATAAGGTTCTTCCAGATACCAAAGCAGTATCTCTAAACACATGAGATTCATCGGGTGGTCAAAGCAGTCCCTTATCCAATAAGGTTCTTCGCGATACCAAAGCAGTATCTCTAAACACATGAGATTCTTCGGGTGGTCAAAGTAGTCCCTTATCTAATGAGGTTCTTCGCGATACCAAAGTTGTATCTCTAAACACATGAGATTCTTCGGGTGGTGAAAGCAGTCCCTTATCCAATAAGCTTCTTCACGATATCAAAGCAGTATCTATAAACACACGAGATCCTTTGCGATACCAAAGCAGTATCTCTAAACACATGAGATTCTTAGGGTGGTCAAAGAAGTCCCTTATCTAATAAGGTTCTTCCCGATACCAAAGCAGTATCTCTAAACACATGAGATTCATCGGGTGGTCAAAGCAGTCCCTTATCCAATAAGGTTCTTCGCAATACCAAAGCAGTATCTCTAAACATATGAGATTCTTCGGGTGGTCAAAGAAGTCCCTTATCTAATGAGGTTCTTCGCGATACCAAAGTTGTATCTCTAAACACATGAGATTCTTCGGGTGGTGAAAGCAGTCCCTTATCCAATAAGCTTCTTCACAATATCAAAGCAGTATCTCTAAACACACGAGATCCTTCGCGATACCAAAGCAGTATCTCTAAACACATGAGATTATTTGGGTGGTCGAAGCAGTCCCTTATCCAATAAGGTTCTTCGCAATACCAAAGCAGTATCTCTAAACACATGAGATTCTTCGGGCGGTCAAAGCAGTCCCTTATCCAATAAGGTTCTTCGCGATATCAAAGCAGTATCTCTAAACACATGAGATTCTTCGCGATACCAAAGCAGTATCTTTAAACACATGAGATTCTTCGGGTGGTCAAAGCAGTACCTTTATAATAAGGTTCTTCGCGATATCAAAGTAGTATCCTTAAACACACGAGATTCTTCGCGATACTAAAGCAGTATCTCAAAACACATGAGATTCTTAAAGTGTTCGAAGCAGTCCCTTATCCAATAAGATTCTCGCGATACCAAAGAAGTATCTCTAAACACATGAGATTCTTAGGGTGGTCAAAGCAGTCCCTTATCCAATAAGGTTCTTCACGATACCAAAGTAGTATCTCTAAACACATGAGATTCTTCGGGTGGTCGAAGCAGTCCCTTATCCGTTAAGGTTCTTCACGATACCAAAGCAGTATCTCTAAACACATGAGATTCTTTGGGTGGTTGAAGCAGTCCCTTATCCAATAACGTTCTTCCCGATATCAAAGCAGTATCTCTAAACACAGGAGATTCTTCGCGATACCAAAGCAGTATCTCTAAACACATGAGATTCTTCGTGTGGTCGAAGCAGTCCCTTATCCAATAAGGTTCTTCGTGATACGAAAACAGTATCTCTAAACACATGAGATTCTTCGGGTGGTCGAAGCAGTCCCTTATCCGTTAAGGTTCTTCACGATACCAAAGCAGTATCTCTAAACACATGAGATTCTTCGGGTGGTCAAAGCAGTCCCTTATCTAATGAGGTTCTTCGCGATACTAAAGTTGTATCTCTAAACACATGAGATTCTTCAGGTGGTGATAGCAGTCCCTTATCCAATAAGCTTCTTCACGATATCAAAGCAGTATCTCTAAACACACGAGATCCTTCGCGATACCAAAGCAGTATCTCTAAACACATGAGATTCTTAGGGTGGTCAAAGCAGTCCCTTATCTAATAAGGTTCTTCCCGATACCAAAGCAGTATCTCTAAACACATGAGATTCATCGGGTGGTCAAAGCAGTCCCTTATCCAATAAGGTTCTTCGCGATACCAAAGCAGTATCTCTAAACACATGAGATTCTTCGGGTGGTCAAAGCAGTCCCTTATCTAATGAGGTTCTTCGCGATACCAAAGTTGTATCTCTAAACACATGAGATTCTTCGGGTGGTGAAAGCAGTCCCTTATCCAATAAGCTTCTTCACGATATCAAAGCAGTATCTCTAAACACACGAGATACTTTGCGATACCAAAGCAGTATCTCTAAACACATGAGATTCTTAGGGTGGTCAAAGAAGTCCCTTATCTAATAAGGTTCTTCCCGATACCAAAGCAGTATCTCTAAACACATGAGATTCATCGGGTGGTCAAAGCAGTCCCTTATCCAATAAGGTTCTTCAAAAATACCAAAGTAGTATCTCTAAACACATGAGATTCTTCGGGTGGTCAAAGAAGTCCCTTATCTAATGAGGTTCTTCGCGATACCAAAGTTGTATCTCTAAACACATGAGATTCTTCGGGTGGTGAAAGCAGTCCCTTATCCAATAAGCTTCTTCACGATATCAAAGCAGTATCTCTAAACACACGAGATCCTTCGCGAAACCAAAGCAGTATCTCTAAACACATGAGATTATTAGGGTGGTCGAAGCAGTCCCTTATCCAATAAGGTTCTTCGCGATACCAAAGCAGTATCTCTAAACACATGAGATTCTTCGGGCGGTCAAAGCAGTCCCTTATCCAATAAGGTTCTTCGCGATATCAAAGCAGTATCTCTAAACACATGAGATTCTTCGCGATACCAAAGCAGTATATTTAAACACATGAGATTCTTCGGGTGGTCAAAGCAGTACCTTTCTAATAAGGTTCTTCGTGATATCAAAGTAGTATCCTTAAACACACGAGATTCTTCGCGATACTAAAGCAGTATCTCAAAACACATGAGATTCTTAAAGTGTTCGAAGTAGTCCCTTATCCAATAAGATTCTCGCGATACCAAAGAAGTATCTCTAAACACATGAGATTCTTAGGGTGGTCAAAGATGTCCCTTATCCAATAAGGTTCTTCACGATACCAAAGTAGTATCTCTAAACACATGAGATTCTTCGGGTGGTCGAAGCAGTCCCTTATCCGTTAAGGTTCTTCACGATACCAAAGCAGTATCTCTAAACACATGACATTCTTCGGGTGGTGAAAGCAGTCCCTTATCCAATAACGTTCTTCCCGATATCAAAGCAGTATCTCTAAACACAGGAGATTCTTCGCGATACCAAAGCAGTATCTCTAAACACATGAGAATCTTCGGGTGGTCGAAGCAGTCCCTTATCCAATAAGGTTCTTCGCGATACCAAAGTAGTATCTCTAAACAAATGAGATTCTTCGGGTGGTCAAAGCAGTCCCTTATCTAATGAGGTTCTTCGCGATACCAAAGTTGTATCTCTAAACACATGAGATTCTTCGGGTGGTGAAAGCAGTCCCTTATCTAATAAGCTTCTTCACGATATCAAAGCAGTATCTCTAAACACACGAGATCCTTCGCGATACCAAAGCAGTATCTCTAAACACATGAGATTCTTAGGGTGGTCAAAGCAGTCCCTTATCTAATAAGGTTCTTCCCGATACCAAAGCAGTATCTCTAAACACATGAGATTCATCGGGTGGTCAAAGCAGTCCCTTATCCAATAAGGTTCTTCGCGATACCAAAGCAGTATCTCTAAAAACATGAGATTCTTCGGGTGGTCAAAGCAGTCCCTTATCTAATGAGGTTCTTCGCGATACCAAAGTTGTATCTCTAAACACATGAGATTCTTCGGGTTGTGAAAGCAGTCCCTTATCCAATAAGCTTCTTCACGATATCAAAGCAGTATCTCTAAACACACGAGATCCTTTGCGATACCAAAGCAGTATCTCTAAACACATGAGATTCTTAGGGTGGTCAAAGAAGTCCCTTATCTAATAAGGTTCTTCCCGATACCAAAGCAGTATCTCTAAACACATGAGATTCATCGGGTGGTCAAAGCAGTCCCTTATCCAATAAGGTTCTTCGCAATACCAAAGCAGTATCTCTAAACACATGAGATTCTTCGGGTGGTCAAAGAAGTCCCTTATCTAATGAGGTTCTTCGCGATACCAAAGTTGTATCTCTAAACACATGAGATTCTTCGGGTGGTGAAAGCAGTCCCTTATCCAATAAGCTTCTTCACGATATCAAAGTAGTGTCTCTAAACACACGAGATCCTTCGCGATACCAAAGCAGTATCTCTAAACACATGAGATTATTAGGGTGGTCGAAGCAGTCCCTTATCCAATAAGGTTCTTCGCGATACCAAAGCAGTATCTCTAAACACATGAGATTCTTTGGGCGGTCAAAGCAGTCCCTTATCCAATAAGGTTCTTCGCGATATCAAATCAGTATCTCTAAACACATGAGATTCATCGCGATACCAAAGCAGTATCTCTAAACACATGAGAATCTTCGGGTGGTCGAAGCAGTCCCTTATCCAATAAGGTTCTTCGCGATACCAAAGCAGTATCTCTAAACACATGAGATTCTTCGGGTGGTCAAAGCCGTCCCTTATCTAATGAGGTTCTTCGCGATACCAAAGTTGTATCTCTAAACACATGAGATTCTTCGGGTGGTGAAAGCAGACCCTTATCCAATAAGCTTCTTCACGATATCAAAGCAGTATCTCTAAACACACGAGATCCTTCGCGATACCAAAGCAGTATCTCTAAACACATGAGATTCTTAGGGTGGTCAAAGCAGTCCCTTATCTAATAAGGTTCTTCCAGATACCAAAGCAGTATCTCTAAACACATGAGATTCATCGGGTGGTCAAAGCAGTCCCTTATCCAATAAGGTTCTTCGCGATACCAAAGCAGTATCTCTAAACACATGAGATTCTTCGGGTGGTCAAAGCAGTCCCTTATCTAATGAGGTTCTTCGCGATACCAAAGTTGTATCTCTAAACACATGAGATTCTTCGGGTGGTGAAAGCAGTCCCTTATCCAATAAGCTTCTTCACGATATCAAAGCAGTATCTATAAACACACGAGATCCTTTGCGATACCAAAGCAGTATCTCTAAACACATGAGATTCTTAGGGTGGTCAAAGAAGTCCCTTATCTAATAAGGTTCTTCCCGATACCAAAGCAGTATCTCTAAACACATGAGATTCATCGGGTGGTCAAAGCAGTCCCTTATCCAATAAGGTTCTTCGCAATACCAAAGCAGTATCTCTAAACACATGAGATTCTTCGGGTGGTCAAAGAAGTCCCTTATCTAATGAGGTTCTTCGCGATACCAAAGTTGTATCTCTAAACACATGAGATTCTTCGGGTGGTGAAAGCAGTCCCTTATCCAATAAGCTTCTTCACGATATCAAAGCAGTATCTCTAAACACACGAGATCCTTCGCGATACCAAAGCAGTATCTCTAAACACATGAGATTATTTGGGTGGTCGAAGCAGTCCCTTATCCAATAAGGTTCTTCGCAATACCAAAGCAGTATCTCTAAACACATGAGATTCTTCGGGCGGTCAAAGCAGTCCCTTATCCAATAAGGTTCTTCGCGATATCAAAGCAGTATCTCTAAACACATGAGATTCTTCGCGATACCGAAGCAGTATCTTTAAACACATGAGATTCTTCAGGTGGTCAAAGCAGTACCTTTCTAATAAGGTTCTTCGCGATATCAAAGTAGTATCCTTAAACACACGAGATTCTTCGCGATACTAAAGCAGTATCTCAAAACACATGAGATTCTTAAAGTGTTCGAAGCAGTCCCTTATCCAATAAGATTCTCGCGATACCAAAGAAGTATCTCTAAACACATGAGATTCTTAGGGTGGTCAAAGCAGTCCCTTATCCAATAAGGTTCTTCACGATACCAAAGTAGTATCTCTAAACACATGAGATTCTTCGGGTGGTCGAAGCAGTCCCTTATCCGTTAAGGTTCTTCACGATACCAAAGCAGTATCTCTAAACACATGAGATTCTTTGGGTGGTTGAAGCAGTCCCTTATCCAATAACGTTCTTCCCGATATCAAAGCAGTATCTCTAAACACAGGAGATTCTTCGCGATACCAAAGCAGTATCTCTAAACACATGAGATTCTTCGTGTGGTCGAAGCAGTCCCTTATCCAATAAGGTTCTTCGTGATACGAAAATAGTATCTCTAAACACATGAGATTCTTCGGGTGGTCGAAGCAGTCCCTTATCCATTAAGGTTCTTCACGATACCAAAGTAGTATCTCTAAACACATGAGATTCTTCGGGTGGTCAAAGCAGTCCCTTATCTAATGAGGTTCTTCGCGATACTAAAGTTGTATCTCTAAACACATGAGATTCTTCAGGTGGTGATAGCAGTCCCTTATCCAATAAGCTTCTTCACGATATCAAAGCAGTATCTCTAAACACACGAGATCCTTCGCGATACCAAAGCAGTATCTCTAAACACATGAGATTCTTAGGGTGGTCAAAGCAGTCCCTTATCTAATAAGGTTCTTCCCGATACCAAAGCAGTATCTCTAAACACATGAGATTCATCGGGTGGTCAAAGCAGTCCCTTATCCAATAAGGTTCTTCGCGATACCAAAGCAGTATCTCTAAACACATGAGATTCTTCGGGTGGTCAAAGCAGTCCCTTATCTAATGAGGTTCTTCGCGATACCAAAGTTGTATCTCTAAACACATGAGATTCTTCGGGTGGTGAAAGCAGTCCCTTATCCAATAAGCTTCTTCACGATATCAAAGCAGTATCTCTAAACACACGAGATACTTTGCGATACCAAAGCAGTATCTCTAAACACATGAGATTCTTAGGGTGGTCAAAGAAGTCCCTTATCTAATAAGGTTCTTCCCGATACCAAAGCAGTATCTCTAAACACATGAGATTCATCGGGTGGTCAAAGCAGTCCCTTATCCAATAAGGTTCTTCAAAAATACCAAAGTAGTATCTCTAAACACAAGAGATTCTTCGGGTGGTCAAAGAAGTCCCTTATCTAATGAGGTTCTTCGCGATACCAAAGTTGTATCTCTAAACACATGAGATTCTTCGGGTGGTGAAAGCAGTCCCTTATCCAATAAGCTTCTTCACGATATCAAAGCAGTATCTCTAAACACACGAGATCCTTCGCGATACCAAAGCAGTATCTCTAAACACATGAGATTATTAGGGTGGTCGAAGCAGTCCCTTATCCAATAAGGTTCTTCGCGATACCAAAGCAGTATCTCTAAACACATGAGATTCTTCGGGCGGTCAAAGCAGTCCCTTGTCCAATAAGGTTCTTCGCGATATCAAAGCAGTATCTCTAAACACATGAGATTCTTCGCGATACCAAAGCAGTATCTTTAAACACATGAGATTCTTCGGGTGGTCAAAGCAGTACCTTTCTAATAAGGTTCTTCGCGATATCAAAGTAGTATCCTTAAACACACGAGATTCTTCGCGATACTAAAGCAGTATCTCAAAACACATGAGATTCTTAAAGTGTTCGAAGTAGTCCCTTATCCAATAAGATTCTCGCGATACCAAAGAAGTATCTCTAAACACATGAGATTCTTAGGGTGGTCAAAGATGTCCCTTATCCAATAAGGTTCTTCACGATACCAAAGTAGTATCTCTAAACACATGAGATTCTTCGGGTGGTCGAAGCAGTCCCTTATCCGTTAAGGTTCTTCACGATACCAAAGCAGTATCTCTAAACATATGACATTCTTCGGGTGGTGAAAGCAGTCCCTTATCCAATAACGTTCTTCCCGATATCAAAGCAGTATCTCTAAACACAGGAGATTCTTCGCGATACCAAAGCAGTATCTCTAAACACATGAGATTCTTCGTGTGGTCGAAGCAGTCCCTTATCCAATAAGGTTCTTCGTGATACGAAAACAGTATCTCTAAACACATGAGATTCTTCGGTTGGTCGAAGCAGTCCCTTATCCGTTAAGGTTCTTCACGATACCAAAGCAGTATCTCTAAACACATGAGATTCTTCGGGTGGTCAAAGCAATCCCTTATCTAATGAGGTTCTTCGCGATACCAAAGTTGTATCTCTAAACACATGAGATTCTTCAGGTGGTGATAGCAGTCCCTTATCCAATAAGCTTCTTCACGATATCAAAGCAGTATCTCTAAACACACGAGATCCTTCGCGATACCAAAGCAGTATCTCTAAACACATGAGATTCTTAGGGTAGTCAAAGCAGTCCCTTATCTAATAAGGTTCTTCCCGATACCAAAGCAGTATATCTAAACACATGAGATTCATCGGGTGGTCAAAGCAGTCCCTTATCCAATAAGGTTCTTCGCGATACCAAAGTAGTATCTCTAAACACATGAGATTCTTCGGGTGGTCAAAGCAGTCCCTTATCTAATGAGGTTCTTCGCGATACCAAAGTTGTATCTCTAAACACATGAGATTCTTCGGGTGGTGAAAGCAGTCCCTTATCCAATAAGCTTCTTCATGATATCAAAGCAGTATCTCTAAACACACGAGATCCTTTGCGATACCAAAGCAGTATCTCTAAACACATGAGATTCTTAGGGTGGTCAAAGAAGTCCCTTATCTAATAAGGTTCTTCCCGATACCAAAGCAGTATCTCTAAACACATGAGATTCATCGGGTGGTCAAAGTAGTCCCTTATCCATTAAGGTTCTTCAAAAATACCAAAGTAGTATCTCTAAACACATGAGATTCTTCGGGTGGTCAAAGAAGTCCCTTATCTAATGAGGTTCTTCGCGATACCAAAGTTGTATCTCTAAACACATGAGATTCTTCGGGTGGTGAAAGCAGTCCCTTATCCAATAAGCTTCTTCACGATATCAAAGCAGTATCTCTAAACACACGAGATCCTTCGCGATACCAAAGCAGTATCTCTAAACACATGAGATTATTAGGGTGGTCGAAGCAGTCCCTTATCCAATAAGGTTCTTCGCGATACCAAAGCAGTATCTCTAAACACATGAGATTCTTCGGGCGGTCAAAGCAGTCCCTTATCCAATAAGGTTCTTCGCGATATCAAAGCAGTATCTCTAAACACATGAGATTCTTCGTGATACCAAAGCAGTATCTTTAAACACATGAGATTCTTCGGGTGGTCAAAGCAGTACCTTTCTAATAAGGTTCTTCGCGATATCAAAGTAGTATCCTTAAACACACGAGATTCTTCGCGATACTAAAGCAGTATCTCAAAACACATGAGATTCTTAAAGTGTTCGAAGTAGTCCCTTATCCAATAAGATTCTCGCGATACCAAAGAAGTATCTCTAAACACATGAGATTCTTAGGGTGGTCGAAGCAGTCCCTTATCCAATAAGGTTCTTCACGATACCAAAGTAGTATCTCTAAACACATGAGATTCTTCGGGTGGTCGAAGCAGTCCCTTATCCGTTAAGGTTCTTCACGATACCAAAGCAGTATCTCTAAACACATGACATTCTTCGGGTGGTGAAAGCAGTCCCTTATCCAATAACGTTCTTCGCGATATCAAAGCAGTATCTCTAAACACAGGAGATTCTTCGCGATACCAAAGCAGTATCTCTAAACACATGAGATTCTTCGTGTGGTCGAAGCAGTCCCTTATCCAATAAGGTTCTTCGCGATATGAAAACAGTATCTCTAAACACATGAGATTCTTCGGGTGGTCGAAGCAGTCCCTTATCCGTTAAGGTTCTTCACGATACCAAAGCAGTATCTCTAAACACATGAGATTCTTCGGGTGGTCGAAGCTGCCCCTTATCCAATAAGGTTCTTTGCGATACCAAAGCAGTATCTCTATACACATGAGATTCTTCTGGTGGTGAAAGCAGTCCCTTATCTAATAAGGTTCTTCGTGATACCAAAGCAGTATCTCTAAACACATGAGATTCTTTGGGTGGTTGAAGAAGTCTCTTATCCAATTAGGTTCTTCGCTATAGCAAAGCAGTATCTCTAAACACATGAGATTCTTCGGGTGGTCGAAGCAGTACCTTATCCAATAAGGTTCTTCGTCATACCAAAGCAGTATCTCTAAACACATGAGATTCTTCGGGTGGTCGAAGCAGTCCCTTATCCAATACGTTTCTTCACGATACCAAAGTGGTATCTCTAAACACATGAGATTCTTAGGGTGGTCGAAGAAGTTCTTATCCAATAAGGTTCTTCGCGATACCAAAGCAGTATCTCTAAACACATGAGATTCTTCGGGTGGTCGAAGCACTCCCTTATCCGTTAAGGTTCTTCATGATACCAAAGCAGTATTTCTAAACACACGAGATTCTTCAGGTGGTCGAAGCAGTCCATTATACAATAAGGTTCTTTGCGATACCAAAGCAGTATCTCTAAACACACGAGATTCTTCAGATGGTCAAAGCAGTCCCTTATCAACTAATGTTCTTCGCGATACCAAAGCAATATCTCTAAACACATTAGATTCTTCGGGTGGTCGAAGCAGTCCCTTATCCAATAAGGTTCTTCACGATACCAAAGCAGTATCTCTAAACACATGAGATTCGTCGGGTAGTCGAAGCAGTGCCTTATCCAATAAGGTTCTTCGCGATACCAAAGCAGTATCTCTAAACACATGAGATTCTTCGGGTGGTCGAAGCAGTGCCTTTTCCAATATGGTTCTTTGCGATACCAAAGCAGTATCTTCAAACACATGACATTCTTCGGGTGGTCAAAGCAGTCCCTTATCTAATGAGGTTCTTTGCGATACCAAAGCAGTATCTCTAAACACATGAGATTCTTCGGGTGGTGAAAGCAGTCCCTTATCCAATAAGCTTCTTCGTGATATCAAAGCAGTATCTCTAAACACACGAGATTCTTCGCAATACCAAAGCAATATCTCTAAACACATGAGATTCTTAGGGTGGTCGAAGCAGTCCCTTATCCAATAAGGTTCTTCCCGATACCAAAGTAGTATCTCTAAACACATGACATTCTTCGGGTGGTCAAAGCAGTCCCTTATCCGTTAAGGTTCTTCACGATACCAAAGTAGTATCTCTAAACACATGAGATTCTTCGGGTGGTCAAAGCAGTCCCTTATCAACTAAGGTTCTTTGTGATACCAAAGCAGTATCTCTAAACACATTAGATTCTACGGGCGGTCAAAGCAGTCCCTTACCCAATAAGGTTCTTCGCGAATCCAAAGCAGTCTCTCTAAACACATGAGATTCGTCGGGTGGTCGAAGTAGTGCCTTATCCAATAAGGTTCTTCGCGATACCAAAGCAGTATCTCTAAACCCATGATATTCTTCGGGTGGTCAAAGCAGTCCGTTATCCAATAAGGTTCTTCGCGATACCAAAGCAGTATCTCTAAACACATGAGATTCTTCGGGTGGTCGAAGCAGTACCTTATCCAATAAGGTTCTTTGTGATACCAAAGCAGTATCTCTAAACACATGAGATTCTTCAAGTGGTCGAAGCAGTCCCTTATCCAATAAGGTTCTTCGCGATACCAAAGTAGCATCTCTAAACACATTAGATTCTTTGGGTGGTTGAAGCAGTCCCTTATCCAATAAGGTTCTTCGCGATACCAAAATAGTATCTCTAAACACATGAGACTCTTCGGGTGGTCGAAGCAGTAGCTTATCCAATAAGGTTCTTCGTCATACCAAAGCAGTATAACTAAACACATGAGATTCTTCGGGTGGTCGAAGCAGTCCCTTATCCAAAAAGGTTCTTCGCGATACCAAAGAAGTATCTTTAAAACATGAGATTCGCCGAGTAGTCGAAGCAGTGCCTTATCCAATAAGGTTCTCCGTCATACCAAAGCAGTATCTCTAAACACATGAGATTCTTCAGGTGGTCGAAGCAGTCCCTTATCGGTTAAGGTTCTTCACGATACAAAAGCAGTATCTCTAAACACATGAGATTCTTCGGTCGGTCGAAGCAGTCCCTTATCCAATAAGGTTCTTTGTGATACCAAAGCAGTATCTCTAAACACATGAGATTCTTTCGGTGGTCAAAGCAGTCCCTTATCTAATAAGGTTCTTCGCGATACCAAAGCAGTATCTCTAAACACATAAGATTCTTTGGGTGGTTAAAGCAGTCCCTTATCCAATAAGGTTCTTCGCGATACAAAAGCAGTATCTCTAAACACATGAGACTCTTCGGGTGGTCGAAACAGTAGCTTATCCAATAAGGTTCTTCGTCATACCAAAGCAGTATCTCGAAACACATGAGATTCATCGGGTGGTCGAAGCAGTCCCTCATCCAATAAAGTTCTTCACGATACCAAATTAGTATCTCTAAACACATGAGATTCCTAGGGTGGTCGAAGAAGTCCCTTATCCAATAAGGTTCTTCGCGATACCAAAGCAGTATCTCTAAACACATGAGATTCTTCGGGTGGTCGAAGCAGTCCCTTATCCGTTAAGGTTCTTCATGTACCAAAGCAGTATCTCTAAACACACGAGATTCTTCAGGTGGTCGAAGCAGTCCATTATCCAATAAGGTTCTTTGCGATACCAAAGCAGTATCTCTAAACACATGAGATTCTTCGGGTGGTCAAAGCAGTCCCTTATCAACTAATGTTCTTCGCGATACCAAAGCAATATCTCTAAACTCGTTAGATTCTTCGGGTGGTCGATGCAGTCCATTATCCAAAAAGGTTCTTCGCAATATGAAAGAAGTATCTCTAAACACATGAAATTCGTCGGGTGGTCGAAGCAGTGCCTTATCCAATAAGGTTCTCCGTCATACCAAAGCAGTATCTCTAAACACATGAGATTCTTCGGGTGGTCGAAGCAGTCCCTTATCGGTTAAGGTTCTTCACGATACCAAAGCAGTATCTCTAAACACATGAGATTCTTCGGTCGGTCAAAGCAGTCCCTTATCCAATAAGGTTCTTTGCGATACCAAAGCAGTATCTCTAAACACATGAGATTCTTCCGGTGGTCAAAGCAGTCCCTTATCTAATAAGGTTCTTCACGATACCAAAGCAGTATCTCTAAACACATGAGATTCTTTGGGTGGTTGAAGCAGTCCCTTATCCAATAAGGTTCTTCACGATACCAAAGCAGTATCTCTAAACACATGAGACTCTTCGGGTGGTCGAAGCAGTAGCTTATCCAATAAGGTTCTTCGTCATACCAAAGCAGTATCTCTAAACACATGAGATTCTTTGGGTGGTCGAAGCAGTCCCTCATCCAATAAAGTTCTTCACGATACCAAATTAGTATCTCTAAACACATGAGATTCTTAGGGTGGTCGAAGAAGTCCCTTATCCAATAAGGTTCTTCGCGATACCAAAGCAGTATCTCTAAACACATGAGACTCTTCGGGTGGTCGAAGCATTAGCTTATCCAATAAGGTTCTTCGTCATACCAAAGCAGTATCTCTAAACACATGAGATTCTTCGGGTGGTCGAAGCAGTCCCTCATCCAATAAAGTTCTTCAGGATACCAAATTAGTATCTCTAAACACATGAGATTCATAGGGTGGTCGAAGAAGTCCCTTATCCAATAAGGTTCTTTGCGATACCAAAGCAGTATCTTTAAAGACATAAGATTCTTCGGGTGGTCGAAGCAGTCCCTTATCCGTTAAGGTTCTTCATGATACCAAAGCAGTATCTCTAAACACACAAGATTCTTCAGGTGGTCGAAGCAGTCCATTATCCAATAAGGTTCTTTGCGATACCAAAGCAGCATCTCTAAACACATGAGATTCTTCGGGTGGTCAAAGCAGTCCCTTATCAACTAATGTTCTTCGCGATACCAAAGAAATATCTCTAAACTCATTAGATTCTTCGGGTGGTTGAAGCAGTCCCTTATCCAAAAAGGTTCTTCGCGATACCAAAGAAGTATCTCTAAACACATGAGATTCGTTGGGTGGTCGAAGCAGTGCCATATCCAATAAGGTTCTCCGTCATACCAAAGCAGTATCTCTAAACACATGAGATTCTTTGGGTGATCGAAGCAGTCCCTTATTTGTTAAGGTTCTTCAGGATACCAAAGCAATATCTCAAAACACATGAGATTCTTCGGTCGGTCGAAGTAGTCCCTTATCCAATAAGGTTCTTTGCGATACCCAAGCAGTATCTCTAAGCACATGAGATTCTTCCGGTGGTCAAAGCAGTCCCTTATCTAATAAGGTTTTTCGCGATACCAAAGCAGTATCTCTAAACACATGAGATTCTTTGGGTGGTTGAAGTAGTCCCTTATCCAATAAGGTTCTTCGCGATACCAAAGCATTATCTCTAAACACATGAGATTTTTTGGGTGGTCGATGCAGTACCTTATCCAATGAGGTTCTTCGTCATACCAAAGCAGTATCTCTAAACACATGAGATTTTCGGGTGATCGAAGCAGTCCCTTATCCAATAAGGTTCTTCACGATACCAAAGTAGCATCTCTAAACATATGAGATTCTTAGGGTGGTCGAAGAAGTCCCTTATCCAATAAGGTTCTTCGCGATACCGAAGCAGTATCTCTAAACACATGAGATTCTTCGGGTGGTCGAAGAAGTCCCTTATCCGTTAAGGTTCTTCATGATACCAAAGCAGTATCTATAAACACACGAGATTCTTCAGGTGGTCAAAGCAGTCCATTATCCAATAAGCTTATTCGCGATACCAAAGCAGTATCTCTAAACACATGAGATTCTTTGGGGGGTTGAAGCAGTCCCTTATCCAATAAGGTTCTTCACGATACGAAAGAAGTATCTCTAAACACATTAGATTCATCGGGTGGTCGAAGGGGTCCCTTCTACAAAAAGGTTCTTCGCGATACCAAAGTAGTATCTCTAAACACATGAGATTCTTAGGGTGGTCGAAACAGTCCCTTATCCAATAAGGTTCTTCGCGATACCAAATTAGTATCTCTAAACACATGAGATTCTTCGGGTGGTCGAAGCAGTCCCTTATCCGTTAAGGTTCTTCACGATACCAAAGCAGTATCTTTAAACACAGGAGATTCTTCGGGTGGTCGAAGCAGTACCTTATCCAATAAGGTTCTTTGTGATTCCAAAGCAGTATCTCTAAACACATGAGATTCTTCAAGTGGTCAAAGCAGTCCCTTATCCAATAAGGTTCTTCGTGATACCAAAGTAGTATCTCTAAACACATGAGATTCTTAGGGTGGTCGAAACAGTCCCTTATCCAATAAGGTTCTTCGCGATACCAAATTAGTATCTCTAAAATCATGAGATTCTTTGGGTGGTCGAAGCAGTCCCTTATCTGTTAAGGTTCTTCACGATACCAAAGCAGTATCTCTAAACTCATGAAATTCTTCGGGTGTTGAAAGCAATCCCTTATCCAATAATGTTCTTCGCGATATCAAAGCAGTATCTCTAAACACATGAGATTCTTCGTGTGGTCGAAGCAGTCCCTTATCTTATAAGGTTCTTCGCGATACGAAAACAATATCTCTAAACACATGAGATTCTTCGGGTGGTCGAAGCAGTCCCTTATGCAATAAGGTTCTTTACGATACCAAAGCAGTATCTCTATACACATGAGATTCTTCCGGTGCTCAAAGCAGTCCCTTATCTAATAAGGTTCTTCGCGATACCAAAGCAGTATCTCTAAACACATGAGATTCTTTAGGTGGTTGAAGCAGTCCCTTAACAAATAAGGTTCTTTGCGATACCAAAGCAGTATCTCTAAACACATGAGATTCTTTGGGTGGTCGAAGCTGTCCCTTATCCGTTAAGGTTCTTCACGATACCAAAGTTGTATCTCTAACCACATGAGTTTCTTCGGGTGGTCGAAGCAGTCCCTTATCCAATAAGGTTCCTTACGATACCAAAGCAGTATCTCTATAGACATGAGATTCTTCCGGTCGTAAAAGAAGTCCCTTATCTAATAAGGTTCTTCGAGATACCAAAGCAGTATCTCTAAACACATGAGATTCTTCGGGTGGTCGAAGCAGTCCCTTATCCGTTAAGGTTCTTCATCATACCAAAGCTGTATCTCTAAACACACGAGATTCTTCAGGTGGTCAAAGCAGTCCATTATCCAATAAGGTTCTTTGCGATACCAAAGCAATATCTCTAAACACATAAGATTCTTCGGGTGGTCAAAGAAGTCCCTTATCAACTAATGTTCTTCGCGATACCAAAGCAATATCTCTAAACACGTTAGATTCTTGGGGTGGTCGAAGAGTCCCTTATCCAAAAAGGTTCTTCGCGATACCAAAGAAGTATCTCTAAACACATGAGATTCGTCAGGTGGTCGAAGCAGTGCCTTATACTAAAGCAGTATCTCTAAACACATGAGATTCGTCGGGTGGTCGAAGCAGTGCCTTTTCCAATAAGGTTCTTCGTGATATCAAAGCAGTATCTCTAAACACACGAGATTCTTCACGATACCAAAGCAGTATCTTTAAACACATGAGATTCTTCGGGTGGTCGAAGCAGTACCTTATCCAATAAGGTTCTTTGTGATACCAAAGCAGTATCTCTAAACACATGAGATTTTTCAAGTGGACGAAGCAGTCCCTTATCCAATAAGGTTCTTCGCGATACCAAAGTATAATATCTAAACACATGAGATTCTTAGGGTGGTCGAAGCAGTCCCTTATCCAATAAGGTTCTTCATGATACCAAAGTAGTATCTCTAAACACATGAGATTCTTCGGGTGATCGAAGCAGTCCCTTATCCGTTAAGGTTCTTCACGATACCAAAGCAGTATCTCTAAACACATGAGATTCTTCGGGTGGTGAAAGCAGTCCCTTATCCAATAACGTTCTTCGCGATATCAAAGCAGTATCTCTAAACACACGAGAATCCTCGCGATTCCAAAGCATTATCTCTAAACACATGAGATTTTTTGTGTGGTCGAAGCAGACCCTAATCCAATAAGGTTCTTCGCGATACGAAAACAGTATCTCTAAACACATGAGATTCTTCGGGTGGTCGAAGCAGTCCCTTATCTGTTAAGGTTCTTCATGATACCAAACCAGTATATCTAAACACATGAGATTCTTCGGGTGGTCGAAGCAGTCCCTTATCCAATAAGGTTCTTCGCGATACCAAAGCAGTATCTCTAAACACATGAGATTCTTTGGGTGGTTGAAGCAGTCCCTTATCCAATAAGGTTCTTCGCAATACCAAAGCAGTATCTCTAAACACATGAGATTCTTCGGGTGGTCAAAGCAGTCCCTTATCCAATAAGGTTCTTCACGATACCAAAGTAGTATCTCTAAACACATGAGATTCTTAGGGTGGTCGAAGAAGTCCCTTATCCAATAAGGTTCTTCGCGATACCAAAGCAGTATCTCTAAACACATGAAATTTTTCGGGTGGTCGAAGCAGTCCCTTATCCGTTAAGGTTTTTCATGATACCAAAGCAGTATCTCTAAACACACGAGATTCTTCAGGTGGTCGAAGCAGTCCATTATCAAATAAGGTTCTTTGCGATACCAAAGCAGTATCTCTAAACACATGAGATTCTTCGGGTGGTCAAAGCAGTCCCTTATCAACTAATGTTCTTCGCGATACCAAAGCAATATGTCTAAACACATTAGATTCTTCGGGTGGTCGAAGCAGTCCCTTATCCAAAAAGGTTCTTCGCGATACCAAAACAGTATCTCTAAACACATGATATTCATCGGATGGTCGAAGCAGTGCCTTATCCAATAAGGTTCTTCGTCATACCAAAGCAGTACCTCTAAACACATGAGATTCTTCGGGTGGTCGAAGCAGTCCATTATCCAATAAGGTTCTTTGCGATACCAAAGAAGTATCTCTAAACACATCAGATTCTTCGGGAGGTCAAAGCAGTCCCTTATCAACTAATGTTCTTCGTGATACCAAAGCAATATCTCTAAACACATTAGATTCATCGGGTGGTCGAAGGAGTCCCTTCTACAAAAAGGTTCTTCGCGATACCAAAGAAGTATCTCTAAACACATGAGATTCGCCAGGTGGTCGAAGCAGTGCCTTATCCAATAAGGTTCTTCGTCATACCAAAACAGTATCTTTGAACACATGAGATTCTTCGGGTGGTCGAAGCAGTCCCTTATCCGTTAAGGTTCTTCACGATACCAAAGCAGTATCTCTAAACACACGAGATTCTTCGGGTGGTCGAAGCAGTCCATTATCCAATAAGGTTCTTTGCGATACCAAAGCAGTATCTCTAAACACATGAGATTCTTCGGGAGGTCAAAGCAGTCCCTTATCAACTAATGTTCTTCGTGATACCAAAGCAATATCTCTAAACACATTAGATTCATCGGGTGGTCGAAGGAGTCCCTTCTACAAAAAGGTTCTTCGCGATACCAAAGAAGTATCTCTAAACACATGAGATTCGCCGGGTGGTCGAAGCAGTGCCTTATCCAATAAGGTTCTTCGTCATACCAAAACAGTATCTTTGAACACATGAGATTCTTCGGGTGGTCGAAGCAGTCCCTTATCCGTTAAGGTTCTTCACGATACCAAAGCAGTATCTTTAAACACAGGAGATTCTTCGGGTGGTCGAAGCAGTACCTTATCCAATAAGGTTCTTTGTGATACCAAAGCAGTATCTCTAAACACATGAGATTCTTCAAGTGGTCAAAGCAGTCCCTTATCCAATAAGGTTCTTCCAGATACCAAAGTAATATCTCTAAACACATGAGATTCTTAGGGTGGTCGAAGCAGTCCCTTATCCAATAAGATTCTTCGCGATACCAAATTAGTATCTCTAAACAAATGAGATTCTTCGGGTGGTCGAAGCAGTCCCTTATCTATTAAGGTTCTTCACGATACCAAAGCAGTATCTCTAAACACATGAAATTCTCCGGGTGGTGAAAGCAGTCCCTTATCCAATAATGTTCTTCGCGATATCAAAGCAGTATCTCTAAACACATGAGATTCTTCGTGTGGTCGAAGCAGTCCCTTATCTTATAAGGTTCTTCGCGATACGAAAACAATATCTCTAAACACATGAGATTCTTCGGGTGGTCGAAGCAGTCCCTTATGCAATAAGGTTCTTTACGATACCAAAGCAGTATCTTTATACACATGAGATTCTTCCGGTGCTCAAAGAAGTCCCTTAACCAATAAGGTTCTTTGCGATACCAAAGCAGTATCTCTAAACACACGAGATTCTTCAGGTGGTCGAAGCAGTCCATTATCCAATAAGGTTCTTTGCGATACCAAAGCAGTAACTCTAAACACATGAGATTCTTCGGGTGGTCGAAGTTGTCCCTTATCCGTTAAGGTTCTTCACGATACCAAAGTTGTATCTCTAACCACATGAGTTTCTTCGGGTGGTCGAAGCAGTCCCTTATCCAATAAGGTTCTTTACGATACCAAAGCAATATCTCTATACACATGAGATTCTTCCGGTGGTCAAAGCAGTCCCTTATCTAATAAGGTTCTTCGCGATACCAAAGCAGTATCTCTAAACACATGAGATTCTTCGGGTGGTCGAAGCAGTCCCTTATCCGTTAAGGTTCTTCATCATACCAAAGTTGTATCTATAAACACACGAGATTCTTCAGGTGGTCAAAGCAGTCCATTATCCAATAAGGTTCTTTGCAATACCAAAGCAATATCTCTAAACACATGAGATTCTTCGGGTGGTCGAAGCAGTCCCTTATCTGTTAAGGTTCTTCATGATACCAAACCAGTATATCTAAACACATGAGATTCTTCGGGTGGTCGAAGCAGTACCTTATCCAATAAGGTTCTTTGCGATACCAAAGCAGTATCTCTATAAACATGAAAGTCTTCCGGTGGTCAAAGCAGTCCCTTATCTAATAAGGTTCTTCGCGATACCAAAGCAGTATCTCTAAACACATGAGATTCTTTGGGTGGTTGAAGCATTCCCTTATCCAATAAGGTCCTTCGCAATACCAAAGCAGTATCTCTAAACACATGAGATTCTTCGGGTGGTCAAAGGAGTCCCTTATCCAATAAGGTTCTTCACGATACCAAAGTAGTATCTCTAAACACATAATATTCTTAGGGTGGTCGAAGAAGTCCCTTATCCAATAAGGATCTTCGCGATACCAAAGCAGTATCTCTAAACACATGAGATTTTTCGGGTGGTCGAAGCAGTCCCTTATCCCTTATGGTTTTTCATGATACCAAAGCAGTATCTCTAAACACACGAGATTCTTCAGGTGGTCGAAGCAGTCCATTATCAAATAAGGTTCTTTGCGATACCAAAGCAGTATCTCTAAACACATGAGATTCTTCGGGTGGTCAAAGCAGTCCCTTATCAACTAATGTTCTTCGCGATACCAAAGCAATATGTCTAAACACATTAGATTCTTCTGGTGGTCGAAGCAGTCCCTTATCCAAAAAGGTTCTTCGCGATACCAAAACAGTATCTCTAAACACATGATATTCATCGGGTGGTCGAAGCAGTGCCTTATCCAATAAGGTTCTTCGTCATACCAAAGCAGTATCTCTAAACACATGAGATTCTTCGGATGGTCGAAGCAGTCCCTTATACGTTAAGGTTCTTCACGATACCAAAGCAGTATCTCTAAAGACACGAGATTCTTCGGGTGGTCGAAGCAGTCCATTATCCAATAAGGGTCTTTGCGATACCAAAGCAGTATCTCTAAACACATGAGATTCTTCGGGAGGTCAAAGCAGTCCCTTATCAACTAATTTTCTTCGCGATACCATAGCAATATCTCTAAACACATTAGATTCATCGGGTGGTCGAAGGAGTCCCTTCTACAAAAAGGTTCTTCGCGATACCAAAGAAGTATCTCTAAACACATGAGATTCGCCGGGTGGTCGAAGCAGTGCCTTATCCAATAAGGTTCTTCGTCATACCAAAACAGTATCTTTAAACACATGAGATTCTTCGGGTGGTCGAAGCAGTCCCTTATCCGTTAAGGTTCTTCACGATACCAAAGCAGTATCTTTAAACACAGGAGATTCTTCGGGTGGTCGAAGCAGTACCTTATCCAATAAGGTTCTTTGTGATACCAAAGCAGTATCTCTAAACACATGAGATTCTTCAAGTGGTTAAAGCAGTCCCTTATCCAATAAGGTTCTTCGTGATACCAAAGTAGTATCTCTAAACACATGAGATTCTTAGGGTGATCGAAGCAGTCCCTTATCCAATAAGATTCTTCGCGATACCAAATTAGTATCTCTAAACACATGAGATTCTTCGGGTGGTCGAAGCAGTCCCTTATCTGTTAAGGTTCTTCATGATACCAAAGCAGTATCTCTAAACACATGAAATTCTTCGGCTGGTGAAAGCAGTCCCTTATCCAATAATGTTCTTCGCGATATCAAAGCAGTATCTCTAAACACATGAGATTCTTCGTGTAGTCGAAGCAGTCCCTTATCTTATAAGGTTCTTTGCGATACGAAAACAATATCTCTAAACACATGAGATTCTTCGGGTGGTCGAAGCAGTCCCTTATGCAATAAGGTTCTTTACGATACCAAAGCAGTATCTCTATACACATGAGATTCTTCCGGTGCTCAAAGCAGTCCCTTATCTAATAAGGTTCTTCGCGATACCAAAACAGTATCTCTAAACACATGAGATTCTTTGGGTGGTTGAAGCAGTCCCTTAACCAATAAGGTTCTTTGCGATACCAAAGCAGTATCTCTAAACACACGAGATTCTTCAGGTGGTCAAAGCAGTCCATTATCCAATAAGGTTCTTTGCGATACCAAAGAAGTATCTCTAAACACATGAGATTCTTCGGGTGGTCGAAGCTGTCCCTTATCCGTTAAGGTTCTTCACGATACCAAAGTTGTATCTCTAACCACATGAGTTTCTTCGGGTGGTCGAAGCAGTCCCTTATCCAATAAGGTTCCTTACGATACCAAAGCAGTATCTCTATACACATGAGATTTTTCCGGTGGTCAAAGCAGTCCCTTATCTAATAAGGTTCTTCGCGATACCAAAGCAGTATCTCTAAACACATGAGATTCTTCGGGTGGTCGAAGCAGTCCCTTATCCGTTAAGGTTCTTCATCATACCAAAGCTGTATCTCTAAACACACGAGATTCTTCAGGTGGTCAAAGCAGTCCATTATCCAATAAGGTTCTTTGCGATACCAAAGCAATATCTCTAAACACATGAGATTCTTCGGGTGGTCAAAGAAGTCCCTTATCAACTAATGTTCTTCGCGATACCAAAGCAATATCTCTAAACACATTAGATTCTTCGGGTGGTCGAAAAGTCCCTTATCCAAAAAGGTTCTTCGCGATACCAAAGAAGTATCTCTAAACACATGAGATTCGTCAGGTGGTCGAAGCAGTGCCTTATACCAAAGCAGTATCTCTAAACACATGAGATTCGTCGTGTGGTCGAAGCAGTGCCTTTTCCAATAAGGTTCTTCGTGATATCAAAGCAGTATCTCTAAACACACGAGATTCTTCACGATACCAAAGCATTATCTCTAAACACATGAGATTCTTCGGGTGGTCGAAGCAGTACCTTATCCAATAAGGTTCTTTGTGATACCAAAGCAGTATCTCTAAACACATGAGATTCCTCAAGTGGACGAAGCAGTCCCTTATCCAATAAGGTTCTTCGCGATACCAAAGTATAATCTCTAAACACATGAGATTCTTAGGGTGGTCAAGCAGTCCCTTATCCAATAAGGTTCTTCACGATACCAAAGTAGTATCTTTAAACACATGAGATTCTTCGGGTGGTCGAAGCAGTCCCTTATCCGTTAAGGTTCTTCACGATACCAAAGCAGTATCTCTAAACACATGAGATTCTTCGGGTGGTGAAAGCAGTCCCTTATCCAATAACGTTCTTCGCGATATCAAAGCAGTATCTCTAAACACATGAGAATCCCCGCGATTCCAAAGCATTATCTCTAAACACATGAGATTCTTCGTGTGGTCGAAGCATACCCTAATACAATAAGGTTCCTCGCGATACGAAAACAGTATCTCTAAACACATGAGATTCTTCGGGTGGTCGAAGCAGTCCCTTATCTGTTAAGGTTCTTCACGATACCAAAGCAGTATATCTAAACACATGAGATCCTTCGGGTGGTCGAAGCAGTCCCTTATCCAATACGGTTCTTTGCGATACCAAAGCAGTATCTCTATAAACATTAGATTCTTCCGGTGGTCAAAGCAGTCCCTTATCTAATAAGGTTCTTCGCGATACCAAAGCAGTATCTCTAAACACATAAGATTCTTTGGGTGGTTGAAGCAGTCCCTTATCCAATAAGGTCCTTCGCAATACCAAAGCAGTATCTCTAAACACATGAGATTCTTCGGGTGGTCAAAGCAGTCCTTTATCCAATAAGGTTCTTCACGATACCAAAGTAGTATCTCTAAACACATGAGATTCTTAGGGTGTTCGAAGAAGTCCCTTATCCAATAAGGTTCTTCGCGATACCAAAGCAGTATCTCTAAACACATGAGATTTTTCAGGTGGTCGAAGCAGTCCCTTATCCGTTAAGGTTCTTCATGATACCAAAGCAGTATCTCTAAACACACGAGATTCTTCAGGTGGTCGAAGCAGTCCATTATCAAATAAGGTTCTTCGCGATACCAAAGAAGTATCTCTAAACACATGAGATTCGTCGGGTGGTCGAAGCAGTGCCTTATCCAATAAGGTTCTTCGTCATACCAAAGCAGTATCTATAAACATATGAGATTCTTCTGATGGTCGAAGCAGTCCCTTATCCGTTAAGGTTCTTCACGATACCAAAGCAGTATCTCTAAACATATGAGATTCTTCGGGTGGTCGAAGCAGTCCCTTATCCAATAAGGTTCTTTGCGATACCAAAGCAGTATCTCTAAACACATGAGATTCTTCCGGTGGTCAAAGCAGTCCCTTATCTAATAAGGTTCTTCGCGATACCAATGCAGTATCTCTAAATACATGAGATTCTTTGGGTGGTTGAAGCAGTCCCTTATCCATTAAGGTTCTTCGCGATACCAAAGCAGTTTCTCTAAACACATGAGATTCTTCGGGTGGTCGAAGCAGTACCTTATCCAATATGGTTCTTTGTGATACCAAAGCAGTATCTCTAAACACATGAGATTCTTCAAGTGGTCAAAGCAGTCCCTTATCCAATAAGGTTCTTCGCGATGGCAAAGTAGTATCTCTAAACACATTGTCGCTACTACGAAAAATCGGCGCCGGCTGAACAGAAGAGTCGCCACCGTGCGTTATTTATCCCACGGGGGGAAAGGAAACGCTCATAGTAAACCTCACACAACATGGGAAAGGTATGGTCGTCGCAACCAAAACCTGGAATCGGGAGTCGGTTACGCAAGGGGAAGGTATTAGCACCCCTCACGTCCATCGTACTCGACGGGATCCACGCTTGTTTTCGGGTATGGATTGTTATTCTATCTAAACTATAGGTCGAGGGTCAAAAAGAAAATAAAATGAAAATAAAATGACTCGGCAAAGTATCGCACTTTATGCCTACGTATTCCCGTCTGGACCGAGAAATCAGAGTCAACGTAGTTCGCCTACCTACGGGAAAGGAGGGGAAGGTTGCTCGCTAGGACATCGCATCCTATGCCTACGTACTTTCATACAGCATGAAAGATCAGAGCAAACGTAGTTCGGGCCACGCACGACACCAGTCTGTTTTGATTGTTTTTATTCCTTCTGAAAAAGGGTTTTCTGATTAGCAGTCCCGGCGGACAAAAATAACGTCTTGATGAGTTCACATTCTTTTACGGAAGAAGTGTCTTTTATTGTATTTGAAATCTTTATGATGTTTTTCTGTTTGTTTTGAGAAAGAAGAGACGGAACTCTAACCTATGGTTGCGAAGGGAAACAAACTAACCTAATGTTATCAGGCATAGGTTAAGACCTAGTGTCTATCATGCTCCTCTCTTGCACAGAGAGAAACAGAGATCCTACGGGAATAGACGGAAACAGAAACAATAACAGATATATACAATAAAGCAGTAAAATGCATGAATGCAGCAATACAAGCGAGGCAAGGGAGTCCCACTCGACCTCGAACCTAGAAAACAATAGGCAAAGGTGAACAAGTTTCACTTTCAACCCAACAGGGTAAACAACAAACAATACAGTCATGAAAACCAATCAATACATCAGAAATGAAATACAGCAATAAAACAAACAGCTTCAGCAACTTTGAATCAACATCTGGCTTCAAATAATCTCCAATCAGCTACAGGCTTAAACAAGCATTAATCTCCATCTTCAGGACCTTCAAGCAAGGGCTTTTACCATCAGTCTTCTATCTGCAATGGCTTTTCTTCAAGTTCAAACCTCCAGGATGAGGGATCAATCACAAGAGTGAATTAGGTGTTGAGCAATCAGTTGACCACCAAGGGTGGTGAACAGACTGCTCCTAACACATATGATATTTTCTCTCAAGAGTTCTATCTCTTAGACACTATCACCAAGCCTTCCAAAGGAAGGGGGTGAGTGTCTCAGAGAGACTCTGTATCACAGAGAAGAGTGGATGCAGACAAGGCAATCCATGTTTGAGAAACAAGCTTTCTAATCTAGAGCTCTGCCTAGCTCCTAAACCCTAATCTCCTCAACAGCTGCTAGCAAGAAACAACCCATCAACTCTGGCAGTTGGATTGCATTCTGGGTCTCCAATGGCTTCATCATCACAAGTCTTCAGCTCTCCCAGGTCCCCAAACAAATCCCAATATCCAAACAAGCAAGCAATAATCCCCAGGGGGCACACCACACTAGTCAATCAGATATATACTGTAGATTAATATCAGTAGAGGAATCCTGACTTTTTCTAAGGGGATCTAATAACTACCCATAGCCCCTATAGTCCCATAGCTAACCTATTCAATCTCTAAGTCCTAAGGGAAGTGAATTAATTCTCCTAAGTCATCACCTAAAACCCTAGTTTGTTCATGTTATTCTCACCTAAACTAAACACCTAAAATTAATTTCTAAAAATATGAATTAAATTGTATCTACAAGTTGAACATCTAAACTAAACAACCTAAAAAGAATGGACACAAAATATTAAAGCAATTAATAGAACAAAAATTAACAAATTTATGTATGACATGAAACTCATTAAAATGCTATTTATTTGGAAAATATGGGAAAAATATCAAATAAAAAATAAAATGTAATTTTTATTTTTGATAATTTTCTTGACTTTTTAAAGAAAATGTTAAAAAAAGAATGAATTAAAAATATGCAATTTCTAATTTGTTATGAATTTTCAAAAATGAATGAAAATAAAAAGAAATTGAAAAAGAAAATAGAAAGAAATAAAGGGAGGGGGTAAGAATAGTAGGGCCAGGCAGTTCAAATGATTGGGCTTCACACGCGTGGGGGGTGTCAATAGCCATCTGAGCCCATTTCCCTCCACTAAATGAAACGGTGCGTTTCAATTTTTAAAAATTCCCTCCGTTTTGAAGTTTAATCGTGTCCGTTGGATGGGGGATTAAGTCAAAGTCAAGCAGGCCATCGTGTGGTTCCAAGGTCGTCTTCAACCTTGAGCCCAAACCCTAACTCAGAAAAACCCTAACCATGCACACACCTTCGAGCTCCCTGTTCTCTCTCCTTTCTCCATGAAATCAGATACTTCCAACAGCAAACTTGCTCTATATCAACCCCTCTACACATCCATGCCAATAGCTCATCCTAAAACTCACTCAATAAGACAATTCGATAGGTATAACAGGTCCAATCCACCATTTTCAACTGGTATCAATCCTCTCAATTCTCCACAAAACTCATCCTAGACTAATCTACAACTCATCCTGATCATAGCATGCTAATCCAATAACATTTTCGTGCCTTATCTTAGCAATTACAAGCTCTAACAGATTTGGTACCTCATTCCCAATATCCATGAAACTCAACCAAACTTACCAAAATCAATCATCTGCTTATGCTTAACCATTCTACACTACCAAATCCCTAAAATTTCAACTAAACTAACCAATTCGAACAGAAAACAAACCTGGTGCAAATTCTTGATACAGTTGCTAAGATCTCTAAATCAGATGCTTGTGATGAATGGAAAGTGATCAGCAACCTTGATGATGGATTCTGTATGCAATATCCTTGGTGCAAACCCCTTGAATCTTGTAATTCCAATTTCTTGAACCTTGAATGATGACCTTTGTATAGAACTATCCTTGCTCCAATTTGCCAAACTATTATGAGAGTTGTAATCTATGGATGATGGTGATGAAACTCAGATCAAGAATGAGGAAGATTGGTGAGAAATTGAGAGAGTTTGAGATACTTTTGCAAAATGTAAAAAGTGAATGAAACTTGGGGTTTTGAACAAATGAAGTCACCAACCATGGCATGAACCATCTTGTATGAATATATAGATGAGGTTAGAACCTCCTAGAAACTTGGAGAAGTTTCCCTTGCACAAATTCCCTTGGATTTTGATTATGTTTCTTACATTGCAAACAACCATGGATAACTCACAAATTATGAACTAAAATCAAATATCTACTTTAGCCAATGTCCTTAAAATGACCTTTCCATTCAAAATGACCTATAATTTTGCTTTATTTGGCCAAGATATGAAAAATCTCATTTTTTAAGGCCATTTTTATTCATTAAATCCAACAATTTTGAAACCTTGTGCTATGAATCTTTCCAATCTCTCATGGTCACTTTTCTAGACTCAAAATGTCATTTGGAACAAGTTTTATGTTGTAAAGTTTTCCATTTGAAGCTTCCTTGTATGAGTTTTGGGCATAGGTTAAAATGACCTGTAATTCACAAATGACCAAAATACCCTTTGCTTGCCAAGATCATAAGTAGAGTTCACCAAATCATATGAAGGCATACTATACCATTCTAGAAAGCTAAGACAATAAGGAACAACTCTTATGTTGGCCAGAAATCCATTTGAAATATCCTTGAGGGGTGAAAATTGCTTGGAAGTAAAGTCACTTTCACAGACAAAATTTCAGATACCTCAGATGACCTGTAACTTGCAAGGACCATAACTTGAGTTATATAAATATCCTTGATGTCTTCCACCACTCAAATTAAAGGTCTTGAGATCCTCTACAAGTTTCATGTTGGCCAAGGATCCATTTGAAGCTTGCATTTTGACTTATCTTGCTTGGAAATTTGACCTAAACTAGGGGATTTTACATAGAAACCCTAATTTAGACCCTCCTCTTCTCCTTGATTTCTCTTGATTTCTTCTTAGCATAACAACATATCCTTATTCTCCATGTCAAATGATGAACCCCACATCCCTTCAATAGCCCTTAATGCCTCTTCAACAATCCTTTGACCTAGGGTTGACCCAGGGTTGACCCAGATGAAACCCTAGTTGACTGTCTTCAACTGCAATTCTTGTGATCACATCAACAACTTGTTTTCTTCTCCAAATGACTTTCTAAGTCCTCCAAGATGTCTAGATACTCTCCATGCTCTCAATTCACAACTCATAATTCCCTTGTTGACCCTCAGACACCCTCAGTTAGGAGATATACTCAATGCTTGATCCACTGAACCCCCTGCTTTCAAATTCTTTTCTGATGACTTGAATGAGATTGAATTAGGATAATAACCTCTTGATAGGCCTCTAGAGATGATAACAATGATTGGCCCCTGCTGGATGACTTGCTATGCTTATGCTATGCAGATGGTTAGGCTATGTACATGACTCTATATGCAAATGCTAATGATATTGAAACATAGACCCAGTGAATAAGGTTGGGCAAATTTTAGGGTGCAACAGCTGCCCCTATTCAAGCGGCTTGGACCCGATTGGGTGAAGAGCCCGGAGCCTTCAGACATTCGCGGTACGAGACGGCTGAATACTAGGAACCCAGAAATTTGCCAACCGCAGAAATAAACTGCGCCACTGCTTGGGGAACGACATTCATCAGCTGAATTTAACTGTTACGGCAAACCCACTGATCTCGTGCGACCGTGTTGGGGATAGAACATTGTCCACGTTAGGACGCCTGCTTCGTCAATTCGGAAAACTTCAACAACTTTGTCGGGGATGGCTCGTCTGCCTTCTCGTCAGAAATAAATCGTCCACGTTAGGAGTAAACTTTTCCACGTTAGGAATAACACCGTCCACGTTAGGGCTCACCCTTCCATGTAAGGAATGAACTTCTTCTTCGTCAAACTCCTCCACGTAAGGAATACGCCTTCTTTCGAATTTGTCCACGTCAGGACTAAACCCCCCTTCCACGTCAGGAACACACTCTTTCTTTCCACGTCAGGAATACAAGCCTCTTTCCACGTAAGGAATACTATCTTTCCACGTAAGGAATCACATCTCGATTTGAATCTGTCCACGTCAGGACTCCAATCTTTCCACGTAAGGAATATAATCTCAATCTGTCCATGTTAGGACTCCTACTTGATATGTCCGCGTAAGGACTCCATCTTTCCACGTAAGGAATCACATCTTATCTTTCCACGTCAGGAATAACATTTCCACGTTAGGAATAACACTTCCACGTTAGGAATAACATCTTTCTCTTCCACGTAAGGAATAAGACTTCGTCTAGATTTGCCCGCGTCAGGACTAAACTTTCCACGTTAGGAATACACTCAATTCCCCGTAAGGAATATACCTGTCCACGTCAGGACTCACATTTCGTCTTGATTTGTCCATGTCAGGACTCGCCTCTTGACTTAATGAGAAAATAAAACCTCGTCCACGTCAGGACTCGTGCACCTTCGACCCATTAGGGAAGTGAGACTTGTCCACGTCAGGACTCATACCTCAACCTACTAAAATAATATAACCTATCCACGTCAGGACTTGCGCGTCTTCGACTTGCTGAGGAAATAAGACTTTGTCCACGTCAGGACTCCCACTTCTCTAAACACATGAGATTCTTCGGGTGGTCGAAGTAGTCCCTTAGCCGTTAAGGTTCTTCCTGATACCAAAGCAGTATCTCTAAACACATGAGATTCTTTGGGTGGTGAATCAGTCCCTTATCCAATAACGTTCTTCGTGATATCAAAGCAGTATCTCTAAACACGAATTCTTCGCGATACCAAACCAGTATCTCTAAACACATGAGATTCTTCGTGTGGTCGAAGCAGACCCTTATACAATAAGGTTCTTCGTGATACGAAAACAGTATCTCTAAACACATGAGATTCTTCGGGTGGTCGAAGCAGTCAATTATCTGTTAAGGTTCTTCACGATACCAAAGCAGTATCTCTAAACACACGAGATTCTTCAGGTGGTCGAAGCAGTCCATTATCCATTAAGGTTTTTTGTGATACCAAAGCAGTATCTCTAAACACATGAGATTCTTCGGGTGGTCAAAGCAGTGCCTTATCCAATAAGGTTCTCCGCGATACTAAAGCAGTATCTCTAAACACATGAGATTCTTCGAGTGGTCAAAGCAGTACCTTATCCAATAAGGTTCTTCGTGATACCAAAGCAGTATCTCTAAACACATGAGATTCTTCGGGTGGTCGAACAATCCCTTATCCAATAAGGTTCTCCGCGATACCAAAGCAGTATCTCTAAACACATGAGATTCTTCGGGTGGTCGAAGCAGTCCCTTATCCAATAAGGTTCTTCACGATACCAAAGTAGTATCTCTAAACACATGGGATTCTTCGGGTGGTCAAAGCAGTCCCTTATCAACTAATGTTCTTCGCGATACCAAAGCAATATCTCTAAACACATTAGATTCTTCGGGTGGTCGAAGCAGTCCCTTATCTAATAAGGTTCTTCGCGATACCAAAGCAGTATCTCTAAACACACGAGATTCGTCGGGTGGTTGAAGCAGTACCTTATCCAATAAGGTTCTTCGCCATACCAAAGCAGTATCTCTAAACACATGAGATTCTTCGGGTGGTCGAAGCAGTCCCTTATCTAATAAGGTTCTTTGCGATACCAAAGCAGTATGTCTAAACACATGAGATTCTTCCCGTGGTCAAAGCAGTCCCTTATCTAATAAGGTTCTTCGTGATACCAAAGTAGTATCTCTAAATACATGAGATTTTTTGGGTGTTTGAAGCAGTCCCTTATCCAATAAGGTTCTTCGCGATACCAAAGCAGTATCTCTAAACACATGAGATTCTTCGGGTGGTCGAAGCAGTACCTTATCCAATAAGGTTCTTTGTGATACCAAAGCAGTATCTCTAAACACATGAGATTCTTCAAGTGGTCGAAGCAGTCCCTTATCCAATAAGGTTCTTCAAGATACCAAAGTAGTATCTCTAAACTCATGAGGTTCTTAGGGTGGTTGAAGCAGTCCCTTATCCAATAAGGTTCTTCGCGATACCAAAGGAGTATCTCTAAACACATGTGATTCTTCGGTTGGGCGAAGCAGTCCCTTATCTGTTAAGGTTCTTCACGATACCAAAGCAGTATATCTAAACACATGAGATTCTTCGGGTGGTGAAAGCAGTCCCTTATCCAAAAATGTTCTTCGTGATATCAAAGCAGTATCTCTAAATACATGAGATTCTTCGTGTGGTCGAAGCAGTCCCTTATCTAATAAGGTTCTTCGCGATACGAAAACAGTATCTCTAAACACATGAGATTCTTCAAGTGGTCGAAGCAGTCCCTTATCCAATAAGGTTCTTCACGATACCAAAGTAGTATCTCTAAACACATGAGATTCTTCGGGTGGTCGAAGCAGTCCCTTATCCAATAAGGTTCTTTGCGATACCAAAGCAGTATCTCTAAACACATGAGATTCTTCGGGTGGTCGAAGCAGTCCCTTATCTAATAAGGTTCTTCGCGATACCAAAGCAGTATCTCTAAATACATGAGATTTTTTGGGGTGGTTGAAGCAGTCCCTTATCCAATAAGGTTCTTCGCAATACCAAAGCAGTATCTCTAAACACATGAGATTCTTCGGGTGGTCGAAGCAGTACCTTATCCAATAAGGTTCTTCGTCATACCAAAGCAGTATCTCTAAACACATGAGATTCTTCGGGTGGTCGAAGCAGTCCCTTATCCAATAAGGTTCTTCACGATACCAAAGTAGTATCTCTAAACACATGAGATTCTTAGGGTGCTAGAAGAAGTCCCTTATCGAATAAGGTTCTTCGCGATACCAAAGCAGTATCTCTAAACACATGAGATTCTTCGGGTGGTCGAAGCAGTCCCTTGTCCGTTAAGGTTCTTCATGATACCAAATCAGTATCTCTAAACACACGAGATTCATCAGGTGGTCGAAACAGTCCATTATCCAATAAGGTTCTTGGCGATACCAAAGCAGTATCTCTAAACACATTAGATTCTTCGGTTGTTCAAAGCAGTCCCTTATCAACTAATGTTCTTCGCGATACCAAAGCAATATCTCTAAACACATTAGATTCTTCGGGTGGTCGAAGCAGTCCCTTATCCAATAAGGTTCTTCGTGATACCAAAGCAGTATCTCTAAACACACGAGATTCGTCGGGTGGTTGAAGCAGTACCTAATCCAATAAGGTTCTTCGCCATACCAAAGCAGTATCTCTAAACACATGAGATTCTTCGGGTGGTTGAGGCAGTCCCTTATCCAATAAGGTTCTTTGCGATACCAAAGCAGTATGTCTATACACATGAGATTCTTCCCGTGGTCAAAGCAGTCCCTTATCTAATAAGGTTCTTCGCGATACCAAAGTAGTATCTCTAAATACATGAGATTTTTTGGGTGGTTGAAGCAGTCCCTTATCCAATAAGGTTCTTCGCGATACCAAAGTAGTATCTCTAAACACATGAGATTCTTCGGGTGGTAAAGCAGTCCCTTATCCGTTAAGGTTCTTCACGATACCAATGCAGTATCTAGAAACACATGAGATTCTTCGGGTGGTGAAAGCAGTCCCTTATCCAATAAGGTTCTTCGCGATATCAAAGCAGTATCTCTAAACACACGAGATTCTTCGAGATACCAAAGCAGTATCTCTAAACACATGAGATTCTTCGTGTGGTCGAAGCAGTCCCTGATCCAATAAGGTGCTTCGTGATACGAAAACAGTATCTCTAAACACATGAGATTCTTCGGGTGGTCGAAGAAGTCCCTTATCCGTTAAGGTTCTTCACGATACCAAAGCAGTATCTCTAAACACATGAGATTCTTCGGGTGGTCGAAGAAATCCCTTATCCGTTAAGGTTCTTCACGATACCAAAGCAGTATCTCTAAACACATGAGATTCTTCGGGTGTTCGAAGCAGTCCCTTATCCAATAAGGTTCTTTGCGATACCAAAGCAGTATCTCTAAACACATGAGATTCTTCGGGTGGTCAAAGCAGTCCCTTATCAACTAATGTTATTCGCGATACGAAAGCAATATCTCTAAACACATTAGATTCTTCGGGTGGTCGAAGCAGACCCTTATCCAAAAAGGTTCTTCGCGATACCAAAGCAGTATCTCTAAACACATGAGATTCTTCGGGTGGTCAAAGCAGTCCCTTATCCAATAAGTTTCTTCGCGATACCAAAGCACTATCTCTAAACACATGAGATTCTTCGGTTGGTGAATACAGTCCCTTATCCAATAAGGTTCTTCGCGATATCAAAGCAGTATCTCTAAACACACGAGATTCTTCGCGATACCAAAGCAGTCTCTCTAAACAAATGAGATTCTTCGTGTGGTCGAAGCAGTCCCTTATCCAATCAGGTTCTTCGCGATACGAAAACAGTATCTCTAAACACATTAGATTCCTCGGGTGGTCGAAGCAGTCCCTTATCCGTTAAGGTTCTTCACGATACCAAAGCAGTATCTCTATACACATTAGATTCTTCGGGTGGTCGAAGCAGTCCCTTATCCGTTAAGGTTCTTCGCGATACCAAAGCAGTATCTCTAAATACATGAGATTCTTTGGGTGGTTGAAGCAGTCCCTTATCCAATAAGGTTCTTCGCGATACCAAAGCAGTATCTCTAAACACATGAGATTCTTCGGGTGGTCAAAGCAGTCCCCTATCCAATAAGGTTCTTCGCGATACCCAAGCACTATCTCTAAACACATGAGATTCTTCGGTTGGTGAATACAGTCCCTTATCCAATAAGGTTCTTCGCGATATCAAAGCAGTATCTCTAAACACACGAGATTCTTCGTGATACCAAAGCAGTCTCTCTAAACACATGAGATTCTTCGTGTGGTTGAAGCAGTCCCTTATCCAATCAGGTTCTTCGCGATACGAAAACAATATCTCTAAACACATTAGATTCCTCAGGTGGTCGAAGCAGTCCCTTATCCGTTAAGGTTCTTCACGATACCAAAGCAGTATCTCTATACACATTAGATTCTTCGGGTGGTCGAAGCAGTCCCTTATCCGTTAAGGTTCTTCGCGATACCAAAGCAGTATCTCTAAACACATGAGATTCTTCGGGTGGTCGAAGCAGTCCCTTATCCAATAAGGTTTTTTACGATACCAAAGCAGTATCTCTATACACACGAGATTTTTCGCGATACCAAAGCAGTATCTCTAAACACATGAGATTCGTCGGGTGGTCGAAGCAGTACCTTTTCCAATAAGGTTCTTCGCGATATCAAAGCAGTATCTCTAAACACACGAGATTTTTCGCGATACCAAAGCAGTATCTCTAAACACATGAGATTCTTCGGGTGGTCGAAGCAGTACCTTATCCAATAAGGTTCTTTGTGATACCAAAGCAGTATCTCTAAACACACGAGATTCTTCAAGTGGTCGAAGCAGTCCCTTATCCCATAAGGTTCTTCGTGATACCAAAGTAGTATCTCTAAACACATGAGATTCTAAGGGTGGTCGAAGCAGTCCCTTATCCAATAAGGTTCTTCACGATACCAAAGTAGTGTCTCTAAACACATGAGATTCTTCGGGTGGTCAAAGTAGTCCCTTAGCCGTTAAGGTTCTTCCTGATACCAAAGCAGTATCTCTAAACACATGAGATTCTTTGGGTGGTGAATCAGTCCCTTATCCAATAACGTTCTTCGTGATATCAAAGCAGTATCTCTAAACACGAATTCTTCGCGATACCAAACCAGTATCTCTAAACACATGAGATTCTTCTTGTGGTCGAAGCAGACCTTTATACAATAAGGTTCTTCGTGATACGAAAACAGTATCTCTAAACACATGAGATTCTTCGGGTGGTCGAAGCAGTCAATTATCCGTTAAGGTTCTTCACGATACCAAAGCAGTATCTCTAAACACACGATATTCTTCAGGTGGTCGAAGCAGTCCATTATCCATTAAGGTTTTTTGCGATACCAAAGCAGTATCTCTAAACACATGAGATTCTTCGGGTGGTCAAAGCAGTGCCTTATCCAATAAGGTTCTCCGCGATACCAAAGCAGTATCTCTAAACACATGAGATTCTTCGAGTGGTCAAAGCAGTACCTTATCCAATAAGGTTCTTCGTGATACCAAAGCAGTATCTCTAAACACATGAGATTCTTCGGGTGGTCGAACAATCCCTTATCCAATAAGGTTCTCCGCGATACCAAAGCAGTATCTCTAAACACATGAGATTCTTCGGGTGGTCGAAGCAGTCCCTTATCCGTTAAGGTTCTTCATGATACCAAATGAGTATCTCTAAACACACGAGATTCTTCAGGTGGTCGAAGCAGTCCATTATCCAATAAGGTTCTTTGCGATACCAAAGCAGTATCTCTAAGCACATGAGATTCTTCGGGTGGTCAAAGCAGTCCCTTATCAACTAATGTTCTTCGCGATACCAAAGCAATATCTCTAAACACATTAGATTCTTCGGGTGGTCGAAGCAGTCCCTTATCTAATAAGGTTCTTCGCGATACCAAAGCAGTATCTCTAAACACACGAGATTCGTCGGGTGGTTGAAGCAGTACCTTATCCAATAAGGTTCTTCGCCATATCAAAGCAGTATCTCTAAACACATGAGATTCTTCGGGTGGTCGAAGCAGTCCCTTATCTAATAAGGTTCTTTGCGATACCAAAGCAGTATGTCTAAACACATGAGATTCTTCCCGTGGTCAAAGCAGTCCCTTATCTAATAAGGTTCTTCGCGATACCAAAGTAGTATCTCTAAATACATGAGATTTTTTGGGTGTTTGAAGCAGTCCCTTATCCAATAAGGTTCTTCGCGATACCAAAGCAGTATCTCTAAACACATGAGATTCTTCGGGTGGTCGAAGCAGTACCTTATCCAATAAGGTTCTTTGTGATACCAAAGCAGTATCTCTAAACACATGAGATTCTTCAAGTGGTCGAAGCAGTCCCTTATCCAATAAGGTTCTTCAAGATACCAAAGTAGTATCTCTAAACTCATGAGGTTCTTAGGGTGGTTGAAGCAGTCCCTTATCCAATAAGGTTCTTCGCGATACCAAAGGAGTATCTCTAAACACATGTGATTCTTCGGTTGGGCGAAGCAGTCCCTTATCTGTTAAGGTTCTTCACGATACCAAAGCAGTATCTCTAAACACATGAGATTCTTCGGGTGGTGAAAGCAGTCCCTTATCCAAAAATGTTCTTCGTGATATCAAAGCAGTATCTCTAAATACATGAGATTCTTCGTGTGGTCGAAGCAGTCCCTTATCTAATAAGGTTCTTCGCGATACGAAAACAGTATCTCTAAACACATGAGATTCTTCAAGTGGTCGAAGCAGTCCCTTATCCAATAAGGTTCTTCACGATACCAAAGTAGTATCTCTAAACACATGAGATTCTTCGGGTGGTCGAAGCAGTCCCTTATCCAATAAGGTTCTTTGCGATACCAAAGCAGTATCTCTAAACACATGAGATTCTTCGGGTGGTCGAAGCAGTCCCTTATCTAATAAGGTTCTTCGCGATACCAAAGCAGTATCTCTAAATACATGAGATTTTTTGGGTGGTTGAAGCAGTCCCTTATCCAATAAGGTTCTTCGCGATACCAAAGCAGTATCTCTAAACACATGAGATTCTTCGGGTGGTCGAAGCAGTACCTTATCCAATAAGGTTCTTCGTCATACCAAAGCAGTATCTCTAAACACATGAGATTCTTCGGGTGGTCGAAGCAGTCCCTTATCCAATAAGGTTCTTCACGATACCAAAGTAGTATCTCTAAACACATGAGATTCTTAGGGTGCTAGAAGAAGTCCCTTATCGAATAAGGTTCTTCGCGATACCAAAGCAGTATCTCTAAACACATGAGATTCTTCGGGTGGTCGAAGCAGTCCCTTGTCCGTTAAGGTTCTTCATGATACCAAATCAGTATCTCTAAACACACGAGATTCATCAGGTGGTCGAAACAGTCCATTATCCAATAAGGTTCTTGGCGATACCAAAGCAGTATCTCTAAACACATTAGATTCTTCGGTTGTTCAAAGCAGTCCCTTATCAACTAATGTTCTTCGCGATACCAAAGCAATATCTCTAAACACATTAGATTCTTCGGGTGGTCGAAGCAGTCCCTTATCCAATAAGGTTCTTCGTGATACCAAAGCAGTATCTCTAAACACACGAGATTCGTCGGGTGGTTGAAGCAGTACCTAATCCAATAAGGTTCTTCGCCATACCAAAGCAGTATCTCTAAACACATGAGATTCTTCGGGTGGTTGAGGCAGTCCCTTATCCAATAAGGTTCTTTGCGATACCAAAGCAGTATGTCTATACACATGAGATTCTTCCCGTGGTCAAAGCAGTCCCTTATCTAATAAGGTTCTTCGCGATACCAAAGTAGTATCTCTAAATACATGAGATTTTTTGGGTGGTTGAAGCAATCCCTTATCCAATAAGGTTCTTCGCGATACCAAAGTAGTATCTCTAAACACATGAGATTCTTCGGGTGGTAAAGCAGTCCCTTATCCGTTAAGGTTCTTCACGATACCAATGCAGTATCTAGAAACACATGAGATTCTTCGGGTGGTGAAAGCAGTCCCTTATCCAATAAGGTTCTTCGCGATATCAAAGCAGTATCTCTAAACACACGAGATTCTTCGAGATACCAAAGCAGTATCTCTAAACACATGAGATTCTTCGTGTGGTCGAAGCAGTCCCTGATCCAATAAGGTGCTTCGTGATACGAAAACAGTATCTCTAAACACATGAGATTCTTCGGGTGGTCGAAGAAGTCCCTTATCCGTTAAGGTTCTTCACGATACCAAAGCAGTATCTCTAAACACATGAGATTCTTCGGGTGGTCGAAGAAGTCCCTTATCCGTTAAGGTTCTTCAAGATACCAAAGCAGTATCTCTAAACACATGAGATTCTTTGGGTGGTCGAAGCAGTCCCTTATCCAATAAGGTTCTTTGCGATACCAAAGCAGTATCTCTAAACACATGAGATTCTTCGGGTGGTCAAAGCAGTCCCTTATCAACTAATGTTATTCGCGATACCAAAGCAATATCTCTAAACACATTAGATTCTTCGGGTGGTCGAAGCAGACCCTTATCCAAAAAGGTTCTTCGCGATACCAAAGCAGTGTCTCTAAACACATGAGATTCTTCGGGTGGTCAAAGCAGTCCCTTATTCAATAAGTTTCTTCGCGATACCAAAGCATTATCTCTAAACACATCAGATTCTTCGGTTGGTGAATACAGTCCCTTATCCAATAAGGTTCTTCGCGATATCAAAGCAGTATCTCTAAACACACGAGATTCTTCGCGATACCAAAGCAGTCTCTCTAAACAAATGAGATTCTTCGTGTGGTCGAAGCAGTCCCTTATCCAATCAGGTTCTTCGCCATACGAAAACAGTATCTCTAAACACATTAGATTCCTCGGGTGGTCGAAGCAGTCCCTTATCCGTTAAGGTTCTTCACGATACCAAAGCAGTATCTCTATACACATTAGATTCTTCGGGTGGTCGAAGCAGTCCCTTATCCGTTAAGGTTCTTCGCGATACCAAAGCAGTATCTCTAAATACATGAGATTCTTTGGGTGGTTGAAGCAGTCCCTTATCCAATAAGGTTCTTCGCGATACCAAAGCAGTATCTCTAAACACATGAGATTCTTTGGGTGGTCAAAGCAGTCCCCTATCCAATAAGGTTCTTCGCGATACCCAAGCACTATCTCTAAACACATGAGATTCTTCGGTTGGTGAATACAGTCCCTTATCCAATAAGGTTCTTCGCGATATCAAAGCAGTATCTCTAAACACACGAGATTCTTCGCGATACCAAAGCAGTCTCTCTAAACACATGAGATTCTTCGTGTGGTTGAAGCAGTCCCTTATCCAATCAGGTTCTTCGCGATACGAAAACAGTATCTCTAAACACATTAGATTCCTCAGGTGGTCGAAGCAGTCCCTTATCCGTTAAGGTTCTTCACGATACCAAAGCAGTATCTCTATACACATTAGATTCTTCGGGTGGTCGAAGCAGTCCCTTATCCGTTAAGGTTCTTCGCGATACCAAAGCAGTATCTCTAAACACATGAGATTCTTCGGGTGGTCGAAGCAGTCCCTTATCCAATAAGGTTCTTTGCGATACCAAAGCAGTATCTCTAAACACATGAGATTCTTTCGGTGGTCAAAGCAGTCCCTTATCTAATTAGGTTCTTCGCAATACCATTCAGTATCTCTATACACATGAGATTCTTTGGGTGGTTGAAGCAGTCCCTTATCCAATAAGGCTCTTCGCAATACCAAAGCAGTATCTCTAAACACATGAGATTCTTCGAGTGGTCAAAGTCGTACCTTATCCAATAAGGTTCTTCGTGATACCAAAGTAGTATCTCTAAACACATGAGATTCTTCAGGTGGTCGAACAAACCCTTATCAAATAAGTTTCTCCGTGAAACCAAAGAAGTGTCTCTAAACACATGCGATTCTTAGGGTGGTCGATGCAGTCCCTTATCCAATAAGGTTCTTCGCAATACCAAAGCAGTATCTCTAAACACATGGGATTCTTCAGGTGGTCGAAGCAGTCCCTTATCCGTTAAGGTTCTTCACGATACCAAACCAGTATCTCTAAACACATGAGATTCTTCGGGTTGTCAAAGCAGTCCCTTATCCAATAAGGTTCTTTGCGATACCAAAGCGTATCTCTAAACACATGAGATTCTTCGAGTGGTCAAAGTAGTCCCTTATCTATTAAGGTTCTTCGCGATACAAAAGCAGTATCGCTAAACATTTTAGATACTTCGGGTGGTTGAAGCAGTCCCTTATCCAATAAGGTTCTTCGCGACACCAAAGCAGTATCTCTAAACACATGAGATTCGTCGGGTGGTCGAAGCAGTGCCTTATCCAATAAGGTTCTTCGAGATACCAAAGCAGTATCTCTAAAGACATGAGATTCTTCGAGTGGTCAAAGAAGTCCCTTATCTAATAAGGTTCTTCGCGATACCAAAGCAGTATCTTTAAACACATGAGATTCTTCGGGTGGTCGAAGCAGAACATTATCCAATAAGGTTCTTCGCGATACCAAAGCAGTATCTCTAAACATATGAGATTCGTCGAGTGGTTGAAGCAGTGCCTTTTCCAATAAGGTTCTTCCCGATATTAAAGCAGTATCTCGAAACACACGAGATTCTTCGCGATACCAAAGCAGTATCTCTAAACACATGAGATTCTTCGGGTGGTCGAAGCAGTACCTTATCCAATAAGGTTCTTTGTGATACCAAAGCAGTATCTCTAAACACATGAGATTCATCAAGTGGTCGAAGCAGTCCCTTATCCAATAAGGTTCTTCGCGATACCAAAGTAGTATCTCTAAACACATGAGATTCTTCGGGATACCAAAGTAGTATCTCTAAACACATGAGATTCTTAGGGTGGTCGAAGCAGTGCCTTATCAAATAAGGTTCTTCGCGATACCAAAGTAGTATCTCAAAACACATGAGATTCTTTGGGTGGTCTAAGCAGTCCCTTATCCGTTAAGGTTCTTCACAATACCAAAGCAGTATCTCTAAACACATGAGATTCTTCGGGTGGTGAAAGCAGTCCCTTATCCAATATTGTTCTTCGCGATATCAAAGCAGTATTTCTAAACACACGAGATTCTTCGCGATACCAAAGTAGTATCTCTAAACACATGAGATTCTTCGGGTGGTCAAAGCAGTCCCATATCCGTTAAGGTTCTTCGTGATACCAAAGAAGTATCTCTAAACACATGAGATTGTTCGGGTGGTCGAAGCAGTCCCTTATCCAATAAGGTTCTTTGCGATACCAAAGCAGTATCTCTATACACATGAGATTCTACCGGTGGTCAAAGCAGTCCCTTATCTAATAAGGTTCTTCGCGATACCAAAGCAGTATCTCTAAACACATGAGATTCTTTGGGTGGTTAAAGCAGTCCCTTATCCAATAAGGTTCTTCGCGATACCAAAGCAGTATCTCTAAAAACATGAGATTCTTTGGGTGGTCGAAGCAGTGCCTTATCTGTTAAGGTTCTTCACGATACCAAAGCAGTATCTCGAAACACATGAGATTCTTCGGGTGGTCGAAGTAGTCCCTTATCCGTTAAGGTTCTTCATGATACCAAAGCAGTATCATTAAACATACGAGATTCTTCAGGTGGTCGAAGCAGTCCATTATCCAATAAGGTTCTTTGCGATACCAAAGCAGTATCTCTAAACACATGAGATTCTTCGGGTGGTCAAAGAAGTCCCTTATCAACTGTTGTTCTTCGCGATACCAAAGCAATATCTCTAAACACATTAGATTCTTCGGGTGGTCGAAGCAGTCCCTTATCCAATAAGGTTTTTCACGATACCAAAGTAGTATCTATAAACACATGAGATTCTTAGGGTGGTCGAGGAAGTTCCTTATCCAATAAGGTTCTTCGCGATACCAAAGCAGTATCTCTAAACACATGAGATTCTTCGGGTGGTCGAAGAAGACCCATATCCGTTAAGGTTCTTCATGATACCAAAGCAGTATCTCTAAACACACGAGATTCTTCAGGTGGTCGAAGCAGTCCATTATCCAATAAGGTTCTTTGCGATACCAAAGCAGTATCTCTAAACACATGAGATTATTCGGGTGGTCAAAGCAGTCCCTTATTAACTAATGTTCTTCGCGATACCAAAGCAGTATCTCTAAACACATGAAATTCTTCGGGTGGTCAATGCATTAGCTTATCTAATAAGGTTCTTCGCGATTCCAAAGCAGTATCTTTAAACACATGAGATTCTTCGGGTTATCGAAGCAGTCCCTTATCCAATGAGGTTCTTCGGGATACCAAAGCAGTATCTCTAAACACATGAGATTCTTCGGGTGGTCCAAGCAGTACCTTATCAAATAAAGTTCTTTGCGATTCCAAAGCAGTATCTTTAAACACATGAGATTCTTCGGGTTGTCGAAGCAGTCCCTTATCCAATCAGGTTCTTCGCGATACCAAAGCAGTATCTCTAAACGCATGAGATTCTTCGGGTGGTCGAAGCAGTACCTTATCCAATAAGGTTCTTCGTCATACCAAAGTAGTATCTCTAAACACATGAGATTCTTCGGGTGGTTGAAGCAGTCCCTTATCCAATAAGGTTCTTCACGATACCAAAGTAGTATGTCTAAACACGTGAGATTCTTAGGGTGGTCGAGGAAGTCCCTTATCCAATAAGGTTCTTCGCGATACCAAAGCTGTATCTCTAAACACATGAGATTCTTCGGGTGGTCGAAGTAGTCCCTTATCCGTTAAGGTTCTTCATGATACAAAAGCAGTATCTTTAAACATACGAGATTCTTCAGGTGGTCGAAGCAGTCCATTATCCAATAAGGTTCTTTGCGATACCAAAGCAGTATCTCTAAACACATGAGATTCTTCCGGTGGTCAAAGCAGTCCCTTATCAACTGTTGTTCTTTGCGGTACCAAAGTAATATCTCTAAACACATTAGATTCTTCGGGTGGTCGAAGCAGTCCCTTATCCAATAAGGTTCTTTGCGATACCAAAGCAGTATCTCTAAACACATGAGATTCTTCGGGTGATCGAAGCAGTCCCTTATCTGTTAAGGTTCTTAATGATACCAAAGCAGTATCTCTAAACACATGAGATTATTCGGGTGGTCAAAGCAGTCCCTTATTAACTAATGTTCTTCGCGATACCAAAGCAGTATCTCTAAACACATGAGATTCTTCGGGTGGTCAAAGCAGTAGCTTATCTAATAAGGTTCTTCGCGATTCCAAAGCAGTATCTTTAAACACATGAGATTCTTCGGGTTATCGAAGCAGTCCCTTATCGAATAAGGTTCTTTGCGATAACAAAGCAGTATCTCTAAACACATGAGATTCTTCGGGTGGTCAAAGCAGTCCCTTATCTAATGAGGTTCTTCGCGATACCAAAGCAGTATCTCTAAACACATGAGATTCTTCGGGTGGTGAAAGCAGTCCCATATCCAATAAGCTTCTTCGCGATACCAAAGCATTATCTCTAAACACATGAGATTCCTTGGGTGGTTGAAGCAGTCCCTTATCCAATAAGGTTCTTCGCGATACCAAAGTAGTATCTCTAAACACATGAGATTCTTCAGGTGGTCGAAGCAGTACCTTATCCAATAAGGTTCTTCGTCATACCAAAGCAGAATCTCTAAACACATGAGATTCTTCGGGTGGTCGAAGCAGTCCCTTATCCAATAAGGTTCTTCACGATACCAAAGTAGTATCTCTAAACACAAGAGATTCTTAGGGTGGTCGAGGAAGTCTCTTATCCAATAAGGTTCTTCGCGATACCAAAGCAGTATCTCTAAACACATGAGATTCTTCGGGTGGTCGAAGTAGTCCCTTATCCGTTAAGGTTCTTCATGATACCAAAGCAGTATCTTTAAACATATGAGATTCTTCAGGTGGTCGAAGCAGTCCATTATCCAATAAGGTTCTTTGCGATACCAAAGCAGTATCTCTAAACACATGAGATTCTTCGGGTGGTCAAAGCAGTCCCTTATCAACTATTGTTCTTCGCGATACCAAAGCAATATCTCTAAACACATTAGATTCTTCGGGTGGTCGAAGCAGTCCCTTATCCAATAAGGTTCTTTACGATACCAAAGTAGTATCTCTAAACACATGAGATTCTTAGGGTGGTCGAGGAAGTCCCTTATCCAATAAGGTTCTTCACGATACCAAAGCAGTATCTCTAAACACATGAGATTCTTCGGGTGGTCGAAGCAATCCCTTATCCGTTAAGGTTCTTCATGATACCAAAGTAGTATCTCTAAACACACGAGATTCTTCAGGTGGTCGAAGCAGTCCATTATCCAATAAGGTTCTTTGCGATACCAAAGCAGTATCTCGAAACACATGAGATTATTCGGGTGGTAAAAGCAGTCCCTTATTAACTAATGTTCTTCGCGATACCAAAGCAGTATCTCTAAACACATGAGATTCTTCGGGTGGTCAAAGCAGTCCCTTATCTAATGAGGTTCTTCGCGATCCCAAAGCAGTATCTATAAACACATGAGATTCTTCGGGTGGTGAAAGCAGTCCCCTATCCAATAAGCTTCTTCGTGATACCAAAGCAGTATCTCTAAACACATGAGATTCTTTGGGTGGTTGAAGCAGTCCCTTATTCAATAAGGTTCTTTGTCATACCAAAGCAGTATCTCTAAACACATGAGATTCGTCGGGTGGTCGAAGCAGTCCCTTATCCAATAAGGTTCTTCACGATACCAAAGTAGTATCTCTAAACACATGAGATTCTTAGGGTGGTCGAGGAAGTCCCTTATCCAATAAGGTTCTTCGCGATACCAAAGCAGTATCTCTAAACACATGAGATTCTTCGGGTGGTCGAAGTAGTCCCTTATCCGTTAAGGTTCTTCATGATACCAAAGCAGTATCTTTAAACATACGAGATTCTTCAGGTGGTCGAAGCAGTCCATTATCCAATAAGGTTCTTTGCGATACCAAAGCAGTATCTCTAAACACATGAGATTCTTCGGGTGGTCAAAGCAGTCCCTTATCAACTGTTTTTCTTCGCGAGACCAAAGCAATATCTCTAAACACATTAGATTCTTCGGGTGGTCGAAGCAGTCCCTTATCCAATAAGGTTTTTCACGATACCAAAGTAGTATCTATAAACACATGAGATTCTTAGGGTGGTCGAGGAAGTCCCTTATCCAATAAGGTTCTTCCCGATACCAAAGCAGTATCTCTAAACACATGAGATTCTTTGGGTGGTCGAAGCAGTCCCTTATCCGTTAAGGTTCTTCATGATACCAAAGCAGTATCTCTAAACACACGAGATTCTTCAGGTGGTCGAAGCAGTCCATTATCCAATAAGGTTCTTTGCGATACCAAAGAAGTATCTCTAAACACATGAGATTATTCGGGTGGTCAAAGCAGTCCCTTATTAACTAATGTTCTTCGCGATACCAAAGCAGTATCTCTAAACACATGAGATTCTTCGGGTGGTGAAAGCAGTCCCTTATCTAATGAGGTTCTTCGCGATACCAAAGCAGTATCCCTAAACACGTGAGATTCTTCGGGTGGTGAAAGCAGTCCCCTATCCAATAAGCTTCTTCGCGATACCAAAGCAATATCTCTAAACACTTGAGATTCTTTAGGTGGTCGAAGCACTCCCTTATCCAATAAGGTTCTTCGTCATACCAAAGCAGTATCTCTAAACACACGAGATTCTTAGGGTGGTCGAAGCAGTCTATTATCCAATAAGGTTCTTTGCTATACCAAAGCAGTATCTCTAAATACATGATATTATTCGGGTGGTCAAAGCAGTCCCTTATTAACTAATGTTCTTCGCGATACCAAAGCAGTATCTCTAAACACATGAGATTCTTCGGGTGGTTAAAGCAGTAGCTTATCTAATAAGGTTCTTCGCGATTCCAAAGCAGTATCTTTAAACACATGAGATTCTTTAGGTTATCGAAGCAGTCCCTTATCTAATAAGGTTCTTCGCGATACCAAAGCTGTATCTCTAAACACATGAGATTCTTCGGGTGGTCAAAGCAGTCCCTTATCTAATGAGGTTCTTCGCAATACCAAAGCAGTATCCCTAAACACATGAGATTCTTCGGGTGGTGAAAGTAGTCCCCTATCCAATAAGCTTCTTCGCGATACCAAAGCAGTATCTCTAAACACATGAGATTCTTTAGGGGGTTGAAGCAGTCCCTTATCCAATAAGGTTCTTCGCGATACCAAAGCAGTATCTCTAAACACATGAGATTCTTCGGGTGGTCGAAGCAGTACCTTATCCAATAAGGTTCTTTGTCATACCAAAGTAGTATCTTTAAACACATGAGATTCTTTGGGTGGTCGAAGCAGTCCCTTATCCAATAAGGTTCTTCATGGTACCAAAGTAGTATCTCTAAACACATGAGATTCTTAGGGTGGTCGAGGAAGTCCCTTATCCAATAAGTTTCTTCGCGATACCAAAGCAGTATCTCTAAACACATGAGATTCTTCGGGTGGTCGAAGTAGTCCGATATCTGTTATGGTTCTTCATGATACCAAAGCAGTATCTTTAAACATACGAGATTCTTGAGGTGGTCGAAGCAGTCCATTATCCAATAAGGTTCTTTGCGATACCAAAGCAGTATCTCTAAACACATGAGATTCTTCGGGTGCGAAAGCAGTCCCTTATCAACTATTGTTCTTCGCGATACCAAAGCAATATCTCTAAACACATTAGATTCTTCGGGTGGTCGAAGCAGTCCCTTATCCAATAAGGTTCTTCACGATACCAAAGTAGTATCTCTAAACACATGAGATTCTTAGGGTGGTCGAGGAAGTCCCTTATCCAATAAGGTTCTTCGCGATACCAAAGTGTTGCACCCCAAAATTTTCCCAACCTTTTCTAACCTAGGTTTATGTTTCAATTGCATAATCATTTGCATTGGCATCATGTACATAGTGTATTCATCTGCATTGCATAGCATAAGCAAGCTATCTTAATCAGGGGATCAAGGTCTATTCTTATCTCAAGAGGCATATTCAAGGGTTTCATTCATATTTAAGACTACTCAGGTCATCAGGGAAGAATTTGAGCTTTGAAGAGTAGACAAGTTGATCAGTGAGTTCTCCCCTATCTTGAGGTTATTTGGGGATCATCAGAGGAAGTGTGAGCCATGAGCCAAGAGCATGAGGTGTGTATGGATGTTATGAGGAGCCTAGATGATCATTTTTGAGGAGTAACCAAGTCATTGGAATGATTGCAAGAGCCTCAGTTGAAGTCAGTCAACTAGGGTTTTATCTGGGTCAACACTAGGTCAACCCTAGGTCAAAGACTTGTTTTGAAAGGCATCAAGGATCATTTGAAGAATGTGGGATTCATTATTTGCTATATGGATATGTATATGATGTTGTGCCAAAGAAAAATTAGAAGGAGTCAAGGAGAAGAGGAGGTACTAAATTAGGGTTTTAGTGTAAAATCCCCTGATTTAGGTCAAACTTCAAAGCAGTGTAACTCAAGATGCAAGCTTCATATGAACTTATGGTCCACATGAAACTTGTAGAGTATCTTCATAGCTTTAATTTGAGTGGTGGAAGTCATCAAGATGATTTATAGAACTCAATTTATAGCTCTTGCAAGTTACAGGTCATCTGAGGGCACTAAAATTTGTCTGTGAAAGTTGTCTGTCTTCCAAGCAACTTTTGACCTTCAAGGAGATTTCAAATGGATTTCTGGCCAACATGAGAGTTGTTCCTCATTGTCTTATATTTCTAGGAAGGTATGGTATGCCTTCATGTGATTTGTGGAACTCTAATTATGTCCTTGGCAAGCAAAGGGTATTTTGGTCATTTGAGAATTACAGGTCATTCTTAGCCTATGCCTAAAACTCATACAAGGAAGCTTCAAATGAAAAACTTCCCAATATCAAAGTTGCTCAAAATGTCATTTTAAGTCTAGAAAAGAGGTCATGGAAGTTTGGAAATGCATAGAACTCAGATTGATAAAAGTTGGTGAAAAATGACTTAAAAATGGCATATAAGTTGAAAAAGTTCAAATGGAAAATTGGTGTGGGCAATCTACAAATCCAAAATGGGTCATGTAATATACCAAATTGATTCTAAACAAAATTTTGGAAACAATGGTTTAAACACATTTTTGAGTTGAGGCCTAAAAATGGGAGTTGCTTTGTAATGTTCTTACTTGCATAATAAGGTAACTTTGGAAAACTCAACATAAGGCAAGGATCAGCTGATTTTTCACACATATCATCTCAATATCTCATGAGGAGAGATTTTAGCACAAATTTGAAGGGCTGTATGCATGATATGAGATGGTTCCAATATGTCATCACATGAGATTTCCATAACTTTCTACCACGTTCTAGAAGCATCTAGGATCCTCTAATGGCTGTTATATATTGAGGAGCTCACAATGAGATTAGAGGTTGGTGAATTCATTGGTGAAGAGTGAGGGAGAAAGGAGTATTCAAGGTTTTCTCCAAACACAAGCAAGCCACGAGGTCATCTCTACAAGCTTCACTCATCCAAGATAGTGCAAACAGAAAGCTCTACTCCATTAGAGGAGTATTTGGAAGCAAGATCAAGCACTGAATTGAGCCCTACACCCCTCTATCATTGCTACTTGACAGGTTTGGATTCTTCTCCATACCTCTTTATTTATGCACATTCAATTAGATTCCTAGGGCTAAGATTGCTAGGTCAAGATAGATGATCATTTCCACAAGGTTAGAGAGCTTCTTGTGAGGTTTCATGGCAGGGTGATGATTCTTTGAGGATCAAGAATAAGCTGTTTAGTAGGTTTTAGTTAGCATGTTATAGTTTAATATGATCAGTGCAACCTAGTGTGCATAATTGCACCATTAGAATTAAGCTTTAGCAAGATTGATATCAGAGAAAATGGTGGAACCATAATCTTCGTGCATTCTGTTTGGAAGATCTAGGAAGTGTTAGGTGAAACCAAAGACATGGCTAGGTTCCTGGTAATTAGTAGATCGTTTTTGGTCTTGGAATCTTTCATTTTCGTTGAGAGAGGAGAGACCACGATTGAGAAGAAATTACATGCATGGAAACTGAAACTGAAACCCTAATCTTCCATTTGGGGACGATGACTCCTGGCTGTTGGATCATTCCATTTTATTTGACTCATTAGACTCATCTAACGGCCAACATTTAAACTTCAAAAACGGAGGGAATTCTGAAGCTGCAACGCAGTGTTTCACTTAATGTGAAACCATGGGCCTGGATCAAGCGTGCTATCCCCACCCCCAAAGTCAGCCCAATGGAAAATACACTGAAACCTCTTGCTATCCGCACCGAGTTTTTAATCTTTTTCTTTTGTTTTTTTAATTGAATTTCTGAAATGCTTGGGCTTAGCGCCTTTGATATCTGCACCACCCCTTCCTGGCCCATCTGGGTAATTGAACTAGGCGCCCTTACTTCTGACACCCCCTCCCCATTTCCTTTTAATTCTTTGATTTTATTTTCTTTAATTTCTTGCATCTTTAAAAAATCATATAAAATCAGAAAATTGATATTTTTCATTTCTTGTTTTTGCATTAGGTTCATACTTCTGTGTAGAAAATTAATAAAAATAAAAATGCCATTTTATTTTTAGTTTGATATTTTTAGGATATTTTTCATTTAAATAGCTTTTTTAGATGATTTAGTTGATACCCAATTTTGTTGATTTTAGTTCAATTAGCTCCCCTTAGATTTAGGGTCCATTCTTTTTAGGGTGATTAACTTAGGACTTTAGCTTCCTCATAGGATTTAATTCATAATTTTAGGATTAATTTTTAGATGGTTTGATTAGGTGAGATTAGAGTGATCAATTAGGGTTTTTAGGGTGAACTTAGGTAGGATAATCCATTTTCTTTTAAGAATTTTGTTTTGATTTTTGGGGTATGGGCATAAAGGGATGTTATGGGTAAGTATATAGACCATTGTGAATAAGTGTTGGAATTTTTCCCCTTGTCTTTATATTTTTAGGGTATTTTCTGAGTTTGACTGAATTGACTGATTGTACTGATTGTTTGGTAATTGATTGTCTGTCTTTGGGTTTTATTCTTTGGGGGTATTATTGTGGGGCTTGGTTTGATTTGAAGACCTTGGTGAAGGAGCATGATGAGGAGAAGATTGAAGATCAAGACCCAGAGTGTAACACCCCCTTTCTATACCCCCAAATTAATCAAATAAATCAATTAGGCACTTAGAAAATTTATTTCATCAGAGTTTAATTAAAACATGGTATATAAGAGGCGCATCACATTATCATGAAATTAAACACATACGATACCTGCTCAAAATAGATATGCAATAATGGGTAACCCACATCTCAATATTTAGAATAAAGCGGAAACATCCAAATATTGAATCGATCTCATTCATAAAAGTATATACAACCATCAGTTAATTCATGCTTTACAACATATCCACAGCAAATACATACACATATGTATCACAAAAGAATCAAAACAAATGTAACTCCAAAAGAGTCAAAGGCTTCCTAACTACCCAGATGTTACATATCAGAGCCATTGACCAAAAAGAATGAAGACATCGCTTCACAAAAAGAACCTCCAGCTTCCTACTCTGCAATGCCTCATAGAGCATTATAAAACAGCAGAAGGGTGAGAAACAACATCATAACAGTTAATGCATAAAATTGTATATATACATATACTCATATTGGTACAAGTTATACTCAAATTATGTTCTCCCCACATTAAGCATATACAAATAATCATGTTTCTACACATACACATGAACATTCACTATATTTTCCTCCAAACAATCATATATAACATACACAGTTATATTCACACAACTAATGCATCATACACAGATGACTCATGCAACTCATAGAGACCGACACACGACTCTATGCAGATGCAAATGCGGTACCGACTCATTCAACAGATTCTCTAAGGAATCGAGTATTCAGCAGACCCTCCACGGGATCAAGTACTCAGCAGATTCTCCACGGAATCAAATATTCATCAGATTCTCCACGGAATCGAATATTCAGCAGATCCTCCACGGGATCAAGTACTCAGCAGATTCTCCACGGAATCAAATACTCTAGCCAATCCTCCACGGGATTACATGTTATGACCGATTCTCCGAGGAATCACACAATGCAACCGATTCTCCAAGGAATCAAATAAAACCATCGTATCATACGAGGTTCTGCAAATCCTCTGAGGGATCAATCGACACAAAAATGCATACTATGCTCACGAACATACTCATTGCATTTATCACATACATAGCATATATCTATCATGCATTCACATTATACACCATTCCACACATGGTTTACACACATATCAGCCTATCAATGCGTTTCTATTCAATTCGAGCAAATACACAAGATTATCAAATATTCAAGATTTATCATTTACTCTACAATCTAGGATTCACGCCTTTCGGCCACCCACAGCACGACATGTCAAAACAGTTCACACATCAATCATTCATATAGGCATTAATCATAATTGAATCAACCAAACATCATGCTATAAACAAACAGCAAAACAAAATAACACTGCCAGGTTCGCCAACCTTCGCCTGGCGAAGCCACGCAGCGAATGCTCGCTGGCCTTCGCCTGGTGAACTTCCCAGCGAAGTCCACTGGGAGTAATCCTGGAATTACTCGCTGAGGCTCGCTACCCACTCGCCTGGCGAACCTTCGCCAACTCACTTCGCCTGGCGAACTTGCCAGCGAATACAGAATATTAGCTTCTGACTTGCTTCGCTACAGCTCGCTGGGCTTCGCCTGGCGGAGCTTCGCTGCCATTCGCCTGGCGAACTTGCGAAGACAGAACTTCCATGGCTGTCTCAAAGCCCAAACTCCACACAACCGACCGATTAAATCCAAACCAGTCACAGTAGCACAACCCAACCATCACCCGACTAAACTACATCGTCTAATCCGAGTTCTAACCGATTAAAACCTCATTCTACTCACAAAACCAACTTCTAACCTAAGTGGAAAAAGAGTAGAAACTCTACAAATTCCACACACATACACATACAATCATACACATTAAAGAGATGATGGAGTTTCACACCCTTACCGATCGATTGCAAGCTTTGGTGATGATCCCTTGATGATTCTAGGTTTTCCTCTCCACTTTCTCTTCTCTTTCTCTTCTCCTCTTTTCTTTCTCTTGTTTTTCTTCTTATGTTACTATCTTCTTCCTTTTTCCTCTCTTATTCTATTTCTATCTCTATTTCTTTCCTCTCAAATTCTTTCCAACACTTATCAATCAATTCTCACACTAAAGTGCTAAATGTCTAAAATGCCCTTTTTACTCTAATTCCCCGAAAACTCTCTGAATCGGTAAAAATAGATAAAATAAGCAAACACCACATAATAACAATATATAATTTCTCAATTTAAAACAAACATCAATTAAATAAATTTAAAGACTCAACAATTAATGGGAATTCAGAATCGGGGCGTTACAACTCTCCCCCACTTTAGAAATTTTCGTCCTCGAAAATATCACCTGATTCAAACAACTCTGGATGCGACTCTCGCATCTTGCTCTCCAATTCCCAAGTCATGTTGCCTTCCGCGGCACCTCCCCAGGACACTTTCACAAGCGCAATATCTTTGCCTCTTAGTTTCTTAACTTCACGATCCAAAATACTAACCGGTAAAACTTCAACTGTAAGGTTATCTCTTACTTCCACTTCATCCATTGGAATAACATGCGACGAATCCGGAACATACTTCCGAAGTTGCGAGACATGGAATACATCATGCAAATTCGAAAGATTCGGAGGCAACGCCACACGATAAGCCACAGCACCAACTCGTGCGACAATCTGATACGGACCAATAAAACGAGAAGTCAACTTTCTCGACTTCAAAGCACGACCCACACCCGTAACTGGTGTAACTCTCAAAAACACATGGTCGCCCTCTTGAAACTCGAGATCCTTTCTCCTTTTATCATGATAACTTTTCTGTCTACTCTGAGAAGCTCTCATCTTTCCCCGAATAAATTTCACCTTTTCCGTCGTTTGCTGTACCATTTCAGGACCAACTACCGACCTTTCACCCGTCTCATGCCAACACAGAGGTGTTCGACATCTCCGTCCATATAAAGCCTCAAATGGCGCCATACCGATACTCGAATGGAAACTGTTATTATAGGTGAACTCAATCAACGCTAAATAACCGTCCCACGCACCACCTTGTTCAAGCACACAAGCACGCAACAAATCTTCTAACGATTGAATCGTCCTCTCGGTCTGACCATCTGTTTGCGGATGATATGCCGAACTCAATCTCAACTTAGAACCCAAGGCACCTTGCAAACTCTCCCAAAATCTTGAAGTAAATCTAGGATCTCTATCCGACACAATACTCTTAGGAACTCCATGAAGCTTCACAATAGTGCCAACATAAATCTCGGCCAACCTTTCCAAAGAATAAGTAATATCAATCGGAATAAAGTGAGCCGATTTAGTAAGCCTATCAACAATCACCCAAATAGCATTATGTCCTCTTTGCGTATTCGGCAATCCCGTAACAAAATCCATCGATATACTATCCCATTTCCATTCTGGAATATCCAACGGTTGCATCAATCCACTAGGCTTCTGATGCTCCACCTTAGACTTCTGGCAAGTCAAACACGAGTACACAAAACGAGCAACATCGCTTTTCAATCCAGACCACCAAAAGATCTTCTTCAAATCCTGATACATCTTATTCGCTCCCGGATGAATACTTAAGTTACTCCGATGTCCCTCTTCCAATATCATCTTCTTCAAATCCGCATCATCGGGAATACAAATACGACCTCGAAACCTTAAAAGTCCTAATTCATCAACTTTGAAATCTTCATTTCCATTCGTCATCAAATCCACAAATTTCAAATCCAACTTTTGCTTTTCACACACCGTAGCAAGGAAATCATTCGTGACATGCAACATACCAAGCTTCACACTACTCGGCGTTAACTCGCAAACCAAACTCAAATTTCTAAAGTTCTCCAAAAGTTCCCACTCTCTAACCATCAAAGTAGACACGTGCAACGACTTCCGACTTAAGGCATCGGCTACCACATTCGCCTTACCCGGATGATAATTTAAACCAAAATCATAGTCCTTCAAAAGTTCTAGCCATCTCCTTTGCCTCATATTCAATTCCTTTTTTATCAAACAAATACTTCAAACTCTTGTGATCGCTGAAAACCTCAAATCTTGCACCATAAAGATAGTGCCTCCAAATTTTCAAAACGAACACTACGGCCGCTAACTCCAAATCATGAGTAGGATAATTCTTTTCATGCACTCTCAACTGCCTAGAAGCATACGCCACGACCTTCCCATCTTGCATCAATACACCACCCAATCCTGACAAAGAAGCATCGCAGTAAACCACAAAAGGTTCCGTAGGATTCGGCAAAATCAAAACTGGCGCTGTCGTTAACCTTCTCTTTAATTCCATGAAACTCTCTTCACAATTAACATCCCAAATAAAAGTCTTTCCTTTACAAGTCAATTGCGTTAACGGAAGTGCTAACTTTGAAAATCCTTCGATAAACCTCCGGTAATAACCGGCCAAGCCCAAAAAGCTTCGAATTTCCGTAACCGATCTTGGAGTCTCCCATTGCATTACCGCATCGATCTTGGATGGATCCACACTAATACCATTGCCGGAAATAATATGCCCAAGAAAACTCACCTCCGACAACCAAAACTCACACTTAGACAACTTTGCATACAACTTCTTCTCTTTCAAAATCCGCAACACAATCCTTAAATGTTCTTCGTGTTCCTCTCGAGACTTAGAATAAATCAAAATGTCATCGATAAACACTACCACAAAACGATCCAACTGCTCGTGGAAGATACGGTTCATATATTCCATGAAAACACCCGGCGCGTTAGAAACTCCGAATGGCATCACCGTATACTCATAGTGACCATATCGTGTTCTAAAAGCCGTCTTCGAAATATCTTCTTCCTTAACCCGAATCTGGTGATAACCGAATCTCAAATCAATCTTACTAAAAATACGGGCTCCAACTAATTGATCCATCAAATCATTAATTCTTGGAAGCGGATACTTGTTCTTAATTGTCACCTTATTCAACTGCCGATAATCAATACACAACCGCATACTACCATCCTTCTTCTTTACCAACAACACCGGCGCACCCCAAGGAGAAACGCTCGGTCTTACAAATCTCTTATCCAACAAATCATTCAACTGCTTCTTCAATTCCACCAACTCCGACGCCGACATCCGATACGGGGCCATCAAAATCGGTCTAGTACCCGGAACTAGATCAATAGAAAATTCAACCTCTCTCTTTGGCGGCACATCCGTAACATCTTCCGAAAACACTTCAGGAAATTCACAAACCACAGGAAACACGTCGAGCTCAACTTTGCTCTCTACCGACAACGATGCAAACAAACCAAACAACTGAGCTTCGTCCGCTAAAAGTTTCTTCAACTCTTTAGTGGAAAGAAAACTCTCGTTTTCACCATCTTCCAAAGAAGGAAACCTTACTAACTTGTGATAGCAATCCAAATGAACTCTATTAAATTGCAACCAATTCATACCCAAGATTACGTCCAAACCTTCCAACGGCAAACACACTAAATCCATAACGAAGTCCTTACCATACATGGTCAAAGGACAACTTGCACACACCAAAGAAGTAGTTACCGACCCCGAAGCGGGAGTCTCAATAACCATACCACTACTCAAAGAAACCATACACAAATCCAACCGCTTAGCACACGCAAGAGAAATGAACGAGTGAGTCGCTCCAGTATCAATAATAGCAACTAAAGGCATATCATTAATAAAGCATGTACCTTTAATCAAACGATCTGCCGCATTAGTGGCGTCTGAACCTGCTAATGCGAATACTTTTCCGCTCGCCGGAGCTTGCTTCGGTTTGGTACAATTTGAGCTAATGTGACCCACCTCGCCACAATTAAAACACTTCACAGCATTCTTTCTACACTCTGCTGCATCATGTCCAAGGAGCCCACAGTTGGAACACTTCGCCTTGAACTTTCCCCAATCATAAGACTTGTGGCCCATCACGCCACACTTAAAACATTTGATCGCACCAGAACCTCCTCCGGGTCTCCTATCAAAGTTTCCCCTATGTTTGCCCTTATCAGCAGGCGTCACATAAGGTCCGCTTCGTACTTGCTGCTTCCCTCTCCTCTCGCTCAAACCCTTATAATGAGTAGAACGAGCTCTACTATCTTCTTCATAAATTCTACAACACTCGGTCAAATCCGAAAATCTTCGTATCCTTTGATAACCCACCGCTTGCTTTATCTCCGGACGCAAGCCATTCTCATACTTGATACATTTGGAAAATTCCGCCGTAACCGCATCATAGTGAGGGTGAAACTTCACTAACTCAGTAAACTTAGCGGTGTAGTCCACCACCGACATATTACCTTGTTTCAACTCCAGAAATTCCATTTCTCTCTTCCCTTTAACACTTTCGGGATAATACTTCCTTAGAAACTCAGCACAAAATAAATCCCACGTAATCTCCTCGTCGTCGACCTCAAGAACTTGCCTCATGCTGACCCACCAGTCATCGGCCTCTTCTCTCAGCATGTGAGTCCCTAGTCTCACCTTATTCCCTTCAGCACAATCCATCACCCTAAAAATTCTCTCAATTTCCTTTAACCATATCTGAGCACCATCCGGATCAAATCTCCCTTTAAACACCGGTGGTTGGTTCTTCCTGAACTCATCATTCGCATTCACGTTAGGTGCACCCTGCACAGCTCTGGCCATAGCCTCTAACGCCGCTGCCATAGCATTGTCATTACGACCTGCCATATTCTGAGGATTCCCAAAAATAACAACAAGGTTAAACAACCGTTCAACCAACACAACAACAAGACAGACACGACTGACTCAACACTGGCTCTGATACCACTTAATGTAACACCCCCTTTCTATACCCCCAAATTAATCAAATAAATCAATTAGGCACTTAGAAAATTTATTTCATCAGAGTTTAATTAAAACATGGTATATAAGAGGCGCATCACATTATCATGAAATTAAACACATACGATACCTGCTCAAAATAGATATGCAACAATGGGTAACCCAAATCTCAATATTTAGAATAAAGCGGAAACATCCAAATATTGAATCGATCTCATTCATAAAAGTATATACAACCATCAGTTAATTCATGCTTTACAACATATCCACAGCAAATACATACACATATGTATCACAAAAGAATCAAAACAAATGTAACTCCAAAAGAGTCAAAGGCTTCCTAACTACCCAGATGTTACATATCAGAGCCATTGACCAAAAAGAATGAAGACATCGCTTCACAAAAAGAACCTCCAGCTTCCTACTCTGCAATGCCTCATAGAGCATTATAAAACAGCAGAAGGGTGAGAAACAACATCATAACAGTTAATGCATAAAATTGTATATATACATATACTCATATTGGTACAAGTTATACTCAAATTATGTTCTCCCCACATTAAGCATATACAAATAATCATGTCTCTACACATACACATGAACATTCACTATATTTTCCTCCAAACAATCATATATAACATACACAGTTATATTCACACAACTAATGCATCATACACAGATGACTCATGCAACTCATAGAGACCGACACACGACTCTATGCAGATGCAAATGCGGTACCGACTCATTCAACAGATTCTCTAAGGAATCGAGTATTCAGCAGACCCTCCACGGGATCAAGTACTCAGCAGATTCTCCACGGAATCAAATATTCATCAGATTCTCCACGGAATCGAATATTCAGCAGATCCTCCACGGGATCAAGTACTCAGCAGATTCTCCACGGAATCAAATACTCTAGCCAATCCTCCACGGGATTACATGTTATGACCGATTATCCGAGGAATCACACAATGCAACCGATTCTCCAAGGAATCAAATATAACCATCGTATCATACGAGGTTCTGCAAATCCTCCGAGGGATCAATCGACACAAAAATGCATACTATGCTCACGAACATACTCATTGCATTTATCACATACATAGCATATATCTATCATGCATTCACATTATACACCATTCCACACATGGTTTACACACATATCAGCCTATCAATGCGTTTCTATTCAATTCGAGCAAATACACAAGATTATCAAATATTCAAGATTTATCATTTACTCTACAATCTAGGATTCACGCCTTTCGGCCACCCACAGCACGACATGTCAAAACAGTTCACACATCAATCATTCATATAGGCATTAATCATAATTGAATCAACCAAACATCATGCTATGAACAAACAGCAAAACAAAATAACACTGCCAGGTTCGCCAACCTTCGCCTGGCGAAGCCACGCAGCGAATGCTCGCTGGCCTTCGCTTGGCGAACTTCCCAGCGAAGTCCACTGGGAGTAATCCTGGAATTACTCGCTGAGGCTCGCTACCCACTCGCCTGGCGAACTTTCGCCAACTCACTTCGCCTGGCGAACTTGCCAGCGAATACAGAATATTAGCTTCTGACTTGCTTCGCTACAGCTCGCTGGGCTTCGCCTGGCGGAGCTTCGCTGCCATTCGCCTGGAGAACTTGCGAAGACAGAACTTCCATGGCTGTCTCAAAGCCCAAACTCCACACAACCGACCGATTAAATCCAAACTAGTCACAGTAGCACAACCCAACCATCACCCGACTAAACTACATTGTCTAATCCGAGTTCTAACCGATTAAAACCTCATTCTACTCACAAAACCAACTTCTAACCTAAGTGGAAAAAGAGTAGAAACTCTACAAATTCCACACACATACACATACAATCATACACATTAAAGAGATGATGGAGTTTCACACCCTTACCGATCGATTGCAAGCTTTGGTGATGATCCCTTGATGATTCTAGGTTTTCCTCTCCACTTTCTCTTCTCTTTCTCTTCTCCTCTTTTCTTTCTCTTGTTTTTCTTCTTATGTTACTATCTTCTTCCTTTTTCCTCTCTTATTCTATTTCTATCTCTATTTCTTTCCTCTCAAATTCTTTCCAACACTTATCAATCAATTGTCACACTAAAGTGCTAAATGTCTAAAATGCCCTTTTTACTCTAATTCCCCAAAAACTCTCTGAATCGGTAAAAATAGATAAAATAAGCAAACACCACATAATAACAATATATAATTTCTCAATTTAAAACAAACATCAATTAAATAAATTAAAAGACTCAACAATTAATGGGAATTCAGAATCGGGGCGTTACACAGAGGATTGGAGGAGGCATGGATTGAAGGCCTCGTTTAGGAGCTTGCTCTCTTTCTGTGAGGTTTGAGACCCTGGAGTCTGAGGGAAGTTCATGGTACTTTCCTGAGGAAGGCAATATGGATACCTTTCAGTATTTCTTCTCACCTCTTTCTCAAGTATCCAATGATGTTGGAGCCTTCATGTGAGTTTAGTTTCTCCTGAGGAGGAATGTAAACTGATCACAGTTATTGAGCCACATGGGATATGATTCCTAAGTGGAAGCCTCCTAGTACTTTCCTGAGGAAGGCACTATGGGTCTGTTCACTTAGTTCCTTTAGTTCATATAGGCTTTCTCAAGTATCCAATGATGTTGGAGCCTTCATGTGAGTTTAGTTTCTCATGAGGAGGAATGTAAACTGATCACAGTTGTTGAGCCACATGGGATATGATTCCTAAGTGGAAGCCTCCTAGTACTTTCCTGAGGAAGGCACTATGGGTCTGATCACTTAGTTCCCTTAGTTCAGGTAGGATTTCTCAAGTATCCAATGATGTCGAAGCCTTCATGTGAGTTTAGTTTCTCCTGAGGAGGAATGTAAACCGATCACAGTTGTCGAGCCGCATGGGATATGATTCCTAAGAAGGAGCCTCCTAGTACTTTCCTGAGGAAAGCACTATGAGTCTGCCTACTTAGCTCCCTTTCTTTGGTAAGCTTGTGTTGAAGCTGGAAGACTGGTTTGTTTTCTCTTGTGTAGGGTTTTGCATAGGGCTTTGCTTAGGGCTTTGATTAGGGTTTTGCTTTAAGGTTTTGCTTAGAGATTTGATTAGGGGCTTTGTTCAGGGGTCTGTTTACGGGATGAGAGTTTGCCAGGCTGGTTAGCCTTCTCTTTGTGATTGATTGACTTGTGTGGTGTTGTGCTGCATTAGACTTACGGTTTCATCTAGATATTTCTGAGATAGGTGCATCTTAGAAGTAGGCTCTATGTGCATGAGAAGTTGAGGTGGTCCTCCTTCTGCTTGTTTGTTATTGAGTGGCTTTGCTTGTTGGTATTCGGTTGAGCTGAGCTCCCTTGCCTCTGTGGTGTGTGGCCCTTGTGCCTTGCTTATTTGGTTGTTGCATTCATGCATATTTCTAGTATTTCTTTACTTTGCAGTGATTCCTGTTTGCTGTTTAGTGTTGTTGCCATGATCCCTTAGGAGCTCTAACTTCTCTGCTGTGGAGGAGTTATGATAGACATTAGGTTGGTTAACCAGGCATGATAACATTAGGTAGATTCCCCTTTTTAACCATAGTTTTTAGGGTGTCTCTTTCCTTTCTCAAAACAACAGAAAAACACTTAATAAAGAATAAAACAAAAGTGAATTCATTTCTTCCGTCAAAAGACTTGAACAAACATCAAAACATTTTGTCCTCCTGGACTGTGAAAACCCTTGGTTAAGGTGTATTCTCCCATAAAAAACACTTGAACAGCTTGTGTCGTGCATGGTCGAACTACGTTTGCTATGATCTTCCATGCCGTGTGGAAGTACGTAGGCATAGGATGCGATATCCTAGCGAGCAACCTCCCCCCCGTCTAGACGTAGGTAGTCGAACTACGTTGACTCTGACTTTCCCATTGCACGAGGGAGTACGTAGGCCCAGAACACCGTATGTTCTGTCGAGTCCTGTCCTTTTCTTTTCTTTTCAGACTGACCATTAGCGTAGATAGACAAACACACCCTTTTCCTTATAAACACCAAGCATGGATCCCATCGAGTACGATGGACGTGAGGGGTGCTAATGCCTTCCCCTTGCGTAACCGACTCCCGAATCCAGGTTTTAGTTGCGATGATCATACCTTTTCCCGTCTTTGCGTTAGGTTTACTTCGAGCGTTTCCTTTCCCTCCTTTGGGATAAATAACGCACGGTGGCGACTCTTCTGTATTAGCCGGTGCCGATTTTCGCAGTAGCGACAGCTGGCGACTCTGCTGGGGAGAAGCATCTAGGGACTTTTCCCATCCCTTATGCTGGGACCGTTTCCCATCCCCTACGCGAGTCAATCCTAGCGCTTGGGTGTTTATCTGTTGGGTGTTGTGCATATGTGTTTTACCTTTCTGCACTTTACTTTCCCGCACCTTTACCTTTCCGCATTTACTTTCAGCACTATATTATTATGTTTATTGCTGTGGAAGAGGGAGGTTACTATGAGTGAGAAGCCGGACCTGGGCTTGAGTATGCACCTAGACATAGTTGCGGAGAGTAGTAGACGAACCTGTTTGCTGAGCAGACACCGTTCCCTACGAAATCTGCGCTCAGACGAGGTTCTCTCCGAGGTGCTCCTTTCCGATCCTGAGGATCTGAGGGGAGTCCAGACGTGAGGATTGTCGACTCTGGGGACCGATCATTTGGAAGTCAGCTAAGTGAGGCCTCTTTATGACTTGATGATGCCACTCCTTCTGAGAATCGTATCGTCACTCATGAAAGTCTGTGACGCTGATGACCGCATAGGATGACGTACCCTTTGTCCGTGGATTAGGTCCATACCTGTGAGAGGGATCGGGTTATTGCAGGAAAACTGGCCTTCAGAAACCATGATTCAGTATTTATCAGACGGTTTTCTTAGCTCGTTAATGTCGCTACTGCGAAAATCGGCGCCGGCTTAACAGAAGAGTCGCCACCGTGCGTTATTTATCCCACGGGAGGGAAAGGAAACGCTCAGGGTAAACCTCGCACAACACGGGAAAGGTATGGTCATCGCAACCAAAACCTGGGTTCGGGAGTCGGTTACGCAAGGGGAAGGTATTAGCACCCCTCACGTCCGTCGTACTCGACGGGATCCACGCTTGTTTTCGGGTATGGATTATTATTCTATCTAAACTATAGGTCAAGGGTTAAAAAGAAAATAAAATGGAAATAAAAATGACTCGGCAAAGTATCGCACTTTATGCCTACGTATTCCCGCCTGGAACGAGAAATCAGAGTCAACGTAGTTCGCCTACCTACGGGAAAGGAGGGGAAGGTTGCTCGCTAGGATATCGCATCCTATGCCTACGTACTTCCACACTGCATGGAAGATCAGAGCAAACGTAGTTCGGGCCACGTACGACACAAGTATGCCTTGATTGATTTTATCCCTTCTGAAAAAGGTTTTTCTGATTAACAGTCCCGGCGGACAAAAATGACGCTTTGATGAGTTCACCTTCTTTTACGGAAGAAGTGTCTTTTATTGTGTTTGAAATCTTTATGTGTTTTTCTGTTTGTTTTGAGAAAGAAAGAGACAGAACTCTAACCTACGGTTGCGAAGGGAAACAAACTAACCTAATGTTATCATGCATGGGTTAAGACCTAGTGTCTATCATGCTCCTCTCTTGCACAGAGAGAAACAGAGATCCTAAGGGATAGGCAAAAACAGAAACAATATCAGATATATGCAGTAAAACAGTAAAATGCATGGATGCAACAGCACAAGCGAGGCAAGGGAGTCCCACTCATCCTCGAACCTAGAAAACAATAGGCAAAAGTGAACAGACTTCACTTTCAACCCAGCAGGGTAAACAGCAAACAATACAGTCCAGAGAACCAATCAATACATCAGCAAATGAAATACAGCAAAAGAAACAAACAGCATCAGCAGCTCTGAATCAACATCTGGCTTCAAGTCATCTCCAATCAGCTACAGGCTTCAACAAGCATCAATATCCATCTTCATGGCCTTCAGACAAGGGCTTTGATCATCTATCTTCCACCTGCAATGGCTTTTCTTCATGCTCAAACCTCCAGGATGAGGGATTAGTCACAAGAGTGACTTGGGTGTTAAGCAATCAGTTGACTACCAAAGGTGGTGAACAGACTGCTTCTAACACAAGAGACATTTTCTCTCAAGAGTTCTATCTCATAGACACCATCACCAAGCCTTCCAAAGGAAGGGGGTGAGTGTCTTAGAGAGACTCTGAATCACAGAGAAGAATGGATGCAGACAAGGCAATCCATGTTTGAGAAACAAGCTTCCTAACCTAGAGCTCTGCCTAGCTCCTAAACCCTAGTCTCCTTAGCAGCTGCTAGCAAGGACCTCCTCTTCAACTCTGGCAGTTGATCTTCAATCTTTGGATCTCCAATGGTCTTCATCTTCACAAATTTCAGCTCCCCCAGGGCCCCAGACAAACCCAATACCCAAGCAAGCAAGCAATAACCCCCAGAGGGCACACCACACCAGTCAATCAGATATACAGACAGTATTAATAGCAGTAGGGGAATCCTAACTTTTTCTAAGGGATCTAGTAACTACCCATAGCCCCTATAGTCCCATAACTAATCTAGTTAAACCCTAAGTCCTAAGGGAAAGAATCAAACCTCCTAAGTCATCACCTAAAAAACCCTAATTTTATCCATGTTGTTCACACCTACACTAAGCACCTAAAATTAATTCCTAAAAATAGGAACTAAAATATTTCTACAAGTTGAATATCTCATCTAAACAATATAAAAAGAATGCACAAAAAATATTAAAGCATGTGATAGAACAAAAATTAGTAAATTTATGCATGAAATGAAACTACTTAAAATGACATTTATTTAGAAAATATGGAAAAAATATGAAATAAAAATAAAAATGCAATTTTATTTTCTTATAATTTTCTACACATCCTAAAGAAAATGATGTAAAAAGAATGGACTAAAAATGATTTTTTATGCATTTATTATGAATTAATGAAAATTGGTAAAAATTAAAATGGAATAAAAACAATTGAAATTAAAATGAGAGGGAGGGGGTATGAATATCAATTCGCTCCAGTTATATCCAGGATGGGCCAACAAACAGGGGGTGTGGGTAGCGTTTTGAGTTAGGCCCAGAAAACTTCAGAAATAGTGAAATAATAGAAGGACGCTGGGGGGTGAAACTAGCAACAGATTCACGTTCAGATTGGTTTGGGCTTGGTAGCTGGGGGTGGGGATAATAATATCAACTCAGGCCCGCCCGTTTCAATTAATGAAACGGCGCGTTTTGGCCAACTCACTTCCCTCCAAAAATCAGATTAAATATGAGCCATAGGATCTCCCTCCAAGTCAAAGGTCCAACGCCCAATAAACGGCCATGATTTCGTCTTCCTCGTTGCATCTGTTAGAAACTAGGGTTTCACCATGAAACTTCCATGCACGAGCAAGCTTCCACCAACCTGTTCTCACTCTCCAGGCCATGAATCAACACGATCCCAACATGAAACTCACTCTAAATTCTTCCCTCTACAAGCCTATGGCACCAGATCAATCTGAAACTCACTAGATCATTCAACCCGATGGCATCAAGCTCTGGTCACCATGGAAGTTCTCTGCAACTCACCATCACCATTCTCCATCAAACCTATCCTAATCTGCTCTATGCATCATGGTGATTAACCTGCGCTATCAAGCTAAGATCCTAATGCATTCTACTACAAGTTTCAAACCCTAACAGTTTCTACCACCTGTTAACAATGGTCTCTATTCAGCCTCAAGTTCATCCTAATTACTCTACTAACCACCTAGATCATATCTAAACTAACAACAACATGCTAAACCAACTAGATCAAGCTGTGTGAATGAAAACATACCTGGTGCAAAAGTTGGAAAACAGCAATGGAGACTCGTGGATCTGAAGCTTTTGAGACTTGGATCTTGATCCACAAACTCAGTGATTGATTCTGTATGCAATACTTTGATGATTCCTGGCTTGAATTGTGTTGTCCAATGGAAACTTCAATTTTGATGTTCTTGAAGAAAGTGCACGAAAATGGATTCTAACCACCTTGTTCTTGATTGAATTCTACTCTATGATGATGAATCAATAGAATGAAGTTGATTTTGATGATAATTGGTGAAGATTTTGAGAGATTGAAGTGAAATTGCCAAGAGAAAGAATGAGAAAGTTTGTGAAATTCTTGGTGAAAATGAAGCCAACCCTTGATCAATCTCCATTTCATGAATATATAGACCTCATATGAACATTCTAGATCCATCTTGCACATTCCCTTGCTTTCCAACCTTGATCCATTTTGGTTATGTTTCTTAAAGTACAAGTAACCAAAGATAACTTTCTTTTTTCCTTCTAAACTCAAAAAAGTGTTTGAACCATTGTTCTTAGAATTTCTTTTCCATTCAAAATCATATATTGGAAGTCTCCATTTGGACTCATAAATCTCCCAAACCATTTTCCATCTTGAATTTCTTTGAATTATAAGCCATTTTAGTTCAACTTTTGACCAATTATGCAACTTCATGTTATGAGCTTCTCCAATAACTTGTGAACTTCTTTCTAGACTTAAAATCCCATTTGGAGCAAGTTTGATGTTGTAAGTTTTTCCATTTGAGGCCTCCTTGTATGAGTTTTGGACATAGGTTAAAATGACCTGTAATTCACAAATGCCCAAAATACCCTTTGCTTGCCAAGACCATAAGTTGAGTTCCACACATCATATGAAGGCATGCCATACCATTCTAGAAAGCTAAGACAATGAGGAACAATTCTTATGTTGACCAAGAAGTCATTTGAAATCTCCTTGAGGGGCAAAACTAGCTTGGAAGTCAAGTCACTTTCACAGACAAAAGTTCAGACACCTCAGATGACCTGTAACTTGCAAAGACCATAACTTGAGTTCTATAAATCTCCTTGATGTCTTCCACCACTCAAATTAAAGGTCTTGAGACCCTCTACAAGTTTCATCTTGGCTAAGAAGCCATTTGAAGCTAGCATTTTGACTTATCTTGCTTGGAAATTTGACCTAAACCAGGGGATTTTACAGAGAAACCCTAATTTAGAAACTCCTCTTCTCCTTGATTTATCTTGAATTCTTCTTGGCATATCTCCATATCCTTCTTTATATGTCCAATGATGAACCCCACATCTCTCCAATAGACTTGAATGCCCTTTAAATCAGTCAATTGACCTAGGGTTGACCTAGGGCTGACCCAGATGAAACCCTAGTTGACTGTCTTCAACTGTAGCTCTTGTGCTCTCACCAATGACTTGTCTCCTTCTCCAAATGACTTTCTAAGTCTCTCATAATGTCTAGATACTCTCCATGCCTTCAACTCACAGCTCACAATTCCCTTGTTGACCCTCAGATACCCTCAGCTAGGAGATGGACTCAAGGCTTGATCTGCTGAACTCTTTGCTTTCAAATTCTTTCCTGATGACTTGAATGATATGGAATTAGGGTAATAACCTCTTGATAGGCCTCTAGAGATGGGAATAATGATTGGTCCCCTGTTGAATGACTTGCTATGCTTATGCTATGCAGATGGTTAGTCTATGTACATGACTCTATATGCAAATGCTAATGATAATGAAACATAAACCAAGTAAATAAGGTTGAGCAAATTTTAGGGTGCAACAGCTGCCCCTATTCAAGCGACTTGGACCCGATTGGGTGAAGAGCCCGGAGCCTTCAGACATTCGCGGTACGAGACGGTTGAATACTAGTGAAACCAGAAATTTGCCAACCACAAAACTAAATTGTACTCATGCTCGAGGAACGACATTCATCAGCTGAATATGACTGCTATAGTAACCCACTGATCTCGTGCGACTGTGCTGGGGATTATCTTCATCGTTCTGAAGAGGATTCTGTCATAACAGATTGCTTGCTTGCCCACGTTAGGACTCTGTCTGTCATCAATACGAAGAAATCTCACATAGAACCTGTCCACGTTAGGACTCCACTTGCTGTTAACCCAGAAAAATCTCGGCAACTCCGCTGGGGATAATTCGTCTGCATTTCCATAAACTGAATCGTCCACGTTAGGAATAAAATCTTTCACGCTAGGAGTAACACCTGTCCACGTTAGGAATAACATCGTCTACGTTAGGAGTAACACCTGTCCACGTCAGGAATCATTTCTTCTGTATCTGTCCACGTCAGGACTAACCCTTTCATCTTTCCACGCCAGGAATACAAGTCTCTTTCCACGTAAGGAGAACTATATCAATCCGTCCACGTAAGGACTCCAATCCCACTTGACATGTCCGCGTCAGGACTCCAATCTTTCCACGTAAGAAATTCAACTTTGGTTCTGAACCTGTCCACGTCAGGACTCAACTCTTCACGTATCTGTCCATGTAAGGACCCCAATTTTTCCACGTAAGGAAAACAACTTTTCTGAACCTGTCCACGTCAGGACTCAACTTTTCTTGCGTCTGTCCACGTAAGGACTCCAATTTCTCCGCGTAAGGAATAAACTTCTTCTTCCACGCTAGGAATATCTTCTTTGATCTGTCCGCGTCAGGACTAAACTCTTCCACGTCAGGAATAATCTCTTTCTTTCCACGTCAGGAAGTAATCTTGATACGTCCGCGTGAGGACTCAATCTTTCCACGTAAGGAATAAACTCGTCTTTCCACGTAAGGAAACCATTTTTCTTCCACGTAAGGGATGCTCTTGATATGTCCACGTAAGGACTCTGATCTTTCCACGTAAGGAAACTCCGTCTCTTTTCCACGTAAGGAATCATTTTCTCTTTCCACGTAAGGAATCTCAATCTTTCCACGTCAGGAACTGAAACTTCTCTTTCTCTTCCACGTAAGGAACACACTTTCTTTCCACGTTAGGAATACTGTCATTTCCGCGTAAGGAAACTATCTTTTTCCACGTAAGGAATCCAACTTGATATGTCCGCGTAAGGACTACATCATCCACGTTAGGACCCATTTCTCCTCATTAGGAATAATAATTTCTTTGATTTGTCCACTTCAGGACACTGATCTCGTCTTGATATGTCCACGTTAGGACTCTGATCTCGTCTTGATTTGTCCACGTTAGGACTCAGGCGTCTTCAACCCGCTGAGGAAATAAGACTTGTCCACGTAAGGACTCATGCACCTTTGACCCACTGGGGAAATAACTTGTCCGCGTCAGGACACCAACACAAAGAGTAATCACTTTTGTCAACGTCATGACCTCCCATTCCACTAATTTCGAGAAACCGAATCTGCCCACGATAGGACTAACACAACTCACCAATCCAGGGAAATAAACCTGTCCACGTTAGGACGCCCACTTCTGAAGAAATCCCGTCAATAGGAATAAATTGTCCGCGTCAGGACTTAGTTCTTCAATGATCCTCACCCACAAAACTCCTTAGCATTGACGTAACAGCGACTTTGAGATGAACTCTACTGGGGATGTCTGGAAACCAAACTACCGGACGCCTGCTCTGATAACCGGCGGCGGCCTCTGAAATTCTGATTCATGGAACCCGTTGATGACAGACAAACTCTGCTTGGGGATAAGGAGACATTCTGCCTACTGTCTCTGGCGGGGAAAATAAGAGACATTTGCATAAATGACTCTATTAGAGACAAAGAGAATCTCATCATGCTAACTCTGTGGGGGAATACTGCCGAAACTGACGTTATCATTGGATGTCTCCTGCCGAGATCTTGAATGTTTGGTAATTCATTCGAGCGAGAATTCTCTCCACCTGAACTGCTAGAGTACAGAAAACTGCTTCAGCAAAATAAATGCTGGAAGGATAATGCCGACTCCGCCGGGAATAGCCAGATGCTACAGAATTATTCCAACAAAATAAATGCTGGAAGGGTAAAGTCGACCCCGCTGGGAAATTGGGAACTCAAACCAAACGCCTTGTTGAGGTAGCCCCCTGCTGGGGAATATGACTTTGCTGGGGAATAGCAGATGTGCATAGTTCGATCGGACTTTCTGCTGGAACGTGAACTGATATCACCAGTATCTCTGACAAAATAAATGACAGGACCCACCATCAACTCTGCTTGGGAGAGTCATAATCTTCGAATTCCACCGGAAGGAAAAAACACTTGCTGAAAAGAGAACTCCGCTGGGGATGGGATGATTCTCTTGGGGAAAATTAACTGACTCCCCTGGGAGAGAGTGCATGACCCTGCGAGGAAAGATGAACCTGTCTGAATACAGCCTTATGATCTTAGAATCGCCAAACTCTGCTGAGGACGCATAACTTCTCTGGAGCACGGCCTTTGGATAAGCTACGGCTAGCTGGGGAATTCTTTCCTTCTTCAAGAAGAACATGCATGACCTGCGTGGGGATCAAGTCTTTCGTTATCGCAATCTTTTGATCACCTTCTTCGTATGGTTAGGAAACCTGCAACAACACAAACAAGACACGACAAGCCTGTGCAATCAAATCAATTCAGGTTAGTGACGTTACACTCAGTTAATTCAAAGCTTTAGCAATTGTTGGCAAGGGCCAGTGATGTTATACTCATGCTAGCTTCAATAAACTTAGGCGTTTTATCATGCACAAAACAGTAAAGAACAGGCATCAAGTACTGAATAACACATTTTCATTGATTGGGCCCCTGAATGGGCGGAGTTTTTTGTACACGGGATGTAACTCCTGAAAAGAGGAAGCTACGCAAAGAAAATACATAAGTATGCGCAAGAAGCATGAATATTTTGACAAATTAAATTTTGTACACATGTCGGCAACGGGATGCAGATGAACACCACGAACTGATCCTCCCATGACTCGTCCGACTCTAATACTTTTCCCGGTATCCCCACTTCTGAAGAGATTGTATCCGATAACTGACTTCTCAAATGTATTCTCCCGCATTGATGCTCATTGCAATATCAAATTCGGATCGCAGTCATTTGCTTTTCAAATCCCTAACTTTTGCGTGAACCGCCCCTTACGGGTTTTCAGTTCACCGGGATACCCCTTTTTGCCGAAGCCGCCCAGTGTAGGTTTTCAACTTCGCGGGTGTACATTTTTTCAATTTTATCCCTAACTTTTGCCCGAACCTTTCATTCTGTTTTTGGTTCGCCAGGATGCCCCATTTTTGCCTGGACTCTCTTTTTTCTGTCCAGCGGGTCTATTTTAAGCAAAGTATTTTTTAACTGTGTCCGAATTCACAGGTGACGCAAAGTCTTCTCCGTCCATGGTGGACAACAACAACGCTCCTCCTGAAAAGACCTTACTGACAACGTATGGCCCTTCGTAGTTGGGGGTCCACTTGCCCCTGTGATCTGCTTGCGGCGGGAGAATCCTTTTCAGCACAAGGTCGCCCGTCTGAAAGCTTCGCGGAAGTATCTTCTTGTCGTACGCTTTCTTCATTCGTCTTTGGTACAAACGACCGTATGCCAGAGAAGCTAGCCTCTTCTCATCCATCAAACTCAGTTGGTTCAATCTATTCGTTACCCATTCTGCCTCGTCCAGCTGAACGTCTCGCAATACCCTCAGAGAAGGGATCTCAACTTCCAATGGTAGTACCGCTTCCATTCCGTATACCAACGAGAACGGAGTTGCCCCGGTTGATATGCGTACCGTCGTACGATAACCGTGCAAAGCGAAAGGTAGCATCTCGTGCCAATCTTTATAGGTCACCACCATTTTCTGGACGATCTTCTTGATATTCTTATTGGCCGCTTCGACAGCGCCATTCATCTTGGGTCGGTAAGGGGAGGAGTTGTGATGTTCGATCTTGAAATTCTGACAGAGCTCCTTCATCATTTTGTTGTTCAGGTTAGAACCATTATCCGTGATTATCCGCTCGGGGATCCCATATCGGCAAATGATATCTCTCTTGATGAATCTAGCCACCACTTGCTTCGTTACATTTGCGTAAGACGCCGCTTCCACCCACTTGGTGAAATAATCGATTGCTACTAGGATGAACCAATGCCCATTAGAAGCCGTCGGCTCAATCTTTCCAATCATATCGATTCCCCACATCGAGAATGGCCATGGAGATGACATCACATTTAGAGGACTCGGAGGCACGTGTATCTTGTCAGCATAGATTTGGCACTTGTGGCACTTTCTTGCGAACTTGAAACAATCAGTTTCCATTGTCAGCCAAAAATAACCTGCCCTCAGCAGTTTTCTCGTCATAGCATGTCCACCAGCATGCGTACCAAATGCACCTTCGTGAATTTCCTCCATGAGAAGCTTTGCCTCCTTCTCGTCTACACAACGCAACAACACCAAATCGTGGTTCCTTCTGTATAAGACGCCATCCGGGTTCAAATAGAAATTGCCCGCTAATCTCCTGAGAGTCTTCTGATCTTGACTGGATGCCCCAGCCGGATACTCTTTATTCTTCAGGAAATTAAGGATATCGAAATACCACGGTTTGTCATCAGATGCTCCATCAATAGCAAATACATAAGCTGGCCTGTCCAACCGAGAGATAGTGATTTGGGGAGCTTCGTTCCAGAAGTTGACCTTGTACATGGAAGACAAAGTGGCAAGGGCGTCAGCCATTTGATTTTCTGCCCGTGGTACGTGATGCAATTCAACTTTGTCGAAGAAAGGCAACAATCTCCTTGCATAATTCATGTAATGTATCAAGTTAGGCTGACGTGTCTCCCATTCCCCTTTGATCTGATTCACTACCAGAGCTGAGTCTCCGTATACGTCTAGATGTTTGATTCGCAAATCAATGGCTTCTTCAAGCCCCATTATACAAGCTTCGTATTCGGCCTCATTGTTGGTAACGGCAAAAGTCAATCGAGCAGTAAACGGGATGTGCGACCCGTGCGGCGTGGTGATAATCGCCCCTATTCCGCTACCGTAAGCATTCACAGCTCCGTCAAATATCATCTGCCATTTGGACCCCGGCTCTGGCCCTTCGTCTGGCAACGGCTCTTCGCAATCTTTCATCTTGAGGTACATGATATCCTCGTCAGGAAAATCAAATCTCATCGATTGATACTCTTCAATAGGCTGCTCCGCCAGATACTCAGACAGCACACTCCCTTTTATAGCCTTTTGCGAGACGTATTGAATGTCATATTCAGTCAAGACCATCTGCCAACGGGCAATTCTACCTGACAACGCCTGCTTTTCGAATATATATTTGATAGGATCCATCTTCGAGATGAGCATGGTTGTATGATTCAGCATGTACTGCCTCAAACGCTTGGCGGCCCAGGCTAGCGCGCAACAAGTTTTCTCCAGCATTGTGTATCGAGATTCACAATCTGTAAACTTCTTGCTCAAGTAATAGATCGCATGCTCTTTTCTCCCCGTCTCGTCGTGTTGACCGAGAACACAACCCATGCTTCCCTCAAGAACCGTCAAATACATTATCAAGGGTCTCCCTGCCACTGGGGGTATCAAAATAGGAGGCTCCTGCAGATACTTCTTTATTTTATCAAACGCCTTTTGACAATTTTCGTTCCACGTCACAACTTGATCTTTCTTCAACAGCTTGAATAATGGTTCACACGTGGCCGTTAGGTGAGATATGAACCGGGCAATGTAGTTCAACCTCCCTAAGAACCCGCGCACCTCTTTCTCTGTTTTAGGCGTCGGCATTTCTTGAATCGCTTTTATTTTAGCAGGATCGACCTCTATTCCTCTTTCGCTTACGATAAACCCCAGCAGTTTACCCGATCTCACCCCGAAGGTGCATTTATTAGGGTTCAGCCTCAGCCTGAACTTCCTAAGCCTTTTAAACAACTTCAGCAGATTCACCAGATGCTCTTCCTCCGTCTGGGATTTAGCAATCATATCGTCAACATAAACTTCGATCTCTTTATGCATCATGTCATGAAAGAGAGTCGTCATCGCACGCTGATACGTTGCCCCAGCATTTTTCAAACCAAAGGGCATCACTTTGTAGCAAAATGTTCCCCACGGCGTTATAAAAGTAGTCTTCTCCATATCCTCTGGCGCCATTTTAATTTGATTATAGCCTGAAAAGCCATCCATGAAGGAGAATACAGAGTATTGAGCAGTATTATCAACTAACACGTCAATGTGAGGAAGTGGAAAATCGTCTTTTGGGCTTGCTTTATTCAAATCTCTATAATCCACGCACATTCGAACCTTGCCATCTTTCTTTGGCACTGGTACGATGTTGGCAACCCATGAAGGATACTTCGTTACAGCCAGGAAACCAGCGTCCCACTGTTTCTGAACTTCCTCCTTGATCTTCATTGCCATATCTGGTCGAGTTCTGCGAAGCTTTTGTTTAACTGGCGGGCAGTCTTCTTTCAGTGGCAGGCGATGCACAACCATATCTGTATCGAGCCCCGGCATATCTTGATACGACCAAGCGAATACATCATTATACTCTCGGAGAATTTCAACCAGTCTTCGCTTGATATCACTCTGCAATGCGGCTCCGATACGAATATTTTTCTCAACCCCTTCCGACCCCAAATTGATAATTTCGATAACCTCGTCGTGAGGCAGAATGGCCCTTTCCTCTTGCTTCACTAACCAAGACAGTTCTTCAGGAACGTCGCTATCTTCGACAACCTCTTCTTCGGTCTGGAATACCGGGTGATCGAAGTCGGGACGAGTCATAGGTGGTTCAAGGATGTCATCTGAAAATGTTATCCTGCAAAAGGAATGGTTAAGTGCTTCAAAATGCGTATAAAGCGAATAACCACATTGCCATTTTATTGAAAAATACAAAACAGGAAAGACAGGGATTACGGTATTTGCACATGAAAAAACGCCATTCATTTAATGATTAACGTGCAATGTTTATAACAACACAGCCCTAAGCAAATCCTGATGCCCCGGGCAAGACATCAGATTATTCAACAATTAATAAAGCAAAGCATTACTGTTTAAAAGTCACAGGAACAAGCTCCTGAATAGACCAGTTGCACAGTCCTTGTCCTGGCGTGCTTGGCTGAATCCAGGCATCCATATCACAGTCGCTGTCTCCTTCATCAGACTCTGAAGCAGCATTGACAGTTTCATGACATACTCCACTGGCGGAGATGGTGATTGACTTTCTGAAATGAGGGGCCCCCACGGAAGGAGTTGATGACGACGGTCGGTACCCCAGTCCGAACCGGTCCATTTTCACAGGAATGTCCAGCACCTTGCCCCAGCCCTTGGCTTCTCCTGCTTCCACTAGCGCTTGAGCTTCCTTATACGATGAGACAGCTATCTCTGGCACTTTGCTTGGCCCGGGACCCTTGTCCTTGATGCGCAAACCTTCGAATGCCTGGCACGGTGTCTCGTGGATCTCCCCGTCGACTTCCACATATTTAAACGAAGATAGATGGCTGACCAGGATGTCTTCTTCTCCGCACACGGTGACCACGCTGTCTCCGACCATATACTTTAACTTCTGATGCAGGGTAGACGTGACTGCCCCTGCCCCATGAATCCAGGGTCTTCCCAGCAAGCAGCTGTACGCAGGCTGTATATCCATGATATAAAACTCAGTTGCAAACACTTCCGGCCCCACTTGCAGAGGCAAGGTAATCGATCCGAAGACTGTTCTCCGCGTGCCGTCAAACGCTCTGACTACCAAATCACTGGGTGTACACAAGATTCCTCGAACATCCAGCTTCATCATCGCCTTCTTGGGCAGCACATTCAAAGATGATCCGGTGTCAACCAATACGTGCGACATTGTTGATCCCCTACACTCAACAGATACATGTAATGCCATATTATGATCTCTCCCTTTCGGAGTCAAGTCAAAATCAGTAAAGCCCAGACTGTGGCCTGCATTCACATGTGCCAATACTCCTTCTAGCTGATTTACAGAGACGTCCTGGGGTACAAAAGAAGTGTCCAGGACCTTCAGCAAAGCATTTCGGTGAGCTTCCGAACACAACAGCAATGACAAGATAGATATTTTGGACGGCGTCTGCTGCAGATGCTCCACAATCTTATAATCACTTTTCCGAATCAAGCGCATGAATTCTTCTACATCCTTAGATGCTGCTTCTTTTTCACTTGCTTGTACCGGAACATTCTCAACCGCTTTCCCTTTTCCTTTCGCTAGTCTTTCGGCCTCCACTTCAGGAGATATAAAGATCCTGCCGCTCCTCGTCATGCCTCCTGAGCCAACAACATTATCCACAATCTCCGCTGACTGCCTGTTAACATCAATCTTTATCCCATCACAATACACCTCCAGCCCATATGACCATGGGACTGCTTTCGTGTTCTCATACGGGATTGGCCCGGCCTTAGTTATGGTAATCGGTGGTCGCTGAGCTGGCGCTGCAATAGTGATCGTCTTCCGAGGAATCGTCACCGTGGCCACATCACTCCGATTATCCACTACTGCCCCTGCAGGCTCCTCAGTTGCCGTTCGATCAAACTGCAATACCCCTTCATCAATTAAAGCCTGGATGCCTTTCTTCAAATCCTCACACCCCCCAGCTAGGGTCCAACAATCTAAGCAATACTCGTTACATCCCGGGTAAACACCTCCTTGCAACAGTCGGCTCTTTATCTCGCTCAGCGGCGTCTTTAAATCCTCAACATCCATAATCAGATTCAACCCTTCCTCCGTCAGAATGGCGTTAGCCCCATGATTAGGCATGGGTTTCTGGACTATATTCGGACCTGCCGTTCCGAAATTGATAGTCTTGTTGTCTAAGAGATCCTGCACGACGTGCTTAAAAGCATGGCAACCTTCTATATCGTGACCCGGGGCCCCAGAATGAAACTCACAGTGCCTGCTTGCATCATAGCCGAACGGGGGAGCTCCCGTTATCGGCGCCAGAGTTCTTTTCTCTACCAGATTCAATCCCAACAATGTCTGCAATAGATCGGCATAGGTTGAGGGAGGTTTCTCAAACACTCTTCTCGGTTTATTACCCTGGAATCTTCGCTGAGCTTGCTGTGCCCCCTGCTGAGGCTGCTGCTGCTGTGGCATTGGTTGCTGCTGAACCGGTTGTTGTTGCTGGATTGGTTGTTGCTGATAGGGAATAGTAACACTCGACACCTGCTGCGGCTGACGGTATTGACCTCTTCCCCTGCCTCGGCCTCGGCCTCGGCCTCCAAATACTGCACTCGCCTCGCCCTGACGGCGCCCACCATAAGCTTTCCTATTACTGCCAGATGCAGTTGATTCATCGACTTGGAACTTTCCTTGCTTAATATTACGCTCAATCTTTTCCCCCATCAAAATCAGGTCTGAAAAACTGGCCAGAGACGTATGAAACAGCATATCATGAAACAGCCCTGTGAATGTGCCGACAAACATATCATTCATTTCCTTATCTTCTACAGGAGGACGGACCCTGGCAGCCATATCGCGCCACCTTTGCGCGTACTCTTTAAAACTCTCCCCCTTCTTCTGCGAAAGCCCGGCCAACTGGACCCGATTGGGTGCCAGGTCGCTGTTATACTTGTAATGGGCTACAAACGCCTCCGCCAATTGCTTCCAGGTCTTGATATCAGTTGGCTCCAACCCCATGTACCACTCTAGGGAAGGACCCGATAGACTATCCTGAAAGAAATGCATTAGCATTCTTTCATCAGTGGAGTATGCAGACATCTTTCTGTAATAAGCTCACACATGCACTTTCGGACATGTGTCTCCTTTGTACTTGTCGAACGCAGGCGCTTTGAATTTAATTGGCACCCTCAAGCCAGGTACCAAGCCCATGGTTGCCATGTCCAAACCCACAGCACTCTGATTTAAAACTCCCTTCATCTGCTCTTCCAGCATTCTAATCTTTTGGGAATCATCCATCGGCCCTTCAAAACCTCCTCCGGAGAAGGCGTCGTCCTGTTGATCCTCTTGCCACATACCGTTTCCAGCCCCGTACCCATCATACGCATTATTACGTCCGGCTCTGATCTGATTCATTCCCGGACCCCGGCCTCTGTTGCCGTACCCTTGAACACCTCCAGCAGGACCACAAGCCATAAATCCAGCACCGTTTCCGTTTCCAAAGCCTCCGTAACCCTGATGGACCATACCATAACCATCTTGCCCAAAGCCTTGAGCATTAAAGCCATACTTGCCAGTGTTGTCGAATCCCTGATCGTTGAATCCGAACCCAGTATTGACAAAGCCATTGCCTCCTAGATTATCTCCCAGATTGACATCACCCAGCCCAGCATTATGGACAGCAGTTTCATTCCCCATTCCGACGTTACCATTCACAGCAGCGGTAGCGTTGTTGATATTAGCGGCAGGTATATTGACCACGGGCGGAGCCACTGGCGTGGGAGTGCCGTCTCCATGAGCAGTATCAACCCGGACAGACTGATGATCGTCATTACCATGACCAGCGTTGCGAGCCAACAGAGGCTGGACCATGGCCTGCAAATTCTCTTGCCCTTTTGCTATAGCTTCCATGGTCTGCATGAAGAGGGCGAGCTTCTCGCGCACATCCTGCATCTCGTTCTGAATTTGGTCCATGACTTTTCGACAGTTGGAGCGTGTAAAATAGCGGTGCGGATGTTGATCTGGAATCCTGTTAAGTACCTGGTGCAAAGCAGGAGATAAGACACCATTCAAAGATTACCTGTAATGCAATATGAATATGAATGCAATGCAATGTGTCTGTGCATTAGGGAAGTTCATTCCCCCAGTTCTAGTGCGAAGGTGCCAGTGCAGTGACAGTGCTGACAATAGGAATATCGGAGCTGAATCATAGAAAGCCTCATATATTGCTGAGAGAATCAATAAGTCCAGGGTACAATATCACTGAGAGTACGAAGAAGGCATGACCTCAACCAACAATCCTGGTGATGGTCAGCACTATGCAAATAAAGCATACAAATAACTACATGAAATGATCAAATCCTCCCAAAAGTCTGGTACTCCTCTATCAACTTCTTGGTCTCCGGATGGCTTGGTCGATCAAGCAGCCCTTCAACAAGCTGGTTTCTCCTCTTAAGAACACGGCGTACGTCTTCAGCAGTTTCTTCCCATGTTGCTTCTCCGAAGCAATCTTCTAACTTTCGCTTCTGAGACACTGCTTCATCTCTGGATTTGATTGCCTTGTTCAGTGCATGCTGGACACTATACCGGGTCATCACTTCCTCCTCACACTTCTCGATGCTAGACTTCAACTTCTCTTCGAGGTCGGAAATTTGCTGCTTCAGCTTATCTTCCCTCTTCTTGTTGTTGGTGAGTGTAGCATTCCAAGTCTTATTGCAAGAAGATATCTCTCGGTGTGCTGCGTCGAGCGCTTTCTTTTTGGCTTCCAGCATGTCATGGGAGCTTCTGAACTCTTGCCCCAGACGTTCACGCTTTTTCTTTTCCTCGGTCAACTCAGCTCCTAACCTGTTTACCAGTTCGATTTGTTGTTGGAAAGCATATACGGCCTTGTTTTTCTCGCTGCGTGCCTGGGCTAACTCTTGCTCTAACCCTTCATTAATCTTCATCAAGGCTTCTTTCTCCTTTACCACCTGTTCATAGACTTCTCTAGAAACAGTAGTTGGCTCGGCTACCGGAACGGGAACAAGAATGGGTGCATCCGGAAACGGCATCCTCAACTGACTAGCCCTCTCCTGAATCCAAACTCTATAAGGTGCATAGGCCTGACAGTCGTTCTTTCCTAACAGTGGCTTCCCTTTGCGGTTAATACGCGTCCAGGCATGTTGCAACTTGGCTAATAACTCCCCCTTCACGTCTCCGGTGAAGTACAGAGATTCCTGTACTTCTTCCTCTTGAGGTGGATTCTTCAGCGCATATCCGAACTGACAAATGAATAGAGAAGGGTTATAATTGATACACCCTTTTCTTCCGATCAACGGCACATTAGGGTACCCAGAACAGCTGAGGATAAGCTCGGATCCCAGCAGATCTCTATCAAACCACTCCATGTCTTCCGACGATAGCCTCATCAGACGCTCTGGCCAACCAACTGGAACTGTAGTCTCTGCAGCAGATCTTCCCTTAGGAAGGTGACTCTCAAACCACATACTCAATAAGGGCACCCACAGGTGAACGTTCTTCCCTCTTCCCTTCTCATTCTTGTAATGCAGTGAGTGATAGAGATCTCCGAGTAAGGTAGGCACAGGATTACCAGCGGCAAACAAGTAGAAAGCATCAAAGTCCACAAAATCCGGTATATTGGGGAATAAAACTATGCCATAAATGCACAAAGCCAACACAGCATTGAAAGCAACCCAGCACCCGCTTTTGGCGTACTCTTGGGCTTTACCAACTAAGAACTGAAATGAGAAGCCTGGAACTCCACGGGAAACAGTAGTCACAAGTTCGGAAGCATCAACATGCAAGGCTTTTGCCAATTCCTCCGGCTTGGGTTTGGCGCCATAATGAATGAATGGAACCTGGTTCTGCACGGGCAGCTCAACATACTCAGCGTATTCCTCCAGGGTTGGTCCCATAATAAAGTCAGAGAACGTAAAGCATCTCAAAGCAGGGTCGTAGAATTGTATCAAAGCATACAGCCCATCTAACTCTACCTCTGTAGGTTTGCACACTAATCTCAGTAGTCTACCATAGCTCATCCGGAAACTCCTACGAACACCCTCATCAGCAAGAGAGATCAACCCAAGTAGAGGAACAATATCAGGCGTAGGCAATTTGTAAGCAACCGTTCTCCTTAAGCTAGTCATGATCAAACACTCAGAAGTCTGGGTACTAGAACTAGGGAAATGCAAATGCGCCTGCAGCACAGACACACGTTAGTGAAATGCAAATGGTAATGGATATGCAGTGATGCAATGCAAGTAACATGCAACAGGGACCAAAGCTGTAGCTGAATAGCCTGAACCCAATCAAGAAAGGTCTCAGATAGACCATCCAGAAGTCCTCAAGCCCTGGTCTCAGATAGACCTAAAATAAAACTCCAACACTGGTCTCTGACAGACCTCAAATCATAACTCCGACTGGTTTCTGATAGACCTCAAATCACATCTCCAATGGGTCTCTGACAGACCTCAGAACACATCTCCAAATGGTCTCTGACAGACCTCAGAACTCATCTCTAATTGGTCTCTGACAGACCTCGGAACACATCTCCAAATGGTCTCTGACAGACCTCATAACTCACCATAAATAACCAGGATCTCTGATCAAGGAATAACCGGTAGTCTGGAGGTCTAGTTACCTGCATAACCCTGAATCCCCTCACAGGTGGGTGGCCCTATAACTGGCACAAGGTACGGCATCCTATGCGGTCGTCGGCGTCACAGACTTTCAGGGTTGATGATACGATTCCCAGAAGGAGTGGCATCATCAATTCCTGAAGAGGCCTCACTTAGCCAACTTCCAAATGATCGGTCCCCAGAGTCGACAATCCAACTAACCAGCAACCCACGCCAACCAAAGGAAGGGGCAGGAGGCCAACCAGAGGAACCTCGTCTGAGTGTAGATTTCATGGGACACCGAAGCAAGCAAAGCAAGCGGGCGCCCACTAATTTCTACTCTAATTCTAGGTGCACTCAAGCCCAGGTCCGGCTTATCTCTCAATATCAGAACACCCGTCACACCCCAGATACAGCAATAATAATCAATATGTAAAGCTGAAAATACAAGGTTAGAAGTATACAATAACTCCATACAAAATCCTCGACGGGAAAACAAGCGCTAGGATTGACTCTCTCAAAGGGACGTTGGATCCCAAATGCATAAGAACCATCGCAGTTCTTAGCAGCCAGGGGACGTTGGATCCCCAGCAGAGTCGCCAGTTGTCGCTACTGCGAAAATCGGCGCCGGCTTAACAGAAGAGTCGCCACCGTGCGTTATTTATCCCACGGGAGGGAAAGGAAACGCTCAGGGTAAACCTCGCACAACACGGGAAAGGTATGGTCATCGCAACCAAAACCTGGGTTCGGGAGTCGGTTACGCAAGGGGAAGGTATTAGCACCCCTCACGTCCGTCGTACTCGACGGGATCCACGCTTGTTTTCGGGTATGGATTATTATTCTATCTAAACTATAGGTCAAGGGTTAAAAAGAAAATAAAATGGAAATAAAAATGACTCGGCAAAGTATCGCACTTTATGCCTACGTATTCCCGCCTGGAACGAGAAATCAGAGTCAACGTAGTTCGCCTACCTACGGGAAAGGAGGGGAAGGTTGCTCGCTAGGATATCGCATCCTATGCCTACGTACTTCCACACTGCATGGAAGATCAGAGCAAACGTAGTTCGGGCCACGTACGACACAAGTATGCCTTGATTGATTTTATCCCTTCTGAAAAAGGTTTTTCTGATTAACAGTCCCGGCGGACAAAAATGACGCTTTGATGAGTTCACCTTCTTTTACGGAAGAAGTGTCTTTTATTGTGTTTGAAATCTTTATGTGTTTTTCTGTTTGTTTTGAGAAAGAAAGAGACAGAACTCTAACCTACGGTTGCGAAGGGAAACAAACTAACCTAATGTTATCATGCATGGGTTAAGACCTAGTGTCTATCATGCTCCTCTCTTGCACAGAGAGAAACAGAGATCCTAAGGGATAGGCAAAAACAGAAACAATATCAGATATATGCAGTAAAACAGTAAAATGCATGGATGCAACAGCACAAGCGAGGCAAGGGAGTCCCACTCATCCTCGAACCTAGAAAACAATAGGCAAAAGTGAACAGACTTCACTTTCAACCCAGCAGGGTAAACAGCAAACAATACAGTCCAGAGAACCAATCAATACATCAGCAAATGAAATACAGCAAAAGAAACAAACAGCATCAGCAGCTCTGAATCAACATCTGGCTTCAAGTCATCTCCAATCAGCTACAGGCTTCAACAAGCATCAATATCCATCTTCATGGCCTTCAGGCAAGGGCTTTGATCATCTATCTTCCACCTGCAATGGCTTTTCTTCATGCTCAAACCTCCAGGATGAGGGATTAGTCACAAGAGTGACTTGGGTGTTAAGCAATCAGTTGACTACCAAAGGTGGTGAACAGACTGCTTCTAACACAAGAGACATTTTCTCTCAAGAGTTCTATCTCATAGACACCATCACCAAGCCTTCCAAAGGAAGGGGGTGAGTGTCTTAGAGAGACTCTGAATCACAGAGAAGAATGGATGCAGACAAGGCAATCCATGTTTGAGAAACAAGCTTCCTAACCTAGAGCTCTGCCTAGCTCCTAAACCCTAGTCTCCTTAGCAGCTGCTAGCAAGGACCTCCTCTTCAACTCTGGCAGTTGATCTTCAATCTTTGGATCTCCAATGGTCTTCATCTTCACAAATTTCAGCTCCCCCAGGGCCCCAGACAAACCCAATACCCAAGCAAGCAAGCAATAACCCCCAGAGGGCACACCACACCAGTCAATCAGATATACAGACAGTATTAATAGCAGTAGGGGAATCCTAACTTTTTCTAAGGGATCTAGTAACTACCCATAGCCCCTATAGTCCCATAACTAATCTAGTTAAACCCTAAGTCCTAAGGGAAAGAATCAAACCTCCTAAGTCATCACCTAAAAAACCCTAATTTTATCCATGTTGTTCACACCTACACTAAGCACCTAAAATTAATTCCTAAAAATAGGAACTAAAATATTTCTACAAGTTGAATATCTCATCTAAACAATATAAAAAGAATGCACAAAAAATATTAAAGCATGTGATAGAACAAAAATTAGTAAATTTATGCATGAAATGAAACTACTTAAAATGACATTTATTTAGAAAATATGGAAAAAATATGAAATAAAAATAAAAATGCAATTTTATTTTCTTATAATTTTCTACACATCCTAAAGAAAATGATGTAAAAAGAATGGACTAAAAATGATTTTTTATGCATTTATTATGAATTAATGAAAATTGGTAAAAATTAAAATGGAATAAAAACAATTGAAATTAAAATGAGAGGGAGGGGGTATGAATATCAATTCGCTCCAGTTATATCCAGGATGGGCCAACAAACAGGGGGTGTGGGTAGCGTTTTGAGTTAGGCCCAGAAAACTTCAGAAATAGTGAAATAATAGAAGGACGCTGGGGGGTGAAACTAGCAACAGATTCACGTTCAGATTGGTTTGGGCTTGGTAGCTGGGGGTGGGGATAATAATATCAACTCAGGCCCGCCCGTTTCAATTAATGAAACGGCGCGTTTTGGCCAACTCACTTCCCTCCAAAAATCAGATTAAATATGAGCCATAGGATCTCCCTCTAAGTCAAAGGTCCAACGCCCAATAAACGGCCATGATTTCGTCTTCCTCGTTGCATCTGTTAGAAACTAGGGTTTCACCATGAAACTTCCATGCACGAGCAAGCTTCCACCAACCTGTTCTCACTCTGCAGGCCATGAATCAACACGATCCCAACATGAAACTCACTCTAAATTCTTCCCTCTACAAGCCTATGGCACCAGATCAATCTGAAACTCACTAGATCATTCAACCCGATGGCATCAAGCTCTGGTCACCATGGAAGTTCTCTGCAACTCACCATCACCATTCTCCATCAAACCTATCCTAATCTGCTCTATGCATCATGGTGATTAACCTGCGCTATCAAGCTAAGATCCTAATGCATTCTACTACAAGTTTCAAACCCTAACAGTTTCTACCACCTGTTAACAATGGTCTCTATTCAGCCTCAAATTCATCCTAATTACTCTACTAACCACCTAGATCATATCTAAACTAACAACAACATGCTAAACCAACTAGATCAAGCTGTGTGAATGAAAACATACCTGGTGCAAAAGTTGGAAAACAGCAATGGAGACTCGTGGATCTGAAGCTTTTGAGACTTGGATCTTGATCCACAAACTCAGTGATTGATTCTGTATGCAATACTTTGATGATTCCTGGCTTGAATTGTGCTGTCCAATGGAAACTTCAATTTTGATGTTCTTGAAGAAAGTGCACGAAAATGGATTCTAACCACCTTGTTCTTGATTGAATTCTACTCTATGATGATGAATCAATAGAATGAAGTTGATTTTGATGATAATTGGTGAAGATTTTGAGAGATTGAAGTGAAATTGCCAAGAGAAAGAATGAGAAAGTTTGTGAAATTCTTGGTGAAAATGAAGCCAACCCTTGATCAATCTCCATTTCATGAATATATAGACCTCATATGAACATTCTAGATCCATCTTGCACATTCCCTTGCTTTCCAACCTTGATCCATTTTGGTTATGTTTCTTAAAGTACAAGTAACCAAAGATAACTTTCTTTTTTCCTTCTAAACTCAAAAAAGTGTTTGAACCATTGTTCTTAGAATTGCTTTTCCATTCAAAATCATATATTGGAAGTCTCCATTTGGACTCATAAATCTCCCAAACCATTTTCCATCTTGAATTTCTTTGAATTATAAGCCATTTTAGTTCAACTTTTGACCAATTATGCAACTTCATGTTATGAGCTTCTCCAATAACTTGTGACCTTCTTTCTAGACTTAAAATCCCATTTGGAGCAAGTTTGATGTTGTAAGTTTTTCCATTTGAGGCCTCCTTGTATGAGTTTTGGACATAGGTTAAAATGACCTGTAATTCACAAATGCCCAAAATACCCTTTGCTTGCCAAGACCATAAGTTGAGTTCCACACATCATATGAAGGCATGCCATACCATTATAGAAAGCTAAGACAATGAGGAACAATTCTTATGTTGACCAAGAAGTCATTTGAAATCTCCTTGAGGGGCAAAACTAGCTTGGAAGTCAAGTCACTTTCACAGACAAAAGTTCAGACACCTCAGATGACCTGTAACTTGCAAAGACCATAACTTGAGTTCTATAAATCTCCTTGATGTCTTCCACCACTCAAATTAAAGGTCTTGAGACCCTCTACAAGTTTCATCTTGGCCAAGAAGCCATTTGAAGCTAGCATTTTGACTTATCTTGCTTGGAAATTTGACCTAAACCAGGGGATTTTACAGAGAAACCCTAATTTAGAAACTCCTCTTCTCCTTGATTTCTCTTGAATTCTTCTTGGAATATCTCCATATCCTTCTTTATATGTCCAATGATGAATCCCACATCTCTCCAATAGACTTGAATGCCCTTTAAATCAGTCAATTGACCTAGGGTTGACCTAGGGCTGACCCAGATGAAACCCTAGTTGACTGTCTTCAACTGTAGCTCTTGTGCTCTCACCAATGACTTGTCTCCTTCTCCAAATGACTTTCTAAGTCTCTCATAATGTCTAGATACTCTCCATGCCTTCAACTCACAGCTCACAATTCCCTTGTTGACCCTCAGATACCCTCAGCTAGGAGATGGACTCAAGGCTTGATCTGCTGAACTCTTTGCTTTCAAATTCTTTCCTGATGACTTGAATGATATGGAATTAGGGTAATAACCTCTTGATAGGCCTCTAGAGATGGGAATAATGATTGGTCCCCTGTTGAATGACTTGCTATGCTTATGCTATGCAGATGGTTAGTCTATGTACATGACTCTATATGCAAATGCTAATGATAATGAAACATAAACCAAGTAAATAAGGTTGAGCAAATTTTAGGGTGCAACAGTTAACAGGTGTGTTGATTGGATCAGATGGATTTCTTGTCTGAGGTTGATACTATTATCAGATGGTTTTCTCATCGGAGACAGAGGTCCAGATGGATTTCTTAACAGGGTATTGGTATTTTGGGTGTCGGATGATAGCCAGTATCATGAGGTTCTGGTGACCGCGGTGGTTTTCTGTTCTTGACATCACAGAGATGTTCCTCTTCAGGCTACAACATGGCCTCTGTGTTCACTGATTGCATCATTTATCATATTGCATCATTGCATCACCCTTTGCATCCAACTAACGTGTGTGTATTGCAGGTACATATTTTCCCTCCCAGTTCCGGTGTTTGTTTCCTAGCAAGACATGGATGCCATGAAGAGAGTGTTACCCTACAGATTCCCGTCTCCAGATATCGGTCTGTTGTCAGAGTTAATTACTATTGCTGGGAAGAAGGAGATGGGAGATTTCAGGAAGACATATGGGAGGATCCTGACTTATGTTTACCAGCCCTCGGCTTATGAGATCAGCGGCATTTACACCCTATTGCAGTTTTATGATGCTGAGCTCAGGTGTTTCGTATTTCCTGATTTTGTCTTGGCTCCTACCCTGGAGGAGTATTCTGCACTCTTGGATATACCGATTCGCGAGCAGATGCCTTTCTATCACACGGACGCTAAGCCTGATTTGGCTGAGCTTTCTGCTATTCTGTGCTTAGGAGAGTTTGAGCTGACAGGGAAGATGATCAGAAGAGGATACGCGTGGGGATTTCCGTTGGTTGTTTTGGTAGAAAAGGCTCGGGAGTATGCTAAGAAGGGTGGCTGGGTTGTTTTTGACGCCATCCTTGCTGTGTGTGTTTACGGCATCGTTTTGTTCCCAAACCAGCCTGATTTTGTTGATGCGGATGCTTTCTATATTCTGGCTGCAAAGAACCCAGTTCCTACCTTGCTGGGAGATATCCACCATTCCACTCACTACAAAAATGAAAAACGGCGAGGAAAGAATGTCTCTTGCTGTGTACCTCTACTGTGCAGGTGGTTTAATAGTCATATGCCGAAGGCAGGGCCTTTCGTCACTTCTATTGATTCTCTAGGATGGCCTGAGCGCTTGATGGGGTTGACTTCTGAGAATGTGGTGTGGGTTAACGAGGAGGTGTTCGGAGTCGAGATCATATACAGATGCGAAGGATTCCCTAATGTTCCTTTGATAGGAAGGAGAGGGTGTGTCAATTACAACCCTTCTTTATTAATCAGGCAATTTGGGTATGTACCTCAGGAAGCGCCAAAGCCCGAGGAGATACAGGAATCTCTGTATCTTACTGGGGCAATAGAGGAAGAGATGTCGATCAAGCTTAAGAAAGCATGGAAGAACCTGCATAAGAGAGGAAAGAATTCATTTAGCAAAGGGGGTACTCGAGTTCTTGGTCTGCATGTGGAATGGATTCGTGAACGAGCTACGAAGTTCCTTATGCCTTATCCTGCAGTTCAGCCATTGTATCCTTCTCCGGTAGAGGAGCCTACCACTGTAGACATACAGGTATACAAGCAGCTAATGGCAGAGAAAGAAGAGTTAGTAAAGGCTAAAGAAGCTTTAGAGAAGGAGAATGCCCAGCTTCGTCATGAAAAGATTGAAACAGGATATTTTTCCAAACAACAGGCTGAAACCTTGAAACATCTGAAGACTACTTTATTGGAGTTGAATGAAACCAAGAAGCGTCTGGAGTTAGATGTAGACTCAGTTAGCAGTGTATTGGCTACTAAGAAACAAGAGCTGGAAAGGGCCTACGCGAAGTTAACTAAGTTCAGAGAACATTGGGACCTCACTATGGCCAAACGCAAAGAACGGGAAGAAGAGCTAAAGACACAGGTTGCTCAGTTGGGTGAACAGGTTAGAGTGAAGACTGAGGAACTTGAAGAAGAAGCATGCCGTCGATACGAGGCCGAACGCAAACTGATTGATGCCATGAAGAATTTGGAAGATTGTCAGCACAGAGCAGACGCCAAGAGACCCAAACCTGGGGATGGTGCCCAGGATAAGGCTTGGGAAGATTTTGTCAGAGATATCCAAGGAACGGTCAGGAAGAGGGATCAGTTGATAGAAGGCTTGATTTATCAACCAGATAACCCAGAGACGAAGAAGCTGGTCGAGGATTTCTGCGACCGTACCTGCACCTGATTTCTTTCTTGTATTTTATGTGTTGAGATCACCACCAGGCATGTTGGTTGGGATCCTCCTTTATCATATCAGTTGTATGGAACCTAGTTGTGTAACGACTTGGTGATACTGTTTCTTCAATATATGAGGGTTTTTCTAAATATTGTCTTTATGGTTTCTTTTGTCTTGCTACCTTGACACTGGAATTGGGGGGGGGGGAATATCCCCAACGCACACATGCACGTTAGCATTATTGCATTGTTGTTTGCATAAATCGCATTGCATTACAGGTTTGTGATCCAGGTTCCTTATCATTCTTCATCCATACATCCAGGTATTTTCAGGATTGCAGAAAAGCGGGTCCACCGTTACTCTACAAGGACCAATCACAAGAAGATCATGGACAACGTGCAGAGTGAAATGCAAGAGATGCGTGACAGGATGGCCCTGCTCATGCAAACCATGGAGACTATCGCCAAAGGACAAGAGCAGCTGCAGAATCTGGTTCAACCGATAGTTGCACGGGCTGAAAACAACGGGACACCGCATGGTGAGAATATTGCTGCTTCCCCCCGAGTTGAGAATCGTCAAAGTGCTGATGTTATTCCCGGAACCGGTTTGAATGCCGGAGAAACTGGTCCTGTAGGTGGAAGTGGGAATGCAGGTAATATGAACGCCAATACAGATACTGCTGGGGTATTTGTGGGTAATGTCAACCAGGGTTTCAATGGGGGCATTGAGAATGTCGGGATGAATGGTATCAATGGTAACCAGGGCTTCAATGGTGTGAACATGGGGTATGGCAGCATTGCTGGCGCCAAAGCTGGGTTTGGTGGCTATGGTAATCTCGGATATGGAACTGGCGCATACAACGCTCAAGAGATGGGTAATCTGAGGTACGACCCCAGGTACTTCCAAACGGGTCCAGGCCGTGATGCAGATTATGTGGGATACGATGCAGTACCTCGCTGGGAGGATCGTCAGGAGGATGTGTTCTCTGGTCAGAACGAGGGTTATGAAAGGGCTAGGGATGACAACCATCAGATGAGATTGCTAGAAGAGAAGGTGAACGGATTGGCCAGCCAGAATGCTCTTGGGCTGGATACGTCAAATATGGGGTTAGTCCCAGGGTTGAAGGTCCCGCTGAAATTCAAAGCGCCGTCATTTGATAAGTACAAAGGGGATACATGCCCCAGGGTGCATGTGCGCGCATTTTACAGGCGTATGTCTGCGTATTCTGAGGATGAAAAGATGCTAATGCATTTCTTCCAGGATAGCCTGTCAGGGCCATCGCTGGAGTGGTACATGAGCTTGGAGCCTACTCAGATCAGGAGTTGGAAAGAGCTGACAGAGGCTTTTGTTCAACATTATCAGTATAATAGTGATCTCGCCCCAAACCGAGTCCAGCTGCAAAGCATGTCTCAAAAGTCTAGCGAGAGCTTTAAGGAATACGCCCAGAGATGGCGAGATTTGGCTGCTAGGGTGCACCCTCCAATGGTGGAGCGCGAAATGATGGATATGTTCATAGGAACTTTCTCTGGAATGTACTATGACCGGTTGCTAAATTTTTCGATGAGTACTTTCTCTGAATTGATCTTGATGGGGGAGCGCATTGAAAACGGGGTAAAAATTGGTAAAATTCAAGCGGGTGAGTCCAGTTCCGCAGGAGGTAATAAGAAGACGTTTGGTGGTAAAAGGCAGGGTGACACCAATGCTGTATACAATGCTCGACGAAGGAATAAAAGTCAGAACTGGCATCAGCAGTCACAGGTTGCAAGCGTAACCATTCCAGGGCCTTCTCAGCAGCAGAGGCAACAACCACCGCAGCAGGCTCAGCAGCAGCCTAATAATAATCAGCGCAGGCTTCAGAACCCATGACCGAGGAGAGTATTCGAAGTACCTCCGGTATCATATGCAGAACTCCTTCAAACTTTGTTGAAATTGCAGCTAGTCAAGAAGAGGACCTTAGCACCACCAACTGGCCAGCCACCAGTCGGGTATGACGTTAATGAGCACTGTGACTTCCATTCGGGTGCACCGGGGCACAATATTGAAAATTGCCTGGCTTTCAAGCATAAAGTACAGGATTTGCTTGATAATACGGCTATTAACTTCGGGAAGGACAGTCCCAATATCACGCAGCAGCCAATGCCCAAGCATGGTGGGGCTGGGGCCAATGCAATCATGGTAGATGATGAGTTGAACTTAGTTTCAGAAGTGAGCAAGCTGAAAACCCCTTTGAGTTACGTAAAGCAGCGTTTATTGAAAGGAGGTGTCTATCCCGGTTGCAGTGAAGAGTGTGATGACTGTTTGATTCAACCTGGGGGCTGTGAGAAGCTGAAGAGGGGAGTTCAAAGTTTGATTGATGAAGGAACTTTGCAGTTTGACAGGGCTGTGGGGAGAGAGAAGTTTGTTAAGACAGAATCTGAGAAGGAGCGTGGGGAGATTGCTACGATCACCATTCCGTTCAAATCAGTGACGATTTCGGCATCATCGAAAAGGCCGACCATTACTATTGCCAAGGCTAAGCCAGTCCCTTATGAAAGCACAAAGGCAGTCCCGTGGTGCTATGGTGCTGAGGTGTATTGCAATGGGGAAAAGATTGACTTGAATGATCCGCCAGCGGGATCCGTAGATAACATAGTGGGAGCAGGTGGTATAACCCGGAGCGGGAGAATTTTCACTTCACCTGAGGTTGAAGCAGAGAGGCTTGCCAGAGGTAAGAGCAAAGTTGTTAAGGGGGAATCTTCGGGGAGTAAGGAGAAAGAGCCGATAACCAAAGATGTGGAAGAATTCATGAGGTTGATCCGCAAAAGTGATTACAAGATTGTAGAGCACCTGCAGCAGACCCCATCAAAGATCTCCATATTATCGCTGCTGTTGTGTTCTGAAGCGCATAGAAATGCCCTGTTGAAGGTACTTGAGACATCCTTCGTGCCGCAAGAGATTTCAGTTAATCAGCTGGAGGGAGTTATGGCACATGTTAACGCTGGACATGGTCTGGGATTCACGGATTTTGACCTAACGCCTAGAGGGCGTGATCACAATAATGCCTTGCACATCTCTATTGAATGCAGGGGCACCATTTTATCCCATGTGCTGGTAGACACTGGGTCCTCGTTGAATGTGTTACCAAAGAAAGCCCTGTTGAAATTAGATACCCGTGGGTTGTTGTGCACCCCTAGTGATTTGGTAGTGAGGGCCTTTGACGGAACAAGGAAGTCGGTATTCGGGTCAATAACGTTACCCATTCAGGTAGGTCCGGAGGTGTTTGATACAGTGTTTTACATCATGGACATCCAGCCTGCATATAGCTGTTTGATCGGAAGACCTTGGATTCATGCCGCTGGGGCAGTAACTTCTACGCTCCATCAGAAGCTGAAATATATGGTTGAGGGGAGTATTGTGACGGTGTGTGGCGAAGAGGACATCTTAGTCAGTCATTTATCTTCCTTCAAGTACGTGGAGGTAGATGGAGAGATCCATGAAACGCTGTGCCAGGCGTTCGAAGGGGTGAAGGTTAAAGAAGAAGTTCTGGTGAAGAATGAAGGGCAAAAGGTGGTCGTCTCCTCATATAAAGAAGCCAAGGCGTTGGTACAAGCAGGAGAGACTCAGAAATGGGGGCAGGTTCTAGACCTACCAGTGAAGCAAGATAGGTATGGCTTGGGGTACCGCCCATCTCCCTCGCAGAGTGCGCCTAAGTACAAGGGATCTGTGGTGTTCACGCCCGGAGGAGTTAGCTTCGAAAGGATTAATGCCTTGTCTGATACGGAGGAAGTGGATAGCGATTGCGACATGGACGCATGGATTCGACCCAGCACGCCGGGGCAAAGCCTATGCAACTGGTCCATCCAGGACGTCATCCAAGTCACCAAACAGTAATGCGTTGTTTTTCAATCATTGTATGATCACATGCCTTTCCTGGGGCATCGATGATCTTGTCTTAGGGCCTAACTGTTTACCTGTATGTTTGCATGATCAATAAATGACGGCATTTTTTACATTCAAATGTTGTGATCCTTTTCTTTCTGTTTTTTATTTTTTTCAATAAAATGGCAGCATGGTTATGCATTTTGCTTGTATATCATTTTGAAGCACTTAACCGTTTCCCTCGCAGGATTCATGAATTTTCAGATGACACCGACCAAAAACTTCCTATGACTCGTTTAGACTTCGAGCATCCGATCTTCCAAGGTGAGGAGGAGATTGTGGAGGATAGTGACTTACCAGAAGAGCTTAGTCGGTTATTGAAGCAAGAGGAGAGAGTCATTCTGCCTCACCAAGAAGAGATTGATATTGTCAACTTAGGGTCTGAAGAATGCGTCAGGAATATCCGTATAGGGGCCGCATTGCAAGTTGACATCAAGCGAGAGCTTATTGAGATGCTGCGTGAATACAATGATATATTCGCTTGGTCCTACGAGGACATGCCAGGTTTGGATACTGATATGGTTGTTCATCGTCTGCCGTTGAAGGAAGATTGCCCGCCTGTGAAGCAGAAACTCCGAAGGACTCATCCTGACATGGCCGTAAAGATAAAGGAAGAAGTGCAGAAGCAATGGGATGCTGGATTCCTGGCTGTTACCACTTATCCCACTTGGGTCGCTAATATCGTGCCTGTGCCAAAGAAAGATGGCAAGGTTCGAATGTGTGTTGATTATAGGGATCTAAACAAAGCGATCCCGAAAGATGATTTCCCGCTGCCGCATATTGACGTGTTAGTTGACAACACGGCTCAGTTTTCAGTGTTTTCCTTCATGGATGGCTTTTCAGGGTATAATCAAATCAAAATGGCTCCGGAGGATATGGAAAAAACGACCTTTATCACCCCGTGGGGAACCTTCTGTTACAAGGTGATGCCTTTTGGTTTGAAAAATGCTGGGGCAACGTACCAGCGGGCCATGACAACGCTTTTTCACGACATGATGCACAGAGAGATTGAGGTGTATGTCGACGACATGATTGCCAAGTCTCAAACAGAGGAAGAGGAAGTTCAGGCTGAGGCTGAATCCTAACAAATGTACCTTCGGAGTGAGATCCGGGAAGCTACTGGGGTTCATTGTGAGCAAGAAAGGAATCGAGGTCGATCCTGCAAAAATAAAAGCAATACAAGAGATGCCAGCACCGAGAACAGAAAAAAAAGTTTGTGGATTCTTAGGGAGGTTGAACTACATTGCTAGGTTCATCTCTCACCCAACGACCACGTGTGAACCATTATTCAAACTGTTAAAGAAAGATCAAGCGGTGGTCTGGAACGACAATTGCCAAAGGGCATTTGAAAAGATAAAAGAATACTTGCAGGAACCTCCGGTGTTGATACCCCCAGTAGCGGGACGACCACTGATTATGTACCTGACGGTTCTGGAGAACAATATGCGTTGTGTTCTCGGTTAACATGACGAGACAGGAAGGAAAGAGCATGCAATTTACTACTTGAGTAAAAAGTTCACGGATTGTGAATCTCGATACTCTATGCTCGAAAAGACGTGTTGTGCATTGGCGTGGGCTGCCAAACGTCTAAGACAGTACATGCTGAACCATACAACCATGCTGATATCGAAGATGGATCCAATCAAATATGTGTTTGAGAAGCAAGCGCTCTCTGGAAGGATTGCTAGATGGCAGATGGTATTGACAGAATACGATATCCAGTATGTTTCCCAGAAGGCCATTAAGGGAAGTGTTCTGTCCGAATATCTCGCCGAACAACCAATTGGGGATTATCAGCCTATGAAGTTTGAGTTTCCTGATGAGGAAATAATGTACTTGAAAGCTAAAGATTGCGATGAGCCGTTGCCTGGTGAAGGTCCTGAGCGGAGTTCCTAGTGGCAATTAATTTTTGATGGGGCTGTCAATTCGTACGGTAGCGGGATCGGGGCAATCATTACAACTCCCCACGGGTCGCACATCCCGTTCACAGCCAGATTGACTTTTCCAGTGACGAATAACGAAGCAGAGTACGAGGCTTGTATTATAGGGTTAGAGGAGGCTATTGATCTGAGGATCAAGAATCTGGACGTATATGGGGATTCAGCGTTGGTTGTGAATCAGATTAAGGGAGAGTGGGAGACACGCCAACCTAATCTAGTACCGTACATGAACTATGCGAGAAGGTTTCTACCTTTCTTTGATAAAGTAGAGTTTCATCATGTACCTCGGGCGGAGAATCAAATGGCAGACGCCCTTGCAACATTATCCTCGATGTATAAGGTTAACTACTGGAACGAGGCTCCCAGGATTGTCATATCTCGCCTTGATAGGCCGGCCTTTGTGTTTGCAATTGATGAAGCATCTGACGGTAAACCTTGGTACTTCGATATACAGAATTTCCTGAAGAATAAGGAATATCCGGCTGGGGCATCCAGTCGTGATCAGAAGACTCTAAGGAGATTAGCAGGCAACTTTTATCTGAATCCCGACGGCGTTTTGTATAGAAGGAACCACGATTTAGTACTCCTCCGGTGTGTATATGAGAAGGAAGACAACTTGCTCATGGAAGAGGTCCATGAGGGAACTTTTGGTACACATGCTGGTGGGCATGCTATGACTCGAAAGTTGTTGCGGGCAGGGTATTACTGGTTAACGATGGAAACTGACTGTTTCAAGTTTGCCAAGCGGTGTCACAAGTGCCAGATCTATGCAAATAAGATCCATGTGCCACCCAGTCCACTGAATGTTATGGCTTCACCGTGGCCTTTCTCCATGTGGGGAATTGATATGATCGGCAAGATTGAGCCTACTGCTTCTAATGGGCATCGCTTCATTCTGGTCGCGATCGATTACTTCACCAAGTGGGTGGAAGCAGCATCTTACGCCAATGTGACGAAGCAGGTGGTGGCCAAATTTATCAAGAGGGATATAATTTGCAGATACGGTATTCCTGAACGGATCATTACTGATAATGGTTCGAATTTGAACAACAAGATGATGAAAGATCTGTGTCGGGATTTCAAGATCGAGCATCATAATTCATCTCCCTACAGACCCAAGATGAATGGCGCTGTTGAAGCGGCCAACAAGAACATAAAGAAAATTGTTCAGAAGATGGTGGTAACGTATAAGGATTGGCATGAGATGCTGCCATTTGCTTTGCACGGTTATCGCACGACAGTGCGTACATCAACCGGGGCAACACCGTTCTCACTAGTATATGGCATGGAGGTTGTCATGCCATTGGAGGTTGAGATACCGTCTTTGAGGGTTTTGCTTGATGTTCAGCTGGATGAGGCAGAATGGGTGAGAGGTAGATTGAATCAGCTGAGCTTGATAGATGAGAAAAGACTGGCATCCATTGTACATGGTAGGCTGTATCAGAGCCGGATGAAGAAAGCGTTCGACAAGAAGATTCGACCTCAGAGCTTTCAGACAGGCGATCTTGTGCTGAAAAAGATTCTCCCACCGCAATCGGATCACAGGGGCAAATGGACTCCCAACTACGAAGGTCCATACGTCGTGAAAAAGGTCTTCTCCGGAGGAGCCTTATTGTTATCCGCCATGGATGGTGAAGACTTTTCATCCCCTGTGAACTCAGACGCAGTTAAAAAATACTTCTTTAAAAATCGACCCGCTGGACAGTAAAAAGAGAGTCCAGGCAAAAATGGGGCATCCTGGCGAACCAAAAAAACAGAATAAAAAGGTTCGGGCAAAAGTTAGGGATATAATTAAAAAAAATGTACACCCGCGAAGTCGAAAACCTACACTGGGCGGCTTCGGCAAAAAAGGGTATCCCGGTGAATCGAAAACCCGCAAAGGGCGATTCACGCAAAAGTTAGGGATTTGAGAAGCAAATGACTGCGGTCCAAGTTTGATTGTTAGCGGTTTGGGAACATCTGGGGGTTAACTATCCAAAGTAATTTCTTCTGAAGACAGAGATCGGAAAGCGTCAGAGTCCAGCGAGTCATAGGAAGATCGGTTCATGGTGTTCGTCTGTAACACGTTGCCGACATGTGTACAAATTTTATTCTGTATATTTGTATACTTCTGCATTTTGTTTATGTGTGACTACCTCTTTTCAGGAGTCGCATCTGATGTACAAATCTTGCCTATTCTCAGGCCGTTATCAATAAAGTGTTTTATTCGGTGTAATGTGTGACTTTGGTTTTAATTTTACATTTTTGTTTGTAAAAAGCGCCGATGTTTTTGATAAACTTACATGCGTGTAAACAGGCGGGCCTCGGCCGATGATTGTTAAAACCGGAAATTACCTGAATGGTTGTCGTGGGTGACTACCAAGATGTTTCTTTTTTTTGCATAGATTGCCTTGTGTTTGCTTGTTGACTTTTGCAGGTATTCAAAAGCTCGCAAAGTTCCCCGCCAGAGTCCATGGCAGGCTGGTACCCTCTCCCGAGGATGAACGTTGTGTCTTTCCCCGGTGAAGTCGCCCCGGGCAAAATTGGGTGTTGTCTCCCCAAGAGAGTGGAGATTGCGTCAAAGGAAAAGATCAATGTATCTTCAGTAGTTCAAAATTAGCTTATCAAGCGGACCAGAGCCTTCCCCAGCGAAGGTCGAGATGGACATGATTAACTTCCCCAAAGAGTTTCTTGCGTAGTGCGAATCAGAGCACGCCGGTCAGTCCCCAGCTCAGTGATAGCAGGATGAAGTATCCCCGCAGGGCGTAATCAGAGTATTGATACATTTGAAAGCAGTTCCTACGATTGCTTTTCTCTTTCCCCAACAGGTTGATCTTTCCTCGTCAGGACGATCATCTTCAGCAGAATTTGAAGTTTTGAGTTTGTGAGCTACCTTCCCAGCAGGATGGTTATCCCCAGCGGAGTTAGTTCATCATTCCAACATTTATTTTGTTGGAAGCGTATCGGTAGTGTTCCGGTCATCCCCAGCGGATCCAGTTTGTCTTCGGCATTTATTTTGCTGAAGTAACTCTTTGCATAAGCATGCATCATGAGCATCTGCATTTTGTACGAGTACGTAGCATTTCCATGCTGTGTGGAAGCATTACGTCATTATCGAACGCGTATTTTTGAAACATAAGCCAGGTTGGTTACCTCTTCCGTTTCAAACATGTTGTTCCTTGCCGATAGGAGAAGTCGTGGTTCAGGAAGATGTTGATTTGTGGTCAAAATATGCAGCGATCGTATTTGTACCATCTACGGGGTCATATTGTAAGGCACGCAGTGATCGTGTTGATTTTGAAGTGTTGATTTGTGGTCAAAATACGCAGTGATTGTATTTGTACCATCTATGGGGTTCATGTTGTAGGACACGCAGTGATCGTGTTGATCTTGGTATGTGTATCTGTGGTCGAATGGCGCAGTGATCGTATTCGTCCCGATCTAAGAAGATTGTTTTGTAAGGCACGCAATGATCGTGTTGGTATCGTCTCGGGGTTTTATTGGACAGGACACGCAGTGATCGTGTTCATCCAGTTTTCGTTGGTCGGTATACGCAGTGATCGTATTTTTCCGTTATACGGTGGTTATGGCATGAAGCACGCAGTGATCGTGTTTCGTCTGTTTGTTTGTGGCCGAAGTACGTAGTGATTGTATTCGTCCCATGTTTGAAGTTGTGTCACAACACGCAGTGATCGTGTTTCCTTCAGTCAAGAGGGCCGTGACATGAAGCGCGCAGTGGTCGCGTTCACCCTATGTATGGTTAGGATATACAGTGATCGTATTCGTCCAGTTATGTGGGTTGGTTGAGACACACAGCACGCAGTGATCGTGTTTTCTCCAGTCAAGAGGATCGTGGCTCAGAACGCGCAGTGATCGTGTTCAAACACGCAGTGATCGGGTTCAAGATACGCAGTGATCGTATTCGTATGGCACGTAGTGATCATGTTGATAGTACCAGGGGAACTTGTGATGCGGAGCATGCAGTGATCCTGGCTATCGTATCAGTTGGTTTTGTTGGCCGGCATACGCAGTGATCGTATTCGTCCTATTACATGGGTTGGATTTGTGACACACGCAGTGATCGTGTTGACATCATTTTGGGGGGTTTGTTGGTCGAGACACGCAGTGATCGTGTTCATCATATTGGTGGTTGAAGTACGCAGTGAACGTGTTCGCCTCTTCTATGTGGATTTATTCCGCCTGGCACGCAGCGATCGTGTTTACCTCATCCGGTTGGATTTATGGTTGATGTGATTTTGGTTGTAACGCAACACGCAGTGATCGTGTTTGTCCCAGTATGTGGTTTTGTTTGTGGTATCGAAACACGCAGTGACCGTGTTCGTCGCAATTTTGTGGATTTATGGCGTACGACATGTAGTGATCGTGGTCATCATGTCCGATGTTCCCCTAGCAGAGTTGCTTGGTCAAGCACTTCTCTTTCTCCCCAGCCGAGTCCTTTCTCAGAGTGCTGTGGAAATGGCATGATGTAGATTTTGGGTGGTTACCCACAGTTACCCCAGTGGAGACGTAATCCCCAGCAGGGTGGTCTTCAACGAGATACTTGGTTAAGTTCCTCGTAGTCCCCGGCAGGGTATTCTTTGACAAGTCGCTTGGTTAAGTTACTTGTATTCCCCATCTGAGTCTTTCTCAGGATGTTGTGGATTCAGCATTATAAGACGGTAATGCAGTTTGTGGGTAGTTACCCGTAGTTCCCCCAGCGGAGTTATGTGCTCCAGCAGGGTGTTACTTCAATAAGTTAATTGTTTAAGTCCTCCATAGTCCCCAGCAGGGTATTCGCCACAGGAGTTGTTTGGTTAAATTCCTCGTATTTTTTCAACAAGGTTATTCTCGTCAGGGTTTGGTTAAGTTCCCAATTTCCCCAGCAGGTGTTTGACGGCAGTTGTCAGAATTGGCCTCTCAGAGTTGCTTGGTTAAGTTTCTCGTGGCCCCGCAGGAGGCTTGTTCAGGTACGAGCGAAAGGTTGATCAGTGAAATCAGCATTGTCTCGTTTGGTTAAGCGTTTGCTCGTTTCTTCAAGATACGAAAGGTTGATCAGTGAAGTCAACATGACAAGTGAAGTCAATATTCTCCCGCTGGTTAGCGTGTGCTTGGTTGATAAGTGAGATCAACAGAAGTTGATAAGTGAGATTGACAATTTCTCGTTGTGTGGTGTATGCTCATTTCTTCGGAATGGAGTGGTTTACGGACAATATCAGATTATTTTACAAAAGCAGATTGACAGAGGAATGGTTAGTTGTTGCCGTGACAACAAAAGTCGTTTCCCTGAAGGGTTTTCCCAAGCAGTAGTCGTATACGCAATTTATTTTTGCGGTTGGCAAATTTCTGGGTTCTTTCGTATTCAACCGTCTCGTACCTCGAATGTCTGAAGGCTGCGCGCTCTTCATCCAGTCGGGTCCAAGCCGCTTGAATAGGGGCAGCTGTTGCACCCCAAAATTTGCCCAACCTTTTCTAACCTAGGTTTATGTTTCAATTGCATAATCATTTGCATTGGCATCATGTACATAGTGTATTCATCTGCATTGCATAGCATAAGCAAGCTATCTTAATCAGGGGATCAAGTGCTATTCTTATCTCAAGAGGCATATTCAAGGGTTTCATTCATATTCAAGACTACTCAGGTCATCAGGGAAGAATTTAAGCTTTGAAGAGTAGACAAGTTGATCAGTGAGTTCTCCCCTATCTTGAGGTTATTTGGGGATCATCAGAGGAAGTGTGAGCCATGAGCCAAGAGCATGAGGTGTGTATGGATGTTATGAGGAGACTAGATGATCATTTTTGAGGAGTAACCAAGTCATTGGAATGATTGCAAGAGCCTCAGTTGAAGTCAGTCAACTAGGGTTTTATCTGGGTCAACACTAGGTCAACCCTAGGTCAAAGACTTGTTTTGAAAGGCATCAAGGATCATTTGAAGAATGTGGGATTCATTATTTGCTATATGGATATGGATATGGTGTTGTGCCAAAGAAAAATTAGAAGGAGTCAAGAAGAAGAGGAGGTACTAAATTAGGGTTTCAGTGTAAAATCCCCTGATTTAGGTCAAACTTCAAAGCAGTGTAACTCAAGATGCAAGCTTCATATTGAAGGTGAGAAAATACTTAGAAGGGGGGGTTGAATAAGTATGACAGAAAATAATCAAAGATAAAAACTCAAGTATTTTTATCCTGGTTCGTTGAACTCAACTACTCCAGTCCACCCTTTTCAAGAGTGATTTGCCTTTCTCAACAAGGACTTAATCCACTATTCAAATCAACTGATTACAAATAGCAACACCTAAGAACAACTGTTCTTAGTCTTCTCAAGAGCTACTGATCTAACCTAGATCCTCTTAAGGAAAACTTCCTTTACAAATTAATGTAATACAATGTAAGAGTAAGAAATTGCTTCTAATAAAGCTATAAACACAACTGTGTTATTTCTCTAAGTTTAGAACAATGTATGAACAGCAAAGAATATGAGAGCTTGAGAGTTTTTCGCGTGAGAGTGTTCTTGCAATTGTTTTCGTCACATGAAGAATGAGCTATGATATCCTTTATATAGCCACTTGAATATGGAGAGAATATAATACCGTTGGAGAAGATATTTCCAATATCAAATAGTACTGTCCTTTGTACTATTGCAGCAGAGAGACGGCGCACAAAATGTGGGTGTAGCAATTGTCTGCTGAGCTGTGATTATACCATATATGGAATGTATCAGAGGAATAATATTCTTGCAGAGAATTTTGTCTATCCCAATTAAGGAAAGATTTGCTGGCATATTCCAACGGATATATTAAAATAATCTTCTTCAAATAATTCTTCAGATAGTTCAGATCAACAATCAATATCAGAGTCTTCAGTCTTCAGAATCTTCTGGAAACTTCAGAGTCTAAGATGTTCTTCAGATGTTGATGAATCAGAGTCTGGTGCAGCTGTGTGCTTGAAGCGTAACATGCTCTTAGATCAGAGTCTTCACTCACATCAGAGTCTTCTCTCATTCAGAGTCTCTTCACTCAGAGTCTTCTTTCATTCAGATTCTTGATAATATATGCAGTGTGTTGTATCTTCAGAATCTTGATGACTAAGCTCTTATACTTCAGATTCTTCTAAGCTCTTATACTTCAGATTCTTCTGATCTTCAGATGCTCTTGAGCCATTCAGAATTTATTGTTCACATCAAATTTGCTCTTTAAGATTAAAATCTTTTGTGCCTGTAGAAAACAGTTTAGAACAAATTTAGAGAGTATAATTCTTGTATACAAATTATCATTAATGTTATCATCAAAACATAGAGATATTACTAAGACACAATCTGTGCTCTTACAATCTCCCCCTTTTTGATGATGACAAAACATGAGAAATTTGTTCAATAAAAATATGAATTAAAAATACTCCCCCTGAGATTTACAATCTCCCCCTGAAATGAATACTCTAATGGAATTAGATACTTCCCTTTCTGGTTGAGTACATTTCAGATTCAGAGCCTGATTGAAGCCTGGTTAACATCCTGATTGAAGCCTGGTTGACATATGTTTGACTTCTAGAGTCAAAGCTTGATGCCATATTAAAGCTTGATGCCAGATGAACAACTTCAGAGCACCTGGTTGTTTATCTTGCCATTTCCTGTCTTGAGTTATCTTTTAGATCATAGTACTCAAGGTTAGATATCAGAGTCTGGTCTACTCAGATTTAGCTATTTTTGATCAGGTTCTGAAAAGATAGATCTCAGGAAAAACTTCAATGAAATTTGTCAGATTTTTTAATAATATCTGGGACACTTAAATTCAAAGAATGTTAGTAACATGTCTGACTTAATTCAGATAAATGTTAGTAACATGTCTGACTTAATTCAGATAATTGCTTATAGATTTGAACAATCAGATTCTATTTTGTTTCTCCCCCTTTTTGTCATAATCAAAAAGAATTTTAAAAGACAGTAAAGATGCAGAAGAAACACATATCCAGATAAGCAAAAAGATCATTGTCATTAAGTCAAGAGAACATTCAGATTCAGATAAAAGCACACAAAACATATCAGAAGAAAATCAAAACAAAGCAAAACATGAAAAACTTGTGCAAAACATCAAGTAGGTTTAGCAGATGAGGTTTGTTGAGAAGCAATGAGTTGCAGCAGTGCTGTAATCCTTTCTGAATTTTCATCTTGCTTAGCCATCCAAGTTTTCATTTCTTCATTTGTTTTCTTTTGATCAACCATAAAATCCTTAAGTTCTTTGACATCCTTCTGAAGATCTGTAGATTCTGAAACAGTAGATTCTGGAACAGTAGATTCTGAAACAGTCTGAGTAACATCAGGTGCAGGAATTTCTGGAGGTGGAGGAGCTTCTAGAAGAAGAATAGGAGGAGTGTTTCTCTTAATCCGTTTTTGATAAGCAGCAAACCTTACTTTTGACAATCTAAGACATTGAGTCCTGATTTTCAAAGCCTCCCTATTCAGTCTGTAAAGATATTTCTTCCAAACAGCGTTAGCAGCCTCTTTGTCCATAGTAGTCATGCAAACATCCATAATGTCAGCAAAGTCTGAGACATTATCCTTATCAAAATCTCTTAACAGAGTATAAACACTTGATCCCAATTCTGCTTCATCAGGGATTCTGGGTTGTCTTGGTTGGGTTAGTGGTGTTTGTTCAGAAGGTTGAGGTTGTGAAGATGGATGTTCAGATGTTTGTGGTTCAGAAGGTTGAGGATTGATTTGTGGTTCAGATGTTGGTTGGTTGTTTTGTGGTTCAGATGTTTGTTGGTCAGAATGTTGTGGTTGAGGTATTGAGGGAATTGGTTGGGTTTCTGTTGGTTGTGGAGTGTTTTGGATTTCAATAGGTTGTGGAGTGAGAGTTTGAGTTGGGGAATTTTGTGGAGAAGGTGGATGTTCAGAAGTTGGAGATTTAAACAGCTGTTTCCAAACGCTCTCAGAACGAGGTTGTTTGAGATCATTCAAGCATTCATTAATGTAACCAGATGATTCATCATCAGATGATGTATCAGAGTGGTTAGATTTTTCAGAAGTTGAAGATAAAATGACAGACTGGTTTAAAGGTGTGACATCTAATATCTCATTAGGATCAATGAGATTTTCAGGTTGGTCAGAGTGTTCAGGGTGAACATCCTCTGGAATAGTATATTCTGGGATAGTGTTTTGTGGTTGTGGTGTTGTTTGTTGAGTTTGTTGTGGAATTTCTGTTTGTATGTTTGTTGGTTGTGGTGTATGAGTCTCAGATGGTCTAGATCTTCTAAATATAAGGGGTGAGTCAGATGGTGTGGGGGTAGCAGAATGATGAACAGGATTAGAATCAGTGTTAAATACCTGTTTCAGAGTATCTCTAATTTCTTCAAAAGTTGCTGCAGGAGGATTTGGTTGAACCTTCTTCAGCTTCTTCCTTTTCTTCTTCTTTTCAGCATCTGAATGCTTCCTTTTCTTCTGATGACCTTCACTATCAGCTTTTCTCTTACGTCTTCTTTCCCTTGTCAAATCAGGAAGAACTTGGCCTTCCTTCTGCACAAGATTGGCAGGAATCTCAACACCATCTCTTAGGCAGCGAGCAACATACTCAGCAATAATTTCTCTAGGTTCATCTGAGGTGAATAAAGGAAAATCCTTAACAGGAATCCTTCTTCCCTTAACTTCTTCAGAGTTAGTTTTCCTTGGTTTCTCAGATAAATCATCAACCAGTTTCATCCTTCTCAAAGTTAAACCGTTTATTTCAGAGCCAATGATATAAGTCAGATCTTCTGTCAACCCAGCCTCTTGCAGATGCGCCACAAGTTGGTTTTCTATCAGAATATCTGAAATCAGCCTTCCCATAGGAATCCACGTTCTGACTTTTCCAGATTTATCTCTGGCTGTTTCCCTTGTTTCCTTGACGTGAGACACCAGATGATTAAACAGCAAATATGGAAGATCAATCTGAATGTTTTGGTGTAAACAATACATGAAGTAAAGTTGTTCAGCATTAACATAATCAGAAGAGTTTGAAGAGGGTCTGTGAAAGATGGTGTTCATGAAAATCTTAGCCCATATCTTGTAAGTGGGTTTCAAGAACTTAACCTTCTTACAAGGTTCACCAGTAGTACAGATTTCTTGACAAACATCTTTCAGATCTTCACGCGCAGAAGACAGAGAGGTTACTCCATCAGTTGCCTTAAAACCTATGAATTTCCTTATCAGGTTTTCAGTGATAACTATCTTTTTCCCCAGCACAGAGGAGTGAATGAACTTTGGAGTAGCAAATGCATGGATCCAGAATTCCTTCACTAACTTTGGATACACAGGACCCATAAGCCTGTCAAAGTAACCGTCCCAGCCTTGTGCTTTGATTGAAGAAATCAGATCAAACCCATTTTCAGCAAGATCTTCTAAGTCCACGAAACTTTCACACAGTACTTCTAGTGAATCAACAGCAGTTAGGAGAGTGCGTACTGGTTCTATGACAGTGGTAGCATTCTTGGTAGTAACAGCTTTTGAAGTAGATGCCATTGTTGACGATGATGAAGAAGATGAAGGTTTCTGAGATCTTTTAGGGTTTGCAAAGAGAGAGAACAACAAACAAAAACGCATATGTGTTTGAGAATGTGAAAAGTGTGAATGTGTTATGAGAGTGGTTTAAATAGACAAATAAAGCAAGCATGGGAGACACAACAGACACACATAGGACACATACGCACGTTTGCATTAAATGAAAAGTAATCATTTTTAATTATGATATGACATTTGGGGGAAAATCAAGACAGATTGAGATTTTCAAAGCAATACCTTAAACGTCATAATCAGTAGGTGTACTCCATCTTTTCAGATTCTGAGTGACACGTGTTTGCTTGCATGTGATTCTCTAACTCTTAAGAAATGAAACGTTTTCAACTTTCAGATCCTCTGAGATGGTCAGTTCAGAGTTTCACACAAAAAAAATAATTCACAGATAAATTAAACAAGCAAGACAGATGAAATACTTCAGAGTGTTAAACACTTAGCATCTGAGAAGTTGACTCTGAGAAATATTACTCTGGACAAAAATCCATACAAATATTTTTCAGAATAAACTTAAACCTATCTTCAGCAAGGGGTTTTGTGAAAATATCTGCCCATTGATGATCTGTATCAACAAAGGCTAAATTTATTACACCCTTCTGAACATAGTCTCTGATGAAATGATGTTTAATCTCTATATGTTTGGCCTTAGAGTGTAAAATTGGATTTTTGGATAAACATATAGCAGAAGTATTATCACAGAAGATAGAAAGATTACTCTCATAGATTTGATAATCTTCTAGTTGACTCTTCATCCAGAGCATCTGAGTGGAACATCCAGCAGCAGCAATGTATTCTGCCTCTGTGGTTGATAGTGCAATTGTTGGTTGCTTCTTGCTGTACCACGAGATCAGATGACTTCCAAGAAACTGACAGCTTCCAGAAGTACTTTTGCGCTCAACTCTATCTCCAGCATAGTCAGCATCACAGAATCCAACTAGTGAATATTTGTCAGATCTTCTGTAACACAAACCAACATTAGCAGTACCTTTCAGATACCTTAGAATCCTCTTAACAGCAGTTAAGTGTGATTCTCTAGGATCTGATTGGAACCTAGCACATAAACAAACACTAAACAGAATGTCTGGTCTAGAAGCAGTCAAATAAAGAAGAGATCCTATCATACCTCTGTAGAGTTTCTGATCTACCTTCTTACTTACCTCTTCCTTACCTAGAGTGCTTGTAGGATGCATTGGAGTCTTTGCCATTTTGCTATCCAGCATGTTAAACTTCTTCAGAAGCTCTTTAACATACTTGGTCTGATGTATGTAGGTGCACTCTGGAGTCTGATTTACTTGGATTCCCAGAAAGAATCTCAGTTCTCCCATCATGCTCATCTCAAATTCTGCCTGCATACATTCAGCAAACTCCTTTCCAAGCATAATATTTGTTGATCCAAAAATAATATCATCTACATAAATTTGACAAATCAATAAATCTTTCTTAATGGTTTTACAAAATAGTGTGGTATCCACTTTTCCTCTGATGAAATTTTTCTTCAGAAGAAAATTACTCAACCTCTCATACCAAGCTCTGGGAGCTTGTTTTAGTCCATAAAGAGATTTTTTCAGTTTGTAAACATGATCTGGAAAATTTTCATTTTCAAAACCAGGAGGTTGGTGGACATACACTTCCTCTTCTATAATTCCATTAAGAAAAGCACTTTTAACATCCATCTGATAAAGAGTGATGTTATGTTGTGCAGCAAATGAAATAAGCAAGCGTATAGACTCTAACCTTGCAACAGGAGCATATGTTTCTGTGTAGTCTATGCCTTCTTGTTGACTGTAGCCTTGAGCAACCAGTCTTGCTTTGTTCCTTTCAACTTCTCCTTTTTCATTAAGTTTATTTCTGAAAACCCATTTTGTTCCAATGACATTGAAACCTTTAGGTCTTGGAACCAGATCCCAGACTTCAGTCCTTGTGAATTGATTCAGCTCCTCTTGCATAGCTAAAATCCATTCATTATCTTCCAGAGCCTCATCAACAGATGTTGGTTCTATAATTGACACTAAGCCACAGAAGGAAGATTCAGAAGTTCTGAGAAATGCTCTTGTCCTTATTGGATCATCTTTCTTTCCAATTATCACATCCTCTGGATGAGAAGCTTTCATTCTGGAAGAAGATCCTCTGACTGTTGGTCTTTCAGAAATATGCAGATTGTCAAGTTGGGAAGTTAGAGGCGTAGCATCTGGGTTTGCTTCAGAGTCTTTGTCTTCAGTCTTGTCTGCCTCTGAGCCTTCAGAGTCTGTGAGAATAACTTCTCTATCTGCAGAACTTTCAACTTGCTTTGGCTTTTCAGAGCCAAGCTTATCATCAAATTTAACATGAATAGATTCTTCCACAATCTGTGTTTCAGTATTGAATACTCTGTAGCCTTTAGAGCGTTCAGAATAACCAAGCATGAAACACTTCTGTGCTTTGGAATCAAACTTGTTCAGATGATCTTTAGTGTTAAGCATATAACAAATACATCCAAATGGATGAAAATAAGCAATGTTGGGCTTTCTGTTTCTCCACAATTCATAGGGAGTCTTTTCCAGAAGAGGTCTTACAGACACTCTGTTCTGAATATAACATGCTGTATTTATTGCTTCTGCCCAAAAGTATTTTGCCAGATTTGTCTCGTTGATCATGGTTCTGGCCATTTCTTGCAATGTTCTATTTTTCCTCTCTACAACTCCATTTTGTTGTGGAGTTCTAGGACAGGAGAAATCATGTGCAATTCCTTTTTCAGAAAAGTATTTTTCAAAATATTTGTTTTCAAATTCACCACCATGATCACTTCTGACTTTAATAATTTTGCATTCTTTTTCAGTCTGGACTTGATTGCAGAAGTCAATGAACACAGAATGAGACTCATCCTTGTGTTTTAGAAACTTTACCCATGTCCATCTGCTGTAGTCATCTACAATGACTAACCCATACTTCTTGCCTCTGATGGATGCAGTTTTCACTGGTCCAAACAGATCAATATGAAGTAATTCCAATGGTCTAGAAGTGGAAACAACATTTTTTGGTTTAAAATGAGATTTTGAAAATTTACCCTTTTGACATGCGCCACACAGAGCATCTGAATTGAACTTCAGATTAGGGAGTCCTCTGACCAGATTGAGTTTATTAATCTGAGATATACGTCTCATATTAATATGTCCCAATCTTCTATGCCAGACCCATTGCTCATCATTCACAGATAAAAGGCATTTTACATTTTGAACTTTAAGTTCTGAAAGGTTGATTTTGTAAATGTTGTTTTTCCTCTTTCCACTGAATAGGATTGAACCATTCTTTTGACATACAGCTTTGCAACATTTTTGATTAAAGATGATATCATAACCATTGTCACTTAATTGACTTATGGACAATAGATTATGTTTCAATCCTTCAACTAACAGAACATTAGAAATAGAGGGTAGGTTACCATTACCTATTGTACCAGAGCCAATGATCTTGCCCTTCTGGTTCCCTCCAAATTTCACGTCCCCTCCAGATCTAAGTTCCAGGCTTTGGAACATAGACCTTTCGCCCGTCATATGTCGTGAGCATCCAGAGTCCAGGTACCATGATTGGTGTCTGGATTTTGCTGCTAAGAACATCTGCAACAGGTATTATTTTACTTTTAGGTACCCAGATCTTCTTGGGTCCTTTGGGGTTAGATGTTCTGTGGTTTTGCCTGAACTTCTGTTTTTCAACATAATGTTTATTCTGGCTAGCCCTTGGCTTAAACACATAAGTACTCTTTTCAGAGCTTGTATGTTTAATATCATTCAGATGACCAAACTTAAAATGAGAATACAGAGGAGTCTTCTTGATGAAGAGTTTATCAACAGACTTTGGATTGCTTCCAGAGGAAGATTCACATCCAATGCCTCTTCTGTTGTTCCCACTAACACCATAGATCATAGAAGCCATTTTGCTTCTGTCTATGCTTTTAGTGAGGAATCTTTTAAAACTGGAGTCATATTTTTCTAAAATATTTTCACTTGACTCTGTTTCAGTATCAGATTCTTGTTGAGTTGTTTCTAAATCATTTTTAAGTTTTAAATTTATTTCTTTCTGCTCAACAAGTTCTGTTCTCAGAAGATCAATCTCAGATTCAAGATTTCTTTTCAGCTTCTTGTATTTGAGTTTAATCTTGCTGTAGCTTTCCAACATGTCAGATAAACTTTCAACAAGTTCAGCTCTGGAGAGTTCAGAAAATACCTCTTCAGAGTCAGAGTCTGATTCTGACTCAGATTCAGATGATGACGTTCCTTCATCTTGATCATTTGTGTTGGCCATCAGCGCAACATTTGCACATTCTTCCTCAGATTCAGAAGATGATTCAGATTCATCTGAGTCATCCCATGTAGCCATCAGAACCTTTTTCTTTTTATCAAACTTCTTTTTGGGTTTTTCCTTTTGAAGTTTGGGACATTCACTCTTGTAGTGTCCAGGTTCTTTACATTCATAGCAAGTGACCTCTTTCTTGCCAGATCTTCTGTGTCCAGAAGATTCTCTCTTTTGATCAGATCTTCTGAAGTTGTTGAACTTCTTCCCTTTGTGCTTCCAGAGTTTGTTGATCCTTCTGGACAGCATGGATAGTTCATCTTCTTCTTCAGAAGAAGATTCCTCAGAGCTTTCTTCATTTACCTGCAAAGCTTTAACAGATTTGTTAGATTTAAAAGCTAAGGATTTACCTTTATCTTTCTTCTGGGGTTCATCTTCCTCCAGCTCAATCTCATGACTTCTCAAAGAACTGATGAGTTCTTCTAATGAGATTTTGTTCAGATCCTTGGCCAGCTTCAATGCAGTCACCATAGGTCTCCATCTGGTAGGAAGACTTCTGATGATCTTCTTGACATGATCAGATGTTGAGTAGCCCTTGTCCAGAACTTTCAACCCAGCTGTTAGAATCTGAAATCTGGAAAACATAGTCTCAATGTTCTCAGATTCTTCCATCTTGAACGCTTCATACTTCTGTATCAGCGCCAGAGCCTTTGTTTCTTTCACCTGAGAGTTTCCCTCATGAGTCATTTTGAGAGACTCAAACATATCATGAGCAGTGTCTCTGTTGGTAATCTTCTCATACTCTGTATGAGAGATTGCATTAAGAAGTATGGTTCTGGCTTTGTGATGATTCTTGAATTCTTTCTTCTGCTCCTCAGTCATTGATTTTCTATCAATCTTTTTGCCATCCTTAGTAGGATGTTCATATCCATCAATGACTAAATCCCAGAGATCAGCATCATACCCCAAGAAAAAACTTTCAAGTCTATCTTTCCAATAATCAAATTTTTCTCCATCAAACATTGGAGGTTTGGTGCTGATTCTGTCTCCTTCATATTTGTTGCTTGATGTAGGAATATCACCCATATTAGCAACCAAATAAATAACAGAGTATTCTTCTCACTGGATCTTTATCTGTCACGGTTAAGTGAATGCACACTCAGAACCGGAGCTCTGATGCCAACTGAAGGTGAGAAAATACTTAGAAGGGGGGGTTGAATAAGTATGACAGAAAATAATCAAAGATAAAAACTCAAGTATTTTTATCCTGGTTCGTTGAACTCAACTACTCCAGTCCACCCTTTTCAAGAGTGATTTGCCTTTCTCAACAAGGACTTAATCCACTATTCAAATCAACTGATTACAAATAGCAACACCTAAGAACAACTGTTCTTAGTCTTCTCAAGAGCTACTGATCTAACCTAGATCCTCTTAAGGAAAACTTCCTTTACAAATTAATGTAATACAATGTAAGAGTAAGAAATTGCTTCTAATAAAGCTATAAACACAACTGTGTTATTTCTCTAAGTTTAGAACAATGTATGAACAACAAAGAATATGAGAGCTTGAGAGTTTTTCGCGTGAGAGTGTTCTTGCAATTGTTTTCGTCACATGAAGAATGAGCTATGATATCCTTTATATAGCCACTTGAATATGGAGAGAATATAATACCGTTGGAGAAGATATTTCCAATATCAAATAGTACTGTCCTTTGTACTATTGCAGCAGAGAGACGGCGCACAAAATGTGGGTGTAGCAATTGTCTGCTGAGCTGTGATTATACCATATATGGAATGTATCAGAGGAATAATATTCTTGCAGAGAATTTTGTCTATCCCAATTAAGGAAAGATTTGCTGGCATATTCCAACGGATATATTAAAATAATCTTCTTCAAATAATTCTTCAGATAGTTCAGATCAACAATCAATATCAGAGTCTTCAGTCTTCAGAATCTTCTGGAAACTTCAGAGTCTAAGATGTTCTTCAGATGTTGATGAATCAGAGTCTGGTGCAGCTGTGTGCTTGAAGCGTAACATGCTCTTAGATCAGAGTCTTCACTCACATCAGAGTCTTCTCTCATTCAGAGTCTCTTCACTCAGAGTCTTCTTTCATTCAGATTCTTGATAATATATGCAGCGTGTTGTATCTTCAGAATCTTGATGACTAAGCTCTTATACTTCAGATTCTTCTAAGCTCTTATACTTCAGATTCTTCTGATCTTCAGATGCTCTTGAGCCATTCAGAATTTATTGTTCACATCAAATTTGCTCTTTAAGATTAAAATCTTTTGTGCCTGTAGAAAACAGTTTAGAACAAATTTAGAGAGTATAATTCTTGTATACAAATTATCATTAATGTTATCATCAAAACATAGAGATATTACTAAGACACAATCTGTGCTCTTACACATATGAATTTCTGGTCCACATGAAACTTGTAGAGTATCTTCATAGCTTTAATTTGAGTGGTGGAAGTCATCAAGATGATTTATAGAACTCACGTTATAGCTCTTGCAAGTTACAGGTCATCTGAGGGCACTGAAATTTGTCTGTGAAAGTTGTCTGTCTTCCAAGCAACTTTTGACCTTCAAGGAGATTTCAAATGGATTTCTGGCCAACATGAGAGTTGTTCATAATTGTCTTAGATTTCTAGGAAGGTATGGTATGCCTTCATGTGATTTGTGGAACTCTAGTTATGTCCTTGGCAAGCAAAGGGTATTTTGGTCATTTGAGAATTACAGGTCATTCTTAGCCTATGCCTAAAACTCATACAAGGAAGCTTCAAATGAAAAACTTCCCAACATCAAAGTTGCTCAAAATGTCATTTTAAGTCTAGAAAAGAGGTCATGGAAGTTTGTAAATGCATAGAACTCAGATTGATAAAAGTTGGTGAAAAATGACTTAAAAATGGCATATAAGTTGAAAAAGTTCAAATGGAAAATTGGTGTGGGCAATCTACAAATACAAAATGGGTCATGTAATATACCAAATTGATTCTAAACAACATTTTGGAAACAATGGTTTAAACACATTTTTGAGTTGAGGCCTAAAAATGGGAGTTGCTTTGTAATGTTCTTACTTGCATAATAAGGTAACTTTGGAAAACTCAACATAAGGCAAGGATCGGCTGATTTTTCACACATATCATCTCAATATCTCATGAGGAGAGATTTTAGCACAAATTTGAAGGGCTGTATGCATGATATGAGATGGTTCCAATATGTCATCACATGAGATTTCCATAACTTTCTACCACGTTCTAGAAGCATCTAGGATCCTCTAATGGTTGTTATATATTGAGGAGCTCACAATGAGATTAGAGGTTGGTGAATTCATTGGTGAAGAGTGAGGGAGAAAGGAGTATTCAAGGTTTTCTCCAAACACAAGCAAGCCACGAGGTCATCTCTACAAGCTTCATTCATCCAAGATAGTGCAAACAGAAAGCTCTACTCCATTAGAGGAGTATTTGGAAGCAAGATCAAGCACTGAATTGAGCCCTACACCCCTCTACCATTGCTACTTGACAGGTTTGGATTCTTCTCCATACCTCTTTATTTATGCACATTCAATTAGATTCCTAGGGCTAAGATTGCTAGGTCAAGATAGGTGATCATTTCCACAAGGTTAGAGAGCTTCTTGTGAGGTTTCATGGCAGGGTGATGATTCTTTGAGGATCAAGAATAAGCTGTTTAGTAGGTTTTAGTTAGCATGTTATAGTTTAATATGATCAGTGCAACCTAGTGTGCATAATTGCACCATTAGAATTAAGCTTTAGCAAGATTGATATCAGAGAAAATGGTGGAACCATAATCTTCGTGCATTCTGTTTGGAAGATCTAGGAAGTGTTAGGTGAAACCAAAGACATGGCTAGGTTCCTGGTAATTAGTAGATCGTTTTTGGTCTTGGAATCTTTCATTTTCGTTGAGAGAGGAGAGAGCACGAGTGAGAAGAAATTACATGCATGGAAACTGAAACTGAAACCCTAATCTTCCATTTGGGGACGATGACTCCTGGCTGTTGGATCATTCCATTTTATTTGACTCATTAGACTCATCTAACGGCCAGCATTTAAACTTCAAAAACGGAGGGAATTCTGAAGCTGCAACGCAGCGTTTCACTTAATGTGAAACCATGGGCCTGGATCAAGCGTGCTATCCCCACCCCCCAAAGTCAGCCCAATGGAAAATACACTGAAACCTCTTGCTATCCGCACCGAGTTTTTAATCTTTTTCTTTTTTTTTTAATTGAATTTCTGAAATGCTTGGGCTTAGCGCCTTTGATATCTGCACCACCCCTTCCTGGCCCATCTGGGTAATTGAACTAGGCGCCCTTACTTCTGACACCCCCCTCCCCATTTCCTTTTAATTCTTTGATTTTATTTTCTTTAATTTTCTTGCATCTTTAAAAAATCATATAAAATCAGAAAATTGATATTTTTCATTTCTTATTTTTGCATTAGGTTCATACTTCTGTGTAGAAAATTAATAAAAATAAAAATGCCATTTTATTTTTAGTTTGATATTTTTAGGATATTTTTCATTTAAATAGCTTTTTTAGATGATTTAGTTGATACCCCATTTTGTTGATTTTAGTTCAATTAGCTCCCCTTAGATTTAGGGTCCATTCTTTTTAGGGTGATTAACTTAGGACTTTAGCTTCCTCATAGGATTTAATTCATAATTTTAGGATTAATTTTTAGATGGTTTGATTAGGTGAGATTAGAGTGATCAATTAGGGTTTTTAGGGTGAACTTAGGTAGGATAATCCATTTTCTTTTAAGAATTTTGTTTTGATTTTTGGGGTATGGGCATAAAGGGATGTTATGGGTAAGTATATAGACCATTGTGAATAAGTGTTGAAATTTTTCCCCTTGTCTTTATATTTTTAGGGTATTTTCTGAGTTTGACTGAATTGACTGATTGTACTGATTGTTTGTTAATTGATTGTCTGTCTTTGGGTTTTATTCTTTGGGGGTATTATTGTGGGGCTTGGTTTGCTTTGAAGACCTTGGTGAAGGAGCATGATGAGGAGAAGATTGAAGATCAAGACCCAGAGGATTGGAGGAGGCATGGATTGAAGGCCTGGTTTAGGAGCTTGCTCTCTTTCTGTGAGGTTTGAGACCCTGGAGTCTGAGGGAAGTTCATGGTACTTTCCTGAGGAAGGCACTATGGATACCTTTCAGTCTTTCTTCTCACCTCTTTCTCAAGTATCCAATGATGTTGGAGTCTTCATGTGAGTTTAGTTTCTCCTGAGGAGGAATGTAAACTGATCACAGTTGTTGAGCCACATGGGATATGATTCCTAAGTGGAAGCCTCCTAGTACTTTCCTGAGGAAGGCATTATGGGTCTGTTCACTTAGTTCCCTTAGTTCATATAGGCTTTCTCAAGTATCCAATGATGTTGGAGCCTTCATATGAGTTTAGTTTCTCCTGAGGAGGAATGTAAACTGATCACAGTTGTTGAGCCACATGGGATATGATTCCTAAGTGGAAGCCTCCTAGTACTTTCCTGAGGAAGGCACTATAGGTCTGATCACTTAGTTCCCTTAGTTCAGGTAGGATTTCTCAAGTATCCAATGATGTCGGAGCCTTCATGTGAGTTTAGTTTCTCTTGAGGAGGAATGTAAACCGATCACAGTTGTCGAGCCGCATGGGATATGATTCCTAGGAAGGAGCCTCCTATTACTTTCCTGAGGAAAGCACTATGAGTCTGCCTACTTAGCTCCCTTTCTTTGGTAAGCTTGTGTTGAAGCTGGAAGACTGGTTTGTTTTCTCTTGTGTAGGGTTTTGCATAGGGCTTTGCTTAGAAGTTGAGGGGGTCCTCCTTCTGCTTGTTTGTTATTGAGTGGCTTTGCTTGTTGGTATTCGGTAGAGCTGAGCTCCCTTGCCTCTATGGTGTGTGGCCCTTGTGCCTTGCTTATTTGGTTGTTGCATTCATGCATATTTCTAGTATTTCTTTACTTTGCAGTGATTCCTGTTTGCTGTTTAGTGTTGTTGCCATGATCCCTTAGGAGCTCTAACTTCTCTGCTGTGGAGGAGTTATGATAGACATTAGGTTGGTTAACCAGGCATGATAACATTAGGTAGATTCCCCTTTTTAACCATAGTTTTTAGGGTGTCTCTTTCCTTTCTCAAAACAACAGAAAAACACTTAATAAAGAATAAAACAAAAGTGAATTCATTTATTCCGTCAAAAGACTTGAACAAACATCAAAACATTTTGTCCTCCTGGACTCTGAAAACCCTTGGTTAAGGTGTATTCTCCCATAAAAAACACTTGAACAGCTTGTGTCGTGCGTGGTCGAACTACGTTTGCTCTGATGTTCCATGCCGTGTGGAAGTACGTAGGCATAGGATGCGATATCCTAGCGAGCAACCTCCCCCCCGTCTAGACGTAGGTAGTCGAACTACGTAGGTAGTCGAGTCCTGTCCTTTTCTTTTCTTTTCAGACTGACCATTAGCGTAGATAGATAAACACACCCTTTTCCTTATAAACACCAAGCGTGGATCCCATCGAGTACGATGGACGTGAGGGGTACTAATACCTTCCCCTTGCGTAACCGACTCCCGAATCCAGGTTTTGGTTGCGATGACCATACCTTTTCCCGTCTTTGCGTTAGGTTTACTTCGAGCGTTTCCTTTCCCTCCTTTGGGATAAATAACGCACGGTGGCGACTCTTCTGTATTAGCCGGCGCCGATTTTCGCAGTAGCGACACAAAGCAGTATCTCTAAACACATGAGATTCTTCGGGTGGTCGAAGCAGTCCCTTATCTATTAAGGTTCTTCATGATACCAAAGCAGTATCTCTAAACACACGAGATTCTTCAGGTGGTCGAAGCAGTCCATTATCCAATAAGGTTCTTTGCGATACCAAAGCAGTATCTCTAAACACATGAGATTATTCGGGTGGTCAAAGCAGTCCCTTATTAACTAATGTTCTTCGCGATACCAAAGCAGTATCTCTAAACACATGAGATTCTTCGGGTGGTCAATGCAGTCCCTTATCCAATAAGGTTATTCGCGATATCAAAGCAGTATCTCTAAACACATGAGATTCTTCGCGAAACCAAAGCAGTATCTCTAAACACATGAGAATCTTCGGGTGGTCGAAGCAGTCCCTTATCCAATAAGGTTCTTCGCGATACCAAAGCAATATCTCTAAACACATGAGATTCTTCGGGTGGTCAAAGCAGTCCCTTATCTAATGAGGTTCTTCGCGATACCAAAGTTGTATCTCTAAACACATGAGATTCTTCGGGTGGTGAAAGCAGTCCCTTATCCAATAAGCTTCTTCACGATATCAAAGAAGTATCTCTAAACACACGAGATCCTTCGCGATACCAAAGCAGTATCTCTAAACACATGAGATTCTTACGGTGGTCAAAGCAGTCCCTTATCTAATAAGGTTCTTCCCGATACCAAAGCAGTATCTCTAAACACATGAGATTCATCGGGTGGTCAAAGCAGTCCCTTATCCAATAAGGTTCTTCGCGATACCAAAGCCCTATCTCTAAACACAGGAGATTCTTCGGGTGGTTGAAGCAGTCCCTTATCTAATGAGGTTCTTCGCGATACCAAAGTTGTATCTCTAAACACATGAGATTCTTCGGGTGGTGAAAGCAGTCCCTTATCCAATAAGCTTCTTCACGATATCAAAGCAGTATCTCTAAACACACGAGATCCTTCGCGATACCAAAGCAGTATCTCTACACACATGAGATTCTTAGCATGGTCAAAGCAGTCCCTTATCTAATAAGGTTCTTCCCGATACCAAAGCAGTATCTCTAAACACATGAGATTCATCGGGTGGTCAAAGCAGTCCCTTATCCAATAAGGTTCTTCGCAATACCAAAGCACTATCTCTAAACACATGAGATTCTTCGGGTGGTCAAAGAAGTCCCTTATCTAATGAGGTTCTTCGCGATACCAAAGTTGTATCTCTAAACACATGAGATTCTTCGGGTGGTGAAAGCAGTCCCGTATCCAATAAGCTTCTTCACGATATCAAAGCAGTATCTCTAAACACACGAGATCCTTCGCGATACCAAAGAAGTATCTCTAAACACATGAGATTATTAGGGTGGTCGAAGCAGTCCCTTATCCAATAAGGTTCTTCGCGATACCAAAGCAGTATCTCTAAACACATGAGATTCTTCGGGCGGTTAAAGCAGTCCCTTATCCAATAAGGTTCTTCGCGATATCAAAGCAGTATCTCTAAACACATGAGATTCTTCGCGATACCAAAGCAGTATCTCTAAACACATGAGATTCTTCGGGTGGTCAAAGCAGTACCTTTCTAATAAGGTTCTTCGCGATATCAAAGTAGTATCCTTAAACACACGAGATTCTTCGCGATACTAAAGCAGTATCTCAAAACACATGAGATTCTTCAAGTGGTCGTAGCAGTCCCTTATCCAATAAGGTTCTCGCGATACCAAAGAAGTATCTCTAAACACATGAGATTCTTAGGGTGGTCGAAGCAGTCCCTTATCCAATAAGGTTCTTCACGATACCAAAGTAGTATCTCTAAACACATGAGATTCTTCGGGTGGTCGAAGCAGTCCCTTATCCGTTAAGGTTCTTCACAATACCAAAGCAGTATCTCTAAACACATGACATTCTTTGGGTGGTGAAAGCAGTCCCTTATCCAATAACGTTCTTCGCGATATCAAAGCAGTATCTCTAAACACAGGAGATTCTTCGCGATACCAAAGCAGTATCTCTAAACACATGAGATTCTTCGTGTGGTCGAAGAAGTCCCTTATCCAATAAGGTTCTTCGCGATACGAAAACAGTATCTCTAAACACATGAGATTCTTCGGGTGGTCGAAGCAGTCCCGTATCTGTTAAGGTTCTTCACGATACCAAAGCAGTATATCTAAACACATGAGATTCTTCGGGTGGTCGAAGCAGCCCCTTATCCAATAAGGTTCTTTGTGATACCAAAGCAGTATCTCTATACACATGAGATTCTTCTGGTGGTGAAAGCAGTCCCTTATCTAATAAGGTTCTTCGTGAAACCAAAGCAGTATCTCTAAACACATGAGATTCTTTGGGTGGTTGAAGCAGTCTCTTATCCAATAAGGTTCTTCGCGATAGCAAAGCAGTATCTCTAAACACATGAGATTCTTCTGGTGGTGAAAGCAGTCCCTTATCCAATAAGGTTCTTCGTCATACCAAAGCAGTATCTCTAAACACATGAGATTCTTCGGGTGGTCGAAGCAGTCCCTTATCCAATACGTTTCTTCACGATACCAAAGTAGTATCTCTAATCACATGAGATTTTTTTGGGTGGTCGAAGAAGTCCTTATCCAATAAGGTTCTTCGCGATACCAAAGCAGTATCTCTAAACACATGAGATTCTTCGGGTGGTCGAAGCAGTCCCTTATCCGTTAAGGTTCTTCATGATACCAAAGCAGTATTTCTAAACACACGAGATTCTTCAGGTGGTCGAAACAGTCCATTATCCAATAAGGTTCTTTGCGTTACCAAAGCAGTATCTCTAAACACATGAGATTCTTCAGGTGGTCAAAGCAGTCCTTTATCAACTAATGTTCTTCGCGATACCAAAGCAATATCTCTAAACACATTAGATTCTTCGGGTGGTCGAAGAAGTCCCTTATCCAATAAGGTTCTTCACGATACCAAAGCAGTATCTCTAAACACATGAGATTCGTCGGGTGGTCGAAGCAGTGCCTTATCCAATAAGGTTCTTATCGATACCAAAGCAGTATCTCTAAACACATGAGATTCTTCGGGTGGTCGAAGCAGTGCCTTTTCCAATATGGTTCTTTGCGATACCAAAGCAGTATCTCTAAACACATGACATTCTTCGGGTGGTCAAAGCAATCCCTTATCTAATGAGGTTCTTTGTGATACCAAAGTAGTATCTCTAAACACATGAGATTCTTCGGATGGTGAAAGCAGTCCCTTATCCAATAAGCTTCTTCGCGATATCAAAGCAGTATCTCTAAACACACGAGATTCTTCGCGATACCAAAGCAATATCTCTAAACACATGAGATTCTTAGGGTGGTCGAAGCAGTCCCTTATCCAATAAGGTTCTTCCCGATACCAAAGTAGTATCTCTAAACACATGACATTCTTCGGGTGGTCAAAGCAGTCCCTTATCCGTTAAGGTTCTTCACGATACCAAAGTAGTATCTCTAAACACATGAGATTCTTCGGGTGGTCAAAGAAGTCCCTTATCAACTAAGGTTCTTCGTGATACCAAAGCAGTATCTCTAAACACATTAGATTCTACGGGTGGTCAAAGCAGTCCCTTACCCAATAAGGTTCTTCGCGATACCAAAGCAGTCTCTCTAAACACATGAGATTCGTAGGGTGGTCGAAGTAGTGCCTTATCCAATAAGGTTCTTCGCGATACCAAAGCAGTATCTCCAAACCCATGATATTCTTCGGGTGGTCAAAGCAGTCCCTTATCTAATAAGGTTCTTCGCGATACCAAAGCAGTATATCTAAACACATGAGATTCTTCGGATGGTCAAAGCAGTCCCTTATCCAAAATGGTTCTTCGCGATATCTAAGCAGTATCTCTAAACACGTGCGATTCTTCGCGATACCAAAGCAGTATCTCTAAACACATGAGATTCTTCGGGTGGTCAAAACAGTACCTTATCTAATAAGGTTCTTCGCGATTCCAAAGCAGTATCTTTAAACACATAAAATTCTTCGGGTTGTTGAAGCAGTATCTCTAAACACATGAGATTCTTAGGGTGGTCGAAGCAGTACCTTATCCAATAAGGTTCTTCGCGATACCAAAGCAGTATCTCTAAATACATGACATTCTTCGTGTGGTCGAAGCAGTCCCTTATCCGTTAAGGTTCTTCACAATACCAAAGCAGTATCTCTAAACACATGAGATTCTTCGGGTGGTCGAAGCAGTCCCTTATCCAATAAGGTTCTTTGCAATACCAAAACAGTATCTCTAAACACATGAGATTCTTCCGGTGGTCCAAGCAGTCCCTTATCTAATAAGGTTCTTCGCGATACCAAAACAGTATCTCTAAACACATGAGATTCTTTGGGTGGTTGAAGCAGTCCCTTATCCAATAAGGTTCTTCAGGATACCAAAGCAGTATCTCTAAACACATGAGATTCTTCGGGTGGTCGAAGCAGTACCTTATCCAATAAGGTTCTTCGTGATACCAAAGCAGTATCTCTAAACACATGATATTTTTCGGGTGTTCGAAGCAGTCCCTTATCCAATAAGGTTCTTCGCAATACCAAAGTAGTATCTCTAAACACATGAGATTCTTGGGGTGGTCGAAGTAGTCCCTTATCCAATTAGGTTCTTCGCGATTCCAAAGCAGTATCTCTAAACACATGAGATTCTTCGGGTGGTCAAAACAGTCCCTTATCGTATAAGGTTCTTCGCGATACCAATGCAGTATCTCTAAACACATGAGATTATTCGGTGGTCAAAGCAGTCCCTTATCCAATAAGGTTCTTCGCGATACCAAAGCAGTATCTCTGAACACATGAGATTCTTCGGGTGGTCGAAGTAGTCCCTTATCTAATAAGGTTCTTTGCGATACCAAAGTAGTAACTCTAAACACATTAGATTCTTCAACTGGTCAAAGCAGTCCCTTATCCAATAAGCTTCTTCGCGATATCAAAGCAGTATCTCTAAACACACGAGATTCTCCGCGATACAAAAGTAGTATATCTAAACACATGAGATTCTTAGGGTGGTCGAAGCAGTCCCTTATCCAATAAGGTTCTTCGCGATACCAAAGCAGTATCTCTAAACACATGACATTCTTCAGCTGATCAAAGTAGTCCCTTAACCAATAAGCTTCTTCGCGATACCAAAGCAGTATCTCTAAACACACGAGATTCTTCGGGTGGTCGAATCAGTTCGTTATCCAATAAGGTTCTTTCCAATACCAAAACAGTATCTCTAAACACATGAGATTCTTCCGTTGGTCCAAGAAGTCCTTTATCTAATAAGGTTCTTCGCGATACCAAAGCAGTATCTCTAAACACATGAGATTCTTTGGGTGGTTGAAGCAGTCCCTTATCCAATAATCTTCTTCACGATACCAAAGCAGTATCTCTAAACACATGAGATTCTTCGGGTGGTCGAAGCAGTACCTTATCCAATAAGGTTCTTCGTGATACCAAAGCAATATCTCTAAACACATGAGATTCTTCGGGTGGTCGAAGCAGTCCCTTATCTAATAAGGTTCTTCGCAATACCAAAGTAGTATATCTAAACACATGAGATTTTTGGGGTTGTCGAAGTAGTCCCTTATCCAATTAGGTTCTTCGCGATTCTAAAGCAGTATCTCTAAACACATGAGATTCTTCAGGTGGTCAAAGCAGTCCCTTATCCTATAAGGTTCTTCGCGATACCAAAGCAGTATCTCTAAACACATGAGATTATTCGGTGGTCAAAGTAGTCCCTTATCCAATAAGGTTCTTCGCGATACCAAAGCAGTATCTCTAAACACATGAGATTCTTCGGGTGGTCGAAGTAGTCCCTTATCTAATAAGGTTCTTTGCGATACAAAAGCAGTATCTCTAAACACATTAGATTCTTCAGGTGGTCAAAGCAGTCCCTTATCCAATAAGCTTCTTCGCGATATCAAAGCAGTATCTCTAAACACACGAGATTCTTCGCGATACCAAAGTAGTATATGTAAACACATGAGATTCTTAGGGTGGTCGAAGCAGTCCCTTATCCAATAACGTTCTTCGCGATACCAAAGCAGTATCTCTAAACACATGACATTCTTCGGGTGGTCGAAGAAGTCCCTTATCCGTTAACGTTCTTCGCGATACCAAAGCAGTATCTCTAAACACATGAGATTCTTCGGGTGGTCGAAGCAGTCCCTTATCCGTTAACGTTCTTCGCGATACCAAAGCAGTATCTCTAAACACATGAGATTCTTCGGGTGGTCGAAGCAGTCCCTTATCCAATAAGGTTCTTTCCAATACCAAAACATTATCTCTAAACACATGAGATTCTTCGGGTGGTCGAAGCAGTCCCTTATCTAATAAGGTTCTTCGCAATACCAAAGTAGTATATCTAAACACATGAGATTCATGGGGTGGTCGAAGTAGTCCCTTATCCAATTAGGTTCTTCGCGATTCGAAAACAGTATCTCTAAACACATGAGATTCTTCAGGTGGTCAAAGCAGTCCCTTATCCTATAAGGTTCTTCGCGATACCAAAGCAGCATCTCTAAACACATGAGATTATTCGGTGGTCGAAGCAGTCCCTTATCCAATAAGGTTCTTCGCGATACCAAAGCAGTATCTCTAAACACATGAGATTCTTCGGGTGGTCGAAGTAGTCCCTTATCTAATAAGGTTCTTTGCGATACCAAAGCAGTATCTCTAAACACATTAGATTCTTCAGGTGGTCAAAGCAGTCCCTTATCCAATAAGCTTCTTCACGATATCAAAGCAGTATCTCTAAATACACGAGATTCTTCGCGATACCAAAGCAGTATATCTAAACACATGAGTTCTTAGGGTGGTCGAAGCAGTCCCTTATCCAATAACGTTCTTCGCGATACCAAAGCAGTATCTCAAAACACATGACATTCTTCGGGTGGTCGAAGCAGTCCCTTATCCGTTAAGGTTCTTCGCGATACCAAAGCAGTATCTCTAAACACATGAGATTCTTCGGGTGGTCGAAGCGGTCCCTTATCCAATAAGGTTCTTTCCAATACCAAAACATTATCTATAAACACATGAGATTCTTCGAGTGGTCGAAGCAGTCCCTTATCTAATAAGGTTCTTCGCAATACCAAAGTAGTATAGCTAAACACATGAGATTCTTGGGGTGGTTGAAGTAGTCCCTTATCCAATTAGGTTCTTCGCGATTCCAAAGCAGTATCTCTAAACACATGAGATTCTTCAGGTGGCCAAAGCAGTCCCTTATCCTATAAGATTCTTCGCGATACCAAAGCAGTATCTCTAAACACATGAGATTATTCGGTGGTCAAAGCAGTCCCTTATCCAATAAGGTTCTTCGTGATACCAAAGCAGTATCTCTAAACACATGAGATTCTTCGGGTGGTCGAAGTAGTCCCTTATCTAATAAGGTTCTTTGCGATACCAAAGCAGTATCTCTAAACACATTAGATTCTTCAGGTGGTCAAAGCAGTCCCTTATCCAATATGCTTCTTCGCGATATCAAAGCAGTATCTCTAAACACACGAGATTCTTCGCGATACCAAAGTAGTATATCTAAACACATGAGATTCTTAGGGTGGTCGAAGCAGTCCCTTATCCAATAACGTTCTTCGCGATACCAAAGCAGTATCTCTAAACACATGACATTCTTCGGGTGGTCGAAGCAGTCCCTTATCCGTTAAGGTTCTTCGCGATACCAAAGCAGTATCTCTAAACACATGAGATTCTTAGGGTGGTCGAAGCAGTCCCTTATCCAATAAGGTTCTTTCCAATACCAAAACATTATCTCTAAACACATGAGATTCTTCCGTTGGTCCAAGCAGTCCCTTATCTAATAAGGTTCTTCGCGATACCAAAGCAGTATCTCTAAACACATGAGATTCTTTGGGTGGTTGAAGCAGTCTGTTATCCAATAAGCTTCTTCACGATACCAAAGTAGTATCTCTAAACACATGAGATTCTTCGGGTGGTCGAAGCAGTACCTTATCCAATAAGGTTCTTCGTGATACGAAAGCAATATCTCTAAACACAAGAGATTCTTTGGGTGGTCGAAGCAGTCCCTTATCCAATAAGGTTGTTCGCAATACCAAAGTAGTATCTCTAAACACATGAGTTTCTTGGGGTGGTCGAAGTAGTCCCTTATCCAATTAGGTTCTTCGCGATTCCAAAGCAGTATCTCTAAACACATGAGATTCTTCGGGTGGTCAAAGTAGTCCCTTATCCTATAAGGTTCATCGCGATACCAAAGCAGTATCTCTAAACACATGAGATTATTCGGTGGTCAAAGCAGTCCCTTATCCAATAAGGTTCTTCGCAATACCAAAGCAGTATCTCTAAACACGTGAGATTCATCGGGTGGTCGAAGCAGTCCCTTATCTAATAAGGTTCTTTGCGATACCAAAGCAGTATCTCTAAACACATTAGATTCTTCAAGTGGTCAAAGCAGTCCCTTATCCAATAAGCTTCTTCACGATATCAAAGCAGTATCTCTAAATACACGAGATTCTTCGCGATACCAAAGCAGTATATCTAAACACATGAGATTCTTAGGGTGGTCGAAGCAGTCCCTTATCCAACAAGGTTCTTCGCGATACCAAAGCAGTATCTCTAAACCCATGACATTCTTCGGGTGGTCGAAGCAGTCCCTTATCCGTTAAGGTTCTTCGCGATACCAAAGTAGTATCTCTAAACAGATGAGATTCTTGGGGTGGCCGAAGCAGTCCCTTATCCAATTAGGTTCATCGCGATACAAAAGCAGTATCTCTAAAAACATGAGATTCTTCGGGTGGTCGAAGCAGTCCCTTATCTAATAAGGTTCTTTGCGATACCAAAGCAGTATCTCTAAACACATTAGATTCTTCAGGTGGTCAAAGCAGTCCCTTATCCAATAAGCTTCTTCGCGATATCAAAGCAGTATCTCTAAACACACGAGATTCTTCGCGATACCAAAGCAGTATATCTAAACACATGAGATTCTTAGGGTGGTCGAAGCAGTCCCTTATCCAATAAGGTTCTTCGCGATACCAAAGCAGTATCTCTAATCACATGACATTCTTCGGGTGGTCGAAGCATTCCCTTATCCGTTAAGGTTCTTCGCGATACCAAAGTAGTATCTCTAAACACATGAGATTCTTGGGGTGGTCGATGCAGTCCCTTATCCAATTAGGTTCTTCGCGATACCAAAGCAGTATCTCTAAGCACATGAGATTCTTCGGGTGGTCGAAGCAGTCCCTTATCCAATAAGCTTCTTCGTGATATCAAAGCAGTATCTCTAAACACATGAGATTCTTCGCGATACCAAAGCAGTATCTCTAAACACATGACATTCTTCGGGTGGTCGAAGCAGTCCCTTAATGTTCTTCACGATACCAAAGCAGTATCTCTAAACACATGAGATTCTTCGGGTGGTCGAAGCAGTCCCTTATCCAATAAGGTTCTTTGCAATACCAAAACAGTATCTCTAAACACATGAGATTCTTCCGGTGGTCCAAGCAATCCCTTATCTAATAAGGTTCTTCGCGATACCAAAGCAGTATCTCTAAACACATGAGATTCTTTGGGTGGTTGAAGCAGTCCCTTATCCAATAAGGTTCTTCACGATACCAAAGCAGTATCTCTAAACACATGAGATTCCTCGGGTGGTCGAAGCAGTACCTTATCCAATAAGGTTCTTCGTGATACCAAAGCAGTATCTCTAAACACATGAGATTCTTCAGGTGGTCGAAGCAGTCCCTTATCCAATAAGGTTCTTCGCAATACCAAAGTAGTATCTCTAAACACATGAGATTCTTGGGGTGGTCGAAGTAGTCCCTTATCCAATTAGGTTCTTCGCGATTCTAAAGCAGTATCTCTAAACACATGAGATTCTTCGGGTGGTCAAAGCAGTCCCTTATCCTATAGGGTTCTTCGCGATACCAAACCTGTATCTCTACACACATGAGATTATTCGGTGGTCAAACCAGTCCCTTATCCAATAAGGTTCTTCGCGATACCGAAGCAGTATCTCTAAACACATGATATTCTTCGGGTGGTCGAAGTAGTCCCTTATCTAATAATGTTCTTTGCGATACCAAAGCAGTATCTCTAAACACATTAGATTCTTCAAGTGGTCAAAGCAGTCCCTTGTCCAATAAGCTTCTTCGCGATATCAAAGCAGTATCTCTAAACACACGAGATTCTTCGCGATGCCAAAGCAGTATATTTAAACACATGAGATTCTTAGGGTGGTCGAAGCAGTCCCTTATCCAATAAGGTTCTTCGTGATACCAAAGCAGTATATCTAAACACATGAGATTCTTAGGGTGGTTGAAGTAGTCCCTTATCCAATAAGGTTCTTCCCGATACCAAAGCAGTATCTCTAATCACATGACATTCTTCCGCTGGTCAAAGCAGTCCCTTATCCAATAAGCTTCTTCGCGATACCAAAGGAGTATCTCTAAACACACGAGATTCTTCGGGTGGTCGAATCAGTTCGTTATCCAATAAGGTTCTTTCCAATACCAAAACAGTATCTCTAAACACATGAGATTCTTCCGTTGGTCCAAGCAGTCCCTTATCTAATAAGGTTCTTCTTGATACCAAAGCAGTATCTCTAAACACATGAGATTCTTTGGGTGGTTGAAGCAGTCCCTTATCCAATAAGCTTCTTCACGATACCAAAGCAGTATCTCTAAACACATGAGATTCTTCGGGTGGTCGAAGCAGTACCTTATCCAATAAGGTGCTTCGTGATACCAAAGCAATATCTCTAAACACATGAGATTCTTCGGGTGGTCGAAGCAGTCCCTTATCCAATAAGGTTCTTCGCAATACCAAAGTAGTGTCTCTAAACACATGAGATTCTTGGGGTGGTCGAAGTAGTCCCTTATCCAATTAGGTTCTTCGTGATTCCAAAGCAGTATCTCTAAACACATGAGATTCTTCGGGTGGTCAAAGCAGTCCTTTATCCTATAAGGTTCTTCGCGATACCAAAGCAGTATCTCTAAACACATGAGATTATTCGGTGGTCAAAGCTGTCCCTTATCCAATAAGGTTCTTCGCGATACCAAAGCAGTATCTCTGAACACATGAGATTCTTCGGGTGGTCGAAGTAGTCCCTTATCTAATAAGGTTCTTTGCGATACCAAAGCAATATCTCTAAACACATTAGATTTTTCAGCTGGTCAAAGCAGTCCTTTATCCAATAAGCTTCTTCGAGATATCAAAGCAGTATCTCTAAACACACGAGATTCTTCGCGATACAAAAGTAGTATATCTAAACACATGAGATTCTTAGGGTGGTTGAAGTAGTCCCTTATCCAATAAGGTTCTTCCCGATACCAAAGCAGTATCTCTAATCACATGACATTCTTCAGCTGGTCAAAGCAGTCCCTTATCCAATAAGCTTCTTCGCGATACCAAAGGAGTATCTCTAAACACACGAGATTCTTCGGGTGGTCGAATCAGTTCGTTATCCAATAAGGTTCATTCCAATACCAAAACAGTATCTCTAAACACATGAGATTCTTCCGTTGGTCCAAGCAGTCCCTTATCTAATAAGGTTCTTCTTGATACCAAAGCAGTATCTCTAAACACATGAGATTCTTTGGGTGGTTGAAGCAGTCCCTTATCCAATAAGCTTCTTCACGATACCAAAGCAGTATCTCTAAACACATGAGATTCTTCGGGTGGTCGAAGCAGTACCTTATCCAATAAGGTGCTTCGTGATACCAAAGCAATATCTCTAAACACATGAGATTCTTCGGGTGGTCGAAGCAGTCCCTTATCCAATAAGGTTCTTCGCAATACCAAAGTAGTATCTCTAAACACATGAGATTCTTGGGGTGGTCGAAGTAGTCCCCTATCCAATTAGGTTCTTCGTGATTCCAAAGCAGTATCTCTAAACACATGAGATTCTTCGGGTGGTCAAAGCAGTCCCTAATCCTATAAGGTTCTTCACGATACCAAAGCAGTATCTCTAAACACATGAGATTATTCGGTGGTCAAAGCAGTCCCTTATCCAATAAGGTTCTTCGCGATACCAAAGCAGTATCTCTAAACACATGAGATTCTTCGGGTGGTTGAAGTAGTCCCTTATCTAATAAGGTTCTTTGCGATACCAAAGCAGTATCTCTAAACACATTAGATTCTTTAGGTGGTCAAAGCAGTCCCTTATCCAATAAGCTTCTTCGTGATATCAAAGCAGTATCTCTAAATACACGAGACTCTTCGCGATACCAAAGTAGTATATCTAAACACATGAGATTCTTAGGGTGGTCGAAGCAGTCCCTTATCAAATAACGTTCTTCGCGATACCAAAGCAGTATCTCTAAACACATGACATTCTTCGGGTGGTCGAAGCAGTCCCTTATCCGTTAAGGTTCTTCGCGATACCAAAGCAGTATCTCTAAACACATGAGATTCCTCGGGTGGTCGAAGCAGTCCCTTATCCAATAAGGTTCTTTCCAATACCAAAACATTATCTCTAAACACATGAGATTCTTCCATTGGTCGAAGCAGTCCCTTATCTAATAAGGTTCTTCGCGATACCAAAGCAGTATCTCTAAACACATGAGATTCTTTGGGTGGTTGAAGCAGTCCCTTATCCAATAAGCTTCTTCACGATACCAAAGCAGTGTCTCTAAACACATGAGATTCTTCGGGTGGTCAAAGCAGTCCCTTATCCTACAAGGTTCTTCGTGATACCAAAGCAATATGTCTAAACACATGAGATTCTTCGGGTGGTCGAAGCAGTCCCTTATCCAATAAGGTTCTTCGCAATACCAAAGCAGTATCTCTAAACACATGAGAATCTTCGGGTGGTCAAAGCAGTCCCTTATCCTATAAGGTTCTTTGCGATACCAGAGCAGTATCTCTAAAGACATGAGTTTATTGGGTGGTCAAAGCAGTCCCTTATCCGATAAGGTTCATCGCGATACCAAAGTAGTATCTCTAAACATATGAGATTCTTGGGGTGGTCGAAGCAGTCCCTGATCCAATTAGGTTCTTCGCGATACCAAAGCAGTATCTCTAAGCACATGAGATTCTTCGGGTGGTCGAAGCAGTCCCTTATCCAATAAGCTTCTTCGTGATATCAAAGCAGTATCTCTAAACACACGAGATTCTTTGCGATACCAAAGCAGTATCTCTAAACACATGACATTCTTCGGGTGGTCGAAGCAGTCCCTTAATGTTTTTCACAATACCAAAGCAGTATCTCTAAACACATGAGATTCTTCGGGTGGTCGAAGCAGTCCCTTATCCAATAAGGTTCTTTGCAATACCAAAACAGTATCTCTAAACACATGAGATTCTTCCGGTGGTCCAAGCAGTCCCTTATCTAATAAGGTTCTTCGCGATACCAAAGCTGTATCTCTAAACACATGAGATTCTTTGGGTGGTTGAAGCAGTCCCTTATCCAATAAGGTTCTTCATGATACCAAAGCAGTATCTCTAAACACATGAGATTCCTCTGGTGGTCGAAGCAGTACCTTATCCAATAAGGTTCTTCGTGATAACAAAGCAGTATCTCTAAACACATGACATTCTTCAGGTGGTCGAAGCAGTCCCTTATCCAATAAGGTTCTTCGCAATACCAAAGTAGTATCTCTAAACACATGAGATTCTTGGGGAGGTCGAAGTAGTCCCTTATCCAATTAGGTTCTTCGAGATTCTAAAGCAGTATCTCTAAACACATGAGATTCTTCGAGTGGTCAAAGCAGTCCCTTATCCTATAGGGTTCTTCGCGATACCAAACATGTATCTCTACACACATGAGATTATTCGGTGGTCAAACCAGTCCCTTATCCAATAAGGTTCTTTGCGATACCGAAGCAGTATCTCTAAACACATGAGATTCTTCGGGTGGTCGAAGTAGTCCCTTATCTAATAAGGTTCTCTGTGATACCAAAGCAGTATCTCTAAACACATTAGATTCTTCAAGTGGTCAAAGTAGTCCCTTATCCAATAAGCTTCTTCGCGATATCAAAGCAGTATCTCTAAACACACGAGATTCTTCGCGATGCCAAAGCAGTATATTTAAACACATGAGATTCTTAGGGTGGTCGAAGCAGTCCCTTATCCAATAAGGTTCTTCGTGATACCAAAGCAGTTTCTCTAAACACATGACATTCTTCGGGTGGTCGAAGCAGTCCCTTATCCGTTAAGGTTCTTCACGATACCAAAGCAGTATCTCTAAACACAAGAGATTCTTCGTGTGGTCGAAGCAGTCCCTTATCCAATAAGGTTCTTTGCAATACCAAAGCAGTATCTCTAAACACATGAGATTCTTCGGGTGGTCGAAGCAGTCCCTTATCCAATAAGGTTCTTTGCAATACCAAAACAGTATCTCTAAACACATGAGATTCTTCCGGTGGTCCAAGCAGTCCCTTATCTAATAAGGTTCTTCGAGATACCAAAGCAGTATCTCTAAACACATGAGATTCTTTGGGTGGTTGATGCAGTCCGTTATCCAATAAGGTTCTTCACGATACCAAACCAGTATCTCTAAACACATGAGATTCTTCAGGTGGTCGAAGCAGTACCTTATCCAATAAGGTTCTTCGTGATACCAAAGCGGTATCTCTAAACACATGAGATTCTTCGGGTGGTCGAAGCAGTCCCTTATCCAATAAGGTTCTTTGCAATACCAAAGTAGTATCTCTAAACACATGAGATTCTTGGGTTGGTCGAAGTAGTCCCTTATCCAATTAGGTTCTTCGCGATTCCAAAGCAGTATCTCTAAACACATGAGATTCTTCGGGTGGTCAAAGCAGTCCCTTATCCTATAAGGTTCTTCGTGATACCAAAGCAGTATCTCTAAACACATGAGATTATTCGGTGGTCAAAGCAGTCCCTTATCCAATAAGGTTCTTCGCGATACCAAAGCAGTATCTCTGAACACATGAGATTCTTCGGGTGGTCGAAGTAGTCCCTTATCTAATAAGGTTCTTTGCGATACCAAAGTAGTATCTCTAAACACATTAGATTCTTCAGCTGGTCAAAGCAATCCCTTATCCAATAAGCTTCTTCGAGATATCAAAGCAGTATCTCTAAACACACGAGATTCTTCGCGATACAAAAGTAGTATATCTAAACACATGAGATTCTTAGGGTGGTCGAAGTAGTCCCTTATCCAATAAGGTTCTTCACGATACCAAAGCAGTATCTCTAAACACATGAGATTCTTCGGGTGGTCGAAGCAGTACCTTATTCAATAAGGTTCTTCGTGATACCAAAGCAATATCTCTAAACACATGAGATTCTTCGGGTGGTCGAAGCAGTCCCTTATCCAATAAGCTTCTTCGCGATACCAAAGCAGTATCTCTAAACACATGAGATTCTTCGGGTGGTCCAAGCAGTCCCTTATCCAATAAGGTTCTTCGCAATACCAAAGTAGTATCTCTAAACACATGAGATTCTTGGGGTGGTCGAAGTAGTCCCTTATCCAATAAGCTTCTTCGCGATACCAAAGCAGTATCTCTAAACACATGAGATTCTTCCGTTGGTCCAAGCAGTCCCTTATCTAATAAGGTTCTTCTTGATACCAAAGCAGTATCTCTAAACACATGAGATTCTTTGGGTGGTTGAAGCAGTCCCTTATCCAATAAGCTTCTTCACGATACCAAAGCAGTATCTCTAAACACATGAGATTCTTCGGGTGGTCGAAGCAGTACCTTATTCAATAAGGTTCTTCGTGATACCAAAGCAATATCTCTAAACACATGAGATTCTTCGGGTGGTCGAAGCAGTCCCTTATCCAATAAGGTTCTTCGCAATACCAAAGTAGTATCTCTAAACACATGAGATTCTTGGGGTGGTCGAAGTAGTCCCTTATCCAATTAGGTTCTTCGTGATTCCAAAGCAGTATCTCTAAACACATGAGATTCTTCGGGTGGTCAAAGCAGTCCCTAATCCTATAAGGTTCTTCATGATACCAAAGCAGTATCTCTAAACACATGAGATTATTCGGTGGTCAAAGAATTCCCTTATCCAATAAGGTTCTTCGCGATACCAAAGCAGTATCTCTAAACACATGAGATTCTTCGGGTGGTCGAAGTAGTCCCTTATCTAATAAGGTTCTTTGCGATACCAAAGCAGTATCTCTAAACACATTAGATTCTTCAGGTGGTCAAAGCAGTCCCTTATCCAATAAGATTCTTCGTGATATCAAAGCAGTATCTCTAAATACACGAGATTCTTCGCGATACCAAAGTAGTATATCTAAACACATGAGATTCTTAGGGTGGTCGAAGCAGTCCCTTATCCAATAACGTTCTTCGCGATACCAAAGCAGTATCTCTAAACACATGACATTCTTCGGGTGGTCGAAGCAGTCCCTTATCCGTTAAGGTTCTTCGCGATACCAAAGCAGTATCTCTAAACACATGAGATTCCTCGGGTGGTCGAAGCAGTCCCTTATGCAATAAGGTTCTTTCCAATTCCAAAACATTATCTCTAAACACATGAGATTCTTCCGTTGGTCCAATCAGTCCCTTATCTAATAAGGTTCTTCGCGATACCAAAGCAGTATCTCTAAACACATGAGATTCTTTGGGTGGTTGAAGCAGACTGTTATCCAATAAGCTTCTTCACGATAGCAAAGCAGTATCTCTAAACACATGAGATTCTTCGGGTGGTCGAAGCAGTACCTTATCCAATAAGGTTCTTCGTGATACGAAAGCAATATCTCTAAACACATGAGATTCTTTGGGTGGTCGAAGCAGTCCCTTATCCAATAAGGTTCTTCGCAATACCAAAGTAGTATCTCTAAACACATGAGATTCTTGGGGTGGTCGAAGTAGTCCCTTATCCAATTAGGTTCTTCGCGATTCCAAAGCAGTATCTCTAAACACATGAGATTCTTCGGGTGGTCAAAGCAGTCCCTTATCCTATAAGGTTCTTCGCGATACCAAAGCAGTATCTCTAAACACGTGAGATTATTCGGTGGTCAAAGCAGTCCCTTATCCAATAAGGTTCTTCGCGATACCAAAGCAGTATCTCTAAACACATGAGATTCTTCGGGTGGTCGAAGCAGTCCCTTATCTAATAAGGTTCTTTGCGATACCAAAGCAGTATCTCTAAACACATTAGATTCTTCAGGTGGTCAAAGCAGTCCCTTATCCAATAAGCTTCTTCACGATATCAAAGAAGTATCTCTAAATACACGAGATTCTTCGCGATACCAAAGCAGTATATCTAAACACATGAGATTCTTAGGGTGGTCGAAGCAGTCCCTTATCCAACAAGGTTCTTCGCGATACCAAAGCAGTATCTCTAAACACATGACATTCTTCGGGTGGTCGAAGCAGTCCCATATCCGTTAAGGTTCTTCGCGTTACCAAAGTAGTATCTCTAAACAGATGAGATTCTTGGGGTGGCCGAAGCAGTCCCTTATCCAATTAGGTTCATCGTGATACTAAAGCAGTATCTCTAAACACATGAGATTCTTCGGGTGGTCGAAGCAGTCCCTTATCTAATAAGGTTCTTTGCGATACCAAAGCAGTATCTCTAAACACATTAGATTCTTCAGGTGGTCAAAGCAGTCCCTTATCCAGTAAGCTTCTTTGCGATATCAAAGCAGTATCTCTAAACACACGAGATTCTTCGCGATACCAAAGCAGTATATCTAAACACATGAGATTCTTAGGGTGGTCGAAGCAGTCCCTTATCCAATAAGGTTCTTCGCGATACCAAAGTAGTATCTCTAAACACATGACATTCTTCGGGTGGTTGAAGCAGTCCCTTATCCAATAAGGTTCTTCACGATACCAAAGCAGTAACTCTAAACACATGAGATTCTTCGGGTGGTCGAAGCAGTACCTTATCCAATATGGTTCTTCGTGATACCAAAGCTGTATCTCTAAACACATGAGATTCTTCGGGTGGTCGAAGCAGTCCCTTATCCAATAAGGTTCTTCGCAATACGAAATTAGTATCTCTAAACACATGAGATTCTTGGGGTGGTCGAAGTAGTCCCTTATCATTTTGGGTTCTTCGCGATTCCAAAGCATTATCTCTAAACACATGAAATTCTTCGGGTGGTCAAAGCAGTCCCTTATCCTATAAGGTTCTTCGCGATACTAAAGCAGTATCTCTAAACACATGAGATTATTCGGTGGTCAAAGTAGTCCCTTATCCAATAAGGTTCTTCGCGATACCAAAGCAGTATCTCTAAACACATCAGATTCTTCGGGTGGTCGAAGTAGTCCCTTATCTAATAAGGTTCTTTGCGATACCAAAGCAGTATCTCTAAACACATTAGATTCTTCAGGTGGTCAAAGCAGTCCCTTATCCAATAAGCTTCTTCACGATATCAAAGCAGTATCTCTAAACACATGAAATTCTTCGCGATACCAAAGTAGTATATCTAAACACATGAGATTCTTAGGGTGGTCGAAGCAGTCCCTTATCCAATAAGGTTCTTCGCGATACCAAAGCAGTATCTCTAAACACATGACATTGTTCGGGTGGTCGAAGCAGTCCCTTATCCGTTAAGGTTCTTCCCGATACCAAAGCAGTATCTCTAAACACATGAGATTCTTCGGGTGGTCGAAGCAGTCCCTTATCCAATAAGGTTATTTTCAATACCAAAACAATATCTATAAACACATGAGTTTCTTCCGTTGGTCCAAGCAGTCCCTTAATCTAATAAGGTTCTTCGCGATACCAAAGCAGTATCTCTAAACACATGAGATTCTTTGGGTGGTTGAAGCAGTCCCTTATCTAATAAGCTTCTTCACGATACCAAAGCAGTGTCTCTAAACACATGAGATTCTTCGGGTGGTCGAAGCAGTACCTTATCCAATAAGGTTCTTCGTGATACCAAAGCAATATGTCTAAACACATGAGATTCTTCGGGTGGTCGAAGCAGTCCCTTATCCAATAAGGTTCTTCGCAATACCAAAGTAGTATCTCTAAACACATGAGGTTCTTGGGGTGGTCGAAGTAGTCCCTTATCCAATTAGGTTCTTCGTGATTTCAAAGCAGTATCTCTAAACACATGAGATTTTTCGGGTGGTCAAAGCAGTCCCTTATCCTATAAGGTTCTTCGCGATACCAAAGCAATATCTCTAAACACATGAGATTATTCGGTGGTCAAAGCAGTCCCTTATCCAATAAGGTTCTTCGCGATATCAAAACAGTATCTCTAAACACATGAGATTCTTCGGGTGGTCGAAGCAGTCCCTTATCTAATAAGGTTCTTTGCGATACCAAAGTTGTATCTCTAATCACAGTAGATTCTTCAGGTGGTCAAAGTAATCCCTTATCAAATAAGCTTCTTCACGATATCAAAGCAGTATCTCTAAACCCACGAGATTCTTCGCGATACCAAAGCAGTATATCTAAACAGATGAGATTCTTAGGGTGGTCGAAGCAGTCCCTTATCCAATTAGGTTCATCCCGATACCAAAGCAGTATCTCTAAAAACATGAGATTCTTGGGGTGGTCGAAGCAGTCCCTTATCCTATAAGGTTCTTCGCGATACCAAAGTAGTATCTCTAAACACATGAGATTCTTGGGGTGGTCGAAGCAATCCCTTATCCAAATAGGTTCATCGCGATACCAAAGCAGCATCTCTAAACACATGAGATTCTTCGGGTGGTCAAAGCAGTCCCTTATCCTATAAGGTTCTTCGCGATACCAAAGTAGTATCTCTAAACACATGAGATTCTTGGGGTGGTCGAAGCAGTTCCTTATCCAATTAGGTTCTTCGCAATACCAAAGCAGTATCTCTAAACACATGAGATTCTTCAGGTGGTCGAAGCAGTTCGTTATCTAATAAGGTTCTTTGCGATACCAAAGCAGTATCTCTAAACACATTAGATTCTTCAGGTGGTTAAAGCAGTCCCTTATCCAATAAGCTTCTTCGTGATATCAAAGCAGTATCTCTAAACACACGAGATTCTTTGCGATACCAAAGCAGTATATCTAAACACATGAGATTCTTAGGGTGGTCGAAGCAGTCCCTTATCCAATAAGGTTCTTCGCGATACCAAAGCCGTATCTCTAAACACATGACATTCTTCGGGTGGTCGAAGCAATCCCTTATCCGTTAAGGTTCTTCGCGATACCAAAGTAGTATCTCTAAACACATGAGATTCTTCGGGTGGTCGAAGCAGTCCCTTATCCAATTAGGTTAATCGCGATACCAAAGCAGTATCTCTAAACACATGAGATTCTTTGGGTGGTCAAAGCAGTCCCTTATCCTATAAGGTTCTTCGCGATACCAAAGTAGTATCTCTAAACACATGAGATTCTTGGGCTGGTCGAAGCAGTTCCTTATCCAATTAGGTTCTTCGCAATACCAAAGAAGTATCTTTAAACACATGAGAATCTTCGGGTGGTCAAAGCAGTCCCATATCCTATTAGGTTCTTCGTGATACCAGAGCAGTATCTCTAAACACATGAGTTTATCGGGTGGTCAAAGCAGTCCCTTATCCAATAAGGCTCATCGCGATACCAAAGTAGTATCTCTAAACATATGAGATTCTTGGGGTGGTCGAAGCAGTCCCTTATCCAGTTAGGTTCTTCGCGATACCAAAGCAGTATCTCTAAACACATGAGATTCTTCGGGTGGTCAAAGCAGTCCCTTATCCAATAAGCTTCTTCGTGATATCAAAGCAGTATCTCTAAACACACGAGATTCTTCGCGATACCAAAGCAGTATATCTAAACACATGAGATTCTTAGGGTGGTCAAAGCAGTCCCTTGTCCAATAAGGTTCTTCGCGATACCAAAGCAGTATCTCTAAACACATGACATTCTTCGGGTGGTCGAAGCAGTCCCTTATCCGTTAAGGTTCATCAAGATACCAAAGCAGTATCTCTAAACACATGAGATTCTTCGGGTGGTCGAAGCAGTCCCTTATCCAATAAGGTTCTTTGCGATACCAAAGCAGTATCTCTAAACACATGACATTCTTCGGGTGGTCGAAGCAGTCCCTTATCCGTTAAGGTTCTTCGCGATACCAAAGCAGTATCTCTAAACATATGAGATTCTTCGGGTGGTCGAAGCAGTCCCTTATCCAATAAGGTTCTTTCCAATAACAAAACAGTATCTCTAAACACATGAGATTCTTCCGTTGGTCCAAGCAGTCCCTAATCTAATAAGGTTCTTCGCGATACCAAAGCAGTATCTCTAAACACATGAGATTCTTTGGGTGGTTGAAGCAGTCCCTTATTCAATAAGCTTCTTCACGATACCAAAGCAGTATCTCTAAACACATGAGATTCTTCGAGTGGTCGAAGCAGTCCCTTATCCAATAAGGTTCTTCGCGATACCAAAGCCGTATCTCTAAACACATGACATTCTTCGGGTGGTCGAAGCAGTCCCTTATCCGTTAAGGTTCTTCGCGATACCAAAGTAGTATCTCTAAACACATGAGATTCTTGGGGTGGTCGAAGCAGTCCCTTATCCAATTAGGTTCATCGCGATACCAAAGCAGTATCTCTAAACACATGAGATTCTTCAGGTGGTCAAAGCAGTCCCTTATCCTATAAGGTTCTTCGCGATACCAAAGTAGTATCTCTAAACACATGAGATTCTTGGGGTGGTCGAAGCAGTCCCTTATCTAAATAGGTTCATCGCGATACCAAAGCAGCATCTCTAAACACATGAGATTCTTCGGGTGGTCAAAGCAGTCCCTTATCCTATAAGGTTCTTCGCGATACCAAAGTAGTATCTCTAAACACATGAGATTCTTGGGGTGGTCGAAGCAGTTCCTTATCCAATTAGGCTCTTCGCAATACCAAGGCAGTATCTCTAAACACATGAGATTCTTCGGGTGGTCGAAGCAGTCCGTTATCTAATAAGGTTCTTTGCGATACCAAAGCAGTATCTCTAAACACATTAGATTCTTCAGGTGGTTAAAGCAGTCCCTTATCCAATAAGCTTCTTCGTGATATCAAAGCAGTATCTCTAACCACACGAGATTCTTTGCGATACCAAAGCAGTATATTTAAACACATGAGATTCTTAGGGTGGTCGAAGCAGTCCCTTATCCAATAAGGTTCTTCGCGATACCAAAGCCGTATCTCTAAACACATGACATTCTTCGGGTGGTCGAAGCAATCCCTTATCTGTTAAGGTTCTTCGCGATACCAAAGTAGTATCTCTAAACACATGAGATTCTTCGGGTGGTCGAAGCAGTCCCTTATCCAATTAGGTTAATCGCGATACCAAAGCAGTATCTCTAAACACATGAGATTCTTCGGGTGGTCAAAGCAGTCCCTTATCCTATAAGGTTCTTCGCGATACCAAAGTAGTATCTCTAAACACATGAGATTCTTGGGCTGGTCGAAGCAGTTACTTATCCAATTAGGTTCTTCGCAATACCAAAGAAGTATCTCTAAACACATGAGAATCTTCGGGTGGTCAAAGCAGTCCCTTATCCAATAAGGTTCTTCGCGATACCAGAGCAATATCTCTAAACACATGAGTTTATCGGGTGGTCAAAGCAGTCCCTTATCCAATAAGGTTCATCGCGATACCAAAGTAGTATCTCTAAACATATGAGATTCTTGGGGTGGTCGAAGCAGTCCCTTATCCAATTAGGTTCTTCGCGATACCAAAGCAGTATCTATAAACACATGACATTCTTCGGGTGGTCGAAGCAGTCCCTTATCCGTTAAGGTTCATCACGATACCAAAGCAGTATCTCTAAACACATGAGATTCTTCGCGTGGTCGAAGCAGTCCCTTATCCAATAAGGTTCTTTGCAATACCAAAATAGTATCTCTAAACACATGAGATTCTTCCAGTGGTCCAAGCAGTCCCTTATCTAATAAGGTTCATCGGGATACCAAAGCAATATCTCTAAACACATGAGATTCTTTGGGTGGTGGAATCAGTCCCTTATCCAGTAAGGTTCTTCACGATACCAAAGCAGTATCTCTAAACACATGAGATTCTTTGGGTGGTCGAAGCAGTACCTTATCCAATAAGGTTCTTCATGATACCAAAGCAATATCTCTAAACACATGAGATTCTTCGGGTGGTCGAAGCAGTCCCTTATCCAATAAGGTTCTTCGCAATACCAAAGTAGTATCTCTAAACACATGAGATTCTTGGGGTGGTCGAAGTAGTCCCTTATCCAATTAGGTTCTTCGCGATTCCAAAGCAGTATCTCTAAACACATGAAATTCTTCGGGTGGTCAAAGTAGTCCCTTATCCTATAAGGTTCTTCGCGATACCAAAGCAGTATCTCTAAACACATGAGATTATTCGGTGGTCAAAGCAGTCCCTTATCCAATAAGGTTGTTCGCGATACCAAAGCAGTATCTCTAAACACAGGAGATTCTTCGGGTGGTCGAAGTAGTCCCTTATCTAATAAGGTTCTTTGCGATACCAAATCAGTATCTCTAAACACATTAGATTCTTCAGGTGGTCAAAGCAGTCCCTTATCCAATAAGCTTCTTCGCGATATCAAAGCAGTATCTCTAAACACACGAGATTCTTCGCGATACCAAAGTAGTATATCTAAAAACATGAGATTCTTAGGGTGGTCGAAGCAGTCCCTTATCCAATAAGGTTCTTCGCGATACCAAAGCAGTATCTCTAAACACATGACATTCTTCGGGTGGTCGAAGCAGTCCCTTATCCGTTAAGGTTCTTCGTGATACCAAAGCAGTATCTCTAAACATATGAGATTCTTCGGGTGGTTGAAGCATTCCCTTATCCAATAAGGTTCTTTCCAATACCAAAACAGTATCTCTAAACACATGAGATTCTTCCGTTGGTCCAAGCAGTCCCTTATTTAATAGGGTTCTTCGCGATACCAGAGTAGTATCTCTAAACACATGAGATTCTTTGGGTGGTTGAAGCAGTCCCTTATCCAATAAGCTTCTTCACGATACCAAAGCAGTATCTCTAAACACATGAGATTCTTCGAGTGGTCGAAGCAGTCCCTTATAAAATAAGGTTCTTCGCGATACCAAAGTCGTATCTCTAAACACATGACATTCTTCGGGTGGTCGAAGCAGTCCCTTATCCGTTAAGGTTCTTCGCGATACCAAAGTAGTATCTCTAAACACATGAGATTCTTGGGGTGGTCGAAGCAGTCCCATATCCAATTAGGTTCATCGCGATACCAAAGCAGTATCTCTAAACACATGAGATTCTTCGGGTGGTCAAAGCAGTCCCTTATCCTATAAGGTTCTTCGCGATACCAAAGTAGTATCTCTAAACACATGAGATTCTTCGGGTGGTCGAAGCAGTTCCTTATCCAATTAGGTTCATCGCAATACCAAAGCAGTATCTCTAAACACATAAGAATCTTCGGGTGGTCAAAGCAGTCCTTTATCCTATAAGGTTCTTCACGATACCAGAGCAGTATCTCTAAACACATGAGTTTATCGGGTGGTCAAAGCAGTCCCTTATCCAATAAGGTTCATCGCGATACCAAAGTAGTATCTCTAAACATATGAGATTCTTGGGGTGGTAGAAGCAGTTCTTTATCCAATTAGGTTCTTCGCGATACCAAAGCAGTATCTCTAAAACCATGAGATTCTTCGGGTGGTCAAAGCAGTCCCTTATCCAATAAGCTTCTTCGTGATATCAAAGCAGCATCTCTAAACACACGAGATTCTTCGCGATACCAAAGCAGTATATCTGAACACATGAGATTCTTAGGGTGGTCGAAGCAGTCCCTTATCCAATAAGGTTCTTCGCGATACCAAAGCAGTATCTCTAAACACATGACATTCTTCGGGTGGTCGAAGCAGTCCCTTATCCGTTAAGGTTCTTCACGATACATAAGCAGTATCTCTAAACACATGAGATTCTTTGGGTGGTCGAAGCAGTCCCTTATCCAATAAGGTTCTTTGCAATACCAAAACAGTATCTCTAAACACATGAGATTCTTCCGGTGGTCCAAGCAGTCCCTTATCTAATAAGGTTCTTCGGGATACCAAACCAATATCTCTAAACACATGAGATTCTTCGGGTGGTCGAAGCAGTACCTTATCCAATAAGGTTCTTCGTGATACCAAAGCAGTATCTCTAAACACATGAGATTCTTCGGGTGGTCGAAGCAGTCCCTTATCCAATAAGGTTCTTCGCAATACCAAAGTAGTATCTCTAAACACATGAGATTATTGGGGTGGTCGAAGTAGTCCCTTATCCAATTAGGTTCTTCGCGATTCCAAAGCAGTATCTCTAAACACATGAAATTCTTCGGGTGATCAAAGCAGTCCCTTATCCTATAAGATTCTTCCCGATACCAAAGCAGTATCTCTAAACACATGAGATTATTCGGTGGTCAAAGCAGTCCCTTATCCAATAAGGTTCTTCGCGATACCAAAGCAGTATCTCTAAACACATGAGATTCTTCGGGTGGTCGAAGTAGTCCCTTATCTAATAAGGTTCTTTGCGATACCAAAGCAGTATCTCTAAACACATTAGATTCTTCAGGTGGTCAAAGCAGTCCCTTATCCAATAAGCTTCTTCGCGATATCAAAGCAGTATCTCTAAACACACGAGATTCTTCGCGATACCAAAGTAGTATATCTAAACACATGAGATTCTTAGGGTGGTAGAAGCAGTCCCTTATCCAATAAGGTTCTTCGCGATACCAAAGCAGTATCTCTAAACACATGAGATTCTTTGGGTGGTTGATGCAGTCCCTTATCCAATAAGCTTCTTTAGGATACCAAAGCAGTATCTCTAAACACATGAGATTCTTCTGGTGGTCGAAGCAGTACCTTATCCAATAAGGTTCTTCGTGATACCAAAGCAATATGTCTAAACACATGAGATTCTTCGGGTGGTCGAAGCAGTCCCTTATAGAATAAGGTTCTTCGCAATAACAAAGTAGTATCTCTAAACACATGAGATTCTTGGGGTGGTCGAAGTAGTCCCTTATCCAATTAGGTTCTTCGCGATTCCAAAGCAGTATCTCTAAACACATGAGATTCATTGGGTGGTCAAAGTAGTCCCTTATCCTATAAGGTTCTTCGCGATACCAAAGCAGTATCTCTAAACACATGAGATTATTTGGTGGTCAAAGAAGTCCCTTATCCAATAAGGTTCTTCGCGATATCAAAGCATTATCTCTAAACACACGAGATTCTTCGCGATACCAAAGCAGTATATCTAAACACATGATATTCTTAGGGTGGTCGAAGCAGTCCCTTATCCAATAAGGTTCTTCGCGATACCAAAGCAGTATCTCTAAACACATGACATTCTTCGGGTGGTCGAAGTAGTCCCTTATCCGTTAAGGTTCTTCGTGATACCAAAGTAGTATCTCTAAACACATGAGATTCTTGGGGTGGTCGAAGCAGTCCCTTATACAAATAGGTTCATTGCGATACCAAAGCAGTATCTCTAAACACATGAGATTCTTCGGGTGGTCAAAGCAGTCCCTTATCCTATAAGGTTCTTCGCGATACCAAAGTAGTATCTCTAAACACATGAGATTCTTGGGGTGGTCGAAGCAGTTCCTTATCCAATTAGGTTCTTCGCAATACAAAAGCAGTATCTCTAAACACATGAGATTCTTCGGGTGGTCGAAGAAGTCCCTTATCTAATCAGGTTCTTAGCAATACCAAAGCAGTATCTCTAAACACATTAGATTCTTCAGGTGGTCAAAGCAGTCCCTTATCCAATAAGCTTCTTCGCGATATCAAAGCAGTATCTCTAGACGCACGAGATTCTTTGCGATACCAAAGCAGTATATCTAAACACATGAGATTCTTAGGGTGGTCGAAGCAGTCCCTTATCCAATAAGGTTCTTCGCGATACCAAAGCCGTATCTCTAAACACATGACATTCTTCGGGTGGTCAAAGCAGTCCCTTATCCGTTAAGCTTCTTCGCGATACCAAAGTAGTATCTCTAAACACATGAGATTCTTGGGGTGGTCGAAGCATGCCCTTATCCAATTAGGTTCATCGTGATACCAAAGCAGTATCTCTAAAAACATGAGATTCTTTGGGTGGTCAAAGCAGTCCCTTATCCTATTAGGTTCTTCGCGATACCAAAGTAGTATCTCTAAACACATGAGATTCTTGGGGTGGTCGAAGCAGTTCCTTATCCAATTAGGTTCTTCGCAATACCAAAGCAGTATCTCTAAACACATGAGAATCTTCGGGTGGTCAAAGCAGTCCCTTATCCTATAAGGTTCTTCGCGATACTAGAGCAGTATCTCTATACACATGAGTTTATCGGGTGGTCAAAGCAGTCCCTTATCCAATAAGGTTCATCGCGATACCAAAGCAGTATATCTAAACACATAAGATTCTTGGGGTGGTCGAAGCAGTCCCGTATCCAATAAGGTTCTTCGCGATACCAAAGTCGTATCTCTAAACACATGACATTCTTCGGGTGGTCGAAGCAGTCCCTTATCCGTTAAGGTTCTTCGCGATACCAAAGTAGTATCTCTAAACACATGAGATTCTTGGGGTGGTCGAAGCAATCCCTTATCCAATTAGGTTCATCGCGACACCAAAGCAGTATCTCTATACACATGAGATTCTTCGGGTGGTCAAAGCAGTCCCTTATCCTATAAGGTTCTTCGCGATACCAAAGTAGTATCTCTAAACACATGAGATTCTTGGGGTGGTCGAAGCAGTTCCTTATCCAATTAGGTTCTTCGCAATACCAAAGCAGTATCTCTAAACACATGAGAATCTTCGGGTGGTCAAAGCAGTCCCTTATCCTATAAGTTTCTTCGCGATAATAGACCAGTATCTCTAAACACATGAATTTATCGGGTGGTCAAAGAAGTCCCTTATCCAATAAGATTCATCGCGATACCAAAGCAGTATCTCTAAACACATGAGATTATTCAGTGGTCAAAGCAGTCCCTTATCGAATATGGTTCTTCGCGATACCAAAGCAGTATATCTAAACACATGACATTCTTCGGGTGGTCGAAGCATTCCGTTATCCGTTAAGGTTCTTCGCGATACCAAAGTAGTATCTCTAAACACATGAGATTCTTGGGGTGGTCGAAGCAGTCCCTTATCCAATTAGGTTCTTCGCGATACCAAAGCAGTATCTCTAAGCACATGAGATTCTTCGGGTGGTCGAAGCAGTCCCTTATCCAATAAGCTTCTTCGTGATATCAAAGCAGTATCTCTAAACACACGAGATTCTTCGCGATACCAAAGCAGTATCTCTAAACACATGACATTCTTCGGGTGGTCGAAGCAGTCCCTTAATGTTCTTCACGATACCAAAGCAGTATCTCTAAACACATGAGATTCTTCGGGTGGTCGAAGCAGTCCCTTATCCAATAAGGTTCTTTGCAATACCAAAACAGTATCTCTAAACACATGAGATTCTTCCGGTGGTCCAAGCAATCCCTTATCTAATAAGGTTCTTCGCGATACCAAAGCAGTATCTCTAAACACATGAGATTCTTTGGGTGGTTGAAGCAGTCCCTTATCCAATAAGGTTCTTCACGATACCAAAGCAGTATCTCTAAACACATGAGATTCCTCGGGTGGTCGAAGCAGTACCTTATCCAATAAGGTTCTTCGTGATACCAAAGCAGTATCTCTAAACACATGAGATTCTTCAAGTGGTCGAAGCAGTCCCTTATCCAATAAGGTTCTTCGCAATACCAAAGTAGTATCTCTAAACACTTGAGATTCTTGGGGTGGTCGAAGTAGTCCCTTATCCAATTAGGTTCTTCGCGATTCTAAAGCAGTATCTCTAAACACATGAGATTCTTCGGGTGGTCAAACCAGTCCCTTATCCAATAAGGTTCTTCGCGATACCGAAGCAGTATCTCTAAACACATGAGATTCTTCGGGTGGTCGAAGTAGTCCCTTATCTAATAATGTTCTTTGCGATACCAAAGCAGTATCTCTAAACACATTAGATTCTTCAAGTGGTCAAAGCAGTCCCTTATCCAATAAGCTTCTTCGCGATATCAAAGCAGTATCTCTAAACACACGAGATTCTTCGCGATGCCAAAGCAGTATATTTAAACACATGAGATTCTTAGGGTGGTCGAAGCAGTCCCTTATCCAATAAGGTTCTTCGTGATACCAAAGCAGTTTCTCTAAACACATGACATTCTTCGGGTGGTCGAAGCAGTCCCTTATCCGTTAAGGTTCTTCACGATACCAAAGCAGTATCTCTAAACACAAGAGATTCTTCGTGTGGTCAAAGCAGTCCCTTATCCAATAAGGTTCTTTGCAATACCAAAGCAGTATCTCTAAACACATGAGATTCTTCGGGTGGTCGAAGCAGTCCCTTATCCAATAAGGTTCTTTGCAATACCAAAACAGTATCTCTAAACACATGAGATTCTTCCGGTGGTCCAAGCAGTCCCTTATCTAATAAGGTTCTTCGAGATACCAAAGGAGTATCTCTAAACACATGAGATTCTTTGGGTGGTTGAAGCAGTCCCTTATCCAATAAGGTTCTTCATGATACCAAACCAGTATCTCTAAACACATGAGATTCTTCGGGTGGTCGAAGCAGTACCTTATCCAATAAGGTTCTTCGTGATACCAAAGCGGTATCTCTAAACACATGAGATTCTTCGGGTGGTCGAAGCAGTCCCTTATCCAATAAGGTTCTTTGCAATACCAAATTAGTATCTCTAAACACCTGAGATTCTTGGGTTGGTCGAAGTAGTCCCTTATCCAATTAGGTTCTTCGCGATTCCAAAGCAGTATCTCTAAACACATGAGATTCTTCGGGTGGTCAAAGCAGTCCCTTATCCTATAAGGTTCTTCGCGATACCAAAGCAGTATCTCTAAACACATGAGATTATTCGGTGGTCAAAGCTGTCCCTTATCCAATAAGGTTCTTCGCGATACCAAAGCAGTATCTCTGAACACATGAGATTCTTCGGGTGGTCGAAGTAGTCCCTTATCTAATAAGGTTCTTTGCGATACCAAAGCAGTATCTCTAAACACATTAGATTTTTCAGCTGGTCAAAGCAGTCCTTTATCCAATAAGCTTCTTCGAGATATCAAAGTAGTATCTCTAAACACACGAGATTCTTCGCGATACAAAAGTAGTATATCTAAACACATGAGATTCTTAGGGTGGTTGAAGTAGTCCCTTATCCAATACGGTTCTTCCCGATACCAAAGCAGTATCTCTAATCACATGACATTCTTCAGCTGGTCAAAGCAGTCCCTTATCCAATAAGCTTCTTCGCGATACCAAAGGAGTATCTCTAAACACACGAGATTCTTCGGGTGGTCGAATCAGTTCGTTATCCAATAAGGTTCTTTCCAATACCAAAACAGTATCTCTAAACACATGAGATTCTGCCGTTGGTCCAAGCAGTCCCTTATCTAATAAGGTTCTTCTTGATACCAAAGCAGTATCTCTAAACACATGAGATTCTTTGGGTGGTTGAAGCAGTCCCTTATCCAATAAGCTTCTTCACGATACCAAAGCAGTATCTCTAAACACATGAGATTCTTCGGGTGGTCGAAGCAGTACCTTATCCAATAAGGTGCTTCGTGATACCAAAGCAATATCTCTAAACACATGAGATTCTTCGGGTGGTCGAAGCAGTCCCTTATCCAATAAGGTTCTTCGCAATACCAAAGTAGTATCTCTAAACACATGAGATTCTTGGGGTGGTCGAAGTAGTCCCTTATCCAATTAGGTTCTTCGTGATTCCAAAGCAGTATCTCTAAACACATGAGATTCTTCGGGTGGTCAAAGCAGTCCCTAATCCTATAAGGTTCTTCACGATACCAAAGCAGTATCTCTAAACACATGAGATTATTCGGTGGTTAAAGCAGTCCCTTATCCAATAAGGTTCTTCGCGATACCGAAGCAGTATCTCTAAACACATGAGATTCTTCGGGTGGTCGAAGTAGTCCCTTATCTAATAAGGTTCTTTGCGATACCAAAGCAGTATCTCTAAACATATTAGATTCTTCAGGTGGTCAAAGCAGTCCCTTATCCAATAAGCTTCTTCGTGATATCAAAGCAGTATCTCTAAATACACGAGATTCTTCGCGATACCAAAGTAGTATATCTAAACACATGAGATTCTTAGGGTGGTCGAAGCAGTCCCTTATCAAATAACGTTCTTCGCGATACCAAAGCAGTATCTCTAAACACATGACATTCTTCGGGTGGTCGAAGCAGTCCCTTATCCGTTAAGGTTCTTCGCGATACCAAAGCAGTATCTCTAAACACATGAGATTCCTCGGGTGGTCGAAGCAGTCCCTTATCCAATAAGGTTCTTTCCAATACCAAAACATTATCTCTAAACACATGAGATTCTTCCGTTGGTCCAAGCAGTCCCTTATCTAATAAGGTTCTTCGCGATACCAAAGCAGTATCTCTAAACACATGAGATTCTTTGGGTGGTTTAAGCAGTCCGTTATCCAATAAGCTTCTTCGCGATACCAAAGCAGTATCTCTAAACACATGAGATTCTTCGGGTGGTCAAAGCAGTCCCTTATCCTACAAGGTTCTTCGCGATACCAAAGAAGTATCTCTAAACACATGAGATTTTTGGGGTGGTCGAAGCAGTTCCTTATCCAATTAGGTTCTTCGCAATACCAAAGCAGTATCTCTAAACACATGAGAATCTTCGGGTGGTCAAAGCAGTCCCTTATCTTATAAGGTTCTTCGCGATACCAGAGCAGTATCTCTAAACACATGAGTTTATCGGGTGGTCAAAGCAGTCCCTTATCCGATATGGTTCATCGCGATACCAAAGTAGTATCTCTAAACATATGAGATTCTTGGGGTGGTCGAAGCAGTCCCTGATCCAATTAGGTTCTTCGCGATACCAAAGCAGTATCTCTAAGCACATGAGATTCTTCGGGTGGTCGAAGCAGTCCCTTATCCAATAAGCTTCTTCGTGATATCAAAGCAGTATCTCTAAACACACGAGATTCTTCGCGATACCAAAGCAGTATCTCTAAACACATGACATTCTTCGGGTGGTCGAAGCAGTCCCTTAATGTTTTTCACGATACCAAAGCAGTATCTCTAAACACATGAGATTCTTCGGGTGGTCGAAGCAGTCCCTTATCCAATAAGGTTCTTTGCAATACCAAAACAGTATCTCTAAACACATGAGATTCTTCCGGTGGTCCAAGCAGTCCCTTATCTAATAAGGTTCTTCGCGATACCAAAGCTGTATCTCTAAACACATGAGATTCTTTGGGTGGTTGAAGCAGTCCCTTATCCAATAAGGTTCTTCATGATACCAAAGCAGTATCTCTAAACACATGAGATTCCTCTGGTGGTCGAAGAAATACCTTATCCAATAAGGTTCTTCGTGATACCAAAGCAGTATCTCTAAACACATGACATTCTTCAGGTGGTCGAAGCAGTCCCTTATCCAATAAGGTTCTTCGCAATACCAAAGTAGTATCTCTAAACACATGAGATTCTTGGGGAGGTCGAAGTAGTCCCTTATCCAATTAGGTTCTTCGCGATTCTAAAGCAGTATCTCTAAACACATGAGATTCTTCGAGTGGTCAAAGCAGTCCCTTATCCTATAGGGTTCTTCGCGATACCAAACATGTATCTCTACACACATGATATTATTCGGTGGTCAAACCAGTCCCTTATCCAATAAGGTTCTTTGCGATACCGAAGCAGTATCTCTAAACACATGAGATTCTTCGGGTGGTCGAAGTCGTACCTTATCTAATAAGGTTCTCTGCGATACCAAAGCAGTATCTCTAAACACATTAGATTCTTCAAGTGGTCAAAGCAGTCCCTTATCCAATAAGCTTCTTCGCGATATCAAAGCAGTATCTCTAAACACACGAGATTCTTCGCGATGCCAAAGCAGTATATTTAAACACATGAGATTCTTAGGGTGGTCGAAGCAGTCCCTTATCCAATAAGGTTCTTCGTGATACCAAAGCAGTTTCTCTAAACACATGACATTCTTCGGGTGGTCGAAGCAGTCCCTAATCCGTTAAGGTTCTTCACGATACCAAAGCAGTATCTCTAAACACAAGAGATTCTTTGTGTGGTCGAAGCAGTCCCTTATCCAATAAGGTTCTTTGCAATACCAAAGCAGTATCTCTAAACACATGAGATTCTTCGGGTGGTCGAAGCAGTCCCTTATCCAATAAGGTTCTTTGCAATACCAAAACAGTATCTCTAAACACATGAGATTCTTCCGGTGGTCCAAGCAGTCCCTTATCTAATAAGGTTCTTCGAGATACCAAAGCAGTATCTCTAAACACATGAGATTCTTTGGGTGGTTGAAGCAGTCCCTTATCCAATAAGGTTCTTCACGATACCAAACCAGTATCTCTAAACACATGAGATTCTTCAGGTGGTCAAAGCAGTACCTTATCCAATAAGGTTCTTCGTGATACCAAAGCGGTATCTCTAAACACATGAGATTCTTCGGGTGGTCGAAGCAGTCCCTTATCCAATAAGGTTCTTTGCAATACCAAAGTAGTATCTCTAAACACATGTGATTCTTGGTTTGGTCGAAGTAGTCCCTTATCCAATTAGGTTCTTCGCGATTCCAAAGCAGTATCTCTAAACACATGAGATTCTTCGGGTGGTCAAAGCAGTCCCTTATCCTATAAGGTTCTTCGTGATACCAAAGCAGTATCTCTAAACACATGAGATTATTCGGTGGTCAAAGGAGTCCTTTATCCAATAAGGTTCTTCGCGATACCAAAGCAGTATCTCTGAACACATGAGATTCTTCGGGTGGTCGAAGTAGTCCCTTATCTAATAAGGTTCTTTGCGATACCAAAGTAGTTTCTCTAAACACATTAGATTCTTCAGCTGGAGAAAGCAGTCCCTTATCCAATAAGCTTCTTCGAGATATCAAAGCAGTATCTCTAAACACACAAGATTCTTCGCGATACAAAAGTAGTATATCTAAACACATGAGATTCTTAGGGTGGTCGAAGTAGTCCCTTATCCAATAAGGTTCTTCGCGATACCAAAGCAGTATCTCTAATCACATGACATTCTTCAGCTGGTCAAAGCAGTCCCTTATCCAATAAGCTTCTTCGCGATACCAAAGCAGTATCTCTAAACACATGAGATTCTTCCGTTGGTCCAAGCAGTCCCTTATCTAATAAGGTTCTTCTTGATACCAAAGCAGTATCTCTAAACACATGAGATTCTTTGGGTGGTTGAAGCAGTCCCTTATCCAATAAGCTTCTTCACGATACCAAAGCAGTATCTCTAAACACATGAGATTCTTCGGGTGGTCGAAACAGTACCTTATTCAATAAGGTTCTTCGTGATACCAAAGCAATATCTCTAAACACATGAGATTCTTCGGGTGGTCGAAGCAGTCCCTTATCCAATAAGGTTCTTTGCAATACCAAAGTAGTATCTCTAAACACATGAGATTCTTGGGGTGGTCGAAGTAGTCCCTTATCCAATTAGGTTCTTCGTGATTCCAAAGCAGTATCTCTAAACACATGAGATTCTTCGGGTGGTCAAAGCAGTCCCTAATCCTATAAGGTTCTTCACGATACCAAAGCAGTATCTCTAAACACATGAGATTATTCGGTGGTCAAAGCAGTCCCTTATCCAATAAGGTTCTTTGCGATACCAAAGCAGTATCTCTAAACACATGAGATTCTTCGGGTGGTGGAAGTAGTCCCTTATCTAATAAGGTTATTTGCGATACCAAAGCAGTATCTCTAAACACATTAGATTCTTCAGGTGGTCAAAGCAGTCCCTTATCCAATAAGCTTCTTCGTGATATCAAAGCAGTATCTCTAAATACACGAGATTCTTCGCGATACCAAAGTAGTATATCTAAACACATGAGATTCTTAGGGTGGTCGAAGCAGTCCCTTATCCAATAACGTTCTTCGCGATACCAATGCAGTATCTCTAAACAGATGACATTCTTCGGGTGGTCGATGCAGTCCCTTCTCCGTTAAGGTTCTTCGCGATACCAAAGCAGTATCTCTAAACACATGAGATTCCTCGGGTGGTCGAAGCAGTCCCTTATCCAATAAGGTTCTTTCCAATTCCAAAACATTATCTCTAAACACATGAGATTCTTCCGTTGGTCCAAGCAGTCCCTTATCTAATAAGGTTCTTCGCGATACCAAAGCAGTATCTCTAAACACATGAGATTCTTTGGGTGGTTGAAGCAGTCTGTTATCCAATAAGCTTCTTCACGATACCAAAGCAGTATCTCTAAACACATGAGATTCTTCGGGTGGTCGAAGCAGTACCTTATCCAATAAGGTTCTTCGTGATACGAAAGCAATATCTCTAAACACATGAGATTCTTTGGGTGGTCGAAGCAGTCCCTTATCCAATAAGGTTCTTCGCAATACCAAAGTAGTATCTCTAAACACATGAGATTCTTGGGGTGGTCGAAGTAGTCCCTTATCCAATTAGGTTCTTCGCGATTCCAAAGCAGTATCTCTAAACACATGAGATTCTTCGGGTGGTCAAAGCAGTCCCTTATTTTATAAGGTTCTTCGCGATACCAAAGCAGTATCTCTAAACACGTGAGATTATTCGGTGGTCAAAGCAGTCCCTTATCCAATAAGGTTCTTCGCGATACCAAAGCAGTATCTCTAAACACATGAGATTCTTCGGGTGGTCGAAGCAGTCCCTTATCTAATAAGGTTCTTTGCGATACCAAAGCAGTATGTCTAAACACATTAGATTCTTCAGGTGGTCAAAGCAGTCCCTTATCCAATAAGCTTCTTCACGATATCAAAGAAGTATCTCTAAATACACGAGATTCTTCGCGATACCAAAGCAGTATATCTAAACACATGAGATTCTTAGGGTGGTCGAAGCAGTCCGTTATCCAACAAGGTTCTTCGCGATACCAAAGCAGTATCTCTAAACACATGACATTCTTCGGGTGGTCGAAGCAGTCCCTTATCCGTTAAGGTTCTTCGCGTTACCAAAGTAGTATCTCTAAACAGATGAGATTCTTGGGGTGGCCGAAGCAGTCCCTTATCCAATTAGGTTCATCGTGATACTAAAGCAGTATCTCTAAACACATGAGATTCTTCGGGTGGTCGAAGCAGTCCTTTATCTAATAAGGTTCTTTGCGATACCAAAGCAGTATCTCTAAACACATTAGATTCTTCAGGTGGTCAAAGCAGTCCCTTATCCAATAAGCTTCTTTGCGATATCAAAGCAGTATCTCTAAACACACGAGATTCTTCGCGATACCAAAGCAGTATATCTAAACACATGAGATTCTTAGGGTGGTCGAAGCAGTCCCTTATCCAATAAGGTTCTTCGCGATACCAAAGTAGTATCTCTAAACACATGACATTCTTCGGGTGGTTGAAGCAGTCCCTTATCCAATAAGGTTCTTCACGATACCAAAGCAGTAACTCTAAACACATGAGATTCTTCGGGTGGTCGAAGCAGTACCTTATCCAATATGGTTCTTCGTGATACCAAAGCTGTATCTCTAAACACATGAGATTCTTCAGGTGGTCGAAGCAGTCCCTTATCCAATAAGGTTCTTCGCAATACGAAAGTAGTATCTCTAAACACATGAGATTCTTGGGGTGGTCGAAGTAGTCCCTTATCATTTTGGGTTCTTCGCGATTCCAAAGCAGTATCTCTAAACACATGAAATTCTTCGGGTGGTCAAAGCAGTCCCTTATCCTATAAGGTTCTTCGCGATACTAAAGCAGTATCTCTAAACACATGAGATTATTCGGTGGTCAAAGTAGTCCCTTATCCAATAAGGTTCTTCGCGATACCAAAGCAGTATCTCTAAACACATCAGATTCTTCGGGTGGTCGAAGTAGTCCCTTATCTAATAAGGTTCTTTGCGATACCAAAGCAGTATCTCTAAACACATTAGATTCTTCAGGTGGTCAAAGCAGTCCCTTATCCAATAAGCTTCTTCACGATATCAAAGCAGTATCTCTAAACACATGAGATTCTTCGCGATACCAAAGTAGTATATCTAAACACATGAGATTCTTAGGGTGGTCGAAGCAGTCCCTTATCCAATAAGGTTCTTCGCGATACCAAAGCAGTATCTCTAAACACATGACATTCTTCGGGTGGTCGAAGCAGTCCCTTATCCGTTAAGGTTCTTCCCGATACCAAAGCAGTATCTCTAAACACATGAGATTCTTCGGGTGGTCGAAGCAGTCCCTTATCCAATAAGGTTATTTCCAATACCAAAACAATATCTCTAAACACATGAGATTCTTCCGTTGGTCCAAGCAGTCCCTTAATCTAATAAGGTTCTTCGCGATACCAAAGCAGTATCTCTAAACACATGAGATTCTTTGGGTGGTTGAAGCAGTCCCTTATCTAATAAGCTTCTTCACGATACCAAAGCAGTGTCTCTAAACACATGAGATTCTTCGGGTGGTCGAAGCAGTACCTTATCCAATAAGGTTCTTCGTGATACCAAAGCAAAATGTCAAAACACATGAGATTCTTCGGGTGGTCGAAGCAGTCCCTTATCCAATAAGGTTCTTCGCAATACCAAAGTAGTATCTCTAAACACATGAGGTTCTTGGGGTGGTCGAAGTAGTCCCTTATCCAATTAGGTTCTTCGCGATTTCAAAGCAGTATCTCTAAACACATGAGATTCTTCGGGTGGTCAAAGCAGTCCCTTATCCTATAAGGTTCTTCGTGATACCAAAGCAATATCTCTAAACACATGAGATTATTCGGTGGTCAAAGCAGTCCCTTATCCAATAAGGTTCTTCGCGATATCAAAACAGTATCTCTAAACACATGAGATTCTTCGGGTGGTCGAAGCAGTCCCTTATCTAATAAGGTTCTTTGCGATACCAAAGTTGTATCTCTAATCACATTAGATTCTTCAGGTGGTCAAAGTAGTCCCTTATCCAATAAGCTTCTTCACGATATCAAAGCAGTATCTCTAAACCCACGAGATTCTTCGCGATACCAAAGCAGTATATCTAAACACATGAGATTCTTAGGGTGGTCGAAGCAGTCCCTTATCCAATTAGGTTCATCGCGATACCAAAGCAGTATCTCTAAAAACATGAGATTCTTGGGGTGGTCGAAGCAGTCCCTTGTCCTATAAGGTTATTCGCGATACCAAAGTAGTATCTCTAAACACATGAGATTCTTGGGGTGGTCGAAGCAGTCCCTTATCCAAATAGGTTCATCGCGATACCAAAGCAGCATCTCTAAACACATGAGATTCTTCGGGTGGTCAAAGCAGTCCCTTATCCTATAAGGTTCTTCGCGATACCAAAGTAGTATCTCTAAACACATGAGATTCTTGGGGTGGTCGAAGCAGTTCCTTATCCAATTAGGTTCTTCGGAATACCAAAGCAGTATCTCTAAACACATGAGATTCTTCGGGTGGTCGAAGCAGTCCGTTATCTAATAAGGTTCTTTGCGACACCAAAGCAGTATCTCTAAACACATTAGATTCTTCAGGTGGTTAAAGCAGTCCCTTATCCAATAAGCTTCTTCGTGATATCAAAGCAGTATCTCTAAACACACGAGATTCTTTGCGATACCAAAGCGGTATATCTAAACACATGAGATTCTTAGGGTGGTCGAAGCAGTCCCTTATCCAATAAGGTTCTTCGCGATACCAAAGTCGTATCTCTAAACACATGACATTCTTCGGGTGGTCGAAGCAATCCCTTATCCGTTAAGGTTCTTCGCGATACCAAAGTAGTATCTCTAAACACATGAGATTCTTCGGGTGGTCGAAGCAGTCCCTTATCCAATTAGGTTAATCGCGATACCAAAGCAGTATCTCTAAACACATGAGATTCTTCGGGTGGTCAAAGCAGTCCCTTATCCTATAAGGTTCTTCGCGATACCAAAGTAGTATCTCTAAACACATGAGATTCTTGGGCTGGTCGAAGCAGTTCCTTATCCAATTAGGTTCTTCGCAATACCAAAGAAGTATCTCTAAACACATGAGAATCTTCGGGTGGTCAAAGCAGTCCCTTATCCTATTAGGTTCTTCGCGATACCAGAGCAGTATCTCTAAACACATGAGTTTATCGGGTGGTCAAAGCAGTCCCTTATCCAATAAGGCTCATCGCGATACCAAAGTAGTATCTCTAAACATATGAGATTCTTGGGGTTGTCGAAGCAGTCCCTTATCCAATTAGGTTCTTCGCGATACCAAAGCAGTATCTCTAAACACATGAGATTCTTCGGGTGGTCAAAGCAGTCCCTTATCCAATAAGCTTCTTCGTGATATCAAAGCAGTATCTCTAAACACACGAGATTCTTCGCGATACCAAAGCAGTATATCTAAACACATGAGATTCTTAGGGTGGTCGAAGCAGTCCCTTGTCCAATAAGCTTCTTCGCGATATCAAAGCAGTATCTCTAAACCCACGAGATTCTTCGCGATACCAAAGCAGTATATCTAAACACATGAGATTCTTAGGGTGGTCGAAGCAGTCCCTTATCCAATTAGGTTCATCGCGATACCAAAGCAGTATCTCTAAAAACATGAGATTCTTGGGGTGGTCGAAGCAGTCCCTTGTCCTATAAGGTTCTTTGCGATACCAAAGTAGTATCTCTAAACACATGAGATTCTTGGGGTGGTCGAAGCAGTCCCTTATCCAAATAGGTTCATCGCGATACCAAAGCAGCATCTCTAAACACATGAGATTCTTCGGGTGGTCAAAGCAGTCCCTTATCCTATAAGGTTCTTCGCGATACCAAAGTAGTATCTCTAAACACATGAGATTCTTCGGGTGGTCGAAGCAGTTCCTTATCCAATTAGGTTCTTCGGAATACCAAAGCAGTATCTCTAAACACATGAGATTCTTTGGGTGGTCGAAGCAGTCCGTTATCTAATAAGGTTCTTTGCGATACCAAAGCAGTATCTCTAAACACATTAGATTCTTCAGGTGGTTAAAGCAGTCCCTTATCCAATAAGCTTCTTCGTGATATCAAAGCAGTATCTCTAAACACACGAGATTCTTTGCGATACCAAAGCGGTATATCTAAACACATGAGATTCTTAGGGTGGTCGAAGCAGTCCCTTATCCAATAAGGTTCTTCGCGATACCAAAGTCGTATCTCTAAACACATGACATTCTTCGGGTGGTCGAAGCAATCCCTTATCCGTTAAGGTTCTTCGCGATACCAAAGTAGTATCTCTAAACACATGAGATTCTTCGGGTGGTCGAAGCAGTCCCTTATCCAATTAGGTTAATCGCGATACCAAAGCAGTATCTCTAAACACATGAGATTCTTCGGGTGGTCAAAGCAGTCCCTTATCCTATAAGGTTCTTCGCGATACCAAAGTAGTATCTCTAAACACATGAGATTCTTGGGCTGGTCGAAGCAGTTCCTTATCCAATTAGGTTCTTCGCAATACCAAAGAAGTATCTCTAAACACATGAGAATCTTCGGGTGGTCAAAGCAGTCCCTTATCCTATTAGGTTCTTCGCGATACCAGAGCAGTATCTCTAAACACATGAGTTTATCGGGTGGTCAAAGCAGTCCCTTATCCAATAAGGCTCATCGCGATACCAAAGTAGTATCTCTAAACATATGAGATTCTTGGGGTTGTCGAAGCAGTCCCTTATCCAATTAGGTTCTTCGCGATACCAAAGCAGTATCTCTAAACACATGAGATTCTTCGGGTGGTCAAAGCAGTCCCTTATCCAATAAGCTTCTTCGTGATATCAAAGCAGTATCTCTAAACACACGAGATTCTTCGCGATACCAAAGCAGTATATCTAAACACATGAGATTCTTAGGGTGGTCGAAGCAGTCCCTTGTCCAATAAGGTTCTTCGCGATACCAAAGCAGTATCTCTAAACACATGACATTCTTCGGGTGGTCGAAGCAGTCCCTTATCCGTTAAGGTTCATCACGATACCAAAGCAGTATCTCTAAACACATGAGATTCTTCGGGTGGTCGAAGCAGTCCCTTATCCAATAAGGTTCTTTGCGATACCAAAGCAGTATCTCTAAACACATGACATTCTTCGGGTGGTCGAAGCAGTCCCTTATCCGTTAAGGTTCTTCGCGATACCAAAGCAGTATCTCTAAACATATGAGATTCTTCGGGTGGTCGAAGCTGTCCCTTATCCAATAAGGTTCTTTCCAATACCAAAACAGTATCTCTAAACACATGAGATTCTTCCGTTGGTCCAAGCAGTCCCTAATCTAATAAGGTTCTTCGCGATACCAAAGCAGTATCTCTAAACACATGAGATTCTTTGGGTGGTTGAAGCAGTCCCTTATTCAATAAGCTTCTTCACGATACCAAAGCAGTATCTCTAAACACATGAGATTCTTCGAGTGGTCGAAGCAGTCCCTTATCCAATAAGGTTCTTCGCGATACCAAAGTCGTATCTCTAAACACATGACATTCTTCGGGTGGTCGAAGCAGTCCCTTATTCGTTAAGGTTCTTCGCGATACCAAAGTAGTATCTCTAAACACATGAGATTCTTGGGGTGGTCGAAGCAGTCCCTTATCCAATTAGGTTCATCGCGATACCAAAGCAGTATCTCTAAACACATGAGATTCTTCGGGTGGTCAAAGCAGTCCCTTATCCTATAAGGTTCTTCGCGATACCAAAGTAGTATCTCTAAACACATGAGATTCTTAGGGTGGTCGAAGCAGTCCCTTATCCAAATAGGTTCATCGCGATACCAAAGCAGCATCTCTAAACACATGAGATTCTTCGGGTGGTCAAAGCAGTCCCTTATCCTATAAGGTTCTTCGCGATACCAAAGTAGTATCTCTAAACACATGAGATTCTTGGGCTGGTCGAAGCAGTTCCTTATCCAATTAGGTTCTTCGCAATACCAAAGAAGTATCTCTAAACACATGAGAATCTTCGGGTGGTCAAAGCAGTCCCTTATCCTATTAGGTTCTTCGCGATACCAGAGCAGTATCTCTAAACACATGAGTTTATCGGGTGGTCAAAGCAGTCCCTTATCCAATAAGGCTCATCGCGATACCAAAGTAGTATCTCTAAACATATGAGATTCTTGGGGTTGTCGAAGCAGTCCCTTATCCAATTAGGTTCTTCGCGATACCAAAGCAGTATCTTTAAACACATGAGATTCTTCGGGTGGTCAAAGCAGTCCCTTATCCAATAAGCTTCTTCGTGATATCAAAGCAGTATCTCTAAACACACGAGATTCTTCGCGATACCAAAGCAGTATATCTAAACACATGAGATTCTTAGGGTGGTCGAAGCAGTCCCTTGTCCAATAAGGTTCTTCGCGATACCAAAGCAGTATCTCTAAACACATGACATTCTTCGGGTGGTCGAAGCAGTCCCTTATCCGTTAAGGTTCATCACGATACCAAAGCAGTATCTCTAAACACATGAGATTCTTCGGGTGGTCGAAACAGTCCCTTATCCAATAAGGTTCTTTGCGATACCAAAGCAGTATCTCTAAACACATGACATTCTTCGGGTGGTCGAAGCAGTCCCTTATCCGTTAAGGTTCTTCGCGATACCAAAGCAGTATCTCTAAACATATGAGATTCTTCGGGTGGTCGAAGCTGTCCCTTATCCAATAAGGTTCTTTCCAATACCAAAATAGTATCTCTAAACACATGAGATTCTTCCGTTGGTCCAAGCAGTCCCTAATCTAATAAGGTTCTTCGCGATACCAAAGCAGTATCTCTAAACACATGAGATTCTTTGGGTGGTTGAAGCAGTCCCTTATTCAATAAGCTTCTTCACGATACCAAAGCAGTATCTCTAAACACATGAGATTCTTCGAGTGGTCGAAGCAGTCCCTTATCCAATAAGGTTCTTCGCGATACCAAAGTCGTATCTCTAAACACATGACATTCTTCGGGTGGTCGAAGCAGTCCCTTATTCGTTAAGGTTCTTCGCGATACCAAAGTAGTATCTCTAAACACATGAGATTCTTGGGGTGGTCGAAACAGTCCCTTATCCAATTAGGTTCATCGCGATACCAAAGCAGTATCTCTAAACACATGAGATTATTCGGGTGGTCAAAGCAGTCCCTTATCCTATAAGGTTCTTCGCGATACCAAAGTAGTATCTCTAAACACATGAGATTCTTGGGGTGGTCGAAGCAGTCCCTTATCCAAATAGGTTCATCGCGATACCAAAGCAGCATCTCTAAACACATGAGATTCTTCGGGTGGTCAAAGCAGTCCCTTATCCTATAAGGTTCTTCGCGATACCAAAGTAGTATCTCTAAACACATGAGATTCTTCGGGTGGTCGAAGCAGTTCCTTATCCAATTAGGTTCTTCGGAATACCAAAGCAGTATCTCTAAACACATGAGATTCTTTGGGTGGTCGAAGCAGTCCGTTATCTAATAAGGTTCTTTGCGATACCAAAGCAGTATCTCTAAACACATTAGATTCTTCAGGTGGTTAAAGCAGTCCCTTATCCAATAAGCTTCTTCGTGATATCAAAGCAGTATCTCTAAACACACGAGATTCTTTGCGATACCAAAGCGGTATATCTAAACACATGAGATTCTTAGGGTGGTCGAAGCAGTCCCTTATCCAATAAGGTTCTTCGCGATACCAAAGTCGTATCTCTAAACACATGACATTCTTCGGGTGGTCGAAGCAATCCCTTATCCGTTAAGGTTCTTCGCGATACCAAAGTAGTATCTCTAAACACATGAGATTCTTCGGGTGGTCGAAGCAGTCCCTTATCCAATTAGGTTAATCGCGATACCAAAGCAGTATCTCTAAACACATGAGATTCTTCGGGTGGTCAAAGCAGTCCCTTATCCTATAAGGTTCTTCGCGATACCAAAGTAGTATCTCTAAACACATGAGATTCTTGGGCTGGTCGAAGCAGTTCCTTATCCAATTAGGTTCTTCGCAATACCAAAGAAGTATCTCTAAACACATGAGAATATTCGGGTGGTCAAAGCAGTCCCTTATCCTATTAGGTTCTTCGCGATACCAGAGCAGTATCTCTAAACACATGAGTTTATCGGGTGGTCAAAGCAGTCCCTTATCCAATAAGGCTCATCGCGATACCAAAGTAGTATCTCTAAACATATGAGATTCTTGGGGTTGTCGAAGCAGTCCCTTATCCAATTAGGTTCTTCGCGATACCAAAGCAGTATCTCTAAACACATGAGATTCTTCGGGTGGTCAAAGCAGTCCCTTATCCAATAAGCTTCTTCGTGATATCAAAGCAGTATCTCTAAACACACGAGATTCTTCGCGATACCAAAGCAGTATATCTAAACACATGAGATTCTTAGGGTGGTCGAAGCAGTCCCTTGTCCAATAAGCTTCTTCGCGATATCAAAGCAGTATCTCTAAACCCACGAGATTCTTCGCGATACCAAAGCAGTATATCTAAACACATGAGATTCTTAGGGTGGTCGAAGCAGTCCCTTATCCAATTAGGTTCATCGCGATACCAAAGCAGTATCTCTAAAAACATGAGATTCTTGGGGTGGTCGAAGCAGTCCCTTGTCCTATAAGGTTCTTTGCGATACCAAAGTAGTATCTCTAAACACATGAGATTCTTGGGGTGGTCGAAGCAGTCCCTTATCCAAATAGGTTCATCGCGATACCAAAGCAGCATCTCTAAACACATGAGATTCTTCGGGTGGTCAAAGCAGTCCCTTATCCTATAAGGTTCTTCGCGATACCAAAGTAGTATCTCTAAACACATGAGATTCTTCGGGTGGTCGAAGCAGTTCCTTATCCAATTAGGTTCTTCGGAATACCAAAGCAGTATCTCTAAACACATGAGATTCTTTGGGTGGTCGAAGCAGTCCGTTATCTAATAAGGTTCTTTGCGATACCAAAGCAGTATCTCTAAACACATTAGATTCTTCAGGTGGTTAAAGCAGTCCCTTATCCAATAAGCTTCTTCGTGATATCAAAGCAGTATCTCTAAACACACGAGATTCTTTGCGATACCAAAGCGGTATATCTAAACACATGAGATTCTTAGGGTGGTCGAAGCAGTCCCTTATCCAATAAGGTTCTTCGCGATACCAAAGTCGTATCTCTAAACACATGACATTCTTCGGGTGGTCGAAGCAATCCCTTATCCGTTAAGGTTCTTCGCGATACCAAAGTAGTATCTCTAAACACATGAGATTCTTCGGGTGGTCGAAGCAGTCCCTTATCCAATTAGGTTAATCGCGATACCAAAGCAGTATCTCTAAACACATGAGATTCTTCGGGTGGTCAAAGCAGTCCCTTATCCTATAAGGTTCTTCGCGATACCAAAGTAGTATCTCTAAACACATGAGATTCTTGGGCTGGTCGAAGCAGTTCCTTATCCAATTAGGTTCTTCGCAATACCAAAGAAGTATCTCTAAACACATGAGAATCTTCGGGTGGTCAAAGCAGTCCCTTATCCTATTAGGTTCTTCGCGATACCAGAGCAGTATCTCTAAACACATGAGTTTATCGGGTGGTCAAAGCAGTCCCTTATCCAATAAGGCTCATCGCGATACCAAAGTAGTATCTCTAAACATATGAGATTCTTGGGGTTGTCGAAGCAGTCCCTTATCCAATTAGGTTCTTCGCGATACCAAAGCAGTATCTCTAAACACATGAGATTCTTCGGGTGGTCAAAGCAGTCCCTTATCCAATAAGCTTCTTCGTGATATCAAAGCAGTATCTCTAAACACACGAGATTCTTCGCGATACCAAAGCAGTATATCTAAACACATGAGATTCTTAGGGTGGTCGAAGCAGTCCCTTGTCCAATAAGGTTCTTCGCGATACCAAAGCAGTATCTCTAAACACATGACATTCTTCGGGTGGTCGAAGCAGTCCCTTATCCGTTAAGGTTCATCACGATACCAAAGCAGTATCTCTAAACACATGAGATTCTTCGGGTGGTCGAAGCAGTCCCTTATCCAATAAGGTTCTTTGCGATACCAAAGCAGTATCTCTAAACACATGACATTCTTCGGGTGGTCGAAGCAGTCCCTTATCCGTTAAGGTTCTTCGCGATACCAAAGCAGTATCTCTAAACATATGAGATTCTTCGGGTGGTCGAAGCTGTCCCTTATCCAATAAGGTTCTTTCCAATACCAAAACAGTATCTCTAAACACATGAGATTCTTCCGTTGGTCCAAGCAGTCCCTAATCTAATAAGGTTCTTCGCGATACCAAAGCAGTATCTCTAAACACATGAGATTCTTTGGGTGGTTGAAGCAGTCCCTTATTCAATAAGCTTCTTCACGATACCAAAGCAGTATCTCTAAACACATGAGATTCTTCGAGTGGTCGAAGCAGTCCCTTATCCAATAAGGTTCTTCGCGATACCAAAGTCGTATCTCTAAACACATGACATTCTTCGGGTGGTCGAAGCAGTCCCTTATTCGTTAAGGTTCTTCGCGATACCAAAGTAGTATCTCTAAACACATGAGATTCTTGGGGTGGTCGAAGCAGTCCCTTATCCAATTAGGTTCATCGCGATACCAAAGCAGTATCTCTAAACACATGAGATTCTTCGGGTGGTCAAAGCAGTCCCTTATCCTATAAGGTTCTTCGCGATACCAAAGTAGTATCTCTAAACACATGAGATTCTTGGGGTGGTCGAAGCAGTCCCTTATCCAAATAGGTTCATCGCGATACCAAAGCAGCATCTCTAAACACATGAGATTCTTCGGGTGGTCAAAGCAGTCCCTTATCCTATAAGGTTCTTCGCGATACCAAAGTAGTATCTCTAAACACATGAGATTCTTGGGCTGGTCGAAGCAGTTCCTTATCCAATTAGGTTCTTCGCAATACCAAAGAAGTATCTCTAAACACATGAGAATCTTCGGGTGGTCAAAGCAGTCCCTTATCCTATTAGGTTCTTCGCGATACCAGAGCAGTATCTCTAAACACATGAGTTTATCGGGTGGTCAAAGCAGTCCCTTATCCAATAAGGCTCATCGCGATACCAAAGTAGTATCTCTAAACATATGAGATTCTTGGGGTTGTCGAAGCAGTCCCTTATCCAATTAGGTTCTTCGCGATACCAAAGCAGTATCTTTAAACACATGAGATTCTTCGGGTGGTCAAAGCAGTCCCTTATCCAATAAGCTTCTTCGTGATATCAAAGCAGTATCTCTAAACACACGAGATTCTTCGCGATACCAAAGCAGTATATCTAAACACATGAGATTCTTAGGGTGGTCGAAGCAGTCCCTTGTCCAATAAGGTTCTTCGCGATACCAAAGCAGTATCTCTAAACACATGACATTCTTCGGGTGGTCGAAGCAGTCCCTTATCCGTTAAGGTTCATCACGATACCAAAGCAGTATCTCTAAACACATGAGATTCTTCGGGTGGTCGAAACAGTCCCTTATCCAATAAGGTTCTTTGCGATACCAAAGCAGTATCTCTAAACACATGACATTCTTCGGGTGGTCGAAGCAGTCCCTTATCCGTTAAGGTTCTTCGCGATACCAAAGCAGTATCTCTAAACATATGAGATTCTTCGGGTGGTCGAAGCTGTCCCTTATCCAATAAGGTTCTTTCCAATACCAAAATAGTATCTCTAAACACATGAGATTCTTCCGTTGGTCCAAGCAGTCCCTAATCTAATAAGGTTCTTCGCGATACCAAAGCAGTATCTCTAAACACATGAGATTCTTTGGGTGGTTGAAGCAGTCCCTTATTCAATAAGCTTCTTCACGATACCAAAGCAGTATCTCTAAACACATGAGATTCTTCGAGTGGTCGAAGCAGTCCCTTATCCAATAAGGTTCTTCGCGATACCAAAGTCGTATCTCTAAACACATGACATTCTTCGGGTGGTCGAAGCAGTCCCTTATTCGTTAAGGTTCTTCGCGATACCAAAGTAGTATCTCTAAACACATGAGATTCTTGGGGTGGTCGAAACAGTCCCTTATCCAATTAGGTTCATCGCGATACCAAAGCAGTATCTCTAAACACATGAGATTATTCGGGTGGTCAAAGCAGTCCCTTATCCTATAAGGTTCTTCGCGATACCAAAGTAGTATCTCTAAACACATGAGATTCTTGGGGTGGTCGAAGCAGTCCCTTATCCAAATAGGTTCATCGCGATACCAAAGCAGCATCTCTAAACACATGAGATTCTTCGGGTGTGTTGCACCCTAAAATTTGCCCAACCTTATTCACTTGGTTTATGTTTCATTATCATTAGCATTTGCATATAGAGTCATGTACATAGACTAACCATCTGCATAGCATAAGCATGGCAAGTCATTCAACAGGGGACCAATCATTATTTTCATCTCTAGAGGCCTATCAAGAGGTTATTATCCCAATTCAATCTCATTCAAGTCATCAGGAAAGAATTTGAAAGTAAAGAGTTCAGCAGATCAAGCCTTGAGTCCATCTCCTAGCTGAGGGTATCTGAGGATCAACAAGAGGGTTGTGAGCTGTGAAGTGAAAGCATGGAGAGTATCTAGGCAGTATGAGAGACTTTTAAATTCATTTGGAGAAGAAAACAAGTCATTGATGAGAGCACAAGAGCTATAGTTGAAGACAGTCAACTAGGGTTTCATCTGGGTCAACCCTAGGTCAACCCTAGGTCAATTGACTGATTTAAAGGGCATTCAAGTCTATTGGAGAGATGTGGGGTTCATCATTGGATATATAAAGAAGGATGTGGAGATATGACAAGGAGAATTCAAGAGAAATCAAGGAGAAGAGGAGTTACTAAATTAGGGTTTCTGTGTAAAATCCCCTAGTTTGGGTCAAATTTCCAAGCAAGATAAGTCAAAATGCTAGCTTCAAATGGATCCTTGGCCAACATGAAACTTGTAGAGGGTCTCAAGACCTTTAATTTGAGTGGTGGAAGACCTCAAGGAGATTTATAGAACTCAAGTTATGGTCCTTGCAAGTTACAGGTCATCTGAGGTATCTGAATTTTTGTCTGTGAAAGTGACTTGACTTCCAAGCAATTTGTACCCCTCAAGGAGATTTCAAATGAATTCTTGGTCAACATAAGAATTGTTCCTCATTGTCTTAGCTTTCTAGAATGGTATAGTATGCCTTCATATGATGTGGAGAACTCAACTTATGGTCTTGACAAGCAAAGGGTATTTTGGGCATTTGTGAATTACAGGTCATTTTAACCTATGTCCAAAACTCATACAAGGAGGCCTCAAAAGGAAAAACTTACAACATCAAACTTGCTCCAAATGGGATTTTAAGTCTAGCAAGAAGGTCACAAATTATTGGAGAAGCTCATAGCATGAAGTTGCATAATTGGTCAAAATATGAACTAAAATGGCTTATAAAGTGAATAAATTCAAGATGGAAAATGGTTTGGGAGATTTACAAGTCCAAATGGAGACTTCCAATATATGATTTTGAATGGAAAAACAATTCTAAGAACAATGGTTCAAACACTTTTTTGAGTTTAGAAGGAAAAAAGAAAGTTATCTTTGGTTACTTGTAATTGAAGAAACATAACCAAAATGGATCAAAGTTGGAAAGCAAGGGAATGTGTAAGATGGATCTAGAAGTTACCATTGGGGTCTATATATTCATGAAATGTGCATTGATCAAGGGTTGGCTTCATTTGCACCAAGAATTTCACAAAATTCCCTCATTCTTTCTCTTTGAAGTTTCATTCCAATCTCACAAATTCTTCACAAAATCATCATCCACATCAATTCAATCTTGCTCCATCATCATCCTAGATCAGAATTGAAGTAAAGTTTTGGTGATTAGGATCCATTTTCGAGCACCTTTTTCATCATCATCAAAATTGAAGTTTTCATTGGACAGCATAATTCAAGCAAGGAATCACCAAAATATTGCATACAGAATTGAGTACTGAGTTTGTGGATCAAGATCCAAGTCTCAAAAGTCTCAGATCCTCAATCTTCCATAGCTGTTTTCAAGCTTTTGCACCAGGTATGTTTTCATTCGATTTGCTTGATTCAGTTAGTTAGGCATGATTTTATTAGTTTAGATGCAATCTAGGTGGTTAGGAGAACAAGTAGGATGAATTTGGAGAGGTTTGGTGATGTTGATTAGCAGGTGCCATAAACTGTTAGGAGGTGAAACTTTTAGGTTAGTGCATTAGAATGTTAGCTTGATAGCGTAGGTTAATCACCATTAGGCATAGATTAGTTTAGGTTAAGTTTGATTGAGAATTATCATGGTGCATCTCAGAGAACTTCCATGGTGACCAGAGATTGATGCTATCGGGTTGAGGGATTTATTGAGTTTCAGACTGAATTAAAACCATAGGATTATAGAGGGAGAGATCCTGAGCAACTTTCATGTTTATGGCATGTGGATTCATGGTCTGGTGATGGAGAACAGAGGGATGGAAGCTTGCTCGTGCATGGAGTTTCATGGAGATTGAAACCCTAAGTTCAGAGCCATTGGAGAAGAGATAATCGTGGCCTTCCATTTTGAGTAGGACCTTTGACTTAGAAGGAGATCCTATGGCCTATATTCAATTCAGAATGTGGAGGGAAGCTGTGAGGCCAAAACGCGCCGTTTCATTAATTGAAACGGGCGGGCCTGAGTTTGTGTTGCTTTTCCCACCCCCAGCTATTAGGCCCATTCCATTCTGAACGTGGTTTTGTTTCTTTTCTCACCCCCCTGGCGTTTCTATTTCTCATTATTTCTGAACTCAAGCTGGGCTTAACTCAAGTTGATATGCGCACCCCCCTATTTTCTGGCCCAATGGATTTATAACTGGGCGTGCTTGCTTAATGAACCCCCTCCCTCATTTTAAGTCATTTTAATTTTTTTTAATTCCATTTTAATTCTTACCAATTTTCATTAATTCATAATAAATTCATAAAAAATGCATTTTACTTCATTCTTTTTACCATATTTTCTTTAGGATGTCTAGAATATTATAGGAAAATAAAATTGCACTTTCATTTTCATTTCATATTTTTTCCCTATTTTCTTAATAAATGTCATATTAAATAGATTCATTTCATGCATCATTTTAATGATTTTTGTTCTCTTACATGCTTTAATATTTTTTGGTCATTCTTTTTATATTGTTTAGATGAGACATTCAACTTGTAGAAATATTTTAGTTCCCATTTTTAGAGATTAATTTTAGGTGATTAAAATAGGTTTGAACATCATGAACAAAACTAGGGTTTTAGGTGACAACTTAGGAAGTTTGATTTCATTTCCCTTAGGACTTAGGATTTAATTAGATTAGTTATGGGACTATAAGGGCTATGGGTAGTTATTAGATCCCTTAGAAAAAACTCAGGACTCCCCTACTGCTATTAATACTGTCTGTATATCTGATTGTCTGGTGTGGTGTGCCCTCTGGGGATTGTTGCTTATTTGTTTGGGTATTGGGTTTGTCTGGGGCCCTGGGGAAGCTGAAGATTTGTGAAGATGAAGACCAGTGGAGATCCAAGGATTGAAGATCAACTGTCAGAGTTGAGGAGGAGTTTCTTGCTAGCAGATGCTGAGGAGACTAGGGTTTAGGAGCTAAGCAGAGCTCTAGATTAGAAAGATTGTTTCTCAAACATGGATTGCTTTGTCTGCATCCATTCTTCTCTGTGATTCAGAGTCTCTCTAAGACACTCACCCCCTTCCTTTGGAAGGCTTGGTGATAGTGTCTATGAGATAGAACTCTTGAGAGAAAATGTCTCTTGTGTTAGAAGCAGTCTGTTCACCACCCTTGGTAGTCAACTGATTGCTTAACACCCAATTCACTCTTGTGACTAATCCCTCATCCTGGAGGTTTGAGCATGAAGAAAAGCCATTGCGGATAGAAGACTAATGATCAAAGCCCTTGCCTGAAGGTCATGAAGATGGAGATTGAGGCTTGTTGAAGCCTGTAGCTGATTGAAGATTACTTGAAGCCAGATGTTGATCCAGAGCTGCTGAAGCTGTTTATTTTTGCTGTATTTCATTTGCTGATGTATTGATTGGTTTTCTGAACTGTATTGTTTGCTGTTTACCCTGTTGGGTTGAAAGTGAAGCCCGTTCACTTTCGCCTATTGTTTTCTAGGTTCGAGGTTGAGTGGGACTCCCTTGCCTCGCTTGTAATGTTGCATCCATGCATTTTACTGTTTTACTGTATATATCTGGTATTGTTTCTGTTTCTGCCTATCCCGTAGGATCTCTGTTTCTCTCTGTGCAAGAGAGGAGCATGATAGACACTAGGTCTTAACCCATGCATGATAACATTAGGTTAGTTTGTTTCCCTTCGCAACCGTAGGTTAGAGTTCTGTCTCTTTCTTTCTCAAAACAAACAGAAAAACACATAAAGATTTCAAACACAATAAAAGACACTTCTTCCGTAAAAGAATGTGAACTCATCAAGACGTCACTTTTGTCCGCCGGGACTGTTAATCAGAAAAAACCTTTTTCAGAAGGAATAAAATCAACCAAGACAGACTTGTGTCGTACGTGGCCCGAACTACGTTTGCTCTGATCTTCCATGCAGTGTGGAAGTACGTAGGCATAGGATGCGATATCCTAGCGAGCAACCTTCCCCTCCTTTCCCGTAGGTAGGCGAACTACGTTGACTCTGATTTCTCGTTCCAGACGGGAATACGTAGGCATAAAGTGCGATACTTTGCCGAGTCATTTTTATTTTCATTTTATTTTCTTTTTCACCCTTGACCTATAGTTTAGATAGAATAACAATCCATACCCGAAAACAAGCGTGGATCCCGTCGAGTACGACGGACGTGAGGGGTGCTAATACCTTCCCCTTGCGTAACCGACTCCCGAACCCAGGTTTTGGTTGCGATGACCATACCTTTCCCGTGTTGTGCGAGGTTTACTCTGAGCGTTTCCTTTCCCTCCCGTGGGATAAATAACGCACGGTGGCGACTCTTCTGTTCAGCCGGCGCCGATTTTCGCAGTAGCGACAGCTGGCGACTCTGCTGGGGATCCAACGTCCCCTGGCTGCTAAGGACTGCGATGGTTCTTATGCAGTTGGGATCCAACGTCCCTTTGAGAGAGTCAATCCTAGCGCTTGTTTTCCCGTCGAGGATTTTGTATGGAGTTATTGTATATTTCTAACCTTGTATTTTCAGCTTTGTATATTGATTATTATTGCTGTATCGGGGTGTGACGGGTGTTCTGATATTGAGAGATAAGCCGGACCTGGGCTTGAGTGCACCTAGAATTAGAGTAGAAATTAGTGGGCGCCCGCTTGCTTTGCTTGCTTTGGTGTCCCATGAAATCTACACTCAGACGAGGTTCCTCTGGTTGGCCTCCTGCCCCTTCCTTTGGTTGGCGTGGGTTGCTGGTTAGTTGGATTGTCGACTCTGGGGACCGATCATTTGGAAGTTGGCTAAGTGAGGCCTCTTCAGGAATTGATGATGCCACTCCTTCTGGGAATCGTATCATCAACCCTGAAAGTCTGTGACGCCAACGACCGCATAGGATGCCGTACCTTGCGCCAGTTATAGGGCCACCCGCCTGTGAGGGGATTCAGGGTTATGCAGGTAACTAGACCTCCAGACCACCGGTTATTTCTTGATCAGAGATCCTGGTTATTTATGGAGTGTTCTGAGGTCTGTCAGAGACCAGTTAGAGATGTGTTCTGAGGTCTGTCAGAGACCAGTTGGAGATGTGTTCTGAGGTCTGTCAGAGACCAGTTGGAGAGTTCTGAGGTCTGTCAGAGACCAATTAGAGGTTGGATTTGAGGTCTATCAGAGACCAGTTGGAGTTATGGTTTGAGGTCTGTCAGAGACCAGTATTGGAGTTTTATTTTAGGTCTATCTGAGACCAGGGTTTGATGACTTCTGGATGGTCTATCTGAGACCTTTCTTGATTGGGTTTAGGCTATTCAGCTGCAGCTTTGGTCCCTGTTGAATGTTACTTGCATTGCATTGCCTGCATATCCATTACCATTTGCATTTCACTAACGTGTGTCTTTGCACCAGGTGCATTTGCATTTCCCTAGTTCTAGTGCCCAGACTTCTGAGTGTTTGATCATGACTAGCTTAAGGAGAACGGTTGCCTACAAATTGCCTACGCCTGATGTTGTTCCTCTACTTGGGTTGATCTCTCTTGCTGATGAGGGTGTTCGTAGGAGCTTCCGGATGAGCTATGGTAGACTACTGAGATTGGTGTGCAAACCTACAGAGGTAGAGTTAGATGGGCTGTATGCTTTGATGCAATTCTACGACCCTGCTTTGAGGTGCTTCACGTTCTCTGACTTTATTATGGGACCAACCTTGGAGGAATACGCTGAGTATGTTGAGCTGCCCGTGCAGAACCAGGTTCCATTCATTCATTATGACGCCAAGCCCAAGCCGGAGGATTTGGCAAGAGCCTTGCATGTTGATGTTTCTGAACTTGTGACTACTGTTTCCCGTGGAGTTCCAGGTTTCTCATTTCAGTTCTTAGTTGGTAAAGCCCAAGAGTACGCCAAGAGCGGGTGCTGGGTTGCTTTCAATGCTGTGTTGGCCTTGTGCATTTATGGCATAGTCTTGTTTCCCAACATACCGGATTTTGTGGACTTTGATGCTTTCTACTTGTTTGCCGCTGGTAACCCTGTACCTACCTTACTCGGAGATCTCTACCACTCACTGCATTACAAGAATGAGAAGGGAAGAGGGAAGAATGTTCACCTGTGTGTGCCCTTGTTGAGTATGTGGCTTGAGAGTCACCTTCCTAAGAGAGGATCTGCTGCAGAGACTACAGTTCCAGTCGGTTGGCCATAGCGTTTGATGAGGCTATCGTCGGAAGATATGGAGTGGTTTGATCGAGACCTGTTGGGGTCTGAGCTCATCTTCAGTTGTTCGGGGTACCCTAATGTACCGTTGATAGGAAGAAAAGGGTGTATCAACTACAACCCTTCTCTGTTCATTCGCCAGTTCGGATATGCGCTGAAGAATCCACCTCAGGAGGAAGAAGTACAGGAATCTCTGTACTTCACAGGTGAAGTGAAAGGGGAGTTATTAGCCAAGTTGCAACATGCCTGGACGCGTATTAACCGCAAGGGGAAACCACTGTTAGGTAAGAACGACTGTCAGGCCTATGCACCTTATAGAGTTTGGATTCAGGAGAGGGCTAGTCAGTTGAAGATGCCATTTCCAGATGCACCAATTCTTGTTCCCGTTCCGGTAGCCGAGCCAACTACTGTTTCTAGAGAAGCCTATGAACAGGTTGTGAGGGAGAAAGAAGCCTTGATGAAGATTAATGAAGGGTTAGAGCAAGAGTTAGCCCAGGCGCGCAGCGAGAAAAACAAGGCCGTATATGCTTTCCAACAACAGATCGAGCTGGTAAACAGGTTAGGAGCTGAGTTGACCGAGGAAAAGAAAAAGCGTGAACGTCTGGGGCAAGAGTTCAGAAGTTCCCATGACATGCTGGAAGCCAAAAAGAAGGCGCTCGACGCAGCACACCGAGAGATATCCTCTTGCAACAAGACTTGGAATGCTACACTCACTAATAACAAGAAGAGGGAAGATAAGCTGAAGCAGCAAATTTCCGACCTCGAAGAGAAGTTGAAGTCTAGCATCAAGAAGTGTGAGGAAGAAGTGATGAACCGGTATAGTGTCCAGCATGCACTGAACAAGGCAATCAAATCCAGAGATGAAGCAGTGTCTCAGAAGCGAAAGCTAGAAGATTGCTTCGGAGAAGCAACCTGGGAAGAAACTGCTGAAGACGTACGCCGTGTCCTTAAGAAGAGAAACCAACTCGTTGAAGGGCTGCTTGATCGACCAAGCCATCCGGAGACCAAAAAGTTGATAGAAGAGTACCAGACTTTTGGGAGGATTTGATTACTTCACGTAGTTATTTGTATGCTTTATTTGCATAGTGCTGACCATCACCAGGATTGTTGGTTGAGGTCATGCCTTCTTTGTACTCTCAGTGATATTGTACCCTGGGCTTATTGATTCTTTCTGCAATATATGAGGCTTTCTATGATTCAGCTCCGATATTCCTATTGTCAACACTGTCACTGCACCGGCACCTTCGCACTAGAACTGGGGGAATGAACTTCCCTAATGCACAGACACATTGCATTGCATTCATACTCATATTGCATAACAGGTAATCTTTGAATGGTGTCTTATTTCCTACTCTGTACCAGGTACTTAACAGGATTCCAGATCAACATCCGCACCGCTATTCTACACGATCCAACTGTCGGAAAGTCATGGACCAAATTCAGAACGAGATGCAGGATGTGCGCGAGAAGCTCGCCCTCTTCATGCAGACCATGGAGGCTATAGCAAAAGGGCAAGAGAATTTGCAGGCCATGGTCCAGCCTCTGTTGGCTCGCAACGCTGGTCATGGCAATGAAGATCATCAGTCTGTCCGGGTTGATACTGCTCATGGAGACGGCACTCCCACGCTAGTGGCTCCGCCCGTAGTCAATATACCTGCTGCTAACATCAACAACGCTACCGCTGCTGTGAATGGTAACGTCGGAGTTGGAAATGATGCTGCTGTCCATAATGTTGGGCTGGGTGATGTCAATGTGGGAGATAATCTCGGAGGCAATGGCTTTGTCAATACTGGGTTCGGATTCAACGATCAGGGATTTGACAACACCGGCAAGTATGGTTTTAATGCTCAAGGCTTTGGGCAAGATGGTTATGGTATGGTCAATCAGGGTCACGGAGGCTTTGGAAACGGAAACGGTGCTGGATTTATGGCTTATGGTCCTACTGGAGGTGTTCAAGGGTACGGCAACAGAGGCCGAGGTCCGGGAATGAATCAGATCAGAGCTGGACGTAATAATGCGTATGATGGGTACGGGGCTGGAAACGGTATGTGGCAAGAGGATCAGCAGGAGGACGCCTTCTCCGGAGGAGGTTTTGAAGGGCCGATGGATGATTCCCAAAAGATTAGAATGCTGGAAGAGCAGATGAAGGGAGTCTTAAATCAGAGTGCTGTGGGACTGGACATGGCAACTATGGGTTTGGTACCTGGCTTGAGGGTGCCAATTAAATTCAAAGCGCCTGCGTTCGATAAGTACAAAGGAGACACATGTCCGAAAGTGCATGTGCGAGCTTATTACAGAAAGATGTCTGCATACTCCACTGATGAAAGAATGCTTATGCATTTCTTTCAGGATAGTCTATCGGGCCCTTCCTTAGAGTGGTACATGGGGTTGGAGCCCACTGATATCAAGACATGGAAGCAATTAGCGGAGGCGTTTGTAGCCCATTACAAGTATAACAGCGACCTGGCGCCCAATCGGGTCCAGTTGGCCGGGCTGTCGCAGAAGAAGGGCGAGAGTTTTAAGGAGTACGCGCAAAGGTGGCGCGATATGGATGCCAGGGTCCGTCCTCCTGTGGAAGATAAAGAAATGAATGATATGTTTGTCGGCACATTCACAGGGCTGTTTCATGATATGCTGTTTCATACGTCTCTGGCTAGTTTTTCAGACCTGATTCTGATGGGTGAAAAGATTGAGCGGAACATTAAGCAAGGAAAGTTCCAAGTCGATGAATCAACTGCATCTGGCAGTAATAAGAAAGCTTATGGTGGGCGCCGTCAGGGCGAAGCTAGCGCAGTATTTGGAGGCCGAGGCCGAGGCCGAGGCAGGGGAAGAAATCAATATCGTCAGCCGCAGCAGGTGTCGAGTGTTACTATCCCCTATCAGCAACAACCAATCCAGCAACAACAATCGGTTCAGCAGCAACCAATGCCACAGCAGCAGCAGCCTCAGCAGGGGGCACAGCAAGCTCAGCGAAGATTCCAGGGTAATAAGCCGAGGAGGGTGTTTGAGAAGCCTCCCTCTAACTATGCTGATTTATTGCAGACATTGTTGGGATTGAATCTAGTGGAGAAAAGAACTCTGGCACCGATAACGGGAACTCCCCCGTTCGGCTATGATGCAAACAGGCACTGTGAGTTTCATTCTGGAGCCCCGGGCCATGATATCGAAGGTTGTCATGCTTTTAAGCACGTTGTGCAGGATCTCTTGGACAACAAGTCTATCAACTTCGGAACGGCAGTTCCGAATATAGTCCAGAAACCCATGCCCAATCATGGGGCGAACGCCGTGCTGACTGAGGAAGATCTGAATCTTATCATGAATGTTGAGGATTTAAAGACGCCGCTGGGCGAGATAAAAAGCCGATTGTTGCAAGGAGGTGTTTACCCGGGTTGTAATGAGTACTGTTTAGATTGTTGGGCCCTGGCTGGGGGGTGTGAGGATTTGAAGAAAGGCATCCAGGCCTTGATTGATGAGGGTATATTGCAGTTTGATCGAGCGGTAACTGATGAGCCTGCAGGGGCAGTAGTGGATAATCGGAGTGATGTGGCCACAGTGACGATCCCTCGGAAGACGATCACTATTGCAGCACCAGCTCAGCGCCCACCGATTACTATAACTAAGGCCGGGCCAATCCCGTATGAGAACACGAGAGCAGTCCCATGGTCGTATGGGCTAGAGGTGTATTGTGATGGGATTAAGATTGATGTTAACAAGCAGTCAGCGGAGATGGTGGATAATGTTGTTGGCTCAGGAGGCATGACGAGGAGTGGCAGGATCTTTACATCTCCTGAAGTGGAGGCTGAAAGACTAGCAAAAGGAAAAGGGAAAGCGGGTGAGAATGTTCCGGTACAAGCAAATGAAAAGGAAGCAGCATCTAAGGATGTGGAAGAATTCATGCGCTTGATTCGGAAAAGTGATTATAAAATTGTGGAGCATCTACAGCAGACACCGTCCAAAATATCTATCTTGTCATTGCTGTTGTGTTCGGAAGCTCACAGGAACGCTTTGCTGAAAGTCCTGGACACTTCTTTTGTACCACAGGATGTCTCCGTAAATCAGCTAGAAGGAGTATTGGCACACGTGAATGCAGGCCACAGTCTGGGCTTTACTGATTTTGACTTGACTCCGAAAGGGAGGGATCATAATATGGCATTACACGTGTCTGTGGAGTGTAGGGGATCGACAATGTCGCACGTATTGGTTGACACTGGATCGTCTTTGAACGTGCTGCCTAAGAAGGCTATGATGAAGCTGGATGTTCGAGGGATTTTGTGTACACCCAGTGATTTGGTAGTCAGAGCGTTTGACGGCACAAGGAGAACAGTCTTCGGATCGATTACTTTGCCTCTGCAAGTGGGGCCGGAAGTGTTTGCAACTGAGTTTTATATCATGGATATACAGCCTGCGTACAGCTGCTTGCTGGGAAGACCCTGGATTCATGGGGCAGGGGCAGTCACGTCTACCCTGCATCAGAAGTTAAAGTATATGGTCGGAGACAGCGTAGTCACCGTATGCGAAGAAGAAGACATCCTGGTCAGCCATCTATCTTCGTTTAAATATGTGGAAGTCGACGGAGAGATCCACGAGACGCCATGCCAGGCATTCGAAGGTCTGCGCATCAAGGATAAAGGTCCCGGGCCAAGCAAAGTGCCAGAGATAGCTGTCTCATCGTATAAAGAAGCTCAAGCGCTAGTGGAAGCAGGGGAAGCCAAGGGCTGGGGCAAAGTGCTGGACATCCCTGTGAAAATGGACCGGTTCGGACTGGGGTACCGACCGTCGTCATCAACTCCTTCCGTGGGGGCTCCTCATTTCAGAAAGTCAATCACCATCTCTGCCAGTGGAGTATGTCATGAAACTGTCAATGCTGCTTCAGAGTCTGATGAAGGGGACAGCGACTGTGATATGGATGCCTGGATTCAGCCAAGCACGCCAGGACAAGGACTGTGCAACTGGTCTATTCAGGAGCTTGTTCCTGTGACTTTTAAACAGTAATGCTTTGCTTTATTAATTGTTGAATAATCTGATGTCTTGCCCGGGGCATCAGGATTTGCTTAGGGCTGTGTTGTTATAAACATTGCGCGTTAATCATTAAATAAATGGCGTTTTTTCATGTGCAAATACTGTAATCTCTGTCTTTCCTGTTTTGTATTTTTCAATAAAATGGCAATGTGGTTATTCGCTTTTATACGCATTTTGAAGCACTTAACCATTCCTTTTGCAGGATAACATTTTCAGATGACATCCTTGAGCCACCTATGACTCGTCCCGACTTCGAGCACCCGGTATTCCAGACCGAAGAAGAGGTTGTCGAAGATAGTGACGTTCCTGAAGAACTGTCTTGGTTGGTGAAACAAGAGGAAAGAGCCATTCTGCCTCACGACGAGGTTATCGAAATTATCAACTTGGGGTCGGAAGGGGTTGAAAAGAATATTCGTATCGGAGCCGCACTGCAGAGTGATATCAAGCGAAGACTGGTTGAAATGCTCCGAGAGTATAATGATGTATTCGCTTGGTCATATCAGGATATGCCAGGGCTCGATACTGATATGGTTGTGCATCGCCTGCCACTGAAAGAAGATTGCCCGCCGGTCAAACAAAAACTTCGCAGAACTCGCCCAGATATGGCAATGAAGATCAAAGAGGAGGTTCAGAAACAGTGGGACGCTGGTTTCCTGGCTGTGACGAAGTATCCCTCATGGGTTGCTAACATCGTACCAGTGCCAAAGAAAGATGGCAAGGTGCGAATGTGCGTGGATTATAGAGATTTGAATAAAGCAAGCCCAAAAGACGATTTTCCACTTCCTCATATTGACGTGTTAGTTGATAATACTGCTCAGTACTCCGTATTCTCCTTCATGGATGGCTTTTCAGGCTATAACCAAATTAAAATGGCGCCAGAGGATATGGAGAAGACTACTTTCATAACGCCGTGGGGAACATTTTGCTACAAAGTGATGCCCTTTGGTTTGAAAAACGCTGGGGCAACATATCAGCGTGCGATGACGACTCTTTTTCATGACATGATGCACAAAGAGATCGAAGTTTATGTTGACGATATGATTGCTAAATCCCAGACGGAGGAAGAGCATCTGGTGAATCTGTTGAAGTTGTTTAAAAGGCTTAGGAAGTTCAGGCTGAGGCTGAACCCTAATAAATGCACCTTCGGGGTGAGATCGGGTAAGCTCCTGGGGTTTATCGTAAGCGAAAGAGGAATAGAGGTCGATCCTGCTAAAATAAAAGCGATTCAAGAAATGCCGACGCCTAAAACAGAGAAGGAGGTGCGCGGGTTTTTAGGGAGGTTGAACTACATTGCCCGGTTCATATCTCACCTAACTGCCACGTGTGAACCGTTATTCAAGCTCTTGAAGAAAGATCAAGCTGTAACGTGGAACGAAAATTGTCAAAAGGCGTTCGACAAAATAAAGAAGTATTTGCAGGAACCTCCTATTTTGATACCCCCGGTGGCAGGGATACCCTTGATAATGTATTTGACGGTTCTTGAGGGAAGCATGGGTTGTGTTCTCGGTCAACACGGCGAGACAGGGAGAAAAGAGCATGCAATCTACTATCTGAGTAAGAAGTTTACAGACTGTGAATCTCGATACACAATGCTGGAGAAAACTTGTTGCGCACTAGCCTGGGCCGCCAAGCGTTTGAGGCAGTACATGCTGAATCATACAACCATGCTCATCTCGAAGATGGATCCAATCAAATATATATTCGAAAAGCAGGCGTTGTCAGGTAGAATTGCCCGGTGGCAGATGGTCTTGACTGAATATGATATTCAATACGTCTCGCAAAAGGCTATAAAGGGGAGTGTGCTGTCTGAGTATCTGGCGGAGCAGCCTATTGAAGAATACCAATCGATGAGGTTTGATTTTCCTGACGAGGATATCATGTATCTCAAGATGAAGGATTGTGAAGAGCCGTTACCAGACGAAGGACCAGAGCCGGGGTCCCAATGGAAGATGATATTTGACGGAGCTGTGAATGCTTACGGTAGCGGAATAGGGGCAATTATCACTACGCCACACGGGTCGCACATCCCGTTTACTGCCCGATTGACCTTTGCCGTTACCAACAACGAGGCCGAATACGAAGCTTGTATAATGGGGCTTGAAGAAGCCATTGATTTGCGAATCAAACATTTAGACGTATACGGAGACTCAGCTCTGGTAGTGAATCAGATCAAAGGGGAATGGGAGACACGGCAGCCTAATTTGATACATTATATGAATTATGCAAGGAGATTGTTGCCTTTCTTCGACAAGGTGGAATTGCATCACGTACCACGGGCAGAAAATCAAATGGCTGACGCCCTTGCCACCTTGTCTTCCATGTACAAGGTCAACTTCTGGAATGAAGCTCCACAAATCACTATCTCTCGGTTGGACAGGCCAGCTTATGTATTTGCTATTGATGAAGCGTCTGATGACAAACCGTGGTATTTTGACATCCTTAATTTCCTGAAGAATAAAGAGTATCCTGCTGGGGCATCCAGTCAAGATCAGAAGACTCTCAGGAGATTAGCGGGCAATTTCTACTTGAACCCGGATGGCGTCTTATACAGAAGAAACCACAATTTGGTGTTGTTGCGTTGTGTAGATGAAAAAGAGGCAAAGCTTCTCATGGAGGAAATTCACGAAGGTGCCTTTGGTACGCATGCTGGTGGGCATGCTATGACGAGAAAGCTGCTGAGAGCAGGTTATTTTTGGCTGACGATGGAAACTGATTGTTTCAAGTTTGCAAGGAAGTGCCACAAGTGCCAAATCTATGCTGACAAGATACACGTGCCTCCGAGTCCTCTGAATGTAATGTCATCTCCATGGCCATTCTCGATGTGGGGAATCGATATGATCGGAAAGATCGAGCCGACGGCTTCTAACGGGCATCGGTTCATACTAGTAGCAATCGATTATTTCACCAAGTGGGTGGAAGCGGCGTCTTACGCAAATGTAACGAAGCAAGTGGTGGCTAGATTCATCAAGAGAGATATCATTTGCCGATATGGGATCCCCGAGCGGATAATCACGGACAACGGTTCTAATCTGAACAACAAAATGATGAAGGAGCTCTGTCAGAATTTCAAGATCGAACATCACAACTCCTCCCCTTACCGACCCAAGATGAATGGCGCTGTCGAAGCGGCCAATAAGAATATCAAGAAGATCGTCCAGAAAATGGTGGTGACTTATAAAGATTGGCATGAAATGCTACCTTTCGCTCTGCACGGTTATCGTACGACGGTACGCACATCAACCGGGGCAACTCCGTTCTCGTTGGTATACGGAATGGAAGCGGTACTACCATTGGAAGTGGAGATCCCTTCTCTGAGGGTGTTGCGAGACGTTCAGCTGGACGAGGCAGAATGGGTAACGAATAGATTGAACCAACTGAGTTTGATGGATGAGAAGAGGCTAGCTTCTCTGGCATACGGTCGTTTGTACCAAAGACGAATGAAGAAAGCGTACGACAAGAAGATCCTTCCGCGGAGCTTTCAGACGGGCGACCTTGTGCTGAAAAGGATTCTCCCGCCGCAAGCAGATCACAGGGGCAAGTGGACCCCCAACTACGAAGGGCCATACATCGTCAGTAAGGTCTTTTCAGGAGGAGCTTTATTGTTGTCCACCATGGACGGAGAAGACTTTGCGTCACCTGTGAATTCGGACGCAGTTAAAAAATACTTTGCTTGAAATAGACCCGCTGGACAGAAAAAAAGAGAGTCCAGGCAAAAATGGGGCATCCTGGCGAACCAAAAACAGAATGAAAGGTTTGGGCAAAAGTTAGGGATAAAATTGAAAAAATGTACACCCGCGAAGTCGAAAACCTACACTGGGCGGCTTCGGCAAAAAAGGGTATCCCGGTGAACTGAAAACCCGTAAAGGGCGATTCACGCAAAAGTTAGGGATGTGAAAAGCAAATGACTGCGGTCCGAATTCGATATTGCAATGAGCATCAATGCGGGAGAATACAGTTGAGGAGTCAGTTATCGGATACAACCTCTTCAGAAGTGGGGATACCGGGAAAGCATTGGAGTCGGATGAGTCATAGGAGGATCAGTTCGTGGTGTTCATCTGCATCCAGTTGCCGACATGTGTACAAAATTTAATTTGTCAAAATATTCATGTTTCTTGCGCATACTTATGTATTTGCTTTGCGTAGCTTCCTCTTTTCAGGAGTTACATCCCGTGTACAGAACTCCGCCCATTCAGGGGCCCGATCAATGAAATATGTTATTCAGTACTTGATGTCGGTTCTTTACTGTTTTGTGCCTGATAAAACGCCTAAGTTTAGCGAAGCTAGCATGAGTATAACATCACTGGCCCTTGCCAACAATCATTAAAGCTTTGAATTAACTGAGTGTAACATCACTAACCTGAATTGATTTGATTGCATAGGCTTGTCGTGTCTTGTTTGTGTTGTTGCAGGTTTCATAACCATACGAGGAAGATAATCAGGAGATTGCGATAACGAAAGACTTAGTCTCCACGCAGGTCAGGCATGTTTTTCCTGAAGAAGGATAGAATTCCCCGGCTAGCCGTAGCTTATCCAAAGGACGTGCGCCAGAAAAGTTATTCGTTCTCAGCAGAGTTTGGCGATTCTAAGATCGTAAAGCTGTATTCAGACAGGTTCATCTTTCCCCGCAGGGTCGTGCACTTCCCCCAGTGGAGTCAGTTAATTTTTCCCAAGAGAATCACCCCATCCCCAGCGGAATTCTCTTTGCAAGTGTTTTCATTCCTTCCCGTGGAATTCGAAGATTATGACTCTCCCAAGCAGAGTTGATGGTGGTTCCTGTCATTTATTTTGTCAGAGATACTGTGTAATATCAGTTTGCGTTCCAGCAGAAAGTCCGAGCATACTGTGCACATCTGCTATTCCCCAGCAAGGTTATTTTCCCCAGCAGGGGGTTACCTCAACAAGGCGTTTGGTTTGAGTTCCCATTTTCCCAGCAGGGTTGACTTCACCCTTCCAGCATTTATTTTGCTGGAATAGTTTTGTAGCATCTGGCTATCTCCGGCGGAGTCGGCATCACCTTCCAGCATTTATTTTGCTGAAGCAGTTTCTGTACTCCAGCAGTTCAGGAGGAGAGAGCTCTTGCTCAAATAAATTACCAAACAGTCAAGATCTCGGCAGGAGATATTCAATGATAATGTCAGTTTCGGCGGTATTCCCCCACAGAGTTAGCATGATGAGATTCTCTTTGTCTCTAGCAGGGTCATTTATGCAAATGTCTCTTATTTTCCCCACCAGAGTTGCCAGGATAAGTGTCTCCTTATCCCCAAGCAGAGTTTGTTTGTCATCAACGGGTTCCATGAATCAGAATTTCAGGGGCCGCCGCCGGTTATCAGAACAGGCGTCCGATAGTGGGTTTCCAGACATCCCCAGTAGAGTCCGCCTCAAAGTCGCTGTCACGTCAGTGCTAAGAAGTTTTGTGGGTGAGGATCATTGAAGAACTAAGTCCTGACGTGGACCATTTATTCCTAGATTGACGGGATTTCTTCAGAAGTGGGCGTCCTAACGTGGACAGGTTTATTTCCCTGGATTGGTGAGGTGTGTTAGTCCTATCATGGGCAGATTCGGTTTCTCGAAATTAGTAGAATGGGAGGTCATGACGTTGACAAAAGTGATTACTCTTTGTGTTGGTGTCCTGACATGGACAGAGCAGACCAATGTGTGAGTCCTTACGTGGACAAGTCTTATTTCCTCAGCGGGTCGAAGACGCCTGAGTCCTAACATGGACAAATCAAAGAAATTATTACCACTAACGTGGAGAAGCGGGTCCTGACGTGGACGATGTAGTCCTTACGCGGACATATCAACAGAAGTGATTCCTAACGTGGAAAGATGGAGATTCCTTACGCGGAAAAGATGTAGTCCTTACGCGGACATATCAGAATAGGTTTCCTTACGTGGAAAGAGATGATTCCTTACGTGGAAAAAGATAGTTTCCTTACGTGGAAATGACAGCATTCCTGACGTGGGAAGAGTGAAGTCCTTACGCGGACAGATTAAGATGACATTCCTTACGTGGAAAAATGAGTCCTGACGCGGACAAATCGAGAAAGGGTTGGTATTCCTTACGTGGAAAGATCAGAGTCCTCACGTGGACATATCAAGAGCATTCCTTACGTGGAAGAAAAAATGGTTTCCTTACGTGGAAAGACGAGTTTATTCCTTACGTGGAAAGATTGAGTCCTTACGTGGAAGAGAAAGAGAAACTTCAGGTCCTTACGTGGAAAGATAGGAGTCCTTACGTGCACGAATCAGAAAAATGGTTCCTTACATGGAGAAATTGGGGGTCCTTACGTGGACAGATTCAAGAAAAGTTGATTCCTGACGTGGAAGATTGATGTACTCCTTACGTGAAAGAGTTGAGTCCTGACGTGGACAGGTTCAGAACCAAAAGTTGTATTCCTTACGTGGAAAGAATGGAGTCCTGACGCGGACATGTCAAGTGGTATCGGAGTCCTTACGTGGACAGATTGATATAGTTCTCCTTACGTGGAAAGAAGATTGATTCCTGACGTGGAAAGATGAAAGGGTTAGTCCTAACGTGGACAGATACAGAAGAAATGATTCCTAACGTGGACAAGTGTTACTCTTAACGGGGAAGAGTTTTATTCCTAACGTGGACGATTCAGTTTATGGAAATGCAGACGAGTTATCCCCAGCGGAGTTGCCGAGATTTTTTCTGGGTTAACAGCAAATGGAGTCCTAACGTGGACAGGTTCTAGTTGAGAGTTCTTCGTATTGATGACAGACAGAGTCCTAACGTGGACAAGCAAGCAAGTTGGTATGACAGAATCCTCTTCAGAACGATGAAGACAATCCCCAGCACGGTCGCGCGAGATCAGTGGGTTACTGTAGCAGTCAGATTCAGCTTATGAATGTCGTTCCTCAAGCAGGAGCGCAGTTTATTTCTGCAGTTGGCAAATTTCGGGTTTCACTAGTATTCAACCGTCTCGTACCGCGAATGTCTGAAGGCTCCGGGCTCTTCATCCAATCGGGTCCAAGTCGCTTGAATAGGGGCAGCTGTTGCACCCTAAAATTTGCCCAACCTTATTCACTTGGTTTATGTTTCATTATCATTAGCATTTGCATATAGAGTCATGTACATAGACTAACCATCTGCATAGCATAAGCATGGCAAGTCATTCAACAGGGGACCAATCATTATTTTCATCTCTAGAGGCCTATCAAGAGGTTATTATCCCAATTCAATCTCATTCAAGTCATCAGGAAAGAATTTGAAAGTAAAGAGTTCAGCAGATCAAGCCTTGAGTCCATCTCCTAGCTGAGGGTATCTGAGGATCAACAAGAGGGTTGTGAGCTGTGAAGTGAAAGCATGGAGAGTATCTAGGCAGTATGAGAGACTTTTAAAGTCATTTGGAGAAGAAAACAAGTCATTGATGAGAGCACAAGAGCTATAGTTGAAGACAGTCAACTAGGGTTTCATCTGGGTCAACCCTAGGTCAACCCTAGGTCAATTGACTGATTTAAAGGGCATTCAAGTCTATTGGAGAGATGTGGGGTTCATCATTGGATATATAAAGAAGGATGTGGAGATATGACAAGGAGAATTCAAGAGAAATCAAGGAGAAGAGGAGTTACTAAATTAGGGTTTCTGTGTAAAATCCCCTAGTTTGGGTCAAATTTCCAAGCAAGATAAGTCAAAATGCTAGCTTCAAATGGATCCTTGGCCAACATGAAACTTGTAGAGGGTCTCAAGACCTTTAATTTGAGTGGTGGAAGACCTCAAGGAGATTTATAGAACTCAAGTTATGGTCCTTGCAAGTTACAGGTCATCTGAGGTATCTGAATTTTTGTCTGTGAAAGTGACTTGACTTCCAAGCAATTTTTACCCCTCAAGGAGATTTCAAATGAATTCTTGGTCAACATAAGAATTGTTCCTCATTGTCTTAGCTTTCTAGAATGGTATAGTATGCCTTCATATGATGTGGAGAACTCAACTTATGGTCTTGACAAGCAAAGGGTATTTTGGGCATTTGTGAATTACAGGTCATTTTAACCTATGTCCAAAACTCATACAAGGAGGCCTCAAAAGGAAAAACTTACAACATCAAACTTGCTCCAAATGGGATTTTAAGTCTAGAAAGAAGGTCACAAATTATTGGAGAAGCTCATAGCATGAAGTTGCATAATTGGTCAAAATATGAACTAAAATGGCTTATAAAGTGAATAAATTCAAGATGGAAAATGGTTTGGGAGATTTACAAGTCCAAATGGAGACTTCCAATATATGATTTTGAATGGAAAAACAATTCTAAGAACAATGGTTCAAACACTTTTTTGAGTTTAGAAGGAAAAAAGAAAGTTATCTTTGGTTACTTGTAATTGAAGAAACATAACCAAAATGGATCAAAGTTGGAAAGCAAGGGAATGTGTAAGATGGATCTAGAAGTTACCATTGGGGTCTATATATTCATGAAATGTGCATTGATCAAGGGTTGGCTTCATTTGCACCAAGAATTTCACAAAATTCCCTCATTCTTTCTCTTTGAAGTTTCATTCCAATCTCACAAATTCTTCACAAAATCATCATCCACATCAATTCAATCTTGCTCCATCATCATCCTAGATCAGAATTGAAGTAAAGTTTTGGTGATTAGGATCCATTTTCGAGCACCTTTTTCATCATCATCAAAATTGAAGTTTTCATTGGACAGCATAATTCAAGCAAGGAATCACCAAAATATTGCATACAGAATTGAGTACTGAGTTTGTGGATCAAGATCCAAGTCTCAAAAGTCTCAGATCCTCAATCTTCCATAGCTGTTTTCAAGCTTTTGCACCAGGTATGTTTTCATTCGATTTGCTTGATTCAGTTAGTTAGGCATGATTTTATTAGTTTAGATGCAATCTAGGTGGTTAGGAGAACAAGTAGGATGAATTTGGAGAGGTTTGGTGATGTTGATTAGCAGGTGCCATAAACTGTTAGGAGGTGAAACTTTTAGGTTAGTGCATTAGAATGTTAGCTTGATAGCGTAGGTTAATCACCATTAGGCATAGATTAGTTTAGGTTAAGTTTGATTGAGAATTATCATGGTGCATCTCAGAGAACTTCCATGGTGACCAGAGATTGATGCTATCGGGTTGAGGGATTTATTGAGTTTCAGACTGAATTAAAACCATAGGATTATAGAGGGAGAGATCCTGAGCAACTTTCATGTTTATGGCATGTGGATTCATGGTCTGGTGATGGAGAACAGAGGGATGGAAGCTTGCTCGTGCATGGAGTTTCATGGAGATTGAAACCCTAAGTTCAGAGCCATTGGAGAAGAGATAATCGTGGCCTTCCATTTTGAGTAGGACCTTTGACTTAGAAGGAGATCCTATGGCCTATATTCAATTCAGAATGTGGAGGGAAGCTGTGAGGCCAAAACGCGCCGTTTCATTAATTGAAACGGGCGGGCCTGAGTTTGTGTTGCTTTTCCCACCCCCAGCTATTAGGCCCATTCCATTCTGAACGTGGTTTTGTTTCTTTTCTCACCCCCCTGGCGTTTCTATTTCTCATTATTTCTGAACTCAAGCTGGGCTTAACTCAAGTTGATATGCGCACCCCCCTATTTTCTGGCCCAATGGATTTATAACTGGGCGTGCTTGCTTAATGAACCCCCTCCCTCATTTTAAGTCATTTTAATTTTTTTTAATTCCATTTTAATTCTTACCAATTTTCATTAATTCATAATAAATTCATAAAAAATGCATTTTACTTCATTCTTTTTACCATATTTTCTTTAGGATGTCTAGAATATTATAGGAAAATAAAATTGCACTTTCATTTTCATTTCATATTTTTTCCCTATTTTCTTAATAAATATCATATTAAATAGATTCATTTCATGCATCATTTTAATGATTTTTGTTCTCTTACATGCTTTAATATTTTTTGGTCATTCTTTTTATATTGTTTAGATGAGACATTCAACTTGTAGAAATATTTTAGTTCCCATTTTTAGAGATTAATTTTAGGTGATTAAAATAGGTTTGAACATCATGAACAAAACTAGGGTTTTAGGTGACAACTTAGGAAGTTTGATTTCATTTCCCTTAGGACTTAGGATTTAATTAGATTAGTTATGGGACTATAAGGGCTATGGGTAGTTATTAGATCCCTTAGAAAAAACTCAGGACTCCCCTACTGCTATTAATACTGTCTGTATATCTGATTGTCTGGTGTGGTGTGCCCTCTGGGGATTGTTGCTTATTTGTTTGGGTATTGGGTTTGTCTGGGGCCCTGGGGAAGCTGAAGATTTGTGAAGATGAAGACCAGTGGAGATCCAAGGATTGAAGATCAACTGTCAGAGTTGAGGAGGAGTTTCTTGCTAGCAGATGCTGAGGAGACTAGGGTTTAGGAGCTAAGCAGAGCTCTAGATTAGAAAGATTGTTTCTCAAACATGGATTGCTTTGTCTGCATCCATTCTTCTCTGTGATTCAGAGTCTCTCTAAGACACTCACCCCCTTCCTTTGGAAGGCTTGGTGATAGTGTCTATGAGATAGAACTCTTGAGAGAAAATGTCTCTTGTGTTAGAAGCAGTCTGTTCACCACCCTTGGTAGTCAACTGATTGCTTAACACCCAATTCACTCTTGTGACTAATCCCTCATCCTGGAGGTTTGAGCATGAAGAAAAGCCATTGCGGATAGAAGACTAATGATCAAAGCCCTTGCTTGAAGGTCAGGAAGATGGAGATTGAGGCTTGTTGAAGCCTGTAGCTGATTGAAGATTACTTGAAGCCAGATGTTGATCCAGAGCTGCTGAAGCTGTTTATTTTTGCTGTATTTCATTTGCTGATGTATTGATTGGTTTTCTGAACTGTATTGTTTGCTGTTTACCCTGTTGGGTTGAAAGTGAAGCCCGTTCACTTTCGCCTATTGTTTTCTAGGTTCGAGGTTGAGTGGGACTCCCTTGCCTCGCTTGTAATGTTGCATCCATGCATTTTACTGTTTTACTGTATATATCTGGTATTGTTTCTGTTTCTGCCTATCCCGTAGGATCTCTGTTTCTCTCTGTGCAAGAGAGGAGCATGATAGACACTAGGTCTTAACCCATGCATGATAACATTAGGTTAGTTTGTTTCCCTTCGCAACCGTAGGTTAGAGTTCTGTCTCTTTCTTTCTCAAAACAAACAGAAAAACACATAAAGATTTCAAACACAATAAAAGACACTTCTTCCGTAAAAGAATGTGAACTCATCAAAACGTCACTTTTGTCCGCCGGGACTGTTAATCAGAAAAAACCTTTTTCAGAAGGAATAAAATCAACCAAGACAGACTTGTGTCGTACGTGGCCCGAACTACGTTTGCTCTGATCTTCCATGCAGTGTGGAAGTACGTAGGCATAGGATGCGATATCCTAGCGAGCAACCTTCCCCTCCTTTCCCGTAGGTAGGCGAACTACGTTGACTCTGATTTCTCGTTCCAGACGGGAATACGTAGGCATAAAGTGCGATACTTTGCCGAGTCATTTTTATTTTCATTTTATTTTCTTTTTCACCCTTGACCTATAGTTTAGATAGAATAACAATCCATACCCGAAAACAAGCGTGGATCCCGTCGAGTACGACGGACGTGAGGGGTGCTAATACCTTCCCCTTGCGTAACCGACTCCCGAACCCAGGTTTTGGTTGCGATGACCATACCTTTCCCGTGTTGTGCGAGGTTTACTCTGAGCGTTTCCTTTCCCTCCCGTGGGATAAATAACGCACGGTGGCGACTCTTCTGTTCAGCCGGCGCCGATTTTCGCAGTAGCGACAGGGTGGTCAAAGCAGTCCCTTATCCTATAAGGTTCTTCGCGATACCAAAGTAGTATCTCTAAACACATGAGATTCTTGGGCTGGTCGAAGCAGTTCCTTATCCAATTAGGTTCTTCGCAATACCAAAGAAGTATCTCTAAACACATGAGAATCTTCGGGTGGTCAAAGCAGTCCCTTATCCTATTAGGTTCTTCGCGATACCAGAGCAGTATCTCTAAACACATGAGTTTATCGGGTGATCAAAGCAGTCCCTTATCCAATAAGGCTCATCGCGATACCAAAGTAGTATCTCTAAACATATGAGATTCTTGGGGTTGTCGAAGCAGTCCCTTATCCAATTAGGTTCTTCGCGATACCAAAGCAGTATCTCTAAACACATGAGATTCTTTGGGTGGTTGAAGCAGTCCCTTATTCAATAAGCTTCTTCACGATACCAAAGCAGTATCTCTAAACACATGAGATTCTTCGAGTGGTCGAAGCAGTCCCTTATCCAATAAGGTTCTTCGCGATACCAAAGTCGTATCTCTAAACACATGACATTCTTCGGGTGGTCGAAGCAGTCCCTTATTCGTTAAGGTTCTTCGCGATACCAAAGTAGTATCTCTAAACACATGAGATTCTTGGGGTGGTCGAAGTAGTCCCTTATCCAATTAGGTTCATCGCGATACCAAAGCAGTATCTCTAAACACATGAGATTCTTCGGGTGGTCAAAGCAGTCCCTTATCCTATAAGGTTCTTCGCGATACCAAAGTAGTATCTCTAAACACATGAGATTCTTGGGGTGGTCGAAGCAGTCCCTTATCCAAATAGGTTCATCGCGATACCAAAGCAGCATCTCTAAACACATGAGATTCTTCGGGTGGTCAAAGCAGTCCCTTATCCTATAAGGTTCTTCGCGATACCAAAGTAGTATCTCTAAACACATGAGATTCTTGGGCTGGTCGAAGCAGTTCCTTATCCAGTTAGGTTATTCGCAATACCAAAGAAGTATCTCTAAACACATGAGAATCTTCGGGTGGTCAAAGCAGTCCCTTATCCTATTAGGTTCTTCGCGATACCAGAGCAGTATCTCTAAACACATGAGTTTATCGGGTGATCAAAGCAGTCCCTTATCCAATAAGGCTCATCGCGATACCAAAGTAGTATCTCTAAACATATGAGATTCTTGGGGTTGTCGAAGCAGTCCCTTATCCAATTAGGTTCTTCGCGATACCAAAGCAGTATCTCTAAACACATGAGATTCTTCGGGTGGTCAAAGCAGTCCCTTATCCAATAAGCTTCTTCGTGATATCAAAGCAGTATCTCTAAACACACGAGATTCTTCGCGATACCAAAGCAGTATATCTAAACACATGAGATTCTTAGGGTGGTCGAAGAAGTCCCTTGTCCAATAAGGTTCTTCGCGATACCAAAGCAGTATCTCTAAACACATGACATTCCTCGGGTGGTCGAAGCAGCCCCTTATCCGTTAAGGTTCATCACGATACCAAAGATGTATCTCTAAACACATGAGATTCTTCGGGTGGTCGAAGCAGTCCCTTATCCAATAAGGTTCTTTGCGATACCAAAGCAGTATCTCTAAACACATGACATTCTTCGGGTGGTCGAAGCAGTCCCTTATCCGTTAAGGTTCTTCGCGATACCAAAGCAGTATCTCTAAACATATGAGATTCTTCGGGTGGTCGAAGCTGTCCCTTATCCAATAAGGTTCTTTCCAATACCAAAACCAGATCTCTAAACACATGAGATTCTTCCGTTGGTCCAAGCAGTCCCTAATCTAATAAGGTTCTTCGCGATACCATAGCAGTATCTCTAAACACATGAGATTCTTTGGGTGGTTGAAGCAGTCCCTTATTCAATAAGCTTCTTCACGATACCAAAGCAGTATCTCTAAACACATGAGATTCTTCGAGTGGTCGAAGCAGTCCCTTATCCAATAAGGTTCTTCGCGATACCAAAGTCGTATCTCTAAACACATGACATTCTTCGGGTGGTCGAAGCAGTCCCTTATTCGTTAAGGTTCTTCGCGATACCAAAGTAGTATCTCTAAACACATGAGATTCTTGGGGTGGTCGAAGCAGTCCCTTATCCAATTAGGTTCTTCGCGATACCAAAGCAGTATCTCTAAACACATGAGATTCTTCGGGAGGTCAAAGCAGTCCCTTATCCTATAAGGTTCTTCGCGATACCAAAGTAGTATCTCTAAACACATGAGATTCTTGGGGTGGTCGAAGCAGTCCCTTATCCAAATAGGTTCATCGCGATACCAAAGCAGTATCTCTAAACACATGAGATTCTTCGGGTGGTCAAAGCAGTCCCTTATCCTATAAGGTTCTTCGCGATACCAAAGTAGTATCTCTAAACACATGAGATTCTTGGGGTGGTCGAAGCAGTTCCTTATCCAATTAGGTTCTTCGCAATACCAAAGCAGTATCTCTAAACACATGAGATTCTTCGGGTGGTCGAAGCAGTCCGTTATCTAATAAGGTTCTTTGCGATACCAAAGCAGTATCTCTAAACACATTAGATTCTTCAGGTGGTTAAAGCAGTCCCTTATCCAATAAGCTTCTTCGTGATATCAAAGCAGTATCTCTAAACACACGAGATTCTTTGCGATACCAAAGCAGTATATCTAAACACATGAGATTCTTAGGGTGGTCGAAGCAGTCCCTTATCCAATAAGGTTCTTCGCGATACCAAAGCCGTATCTCTAAACACATGACATTCTTCGGGTGGTCGAAGCAATCCCTTATCCGTTAAGGTTCTTCGCGATACCAAAGTAGTATCTCTAAACACATGAGATTCTTCGGGTGGTCGAAGCAGTCCCTTATCCAATTAGGTTAATCGCGATACCAAAGCAGTATCTCTAAACACATGAGATTCTTCGGGTGGTCAAAGCAGTCCCTTATCCTATACGGTTCTTCGCGATACCAAAGTAGTATCTCTAAACACATGAGATTCTTGGGCTGGTCGAAGCAGTTCCTTATCCAATTAGGTTCTTCGCAATACCAAAGAAGTATCTCTAAACACATGAGAATCTTCGGGTGGTCAAAGCAGTCCCTTATCCTATAAGGTTCTTCGCGATACCAGAGCAATATCTCTAAACACATGAGTTTATCGGGTGGTCAAAGCAGTCCCTTATCCAATAAGGTTCATCGCGATACCAAAGTAGTATATCTAAACATATGAGATTCTTGGGGTGGTCGAAGCAGTCCCTTATCCAATTAGGTTCTTCGCGATACCAAAGCAGTATCTCTAAACACATGAGATTCTTCGGGTGGTCAAAGCAGTCCCTTATCCAATAAGCTTCTTCGTGATATCAAAGCAGTATCTCTAAACACACGAGATTCTTCGCGATACCAAAGCAGTATATCTAAACACATGAGATTCTTAGGGTGGTCGAAGCAGTCCCTTGTCCAATAAGGTTCTTCGCGATACCAAAGCAGTATCTCTAAACACATGACATTCTTCGGGTGGTCGAAGCAGTCCCTTATCCGTTAAGGTTCATCACGATACCAAAGCAGTATCTCTAAACACATGAGATTCTTCGCGTGGTCGAAGCAGTCCCTTATCCAATAAGGTTCTTTGCAATACCAAAATAGTATCTCTAAACACATGAGATTCTTCCAGTGGTCCAAGCAGTCCCTTATCTAATAAGGTTCATCGGGATACCAAAGCAATATCTCTAAACACATGAGATTCTTTGGGTGGTTGAATCAGTCCTTTATCCAGTAAGGTTCTTCACGATACCAAAGCAGTATCTCTAAACACATGAGATTCTTTGGGTGGTCGAAGCAGTACCTTATCCAATAAGGTTCTTCGTGATACCAAAGCAATATCTCTAAACACATGAGATTCTTCGGGTGGTCGAAGCAGTCCCTTATCCAATAAGGTTCTTCGCAATACCAAAGTAGTATCTCTAAACACATGAGATTCTTGGGGTGGTCGAAGTAGTCCCTTATCCAATTAGGTTCTTCGCGATTCCAAAGCAGTATCTCTAAACACATGAAATTCTTCGGGTGGTCAAAGTAGTCCCTTATCCTATAAGGTTCTTCGCGATACCAAAGCAGTATCTCTAAACACATGAGATTATTCGGTGGTCAAAGCAGTCCCTTATCCAATAAGGTTCTTCGCGATACCAAAGCAGTATCTCTAAACACAGGAGATTCTTCGGGTGGTCGAAGTAGTCCCTTATCTAATAAGGTTCTTTGCGATACCAAAGCAGTATCTCTAAACACATTAGATTCTTCAGGTGGTCAAAGCAGTCCCTTATCCAATAAGCTTCTTCGCGATATCAAAGCAGTATCTCTAAACACACGAGATTCTTCGCGATACCAAAGTAGTATATCTAAACACATGAGATTATTAGGGTGGTCGAAGCAGTCCCTTATCCAATAAGGTTCTTCGCGATACCAAAGCAGTATCTCTAAACACATGACATTCTTCGGGGGGTCGAAGCAGTCCCTTATCCGTTATGGTTCTTCGCGATACCAAAGCAGTATCTCTAAACATATGAGATTCTTCGGGTGGTCGAAGCAGTCCCTTATCCAATAAGGTTCTTTCCAATACCAAAACAGTATCTCTAAACGCATGAGATTCTTCCGTTGGTCCAAGCAGTCCCTTATCTAATAGGGTTCTTCGCGATACCAAAGCAGTATCTCTAAACACATGAGATTCTTTGGGTGGTTGAAGCAGTCCCTTATCCAATAAGCTTCTTCACGATACCAAAGCAGTATCTCTAAACACATGAGATTCTTCGAGTGGTCGAAGCAGTCCCTTATAAAATAAGGTTCTTCGCGATACCAAAGTCGTATCTCTAAACACATGATATTCTTCGGGTGGTCGAAGCAGTCCCTTATCCGTTAAGGTTCTTCGCGATACCAAAGTAGTATCTCTAAACACATGAGACTCTTGGGGTGGTCGAAGCAGTCCCTTATCCAATTAGGTTCATCGCGATACCAAAGCAGTATCTCTAAACACATGAGATTCTTCGGGTGGTCAAAGCAGTCCCTTATCCTATAAGGTTCTTCGCGAAACCAAAGTAGTATCTCTAAACACATGAGATTCTTGGGGTGGTCGAAGCAGTTCCTTATCCAATTAGGTTCATCGCAATACCAAAGCAGTATCTCTAAACACATAAGAATCTTCGGGTGGTCAAAGCAGTCCTTTATCCTATAAGATTCTTCACGATACCAGAGCAGTATCTCTAAACACATGAGTTTATCGGGTGTTCAAAGCAGTCCCTTATCCAATAAGGTTCATCGCGATACCAAAGTAGTATCTCTAAACATATGATATTCTTGGGGTGGTAGAAGCAGTCCCTTATCCAATTAGGTTCTTCGCGATACCAAAGCAGTATCTCTAAAACCATGAGATTCTTCAGGTGGTCAAAGCAGTCCCTTATCCAATAAGCTTCTTCGTGATATCAAAGCAGCATCTCTAAACACACGAGATTCTTCGCGATACCAAAGCAGTATATCTAAACACATGAGATTCTTAGGGTGGTCGAAGCAGTCCCTTATCCAATAAGGTTCTTCGCGATACCAAAGCAGTATCTCTAAACACATGACATTCTTCGAGTGGTCGAAGCAGTCCCTTATCCGTTAAGGTTCTTCACGATACATAAGCAGTATCTCTAAACACATGAGATTCTTCGGGTGGTCGAAGCAGTCCCTTATCCAATAAGGTTCTTTGCAATACCAAAACAGTATCTCTAAACACATGAGATTCTTCCGGTGGTCCAAGCAGTCCCTTATCTAATAAGGTTCTTCGGGATACCAAACCAATATCTCTAAACACATGAGATTCTTCAGGTGGTCGAAGCAGTACCTTATCCAATAAGGTTCTTCGTGATACCAAAGCAGTATCTCTAAACACATGAGATTCTTCGGGTGGTCGAAGCAGTCCCTTATCCAATAAGGTTCTTCGCAATACCAAAGTAGTATCTCTAAACACATGAGATTATTGGGGTGGTCGAAGTAGTCCCTTATCCAATTAGGTTCTTCGCGATTCCAAAGCAGTATCTCTAAACACATGAAATTCTTCGGGTGGTCAAAGCAGTCCCTTATCCTATAAGATTCTTCCCGATACCAAAGCAGTATCTCTAAACACATGAGATTATTCGGTGGTCAAAGCAGTCCCTTATCCAATAAGGTTCTTCGCGATACCAAAGCAGTATCTCTAAACACATGAGATTCTTCGGGTGGTCGAAGTAGTCCCTTATCTAATAAGGTTCTTTGCGATACCAAAGCAGTATCTCTAAACACATTAGATTCTTCAGGTGGTCAAAGCAGTCCCTTATCCAATAAGCTTCTTCGCGATATCAAAGCAGTATCTCTAAACACACGAGATTCTTCACGATACCAAAGTAGTATATCTAAACACATGAGATTCTTAGGGTGGTCGAAGCAGTCCCTTATCCAATAAGGTTCTTCGCGATACCAAAGCAGTATCTCTAAACACATGAGATTCTTTGGGTGGTTGAAGCAGTCCCTTATCCAATAAGCTTCTCCAGGATACCAAAGCAGTATCTCTAAACACATGAGATTCTTCGGGTGGTCGAAGCAGTACCTTATCCAATAAGGTTCTTCGTGATACCAAAGCAATATGTCTAAACACATGAGATTCTTCGGGTGGTCGAAGCAGTCCCTTATAGAATAAGGTTCTTCGCAATAACAAAGTAGTATCTCTAAACACATGAGATTCTTGGGGTGGTCGAAGTAGTCCCTTATCCAATTAGGTTCTTCGCGATTCCAAAGCAGTATCTCTAAACACATGAGATTCTTTGGGTGGTCAAAGTAGTCCCTTATCCTATAAGGTTCTTCGCGATACCAAAGCAGTATCTCTAAACACATGAGATTATTTGGTGGTCAAAGAAGTCCTTATCCAATAAGGTTCTTCGCGATATCAAAGCATTATCTCTAAAAACACGAGATTCTTCGCGATACCAAAGCAGTATATCTAAACACATGATATTCTTAGGGTGGTCGAAGCAGTCCCTTATCCAATAAGGTTCTTCGCGATACCAAAGCAGTATCTCTAAACACATGACATTCTTCGGGTGGTCGAAGTAGTCCCTTATCCGTTAAGGTTCTTTGTGATACCAAAGTAGTATCTCTAAACACATGAGATTCTTGGGGTGGTCAAAGCAGTCCCTTATACAAATAGGTTCATTGCGATACCAAAGCAGTATCTCTAAACACATGAGATTCTTCGGGTGGTCAAAGCAGTCCCTTATCCTATAAGGTTCTTCGCGATACCAAAGTAGTATCTCTAAACACATGAGATTCTTGGGGTGTTCGAAGCAGTTCCTTATCCAATTAGGTTCTTCGCAATACAAAAGCAGTATCTCTAAACACATGAGATTCTTCGGGTGGTCGAAGAAGTCCCTTATCTAATAAGGTTCTTAGCAATACCAAAGCAGTATCTCTAAACACATTAGATTCTTCAGGTGGTCAAAGCAGTCCCTTATCCAATAAGCTTCTTCGCGATATCAAAGCAGTATTTCTAAACGCAGGAGATTCTTTGCGATACCAAAGCAGTATATCTAAACACATGAGATTCTTAGGGTGGTCGAAGGAGTCCCTTATCCAATAAGGTTCTACGCGATACCAAAGCCGTATCTCTAAACACATGACATTCTTCAGGTGGTCAAAGCAGTCCCTTATCCGTTAAGGTTCTTCGCGATACAAAAGTAGTATCTCAAAACACATGAGATTCTTGGGGTGGTCGAAGCAGTCCCTTATCCAATTAGGTTCATCGTGATACCAAAGCAGTATCTCTAAAAACATGAGATTCTTCGGGTGGTCAAAGCAGTCCCTTATCCTATTAGGTTCTTCGCGATACCAAAGTAGTATCTCTAAACACATGAGATTCTTGGGGTGGTCGAAGCAGTTCCTTATCCAATTAGGTTCTTCGCAATACCAAAGCAGTATCTCTAAACACATGAGAATCTTCGGGTGGTCAAAGCAGTCCCTTATCCTATAAGGTTCTTCGCGATACTAGAGCAGTATCTCTAAACACATGAGTTTATCGGGTGGTCAAAGCAGTCCCTTATCCAATAAGGTTCATCGCGATACCAAAGCAGTATATCTAAACACATAAGATTCTTGGGGTGGTCGAAGCAGTCCCGTATCCAATAAGGTTCTTCGCGATACCAAAGTCGTATCTCTAAACACATGACATTCTTCGGGTGGTCGAAGCAGTCCCTTATCCGTTAAGGTTCTTCGCGATACCAAAGTAGTATCTCTAAACACATGAGATTCTTGGGGTGGTCGAAGCAATCCCTTATCCAATTAGGTTCATCGCGACACCAAAGCAGTATCTCTAAACACATGAGATTCTTCGGGTGGTCAAAGCAGTCCCTTATCCTATAAGGTTCTTCGCGATACCAAAGTAGTATCTCTAAACACAAGAGATTCTTGGGGTGGTCGAAGCAGTTCCTTATCCAATTAGGTTCTTCGCAATACCAAAGCAGTATCTCTAAACACATGAGAATCTTCGGGTGGTCAAAGCAGTCCCTTATCCTATAAGTTTCTTCGCGATAATAGACCAGTATCTCTAAACACATGAATTTATCGGGTGGTCAAAGAAGTCCCTTATCCAATAAGATTCATCGCGATACCAAATCAGTATCTCTAAACACATGAGATTATTCAGTGGTTAAAGCAGTCCCTTATCGAATAAGGTTCTTCGCGATACCAAAGCAGTATCTCTAAACACATGAGATTCTTCGGGTGGTCGAAGCAGTCCCTTATCTAATAAGGTTCTTCGCGATATCAAAGCTGTATCTCTAAACACATGAGATTCTTCGGGTGGTCAAAGCAGTCCCTTATCGAATAAGTTTCTTCGCCATACCAAAGCAGTATCTCTAAACACATTAGATTCTTCGGGTGGTCAAAGCAGTCCCTTAGGCAATAAGGTTCTTCGCGATACCAAAGCAGTATCTCTAAACACATGAGATTCGTCGGGTTATCGAAACAGTGCCTTATCCAATAAGGTTCTTCGCGATACCAAAGCAGTATCTCTTAACACATGAGATTTCTCGGTTGATCAAAGCAGTCCCTTTTCCAATAAGGTTCTTCGCGATATCAAAGCAGTATCTCTAAACACATGAGATTCTTCGCGATACCAAAGCAATATCTCTAAACAAATGAGATTCATCGGGTGGTCAAAGCAGTACCTTATCTAATAAGGTACTTCGCGATTCCAAAGAAGTATCTTTAAACACAAGAGATTCTTCGGGTTCTCGAAGCAGTCCCTTATCCAATAAGGTTCTTCGCGATACCAAAGCATTATCTCTAAACACATGAGATTCGTCAAGTGGTCGAAGCAGTGCCTTTTCCTATATGGTTCTTTGCAATACCAAAGCAGTATCTTTAAACACATGAGATTCTTCGGGTGGTCAAAGCAGTCCCTTATCTAATGAGGTTCTTCGCGATACCAAAGCAGTATCTCTAAACACATGAGATTCTTCGGGTGGTGAAAGCAGTCCCTTATGCAATAAGCTTCTTCGCGATATCAAAGCAGTATCTCTAAACACACGAGATTCTTTGCGATACCAAAGTAGTATCTCTAAACACATGAGATTTTTAGGGTGGTCGAAGTAGTCCCTTATCCAATAAGGTACTTCGCGATACCAAAGCAGTATCTCTAAACACATGACATTGTTCGGGTGGTCGAAGCAGTCCCTTATCCGTTAAGGTTCTTCACGATACCAAAGCAGTATCTTTAAACACATGAGATTCTTCGGGTGGTTTAAGCAGTTCCTAATCCAATAAGGTTCTTTGCGATACCAAAGCAGTATCTCTAAACACATGAGATTCTTCCGGTGGTCAAAGCAGTCCCTTATCTAATAAGGTTCTTCGCGATACCAAAGCAGTATGTCAAACACATGAGATTCTTTGGGTGGTTGAAGCAGTCCCTTATCCAATAAGGTTCTTCGCGACACCAAAGCAGTATCTCTAAACACATGAGATTCTTCGGGTGGTCGAAGTAGTACCATATCCAATAAGGTTCTTCGTGATACCAAAGCAGTATCTCTAGACACATGAGATTCTTCGGGTGGTCGAAGCAGTCCCTTATCCAATAAGGTTCTTCGCGATACCAAAGTAGTATCTCTAAACACATGAGATTCTTGGGTGGTCGAAGCAGTCCCTTATCCAATTAGGTTCTTCGCAATACCAAAGCAGTATCTCTAAACACATGAGAATCTTCGGGTGGTCAAAGCAGTCCCTTATCCTATAAGGTTCTTCGCGATACCAAAGCAGTATCTCTAAACACATGAGATTATTCGATGGTCAAAGCAGTCCCTTATCCAATAAGGTTCATCACGATACCAAAGTAGTATCTCTAAACACATGAGATTCTTGTGGTGGTCGAAGTAGTCCCTTATCCAATTAGGTTCTTCGCGATTCCAAAGCAGTATCTCTAAACACAAGAAATTCTTTGGGTGGTCAAAGCAGTCCCTTATCCTATAAGGTTCTTCGCGATACCAAAGCAGTATCTCTAAACACATGAGATTATTCGGTGGCCAAAGCAGTCCCTTATCCAACAAGGTTCTTCGCGATACCAAAGCATTATCTCTAAACACATGAGATTCTTTGGGTGGTCAAAGCAGTCCCTTATCCTATAAGATTCTTCGTGATACCAAAGTAGTATCTCTAAATACATGAGATTCTTGGGGTGGTCGAAGCAGTTCCTTATCCAATTAGGTTCTTCGCAATACCAAAGCAGTATCTCTAAACACATGAGAATCTTCGGGTGGTCAAAGCAGTCCCTTATCCTATAAGTTTCTTCGCGATACTAGAGCAGTATCTCTAAACACATGAGTTTATCGGGTGGTCAAAGCAGTCCCTTATCCAATAAGGTTCATCGCGATACCAAAGTAGTATCTCTAAACATATGAGATTCTTGGGGTGGTTGAAGCAGTCCCTTATCCAATTAGGTTATTCGCGATACCAAAGCAGTATCTCTAAACACATGAGATTCTTCGGGTGGTCAAAGCAGTCCCTTATCCTATAAGGTTCTTCGCGATACCAAAGCAGTATCTCTAAACACATGAGATTATTCGGTGGTCAAAGCAGTCCCTTATCGAATAAGGTTCTTCGCGATACCAAAGCAGTATATCTAAACACATAAGATTCTTGGGGTGGTCGAAGCAGTCCCGTATCCAATAAGGTTCTTCGCGATACCAAAGTCGTATCTCTAAACACATGACATTCTTCGGGTGGTCGAAGCAGTCCCTTATCCGTTAAGGTTCTTCGCGATACCAAAGTAGTATCTCTAAACACATGAGATTCTTGGGGTGGTCGAAGCAATCCCTTATCCAATTAGGTTCATCGCGACACCAAAGCAGTATCTCTAAACACATGAGATTCTTCGGGTGGTCAAAGCAGTCCCTTATCCTATAAGGTTCTTCGCGATACCAAAGTAGTATCTCTAAACACAAGAGATTCTTGGGGTGGTCGAAGCAGTTCCTTATCCAATTAGGTTCTTCGCAATACCAAAGCAGTATCTCTAAACACATGAGAATCTTCGGGTGGTCAAAGCAGTCCCTTATCCTATAAGTTTCTTCGCGATAATAGACCAGTATCTCTAAACACATGAATTTATCGGGTGGTCAAAGAAGTCCCTTATCCAATAAGATTCATCGCGATACCAAATCAGTATCTCTAAACACATGAGATTATTCAGTGGTTAAAGCAGTCCCTTATCGAATAAGGTTCTTCGCGATACCAAAGCAGTATCTCTAAACACATGAGATTCTTCGGGTGGTCGAAGCAGTCCCTTATCTAATAAGGTTCTTCGCGATATCAAAGCAGTATCTCTAAACACATGAGATTCTTCGGGTGGTCAAAGCAGTCCCTTATCGAATAAGTTTCTTCGCCATACCAAAGCAGTATCTCTAAACACATTAGATTCTTCGGGTGGTCAAAGCAGTCCCTTAGGCAATAAGGTTCTTCGCGATACCAAAGCAGTATCTCTAAACACATGAGATTCGTCGGGTTATCGAAACAGTGCCTTATCCAATAAGGTTCTTCGCGATACCAAAGCAGTATCTCTTAACACATGAGATTTCTCGGTTGATCAAAGCAGTCCCTTTTCCAATAAGGTTCTTCGCGATATCAAAGCAGTATCTCTAAACACATGAGATTCTTCGCGATACCAAAGCAATATCTCTAAACAAATGAGATTCATCGGGTGGTCAAAGCAGTACCTTATCTAATAAGGTACTTCGCGATTCCAAAGAAGTATCTTTAAACACAAGAGATTCTTCGGGTTCTCGAAGCAGTCCCTTATCCAATAAGGTTCTTCGCGATACCAAAGCATTATCTCTAAACACATGAGATTCGTCAAGTGGTCGAAGCAGTGCCTTTTCCTATATGGTTCTTTGCAATACCAAAGCAGTATCTTTAAACACATGAGATTCTTCGGGTGGTCAAAGCAGTCCCTTATCCAATAAGATTCATCGCGATACCAAATCAGTATCTCTAAACACATGAGATTATTCAGTGGTTAAAGCAGTCCCTTATCGAATAAGGTTCTTCGCGATACCAAAGCAGTATCTCTAAACACATGAGATTCTTCGGGTGGTCGAAGCAGTCCCTTATCTAATAAGGTTCTTCGCGATATCAAAGCAGTATCTCTAAACACATGAGATTCTTCGGGTGGTCAAAGCAGTCCCTTATCGAATAAGTTTCTTCGCCATACCAAAGCAGTATCTCTAAACACATTAGATTCTTCGGGTGGTCAAAGCAGTCCCTTAGGCAATAAGGTTCTTCGCGATACCAAAGCAGTATCTCTAAACACATGAGATTCGTCGGGTTATCGAAACAGTGCCTTATCCAATAAGGTTCTTCGCGATACCAAAGCAGTATCTCTTAACACATGAGATTTCTCGGTTGATCAAAGCAGTCCCTTTTCCAATAAGGTTCTTCGCGATATCAAAGCAGTATCTCTAAACACATGAGATTCTTCGCGATACCAAAGCAATATCTCTAAACAAATGAGATTCATCGGGTGGTCAAAGCAGTACCTTATCTAATAAGGTACTTCGCGATTCCAAAGAAGTATCTTTAAACACAAGAGATTCTTCGGGTTCTCGAAGCAGTCCCTTATCCAATAAGGTTCTTCGCGATACCAAAGCATTATCTCTAAACACATGAGATTCGTCAAGTGGTCGAAGCAGTGCCTTTTCCTATATGGTTCTTTGCAATACCAAAGCAGTATCTTTAAACACATGAGATTCTTCGGGTGGTCAAAGCAGTCCCTTATCTAATGAGGTTCTTCGCGATACCAAAGCAGTATCTCTAAACACATGAGATTCTTCGGGTGGTGAAAGCAGTCCCTTATGCAATAAGCTTCTTCGCGATATCAAAGCAGTATCTCTAAACACACGAGATTCTTTGCGATACCAAAGTAGTATCTCTAAACACATGAGATTTTTAGGGTGGTCGAAGTAGTCCCTTATCCAATAAGGTACTTCGCGATACCAAAGCAGTATCTCTAAACACATGACATTGTTCGGGTGGTCGAAGCAGTCCCTTATCCGTTAAGGTTCTTCACGATACCAAAGCAGTATCTTTAAACACATGAGATTCTTCGGGTGGTTTAAGCAGTTCCTAATCTAATAAGGTTCTTTGCGATACCAAAGCAGTATCTCTAAACACATGAGATTCTTCCGGTGGTCAAAGCAGTCCCTTATCTAATAAGGTTCTTCGCGATACCAAAGCAGTATGTCAAACACATGAGATTCTTTGGGTGGTTGAAGCAGTCCCTTATCCAATAAGGTTCTTCGCGACACCAAAGCAGTATCTCTAAACACATGAGATTCTTCGGGTGGTCGAAGTAGTACCATATCCAATAAGGTTCTTCGTGATACCAAAGCAGTATCTCTAGACACATGAGATTCTTCGGGTGGTCGAAGCAGTCCCTTATCCAATAAGGTTCTTCGCGATACCAAAGTAGTATCTCTAAACACATGAGATTCTTGGGTGGTCGAAGCAGTCCCTTATCCAATTAGGTTCTTCGCAATACCAAAGCAGTATCTCTAAACACATGAGAATCTTCGGGTGGTCAAAGCAGTCCCTTATCCTATAAGGTTCTTCGCGATACCAAAGCAGTATCTCTAAACACATGAGATTATTCGATGGTCAAAGCAGTCCCTTATCCAATAAGGTTCATCACGATACCAAAGTAGTATCTCTAAACACATGAGATTCTTGTGGTGGTCGAAGTAGTCCCTTATCCAATTAGGTTCTTCGCGATTCCAAAGCAGTATCTCTAAACACAAGAAATTCTTTGGGTGGTCAAAGCAGTCCCTTATCCTATAAGGTTCTTCGCGATACCAAAGCAGTATCTCTAAACACATGAGATTATTCGGTGGCCAAAGCAGTCCCTTATCCAACAAGGTTCTTCGCGATACCAAAGCATTATCTCTAAACACATGAGATTCTTTGGGTGGTCAAAGCAGTCCCTTATCCTATAAGATTCTTCGTGATACCAAAGTAGTATCTCTAAATACATGAGATTCTTGGGGTGGTCGAAGCAGTTCCTTATCCAATTAGGTTCTTCGCAATACCAAAGCAGTATCTCTAAACACATGAGAATCTTCGGGTGGTCAAAGCAGTCCCTTATCCTATAAGTTTCTTCGTGATACTAGAGCAGTATCTCTAAACACATGAGTTTATCGGGTGGTCAAAGCAGTCCCTTATCCAATAAGGTTCATCGCGATACCAAAGTAGTATCTCTAAACATATGAGATTCTTGGGGTGGTTGAAGCAGTCCCTTATCCAATTAGGTTATTCGCGATACCAAAGCAGTATCTCTAAACACATGAGATTCTTCGGGTGGTCAAAGCAGTCCCTTATCCTATAAGGTTCTTCGCGATACCAAAGCAGTATCTCTAAACACATGAGATTATTCGGTGGTCAAAGCAGTCCCTTATCGAATAAGGTTCTTCGCGATACCAAAGCAGTATCTCTAAACACATGAGATTCTTCGGGTGGTCGAAGCAGTCCCTTATCCAATAAGGTTCTTCGTGATATCAAAGCAGTATCTCTAAGCACATGAGATTCTTCACGATACGAAAGCAGTATCTCTAAACACATGAGATTCTTCGGGTGGTCAAAGCAGTCCCTTATCGAATAAGTTTCTCCGCGATACCAAAGCAATATCTCTAAACACATTAGATTCTTCGGGTGGTCAAAGCAGTCCCTTAGGCAATAAGGTTCTTCGCGATACCAAAGCAGTATCTCTAAACACATGAGATTCGTCGGGTGATTGAAAGAGTGCCTTATCCATTAAGGTTCTTCGCGATACCAAAGCAGTATCTCTAAACACATGAGATTTTTCGGGTGATCAAAGCAGTCCCTTTTCCAATAAGGTTCTTCGCGATATCAAAGCAGTATCTCTAAACACATGAGATTCTTCGGGTTCTCGAAGCAGTCCCTTATCCAATAAGGTACTTCACGATACCAAAGTAGTATCTCTAAACACATGAGATTCTTCGGGTGGTCGAAGCAGTTCCTAATCCAATAAGGTTCTTTGCGATACCAAAGCAGTATCTCTAAACACATGAGATTCTTCCGGTGGTCAAAGCAGTCCCTTATCTAATAAGGTTCTTCGTGATACCAAAGCAGTATCTCTAAACACATGAGATTCTTTGGGTGGTTGAAGCAGTCCCTTATCCAATAAGGTTCTTCGCGATACCTAAGCAGTATCTCTAAACACATGAGATTCTTCGGGTGGTCGAAGTAGCACCATATCCAATAAGGTTCTTCGTGATACCAAAGCAGTATCTCTAAAAACATGAGATTCTTGGGGTGGTCGAAGCAGTCCCTTATCCAATTAGGTTCTTCGCAATACAAAAGCAGTATCTCTAAACACATGAGAATCTTCGGGTGGTCAAAGCAGTCCCTTATCCTATAAGGTTCTTCGTGATACCAAAGCAGTATCTCTAAACAAATGAGATTATTCGGTGGTCAAAGCAGTCCCTTATCCAATAAGGTTCATTGCGATACCAAAGTAGTATCTCTAAACACATGAGATTCTTGGGGTGGTCGAAGTAGTCCCTTATCCAATTAGGTTCTTCGCGATTCCAAAGCAGTATCTCTAAACACATGAAATTCTTCGGGTGGTCAAAGCAGTCCCTTATCCTATAAGTTTCTTCGCGATACCAAAGCAGTATCTCTAAACACATGAGATTATTCGGTGGTCAAAGCAGTCCCTTATACAATAAGGTTCTTCGTGATACCAAAGCAGTATCTGTAAACACAAGAGATTCTTCGGGTGGTCGAAGTAGTCCCTTATCTAATAAGGTTCTTTGCGATACCAAAGCAGTATCTCTAAACACATTAGATACTTCAGGTGGTCAAAGCAGTCCCTTATCCAATAAGCTTCTTCGCGATATCAAAGCAGTATCTCTAAACACACGAGATTCTTCGCGATACCAAAGTAGTATATCTAAACACATGAGATTCTTAGGGTGGTCGAAGCAGTCCCTTATCTAATAAGGTTCTTCGCGATACCAAAGCAGTATCTCTAAACACATGACATTCTTCGGGTGGTCGAAGCAGTCCCTTATCCGTTAAGGTTCTTCGCGTTACCAAAGCAGTATCTCTAAACACATGAGATTCTTCAGGTTGTCGAAGCAGTCCCTTATCCATTAAGGTTCTTTCCAATACCAAAACAGTATCTCTAAACACACGATATTCTTCCTTTGGTCCAAGCAGTCCCTTATCTAATAAGGTTTTTCGCGATACCAAAGTAGTATCTCTAAACACATGAGATTCTTTGGGTGGTTGAAGCAGTCCCTTATCTAATAAGCTTCTTCACGATACCAAAGCAGTATCTCTAAACACATGAGATTCTTCGGGTGGTCGAAGCAGTACCTTATCCAATAAGGTTCTTCGTGATACCAAAGCAATATGTCTAAACACATGAGATTCTTCGGGTGGTCGAAGCAGTCCCTTATCCAATAAGGTTCTTCGCAATACCAAAGTAGTATCTCTAAACACATGAGATTCTTGGGGTGGTCGAAGTAGTCCCTTATCCAATTAGGTTCTTCGCGATTCCAAAGCAGTATCTCTAAACACATGAGATTCTTCGGGTGGTCAAAGCAGTCCCTTATCCTATAAGGTTCTTCGTGATACCAAAGCAGTATCTCTAAACACATGAGATTATTCGGTGGTCAAAGCAGTCCCTTATCCAATAAGGTTATTCGCGATATCAAAGCAGTATCTCTAAACACATGAGATTCTTCGGGTGGTCGAAGCAGTCCCTTATCTAATAAGGTTATTTGCGATACCAAAGTTGTATCTCTAAACACATTAGATTCTTCAGGTGGTCAAAGCAGTCCCTTATCCAATAAGCTTCTTCACCATATCAAAGCAGTTTCTCTAAACACACGAGATTCTTCGTGATACCAAAGCAGTATATCTAAACACATGAGATTCTTAGGGTGGTCGAAGCAGTCCCTTATCCAATAAGGTTCCTCGCGATACCAAAGCAGTATCTCTAAACACATGACATTCTTCGGGTGGTCGAAGTAGTCCCTTATCCGTTAAGGTTCTTCGTGATACCAAAGTAGTATCTCTAAACACATGAGATTCTTGGGGTGGTCGAAGCAGTCCCTTATCCAATTAGGTTCATCGCAATACCAAAGCAGTATCTCTAAACACATGAGATTCTTCGGGTGGTCAAAGCAGTCCCTTATCCTATAAGGTTCTTCGCGATACCAAAGTAGTATCTCTAAACACATGAGATTCTTGGGGTGGTCGAAGCAGTTCCTTATCCAATTAGGTTCTTCGCAATACCAAAGCAGTATCTCTAAACACATGAGATTCTTCGGGTGGTCGAAGCAGTCCCTTATCTAATAAGGTTCTTTGCGAAATCAAAGCAGTATCTCTAAACACATTAGATTCTTCAGGTGGTCAAAGCATTCCCTTATCCAATAAGCTTCTTCGCGATATCAAAGCAGTATCTCTAAACACACGAGATTCTTTGCGATACCAAAGCAGTATATCTAAACACATGAGATTCTTAGGGTGGTCGAAGCAGTCCCTTATCCAATAAGGTTCTTCGCGATACCAAAGTCGTATCTCTAAACACATGA